>CANTUQ010000076.1:0-2832500 GCA_947683425.1 Excoecaria cochinchinensis
GTGTTTGCTTATTAATATTCATTGTTTGTTGGTTTCACACAATGAGGACATTGTGTCCTTTAAGTGTGGGGGCATTATTGTTATGTTATGTTTAGTTGTTTTGTTTAGTGTACCTTGTGTTATGCATGCGCTGCTAGTTTTAGGTTGTTAATATTAGGTATGTTGAGGTGATTTGTACATATGTGTATGTAGGGTTATTATTTTTATAGGTTGTTTTATGCATTATACTTTGGAGCTTATATATGTGATGTATATTTGGGAATATATGCATGAGTAAGCTTATATTTCTTTTAATTATGTCTATATATGCCATATCTTGAAAAATATCTTTTCATTTTTATTTGGACAATTAATTGTACATAGTGAAGGTCATGTCTTGGAAAGGCACTTTAGTGTAGGGTTTTTTTAAGTTGAGTATCTTTTCATATGTATATAAGGATTATTTTGCCAATGCATTGCTTAGGGTAGTTTGACCTATAGCTATGTGAGCATTTAAGCCTTATACTTTGAAAATTTTCTTATATGAGAGCCTTAGTATGCCATATCCTCTAGAACTTGTCTTTAGTAAATTTTGAGATTACATTTAGTATGAGATGTGAATGAGAAATGAAAAGGGAAATTAGATTAAGCCATTTTGGCTTGCTTTAAAAACCTAACTTTTTTTTCATTTTAGGTAGCCATTTTGAGCCTTAACCTGTTTTTGTTATTAAGCATATTATTAACCAAATCCTTTGCTAAATAATAACTAGTCCATTTTGTTACCCTTGTTGTGTTGAGAATTAGGATTGCTATACCATGGGATACATTTGTTAGTATAAGCATGATTATAGTGATGTATAAGTGAATTCCCTTATTTATATATCAAAAGTCCATTATTAGAAAAATCTAGTTTCTAATAAAAAAAAAGAAGAGAAAAAAATAAATAAGTGGGATGGTGCATAAAATGCACCCACAAATAAGAAAAAGAAAAGAAAAAAAAAAGAAAAAAAAGCAAAGCAAAGCAAATGAAACTAAAGGAAAATGGTGGACATTAGGAAGGGAATTAGAATAGAAAGTTTGAATATCATGCTATACTTAGTGTTTACATTTCTTGTGGTATAGTGATACTATTTTTCTACGCAATATTAGCTACTTAAACCAAAATTATCTTACCTTTACCTAAGCCAAGTTACAGCCCTTTTTAAGACCCTTTGATTTCATGTACTACTTTATACTAGTAGTGGAGATTTTTACTATTTACAAGCTTATGGTATGTAATGGCATATTTAAGAAATGAGAGAAACACTAACCTTGAAACACATTGAGTGATTGAGTGCTTAAAAAAAATAGTGTTTGAGTGAGAATTACTTTAGGCAATGTCTTGTGTGAAATAATCTTTACATGTGTTAAGATATTCAAATTCTTGAGGTCAAACATTCTTGTGTTTCGCAACTTTATGGTTTTCCAAAATGTGCTTGTTCAAGTATGATGGATAATGGTATTGATTGAGATTTTGCATACTTAGACCAATTTGTTAAGAGATAAAAGCTTATACATGTCATTTCCAACTGTTTATCAAATATAGAAGTAAGCTCCATAATTATGTGCATCCTATTGTGTGTTATGTGTCTATGTTGTTTGAGTGTTTGTTATGTTTTGCTTGGGGACAAGCAAATGTTTAAGTGTGGGGGTTTGATATGAGTCTAAATAGCTCATATTTAATCCATGTTTTAGGTTTAAAATAATGTTTATGTGTAGTTAATTGTGTTAGAATTAGGTGTGTTTTATGTTTTTATTTGAGTTTTATGTGTGTATGAGAAAATGGAGAAGATTGGAGAAAAGGAGCAAAAATGATCCAAGAAAGAATCAAACTGTCGCGAGCGCGACCAGCATCGCGAGCACGACAGGAAGCGCCAAGCAAAGAGAGAAAGAAGAAAGGAAGAAAATAAGCAAAGGAGAGAAGTCATATGTTGCTAGCACGATGGATGTCGCGAGCGCGACAGGACGTGCAATTGAAGGGGGCCAAAGTGAAGGAGAAAGGGGGCTAGCGGGAATTATTGCGAGCAAGGCCGCCTATCGCGAGGTCGCGACATGGCGCTGAGGAAAGCCAGCACGAGGAAAGTGGAGCGAAGATGAAGGCATGTTTTGTCGAGAGCGTGGCAGACATCGCGCTCGCGACAGAGAGGACCGTTGGAAGTTGAATTCAAATTTTGCCTTGAAAAAGTATGACTTTCCACCAAGTCTTGCAACCTTCCTAAGGGACACTTGAAGGGACATATCTTTTAGAATATTATAAATATTAGTTTTAACTGTAATTTTAAGTGTTGAATAGTTTTAGTTGAATATTTTTATTAAGAATTTCTGTAAGTTTGAGAGTACATTTTTAGTTAAAGTTTTTAAGTTAGAATTTTTATGTTTTGAAGAGAAGATTACTTGTAAGGAAGAAGATATCTTTTGTGGAAGGGAAAAGGGTTGAAAGATCTCTTTCTTTATTTCTCATCTTTACTTCTTTTTTGTAATTATTTAATGATGAATTTATGAACTTGATTATTTAATGCTACATTTTATTATTCATTTAAATTTAATATTCTTTCTTGTAGAATTTTTTATTAGTTTTTTTTATGCATGATCATTATAAGTAAGTATTTAATTGAAAGATAAATTCTTACTTAAATCTAATAGAATTTCATCATTTAAGTATTATTTGAGAAATCATAATATTAAATGGTTGTTATAGGTTGTTTCTTATTCCTGAAATTTGCATGAATAACACTTTAATTCATTAATGAAAATTGTAAGTTAAAATTATAAATGCATGTTTTAGGCACTCTAATTTATGTTGAAAGAGTAAATTGGAATCTTATTCAACTTGGCTTGCATGATAAGAATATATTCATAATCAAGAATAATTAATTCAAGTTCTATTTATTATTTTATAATCATTAATCTATTGTCTTCTCCGATTATCTATAACTAGGTTAAATAGAATTAGATATAATATTTCCACTTTCATTCAACAAATTTATGATCATTGTAAATAAGATTAAAATTTAGTAGTAATAGTATGTAATAATTAGCACATTTCTCGTGGGATCGACATCTTTTGTACTATAACCGGTACACCGTATACTTGCGGAATTAGCACTAAAAAATAGGCTAACAAGTTTTTGGTGTCGTTGCCGGGGATTGATGTTTTATTTATTGCCATTGTGAAACTTGATTTATGATTTTGGACTACAATATTTATTTTATTTTGTTTGTTTGTTTGTAGAGTTTGACTTATTTTTATTTTGTGTTGTTTTTACAGGATTTGATAAGTTCATGCCTAGTACAAGAAGTTCTCAAGAAGAGCTTGAACTTTTGAATCCTGAAATAGAGAGATATTTGTCAAGTAACCGAAAATCCAACAAGAAGAAGAATAAGAATAAAAGACCTAACATGGCTGAAGAGGAAAATCCACCAAGTTTGATGGATTTTGCTACACCTGCATTGAATGGTGCTCAACAAGGTGTGGTAAGACCTACGGTAAATGCTAACCAATTTGAAATTAAACCTTCTCTTTTGCAAATTATTCAAAATAGCATGCAGTTTTATGGTTTGGCAAATGAGGATCCTAATGCTCATTTGGCAAATTTTCTAGAGATATGTTATACTTTTAAAATTAATGGAGTTTCTAATGATGCAAATTAAGCTTAGATTTTTTCCTTTCACTTTGAAGGATAAAGCCAAGGCTTGGTTGAATTCATTAACTAGAGGATCAATAACCACTTGGGACCAATTGGCCCAAGCATTTTTATCTAAGTACTTTCCTCTAGCCAAAGCTGCAAAAATTATAAAAGATATCACAACTTTTGTGCATAATGATAATGAATCTTTGTATGAAGCATGGGAGAGATTTAAATAATTGCAGAGAATGTCTCCTCACCATAACCTTCTAAGGGAGTTGCTCATGCAAACTTTTTATAATGGAGTGAACCCTACAACTAGGGGTACTATTTATACTACAGCTGGTGGCTCTTTGATGTGGAAAACAATAGAAGCTGCCTTTAAAATGCTAGAAGAGACGGCTATGAACAATTGTATGTGGCCCACCAAAAGAGTAAGGGAATCTAATTCTAATGCTAGGGGGCTTCATGCCATAGATTCTGTTGTAGCTTTACAAGCCCAAATTGAAGCTTTAACTCAAAAAGTTAGTAGCTTAGGAATGGGGGGTAGTTCACAAAAGGTATGCACTATTTGTGGCCAACAAGGTCATACAAGTGAGCCATGTAATTTGGGAATAAGTAATTCGGAGGAACAAGTAAGTTTTATCCAAGGGCAAAGAAGAGGTAATCCATACTCAAATACATATAATCCTGGTTGGAGAAACCATCCTAATTTTTCATGGGGGAATAGTAGTAACCAAAATAGGGGTGTAGGATTTCAACCACCTCAAGATAGGTTTGACGCTTTAGAAGTTAAAATGGATAGGTTCTTAGGGGGGATTAACCTAAAATTTAGTTCACAAGAAGAGAACCAAAAGAGGCTAGAAACAAAGTTCGACCAAATCACTAAAAATAAAGCCTCATCCATCCATAACTTGGAAGTACAAGTAGGGCAAATTGCTAAGGCTTTAGCTTCAAGAATGCAAGGAAATCTACCAAGTAATACGGAGGAGAATCCAAGGGAACATATAACACCCTGAAGTGTCCCTAGTAGGATTACAGAAATTTTGGGCTCAATAAATTAAGTGTTGAGTGTGAAAGTTCTGCCGTGAGCGCGACAAGCGTCGTGGGCGCGACAGAACCCTCCTGTGGTAGGTCAACTAAATTGAAATTTTTATATGTGGCATTGTAGGAGCTTGACAAGTGGCAAGAAGTTATGGGATTAAATGAATTAAAAATGGAACAAGTGACCAATGGATAAAAGACACTTGGCTTGGTTAAAAAAAAGGGGGGAATTAGTGGGTAAGAGATATGTATGTAATTAATTAAGGTGAGTGATATTAATTGGAGTAGTAAATAATGGATTAGCTTTGTCCATCTGCCTCTTTCTTTCTTTCTCTCACGTTGGATTGCTTTGGCTTTTGGTTTCTTTTCCTTCCTTTGGTTTTCTACCGTTCTCTTCTTTTTTCCATTTTCTTTTGTTCCTTCTTCTTCTTTCTTGGTCCATTTTGAGTGAATCCTTTGGATTGATTTGAAGAGTACAAGAAGAGGTAAGTGGTTTGATTTCTAACTAGTATTGGTCTTCTTCTTCTACTTGGGTTTTTGCTTTTGATTTAAAGTAAAGAGAAGAAGAATAACTCTAAGTGTTTTACATGGTTTTAGTTCAAGCTGTAGCCAAGAAAGTGGATAAGGGTAAATCGAAGTTCGGAGCTGAGTAGAGAGCTTAGTTCAAGCTTCCTAGAGGTAGGGATCGCGTGTGATTTTAATTCATTAATGAAAATTGTGAGTTAAAATTATAAATGCATGTTTTAGGCACTCTAATTTATGTTGAAACAGTAAATTGGAATCTTATTCAACTTGGCCTGCATGATAAGAATATATTCATAATCAAGAATAATTAATTCAAGTTCTATTTATTATTTTATTATCATTAATCTATTGTCTTCTCCGATTATCTATAACTAGGTTAAATAGAATTAGACATAATATTTCCACTTTCATTTAACAAATTTATAATCATTGTAAACAAAATTAAAATTTAGTAGTAATAGTGTGTAATAATTAGCACATTCCTCGTGGGATCGACATCTTTTGTACTATAACTGGTATACCGTATACTTGCGGAATTAGCACTAAAAAATAGGTTAACGTCGTGCAATGCACATTGTGCACTCACTGCATGGGTCGTGCAGTCCGATCGGTAACAGAGAGCGTCGTTCGTCTCGACTGAACAGGCAACAGCCAAAGACACCGTCCGATCGGGGAACCAATGATACGATCCGATCGGGAGGGTACAAACTCAACAAAACATGATCACAACTAGAACGGCAGGTCACGACTCGAACGAAACAAAGACACAGACAGCATAAAAAAATAGAGATGAACAAAGCACTAATAACAGATGAACAAACACAATATCATGCGATCCAAACATGTGCAACAAGGCAACAAACATGCTTATATATTCATAACAGTAATAGACATACGATCAACAGGATAATAAAATCAAACGAGAAATATGTACGATATATACAATATATACAATGTACAGAAGTAACTGACTCGGTAAAATAAAGAAAAGAAGTAAAAAGAAAGAAAGAGAAAGGAAAAGAGAGATGGCTATTCTGTATTTACCCTCAGATATTGATCTTTGATCTACAGATGAAAGGTTTCTGATTCACCTCTTTGCTTTTCTTGAAAAGGATAAAACAGTGAATGATAAAAATTTAAGATGAAGGTCACATTAAAAAATACGATTGAATCTCAAACGTCAGGAATTAATTTCCTGGATTCAAGAAGCAATCTCAGAATGTTTTGAAAATACAAATCACTTTCTTGCTCTCAAAGCTTTCTTTTCTCTCTGTCTTTCTTTTCTTTTTGAGTTCAGCCTCTTGTTAGTTTCTTAACTTTTTCTTTTTATATCTCAGAGAAGATTAAATCTTTTCTTTTCCCCAAATCCAGCCATAAACCATTATTTTTCAAACAAATCCCCGAAATAACGGAACAGGGAGTGCTGGGGGCAGTGGAGCGCGTGAGGCAGGTGAGAGCTGTCTCACGCTACCCCTCACCAACGTGAGAGCTGCATCTCACGTTAGTGAGATGGGCCTCACCTAGTGAGGCTGCCTCTCACCAATGTGAGATGGGCCTCACAAACGTGAGGCTGCATCTCACGTGGATGAGATAGGCCTCACACCACAGGCCCTCAGAAATACCCCTCTGCTCCTTTTTTTTAAATTAAAAACGAAAAACATATTTTTGAGGAAATCATCATTTCCATCTGTCTTTTGCCTGTGAACAGGTATCATTTTCATCTCTGGGTAACTTCGGTCTGGACTGCCTCATAACCCGGTGTCTATAGTTGCTCCCAGTTTTGGGGAACGTAGTGCCTTGATGCCTAGGTGAGACAAAACTCAAAGAAAGAAAGAAGAAGCGCCTACCTGAGGCAGCTATCTTCCTGGTCATGAGAATGCACTGAGTCTACTCCAGACTTACAAAGCGCGAAAATTTGCTCTTCTGAGCTGCACCGAGTCTGCTCCAGACTTACAAAGTGCGAGGGTTCTATCTTCTAATGGTGATACGTCGAGTCTGCTCCAAACTTACAAAACGTGAAAATTTGCTCTTTTAAGCTGCACCGAGTCTACTCCAGACTTACAAAGTGTGAGGGTTCTATCTTCTGATAGCGATGCACCGAGTTTGCTCCAGACTTACAAAACGCAAAAATTTGCTCTTCTGAGTTGAACCGAGTCTGCTCCAGACTTAAAAAGTGCGAGGGTTGCTCTTCTAAGCTGATGGTTTTTTACTTAGATATTTCCTGCAAAGTTATGTGCATAGAAGTATATAAAAAAAATTGTGCATGTATGACATGAGATGCAGATGTTTGCAAAAATGGATAGACCATGTCCTAGGTGGTCAAGGGTCCGTTAAGGATACGGCTTGGCTGCTCCGTCGTGCCCCTAAGGATCCAGAAGAGTGTCATCTTGGCTTTAAGGACTCCGACCCTTAAACCATTTAGAGAGAATCGTCAAGAGTGCATCCTTGTCCCCCGGATCAATGATCATATACCCAGGGTTCTGACACATATCCCTGCATCTGAAGTAATGCCGCCTTATTGCTCCGGGCATCAAAAGTCATTATTTTAAAGGTAGTGCGTCCCTTGTGGATTTTCACACTAACTTTTCTTTGTGGAAAATGTGTCCCTTGAGGGATTTTCACACGACTCTTTGCCTAATTTTTGCCTGGAATGGACCCAATCCAATCCAGCGGCTTTTATTTTTATTTATTTTTATTTTCTTTTCCTTTTTCTTTTTTTTATATGAAAGATTAAAGTTATTGATAAACCTTCTCACAACGGTTTCATATGGATAGCCGCATTGACAGGCCGAGGTATCAGCTTTATGACCTATTAGGTACACTTAGTCCCGTCACTGATAACAGGACTTGCCGACTTTAGCATCCGGCCGGCGAGAGCAGTGGTAGGAATTAGTACAGATTTGCATGCATTTTGAGCAATATGTTTCTTTTTAAAACAGAACTAGAAAATAATATAAATGAATAAATTCAGTTTCATTTCATTTCACAAAATTGTGTACATCTCTGTATGATTTCAGTATGCATAATCATCATTTAACGTTAATTCAAAACGCAAAGCTATATTCATTCATGGAACAAATCCTGATAGCATCAAACTTATGTTACCAATCAACCCTCTCGGGTTTTCTTGATTGGACATTTTCTCTCAAGCCTCTAATTTTTGCCCAGGATGACTTTTTCCGGTTTTCACCCTGACGAGGCGCCCAATTTTAGCAAGGCTGCCTTTTTTGGTTTTCGACCTGCGGGCCTTTTATTCTCTTCTTTTGATTTTTATCGTCTTTAGCCGTGGAACCTCTTGAGTCTATCGATGTTGATCGGCTCCCTGAACTCGTTGCCATCGCCATCTGACAGAATCGCTGCTCCTTTTGACAATAACTTCTTGAGGATGAAAGGACCTTCCCATATCAGTCTGAATTTCCTCCTGATATCGGACACACCCAGTCTCATTTGTTTGAATACCAAGTCCCCTTCCTTCAACGAGTGTTTCTTGACTTTCTTTCCAAATGACCTAGCAAGCCTTTTCTGATAAATCTGATTATGATAGTAGGCTCTCATCCTGCTCTCATCTAGCATGTTCAGGTGCTGCAACTGCTGCTGTGCCCATTCGGCTTCTGGAATCTCAGCTTCCATAACCACCCTCAACGACTTAAGTTCAATCTCGACTGGCAGTACGGTCTCCATCCCATATACCAAGGAATATGGTGTGGCCTCTGTAGAAGTTTTAACAGACGTTCTGTAACCCCAAAGCGCGAAAGGCAACTTTTCTGCCCAATCCTTATAATTCTGAACCATTTTGTCTAGGATTCTCTTGATGTTCTTGTTTGAGGCTTCTACTGCTCCATTAGCCTGCGGATGATAAGGAGAAGATTTATGATGCTCAATGCCATACTTCTGAAATAACCTCTTCGTCTCAGCCATAAACAGGACCCCATTGTCGGATACCACGTGATGTGGGAGGTCATATCTGCATATTAAGTTCTTCTCAATGAATTTAGCCATATCCCCGTGCATCGACCTTTTTGAAAGACTCAGCCTCTACCCATTTTGTGAAGTAGTCGATGGCAACTATGATGAATCTATGTCCATTAGAGGCTGTGGGATGTATTTCTCCAATAATGTCGATCCCCCAAGCTGCGAACGGCCAAAACGATGTCAAACTGTGTAACTCTGAAACCGGCAAGTGCCTTAAATCTGTATACTGCTGACACAACTGGCATTGCTTTACGTACTTTGAGTAATCTGTATCCATGGTGAGCTAGTAGAATCCTTGTCTCATGATCTTCTTGGCCAACATCAAACCATTCATGTGGGCTCTGCATACACCAGCGTGAGTTTCCTCCATTACCTTTTCGGCCTCTTTTTCATCTAGACATCTCAATTGGATACCATCAGCTTACCGTTTATACAACACCCCATTTATGCAGATAAACTGAGCAGATAACTTGCGAATCAACCTCTGGTCTTTCTCAGTAGCCTCTTCTGGAAACGTCGCATTTTCTAGATAATTTTTGATATCATGATACCACGGCTTCCCATCTGTTATTTCCATTTCCATGACTGGTTTAGACTCAAAGCTAGGCCTCTCAGAACTAGAAATCAGCATAGGCTTCATAACCACCGCCTCTGGGTTATCCCACATCGATACCAAAGTTGCAAGCGCGTTCGCTAGCTGGTTCTCATCTCTAGGAACAAAGTGAAAAGTGCACACTTTAAACTGATCGCTCAAATATTTTAAGTACTTCACATATAGGACCAACCGCTCTTCTTTAACAGCCCATTCACCCCTAATTTGATTGATCACCAGCAATAAATCTCCAAATACCTCCACATTCTTTGCCCCCAAGGCTATTAATGCTTCTAACCTAAAAGTGCATGCTTCGTATTCAGCTTCATTGTTGGTGTCTTTGTATCTCAATTTCTTAGCTAACGAGAGTTTCTCGTCATCTGGGGTTGTTAGAATAATCCCTACTCCTACCCCCTTGCTATTTACAGCCCCATCAAAGTGCAACTGCCAACCTTGGACCGTGATAGCTACCACTTCCTCATCCGGGAAATTGAATTCATACGAATCTCCTTAGATCAGGTGCTCTGCCAGAAACTCCGCCACTGCACGCCCCTTAATGGTTTTCTAAGTGATATATTTAACATCAAATTCTTGTAACAGCAATAGCCATCTCCCCATTTTTCTAAGCAAAGATGGAGCTTCCTGTAGGTATCTGAGAGGATTCTATTTTGCCACTGCCTGTACCTTGTAGGAGTGAAAATAGTATCTCAACTTCTTGGAGTCCCAAATTATCGCGAGACAATCTTTTCTACTTCTGCGTATTTGATCTCGTAGGCAAGGAACTTCTTACTGAGGTAATAGACTGCGAACTCAACTCCAAACTCATCCTCTTGAGCCATTATGGCACCTACGGAGCTATCCTCTATGGCCCAATACAGAATAAGTGGTTTGACAGGCTGCAGTGGTCTCAGAATCGGTGGATTCAGCAAATACTCCCTAATGGTGTTAAAAGCTTTCTGACAGTCTTCATTCCACACAATAGGTTAGTTCTTTCTAAGTAGCTTGAAGATTGGCTCACAAATTGAAATAAGTTTGGCGATAAACCTGCTGACATACTGTAATTTACCCAAAAAGCTTTTGACATCCTTTTCCTTCTGAGGTACTGGCATTTCTCGAATGGCCTTGACTTTGTCTGGGTCAATCTCACTCCCCCTTTGGCTAACCACATGTCCTAATAGTTTCCCTGAGGTGACATCGAAGATGCATTTCTTGGGATTTAGCTGCAAGTTATAGTTGCCGATCCTCTGGAAGAACTTTTCTAGAGCCTCGAAGTGACCTTCTCTAGTGGATGACTTGATCATCATACCATCCACGTATACTTCTACCTCCTTATGGATCAAGTCATCTAGAATACTGGTTGCCATTCTCTGATAAGTTGCTCCTGCGTTCTTCAAACCAAATGGCATCACTCTATAAGCAAAAGTTCCCCATTCTGTGATGAAGGCTATCTTAATTCGATCGGCTATTTTGTTGAGGATCTGATTATAACCTTCATAACCATCCACGAAGCTATACATCATGCAAGCGACTGTACTGTCTACCAGTACATCTATGTGAGGCAGTGAAAAGTCATCTTTTGGACAAGCCTTATTCAAATCTCGATAGTCTACGCATACACATACTTTACCGTCCTTCTTGGCTACTGAGACCATATTGGCCAACCAGGTTGGGTACTGCACTTCAATTAAAAACTTGGCCTCAATCTGCTTACGAATCTCCTCTTTGACCTTATCTGCCCATTCTGGCCTGAGCCTCCTAAGTTTCTGCTTGACAGGTTTATGATCTGGGTATGTTGGGATGGCGTGCTCTGCGATTTCCTGATCTACCCCTGGCATATCTTCGTAAGTCCAGGCGACGACTTTTTCATGTTTTCTTAACATTCTCTCAAATTTTTCTCGCTCCTTAGAAGTTATATTGGATGCTATCAAGATTTCTTTCGGGTTTTCCGAGGTTCCAAGATTGAATGGAGTTGCATCAGTTGAATTAATGTCAAATATGGATGCATTATGATCATGATTATGCATATTGAAATTATTTGAAACATCACACAAGTAAGCGAAATTATTCATTTCATTAATAGAACTGTAAACGTCATTTACATCATTAAAGAGTTCAGGAATAAAAAGAAATTCTACACTATTCTCTTCCTCCTCTCCCGCCGGCGCAACTGTTGAAGCTGATGGTCCTGAGTCAATCTGGCACTTTGGAGGCTCTGCAGCGACCCCCTAAATGGCTTCTTCCACCTTCTCCTTCCCCTTTATCTGAGCAGTCACCAGTTTTTCAGTGATAATCTCTTCGAGTGTTTCTCGGTCCCAAACAGTCCCTTGGTCATGATTTCTTCATCCTAAAAGCCCTATACTGGTTTGATCAATCCAATGTCCCAATCGAAGATGTCATTGAAAACCTCAAATCCCGGCACAATCTTCCCATCAACCCACTGAGGCTCTGCTTCGCCCATGTAGGCACACACTGCAGTTGCTGGTATAAAGCTTTCGCTGATATGAGGGATTCCCTCGACCAACTTCTTACCTTTCTGTGCTGCACCTTCATACCCAAGGCCCCTCTTGTCCTTCTGACCTCTGGTGACGATGGCTACTGGTGACCCCTGCGAATCCTTGCCTAGACCCACACCAGGGAGGAACGACATCCTCTTCATCATATTTAGCACGTGAGGGCTTCCTTCCATAGGCTCCTCCCCATCTATTACAGCAATGTGAAACCCACTGAAAGGCTGTCTCGCAATCTCCAATATTGAGACCTGATTCTCCCTTACAGCCCTTATAGTCACGCCCTGCCCCTCATGAGGAATCTTGATCATCTGGTGCAAACTAGAGAGGACCCATCCCAACTTATGGAACCAAGGCCTTCCTAAGAGAGCTAAGAAATTGGCGGGAATGGGCAGAACTACAAATTCTACTTCGGTTTCCACTGGCCCTGTCTTAACTGCTGTCTTGAATGTCCCGGAAGCCTGCCTCCGTGAGTTATCATAAGCTGTGATTGTTAGATCAGACTTAGCTAGCATTTCCTCTGTTACCCCAAAAGTTGCCATTGCCACCAGCGGGCACACATTAATTGATGAACCATCGTCCACCATGACACATGCCGTGTGCTTCTGATTGATCTGAGTCCGTATGTACAGAGAGCGATTATGATTGCGTCCTTCTGCTGGCAAGTCTGCATTTGTAAATACCACATCTTCCCCAGCACCCCCCTTTACTACCTCCAGCAACTCTGTGGGTGATATGGTTGTGGCCACCGTTGTCTCACACAAAGCCTCCACTATCTTATGTCTATGCGATAGAGATAGCCTTAAAAGATCCCATATTGAAATTTGAGTTGGAGTCTTTTTCAGTTGCTTAATTATCGTATCCTCTTCTGGCCCTCTTTCTCTTTGGTTTACCACTGGATCTTGCGGCCTCTCAACTTCTGGGGCTACCCTTCCACTCCGGGTTACTGCTCCAACCTTCTTCTCTTCCTTCTTATCTTCTTCCTCCTCCGATCCCCACGGGTCGGGAAATGCTTCATCTTTAGAATCAATGTTTTCATCTCCACTTTCATCAGTGGACCAGCAATCGATCACTACCACGGAAAGCCCTTCTTCACTTACCTCGTAGAGGTTCGTGATAGCAGTGTTGGCATCGATGCCATATAAATCTCTTAATACAAACCATTCAGGCAGGCTGGACCCAATCATGAATACCGGCGGGGGCACTACATTATACTTGGACTTCTTCTTGCTCTCCCTTCGATCAGGATCAGTGATTTGCTTATTATCGATCAGATCCTGAATCTGGTGCCTCAGCGTTATGCAATTGTCTGTCAGATGTCCAGTATGCCAGTGATAAGCACAATATTCATTCTCTTTATGCCCCGGCTGTCCTTGGGTCCTAGCTGGCCTGGGTTGCAAGGGTTGTAGTTTCCCTTCCTTCATTAATCTCTTTAATACCCATGATAAAGGCCGACCTAAGTTCGAGAAGTACCTCTGACTCGCACCTGTTGCCGATACCTCAGCTGCCTTCCCACTTCTATTACCACTGCTGGAGCTTGCTGACTTGGTTACCCCATAATTAGTATAGCCCCTCTTGCCATAAGCTTCACTGTTGGCCTTTCTCAAAAGGTATTCTCCCTCAGCCTCTATAGCGATGTCCTTCAAAGACTCCCAGTCTCTCAATCCCTTCATCTTTAGTCCATCTCTCAGATACGGGCTCACATTTTTTATGAATAGCCGTATATGATCTTGAGTATCAGGTTTGCGCTTCATTTCCATAACTCGGTTCCTCCATCGAGTGAGGTACTCATGAAAAGACTCCCCAGCCTTCTGCTGCAGTAGCTCTAAATCCTTCAGAGTTACTTCCATTCTTGTACTACAATCATACTGTCTGAGAAACTCTTCTGTCAGTAACTCCCAATCTTCCTTCGTCCTTCGGTCTAGCCCATGATACCAATCCACCGCTGGGCCGGTTAAGCTCAGACAAAAATACTCAATCTTTTATCTCTTTGTTAAAGTGGTACCCTTATTATCAGCGAGTACTGCTTTATGTGTGCGGTGGGATCAGAAGTGCCATTAAATTTGGGAATATCAGGCATCTTGAAGTTCTGAGTGATTAGGTCATCACTGTCCAGCTCCCAATCCTCTGGGTTTATTCCTCTTCCTACCATCAACATCCTCGTCATAGCTTCAAACCTTTCTTCCATTTTTCTCCACATCGTATCCTCCGGCTTGGGCGACTTTCCCTTTACCACCGTCGGTTCCTCTTGCTCTTCCCATAAGTCAATCACAGAATTAGGGCCTTCCCTACGCTCGACAGGCGCTGGCGCTATTGGCTCAACCACAGGTGGATCAACTGCTGCTGGGGGATCCTCTCTAGCAGCCCCTTGTTCATCTTGTTCCCTAACTGGAGTAGCAGCCTGGTGCCCGGCAATTGGGGCTAGGGTAGTGACAAGGTTGCCCATCATCGCTATCATTCTAGCCTCAAACTCTTCCAATCTTTTCCCCACTTCTTCAGCAATCATAGCCCTAGTTGCATCAGAACCACTTGCAGGATTAGACATGCTTGTTTCTACTGATGATTCAGAAGACAAATCTCACTACCCTTTGAAAGAGAATTCGAACCCTGATATGATACTAGCTTTTACAATCCAAAGAGTGAAATTTTTCTTAACCAACCGTCGGGACATCTAAACCACCTAGACAAATCTATGATGGCTGCAGAACACACCTCTGTTAGGATGATGCATGATTTGAAGTGCAATGCATGGTCATGCTGATGCAGCAGAGACAAACACATGCAAGCAGATAGATCCTTCCGGCCTTATTTCTCCCACACACGGGGTCGTGCGGTCTCTTTCCTAGGTGAGCTTTATCCAAGGGTTAACAGGGAACCCATTGGACACGTATAGTGCACGACGAAAAATCGGCAGCAAAACATCTATTGACTAATGTACATACATATGGGTGTTTGGCCATTATGTATTTAAACAATTCAACTAAATTAAGATGGGCCCACCGGGGCATGAAAGCCTTTGATGAAGACCATTTAATTTGATTGATTTTGTTCAATATATGATGGCCTAAATAGCAAGCACGGTATTATGGTACATTTCACCTAGTGGGAGTATCTATTGCCATTACATGGGCTTTGGTCAAAGGTGGTGTTACTTCAGGTCTACACAAGCATGGTCCCTGCCAATGGATCTAGCTCATCACGAGCATAGCGACCAATCGAGTCTCCATTTGATATATCATTTGATGGTACGAGGCTTGGGCCGGTGATTATCCCGAGCACTTTCCTACAATGAGTGAAAGTAGGGTCGTGCTTTAGGAATGCACCGGGGCAGATAGGGGACCAACTAACATAATTCTAAGGCTCTAATGTATGTAATGCAATTTCGATTAGAAATAGAATTTTTGATTTTTAACAACTCAATTATAATTTTAACTTTAATTCACTTTTGAAGCGAAATTTCAATCTGTTCCCAGCGAAATCGCCACTGTGACGCGCGATGAACCTAGCAAAGGCCCTCTTTGAGCCCGCTTTTAGGGCTCAAGGGATTGGTTCGCATATTTTTTGATCTTGGGCATCATTAGTCATTTTGGATACCTCCTTCCCAATAGAACATTAGAAAGGATCATCTAACTTCACGACGCCTTTGGGCACTTTGAGGTATTTTGGAGTCGCCACCCAATTTACGAGAAATTGGGAAAGGTCTCTAACCTCTATTGGTCTAAACCAAAAATGGTGTTTGGAACTTCACTCTTATTAATGACTTAAGTTAAGTTTATAAATAAGTTTTTTAAGAAATTAAAATCCCATCTCTTATCTCACTCAATTGTGCATTGAATTTAAAGCGCATTTGCAAGCATATTGAAAGCGGTAAATAAAATAGTAAGTAAATAAATAAATAAATTACGAACGAAAATTGAGATAGAACAATCCCCCAAAAATAAATTTCAAAAAAATGGGACAGAATAATCCCCCAAAATAAAATAAGAAAGCATAAATAAATAAAAGTTGCCCCAAAATTAAACACAAGGGCCCAAAAAAAGAATAAATAAACACATACAAAATAATTAAAAATGCATCATACATAAATCGGGTCATTTATTATATTTTAGGAACATTGGTTCGTTTTTGTTAACTTTAAAAGAATAGAGAACTATTTTTTTTGGGTATTGATTGAGAAAACTGGGATGAGTAATCCCATTTTATGAAAATTATTTCCCCATTTAAAAGTGAGATTTTATTGGTTAAAATAGGACATTGGTCCATTTTATTAAGAAAAATTCCAAGTTATTAATTATTGTAAAAACGTGATTTTCTATAACGCGAAAAATTTAAAATACACTTTACATAACACATAAAAATAAGGGCTCTTTACCCAATTATACACAAAAAACAAAAAACAAAAAAAAATACAATAATACAAATATTAAAAAAAAATAACATTTTAAACTTTTTATTTCATTTATACCAAAATTTTTTACAAAAATACCACTTTCCCTTTTCTCCCTAACTTCAAAATTTTACTCTCCCGATTTCACTATTTCGATTCCCTCCTTCGACGCTCTCTGCCCTACCGATTTTCTCGTTCTCGACCACGGACGACCACTTTAACGACCACCGGTGATCTCTATCTCGACGTATACTAGACATATACTAGACATATACTAGACTTATACTATGCATATATTAGGCTTATACTATATGTATATTAGACTTATACTAGACGTTGTGACGCGTGCCGGTGCCCAGCAAGGGTCCTCGCTTTTGAATCCACCTTTGGGATTCGAGGGATTGGTTTGGGTCTTTTGATCATGGGCGCCACGAGACATCATGGGTGTATTCCTCCCAATAGAACATTGAAAAGAACCATCTAGCCTCACGATGCCTATAGGCACCTTTTGAGGTATCATAGAGTCGCCACTCAATTTACAAGAAATTGGGAAAAGATTCTAACCTCTTAATGGTCTAGACCAGAGATTGGTGTTCGAAACTTCACTCTTATTTATGCTTTGATTAATTATAAATGAGTTTTTAACCTCTTAAAATTATATCTCTTATCTCACACGATCAATGCATTTGAATTTAAAAGCGCATTGCAAGCATTCAAAAGCGGTAAAAGGAAAGCGATAAATAAAGCGATAAAGAAAAGCGGTAAATGAAAACGATAAACACACAAGCACACAATTACAAGGGAAATAGGGGCGGAATACAACCCCAATGAAAGGAGACTTAACAAACATAAATTGGGACGAAATACAATCCTAAATGAAAATTAAATCATGTTGCCCCAAAATTAATTACAAGGGCCCAAAGAGAAATGAACTTTAATTTAAACACTCAAATAAAATCAAACATAAGAAAAACATACATAAATCGAGATATTCATTTTGGATTGGAACATTGGTTCCTTCGTACTTGTTCAAAGGTTCAGGAACATTGGTTCCTTCGCGTTTATTTAAAGAGGGTTCGAAAAGTCATTTGATTGTTGAGTTGGAAAATCGGGATAAGTGATCCCATTTTTGGAGAAAGATAACTCTTCGTTTTATCGTGCCATTTTACATTCTTTGGCTAAAAGGAGGGACATTGGTCCCAATTTTATTAGTAAAAATTCCAACTTAATTATAAAAATATTTTTGTGATTTTTTATCTCACGTGTGCATAAATAAAATAAATATTTACAAATAAACACAAAACACATAAAAAGGGATCGGAAAGATCTCACCAAACCGCAATGTTCGTCCATGTGTCGCGACCCATCGGGGGAGTCGCGAGGATGCTCAAATAACCCGACTCAAGTTAAATCTCAGACAAAAATTAATATCAAAAATATTAGTAATGGTTATAAAAATCAATCAAGTAAAAAACGAAATGAATATTAGGCAGGTCAATTTATAATGATAATAATAATAATGATAAGGCAAACACAACAAGATAATAATAATATGAATATGATGGTAGCAATAACAATAATGATGATAAGTGCAATAATAATAATAATAATAATAATGATATAGACAAAATCCCCATGGCAAATAATGATAATGCAAAATATTCATGGAAACATAATACTAGTGAAGATATGAACACTAGAAAATAATAATAATAATAATATAAAAACTTAATAAAATAATAGTAGCACAAATAGTATCAAACGACAATGACATAAATAATACTAACATTTAATGAGATTATAATAGTAGCTAACAGCAATAATATAATTATAACACAATAATAATAATAATAATAATAATAATAATAATAATAATAATAATAAAAACAGAACAATACACATAAAATAAGCATGTAATAATAATAATAATAATAATAATAATAATAATAATAATAATAGGAAAAGGAAGGCCAACGGGGACAACCAGCAAAAAAGCAAGATAAACTCACAAATTAAAACAAAAGACCACTAGAAAATCAAGTCAAAAACAAACAAACCAAAAAAATGTCAACAGTAGCAAAATAACATTAAAATTGTTAGAGCATAACATGACGAAAAAGTAACAATAAAACAAAATTAATGACCACAAATGATAAATACAAATTAGGACAGATCCAAAGTGTTTACCCTCAGAATTTTATAGATCGGAAATGGGATGTCTCAATCCGCTTCCCTTGTCGATTTTCGGTGACAATAATATTCAAGAAAAAATCCAAGTTCTAAATAAAAAAATTGAGAAAATATTTTTGATGTGAATATTTTTGGTGGATGATTTGAACAAAGAAAATTGATTTTTCTTGCTCAAGATCAATCCAAGAATGAAATATATTTCTTGAAGGAAAATAAAAAAATTAAAGCTTGAGAAGAAAACTTAAAGATTTTTGAAGTAGAAAATTTTTCCTGGAGAGTAAAAGAAAAAGCTAGAGAGAAAACAAAAAAATCCCTCTTGAATAATAGTTGTCGTCCCCTGAGAATGAAGACCAAGGCCCCTATTAATTTTCAGTCTTGGCAAAAAATGGAGAAAGACAAAATGATCTTTTAATTTTGTTAATCGAAAAAATCATGAAAGGGTGAAAAAAATCGGTAAAAACGGACTAAAAAACAGACTGTAAAATGCAGAAAACCAGCGAAAACGACGGGACGAGACAGGTGGTCGCGTGGAGAGGGGGGAACGCGTGCTGCCTTCGGCAGCGCGCACGCATGCGCACCCAGCGGCAAGCGGCCGCGTGATGGCCACTTTGCCATCACGTGGCTACTAATGGTAAAGTGGCCATTTGGCCACTTATTCCAAGTTTCAAAATTCCCCCCTTTTTTAAAAAAAAAAAAAATACCTTTTAAAATTTTTTTTTTCAATTAAATTAATTAACTAATTTAATTTCTCTTTTTCAATTAAATTAATTAATTAATTTAATTCCATCTTTTTTTATATCAAAAATAACAAAAATAATACTATTTTCAAAATTAATTTAATTAATTTTTTTATAATAATATTTTTTATATATATTTATTTGTTTATTTTTTATTTAAAAACAACGAGAGTCTCGATAAGAGAAACATCATTTTTAACACCTTTACTTGCAAGTATCGCTTTCATCATAGGGTAATTCTGATTTTGGACCGCCTCAGGACCCAGTGTCTACAGACGTATACTAGTCGTCTACCAGACGTATACTAGATGTATATAAGATTTATACTAGTCTTCTACTAAACGTATACTAGACCTATACTTTCATCAAACTGGATAAATGAAGTTGACTCATTGCCATCATAATTGCAACTTTTGGATTTTATTGGCCTTGTACTATTCTCAAACTTATCGTCCATCTCATCACTTGAATATGAAGCATAAGATAAAGATTCCCCATCTTCTCCATCTATCTCCCTCAGAAAGTATGCCTCTCCTCTTTGATCAAGAAACATGTGGAAATTTGCTTTGATTCCATTAACATGAATGGCAACTACCTTCTCTCTTGCCTTCATAACTCCTTGAAATTTTCCAAACCGGACATACCAAGGGGAGGATTTAAAGCTTCCATCAGGCTGCTCTACCACAATGATATCCACTGCCCCACCAAAAGGATGAAAAGTTCCAGAGACAGTGTACACGCCTCTGGTTATATAGCTTCCTAGCCTCCTACGACATACATCTTATGACACTTGGAATTCTCAGAACATTAGTGTCTTATCATAATTTAAAGAACCCTAGCTATGAACCCCACAAGCTAATGAGGTTCTATTAACTATCGCTAAAACCTGTTAAGCCTCCAAAGATCTCTGAAATTTCAATTGTGATAAAACCTGGATCAGAAAAATCAAAATCCCACCATAAAAAGGATTCATTCAGTTGATAACAACAGAGTATTTGTTTTCACGTTGGGAAAAAAAAGCACAGATTATCAGTTCAAGATCGTATGAGCATCTTTCTATATCTATGTTAAGTTAGAAACCAACTCTAAAACTGAATATGTCATTTTCATATAGCTGAACAATTTTAAACAATTATCAACACTTTTTAAGAAATATCTCTAAAAGTCTGTTGATTGTGCTTGATTTTTTCACATTTGCTGTAAACAATATGATTTATATAAAGAATGAAACAATCACAAAAATTGTAAAAAAAAAAAAAGTATCATCACTATTTAGGAATATCTCTACATGTCTTTCGATTGTTCCCGTATTTCTGACATTTGCTGCACCGAATTTTGATCATTGACTCCCAGCCTGCTTTGATTCTCCTCTTCTTAGGTCTTCCTGATTTGAGTTTCCCTATTGGTGGTAGTACAATTTCCTCTCCAACGTAACTTGGAATGTTCCAATACATCTGATTATCAATAGGATGCACAATTGCTTCGTATATTGCTAACATTGTCTCTTTGGTGTAGTAGCTTGAGCAAAACTCATAACAATCCATATGCTTATCATTTATTACTGCTAAAGCATGTGCACATGGTAATCCATCCAATTGAAACTTGTTGCAAGTTCATGCTCTTTCTTTAAAGTTTACACTGTATGCTTTTTCTTGAACTAAGACGCTAAAAATATCACTATTATATGGTATCACCTACAACAACCGAAAAAACATAAAATCCATTATATCCATCAATAACAAAAATAGCAGATAAGAGGCAACATAATACAGCAGCATCAACATAAACATCATGCATAATTATCCAGCTACACCACATCATGCATAATTATCCAGCTACACCTACTGCAAATCATAACAATACAGCAACATCAACAACTAGCATAAAAGTCCAACAATATCAATGGAGGCATAAAATCAGTGGTTGTATAGTGGGCGTATATTACAATTATACTAAGTGTGTACTACTAGTATACTAAACGTGTACTAGTTGTAAACTATGCTTGCACTAAAAGTATATAATCTCATTCTTTTTATACCAAAAATATTTTAATCATTTAATAGCCACTTCATATATTATCAAGAACTTATAAACATGCTTCTCATATATGAAAAAATATAAATAAATGACAACCAATGCCTTCTTCACTAACAAAAATAAATAGATAAAAAAGAAATAAAGATCAAACCTTCATTTTCATAGATGAAATGAAGTTTTTTTTCAATTGTTCTTCATACTTCTTAGTTAGTTTTGTGAATGTTGACATGACTATATTTCTATTTGCATAAGTCCATTCTTGAGTCAAATTGCGTATGTACTCAATTAAGCCTGTTATTGGTAAATTTCTAGCTGCTTTGATTGCAGCATTCATTGACTCCGCAATATTAGAAGTCATAGATGAATACCTGTTATTCACAGAGTGCAACCTAGACCATTTCTCGTAACCAACCATAGACATATATTCCGGTATTTTACCATCAACCTTTTTCATTTCATTCATATAATAATCAAAATCCTCATTTGTGTATGATTCAACAGCTTTAAACAATAAATCTTTGAGTTTCTTTGAGTTTTTCTTGAACTTTCTTTTCACATTATTCAATAAGTGATATACACAAATGCAATGAGGAACACCAGGATATACCCTTGCAGCTGCTATATGTATACTTTCATACCTATCAGATATGATGCACATTTGATCTCCTATCCCATATGTTTGCCTAAATTTACTAAAAAACCACTCCCAAGAAGCGTCATTCTCTGAATCAACAATGCAGAAAGCTAAAACAAATATTTTCCCACCAGCATCTTGAGTTGAAGCTGTTACTAAAGTGCCCCCATATGCTGCCTTCAAAAAAGTACCATCTACAACTATAATTGGCAAGCAATATTTCCAACCTTTTACTGATGCATCTAAAGCAATGAACAGATATAAAAATGACAAGTTATCTTGAGTCTCTAGATGAATAGTAGAACCAAGATTTGTCTTTTGAAGCATATACAAATATCTTGGTAATAAAGAATATGAATCACATGGTTTACCTCTAATCATATCCATAGCTCTTTCCATTGACCTCAAAGCTTTCATATAGTTGATATTCACTCCATGTTCATTTCTCATATCGCGTATTATGTCAGCTGGTGTGTACACAGTCTTTACATCCACATATTTTGATTTGATCAACCTAGCAATAATACATGATGTAGCTTGCCTTTTTCTGCTTAACCTTAGCTTCAAACTGCAGGAGTGAGTACCTTTGAAAACTCTAATTTTAAACATCCTAGTATTCCCTTGTTTTGAAGCTTTTAATTGCCATGGACATGCCTCATCCAAGCAACAAATCTCATATCTACTCTCACATGATCTACACACCTTGAATTGGAAATAATTATTTATTACAAAAAGGCTTAATGCTGTTTTCAGCATATCATTGTCTTTAAAAATCTGTCCAACCTCAATTCTTGAAACACTTGGATTTGTCATAAATTCTTCTTCATCTCCTTCTACCTCTTTGCTTCTGTTATTCAAAATTTCATCAGTTTGTTTACTCACCAAACTAGCATAATTCATCATGTCTACAATTGCTTCGTCCTGGTTGATAGTTTGTATAACTTCATTCAATATTAAACTTGTTGCTTCAGGTTCAACTTCTATCATTCCAAGATCACTTAAAACTGTTTTGGAGCTTTCACCTGTAATAAAAATATTTAAATAATTAATTAAAATAATATAATTTATTGAATATTAAAAATGACTAAAAAAATAGAGAGAGAGCTAAGAGAAACAGCAAACATAAAATGCATGCAGATCCAAAAAAAATTGGCCTAATCAGCACTATATTTCCTTTTAACAGTACATCACTAAAATATGAAACTCATGACCTAAGCTAGTGAAAATATAAGCTACAAATATCATAAGCAATGATTAACATAAATCGATGAGCATATTGAACACATATATATCAAACCATAAATGTCACCAAAACAATAAAAAACAAATGTCATTATTCTCAATGCGAGTAACTATGAATTTCCTGAAATTCATACAATAGCAGCATCACAATAATATTTAAAATTGACAAAGGCAATTTCAAAAATACCAGTTTCACAGATTTCCATTTTTGTAATGCATAATGGATATGATTTGAAACATTTTTCTCTGATCTTCAAAGACAAATAGAAGAGCAATGTCATATCAACTTTTATTTTAAGTGGAGGATATCCATCTCCAATGACATATTTGATGTCCAATTTACTATTTTCAATGCCTCGATACAACTGTTTACTTATTAAATCCACAAAATTATCAAAGCTGCAACCTGATAGAATTAGTATTCCATCAACTTGAAAATCCCGGTACTCAAATAGTTCACTCCATTCTCCATCATATTGAATCAAAACTAGAATTCCTCAATTTTCCATCATTGTAATATCCTATATAAATACACATATAAATCATAGTTAATATCTAAAAATATTAAACTATAATCTCGCAACATAAGGAAATAAATTAAACCAAAAATTTTGAAATTTAAGAGAAGTTGCAAATGCATTCAATCATTACAATTGTGACAGAATCTAATCGTTACGATTCGTCACATCGATCAAAAACTTCAAAAACAACCAAATGCAATTAACAATCTCAAAACCAGAAATCATGACTTACTGCTGATATTACCAATATTTATACGTTGAATGTCGATTTCGGACGGTGAATAATCATTTGATGAAAAGTTTCTGAAATCCAGAATCGATGAAATACAGAAACTTGAAAAAAAAAACACTCTCGATGAAATACAGAAACTAAAAATCCAGAATCATTGAATAAACAGATAGATTTTTCAAAAACATTGAACGAAACATATAACATTTGTAAAATTAAAATTAGAGAGAAAGAGGAAAAGATATATTACATTATATATTTAGGAAATTGAACTCAATATATTACATAAACAAACAACTTACTGATTACAGTATAACACCAATATTCAGACGGTTAAAGTTGATTTCGGACTGAGAAGGACGACGGAATAGAAATAGAAAGATCAAAGAAGACAGATTTTGCCAGAAAGAGAAACAGAGATGATAGATTGATTCAAACGAATAAGAAAAATGATAGATGGATTCAATCGAATAAGAGAGAGTTTTTCAGTTCATAATTGAAAACGATAGAAAAATATTATAAGAGAAAACAGTAAAGGAAAATGAAACAAGGGAAATGAGAATCGGAAAGGAATGAGTGAAAGAAAGAAGTCTCCAATTTGACTATTGAAAACCTAAAAGGGAAAATACAAAAGGCCAAAATAAAAAGAAAAAGACAATTATAAAATATATTTACAAATAATGTATAATTGTAAAAGGAATTTTAAAAAGTGGTATTTTTGAAATAATATATAAAAAGCTGACATTTGTTGTAATTTCTTCTATAATATTCACGTGAAAATTGTATCAAAATGATAAGCGGACAGTTTTTCAATCTCACAGTTTAAACCGAATTAGAGAGATACCTGAATCCCTCTAATTCGATTCGATTTTAATTAGATTTTTTTTTTATATTTCAATATTCGATCAATTCAGTTTAGTCGGTGAACCACGGACCGAACCGACAGTGGAACACCCTCCAACCATGTATAATCCCCACTTCAAGGTTTTTAGAAAAAAGGGAATCTGAGTTTTCGCATTTTATTTAGTGGCTTTCTCGTCATTTCCAGACAATCCAACTCATAGCGTTTAAGCCGAGAAGTTGGCCTCGTTGTTTGCTCCTGCACAGCACCATAAACCCCAAAATACTCATCGCACTTAAACCTCTCGACCGAGGCGGTTGCGACAGCCTCTAATTTGTCGGCGATCATCGGCATCTCCAATCTCTCTTCATCCTTTTTCCTCGTCGTAAGCAAATGACTGTCTCTCTCTCTGTGATAAGGGTTCAAGTTCTTAGGTCACCAATTTTTTTGGCGAATTCGATAGTGCATTTTCGATATTGTCAGTTCCGGATGGTTTTTGATTGGATATTATGTTATTTTTTGTTGTTAGTGTTACTTATCTTTGATTAAATTTGGGAGGTATTCTAGTAATATTACGTTTTTTCCTTTATTAAAAGCCAATGTGATGATTTTCATGGAAATGATGTGCAGCTGTCATTTTAATGATTCATTGCTCGAAGAAGCAAGCTAAGATTATTGTGAAAGAGCTAGAGATAGGCTATTTTCTGAGAAAAAGGTTGCAGTTAATGCATTATGAGGAACCCGGGGTTTCTTTTGAATTCAATCTCCCTTAGAACATGCAAAACGGCGACTTTGTCTAACTTAAATCCTATCAATGGTTGTTCTGATGTACTATAGAATTTCTTCAAATGCAAGAATCAATTTAGAAATAGAAAGTTGGAATTAACAGTAGAGCTGCTACTGGTCAATAAGATAGGTTGAGATGTGTCAGATTAAAGATTTTTCAATTTTTACGGCCTTGTTTATGCCATTTATCCAAGAGTTTAAAAAGAGGGAAATCAGAGTTTGAAAATTTGATAAATAATCATATTTTCTAATATAGAGTTATCTTTTCTCCTTCTCGGTATGATTTGTTCGTAAAGGTCATTCGATTGTTGCTTATATTGATTTTTTTGATAATTGTTCATTTTAATATTTTTCAACTGATACATATATGGATGTATAATCACGTGTGTATTTGCATGCAAATAAAAGTTTGTAAATGAAAAGAAAGGTAATTATTCACAGTAGAATATTTAGATATGGAATTATAGAAGAATTGAGTTCACGAATAACTTGTTTAATGTGTTTTATGTGAAAGTTTGTTCACTCTTTTGATTGCTGATTTGGTGGGGTGCGGCTTTCTTTAGGTCTCCAAATGCATATTGCATTAGAAGCTTTCTGAGATACAGACTGACAATGTTGCAAACGTTGGCCTTGTTTGGTAGATGATTTGTGTGCGTGAGGGATATTTTTAGGATACAATGCTTTGCAAAGTGTACATATATTATCTAGATTGCATATCTGCACATGTAATAACAATAGGTTGTAGGTTTTATTTTTGCCCGTTTCTACATGCTTACTTGCCCCCTAAAATTTTCAGAGGCTTCAAACTGTATAATGTGTACACATTTTCTTGTTTTGTAGGTTGACGTTGACCACCATTCAGCTCTTATTAGAGATGAGTAGCAATCCAGCTCCATTTTCAGATATTGGCAAAAGAGCCAAAGGTATTAAAAATTTCCATGGAAGTGGCATTATGTTGGAAAATAGTTCTGCGCTCTACATTTACTGCATCTGTTAGTGCTTGATAGCATTTTTTTGTCTCCTTTTTTTCTTTCTCTCTCTCTTTTTTTTTGCCCCTTTTCTGTACCTGTCTTGCTAGATGAACATTTATCACTACATATTGTCATGTATTTCTCTAGTTGTTAGAACTTAATTCAATATCTTCTGCTATTGCATATTTAGAAATTTGCAATTCCAATATCGGAATGCTTGTTGGGCTGTCATGATGATAGTTGCAGTATGTGCACCATCTATATCTGTCATGTGGTTTATGGATCTTGGGAACAACTTGCAGGCTGGGTATTTTGGATAATTAGTTTTGTGTTGGTTGAAAAAAAAAATGAAACTATATTCATCTTGAAAGTGGGAGAATTATCATATCTGAAAGTTTCATAAGAATAACATCTAGGGTTGAATTTCATCACATAATCCAAAGAAATATTAATTTCTTTAAATTTATTTGATTGATTGTCTAAAAAAAAAAAGAAAAAGAAAACAGCAATTATAGGCAATTATATGATATAGACCTAAAGTATTTGAAGTCACGATACTTATGGGGTTTTGATTTTGAAACTAATATGTTATGTTTTCTAGAATAGGATCGTCTCACAGGACGATTAATAGGAAAATTAAATTCAATTGCACTTGATTTTCCTTTTGCTTTCCCTAAATTATGGTTCTTAGGTTGACTTATCTTGAATAATAACTCTGCTCTTCAAAGGGAGACTGAAACTTTGGATCTCGTTAAGAGAGAGCTCCGATCTCTTGTTTTTGATAAATTCTGACTTGCTGTTTTATTCCTCAATTTGCCTTTTAAATAGGCTAGACATATTACAGCAATAGAAGACCTGTTTTGTAGGCTTCTAACTAAAGAGAAATAATGCTAAAAATGAACTAAACAATTCAGCAACTAACTAACAAAATAATTAGCAAAAATAATTAAATAAAAACTGAAACAAATAACTAATAAAACCCTATTCAAAGAGTCTTCTTCCTGGCACAAGTCTATTCCACAAAGGCGTCCACAACATTACCCCCCTCTTGCTGAAAGAGCTTGTGCTCAAGCTCGAAGGATGGATAAGCTTGCTGAAAATGACCTAACTCTTCCTAAGTGGCATCAACTTCAGGGAAACCGGACCAATGAACAAGAACCTCCTTTGTCCTACGGTTGACATAGGCATGAAGGACTGTAGCAGGAAAAGGAACAACCCGACCACCCTCAAGAGGAGGTAACTCCCTAACATGAGGTAGTTGCGCATCTTTTGGAGCCTTCAAAACAGAAACATGAAAAACATTATGGATATGGTTGTTTGCTGGCAAATCCAGCTCAAATGGAACTAGGGATGATCATGGGGCAGGGATTTCCCGTCTCCGGTGGGGACCCGACCCGAATAGGGCGGGTAATTCCCGAATTTTTCCCCCACAGGGGCAAGGGTGGGGAGAAAAAAATTTTCGTCCTTGAATTCGGGGCTGGGACTGGAAAAGGGGTCCTCGCCCTGAAAAAAATTAATATTTTATTATTTTATATATATATATATATATATATATTAAATTTTTTCAGGTTGATATTCATCAGTGTGGAAGTTGTCCAAGTGATATAATTAATATTTGAATTGTATGAAATGTTTACAAATATTTGTATTTTAATTGTATGAGATGTTTTTAATTTTAAGTCATCAATTATTAAATTTTGTAAGATAAATTTTGTGAAATATTTTTGATTTGGGTCGGAAATTTCCATCGGGGTCGGAAATCTCCATTGGAGTTGGGTATTTTTATTGGGGACGGGGCGGGCGGATTTTTCTCCCGCGTCCCCAGCGGGGGCAGGGCAGTAGGTGGGTAGCCACTCTCCGCCCCCGCCTCGCCCCGTGATTACCCCTAAATGGAACCGACCCAACCTTCCTCAAAACCAATGGGTCTATAAAACCGAGGAGGCAACTTATGATTACCCTTGAGCTGAAGAGAGTGGTGTTAGCGGGGGTGTAAACGAAGCCAAACTAGATCCCCTGGGTTAAATTCTACTTCATGATGACCCTTATCATAATAGTTTTTCATCTGTTGTTGAGCCAAAAGAAGATGACTCCAAATATCACCCAAAACCCTATCTCGATCCAACAAAGTCGTGTCCACCGCATCAACTCGAGTTGAACCAAGAGTATAGGATAGGAGACAAGGTGGATCACGCCTATAGGCAACCTTAAAAGGGGTGGTCTGAAGTGCTGAATGTAATGAAGTATTGTGACAAAATTTTGCCCCAGGCACCCAAGCAACCCATTTACAAGGATAGTCCCTGACAAAGCAACGGAGGTACATTTCAACTATCCTATTAACCACCTCTGTCTGCCCATCTGTTTGCAGATGATAAGCCAAAGAGAACCGCAACTTAGCACCAAATGGAAGAGCTCCTTCAAAAATTTACTAGTAAAAACCACATCACGATCACAAATAATTGTCTCCGGAATGCCATGTAACCGAACAATCTGCTCAAAGAAAACTTGAGCCACACCGGTAGCATTATATGGATGGGCCAACAGGATGAAGTGGACATACTTTGAAAATCTGTCAACCACTACAAACAAGACCAATTTTCCCCAAGATATGGGTAACCTGTCTATGAAATCCATTGAAATATTTGCCTAAATTTGTGTGGGTAGTTGCAATGGTTGTAACAAACTCACCGGACTAAGATGTTCCGTCTTATTCCATTGACACACCGGACAGGTAGCGACATAAGTTGCGATGTCAGTCTTCATACCCTTCCAATAAAAATCTCCACGGACCCATGCCATGTTTTTTGTATCCCTTCATATGCCTCATCATGGTAAGCGGCAAGAATAGTGGACAACAGTGGGGAACCTTGTAGGAGGTAAATGCGGTTCTTAAACAAGAGCGACCGATCATGAACTTGCCAATCCGAGATCATCTCCCCCTGCTTCACCTTATTACACAAACGCAATAGCTCATCCAAATCCCAATTTCCCCTCCCGAAGCATCACATTTAACAATAAAGTCCCCGTCAAAATCGGGTAACCGCAATACCGGTGCACTGGACAAGGCTTGCCTAAGTTTCTCAAATGCATTTAAGGCTGCCTCACTCCATTGGAAGGAATTCTTCTTAAGCATGCTAGCTAAGGGAGTAGCCAACAACCCATAATCACAAACAAATTATGGTAGTAACTTGCCAACCCCAAAAAACCACGAAGGGAAGTGATGGATTGTGGTTGAGGCCAGTGCACAGTAGCTTTTACCTTGCTCATATCCATCCCCACACCTACAACTGATATAATATGTCCCAAATATGCAACTTGAGTAGAACCAAAGCTGCATTTAGAATGTTTCAAATGAAGCTCGTGGGCATGCAATGCTGCAAAAACCTTCTTTAGGTGTACCAAATGGTCCTCCCACTTAGTGCTGTAAATCAAGATATCAGCAAAGAAAACCAGCACAAAATGACAAATAATCATGAAATACCTCATTCATCAAGGCTTGGAAGGTGGATGGCGCATTAGTGAGGCCGAATGGCATCACAAGGAACTCGAAAGGGCCACGATGAGTGCGGAAGGCAGTTTTTTCCACATCTATACGATACGTACGAACTTGATAGTATCCCGACCGCAAATCCAATTTAGTAAAGTACTGAGCACCGTGCAATTCATCCAAGAGCTCGTCAACCACCGGAATGGAGAACTTGTCCTTTACCATTTTAGTATTGAACTCATGGTAATCCACATAAAGCTGCCAAGATCCATCCGGTTTGGGAACTAACAAGACTGGGGATGAAAATGGGGATTTGCTAGGCCTTAACCCCTTGTTGCAGCATCTGGTTAGATTGTTTCTCAATCTCATCTTTTTGCCGGTGAGGATATCTATATGGTCTAACAACCATGGGTTTTTTTTTTTTTTTCAGGCAACAAACAAATGTGGTGGTCACACTGACGAATAGGAGGTAAGCCTGTAGGCTCATGGACTAAGTCCTCAAACTCGGTCAAAAGACCATCCATGTACTGCTCCTTCGTTGTGCCTTCTCCAATCATGTGCAAAGCCTTGTCACAATGTTGCTGCTGTCCCTGGAAAAAAACAGGTTTCCTTTCCACCAAAAAAGACATAGTAAGGGCAGCAAAGTCCCACAATATAGGTCCCAATGTCTGTAGCTATTTAATACCCAAACAATGTCAAATCCACCTAAAGGAATTACATAAAAGTGGAAAAATTATGACCAGCAATGGAAAAAGTTACATGAGCGCAAATGCCCGAACTCAGAACCTTCTCTCCATTAGCAATGGACACCTTGGCATCCAGCAAGGAGTGAACACGAAGAGCCAATTGTTGATCCACAAATGAGCTAGCAAAGTTATGGGCATTGCCTGAATCAATTAAACTGAGAATCAGCTACCCTTCATGATGGCTTGTAGCTGCATAGTTCAGGCATGTGTCTGCCCTCGTAATAGCATGTAGAGAAATTTCAAGTTCAGCATCCACACCTTCCTCTAGTGTTTCCTCAATCTTATCATCTAACTCCATCCAAAAAAAGCCTTTTACATTGATGTGTAGCTGAGTATGGTTCTTCGCAATTGTAACATAACGCTTTTCATCTCCTTTTTGCCATCTGTGCTTGGGTTATCCATTTAATAAAAGGAGTCTCATTACTAGATTGAGTACTCACCGCCGTAAAAGAGGTGGTTGAGGCTCCGAGAGCTCTTGTATGTGAATTTGCTGGATTTCGAGGGCCTATTCGAGCTTGTTGCCATACCCTTTTGCAATTTTGACTAGCTTTTTGCAGCTGTTGTTTCTATTCATAAGCTTGGGCCAAACTCATAGCCATTGGTAATATGGGGGTTTGACTAGTTGAGCATCCATTGTTGAGTCATCTAACCCCGCCAAGAACAATCCATGTGCAAATGTTTAGGAATAAGTTCATCAGCTCAGGCCAACTTTTCTTAAAATTGGTGTTGGTAAATTTTTTCCGAAGGGTGAGTAGGTCCCCAATCGGGTGGCTACCTTTCGAAGGACCAAACTGTTGATAATAGTACTTTTGGAAATCTGCCAAGCTCATCGGTCCCTTAGCCCACTTTAATTGATAATACCATTACTATGCTTCCCCTAGCATGTGAAGACCAGCCAACCCAATTCGGTCAGCCACATTGGTGTGTTGATTCTCAAAAAGTTGTTCTCATCGGTGAGCCTATATTAATGGGTCTTCAGTTCCGTCGTAAGTAGAAAAATCCAATTTGGTGAATCAAGGAATTGTAGCGTGTTGCTAAACTAGTCGACGAATTGTTCTGTTTTGCTGTTAGTAGGTTTGTTGCACTTACTTCGTTTGGTGCGACAACCACCACCCTGGCCTTAGTAGGCTCAATTGTGTTGCCTGCTTTTATTGCCATCTGCCGTTGTCTTAGGGTCATTGTGCCCTAACTCTCGCGATTGGTCTTGAAGAATTTGCACGATTCTATCACCAAGCCGCTGCTCCATAGCCAAAATATTGGAATCAATTATGGAGTCTATGATGGAACATTCTTCCTGTAATCTAGAATTGATGTTGTCGCCCATTGTGGTCGGCTTTAGGATACTAAATTATTATGTTTTCTAGAACAAGATTGTGCCATAGGATGATCAACAGGAAAATAACATCCAATTGCCCTCAATTTTCCTTTTTCTTTTCTTGAATTAGGCGTAGGTCGACCTATCTTGAATAATAACTCAGCTCGTCAAAGGGACACTAAAACCTTGAACCTTGTTAAGAGAGAGCTCCGATCTCTTGTTACCTTCCTTAGCTACGGATCTTGTCACAGGGCGATTAACTGAGAAGTCTAGCCCTAAGAACTACCTTTTCTCTTTATTATTATTATTATTCTTTGGTCGACCTATTGTGAATAATTTATCAGCTCGTTAAAGGAAAATTGAAACCTTGGACTTCGTTAAGAGAGAGCTCCAATCTCTAGGTTAATGATAAAATTCTTTCGTAAGTTTTATTAATTCCGCTGTCCTTTAAATAGGACAAGTTTATTACAAATAGGAAACATATAAATATAGGAAATCTAATTCCGCTGTTCTTTAAATATGACAAGTTTATTACAAATAGGAAACCTATAAATATAGGAGATAAAATAACTAAACTTAAACAATTGCCTAATATAGGAAATAAAATAAGTAGACAGCTAATTGGCACGTCTAGTATATACGTGCCTCACAAATACATTCGTAACATCACCCTTCCCCTCGAGAAAGGGTTTGTACTCAAAAAGTAGGATAGACCTGGCGGAAATGATCAAGAGGTTCCCAAGTGGAATCAGGAATAGTTGCACTTGTTCAATGGACCAACAGCTCCCACGTTCCACGATTCAGACGGGCTCGGATAATGGCAGCGGCGGTGGGAATGACCTGCCCATGGTCTATCGGAGGCAGTGACGGGACAGAGGTGGGTGGGTCCCCCTTATCTGGTTTCAAGAGGGAGACATGGAAGATGTTATGGAGCTGAGAATTAGTCGGTAGTTGCAGCTTATAAGCAACTGATCCAATACGCTGCAAAATGGTAAAAGGCCTATAAAACTTGGGAAAAAACTTATGCCGATGCGGACCAGCAATAAAATGCCGAAGATAGGGCTGCAAACGTAGCCAAACCAGATCGCCAACCTGATAGTCAACATTATGATGCCCCTTGTCATAGTGTGCCTTCATGTGAGCTTGACCTTGCTGCAACTTTTCATTGATCTTAAGAAGTTCCAAGTCATGGGTAGGGGTGAGCAACGGTCGGTTCGGCTCAATAACCGAACTGAGCCGAAATAACCAAAAATTGATTTATTAGGATTTGGACAAACCGAACCGAAATCATATAATAACCGAACTCAAACCGAACCGATATTTTCGGTCGGTTCTGTTTGGTTAACTGATAAAACCGAAATTTTAAAATTATAAATAAAAAAATTGTTTAAAAATTATACAAAATTACAAATTATAAAACTAAAATAAAATCATCCAAATTAAAAAATGCACATATATTTAATTTGAGTTTAAATCCCTTAGATTGAATTAAAAAATACAAAAATAAAGTTTATTTTTGTAAAAATTGAAAAAAATAACATATATTAATAATTATTCGTTCGGTTCGGTTTTTTTTCGGTTTCTACCTTTCAAAATCGAATCGAACCGAAATAACCGAAATTAGTGTATTTTTGAAAGCGAATCGAAAAACCAAATTAAATTAAAAAAATCGGTTGGTTTGGTTAGGTTTTTCGGTTTGAATCGAAATTTGCTCACCCCTAGTCATGGGTGGCCAAAGCTTGGTTAACGGCCTCAACACGAGAGGAATCTGCAACATATGATAACAAACGAGGTGGGTCACAACCATACACCACATGGAAGGGAGTTTCTTGTAGAGCTAAATGGAAGTATTATAGCAATATTCGGCTCATGGCAACCAATCAACCCAAGACTTTGGATGGTCCCCCACAAAACATCGCAAGTACATCTCAATGGTGCGATTAACAACTTTAGTTTGCCCAACGGACTGTGAGTGGTAGGCTAAAGAAAATGCAAGCTTAGTGTCACTCAAATGGAATAGTTATTTCTAGAAAGTACCGGTGAACACCGCATCACGGTCAGAAGTAATGGATTCCGGAATGCCATGTAAACGAACAATACGCTCAAAAAATACCTGTTCAACTCGAGTAGTAGTGCAAGGGTGAGCCATAGGAATGAAGTGCATGCATTTAGAGAAACGATCCACCACAACGAACAAGACCGTTTTACCCCATGCATCCGGTGCAAAGTTTTACCCCATGCATTCGGTGCATCCGGTCCACGAAATGCATGGAATTATCAGCCCATATTTGCAAGGGAAGTGCCAATGGCTGGAGGAGACCCGCAGGACTCAAATGTGCAGACTTGTGGTGCTGACATGTTGGGCAAGAAGCTACATATTCAGCAATGGTAGTTTTCATTCCCTTCCAATAAAAATCACCACGAATCCGGTGTAAAGTTTTTTTGGACTCCTTCATGGGTGCTATCATGGAAACTGGAGAGTATGGCAGCAATGAGGGGCGAAGAGGCCAACAAATAAATTCTGCCCTTGTAAAGGAGAAGATTATCACGAATAGATCGAGGATCCATTAGCTCACCAGCTGGTAACCTTACAAAACAGCTCCTGTAAAGACGGATCATGGGTGAATTCATCCAGAACAGCATCAAGAAATAAGGGGCGGGGCTGATTGATAGCATTCAGTTGAGGGTCATCCTGAAAACAGCGGGATCAAGCATCAGCAGCTCTGTTCAATTGCCCCGCATGATATTCCACCACAAAATCAAAACCCATTAGTTTGCTTATTCAGTGTCGTTGAGGAGAAGTGGTAATGCGTTGGTTTAGCAAGAACTTCAAGCTGTAGTGATATCTAGGAATAAGAAAACGTCAGCCCCATAAATATGGCCGCCAATGTTTCACGGCTTTTGCCAACCCAATTAACTCCCGTTCGTATGCAGCCAGTTTATGATGTTTGAGGGCCAATTGTACGTTAAAAAATGCAATGGGGTGGCTGTTTTGCTGTAGGACAGCCCCGATACCTCCATCGAACGCATCACACTCCATAACAAATCTTTCATCAAAATTTGGCAATCGCAAAACAGGAGCAGTGGCAAGTGCCCGTTTGAGTAGCGTGAAGTAGTGCATGGTTGTCTCATTCCATTGAAACGAATTCTTCCTCAACATATTGGTTAAAGGAGTTGCCAATTGCTCATAATCCTTGGTAAATTTGCGGTAGTAACCCGTTAAGCCCAAAAATCCTCACAAGGCATTAACTGACTGAGGTTGTGGCCAATCAGTAATGGCTCGAATTTTGCTATTGTCCACTGATGCACCGGTGGCCGAGATGACATGGCCAAGGTAGTGGACTTGCACTTCACTGAATGAGCATTTAGATTTCTTGAGATACAATTGATGAGCACACAACAATTCAAATGCGGTCCGCAAATGTGTCAAATGGTCATCACAAGTGCGGTTGTAAATCAAAATATCATCAAAGAAAACTAAAATGAATTTACGCAATTAAGAGCAAAATACCTCATTCATAAGGGCTTGAAAAGTAGAGGGAACATTTGACAACCTGAATGGCATAACGTAGAATTCGAAGTGCCCATGATGTGTGTGAAATGCTGTCTCCTCAATGTCTGGTGGACTCATGCGCACCTGGTGATGGCTTGATTTCAAGTCTAACTTGGTGAAGAATTGAGACCCATGTAACTCATCAACCACCGAAATGGGAAACTTATCCTTCACTGTTTTGGCATTTAGCTCACGATAGTGGACACAAAATCTCCAAGACCCATCATGCTTCTTGACCAAAAGCACAGGGGAAGAGAAGGGAGATCGACTTGGTCGGATAATCCCTTGTTGCAACATTTGGGCACATTGTTGCTCTATTTCATCTTTTTGAATGTGCTGGTAGCGATACGATCTGACTACCATTGGACTTGAGCTTGGCTCAATATGCAATGATCACAATGACGAATTGGGGGCAACCCTTTTGGGTCTTGAAACAAGTCAGCAAATTCGGACAACAATTGAGCAAGCTGGTCATTGTGAGAATCGGTAGGTTGAAGGGCTTGTAGCTAATGCTGATTGGATGTTTGTAGCCCATGAAGTGCAAGCTATTTCCCATTAACATCAACTGTCATAGTGAGAGAGGCAATATTTCAAAGTATTGGCCCTAATGTTTGCAGCCATTGATTACCCTCAATTTCAAACACAACCCTTCGGCAAATACCCTTGCTACGAACATTGTCCCAATTTGCCACTGTTACAGTAGTTCCCCGAATTCGGCTGCACTCGTATTCGAAGAGAGTGGGCTGCAGTTGAACTAATGAAGTTGTGGGTACTCCTTGAATCCACTAACCCACGCAACGGTAGGTCCTGAATGAGAACCCTGACTTGCATTGTGGTTGCCCCCTTTTGTCCCGTAATAGCATTGAGTGAAATTTTTGGTTCTACCTCAGCCTTATGCATTGACTCTTCCTCATTCGGCTCATCCAACTCCAGCCAAAAAAGCTTTTTACACTGGTGATTTGCTGTATATGACTCGTCACAATTATAACAAAGTCCTTGGACTCTTCTATCTGCCATCTCAGCTCTTGTCAGTTTCTTAAAGTAGGGTGGAGGAGGACTTACAGTTTTGTTGTTGGTTCGCTCGCCGTTATTGCTGTTAATTTTAGCTGAGATTGTGGATTGCGAAGTGTTAGAGAAGGAAAACCTCGGCTGTCTTGCCATGTTGTTCCCCTTTTTGGCGTCAGTTCGCGCAATGCTTTATTTTTCGCCTTAAAAGCGCAAGCTAAATTCATGGCACTAGCTAAATCTGGTGGTGCGTGGAGTTCCACATCCAACCGAATGGAGTTGGATAGCCCTGCGGTGAACAAGTTGACATATTGTTCCACTATGACAAACTTATTAGCGCGCGCCAAGCATTACTGAAATTGTCGCTGATTCTCTACTGACCCTGTCTGTTTTAGATTGACCAGCTCCTCCAATGGGTTGCTATGTGCTAGAGGTCCAAATCGAAGTGAACAATACTCTTTGAACTCGGTCCAATTGATTGTTGGTTGCTCAGATTGTAGTTAGTGATACCATAACTGTGCCACCCTAAGAAGATGGAATGCGGTTTGCCCTACCTGGTCTGTCGCGGCAGTACGCTGATTGGCTGGCGAAGAACTGCTCACACCGTTGAATCCAGATTATGGGGATTATTTGTCCTGTTCGTAAGTGGGGAAGTCCACCTTCGCATAGCGGGGCACCATTCCTTCGCTGATTGCTGCGCCGTTTGTTTGGGCTGGACTGCCGGCGAGAGTCACAAGCGGTGTTCGTCTTGGTGGCGGGTGATGGCTCGTTGTGCCCTCTGATTCCGCACGCCACCCTTCATGTAGCCCAGACATTAGTTCGTTGAACTGTAATGACAGTTCTTGCACTTGACTTCTTAGCCGTTTCTCTGTTTCAGCAGCCCTAGCATCACTTGCAGCCTGCGCTTCTTGGACTAGAACTCGTAATCGATCTTCAGTTTGTGAGTCGCCTATGGTGTTTGGCTCTGATACCAATTTGTTGCTTTCCTTTGCCACGGATCTTGTTACAAGGCGATTAACTGAAAAGTCTAGCCCTAAGAGATGCCTTTTCTCTTTTTTATTATTATTTGGTCGACCTATTGTGAATAATTTATGAGCTCGTTAAAGGGAGATTGCAACCTTGGACCTTGTTAAGAGAGAGCTCCAATTCCTAGGTTAATGATAAAATTTTTTCTTAGGTTTTATTACTTCCGTTGTCCTTTAAATAGGACAAGTTTATTACAAATAGGAAACCTATAAATATAAAAAATAAAATAACCAAATTTAAGCAACTACCTAATATAGGAAATAAAATAAAGTAGACAGCTAATTGGCGCGCCTAGTGTATAAGCTCCCGACAAATGCATCAGTAACATCTCTTGTTTTTGATAAAATTTGACTTGCCGTTTTATTCCTCAATTTGCCTTTTAAGTAGGCTAGACTTAGTATAGCAATAGAAGACCTATTTTGTAGGCTTTTGACTAAAAATAAATAACGCTAAAAATTGACTAAACAATTTAGCAACTAACAAACAAAGTAACTAGCAAAAATAATTAAAAACTGAAACAAATAACTAATAAAACCTTGTTCAAAGAGTCTTCTTCCTGGCATAAGTCTGTCCCACAGAGGCATCTACAACATAATGCTAGAGCCAAGTTGCTAGAGAAATTAGGACACTATCGAAGTTTAAAGCCAAGTATATCCCAATTTACAACCAATCCATCGCTGTAAATGTAAAAGTTATTGAAATGCCCTTGACTATTCTTAAGTTGTCTGCATAAACTCAGCCTTCATGTGAACACGATAAAGTTAGTGTTTGGTAGTACTGTGCAATTGGCATATCCAGATATTTGATGCTGTATAACGTGATTAAATTTGAGGAACATTAGGGTGTTCATGTATAGTGGGGTTTTATTGACATATGGGTTGTGCAGCATGTTGTATTATGGTGCCATTTCATTCTTATCTATAAATGTAGGGCATAATGAAAAAGGATAGTGCTCCTCCGAAATGTCATTGTTCAATTCTAGGTCTGAAACACTGCAAGCCTTGCTGATTTCTTTTTAGCAGCAAATTCTTCTGTAGTCCTTATAATTTTGATAGTATAAAGGTGAAAATTTGAATGTTCAACAATTTGGTTTAGCTGAAGATTTGACTCTCTAAATTGCTCATCTTATGCAGACCTTCTCACCAAAGATTACAACTTTGACCACAAGTTTACCTTGTTTATGATGAGCTCTACTGGAATGGTACTATATGTTATTACTTCCATTATTTGGACTACAATTTGTATTTTTCATCATTATAATTACATGTTGATGCCTAGTTTCTAGGGGTGTTCTCTCGTTTTTGCTGGACTACTCAAGTCCTGAATGCTTAATTTTATTCTTTTCTTTAATGCTCTAATTCCAAATAGAGTGACCATATGATTTCAAATTTTCTTTTTTGTTATTCTGTTGAATGGAATGATTACAATGAGTGCATGTCCTTGAGTAGTTGATCCACATGTTAACCTATACGTGCTTGGGCACAAATGAGGGATGATCAATTCTTAATTTTATATTGTTGTGTAATGCTTTTTTCTTTAACATCTCTCCTTTTATTCCCATTATTCTCCAGCCCTTTGAACTTGCAAGAGAACAAAACAAATGACACTAACTCATAGTTCTATAGGGATGTTGAAGATACTTAAGTTGAATTGCTAAGTGCTTGTTTTTGATGGTTTTAGGGTTTGAAAAGAAAATATGGCAAACAATGTGCTTTGTCTTTTACTAGGCACTTGTCTTAGGGTAAGACATTTTTCTATCATCATTGAGTAGTTGATACACCTCATGCTAAGACATTTTTCTCAACAATGCAATTGCTGAAGGCAGGTGCTCTTGGTGACACATAGGACCAAGGTGCTAAGTGTCACGGGCTAAATTTTCTCACGCGCAAATAGCCACGTGCGGCCTAGCAAAATCACCCCAATTTGCTACTAAGCCTTACCCACGAATGCTTGAATTAGGCAAATTATGCTAAGTGAGCAATGAAAGTTTACAAGAACACACAAGAGCTTGGAGAATGCTTTGTAACCCTTACAAAATGATTAGTTATGTACAATTGATGGATTAACCCTATTTATACTTATCATCCTCATTAATGGACGGTGGAGATTAATTTGATTCTACGGCTAATATTACATATCTAGAATTATCTAGGCTATTTACAAGGTTAAAGAGTCATCTAGGTCATTTTAGAGGACTCTAGGCCGAACTGGCCATAAATTAGCCCAAGAAGAGGTTCAGAAACCTTCTAGGTCGAATCTGGAAGTCATTTGAATATTTTTCAAGGGGGTGTGGTGGTTGGAACATATTGATGTTTCCTGCTGCCGGGCTCAACCCGGCTCCTTATCCTCTTTAGAGGGTATGGTGCTGACCCCCTTGGGCGCATTTTTGTGCGCTCGGCGGGCTGGATCGGCGAGGTGGGTGACATCCTCCCCCACCTACTTAGGTGACGCCCTTGTCGCCTTAGGGACCTGTCGCCCTAAAGTCTCGTTGCCTTTGGTTGCCGTCGCCATAGGCTCCCGTCGCCTTAAGGTCTTCATAGGCCCGAATTTGTCCCTCGAATTGCCACAATTGCTGTATTGGCTCCCAGCTCGCCTCACTTGCGGGTAGTCCCTTCCATTTTACGAGGAGTTCATGTGTGGGCAGTAGGTTTGTGGGGCGCACCACCCCGCCAGGATCTCCTCCACTTGCCTGTCATGTTGGACTAGTATGCCCATTGCGAGATGCCCCTGCCCACTTCTTCCGCATCCTCGTGGTATGGCTTGAGCAAGCTCATGTGGAAGACCGGGTGAAACTTGATCCTTGGTGGTAGCTCGACCTTGTAGGCTTGGGCGCCTACCCGTTTGACGATGGGAAAGGGCCCTTCGTACCACCTGAAGAGGCCCCGATGCAGGCCTTGGAGCCTCGCATGGCTGTGCATTTTGACGAGCACAAGGTCCCCCACTTGGAACTCTTGGTGATGCTGCTGCTTGTCTGCCCATTTCTTCATTTTCTTGGAAGCCTGCTCTAAGTCCATGCTTCATATGCTTGCTCGTTCTACCCTCGTGCGAACTTGTACGCCGATGGGCTTGCCCCCTTGTAGCCAGTGGCAATTGCGGTAGGTGTTAAAAGGCTGTTGCCCCATGACGATCTCGAAGGGACTTTGCCTCGTGGCCTCACTCCGTTGTAGATTGTACGAGAATTGGGCAATGTCGAGCAGCTACGCCTAGTCTCGCTGATTGGCACTCACGTAGTGTCGCAAGTAGAGCTCAAATAAGGCATTCACCCGCTCTATTTGCCCATTTGTTTGCGGGTGAAAGCTCATAGAAAATCGAAGCTTGGTGCCCAATAGCCTGAACAGCTCGGTCCAAAATCTTCCTGTGAACCGAGTGTCCCGATCACTAACGATACTCTTCGGCACACCCCAGTATTTTACGACGTGCTTTAGGAAGAATTGAGTGGCTTGTTCGACAGTGCATTCCTAGGGCGCGGGCATACTTCGAATATCGATCGACCACCACGAGAATTCAACTACATCCCTCGCTGAGTGGCAAACCGACGATGAAATCCAAGGAGACGCTCTCCCATGGCTTCTTGGGGATGGGCAACGATTCCAATAGACTCGCAGGTGCATGTTGCTCCACTTTATCTTGCTGGCACACTAGGCAAGTTTTCACATATGCCTCAACATCGTCCCTTAAGCATGGCCAGTAGTAAGAATCTTCCACCAAGGCCAGTGTGCGATGCATGCCCGGATGACTTGCCCACTTGCTGTTGTGGCACTCCTTCATGACTTCTCGCCGCAAGTTGTCATGTGAGGGAACATAGAGGCGCTTGCCCTTGGCGAACACCAAGCCATCTTCCAGCCAAAATCGCCTTGTCTTTCCCTCCTTGATGAGCGCGATGATGGATTGTGCCATGGAATCGTGCTCTAGTCCTGTTACAGACTGTCAACGTGATTATAGGAGTAGATAGAGGAGTAAATATAGGAGCAGATATAGTTGAATATAGGAGCAGATAGCAGACATAGTTGAATATAGGAGTAGACATTAAATTGTATAAATACATGTAATTGCTGAGAAATGAAATGTGAAGAACACTTGTTTTCTTACATGGTATCAGAGCCTTAGGCTCGTTTGGAAAATCTGGGACTTCTGGGTTTTTTTTTTTTTTTTCTTTCTCTGGGTTCTTCGTCAAGTGGGTGAATCTGCCTACTTGGGTCACCAAGCTCCGGTGACCTATCCTCCTCACCGCCAACTTCAGAAGGAGCGCCGGTGGATTTTTGGCCTTCGCACAAAGTTCGGTGACCAGAAGACCGGCGAGTGGATCTCACGTGCCTCCACAAGGATCTGCCTCCGTCTTCACGCGCCGGCGCGTGAGAGAGCTTCTGGCTTTCGGTGGTTCTCCGATTCCATCTCCGGCTTCGCCTGGGTGTCTCCGACCAAACCGTGGTGTCAGTTTCCCCATTTGGTCTCTCCAAAAGGTCTCTACTTGTGCCGTTTGAGCTGTGGAGATCAGGTTTTCTAATTTTAAAATTACATTTTACTAAAGATTGGGTCTTTAGTCACTTGGGTGTTTGAATATTTGTGGTTGTTTTTGTTCGGAAGTTATATTTGCTGATAGTGGTACTCATTAGTTATTGGGTATTCTTTTGAGAGTTTATTCTTGATTAGCAGTTAAATGGCAGAAACGGGTAAGTTGGTTGTTGAAGATAATAAATCCAGTGCTACTGAAATTATGTCAATGGCCACCAAAATTACTGAGCATAAATTAAACGGGTCTAATTTTCTAGATGGAGTAGGAGAATAAGAATTTATTTAAGAAGTGTTGAAAAAGATGATCATTTAATTGAGGAATCCACCACTGATAAAACTTGGCTTAGAGATGATGCTCGGTTACTTTTACAAATTACTAATTCTATTGAAAGTGATGTGGTAGGATTAGTAGATCGCTGTGAGTATGTTAAAGAGTTAATGGATTATTTACCTTTCTTGTATTCGGGTAAAGGAAATGTTACTCGCATCTATGATGTCTGTAAAGCTTTTTACCGTTACAAAAAAGATGAGGCCAAATCTCTCACTGCTCATTTTATGGAGTAAAACAAAGTATATGCAGAGTTGAATGTTTTATTGCCTCTCAGCACGGACATTAAGAAGCTCAAACTCAGCGGGAACAAATGGCTATTATGAGTTTTCTGGCCAGTCTTCCTTTAGAATTTGAGACCGCCAAATTTCAAATTCTGTCTAGTCCTGAACTCACCACACTTCAAGACGTTTTCAGCAGACTGTTACGAACAGAGAAGAATGCTCAACCATCTCAACAGCCCAGTGTACTAGTTGTTAAAGGAGGAGAGGGAAATGAAGTTGGAAGGAATCGCAATAGAGGAGGAAATGCTACCAGAAATAATGACTTCAGCAATGTTAATGCTACCAGAAATAATGACTTTAGCAATGTTAGTTGCTATTTTTGCAAATAACCTGGACACACAAAGCGATATTATAGGAAACTACAAAATCGCAATAAGAGAACTCAAACTGCTAACATTGCTGCGTCTAGTTCATTTTCTGAGAAGTCTGTTATTATTCCAGCTGAAGAGTATGCTCGTCTTCTGAAGGAATCCACTCCAATGGATGATTCAGGTAAAACATGCCTTATTTTTTCCTCAAATCAATGGGTCATTGACTCAGGTGTTACAGATCATATGACAGGTAATCCTCGAACCTTTTCTACCTTTCAGCCTCATAAAGTATCCTCCCTTGTAACAATAGTTGATGGATCAACTTATCATGTTGAGGGTTCTGGAGTTGTTAAGCCCACATCCTCTATCACTTTATCTTCAGTCCTAAGTTTGCCTAATCTTGCTTTCAATTTGATATCTGTAAGCAAACTTAATAAAGACCTAAAGTGTTATATCTCATTTTTTCCTGACCATTGTCTATTTCAGGATCTTGTGACGAAGCAGATACTTGGTAGAGGATATGTATCTGATGGTCTTTATGTTCTGGATTCATGGGTACCTCGCTTTGTGGCTTGTTCTAGTGCTACTTCACCTTTTGAAGCTCATTGCAGGCTGGGACATCCCTCGTTGCCTATTTTGAAGAAAATAAATCCACAATTTAATAAAGCCTCGTCATTAGATTGTGAGTCCTGTCACTATGCAAAACATCATCGAGGCTCATTAGGTCCTAGAATGAATAAACGAGCTGGATTTGCTTTTGAATTAGTTCACTCCGATGTGTGGGGTCCATGTCCTATTGTATCCAAAAAAGGATTCAGATATTTTGTTACTTTTGTTGATGATTTTTCTAGAATGACTTGAATTTATTTTATGAAAAACCGTTCTGAGGTGTTCACTTATTTTTCTGCTTTTTGTGCTGAGATTAAGACTCAATTCAATATTTCTGTGCACGTATTACGAAGTGATAATGCTAAATAGTTCATGTCAGAACCGTTTCAAACCTATATGACTCGACATGGTATTCTCCATCAATCATGTGTTGATATACCCTCTCAAAATGGAGTGGCTGAACGGAAGAACAGACATCTCCTTGAGACTGCTCGTACCTTGTTGTTTCAGATGAAAGTTCCTAAGCAATTCTGGACTGATGCTGTATCCACAGCATGTTTTCTGATTAACCAGATGCCATCTACGATACTTAATGGTAATAGTCCCTACCATGTCCTTTTTCCTCATAAACCTTTATTTACAATAGAGCTAAGAATGTTTGGAAGCACGTGTTATGTTCGTGATGTACGGCCCCATGTTACAAAACTAGATCCTAAAGCTTTGAAGTATGTATTCTTGGAATATTCTCGTTTTCAAAAAGGGTATCGGTGTTATTCTCCTGATCTCAACAGATATGTGATTTCTACTGATGTAGCATTTTCAGAGCAAATACCATTACCAAGTCTACTTCTATCAGTCAGGGGGAGGCAGATGAATGTTTTATCTATAAATCTATATCAAATTCTGAACAATCAGTGGATGATAGTGTTCCTCATGATGTTTCTCCTGCTGATCAGACTTCAGTTCTAGACAAGCCACCTATTGTTCAAGTTTATTCAAGGAGAACAGTGACTACTAATACATGTTCTACACCAGAATCAACTTCGTCATTGGATCCTCCACCAAATGATCTTGATCTTCCCATCAGCCTTCGCAAAGGTAAACGCAGTTGTAAATCTACTTATTCCATTGCTAACGTTATTTCATATGATCACTTATTTCCACCATCTAGTGCTTTTATTGCTTTTTTAGACTCCCTTTCCATACCTAAAACAGTTAAAGAAATTTTATCTCATCTTGGATGGCGCACCGCAATGCTTGAAGAAATCAAAGCTCTAGATGATAGCCACACTTGGGAGTTAGTAGATTTACCTCACAACAAAAAGGCTGTTGGATGCAAATGGATTTTTGCAATTAAAGTAAATCTAGATGGATCTATTGCCAGACTTAAGGCCCGACTTGTAGCCAAAGGATATGCACAGACATATGGAGTAGATTACTCTGACACTTTCTCTCCGGTATCTAAGTTGGCTTCTGTTCGTCTATTCGTCTCTCTTGCTGCTTCTCTGCACTGGCCATTACATCAACTGGATATCAAAAATGCATTTCTTCATGGAGATCTACAAGAAGAGGTATATATGGAGCAACCACCTGGTTTTGTTCCTCAAGGGAAGTATGGAAAAGTTTGTCGCTTAAAGAAATCTCTATATGGACTAAAACAGAGTCCTCGTGCTTGGTTTGGCAAATTCAGTAAGGTTGTCTAAGAGTTTGGGTTAAAGAAGAGCCAAATCGATCATTCCGTATTCTACAGACAATCAGCAGCTGGTGTTATTCTCCTTGTTGAATATGTCGATGACATCGTAATTACAGGAGGTGATTATGAAGGAATATCTTCTCTTAAGTCTTTCTTGAATGACAAATTTTACACTAAAGACTTGGGTCAATTGAAATACTTTCTAGGAATAGAAGTTTCAAGAAGTAAGAAGGGAATTCTTTTATCTTAAAGAAAGTATGTTCTTGTTTTATTTGCAGAAACTGGAAAATTGAGAGCGAAGTCACATAGTACTCCTGTGGCCCCAAATGTACAACTCACAAAGGATGATGGTGACTTCTTTAATGATCAAGAAAGATACAGGCGGTTTGTTGGAAAATTGAATTATTTTACAGTTACTTGTCCAGATATTGCATTTGCAGTAAGTGTTGTTAGTCAGTTTATGACGGTCCCAACAGTTAAGTATTGAGAAGCTTTAGAGCATATGCTATGTTATTTGAAAAGGGCTCCTGGACTAGGTATACTCTACAGTGATTATGGGCATAACCGCATTGAGTGCTTTACTGATGCAAACTGGGTAGGATCTAAGACTGATAGAAGGTCAACTACAGGATATTGTGTTTTTACTGGAGGAAATTTAGTATCTTGGAAAAGCAAGAAGCAAACTGTAGTGTCCAAGTCAGGTGCAAAATCTGAATATAGAGCCATGTCACAGGCCGCATGTGAAATTTTATGGATTCGTCATTTGCTTGCTGAAATTGGTATAAATTCCTTTTCTCCAGCTAAACTTTGGTGTGATAATCAGGCCGCTCGGTGTCATTGAGCTTCCTGCTCTCGAAGGCAATGGGGTGGCCTTCTTGTATCAAAACACCCCCAATAGCAAAATTGGAGGCATCAGTGTGCACCTCATAAGGCAGCCGATAGTTGGGGAGTGCCAACACTGGTTCCTCCATAACTGCCCTCTTCAGCTCCTCGAAGGCATGCTGGCACCTCGAATCCCAGTCCCAACTCTTGCTTTTCTTCAGCAAATCGGTGAGGGGAGCGGCTATTGAAGAATAGCCTTTCATGAACCTTTGGTAGTAATTTACCAAGCCAAGGAATGACCTTAACTCGGTGACCCTGGTCGGTGGTTCCCAATCTTGAATAGTTTGCACCTTGGAGCTGTCCATGCGAAGTTGGCCATTTCCCACCACATGGCCTAAGAAAGTCACCTCTTGCTGCGCAAAGGAGCACTTTTCCTTCTTGACATATAGCTGATTGTCCCTTAAAGTCTCAAAGACTTGCCTCAAATGCTCCACATGCTCTTTTAAGGTCTTGCTATAGATGACTATATCGTTGAGATAAACTACGACAAAACGATCTAAGAAGGGAGCAAATACCTTGTTCATTAGCGTGCAGAATGTGGCCGGTGCATTTGTGAGCCCAAACGGGATCACAAGAAACTCGTACGATCCATAGCGCGTTACGCACGCTATCTTGGGCTCATCTCCTTCGGCAATGCGCACCTGATAGTACCCACTCCGTAGATCCAACTTGGTGAAATACCGAGCATCACCGAGCTGGTCGAACAAGACAGCGATCAGCGGAATAGGCACCTTGGTGAAATATCGGCAATGTTTCTAGTACGCCGTTTGTCGGCAAATGTATCGGCACATTGTCCACTTGCCGGCGCGTGTAGCATCCTTTGGCCGCCTTCCATCACCGAATATTGCCCAGATTTGTTCACCGGCCTTCTTCGACTCCAACCAACTACTCTCCAGTAATTTCTGAAGTCTTGGGTTTTTTGGGCTTCTTGTGAACAGGTTCTACTTTTCGGATTCTTTTTCACTACTGTTCCTTGTGTTATTATCTTCAATTTAATCCTGCCATCATTTTAGATACGAAGGATGTAAAGAAACATTGTACTATTAATGACAGTCCCTACTCTTAAATTAGTCTTATTAAATTAGATGGCAGTAGTAGCTATTTAGTCTGATATAGATCATGTTTACTGTCTATTAAGGCTAGAAGGTTATAAGGTTATATTAACGGAGATAAGAAACAACCACCTGTGATTGGCCTTACTTTTAGTCAATGGGACTGATAATTCGTTGGTTATGTCTTGACTTATTAATTCTATGCACCCTAAGATCTCCCGACGGTATTTACTACTTGACACTGCGGAGAAGATATGGAAAGCTGCAAAAACCACTTATTTTCGAATGGAAAATGATGCTTGGATTTTTGAACTTCGCAACAAAATTCATAGCACAAAACAAGGTGAGCTTACTGTTTTAGATTATTTTTCTGAACTGGGTAGTTTATGGCAGGAACTGGATTATTATCAAGATTTTCAGGTCAAGTGTGCTGACAATGCGATATTAATTCAAAATATGCTTGAAAAGGAGCGGGTATGATTTTTTAACTGGTTTGAACCATGAATTTGACCGATTGATAGTCCAAGTTATTGGTAGATCCTATTTTTCATCTATTGAGGAGGCATATTCTTATATCCAACAGGAAGAGACTAGAAGAGGTGCCATGCTCCTCACTGCACCGTTTGAGAAGTCGGGCTTAACTGCCCATGTTACTCATGAGCAGCCGAAGGGTGTTACTTTTGATAAAGACCATCTGAATCGTGATTACTGTGGAAAGTCAAGGCATACGAAGAAGACTTGTTGGAAAACCTACTAGGGGTCGAGGGGAAAAACGAGCCAATCTAACAAGGGCTCAAGCAAATATGTTAAAAACAGTAGAATTATCTAATGAGACAGCTTCAGTTGAAAGTCTCTTTTCTGATGAAATTCAGCATTTAAGGCGTCTTTTGTCTCAGATCAACCCTAACTCCAGCGCTACCTCCAATTTTTTCAAGTCAGGTAACACTTTTGCTCATTTTGACTCATGGATTATCAATTTTGGTGCGAAAAGATATATGATATGCATTTCTAAAGGCTTTTTTAACTACCCTCTTTGTGTAAAAAGGGACAGTGTCAGGGTTGCTGATAGGTCTTTAACCCCTATTTCTTGGACAACTTCCATTGTTTTTACTCCTAATAGTAATTTGTCTTCTATTCATGTTTCTCAAATTTTTGTAAATCTTTTATCTGTCAGTGTTATCACCACGGCTCTAAACTGTAAGGTTGATTTTTTTCCTGATTATTGCATTTTTCTGGATCTTCGAATAGGGAAAAAGGACTGGCAATGGTAGAGAGCATGATGGCTTATACATGATGGAAGACAGCTTAACCATTTTTGGAGAATATAAGGATGTCAACCAAAAAATAATACAGTGGCATAGGCTGTTAGGGTATCCATCTTTGTTTGTCTTAGAAAAATATATCCCAGTTTATTTTCTAAAATTTGGTTTGACTCTTTATCTTGTAATGCTTGTGAGTATGCTAAACATACTAAAAACTCTTATATTTTAAGTGATAATAAAACCATTATTCCTTTTATGCTTATTCATTCTAACGTTTGGGGGCCCACACAGACTTCATCTTTGTTTGGGAATCGATGGTTTGTTACTTTTATTGATTGTTGCACTAGAATGATTTGGGTGTATTTGATTAAAGCAAAAAGTGATGTTTTCTAATGCTTTCAATCTTTTCATAAAATGGTTCACACCTAGTTTGATGCTAAGATAAAAGTCTTGAGAATTGATAATGGGACAGAATACATGGCTAGTAGGTTTGGTACTTATTTGGTGTCTCATGGGATTGTTCACCAAACTAGTTTTTCTTATACTAGTGCTCAAAATAGGGTAGCTGGAAGGAAAAGTAGGCATTTGTTGAAAGTTGTTAGGTCCCTTATGTTTACTACGAATGTTCTAAAGTCATACTGGGGAGATGCTATACTAGTGGCAGCCTATCTTATTAATAGAATGTCCCTTAAGACTCAACTTTAAGACCCTCTTTAGAAGCTTAACCGGGAAGAATGGTTATATTGTTCTACTAAAGATTTTTGGGCGTGTCTGCTTTGTCCATATTAGGAATGTTCAAAAATTAGATCCGAGGGGTTATCACTCTTCATCTAGAAAGTTTTATGTCAGTATGGATGTCACCTTTGGGGAATTTGAACCTTACTTTGGAACTATCTAATCGCCTCTTCAAGAGGAGAGTAGTGAAGAAGAAGTGGTGCTTGTGGTCCTTCGTGATCTTGTTCAGGGGGAGAATGAGGAGACTGATGTTTAGGATGAGAATGAGAAGATTGATGGGGAGACTAATGTTCAGGGAGAGAATGTTGTTGGGCGTTTAGATAGACATGATTTGTTGAGATACTCGAGAAAAAACAGGTATGAAGAAGCCATCATGCATCGTACACTACAAGAATCTTCGGGTGAGTTATCTTTTCATTATGATTTGAATTTATCCTTTGCTCAAAGAAAAAGGGCCAGGTCGTATACAAAACATTCTATTTCTAACTTTATTTCTTATGATTTCTTGTTTCCTTCGTATAGAGCCTTTGCCTTGTCTCTTTCTTCTATATCTATTCCACAGGATTGGAGGGAAGCTATTACAGATCTAAAGTGGAAAGAAAGCGATGGTAGAAGAAATAAAAGCTCTCGCCAAAAATGAAACCTGAGATCTAGTTGCTCCTCCAGGCAAGAAGCTAGTTGGCTGCAAGTGGGTGCTCACAATAAAACACAAACTTGATGGTTCAATTGAAAGATTCAAAGCAAGATTAGTCGCAAAAATGAAACTTGAGTTCTAGTTGCTCCTCCAGGCAAGAAGCTAGTTGGCTGCGAGTGGGTGCTCACAATAAAACACAAACTTGATGGTTCAATTGAACGATTCAAAGAAAAATTAGTCGCAAAGGAATTTACTCATACTTATGGAGTTGATTATTAGGAGACATTGGCACCTGTTGTTAAAATGAACACAATCAGAATCTTGCTATGCTGTGTAGCTAACTTGAATTGGGATTTGCAGTATTTGATGTGAAATATGCATTCTTACATGGAGATCTAGAAGAAGAGGTTTACATGGAGATTTATCCTGTTGTTGAAAATGAGATAACTCAAGGAAAGGTGTGTAGATTGAAGAAAGTCTTGTATAGGTTGAAATAATCTTTGAGAGCTTGGTTTGAAAAATTTAGCAAACCCATGATCTCTTTTGGGTATCAATAGAGCAATGTTAGTTGTAGTTTCTTTATAAGATACTACAAGGATAAGATCACTCTTTTTATTGTTTATGACAGGAGATGATTTGGAAGAAATGGCTCGACTGAAGAAGCTCTTGGTGCTGGTGTTTGAGATCAAGGATCTTGGTAGGTTACAATACTTCTTGGGAATTGAAGTTGCCAGATCAACCAAAAGAATCTTCATTTCTCAGAGAAAATACATCTTGAATCTTTTGGATAAAATTGGTATGCTGGAATTGTAAACTGGCAGAATAGCCCATTGAAAGCAACCATAAGCTGCAAGTAGGAGCTGAGGAATCATTTGATAAAGGCAGATATCAGAGATTGGTTGGGAGGTTCATCTATTTATCTCACATCAGACCAGAAATTGCTTATGCAGTCAGCTTGGTAAGCCAATTCATGCATAATTTTAGAGAATCTCATTTGCAGGCTCGCATTCTGCGGTATCTAAAATCAGCTTCAGGGAAAAGTCTTATTTTCTCCAAATATGGTTATCTTCGAATTGAAACCTTTACAGATGTAGGTTGGGCTGGATCTCTAGATGACAGAAGGTCCATCTTTGGTTATTGCACACTTGTGGGGTAATTTGGTCACTTGGATAAGTAAAAAACAGTGTGTGGTTGCTAGATCTAGTGCAGAAGCATGATACAGAGCTATGATTTAAGGTGTCTGTGAGCTTTTATGGCTGCAGAGGTTGCTAGCAAAGCTGAAGTTGGCTGGAAAAGACAAACTATCCTTGTATTTTAATAACAAAGTTGCAATTAGTATTGCTCATAAACCTGTTCAACGTACCGGATGAAACACATTGAAATTGATCGACACTAATTCAAAGTAAAGCTAACCAATGGTGTTTTGAGCTTATTCTATGTGAAATCGGAAAGACAGCTAGCTGATGTTTTCACAAAAACTCTCAATAATCGAGCTTTTTATACCTTGGTTTGCACGTTGGGCATGAGAAATATTTGTGCACCTACTTGAGGGGAAGTGTTGACTATTATGATTTGTTAGGCTAGCTGTATACTTCCTAATTTTTTCTTTAAATCAATATATTCTTTCTATTTAGTCGTAGGGTTTTTGTATAAAATTTTCTGAACATTGATTGTTTATACAAGTGAGATAATAAGAAAAAATCTTTTCACAAAATTTTTCATGGAGTCATATGCGTTTAAGTTGGATGATATTATAGTTACAAGGTCATGGACAATTAAGTGCCTAGGGATAAAGTTGAGTGACTATAGATGTAAATTGCCTATATTTTAGGGGCTGCCTGATTTGAAATTGAGAAAATCTCAAGTATAGTTTGATTTTTATGTCAGATAATTTTGATGGAGTTATTACTAAATGTCATCAGTTGCAATAGCAATATTATTATATAACCCTTGGAAGTTGTCTTAATTTTTTGTTTTTTCACCTCTGTCAGCTTCAAGGGTGGAAGGCCACTGCCCCCCTTGAAATTTCAAAAATTAATTTTTTACCCATGAATATTCAAATATATATATATATATATATATATATATATATATATATATATATTTTTAAATATTATCAGCTTCCCTAAAATTTTGATATTGTATTTTTACCCATGAAGTTCTATATTTTTTTCAAAAAATTAGTATTAGGCTCCAAGGTCATATAGAATTTCATTATGATCAATATATTTCTTTGTAAAATATTAATATTCACTTCAAATTAGATTTTTTTCATATAAATTTAATTATTTTTCTCCAAAAAATTAATTGTAGCTTCTTCAACATTATTTACACATTCATTATGATCTTTTAATTTTTCCTTAAATAGAATTTATATTTGTCATTGTTTAATTTTGGTCTTTAAGTGTATATATGTATTTATGTAATTATATATATGTTAGTAATTTTATTCATATTCATTATAATATTTGTTTTTTGTGCTCCCAAATATGAACTTCTAGTTCAACTCCTGGTCAGCAATGTGCCTGCACATTGTGCGTGGCTCTAGGACCTCTTTGCAACTTGATGGGCCTTGTGCTTTCAATTGCTATGGTTAGACATACGCTAATTTTAAATTGCTATGGTTAGACTATGGATGCAAATTGCTTATATTTTAGGGGCTGCCTGATTTGAAATTGAGAAAATCTCAAGTATAGTTTGATTTTTATGTCAGATATGTCAGATAATTTTGATGGAGTTATTACTAAATGTCATCAGTCGCAATAGCAATATTATTATATAACCCTTGGAAGTTTTGTCTCAATTTATTTTTTTTTTTTTCTTTTTCACCTCTGTCAGCTTCAAGGTGGAAGGCCACTGCCCCCCTTGAAATTTCTAAAATTAATTTTTTACCCATGAAATTCAAATATTTTGTTTTTTTTTTTTTAAATAGTATCAGCTTCCCTGAATTTTGATAATGTACTTTTACCCATGAAGTTCTATATTTTTTTCAAAAAATTAGTATTAGTCCCCAAGCTCATATAGAATTTCATTATGATCAATATATTTCTTTGTAAAATATTAATATTCACTTCAAATTAGATTTTTTTCATATAAATTGAATTATTTTTCTCCAAAAAATTAATTATAGCTTCTTCAACATTATTTACACATTCATTATGATCTTTTAATTTTTCCTTAAATAGAATTTATATTCGTCGTCGTTTAATTTTGGTCTTTAAGAGTATATATGTATTTATGTAATTATATTTATGTTAGTAATTTTATTCATATTCATTATAATATTTGTTTTTTGTGCTCCCAAATATGAACTTCTAGTTCAACTCCTGGTCAGCAATGTGCCTGCACATTGTGCGTGGCTCTAGGACCTCTTTGCAACTTGATGGGCCTTGTGCTTTTAATTGCTATGGTTAGACATATGCTAATTTTATATCTGTTCAAAATTGCACTTGCACCTTGTTCTAAATTGTTAGACATGGTATTCAATTGGTGAAATTTACCTAGGGCTTAGCTTCAGAATTCCATCATTTTATCTTGATGGATTTGGCACTAGTAGAAATCATAAGTTGGAGCCACAGTCCTTCCCCTCTTGGACAAAAAAAGTATAAGATTTATCCTAGAGGGCAAAAAACTAAATTGCATGCTGTTTTTAACTTTAAAAACTGCTGTAAATGTTAGCTAACTGAAGAATTTGAAGAGCTGGGTTGAGGAATTAATAGACTTGTTATCTTATGTGATCAATATTTTGCTATGCATTGTGGCAGAGTTCTGTAGAAGTAGCTAAAAAATTTAAAATATAATATTCTAAACAACCCCATGTTTGGATCAAAACCATAGAAATGAATCCTGCGCTTCTCTCAAGCTTGCAATTATTCAAAGCATGTATTGCTTGTTAGCTCTCTCTAGGTGATAGTTATCTCCCTATAAAACCAAAACAAGGTGGCAAATATGATTAATTCTCTTGAACAAGTGATGAATATTTTCTGATAACAAAGCATGAAACAAGAAGGCATGTGTAGTATCATAGATGCTAGTTGAATCAATTGTAAGATATTGAGTTTATTTGCAGTTTGACTCAATTCCTTCTATAAGTAAGGAGTTGAAATCATGAACGAAGGACAACATGTGTATATTTTTGAGCCAATGTGGAAACAAGGATTTAAAATTACAGTGAAGAAAAAGTTTGTAATGGTTATTTTATTTGTTATATTTGAATATGAAGTTCAATTGGCATCATAGTGGATTCTCCACTTTCTTTTTGCCTATGTCATTTATTTAAGTGCTATAGTCTCTCTACCTTACTGAGTTTTACAATAGAAATAAGTGCATAGGTTTGTTTTCAGTCTATTTGATTTGCTACGCCATTCCTTGGAAATAGTTGGAGTCTGTCAATTTTCATTTAGTTGCTACAAGCTCCCATCATAGAAGACAGATGATTTTCTTAGGCTCAGGCATCCCATGCTGATCAAAGGAACTTTGTTTCTAAGCAAAAATTTCCAGAACATCATATAAGTTTCAATAGCTGAATTGGATGTCTGATACCAACTTAAATTTTTTCTTTTGCTAGGATCTAACAGCTACGGGTTTGAAAAAGGCTCAAATATTTGTTGGTGATATAAATACCATCTATAAGAGTGGTGACACCGTTGTGGATGTGAAAGTTGATACATATTCCAATGTAAGGAGTTCTTGCTGCTAGAAAATAATTTATGATTTTTCCTTGCTCTTGGCCGCATTAAATCTAATATTTAATATGTGTGTTGGATGCACATTGATGGTTTGCTTTCATGTCAGTCAATGTTTTGTGCCTGCTTATATCTATGGTTTTGAGTTTGCAGTTGTCCACAAAAGTGACCTATGATGGCATTTTTCCTAGTACAAAAGTTGTCTTCAGCTTCAAAATTCCTGATCACAAGTCTGGCAAGGTTGGTATTCTTGAAATTATAATAATTTATAGTAGCCTTGATCAATTAAACTCTGAGGAGGATGCATTCTCTTTGTATTGTTTCATTAGCTTTGATTTTGTTTTACTCCCGAAGTTTGTTGATTGTTGTGGTTCCTTATTTTTATAGCTTTGATAAGGTTCTTGAAGTGGAAAAGTTATTCAGCTTTTATTTTGCTTGGTTCAGGGGGTGGAATTTGAACTTCCTACTAATGTTCTATGCCACAAGAACATGGCTGTATGTTATGTTAAAAGCTCAGTAGCATAAGCTCTTTGAGCAGTTAAGAACTTTAGATTTCTGGATTATGATGGTGGCTTTTCTGAATTAGGCATAGTATTGTATAGGGTGTTTGATTTTGGGAACATGAATGGGACAATAATATTGTAATATGTGCAACCAGCTGGATTTTTACAATAATATATTTAGAAGTTTCCAGAAAGAGTGTTAGGAATAGGATATATCTACCTGAGAATGCCCTTGATTCGACATTTGATCATTGGAAAGTTTTGATGTGTACTTATATTTCAGAAAATGCTCTATATCTGGCTATATTATCTTGAAGGAATTCCAAGAAACTGAACAAGCCATACTCTAATATTAACTTGACTTGAGTTGGAGTCTGTTCTAGATTAACATTTGTGGGAATATTATCAGTGTGCCTGGTGCACTGGACCTCTTCTCTTACTTACATGGGACTTATCTCTTACTTACATGGGACTAGGAAGATAATTTTATGGGTGGTGCCCACATGAATGTCAGGTGCACTGCATTTTTGTATCCATTATATTCAACATGATGAACTTTTTCCATTTTTTTTTCTTCTTTTCTTTTTTCATGGTCAACTATGAGTACCAGTAGAGATTGCCGCAGGTGCATTTACATTGTAAATACTGGTTGGAGTTTGATGCAGTAAGCAATAACAGAAGAATGGAAACTCATATAGTGAGATTTGAACAAATATCTAGAATGAAATGGGACCACTAATTATGAGAATGTCATGTCAAACAAGTTAATCTCAGAGATGAAAATATGTAGAAGTTAGAAAATTCTGACAATAAAATTGACATTTCGTGGTTATATGAATCCTGCCTTGTTTTTTGAAGGTGATAATGTTTACCTGCAAAGATAAACTATTCTGTGAAAGTGCTGAGAACCAGTATTTTTTTAAAACTACTTAAGAGCTGCTTGTCGAGGATTGAATCATTACTAGCCATTAGAAAGTCCGTATCGTTCTGTTTAATTGCCAAATTACTTGCAAATATGAACTAGTTTGAGTGAATTATATTGAAGACATACCAAGAGCTCTGTATTTAATTCTTTCTACCTCAGCTGGACGTGAAGTACGTTCATCATCATGCAGCTATTGATTTCAGCATTGGTTTGAATCCAACCCCACTTTTGGAGCTTTCAGCAGCTATTGGAAGCCCGGAACTGACTTTGGGTGGTGAAGTTGGTTTTGATACAGCTTCTGCTTCATTCACTAAGTACAATGCTGGGATTGGATTGAACAAGTCAGATTTCTCTGCTGCATTAATGATGTAAGTGCACAAGAACCTGTTAATTCTACTTTAAGATGTGTGTGGGTTTTTCTCTGTTTTGATATTTCATATGTACTGTTTATTTGTGTCTCAAAATCTTATTTGCAAACTTTTACCTTAGCTGTGGAGTGTTATTTACCTGATTAATTTGGGTGGCCATTTACTGGAATTGAAAGTCTTACATGGTTTCTTTCAACTACAATGTGGTCAATACATGTCAGTAGTCTCTCATGTATATGAGGTGATCTGGGTTGAAGTTAGGGCCACACTCTATAAAGACTGGAGTACATCTCACGTACTTGCTATTATTTAGGCAGCGTATTGCGAATAGCAATAGTAGATAGCTTGGACTGGAAATTTTATTATATGAATTGTATTTGCACATCAATGGTCATGGCTAACTATTTTGCTCTCTTTCTAGAAAATTCAGTCATGTTAGAGCAACACAAGTATTTTCAACTGAGGCTGATATTCTTTTGGTCCTCAAGTTAGCAGGATACTAGGATTCCCAATTTAGGTGTATTGTGTTTCTAGCATGCCAACATATAAGGGGGTTAATATATAAAAACACATATGTAGTTGGCAAAAATAACATATTATCTACCTGAATTTGGCAATGTGCACACCTTATCCCTTGATATTGACAAAATTGTGTTTATTGCCCCCCCCCCCCCCCCCCCCCCCCCGCAACAGAAAATGTAGTTAAGCTAAGGGGATTCGATGGCAAGGGTCAAATTGCACTAATTTTGTTAGTATAAGGGCAACATTGCACATTTTGTAGATGTATCTCCCTTTTATACTGTGTGCCATCCAGGTGTTGTTTGTTGCTACCTCAAGTTCACATAGATGGAAAATTGGATGGAGTTAACAGAATTTGACTACAGGGGCAAAACCAATTTTATTAACATTAGGGCAATATAGCACCAAAGTAAACTACAAGGGCAACATTGCGCTTTTTGTAAAAGTACAAAGGCAATTTTGCTCCTTCAGCCTAAAATTATACATATATGCATATTTTGGTATTTGTATAAATTATTAATAAAATTTAAAAGTGATTGAAATATATTGAGATTTAATAAAGGGATAAAAGGTTTTTTTATCCTCGAACTATTTGAAATAGAGTGAAAATGCACTTAAACTGTTTTTTTCATCGATTTTTATTCTTGAACTCAGTTTTATAGTTAAAAAATAACTTCATGATGGACATAAAATCCAGTTAGCAACCGGGCTTAACGGCACCCAATCACGCATCGACACGTGTCAATTCTTTTTCCTAATCAGATTGCTAATTTGAACTCTATAAGTGATTTTTTGCCCTCAAACTATGGAAGATGGTGTGAAAATGCCCTTAAATTTTGTTTTGGTCGGTTTTTTTTTTTCGAATCAAGTTGAAACATGTCGACGTATAATTAACTGCCGTTAATTCCGTTTGCCAGCTGAACTTTTTGTCCAAAATGAGGGCATTTTTCATCCATTTAAGTGATTTCAGGAAGTAAAAACCGACAAAAAAAAAAGTTTGAGGGCATTTTAACCCTATTTTCGATAGTTTGAGCGCAAAAAAATCCCTTATCCCTTTAAGAAAAAATAATATGAAATTAAAATTTGATTTGATAATTTTAAAATTAGTCAATTAGTTTGGTGCTGCAAAAAGTATGTGGATTTGACTCAATGACCTGACCTGAGCTGAAACAATTTGACCTGAGCTGAAACAATTCAACCTGAGAATGACCAGAAAGTAATGGTTCGTAATTGATCCAATCCGAATTTGTCCGATCTGACCTGTTTGACAGGGCTCATTATGAAACAGAAAAAAATGTCTTATTTTTTTACTATATAACAAGAAGTTTATATATATACAAGTTATATAGACTATATAAAAGACGAGATAAAATCACCCGCAATCATAACATAATCATCTCCTAATAGCTTCCCATAATCAAGTATTCACACTAGGAAAGTAAACATAAAATAGATTGCAGTTTCTAACAACATGCAAAAACATTGTTTGGACAAGGATTTCTGTTTCCTAGTCCAATCAATGAACGGCCTAAAATTAGTAAAAATCATTTATTTGTGTTTTGAATAACATAATTATCTATAAACTTCATTTATTTAATTTATTCATGAATAATCCATCTTTATTTTTACCAATTAGAGGATAAATGCATGATTAATTAGAGGATTGCAAAAGATGCAAATTTTTTTATCATGATTTCAATAATTAGCTTAAATGTTTGGGTATTGAGCACTCCTTTATTGTTCATATTCATTAATATTGACAAAAATAATTAATAAAAAATAAACCTAAACTTTGTAATGTAAAATTAAATAGAATAAAAAATATTAACAAATCAGCAATCACTATTATTTATATTGGGTTTTTTTTTGTATTAAAATAAAAAAAATCTTATTATAGTATTTGCAATTGAAATAAAAGGAAACATAAAGTTATAAATATAACTAATATTGTAAAACAAAGTTTCAAGTACTTTTATTTATGCTTTATTTTATATGTGCTCTGTATTTTTAAGTAATGAAGTATTTTGCATATGCACTTTGAATTTAATTATTACAATAATTTTTTTAATTTGATTTTCTTAAATCATGAATAAAAATGATTAATTATAGTTATTACTATAAATAATTTATCACATCCAAAATCACATGTACATCTGACTATTGATTTGAAATATTCAACAAAGATGTTACTCATTTATTAAATGTGTAACAATATAAATCACCAACTGTTTAATAAACAAATGGAATCCCTCTTTTTTTTTTTTTTTTTTTTTTATCTCTCACTCACTCTTTTTAATTGAGTATTCCTAACCTGTCAAAGTATTTGGATATGGCAATTTAATACATCTACTTATCCTTAAATCTTTTTTTATTGTAACCTTTTAAGTAAATAGACAATTTAGCCTTAAATGTCCTAGGATAAATGTCCTTATAATGAACTATAATTTTACTATTTAATAAATAAGCTACACACGTCATAAACTTGTACTTATGGGTCTTAAACATATTAACCGCATATCAATAATCATTAGGGTGAATACATGAGTAGATACATGAACTTGACTCCAAAAATCTTTAAATCTTTTAAATGCCTAAACTCTTACCATGATCATTTAAGCACCTCAATTTGTTTGTTTTAACAAAAATAAACACAAAAGTTGACATGGTAGGACACGTGAAATGCACACAACCAAGAGCGCGTGAGGACGTAACAATCACTTTATAGAAAGGTAAAAAAACTCAGATTTAAATACCTAAAAAAAAATGTTTTTCAATAAAAAATTGTGTTCTATCTCTTCTCACCAATCTCTCATCTTCACTTCTGAATACCCAAAATTTCATATTTCTTTTAAATCTCCATTCAATATCAAAATGGAAACAAAATGGCCAAATCCACCAGAATGAACTCCATTTCAATATTGGGGAAGAATGCAATTAATAGTGTGAGAAAATGTGTTATAATTTTCTAATTAATTTTCTTTTACAAAGAACATATATATACACACATTAGCATTTAATGCCTAACTAACCTGTTTAATTACAACTATTTTACAGCTTAATAACTATTAATAGTCAACAGCAGTAACCTAACAATGATATTCATTTAATGAGTATCTGTAACACTCTCCCTCAAGCTGGAGCATAGATGTTAATCATGCCCAGCTTGTTACAAAGGTACTCAACCCGAGTCCGGTTTAAGGCCTTTGTAAATATATCTCCTAATTGCTCACCAGTCTTCACATAGTTGGTGGAGATCACATTCTCTTGAATTTTCTCACGAATAAAATGACAGTCAACTTCAATATGTTTAGTCCTTTTATGGTACACCGGGTTAGAGGCAATGTATAGTGCAGCCTGATTGTCACACCACAGTGTTGCTGGTGAGGAAGCCTTTAATCCAATTTCTTCTAACAAATGACAAATCCACATAACCTCACAAGTAGATTGAGCCATGGCTCTATACTCTGATTCTGCACTGGATCGAGAAACAACATTCTACTTCTTACTTTTCCAAGACACAAGATTCCCACCGACGAAAACACAATAGCCAGTAGTAGATTTTCTATCAACTTTTGATCCAGCCCAATCGGCATCGACAAAACACTCAATACAAGTGTGTTCATGATTTTTATATAATAAGCCCAATCCTGGAGCCCTTTTTAAATAGCACAAATTTTGTTCCAAAGCTGTCCAATGTTTCAATGTGGGCTTAGACATAGACTGGCTTACAATGCTAACAGAGTAGGCAATATCTGGTCGAGTTACTGTTAGGTAATTCAGTTTTCCAACCAATCTTCTATATTTTTCTGGATCATCAAAGAGATCACTATCATCTTTAGTAAGATGAACATTAGGAGTCATAGGAGCATTGAAAGGCTTAGCTCCCTTCTTTCCCGTTTCTGCAAGTAGATCAAGAATATACTTTCTCTAGGATAGAAAGATTCCATTCTTACATCTAGAAACTTCTATCCCTAAGAAATACTTTAGCTGACCTAGATCTTTTGTATGGAACTTAGCTTGCAAAAAGGTCTTGAGAGCAGTGATTCCTATGTAATCATCTCCTGTAATGACAATATCGTCAACATAAACAACAAGTAGGATCACCCCAGTGATGGATTGTTTGAAAAAGACAGAATGATCACATCTGCTCTTCTGTAATCCAAACTCTTGAACCACCTCGCTAAACTTGCCAAACCAAGCTCGGGGACTCTGCTTCAAGCCATACACAGATTTTTTAAGATGGCATACCTTTCCATACTCCCCCTGAGCAACAAAACTTGGTGGTTGCTCCATATACACTTTCTCCAAGAGATCACCATGTAGGAAGGCATTTGTAATGTCAAGCTGATGTAAAGGCCAGTGTTTTGAAGCAGCCAAGGAAATGAACAAACGCACAGAGGTAAGCTTGGCCACCGGAGAAAAAGTATCCGAATAATCAACACCATAGGTTTGAGCAAACCCATTTGCCACCAATCTAGCTTTAAGTCGAGCAATAGAACCATCAACATTGCATTTTATTGTATAAACCCATTTACATCCCACTGCCTTCTTGCCTTTAGGTAGAGGAACCAGATCCCATGTGTGGTTATTCTCCAAAGCTTGTAGTTCCGCAAGCATAGCATTATGCCAACCCGGATGAGATAAAACTTCCTTAACTGTCTTAGGTATAGAAACAAAATCTAAAGAGACAATTAAAGAGCTAGAGGAAGTGGATAATTGATCATAGGAAATGAAATTAGCAATGGGGTATTTAGGAAGAGTGCATTGACGTTTACCTTTGTGAAGACTAATGGTCATGTCAAGGTCATTTGGTGGAGGATTAGATGACAGAAGATGGTGCAGGGCATATATCCTGATGCTCTGATCTTCTGGAATATACTTGTATTATAGGAGGCTTGGCTGGAGGAGCCAAGGGTACAACAGCCTGATCGGTCAAAGAATCTTCAACTCCTGCTTGCTCAATATCAGGAGAGTTAGCATCAATTGATCCAGAACGAGGTGCTTCAATCGAACTAATTGATCCAGAACTTGGCACCTCAACTGAAACTGGAGAGAAGACATGATAAACTAGCCAATCATCCTCCCCCTGAACCTGTATCCCAGTTTGTGATGAAAAGAATGGAATTTGCTCAGAAAAGCTAACATCTATTGATACAACATATCTTTAAAGATCTGGAGAGTAGCACCGATATCCTTTTTGAATTCGAGAATAACCCAAGAATACACATTTAAGGGATTTGGGGTCTAGTTTTGTGAGTCCAGGTCTCACATCACGAACAAAGCAGGTACTTCCAAAGATCCGTGGTTCAATTGGAAACAAACACTTGTTAGGAAAAAGGATACTGTAAGGGACATCACCATTGAGAACTGTAGATGACATACGATTAATCAAAAAACATGCAGTAAAAATAGCATCTGCCCAAAAAGGCTTAGGTACCTTCATTTGAAATAATAAGGCTCGAGCAGTTTCAAGGAGGTGTCTATTTTTTCTTTCTGCAATCCCATTCTGAGCAGGAGTATCGACATAGGATGACTGGTGAAGGATGCCCTGTTGGGTCATGTAACTTTGAACTGAAGCTGACATATACTCTTTAGCATTATCACTTCGCAATATAGGCACAGACACATTAAATTGAGTCTTAATTTCAGCACAAAAAACAGAAAAATGAGCAAACACCTCAGAACGACTTTTCATAAAATAAATCCATGTCATTCGAGAGAAATCATCCACAAAAGTAACAAAATATCGAAAACCTATTTTAGACACAACTGGACAAGGTCCCCAAATATCAGAATGAACTAACTGAAAGGCAAACTCAGCTCTCTTATTTACTCTAGGACTCGATGAGCTTCGCTTGTGTTTTGCAAAATGACATGATTCACAATCCACTGAAGTGACATCAGAAAACTGGGGGCATAACTTCTTCAATACCAGTAGAGAAGGATGGCCTAGTCTGCAATGAACTTCAAAAGGAGAAATAATACTAGAACAAGCAACTGATCGAGGTACCCATGAATCCAAAATATAGAACCCATTAGATACATGCCCTTTACCAATAGTCTGCCTCGTCATAAGATCCTGAAATAAACAGTGATTAGAAAAAAATGAGATAGAGCAATTGAGATCTTTAGTATGATGACTGACAGATAAAAGATTAAATGCAAGACTAGGTAAACTGAGCACAGAAGATAAGGTAATTGATGGAGTTGGTTTAACAGTTCCCGATCCTTCAATGTTGTAATGGGATCCATCAGCTATAGTAACAGGAGATGGTTGGGTGTGAGATTGAAAATTGGAAAAGATTTTAGGATTATCCGTCATGTGATTTGCGGCACCAGAGTCAATGACCCATTTGTTTGAGGATGAGATGAGGCACTTTTTACCTGACTCAGCAGAAGCAACAACAGATGAAATTTATTTCATAGATTCTTGATACTGGGAGAACTGCGCATACTCTTCAGCTGATATAGTGACAGATTGTTCAGAGGAAGAAGCAACAGTAGCTGTAGCAATCTGAATTTTTTGAGTCTTATTTTGAAGTTTCTTGCAGTACTTCTTTGTATGCCCAATTTCTTTGCAGTAGTAGCAAATGACATCACTTCCTCCTCGATTACTAGTTTTTCTCCAGGCATCATTTCCTCCTCCTTTGGCAACAAGAACACTTGAAGCTTGATTAGATGGTATATTCTCAGTACGCAACACCCTACTGAACACCTCTTGAAGCGAAGTAATCTCAGGACTAGAGAGGATTTGAGATTTGACAGCCTCAAATTCGGATGGTAATCCAGCCAAAAAACTCATGATTGCCATTTTCTCTCTTTGAACTTGTTGTTCTTTGATATCAGCAGTAAAAGGTAAAAGGACATTCAACTCCTCATAAGTCTTCTTGGAATCCATAAAATAAGTGTTGAGGCACTTGGCTTCCTTCTCAGTACGATAGAAAGCCTTGCACACCTCATACATTTGAGAAATATTCCCTTTCCCAGAGTACAAAAATCCCAAATAATCCATTAATTCCTTTACCAATTCACAATGATCTATCAAATCAAGCACATCATTTTCAATGGAGTTCCTAATTTGTAAGAACAGTCGGGCATCATCTCGTAACCAAAATTGTTTTTTATCATCAGTTGGAGGATCATGAGTCAAATGGTCATCCTTATCAATACTAAGCAAATAAATCCTAATGGTTTTGCTCCATTGCAAAAAATTAGACCCATTTAATTTATAATCTGTAATTTTACTAAGTGCAGGAACTACTTCGGTTATTATCTGCCCTTTCTCACTAGAAATTTTTGCATCCTCCATTATAAATAAACTATAACTAAGCCAATAACCACAAAGTGACTAACGATACAGCAAAAGGGCCAAAAAGATCGAAGAAATGGAGAAAGAAAAACCTCTGCCAATATGCCACAAGATCCAGCAATTGACGGGAGCAACCTAGCCACTGACGGGAGTAACCCAGCCACAAAACCACCAAAAAAATAAGCTGGAGATGAAAAGTTGACGCCGGAACAGTACACTGGAATGGAAACAGAGCCTCAACGACCAGCAAGAGGGAAGAACACTCCAAACGAACACCGGAATTTGACCGGAAACAGCAAGGTGACGGCGGATAGGAAGTCGGAGCTTCAGCGGCCTCTGCACGCGCCGGCGCGTGAATGGTCGCCGGAAAATTAGATCGGCGCGTGTAGCTCGCTCGTCGGTAGGATCGACGCCGGATTTTGTGGGATGGCCGGAATTCCATCTGCGCTTCTTCTGATGTGGGTGGTGAGACAAGTCGGTCACCGGAGCTGATGACCTAAGTAGAGCAGCAACTTCTCCAAACCGAGAAGCCTAGAACAAACCCAAAAAACCCCAGAACAGAGCCTAATGCTTTGATACCATGTGAGAAAATGTGTTATAATTTTCTAATTAATTTTCTTTTACAAAGAACATATATATACACACATTAGCATTTAATGCCTAACTAACCTATTTAATTACAACTACTTTACAGCTTAATAACTACTAATAGTCAACAGCAGTAACCTAACAATGATACTCATTTAATGAGTATCTGTAACAAATAGCAAGAGTGTTCTTTTTTTCATTTTGAAGTCGTCGTCGTCGTTTTTTTTTTAGAAGACTAGGTTTTCAAATTTAATGGCAAAGTAGAGAAAGAGAAGGAAGTGAGTTTGGTTTTAATTTTTTAATCAAAATCTGAAAATATCCACTGCAACTTCAACAATTGCGCAAATTTTTCATTCATCACATTGAATTCCATTGCTGCCCACTTGAATTCAGTTTTGAGGCATGCTTCCTCTAGTCTTTCTCTTACCCTTGAGTGGCGACACGCATAAACATTAATCACCTTCATGACCATGTATCCTCTGTTCTTTCTCTTACCCTTCAATGGAAAGATTTGGAAGATCAATTTCGCCTACTCATTCTTCAATCGACGATTGTGCTAAAGAGCTTTTTTCCATGGAAGCTTTAATCTTAGAATGGCACAAACAACTTGAAGAGAAATAGAAGCAACTTGGTTTGATGGAACAATCTATGAACCAGATGGTTCAAGAATTATTCTCAAGGTACCCTGAAATAGCTTACCGATAAAGAAAATCAATTGGAGTTCAGTAATCAAGTTAAATTTGAGAAATTGAATTTAGAAAAGAAACTGAGGGTTAACGGAATTGATTTGAAGGAGAAGGAACTAGTGAAGAACTCAGACAAACGTCTTCAACTTATGTGAGATGGCAGCGGAGCAATTGGAGGAGAAAGGAGCAGAGAATGAAGATACTGAGATGGAAGGCCACGTGTCATCATTTCAGAGGTTTGATTGACACCTCAGTGCGTTTGATTTTCATGCTCAACCTTCTGGCAATGCTCTTGCTGTTTTGTGTTTGTTTTTGTTAAATTGGACAAATTAGATGCTCAAATGATCATGGTAAGAGTTTAGGTGTTTAAATGATTTTTGAAGTCAAGTTTAAGTGTCTATTTATGTATTAACTCTAATTATTATTATGATGGCAAGTCAGACCATGCATAACATGATTCTTGTGTTGAAACTATATTGAATATCATTGGAACTATTTATGTAAGCTAAAATATTCAATATTGAATTTCAAATTGTTAATTTTATTACTTTTAACTAGGGCTAAGCAAAAAAATGGAAAAACCGGTTCGAAATCGAATAAGTGGTTTCGGTTTTTGGATAATAAATTTTAGATTTTTTGATTTCATATCATATTTGACACTTTTTTCTTACATGGGTAAAGGTAAAGAATTACTAAAATTTTTTTAATTAATATATTTATATTAAATAAAAAAAAATTTAAGTTCTTAAAGTTTATTAATGTATTTTTATATTTTATACATATAATATAACGAAAAAGATAGAAATATTAATAAAATAGGCGGATAGCCTTCTTTTATATTTTATGAAAAGAGTGTAATTTTCAGACTAATAGATAATGAATAGAATAGTAAAGAACTTTTTTTTTTTAACTTTTAACAATAAATGTCTTTCACATCGTCCACGGTCTAAAAAACCGGCAACTTTGATTAACCGACTGGTTTAACTATTATTTTCGGTTTTCGGTTTTGTGATTTAAGTATCGATTAATTTTTATTTCACGGTTGACCAGTTTATAACGGTTAACAAGTTTATATATATATATTTTTTTTTTATTTTTATGTCTTAAAAATTTTTACTTTTTTATTTATTCCTAAAATTTACATATAATAATATTTTAAAGTACATTCAAATTATTTTTTTATTTTTATACCTATTTTTTTTGTATTTTCCTATAAAATTTATATAATATTTTAAATTATATTTAAATTATATTATTTTTTTAATTATATAGATAAATATTTATATAGAGTAATCGATTAATTTTTATGTACTTTTTTTTTCATATTTATTGGTGTTCATATTTTAATTAATAGCATTTAATTATATTTTTTGTATTTTAGAATGTATGTTTTAACATTTAATATTGTCTAAAATTTTTGACTTATAATTAAGCATGCTAATTTCTATCAAATATCAAATCTATTTTATAATATTTGCGATAAATTTGTTAAATATGAATTTTAGCTATGGGTGAGCAAAAAAACCGATAGACTCGGTTAACCGAAAAAAAAATTCGAAACCGAACCGATGGACTGGTTAACCGATTGTAATAGACTGCTTAATGGTTAGTGTTTTGAAAAAACCGATATTAATAGACTGGTTAATGGTTTTTGACTCATGTTACTGGTTAACCGAACCGAAACCGAATTTTTAGTTAATTTATTAACTTTTTTAATAATTTATAACAATTTATATAACAATTTATCCTAATTAAAAGTGTTCACGTACTTTTTTTTTCATTATACTAATTATTTTAAAGTTTTTAAGTTTTTTTAATTGGCTATTAGTAAGTATAACAATTTATCTAATTAAAAGTGATTATGGACCGGTTAATATATTTACTTATTAAATATTAATTTTAAAAATAAATTTGCTTATATCCAACAAATATTTTTATTTTAACAACAATAATGTTAAATTATAGTGAAAAAATTTTAATTTTTAAGTATTTTGAACATTTTAATTTTATTTATGAATATATTTATAATTATAGTGATTAACCGAAAAATATTGGGTAACCGATCCGAAAATCCGAAATCGATGGTAATGAACTGATTAATGGACTGTAATTTCAAAAAACCGATATTAATGGACTGATTAATGGACTGTGACTCATGGACCGGTTAACCGATCATGCTCATCCCTAATTTTAGCTAGTATATTATGTTTATTTTGTGATTTTTATTTTGAACTATTTTGCACATTTGAAATTGTATTGAACTCTGTCTATTTTTTTTATAATTATATATTATAAATTTTAATGGTTAACCGAAAAAATTAAAACTGATAGACTGGTTAACTCAATGTAACGGACTGTTTAACGGTTAATGGTTTTGAAAATCGATTTTGATGGACTGATTAATTTTGTTTGCTAATGGACCGGTTAACCGGTCTATGTTTACTCCTAGTTTTAACCGGAACATAATCTTTTCCATTTTGTTCTAATTCTGATTTTTCTCTCTGGGTTTTCTTTTTCTCTCTTTTTTTTATTTTTTATTTATTTATTTTTTTTTATGCTTTCCTCTTTTTGGCATCTCTCTGTTGTCCATAAATAATTGAAATTATTCAGGTTATCTGTCTTTCATTAATCTCAACTAAATGATTTCTGCCTTTTTATTTATTGTTAGGGTTACTTTATTTTCAGTCTTACTTGTAACTGCAACTAATGGTATCTTGCTTGCAATTTAGTTGTGGTGGATTATATAGTTTCTTTTCTTCTGTTTTACTTGAGTTAGCATAGAAAAACCCGAATGCTACTCAGGTTGTTCTTCACTGCAATGGCTTTTGGTCCTGTTACACAGACATATTGAACCTTCTGTAATGCACAGATGCACTCATTCCATATTCATTCTTTTCATGTATTTCCATGTTTTTATTTTAGTATCCCCTTTGCCAACCCAATGTCGTGCATGCAATTCTGTACGGCTTAGCTTTGTGTGCATTGAATCATATCAGTTCTAGTTACAGTTATGTAAAACTATCCCTGATTTTGCTAGAACTTTATGATTATATAACATGCTGCTGCTCTTTCCTATTACAAATATCACTCTTACAAAACCTTTGTGGAACAGTCTCTTTTGGAATCTTACTTTGTCCAGCTCGATCTTGTTGCATTGTGATGGAAAATTCTTTGATGTCACCCTCAACACTTTGTGACTACACTCTTGTAGATATATTCTTCAAGATGTTTATTTGTCTTTATAAATTCTCGTTTAAGCTCACTAACCATCTTAGAACTGTCTTGATGTCATTATGATTTTTCTAGATAGATAAACAGCATATAATCTGGTCTTATAATTAGTCTGTATGGATCCATTATTTCTCTTTGATAGTCAAATTTTATGTTTTTAAATTAATTTATCAAAAGTTGTTGTGACACCTACACCTATGCCTATCATCCCCTGAAGATCTGTTGTATTCTTGTCAGTTCATGGCACTCACATTATGGAATCATTGAACAAAAAATTTAACAACTAAGCATATGCAAGGAAGTAATGGCAATATAACATTTATATGCAATTGCTATATGTCTCTTTTAGTCCATGTGCATTGCCTTGACAATTTATCTTATCAAATAGTCTAGTTAATTAACTGATGCTGTTACCCCCTTGAGATTTAAAGTGTCATATGCTTTCCTCCTCTTCATCTTTTGGAAGACATACTCATCTTCATTTAGAGCATTGAGATTAATTTTTTCAATGCTCATAAACTCCACATTTCTTCAATATCCTACCGCAATGGCAATGTTTTTACTGTCTGCACCTTTCGCAAAGCTGACCTGATTTGAAGTTCCATCATTTTCTCTTCCAATTTATGCCAGTTGTAGGCATGTGCACACCCGTGTGGTATGTGCAGGGGTGGATGGGGGTGTCTGTGTGCGTGTGCATGGAGCGCACGTGCAAGTGCACATGCATGCATGCGATTTTGGTAGAACTCTGGATCATTCCATCTAGATTCTATCATCTGATTAGTTGCATCAATCTTTTATAATGCACAAAACTATATTATATATAGTTGGATTTGTTCTCTGACAGCTTTAAGATTAACTTATGGGCCATTGATGCTATCTTGCATGTTTTAATTATAAGAATTCATACTTATGCAGCATTATTACTCCCGAATTAGATATGGGATTTCCTTTCCCCAAGTGAGGTGGAAGATTTTATGTACTTCGTTGGCACTTACACGTAATCATATATTGCAATAAATGCGAATCATTGACTCAGTGATCAGGATCTTCAAAATACTCTTGGTTTAATTTTTTCTGATGTTTGAACATTTAATTCATCACCCAAAAATCTCCAAAAAGTTGACATTGGGAGGGTGAATTGAGATAGGTTATATATTTTATAAGGCATTTGTATTGTTTTAGCTAATAATTCGTAAGCTTAATATGTTAGATTTTATGTCTGTCCACTTTTGAAGGTTCTTGCCATAAATTTTAATATTGTAATTGCTATATAGGGTCGACAAGGGCCAGGCACTGAAGGCATCTTATATCCATGCAGTAAATCCATTGCACTCGATTGCTGCTGAAATGACTCGTAGGTTTGCCACCAATGAAAATAGTTTTACCATTGGAAGCTCTCATGCAGTGAATCCATTAACCGTGGTAAAAACACGAGTCTCTGACAATGGGAAAGTTGGGATGCTTTGCCAGCATGAATGGAGGCCAAAGTCACTAATAAGTTTATCAGGAGAGTATGACTCAAAATCCCTTCATGCATCAACGCCCAAGATAGGGCTTGCTGTTGCTCTTAGGCCTTGACATTCAAGTTTTGCGTTATTTCATATGGTTAAGTTGAATTCCACACATTTTTCCCAAAATCGGTGGTGGTAACCCACCCAAATTAAGAAGAGGTAGTTATGTGATTGGTGATGGTTCTGACGCAGTTGAATCCGTAATATTTTTCATGATATCATAACTAAAATTTTGTCATTGAATCAAAATACTCTTTTGGTGTTGAGTTGTGTCTCTTAGTTATCATGCCTTTACATTAACTGTTTATAATTCTGCATTAGTAATTTCTCTAAGTTATTATGCCAAGGAGGCTGCCAAGTGTGCTGATTAACTGTTTTTTTTTTTTATTTTATTTTTTAAATGTCAATAATTCCATATAGAGGTGCAATCATCAGGATAGGTGGTGGAAATACTAAATTTAAGGTGGAATATGTTTATTAGGAATAGCAACAGGTTGGTTTTATTTGAACTCGAGACAACAGTGAGATGCACTTCATCCATCCCCAAACTGGGTATGGATTTCTACGCTAGCGTTCGCCGTGTTACTGAATCTGTTTCTCTGTACTCAGAATAGCCCACTAATCATTTGTCGCAAACTTAGGTGGCTTTGGCTTTTGTTTTTTCTAACTGGACCCTACTATGTTACAAGTACCGGCACGTGTATCGATATGAATGCGGGTGGATATGCATTATAAAAATTGCTAATAAAAAATCATATATAATTAATAGTTATGTTATAAAATTATAAAAACTATAATTATAAAAATTAAAATATAAATATTAAAATTATAAAATTATAATTGTATTCACAGTTTACGTGTTTTGCCGTTATGAAGGTAAGGTGACTATCCAATGATATGTAGTGATATTGGAAAATTTAAGTAAAAGACTACTGAAAGGAATCTAAATTTGCATGATTTTTTTATTACGTTTTTATTTTGAGGTTAAGAGATGTAAAAGAGGGTTTAAGTTTTGGATTTTTACTTTTTTTTTACATGCTGTCATTTGAAGTTAACATGATAACATGTACATGTTGTATATATAATACAATGTCAGCTGCACGACTCAACAAAACAAATAGTAGGTGGTCAAAGTTAAATATATGCACGAGCATGGACTATTTGCTCTAATGTTGCAAGATAAAAGGTATAATTGTTCTTTTGAATAAAAGTGGGGAACAAAATTGTTCCTTTAATAATTTCGACAAATGGAAACGTGTTGCTCTAATGGATAAAATTTGATCAAAAATAATAAATTGTTTACTTAATGGTATAATTATTATAATTGTGATACTTTAGATGTAATATTGTACTAGTTGAAACTTTAAGTGTAATATTATTGCACTTTTTGTGAAATTTAAGGGCATATTTGCACTTTCAGTCTGCCCATTAATACATATAGGCTATGAATATTTAAAATTGAAAAATAAAATAAATATAAATATCTATTTGATACGTATTTGTCTATACTCAATACATACATGTACCGGATACGAATATGCGGTCTAAATAGGAGTTGGCCCAATGGCCATTTCCTTTTTTATAAAACGAAAATTTCCACTCTCTCTTATCAAACAAAGTTGGAGGATTAAGGCAAAGAGACCAAAGAGTGAAGGAATACTAAAAGTTAAAAAGGAAAATATGTTCAGGCTATTGGCCTATCAGCAATTCAAACCTACTTAAACACATCTATTCGTTGGACCTCGAACATTGTAAAATCATTTCAGTTGAATACCTCTGTAAGTTCTGGCATTCATACTTTATTGGAACTAGTTTGAGTGAATGCGCTTTGCACGTAATAAAATATGTTATAAAATACGTAATAATAATTTTTAATAAATATGTTCTTAAAATTTTTTAATAAATATAAAAATATTATATAATATTTCATGAATTTATATTATAGTTAGACATGCACATATACTTGGCATTGCACGTGATAGATTACTTTTAGTAGATATTAAATTATATATTTTTATTTATTGGGTCCTAGCTAGATCTGTTAGGTTTAGGTTCGGATAGGATCTAATTGGACATTTTAATTGTTTTTGTCCAAACCCGAACTAAGTCCATATAAATGAAAGGCAAGCTGGGCTAGCCCACTAAATAATAATTAAGTAAATAATATTAATTTTAATATATTATATGATATAAAATTTTAAAAATACACTATAGAAAAGATTTAATATATGTTAATAAATGTATAAATATTGATATCCATTAAAATTATTTTTTATATACATTTTTACATGTTTTAAATTATGTAGTTAATGAAAATATAAAAAATATATATAGCTGGACCGTATTAAGCCTGCAATGTATACTTTAGGGTTCTTTACATAAATATACACAAAAAAAAATAAAAATAACAAAAAAATAAATATTTTTCAAAATATTTCAAAAATAACACCTTTTAAATTCTTAATTTCATTTATATAATTATTTTTTCAAAAATATCACGTCCCTCAAGATCATTGTGCCGACTCGGCACTACTGTGCCGACCACCTTAAGTCACGAGTCGGCACAATGGTGCCCACTCGTGACAAACATTTTTGTTTTCTTGGCCATTAAGTTCCCTCGTCAGTAGACTATCCAGGCCATTAAGTTCTTTGTCATTTCTTAACTGTTCCCTAAACATCAATTGTAAACATTTTAAGTATATACTGACAGAAACAAGCGGAATTGAGTACAAAAATTACTCTACCCTACTGAACAGAATCTACATTGTTCATTAAGACAGCCTTCTTTTCATGACATTAAACTTGTGGTGGTCCCACTCAATTCACTTTGCATTACTTTAATTTGCAATAACAAAACTTAATTATTCAATATTAATTGTGTTATAATATATATTGTAATATTAGTTATAATATATACATGAAAATATATATTTAATTTGAATATATGTAATTAAATAATATTATTCTACTAAATAATATTTTGTGTGATGTGTTTTGGTTTAATAAAATATATAAACTTAATATTATTTTATTAAATAATATTATTTATGGAATGTTCATTAATTTAATGGAATAAATGAGTGTATGCTACATGAAGTGAATTAGTGAATGTTGTGCAAAGTGAAACCTTTTAGTTGAGCCATAATTTGATATAGATTTGCTAGATGTATATTGTGCGTGTACTAAATGTATATTTTGCGTACACTAAATATGTACTATATGTATATTGTGCATATACTAAATGTGTACCAAATGTATATTGTGCTTATACTACATGTATATTGTATGTATACTAAATGTGTATTAAATGTATATTTTGCGTATATTAGATATGTATTGGATATATATTGTGCGTATACTAGATTTGTACAAGATGTATATTGTATATATACTAAATGTGTACTAGATGTATATTACGAGTAAACTAGATGTATATTGTGTGTATACTAGATGTGTACTAGATGTATATTATGCGTATACTAGATGCATATTTTGCGCATACTAGATGTATATTATTCGTTTACTAAATGTATATTTTGCGTGTACTAAATGCATATTGTGCGTATACTAGATGTGTACTAGATGTATATTGTGTGTATAATAAATGTATATTGTGTGTAAATTAGATGTGTATTAGATGTATATTTTCCGTATACTAGATGTATATTTTGTGTATATTAGATATATATAGTGCGTATACTATATGTGTACTAGATATATATTGTGCGTATACTAGATGTGTACTAAATGTATATAATACGTATATAAGATGCATATAGTGCGCATACTAAATGTGTACTAGATGTATATTATGTGTATATAAGTTGTATATAGTGTGTATACTAAATGTTTACTAGATGTATATTATGCGTATACTAGATGTATATAGTACGTATACTAATTGTGTACTAGATATATATTGTGTGTATACTAAATGTATATAGTGCATATACTAGATGTGTACTAGATGTATATTACGCATATACTAGATGTATATAGTGCGTATACTAGATGTGTATTAGATGTATATAGTACGTATACTAGATATATATTGCATATATTAGATATGTACTAAATATATATTGTGCATATACAAGATGTATATAGTGCGTATATTAGATGTATACTAGATATATATTATGCGTAGATTATATGTATATAATGTGTATACCAGATATATATTATACGTATACTAGATGTGTATTAGATGTATATCGTACGTATACTAGATTTATATAGTGCGTATATTAGATGTGTACTACGCATATATTAGTGCGTATACTAGATGTGTGCTAAATGTATACCCTGATATTAATGAGTTGTAAATTAATTATCATGCTAAATTATGATCATCACATAAATGGAACAGAATTTATGAAAATGGGCAGTCATAACCTGACATTGATTAAGTAGAGAAATGCTAAGGCTCGAGTATTTGGAGTTGGTGGCCTGGTCTCCGGTCAAAATTGTTGAGTTGCGAATTAAATGGTTAGACCATTTTACCCTCATATTAGACAGTAACTTTTAATAGTAACTCGATGCAAGTATAGGAAGCAGAGCAATATTCCAGTGTGCAGAATGGCAGATTAAAGGAATCCTTGACCACCATAACAAAATTATTTATTATTTTAAAATTAAAAATTAATAAATTGAAGTTTGTGTGAGGCAGAAGAGGATAGAAGAGAATATTTGAAGACAGAAACATAGTCCATTTCAGAGTTTCAATATTCCCCAAGCACTCCAATAAAAAAAAAGTAGTGATTTTTAAATATAACTCTTATCGAGAATTTAAAATTGAAGATATGGACAATTCTAAACAACACAAACACAACAACCAAAGCAATGCCAGAATATTTTCTTTCATAGATATCCGTGGTGCTCTCATATTAATTAATTTACTTTAACTCACTGCTAGCAAATTTCTCTTACTCTCTACAATTCTAAATTGCACCATTCACAATTGTGTTGTATACAACCTCATCAGGAACAAGACCATTTTCCATAAGCTTCTGCAAAATCTCCTCTGCCTTGTCAACTTTCCCTTCTTTACATATCGCATTCAATAAAACATTACCAGTATAATTATTAATCTTAATTCCCTTCCCAATCGCCATCTCATACAAATCCAATGCACTCTTGCCATCACTAGAACTCAATAACCCATCCATAAAAATACTATATGTAAAACCATCAGACACAAAACCATTCCCTTCCATCTCCTTCAACAATCTTCTAGCCTCCTCCATTCTTCGAGCCTTACAAAGGCCACTAAGCAAAGAGTTAAAAGTAATGAGATTTGGCTTCACATTCGCTTTATTCATCTTCTCTCTCACTATGAATGCGGTATCCACCTCTCCCACCTTGCAATACCCATCAATAAGAGTATTATATGTCACAGTACTCCCAACCAAATTCTTACTACACATTTCATCAAACAGGTTCTCTGCGTCTCTTATTCTCCTCTCCTTACACAGCCCACCAATCAAAACATTGTAAATAAACACATTAATTCTTACTCCTCTCCTTTTCATGGAATCTAATAACTGCATCGCCCTATTCATATCCCCCAATTTCACTGCAGATTGCATCGCCTTCCCATACTATATTCTCACATGTACATATCCGCAACCCAAAATTTCTCAATGAATGAGATGATTAGAATCCTATAAATATTTCCTCCCTATTGACACCTGGGTCAGCTTAAGCTCCCTAACTTCTCAAGCTATCTGCAAACATAAAACCATACCAATTCCAATTACACTGAAAATGTTCTCTGTGCAAATGCAAATTAAAAGATGGTAAGGAAGATAAAATACCCTGTAAATATAGGGATCCAAACGTCCTCCTGTGCCAGATCTTTTGACTGCTTCTTGCTTTAACAACCTTCAGGGAATCAGGAAGGCATTAATTATAGATCAAAATGCTTAAGCCAAAAACACTGAATTACATAGAGAGAGTAGAGAGTAATTTACATTCTGAGAGCTTTGCTGGTGTCAGGACTGTCACCGAGCTGTTGACGGATTCTTACTTCAGATGAACTACTGCGGGACAGCAATTTTAAAATTGCTTCAGCTTAGCGCCTCAGGTAAGCTGAGCCTGAGCCATGAACCGACTGCATCTTACCCCTCTTAGGCTTCTCATGAACCTCTAATTGGTCCCTTCCCATGCCTGATCTGGTCAAATAATAGCTGCTTCGTGCACTTGACGCCGCACTTGATAAGCAGGAAGCCTCTGTTGATTCTGCTGTGGAGGACTCTGTCATAGGCAGACCAAGAACGCTCCTTGTGGCACCTACCCTGCAAAACGCAATCTTCTTACAAAAGTTTGAATGAATTTATAGAGGAGCAATAATAATGTAAGATCAGTTCCAGTACGAGCTCAGGCTAAACCATTGAAGCACTCAAAACCTTACTGCATAATGTATACAGAAACGGCTTGACTTCCTCCATCCAGAACAGCACCTCCAGTACCTCTTTAAACAGAGATGTTAAAACTATTCAATTTTCATTAAACTACTACAAATCATTTATTGATAAAGATGTATTCTTACCTATAATAAATCGTGACTGAAGATGTATCACATTAGTCTTTAATCTGAATAAAACAGCTTTGATTGCAGAGTCTGAAGGAACAATGTTAGTAAAAAAGTATATTTTAGGTGATTAGTAATTCGAAATATAAAATTACATAGTAGAGAAATTGGCAGCTTGTACTGACACGAGTAAGCCTGCCTTGCTATGAAGATAAACAAATCATTGTAAAACCATTGAGCCTGTTCACAAGTTCTAATCATCTAAGCAAAAAAAAAAAAAAAAAGACTCATACCTCTCTTTTTGACAAATTTTTTTATATATTACTCATTCCATTCCACTTCAAAATGTCTTTTAGGGTTTTGGCACAAGAATTAAAACAATGATTGAAAAACTTCTAATTGATTAATTATCCTTTTATTAATTTAGAGAAAAACCATAACAAAAGTATATATACATAATAAATACCAAAAACAAGGGTAATATTAATACTCTCCTGATTTCTCAAAAAGAAACTTGAAGCGGAAGAAAAAAAAATTAGAAAAGAAAAATCTAATTGGACACCTGAAGTAGAACAAAGAAGGGAAGAAATTAGAGATAGAGAGAGGAACAGGAAGCTAACTTACTTTTGGAAGAAGTCTGAAATCGGAGAAGTCTTGTAGGAGAATCCTTTCTCTTTGGAGAGAAGAAGGAAAGAGAGGAAAACGAAGAAGAGACGATAGCAGCTGAGGAGCTCAGAGTTTCCATGGCGATTTTCAGCGACAAAGAGAGAAGGGAAACAAAGGAAAGAAAGAAGAGAGACATTTATGAAGTATATTTAAAAATAATGGGTAATTGTGAAAGGGATTTGAAAAAGTGGTATTTTTGAAATCAAATATAAAAAAGTGTCATTTGGTGTAATTTCCTCTATACTTAAAGTCAAGTCCTCCCTTTAATAAGCTCGCTTTTGATAAGATTTAGGCTAGTTTGGGCTTACCAACAAAATGTATGTCCAAGCCAATAAAATTTGCGGGCTAGACGGACCAAATAGGCATCCGAACCCATGATCAAGTTTAGATATAGCTACATTGACCCCATTAAAAAAATAAAAATTCCCTATAATTTTAATTTTTTCTAAATTGACGAAACTAAAATATTTAAATGATGCAATTAAGATATTTTTGATTTCACCAAAAAAACAAAGATAAAATAAACTTAGTGTATTATTTACTTTATTTGTTTGTAAAATTAGAACAACTTTTGAAAAAGCAGTTTGTACAATAAATAAAGCGAAAATTCTTATATACATTGAATATAGATCAGTTTCATGCAGCCCAAAAAAAACTAGTTTATTAATATCAGTTTTTTTAAAAATACTAACTATTAATCAGTCCGTTACAATCAGTTAACTAGTCTATCGGTTTAACTTTTTCGGATCGGTTAACCAATATTTTTTGGTTAACCACTATAATTATAAGATGTATTCATAAATAAAATTAAAATATTCAAAATACTTAAAAATTAAAATTTTATCACTATAATATAATATCATTGTTGTTAAAATAAAAGTTTTTAGTGGATATAAATAATTTTATTTTTAAAAATTAAGACTTAATAAGCAAATAAATTAAACGATCAATGATCACCCTAATTAGATGGACGATTACACTTACTAATCGCCACTTAAAAAAAGAAATTTAAAAACTTCAAAATGATTAGAATAATGAAAAAAAAGTGTAGCAAAAATACTTAAAAACGCTAAATTATTAAAACAAATCCATCCAATGCTAACAACTATTTTTATTTATTTTTTTTAACTTGACACACATTATTTTTACATATATTAAAAATTTTAGTTTTTTTTTTTAAAATTATTGAAAATTTTAGTTAATATATTAATATTATATAACTTTTCAAATATATTTTAATTTTTATTAATGAAAAATTGATAAATCAAGAAATAATAATAAATACTAAATATAAACATATTGAATAATTAATAAATTAACTAAAATATTTTTTTAAAAAAATTAAAATAAATTTGAAATATATTTTAAAGTATTGAAAATTAAAGGAATATAAATAATTAAATATGAAAATAATGAAATAAAAAAATTGTAATATATATATAGTAGTATTTATGTATCAGTTATCGGTTCGCTTAATCGGTTCATGAGCCAAAAATATAAACTAGTCCATTACTATCGGTTTTTTTAAAACATTAACCATTAAAATCGGTTCGATTAACCTATTTTTCTTATTGGTTTCGGTTCGGTTTCTCGGTTAATCAAGTCCAACGTTTTTTTTTTTCACTCCTATTAGCTATTGTTTGGTTGCTTATATTGAAAATAACATATTTAAAAATTGGGCAATTAAATAATTATTCAATAATTTTAAAATATGAAAATTCACAGAGGCTAATTCTAACATTTTATTATTTTTTATGTGAATGATTTTTATTAGTCATTGTAATTTTAACCCATTGAGCTAAATTATTGGTTGTGCCCTTGTTTATTCATAGCTTCAAGAAAATGATTAAAAATTATTGCAATAATTAAATTAAAAGTATAAATAAAAAATTCTTTATTTACTTGAAATTTGAAAATATAAAACATGTATAAAATAAAAGCATTGGTTTAAAATAAATCATAAATAAAAGTATTAAATTAACAATATTTTTGTAAGTTATTCATAAAAATAATACTTAGTTCCATGCATTAAATATTTATTTAAAATAATTTTGAAAAGAATTTTATCAATAATATAAAAGATCAAAGATTTTTTTATCTAAAAATAGTTTTTCAATATTTGTTAATGAAAATAGCGATATTTATTATATAAATCTAAAAATAATTTCTTTTCTAAAAAAAATGTCTAGGAAGTTTTATTGATATTAAGAATTAGAATACAAATAAATTTGAAATGCTAAGTCGGAATACAAAGCCACCATTTTTTATCTAGTTTTTGATATATTTTACAGTTACTTTACGTTTTTATTTTTTTCATTTTAAATATTGTCTAATAAAATTATAAAGGATAATATAATAGAGGGTTACTATTATAAAAAAAAAAAAATTCACCTACTTTACATTTATATACATTATAAATATAGATATAAATAACCAATAAGGTAATTCACCCACATCAAATGTTTCTTTCACTAATAGGGGTGTGCATCGGCCGGGTTTGGATCAACACAATCTGAACTCGATTAACCTGAAACCCGAAATTTCATTAAAATTATCACCCGAACCGACCCTAACTTATAGTAGAACCCCGAACCAAATTATCCGAAATTTTTCGGGCCCCAAACCGACCCAGCCGAAATACCCAAAGTTAACCATACATATAATTAATAACACTCATCTGCCAAATGATATACAAATCCATAAGTCAATTAAGTCCACAACAGCCAAGCCAATTAAATCCAGAATAGCCATCAAGAAAATACAGTTATCCATAACTAACTTACATAAACAATTGATTTGAAATTTATCAATCAAACACTAATTTAAGATGAACAAAAACCAAGCACTTTTCCATCGTTTTCTCAGCAACCAAAGACTACCCAACTGCCTTTTTTCTTTTTCTCTTCTTTCTTTTTTTTTTCTTTTTTTTTTTTTTACAAGAGAGGAATCTCAAACAATAGTCATTAGATAGATCAATGATATATTGCTTAAAAAAACAGAATTACAAGACCAATGAAAATGCAAACGAAACTCTTTTATTCATTGCAAAATTGTGTACAATTCTACATGATTTCATCATATATGATCTTCTTTTGACCAAAATTCAAAAGCACAAGACTACACCTAATCTCAGAATAGATCTTGTAAGCATCAAACTCCTATTATCAATCGACCCTTTCGGGTTTTCTCGATTGAACATTTTCTCTCGACCCTTAATTTTTGCCGAGGATGCCTTTTTTCGGTTTTCACCCTGATAGGGTGCCCAATTTTAGCAAGGCCGCCTTTTTTCGATTTTCGACCCTCGGGGCAATTATTCTCTTCTTTTTTATTTTAGCCTTTAGCCATGGAACCTTTTTAATCTGTCGACATTGACTGGTTCTTTGAACTCATTCCCATCACTACCTTCTAAAATTGTTGCTCCCTTTGTCAGTAACTTCTTCAGCACAAATGGACCTTCCTAGGTTGGCCTGAATTTTCCACGTATGTCTGGCGCTCCTGGCCTCATCATCTTAAAGACCAAATCTCCTTCTTTCAATGGATGCTTCCGTACCTTCTTGCCAAATGACCTAGCTAGTCTTTTCTGATAGACCTGATTGTGATAATATGCCTGCAACCTGTCTTCATCTAACAGATTCAACTGCAATAGTCGCTGCTGTGCCCATTCCATCTCTAGAATCTCAGCCTCCATGACCACCCTCAAAGATCTCAGTTCGATTTTGACAGGCAGAACTGCTTCAGTTCCATATACCAGAGAGAAAGGCATCACTCCCGTAGAAGTTCTGACTGTGGTTCTGTAACCCCAGAGTGCAAAAGGTAGCTTTTCTGCCCAGTCTTTATAACTCTGAACCATCTTGGCTAATATTCTTTTAACATTCTTGTTCGCCGCTTCAACCGTGCCATTAGCCTGAGGTCGATAAGGAGAAGACTTGTGATGCTGATTCCATATTTTTGGAGCATCTGTTTAGTTTATGCTAAGAATTGTACCCCATTATCAGACACAATGTGGTGCGGGAGGCCATATCTGCATATCAAATTTCGCTCAATGAACTTAGCCATGTCCCTAGCATCAACCTTCTTGAAAGATTCAACTTCAACCCATTTAGTGAAGTAATCAATGGCGACCACAATAAATCTGTGCCCATTAGAAGCTGTGGGACGTATCTTGCCTATGATGTCTATTCCCCAAGCTGCGAATGGCCATGGGGATGTCAGATTAGCTCTGAAATTGGCACATGTCTCAAATTTGCGTATTGCTGGCACAACTGGCATTGCTTCACATACCTTGAACAATCTGTGCCCATTGTGAGCTAATAAAATCCCTGGCGCATGATCTTCTTCGCTAAGGCCAGACCATTCATGTGAGTTCCACAAACACCGGCATGAATCTCTTCTATAATCCTTTCGGCTTCTTTCTCCGCCAAACATCTTAACTGGATACCATCTGCTTGCCTCTTATACAAAGTTCCGTCCACACTGATGAACTGAGAGGATAACTTTCTAATCATTCTCTAGTCTTTCTCAGTGGCTTCCTCTGGAAAAACTGACCGTTCTAAGTAGTTCTGAATATCATAATACCAAGGCTTCCCATTAGCGACCTCAACATCCATTATCTGCTCAGTTTCGAAACAAGGCTTTTTTGCACTAGAGATCAGCACAGGTCTCATAGCAACCCCCATTGGATTATCCCACATGGACACTAATGTTGCAAGAGCATCAACCATCTGATTTTCATCTCTGGGGATGAAGTGAAAAGTGCAGGTCTTAAACTGGCTACTCAACATTTTCAAGTGCTTCATATAAGGCAACAGCCTCTCTTTTTTGACTAGCCATTCCTCTCTGATCTGATGAATTACCAAGGATGAATCTTCGAAGACTTATGCGGTCTTTGCCCCCAGAGCAAGCAACGCTTCCAATTCAAAGATGTAAGCTTCATATTTCGCTTTATTATTGGTCGCATTGTACCTCAACTTCTTGGCTAATGGTAGCTTTTCACCATCCGGGGTTATAAGAATAATCCCTGCTCCTGCCCCCTTTCTGTTAACTGCCCCATCAAAGAACATCTGCCACCCTTGTACTGTTATGGCCATGACATCTTCATCTGGGAAATTATATTCGAATTGATCTCCCTCAATAGAGTGTTCAGCCAAGAATTCAGCTACAACTCTTCCTTTAATGGTTTTCCTGGTAATGTATTCAATATTGAACTCCTGCAACAGTAATAACCATCTTCCCATCTTTCCTAGCAGAGATGGTGCCTGTTGAAGGTACCTAAGCGGGTTATGCTTAGCAACTGGTTGCACGCTAAAACAGTGGAAGTAGTGTTGCAGCTTTTTAGAAGCCCAAATTACAGCTAAGCAAATCTTTTTTACTTCAACGTATTTAGCTTCATATGGCAGGAATTTATTATTAAGGTAATAAACAACAAACTCCACTCCAAATTCATCCTCCTGGGTCATCATGGCACCCAGGATTAGTGGCTTGGCATGGCATGGTGGTCTTAAGACAGGTGGATTTAAAAGATAGTTCTTTATAGTATCAAAGGCCAGTTGGCAATCATCATTCCACACCACCGGTTGGTTCTTCCTAAGAAGCTTGAAGATAGGCTCACATACTAAAGCTAGCTTGGCGATAAACCGACTGATGTACTGAAGTTTTCCCAGCAAACTCCTAACCTCTTTCTCTTTTTGGGGCGCTGGCATTTCTCTAATAGCCTTAACCTTATCAGGATCCACTTCTATTCCTCTTTGACTTACCACATAGCCCAATAGCTTACCTGAGGTAACTCCAAAAATGCACTTCTTGGGGTTAAGGTGCAGATTGTACTTGCTGATCCTTTGAAAGAACTTTTCCAGAGCTTCAAAGTGGCCTTCTCTAGTGGCTGACTTAATCATCATGTCATCTACATATATCTCTACCTCCTTGTGAATCAAGTCATCTAAGATTCTTGTTGCCATTCTCTGATAAGTTGCACCCTCATTCTTCAAACCAAAAGGTATAACCCGGTAGGCAAATGTCCCGCATGTTGTGATGAAGGCTGTCTTAATTCGATCGATTATCTTATTGAGGATCTGATTGTAACCTACATAACCATCCACAAAGCTGTACATTATGCAAGCAGCTGCACTATCTACCAGTATATCTATGTGAGGCAGTGGAAAGTCATCTTTTGGACAGGCTTTATGCAAGTCCCGATAATCCACACATACTTGGACCTTTCCATCCTTCTTAGCCACAAGAACTACATTAGCTAACCAAGTCGGGTACTGAACTCCCACTAGAAACTTAGCCTCAATCTGCCTATGGATCTCTTCTTTCACCTTTTGTGCCCATTATGGCCTAAGTCTTCTGAGCTTCTGCTTGACAGGTGACTCTGGGTAAGTTGGAATAGTATGTTCGGTGACCTCTCGATTGATTCCCGGCATGTCCTCATAAGTCCAGGCAAAGACCTTTTCATATTTTTTTAAAATTCTCTCAAATTTTATTCTGTCCTCAGGAGTTATATCTGATGCTATCAAAATTTCCTTTGGGTTTTCCAAAGTTCCAAGATTAAATGCAGTTGTGCTAGTTGAATTGATATCAAAAATAAATGCATCATGTTTATGATCATGAGAAATGAAATCATCAGAAAGATTACACAAATAAGCAAAGTTGTTCATATTATTAATATAATTGGAAACATTAACATTGTCTTCATAAAAAAGTTCTGGCATAAACAGATTATCTAGATGACTATTGTCTTCATCTTCTGTTGATGCTGATGTAGTAGCTGACTGTGCTTTGGCCTCTTGGCTTGATGAAGGCTTTTCGGCTATCTCTGGTGAAATCCTCAGATCTTCAATATCAAATCTGGCTCTGCCATCTTCTCTTTCCCTTTCAATCGGGTGGCTAACAGCTTCTCAGTAATAATCTCCTCGGGTTCTTCTCTATCCCAAATATTGCATTGTGTCATAATCTCCTCATCCCAGAAATCCTCTGCAGATTTGATGACCCCAACATCCCAATCAAAGACATCACTAAATATTTCAAACCCTAGAACAATCTTTCCATTCACCCATTGAAGCTCTTCTTCTCCGGTATAAGCACATACTGAGGATGTAGGAACAAAAGTTTCTGAAATATGGGGGATCTTTTATGACTTCTTTTTCTCGCCACGTTTACCTTTATAACCCAAACCCTTTCGATCTTTCTGGCCTCGAGTAGTGATAGCAGACTGCAGCCCTTGTGAGTTCTTACCCACTGAACCTTGCTCTTCTCCTATCACAGACACATGAAAGCCACTAAATGGCTTGTTGGAAATCCCCAAAGCAAACACTTGGTTTTCTCTCGCCGCCTTAATAGTCACCACCTCCCCTTTATGTGGTATCTTAATCATCCGGTGTAAGGTAGATGACACTCCTCCTAATTTCTGGAACCATGACCCTCCAAGTAGAGCTGAGAAATTGGCTGGAATAGGCAAAACCACAAATTCTGCTTTCGTCTCAATAGGTCCAGTCTTGAACAGAGCTTTAAATGTTCCCGAGGCTTGTCTTCTAGAATTATCATAGGCTGTGATGGTTAAATTAGACTTGCTAAGCTTGCTTTCTTCTAACCCAAAAGCTTAAAGTGCCACCAAAGGGCAGGCATTTATAGATGATCCGTCATCCACCATGACATAAGCGGTGTGCTTACCATGAATTTGTGCCTTGATGTACAGCGGTCGATTGTGATTGTGGCCCTCAGTTGGTAGGTCAGCATCTGAATAAGCCAATCTCTCTCCTGATCTCCCTTTGATAAGATCTAGCAATTCGAATAGAGAAATTGTGGTGGCCACGGTAGACTCACTCAAAGCCTCAACCAGCCTTTGTCTGTGTGAAGGAGACTATCTTAAAAGGTCCCATATGGATATTTGAGCCGTTGTCTTCTTCAACTGCTTTACTATTTGATTCTCTTTTGACTCCCTTTCTACTAATGCTTGTGCTAGTTCCTGCAACCTCTCCACCTCCGGGACCACTCTACCACTCCTCGTCATAGCCTTCACTTCTTTCCCTTCTCCATCTGATTCCCATAAGTCCACAGACTTTTCTTTTTTCTCCTCATCTTCGTCTTCTTCGCCACTCTCACTGGTGGACCAAAAATCTATCTCCCCTGTAGTCATCCCTTCTTTATCAACTCTAGGATGAGTGATGGCAACATATTCATTCCCATACAGATCGTGCAAGACATACCATTCGGGTAGACTTGACCCAATCATGAAAACGGGTGGTGGCACAACATTATAGTTGGACTTTTTCTTACTCTCTCTCCGTTCTGGGTCAGTGATCTGTTTGCTATCGATTAAATCTTGAATCTGGTGCCTCAGCATTACACAATTATCTGCTAGGTGTCCGGTATACTGGTGATAAGCACAATATTCATTCTCTTTATGCCCCGGCTGCCCTTGGGTCTTAGCTGGCCTAGGTGGTAGGGGCTGCAGCTTCCCTTCTTTCATAAATCATTTTAACACCCACGATAAAGGCCGACCCAAATTTAAGAAGTATCTCTGACTCATGCCCGTTACCGATACCTCAGCTGTCTTCCCACTTCGATTTCCACTACTGGAGCTCGCTGGCCTAGTTGCCCCCTAATTAGCATAACCCCTATTGGTATAAGCTTCACTATTGGCCTTTCTCAAAAGGTATTCTCCCTAAGCCTTAATAGCGATGACCTTCAAGGACTCCTAGTCTCTTAATCCCTTCATTCTTCAATCCATCCCTCAGATACGGGCTCGCATTTTTTATGAACGGCCGAATCTGATCTTGAGTATCTGGTTTGCGCTTCATCTCCATAACTCGGTTTCTCCAACGAGTGAGGTACTCATGAAAAGACTCCCCCGCCTTTTGCTGCAACAGCTCCAAATCATTTAGAGTTACTTCCATTCTCGTACTACAATCATATTGTTTGAGGAACTCCTCTGTCAATAAATCTCAATCCTCCTTCATCCTTCAATCTAGCCCATGGTACCAATCCACCACCAGTCCAGTTAAGTTCAGACAAAAATACTCAATCTTTTATCTCTTAGTTAAAGTAGTACCCTTCATCACCAACGAGTACTGCTTTATGTGCGCGGTGGGATCAGAAGTGCCATCGAATTTAGAAATATCAGGCATTTTGAAGTTCTGAGGTATTAGATCATCACTATCCAGTTCTCGATCCTCGGGATTCATCCCTTTTCCTACCTTCAACATCCTCGTCACAGCTTTAAATTTTTCCTCCATTTTCCTCCATATTGCATCTTCCAGCTTGGGTGATTTTCCCTTCACTACTGTCTATTCCTCTTGCTCCTCCCATAGGTTAACCACAGATTTAGGGCCTTCCCTCTGCTCAACAGGCGCTGGCGCTCTTGGCTCAACCGCAGGTGGATCGACCGTAGCCGGGGGATCCTCTTTAGCAACCCCTTGCTCATCTTGCTCTTTAGCTGGAGCAGCAGCCTGTTGCCTGGCAAGTGGGGCTAAGGTAGTGGCAAGGTTGCCCATTATCGCCATCATCGTGGACTCAAATTCTTCCATTCTCTTACCCACTTCTTCGGTAATATTGCTCTGGTTGCATCAAAACCACTTGCTGGATTAGACATACTTGCTTCAGCTGATGATTCAGAAGATAAAATCTCACTACCCTCTAAAAAGGAATCCGAACTCTGATCTGAAACTAGCTCTGACAACCCCAAGAGTGAAATCTTTCTTAATTGACCGTTGGGACCTCTAAACCACCTGGATGAATCTATAATGGCTGCAAAACACATCTCTATTAGGATGATGCATGACTTGAAGTGCAATGCATGGTTATGCTGGTGCAGCATAGACAAACACATGCAAGCAGATAGATTCTTCCGACCTTATTTCTCCCACACATAGGGCCGTGCAGTCTCTCTCTTAGGTAGGCTTTATCCAAGGGTTAACAGGGAACCCTTTGGACATGTATAGTGCATGGTGAAAAATCGGCAGCATAATAACTCTTAACTAATGTACATTCGTATGGGTGTTTGGCCATTATGTATTTAAATAATTCAACTAAATTAAGATGGGCCCACCGGGGCATAAAAGCCTTTGATGAAGAACATTTAATTTAATTGATTTTGTTCAATATATGATGGCCCAAATAGCAAGCACGATATTATGATACATTTTAAGTAGGGAGAGTATCTATTGCTGTTACATGTGCTTTGGTCAAAAGGTTGTAACACCCCAATACCCCTTGGGAGGATATCGGAGTCGCTATGCACTCGTACACATATAAACAGCCATGCGGAAGCAAAATAGAAAACATACGACACACACGTAGCGAAATATCTTTTAAACACAAGCTATATAACATGCCTTAACAAAATCTTAAATAAAACTCTATAATCATGTACATCTCAACATATACTATTCTTTATACATTACCAAGCATTCTTTGTACACTTAGATTTCGTTTACATACCTTATACAAAATTGCTTTACATTTACATATGCCAAGCTATATAAAACTTCTATATGATGTATACAAAAAAGCTATGCCATATACAAAAAGACTTTATGTAACACCCCGTTACCCCCGTTGGAAGGATACCGGAGCGCCACGTGCACAAATCACATACAAACTCAAATAAGTTAAGATAACAATTACATTTAATTAAAAGATACCAAATCCATAATTAACCATATAGTTTTTACAAAAGGGATTTATAAAAGATAAACATTTACAAATACAAAATCATCCTTAACAAAATTACATTTTCCAAAATCAGTTGCATAATATCAAAAATACAGCGGAAGACATAAAATAAACTCCAACTACAAACTTCTAGTGGCCGACCTGCAGATATCCGACTCCAAAATGATCCTGCCACCTACACGGGAAGAGAGCCCGTGCTAAGCGATAAAGCTTAGTGGGGAGGAACAACACATGCATATACATATAATTACAATAAACATATATATATAAGCTTAATAATAACAAAAGCATAAACATATACTGTTCATGCATATAACAATTGTTCATCATACTCAAGTATATCAGAAAAATAACCATTCATATTCGAATACAAATATTACATTTCATCATGTCATAACTCATATACATATACATGTAACATATATTAATTTCGTATAAATAATAGCTTCATATAACGAACTTGTATAATAACTTAAAGTAATAGCCTAATTACTCGTTAACTAGTGGATACGGGTACCAATGATACTGATAGGACACAATATCCCAAGCATTTGGAGACATGGGTCTCAAAACATTTTCTTATATTCATGTATACCCGAAGGTATACCGGAGACCAAGGCCTCAAACATCTTATATAACTCAAATGGGGCCCGTATGTAACAAATAACATATAGCAGTTGCACACACATCCAGACCCTTGATAAGCGCTTATCTATCCACTAACTATGACTATCAGGCTCAAATAACAACTCAATCCTGATCTAAAATAATTATCATATAATTGAGGATAAATCAAATATAATCATGTTATTTTATGAATACATGTATGTTGGTCAAACTCAGAAACATATACATCATATATAAGTCTCAATATGAACATATAACTCACGATTAAATAATGCAGGTACATATAAATTGTATGCATTTAAATCATATACGATCTTATTAATCATGTTATTTTATTAGTTAAATTACCAATCTTAATCATACTCATAAATTTTCCCAATGATAACTACTTTTATAATCATTTAATAACCCTAATCAAGCATAATATGTTGAGGGGAAAGGTAGGGGATTGATCCATGCCAACCATGGGCTCAAAATGAAGAATAAAAGGCTTTATGTGTGATGTTCTATCGCGAGGTCGCGACTCTGTCGCGCTCGCGACAGAAGCTCAGCTCAGGTGCCTAACGAGACTGGTTTTCACTCAAAACTTACATCGCAAAAACCGACCTCTAGACCTCATTTTTAGGCAAAATGGTCTGTTTAACAATTGTTCCCCTACGTCTTATCTTTCAAAAGGGACAAGTTTCAGGTAAATTGGATTCCTAAATTAAGAGATATATATTAAACGCTAAAGACTGTTCAAATGAACCCAACTAGACAGAGACACGTCCTATTTTTATCCATTTTTAAGCCTCTTAGAGACAGAATTAATTTATGGTCTCTGTTAGACTTTTAAAGGTACAGAAGTCATGGTTCAAAAGGCGTAGCATTAATTCAATTTGGAGTTATAAAACTCCAACTATGATCAAAACAATACACAGAGGTCCAGTAACAATTTAAGCAGAATATCCCTTAAATTAGTGTTCATGCCCTAGCTAAAGTCTCATGACAATCAACCAACAATTACAACAGAATTCAAATATATATCTCATCTATATCATCTATCAATTAACACATATTCACACACAAATTCCATATGCATATAATCACACATCAAATGAACAAACTTACACACAAACACATATAAGCAACCAAAGCTCCCAAACCTGATATGGAGCTCAAACTCCCACTGTAACCTTCAAGCCCCTAACTTCCCTTTTCCTTTATCCTTCCTCTTCTCCTCATCAGCTTGTATGAACCAACAAATAAACCGCAATATCAACCCAAAGAAACAGCAATGAAAATCCAGAAAGAAGGAGAAGATGGAGAACCACACATAAATATAGTAGCTTACCCTGAAAACTCAGCTCTTAACTCTTTAAACACAACTCAACTTGCAGAGTATTAAAACATGCAAAACCCATAGAGAAGCAAGGAAGAATGAAGAGAAGAAAGAGGAGAAATGGGACAGCCAAGGAAAAATGAAACCAATTTCTGCCTCTTCCTCTTTCTTCTTTCAAATCCTCAACATGCACACTATCCACTTGTCATATTCTTATTGGACCCCCAATTCCACTAACTACTCTTTTTCCAACAGCTCCTTACAATTACTAATAAATCCTTGTCAAAATAATTTTTACTCACCAAATAAAATCTGCCAAATAAATAAAAACAATACTTTTAATCCTTTGCAATTAAGTCCTCCTTTCCTTGTAAAATTACTTAAGTGCCCTTAATAAATCCAATTAACATGAAATTTCTACTAGGCCATATTTGGGATGTGACAACTCTCTCCTCCTTAAGAAATTTTGTCCTCGAAATTTCCCTGCTGATCATTTACATCCAAAAAGAAAAACCGAACTCAAACAAAACTGAACAAATCAATACTCACCGAAAGGACCTGCGACTTCAGTTGCCTCTTCTCCAATCAGCGCATACACCCTAGGTCGATTATACTCTTCCGTAGGACCAGGTGGCTGCACCGTTTCTGATGGTACCCGAGGAGCTCTACTTCTGTCCCGATTACTTCTTGTCGCACTAGATCTACCTTCACCCGCTTGACTAACTTGTTGAGTCTTGTTCTCTTGTCGTTCGGGGCAATTAGCAAACCAATGCTCCATACTACCGCACTTAAAGAACGCACCCATTAACTCACGGCATGTACCCCAATGGTGTCTTTGGCAGTGCTTACACTCCGGTGCTCGGTTCCCCTTACTAACATGCGGTGCCACACTTCCTACTTCTGAAGGCACTTGAACAGTCCCTCTATTTCCTTGTCCTATCGGAGTTCTTACTACTTGGAACTCCACCATCTGGTACTTTCCTCTTCTGTGCTATTCTTTACTTTTCTATCTCAGATTCTTCTAACTTTATAGCAGCAGCCACTAACTGATAATATCCGACTGGATGCATAACCGACATAGCCGACAAAGGACCTCTAATTACTTCTCTTAATCCTTCTTGAATGTGCCTACACCTAAACTCATCCGTCATCAAAGCTTGAGGCACATACTTGCTCAACCGACTAAACTCCTTTTCATATTCAATAACTGACATACTCCTCTGCTTCAGACTGATAAACTCTCTCCACTTAGCTTCTCGATATGCTTTTGTCACATACTTCTGCTCAAACTCTTGCTTGAAAAATTCCCATGTCACCTCAGCTGGTCGTTGAGGATTCCTCATCACAAGCTCCCACCAATCATATGCCGGTCCTTGGAGCAGTGATACTGCACATGAGGCCATCTGATTTGCAGGACAATTACTCTCTTGCAAAATCCGACCTACCTCTTAAGCCAAATCTCAGCCACATCTGATTGATCCAATGCAGTCCCATGAAAATCCTCTGCTCCTCTTTTTCTTAACAATTCAGTTGGAGCCTTTGGAGCAGTCAACCTATCTACTACTTGTAGCAAACCTTGCACTAATGCTGGATCCAAGCCACCACCCATATTCGGACCTACCGCTGGTGCATGTTCCTGTGCAGGCCTATCTTGTTCGACCGGGTTATCCCTTCGAGACACATTAACACTATCCAATGTGTCGCCCATATACTCACTTGGATCTGACTCCATCTAGACACTACACAAAACAACATCTGCAGTAGGCCACGACTCTAGACAGACTCCCATGTAAAGACTCTATACTCAACCAATCACATAGGACCAGAATCGACTAAACCGGTGCTCTGATACCAAGCTGTAACACCCCGTTACCCCCGTTGGAAGGATACCGGAGCGCCAAGCGCACAAATCACATACAAACTCAAATAAGTTAAGATAACAATTGCATTTAATTAAAAGATACCAAATCCATAATTAACCATATAGTTTTTACAAAAAGGATTTGTAAAAGATAAACATTTACAAATACAAAATAATCCTTAACAAAATTACATTTTCTAAAATCAGTTGCCAAATACAAAAAATACAGTGGAAGACACAAAATAAACTCCAACTAATGACTTCTAGTGGCTGACCTGCAGATGTCCGACTCCAAAATGATCCTACCACCTACACGGAAAGAGAGCCCGTGCTAAGCGATAACGCTTAGTGGGGAGGAACAACACATGCATGTACATATAATTGCAATAAACATATGTATATAAGCTTAATAATAACAAAAGCATAAACATATACTGTTCATGCATATAACATTTGTTCATCATACTCAAGTATATCGAAAAAATAACCATTCCTATTCGAATACAAATATTACATTTCATTATGTTATAACGCATATACATATACATGTAACATATATTCATTTCGTATAAATAATAGCTTCATATAACGAACTTGTATAATAACTTCAAGTAATAGCCTGATTACTCGCTAACTAGTGGATACAAGTACCAATGATACTGATAGGACGCAGTATCCCAAGCATTTGGAGACATGGGTCTCAAAACATTTTCTTATATTCATGTATACCCGAAGGTATACCGGAGACCAAGGCCTCAAACATCTTATATGACCCAAATGGGGCCCGCATGTAACAAATAACATATTGCAGCTACACACACATCCATACCCTTGATAAGAGCTTATCTATTCACTAACTATGACTACCAGGCTCAAATAACAACTCAATCTTGATCTAAAATAATTATCATATAACTGAGGATAAATCAAATATAATCATGTCATTTTTTGAATACATGTATGTTGGTCAAACTCAGAAACATATACATCATATATAAGTCTCAATATGAACATATAACTCACGACTAAATAATGCAGGTACATATAAATTGTATGCATTTAAATCATATACGATCTTATTAATCATGTTATTTTATTAGTTAAATTACCAATCTTAATCATACTCATAAATTTTCCCAATGATAACTACTTTTATAATCATTTAATAACCCTAATCAAGCATAATATGTTGAGGGGAAAGGTAGGGGATTGATCCATGCCAACCATGGGCTCAAAATGAAGAATAAAAGGCTTTATATGTGATGTTCTGTCGCGAGGTCGCGACTCTGTCGCGCTCGAGACAGAAGCTCAGCTCAGGTGCCTAACGAGACTGGTTTTCATTCCAAACTTTCATCGCCAAAACCGACCTCTAGACCTCATTTTTAGGCAAAATGGTCTTCTTAACAATTGTTCCCCTACGTCTTATCTTTTGAAAGGGACAAGTTTTAGGTAAATTGGATTCCTAAATTAAGAGATATATATTAAATGCTAAAGACTGTTCAAATGAACCCAGCTAGATAGAGACATGTCCGGTTTTTGTCCATTTTTAAGCCTCTTAGAGATAGAATTAATTTATGGTCTCTCTTAGACTTTCAAAGGTACAGAAGTCATGGTTCAAAAGGCACCACAATAATTCAATTTGGAGTTTTAAACTCCAACAATGATCAAAACAATAAACAGAGGTCCAGTAATAATTTAAGCAGAATATCCCTTAAATTAGTGTTCATGCCCTAGCTAAAGTCTCATGACAATCAACCAACAATTCCAACAGAATTTAAATATATATCTCATCTATATCATCTATCAGTTAACACATGTTCACACACAAATTCCTTATGCATATAATCACACATCAAATGAACAAACTTACACACAAACACATATAAGCAACCAAGCTCCCAAACCTGATATGGAGCTCAAACTCCCACTGTAACCTTCAAGCCCCTAAATTCCCTTTTCCTTTATCCTTCCTCTTCTCTTCAGTAGCTTGTATGAACCAACAAATAAATCACAATATCAACCCAAAGAAACAGCAACGAAAATCCAGAAAGGAGGAGAAGATGGAGAACCACACATAAATATAGTAACTTACCCTGAAAACTCAGCTCTTAACTCTTTAAACACAACTCAACTTGCAGAGTATTAAAACATGCAAAACCCATAGAGAAGCAAGGAAGAATGAAGAGAAGAAAGAGGAGAAACGGGACAGCTAAGGAAAAATGAAACCGATTTCTGCCTCTTCCTCTTTCTTCTTTCAAATCCTCAACATGCACACTAGCCATTTGTCATATTCTGATTGGACTCCCAATTCTACTAACTACTCTTTTTCCAACAGCTCCTTACAATTACTAATAAATCCTTGTCAAAATACTTTTTACTCACTAAATAAAATCTGCCAAATAAATAAAAACAATACTTTTAATCCTTTGCAATTAAGTCCTCCTTTCCTTGTAAAATTACTCAAGTGCCCTTAATAAATCCAATTAATATGAAATTTCTACTAGGCCATATTTGGGATGTGACAACTCTCTCCTCCTTAAGAAATTTCGTCCTCAAAATTTCCCCGCTGATCATTTACATCCAAAAAGAAAAACTAAACTCAAACAAAACTTAACAAATCAATACTTACCGGAAGGACCTGCGGCTTCAGTTGCCTCTTATCCAATCAGCGCATACACCCTAGGCCGATTATACTCTTCCGTAGGACCAGGTCGCTGCACCATTTCTGATGGTACCCGAGGAGCTCTACTTCTGTCCCGATTACTTCTTGTCGCACTAGATCTACCTTCACCCGCTTGACTAACTTGTTGAGTCTTGTTCTCTTGTCGTTCGGGGCAATTAGCAAACCGATGCTCCATACTACCGCACTTAAAGCACGCACCCATTAACTTACGGCATGTACCCCAATGGTGTCTTTGGCAGTGCTTACACTCCGGTGCTCGGTTTCCCTTACTAGCATGCGGTGCCACACTTCCTACTTCTGAAGGCACTTGAACAGTCCCTCTATTTCCTTGTCCTATTGGAGCACCCTTAGACTTCTTACTACTTGGAACTCCACCATCCAGTACTTTCCTCTTCTGTGCTATTCTTTGCTTTTCTATCTCAAATTCTTCTAACTTTATAGCAGCAGCCACTAACTGATAATATCCGACTGGATGCATAACTGACATAGCCGACAAAGGACCTCTAATTACTTCTCTTAATCCTTCTTGAAATTGCTTATACCTAAACTCATCCGTCATCAAAGCTTGAGGCACATACTTGCTCAACCGACTAAACTCCTTTTCATATTCACTAATTGACATACTCCTCTGCTTCAGACTGATAAACTCTCTCCACTTAGCTTCCCGATATGCTTTTGTCACATACTTCTGCTCAAACTCTTGCTTGAAAAATTCCCATGTCACCTCAGCTGGTCATTGAGGATTCCTCATCACAAGCTCTCACCAATCATATGCCGGTCTTTGGAGAAATGATACTGCACATGAGGCCCTCTGATTTGCAGGACAATTAATCTCTTACAAAATCCGACCTACCCTCTTAAGCCAAAACTCGGCCACATCTGATTGATCCAATGCAGTCCCATGAAAATCCTCTGCTCCTCTTTTTCTTAACAATTCAGTTAGAGCCTTTGGAGCAGTCAACCTATCTACTACTTGTAGCAAACCTTGCACTAATGCTGGATCCAAGCCACCACCCATATTCGGACCTACCACTGGTGCATGTTCCTGTGCAGGCCTATCTTATTCGACCGGGTTATCCCTTCGAGCCACATTAACACTATCCATTGTGTCGCCCATATACTCACTTGGATCCGACTCCATCTAGACACTACATAAAACAACATCTGCATTAGGCCACGACTCTAGACAGACTCTCATGTAAAGACTCTATACTCAACCAATCACATAGGACCAGAACCGACTAAACCGGTGCTCTGATACCAAGCTGTAACACCCCGTTACCCCCGTTAGAAGCATACCGGAGCGCCACGCGCACAAATCACATACAAACTCAAATAAGTTAAGATAACAATTACATTTAATTAAAAGATACCAAATCCATAATTAACCATATAGTTTTTACAAAAGGGATTTGTAAAAGATAAACATTTACAAATACAAAATCATCCTTAACAAAATTACATTTTCCAAAATCAATTGCCAAATACCAAAAATACAGCGGAAGACAAAAATTAAACTCCAACTACAGACTTCTAGTGGCCGACCTGCAGATGTTCGACTCAAAAATTATCCTGCCACCTACACGGGAAGAGAGCCCGTGCTAAGCGATAACGCTTAGCGGGGAGGAACAACACATGCATGTACATATAATTGCAATAAACATATATATATAAGCTTAATAATAACAAAAGCATAAACATATACTGTTCATGCATATAACAATTGTTCATCATACTCAAGTATATCGAAAAAATAACCATTCATATTCGAATACAAATATTACATTTCATCATGTCATAACGCATATACATATACATGTAACATATATTCATTTCGTATAAATAATAGCTTCATATAACGAACTTGTATAATAACTTCAAGTAATAGCCTGATTACTCGCTAACTAGTGGATACGGGTACCAATGATACTGATAGGACGCAGTATCCCAAGCATTTGGAGACATGGGTCTCAAAACATTTTCTTATATTCATGTATACCCGAAGGTATACCGGAGACCAAGGCCTCAAACATCTTATATGACCCAAATGGGGCCCGCATGTAACAAATAACATATAGGAGCTGCACACATACCCAAACCCTTGATAAGCGCTTATCTATCCACTAACTATGACTACCAGGCTCAAATAACAACTAAATCCTGATCTAAAATAATTATCATATAACTGAGGATAAATCAAATATAATCATGTTATTTTATGAATACATGTATGTTGGTCAAACTCAGAAATATATACATCATATATAAGTCTCAATATGAACATATAACTCACGATTAAATAATGCAGGTACATATAAATTGTATGCATTTAAATCATATACGATCTTATTAATCATGTCATTTTATTAGTTAAATTACCAATCTTAATCATACTCATAAACTTTCCCAATGATAACTACTTTTATAATAATTTAATAACCCTAATCAAGCATAATATGTTGAGGGGAAAGGTAGGGGATTGATCCATGCCAACCATGGGCTCAAAATGAAGAATAAAAGGCTTTATATGTGATGTTCTATCGCAAGGTCGCGACTCTGTCGCGCTCGCGACAAAAGCTCAGCTCAGGTGCCTAACGAGACTGGTTTTCACTCAAAACTTGCATCGCAAAAACCAACCTCTAGACCTCATTTTTAGGCAAAATGGTCTTCTTCACAATTGTTCCCCTACGTCTTATCATTCAAAAAGAATAAGTTTCAGGTAAATTGGATTCCTAAATTAAGAGATATATATTAAACGCTAAAGACTATTCAAATGAACCCAGCTAGACAGAGACACGTCCGGTTTTTGTCCATTTTTAAGCCTCTTAAAGACAGAATTAATTTATGGTCTCTCTTAGACTTTTAAAGGTACAGAAGTCATGGTTCAAAAGGCATGATAATAATTCAATTTGGAGTTGTAAAACTCCAACTATGATCAAAACAATACACAGAGGTCCAGTAACAATTTAAGCAGAATATCCCTTAAATTAGTGTTCATGCCCTAGCTAAAGTCTCATGACAATTAAGCAACAATTCCAACAGAATTTAAATATATATCTCATCTATATCATCTATTAGTTAACACATGTTCACACACAAATTCCTTATGCATATAATCACACATCAAATGAACAAACTTACACACAAAGACATATAAGTAACCAAAGCTCCCAAACCTGATATGGAGCTCAAACTCCCACTGTAACCTTCAAGCCCCTAACTTCCTTTTTCCTTTATCCTTCCTCTTCTCTTTAGCAGCTTGTATGAACAAACAAATAAATTGCAATATCAACCTAAAGAAATAGCAACGAAAATCCAGAAAGAAGGAGAAGATGGAGAACCACACATAAATATAGTAGCTTACCCTGAAAACTCAGCTCTTAACTCTTTAAACACAACTCAACTTGCAGAGTATTAAAACATGCAAAACCCATAAAGAAGCAAGGAAGAATGAAGAGAAGAAAGAGGAAAAATGGGACAGCCAAGGAAAAATGAAACCAATTTTTGCCTCTTCCTCTTTCTTCTTTCAAATCCTCAACATGCACACTATCCACTTGTCATATTCTGATTGGACCCCCAATTCCACTAACTACTCTTTTTCTAATAGCTCCTTACAATTACTAATAAATCCTTATCAAAATACTTTTTACTCACTAAATAAAATCTGCTAAATAAATAAAAACAATGCTTTTAATCCTTTGCAATTAAGTCCTCATTTCCTTGTAAAATTACTCAAGTGCCCTTAATAAATCCAATTAACATGAAATTTCTACTAGGTCATATTTGGGATGTGACACTTTAACTTGTACTCCCAGTGGCCATGACCTTGCAGATGTGCAACCCTCATCGAACCTGTAAACCTACATGGGAAAAACACCCGTGCTAAGCGATAACGCTTAGTGGGGATATCACAAATAAAAGACTTCTAACGAAGTCACAAGCGTAATCATAAAAGCATGTCAATAGTCGATATGCCAATCATCTATGAGCATATAAAAGTAATAAGCATTTATCATATTTGTAACATACCAAACATTTTATCATTATTCTATATAACATATCTACTAATCTCATGTAACCTATATCATGTTCTTGTTCTTCTAACTCTAACTATCAGCTCATATAACATATAATATCATGTCATTGCATATCATGTCCATTTATATACATATAAGCGTAAAAGCATACTTATAGCATATTCATGTACAACTACTAGCTTTTCATGTGCTCTTGTAGACTCATATAAGCATCTCTGGTACAATAGTCATGTACTTCTATTAGCATTTCCTGTAATTCATTTACATATAACATCTCATATACTTATAGCAACAATTAATAGCCTGACTCATAACGTAAGTGGATATGGATACATATAGATACTATAAACATATAGAGACCGGAGTCTCGAATCATCTAGATACCAAACGGTACCAAACATATAGACATCCGTCGATGCCAAACATCTAGCAGCTGCAAAACATCTAACCCTTTATAGGCATGCCTATCTATCCACTTGTATGAACATCCTAGGCTTATAACTATCATTCCATATCAAAGCATGTATTGGTCATTCATATACATTTACTTAAACCCTTGCTGTTCATGTAACTTACTTCATATCTTACTATACATACATACATGTCATCATAAACTCATTCACATACAACTCTATATGCATATTATTGCATGCTGCCTTGTATATGTTATACGCATAAGCACAATCATTATTATACGCATTAGAACATTCATGGTTATATTCCAGATTATACGCATTCGTATTCATGATTATACGCATTCGCATTCATGATTTATCATACTCATTTATATGCATTCAAATACATAAGTCTTCACACTTAGGACACTCATTTCTTAATGTTAAACATGAATTGGACAAGCTATAGAAACTTGTAGTGAAGTTCGGGTGCATTTCGGGAAGAAAAACACCCTAAATACACAAAATAGGGAAGGGTTATGGTGGCAACCATTTGGTTGTGACCGTGAGGTCCAATTACATTCAATTCTGCCTTCTTCAGACATTGGTCATGGTGGCAACCATTTTGGTTGTGACCGTGACATACCAAAGGAAGCAAAACAGAAGCAGAATCTCGAGACTGCTTCACACCACAATTTTGTACAGCCTAAACCAATGTCTTACACTCAATTTTAGGCAAAAGTCTCTTCTTAAAATTTGTTCCTTGGGATGGTAAATTTCAAATGGGATAAGTTTCAAGTAAATGGGATTTAAAATGAAGGAGTTATGGCCAAAGGAACAGAACTGGTTCTAGAAGCCCTCCTATAGAATTTTAACTACGGTTATGGTCAATTTTGAAGACCATAGAGTCCTCAAATCAACAAAGATATTTGTACAACATTTAAAGCCACGGAGCTTATGGTTCTAATCCAATTGGTCTCACCTATTTTGGAGTTGTAAAACTCATATTACACAATAAACATTTCACGGGGGTCAATATAGGCTTCAAGGACAATTTGACACAATCAAGCTTGTCAAGCTTGAAAATAGCCAACTTGGCCAAACCAAATCACCTAATTCAAATTATAATTCCTATACACATATATGAACATTTAGACATAGTCAAATTCTTAGTACATACCATTATCTATGAACTACACATCCAATATCCACATCTCTGAAATTAGGGTTTTGCTTGTTCTTTGTCATGCACATGTTGGATTTCCATTCTCATCACATAGCATTTATAACACTTCAATTATATTTCATCACATGGCACATAATCATGCTCAATATCTCAAATCTCATGTTCATGCATCAATTACACATCAAGGTCAAACTAATCAACATACATACTCAAGTAGAATCAACATATAAACACATATATCCCAAACCTCTCAAAAGCAGGTTGTTGTACTCTATCTTAAGCTAGATCTTCTCCATGCCCTTAGCTCTTCTCTTATCCAAGAATTATTACATAATCAATCAAAATACACTCTCTTAGTCCATTACTCAAATCACTCAAAATCCAAATCCAAATCAGAAAATGGTAAAAGAAGAAATACACATTCTATGAACCACACTTACCTTCTTGATTCACTTCTTCAAACTAATCCAACCAAATTCTCAAATTCAATTGAAAAGAAACCAAAGTTATCTTAGTGAAATGAAGAAGGAAGGAGCTTAGAGATAGAAAATAGGAATGGTCGGACTCAAGTGAACCACCAAAATGCAAAATTCTGCCTCTCACTCAACTATTTATTGCATGTAAAGTCTAGGTGGCATTTCCAATTTTGCCACTAAGCAACCCTACATGCCACTTGTCCATTTCCAGCCACATGTCCAATCTTAATACAAACTTCCCACTAAGTCCTTGGTAAACTTCTCTTTAATCCCTCATCAGAATTCTTTCTTCCAAATACTTTCAATTTCTTTCAATTTCATCCTCACAAGTACCATAACTCATACTTGCACAATCTCTCTTGTACCCTTACTATACAATTGACACTCCAATCCGACTAGGGTACACTTTGGGGTATTACAAAGGTGGTGTTACTTTAAGGCTACCCAAGCATGGTCCCTACCAACGGGTCTAGCTCATCATGAGCATAGCGACCAATTGGGTCTTCATTTGATATACCACTTGAGGATACGAGGTTTGGGCTGGTGATTATCCCAAACACTTCCCTACAATGAGTGAAAGTAGGGTTGTGTTTTAGGAACGCACCGGGGTAGATACGGGACCAACTAACATATTCTAAGGCTCTAATGTATGTAATGCAATTTCAATTAGAAATGAAATTTTTGATTCTTAACAACTCCATTATAATTTTTAACTTAAGTCACTTTCAAAGCGAAGTTTCGATCGTCCCCAGCGGAGTCGCCACTGTAGACGCGCGCCGAACCAGCAAAGGCCCTCATTGAATCCGCTTTTAGGATTTAAGGGATTGGTTCACGTCTTTATGATCTTGGGCATCATGAGTCATTTTGGATGCCTCCTTCCCAATAGAACATTGGAAAGGATCATCTAGACCCACAACGCCTTTAGGCACCTTTTGAGGTATTTTGGAGTCGCCACCCAATTTACAAGAAATTTGGAGAGGTCTCTAACCTCTATTGATCTAAACTAAAGAAAGTGTTCGGAACTTCACTTTTATTAATGACTTAAGTTTATAAGTGAGTTTTTAAGGAATCAAAATTCCATCTCTCATCTCACGCGATAATGCAATAAATTAAACCGCATTCATTCACATTAAAAAGCGATAAATAAAGCAATAAATAAATAAATAAATAGCTTAAAAATAAAAATAAATTAAATAACAAATGGGACAGAACAATCCCCCAATAAATAAATAAAGGATACAAATAAATAAAACTTGCTCAAAATAAACAAGTAAATATAAAACAATTAAAATGCAACATACATAAATCGGGTCATTTATTAAATTTTAGGAACATTGGTTCCTTTTTATTTATTAGAAAATTGGAGAATTATTTTTAGGATATTGATTGGAAAAACCGGGATGAGTGATCCCATTTTATGAAAACTAATTCTCCATTTTGAAAGTGAGGATTTATTGGTGAAAATAGGACATTGGTCTAATTTATTAAGAAAAATTCACAAGTTATTAATTATTAAAAAAACATGATTTTCTATAATGAGGATAATTAAAACATATATTTTTACACACAAAATATAAATGAAAATAAATCAATATACAGAAAATATAATAAAATTGCAAACCCTAATCTGGATAGCCTTTAATTTTCTGATCCTCCAACCCGATCATTAATATAGCTCGCACAGGCAAATAAGTTTTAAGACAATAAAACAAAAAAAGACATTAAAAATATTAGTGGTAATTAAAAAAAAAAAATTAACCAAATAAATATAAAGCTAGAGAACATGCAAAAACAATTAATAAATGTGTATGAGATAAAATAGGTTAAATTAGACATGCCAATTTAATATACAAACAATTTACATGTGAGATAGATTAAAAATAAGTCATGCTAGCATAATAATAATAATAATAATATAATAAGAAAGATGATAACAATACTAAGAGATATATTAATAAAATAATAATAATAATAACCCTTTAAGCCTATTCATGTAAGATATTAATAATAATTAGGCTAAATAAATATAATAATAGTAAAATGAAATAAATTAAAATAACAAATCAGAAAAAAGGACAAAAAGACATAAAGAATGAAAATCAAAGTAAAATAAATTAAAATACCACATGAAGAACCAAGAAAACATAAAGAATGAAAGCATAAAATGAATAAAATAACAAGTCATGTGATTAGCTAGACTAAAAGACAAAAATTGGCCCAAAGTTGATGAAATTAGAAATGGAAATGGAAATGGGAAAGTGGAAACGAGGAACAAATGTTCACGACTCGTGAATGAATTTCACGAGTCGTGAACGTCACTCACGACTCGTGAATGGTGTGCACGAGTCGTGCACAGCATTCACGACTCGTGAATGTGGTGCACAAGACGTGCAATACATTCACAACTCATGAATGAATTTCACGACTCGTGCGGTCCGATCGGGAATAGGGGGAGATTCTGACACATCTGATCGGGAACGGGAAAAATGACAATGCAATCCGATCGGGGAGCATGAAATTCGATTGGAACACACGATTCAAGCCAAAACAAGAACAAAATCTGATCGGCAATCAAAAATCAATCAAAACAAAACCACAACTCAAAAACCCAGGAAAACAGAGGTGAACAGAGGAAGAAGAACAGGCTATCAGATATGACAAAATAAGATCGAAACATGCAAAATACTACAACCAACATGCTAATATATTCATAATAACCACAAACACACAATCAACGGGTTAATAAGATCAAGCAATAATATATACAATATATACAACAAACAGAGCTTACTAGCTCAGCAAAACAAAGAAAAGAAACAAAAAGCAAAAAAGAGAAGAGAAAGAAAATAAACAGGAGAGGCGGTTATTCAGTATTTACCCTCAGATTTTTGATCTTTGATCGGCAAATGAAGTTTCTGATTTCCTTTTTGCTTTTCTTGGGATAGAAGTTAAAAACAGAGACTTGAAAGCTCCAGTAGAAAATACGTTTCAGAAAAATTCCAACACCAAAAAAAATGATGGATTTTTAATGTTAGAAACTCTTTTCTTCTTTTTTTGCTCTCAAAATAATCTCAGAATCACTTCTCAGTCGTTCTTTTTTCCTTTTCTCTCAGTCGTTCTTTCCTTTTCTCTCTGTGTTCTTTTCTCTTTTTTTCTTACTCTCCAATCATTCCTCCTTTTTTCTTTTTAGCTTTCACCTCTCTTTTAATGTAAATTGACAGGATTAATTATTTTTCCTACCAAATCCAACATAAACCATGCTTTTCCAAACCAACTCCCCTGAAATCATGGAGAAGAGATACTGAAGGAGAGGAGCACACGTGAGGCCACCTCTCAGCAAAAGAATGGGCCTCAGGCTGTGAGGCTACCTCTCACCCAAGGGAGATGGGCCTCACAAATATGAGGCCCCATCTCACATGGGTGAGATGGGCCTTACTATATAGGGCCCCCAAAACACACATTATCATTTCTTTTTTTTTAAATAAAGCAAAAATGAAAAATATTTTTTCCGAAGAAACCGTCACTTCCATTTGTCCATTCGCCCGTGAACAGGCATCATTCTCATCATTGGGTAACTTCGGCCTGGGCTGCCTCAGGACCCGGTGTCTACAGCAGGGTTCGGCCTTTGCATAAGACTAATCTACATACGCCAATCCCTCGAACCGGCACGCTAGCGTCGTTTCCTATTTATATATATTTTGCTCCATTTGGTATTCGCCGGAATTCTATAAAGGCATCTCAATCCTTTGCTACATGGTTCGTTGCTCCTGAATCAACCACCCATAAAGTATGAAATTCAGTTAGTAATACAGAACTGGATACACAAATTTCACTCACTCTTGAGTCAGAATAGTGTACCTGATTGGGCACAGTGTAGTCTCTTGCATAGTGTCCTTTCTGTTGGCAGTTAAAAAATTTCACTTCTGATATGTTTATCTTTTTCTTGCCTTTGGACCTCTTAGAATTCTATTCCTTCTTCTGGCTTTTATTCCTCTTAGCAGGTTCCTTATCCCGACCTTTGAAGCTTTTCCTTTTGTTCTAGTTAGAACATATTCCACCAGAATGGGACTGTGCCACATGCACTTCGGCATTGACCTTAATCGATGCCAGTCTTTCCTCTTCAAGCTCCAAGTGATGAGCGACATCCTCAAATGTCTTTACACTGTCCATATGAGTCAGTTGCATTTTCATATGCTCCCAACTCTTAGGTAAGGAATGGATGACAGCTTGGGCCTGCTACTCGTCGGTCAACTTATGACCATATTCACTAAGCTCACTCATCATATTTTCCATCTCTCTGAGATGTTTTCGCATTGAATGATCAGGCTTTTTCTGATAAGTATCAAATTTGATCATCACAGATCAGAGTCACTCCTCCAAACTTCTCCCGCAAAGCGATCAACAGATCCATTGCATTCTGATACTTGCGAAATTGCTTAGTTATATCATCCCCCATAGCACTCAGTAGGATGATACGAGTAGTGGAATTTTTTTTCTTCCATGCCAAATAGGCATCTCAGTCCCGCCTATGCTGGGCCGTATTGCCATCCTCAGGTTCAGCTATAACTGAACTTAAGGTTTCAAGAGCCTCTTGCTCCTCAAGCACATACTGGATCTTCATGCTCCAGATTTCATAATTGTCACCATTCAATTTTAAGTCTTTGTTTAATTCAGCGATAATTAATTTTGAAGCAGAAGCAATTTGTATCCTCTGATTCAAATGGAACAAAGTTGCACGTTATTATAGGAGATTAGGCAATACATGCAATTTACTATACACCTGAAATAATAACCTAATAAAGTTTTCTATTAGACTCAAATTCGAAAAGGTTACTAAAAGTACCAATTACCTTCTAAGTTCTAATGTCCAACTTTGTAGGTTAAGATTTCATGCATAGTAAATCTGAATTATTGGATTGCTAAGTTCTTAAACTTATGAGCGAAATTTTATTGGTTTTTATTTTATTAAGTCTCTACTTAATAAACATGCAAACATTTTACTCATAAAATATTGCAAGGCAATTAACATTTTAAAATAAACACATTTATTAAAAAATAATTAAATGCCATAAGAAATAAACTCATTCATTCAACCAATAAATAAATCCAATAATTCTCAAATAAGATACTCATATCAAATAATAATTGGAAATATAAATCTTATAATAACAAATGCTAACTATAATTGACACTCATGTCAACTACTCTGGAAAACTAGATCTTTTCAAAATCTTCACTGATACTGGGACTGATTCTTTGACCAACTTCATTAATTCATCAGGCAACTCATAAGTTCGCTGATGAAGCCATGGTCGATGCACTCTACATCACTTCTTAGTTTCATCACAGATGGAATGTTGCTCCTCAACACTCCTCTTTTGGCAACTTTGGCCAAAAAATGGATGATAGATTTTCTATAAACTCTATCTCCTATGTACCAAGTAGTTTCTAATAGCTCCCTTAGAACTGGATGATATTCAAAAGAGTTAATCAACATTTTGATTAGGGCTCTATCATCCCTTCCTAGGCTTAAACCTCCTATCCAAATGCACTCTTGCATTTGTTCCTACATAGTCAATATATGACGCACTATAGCATCAATATCATCAGCTCGAATATTCCTCTGTATCCTCATATTGCTTACTAAACGCACTCTTGCATTTCTTAAAGCAATCCCATGCGGGGTCTTAGAAATCATAGGTGTCCTTATCAATATTTTTGAAACACATTACAGAACTTTAAATGGTTAATACACTCATGTATAAACACATATGATTGAAACACATTTCAATCAATAAATAAGGACAAAAAACACATAAAAAACTTTTCAAAATATTTTAAAAACAGAAAACACATTTTCCATAATTATTAAAATATTTATTTTAGAGAAAAATAAATAAATATATTTTATGGTCATCAAAAAATTTTGAAAAAATAACCAATAAATCAGAAATATTTTAAAAAACACTTCTGAGAAAAAACGGAGATGATTTGGAGGCCGGACCACGCTGCACGCGCCATCACGCATCAATGTTGGGGAGAAAGACGCGCTCACACGCCACACGTGCGTCCTCCCACTCGACCAGCCACGTGTCACAACCACAGTGTGGCACGTGTCTGATTTCTATTGGTCCACCTGGTGCCCACGTGGCATACCGGTACACGTCACCGCCACGTGGCATGACACATGTCATCCATGTGGCGGTGTCTTATTGGTCCACGTGTCACATATGACACATCAGTACTGACACGTGGTAGACCTCGGTCTTCCCCGTGTCGACCCCTGATTGGGCCACGTGGCGCTCGTGTGGCACCTGTGACATGTCAGATCCACGTGGCATGACCACGGTCTGCCACGTGGCTCACATCTATTGGGCTGTGTGTAAATAACGCGTCAGGTTATTGACACGTGTTTGCGCGTGTGTGGGCCACCGCTCACGCGCACGTGCCCAACCTGTGGTGGCGTGTGCAGTCCACGCGCCACCTTCCTGGCTGAGTTTGCTCTCCGAATTTCGGCCAGTCAGGGGTTTTTGGGGTCTGTGAATCCAATTGTAAGGTCAAAAATAAAAAATCCCAATTTCTAGTTTAGCGTTTTGAATATCCAAATTCATTCCCTCGTGTTTCGATGTACACATACATGAAATTGAGCCGAAATATACACACATATATATTTTTCACACAAAAAACAAAATTTTGTTGCGTTTCATGCTTTCTAGATCTACCAATTTTACTCATAAAATTTTAGTTCAACATTAAAGCCATATGCCATGATGCAAAAAATGCAGGTTCTAGTACCAATGAAGGGAAAATGATAGAATAAATGGAGGTAGCAATGGAATTGATACCTATCTCTTGTAGCGCGTAAATCTCATTGCGAAAGCGATACAAGGATCCCCTTTTTATTTGGTCACCGGTCTAGCTTTTACCCACTTGGGATAAGAGCAACTAGATCACAATCTAAATGCCCCTGAAAGATTAAAACATAAAACTTTTGAGTGGGAACGAGCAGCCTTGCGGCAAATACATTTTCTCGTTACCAAATAATGAGATCTCTCATCTATTTATAGAGATCATAAAGGCTAGAGACTTATCCCTAGTCTAACTAAGAATCCTTTCTAAAATAGGATTTGGTTATTCTAATCAGATTGAATTACCCATTTCAAGCTGGATTGGAACTCAATCCATTATAGAGTCATGGGCGTATCCCAATTCTATCAGTTCTTGAAGAAGAAAGAAGAAGAAAATATTTTTTTTGTCTAAAAATTCTTTTTCCCCAAATTCTCTCTCTAAAAAGCCTTTTATCTCCCCAAGAATCATATTTTTTAAAGAAATTAAATTAATTTAATTCCCATTAAACATAAAAGAAATGAAGAATTTTAAAGGTAAAAAAAATTCTACCCAAAAAATGAGAAAAAATGCCATAAATTGGCTAAAAGATGCCCAAAAGGGCTGCTAGGGGGACACTGGGTGAGCGGGGGCCCATTGGGCAGGCGGAATGGGCGAGCGACGCCTAGGGCGTGTGCCCACTGCATGCAAGCGATGCCCATCGCGCGGGCGAGCGACGCCCATGCACTGTCGAGGGCGCGCCGACATCCGGAATTTTTTTTTTAAATTATTTTGACAAAAATACTATCCTTCCAAAACTCCCTTTTTTATTTTAAAATATAAAATTTTTATTTAATTTTTTAGAAAATAATTTTGACAAGGAAACTACCACTACCAACTTTCTTTTTGCTTATAAACAGGTACAATTAATTTCATCATTGGGTAATCCTGATCTGGTTTACCTCGGGCCCCGGTGTCTACAGTTACCCAAATTTTGGAGAGACTAGTGCATGGGTGCCTAGGTGAGCCAAAATTCAGAAAAAAGAAAGAAGCGCGTACCTGAGACGGTGACCTTCCTGAAGGAAATCGTCTCTTTAAGTCACCATCTAGACCGTGGAGCTGTAACACCCCCGCCGCCGCCCCCGTTGGAAGGGCACCGGCGGGCGCGCTACAACACGACACTCACTCACGACGCGACTAAGCATACAGCGGAAGCATTCAAAAATCATAATAAAATCTTAGAAAATATAAAAGGAAACATACTTCATTACATAAATAATCAAAATGCGAGTTATATACAAAGGCCCCAAAAGATAACATTTTTAAAAAAAAAACCTTTACAAAAAGAGTTACAGGAGGAAACAAAAATAAACTAAAAACTCGACTCCAATGTGGCCTGCCTGCAGATGCACGACTCGAGCATTCCCAAAATCCTTCATGCCTCCTGCACGGGATAAAAGCCCGTGCTAAGCGATAACGCTTAGTGGGGAGAAACAAACATAACCGAACACTATGCAAGGAAACATGCACTAATATACATAAATCATTATGCATCAGAGTACAGAGATATTACGATATAATCAGGATAATATAACGCAATGCACTAAACCATTACACCATTCAGAGTCACACAATAATCAGAACACTTCACTGTATCAAAACCAGACAGTTCACACAATAGCCTGACATCAATGGTTGAGGATACGGGAACACGGCACGGGAGACCGAAGCCTCAAAAACACTTTAATACCCGAAGGTAGCGCAAGAGACCGGAGTCTCAAAACATTTTATCACTACACGATTGATGACCATCTCGGAGGTCGACCGCTTCGCCCAAACGGGGCGGACAGAACAGCTGAACACTAACCCTTCTTAAGCATGCTTAATTATCCTATACCTTGACACTTCAGGCTCGACAACACAATAATTCACCAGACAATACACAACAAAAACAATATTCAAATTAAGACTCTAATATAAAATAAATCCATAACAAGGACACTAGCACATTAATATCACGAATCCAAAAGCACACACATATTCCATGCAATAGTGAGAAACCGTGCAAAGTGAAACAAAAGAAGCACATTCAGAAAACAAGGCAAGCAGGAAGGGCCTCTGTCACGATCGCGACAAATATCGCGCTCGCGACAGAGCACGGGGTACTTCCTCGCGAGGTCGCGCCAAGGGCCTCCTCGCGAAGAAGCACTCGCGGCAGAATTTCACGGAGCCGAGCTCTGTCGCGCTCGCGACAAGCGTCGCGATCGCGACAGTGACCAGTTCCTTCCCGCTCGCGTGCACGCTCGGCAGCACGCCCGCGCGGAGGTTTCCGCGACCAAGCTCTCTGTCACGCTCGCGACAAGCGTCGCGATCGCGACAGAGGGCTGTACAAGAACAAGGGGCCAAATCCGCCTTCTGTCGCGATTGCGGCACTTGTCGCGATCGCGACAGAACCCAGATTTGCCCAATTCTGCACTTTTTCCTACTCTTTTCACACGCAACTCTTCATACATGAACACAACATATTCAAAACACTTACCTCTCGCCTTCAGCACATCACCTCATCATTCACAAGTCACATAAACACATTTACACTATAAACAACTATAATTTCCACAAGAACACACTCACAATCAAACTCAAATACCCTAACAGGGCATACTCAATTCTGAAAACGCATAACATCATCACTATATCACTTGCACTTCACTATAAGTCACTACACAATTTATACATGCATTCATAAAATACTCAAGATTACACATTACATGCAAACACTAGCTAGAGTTGATCCCAGGAGGAAAAAAAAATAGGGGAGAAACCACAATCTAAAACACAGCTCATAACACTTGCATGTACCCAAAACACATTCAAAAACATAGCTCCCATACATCATCAAATAAACTCCCAAACCTGGAAATCGCAGCTTCAAACCGAGCTCCTCACGAGTCCACTTTATCCTTGCCCTTGCTCTTCCTTCTCTCTTCCGATTTTTGCACAAAAACCCAGCCACAATACACTCAAATCAGACCCAAACACACAATCAAAATCAGAAATCAAAGAGCAAGAAACCCCTAACCGAACTCAACCACTTACCTTCCACAAACCCAGCTCAAACCTTCCAAAATCCCACTCAAAAATACAAAGAAGCACAAGAGAAAAGGGGTGAGAGCAGTAAAATGGAAGAAGGAAAGAGAGAGGGGACGGAAATAGAAGAAGAAAGGGAAGAAATGAGATAGCTTCCACGGGAAGCTTAACCCAAAAGCTGCCCCTCCCTTCCTCTCTCCTCCTTTTCATTAAATGCTCACCAACCCTTGCCACTTGTCACCATCTTAGAGAATCAATCAATCCATCTTAACTCATCCACTTATGGCACCATACACTAACCATACCAAAGCCTTACTCACACAAATACCTTCCAATGCACCAAACACTCACTCACACCATAATTTATCTTATAACTCCACTTACCTCCAAGGCACCATGCACCTCAAACCACACAATAAAAACCTTAAGTCCATAACACCCTACAACTATACACTATAAACACACACTAATATTCCCTTCACTTCCCTTAACACTTAATTAATTAATTCCTTTAACACTAAATTCTTAAATATCCAAAATTCTTCTTACCCAAATTACGAAAATACACTCACTTATCCGACTTAAAACACAGATTCCGACCAGGCCCTATTTGGGTTGTTACAAATCACTCCCCCTTAAGAAATTTCGTCCTCGAAATTTCCCCGCTAATGACTTAAATCCAAACAACCCAAACACAAACCGAAACTTAACTGAAAACTACTAACATAACTTACCAGAAGGTCCCGCTCGATCTGCTATATCCCCTAGTTGCATCGCATAAACTCTTGGACGCGAAGGCACTTCTCCTGCAGATGGCTTCTGCACTGACTCTGACGGCGCTTGCGAAGGGCGTCCACTACCTCTTCCACTCTGATTCCCTCTCACTCTCTGACCACTGGCTCGACCCTCTGTTCTACCCTGAAGCTCTCTTCGATCCGGACAATTCGCCACCATGTGCTCTTGACTACCACATCTGAAACACGCTCCAGAGATCCTTCTACACTCGCCCCAGTGGCGCTTATAACAATGCTCACACTCAGGAATCACACTTCCCTTGCTAGAGGGTGGCGCTACACTCTCGACTTCCGAACGAACCGGAATCGAACTCTTCCCACTTTGGCCACTCGGAACTCCTCTCGACTTCTTGCCACTTCCAAACCCATCACTCGGTGCTCTCCTCTTGCTCTCGATCCTATGCTTGATCACCTCAGACTCTTCTAACTTCATCGCTGTTGCCACAAGCTGATAATACCCCACGGGTTGCAAAACTGAAAATGCCGACAACTGACCTCTATACACCTCCCGAAGTCCCTCTAGGAAATGCCGACTTCTGAACTCATCCGTCAACAAAGTCTCAGGCACATACTTACTCAACCGACTGAATTCCTTATCATACTCGCTCACTGTCATACCTCGCTGCCTCAGACTGATAAACTCTCTCCACTTAGCCTCTTGATATGCCTTCGTCACATACTTCTGCTCAAATTCTTGCTGGAAGAAATCCCAAGTCAACTCGGCTGGTCGCTGAGGATTTCGCATCACTAATTCCCACCAATCGTACGCTGGCCCTTGAAGCAACGACACTGCACAAAGCACCCTCTGTTCTGCAGGACATCTTATCTCTTGCAAAATCCGACTTACTCTCTTAAGCCAAAACTCGGCCACATCAGATTGGTCCAAAGCAGTTCCATGGAAATCCTCGGCTCCTCTCTTTCTTAGCAACTCAGTCGGAGCCTTAGGAGCAGACAGCCTCTCTACCAACTGAAGCAAACCTTGCAATAAAACCGGATTCTCTTGACCAAAACCCACACCAGGAATCTCCTCTCGCTGACACTGCGGAGTAGGCTGCTCACCTCTCACTACACTTGCACTACCAACCGTCTCACCCACATGCTCACTTGGATCAGACTCCATCTAAACACTACACAAGACAAGACACATCTGCATTAGGCCACGCTACAAAACCGACTCACATGCAAAGATGCAACACATAACAAACAGAGGCAACCAGAACCGCCTAACCGGTGCTATGATACCACTAAATTGTAACACCCCCGCCGCCGCCCCCGTTGGAAGGGCACCGGCGGGCGCGCTACAACACGACACTCACTCACGACGTGACTAAGCATACAACGGAAGCATTCAAAAATCATAATAAAATCTTAGAAAATATAAAAGGAAACATACTTCATTACATAAATAATCAAAATGCGAGTTATATACAAAGGCCCCAAAAGATAACATTTAAAAAAAAAAAACCTTTACAAAAAGAGTTACAGGAGGAAACAAAAATAAACTAAAAACTCGACTCCAATGTGGCCTGCCTGCAGATGCACGACTCGAGCATTCCCAAAATCCTTCACGCCTCCTGCACGGGATAAAAGCCCGTGCTAAGCGATAACGCTTAGTGGGGAGAAACAAACATAACCGAACACTATGCAAGGAAACATGCACTAATATACATAAATCATTATGCATCAGAGTACAGAGATATTACGATATAATCAGGATAATATAACGCAATGCACTAAACCATTACACCATTCAGAGTCACACAATAATCAGAACACTTCACTGTATCAAAACCAGACAGTTCACACAATAGCCTGATATCAATGGTTGAGGATACGGGAACACGGCACGAGAGACCGAAGCCTCAAAAACACTTTAATACCCGAAGGTAGCGCAAGAGACCGGAGTCATCACTACACGATTGATGACCATCTCGGAGGTCGACCGCTTCGCCCAAACGGGGCGGACAAAACAGCTGAACACTAACCCTTCTTAAGCATGCTTAATTATCCTATACCTTGACACTTCAGGCTCGACAACACAATAATTCACCAGACAATACACAACAAAAACAATATTCAAATTAAGACTCTAATATAAAATAAATCCATAACAAGGACACTAGCACATTAATATCACGAATCCAAAAGCACACACATATTCCATGCAATAGTGAGAAACCGTGCAAAGTGAAACAAAAGAAGCACATTCAGAAAACAAGGCAAGCAGGAAGGGCCTCTGTCGCGATCGCAACAAATGTCGCGCTCGCGACAGAGCACGAGGTACTTCCTCGCGAGGTCGCGCCAAGGGCCTCCTCGCGACGAAGCACTCGCGGCAGAATTTCACGGAGCCGAGCTCTGTCGCGCTCGCGACAAGCGTCGCGATCGCGACAGTGACCAGTTCCTTCCCCCTCGCGCGCACGCTCGGCAGCACGCCCGCGCGGAGGTTTCCGCGACCAAGCTCTCTGTCGCGCTCGCGACAAGCGTCGCAATCGCGACAGAGGGCTCTACAAGAACAAGGGGCCAAATCCGCCTTCTGTCGCGATCGCGGCACTTGTCGTAATCGCGACAGAACCCAGATTTGCCCAATTCTGCACTTTTTCCTACTCTTTTCACACGCAACTCTTCATACATGAACACAACATATTCAAAACACTTACCTCTCGCCTTCAGCACATCACCTCATCATTCACAAGCCACATAAACACATTTACACTATAAACAACTATAATTTCCACAAGAACACACTCACAATCAAACTCAAATACCCTAACAGGGCATACTCAATTCTGAAAACGCATAACATCATCACTATATCACTTGCACTTCACTATAAGTCACTACACAATTTAAACATGCATTCATAAAATACTCAAGATTACACATTACATGCAAACACTAGCTAGAGTTGATCCCAGGAGGAAAAAAAAATAGGGGAGAAACCACAATCTAAAACACAGCTCATAACACTTGCATGTACCCAAAACACATTCAAAAACACAGCTCCCATACATCATCAAATAAACTCCCAAACCTGGAAATCGCAGCTTCAAACCGAGCTCCTCACGAGTCCACTTTATCCTTGCCCTTGCTCTTCCTTCTCTCTTCCGATTCTTGCACAAAAACCCAGCCACAATACACTCAAATCAGACCCAAACACACAATCAAAATCAGAAATCAAAGAGCAAGAAACCCCTAACCGAACTCAACCACTTACCTTCCACAAACCCAGCTCAAACCTTCCAAAATCCCACTCAAAAATACAAAGAAGCACAAGAGAAAAGGGGTGAGAGCAGTAAAATGGAAGAAGGAAAGAGAGAGGGGACGGAAATAGAAGAAGAAAGGGAAGAAATGAGATAGCTTCCACGGGAAGCTTAACCCAAAAGCTGCCCCTCCCTTCCTCTCTCCTCCTTTTCATTAAATGCTCACCAACCCTTGCCACTTGTCACCATCTTATAGAATCAATCAATCCATCTTAACTCATCCACTTATGGCACCATACACTAACCATACCAAAGCCTTACTCACACAAATACCTTCCAATGCACCAAACACTCACTCACACCATAATTTATCTTATAACTCCACTTACCTCCAAGGCACCATGCACCTCAAACCACACAATAAAAACCTTAAGTCCATAACACCCTACAACTATACACTATAAACACACACTAATATTCCCTTCACTTCCCTTAACACTTAATTAATTAATTCCTTTAACACTAAATTCTTAAATATCCAAAATTCTTCTTACCCAAATTACGAAAATACACTCACTTATCCGACTTAAAACACAGATTCCGACCAGGCCCTATTTGGGTTGTTACATGAGTGATTGTCATCCTTTTGGGTTGCACCGAGTCTTTTCAAGACTTCCGAAGCGGGGGTACCATCCTCAAATGGCGAGGCACTGAGTTTGCTCCAAACTTACAAAGTGCCGTGGTTGTTCTCCCGAACTGCACCGAGTCTGCTCCAGACTTACAAAGTGCAGGTGCCATCCACAAATGGCGATGCACTGAGTTCCCTCTGGACTTACAAAACGCAGGAAATGTCCTCCTGGACTACACCGAATCTGCTCTAGACTTACAAAGTGTGAGGACCAACCCCAAATGGTGATGCACTGAGTCTGCTCCAGACTTACAAAACGCGAGGTTGTTCTTCTGAACTACATCGAGTCTGCTCCAGACTTACAAAGTGCAAGGGCTATCCTCAGATGGTGATACGCCGAGTCTGCTCCGGACTTACAAAATGGGGGAAATGTCCTCCTGGACTGCACCGAGTCTGCTCCAGACTAACAAAGTGCGGAGGCCCACCTTGGATGGTGATGCACCGAGTTTGCTTCGTACTTACAAAATCTGAACTGCACCGAGTCTGCTCCAGACTTACAAAGTGCAAGGACCATCCTCAGATGGTGATGCGCCGAGTCTGCTCCAGACTTACAAAATGCAGGAAGTGATCTCTTGAGCTACATTGAGTCTGCTCCAGACTTACAAAGTGCAAGGACCATCCTCAGATGGTGATGCGCTAAGTCTGTTCCAGACTTACAAAATACAGGAAGTGCTCTTTTGAGCTGCACCGAGTCTGCTCCAGACTTACAAAGTGCGGGGTCCATACTTGGATAGTGATGCGCCGAGTCTGCTCTAGACTTACAAAATGCAGGAAGTTCTCTTCTAAGCTGAGTTGATGAAGAGATGCCTCTTAAGAGGACTTTGGATGATTTACCTCTTAAGAGGACTTGGAAACTTACCTCTTAAGAGGACTTTGGAAATTTGCCTCCTCAAAGGACTTTGCGAGTTGCCTCTTAAGAGGTCTTTGAGATTTTCCTCTTAAGAGGACTTGGAGATTTGCCTCTTAAGAGGTCTTTGAGATTTGCCTCTTAAGATGACTTGGCGATTTGCCTCTTAAGAGGTCTTTGAGATTTGCCTCTTAAGAGGACTTTGAGATTTGCCTCTTAAGAGGACTTAGTGATTTGACGGCGTAGACTCTATCTTGACCTAGTTGTCCTGTATGGGTGAGTGCTAATGTTAAGTTGAAGCTGTCTTTGACCAGTTTTTTGCACGTATGGCCTTCAATTTGACTTTTCCTACAACCCTGTGTGCACAAGAATATATACAATAGATTGCACATATATGTGTAAGAAGTGATATGCAGATGTGTGCAAGAGAATTATATGAAATGCATGTAAAAATGGATGGACCATGTCCTAGGTGGTTAAGGGTCCGTTGAGAATATAGCTTGGTTGCCCGATCATGCATCCAAAGATCAAGAAAAATGTCATCTTGGCTTAGGGACTCTGACCCATAATCTTTTCAGAGAGAACCATCAGGTATGAATCTTTGCCCCCTGGTCAATGATCATACGCCTTTTGTTATGAGCTGTACAACATCTTGCCCCTAGGGGTCTGACTCATGTCCTTAATTATACATTATATGTCTGAAGGGAAATCATCTGAAGTAATGCCGCCTTATCTCTCTAGGCATCAGAAGTGATTGTTTTAAAGGTAGTGCGTCCCTTGTGGATTTTCACACTATCTTTTCTTTGTGAGAAATGCGTCACCTTGGGGATTTTCACATAACCCTATGCCTAACTTTTGCCTGGAATGGACCCGACCCAATCCAGCGGCTTTTATTCACTTTATTTTTTATGTAGGGTAGACTACCTGTTTCTAGGTTTTCACCCTACCCTTTGGCCTAACTTTTGCTTAGAGAGCCAATTACGGTTTTCATCTCTAACGGCCTTTTTTGTTTTTGTTTTTTTTTGAAGAGACTAAAATAGCTCCAAGTCGATAATGGGGTGACTCTACTAAAGCGTCAGGATGGCAGTAGTAATAGAGGCCATATATAGTTAATTGCGCATATACGAAGAAGAAGCAATGCGCTACTTTTATGTTATAACTTAAACCATTTTCAGTATGCAAGACAAAGTGTTATGCTTATATTTACATATTATTGCACAAATGCATATGTTCCAGTCTTATTTCATCACACATGATCATCGTTTGGCATTAATCTCAAAAATACAAGACCCTATCTAATATCGATATGGATATCAATCAGCCCTCTCGGGTTTTCATGATTGAACATTTTCTCTTTGCCCCTAATTTTTTCCCAAGATGCCTTTTTTCTTGTTTTTGCCTTGACGGGGCGCCCAACTTTAGAAAGGCTGCCTTTTTTCGATTTTTGACCCGCGGGGCTTTTATTATCTTCTTTTGATTTTTGGTATTTAGCCATGGAACCTCTCGAGTCTGTCGATGCTGACTGGTTCTTCGAACTCGTTCCCATCACTGTCCGTCGGAATCGCTGTTCCCTCGGGCAACAACTTCTCAAGAACAAATGGGCCTTCCCATGTTGGCCTGAATTTACCTCTTACGCCTAGAACACTCGAACTCATTTGCTTAAGGATTAAATCTCCCTCTTTTAGCGGGTGATTTCTGAATTTCCTCCCGAATGATCGAGTAAGTCTTCTTTGATAGATGGCTATGATAATAAGCCCGCAACTTGTCCTTGTTTAACATGTTCAACTGTTACAACTGTTGTTGTGCCCAGTCGGCTTTTGGAATCTGCGCTTCCATGACTACCCTTAAAGATTTGAGCTCTTCCTCAACCCGCAGTACCGCTTCCACACCCATAAACCAGGAATAAGGCATGGCTCCTGTAGAGGTTCTGACGGTGGTTTTTTGGCCTCAAAGTGCAAAAGGGCATTTCTCTGCCCAATCCTTGTAGTTTTGAACCATTTTGGCCAAGATCTTCTTGACATTCTTGTTAGCAGTTCCCATTGCCTCATTGGCTTGATGGTGATATGGAGAGGACTTGTGATGCTTAATACCATACCCATTGCCTCATTGGCTTGAGGGTGATATGGAGAGGACTTGTGATGCCTAATACCATACTTCTGATGCCGCTTCCTAGTTTTAGCCATAAACTGCACTGCATTATCAGACACAACATGATGCGGAAGACCTTATCAAATTCTTCTCAATGAACTCGGCCATATCCACATATCAATTCTTTTCCTCCCCTTTTCCTTTCTTTTTTTGTCTTTCATTTTTTTTGTTTATTTTTTGTGGACAAGTTTCGTTAAAATGTTGATAGTTTACACATACACATGCTTCCCTTCTTAACTGTTGGGGGTGACGTTGACCAATCAAGCCGGGTGGTGAGCTTCGATAACAAATTTGGCCTCGTTTCTGCTTGTAGATCTCTTCTTTTAATCTTCTCTTCCCATTCTGGCCTGAGTCTTCTGAATTTCTGCTTGATTGGTTCATGATTAGGATATGTTAGCATAGCATGTTCAGCGACTTCACGATCATCTCCTGGCATGTCTTTATAGGTCCAGGCAAAGACTTTTTTATACTTGTTCTTTTCTCAAGTTTATCTCACCTCAGGAATGATATCAGATGCCGATACGATCTCGAGATTAAATGAGGCAGTATTCATTAAGTTAATATCAAATGACTTGTGGTTGTGATCATTCATAATGAAATCATGAGAACATAAACAAAAAGTCATTAATATAATTAACATAAACAATATTGCATACATCAAGATTGAAAAAGAGTTCAAATATAAAAAGCACATCTACTAAAAGGTTTGCTTTCCTACTTTTTGCGGCAATCTGGATCAATAATCTGCTTGCTATCAATGAGGTCCTGAATATGGTTCTTTAGAGTTTCACATTCATCAGTGTCATGCCCTGTATGCTGATGGTAGGCACAATATAGATCTGCTCGATGATTGGGATGCCCCTGACTTTTGGCGGGCTTAGCAGGCATTGGATGTAGCTTACCTTATTTTATCAACCTTTTAAGCACCCAAGACAATGGCTTACCTAGGTTGGAGAAATGCCTTTGGTTTGCTTCAGTAGCCGCTACCTCAACTGTGTTTTTTGTTTGATTTCCACTGCCGGGCCCTGCTGACTTTCCTGCCCCCTGATTGCCATAATTTCTTCAGGTATAATTGTCATTGCTAGCCTTCCATGCCAGGTATTCTCCTTCAACTTTTATGGCTATGTCTTTTAGGGGCTTCCAATCCTTTAGCCCATTCATCTTTAACCAATCTTTCAGATATGGGCTGGCATTCTTGATAAATAGCCTGATTTGGTCTGAAGTGTTCGGCTTCCTCTTCATCTCCTTTACCCGATTCCTCTATTGGGTCAGGTATTCATGGAATGACTCCCCTGATTTTTGCAGTAGCAGCTCTAGATCTTTCAAAGTTACCTCCATCCTCATGCTGCAGTCGTACTGCCTGAGGAACTCCTCTGTGAATAGATCCTAGTCCTCTTTAGTCCTTCTTTCGAGTCCATGATACCAGTCCATCGCGGGACCTGTCAAGCTAAAGCAAAAATATTCTATCTTTTGCCTTTTTGTCAGCGTAATTCCCTTCATTACAAATGAGTACTGCATAATATTTCTAGGGAATTAAATCTTCACCATCTAATTCCCGATCTTTTGGGTTCATGCCTCTTCCCACTGTCAGCATGCAAGTCATAGATATGAACCTCTCCTCCATTTTTCTCCATATTACCTCCTCCAGCCTGGGCAACTTCCCCTTTATTACTACTGACTCCTCTTGCTCTTCCTCCAAGTAACTTTCAGGCCTAGGAGCTTCTCTGCGCTCTACAGGTGCTGGCGCTCTAGGCTCAACTGTAGGTGGGTCAACTGTTGCAGGGGGATCCTTTCTAGCAAGCCCTTGTTCATCTTGCCCCCAGTCAGAGCAGCAGGTTGTTGCCCAGCAAGTGGGGCCAGGGTGACAGCAAGATTTCCCATCGTTATCTTCATTATGTCCTCAAATTCTTCCATTCTCCTACCCACCTCCTCAGTAATCATTGCTCGGGTTGGTTTTTCTTGAGAAGTTTAAAGGTTGGCTCACAAATAGAAGTGAGCTTAGCGATGAACCTACTGATGTATTGTAACTTCCCTAAGAAACTTTTGACATCCTTTTCTTTCTGGGGTATCGGCATTTCTCTGATGGCTTTGACCTTATCGGGATTAACCTCAATTCCCCTCTGTCTTACAACATGTCCCAAAAGCTTACCTGAGGTGACTTCGAAGATACATTTCTTAGGGTTCAATCGAAAGTCGTACTTATTGATACTCTGAAATAACTTTTCTAAAGCTTTGAAGTGACCTCTTGAGTGGCTGACTTGATCATCATGTCATCGACATACATCTCTACTTGTTTGTGAATAAAGTCATCCAAGATCTTGATGGCCATTCTTTGATAAGTCACGCCGGCGTTCTTCAACCCGAAGGGTATAACTCTATAAGCAAATGTCCCCCACTCGGTAATGAAGGCTATTTTGATGTGATATGCAATCTTATTAAGGACCTGATTATACCCGACGTATCCGTCCACAAAACTGTACATCATGCAAGCAGTTGCACTGTCTACCAGAACATCGAAGTGAGGCAAAGGGAAGACATCTTTTGGACAAACCTTTTTCAAGTCTCGATAATCCACACATACCCAGACTCTCCCATCCTTTTTAGCTACAGGAACTACAATGGCTAGCTGTAATGCCCATTTTTGACCGCACGCATAGCTTCACTATGGCGGTCAAAGATGGTCACCGCAACACACATCACATAGCAAAAACGCATACAATTGAGATATATACAAAATCCTGAATTAACAAATTTCTATCAAATGCAGCGAAACACTTATAAAACTCTAAGTTATATACATATTGTCTGCTTATATTACATATAACATTCGGTTATTATATCATTTCTCTTTACATACCAAAATGGTTTTTACGTTATACAGACTACAAAGGACCTACAAAAAATAGCGAACCTTAGTGTTGACTAGAGATAATGCGGGGACGTCTTTCACTTGTGCCTCGCTTCTGAACCTACACGAATTAACACCCGTGCTAAATGATAACACTTAGTGGAGAAACAACATACAATATATATATTCAGAACAATTATTGTATAACAACAGATATATGCTTATTATTCATGCTTCATCATATACATACTTTATTGTCATACTTCTACACATACACGCTTCATAAATATAACATTGAACATATCTTGATGTACATATAGCATCTTTAGGAAATCATGTTCACATACTATAGTATCTCATGACAAACTTATAACGCGTCACATTCTTATGACGCATAATATTCACATTGCTCATTATTGATTACTCATTCATTATTTACCTTACTTGCAACTCATAGATGAAGATAACGGGTATCGCATTAGTACTTATATGTACCATAAATCATATTAGTATCCACAGATACAACACTTTCGCATTAGTACCCGTAAGTACTGATATAATCATTAATATATAAACACTTATGTGAATCCAAATAGGATTCTATATGCATTGGGGATTCCAAATGGGAATCAAATGCTTCAGTTGCAACACTTGACCCTATAGGCATGCGTATCTATCCACTCCTAGATTTTCAGGCTAAATTATTAATTCCAATTGATGTTCTTTTATTCTCACTATATAACATCCATTCATTCACATAAAGCATTATAATTTCATCAAATGTCTTACATCCATTCATCAAATATCTTCACATAAAGGGAAGTCATCTTTTGGACAAGCCTTGTTCAAGTCTAGATAATCCACACAAACTCAAACTCTCCCATCCTTTTTAGCTACAGGAACTACATTGGCTAGCTGTAATGCCCATTTTTGACCGCACGCATTGATTCGCTTCGGCAGTCGAAGATGGTCACCACAACACACATCACATAGCAAAAACGCATACAATTGAGATATATACAAAATCCTGAATTAACAAATTTCTTTCAAATACAGTGGACCACTTATAAAACTCTTACTTATATACACATTGTCTGCTTATATTACTTATAACATTCAGTTATTATATCATTTCTATTTACATGCCAAAATGGTTATTACATTATACAGAGTACAAAGGACCTATAAAAAATAGCAAACCCTAGTGTTGACCAGAGATAATGCAGGGCCATCTTTCACTTGTGCTTCGCTTCTAAACCTACACGAATTAACACCCGTGCTAAGCGATAACACTTAGTAGGGAAATAATATACAATATACATAGTCATAACAATTATTGTATGACAACAGATGTATGCTTATTATTCATGCTTTATCATATACATACTTTATTATCATACTTCTAGGCATACACGCTTCATAAATAGAACATTGAACATATCTTGATGTACATATAGCGTTATTAGGAAATCATGTTCACATACTACAGTATCACATGATAAACTTATAATGCGTCACATTCACATTCTTTTGTTGCATAATATTCACATTGCTCATTATTGATTACTCATTCATTATTTACCTTGCCTGCAAATCATAGATCCAGATAATAGGTATCGCATTACTACTTATAAGTACTGTAAATCATATTAGTATCCGCATATATAACACTTTCATATTAGTACCCATAGGTACTGATATAATCATTAATATATAAACACTTATTTGAATTCAAATAGGATTCTATACGCATTGGGGATTCCAAATGGGAATCAAATGCTTCAGTTGCAGCACTTGACCTTATAGGCCTGCCTATCCATCCACTGCTAGATTTTTAGGCTAAATTATTAATTCCAGTTGATGTTCATTTATTCTCACTATATAACATCCATTCATTCACATAAAGCATTATAATTTCATCAAATGTCTTACATACATACATGACTTTTCAAACAAGCCCACATTTCATTATACATATTCAAATTATACAACATTAGATAGTGTTTCAGAAAGATTTGTAGAAAGTTCAGATACCTCATGGTGATAACCAAATGGTTGTGACCGTGACATATGCACAACCCAAAACATAATGCAAAATGTAAGTGCCTCACGGTCATAACCATATGGTTGTGATCGTGACATACAAACAACCCAAAATAGAATTAATTAGAAGCATCTCACGGTGACAAGCAAATGGTTGTGATCGTGACATGTAGACAATCTGAGGCAGAATAGAAAATAGGCATACCTCACGGTGACAACGAAATGGTTATGACCGTGACATATGCAAATTTTTGAGGCAGAATGGAATACAAGAGCATTTAACTTAGTCTTTTTAAACCTTTTTCCCTACCTCAATATGCATGACCATTAAAACTTATCAAAACGCAATCTTTAACCTACATAGCCTTCTAACCAAATGTTCATCAACATGTTAACTTATAAATGACATAACTCTCATTACATTTGAACTTAAAATCAAGGAGTTATGGCCAATGGGACACAACTTGCTCCAAAAGCCCTCCTACAGAATTTTAGCTACACTTGTGGACACTTTTCAAGACCTTAGAGTCCTCAAATCAAAAGAGCTATTTCTACAGCAATTTAAGACATGAACATTGTGATTCTAATCCAATCAACCTTATTTAGAGTCATAAAACTCATTTTATAATCTAAATAATCTTAGAAAGGCAAAATGGAACGCAAACCAATTCTACGCTTCCAAATTCAATAAGCTTCAAACTAACTAATTTGACATAACTTTTCATCAAACTCAAGCTAAACTTCCATAACACAATCATAAATATCACGGCACTTGCAATTTCCCATTAGAAACTCATCCATTCACAAATACATAGCAATTTCTCAAATCTTTCGAAATTAGGTTTACATGCTTAGGTCAATAAACTCATGGCAATCAATTTAGCTCAACAAACTCATCTCTTCAAATCAATTCATCACACAACATAAATACACATTTCAGATACACAAGCACTCAATTTAATACACATAACATTTAGTTTCCCAAACCTTAATCTCCTATGCTCCAATGTGCTCACTTGGCACTAGGCTTACCAACCTTCTCCTTTCCCTTATCTTTTCTTATTTTTACCACTGCAAACACAATCCAATTTCCAGAATTGAAATAAGGGAATCAATACCAATTAAATTCAGAAAAGAAGAAGGAGAAGAAGATAAATCTAACACCATAACTTACCTTACTTATTAAAGAACTCAATTTAACTTACTATCAACCAACAGAAATCAACTAATAGAAGTTGATGAACCAAAATTCAAGATGAACATGAATGAAAGAAGAAGAAAGAGGAGAACAAAAGGAGAACAGAAATAGAGCTTAGGGTGGCCGGACAAGAGCATGCAATATGAGACCCAAATCTGCCTCTCAAATGCTATATATTGCATGTAGTTGATGAGTTGGCAAAGCCAGCTCTCAACACATGGATTCCACCCACTTTAGATTAGGTTAAACTAATCCCACTTGACACTAATTAATCCTTGTTTAACTTAATCATGTACAACTACACTTTAATCACCTAACTTATTTATTTTATTCAATTAAGTCCTCTTTTCCAATTACACTTAAGTCCAAAATTAGAAATTTCAAATCAAACTTGTCCAATTACCCTAACTAAGCTAGAATACTACTAAGGTGAATTTCGGGTCATTACAAGTTTCCCTTCCTTAAAAGAATTTTATCTGCGAAATTCATACCTGTATTAAACATATGAGGATACTGAGCTCCCACCGCTGCTTTCGGTTCCCATGTTGCTTCTTCTATCCCATGATGCAGCTAAAGTACTTTTACTAACGGAACTTGCTTATTCCAAAGTTGCTTCACTTCCTGTGCCAATATTGCTTTAGGCTTCTCATCATAAGAGAAATCTGATTGTACTTGCACATCTTGCACTAGTATGATGTCAGATTCATCTAAATTGTAACATCCCAAAATGGTCCCTAATAGAATTTATGGAATTTATTGAGTTATTAAGGGCATAATGGTAATTGGACAAGTGTAAGATTAAATTAATTAAAGACCAAATTGAAAGAAATATTTAAGTGATTAATTGGATGTTTTGCCAAGGACCAAAGAGACTTTAACCAAGGATTTTATAAGTTGAACAAATTGAGTAATGACACATGGCAAGGTAGGTAAGGAACATTAATTGGAGAAAAGAAAGAAAGGAAGAGAGAGGGAAACCAAATTCAAAATTTTGGTTCCCGTTCCCCCTCTTTTTCCTGCATTCTTCTTCTTCTTTTTGCCCCTTGCTTCTCCTTCCTTAGGTGTTCTTCAAGGTTTTGAGTTGAAATTGAAGTGGATTGGTGGCTTTTGTAAGGTAAGTGGTTGGTTTGGGTTTAATGTCTTCACCTTCTTCTACTTCTTGGTTTTGATTTTTTGTATTTGGGCATGAATTAAGAGATTTGTTGGGTTTGATTCTTGTAAAAAATGGCTGAGAAGAGAAAAGATAAAGGAAAAGGGAAGGCTTGAGCTTGAAGAGTGGGCTGTTAAAGGTTTTTGAGAGGTTTGGGAGTTTGTATTTGATGGCTTGAGTTGTTATGAACATTCAATTCTGGGAAATTTGGGATGTGAAGCATGTTATGTGTGTATTGAATGAAGAGGTATTAGATAAGCATGCTTTGTTCCATATGTGTAGAGTTAATTTGGGTATTATGCATGTTAATTTCCTTATCTTGTTAAAATTGTTATAGATTGCAAGTAGTGATTGTACAAGATTTGGAATGTGTTTTAGCATGTTTTGATTATTATGTGTAGTTTGATTTGAGAGTTAAAGCATGATTATGTGGTTTTGGGTTATGAGGTGGTTTTGGAGCTGTGCTTGATCACCCAAAACAGAGTGTAAATTCTGGAGTTTTGGGTTCCACACGGCGGTATGGATTTTCTGACCGCCGTGTGACCATGCCAAAAGCTATAGAATTTGGTTGTCCGTGGCTTCACATGGCGATAAGGGTAAGCCTGACCGCCGCCTAAAGTGCTTCTGGACTTGTCATTTTGTTTGTTCATCCGTTTACACGGTGGTGAGGCTTTATCCGACCGCCGTGTGAAACGATTTTTGAGGGATGAACTTTTGCAGCAATGGTTCACACGGTGGCATGGTTTCTTCCTAACCACCGTGTAAAGTGTTTCTGCCTTGGTTGGATTGTGTGTTGTGCTGTTCACACGGCGGTATTCCTTACCACCGTGTGAATGTCACATGACGGTATGGCTTGTCCTAATCGCCGTGTGAAAGTGTAACACCCCTAACTCCCACACGTAGCAAATCGAAGGATGAAGAGCTATGGTGAGCGAAGGGTGCTACCAGACAAAGACACACATATGGCAATACAGAAATTAGAGTATTAAAATTTCTAACTTCTAGAATCAAAATCTCAAGACATGCACATCTTCAACCTATGTTATCAACACACCATTATTTGCACTATAGAATATTACAACTTATCACAAAACCACATAAATAAACTTATTTACATTCCGAAAGTAATAACACTTCCTATAAACTCTACCGACGGCTGCGCTACTCTGATCTCCTAACTTGCACAGAGAAACACCCGTGCTAAGCGATAATGCAAAACTTAAACAATTTCCTATACACATTCGTTTATATACCCTAACCAGAATTTACTTTGTTACCTTTTTAATTATAATGACAATATAGATACTCATTGTTTGCCTAATTCATTTAATTAACCATGTGAATAGTTATACCTTCTAGGTTACCAAAATACATTTGCTTAGGGGAAATTATTAAGTCCTATCGGTTCCCACTATTATTAATATTTCCAAAATCATGTAATTTACATTATCCGCTCTTAAGTCAAAACATTTCATTTAGTCATATTGTTATATTGTTCAAATTAAACAACACATTTCCATATTCAGATTTGGTTCGGGCTTGAAACAATTATTCCAAGCTTCCTACATATCCCTATGGTCGGGGAATCAGAACCACGTAGTTCTACAGAAAATCTTATACACTTATTCCAGGTTCAATCATAACTCATTTCCTAAATTCAGTTATCTATATCATGCTTAATACTTCATTTCCCTTTAACTATAAATTAATATACCATTACCGTAATCACTGAGAACCAACAAACAATACACAAGGATTCTTACCGACATACTTACATTGGTCATCCAAGATAAGGTTCAGAAGGCAGACAATACATCACATACCTGTATCTCGTCATAAACATATAATCGACTACATTCATAAAGCTCATTTATTTAGTATCCAACTATAGCAAATATGCATATTAGTTACTTCAATAATTCTTTGCAAAGACCATATAAAGACATACACACTTTTAACTTTTAAATAGATTAATGACATGCATTTACACATACAAAATTCTTATAAAGTCAATAGTCATTCACACATCTGCATTAGATTCAACATTATTTGCTATACTTCTTTTCATTTAACTGACATTATGTTTAGATGCTAAGCATTAAGGTATTCGAAGATACCACACATTTCCACATAGGTGTCCATAAAGGATCTAGAATAGAGGAGTGCATAGCGCACAAGTTCAAATGGCATTTTAACAAATGCATCAGATGCTTATTCACATAATCATTTGCAAATCATCACAGAACTTAACAATTAATACACATTAATTTACTCTTTTAATTGCCTGCTAAGTCAAAGGGGTGGATAAATGAGTAACATAACACATTGGGGGTACCCGTGGGTGCAATCGAAAAGTAACATCGTATTTTTCTCATTCAAAACATTTTCACATTGGGGGATCTCAAACAAGATTCGCACACATTAGGGATCGCGAAGATCCAAATGGGGACCTGATCAGGGTCCAGAACAGAACAAAGGGCTACAGCATCAGAACTCTATAGGCATGCCTATCTATACATGACCGACTCACGCATGCTAAATTTTCCATATCATTATTGAAATCGTCATGTTTCACTTATATATATACATTCTATTAAATACTTCCATTAAATACTCGTAACATTCTTTTATGATCACATGCATTCATATATTTGCATATCATATGTACAATTACATTTATCATATTCAAAACTAATCACGTGTGGTTTCATAGATCGAAGTATTCATAAGAACATATTAAACGCAATCATATTATTAATCATTATGCATTCATTTAAACTTAACATATAAGCTTACATTTCATTATACATATACATTTATAACACAATAATAGTAGATCAAATTCTCATATCTCAATAATTACTATACATGGGAACACATTGAATAATTCACATTTTAAATCATATATGCATAGCATAAGTGAGAAACCATGCAAGGAAGAAGATCTTTCAAACACATTTTGAAACAGAGAGGGGCCTGTCGCGATCACGACTATAGGTCGGACTCTTGTCAGTGGCCAAGCTTGCCTTGTCGACATCATAAGTCATGCTCAATGACACGGCTCGTGAAGGCAAAACACAGAAGAACAAATCAGGCATACGAGGGAGAGGAGTCTGCCACGAGTCGTGCCTACGACACGACTCGAGCTCCAAGTGCACGACTCGTGCACCACGTGCACGACTCGTGCACTAGGTGCAGTACTCGTGCACAGGTGCACGGGCACCACGTGCATGACTCGTGCACCAAGTGCACGACTCGTGCACTAGGTGCACTACTCGTGCACAGGTACACGGGCACCACGTGCACGGCTCGTGCATTCCCTCATCGAACTCTCAGCTGGTAGCGAAGAACCCGTCTCTTCACGATTGCAACAAGTATCGCGCTCGCGATAGAGTCGCATTTTTCATATTCCAGCGAAATTTGCAGAAATTCTTTCTTCCAAAAATCACACCCAAAACTCCCATTAAATTCAAACTGCAACACAACACAAATAGCTCATTTACAACCTTATAATTAACACAAAACCCAACTTTTATACTATTAAATCCAATTAAACCATGCTATTAATATCATCAAAATCTCTAATTTATCAAAATCAGAAATTTACTACATAACTCAATCCATTGCACCTTTTGACTCAATAAAACACATTCAAAGCATTTTAACTCAAATTATGCAAAACCCATAACATTTGAACATATCTAAACAACTTTTAACTCCATAAATTTCCAAAAAATCAAATCAAAACCCCAAATCAAAATATACATCAAAATAACAAAGTCCCTAACCTTAACTCCTTTGCTCCTAATAGCTTCCTTAGATGATCTTTCTTGTTCCAAAAACCCATCCAAGATCTTTGTCATCCAAAATCCTCATCAATACACACACAAATACAAAACTTAAATCTAGGGTTTCAAAACCACTTAAAAGAAATCAAAGAAATTAAAGCTTAACTCACCTTTCTAGCAAGACCTTCACTTGATCCAATAAACTGCAACATTCAAATCTTGGGCTTAGATTTAAAGGGAAGCAGATGGCATCGGAGCACAAAAGAAACGAAGAAGAAGGGAAACGGGAAGAAGGAATGGGAACAAGAGAGGGGAGAGCAGATTTTTCTGCCCCTCTCTCTTCTTCTCTCTTCTTTTATACCCTTTCCCACTTCTTGCCACTTGTCACCATCCTATTGGCCCAAAATAGATATTTATGCCAAATTCTCCATTCAATCCTTCAACTTTCATAACCTCATACATTGGCATTCATAACTTAATAATCCTTCACATTGGCCCACTTAATTAATCTTATTCTTTCAATCAAGTCCTAATTCCATATTTCACAATTTACCATTTGCCACTCTTGCCGGAACTTTTACATAAATTCTTAAATTGTCCAAATTGCATACCAAACACTTCAACTTGCACAACTTTGATCACTACTCATCCTCAATATGCACAAATCCTTCTAGGGTACCTTTCGGGTTGTTACAATTCTTCCCTCCTAAAAGAATTTCGTCCTCGAAATTCACTTACATCAGAAAAATTCAGAACTATAATGCAATTCACTATCATTTACACTGATAATTTTCGTATCATCATATAACACTTACGTTCTACACTTATAATACATACATTTCACTTATTCCAATACACCTATACTTTTAATATACTTTGTAACACCCCCACCGCCGCCCCCGTTGGAAGGGCACCGGCGGGCGCACTACACGACGCTCACTCACGACGCGACAAAATATACAGCGGAAGCATACATGCGCTAAGCGGAAGCATTCAATAACCGATAATAAAAAAAATCATAGAAAACATACTTCATTACTATAAAAAACAAAATACAAAGCTATATACAATATCTCAAAAGATTACAACTTAAAATCCTTTACAAAATAATACATATACAAAAAGAATTTCAGGAGGAGACAGAAATAAATAACTCGACTCCTATGTGGCCAACCTGCAGATACGCGACACGAGCAACTCCCAGAAATTCTTCACGCTACCTGCACGGGATAAAAGCCCATGCTAAGCGATAACACTTAGTGGGGAGAAACAAACACAACATAACACTATACAAGAAAACAGGCACTAACATACATAATTCATTATGAATCAGAGTATAGAGATTTAAATATATTCAAGATAAATAATAGAAAACACTAAACCATTACACTATTCAGAGTGACACAATAATCAGAACACTTCACCAAATCAATACCAGACAGTTCACACAATAGCCTGAAATCAATGGTGGAGGATACGGGAACACGGCACGGGAGACCGAAGCCTCAAAAACACTTTAATACCCGAAGGTAGCGTGGGAGACCGGAGTCTCAAAACATTTTATCACTACACGAAAGATGACCATCTCGGAGGTCGACCGCTTCGCCCAAACGGGGCGGACCGAACAGCTGTACACTAACCCTTCTTAAGCATGCTTAATTATCCTATGCCTTGACACTTCAGGCTCGACAACACATTCATTCACACGACCTTAACAATCAAAAGCAAGATTCAATTCAAGATTCTAATATTAAAATACATTCCTAACTAAACACTAGTACATTGATATCACGAGTCATAAGCACAAACATAATTCATGCAATAGTGAGAAATCGTGCAAAGTGGAACAAAAGAAACACATTCAGAAAATAGGGCAAGCAGGAAGGGCCTCTGTCGCGATCGCGATAAGTGTCGCGCTCGCGACAGAGCACGGGGTGCTTTCTCGCAAGGTCGTGCCAGGGGGCCTACTCGCGATGAAGCACTCGCAGCAGAAATTCATGGGGTCGAGCTCTGTCGCGCTTGCGATCGCGACAGAGACCAGTTCCTTCCTCCTCGCGCTCACGCTTGGCAGCACGCCCGCGCGGAGGGTTCCACTACCAAGCTCTCTGTCGCGCTCGTGACAACGTCGTAATCGCGACAGAGGGCTTTACAAGAACAAGGGGCCAAGTCAGCCTTCTGTCGCGCTCGCGACAGACGTCGCGATCGCGACAGAACCCAGATTCGCCCAAGTCTGCACTTTTTCCTTCACTATCCACACACAATTCTCCATACATACACACAACATGCACAAGCACTTACCTCAAGCCTCCAACACATCACCGCATCATTCTCAAGCCACATAAACCCATTTTACACAATATACAAACATCAATTCAACATAAAATCACTCACAACCAACTCAAATACACTAACATGGCATGTTCAAAATCCGAAAACACATAATATCCTCACTATATCACTAACACTTCACTATAAATCACTACAAACTTTAAACATGCTTTCATGAACACTCAATATTACCAATGACATGCAATCACAACATAGAGTCGATCTAAGGAGGAAATTAGGGGAAAAACACAAAATCCACAACATAGCTCCCAATCACTTGCATGCCTTCAAAATCCCATTCCCAAATAAACACTCAAGAACACAGCTCCCATACCTGGAAAACGAAGCTTCAAACCGTGCCCCTCACGAAACCACTTTATCCTTGCCCTTGCTCTTCCTTCTCTCTTCCGATGCTTGCACAAAACACAGCCACAACACACTCAAATCAGACCCAAAACCACAATCAAAACCAGAAAAAGAAGGAGAAAGAAGAACCGAAATACCCAAAGCACTCCAAACCACTTACCTCTTACAATCCTTCAAGAACTTAGCTCAAAATTCCAAGAAAACTCAAGAGAAAAGAGATGGGAGCAGAAAAATGGAAGCAAGAAAGAGGGGAGAACGGGAAATGAAGAAGAAAAGAGAGAAATGAGATAGCTTCCACGGGAAGCTAGGCAAATTTCTGCCCTTCCCTTCCCTCTCTCTTACTTTTCATTAAATGCTCACCAACCTCCAAGCCACTTGTCACAATCCTAGAAAATCAATCAATCCATCTTAACATAACCACTCTTGGCACCATACACTAAACACACACAAGCCTTTCCTACACAAATATCTTCAATGCACCAAAACTCACTCACACCATATTATTTCTTAAAAACCCCTTTCATCCTAGGCACCATGCACCACAAACCACACAATAAAAGCCCTAAATCCACTTACACGCTACAACCATACACTATAAGCACACACTATTATTTCCTCTTCTCTTAATTTATTACTTCCTTAACAAATAATTTCTTATTATCCAAATTTTCGTCTTACTCAAATTACGAAAATACTCTCACTTTACCGACTTACCACGCAAATTCCGACCAGGCCCTATTTGGGTTGTTACATACTTACTTGCTATAACTTATTCTCATCACTATACTCTCAAATCACTTCTTTAAAATCAGAAAGACTACATAAATCATAAATTTCTCTTGTACATATCTAAAGCCAAACTCATAAAATCGATTTAATGAACCCTCATGATTCTCATTTCATGATCTTATGTTCAAAGCAATCACATTAATCAGAATAATCATTTCTTAACCGCTCATCGGAAACCAAAGCACATACACTTCACGCATAAACCATTTAATTTACAACATTTGCTACACAATTCCTTAATAATTCAAAAACTTCTGTCATACGTGTCACCCCCGTTTGCCCCCTAGTAGAATGAGCCTGTCTGTCTGTCTGTATGTGTAAGCATTCGCATGTGTTCGGCATTTCATAAGGGTATTTTAGTAAAATGTATGTTTTTGGGTTTATTATTATGTGGGTGCATACATGGCATTAGTGTGTTTATTAAGTGAGAAATACTTGGGTGTGTGTGTTTATGCCATTGTAGGGTACTTTAATTACAAGTGCATTAGGTATGTGTGATGTGTGTGGAATTTTAATGTGAGTGGTTAGCTTCACCAATAGGTAATGGACACTTACTTAGGGTAAAGAAAAGAAAAAGAAAAAGGAAAGAAAGAAAAGGAATTGGCAGATTCACGTTCTTTCTTCACTTGTCTTCTTCTTTTTCCGTTCCTTTTTCCCTAAGGGCTCTTGTGTGTGGATTCAAGATTTTATTGGTGAAGTTAATCTCTCTTGGCATTCCCTAGCTTGGTAAGTGCATATCCTTGTCTTTATCTTGCTGTAATTCTTCATCTTCTTCTTCTTCCTTAAGTTTAGGCTTAACTTAGGGTTTACTTTGTGAATGTTCTTGTTGTGATGTTTTTAGCTGAAGCTCCTCGTGATCCAAAGGGTAAAGAGGTTGCTGGACCTAGTGGAGCTAAGTGATAGAAGTTTAGAATTCAGGTTTGGGAATTTTTGATTGTGTTTTGTGTGATTTTAAGTTTACTGTAAAATTTAGGGTTTATATGTTCTTGATGAATTTGAATGCAAATACCCTTGATTAGGTTGACTGAATACTGGTTTGAGTTGTTTATATGTTGTTTGAATTGTTTGGGATCTTTCTTGAAAAGTATGAGTTGATTTGTATGGTTTTCAATCAAATTTGGATTGATTTTATTGTTCTGGAAATTCTGGAAATCGAGTTCTGTCAAAAATCCCGTTTTTCCTGATGCTGTCGCGCGACTCGCCAAGAAGAGAGGCAAGTCACGAGACGTGACCTCAAGTCACGTCGCGTGACCTGCCAGCTTGAGGCTGGTCGCGGGTTGTGGCTGCCTGTCACAACTCGTGACCAGTTGAGATGAAGCCAGTCATGAGACGTGACTCCCCGTCACGCCACGTGACCGGCTGAGGGAAGGCAAGTCGCGTAACAGCTGAAGAGAAGCAAGTCACGAGACGTGACGACCAGTCACGTCGCGTGACCTGTGAGAGTGCTGAAGCAAGTCACGAGACGTGACGTCCAGTCACGTCGCGTGACCTGCGAGGGCGCTGCGTGATCTGCGAGATCAAGTCGCGTGATCTGCGAGGCACTAGGCGTGATCAGCGAGTGATGTCGTCTGATCCGCGAGGGGCAGAGCAAGTCACGAGATGTGACCCTCAGTCACGTCGCGTGACCTGCCCTGTGAGGAGGCCAGTCACGCCTTGTGACCAGCCAATCTCGTCCGTTTCCCCGTTTTGCTCTTTTTCCAAAATTTCCCAGCTTTTGACTCAAAAATAAATCTAGTATTTTCTTCTGAATGAATTTATACTGTGGTATAATGCCTGTCATACTTGTATATACTCTGATTTGAATAATACCATGAATTTCTGATGAATACTATTCTGTACCCTGAAATGTGATCTGTTTGACGCATAACCTGCTAGAGTCAAGTAAGTGGATAGTTAGGCATGCCTAATAGAGTCTGTTAGCTGCAGCCCATAGTTCTGTTTGGACCCCGTTCAGGTCCCCGTTTGGTTCCTCGCGAACCCTTTTCTGTATTGGATCTTGTTTAAGGTCCCTTTTGAAAATATCTGTGAAAGTTAAAGTATAATGGTTTAATCGATTCGTAACCGTAACGTACTGTCTGTAATCGGCTCATACCCGGAAAGTACTGTCTGTATACTCGTTATCCACTATCTAGAGTCAGCAGGTGTTCTTTAAATGTTTATTTGAACTGCTTTGATCTGATTTGGCTATAAAAGGATTATCTGAATGAATATGATTATGAAATACTGATTGTATGGCTTTATTAAATGAGCATGTTTATATGGATTATGTTATAGCCTTTGTATTATGCCATTGTGAATGTGTTATGCCTTGATGACCATTGTGAATGGCCGTCCATTATTTATGTGTGTTTCCCCACTAAGCGTTTTACGCTTAGCACGGTGTTTTTACCCGTGCAGGTGCGGAAGGAGTTTTGCTTTGAGGGAGTCGCCGTCATCAAGCCAACACAGAAGGGTTTTAGTGTAGGGCTCAGTTTTGTATTAGTGATGATTCTTTTTGTATAGGACTCTCTGTATCAGTTTTGTTTCTGCTTCCGCAATTGTAATTATATTTTGGTTATGTAATATTATTTTGTTTCAGCTTGTTGATCAGATCATTATTGTAATAATTTATTATAGTAATGCATGATCAGCTTTTGCTTTCTGCATGTAAAGTTTTTAATTATTCTGTATTTCTGAATGTATGTTATGAATGGATGTATGTTTTGCTTTGCTATTTCGTGGTGATACCTTGACTCTTACGGCATCTCACTCCTTATCGGATGGGATCGCCTACGTATGGGAAGGGGGTGTTACAGTTTGTGGTATCAGAGCATAGGTTTAGGCGTTTCTGGGTGTTATTGTGATTGTTCTGAGTTTTTTAGATGTGTATGTGTCTAGTTCTGTGTTGGCTGATACGGTTGTTTCTTGTTTGTTTAGATGGCTTCTAATTCTGTTCGTGGATCACTCGAGGAGTCCGCCGAGAGTGTGAATCCTCCAGTTGTGGATCCGTCTGTTTCTGTTACTGTGTCGCTCAGCATGCTAGGGTCCAGCCCGAGGCCGCAGCCATGCCCTTAGAGGCTATGTTCAGGTTGCATCAGGACATGGCTAGGGTTTTGGAGAGAGTGACTGCTCCTAGAGCACCCATGGAGAATTTGAGAAGGGCAGGAGTTGAGGATTTCTATGGTACTGGTTTAAATGAATCTGAGATGGCAGAGAGATGGTTAGATAAAGTAAAGCGTGCTTTGAGAGAGATTCGGTGTCCTCCTGACCAGCAGGCAGAGTGTGCATTAGTTCTTCTGCTGGGGTCTGCTTTTGAGTGGTGGGAATTAGTTTCCAGGCATCCTCAGCTACCGAATCCGATTACCTGGGAGTTCTTTGAGGGTGAGTTCACAAAGAAGTATATTACTCAGACTTATAGAGATTCGAGATGGGCGCAGTTTTTGAGTTTGAAATAGAGGGCCATGTCTGTAGCAGATTATGAGAAGGAGTTCAACAGCTTATCTCGCTATGCCCCACGTGGAGTTATGACTGATGACTTTAGATGCAAGCATTTCGAGGCAGGGTTAAATGAGTCTTTGAAGATTGCTTTGATTTCTCTGATGTGCATACATGGGGTCAGTTATTATCAGATTGTAGAGGCTGCTGTGAGAGCTGAGTTATCAGAGACTGTCTTGAGAGAGAGAGCTCAGAGGAGGAGTTCTTCTCGTGGAGGATCTTCTTCGGGTAAGAGATCTAGGAACCCGCAGGATGAGTCAGCATCTGGTCCGGCTTCTAGAGGTAGACGACAGGGTTCTGCAGCTGTGTCAGGTTCTGGTAGGGGAGGTAAATCTGATGCCATACCTATTTGTGAGAATTGCAGCAAGGCTCACCGGGGTGAGTGTAGGTGGCTCACTGGGGGATGTTTTAGATGTGGGAGCACTGAGCACCGTGTGGCTAGTTGTCCCCAGTCGATTGAGGATTCAGGACCTCAGGGAGGAGCTAGTAGGGTTGGTTCGAATGCTTCTCAGGCTACCCGAGGTAGAGGCCGAGGTAGAGGTCGAGGTGGACGGCATAGAGATGGAGCTGCTTCTGAGACTGTTGAGCGTCCTCCTCAGGGTGCCGTTAGAGCCTATGCCATGAGAGCCAGAGATGAGCAGGATGCGCCTGATGTTATTGCTGGTAAGTTCCTACTCCATGACACTGAGTTATATGCTCTAATTGATCCTGGTTCCACACACTCATATTTGTGCACGGATAAAATTGTTGATAAATTGCATTCTGTTGATCAGTTAGATTATGAGAATTGTGTGACCAGTCCATTAGGGCATAGTGTCAGTGTGAGTAGAGTTTTTAGGAGTTGTCCTCTGATTGTTGAGGGAGTTGTGCTTCCAGCGGATCTGATCGAGTTACCCTTCAGAGAGTTTGATCTGATTCTGGGTATGGACTGGTTGGGTAAGCACTAGGCTGTAGTTGATTGCCATAGGAAGACAGTTGTATTTCGGGATAGAAGTCAGTCTCTTGTGTTTCTGAAAGGTTTGGGTGCTAGTTCGTTGAATAATGTGATTTCTGCGACGCAAGCTAAGAGATTCATCAGGAAAGGATGTGAGGCTTTTCTAGCAGTTGTGTTAGATTCTAAGAGGGATCAGGTTCAGATTGAGGACATTCCTGTAGTGCGGGAGTTTAGTGATGTGTTCCCGAGCGAGTTGCCTGGTTTGCCTCCTGAGCGAGAGGTTGAGTTGTCCATTGAGATTATGCCAGGTACTGCACCTATTTCGAGAGCACCTTATCGGATGGCTCCTGTAGAGTTGAGGGAACTTAAATCTCAGCTACAAGAGTTATTGGATAAGGGGTTTATTCGACCTAGCATATCTCCATGGGGAGCTCCAGTGCTGTTTGTCAAGAAGAAAGATGGATCCCTGCGGATGTGTATTGACTACCGGCAGATTAATAAAGTTTCAGTGAAGAACAAGTATCCGTTGCCTAGGATTGAGGATTTGTTTGATCAGCTTCGAGGTGCGGGTGTCTTCTCCAAGATAGATCTTCGATCAGGGTACTATCAGTTACGAGTTCAGGATGCAGATGTGGTTAAGACTGCATTTCGGACTAGGTATGGCCACTATGAGTTTCTTGTGATGCCGTTTGGTTTGACAAATGCTCCAGCGGCTTTTATGGATCTGATGAACCGTGTGTTTAGGCCATACTTAGATCGATTTGTAGTAGTGTTCATTGATGACATCTTGGTATATTCCAAGGATGAGAGTGAGCATGAGGAGCATCTCCGGTTGGTTTTGCAGATGTTGAGAGAGCATCAGTTGTTTGCTAAGCTTAGCAAGTGTGATTTCTGGCTTCGAGAAGTATCATTCTTGGGTCACATTGTTTCAGCTAGAGGTATTCAGGTAGATCCAGCCAAGATTGAGGCGATAGTTGATTGGAAAGCGCCTCGAAATGTTCAGGAAGTGAGGAGTTTCCTCGGTTTAGCAGGTTACTACTGTCGGTTCGTTAAAGGATTTTCTGTGATTGCTGCTCCTATGACTAGATTGTTGAGGAAAGGAGTCAGATTTGAGTGGTCAGACAGGTGTCAGTCTTGTTTTGATCGGTTAAAGCAGTTGCTTATTGAGGCTCCTATCCTTACTCAACCCATCTCGGGTAAGGAGTTTGTCATTTACAGTGATGCTTCTGGAGTTGGTCTTGGATGTGTGCTGATGCAGGAAGGAAAAGTAGTGGCTTATGCTTCTCGACAGTTGAAGCCACATGAGAGGAACTATCCGACGCATGATTTAGAGTTGGCAGCTGTGATCTTTACCTTGAAGATTTGGCGTCATTACCTGTATGGGGAAAAGTGTAGGATCTTCTCGGACCACAAGAGTTTGAAGTACTTCCTTTCACAGAAAGAGTTGAACATGAGACAGTGGCGTTGGCTTGAGTTATTTAAGGACTACGACTGCATTGTGGATTACCATCCTGGTAAGGCCAATGTTGTCGCCGATGCTTTGAGTCGGAAGTCAGTTTCAGCTTTGTTCTTTAGGCGATTCAGATGGCGATTTGGTTCAGATGGGGCTTTGATTGCTCTGTTGCGTGTGAAGCCTACATTGAGACAGAGGATTGTGGATGCTCAGAGAGACGATGTGAGGCTTCAGCAGATTGTGCATGAGGTTAGATTGGGTAAGCCATCAGAGTTCTCAGTTCAGGATGAGGTACTTATGTTCAGAGATCGCTTGTGTGTGCCAGAATCTGAGGATTTGAGGAGACAGCTCATGAGTGAGGCGCATAGTTCAGTCTTTACTATGCATCCGGGCAGTGAGAAGATGTATAGAGGCATGAAGCAATTCTATTGGTGGTCCGGTATGAAGCGTGATATAGTGGATTTTATTTCCAAGTGCTTGACTTGTCAGCAGGTAAAGGCAGAGCATCAGGTTCCTTCAGGTTTGCTTATGCCTTTATCCATTCCTGAGTGGAAATGGGATGACATCGCCATGGACTTTGTTTCTGGTTTACCTTTGACTCAGAGGAAGCATGACTCAGTTTGGGTTATTGTGGATCGGCTTACGAAATCAGCTCACTTTCTGCCGGTTAGAGTGGACTACTCCATGGACAGATTAGCCAGGATCTATGTAGATGAGATAGTTCGGTTGCATGGTGTGCCTTTGTCCATAGTATCAGATCGGGATCCGAGGTTTACTTCCAAGTTTTGGAAGGAGTTACAGAGAGCTTTGGGCACTAGGTTGAACTTCAGTACAGCGTTTCATCCTCAGACCGATGGTCAGTCAGAGCGAGTTATTCAGATTCTGGAGGATATGATGAGAGCTTGTGCTTTGGAATTTCTGGGTAGTTGGGACAGATATGTATCGTTGATGGAGTTTGCCTACAACAACAGTTTTCAATCGAGTATCGGTATGGCACCATATGAGGCTTTGTATGGTCGTCAGTGTAGGACTCCGATTTGTTGGACCGAGCTATCCGAGAGATCTATGATTGGACCAGACTTGGTTAGAGATACTGAAGAGAAGATCAGAGTAGTGCAGCGGAATTTGAAGGCAGCCAAGGATCGACAGAAGTCTTACGCCAATTTGAAAAGAAAAGATGTGCATTTTGAGATCGGGGACAAGGTTTTCCTTAAGGTTTCACCTTGGAGGAAAGTGCTTCGGTTTGGCAAGAAAGGCAAGCTTAGTCCTCGTTTCATTGGACCTTATGAGATTTTGGCTAAGGTAGGACCTGTAGCCTATAGATTGGCGCTACCGATGGAGTTAGCAAAGTTGCACGATGTGTTCCATGTTTCGATGCTTCGTCGGTACAGATCAGATCCTTCGCATGTACTTTCGGTTCAGGATATCCAGGTTCAGCCAGACTTCTCTTATGATGAGGAACCGCGAGCTATTCTAGCCCGAGAGGTGAGGCAGTTGAGAAATAAGCAGATTCCGTTGGTTAAAGTGTTATGGATTCATCATGGAGTCGAAGAAGCGACTTGGGAACCAGAGGAGTCAATGAAAGCTCAGTATCCGCAGTTATTCAGTTCAGGTGAGAATTTCGAGGACGAAATTCTTATTAGTAGGGGAGAGTTGTCACACCCCGTTTGCCCCCTAGTAGAATGAGCCTGTCTGTCTGTCTGTATGTGTAAGCATTCGCATGTGTTCGGCATTTCATAAGGGTATTTTAGTAAAATGTATGTTTTTGGGTTTATTATTATGTGGGTGCATACATGGCATTAGTGTGTTTATTAAGTGAGAAATACTTGGGTGTGTGTGTTTATGCCATTGTAGGGTACTTTAATTACAAGTGCATTAGGTATGTGTGATGTGTGTGGAATTTTAATGTGAGTGGTTAGCTTCACCAATAGGTAATGGACACTTACTTAGGGTAAAGAAAAGAAAAAGAAAAAGGAAAGAAAGAAAAGGAATTGGCAGATTCACGTTCTTTCTTCACTTGTCTTCTTCTTTTTCCTTTCCTTTTTCCCTAAGGGCTCTTGTGTGTGGATTCAAGATTTTATTGGTGAAGTTAATCTCTCTTGGCATTCCCTAGCTTGGTAAGTGCATATCCTTGTCTTTATCTTGCTGTAATTCTTCATCTTCTTCTTCTTCCTTAAGTTTAGGCTTAACTTAGGGTTTACTTTGTGAATGTTCTTGTTGTGATGTTTTTAGCTGAAGCTCCTCGTGATCCAAAGGGTAAAGAGGTTACTGGACCTGGTGGAGCTAAGTGATAGAAGATTAGAATTCAGGTTTGGGAATTTTTGATTGTGTTTTGTGTGATTTTAAGTTTACTGTAAAATTTAGGGTTTATATGTTCTTAATGAATTTGAATGCAAATACCCTTGATTAGGTTGACTGAATACTGGTTTGAGTTGTTTATATGTTATTTGAATTGTTTGGGATCTTTCTTGAAAAGTATGAGTTGATTTGTATGGTTTTAAATCAAATTTGGATTGATTTTATTGTTCTGGAAATTCTGGAAATCGAGTTCTGTCAAAAATCCCGTTTTTCCTGATGCTGTCGCGCGACTCGCCAAGAAGAGAGGCAAGTCATGAGACGTGACCTCAAGTCACGTCGCATGACCTTCCAGCTTGAGGCTGGTCGCGGGTTGTGGCTGCCTGTCACAACTCGTGACCAGTTGAGATGAAGCCAGTCACGAGACGTGACTCCCCGTCACGCCACGTGACTGGCTGAGGGAAGGCAAGTCGCGTAATAGCTGAAGAGAAGCAAGTCACGAGATGTGACGACCAGTCACGTCGCGTGACCTGCGAGAGTGCTGAAGCAAGTCACGAGACGTGACGTCCAGTCACGTCGCGTGACCTGCGAGGGCGCTGCGTGATCACGTCGCGTGATCTGCGAGGGACGAGGCGTGATCAGCGAGTGATGTCGTCTGATCTGCGAGGGGCAGAGCAAGTCACGAGACATGACCCTCAGTCACGTCGCGTGACCTGCCCTGTGAGGAGGCCAGTCACGGCTTGTGACCAGCCAATCTCGCCCGTTTCCCCGTTTTGCTCTTTTTCCAAAATTTCCCAGCTTTCGACTCAAAAATAAATCTAGTATTTTCTTCTGAATGAATTTATACTGTGGTATAATGCCTGTCATACTTGTATATACTCTGATTTGAATAATACCATGAATTTCTGATGAATACTATTCTGTACCCTGAAATGTGATCTGTTTGACGCATAACCTGCTAGAGTCAAGTAAGTGGATAGTTAGGCATGCCTAATAGAGTCTGTTAGCTGTAGCCCATAGTTCTGTTTGGACCCCGTTCAGGTCCCCGTTTGGTTCCTCGCGAACCCTTTTCTGTATTGGATCTTGTTTAAGGTCCCTTTTGAAAATATCTGTGAAAGTTAAAGTATAATGGTTTAATCGATTCGTACCCATAACGTACTGTCTGTAATCGGCTCGTACCCGAAAAGTACTGTCTGTACACTCGTTATCCACTATCTAGAGTCAGCAGGTGTTCTTTAAATGTTTATTTGAACTGCTTTGATCTGATTTGGCTATAAAAGGATTATCTGAATGAATATGATTATGAAATACTGATTGTATGGCTTTATTACATGAGCATGTTTATATGGATTATGTTATAGCCTTTGTATTCTGCCATTGTGAATGTGTTATGCCTTGACGACCATTGTGAATGGCCGTCCATTATTTATGTGTGTTTCCCCACTAAGCGTTTTACGCTTAGCACGGTGTTTTTACCCGTGCAGGTGCGGAAGGAGTTTTGCTTTGAGGGAGTCGCCGTCATCAAGCCAACACAGAAGGGTTTTAGTGTAGGGCTCAGTTTTGTATTAGTGATGATTCTTTTTGTATAGGACTCTCTGTATCAGTTTTGTTTCTGCTTCCGCAATTGTAATTATATTTTGGTTATGTAATATTATTTTGTTTCAGCTTGTTGATCAGATCATTATTGTAATAATTTATTATAGTAATGCATGATCAGCTTTTGCTTTCTGCATGTAAAGTTTTTAATTATTCTGTATTTCTGAATGTATGTTATGAATGGATGTATGTTTTGCTTTGCTATTTCGTGGTGATACCTTGACTCATACGGCATCTCACTCCTTATCGGATGGGATCGCCTACGTATGGGAAGGGGGTGTTACAGTACGTACTACTTTCCTTACTAACGATACTCGTATCTTACTCCAAAAATCCTTTCACATTCATCGGTGCAAGATTCCAAAATACTCTTTCTACTCACTTCTGATTATATATACACGTTACACTTTCCTTAACAATTGCTATGCTCTTAAATTATACACCTTATCTTCATATCAACACTCAATGTACACCCTATCGGCTTTTTCTCCGTCACAACGCATATGCAAATGCTTCTCATGTGTAATCAAAGGGATGATGATGCAATGAGGATGCGATGGTTCATGTATCCAAGATAATGCAAAACTGCGATTGATGCTATACTGATGCACTTTTCCCATCCCTATGGTTCAATATACTTTTATTCAAACACTTTTATAGAGATAGCTGACAGGCATACAGAGCATTACCATATTCTTATAAAATCCCAAATACTCCTCTATCTCAAATTACCAAAACATCCATTCTCATAAGGTAACCACTTACTAATACACTTTAAGAATTTCTACCAACACCCTCTTCCCAAACCATATAGCATCAAAACAAACTTTTATCAGAACCTTTGGTACTCATCTAACAAACACATCCCAAAAACGCACATACACATATAATAATACAGGACAGGTAGATCTTAACCTACCGAGACAACATTTAACTAAACACTTCATCTAATCGGGAAAATCTCATTCCCAACTCAAACATGAAAAACAAAATCATCCACTTTGGCCAACACTAAACTATACAGACACACACTTTGAAACACTTAATCAACCAGAATCGACTAAACCGAAGCTCTGCTACCACTAAATGTAACACCCCTAACTCCCACACATAGCAAATCGAAGGATGAAGAGCTACGGTGAGTGGAGGGTGCTACCAGACAAAGACACACATATGGCAATACAGAAATCAAAGTAATAAAATTTCTAACTTCTAGAATCGAAATCTCAAGACATGCACATCCTCAACCTATGTCATCAACACACCATTATTCGTACTATAGAATATTACCCTCTTCTAGTTTGTATATTTTATGATGTTTTCCCTTTCGGAATACACCCGAACTTCATCGGCACTTCATGAGACATGTTTGTCATATGTTTAGTGTTTGTAAAAGAGTAAATAAGTAGATATCACTTAGGAATGAGAGAGACTAAGGTTGAAAATAAGAATAATGACTACGGTATTTCAAAGTTTATTGAGTCGAACACCTTTGAATTCGTTCAACATTAACCTGATCTAAATTCTATTAAGATATTGGAAGCAAAATTCTATAAATTGTACTTTGATCTTGTGGAACTACGGGGTTCTGATTCCCAACTCTTTGGGATACGTAGGAAGCTTGGGATATTCCTCCAAGTCCGAACCAAAGCACTGAAATTATTCAGATATAAAAGGTAGTGTTTCAACTGAATTCGGTTAGACACCTTGATACTTGTTACAAATAAATGTGTTATATAGGTGTCGATTAATAAAAGTTTGTGGAGTTATTAATGACTCAAGTCTTGAATAAGATGATGTATAGCTTAAAATTTGCATGTGATATTAAGGTGGAATTAAATGAATGTTTAAGTGTGCCTTAACTTAAGTTGAACGGATATTTCGTGTATCAAATATCAAACGGTTTTATATGATTGGCTAAGTAATAATTAATCCTTAATAAATTAAGTAGTACGAATTCCTTGTGTTGGAATTCTTGAGGTTAACCCATGTGGTTGAAGAAGTAATGTTTATAAAATTATTTATGGACAGTATATGAATAAATATATTTTATGTAAAGTTCGTGTGAGTAAAAATATCAAGAGCGGGATACTTGATTCTGTCGCGAGCGCGACAGAGGCCATTTAGTTTTCTGCCGCGATCGCGACTAAGGTTGCGAGCGCGACTCTCCCCTATGTTATAAATGCATATTGTGGAGCTTTTGAACATGAATTTGGACTTGTGATTTACATATAACATAGTGTATAAATTAAGATATATTATACATGCAAGTTATCATGGAATTAAATTATTGAGCATGTATTAAAGTTAAAATGGGATCGTTATTAAAGGTTATGGATTGATATATTTTATATGAATCATTGCTTTAATTTATGAATAAATTGTGCATAGGATTATAATGCGATTATAATAAGAGTATGTGCTTCTGGAAAAGATATTAAAGTATAGCATGAATATTATTAAAGGAAACAAGTATGTGTTAGCCTGCATTAGTCGAGTCGTGGATAGTTAGGCATGCCTAATAGAGTTAGTGTTGCTGCAGCTAGTGTATGATTTGGACCCCGATCAGGTCCCCCGATTGGATCTTCGTGATCCCTGTGTACTGAAAAGATAGTGTTGATACCTTCGGGTATCTATGTGTTATGAGAATAGTGCTAATACCTTCGGGTATCTATGTGTTACTCATTATCCACCCCTTTGACTTAGCAGGCATTAAATGAACAAGAGTATGTGAATCAAGCAGTAAATTATGAAGGGATGAATTTATGTGAAGACTTGTATGAAAGTGTGTATTTTATTATTGTAATCTAAATGCCTTGTTGATTGAATAAATTACTTAATAATGCAACTGCTAGGCAAGGTGTGTGACATGAATTGTGAAAACCAAAACGAAAGTGAATAAGTGTACAGGTGACATGTACAAGATGTGAAAAGGTGTGTATGTGTATAATTGATTTGCTAACATTGATATGCAAAGTAAGTGGCTATTTTGACACTCTCCTTGAAAATATCTAATTTGTTATTCTTGGTATAATTATATTTTCTATATTATGCTTTTCTTTAAACTTAATTGACGGCCAGTCTTAGTGGTTGTCCATATTTATATGTGTGTTTCCCACTAAGCTTTATGCTTAGCACGTATTTCCTTTTAATCCGTGTAGGTACTATTACTCGAATCGTTCGAGAGTCTTTCTGCAGCAGTCCAGGCCAATGCAAGCTTAAGAAGAGATTAGAATAGGATTTATATAGTCTTCAGAATGTACGCAAGTTTTGTAATTTTAAATTATGAGTTTGTAAAAGTGATATTGGTTATGTAAATGATCTATCTATAGTAAATTCTGAAGAAGTTTATTTTATAATGTGAATGTGTAATGAATTTATAGTTAACTATAACATGTTTTCGAAAATGAAAGAAATTTTATAACTCATATTTTAGCCTAAAGGTTAAGTTTTACATGTTTGTTCGGTAATGTCCTTGACCGCCGTCTTGAACCACCGGTTCACGGTATGGCTTACTATGTACGGGTAAGGGGTGTTACATGAATGACTTTTGTATAAATTGTTTGGATATCTAAGTGATTGTATAGTGCGGCTATTGTTTAGAGTTTATTAGTTCAGCCTGAATGGTCAGACTAGTGGATAGATAAGCATGCTTATAAAGGGCTAATGATTGCAGCTGCTAGTATTTGACCTCGTTTAGGTCTAGTGTTTGATACCTTTGGGTATCCAAAGTTTTAAAATGTTTTGAGACTTTGGTCTCATGTGTTTGATACTGTTTGCAGTATCCAGTGTACCAATGTCTACCACCCATATAAATTCAGGCTAGTGTATTGAGATTGTACTGGGATTTACGTTCTGAATTGTATACATGTATATGAGTATTACTTCTAGGAGTGAATGGCCTTTGTTATTTTTCTCTATAAATCTTTCGATCTAGTGAAGATGGTTATTATATTAGTTGCCTTAGTTTTGGAGTGATTATTATATGTTTATGCATTTGAATTTCCCATGTTATTATTATTGTAAGTGTTCATAAAAGCATGTTGTTATGTATATATATGTATATTTGTTTCTATTCCTCCCCCCTAATCGTTATCGCTTAGCACGGGTATTTTCCCATGTAGGTGGCAGGTTCGTTCGTTGTGGAGCATCTATAGTTCGGCTACTAGGAGTTTCTAGTGTGGCTCTTTTTGTCTTTTGCTAATATTTTTGTATAGCTATGTTTATGTTTTTGTGAAGAGATATTGATTTAAACAGTGTAACTTTTTGTAAAGGAATATTTTCGTATAAGTATATGAGAAGATTTACAAATATACTTTTGTAATATTTGTATGTTTATATTTATATGATTATTTTGGATCTCGTTGATATGCTTTAATTTGTATGTATGTTTATGAGTTTTTGTGCGTAGCGCTCCGGTATCCTTCCAAAGGGGGTATCGTTGTGTTACATGAATGATATTTTCGAAGCATAAACACATGGAATACATCATGAAGGTTAGCCAAATCTGGAGGTAAGGCTAACCGATATGCTGCTGTCCCAACTCTTTCTAGCACTTCATAAGGTCCAATGAACCTCGGACTCAGTTTCCTTTCTTTCCAAATCGAAGCACTTTTCTCCATGGAGACACTTTCAAAAAGACTTTGTCACCCACATCAAACTCTATATCCTTTCTCTTTAAATCTGCAAAAGACTTTTGCCTGTCACTTGCAGCTTTCAACCGCTGCTGAATCATCTTCGCTTTCTCCTTTGTATCTCTCACCAAATCAGAACCGATTATTTTATGCTCATTCAACTCTGTCCAACATACAGGAGTCTGACATTTCCTTCCATAAAGAGCTTCATAAGGTGCCATGCAGATACTCACTTGATAACTATTATTATATGCAAATTCCATCAATGGAATGTACTTATTCCAACTCTTAGAGAAATCCAAAACACAAGCTCGAAGCAAATCCTCTAACACTTGAATCACTCTTTCTGACTGTCCATCAGTCTGCGGATTAAAAGTTGTACTGAAATGCAATTGTATACCGAGTGCAGATTGCAATCCCTTCTAGAACTTAGATGTAAACCTCGGGTCTCGATCAAATACAATGGAAAAAGGAATACCATGAAGTTGTACAATCTCATTCATATACAGTTTAGCCAACCAATATATAGAGTAATCAAGTCGAATTGGTATAAAATGGGCCAACTTAGAAAACCGATCAACTATTACCCATACAGAATTGTGTTATTTAGATGTTATTGGAAGTCCTGTGATAAAATCCATGGTAATATTATCCCATTTCCACTGTGGAATTGGAATAGGATTCAACAAACCCGATGGAACTTGATGTTCCAAGTCAAGCACAAAGAAACATACTCCACCACATCTTTCTTCATACAAGGCCACCAATAAAACTGTTTCAAATCCTGATACATCTTATTGCCACCTAGATGCATAGTAAAGATTGTATTATAAGCCTCATACAACAATTTCTTTCTCAACTCTTTATCACTAGCTACACATAACCGATCCCGATAATAAAGAACACCTTCTTTATCCACTGTATAGTCAGTCTTGTCACCGTTCTTGACTGACGGTAGAATCTGTTGCAACTTAGGATCATCTTTCTGCACATCCACTATCTCATTCCTCAAACCCTGTCTTGCTCTCAACTGAGCCATTAAAGCCCCATCAGAGGCAAATCTCCATTTGACATGTTGCAATGTCAAAGCCGAGACTGACTTTCTACTTAATGCATCAGCCACTACATTAGCTTTACCAGGATGGTAATCCACAATACAGTCATAATTTTTAAATAACTCAAGCCATCTTCTCTATCTCAAATTCAACTCTTTCTGATTAAGCAAATATTTGAGACTCTTATGATCAGTGAAAATCTTACATCTTTCACCATACAAATAATGGCGCCAAATCTTTAAAGCAAACACTACTGCAGCTAACTCCAGATCATGCATCGGATAATTCTGCTCATCCGGTTTCAACTATCTCAAAGCATAAGCTATCACTTTCCCATCTTGCATCAATGCACATCCAAATCCAGTTCTAGAAGCATCTCTATACATAGCATACTCTTTACCCGAAATGGGTTGAGTTAGAATCGGTGCCTCAACTAGCATCTTTATCAACTGTTCAAAACTAGCTTGACACTTATCTGATCTTACAAACTTAACTCCTTTATGACGTAACTTTGTAAGCGAAGAAACAATAACTAAAAACCCTTTCATAAAACGCCGATAATAACCCGCTAAACCCAAGAAACTCCTAACCTCAGGCACATTTTTGGGCAGTTTCCAACTCACAACTGATTCTGTCTTAGCTGGATCAACTTTAATACCCTCAAAAGAGACAACATGACCCAAGAAAGATACTTCCTTAAGATAGAACTCACACTTACTGAGCTTAGCAAACAACTGATGTTCTTTCAGAGTCTGAAGCACAATTCTCAAATGCTGCTCATGCTCTTTCTCATTACTCGAATACACAAGTATTTAATCAATAAACACCACAATAAACTGATCCAAATACGGCCTGAACAGTCTATTCATCAAGTCCACGAATGCTTCAGGCGCATTGGTCAACCCGAATGGCATTACTAGGAATCCATAGTGACCATAACAAGTCCTAAATGCAGTCTTTGGAATATCCTCTTTCTTTACTTGTAGCTGATAGTATCCAGATCACAAATCGATCTTTGAAAACACACCAGCTCCCTTCAACTGATCAAACAAATCCTCTATCCTATGCAAAGGATATACGTTCTTCATTGTTACCTTATTGAGCTATCTGTAATCAATGCACATTCTCATTATGCCATCCTTCTTCTTAACAAACAGAATTGGAGCTGTAACATCCCAGTACCCACGAGAAGGAATATCGGGGCGCTACACGCCAACCACACAAGCGCATGCACTCAATCGTATTCAAATTCAAAAGCGGAAGCAATAACAATAAAATAATTAGAATATCTTGGGCCAAACATACTACTCTTATAATATATATAACCTGTACATATTACGAAAGCTTTATACTTAGTACATATTCATTTTCGGTACATATATATAATACAATTAACATTTCCACTTCATTACTATACTTTTCTATATACATAATGATGTTACTCAAAACATAAGAAACTTTATCTTATACAAAAAGATCATATACAAGCTCCTAGTAGCCATGACCTGCAGATGCAAACTCTCGGGTACCATCCTGCAAACCTACACGGGAAAAATACCCGTGCTAAGCGATAACGCTTAGTGGGGATAAACAGAAGCAATAGACCTTGAACGAAGTCACAAATATATCAAATGCATATCAGTAGTCATGTCATTTACAAATAACCATATACACAGCCTTGTAAACAAATAACATCACACTCTAACTTGTTTCAGGTGCAAAAATCCAATATGACAAACAATATCGATATCACGTCATACTATGTGTAGACACCGGGTCCCGAGTAGCCTTGATCAGGATTACCCAATGATGAAATTAAGTGTGCCGATTTATAGGCAAAAAGAATGAAAGTTGGAAGTGATAATTTCCTTGTCGTTTGATTTGTTAGGAATAAATAAAAATGTATTTTAAAAATATTTTAAAAATATTTTAAAAATTATTTTTAGGGTAAAAAAGTGAGTTTTTAATTTTTTGTGTTTTATAGAAAATTTAAAAAAAAATAAAAAAAATCGGCGAACGTTGCGCGCGGAGCGCGACAGAACTCTCACTCACGACAATCACTCTTCTTCTCAAACCACACATGCATGCTCAAAACTTTATACCCCAAAACACTTACAAATTCATACAATCACATCATATTCCCCTTTAAACTTAACTTCTCCCGACAAAATATGACCAAAACTACTAGGGTCCAAAACGACGTCGCGCTCGCGACAGAACTCTCACTCACAACAATCACTCTTCTTCTCAAACCACACATGCACACTTAAAACTTTATACCCCAAAACACTTACAAATTCATACAATCACATCTTATTCCCCTTTAAACTTAACTTATCCCGAAAAAATATTACCAAAACTACTAGGGTCCAAAACGGGTTGTTACAGGAGCTCCCTAGGGTGACACACTTGGTCGTATAAAACCCTTATCCAACAACTGTTCCAATTGAGTCTTTAATTCTTTCAACTCAGTAGGGGCCATACGATAAGGTGTCTTAGAGACAGGTGCGGTATCCAGCACAATCTCAATTGATAGCTCCACTTCCCTCATAGGTGGTATACCAGCCAACTCTTTTGGAAACACATCAGGAAATTCTTTCACTACTGGTATATCCTGTATTCTAACTTGTTCCCTCTTTGAATCTAACACCAGAGATAGGAAAGCTTCACATCCTTTTCTCATACACCGATAAGCTTGCATAGTAGAAATTACATCTACTAAAGAATTAGAATGCTTACCCTTCACAATCACCTTAGACTATTTTGAACTTCTAAGCACAACCATTTTCTTTCTACAATTAAAAATAGCTTGGTGCTTACTTAACCAATCCATGCCCAAAATCAGATCAAACTCATCAAAAGGCAGTTCTATCAAATCTGTAGAAAATACCTAACCTTGAACCACTAAAGGGCAATCTTTATACACCTTATTCACATTAATACTATTCCCCAACGGACTAGTCACACACATATCATAATCTAAATGATCAATTGAAGACATTTTATCACATAACTTTCTTAGAACATACTTATGAATGTGTGGATCTAAAAACATTTCCATATCAAAGAGTAGAAATGTACTAGCTATAACTTTTGGCGCATCCTGCTCCTCATGAGTTTTCATAGCATATGCCCGCGTTGGTGCTGTAGGAGGTTGATGAACTGATTCTGATACTACACAAGATCTAGATTAGCTACCTCTACCTCTTCGATGATTTGCTAGAGGCATATTAGATCAACCTCTACTAGCTTCTTGCTGATTCCCTCTCACTTCACAGGCTTTAGGACAGTTAGCCAAGAAGTGTTTAGTGCTCCCACAACGGAAACATGCACCAGTCAACTTCCAACATTCACCTTTGTGATGCTTACAGCAATGGGGACACTCAGGTACACAACTTCTATTACCAGACACACCCCTACTAGTACCGAATGCAAAAGAGGATCCTTGCTTTCTGCCTCTTGTAGCTGGGTTACTAGCTAATTCAGCTTGAGTTGCCACTTGAGATTCCATCGATCTTTTTCTCGAACGTGCACCACCTCTAGCAGAATTCCTCCTCTGAATTCGTTCCCTCTGAATCTCTTGTGACCTTTCAACTCTCATGGCTGCCTGAACTATCTGATAGTAGCTCACAGTTTGAGAAGTAGTCGTGGAGATCAGTAATGCCTTTATTGGCTCATTCAAACCTTCTTCTCACTGTTGGCATCTGAACTCTTCGGTAAGCACACCTTCAGGTGCATACTTACTGAGCCTACAAAACTCCTTTTCATACTCTGCTACAGATAAAGCTCTCTGCCTCAAGTTTAGAAATTGCTTCCAACTTACTTCCTGATACGCCTTAGTAATATACTTATTACAGAACTCTTGAACAAAGAACTCCCAACTGATCGGCGTAGGGAGTAGTAGATGCCTTAAAACCAACTTCTACTAATCATAGGCAGATCCTTGCAGAAGAGATAATACACGCTCAACTTTCTATTTAGGAGGGCATCTAATTTCATCAAGTACCCTCTGAATCTTCTTATTCTAGAATTCAGCTTTAAAGAACTCGTCCAATTTGGTACCATAGAATTCCTCAGCCCTATGTTTTCTCAACAAATCCACTGGAGCTTTCGATGCTTTGATACCATCTAGCACCCTTGCCATGTCTTGAGACATCTTGAGCAGATCCTCCATCGGTACCATTGGAATATATCATCCCACACCCTATTGTACAGATGGACAAAACACAGACATCTCTAGTTCCCTTGGATTAATGCTTTCTATAGTCTCTTCTCTCGCATCTTGAGAAGGATCCATCAATCTGATACACACAAAAGGACGTCTGCATTAGGTCAACATAACTATACGCATTCCTATTCTACCTTATGTCTAGAAATCACTAAACTTATGCTCTGATACCACAACCTATAATGCCCATTTTTGATCGCAAGTATAGCTTCCCTACGGCATTCGAAGATGGTCACCACAACACACATCACATAGCATAAACACATACAATTGAGTTACATACAAAATCCTGAATTAACAAATTTCTTTCAAATGCAGTAGAACACTTAAAAAACTTGGAACACTTATAAAACTCTTACTTATATACATATTGTCCACTCATATTACATATAACATTCAGTTATCATATCATTTCTCTTTACATGCCAAAATGGTTATTACGTTATAATGACTACAAAGGACCTACATAAAATAGCAAATCCTAGTGTTGATAAGAGAAAATGTGGGGCTGTCATTCACTTGTGCTTCGCTTCTGAACCTACACGGAATAACACCCGTGCTAAGAGATAACGCTTAGTGGGGAAACAACATACAATATATATATTCATAACAATCATTGTATAGCAACATATATATGCTTATTATTCACGCTTCATCATAAACATACTTTATTATCATACTTCTATGCATACACTCTTCATAAACATAACATTGAACATATCTTGATGTACATCTAGCATCATTAGGAAATCATGTTCACATACTTTATATCACAGGACAAACTTATAATGCATCACATTCAAATTCTTATATCGCATAATATTCACATTGCTTATTATTGATTACTCATTCATTATTTACCTTGCCTGCAACTCATAGATTCGGATAACAGGTATCACATTAGTATTTGTAAGTACCATAAATCATATTAGTATCCGTAGATACAACACTTTCGCATTAGTACCCATAGGTACTGATATAATGATTGATATATAAACACTTATGTGAATCCAAATAGGATTCTATACGCATTGGGGATTCCAAATAGGAATCAAACACTTCGGCTGCAGCACTTGACCCTATAGGCATGCCTATCTATCCGCTACTTGATTTGCAAGCTAAATTATTAATTCCAATTGATGTTCATTTATTCTCACTATATAACATCCATTTATTCACATAAAGCAATATAATTTCATCAAATGTCTTACACATATACATGACTTTTCAAAGAAGCCCACATTTCATTATAATATTCACATTATACAACATTAGATAGCATTTCAAAAAGATTTGTAGAAAGTTCAGATACCTCATGGTGACAACTAAATGGTTGTGACCATGACATATACATAACCCAAAATAGAATAAAAAACGTAAGTACCTCATGGTGACAACCATATGGTTGTGACCGTGACATATAAACAACCCAAAACAGAATTAATCAAAAGCATCTCAAGGTGATAACCAAATGGTTGTGACGATGATATGTAGACAATCCAAGGCAAAATAGAAAATAGGCATACCTCACGGTGACAACCAAATGGTTGTGACCGTGACATATGCATATTTTTGAGGCAGAATGGAAAACAAGAGCATTTAACCTACTCCTTTCAAACCCTTTTCCCTACCTCAATATGCATGACCATTGAAACTCATCAAAACCCCATCTTTAACCAACATAGCCTTCTAACCAAATGTTCACTTCCATGTTAACTTACAAATGACACAAATCTCATTACATTTGAACTTAAAATCAAGGAGTTATGGCCAATGGAACACAACTTGCTCCAAAAGCCATCCTACAGAATTTTAGCTACACTTATGGACACTTTTGAATACCTTAGAGTCCTCAAATCAACCTTATTTATATTAGAGTCATAAAACTCATTTTATAACCTAAACAGTCCTAGAAGGTCAAAATGGAACTCAAACCATTTATACACTTCCAAATTCAATAAGCTTCAAACTAACTAATTTGGCATAACTTTTCATCAAACTAAAGGTAAACTTCCCTAACACAATCATGAATATCACGACACTTGCAATTTCCCATTAGAAACTCATTCATTCACAAATACATAGCAATTTCTCAAATCTTTCGAAATTAGGGTTACATGCTTAGGTCACACAACATAAATATACATTTTAGATACACAAGCACTCAATTTAACACACATAACATTTAGTTTGCCAAATCTTAATCTCCTATGCTCCAATATGCTCATTTGGCACTAGGCTCACTAAACTTCTCCTTTCCCTTGTCTTTTCTTGTTTCTACCACTACAAACACAATCCAATTCCCAGAATTGAAACAAGGGAATCAATACCAAATCAATTCAGAAAAGAAGAAGGAGAAGAAGAGAAATCTAACACCATAACTTACCTTACTTATTCAAGAACTCCATTCAACTTACTATCAACCAACAGAAATCAACTAACAGAAATTGATGAAACAAAATTGAAGATGAAGATGAATGAAAGAAGAAGAAAGAGGAGAACAAAAATGGAGCTTAGGGAGGCCGGACAAGAGTATGCAATATGAGACCCAAATCCGCCTCTCAAATGCTATATATTGCATGTAGTTGATGAGTTGGCAAAGCCAGCTCTCAACACATGGATTCCACTCACTTTAGATTAGGTTAAACTAATCCCACTTAACACTAATTAATCCTTCTTTAACTCAATCATGCACAACTACACTTTAATCACCTAACTTATTTATTTTATGCAATTAAGTCCTCTTTTCAAATTAAACTTAGGACCAAAATTAGAAATTCCAAATCAAACTTTTCCAATTACCCTAACTAAGCCAGAATACTACTATGGTGAATTTTGGGTCATTACACTAGCCATATTGGGTACTGAACCTCTACTAAGAACTTAGCCTCTATCTGCTTGTGCACTTCCTCTTTTACCTTTTGTGCCCATTTTGGCCTAACTCTTCTAAGCTTCTGCTTGATTGGGTTGCATTTGAGGTAGGTTGGAATGACATATTCAGCAACTTCTCGATCAATTCCTGGCGTGTTCGCGTAGGTCCAGGAAAAGACTTTTCTTATTTTCTTATAATTCTCTCAAAATTTTTCCTCTCTTCAAGAGTTACATCAGATGCTTTCAAGATTTCCTTTGGGTTCTCCAAAGTTCTAAGATTAAATCGAGTAGGATTAATTGAATTAATGTCAAATATGAATTATTTATGTTCATAATTATGAATAGCGAAATCATGAGAAATGTTAGCATATTTTATAGGTGCTAATCTTCCGCAAGTATACGGTGTACCGAACAGTACAAAAGGTTGTCGATCCCATGAGGAAATATTGTTTTTACTCACTATTACTACTTGATTTTAATCTTGTTTACAATGATTCAATAACTTGTTGGTTAAATCTAAACTATTCTAATAAATAAACTAATTAAACCTATTTTATGTTAATAGAAGAAGTTAATTTATAATGAAGAACTTAAAATAATGAACTTGATCCATCATTCCAATTAATAATAATCATCTTTTCATACAAGCCAAGTTGGAATATATTTCTAACTCATTCTCTCGACATAAATTAGAGTGCCTAAAATATGCTTACATAATTCTAAATTCCAATTCTCATCTAAAACTTAGAGTGTTATTCATGCATATTTCAAGAATAGAAAACAACCTATAGCAACCAATCAAACATTATGATCTCTCAAATAATGCTTCAATGATGAATATCTATTAGATTTAAGTATGAATTTATCTCTCGACTAAACTCAAACTTATAATGATCATGCAATTGTACTAATAGAAATTATGCATTCAAAAACTCTTAAAATAGATGGAAGTAGAGAATAATAATAACATTCAAATTCATTGAAGAAATATTCATTTAATTTACAGAGAAGAAATAAAAGATAAGAGTATTGAGAAAGATTGTAGCACCCCCTACGTCCCCGTTGGAAGGACGCGGGTGCGCTACCGACGCTCACTCACATACATGCACACATACGCTAAGCAAAAGCATACGTTCATACAAAAACACGGGAAATTAAAAACTTATCTTGAGAAGCAAAACTGGACATACATTAACTCACACACACGCAGGCACTAAGCCTAAACATATACACATGCATACATATGATCATTCAACGGTAGCATAAAGCGGAGAAATAACTGAAAACTTAATTACAATAAGATCCTTACATAATCAAAAGGCTACAAATTACAGAAATCAAAATACAGAAGTTGAACAGAATAACAAAACGCTTCTAACTCCTATGTGGCCGACCTTGCAGATGCACGACTCGAACCGAACCAAACCTGCCACCTGCACGGGAAAAGAGCCCGTGCTAAGCGATAAACGCTTAGTGGGGAAAACACACAAGCAATATGGACGACCATTCACAATGGTCGCCAAAACAAGTCACATACACGAATGGCATAAGCAAATAATCTCAACGGATGGATATACAAACCTGCTTAAGAGAGCCATGCATTCAAAGGTTCCTAATCACATACAATCATCATACCCATGTACTCATTAACTGGAGACCATCACATGGAATACAATTATCATACAATAACACACCCAACTATCATGCCGAGAACACTAGTTATCCAAACATACATTTATCATGTCACAAGATGCATACGCTAACTGGAACTCAAGGTACAACATCAAACCACCACCCTTCCACTATGCAACTCTAATACATAAAATATCATGCCAGATATCCTCCAATAGAAGAGACTAAAGACATAATCACATTCATAACATCACCATGCGGAAAGTACAGTTAAATCTTACATACTTGCCATCACAACAGATCCGATTCACTTGCTTATATACAATAAAACCATGCTTGAGTCACATACTCAAATACATTAGTCGAATTACATTCAAAGCATTCTGAAACTTATAACACATCACATAATAAGTGCAGATAATGGTGTCAGATATAAGAACCATACTTACATAATACAGACATACATTCCAAAGCCCAGAGTCCCGTTCGTATACATAGAAACTAATTCCTCAAATCATTATTATACCCATTCGGAGGTCACATTCTTATAGTTATTCAGAGTAACACAAAACAATAAAGCACCTGCTGACTCAACGTAGTGGATAACGAGTGAACGGAAGGTACATTATGGGTACCACTCGATTACGGAAAGTACCTTACGGGTACAAATCGAAAACCATTTCAATTTTCATTCACTAACATTTTTCGGGAGGACCTTAAACAAGATCCAAATACATTTAAGGGTTCGCGAGGAACCAAACGGGGACCTGATCGGGGTCCAAACGATAACGGAAGCTGCAGCGGAAGACTCTTTTAGGCATGCCTAACTATCCACTAGACTGACTCTCGCAGGTCATGCATAATACAATTCATATTTCAAGTCACATAATTTGTATAATTATGCATAATCAGCAATAGGTGAGACATATGAATAAGTTCATAAAGTCAATCATGCATCATACAATTTACACTTAAGCGTAACATAATAATCTTACAGAGAGGTCATAAGTATAGATATGCATAATACATCCAATTATATTATCATACTTCATAAAATAGTCAAAGTATAAACCTAAAGGCATCAAAAGTTCGGAAATTAGGCATTGGAATCACCAAGAAAACTCATTCAGCACAACACATCTGTCGCGCTCGCGATGCCTGTCGCGCTCGCGACAGAGACCATAGTCTCTTCGCTGCGTGCGCGCGACGGACTTCGCGATCGCGGGAAGGAGAGAAGAGCCCGGCTCTGTCGCGCTCGCGACGTTGTCGCGATCGCGACAGAGAGTAAGCATTGCTATCGCGGGGTCGCGACAAGTCGCGTGCTCGCGATAGCACAGGCCACAATGTGCTCTGTCGCGCTCGCGACAGAGAGCACACAAGCTATTGCTATCGCGGGCTCGCGACAGAGTCACGTGCTCGCGATGGCACAGCAATAGGATCACCGGTCTCTGTCGCGCTCGCGACAGTGTCGCGATCGCGACAGAGTCATGATTCCTAAAATTTACAGAATTCTGCAGAATCTTTCCTTCCTCATACTCACCTACAAACACACGAAACATAACCGAAGGTCTCTTACCTCATCTCCAGCAAGCCACACATCATTGACAACATAAACACAACATCCGTATCAAGAATTTCGATAAAACATACCACTAACAATATTCATATACACAATCTATAACAACAACTTTATTCGCCATTCGTCTCAATCGCACCCATGTTACATGCATTCAAACGTGTGATACATCATGCTTAGGTTACTCATAAGATTAACACATATTAATCCTCATCCCTCACAAAGTTATATCTATCATTATTTACTAGCTAAAACACCAATCTTAATCATACTCCTAAGTTTCTCCCAAAGACAACTACTTATACAGCCATTAATTACCCTAAACATGCATAAAAAGCTGAGGGGAAGGTACGGGATTGATCCGAATCAATCGAGGGCTCAAAAATGAAGAAATAAAGGCTAGAATAGGTTTTTCTGTCGCGAGGTCGCGACCCTTGTCGCGATCGCGACAGACGCTCGATTCAGAACCCGCAGAAGACTATTTAACGCCCCAGATTTGCATTGCCTAAACCAACCTCTAAACCTCATTTTTAGCCAAAACTTCCTTCTTAACAATTGTTACCTAGGATGTTAACGTTCACATGCAACAAATTACAGGTCAAAAGGACACCTATAACTCCAGATATGATCTCCACAACCCAAACTGTTCAAACAACCCGACACAACAGGGACACTACATTTGAAATCAATTTTTCGATGTCTTAGAGCGAGAATTTGTCCAAGGCTATTTCTGAGACATTTAAAGGAAGGGGAATCATGGTTCTAATGGATCAATAATCACACGATTCAGAGCTGTATAACTACAGATATGACAAAAACAATGCACAGAGGTCAAACAAAAACGGAACAGAATTGCCCAAAATCACCATCAAACATCAAATTCAAAAGATTTCTCAAACTCATGCATTTCAATGCCAACTCACATATAAATTCATCTCATTCAATAACATGGATTACTAACACATTTACTCAAATTAAATCATGCATAAACTCATATCAAAGCACTCAAAGTTCTAGAAAACAAACAACAATACCAACTCATGATCCAAGGAGAGTTAGGCAAATGACAACTCAAACACAAATGAAGAAATCAAAGCTCCCAAACCTCAAATTGCCGATGTAATCTTCAACCTTCAAGAGCCCACTTTCTCTTATCCTTTAATCTTACTCTTGATACTCAAAACTTGCACAAAATCAAAACCCACAATTACTTCCACAATCCTTAACTTAAACAAAACCAAAGAAGAAGAGGAAACAAAATCCAAACACAAGAAATCCAAAAACTCCAACTTACCTCTTCAAATCCTTCACAACACAAACCCTAGCTTAAAACTTGAGGAAAACCCACATGCAAAGAAAGAGAGAGAGAGCAGAAAATAGAAAAGAAATGAGAAAGAAGAACCAAAGAAGAGAGGAGAACGGGAAAGGCAAGGCAAAATCTGCCCTTTTCTTTCTCTCTCTTCTATTTCCCTTTTTCCTCTTTCTTTTCATTTAATGCACACACACCTACCAAGTCCACATGGCATCCTCCTAATGGACCAACAAAACCCACTTTTGACTTATTCCTCCTTGCACCATACACCATCCACACATTAACACTCTCTTACAATAATATCTCCAAGGTACCATACTCAACTCACACTACAACTTTTCTTAAAAATTCACTTACATCCTACTCCCATACATTACAAGCACACACTAGATTAGTCCCAAATAACATACCCTACATCCATACACCCCTACACACCGTAATATTTCTCCTCTTAACATACTTAATTAATTTCCTCTTACACAAATTACGGAAATACCCTTAATACCCCGACTTAGCGCGCAAAATTCCGACTAGGCCCTTTTTGGGGTGTTACAAATCTCTCCCCCTTAAGAAATTTCGTCCTCGAAATTTCTCCGCTAATCACTTACATAGGCAATTTCTTAACAAATCTTCAAATCGCTAACACTCATATCATACGATTCTCAAAACAAATACACTTCACACCAGAACCAACCACGTAGAGTATCTCAATTCTAACACCTCGAATTCCTTCGATACACATATCGCTAATACCCAAGACACACATACGATCTTAACTCTTTCACTAACATACAATTCCTTAACACCCTTCTCTTCTCGATTCTAACCTCGAGCACTTCACAGTTCTTAACGCATTACACTCTTGTCCATACACTTCTTCCTAACATCAATCAATCAAAGTATATCCTGTCAGCCTTTCTCAATGAATACATACAATGATGCTTTTCATAAATGGATGAGGGATGCGGATGAAATGGCTATGTAATGATTTATGTATGCAAGTTGATGCGAAGATGTAACGTGAGTTATAATAATGCACTTTTTCCCATCCCCATGCTTCAGTATGCTTATGTTCACTTGATTCAAAGGGAATAGCTGACAGGTATACAAAGTCACACCTCAAATTCACCCTAGTCACATAGTCTTATATCACTCACTACCACTGACATCTCACTAATCCTTCATCCAAACACTATACAACTGCATCTGCAATAGGCCACAACATTAAACAGACTCGCATACAAAGACTCGACACACAAACAATCACATAGACCAGAACCGACTAAACCGGTGCTCTGATACCACAATTTGTAGCACCCCCTACGTCCCCGTTGGAAGGACGCGGGTGCGCTACCGACGCTCACTCACATACATGCACACATACGCTAAGCAAAAGCATACGTTCATACAAAAACACGGGAAATTAAAAACTTATCTTGAGAAGCAAAACTGGACATACATTAACTCACACACACGCAGGCACTAAGCCTAAACATATACACATGCATACATATGATCATTCAACGGTAGCATAAAGCGGAGAAATAACTGAAAACTTAATTACAATAAGATCCTTACATAATCAAAAGGCTACAAATTACAGAAATCAAAATACAGAAGTTGAACAGAATAACAAAACGCTTCTAACTCCTATGTGGCCGACCTTGCAGATGCACGACTCGAACCGAACCAAACCTGCCACCTGCACGGGAAAAGAGCCCGTGCTAAGCGATAAACGCTTAGTGGGGAAAACACACAAGCAATATGGACGACCATTCACAATGGTCGCCAAAACAAGTCACATACACGAATGGCATAAGCAAATAATCTCAACGGATGGATATACAAACCTGCTTAAGAGAGCCATGCATTCAAAGGTTCCTAATCACATACAATCATCATACCCATGTACTCATTAACTGGAGACCATCACATGGAATACAATTATCATACAATAACACACCCAACTATCATGCCGAGAACACTAGTTATCCAAACATACATTTATCATGTCACAAGATGCATACGCTAACTGGAACTCAAGGTACAACATCAAACCACCACCCTTCCACTATGCAACTCTAATACATAAAATATCATGCCAGATATCCTCCAATAGAAGAGACTAAAGACATAATCACATTCATAACATCACCATGCGGAAAGTACAGTTAAATCTTACATACTTGCCATCACAACAGATCCGATTCACTTGCTTATATACAATAAAACCATGCTTGAGTCACATACTCAAATACATTAGTCGAATTACATTCAAAGCATTCTGAAACTTATAACACATCACATAATAAGTGCAGATAATGGTGTCAGATATAAGAACCATACTTACATAATACAGACATACATTCCAAAGCCCAGAGTCCCGTTCGTATACATAGAAACTAATTCCTCAAATCATTATTATACCCATTCGGAGGTCACATTCTTATAGTTATTCAGAGTAACACAAAACAATAAAGCACCTGCTGACTCAACGTAGTGGATAACGAGTGAACGGAAGGTACATTATGGGTACCACTCGATTACGGAAAGTACCTTACGGGTACAAATCGAAAACCATTTCAATTTTCATTCACCAACATTTTTCGGGAGGACCTTAAACAAGATCCAAATACATTTAAGGGTTCGCGAGGAACCAAACGGGGACCTGATCGGGGTCCAAACGATAACGGAAGCTGCAGCGGAAGACTCTTTTAGGCATGCCTAACTATCCACTAGACTGACTCTCGCAGGTCATGCATAATACAATTCATATTTCAAGTCACATAATTTGTATAATTATGCATAATCAGCAATAGGTGAGACATATGAATAAGTTCATAAAGTCAATCATGCATCATACAATTTACACTTAAGCGTAACATAATAATCTTACAGAGAGGTCATAAGTATAGATATGCATAATACATCCAATTATATTATCATACTTCATAAAATAGTCAAAGTATAAACCTAAAGGCATCAAAAGTTCGGAAATTAGGCATTGGAATCACCAAGAAAACTCATTCAGCACAACACATCTGTCGCGCTCGCGATGCCTGTCGCGCTCGCGACAGAGACCATAGTCTCTTCGCTGCGTGCGCGCGACGGACTTCGCGATCGCGGGAAGGAGAGAAGAGCCCGGCTCTGTCGCGCTCGCGACGTTGTCGCGATCGCGACAGAGAGTAAGCATTGCTATCGCGGGGTCGCGACAAGTCGCGTGCTCGCGATAGCACAGGCCACAATGTGCTCTGTCGCGCTCGCGACAGAGAGCACACAAGCTATTGCTATCGCGGGCTCGCGACAGAGTCACGTGCTCGCGATGGCACAGCAATAGGATCACCGGTCTCTGTCGCGCTCGCGACAGTGTCGCGATCGCGACAGAGTCATGATTCCTAAAATTTACAGAATTCTGCAGAATCTTTCCTTCCTCATACTCACCTACAAACACACGAAACATAACCGAAGGTCTCTTACCTCATCTCCAGCAAGCCACACATCATTGACAACATAAACACAACATCCGTATCAAGAATTTCGATAAAACATACCACTAACAATATTCATATACACAATCTATAACAACAACTTTATTCGCCATTCGTCTCAATCGCACCCATGTTACATGCATTCAAACGTGTGATACATCATGCTTAGGTTACTCATAAGATTAACACATATTAATCCTCATCCCTCACAAAGTTATATCTATCATTATTTACTAGCTAAAACACCAATCTTAATCATACTCCTAAGTTTCTCCCAAAGACAACTACTTATACAGCCATTAATTACCCTAAACATGCATAAAAAGCTGAGGGGAAGGTACGGGATTGATCCGAATCAATCGAGGGCTCAAAAATGAAGAAATAAAGGCTAGAATAGGTTTTTCTGTCGCGAGGTCGCGACCCTTGTCGCGATCGCGACAGACGCTCGATTCAGAACCCGCAGAAGACTATTTAACGCCCCAGATTTGCATTGCCTAAACCAACCTCTAAACCTCATTTTTAGCCAAAACTTCCTTCTTAACAATTGTTACCTAGGATGTTAACGTTCACATGCAACAAATTACAGGTCAAAAGGACACCTATAACTCCAGATATGATCTCCACAACCCAAACTGTTCAAACAACCCGACACAACAGGGACACTACATTTGAAATCAATTTTTCGATGTCTTAGAGCGAGAATTTGTCCAAGGCTATTTCTGAGACATTTAAAGGAAGGGGAATCATGGTTCTAATGGATCAATAATCACACGATTCAGAGCTGTATAACTACAGATATGACAAACACAATGCACAGAGGTCAAACAAAAACGGAACAGAATTGCCCAAAATCACCATCAAACATCAAATTCAAAAGATTTCTCAAACTCATGCATTTCAATGCCAACTCACATATAAATTCATCTCATTCAATAACATGGATTACTAACACATTTACTCAAATTAAATCATGCATAAACTCATATCAAAGCACTCAAAGTTCTAGAAAACAAACAACAATACCAACTCATGATCCAAGGAGAGTTAGGCAAATGACAACTCAAACACAAATGAAGAAATCAAAGCTCCCAAACCTCAAATTGCCGATGTAATCTTCAACCTTCAAGAGCCCACTTTCTCTTATCCTTTAATCTTACTCTTGATACTCAAAACTTGCACAAAATCAAAACCCACAATTACTTCCACAATCCTTAACTTAAACAAAACCAAAGAAGAAGAGGAAACAAAATCCAAACACAAGAAATCCAAAAACTCCAACTTACCTCTTCAAATCCTTCACAACACAAACCCTAGCTTAAAACTTGAGGAAAACCCACATGCAAAGAAAGAGAGAGAGAGCAGAAAATAGAAAAGAAATGAGAAAGAAGAACCAAAGAAGAGAGGAGAACGGGAAAGGCAAGGCAAAATCTGCCCTTTTCTTTCTCTCTCTTCTATTTCCCTTTTTCCTCTTTCTTTTCATTTAATGCACACACACCTACCAAGTCCACATGGCATCCTCCTAATGGACCAACAAAACCCACTTTTGACTTATTCCTCCTTGCACCATACACCATCCACACATTAACACTCTCTTACAATAATATCTCCAAGGTACCATACTCAACTCACACTACAACTTTTCTTAAAAATTCACTTACATCCTACTCCCATACATTACAAGCACACACTAGATTAGTCCCAAATAACATACCCTACATCCATACACCCCTACACACCGTAATATTTCTCCTCTTAACATACTTAATTAATTTCCTCTTACACAAATTACGGAAATACCCTTAATACCCCGACTTAGCGCGCAAAATTCCGACTAGGCCCTTTTTGGGGTGTTACAAAGATAACTTGTGCACTTTCCTCAAACCCTTGTAATAAATTTTCCTTCTCCTTGATCTTCTTCTTCAAAACATAAAAACTAAGTAAGAAATTTAACTAAGAGCAATTGTTCCTTCAACGACAGAAAAACTACTTAATAAAATTCTATATATTACATCATATTAAATTATAGTTAACAATTGATATTTATAAAATTCTAAAGATTGTGCCCCTTGAAGATGTCCCTTCACAATGGTTGCAAAGCTTGATGGAAAAGGTGCCTTTTAAAGTGACTTTTCACACATAACTGTCGCAACGGATAGTTCTGTCGCGCTCGCGATGATGTCACGCTCACGACAGAAAGCAGATCTGGCTTTTCCTTCTTTCTTCTCTCCCTTGCTTTTCCTCTTCTCTTTGGCCACTCACGAGTCGCAACCTCCAATCACGCGTCGTGACTTCTCATGTGAGTCGTGACTTTGGCTCACGTCTCGCCTTCTTTTCCCTTTCTCTTTTCTTTCCTCGCTTTGCTTTTCCCTGCCTCTCTGCGTCGTCACGAGTCGTGATGGTCTTTCACGACTTGTGACCCTACTTCCTCAGCTCCTTTTCTTCTTTTCTTCGCTTTGCTCATGCTGGTGCTTTCTTCTTTGCCGTTCACGACTCGTGATCTAGCTTCACGAGTCGTTACCCTGCTCCTTTGCCTCTTTTATTTCCTTCTTCATGATCTTCCAATTGATCCATGCCCAGTTCTACTTTGTTTTACTATTTTCTTCCCTTTTTTACTTAAATCAGCCTACAAAATGCATACACACATAAACTAACGCAATTAACATGAAACATTTAAATAATTTCATACTTAACTTCATAATTCACACAAAGCACATGCTAAATATTACTTCAATTAAACACCTATCAAATTCCCCCACACTTAATCCTTGCTTGTCCTCAAGCAAAAGAAAAGGAATAAGAGAATTCAACAACTAGTAAACATCATTATACAACACTGTCCATTGAGCATATATAATAGAATTGAAGACATCAAATACCTCAAACACTCAAAAATATAAGTGAATTAAATTTTTAAAGTATGTATTGAAAATTTAACAAGTCACTTACATTTACTAATTTCAACATAAAGAGTATAAGTCTCAAAAAACTAAACATGAGTTAAAGAGAGAAATTTGATCATAAAGTAAAAATTCTAAAGTTGCTAGCTGCATTTAGGACAGTTTTGAGCTCACTTACCCTTAATCCAATCTCAAGGCATTTTTAGACTTTTCTTTTTCTTTTGTTTTGATTTTGTTTCTTTTTGTTTTGAATCATGGGTACATCTTCTTTCATTTTATCCCATGAATAGCAAGAAAAAGTAGTATGGGTGCGTTTTACCCTCCATCCCATATCTTTTTGCAATTTTAGATATACATCTTGCTAATTATTTTTTTGAAAATTGTGGGTGCATTTTATGCTCCATCTCACTTATTTTTTATTTTTCTTTTTAAGTCCTCATCCATTATTGAAAAGGCAAAAGGGTAAGAATTATGGCTATAGTTTCCATAGACAACTAGAAACTTAGAATTTTAAACTAAATGACCAAATTCTAACTTTAAAAACATGGTTAGTAAACAGACTAAATAATCTATAATGTTGAAAGAAGTAAAAGAAAATAACTTGAAAGATTTAAAACAAATAACAAAAATTTCGAAAAACTTATAAAAATGAGCATAAAAGATAAATGATCTAACAATCTATATAATATACCAATTGAACAATGCCTTATAATAAAATTTACTGCAAAACCTAATTGAACAATAAACACATACAAACAAACATACAAAACATATATAAACATAAAAAAACAAGTGAACAAACATAATCACTCCCCCACACTTAGAACACACATTGTCCTCAATGTGAAGAAGTGAAACACAGTAAAGAAATAAAAGAAATAAATACAATAAGGTGAAGAAAAAACTCCCTGATCATGGTGAAGGTGGAGGTGATAGAACCTCAAATCCAGATCGAGCAATAAAATGATCCATTCGATACTCCAATCGCCTTTGGCGTCTTGCTATAGATGAAAGCTGATCCTGTATATTCAGTTGGGTTTGTAAAATCTGGTCAAGCACAGTGGGTATTGTAACAACCCAAAAAGGGCCTAGTCAGAATTTGCATGGTAAGTCGGTAAATTAAGGGTATTTCAGTAATTTGAGTAAGAGGAAAATTGGATAATAAGGATTTTAATAGTAAAAAAATTAATTAATGAAAGAAGGGGAATTATTAAGTGTGCTTGTAGTGTATGGTGTTCGGATGTAAGTGGGTGAAGAGATTTTATTGTGTGGTTTATGTGTGTATGGTGCCTTGGATGAAAAGTCATTTATTAGAAATTATATTGTGTGAGTCAAGTTTGGTGCCTTAGAGATATTTATGTAAGAGATGCTTGTGTGTGTTTTGTGTATGGTGCCAAGAGTGGATAAGTCAAAGATTTGATGATGGAACCATTAGGAGAGTGACATGTGTGTGGGTTGTTGGGAGCATTAAATGAGATTTCATGGAGTAAAGAGAGGGGAGATAGGAAGTGAAGCTTCCCGTAGAAGCCACTTGAAATGCCCTCTCTCTCCCTTCTCACGTCCTCTCCCTCTCTTCTTCTCATCTCCAATTTTCTGCTCTCTCTTCCTTTGCATGTGGGTATTCTTCCATCTTTGAGCTAGGGTTTTGAGTTTTGAAGGATTGTAAGATGTAAGTGGCTGAGTTTACTTTGAGGTTCTGTTCTTCTTCTCCTTCTTCGGGTTTGATTGGGTTTTTAAAGGTTTTGTTCTTGGGTTAATAGAGTTATTGATTTGATATGTGCAAGAATCGGAAGAGAGAAGAAAGAGCAAAGGGAAAGAGAAAGCGAGCCCTTGAGGGAAAGATCGAAGCTGCAATTTCCAGGTTTGGGAGCTTTGATTTGAATGTGTTTGGGAGTGTTTTCCCCTAATTCTTCTTGGATCAGATGTATTTTGTAGTTGCATGTTATTAGTGTTCTTGAGTGTTAATTTATATTTGAATGTATGTGTGTGATTTATTGGAGTGCTGATCTAGCATGATTTTAATTGTAGTGATATGTAGGTTGTTGTAGTGAAGTAATTATATTATGATAAAGTATGCTTTGTGTGTATTCTTAATGATTAATTGTGATTTCTTGTTCAAGTTAGTGTAAAAATTGAGTGTACATTAACCATGAGCATGTTTTGTATGCTAGGAAGCATCAAGGTAAGCGTTTGTGCATGATTGAATGAGTGTTTGGAGGTTTGAGTGGGAATGAGTGCTGGAAATGCAGATTCTAGGAAAATCTGGGTTCTATCACGATCGCGACGTTGTCGCGAGCACGACAGAGAGCTCAGTAGCTGATTCCTCAACGCGAGCATGCTGCCGGGCGTGCACACGAGGAGGAAGCGGCTAGTCTCTGTCGCAATCGCGACGTTGTCACGAGCGCGACAGAGCTCGATTTTGTATGAGTCTGCCGAGCGTACTTCGTTGCGAGCGTACCTCCTAGCGCGAGCCCACGATTAAGTGCCCTGTGCTCTATCGCAAGCGCGACACTGTCGCGATCACAACAGAGGCCCTTCCTGCCAGGCCTGTTTTTTGAATGTGATTCTTTTATCCCACTTTGCACGGTTTCTCACTATTGCATCGTTCATGATTGAGTTATGTCTTGTTGACCTTTTTATACTCGTGTTGTTGTAGCGAATTAATGTGATATTGGGATTTTGATCTGAGATTTGTGTAGTAAGCGTTGTGATTGAGTGTGAGTTGTTGAGCCTGAAGTGTCAAGGTAGTGGATAATTAAGCATGCTTAAGAAGGGTTTGTGAGTGCAGCTGCCCGTGTCCGCCCCGTTTGGGCGAAGCGGTCGACCTCTGAGATGGTCATCCACCATGTAGTGATAAAATATTTTGAGACTCCGGTCTCCCGCGCTACCTTCGGGGATTAAAACTGTTTTTGAGGCTTCGGTCTCCCGTGTCGTGTTCCCGTATCCTCCACCGTTGAAATTCAGTCTATTGTGTGAAGAGTTTAGTATTGGTTTAGTGAAGTGTTTGTCTATTGCGTGATTGTGATTATTAGTATTTGTTTCATGATTTCTGTTTTCAATTCTGATCTCATACAGTGATTCGTGATATATATTTATATATATATAAATATAAATATTTCTATCGTCCGATTTTTAGTGGTTTCTATATTGTTGATGCATGTTTGCATTTAAGTATTAGTGCATGATATTATTGTATAGTGTTCTATTGTGTTTTGTTCCTCCCCACTAAGCGTTATCACTTAGCACGGGTTCTTGTCCCGTGTAAGTGACAGGATTTTGGGAGATTGCTCGTGTCGCGCATCTGTAAGTCAGCCACATAAGAGTAGAGTTGTTTTTATTATCTCCTCCTGTAATCCTTTTTGTATGTAGTAATTTTTTTATAGTGGCTCTTGTAACTCTTTGTAAGGATTTAAGATGTAATCTTTTGGCTATTGTAAATAACTCTGTATTTTGATTATATGAGATTTGTGTTCTGCCTTAGTTATTATTGTTAGTGAATGCTTCCGCTCAGTGTATGTATGTATGTATGTTGTGAGTGAGCGTCGGGTAGCGCGCCCGCCGGTGCCCTTCCAATGGGGGCATCGGAGGGGGGTGTTACAGTTTGTGGTATCAGAGCGTCGGTTTAGGCGGTTCTGGTTGTCGTTGTTTATTTTGTTGAGTCTTTGCATGTTAGTCGGTTTTGTGTCGTGGCCTAATGCAGATGTGTCACAATGAATTTTATTGTCACCGTGACATGTTGAAGTTCAAAATAGAATGCAAACTGGGGGCAGGTCACGGTCACAATCAATTTCATTGTCACCGTGACATGTTCCCAACTCTCGGCAGAATGCATCTTGAGGGTATGTCATGGTCACAATGAATTTCATTGTCACCGTGACATATCCACACTTTGCAAAACAGAATGCTCCCTTGGGTACCTCACGGTCACAATGCATTTCATTGTCACCGTGACATACCAAAATCCAATAGGCAGAATTGAACTCGGCATACCTCACGGTCACAATCAATTTGATTGTCACTGTGACCTATGCAAAAACATCATAACACAGCTGTGTTTCATCACTAGCACAGCTGTGCTTTCCAGTCCAATTCTCCTTTCACATCAAGACTTCAAATCTCATGCTTACTTTTGGCAATCAACCCAAAAACATCAACCACTTACTCAATTAGCACATACCTGATTTCCCTTCTTATTTTGGCACTCATCTTTGGCACAAATTATAATCAATCCCAATTCACACATAGCATACATGCTCTCAAGCAATTCATTCACTAAACACATCCCCACATACACATACAGCTCATATCAGAGTCCCTATTGGACCAACACAAATCATACAATTTACACATTTAGGGTTTGTTCCCAAACCTTATCGCCTTAGCTCCTAATCTCGACGGACGCTCGGCTCTCCGATTACAACTTTTCCCTTATCTTTCTTCACTTCTTCAGCTAGCAAAACCAGTTCAAATTCCAGAATTGAACACAATCCATCAATTCTCATTCCGATACCAAATCAAAACCAAGAAGAAGAGTAGAAGATGAGAACACTATGCAATTACTCACTTACCTCTTAAGTTAACCCTTAATTCTTGCTCCCATTAACTATATGCATGCACTACTTAAGGCCTCTCTAAAACTCATTCCCATGGAAGAAAGAAGAGAGAAAAACACAGAAAATTGACTGAAATCACACAAATGAATCTTTTCCCTTTCCTTAGATAACTCATGCATGCAAAGGTGGAGGTGGCATCCTCTCAAGAAGCCACACGGATTCCACTCACCAAAGTCTGCCTCCACTAACGCATTCTTACTTATTTTATTCTTAACTAATGCATCATTAGACAAACTAATCAACCATTAGCTTAACATAATATAATTACCCATTAGCCACTTAACAATCCTTTATACTACAATTAGGTCCTTCCAACCTTTCAATCGAGTCCTGTCTTCAATCAAGTTAATCCAAACCTCACATTCAAGTCACACACACATGCCAATTTAAGTTAATTCTTTTAGGGTACAAATCCGGCCATGACAACTCTCCCCTCCTTAGAGAATTTCGTCCTCGAAATTCATACCTGAGTGAAACAGCTGTGGATGTTGCTCTCGCATAGCCGCTTCAGGTTCCCAAGTTGCCTCTTCTATACCATGATGCTGTCAGAGCACTTTTACAAGTGGTATTTGCTTATTCCGAAGTTGCCTCACTTCTCTTGCTAGAATCACTTTCGATTTCTCATCATAGGTAAAGTTTGGCTGAACCTCCACTTCTTGCACTGTTAACACATGAGATTCATCCGATCTATACCTCCTAATCATGGACACATGAAACACATCATGAAGCTTGCTTAATGCCGGAGGCAATGCCAAGCGGTATGCCACGGAGCCCAGTCTTTCCAGAACTTCATATGGTCCAATAAACCTTGGACTCAATTTTCCTTTCTTGCCAAACCTCAGTACCATCCTCCAAGGAGATACTTTCAGAAACACTTTATCGCCCACACTGAACTCAATATCCCTTCTCTTCAAATCAGCATACGACTTCTGTCTGTCACTTGCTGCTTTCAACCTTTGCTCTATGATTTTAGCTTTCTCCTCTGTATCCCTCACTAGTTCGGGTCCAATGATTCTGCTTTCATTCAATTCTGTCCAGCAAACCGGTGAACGACATTTCCTTTCATACAAGACTTCATACGCTGCCATACTAATACTGGTCTGATAACTGTTGTTATAAGCAAATTCCATAAGTGGAAGATACCTATCCCAACTCTTAGAGAAATCCAAAACACATGCTCGCATCAAGTCTTCCACAACCTGAATAATTCTTTACGATTGTCCATCAATTTGTGGATGAAAAGCAGTACTAAAATTCAATTTCGTACCCAATACCGCTTGTAAGCTCCTCCAAAACTTAGAAGTGAATCTGGGATCCCTATCAGAAATAATAGACAAAGGTATCCCATGCAATCGGACAATTTCTCTTATATACAACTCAGCCAATTTTTCCATAGAATAACCCATCCGAACTGGTATAAAGTGAGCCAATTTCGAAAACCTGTCCACAATAACCCATACTGCATCTTGTTATTTTGAGGTAAGAGGCAATCCAGATACAAAATCCATCGTAATATTATCCCATTTCCATTGTGGAATAGGGAGTGGACGTAACATCCCCTGAGGCACTTGATGCTCCGCTTTAACTTGTTGACAGACAAAGCACTTAGACACATATTCCACTACATCCTTCTTCATCCCAGGCCACTTGTACAACTGTTTCATATCTTGATACATCTTGTTTCCACCTGGATGCATAGTGAAAATTGTATTATGAGCCTCATGCATCAATCTCTTCTTTAATTCTTTATCATTTGCCACACACATTCTATTCTTGTACAGCAGTATTCCATCTCCATTCACTGAATAGTCAGTCTTATCCATATCACTGACTGACTGCAGAACTTGTTGCAACCTCGCATCACTTCTCTGAGCAACTATTAACTCGTCTTTCAAGACTGGTCTCGCTTTCAACTGTGCCAATAAAGCTCCGTCTGCAGAAAACCTCCACTTAATCTGCTTTAACTGTAATGCTGAAATTGATTTCCTGCTCAAAGCATCAGCCACTACATTAGCTTTTCCCGGGTGATAATCCATAATACAATCATAGTCCTTAAACAACTCGAGCCATCTTCGCTATCTCAGATTCAATTCTTTCTGTGTAAGTAGATATTTCAAACTCTTGTGATCGGTGTAAATTCTACACTTCTCACCATACAAGTAATGTCGCCAAATCTTTAAAGCAAACACTACTGCAGCCAATTCCAAATCATGAGTCGGATAATTTTGTTCGTGCAGTTTCAATTGCCTCGACGCATACGCTATCACCTTCCCTTCTTGCATCAATACACAACCCAACCCTATACCTGAAGCATCGGTGTACAACACATACTCTTTACCAGTCATAGGCTGTGTAAGAATCGGTGCTTCTACTAACATCTTCTTTAACTGATCGAAACTCGCATGACATCTTTCAAACCACTCATATTTCACTTCTTTTCGTAACAATCTTATCAATGGTGAAGCTATTACTGAAAATCCTTTCACAAACCTTCTGTAGTATCCAGCCAACCCTAAGAAACTGTGAACCTCCAGCACATTCTTAGGCGGTTTCCAATTCACAATTGCTTCTATCTTAGTTGGATCTACTTTAATCCCTTCAGATGAAATCACATGACCCAGAAATGACACCTCTTTGAGCCAGAACTCACACTTACTTAGTTTGGCATACAGCTGATGCTCCCACAGTGTCTGAAGCACAATTCTCAAATGCTGTACATGCTCCTTCTCATCTCTTGAATAAACCAGAATATCGTCTATGAATACTACCACAAATTGATCCAGATACGGTCTGAACACCCGATTCATTAAATCCATAAACGCAGTTGGCGCATTGGTTAACCCAAATGGCATCACTAGGAACTCATAATGTCCGTACCGAGTCCTAAATGCAGTTTTAGGTATATCTTCTTTCCTCACTTGCAACTGATAATACCCTGAATGCAAGTCAATTTTTGAGAATACACCGGCTCCTCTTAACTGATCAAATAAGTCTTCAATCCGAGGTAAAGGGTATCGATTCTGTAACACCCCCATACCCCCGGTAAGGAATATCGGGGCGCCACGCGGACACATACGTATACACATACATATACATACGCTAGCGGAAGCGGTAATAATAAATAATAAACAATTAGAAATAAGTTGGGCCCAGACAAAATTACTTTTATTATACATGTTTATTTCTCGATTCATATACATATACTTTTAACGATTACATAGGACAACTATACTCTTTATTACATGTTCATATTACAATTGTTTTCATTTCACTTTACATATGCATTTACATGTACCCTTACTTGTGGTTTTTCTACTTATATTACATAATGATGTTACTCAAAATGTAAAACTTTATTTCTAACTGGTAAAAAGATATGACAAAACTCCTAGTGGCCTTGACCCGCAGATGTCCGCTCAATGCTCCGAACCTGTAAACCTACACGGAAGCAAACATCCGTGCTAAGTGATAACGCTTAGTGGGGATGAAATAATACAAAGGACTTCTTTACGAAGTCACAGATAAATCACACAATCATATATCTCATGCATATAACTCTTATATATGTACAGGTAGCATGCTCAATTATCAAGTACCATGAACTCACGTGCATATAACATGTACTCTTTTACTTGTCCATATACATTACAACTGGTACATATCATTTAATTCAAATGTACGCTATCATGTGTCCATATACATGTAAACACGCTCATGTAATTATACACTTGTATACAAAGCTGTCATGTAATTAAACATTCCTCTCATGTACTATGGCTTCATACGAAGCAACACTATAATCATCTCAAGTTCACTGCACAACATTTAACAAAACAAGCCTGAATTCCTTTCATGGTGGATACGGGACGCTCTATATAAAAACATTTTCGATAGACCGAAGTCACAAAACATTTTCATCTATCTCTATTAAGGACCATTCTCGGAGGTCGACCCGCTTCACCCAAACGGGGCGGAACGTTGGCAGCTGCACTCTCTAATCCCTTTATAAGCATGCTTATCTATCCACTATAACGGTAATCAGGCTCAAAAACAAACAACTCATTTAGACTATACACTATTGCTAAACTATAGCTCATTATTCAAATGCATTCATGAAGTTCAATATCATTTAGTTCATGTATAAGCTCTTTAATCATGTTCATTTGATCTGTTTTTATCATTTAAGAAAGTTAAAAGATAATCCTTAAAAAGATGAAAGCCAAATAATAACATATAAACTCTAACTAGGCACATAAAGATGGGAGAAACCACTCACATACTCATTTCATAAGGTTAGAAATGAGTTGGACATGCTATAGGAACTTACCATGAAGTTCGGGTGCACTTCGGGAAGAAAAACACTCAAAATATGCATACCAAGGGATGGTCACGGTGGTAATGGATTCATTGTGACCGTGAGGTCCAAAAATAAGCATTTTGTCCAGCGTTTTGGTATGTCACGGTGGCAATGAATTTCATTGTGACCGTGACATACCAAAAGTTTGCAAAACAGAAGGCAAAACTCAGGACTGCTACACTACACGTTTTTGCTCAGCCTAAAACGACATGTAAACGATCTTTTCAGGAAAAGGTTCCTTCTTAACAATTGTTCTCTAGGATGTTAACTTTCAAATGGGATGAATTTTAGGTCAATTGGACATCCATAACTCCAGATATGACTCAAAAACAATAGGCTGTTCCAATGAACCCGCTCAATCAGAGGGGCCTCGGTTTATAACACTTTCGAGGATCCTAGAGCCCACATTAGCTCTGGGACTCTCTTAGACATTTTTAGGTAAAGATCTTAGCTTCCCGATACAACTTGAATCAACTCAATTGGTGTTCTATAACTCTACTTATGACAAAAACAATACACAGCGGTCTGGTGAAAACCAAGCAGAATTCACCACCAACACACTTTACCCACAATAGTCAAATGTAAACCATTTAACACACATATAATCACAACATATCCATATACATATACCAATAAAACACTGTAAGCAATCAAAATGAACAAATCAAGATCGCACGCGATCCCTACCTCTAGGAAACTTTAACTCTGCCCTCTACTCTATACCGACCTTCTCCTTGCCTTTGTCCACTTTCTTGTTCCCCACTTGAATCAAAACCATGCAAACACTTAGGTTACTATTCCTTTTACTTTAAATCAAAAACAGGAATAACAAAACAGAAGACCAATACTAATAAATGGAGTCACTTACCTTCTTAGGAGACCAATCTATTTCTTTACCCAACTCTTCAAACCAATCCAAATGAATCACTCAAAACAGATCAAGAAAGAAGAACAAAGAAAAGGCAAGGCAAGGGAACGGCAGAAATTTAAGGAAAAAGGAAAAGAAAAGAAGAATAATGGCCAAAGAAAGAAAACCAACGTGAAAAGAAAAGGGAGAGGCAGATAGTCCAAGTTAATCCCACAATTAACCATACTAATAAATGCCACCTAGCCTATTAATTACATACATATCATCTTTTTTGTTCTAATCTCTTTTTATTTTATGTAATAATATCCAACTCTTGCCACATGTCACTCTCTCTTGTAGCCACTTGTTATGATCCTACGCCGCCACGTGTCACTCTCCTACGATGCCATGTGTCTAATACACATCTTAAGGTCTCTTAACACCCACTTATGCACACATCTCGCGAGGGGGTTCTGTCGCACTCTCGACAGAACGCTCACATCCACTCTAACCAGCCGAAGTTCGAAAATCGCTGGGGCTCTGTCGTACCCGCGTCACTTGTCGCGCTCGCGACAGAACTCTCGCACATAAAATTTACCTTTTCCGAACCAAAAACTCTGTAATTCTTCTAGGGCCATTTTGGGGTGTGACAGATTCTTTACTGTCACTTTATTCAATTGTCGATAATCAATGCACATTCTCATTGTACCATCTTTCTTTTTAACAAATAACACTGGTGCTCCCCAAGGAGAAACACTAAGTCTAATAAAACCCCTGTTCAGCAATTCTTGCAGCTATTCTTTCAATTCCTTCAACTCAGTTGGAGCCATTTTGTAAGGTGCCTTAGATACAGGTACTGTTCCTGGCGCCACATCAATCGATAACTCAACCTCTCTTATTGGTGGTACACCGCTCAGTTCTTCAGGGAACACGTAAGGAAACTCTCTGACTACCGATATCTCTTGCATCTTCACATGTTCTCTCTTACTGTCCAACACTAAAGCTAGATAAATTTCACATCCTTTTCTCATACATCGACAGGCTTGCATAGCAGATATCACATTTACAAGAGGATTAGTGCACACTCCAATCACTGTCACTTTGTTCCCCTTACCATCATAGAGTATAACCATCCTCTTCTTACACTTAACATCCGCATCATATTTAGTTAACCGATCTATACCCAAAATCAAATCAAATTCATCAAATGGTAGTTCAATCAAATCCGCTGAAAACACACTACCTTGAACTTCTAATGCACAGTTTCTATACACTCTGTTCACATTAACATTACCTCCCAAAGGGCTAGACACACATATATCATATTTTAAACATTCAACTCTAGGCATCTTTTCGCATATCTTTTTATCACACACATATGAATGAGTTGAGCCAGGATCAATAAGTGCAAACATTTCCACACCAGAAAGTAGAATAATACCTGCTATCACCTCAGGCGCATCCTGATCCTCTCGTGCCCTCATTGCATAGGCCCGCACTGGTGCCGCATCAGGCCTATCCACAATCTCAGAATCAACTGCACCCCTGGACTGGCTACCTCTGCCATGTCCTCTTCCTCTACCTCTATTAGTAGAAGGAAAATTTGAACCATCCCTACTCTGCTCTTGTTGATTTCCTGACATCTCATAAGCATTCGGGCAATTAGAAAGGAAATGCTCAGTGCTTCCACATCTAAAACAAGCACCCGTCACTCTCCAGCATTCTCCTCTATGCGTCTTACCACAATGAGGACACTCATGTACCTCACTTCTATTACCAGATGTTCCTCTTCCCGAACCAGATGCTGAAGGAGCACCACGCTTCTTACCTCTTGCTGCAGAACTGAACCCTGATTCCGCAGGTGGTGCCACATGAGAATCTCTTGATCTTTTCCCCGTCTGAGAACCACCTCTACTTGCATTCCTCCTTTGCCTCCATTCTTTTTGAGCTCCCAAAGTCCTTTCAGCTCTCAAAGCTGCTTGAACAATTTGATAATGACTTACATTCTGCTCTGTTGTTAAAGAAATCAACAATGCTTTAATTTCCTCAATTAACCCTTCCTCAAATTGTTGACATCGCAACACATCGGTCAAAACACCTTTTGGCGCATACTTGCTTAGGCGATAAAATTTCGCTTCATACTCCGCCACCGTCATGGTTCTCTGCCTCAAACTCAGAAACTTCTTCCAGTTTGCCTCTCGATGTGCTTTAGTAATATACTTGTTCTTGAATTCTCTTTCAAAGAACTCCCAATTTAATGGTTCAAGAAGCATCGGATTCTGCAGGACCAACTTCCACCAATCATATGCAGGGCCTTGGAGTAATGACTCCACACATTCAACCCACTGGTCTGGAGGACACCGTATCTCCTTAAGAATCCTTTCCACCTTCTCAATCCAGTACTCTGCTTTTTCTGACTCATCTAATCTTGTTCCATGAAATTCCTCCAAACCATGCTTTCTCAAAGATTCTATCGGGACTCTAGGCGCCATCATACATTCCATCACTCTTGCCATATCTTGTGTCATTTTCATCATAGCTTCCATAGGCCCAAACGAAATCTCATTCCCATAGCCAACCGATCTAGACTGTCCAGACCCTGTCACCTCAGCTTCATGAGGATTCACACTTTCGGCAGATTCTTCTCCGGTATGCCCTCCAGAATCCATTTTACTACACAGATTAAACAAGGACTTCCGTATTAGGTCAACAAACTATACACATCTTATCTACCCAATTCCTAGAAAAGACTCAACCTAGGCTCTGATACCACAACTTGTGACGCCCATTCCCTAATGACAGACTAGCTCAGCTAATCTTAGTTAGACAAGGCCGCACACACATAACAGAACACATACTTAACTTGAATAATAAAATTTCATCACATATGATCTTAACTCATGCATCACATGCCAACTACCTTAGTTCATACACCACTTCCACTCATAGGACATGCATACATCTGGGGGGTAACATTCGTAATTATCAGATTATTACATGCCTTTACATACCCGATACACATTTGATTGTACAAAAGCTTATACAGAAATCCCAAAATATCAAACCCAAAACCTACACTTTCTACTTCCTACTGTTGACCGTACAAAATGCGGGGACGTCCTTCGATCACCTCTTGACCGTACCTGCACGGATTAGAGTAAATCCATGCTAAGCGATAACGCTTAGTGGGGAAAACATAACAAGTATTATCACACAAATAAGGTTATCATACATTGCATGCCAACAATCAAGCCTAAATAAAAATCATCTCAACAAATACCACTCCATACATAACGTGGTTCACCACTATATTCAATCATAAGGCATTAATCACAAGTTCACATATTCACATCGCTTACTATGTTATATCACAACCATTTCCACTTATTAATTAGTCGGTTAGCCTGCAATTCAATGACGCTGATAACGGGTATCGCATTGGTACCACTCAGGTACTAGAATCTCATCGAGATTACTTTTACGCATTGGTACCCTCAGGTACTTAATATCATTCCACATATAATAAAATCCAGCAAGGATTAATCGCATTATTTCGCATTGTGATTCCCATGGAATCAGACACATTTAACGCATGGGGCTGCAGCACTTGACCCTATAGGCATGCCTAACTATCCACTACTTGACTCGCAGTCTTAAGTTGTTAAACATATTATTCAGTTCACATTGTTCACTTTTCATATCACATACGTAAATAGCCCATATCACATTCACTTTACACATTCGCATTAGCACATAGCTAAGCATTACACTTGCATACCCAATATGCTTCCAATTCATTTTTCATAGTTAATATTCACATAATTGATTGCATTCAAGAACCATCACATAGTATGCAAATGTACATTACTTAATACACACATAACACTTACTCATAATGTTCTTCATTCCAGCTTAAAGCCTTACCGTTAGAAAGTCCAAACACATTAGGGTTATGTTACCAAAACAGGATAGGTCACGGTGATAATGAATTTAATTGTGACCGTGACATGTTGAAGTTTAAAACATAAAGCAAACTGGGGGCAGGTCACAGTCACAATCAATTTTATTGTCACCGTGACATGTTCCCAACTCTCGGCAGAATGCATCTTGAGGGTATGTCACGGTCACAATGAATTTCTGTAACACCCCAAAACCACCCCAGTAGTTTGAGCCTGTCTGTGTCTGTATGTGTATATCTATGTGTCGTTTGTGTGTGTCAAATGAGATTATTTATTTAATTTATGTATATTAATTTGAGAAGAGGAGTTAGGATCTAGTATAAGTGGGTGTATAGAATTTAAGTGTGAATAAGGAAAGTTTAGTGTACATATGAGTGTATAGAAGTAAATGTATGAATAGGAGTTAGCTTGGTGTGTATAGGCAAGTATGGGAGTAGGATGTGTTATAGGGCATGTGGCTTAAGGAGAGGGTGACATGTGGCAAGAGGTTAAGTGGGCATTTATGAGTTTGGTGAGAGAGAGATCAGCCACTTTCCCCTTGTTTTCCCGTTCTTCTTCCTTCCTCACGCCCTCTTCTTCGTTTCTTCTTCTTCTTTCTTTGTTCTTCCTTTTCTTTACATAATCTTGCTCCCACTTCCTTAATTGAGTAATTAGAGTTGATTAGCTTGTGGATTTTGGAAGCTTGAAGGTGAGTTGGGGTTATGGGTGTTTTAGATTCTTCTTCTTCCTCTTCTCTAGGTTTAAATATTTGTAAATTCAATTGTGGGTAGTTGTAAAATTGATCTTGATTGTTATGGGTTTATGGTTCAGAGGAGGCTCCTAGACCTGATAAAGGAAAAGGAATCGCAAGCGGAAGCGGAGCTCGCGGTTAGGAGCTAAGGAGAGAAGGTTTGGGAATTTTGTCTTTGTACACATATTTGTAGTTTGAATTGAATATTTGTGTTATTGCTTGGATTAGAGTTATAACTTGTGTATATATGATTGAATTTGATTTAGACATGATATGAGATGCTAGAGAATGAGTATTGTTATAGGATTCGTGAGAAAGTACGTGAATGGATGTTATTGGAATTAAATGTGCTGTTTTGGGATTTCTTGCAATTAGACATATAATGGATTTGATTTAATTGAATTAAATGGTGATAAAGCTAGGTTTTTAAATATGTTATGAGTTGTGGATGCTTGTGTTGCTTGATTTTGAGGTTTGGAATCAATTTTGGAAGTTTAGAAGTGAATTTTGTGTGAATTCTGCAGAATTTGGGCGTAAGAGCTGGAAAACCCGTGTCTGTCGTGATCGCGATACTGTCGCGAGCGCGACAGAGCGCGGAGGTTTCGGCCCTCGCGCCGGCGCGAGAAGTGTCGCGCCAAAGAACTCGAGGGAGCTCTCTGTCGCGAACGCGACCATTGTCGCGAGCGCGAGAGAGTGCTCGAGCTCCGAGCTTGTGCGAGGTTCTCTTCTGTCGCGAGCGCGACTAGCTTCGCGAGCGCGACAGAAGAGAAATCCCTACGTCCTCTCGCGACCACGAGATCTCTCGCGATCGCGAGACGAGGCGGGGAAGTGTAGCTTGGCTTCTGTCACGAGCGCGACAGTCGTCGCGAGCGCGACAGACGTGACTTCTAAATTGGATTTCTTCTCCGTTTTGCTTAAAGACTTGGTTTCTTTTGCATGTGCTCTGTGATGTAAAGCCTTGAATATCTATTTAAATGAATAATATGTATGTTAATTTGACAAGATTTGGTATAACCTGCTAATGTCGAATAAGTGGATAGTTAGGCATGCCTAATAGAGTTATGTGCCGCTGCAGCTATATGTACGACTTGGACCCTGATCAGGTCCCACGAATGGATCCTCGTGATCCCTCTGTCTGAATCTTTCTTAAGATTCCACGTAAAAACGATTTGAAAACAAAATAAAAAGAATGATTTGATACCTTCGGGTATCTATATATCCACAAGATGATAGCGATACTTTCAAGTATCTATATGTGTACTCGTTATCCACTCATTATGAATAGCAGGCGTCGTTGTATTTTGCACAAGAATCTTTGGATGATAATGCTAATATCTGAATTAACTATGTATGATTATATGCTCATAATTGTATTATTTTCATGCGTTTTCTGTTACCGTCACTGTGAGTGGCGGTCATGCATTGTGTGTTTCCCCACTAAGCGATTTCGCTTAGCACGGGTGTTTATCCGTGCAGGTGTGGAAGGTTTTGGTATGCGTATTCTGGGCGTGTCGCATCGGGAAGGCCAACACAACTAGAGATGGGTGTTTTATAGTATAGGCTTTCCTTTCTCATTGTAAGAGACGTATTATTTTGTTAGCCTTTGGAACAATGTATCTTGGACTTTTGTAAATCAGTTCTTTTTGTAATACGATGTAATATGTAAAGAGTTTCTTTTGGTATATTAATAAAGTATACATTTTGTTCAGTATCATTCTTCTCTGTATTAAAGATTTTTTATTATCTCTGATATGTCGCTCTATTTATGCAATGTTTGCATGTTTGTACTAGTGGGGTGTGACACTCCTATCTGTCCAGGGAATTTACTTCCTCCAATCTGTATGGAAGTCTCCTTGGTATAGGTTGGGGTGTGACATTAGGTGGTATCAGAGCAATTGGTTTAGATGTTACTGGGTTTCAGTGTGTTAGTTAGTTGTTGGAGTTGTGTTGGCCTGATGCGCACTGCGTTTATGTTTTGTAGTTATGGAGTCCGCCCGTGGATCGCTTGAGGGGTCAGCGGAAAGTGCGAATCCCCAAGAGCAGGATCCCTCAGTTTCTGGTCCGGCTCAACCTCCTAGGGGTTATCCTGAGGTGCCTTTGGGACCAATGGAAGCGATGCTTCAGAGTATGACAAGAGTACTTGAAAGGGTAACAGCGCCTAGTGCACCTATTGAAAGGCTAAGAAAGCATGGTGCAGAGGATTTCTTTGGTACTGGTATAAATGAATCTAACAAGGCAGAGATGTGGTTAGAAAAGACAGCCAGAGTACTTAAGGAGATAAGATGCCCACCGGAGCAAGAAGTGGAGTGTGCCTTGTCTTTATTACAAGGTTCAGCTTATGATTGGTGGAAGTTGGTGACTAGTCAACCGCAAGTTCCTGAACCGATAACATGGGAGTTCTTTGAGGATGAGTTTCAGAACCGGTATGTGACCAAAGCTTATAAGGATGCTAAGTGGGCACAGTTTCTCACTCTTAAGCAAAGAACAATGTCTGTGGCTGAGTATGAGGATGAGTTTAATAAGCTCAGTAAGTATGCGCCGCCAAGGGTCCTTACAGAAGAGTTTCGATGTCAGCATTTCGAAGCAGGTTTGAATGGGTCGTTGAAGGTGATGCTAATTTCATTGATGTCGGCTCCAAATGTGAGGTATTATCAGTTAGTTCAAGCAGCCTTGAGGGCGGAGCGTTCTGAGCATATATTGAGAGAAAAGGCTCAAAGAAGAAAGTCTGCAAGAGGTGGTTCTTCTTCAGGCAAGAGAGCGAGGGAATCGCAAGGAAACTTTGCTGATGAATCTACAGCTAATCCGGCCCCTAGAGGGAGAAGACAAGGTTCTTCCAGGGGAGCGGGCTCAGGTAGAGGAGATGGCCCTCCCCGATGTTCTCATTGCAATAGACAACATTGGGGTGAATGTCGGTGGTTAACAGGAGGCTGTTTTAAATGTGGCTCTACGGATCATTTACTTGCAAATTGTCCGAACCGACTTGGAGATCCTTCGGGACAACAAGAAGGGAGCCGAGCTGGATCTAATGTACCCCAAGGGAGTCGTAATCGGGGTAGAGGAAGGGGTCGAGGTGGACGGCCTCGTGATAGAGAAGTCTCGGAATCAGTTGATCGCCCTGTGCCATCATCTGGTAGGGCTTATGCTATGAAGGCCCGAGAGGAACAGAATGCTCCTGAAGTGATTGCCGGTAAGTTCTCTTTGTTTGATTCTGAAGTTTATGTTTTGATTGACCCGGGCTCTACCCATTCTTATGTGTGTTCTGGTAAGTTGTGGGATAGTTTGGGTAGTGAGGAGAAGATGGAATATGAGATTTGTGTATCCAGTCCATTGGGTCAGAGTATTATGGTTAATCGGGTGTGTCGGAAGTGTCCTTTAAAGATTCAGGGTACCGAGTTTGTAGTAGATTTGATTTGTTTGCCATTCCATGAGTTTGATATTATTTTGGGAATGGATTGGTTAGAAAAGCATCGTGCAGTGGTAGATTGTCATAGGAAAGTAATGGTTTTGAAAGATAAAGATCAAATGCCGGTTGTGGTAAAGGGAATTGGAAGCAGTTCTTTGCATAATGTGGTATCAGCTATGAAAGTTAGAAGATTTATCAGGAAGGGATGTGAAGCGTTTTTGGCTGTGGTTTTAGACTCTCGGAGAAGTCAAGTTAAGATTCAAGACATTCCGGTTGTAAGAGATTTTGTAGATGTTTTTTCGGAAGAATTACCGGGATTACCTCCCGAGAGAGAAGTTGAATTGTCAGTGGAAATTGTTCCAGGTACAGCTCTGATTTCTAAGGCCCCTTACAGAATGGCCCCAGTGGAATTGAAGGAATTAAAGAGTCAGTTGCAAGAGTTGTTGGATAAAGGATTCATTCGGCCTAGTGTGTCACCGTGGGGTGCTCCAGTACTATTTGTTAAGAAGAAAGATGGAACCCTTCGGATGTGCATTGACTATCGACAGCTTAATAAAGTGACTATTAAGAATAAGTACCCATTGCCAAGGATCGAAGATCTTTTTGATCAGTTGAGAGGAGCTGGAGTATTCTCTAAGATAGATTTGAGGTCAGGTTATTACCAGTTAGGGGTTAAGGAAGCAGATGTGGCTAAGACGGCTTTTCGGACACGTTATGGTCATTATGAATTTTTAGTGATGCCTTTTGGTTTGACCAACGCGCCTGCAGCCTTTATGGATCTGATGAACCGAGTTTTTCGACCGTATTTGGACAAGTTTGTTGTGGTATTTATTGATGACATTTTGGTGTACTCTAGAGACTGTAAAGAGCATAAGGAACATCTTAAGTTGGTATTGCAAATGTTAAGAGATCATCAGCTGTATGCGAAACTCAGTAAGTGTGAGTTTTGGTTGAAGGAAGTGGCCTTTCTTGGGCATGTGGTGTCAGCGGAAGGTGTACGGGTTGATCCTAGCAAAATTGAAGCGATTGTTAATTGGATGCCTCCGAAGAATGTGCCAGAAGTGAGGAGTTTTCTGGGGTTAGCAGGGTATTATCGACGGTTTGTTTAGGGGTTCTCAGTATTAGCATCTCCTATGACCAAGTTACTTAGGAAGGATGTCAAGTTTGTATGGACTGAAAAGTGCCAAGCCAGTTTTGATCGTTTAAAGGAATTGTTGGTTAAAGCTCCTGTGCTCACACAGCCAGTTTCGGGTAAAGAGTACACTATGTACAGTGATGCTTCGGGCATTAGATTAGGTTGTGTTCTGATGCAAGGGAATAAAGTAGTAGCTTATGCATCAAGACAGTTGAAGCCTCATGAGCGGAATTACCCGACTCACGATCTGGAGTTAGCGGCGGTAGTGTTTGTGCTTAAGGTTTGGCGACACTACTTGTATGGAGAGACATGCAGGATTTTCACCGATCACAAGAGTCTCAAGTATTTGTTAACTCAGAAGGAGTTAAATTTGAGACAGCGGAGATGGTTAGAACTCTTTAAGGATTATGATTGTATCATTGACTATCATCCGGGTAAAGCTAATGTGGTGGCGGATGCTCTTAGTAGGAAGTCTTTGTCTGCGTTACTGACTAGTCGAAGCAGATGGAGATTTGATTCTGAAGGTGCTCTAATTGCTCAACTTAAAGTTAAGCCAAGTTTGAGATCAGAAATTGCAAAGGCTCAGTTGGATGATCATGTGCTTTAGCGTGTTTCTCAAGCAGTGAAAGAGGGCAAGCAGTCTGAGTACTTATTAGACAGTGAAGGAGTGTTGAGGCATGGTAATCGGTTATGTGTACCTAATGTGGGTGAATTAAGAAAGAAACTGTTGCAGGAAGCTCATTCTTCAGTCTTCACTATGCATCCTGGTGGAGATAAGATGTATCAAGATCTGAAGCAATACTATTGGTGGCCTGGAATGAAAAGAGAGATAACAGAATTTGTTTCAAAGTGTCTTACTTGTCAGCAAGTGAAAACCGAGCATCAAGTGCCATCGGGATTGCTTCATCCCTTACCCATTCCTCAATGGAAGTGGGATGACATCACGATGGATTTTGTATCTGGTCTTCCTATGACGCAGCGTAAGCATGATTCTGTATGGGTTATAGTGGATCGGTTGTCGAAGTCTGCGCATTTTCTACCAGTACGATTGGATTATTCGATGGGCAAGTTGGCGGAACTGTATGTGGATGAGATAGTCCGATTGCATGGGATTCTGTTATCCATTGTATCAGACCGAGATCCTCGTTTTACATCCAAGTTTTGGAAAGAACTTCAGACAGCTTTGGGAACACGGTTAAATTTCAGTACTGCTTTCCATCCGCAGACTGATGGTCAATCAGAGAGGGTTATTCAGGTTTTGGAAGATATGCTTCCGGGTTGTGCTTTAGAATTTTCAGGAAGCTGGGATCGGTATGTGTCTTTGATGGAATTTGCGTATAATAACAGTTACCAGGTAAGCATTGGTATGGCTCCTTACGAAGCACTGTATGGACGGAAATGTAGAACACCAGTGTGTTGGACTGAACTGTCAGAAAAAGCTATGATTGGTCCGGATATAGTGCGGGATACCGAAGAGAAGGTAAGGGTTGTGCAACAGAACTTAAAGGCAGCTAAGGACCGACAGCATTCTTATGCTAATCTGAAGCGTCGGGACATTCAGTATGAAGTAGGTGATAAAGTTTTCTTGAAAGTGTCACCGTGGCGAAAGGTTCTCCGTTTTGGCAAGAAAGGCAAACTAAGTCCACGTTTTATTGGACCGTATGAGATTCTAAGGAAAGTGGGTCCAGTAGCGTATCAGTTAGCTCTGCCTTTGGAGTTAGCTAGACTACATGATGTTTTCCATGTGTCTATGCTTCGGAGATATCGGTCGGATCCTTCGCATGTATTACCAGTGCAAGATATTCGGATTCAGTCAGACTTTTCTTTTGACGAAGAACCGAAGAGGATTTTGGATAGAGAAATCAGACAGCTTCGGAATAAGCAGATACCGTTAGTCAAAGTTCTGTGGCAGCATCACGGTATTGAAGAAGCTACATGGGAACCAGAGGAAGCTATGAGATTACAATACCCTCAGTTATTCGGAACAGGTATGAATTTCGAGGACGAAATTCTGTTAAGTGGGGGAGTATTGTAACACCCCAAAACCACCCCAGTAGTTTGAGCCTGTCTGTGTCTGTATGTGTATATCTATGTGTCGTTTGTGTGTGTCAAATGAGATTATTTATTTAATTTATGTATATTAATTTGAGAAGAGGAGTTAGGATCTAGTATAAGTGGGTGTATAGAATTTAAGTGTGAATAAGGAAAGTTTAGTGTACATATGAGTGTATAGAAGTAAATGTATGAATAGGAGTTAGCTTGGTGTGTATAGGCAAGTATGGGAGTAGGATGTGTTATAGGGCATGTGGCTTAAGGAGAGGGTGACATGTGGCAAGAGGTTAAGTGGGCATTTATGAGTTTGGTGAGAGAGAGATCAGCCACTTTCCCCTTGTTTTCCCGTTCTTCTTCCTTCCTCACGCCCTCTTCTTCGTTTCTTCTTCTTCTTTCTTTGTTCTTCCTTTTCTTTACATAATCTTGCTCCCACTTCCTTAATTGAGTAATTAGAGTTGATTAGCTTGTGGATTTTGGAAGCTTGAAGGTGAGTTGGGGTTATGGGTGTTTTAGATTCTTCTTCTTCCTCTTCTCTAGGTTTAAATATTTGTAAATTCAATTGTGGGTAGTTGTAAAATTGATCTTGATTGTTATGGGTTTATGGTTCAGAGGAGGCTCCTAGACCTGATAAAGGAAAAGGAATCGCAAGCGGAAGCGGAGCTCGCGGTTAGGAGCTAAGGAGAGAAGGTTTGGGAATTTTGTCTTTGTACACATATTTGTAGTTTGAATTGAATATTTGTGTTATTGCTTGGATTAGAGTTATAACTTGTGTATATATGATTGAATTTGATTTAGACATGATATGAGATGCTAGAGAATGAGTATTGTTATAGGATTCGTGAGAAAGTACGTGAATGGATGTTATTGGAATTAAATGTGCTGTTTTGGGATTTCTTGCAATTAGACATATAATGGATTTGATTTAATTGAATTAAATGGTGATAAAGCTAGGTTTTTAAATATGTTATGAGTTGTGGATGCTTGTGTTGCTTGATTTTGAGGTTTGGAATCAATTTTGGAAGTTTAGAAGTGAATTTTGTGTGAATTCTGCAGAATTTGGGCGTAAGAGCTGGAAAATCCGTGTCTGTCGCGATCGCGACACTGTCGCGAGCGCGACAGAGCGCGGAGGTTTCGGCCCTCGCGCCGGCGCGAGAAGTGTCGCGCCAAAGAACTCGAGGGAGCTCTCTGTCGCGAGCGCGACCATTGTCGCGAGCGCGATAGAGTGCTCGAGCTCCGAGCTTGTGCGAGGTTCTCTTCTGTCGCGAGCGCGACTAGCTTCGCGAGCGCGACAGAAGAGAAATCCCTACGTCCTCTCGTGACCACGAGATCTCTCGCGATCGCGAGACGAGGCGGGGAAGTGTAGCTTGGCTTCTGTCGCGAGCGCGACAGTCGTCGCGAGCGCGACAGACGTGACTTCTAAATTGGATTTCTTCTCCGTTTTGCTTAAAGTCTTGGTTTCTTTTGCATGTGCTCTGTGATGTAAAGCCTTGAATATCTATTTAAATGAATAATATGTATGTTAATTTGACAAGATTTGGTATAACCTGCTAATGTCGAATAAGTGGATAGTTAGGCATGCCTAATAGAGTTATGTGCCGCTGCAGCTATATGTACGACTTGGACCCTGATCAGGTCCCACGAATGGATCCTCGTGATCCCTCTGTCTGAATCTTTCTTAAGATTCCACGTAAAAACGATTTGAAAACAAAATAAAAAGAATGATTTGATACCTTCGGGTATCTATATATCCACAAGATGATAGCGATACTTTCAAGTATCTATATGTGTACTCGTTATCCACTCATTATGAATAGCAGGTGTCGTTGTATTTTGTACAAGAATCTTTGGATGAGAATGCTAATATCTGAATTAACTATGTATGATTATATGCTCATAATTGTATTATTTTCATGCGTTTTCTGTTACCGTCACTGTGAGTGGCGGTCATGCATTGTGTGTTTCCCCACTAAGCGATTTCGCTTAGCATGGGTGTTTATCCGTGCAGGTGTGGAAGGTTTTGGTACGCGTATTCTGGGCGTGTCGCATCGGGAAGGCCAACACAACTAGAGATGGGTGTTTTATAGTATAGGCTTTCCTTTCTCATTGTAAGAGACGTATTATTTTGTTAGCCTTTGGAATAATGTATCTTGGACTTTTGTAAATCAGTTCTTTTTGTAATACGATGTAATATGTAAAGAGTTTCTTTTGGTATATTAATAAAGTATACATTTTGTTCAGTATCATTCTTCTCTGTATTAAAGATTTTTTATTATCTCTGATATGTCGCTCTATTTATGCAATGTTTGCATGTTTGTACTAGTGGGGTGTGACACTCCTATCTGTCCAGGGAATTTACTTCCTCCAATCTGTATGGAAGTCTCCTTGGTATAGGTTGGGGTGTGACAATTTCATTGTCACCGTGACATATCCACACTTTGCAAAACAGAATGCTCCATTGGGTACCTCACGGTCACAATGCATTTTATTGTCACCGTGACATACCAAAATCCAATAGGCAGAATTGAACTCGGCATACCTCACGATCACAATCAATTTGATTGTCATCGTGACCTATGCAAAAACATCATAACACAGCTGTGTTTTATCACTAGCACAGCTGTGCTTTCCAGTCCAATTCTCCTTTCACATCAAGACTTCAAATCTCATTCTTACTTTTGGCAATCAACCCAAAAACATCAACCACTTACTCAATTAGCACATACCTGATTTCCCTTCTTATTTTGGCACTCATCTTTGGCACAAATTATAATCAATCCCAATTCAGACATAGCATACATGCTCTCAAGCAATTCATTCACTAAACACATCCCCACATACACATACAACTCATATCAAAGTCCCTATTGGACCAACACAAATCATACAATTTACACATTTAGGGTTTGTTCCCAAACCTTATCGCTTTAGCTCCTAATCTCGACGGACGCTCGGCTCTCCGATTATAGCTTTTCCCTTATCTTTCTTCACTTCTTTAGCTAGCAAAACCAGTTCAAATTCCAGAATTGAACACAATCCATCAATTCTCATTCCGATACCAAATCAAAACCAAGAAGAAGAGTAGAAGATGAGAACACTATGCACTTACTCACTTACCTCTTAAGTTAACCCTTAATTCTTGCTCCCATTAACTATATGCATGCACTACTTAAGGCCTCTCTAAAACTCATTCCCACGCAAGAAAGAAGAGAGAAAAACACAGAAAATTGACTGAAATCACACAAATGAATCTTTTCCCTTTCCTTAGATAACTCATGCATGCAAAGGTGGAGGTGGCATCCTCTCAAGAAGCCACACGGATTCCACTCACCAAAGTTTGCCTCCACTAACGCATTCTTACTTATTTTATTCTTAACTAATGCATCATTAGACAAACTAATCAACCATTAGCTTAACATAATATAATTACCCATTAGCCACTTAACAATCCTTTATACTACAATTAGGTCCTTCCAACCTTTCAATCGAGTCCTGTCTTCAATCAAGTTAATCCAAACCTTACATTCAAGTCACACACACATGCCAATTTAAGTTAATTCTTTTAGGGTACAAATCCGGCCATGACAGCTTGTATGGCTGAGATCGCATTATTCAAAGAACTAGAACCCAAACCTCTTATAACAACTGAAGACTGACCACTCTTGAGCACTACTATCTTTCTATGACAATCCACTACTGCTCGGTGCTTGCACAACTAGTCCATACCAAAAATCATATCAAATTCGTGGAAAGGAAGAATAATAAAATCCACAGGAAATTTCACACCTTGCACAATCAAAGGACAATCTCTAAACACTCTACTCATATTGACACTATGCCCTAAGGAATTGGTCATACAAATCTCATAGTCTAATTGATCCACACTAGACAACTTAGCACATAATTTATCAGAACACAAATATGAGTGTGTTGACCTAGGGTCTATTAGAGCATGCAATCAAATGTCAAGGAGTAGAAACTTACCAGCAATCACTTCAGGTGCATCCTACTCCTCTCGAGCTCTCATGGCAAATTCCCTTGCTGGTGGCACTACCGGGTAATCCACAGACTCAGATAAAGCTCCATCTCTAGGCCGGCCACCATGACCTCGACTGGCCTGAGGGGCATTAGACCCTGCTCTACTAGCTTCTTGTTCCCTTGAACATTCTCGGATAGATTCAGGTAGTTGGCCAAGAAATGATTTGTGCTACCACACTTAAAACAACCACCAGTCAACCAGCAAAACTTGCCCTAATGGCGCTTATTGCAATGAGAGCACTCTGGTGCTATGTCACCTCGACCACTAGAACTACCTCTACCCGTGCCAGAACCTTGAGAAGACCCCTGTCTTCTTCCTCTTAAAGCCCACCTAGGAGCAGACTTGTCAGGAGAATTCTCTTGGAAACCCCTAGACTTTTTCCCAGAGGATGAATGTCCACGAGAAGCATTCCTCTTCTGAGGTCTCTCCCTCAAAACAGACTCTGAGCGCTCCATTCGCAAAGCCACTTGTATAATCTGATAATAACCCACTGTTGGGGAACTCATCAAAGAGACTAATATAGCCCTCAAAGACTCATTCAGACCTACCTCAAAGTGCTGACACCTGAAATCTTTCGTAAGAACACCCGGAGGTGCATACTTACTAAGCCTGCTAAACTCCTTTTCATACTCAGCAACTGATAAAGCTCTCTGTTTAAAGCCCAAAAACTGTACCCACTTAGCATCCTTATATGCCCTAGTCACATACGTATTATGAAATTCCCTCTCAAAGAACTCCCACATGATCAGGTCAGGTAACTGGGGTTTACTCAAAACCAGTCTCCACCAATCGTAAGCAGAACCCTGCAAAAGTGAAACCGCACACTCCACTTTCCTATCCATAGGGCAACAAATCTCTTCTAGAACCCTTTTCACTTTATCAATCCATAGCTCTGCCATGTCAGATTCATCCAAGCTAGTCCCATAAAAGTCTTCAACTCTAGACTTCCTCACGCTCTCAATCGGAGCTCTCGCGGCCTCCTAAGCAATGCTGAGAAGTTTAGGAGAACCATGAACTTTGGCTCTATCTCGATTGGCCAAGTCTTCACCACTGCCTTAAAGGTTCTTGATGCTTGTCTTCTGGAGTTGTCATTAGCTGTGATCATAAGATCTGATTTGCTCAACATACTCTCATTAAACCCAAATACAAGTATTATAACTAGAGGAAAGACATTGATAGACGACCCATCATCTACCATTACACAAGCAGTGTGTTTATCATTGACTTGCGCCTTTATGTATAATGAGCGGCTATGATTGTGGCCTTCTACTTGTAAATCTGCATCTAAATAAATAAGGTTTTCTCCAGAGCTTCCTTTCATAATATCTAGCAATTTGGTGGGGGAAATGGTTGTTACAACAGTGGATTCACACAGGGCTTCAACCAGCTTCTGCCTATTCGATGGTGATTGTCTCAACAAGTCCCAAATCGATATTTGAGCCAATGTTTTCTTCAATTATTTCATAATCTGATTCTCCTCAGGCTCTTTTTTCATAGGTACAAGCACTGGATCTTATTGTTTTTCTACCTCTGGAATCACCCTTCCACTTCGGGTGATGGCTCCAATCTTCTCTTTCCTTTTATCTTCTGAGCCTCACAGGCCAGTGGGCTCATCTTCTTCTCCACACTCACTAGTGGATTCCCAACAGTTGATTGCCGCCACGGGCAATTCCTCTTCACTTTCCCTCTGCTCACAACGAGTGAGGGCTACATACTCATTTCCAAATAAGTCTTTTAACATATACCATTTGGGCTGACTAAACTCAATCATGAAAACAGGCGGGGGGACGGTGTTATATCCGAACTTCTTTTTATTCTCTCTCTGCTCTAGATCAGCGATCTATTTGGTATCAATTAGATCCTAGATCTCATGACTTAACGTACTGTAATAATTCGTTATGTGTCCGGTATGCTAGTGGTATGCACAATATTCATCATCTTTATGCCCCAACTTCCCCTGAGTTCTGGCTGGCTTCGATAGCAAGGGCTGCAGCTTTCCTTCCTTAATCAATCTTCTTAATAACCATGACAGAGGCTGACCTCGGTCCGAAATCTCTGACTTACTTCTTTGGTCGAAACCTCAACTGTCTTGCTGCTCTGTTGCCACTGTTTGAGCTTGCTGATTTGCTTGCTCCCTGATTGCCATATCCCTTTCTAATAAAGGCCTTATTACTCGTCCTTTTTGCCAATTAGGTTCCCCATCATTTTTGTCATTTGAGCCTCAAACTCCTCCAACCTTCTGCCCACTTCCTCAGCAATCACGGTACAGGTTGCACTGGATTCTCTTGGTAGGTTGGCCATACTAGTTTCTATTTAATATTCTGAAGGGAAAGTTTCACTACTGTCTGAGAGTTTCTTTGAACCCTAATCCGTGACTCTTTTTGGTAATTCAAAAAATGGATTCCTGATCAAATGACCACTAAGACCCTTGGACCACTTAGATGAATCAATGATGGTTGTAAGATTCAACTTGTTAGGATGGTGTATGAATGATATATAATGCATGATCGTACTTTATGCAACAACCACAACCACAACCACATGTAAGCAAATAGATCCTTTCAACCTTATCGCTCCTGCACAGAAGGTTGTGCAGTCTCTTTCTTAGGTAGTGTTAACCCATGGGTTAACGAGGGACCTAATGGACACGCATACTGCACGGTGTAAAGCCAGTATCATAACCTCTCTTTATGTAAAATGCATATGTGTGAGTTTTGGCCATTGCATGTTTAAGCAATTTAATTGAATTAGAATGGGCCCATCGATACATAAAAGCCTTCGAGGAGTGACCATTTAATTTGGTTGAATTTTTTTAATAAGTAATGGTCCACATAGCAAGCACAATATTAAGGTACTGTGATACGCGTTGAACCCGATCATGTCCCAGATGTAATGACCCAGAATTCACCCTAGCAGTATTTTTACTTAATTAGGGTGACGTAATTGGAAAAGAGGACTTAATTGCATGAAATAATTAGCTAAGTGGCTAAAGTGCAATTGTGCATGATTAAGTTAAGAGTGGATTAATTAAGTGTTGATTGAGATTAGTTTAGGCTAATCATGTTGAAGCGGATTCCATGTGCCTTGTGTTGGCTTTGCCAACACATCTTTTGCATGCAAAATATAAGTGAGTGGAGAAGGTTAAATTTGTCACTTGTGTTCTCATTTGTCTGGCCCTATTGAAGTTCTATTCTTTTCTTCTTCTTCTTCCATTTTATTTCTGCATGTGTAGCTTAAGTTCATCAAAATTCTGTTAGAAGATTTTTGTGGGTTAATTATAGTTGAATTGAGTTCTTGAGCAAGTAAGGTAATTGATTGCATTAGATTATTCTTCTTTTACTCCTTCTTTATTTCTATGTTAAGATGGAAATTGATCCCTTATTCCAATTTTGAAAATTTGATATTGGTTGAAGCTGTAGAAACAAAAAGAGTTAAAGGAAAGATGAAGCTTGGTGAGTCAAGTATCAAGTGAGCTCATTGGGAGCATAGGAGTTTGAGGTTTGGGAACTTTATGTTTTGATAGTATTTGGGAAATCCTTGATTTTTGAATTGTTGAGAAAGTTCTTGTTGTTGATTGTGTTTGATGAGTTACATGGACTGACTTGCATATGAAAGTTTTGTGTGTAATTGGTATACTTTATATTGATGGAGAGATTGAGTAATGCTATATTATCTTGAGACCTAATTTTGGGAAAATTTATATGTTTCGATGTATATATATTACCGAGTTTTTATTTGATATGTATTTGTTGAAATTGGATTGCTTGAGTCGATTGGTTATGTGGGTTTGCTTGAGTTTGGGGAGGTTGAGTTTCTAGGGAAAACTCTGCTCAAATTTTCCCAGACCTCCGTGTGATGTTTTGGTCATAAGTAGACTTAGTGAACTCTAAATTTAGTGATTCTAGTTAGAACCATGATTTACATACCTATAAAAGTCCTAGAAATTACAATAAGCCAATTCTAGATCTAAGACCTTTAAAAGTGGCCAAAACAGAGGTGTCTCTACTTTGGCAAGATCATTGGAGCAGTATAGATTGTTTAGATCATATTTGATGTTTTAGATGTCCAAATGACCTCAAATTTGTGCCATATGAAATATAACATCCTAGGGAACAATTGTTAAGAAGGGACTTTTGCCTAAAATTTAGAATTAGATGTTAGTTTAGGCTGTATAAAATAGAGGAGTGAAGCAGTCCTGAGGTTCTGCTTCAGTTTTGCTTTTTTTTTTGGTTTGTCACGGTGACAGCCAAATCATTGCCACCATGACCAATGCTGAAAGAAGGTAAAATTGCTTATTTCTGGGGGGTCATGGTCACAACCAAATCATTGTCACCGTGACCCATGTCCATAGGCTACTGTTTTGTGTATTTTTGGGATGTCACAGTCACAACCTAATGGTTGCCACCGGGACCCTCCTCTATTTTGACTATTTTATGTGTTCTTCTTTCTGAATTGAACTTGTATTGCACCAAAATTTTTTGGGACTTATCCAATGCATGTTTAGGACTATTAAATGAATATATGGATAGTTATCACGTGAAAAATATGTATGAAAAGGATTAAGATTAATAGCAAATTAATAAAGAAATGATGTATATTTTAGGGATTGAAACGAATGAGATGTGTACGAGAATGACTATATGTTTATAGTGAATATGTAAAAATGTGACATGTTCAATTATTAAATGGAATATCTAGAAATGTAAACGTTAAATTGATTTTAATGATGTTATGCAAGGAAGGTGCCTGAATTTTCTGTAAATCCTTCTGAAACACTATCTAATGTTATATAAGTGTGTAAATGGAATTTAGTCAAGTTTGGCGACATTTAATTGGATATTTAACATGGACATTCATATTGCAAATATATATAATGAAGTGTGGACTTGATTGATAAGTCATATGAATGAGCTAGATATCAATGATATGAAATTGAATAATGAGTGCTTGTTGATAACCCGTACATGTGTGCATGATACTAAATGTTATGATTTTATTTAATGTCAGTGTATCGATGTAATTTATAGTTTAGAGTTTATGAACTAGTTTGTAACACCCCCTTCCCATACGTAGGCGATCCCATCCGATAAGGAGTGAGATGCCGTATGAGTCAAAGTGTCACCAAACACTAGCAAAGCAAAAACATACATTCACTCATAACATACATTCAGAAATACAGAATAATTAAAAACTTTACATGCAGAAAGCAAAAGCTGATCATGCATTACTATAATAAACTATTACAATAATGATCTGATCAACTAGCTGATATAAAATAATATTACATGTCCAAAATATAATTACAAAACGGGAAGCTGATACATGAGAGTTCTATACAAAAAGAATCATCAACTATACAAAAGGAGCCCTACACTAAAAACTTCCTATGTTGGCTTGATGACGGCGACTCTCGAATCAAACTCCTTCCGCACCTGCACGGGTAAAAACACCGTGCTAAGCGATAAACGCTTAGTGGGGAAAAACACATAAATAATGGACGGCCATTCACAATGGTCGTCAAGGCAATTCACATTCACAAGGACAATATACAAAGGCTAAACATAATCCATATAAACATGCTCATATAATAAAGCCATACAATCAGTATTTCATAATCAAATTCATTCAGAAATAATCCGACATACATTACATCGATATACTCATTCAGATAATCCATTTATAGCCAAATCAGATCAGAGCAGTTCAAATAAACATTCAAAGAACACCTGTTGACTCTAGGTAGTGGATAACGAGTGTACAGACAGAACTTTCCGGGTACGAGCCAATTATAGACAGTACATTACGGGTACGAATCGATTAAACCATTATACTTTAACTTTCACAGATATTTTCAAAAGGGACCTTAAACAAGATACAATACAGAAAAGGGTTCGCGAGGAACCAAACGGGGACCTGATCGGGGTCCAAACAGAACTATGGGCTGCAGCTAACAGACTCTATTAGGCATCCCTAACTATCCACTTACTTGACTCTAGCAGGCTATGTGTCACTCAAATCAAATAACAGAATATCGTGTAAAAACATCAGAAAAATCATGGTATTACGCATATCGAAGCATTTAAAAGTATGACATGCATCACACAGCAGTAAAGTCCATTCAGAAGAAATACCAAATTCATTTCTGAGTTAAAAACTGGGAAATTTCAGAAAAACGGGCTGAACAAAGAAACGGGCGAGGTTGGCTGGTCACGAGGTGTGACTGGCCTCCTCACCAGGCAGGTCACGAGACGTGACCGAGGGTCACGCCTCTTGACTTGCTTGTCCCTCGCAGATCACGCAACGTCTCTCGCCGGTCACGCGACGTGACTGAGGGTCACGTCCCGTGACTGGCTTCTTCTTCAGCTGGTCATGCGACTTGCCTTCTCTCTCAGGCTGGTCACAAGGCATGACGGGGAGTCACGTCTCGTGACTGGCCTCATTTAAGCTGGTCACGAGCTGTGGCAGGCAGCCACAACTCGTGACCGGCCTCAAGCTGGCAGGTGACGAGGCGTGACCTGGGGTCACGAGGCGTGACCTGAGGTCACGTCTCGTGACTTGCCTCACTTCTTGGCGAGTAACGCGACAAAGGGAATTTCAACAGTAATCGATTTCCAGATTTTCCCAGAACACAAAAATCAATTCAAATTTGATTCAAAACCAATAAAACCTGTTCTTACCTTCCAAAAATCATCTCAAACAATATAGGCAACATTTATCCAACTCAATTCAACATTTAAACAACTAAATCAATTCAAGAATAATAGCATTCAAACTTCTCAAGAACAAGAACCCTAGAAAATTTACAGTAACTTAAAATCACACAAATCACAATCAATTGTTCCCAAACCTGGAATCTAAGCTTCTAACACTTAGTCCCACTGCTCCCAGCAACCTCCTTGCCTTTGGGATCGCGAGGAGCCTCAACTAAACACAAATATCCAACATGCAAAACCCTAAGTTACACCTAAGCTCAAGGAAGAAGAAGAAGATGAAGTAAATGGAAAGAAAGTTAAGGAAATGCATTGACTTACCAACAAAAGATGCAAAGAGAGATTAACTCCACCAATTCCAACTTGAATCCACACCACAATGCTTAGAGTAAGGAAAATGAAGAAGAAGAAGAGGGTGATGAGAAGAAAAGAAAGAAACGTAAATCTGAATTTCCTTTCTTTCATTCCCTTTTCTTTTTCCTTTCTTTGCCCTAAGTATGTGTCCAATTCTAATTGGTGAAGCTAACCACTCACACCCAAACTAACATGCATTACACACACCCAAAGTAATCTCACTTAAATGCACCCTACAATGGTATGAGCAAATGTACACAAACATGTCCCAACTTAAAACACCCTAATATGGTATGCTCAAGTGCACACAATTATTTCTCAATTAATTAACACACTAATGCCATGTATGCACCCACATACTAACAAAACCCCAAGAACATACATTTTACTAAAATACCCTTATGAAATGCCGAACACATGCGAATGCTTACCCATACAGACAGACAGACAGGCTCATTCTACTAGGGGGCAAATGGGGTGTGACAACTCTCCCCTACTAAATAAGAATTTCGTCCTCGAAATTCTCACCTGAACTGAATAACTGCGGATACTGAGCTCTCATCGAATCCTCTGGTTCCCAAGTCGCTTCTTCGACTCCATGATGGATCCACAATACTTTAACCAAAGGAATCTGCTTATTTCTCAACTGCCTCACCTCTCGGGCTAGAATAGCTCGCGGTTCCTCATCATAAGAGAAGTCCGGCTGAACCTGGATATCCTGAACTGACAGAACATGTGAAGGATCTGATCTGTACCGACGAAGCATCGAAACATGGAACACATCGTGCAACTTTGCTAACTCCATCGGTAGCGCCAATCTATAGGCTACAGGTCCTACCTTAGCCAAAATCTCATAAGGTCCAATGAAACGAGGACTAAGCTTGCCTTTCTTGCCAAACCGAAGCACTTTCCTCCAAGGTGAAACCTTAAGGAAAACCTTGTCCCCGATCTCAAAATGCACATCTTTCCTTTTCAAATTGGCATAAGACTTTTGTCGATCCTTTGCTGCCTTCAAATTCCACTGCACTACTCTGATCTTCTCTTCAGTATCTCTAACCAAGTCTGGTCCAATCACTGATCTCTCGGATAGCTCGGTCCAACAAACCGGAGTCCTACACTGACGACCATACATAGCCTCATATGGTGCCATACCGATGCTCGACTGAAAACTGTTGTTGTAGGCAAACTCCATCAACGATACATATCTGTCCCAACTACCCAGAAAGTCCAAAGCACAAGCCCTCATCATATCCTCCAAAATCTGAATGACTCGCTCTGACTGACCATCGGTCTGAGGATGAAACGCGGTACTGAAGTTCAACCTAGTGCCCAAAGCTCTCTGCAACTCCTTCCAAAACTTGGAAGTAAACCTCGGATCTCTATCTGACACTATGGATAAAGGAACACCATGCAACCGAACTATCTCATCCACATAGATACTGGCCAATCTGTCCATAGAGTAGTCTACTCTAACTGGTAGAAAGTGAGCTGACTTCGTAAGCCGATCCACTATAACCCAAACTGAATCATGTTTCCTCTGAGTCAAAGGCAAACCAGAAATGAAGTCCATGGCGATATCATCCCATTTCCACTCAGGAATGGATAAAGGTGTAAGCAATCCCGAAGGAACCTGATGCTCGGCCTTTACCTGCTGACAAGTCAAGCACTTGGAAACAAAATCCACAATGTCTCTCTTCATACCGGACCACCAAAAGAATTGCTTCATGTCTCGATACATCTTCTCACTGCCCGGATGCATAGTAAAGACTGTACTATGAGCCTCACTCATAAGCTGTCTCCTCAAATCCTCAGATTCTGGCACACACAGGCGATCTCTGAACATAAGTACCTCATTCTGAACTGAGAACTCTGACTGCTTACCCGATCTAACCTCATGCACAATCTGCTGAAGCCTCTGGTCATCTCTCTGAGCATCCACAATACTCTGTCTCAAGGTAGGCTTCACACGCAACTGAGCAAGCAAAGCTCCATCAGAACCAAATCTCCATCTGAATCGCCTCAAGAACAAGGCTGAAACTGATTTCTGACTCAAAGCATCGGCGACTACATTAGCCTTACCAGGATGGTAATCCACAATGCAGTCGTAGTCCTTAAATAACTCAAGCCAACGTCGCTGTCTCATGTTCAACTCTCTCTGTGAAAGGAAGTACTTCAAGCTTTTGTGGTCCGAAAAGATCCTACACTTTTCCCCATACAGATAATGATGCCAAATCTTCAAAGCAAAGATTACGGCTGCCAACTCAAGATCATGTGTCGGATAGTTCCTCTCATGTGGCTTTAACTGATGAGAAGCATAAGCCACGACCTTACCTTCCTGCATCAGCACACATCCAAGACCAACACCCGAAGCATCACTGTAAATGACAAACTCTTTACCCGAGATGGGTTGAGTAAGAATAGGAGCCTCAACAAGCAACTGCTTTAACCGATCAAAACAAGCCTGGCATCTATCTGACTACTCAAATCTGACTCCTTTCCTCAATAATCTAGTCATCGGAGCAGCAATCACAGAAAATCCTTTAACAAAGCGACGGTAGTAACCTGCTAAACCAAGGAAACTCCTCACTTCCTGAACATTTCTAGGCGTTTTCCAATCAACTATCGCCTCAATCTTGGCTGGATCTACCTGAATACCTCTAGTTGAAACAATGTGACCCAAGAATGACACTTCTCGAAGCCAGAAATCACACTTGCTAAGCTTAGCAAACAACTGATGCTATCTCAACATCTGTAGAACTAATCGGAGATGTTCCTCATGCTCACTCTCATCCTTGGAATACACCAAGATGTCATCAATGAACACTACTACAAATCGATCTAAGTATGGCCTAAACACACGATTCATCAGATCCATAAAAGCCGTTGGAGCATTAGTCAAACCAAACGGCATCACAAGAAACTCATAGTGGCCATACCTAGTCCGAAATGCAGTCTTAACCACATCCGTATCCTGAACTCGAAGCTGGTAGTACCCTGATCGAAGATCTATCTTGGAGAAAACACCCGCACCTCAAAGCTGATCAAACAAATCTTCAATCCTAGGCAATGGATACTTATTCTTCACTGTAACTTTATTAATCTGCCTGTAGTCAATACACATCCGCAATGATCCATCTTTCTTCTTGACAAACAAAACTGGAGCTCCCCATGGAGATATGCTCGGTCTAATAAACCCCTTATCCAATAACTCTTGTAGCTGAGATTTAAGTTCCCTCAACTCTACAGGAGCCATCCGATAAGGTGCTCTCGAAATAGGTGCAGTACCTGGCATAATCTCAATGGACAACTCAACCTCTCTCTCAGGAGGCAACCCAGGCAACTCGCTCGGGAACACATCACTAAACTTCCGTACTATAGGAATGTCCTCAATCTGAACCTGATCCCTCTTGGAATCTAACACAACTGCTAGAAAAGCCTCACAACCTTTCTTGATAAATCTCTTAGCTTGCATCGCAGAAATCACATTATTCACAGAACTAGCACCCAAACCTTTCAAAAACACAAGAGACTGACTTCTATCCCGAAGTACAACTGTCTTCCTATGGCAATCAACTACAGCCCGATGCTTACCCAACCAGTCCATACCCAGAATCAAATCAAACTCTCTGAAAGGTAACTCAATCAAATCCGCTGGAAGCACAACTCCCTCAACTATCAAAGGACAACTCCTAAAGACTCTACTCACACTGACACTATGCCCTAATGGACTGGTCACACATATCTCATAATCTAACTGATCAAACACATGCAACTTGTCAACAATTTTATCTGTGCACAAATATGAGTGTGTGGAACCAGGATCAATTAGAGCATATAACACAGTGTCATGGAGTAGGAACTTACCAGCAATAACATCAGGCGCATCCTGCTCATCTCTGGCTCTCATGGCATAGGCTCTAACGGCACCCTGAGGAGGACGCTCAACAGTCTCAGAAGCAGCTCCATCTCTATGCCGACCACCTCGACCTCTACCTCGGCCTCTACCACGGGTAGCCTGAGAAGCATTCGAACCAACCCTACTAGCTCCTCCCTGAGGTCCTGAATCCTCAATCGACTGGGGACAACTAGCCACATGGTGCTCAGTGCTCCCACATCTAAAACATCCACCAGTGAGCCACCTACACTCACCCCGGTGAGCCTTGCTGCAATTCGCACAAATAGGTATGGCATCAGATCTACCTCCCCTACCAGAACCTGACACAGCTGCAGAACCCTGTCTTCTGCCTCTAGAAGCCAGACCAAAAGATGACTCGTCCTGTGGGTTCCTAGATCTCTTACTCGTTGAAGATCCTCCACGAGAAGAGTTCCTCCTCTGAGCTCTCTCTCTCAACACAGTCTCTGATAACTCAGCTCTCACAGCAGCCTCTACAATCTGATAATAACTGATCCCAGGTATGCACATCAGAGAAATCAAAGCAATCTTCAAAGACTCATTTAACCCCGCTTCGAATTGCTTGCATCTAAAGTCATCAGTCATAACTCCACGTGGGGCATAGCGAGATAACCTATTGAACTCTTTCTCATACTCTGCTACAGACAAAGTCCTCTGCTTCAAACTCAAAAACTGTGCCCATCTCGCATCTCTATAAGTCTGAGTGATGTACTTCTTTATAAACTCACCCTCAAAGAACTCCCAAGTAATCGGATCCGGTAGCTGAGGATGCCTACAAACCAATTCCCACCATTCAAATGCAGACCCTTGCAGAAGAACTAGTGCACACTCTGCCTGCTGATCGGGAGGACACCGAATCTCTCTCAAAGCACGCTTTACTTTATCTAACCATCTCTCAGCCAACTCAGATTCGTTCAAACCAGTGCCATAAAAATCTTCAACTCCTGCCCTTCTCAAATTTTCCATAGGTGCTCTAGGAGCAGTCACTCTCTCCAAAACCCTAGCCATGTCCTGATGTAGTCTGAATATAGCCTCAAAGGGCATGGCTGCGGCCTCGGGCTGGACCCTAGCATGCTGAGCCGACACAGTAACAGAAACAGACGGATCCACAGCTGGAGGATTCACACTCTCAGCGGATTCCTCAAGTGATCCACGAATAGAATTAGAAGCCATCTAAACAAACAAGAAACAACCGCATCAGCCAACACAGATCTAGACACATACACATCTAAAAAACTCAGAACAATCACAACAACACCCAGAAACGCCTAAACCTAGGCTCTGATACCACAAACTGTAACACCCCCTTCCCATATGTAGACGATCCCATCCGATAAGGAGTGAGATACCGTATGAGTCAAGGTGTCACCAAACACTAGCAAAGCAAAAACATACATTCACTCATAACATACATTCAGAAATACAGAATAATTAAAAACTTTACATGCAGAAAGCAAAAGCTGATCATGCATTACTATAATAAACTATTACAATAATGATATGATCAACTAGCTGATACAAAATAATATTACATGTCCAAAATATAATTACAAAACCGGAAGCTGATACATGAGAGTTCTATAGAAAAAGAATCATCAACTATACAAAAGGAGCCCTACACTAAAAACTTCCTGTGTTGGCTTGATGACGGCGACTCTCGAATCAAACTCCTTCCGCACCTGCACGGGTAAAAACACTGTGCTAAGCGATAAGCGCTTAGTGGGGAAACACACATAAATAATGGACGGCCATTCACAATGGTCGTCAAGGCAATTCACATTCACAAGGACAATATGCAAAGGCTAAACATAATCCATATAAACATGCACATATAATAAAGCCATACAATCAGTATTTCATAATCAAATTCATTCAGAAATAATCCGACATACATTACATCGATATACTCATTCAGATAATCCATTTATAGCCAAATCAGATCAGAGCAGTTCAAATAAACATTCAAAGAACACCTGCTGACTCTAGGTAGTGGATAACGAGTGTACAGACAGTACTTTCTGGGTACGAGCCGATTACAGATAGTACATTACGGGTATGAATCGATTAAACCATTATACTTTAACTTTCATAGATATTTTCAAAAGGGACCTTAAACAAGATCCAATACAGAAAAGGGTTCGCGAGGAACCAAACGGGGACCTGATCGGGGTCCAAACAGAACTATGGGCTGCAGCTAACAGACTCTATTAGGCATGCCTAACTATCCACTTACTTGACTCTAGCAGGCTATGCGTCACTCAAATCAAATAACAGAATATCGTGTACAAGCATCAGAAAAATCATGGTATTACGCATATCGAAGCATTTAAAAGTATGACATGCGTCACACAGCAGTAAAGTCCATTCAGAAGAAATACCAAATTCATTTCTGAGTTAAAAACTGGGAAATTTTGGAAAAACGGGCTGAACGAAGAAACGGGCGAGGTTGGCTGGTCACCAGGCGTGACTGGCCTCCTCACCAGGCAGGTCACGAGACGTGACCAAGGGTCACGCCTCGTGACTTGCTTGTCCCTCGCAGATCACGTTGCATGATCTCGCAGATCACGCAACGTGACTGAGGGTCACGTCCCGTGACTAGCTTCTTCTTCAGCTGGTCATGCGACTTACCTTCTCTCTCAGGCTGGTCACGAGGCGTGATGGGAAGTCACGTCTCATGACTGGCCTCATTTAAGCTGGTCACGAGCTGTGGCAGGCAGCCACAACTCGTGACCGGCCTCAAGCTGGCAGGTCACGAGGCGTGACCTGAGGTCATATCTCGTGACTTGCCTCACTTCTTGGCGAGTCACGTGACAAAGGGAATTTCAACAGTAATCGATTTCCAGATTTTCCCAGAACACAAAAATCAATTCAAATTTGATTCAAAACCAATAAAACCTGTTCTTACCTTCCAGAAATCATCTCAAACAATATAGGCAACATTTATACAACTCAATTCAACATTTAAACAACTAAATCAATTCAAGAATAATAGCATTCAAACTTCTCAAGAACAAGAACCCTAGAAAATTTACAGTAACTTAAAATCACACAAATCACAATCAATTGTTCCCAAACCTGGAATCTAAGCTTCTAACACTTAGTCCCACTGCTCCCAGCAACCTCCTTGCCTTTGGGATCGCGAGGAGCCTCAACTAAACACAAATATCCAACATGCAAAACCCTAAGTTACACCTAAGCTCAAGGAAGAAGAAGAAGATGAAGTAAATGGAAAGAAAGTTAAGGAAATGCAGTGACTTACCAACGAAAGATGCAAAGAGAGATTAACTCCACCAATTCCAACTTGAATCCACACCACAATGCTTAGAGTAAGGAAAATGAAGAAGAAGAAGAGGGTGATGAGAAGAAAAGAAAGAAACGTAAATCTGAATTTCCTTTCTTTCATTCCCTTTTCTTTTTCCTTTCTTTGCCCTAAGTATGTGTCCAATTCTAATTGGTGAAGCTAACCACTCACACCCAAACTAACATGCATTACACACACCCAAAGTAATCTCACTTAAATGCACCCTACAATGGTATGAGCAAATGTACACAAACATGTCCCAACTTAAAACACCCTAATATGGTATGCTCAAGTGCACACAATTATTTCTCAATTAATTAACACACTAATGCCATGTATGCACCCACATACTAACAAAACCCCAAGAACATACATTTTACTAAAATACCCTTATGAAATGCCGAACATATGCGAATGCTTACCCATACAGACAGACAGACAGGCTCATTCTACTAGGGGGCAAATGGGGTGTGACATAGTTATTTATATGAAGATTATTACAGTAGCTATTCAGGTGAGTAAATGTTTATATATATACATATATACATTAATTGTATGAAATTAATGATGAAGTGTGAGATTAATAATAGATTGTATTTGTATATGAAAATGATTAGTGTATGGTTGTTCGATAGTTATTTAATGAAGATTGTGATGTTGTATGACATATTAATGTAAGTAAAGTTATGGGTTAGTTATTTAGCTTGCAAGTCAAGTCGTGGATAGGTAGGCATGCCTATAGGGTCAAATGTGCTGTAGCCAATGCGCTTTCTAATCCGAGAATAAGTCCCAAAAAGCGATTGTGTGTGACTTTATTAAAAGGTATCTACGGATACCGGTGCATGTTTATAAAAGTATCTACGGATACTAAATTGATATAAAAGTATCTATGGTATATAAAAGTATCTACGGATACTAATGTGATATAAAAGTATCTACGGATACTAATGTGATATAAAAGTATCTACAGATACTAGTATAAAGGTATCTACGGATATCAGAGTTATTATCCCATTATCCACTACTATAGAAGTGCAGGTGAGTTAGGAAATAGCTAACAAACAAGTAATTAAATATGAAAATTATATATATTATGTGAATTTTGTGAGTATATTATATTGATAGCTTAAGGTGCATGTAATGTGGATTTGTGATCATAATTTGATGGGGATATGTATTATATATATATATATATATAGCTATTGATAATTGTTAGTGTAATATATATATATATATATATATATATATATATATTGATAATTGTTAGTGTAATATATATATATATATATATATATATATATATATATATATATATATATATATGTATACATAATAGGTGTTAATAATTGTTAGTGTGTGTGTATATATATATATATATATATATATATATATATAGTTGTTGATAATTGTTAGTGTAATGTGAATTTAATACATAATAGGTACAGTATGTGGTATCAAGTAAGCTATGATATGACAAACAAGTAAATGATTGTAAACTTTATATGAATTGGCGAATATGTGGTATTGCTATGGATTGAATAAAAGTATGCATTGTAAGGATTTTTGTTTGTAATTTGATGAAGGTGATTATACATATGCAAGTGCTAATAATTACTTTGCATATGTAACTATACATGTATGTAATGCTTGTAAATGGTGAGATTTATAGATTTGCAATGAATGAATAGGAAGATACTATAATGAGAAAAATAACATATGTGAATTAAGAATTCGATGAAAGGAACTATAAATGGCTTGATGATATTAATAGTTACTTGTGTGTAGTTGTTGATGATTGCACTATACTGATTTTAATTTGAATTGTATATATGTATGTTGCTTAAGTATGTGATTTGTATTAATGATCACTGTGAGTGTTCATCCATATTTTGTTATTTCCCACTAAGCATTATCGCTTAGCACAGATGTTTTATCCATGTAGGTATCAGAAGATAGCATTTCTTTTTTGGAAGATAGTCCTGCATCGCCAACGGCCAACATATTAGGAACCGCCGTATAAGTAGGTTATTTTGTAATAGTATAAGATGTGTATTTATAGTTAGCATGTGTAAGGGAACTAAAGTTTTTGTATTAAGGATATTGTATTATGTAAAGCATAAACTAAGTGAGATCTTAAATGTTATGTAAATTAATGCATGGATTTTCGGAATGCGATATAAAATTATTTATCGAGATTTATTAATTCTGAATTTTGAATGAAATGGTTTCATGTGCATGTGAATGTGTTGTGACACGCCATAGCAAATGTATTAAGGCTCTACGTGCGGTTAGGGGGTGTTATAGTTAGTGGTATTAGAGCATAGGTTTAGTCCTTTTTAGGCTAGTGTAGAATAGGAATGCATATAGTTTCTGTTAGCCTGATGCGTATGTCTTTGCTTTTCTTAGAATTTCGAGGGATTCTTTTCTGAAAGTAATGAAAGAGATTTCTAGGAGTGGTAATCCTAGGGATCCGGAACTGCCAGTTCTTGGTTCGTCTAAACCCACGAGCGACGTTGGTGATGTCTCAGTTGCACTTTTAGAGGCTCTGCTTAAAATATCACAAGAATTGGTAAAAGCCCTTGATCGAATTACTGCATCTAGAGTTCCAATAGATTCGAGGAGTGATCTTCCTTTCGGAAAAAAGTCTAGAGAATTACAAGAGACTTCTCAAGTCAGGTCTGGAGGGGGACTTGTTACCAGAGATAGATGACAAGGATCCTTTATTACATTTGGGTTTGGTAGAGGTTTAACTTATAAGAGGAAGGGTGTTATGCCGGAATGTTTTCATTGTGGTAAACATCATGGAGGTAAATGTAGATGGCTTACTGGTGGGTGCTTTCATTGTGGAAACTGTAATGGCCTCAGTAACGGGTTAGCCGGGAATAATTTTTCCTAATAGTGAATAGTGATACAAGGGTAAATAGTACCTACCGGAGTCGAAAAATATTTTATTTGATTATCGGAAAGTATAAGCTACAGTGAGTTTGAGGTTAAAATTTGGAGTGAAATCGATATCAAGTATAGCCTCTAAAGTTGAAAATAAGAAAAAGTCGCGAATTCAGTATGAATAGTAACTAGTTTTGTAACACCCCAATACCCCCGTTGGAAGGATACCGGGGCGCCACGCCCACAAATTGATAAAACGCATACAAATATTCAAGACATATTAAGAAAATAAGTACATCCAAAGATAATGAATCCATATACATATATTAATATTGTCATATCATTTTACAAAAATGAGATTTGTAAATAAATACATATACAAAATAATCCTTTACAAAAATTACATTTTCCAAAATCAGTTCCCATATACAAAACTACAGCGGAAGACAAAATAACTCCAATTCTAGACTTCTAGTGGCCGACCTGCAGATGTCCAACTCCCAAAAAGAACCTGCCACCTACAAGGGAAAAGAGCCCGTGCTAAGCGATAACGCTTAGTGGGGAGGAACAACACATGCATGTACATATAATCGCAAATAACATATATTTATATAACTTAATAATAATAACAAAAGCATAAAAACATATACTACTCATGCATATAACAATTGTTCATCATACTCAAGTATTTTGGAAGAATAAACCATTCAAATTCGAATACATGTATTACATCTCATCATGTCATAACTCATATTCACATACATGTAACATATATTCATTTCATATAGCTATTAGCTTCATATAACCATCGCATGTAATAAACTCAAGTAATAGCCTGATTACTCGCTAACTAGTGGATGCGGGTACTAATGATACTGATAGGACACAGTATCCCAAGCATATGGAGACATGAGTCTCAAAACATTTTATAATCATGTATACCCGAAGGTATACCGGAAACCGAGGCCTCAAACATCTTATATGACCCAAATGGGGCCTGCATGTAAGAAATAACATATAGCAACTGCACTCACACTTTGACCCTAGATAAGGGCTTATCTATCCACTATTATGACTATCAGGCTCATATAACAACTCAATTTTGTTCTAAAATAATCATCATATAATAGAGAAATAAACCAAACATAATTATACAACTCCATGTATACATGTGTATTTAATCAAGATAAAGACATATAAATCATGTACAAATTTAACTAAGATCATAAAATTTGTCAAATAATGGGCCAAATAAGACAAATCATGTATCGTGTAGTAAAAACCCATGTAAAAGCGGCTTAAAAACTCATTTTCAAAATAGGGCAGGAGAGGCCGCGCGATAGTGAGGGGAAAAGAGGCCAGTCATGAGTTGCACAAGCTATTGTGATTCGTGACGCTAGTGCCTCCCGCCTCGCAAGAAGAAGAGACGGTCACGAGTCGTGTCCTTCCTCACGACTCATGACGCCCACGCTCTGCAGGAAAGGAGGTCACGAGTTGTGATTCTCCCTCACGACTCGCGACTTCAAAAAGAAGAGGGTCACGAGTCGTGATCCTCAGTCACGATTCATGACAGTCCTCTCACAACCTTCTTCACGTCTGCCAAGAAGAAACCACCACGAGAAGGAGAAGAGCCGGTTCTGTCGCGCTCGCGATGACATTGCGCTCGCGACATAATCGATTTTCCTTGATCTTCAGAAACGTAAAACAGAAATTGAAGTAAAATCAATACCCAATTATACCCAAACCCATTTTTCATTCTAAAACATATAAAAGCATACCTTTTTGGCCTTCAAAGCACATTTGCAACCATAATAACGCAAATCACACATCATTTTACCCAATCAAAGGACCTTAACACATATCAAAATATAATTTATCGAGATTTAACCCCAGAAATTCCAACTCATGTTCATATACAAAAATCCTCACAATTTCACATGTACATACTCAAAACTCTATCATTTTATATCATATATATACAAGCTATATACTCATATAAGTTATATACCACACATACACAAATAGCATTAGCATTTAACTCAAGAACAGGATCCAAAAGAGATGGACAAAACACTTCAATCAACTCTCAAACATATATATCCAAGTAAACTCCCAATCCTGAAATGGAGCTCAACTTCCACTAACTTTAATCCACCAACTTTCCTTTTCCTTTATCCTTTCTCTTTTCTTCAGCTTCTTGCATCAATCAAATCAAAATAAAACCCAGTTAACCCAAGATAAACAAAACCATATCACCCTTACAAATCCAAATGAAGAAGAAGATAATGGAGAAGAAGATCCCAAACCAAAATAATACAGCCACTTACCTTTTTGAGCCTTCAAAACCAAAACCCTAACTCAAAGATGGAAAAAAACCCACATGCAAGACTTGAGAGAGCTGAAAAATGGGGATGAGAGAGTGAGAGAGAGGCGTGGGAAAGGAAAGGGCAAAATCCCCATGGCTTCTACGGGAAGCTACTCTTTTCCTTCCCTCTCTCTTCTCCTTTCAAATCCTCATTCAATGCTCCCACCAACCACTACACATGTCACTCTACCAATGGCTTTTAAATCCCATCTTTGACTAACAATCCAAGGTACCAAACATAACTCACACCATATAATCTCCAATAAACACTTTTTCATCCAAGTTACCATGCTCCAATACTATTAGATTATGTCAAAACCAAAAGTACCCTACTTCCATATATCACATATACACCATATATGTCACACCCCAAACTGGGCCTAGTCGGAATATGCTTATTCAGTCGGAGTGAGTGAGGGTAATTCGGTAATTTGTACATGAGTCATATAGATAATAAGGCTTTATTTGCTAAGGAATTAATTAAATAAGTTAAGTGAAGGAATTATTATGGTGTGCTTGTAGTGTATGGAAGTAGGATATAAGTGGGTTGAGAGGTTTTATAGTGTGGGTTGTAGATATGGTGCCTTGGAGATATTTACATAAGAGAAATAATTATCAAGTGGATTATGGGTATGGAAATAAAGATGTAGGATATTTTTATGAGAAGTGATTTAGTATGTGGGTGTGTATGGTGACTTGAATAAAGAAGTCAAAGTGAATTAGTTGGACCAATGGGAAAAGGGGGTTATAAGGGAATGAGTAAGGGAAATGAATTGTGTGTAGGTGAGAGTATGGGAGTTGAGGTGAGCTTAGGTTGACCTACCTATGGGAAAGTGACATGTGGCTTAAGGGATAAGTGGGAATTAAATGGGTAAAGAGAGAGAAACCAGCTGTAAGTCACTTCCTCTTCCCGTTCTCCTCTTCCTCCTCACGCCATTCATCTTCTTTTTCCTCTTCTTCTTCCTTTCCTCATTCTTTGCTCTTCCTCCTTGTTTCTCTTTTGGCTGGAAATGGTGCTTGTTTAGAGGTGATTTTAGGAGAGTATTAGAGCAAGATTGGAAAGGTAAGAGTTAGTTTGGCTTGTGTGTGTGTGAGGTCCTTCTCTTTCTTTATTTGCTTTTAATTTGGATATGTTAGAGTTTGGATTGAGTGATTTTCTGGGTTTTGGTTTGTGCAAGTTGGGGATAACAAGAAGAAGCTCAAGGGAAAGGAAAAGATTGTAGATAGAAGCTAGAAAGTGACTTTGAATCTTTGATTTCCATGTTTGGGAAACTTTCTTTATATATATGAATCTTTGTATATTCATGTATGATATAAGCTTTGTTCTTGATGATTTAGGATGATGGTAGTGAGTGTTGGTTAAATTGTTCATTTGTGCATGTGAATAGGTTTTTGGGTGAAAACTGGGTTAGAATGAACTTGACCTTTCTTCGGTTATTAGGCCGTATTGTGAGTTTTAGAACTCTAATTGATATGAGACTAGTACCGTTTGAAAGCTAAGACATATTCCTACAAATGTCTTAGAAATATGTTTGAGCTAATTCTACCTGTAAGGATCTCAAAAATGGTCATGAAGTAGAGCTATCTTCTCTGGCCGGGTTCAGGGGAGCATTATAGGTTGTTTAGATCCTATCTGAATCTGTAGATGTCCAATTGATCTGAAATTTGTTGCATTTGAAAGTTAAATCTTAGGGAACAAGTGTTAAGAAGGAAGGTTTGCCTAAAAATGTCATTTCAATATCCGTTTAGTCTGAACAAAATTGATGTTGTTGGGTTTTTGTCTGGAATCCGTGGCTCTGTCACGAGTCATGACACCTGTCACGAGTCGTGACAGTAAGCCCCTGTCACTAGTAGTGACGACTGTCATGAGTCATGACAGTAAGTTAAGCCCTTGTCACTAGTAGTGACGACTGTCACGAGTCGTGACAGTAAGCCCCTGTCACTAGTAGTGACGACTGTCACGAGTCGTGACAGTAAGTCAAGCCCTTGTCACTAGTAGTGACGACTGTCACTAGTAGTGATGACTGTCACGAGTTGTGACAGTAAGCCCCTGTCACTAGTAGTGACGACTGTCACGAGTCGTGACAGTAAGTAAAGCCCTTGTCACTAGTAGTGACAACTGTCTGTCACGAGTCGTGACAGTAAGCCCCTGTCACTAGTAGTGACGACTGTCACGAGTAGCGACAGTAAGTCAAGCTCTTGTCACTAGTAGTGACGACTGTCACTAGTAGTGATGACTGTCACGAGTCGTAACAGTAAGCCCCTGTCACGAGTAGTGACAGCCTCCTCTCCCACAGTATATTTCTAAATGTCTTCTGTCTTGAATTTTGATGTTTTAATTCTTGTCCTTTGTTCATTTTAAGTTATGTTATGGTTTTAATAGTTATTTAACGTCACCTCAGTTTTTAAGTTATATTTAACTGTAATTATCTTTTGTACCTTTGGGTTGATCAAATAGTAATGTAATGATTTCCGTTGTATTAATGCATGATCAGTTATGAACTCTATGTGTGATCGGAAATTTCGCTATGATGAATTAGCGGAATATTATGGTTAATGTCTGATTGCAGTAATATGCCTAGCCTATGAGCTCAATGTGCCTTGTTTATATAATTGGTTTATGCATATTAAATATTATGGCTGTTTATATTGAGCATGTGGTGTTAGATGGTGAATGTTTTTTGATTCTGCATGTCGATGTATGAATTAGTATTTACGATCATTGGTGGTATAATATGGTTCCTTACATGTGATATTGATATGCCTTGAATAATGAACAATGTTAAAGTGTGTGATTGGGTTGCTATATAAACTGTTCAATGCATGACCGACATTATGAATTTATTTATGAGTCTATCATACTATGGGTTATGTATGATATATATATATATATATATATATATGTTGTTATTCAAAACATGATCTGTTTTGTGCATGACCTGCGAGAGTCAGTCTAGTGGATAGTTAGGCATGCCTAATAGAGTCTATATAAGAGTAGCTGCAGCGCCCCTTTGAACGAATGGACCCTGATCAGGTCCCTTGTAACACCCCAACCCATACGTAGGCGAACCCATCCGCAAGGGAGTAGGAAGCCGTACGAGTAGGTGTGTTACCGGACAGAAATGAGACAAAGCATATATAATTACGGAAGAATTAAAAACTTTAAGGAGCAAAACTGAACATACATAATTCACAAATGCGCATATTTAAAACGAAAGCACACACCTATACAAACTTCACCAACGCCCGTACACCAAACAGGAACATATAGATATGTAAGTTTACCACCACGCAACAGAAGTTACAGACAGACGATAAAATAGGGGAAATTCTAATAACAAATATTTACATCGCCCAAAATATTACTTCAGTCTCTTTACATATTATTACATATACATATTTACAGAATTACAAAATCCAAAATAAAGAAGCTGTACAAAAACCAAAGCTCCTAGCTCCTATGTGGCCGACTCTGCAGATGTGTGACTCGAACTGAACCAGACCTGCCACCTGCACGGGGAAAAGAACCCGTGCTAAGCGATAACGCTTAGTGGGGAAAAAGTACGAAATATAGACGGCCATTCACAACGCTCGCCAAGGCATACCACATACACGAAAGTGAATACATAAAATCCTGACAGATAAATATACATTAAATATACATGCTTGTTTAATATAGCCTTGCACTCAAATGTTCTTAACCACGCTCATATACTCATATTATTAACACACCCAATCATTATGCCAAAATCATTGTATTTATTCAAACATATTTTTGATATGCCAAAAGTTATAATCCATCCCAAACCCAAGAGATGACGTCAAAACACCACACTTCCACTGCGCAAACCCATTACAAATTATCGTGCCATGACACGTAAACACATAATAACATACCGAAATTACTACAATATCTAATAATAAGGAGCTATATAGCATCATATTAAATTTGTTACATATTTTAGTTCAAGATCACATTCATAAGTATACAAATCGGTATACTTAATCTTAATATCTAACAATACATATTCACGTTTATATACATAAATTTCAACCATAGTATTCAATAATTCAGATTCGCATTCACATACATATTAATTCATCTCATTACTATACAGAAGAGTAGTGTCCATATTATGTGACACACCGACTTCACATACACATACTATAAACAAGACCATTTACAGATAACCACAAGGTACAATATACAGGTCAGAGTTACATTTAACTCAATCAGAGATTCATAATCACATTCGAATTCACAACTGGTTCACATGACCGAAATCTTACACATTCGGATATCATATTCTCATATTTATATCAGATATAGCAATCGAAATACCTGCTGACTCAAAATTGTGGATAACGAGTACTGAATGGTACCTTACGGGTACGAATCGAACACATAATATAATGTACCTTACAGGCACAAGTCGGAAAGCAACTTTTCATTGCACAGGGTCTTAAACAAGATCCCTACACATATACATACACATAATAGGGGTTCACAAGAAACCATTCGGGGACCTGATCAGGGTCCAAATCGTTCAAAGGGCGCTGCAGCTACACATACATAGACTCTATTAGGCATGCCTAACTATCCACTAGACTGACTCTCGCAGGTCATGCATCATTCAGATCATGTGTCACATCAGACAATACATAAATATCATCATACTTAATCCAGAGTATAGTAAACATATAAAGAAATTCATAATATCAGCCATGCATCATACTATTCATTTTACAAAGCATACGATATAATTCCATCAACATACTTTAGCACTATTCAATGTTCTAAGGTTTATCAGAGTCAAATATCGAAATATTATCATGCCAATCATTAACTTAACACTCAACTGTGCTTTTAACAACTCAACACTTTTTACATAAACAGGGTAGGTCACGGTCACAACCATGTTGGTTGTCACCGTGACATACCAAAACTTTCGGCAGAAAGCACTCTTGGGGTACCTCACGGTGGTAACCCATTAGGTTGTCACCGTGACATACCATGAACCCAAAACAGAATGCAAATCTGCGGTAGGTCACGGTGGTAACCACATTCATTGCCACCGTGACATACCAAAAACCTCAAAACAGAATGCTATTCTTCACACTTAATCATATCATTCATACAAATTATTTATACATTTACATAAACACTTACTTACCCGGTTTGCCACATTACAGGTCTCTGTTTAAAAGAGAAATTCATAATCTAAAAGCATTAAATCACCTTTATGATTACCATATTATATAGGCACTTAAATATCCACATGAACCGTTATAGCATCATAAATATCTTGCATACTAACACATTCTAATAACATTTATTACCAATGCATGCATCGCATAGTATTGTTAGGCAATTACTTTAATCATGCATTCATTACTCATATCCCCTATATACATTTTCCATTAAGCAAACTCAATTCATAATTATACATACTTGTTCACATCATACATGATCAATAATTAAAAAGCATATATATACATTTAATTTCATTATTAAACTCTTATGCTATAGCTTTAATCACTTATAATTTGGATTATCGACCACCCACATACTCATTTCCTAAGGTTAGAAATGAGTTAGACATGCTATAGGAACTTACCATGAAGTTCGGGTACGTTTCGGGAAGAAAAACACTCAAATTATGCATATTAGGGGGTGGTCACGGTGGTAACCAATTGGTTGTCACCGTGAGGTCCAAAACTGAGCATTCTGCCCTGCATTTTCATAGGTCACGGTGGTAACCATTTTGGTTGCCACCGTGACATACCAAAATATTGCAAAACAGAAGCAAAATTTCGGGACTGGTTCACACCACAGTTTTGTACAGCCTATATCAAAGTTTAGAACTCATTTTTAGCCAAAACTTCCTTCTTAACAAATGTTCTATAGGATGTTAACTTCCAAATTCAACAAATTACAGGTCAATTGGACATCTATTGATTCAGATATGATCTAAACAACCCACAGTGCTTCCCTGAACCCGTCCAAAGAAGATAGGTCTACTTTTTGACCATTTTTCGGACACTTAGAGTTGCAATTAGCTCAAATCTATTTCTAACACATTTGTAGGCATATATCTTAGCTTTCTAAAGGTACTAATTTCATATCATTTGGAGTTCAAAAACTCCCAAAACAGCGTAATAACCGAAGAAAGGTCTAGTGTATTCTAATCCAGTTTTTCACCCAAAAACCTATTCACATGCACCAATGCGTCATTTGAGCCAACACTCACTACCATCATCACAAATCATCAACAACACACTCAAGAAGCTTATATCATACATGAATATACAAAAATTCTTATACAGATAGAAAAAAGTTTCCCAAACCTGATCTCCTTGGCTCCTATTTGCAAACTCCACTTCCACTAGCTTTTTCTTTCCCCTTAGATAATCTAGGAAGCTCCTCTGAACCACAAATCAAACACAACTAGGTTTAATACCAAAATACCACATAATTGAAAATTAAACCTAGAGAAGAAGAAGAGAAGACCTAAGGTACAATTCCTATAAACTCACCCTTGAGTGCAAAAGACACAAACCCAGCTATAACAGTCACCTGAAGAAGAAGGGAAGAGCAGAATTATGTAAGAAAGGAGAAGGAAAGAAGAGGAAGAAGAACAAAAGGCTGCAAATGGCGTGAGGAAGAGGAAAGCAACGGGAAGAGGAAGAAAAGGAAAAAGGTTTACAGCTGTCCTCACTCTCACTCACCCATTAATTCATTCTTATCTCCTAGCCAAGTGTCATTCTCTCATAGGAAATGATCCCACAAGCACCCTACTTCCATACTCTTCCTTACACTCAATTATTATTACTTAATCACACCCTATTCCCTTATCCTTAAACACACACCAATAAAATCTCTTAGCCCATTAACATCCTACTACCATACACTACTAGCACACCATAATAATTCCTTCACTTGATTTATTTAATTAATTTCTTAGCAAATAAGTCCTTATTTTCTATATTACTCATTTACAGATTACCGAATTACCCTTACTCACTTTGACTGAGCAAGCATATTCCGACTAGGCCCAGTTCGGGGTGTGACATCCCTGGTTGGTTTCTCGCGAACCCTTTTATGTGAAATGTTTTCGGAATGTGGAAAAAGATGATGTTGCTTTTCGACTCGTACCTGTAAGGTACATTATATTATGTGTTCGATTGGTACCCGTAAGGTACAATTCAGTCACTCGATATCCACTATTGTGAGTCAGCAGGTGTATGATTTGTTATGTTGTATTTATAAGCATGCGATTCTGATCAGTTATGATTATAGATATGTGAACTAATAAGTGCAAATTTATTGGCTCTCTGGAATACCGTGATTGGAAGGCAATATTGTATAATTGCTTATATTAAAGATTAATGTTGTGCAGCGGAAGTGTGATGGTATTGTGATTATGTACCTATGCTCTCAGCTAGTGTATATGTATTGTAGTATGATTGTAGTATGAGTAGACTCTAGTGATTTTTGCTCAGGAATTTGTGGGCACTATGGTGTGAACAGTTAGGGTACTAGTTCTCGGGACTGAGATATGGTTATTTTTGGCGAGATAATTGCATGATTAAGTTGTTATGTATCTATGCATGATGTACTTCCAAAAGCCTGACTTCCCAATGTGCTCGATAAATGTATGCATATGAGGACCTGTATTGGTATGACGTTACAAGTATTAGCATATAAATGTAATGATACTAACATGTAATGTATAGGTAAGTGCATGCATGTGAAGTTATATGTAGCTATGCATGAACATACTCACATCTTGTATGGTGATGTTTGATTTGGTTAGTGTCACACATATGAGTACATGAATATGATTAGAAATATTTGAATGCATAGCTATTATATGTAAGCATACATATTTCTCGGTAAGAACTAGGTGTGTATAATATTTGTGTGTGTTATGCCTTGACGACCATTGTGAATGGCCGTCCATATTATTATGTTTGTTCTCCCCACTAAGCGTTATCGCTTAGCACGGGTTCTTTTTCCCGTGCAGGTGGCAGGTCTGGTCCAGTTCGAGTTGCACATCTACAAGGGTTAGCCACATAGGAGCTAGGAGTTTTGGTTTTTGTCCAGCTTCTTTATTTTGGATTTTGTAATTCTGTATAAAATGTATATGTAATATTATATAAAGAGACTGAAGTAGTATTTTGGGCAATGTAAATATTTGTTATTAAGAATTTCCCCTATTTTATCGTCTGTCTGTAACTTCTGTTGCATGGTGGGAAATTTACATATTTGTATGTTTCTGCTTGGTGTACGTGCATTGGTGAAGTATGTATGTTCAGTTTTACTTCTCAAGTTTTAAATTCTTCCATATTTTTATACGCTTTGTATCACTTCTGTTCGGTAACACACCACTCGTACGGCTTCCTACTCCCTTGCGGATGGGTTCGCCTACGTATGGGTTGGGGTGTTACAATATAGTTTCCTCTACTAAACTTAACAAATTAATTCCTTGTAATAAAATCCTTATTATCCAAATTTTCTTTTGCTAAAATTACTGATATGCTCTAAATATTCTGACTTACCACACAGATTCCGACTAGGCCTATTTTGGGTTGTTATAAGTTTGACTGAGTGTTTGGCCGGACCGTAGAGGATGATATGGATCTTAGAAAAAATAATCTGAAAAATATGGACGCGCTCGTATGAATAAGTAGAATCATATGGTAATGAACAATTAATTTTTGGTGACACTGAAAAATTGGGTTATCGGACTAACAAATAATTACTGGACCAGGAAATAATTTTCGATTGACCCCAAAATATTATTGGATTCTAATTAATATGTGTTAAGAAGCATGGAGTTATTTTTATGAGGAATTAAGCTTAGAAAGTAAGGAAAAATAAATGACTTCAGTTTAAATAGTACTCAGTTGACTGAAAATTTGTCTGAAACTTTAAAAATAGCAAATGATATCCAAAATTTATGAAAATTTCTTGATTGGCTGTAGATGATATGTAGGAATTTTTGGTAGTAAAAAGAGAATTTTTTTGAGGACATTGAAAATTTACTGATCGGACTGGTTTAAGTGAACCGGACCTAAAACGGATTTTGATTGAGGTGAAATTTGGTTTACAGCCTAGTGTTTATATGATATGAATTATGAAATTAATTTTGGGAGAATTTGAGCATGGTAAAAGAGAAAATTAAATTAAGAGTGCAAATTGAGCCAAAAAGTGGTTTGAGTTTGGATTGGTTGGTTGGGCCTTAAACCAACCCAAAACCCACTATAAAAGCCCCAAAAATCTGTATGTTTGCCCAAATTTTTCCAGTAGCCCGTTCTCCTTTCTTCTCTCCCTCACCTGAAGCCATTTCTTCTTCCTCTTCAATGTGATTTCTTCCATTTTTCTTCCAATTCTTCTTCAATCCAAGCTTTTAGATTGATTAGCAGCCCCTAATGAAGGTTATAGCAGCTAATTTCTGAAGTTGGTGAAGATTAAGAGAGAAATCAAAATTCTAGGTTTTGGGCAAAGAAGTGGTAAGCTACAATTGATGAATTTAATTGATTTCTTTAGTTCTTATAGCTAGATTAAGTTGTGTAGTTGCATCTCTTCTTCTTCTCTATTGGTAAGATTTAAGATTTATATGGAAAATGTGGTTAGTAGAGATGCTAACATGTAATTTTGTGGATTTTGATGAGGAATTTGGATGGTGATAACTATGAAAGAGTGAGAAAGCAAGAAAAAAAAGAGCTAATGAAGATGAAGGAGCCATCAAATGAGGTTTGAGAATTATTGTGCTAATTTTTGTGTTATTAAATGGTTACTGATAAATTGGATGTTTGGAGATGTTTGTATATTTGTTATGTTGATTTGGATTGAATTTGGGGAATTGATGGTGTCAAATTAATTGATTATGGGTTTGTTGAATTACCTAGTGCAATTCTATCCAAAGGGTGGATTGACCTTTGGTAACTATTTTGGATATAAATAGAGTTTGAGAACTCCAAATTGAGTGATTCTAGTGCCGTTTGAACCATGTCATCCATACCTACAAAAGTCATAGAAATGATAATGAGCTAATGCCCGCTCTAAGACCCTTAAAAGAAGCAAAAACAAAAGGCTTTTTATTTTGGCCGAGTGGCTGGAACCAGTTCTGTCATTGATGTTGTCTGACCTCAGTCCGGTTTTAGGCCACAACTCGAGTTAGGAATCTCTAACTTTGGTGATTCAAAATGCATTGGATCCTTAACATCTATTTCTACAATTGTTATAGAAATAGCCATAATTTATTTCTTATTACAAGGACCTCAAAATTGCCCATTACAGTAGCTAAATTTGTCAGTTGGGTGTTTGGAGCAGTGTTGACACATTTGGGTATATCTCCTATATTTTAGTCCCAAATGACTTAAAATTTTGTCATTAGAAAGCTAACATCCTAAGGATTAAATCTTATGAACCGTTTAGTCTGAAAATGTCATTTATTAGTTCAAAAATTCAGGTAGATTCAGTAAATGAATTCTGCCCTGATGCAAGTCCTATCCCGAGTCGTGACAATCATCACGACTCGACATGATTAGGCACTGTCACGAGTCATGACAATTGTCATGAGTCGTGACAGCATGCCATAGTCATGAGTCCTGACTTTGGGCATGACTCGTGACAGCCTCTCCGTCTCCCATTTTGTTTCATTTGTAATAGTTTTCTCAATTCTTTCTAAATGAAAGTGGGAACTGGCCTTCTTGACTTGGTAAATAATAGGCAATTAATTTAATCATTCTTTAATAAATCTACGATACTTGTCCTTAAATTATACATGGATATATGCATTTAAATGGTTAATATGGAGATAATTGTTACGTAAATAAATGATTAATTGTATGTGATGATTGTATGTGCAAATATCCATTAGATGTTATGTATGTGGAAATGCCTATCTTATTGAATGAAGTAAAGTTATGAAACTGCTATAAGTGTTTATTAAATGAATGTTATGTTGACGACTACTATGAGTGGTCATTTTTATTATGTTTATGTATTCCCCAATAAGCTTTAAGCTTAACACGGGTGTTTCATCCGTGTAGGTTGAAGATAGAAGAGTTGCCAGGTACATTCTGCAGCAGTCAAAGCCAACGAGTCTATAGGAGTATCATAAAATTTTAATTGTTAATTGTAATGTTATGAACTATGCCTTCATTAGTTAATGATCTATAGATAATATGTGTATAGTAAAAGTATTATACGAATTGGTATGTGAACGTATTGTGTATAAAAAAAATAAAAAAAAATTATAACTCTGTTTTTGATATTGTTTTTGTAGTGTTTTGTCCGGTAGCACCCTTTACTTGTTATTGTGCTCCAACCATATTACTGTGTGGAGAGTCACATACAGGTAAGGGATGTTACAGAAACACTGTGCACATTTTAGCCAATTGCCCAAAGGCTTATGAATTGTGTGAAAGTCAGCGACAAGTAAGTAGGGGTGGATCTAATGCATCTCCAGTGATACATGGTAGAAGAAGCAGTCGGGGTAGAGGTAATCAGCTTGGAAGTGGGAGAAGTGGTATCGTATCAAGATCAGTTGATAGTCCTACAATGGTTCTAGCATGGGATCTTGCTAGGGAGGCGAGAGAGGACCAGGATAGATCGAAAGTTATACCTGGTACTTTTCTGCTTCCTAAAGATTTATATCTTAAAGTGCATGCTGATTATCTTGATTTTGATGTGTATGTGACTAGTCCTTCGAGGTATAATGTAAATGTGTGTAATGTGTATAAGAACCGTTCCTTAGTAATTCAAAGTAAAGAGTTTTCTGCTAGTTTGATTGAATTGCTATCCCATGAATTTGATTTAATTCTGGGTATGGATAATTTTAGAATTAAGAATGAAGTGAAATGTAAAGGAAAGTAGTGACACTTTGTACGCCTGTCAGCTATCTCATTGGAATCATTTGAACATGAACATGTAGAAACATGGGGATGGGAAAAGTGCATTGTTATCGCATAAACTGCATTGTTGCATCACTTTGCATACATATATCATCATATACTCATTTCATTCGCATCCCTTGACCATGTATGAAAAACATTTGTGTATGTGTCTCATTCGAAGAGAAAGTTAACGAGATATACATAAAATGTTTGGTGTTAGAAAGAGGATTATTGAGAAGGAGTGAAGTGCTTGTTAATGAAAGTATAAAGTACGAGTAATCCAAGCTAAGAAGAGGAAGTTATTTATGAAGTTTATATAAGAGAATGCGAATAATATTTTGAATGAAGAATGAATAACATAAGTGAAGGAAGTAACAGGTGTATTCTATAAATTTGATGCGTCAAGGAATTGTGCAGTAAGAGAATAAAAGTAGAAGTGTCTAAATATGAAGTATATGCGTTTGGGTTTCTGAATAGTTATAAAGTTTTTATGAAAGTGCCTCGATAGAGGAAAGTTAAGTATCCTCTGTTGTTAGATTAGATTTAAATTTTGAGGACGAAATTCTTTTAAGGAGGGGAGAGTTGTAATGACCCGAAATTCACCCTAATAGTATTTTGACTTAATTAGGGTGACTGGATTAGTTTGATTTGGGGTTTCTAATTTTGGACCTAAGTGTAATTGGAAAAGAGGACTTAATTGCATGAAATAATTAGTTAAGTGGCCAGTTGTGCATGATTAAGTTAAGAGTGGATTAATTAAGTGTTAATTGATATTAGCTTAGGCTAATCATCTTGAAGTGGATTCCATGTGCCTTGTGTTGGCTTTGCTAACACATCATTTGCATGCAAAATATAAGTGAGTGGAGAAGGCATAATTTGTCACTTGTGTTGTCATTTGTCCGGCCCTATTGAAGTTCCATTCTCTTCTTCTTCTTTTTCTTCTTCCATTCTATTTCTGCATATGTGGCTTAAGTTCATCAAATTTCTATTAGAAGATTTTCGTGGCTTGAATATAGTAGAATTGAGTTCTTGGGCAAGTAAGGTAAGTGATTGCATTAGATTATTCTTCTTCTACTCCTTCTTCATTTTTGTGTTAAGATGGAAATTGATCCCTTGTTCCAATTCTAAAAATTTGATATTGGTTGAAGCTATAGAAATAAGAAGAGTTAAAGGAAAGATGAAGCTTGGTGAGTCAAGTATTAAGTGAGCTCATTGGGAGCATAAGAGTTTGAGGTTTAGGAACTTTATGTTTTGATAGTGTTTGGGAAATACTTGATTTTCGAATTGTTGAGAAATTTCTTATTGTTGATTGTGTTTGATGAGTTGCATGGCCTGACTTGCATATAAAAGTTCTGTATGTAATTGGTATGCTTTATATTGATGGAGAGATTGAGTAATGCTATGTTATCTTGAGACCAAATTTTGGGAAAATTTATATGTTTTGATGTATATGTTTTGCTGAGTTTTTGTTTGATATGTATTTGTTGAAATTGGATTGCCTGAGTTGATTGGTTGTGTGGGTTTGCTTGAGTTTGGGGAGCTTGAGTTTCTAGGGGAAACTCTGCTCAAATTTTGCCAGACCTTCGTGTGATGTTTTGGTCCTAAGTAGACTTTGAGAACTCTAAATTAAGTGATTCTAGTTAGAGCTATGATTTCCATACCTACAAAAGTCCTAGAAATGACAATAAGCCAATTCTCGCTCGAAGACCCTTAAAAGTGGCTAAAACAGAGGTGTCTCTATTTTGGCAAGTGCATTGGAGTAGTATAGATTGTTTAGATCATATCTGATGTTTTAGATGTCCAAATGACCTTAAATTTGTTCCATAGGAAACTTAACATTGTAGGTAACAACTGTTAAGAAGGGAGTTTTGCCTAAAATTCAGGTTTAAACGTTGGTTTAGGCTATACAAAATAGAGAAGTAAAGTAGTCCTGAGGTTCTGCTTCTATTTTGCTTATTTTTGGTATGTCACGACGATAACCAAATCATTGCCACCATGACCAATGCTGAGTGAAGGTAGAATTGCTTATTTTTGGGGGTCACAGTCACAACCAAATCATTGCCACCGTGACCCATGTCCATAGGCTTCTGTTTTGCTTATTTTTAGGATGTCACAGTCACAACAAAATGGTTGCCACCGTTACCCTCCCCTATTTTGACTATTTTACGTGTTCTTCTTTTTGAATTGAACTTGTATTGCACCGAAACTTTTTGGGACTTATCCGATGCATGTTTAGGACTATTAAATGAACATATGGATAGTTATCACATGGAAATTATATATGAATAGGATTAAGATTAATAGCAAATTGATGAAGTAATGATGTATATTTTAGGGATTGAAACGAATGAGATGTGTAACAGTATGACTATATGTTTATATTGAACACGTGTAAATGTGACATGTTCAATTATTATATGGAATATCCGAAAATGTAAACGTTAAATTGATTTTGGTGATGTTATGCAAGGAAGGTGCCTGAATTTTCTATAAATCCTTTTGACACACTATCTATTGTTATATAAGTGTGTGAAATGGAATTTAGTCAAGTTTAGCGACATTTAATTGGATCTATAACATTGACATTTATAATGAAAATATGTATAATGAAGTGTGCACTTGATTGATAAGTTCTATGAATGAGCTAGATATCAATGATATGATATTGCTTAATGAGTGCTTGTTGATAACACATACATGTGTGCATGATACTAAATGTTTTGATTTTATTTAATGTTAGTGCATTGATGTAATTTATGGTTTAGAGCTTATGAAATGGTTATTTATATGAAGATTATTAAGGTAGCAATTCAGGTGAGTAAATGTTTATATATATACATATATACATTATTTGTATGAAATTATTGATAAAGTTTGAGATTAATAATAGATTGTATGTGTATATGAAAATGACTAGTGTATGGTTGTTCGATAATTATTTAATGAAGATTGTGATGTTGTATGACATATTAATGCAAGTAAAGTTATGGGTTAGTTATTTAGCCTTCAAGTCAAGTCGTGGATAGGTAGGCATGCCTATAGGGTTAACAGTGCTGCAGCCGATACGCTTTCTTATTATCGGCCCCGTTTGGGTCAGGGGTAATCTTGGAATAGTTCCCTAAAAGTGATTGTGTGTGACTTTATTGAAAGGTATCTGCGGATACCAGTGCATGTTTATAAAAGTATCTACGGATACTAGATCGATATAAAAGTATCTACGGGTACTAGATCGATATAAAAGTATCTACGAACACTAATGTGATATAAAAATATCTACTGATACTAATGTGATATAGAAGTATCTATGGTTACTTAATTGATATAAAAGTATCTACGGATACTAGATTGATATAGAAGTATCTACGGATACTAGTATAAAGGTAACTACAGATATCAGAGTGATAATCCCGTCATCCACTACTATAGAAGTGCAGGCAAGTTAGGAAATAGCTAACAAACAAGTAATTAAATATAAACTTTATATATATTATGTGAATTTTGTGAGTGTATTATATTGATAGGTGAAGGTGCATGTAATGTGGATTTGTATCATAATTTGATGGGGATATGTATTATATATATGTGTGTGTGTGTGTGTGTTGATAATTGTTAGTGTAATGCAAATTTAATACATAATGGGAGCAATATGTGGTATCAGGTAAGCTATGATATGACAAACAAGTAAATGATTGTAAACTTTATATGAATTGGCGAATATGTGGTATTGCTTTGGATTTAATAAAAGTATGCATTGTAAGGATTTGTGTTTATAATTTGATGAAGGTAGTTATATATATGCAAGTGCTAATAATTACTTTGCGATATGTAAATATACATGTACATAATGCCTGTAAGTGGTGAGATTTATAGATTTGCAATGAATGAATAGAAAGATACTGTAATGAGAAAAATAACACATGTGAATTAAGAATTTGATGAAAGGAACTATAAATGGTTTTGTCACACCCCAACCTATAACATGGATACTTCTACTCGTGATTAGAGATAGAAGGACCCAAGATAGATAGGAGTGTCACACCCCACTAGTACAAACATACAAACATCACATACAGAATAATATATCCAGCGTAAATAAAAACTTTAAAAGAAAGAAGAGGGATACAGAACAATAGGAACACTTTTATTAATATACAGAAATAGTTCTTTACATATTACATTAGATTACAAAAAGGACCAATTTACAAAAGCCCAAGATACACTGTTCAAAAGGGTCATCAAAATAATACATTTCTTACAAAAGAAGGGAAAGCCTATACTATAAAACATCCCATCTCTAGTTGCGTTGGCCTTCCCGATGCGACACGCCCAGAACACGCGTACCAAAACCTTCCACACCTGCACGGATAAACACCCGTGCTAAGCGAAATCGCTTAGTGGGGAAACACACAATGCATGACCGCCACTCACAGTGACGGTAACAGAAAACACATGATGACAATACAATTATATATATATATAGATATATCATCATACATAGCCAATTCATTTATTTGCATTCTCATTCAGAATTCTTGCACAAATGCACTCAATAACACCTGCTTAATCATAATGAGTGGATAACGAGTACACATAGATACTTGAGAGTATCGGTTCTATATGATAAACACATAGATACCCAAAGGTATCAAACATTCTTTTTATTTTATTCCAAGTGGTTACACATAGAATCTTAAGAAAGATTCGACAGAAGGATCGCGAGGATCCAATCGGGGACCTGATCAGGGTCCAAATCGTACACATAGCTGCAGCGGCACATAACTCTATTAGGCATGCCTAACTATCCACTTATCCGACATTAGCAGGTTATGCAAAATATTATCACATTTTCATATATATATACTTCATGTAAATAGATAGTCAAAGCTTTAATGAAAACTGCATGCAAAAGAAATTAAGTCGTTAAGCAAAAGAAGGAGAAATCAAATTTGGAAGTCACGTCTGTCGCGCTCGCGACGACTGTCGCGCTCGCGACAGAAGCCAAGCTACACTTCCCCGCCTCGTCTCGCGATCGCGAGAGATCTCGTGGTCACGAGAGGACGGGGGGAATGGCTCTTCTGTCGTGCTCGCGACAGAAGAGAACCTCACACAAGTTTGGTGCTCGAGCACTCTGTCGCGCTCGCGATGGTTGTCGCGCTCGCGACAGAGAGCTCCCTCGAATTCTTCGGCGCGACATCTCTCGCGCCGGCGCGAGGATTGAAACCCCCGCATTCTGTCGCGCTCGCGACAGTGTCGCGATCGCGACAGACACGGGTTTTTCAACCCTTACGCCCAAATTCTGCAGATTTCACACAAATTTCACATCCAAACTTCCAAAATTGATTCCAAAAACTCAAAATTCAGCAAATCAAGCATTCACAACTCATAACATAAATAAAAACCCAACTTCATCATCATTTATCTCAATTAAATCAAGTCAATTACATATCTAATTCTAAGAATTTCCAAAACAACAATTTTAACATCACTTACAACTATTCACATAATTTCCCTCAATTCCTTCAACAATATTCATTCTTTTACATCACATATCACTTTAATTTCAATTTAAGTTATAACCACTCAACTCATAATCCCAATCAAAGCATAAACACATTTATCAAACTCAAATCACAAAATACCCAAAAATATGAACAATTCCCAAACCTTCTCTCCTTAGCTCCTAATCGCGAGCTCCGCTTCCGCTTGCGATTCCTTTTCCTTTATCAGGTCTAGGAGCCTCCTCTGAACCATAAACCCATAACAATCAAGATCAATTTTAGAACAACCCACAATTGAATTTATAAATATTTAAACCTAGAGAAGAGGAAAGAGAAGGATCTAAAATACCCATAACCCCAACTCACCTTTAAGCTTTAAATCCACAAGACAAGCAACTCTAATTACTTCAAATGAAGAAAAGGGAGCAAGATCGGGCCAAGAAGAAGAAGAAAGAAGAAGAAAGAAGAAGAAAAGAGGAAATGGCGTGAGGAAGAGAGGAAGAACGGGAATGGAAAGGGAAATGGCTGATTTCTCACTCTTCACCAACCTCATTAAATGCCCACTTATCCTCCTTGCCACATGTCACACCCTCCTTAAGCCACATGCCATCTAACACATCCTACTCCCATACTTGCCCATACACACTAAGCTAACTCCTATTCATGCATTTACTTCCATACACTCCCACATACTCTAATCTAATTTCCTCTTCTCACTAATACACACACTTATACCATAAATAAATTAAATAATCCAATTTAACACATACATAAAAATACACACATATATACACGGACAGGCTCAAACTACTGGGGTGGTTTTGGGGTGTTACAGGTTTGATGATATTGATGGTTACTTGTGTGTAGTTGTTGATGATTGCACTATACTGATGTTAATTTGAATTGTATATGTGTAGGTTGCTTAAGTATGTGATTTGTATTGATGATCACTGTGAGTGTTCATCCATATTTTGTTGTTCCCTACTAAGCATTATCTGTGACACCGTTTACCGACCACATGATTAGCTCAGCTTAAGAAGTCGAGAACGGTTGCCACATAACCAAAACATAAACACACATACATGCCTAAACCTGTACAAATAAATTTCATCACTCATACATTCACATGCAGCGGATATCTTATGCACATGCTACACATTCACATACTTATATACATCATACACATATACTATAGGCCTACATTACAATACTTAGCTATTACATTCATACATATTACTTGGTTGCAAAAGGTTTAAACCGAATATATAGAAAATTTCATTGGCATCATGTAACACCCCAAAAAACCTACATAACAGACACTCCTAGTGTTGACCATCGATAATACGGGTTCGTCCTTCAACTCACTTTGCATCCAAACCTACACGGATCATAAAAGAAACCCGTGATAAGCGATAACGCTTAGTGGGGAAACAACATATAGTATATACATACATACATGGAATTAGATATCGTAAAAGCAGCATGTGAAGGTTCATATTTTAGTTGTTAACTTATAAGCATGCATATAATTTATACACATAGCACGATTGCTTATACACAATCTAAATCAGCATTCATATAATTATCACAAACTCGGCAATGTACACAGTAGATCATACATAACAAGTTAATTGTTTATATTTATCTTTACTTTATTTATTTAGTTTTGCCTGCAATTCAATGATTTAGATAACGGTTATCGCATTGGTACCCTGAGGTACAGTAAATTTAGTGTATCCGTGGATACTCGCAATCACATAGGTACCCTAAAGTACAGTAAAAATTCCACATATTCAATTTTTCACATTGAAGAATCTAGCAAGGATTCAAATCGCATTGTGATTCCAAAGGAATCAGACATATTGGGCTGCAGCACATTGACCCTATAGGCATGCCTATCTATCCACTACTTGACTCGCAGGCTATAATTATCCAGTTCATTTGTCAATTCAATTAACCACAGATTCAGAACTTACAACAAGTAATTTGTAACTAACAACAAATTCACATTCTTGGTCTCGTCATGCCATTATTTTAACTCATAACATAGCTCATGAAATAACTTGGCATAGATTAAAATATAACAAACCATATAAACTCATTACTCACATGTGATCATCCCATTTGGTATCAGCATTAAGTACTTATCAAGTGTTATTATACTTAACTAATCATCACTTTACCATTTAGACATCAATGATGAATGATCAAGAATTTCACAAAATAGGGTATCTCACGGTCACAATCATTTTGGTTGTCACCGTGACATACCAAAGGTTACAAAACAGAATATCACCTAGGGTATCTCACGGTCACAACCGATTTGGTTGTCACCGTGACATACTTCAATTACTCGAGCAGAATGCAACTCTTGAGTATCTCACGGTTACAACCATTTTGGTTGTCACCGTGACATACTCCTTTTGTGTAAGGCAGAATGTAAATCAAGGTACCTCACGGTCACAACCATTTTGGTTGTTACCGTGACAAACCAAGTTCACTTCGGGCATAATAGAATTCATGGTACCTCACGGTCACAACCAATTGGGTTGTCACCATGACATACCAATCACAACTAGGCAGAATGCAAACCTTGCATACCTCATGGTGGCAATCTCTTTGTTGTCACCATGACCTATGTAAACGTTGCAAAACCCAATCTTTGCAAACAACCTCGTTTCTTATAACATTCACAAAACTTACCATTCAACCATTTCACTCTTATATTAATATGCCAACAAACTTATTAACCAGCATATTACGCAATTTCCATTTTAATTAATGCAATTCATGATGCATAGAATTAAGCACATTACATGTTCCACAACCCTAGTTATAGTTCATTATGTTATAAGCATCTTTTATTCAAATGCCAATAGAGCGCCTCAAGCAATCATATACCATCCAACATTTCATACCAATCACACAGCTAATATCAAAATACCAGCATTTAAGTTTCAATGTAACCAAAATCAACTAGCACATAACAAAACAAGGCAAGTTTCCCAAACCTTGTCACCTAAGCTCCTATTGCTCACTTAGCACTTGATTCCCCAATTTTTGCTTTTCCCTTATCCTTCTTGATTTCTTCCACTACAATTTCCAGAATTGGAACACAAATCAATCCTCAATCCGATAAAGTTAAAACCAGAAAGAGTAGGAGATAAGAACTATAAATGGCCACTTACCCTTCAATTACCACATCTTAAAACTTGATAATCAAAGCAACATTCATAGGATCAAATTAAAGAATTCTAAAGGGAAATCACACTGAAAAGAAGGATAGAAGAAGCAGAATTGAGAGAGATGAAGATGGCTGAAAACACATGCAATTAGTGGCCTTTCTCTCTCCTATTGAACTTATATTTTATGGGAAAGGCTTAGGTGGCAAGGGTAGCTATTGACACCAAGAATTCAACCTCTCAAACCTATCTCCCACTTAGCTTAATTAATCCCCTTTTAGTGCTAATTAACCCACAATTAGCTAAATCATGCAAAGTTACATAAAGGCCACTTAACTTACGTTGTTTCTTCAATTAGGTCCTCAATTACCTACACTTAAGTCCTTATTCATTTACAATTAATCCAGATTTTACAACACACTTCAATTTAGTGTGCTCACTACACACAATTAATCACTTAACCACTAGGGTACATTTACAGCCATTACAACTCTCCCCTCTTAAAAAGAATTTCATCCGCGAAATTCATACCTGAATCAAATAGGTGGGGATGTTGTTCTCGTATAGCCGCTTCAGGCTCCCATATTGCCTCTTCCACTCCATGGTATTGCCAAAGCACCTTCACAAGTTGAATTTGTTTATTCCGAAGTTGCCTTACTTCTCTTCCCAGAATTGCTTTCGGTTTCTCATCATAAGAGAAATCCTGTTGAACCTCAACTTCTTGCACAGGTATCACATGACACTCGTCTGATCGGTACTTTCTCAACATAGACACATGGAAGACATCATAGAGTTTGGCTAAAGCCGGAGGCAAAGCTAACCGGTAAGCCACTGAACCCACTCTATCCAACACTTCATATGGTCCAATAAACCTCGAACTCAATTTCCCTTTCTTTCCGAATCTCAATACCTTTCTCCAAGGAGACACTTTCAAGAAAACTCTGTCACCAACATCAAATTCAATATCCTTCCTTTTTAAGTCCGCATACGACTTCTGTCTATCACTAGCTGCTTTCAATCACTGTTGAATAATTCTAGCCTTTTCTTCTGAATCCCTTACTAAATCCGGTCCAACAAGCTTATGCTTATCTAATTCTGTCCAGCAGATCGCCGTTCGACACCTCCTACCATACAATACTTCATATGGCGCCATACCACTACTTGTCTGAAAACTGTTATTACAGGCAAATTCCATTAGTGGAATGTACTTATCCCAACTCTTAGAAAAATCTAAAACACATGCTCTCATCAAATCCTCTAATACCTGAATAACCCTTTCCGATTGTCCGTCGGTCTGAGGATGGAACGCTGTACTGAAATTCAACTTTGTACCCAAAGTAGCTTGCAGACTCTTCCAGATATTAGAAGTGAACCTTGGATCCCTATCAGATACAATAGATAATGGCACTCCATGAAGTCTGACAATTTCTTTTACATACAATTAAGCCAATCTGTCCATAGAATAATCCATTTGAACTGATATAAAGTGAGCTAATTTTGAAAATCTATCCACAATTACCCACACAACATCTTATTGTTTTGAAATCATAGGCAGACCAGAAACAAAATCCATGGTGACGTTGTCCCATTTCCATTATGGAATGGAAAGAGGGTTCAACAAACCATATGGAACCTGATGTTCCGCTTTCACCCGTTGACAGGTTAGACACTTGGACACATACTTTGCCACATCCTTATTTATACCAGGCCACCAATATAATTGTTTTAAATCCTGATACATCTTATTTTCACCTGGATGCATTGTAAAAACAGTATTGTGTGCCTCATACATCAACCTTTTCCTCAATCCACTATCATTCGCAACACATAACCGATTCCTATAAAACAATACACCTTCCTCATTCACTGAATAGTCAGTATTGTCACCACTCATCACTGACTGGAAAATCTGTTGCAACTTGAGATTGCTTTTCTGTGCAGCAATCAATTCCTCTCTTAGTACTGGTCTTGCTTTCAACTGAGCTAACAATACCCAATCTGTAGTAAACCTCCATCTCACTTGTCTTAACATCATAGCCGAAACAGATTTTCTACTCAATGCATCCGCCACTACGTTGGCTTTCCTAGGATGATAATCCACTATACAGTCATAATCCTTAAATAACTCAAGCCACCTACGCTGCCTTAAGTTCAACTCTTTCTGAGTTAGGAAATATTTCAGGATTTTGTGCTCATTGAAAATCTTACACTTCTCTCCATATAGGTAGTATTGCCAAATCTTTAAAGCAAACACCACAGCTGCCAATTCTAGATCATGAGTCGGATAATTCTGTTCATGTGGCTTAAATTGCCTTGAGGCATAAGCCACCACCTTCCCATCTTGCATCAATATGCAACCCATACCTATACTAGAAGCATCGCTGTACAATACATATTCTTTGCCAGTAATAGGCTGAGTTAAGATTAGTGCCTCAACGACATCCTCTTCAATTGATCAAAACTTGATTGACACCTATCTGACCACTCAAACTTAACTCCCTTTCGAAGCAATCTAGTCAATGGCAAAGCTATTACAGAAACTGCCAACCCCAAGAAACTGCGAACTTCAAGTACATTTTGGGTGGCTTCCAATTTACAATCGCTTCAACCTTAGACGGATCTACCTTAATCCCTTCAGCTGATATCATATGTCCCAGGAAAGATACTTTCTTAAGCCAAAACTCGCACTTGCTCAACTTAGCATACAACTGATGCTTCCTCAAAATCTGAAGTACTATTCTCAAATACTGCTCATGCTCTTCTTCATTCCTTGAATAAACCAAGATATCATCAATAAATACTACCACAAACTGATCCAAATATTGTCTGAACACCCTATGCATTGAGTCCATAAATGCAGCAGGTGCATTAGTTAACCCGAATGGTATTACTAGGAATTCGTAATATCCATACTGAGTTCTGAATGCAGTTTTAGGTACATCTTCCTTTTTCACTGGCAACTGATAATACCCCGACCTTAAGTCTATTTTGGAAAATACACCTGCCCTTTTCAACTGATCAAACAAATCCTCAATTTTTAGTAGAGGATACTGATTCTTCACTGTTATCATGTTTAATTGTCTATAATCTATGCACATTCTCATGGTTCCATCTTTCTTCTTAATAAACAAAACTAGTGTTGCCCAAGGGGACACACTAGGCCTTATAAAGCCTCTATCTAACAGCTCCTGTAACTGTGTCTTTAACTCCTTCAGCTCCATAGGAGCCATTCAATAAGGTGCCTTGGACTCTGGCACTATTCCAGGCAGAACATCAATCGATAACTCCACTTCCCTTATTGGTGGTACCCCAGGTAATTCTTTTGGGAACACGTCAAGGAACTCCCTCACTATAGGTATATCCTGAATTCTCATTGCTCTCTTTTAGAATCTAAAACAAGAGCCAAATAAGCCTCACATCCCTTTCTCAAGCATCGATACACTTGCATGGCTGATAACACATTTACAAGAGGATTAGCACATATACCCCTCACCGTCACTTTACTTCCTTTACTATTACGAAGAACTGCTATCTTTTTCTTACAATCAACTATCGCATTATGCTTCCTTAACCAATCCATACCCAAAATTAGATCAAACTCATCAAAGGTTAATTCTATCAAATCAGCTGGATACACACAACCCTACACTACTAAAGGACAATTCCTATACACCTTATTCACAGACACACTATTTTCTAGTGGGCTTATTACACATATATCATTTTTCAAATATTCAGCATTAAATATTTTATCACATATTCTCTTAGTGCACACATATGAATGAGTTGATCCAGGATCAATTAATGCAAACATCTCTATACCGAAAAGTAGAAAGGTACCTGCTATAACCTCAGGTGCATCTTGATCCTCTCGGGCTTTCATTGCAAAAGCCCGAGTTGGTGCCACAGTAGGCCTGTCCACTGTTTCTGATACAGCTCCACCTCTAGACTGGCCACCTCTGCCTCGTCCTCTTCCGCTTCCTCTGTTAGCCGATGGCAAATTAGAACCACTCTTGCTCTGCTCATGTTGATTCCCGACTGCCTCATATGCTTTAGGACAATTTGCTAAGAAATGTTCGGTGCTTCCACATCTAAAACATGCACCCGATATCCTCCAATTTCTCCCCTATGCCTTTTTCCGCAATGAGGACACTCGTGCACTTCACTCCTGGTACCAGATGTACCTCTACTAGTCCTAGACACATGAGCAGTCCCTTGCTTCTTGCCTCTGGCCGCCGAACTAAATACAGATTCAGCTAGTGGTGCCATCTGAGAATCCCTTGGTCTCTTACCTGAATGAGACCCACCATGATTAGAATTTCTCTTCTGTATTCTTTCTTTCTGTATCCCCAATGACCTCTCAGCTCGCATTGCAACTTGCACTATCCATTAGTAACTCACATTCTACTCAGTGGTCATGGAGATCAATAATGCCTTAATCTGCTCAATCAACCCATCCTTAAATTGTTGACATCTAAATTGCTCGATTAAGACACCCGGCGGTGCATACTTACTCAAGCCGCAGAATTCCTTCTTGTATTCGGCCACGGACATTGCTCTTTGTCTCAGATTCAGAAATTGCTTCCAATTTGCCTCTCTATATGCCTTGGTTACATACTTATTCCGGAATTCCTTTTCGAAAAATTCCCAAGTGATCGGATCCGGAAGCATTAGATGCTGCAGGACTAGTTTCCACCAATCGTAAGTAGAACCTTGAAGCAGCGATACAACACATTCTACTCGCTGGTCTGGAGGGCACCTAATTTCTCCAAGAACCCTTTGCACTTTCTCAACCTAGTATTCAGCTTGCTCATGTAATCTTGTACCACGAAACTCCTCTGCTCTATGCTTCCTCAATGATTCAAGTGGAGCCTTAGGTGTTGTCATTCGATCAAGCACCCTCGCCATGTCTTGAGACATCTTTAATAAGGCCTCCGTCCGAACCATTGGAACCTCATTACCCAAACTGGCTGGCCTAGACTGTCCAGACCCAAACATTTCCACTTCTCGGGGATTAATGCTTTCAACTGTTTCCTCCATCGAGATATGAGAAGGATCCATCGATTCTACACATTAAACAAGGTCATCCGTATTAGATCAACACAACTATAAAAACTTTAAACTACCCCGTTTCCCAGAAAAGATTAAACTTAAGCTCTAATACCATAACTTTTGACGCCCTTTCCCAACCACATGATTAGCTCATCATAAGCAGTCGAGAACGGTTGCCACACAACCAAAACATAAACACACATACATGCTTGAACCTGTACAAATAAATTTTATCACTCATACATTCACATGCAGCGGATATCTTATACATATGCTACACATTCACATACTTATATACATCATACACATATACTGTAGGCCTACATTACAATACTTAGCTATTACATTCATACATATTACTTGGTTGCAAAAGGTTTAAACCGAAAATATACAAAATTTCATTGCCATCATGTAACACCCCCAAAAACCTACATGACAGAACTCCTCGTGTTGACTGTCGGTAATACGGGTTCGTCCTTCAACTCACTTCGCCTCCAAACCTACACGGATCATAAAAGAAACCCATGCTAAGCGATAATGCTTAGTGGGGAAATAACATATTGTATATACATACATACATGGAATTAGATATCATAAAAGCAGCATGTGAAAGTTCATATTTTAGTTGTTAACTTATAAGCATGCATATAATTTATACGCATAGCACGATTGCTTATGCACAATCTAAATTAGCATTCATATAATTATCACAAACTCGGCATTATGCACAGTAGATCATACATAACAAGTTAACTGTATATATTTTTTTTTACTTTGTTTATTTAGTTTTGCCTGCAATTCAATGATGCGGATAATAGGTATTGCATTGGTACCCTGAGGTACAATAAATTTAGTGTATCCATGAATACTCACATTTACATTGGTACCCTAAGATACAGTAAAAATTCCACATATTCAGTGTTTCACATTGAAGAATCCAGCAAGGATTCAAATCGCATTGTGGTTCCAGAGGAATCGGACGCATTGGGCTACAGCACTTTGACCCGATAGGCATACCTACCTTTCCACTACTTGACTCGTAGGCTATAATTATCCAGTTCATTTGCCAATTCAATTAATGACAGATTCAGAAGTTATAACAAGTCATTTGTAATTAACAATAAATTCACATTTTTGGTCAGGTCAAGTGCTTATTTTAACTCATCAAATAGCTCATTAAATAACTTGGCATAGATTATAATATAACAAACCATATAAACTCATTACTCACATGTGATCATCCCATTTGGTATCAGCATTAAGTACTTATTAAGTGTTATTATACTTAACTAATCATCACTTTACCATTTAGACATCAATCATGAATGATTAAAAATTTCACAAAATAGGGTATCTCACGGTCATAACCATTTTGGTTGTCACCGTGACATACCAGAGGTTACAAAATAAAATATCACCTAGGGTATCTCATAGTCACAACCGATTTGGTTGTCACCGTGACATACATCAATTACCCAAGCAGAATGCAACTCTTGAGTATCTCACGGTCACAACCATTTTGGTTGTCACTGTGACATACTCCTTTGTTGCAAGGCAGAATGTAAATTAAGGTACCTCACGGTCACAACCATTTTTGTTGTCACCGTGACATACCAAGTTCACTTCAGGCAGAATAGAATTCATGGTACCTCACGATCACAACAAATTGGGTTGTCACCATGACATACCAATCATAACTAGGCAGAATGCAAACCTTGCATACCTCACGGTGGCAATCTCTTGGTTTTCACCGTGACCTATGCAAACGTTGCAAAACCCAATCTTTGCAAACAACCTCTTTTCTCATAAGATTCACAAAAGTTACCATTCAACCATTTCACTCTTATATTAATACGTCAACCAACTTATTAACCAGTATATTACACAATTTCCATTTCAATTAACTCAATTCATGATGCATAAAATTAAACACATTAAATGTTCAACAACCCCAATTATAGTTCATTATGTTATAAGTATCTTTTATTCACATGCCAATAAAGCTCCTCAAGCAATCATATACCATCCAATATTTCATACCAATCATACAAGTAATATCCAAATACCAGCATTTAACATTCAATGTAACAAAAATCAACTAGCACATAATAAAACAAGGCAAGTTTCGCAAACCTTATCGCCTAAGCTCCTATTGCTCCTTAGCACCTGATTCCCCAATTTTTGCTTTTCCCTTATCCTTTTTGATTTCTTCCACTGAAATTTCCAGTCCAATTTTTAGAATTGGAACACCAAATCAATCCTCAATACAATAAAGTTAAAACCAAAAAGAGTAGGAGATAAGAACTGTAAATGGCCACTTACCCTTCAATTACCACATCTTAAAACTTGATCATCAAAGCAACATTCATAGGATGAAATTGAAGAATTCTAAAGGGAAATCACATGGAAAAGAAGGACAGAAGAAGCAGAATTGAGAGAGATGAAAATGGCTCAAAACACATGCAACTAGTGGCTTTTCTCTCTCCTATTAAACTTATATTGCATGGCAAAGGCTTAGGTGGCAAGGGCAGCTTGTCACAACCCGAAATGTACCCTAGAAGGATTGGGCGTATTGAGGATGAGTAGTGACCAAGTTGTGCAAGTTGAAGTGTTCGTATGCTAAATGGACAATTTAATAATTAATGCTAAAGTTTCGACAAGTGCGACCAATAATAAATTATAAAGATCGAATTAGGACTTAATTGAAAGGATAAAGAATTAATTAGTGGGCTAATGTGAAGGATTACTAAATTATGAATATCAATGTATGAGGTTATGGGAGTTGGAGGATTAAAAAGAGAATTTGACAAAAATATCTAGATTGGACCAATGGTAAAGTGACAAGTGGCAAGGAAATGGGAAGAGGTATATAAGGAAGAGAGAGAGAGAGAGGGCAGAAAATCTGCTCTCTTCCTCTCTCATTCTCCCGTTCTTCCTCTCCTCTTCTTCTTCTTCTTCTTTTCCTTCTTGTTTCATTGTCATTTGCTCTCCCTTAAGATCTAAGCTTAAGATTAGAAGATAAAATTGATTAGATCAAATGATTTAAGTGAAGATTGTGTTAGAAAGGTAAGTTAAGTTTTGATTTCCTTTATTTTTTTTATTAGCTTTTAAACCCTAGATTTGTGATTTGTATATTTGTGTGTGTTTTGATGAGGATTTTGGTTAAGAAAGATTTTGGATGAGTTTGGGAGAAAGAAAGATCAGATAATGAAGCTATTGGAGCAAAGTAGTTGAGGTTAGGGATTTTTGTGTGTTTGCTCTATTTTTGAAATTTTGGGGATTTTGATTATATTATTTGTATGATTAAATTGTGGTTTTTGGTTTAAAATTTGGGTTTTATATTTATGTTGAAGTTTGGATTGTATTGGAGGTTTGGGGTAAGCTTTTCCAAAATTGGGTTAAAAAATTTTCTCTGAAAATCTGAAAAATGCGACTCTGTCGCAAGTGCGATACTTGTCGTGATCGGGATAGAGATGGGTTCTTCACTACCAGTTGAGAGTTCGGTGAGGGGGTGCACTTAGTGCACGAGTCGTGTACGTGGTGCCCATGCACTTGTGCACGAGTTGTGCACACGGTGCAGGAGTCATGCACTTGGTGCACAAGTCATGCACTTGGAGCACGAGTCGTGCCGCTAAGCACGACGTGGCAGTCTCCTCTCCCTCTTGTGCTTGGTTTGTCCCTCTTTGTTTCGCCTTCACTAATTGTGTCTCTGAGCATGACTCGTGCTCAGTTCCTTGTCCGCAGGGCAAGCTTGGCCACTGTCGTGAGCGCGACCAAAGGTCCCGATTGCGACAGTCCCCTCTCTGTTTCAAAATGTTTTTGAAAGATCTTCTTCTTTGCATGGTTTCTCACTTATGCTATGCGTATATGATTTAAAATTTGAATTATTCAATGTGTTTCCATGCATAGTAATTATTGAAATATGAGAATTTGATCTACTATTATTGTGTAATAAATGTATATGTATAATGAAATGTAAGCTTATTTGTTAAGTTTAAATGAATGCTTGATGATTAATAATATGATTACGTTTAATATGTTCTTATGAATACTTCGATCTATGAAACCACACTTGATTAGTTTTAAATATGATAAATGTAATTGTACGTATGATATGCAAATATGTGAATGCATGTGATCATAAAAGAATGTTATAAGTATTTAATGGAATGTTTATATATAAGTGAAACGTGACGAATTCAATAATGATATGGAAAATTTAGCCTGCATGAGTCGGTCGTGGATAGATAGGCATGCCTATAGAGTTATAATACTATAGCCCTTTGTTCTTTTCTGGACCCTGATCAGGTCCCCGTTTGGATCCTCGCGATCGCTAATGTGTACGAATCTTGTATAAGATCCCCAATGTGAAAATGTTTTGAATGAGAAAAATATGATGATGCTTTTCGATTGTACCCACGGGTACCCCCAATGTGTTCTGTTACTCATTTATCCACCCCTTTGACTTAGCAAGCAATTAAAAGATTAATTAATGTGACTTAATTGATAAGTTCTGTGATGGTTTGCAAATGATTATGTGAATAAGCATCTGATGCATTTATTGAAATGCCATTTGAACTTGTGCGCTATGCATTCCTCTATTCTATATCCTTTATGGACACCTATGTGAAAATGTGCGGTATCTTAAAATACATTAATGCTTAGCATCTGAACCTAATGTCAGTTAAATGAAAAGAAGTATAGCAAATAATGTTTAATCCAATGTAGATGTGTGAATGACTATTGACTGCATAAGAATTTTATATGTGATAAATGAATGTCATTAATTTGTTTAAAAGTTAGAAGTATGTATGTCTTTATATAGTCTTTGCAAAGAATTATTGAAGTAACTAATATGCGTATTTGCTATATTTTGATACTAAATAAATGAGCTTTATGAATGTAGTCGATTATATGTTTATAACGAGAATATAGGTATGTTATGTATTGTCTGCCTTCTGAACCTTAGCTTGAATGACCAATGTAAGTATATTGGTAAGAATCCTTGTGTATTATTTGTTGGTTCTCAGTGATTACGGTAATGGTATATTGATTTATAGTTAAAGGGAAATGAAGTATTAAGCATGATATAGATAACTGAATTTAGGAAATCAGTTATGATTGAACCTGGAATAAGTGTATAAGATTTTCTATAGAACTACGTGGTTCTGATTCCGCAACCGTAGGGATACGTAGGAAGCTTGGAATAATTGTTTCAAGCCCGAACCAAATCTGAATATTAAAATTTTTTGTTTAGTTTTGAGCAAGTAACGGTTTGATTAAAATGAAATGTTTTGATTTAAGTATTGATATTGTAATTCGTATGATTTTGAAATAGTTATAATAATGGGAATTTATGAACTTTATATTTTGAACCTTAAAATGTATTTCGGGAATTTATGAAGTATAACTATCTATAGGGCCATTAAGTGATTTAAAGTATATGATAAGTCTTGTATAATATATTTTTGATTAAAAAGTAAATAAGTATTTCTGTTTATGGTTTATAAGACGCTAATGTATGTGTAATGGCTTAAGTTTTCATAATAAACTAAAGAATATGAATTTGTGATAGTTTTAATCGGTATATCTTATGCTTATAAATATGTGTAAATGCATGTGCTAGTTTTTGCCAATCACTGTGAGTGGTTGGTTATTATTTATTTGCAGACCCTTCCTAAGCATTATCGCTTAGCACGGGTGTTTCTCCGTGCAGGTTAGGAGATCAGAGTAGCGCAGCGGTCCGCTGAGTTTTGGCTAGCAAGTCGGTAGAGTTTATAGGAAGTGTTATTATTTTCGAAATATAATTAAGTTTATTTATGTGGTTTTGTGATAAGTTGTAATATTCTATAGTGCGAATAATGGTGTGTTGATGACATAGGTGTCACACCCCGTTTTCCCCCTAGTAGTCTGAGCCAAGTGTATGTGTGTCTGTGTATGTGTTGGCATGTGTTATGGCATTTTTGGATTGTATGCATGCATTGTGGGCTTTGATAGAGTGTGGATGCATCCATGTTAGTAGTGTGTGCATTAGTGAGGGTTGGTCTTGAGTGTAGTGTCATGCATGGGTGTTGGGTGTGAGTGGTCAAGTTTCACCAATCATAGGATGGCGTATGGTTAGGGTTTTAGGTAGTGGTTATAAATAGAAGGAGAGAGAAGAAAGGGCAGCCATATACCTCATTGCCGTTCTCCTCCTCCTCTTTATCCCTTCTTCCTCTTTTCTCTTCAAGAAAGTGTGCCCTAGTGTCAATCCAAGTGGTTGTGGTGGAAATTGATCATCTCTCAAGTTTCATTTGGGTAAATAGTTGAGTCTTCTTCTTCTTCTTCTTCTTCTTCTTCTTCTTCTTCTTCTTCTTCTCATGGTCTGTTAGAGTGTGTTCTAACTTAGGGCTTTTTGCATTTGTGTGATTCTTGGGTTTCCGATTTAGAAGTGCCTACTCGTGATCCCAAGGGGAAAGAGAAGGCCAGTAGGAGTAGAACGTGCAATAAGGAGCATAGGATTCTGCAAGTTTGGGAATTTCTGCATCTTTTTTGTGTTTATTATGGTTGAATAATGTGCTGGAAATCTGATGGTTTTGTGATGGGTTTTGTGATGAGTTTTGTTTGATTAAGTTATAATGCATGAATATTGAACTATGAGAGCAGATTTGAGTTAAAAGGATTTGTTGTGATTTTTCTAGGTTGCTACTGTCAAAATCCTGAGTTTTGGTTGGTTCTTAAATTGATTATTTTTGAATGTGTAAAATAGGCGTTGGTGCTGTTGTTTGTGTTGGGATATGCCGATATCAGGTAAGTTGTTGTTGGAAATTGGTTTTTGAAGTTTTGGGCAAGTTTTGATATGAAAGGAGTTCTGCAGATTCAGATCCAAGAATCGATGTATCCAGGTCCCGATTGAATTAACATCTTTCGATCGGACATCCCTAGAGTACACAACACTCGGCTGTCGATTGCAAGATGGGAAGTCTCGATCGGGAAATGGAAAGCATGATTCGTGCTTTTGCTGCGAGCCAGGTCACGATACGTGCTGAGGAGCAGGACTCGTGAAATGGTATAGAGAGGCAACACGAGTCGTGCCATGTTGGCACGAGTCATGTCCCCTGCTCTCCCTTCCCGATCATTTACTCTCTCTTTCGATCGGCTCTCGGTCGTCCGTGCGATTAGGTGCGTGACTACCGAACAGAAGGTGGGAGATTCAAATCGGAACTCACCGAAGGTCAGGCGATTCGTGCGGGCTGGAAGCCCAGTCACGAGTCGTGCTGCACAAGTACGATTCACGATAGGGCTTGGGGCATCAGCACGAGTTGTGTTGTACAAGTACGACTCGTGCTCCTGTTCCTCCCACACGATCGGCAATTTTTGGCCTGGATAGAATGTCGACACGAGACTCACGATAGGGCTTGGGGCATCAGCACGAGTCGTGTTGTACAAACACGACTCGTGCTCCTGTTCCTCCCACACGATCGGCAATTTTTGACCTGGATAGAATGTCGACATGAGTTGTGTCGATCCTTCATGACTCGTGTCCTTGCCCCTCCTCTTGCGATTGGCCTTTGGCCACTGTCGCGAGAGCGACAGTGAACCTCCGCTTTGCCAGCTTTTCCGAAATTGCCCTATTTTGTCTAAAATGAATTTCTTATCTCCTCTGCATGAATTTTTATTACTGTGTGATACCTATATCATGCTTCTATATGAATAATGCTATGATTAATTCATGATAAATTATATGCTATGTTTTGGAATATGATTATCTTATGCATGACCTGTAAGAGTCAGTCTTGTGGATAGTCAAGCATGCCTAATAGAGTTCTTTAGCTGCAGCCCTCTGTTCCGTTTGGACCCTGATCAGGTTCCCCGTTTGGTTCCTCACGAACCTCAATGTGTTTGGATCTTGTTTAAGATCAGCTCAGTAAAATGTTTTTAAAAGGAAATTATGATGTTGCTTTTTGATTCATACCCGTAAGGTACCGCCATGCGTTCGATTCGTATCCGTAAGGTACCGCCATGTGTTTGCTCGTTATCCACTATTGTGAGTCAGCAAGTGTATTGTTTGTTTTGTTATGATTGTGAGAATGTGAACATCCGATCGGTTATTACTATCAGTATGTGAAACAATATGTATATGAATGTGTATTTGGACTTACAAATGGTTTATATGTGATCCAGTTATGATTATATTATATGATTATCAGCTTTTGCCATATGTTTGTGTTTTTGCTTTGACGACTACTGTGAGTAGCCGTCCATATTATTTGTTACACACCATTTGCCCCCTAAAAGTTCGAGCCATGTTTGTGCATGCATTTTTATATGTGTATTTGCATGTCATAAGGGTATTGTGGGAATTTCATGTTTTATGGGTTTTGTTATAGTGTGGGTGCTCATTTGATACTAGGGTGAGAATTAGATGGGTTGCGTTTGGGTGTGCTTGAGCACACCATAGTAGGATGTGTTTGTGAGGTTCTGCTTGTGTGTGTGTGCTCACACATTTCTAGGGTGTTATAAGTGGGGTTTGCATTGTGTGTGTGCAATGCATGTGGTTTGGGTGTGAGTGGATAATCTCCACCACTAGAGAGATGCCATGTGTCTAGGGTTAAGTAAGAGTAAGTAAAAGGAGGAAAGGAAAAAGGAAATCAGATCTTTCCATCCCTTTTCCCGTTCCTCTTCTCCTTCTACTACCTTTCTTCCTCTCTTTCACTCTTTAGTGTGCCCTAGTTGGGATTCAAGCTCTTGGTGGTGGGAATTGATCATATCTTGAATTTATTTAGTAAGTTTTCTACATTTTTCATCTTGTTCTTCCTCCTCTTCATCTTTTCTTCTTCTAGATGGTTTGGGTTTTTAATCTAGAGTTTGCATTTTGTGTGTTTTTTTTGTTGGGTTGCTGTTAGTTGAGCCTCCTCGCGACCCTAAAGGCAAGGAGAAGGCTGGTATTAGTGGCACCAAGTGATTTGGAGCTTAAGAGATTCAGGTTTGGGAACTTTCTTTTAAGGGATGTTCATATGTGGGTTTTGAGATATGCATGAATTTCTGGAAATTTGTGGGTTCTTGATGTTCTTTGTAGTTTTAAATGTTATGGGTTTTGATTTAGATATGTTAAGGAAGCTTGATTGTGAGTTATTGAACTCAATTGTGTACTTGATTAAGATGATGAATGAATAGTGCTGAGATTTAGATTATGTAAATCGATATGGTTCTTAGCATGATTTAATTTGAATCCTTGGTGTAAATGTTGTGTTTTATGTTGCTAATGATGTTTGGGTTGCTGGAATAGAGGTAAGAAGAGGTTTGAGTTGAATAAGTGTGTTTGGGGGTCGTGAAAATGGTATTTTCTGCAGATTTTCTGGGCAAGGGTTGGAAATCCTGACTCTGTCGCGAGCGCCACATTGTCGAGAGGTCGCGACAGAGTCCAGTAGTAGTAGCTCTCGCACGCTATCGAGATTTCTGCTGAGCCGTACAGCAAGGCTGCTGTCACGAGCACGACGTCTGTCGCGAGTGCGATTGAGTGCTCGGCTGCCAAGCTGTTTTGGGTGATCCTCCATCGTGAGCCCGCTCTCGAGCGCGAGTGCGACAGATCGGGCTGGCAGCTCATTGTCGCGAGCGCGACCCCTATTACGAGCGCGACAGTGAGATGTGTTTGATCCCCCGCGAGATCACGACGATCGCCGTGGCTGTGACATGGGCAAGTTTGCCTCTGTCGCGAGCGCGACAGTGACTTCCTTCATGCCCTGTTTTTCGATTTTATCCTTTCTTCTAAAATGAATTTCAAATGTTTTCTTCATGAACTTTTACATCTGAATGCTATATTGTATGCTTAGTTATATGTGCATATTATGAATCCTTTATGATAAATGATATGATATGATTTGGAACCTGAATTGGATTACCCATGACCTCCGAGAGTCAGTCTAGTGGATAGTTAGGCATGCCTAATAGAGTCTTTTAGCTGCAGCCTCAGTTCCATTTTGACCCCGATCAGGTCCCCGTCTTGTTCCTTGCGAACCCTTATGAATTTTGGATGTTGTTTAAGGTCTCTCCGAAAATTGTTTTGAATGTGATAAAATAAATGGTTTCTCGATTCGTACCCGTAAGGTACTGTCTGTATTCGATTTGTACCCGTAAGGTACTATCTGTGTACTCGTTATCCACTACTGCGAGTCAGTAGGTGCTTTATTTGTTTTGTTCTACTTTAAAATGATTACAAGATTATGATATCCGAGTGAGTATGATAATACGTATGAGCTATCAGTTAACATGTGTGTGAATGTAGATATGAGCTTCTGAATGTATGTATTGTAAGTATGATTATATATCTGACATGATTATCCGCATATGTCATATAGTATGTGTTATGTTTTGACGACCATTGTGAATGGCCGTCCACTCTTTTTTTGTGTGTTTTCCTCACTAAGCGTTATCACTTAGCACGGTTTTTATTCGTGCAGGTGCGTAAGGCATTTTGCTTTGGGAGAGTCACTACCAGTCAAGCCAACACAGAAGGGGTTAGTGTGAGGGCTATTTTTGTAATAGTTATGATCATTCTTTTTGTATTAGAACTCTCATTATATCTGTAATTTTGTAAGCTTCCACTCTGTATATTTTGGATATGTAATTATTTTGTAACATCAGTTCGATCAGAACATTATTGTAATGAATGTTGTTATAGTAATGCATGATCATGATGATGTTTCACTAAAGTTTTAATTTATGTTGTTTTTCCGTATGTCTTTGATATATGAATGTTTGCTTTGTATCGACCAGCTTGGTGTGGCACCCTTGCTCCTATGGCATCTCACTCCAATCCGGATGGGTTCGCCTACGTATGGGTAGGGGGTGTTACAGTTTTTGGTATCAGAGCCCCGGGTTTAGGCGTTTCTGGGTGTTGATGTGTATAGATGTGTATATGTCTAGGATTGTGTTGGCTGATGTGGTTGTCTTTGTTTATTTAGATGGATTCTGATTCTGTTCGAGGGTCATTTGAGGGGTCAGCTGAAAGCGTGAATCCTCAAGTTGTTGATCCTTCAGTTTCTGTGTCGGCTCAACCTGCTAGGGTACAGCTCGAGCCCGTAGCCATGCCTTTCGAGGTGATGCTTAAGCTATCTCAAGACATGGCTCAAGTCTTAGAGAGAGTGACTGCCCCTAAGGCCCAGATTGAGAGTTTGAGAAGAGCTGGTGCTGAAGACTTTTGTGGGACGGGTTTCGCTGAGTCTAAGGTCAGTGAGAAGTAGATTGACAAAGTGAAGCGTGCTTTGAGAGAAGTTCGGTGTCCTCCTGATCAGAAACTAGAGTGTGCTTTGGCTTTGCTACAAGGGTCTGCATATGAATGGTGGGAGTTAGTTTGTAGACATCCTCAGTTGCCTGACCCGATTACTTGGGAGTTTTTCAAAAGAGAGTTCACGAACAAGTATGTGACTCAAACATACACGGATGCAAGATGGGCTCAGTTCTTGAGTTTAAAATAGCGGGTTATGTCTGTGTCTGATTTTGAGAAGGAGTTTAATCGGTTAGCTAAGTATGCACCGGAAGGTATTTTGACAGAGGAGTTCAGGTGTAGGCACTTTGAGACCGGGTTGAATGAGGCGCTACGTGCGATGTTAATTTCTCTGATGAGTACTCCTGGAGTTGGGTACTATCAGATTGTGCAAGCTGCTATTAGGGCTGAGAGGTCAGAATCTGTTTTGAGAGAGAGGGCTCAGAGGAGGAATCCTTCTTGTGGTGGTTCATCTTCTTCATCCTCGGGAAAGAGGTCAAGGAACCGGCAGGATGAATCATTTGCAGGCCCGGCTACTAGAGGTAGAAGACAAGGTTCAGCAGCGGTGTTTGGTTCTGGTAGAGGCGGTGCTGGTGGTAGGATCGAGTCGATGCCTGTGTGCTCTCATTGCAGTAATCCCCATTGGGGTGAGTGTAGGTGGCTCATAGGCGGGTGTTCAGATGTGGGAGCACTGAACACTTTTTGGCCAACTATCCGAGATTGAATGAGGATTCGGGTGCTCAGAGAGAGACAAGTAGAGTTGATTCGAATGCCACGCAAACTAGTCGTGGTAGAGGCCGTGGAAGAGGTCGAGGCGATTGACCTAGAGAAGGAGCTGCATCTGAGTCAGTTGAGCGTCTGCTACCTGTTCCAGCTAGAGCATATGCTATGAGGGCTAGAGATGAGCAGGATGCTCCAGATGTGATAGCTAGTAAGTTTCTACTCCATGACATTGAATTATATGCTCTAATTGACCCTGGTTCCACACACTAATATTTGTGCACAGATAAGTTAAATGATAAGTTGCATGAGGTAGATCAGTTAGATTATGAGATATGTGTGACCAGTCCTTTAGGGCATAGTGTCAATGTGAGTAGAATGTATAGGAATTGTCCCCTATTGGTTGAGGGAGTTGAGTTTCTAGGGGATTTGATTGAGTTGCCATTCAGAGAGTTTGATTTGATTATGGGTATGGATTGGTTGGGTAAGCACCGGGCAGTGGTCGATTGTCATATGAAGACAGTTGTGTTTCGGGATAGAGATCGGTTGTTTGTGGTTGTTAAAGGTTTGGGTGCTAGTTCTTTGAATAATGTGATTTCTGCAATGCAAGCTAAGATATTTATTAGGAAGGGTTGTGAGGCTTTTCTGGCGGTGGTGTTGGATTCCAAGAGGGACCAATTTAGGATTGAGGATATCCCAGTTGTTCGAGAGTTTGGTGATGTGTTTTCGAGCGAGTTGCCCGGTTTGCCTCCTGAGAGAGAAGTGGAGTTGTCCCTAGAGATAGTGCCGGGTACTTCGCCTATGTCGAAAGCACCTTATCGGATGGCTCCTGTAGAGTTGAGAGAGCTCAAAACTCAGCTACAAGAGCTATTGGATAAGGGGTTTATTCGACCCAGCATATCTCTATGGGGCGCTTCGATTTTATTTGTTAAGAAGAAGGATGGTTCTATGAGGATGTGTATCGACTATAGGAAAATCAATAAGGTCACAGTGAAGAACAAGTATCCATTGCCTAGGGTCGAGGATTTGTTTGATCAGCTCCAAGGTGCGGGTATCTTTTCGAAGATTGATCTTCGGTCAGGGTATTATCAGTTGCGAGTTCAGGATGCGAATGTGGTTAATACTGCATTTCGGACTATGTATGGCCACTATGAGTTCCTTGTAATGCCGTCTGGTTTGACCAATGCACCTACGGCATTCATGGATTTGATGAATCGAGTGTTCAAGCCATATCTTGATCGATTTGTAGTAGTATTCATAGATGATATCTTGGTTTATTCCAAGGACGAGAGTGAGCATGAGAAGCATCTTCGGTTGGTTTTGCAAGTTCTGAGAGAGCATCGATTGTTTGCGAAGCTTAGTAAGTGTGATTTTTGGCTTCGGGAAATATCATTCTTGGGGCATATTGTGTCAGCTAAGGGTATTCAAGTGGATCTGTCTAAGATTGAGGTGATTATTGATTGGAAAGCGCCTAGAAATGTTCAAGAATTGAGGAGTTTTCTTGGTTTGGCGGGCTATTATCATCGGTTTGTGAAAGGTTTCTCAGTTATTACTGCTCCGATGATGAGATTGTTGCGGAAAGGAGTTAAGTTTGAGTGGTAAGATAAGTGCCAGCTTTGTTTTGAGAAGTTGAAGCGTTTGTTAGTTGAAGCTCCTATACTTACTCAACCCATCTCTGGTAAGGAGTTTGTAATGTATAGTGACGCTTCAGGTGTCGATCTTGGTTGTGTGCTGATGCAAGAGGGAAAGGTTGTGGCTTATGCTTCCCGTCATTTAAAGCCACATGAGAGGAACTATCTGACGCATGATTTAGAGTTGGCAGCTGTGATCTTTGCTTTCAAGAATTGGCAGCATTATCTGTATGGGGAGAAGTGTAGAATTTTTACGGACCATAAGAGCTTGAAGTATCTCCTCACATAAAAGGACTTGAAAATGAGACAGTGCCGATGGCTTGAGTTATTCAAGGACTACGACTGCATATTGGATTACCATCCTGGTAAGGCCAATGTTATGGTTGATGCTTTGAGTTGAAAGCCGGTTTTTGCTTTGTTCTTGAGGCGATTTAAGCGGAGGTTTGATTCAGATGGAGCTTTGATTGCCCAATTGAGAGTGAGGCCTACTTTGAGACTGAGAATTGTGGATGCACGGAAGGATGATGAGAGGCTACAGCGGGTTTTGCATGAGGTTAGTTCTGGTAAGCAGTCAGAGTTCTCAGTTCTGGACGGAGTGCTGATGTATAGAAATCGCTTGTGTGTGCCAGAGAATGAGGAGTTAAGGAAACAGCCTTTAAATGAGGTGCACGCTACGGTTTCACTATGCATCCCAGTGGTGACAAGATGTACCGCGACATGAAGCAATTCTATTGGTGGTCCGGTATGAAGAGGGATATTGTGGATTTTCTGTCTAAGTGCTTGACTTGTCAGCAGGTAAAGGTTGAGCATCAAGTTCCTTCGGGATTGCTCACACTTTTATTCGTTTTCGAGTGGAAATGGGATGATATTGCCATGGACTTTGTATCTGGTTTGCCTTTGACTCAGAAGAAGCATGACTCAATTTGGGTGATAGTGGATTGGCTTATGAAGTTTGCTCATTTTCTGCCAGTTAGAGTGGATTATCCGATGGATAAGTTAGCTGGTATCTATGTGGAAGAGGTGGTCAGATTGCATGGAGTGCCATTGTCCATAGTGTCAGATCGGGACCCAAGGTTTACTTCGAAGTTTTGGAAAGAGTTGCAAAGCGCTTTGGGTACCAAGTTGAACTTCAGTACGACGTTCCATCCTCAGACAGATGGTCAGTCAGAGAGGGTGATTCAGATCTTAGAGGATATGTTGTGAGCTTGTGCATTTGATTTTTCAGGTAGTTGGGACAGATATGTGCAGTTGATGGAGTTTGCCTACAACAACAGTTATCAGTCGAGCATTGGTATGTCACCATATGAGGCTCTGTATGGTCATCAGTATAGGACTCCAGTTTGTTGGACTGAATTATCTGAGCGTTCAGTTATTGGGCCAGAGTTGGTTAGGGATACAGAGGAAAAGATCAGAGTGGTGCAGCGGAATTTAAAGGCAGCTAAAGATCGGCAGAAGTCTTATGCTAACCTTAAGAGGAAAGATGTTCAGTTTGAGGTCGAGGTCAATGTTTTTCTTACAGTTTCTCCTTGGAGGAAAGTACTTCGATTTGGAAAGAAGGGTAAGCTTAGTCCTAGATTTATTAGACCGTATGAAGTGTTAGCTAAGATTGGTCCGGTAGCCTATAGGTTGGCTTTACCGATGGAGTTAGCAAAGTTACATGATATTTTCCATTTGGGATTCAAGCTCTTGGTGGTGGGAATTGATCATATCTTGCATTTATTTAGTAAGTTTTCTGCATTTTTCATCTTGTTCTTCTTCTTCTTCATCTTTTCTTCTTCTAGCTGGTTTGGGTTTTTAATCTAGGGTTTACATTTTATGTGTTTTTTTTGTTGGGTTGCTGTTAGTTAAGCCTCCTCGCGACCCTAAAGGCAAGGAGAAGGCTGGTATTAGTGGCACCAAGTGATTTGGAGCTTAGGAGATTCAGGTTTGGGAACTTTCTTTTAAGTGATGTTCATATGTGGGTTTTGAGATATGCATGAATTTCTGGAAATTTGTGGGTTCTTGATGTTCTTTGTAGTTTTAAATGTTATGGGTTTTGATTTAGATATGTTAAGGAAGCTTGATTGTGAGTTATTGAACTCAATTGTGTACTGGATTAAGATGATGAATGAATAGTGCTGAGATTTAGATTATGTAAATTGATATGGTTCTTAGCATGATTTAATTGGAATTCTTGGTGTAAATGTTGCATTTTATGCTGCTAATGATGTTTGGGTTGTTGGAATTGAGGTAAGAAGAGCTTTGAGTTGAATATGTGTGTTTGGGGGTTGTGAAAATGGTATTTTCTGCAGATTTTCTGGGCAGGGGTTGGAAATCCAGACTCTGTCGCGAGTGCGACATTGTCATGACAGAGCCAGGTGGTAGCAGTTCTCGCGCGGCGTCGAGCTTTCGGGCGAGCCGTGCAGCAGGGCCGCTGTCGCGAGCGCGATGTCTGTTGCGAGTACGACAGAGTGCTCGGCTACCGAGCTATTTTGGGCGATCCTCTGTCGCGAGCGCGCTCTCAAGCACGAGCACGACAGATCGGGCTGTCGCGAGCATGACAATAAGATGTGTTTGATCCCCCGCGGAATTGCGACGGCCACTGTGGTCGCGACCTAGGCAAGTTTGCCTCTGTCACGAGCGCGATAGTGACTTCCTTCATGCCCTGTTTTTTGATTTTGTCCTTTCTTCTAAAATGAATTTCAAATGTTTTCTTCATGAACTTTTACATATGTATGCTATATTGTATGCTTAATTATATGTGCATATTATGAATCTTTTATGATAAATGATATGATATGATTTGGAACCTGAATTTGATTACGCATGACCTGCGAAAGTCAGTCTAGTGGATAGTTAGGCATGCCTAATAGAGTCTTTTGGCTGTAGCCTCAGTTCCATTTGGACCCCGATCAGGTCCCCATCTGGTTCCTCGCGAACCCTTATGAATTTTGGATCTTGTTCAAGGTCCCTCCGAAAATTGTTTTGAATGTGATAAAATAAATGATTTCTCGATTCGTACCCGTAAGGTACTGTCTGTATTCGATTCGTACTCGTAAGGTACTGTTTGTATACTCGTTATCAAGTACTGTGAGTCAGCAGGTGCTTTATTTGTTTTGTTCTGCTTTGAAATGATTACAAGATTATGATATCCGAGTGAGTATGATAATACATATGAGCTATCAGTTAACATGTGTATGAATGTGGATATGAGCTTCTAAATGCATGTCTGTATTGTAAGTATGATTATATATCTGACATGATTATTCGCATATGTTATACTGTATGTGTTATGTTTTGACGACCATTGTGAATGGCCGTCCACTCTTTTGTTGTGTGTTTTCCCCACTAAGCGTTATCGCTTAGCACGGTTTTTATCCGTGCAGGTGCGGAAGGCGTTTTGCTTTGGGAGGGTCATCGCCAGTCAAGCCAACACAGAAGGGGTTAGTATTAGGGCTATTTTTGTAATAGTTATGATAATTCTCTTTGTATTAGAACTCTCATTATATCTGTAATTTTGTAAGCTTTCGCTCTGTATATTTTTGATATGTAATTATTTTGTAACATCAGTTTGATCAGAACATTATTGTAATGAATTTTGTTATAGTAATGCATGATCATGATGATGTTTCTCTAAAGTTTTAATTTCCGCTATTTTTTCATATATCTTTAATATATGAATGTTTGCTTTGTATCGACCAGCTTGGTGTGACACCCCTGCTCCTACGACATCTCACTCCGATCCGAATGGGTTCGCCTACGTATGGGTGGGGGGTGCTACATTATTGTTGTGTTTTCCCCACTAAGCGTTATCGCTTAGTACGGGTGCTTTATCCATGTAGGTGCGAAAGGTGATTAAATTTTTGGAGAGTCGCTGCAGTCAAGCTAACACAGAGGTTGATGTAATTATTGGGATATATCAGAGTAGTTTTGTAATGAATATTATTACTGCATTTGCGAATGATTGATTATATTGTTTAAAAGTTTTAATTCCACTGCATTTTCGTATTTATGATGTATGTCTTTGTCTGATCTGCTTGGTGACACCCTGATTCATACGGCTTCTCACTCCCTTTGGGGATGGGTTTGCCTACATATGGGTAGGGGGTGTTACAGTTTTTGGTATCAGAGCCTAGGTTTAAGCATTTTCTGGGTATTATTGTGCATAAATATATGTTTAGGATTGTTTTGGCTGATGCGGTTGTCTTTTTGTTTGTTTTAGATATCTTCTGACTCGGTGCGTGGGTCACTTGAGGGGTTCGCAGAGAGTGTGAATCCTCAAGAAATAGATCCTTCTGTGTCTTTATTAGCTCTACCAGCTAGGGTACAACCTGAGGCTGCAGCCATGCCCTTTGAGGCCATGCTAAAGATTTCGCAAGATATGGCTAGAGTCTTCGAGAGGGTGACTGCCCCTAGAGCCCCTATTGAGAGTATGAGGAAAGCAGGGGTAGAGGACTTTTATGGGACTGGATTAGATGAGTAAGAGTTTGCTAAGAAGTGGTTAGAGAAGGTAGAGCGAGCTTTAGATGAGATTCGGTGTCCACCTAAAAGGCAGGTAGAGTGTGTGGTTGCATTGCTTCAGGGTTTTACCTATGATTGGTGGAAATTGGTCCGTAGGCATCCTCAGTTTCCTAACCCTGTTACTTGGGAGTTCTTTGAGAGGGAGTTCACCAGTAAGTATGTAACTCAGGCTTATAAGGATGCGAAGTGGGCTCAGTTGCTTAGTTTGAAGCAGAGGGTTATGTAAGTATTCGAGTTTGAGAAAGAGTTCAACCGGCTTGCAAAGTATGCTCCAGAGGGTGTGTTGACAGAGGAGTTTAGGTGTCGGCACTTTGAGGCTGGGTTGAATGAGTCGCTGAGAGCCATGCTTATTTCTATGATGAGTACTCCTGGTATTGGGTATTATCAGATTGTTCAGGCAGTAGTGCAGGCTGAGAGATCAGAGTCAGTGTTGAGAGAGAGGGCACAGAGAAGGCATCCCTCTCTTGGAGAATCGTCATCGCCATCGTCCTCGGGTAAGAGGTTTAGGAACCCGCAGGATAATTCATCTTCAGGTCCGGCTTCTAGAGGCAGGAGATAGGGTTCAGCTATGAGTTTGAGCTCTGGTAGAGGTGGATCGGGTAATAGGACTGAGGTATTGCCCGAGTGTTCTCATTGCAGTAAGCGCCATAGGGGTGAGTGCAGGTGGCTCATAGGTGGCTGTTTCAGATGTGGGAGCATAGATCATCATATGGCTAGTTGTCCTAGATTGGGTGAGGCTTCTAGTGATCAGCGTGAGGCCAGTAGAGTTGGGTCAAATGCACTGCAATCCGGTCGGGTTAGGAGCAGAGGTAAAGGTTGAGGTGGTCGGCCTAGTGGGGGAGCTCCATCTGAGTCAGTTGATCATTTCGTGACAGTTCCAGCTAGGGCATATGCTATGAGAACTCGTGATGAGCAGGACGCCCCAAATGTGATAGCTTGTAAGTTCCTACTCTTTGACACTGAGATTTATGCTCTAATTGATCCTGGTTCCACACATTCATATTTGTGCATGAATAAGTTGTTTGATAGATTGCATGAGGTTAATCAGTTCAACTATGAGGTTTGTGTGGCCAGTCCTTTAGGGCATAGTGTCAATGTGAGTAGAGTGTATAGGAATTGTCCCCTTCTAATTTAAGGTGTTGACTTTTCTGCTGATTTGATTGAGTTGCCTTTTCGGGAGTTTGATTTGATCTTGGGTATGGATTGGCTTAGTAAGCATCGGGCAGTGGTTGATTGTCATAGAAAAGTGGTTGGGTTGCGAGATAAGGATCAGTCTCCAGTGATTATTAAAGGTTTGGGTTCAGGTACCTTGAGTAACGTGATTTCTACTATGTAAGCCAAGAGGTTCATGAGGAAAGGTTGTGAGGCATTCCTAGCAGTGGTATTGGATTCTAAGCGTGACCGGGTTAAGATTGAGAATATCCCAGTTGTTAGGGAGTTTGGTGATGTGTTTCCAAGCGAGTTACCTGGTTTGCCTCCTGAGAGAGAAGTTGAGTTGTCCATAGAGATAGTGCCTAGTACTACTCCCATTTCGAAAGCACCTTAAGGAATGGCTCCTGTAGAGTTGAGAGAGCTCAAAACTCAGCTACAAGAGTTATTGGATAAGGGGTTTAGTAGACCCAGCATATCTCCATGGGGAGCTCAAGTGTTGTTCGTAAAGCAGAAGGATGGTTCCTTGAGGATGTGTATCAACTATAGGCAAATTAATAAGGTCACAGTTAAGAACAAGTATCCTTTGCTTAGAGTCGAGGATTTGTTTAATCAGCTTAGAGACACGGGTGTCTTTTCAAAGATTGATCTCCGATCGGGTTACTATTAGCTTCGGGTTAAGGATGCAGATGTGGTTAAGACTGCCTTTCGTACGTGATATGGCCATTATGAGTTCCTTGTGATTCTGTTTGGTTTGACTAATGCACCTGTGGCATTTATGGATTTGATGAAACGAGTGTTTAGGCCATATCTCGATCGATTTGTGGTAGTTTTTATTGATGATATCTTGGTTTAGTCGAGGGATGAGAGAGAGCATGAGGAGCATCTTCGGTTAGTGTTACAAGTTTTGAGAGAGCACCGTTTGTTTGCGAAGCTTAGCAAGTGTGATTTCTGGCTTCGGGAGGTGTCGTTTTTGGGCCATATTGTGTTAGCTAAGGGTATTCAAGTTGATCCGGCCAAGATTGAGGCGATTGTTAATTGGAAAGCGCCTAGGAATGTCATAGAGGTGAGAAGTTTTCTCGATTTGGCAGGGTATTACCGCCGGTTTGTGAAGAGTTTTTCAGTCATTGCTACTACTATGATTAGATTATTGAGGAAAGGAGTTAGATTTGAGTGGTTGGATAAGTGCCAGGCTTGTTTTGAAAAGCTAAAGTGATTGCTGGTTAAAGGTCCTGTACTTACTCAGCCTCGATTGGGTAAAGAGTTTATGATGTACAGTGATGCATCAGGTGTCGGGCTCGGTTGTGTGTTGATGTAAGAGGGGAATGTTGTGGCCTATGCTTCTCGTCAGTTGAAGCCTCATGAGAAGAACTATCTGACGCATGATTTGGAATTGGCGGCTGTGATCTTTGCATTGATGATTTGGCAGCATTATCTGTATGGGGAGAAGTGTAGGATTTTCATAGATCATAAGAGTTTGAAGTACCTCCTCACACAGAAGGAACTAAATATGAGATAGCGCCGATGGTTAGAATTGTTCAAGGATTACGACTGTATTGTGGACTACCATCCGGGTAAGGCTAATGTGGTTACGGATGCTCTGAGTAAGAAGTAAGTTTCGGCTTTGATTTTGCATCGGTTCGAATGGAGATTTGATTTGGACGGGTCTTTGGTCGCTCGATTGAGAGTGCAGCCGACCTCGAGGCAGTCGATCGTGGATGCTTAGAAAGATGATGTAAGATTGCAACGAGTTTTGTAGGAGGTCCGATCGGGTAAGCAGTCAGAGTTCTCGGTTGTGGATGGGGTGCTTATGTATAGGAATCGTTTGTGTGTGCCCGAGAGTGATGAGTTACGGAAGGAGCTTTTGAGTGTGGTACACACTATGGTTTTTACTATGCATCCCAGCAGTGAGAAGATGTATCGGGATATGAAGCAGTTTTACTGGTGGCCCGGAATGAAGAGAGACATTATTGAATTCGTGGCGAAGTGTTTGACTTGTTAGCAGGTAAAGGTTGAGCATCAAGTCCCTTCGGGATTGCTCACTCCTTTATCCATTCCTCAGTGAAAATGGGACCACATTGCCATGGATGCCGTATATGGTTTACTAGTGACTCAGCAGAAGCATGATTCAATTTGGGTGATCGTGGATTGGCTTACCAAGTTAGCTCATTTTCTACCAATTAGAGTGGATTATTCGATGGATAGGTTGGCCAGTATGTATGTGGATGAGTTGGTCAGATTGTATGGAGTACCATTGTCTATAGTGTCCGACCGGGATCCAAGGTTCACATCTATGTTTTGCAAGGAGCTACAGCGAGCCTTGGGTACTAGTTGAATTTCAGCATGGCATTTCATCCTCACACAGATGGTCAGTCCGAGCGGGTTATCTAGATTTTTGAGGATATGCTTCGGGCTTGTGCTTTAGATTTTTCTAGCAGTTGGGATAGGTATGTGCAGCTTATGGAGTTTACCTACAATAATAGCTATCAGTCGAGCATTGGGAAGTCACCGTTTGAAGCTTTGTATGGTCGACCATGTAGGACTCCAGTCTGTTGGATAGAGTTGACCGAGCTTCATTTGGGGGGCCAAAAATTATCAAGGATACCGAGGAGAAGATCAGAGTTGTGCAGCAGAATTTAAAGGTGGCTAAGGATAGACAGAGGTCTTATCCCAATCTGAAGAGAAAGGATATTCGGTTTGAGATCGGGGACAAAGTTTTCCTTAAGGTTTCACCTTGGAGAAAAGTGTTGCGATTTGGCAAGAAAGGTAAACTTAGTCCTCGGTTCATTGGGCCTTATGAGGTTTTGGAGAGAGTTGGTTCGGTAGCCTATAGGTTGGCTTTATCGAAAGAGTTGGCTAAGATGCATAACGTCTTCTATGCTTTATCGATACAGATCGGATCCTTCACATGTGTTATCAGTTCAGGATGTTTGGATTCAGTCGGATTATTCTTATGATTAGGAACCGAAAGCAATCATCGCTTCGAAAGTGAGACAGTTAAGGAATAAGCAAGTTCCTCTGGTTAAGGTTCTTTGGCAATACCATGGGGTTGAGGAAGCTACTTGGGAACCAGAGGTGACGATGAGGATTCAGTATCCATATTGTTCAGTTCAGGTGAGAATTTCGAGCACGAAATTCTTATTCACACCCCGTTTTCCCCCTAGTAGTTTGAGCCAAGTGTATGTGTGTCTGTGTATGTGTTGGCATGTTTTATGGCATTTTTGGATTGTATACATGCATTGTGGGCTTTGATAGAGTGTGGGTGCATGCATGTTAGTAGTGTGTACATTAGTGAGGGTTGGTCTTGAGTGTAGTGTCATGCATGGGTGTTGGGTGTGGGTGGTCAAGTTCCACTAATCATAGGATGGCATGTGGCTACGGTTTTAGGGAGTAGGTAAAAATAGAAAGAGAGAGAAGAAAGGACAGCCATTTTACTGCCTCATTACCGTTCTCCTCCTCCTCTTTATCCCTTCTTCCTCTTTTCTCTTCAAGAAAGTGTGCATTAGTGTGAATCCAAGTGGTTGTGGTGCAAATTGATCATCTCTCAAGTTTCATTTAGGTAAGTAGTTGAGTCTTCTTCTTCTTCTTCTTCTTCTTCTTTCTCTTAGTCTGTTAGAGTGTCTTCTAACTTAGGGCTTTTTGCATTTGTGTGATTATTGGGTTTTCAATTTAGAAGCGCCTACTCGTGATCCCAAGGGGAAAGAGAAGGCCAGTGGGAGTGGAACGTGCAACAAGGAGAATAGGATTCTGCAGGTTTGGGAATTTTTGCATCTTTTTTGTGTTTATTATGGTTGAACAATGTGCTGGAAATCTGATAGTTTTGTGATGAGTTTTGTTTGATTAAGTTATAATTCATGAATATTGAACTATGAGAGCAGATTTGAGTTAAAAGGATTTGTTGTGATTTTTTCTAGGTTGCTACTGTCAAAATCTTGAGTTTTGGTTGGTTCTTGAATTGATTATTTTTGAATGTGTAAAATATGCATTGGTGCTGTTGTTTCTGTTGGGATATGCCGATCTCAGGTAAGTTGTTGTTGGAAATTGGATTTTGAGGTTTTGGCCAAGTTTTGATATGCAAAGAGTTCAGCATATTCATATCGCAGAATCGGTGTATCTAGGAGCCGATCGAATTAACATCTTCCTATCGGACATGCCTAGAGTACACAGCACTCGGCTATCGATTGTAAGATGGGAAGTCTCGATCGGGAAATGGAAAGCACGATTCATGCTTTTGCTAGGAGCCAGGTCACAAGACGTACTGAGGAGCACGACTCGTGATATGGTATAGAGAGGCAACACGAGTCGTGCCATGTGGGCACGAGTCGTGTCCCCTACTCCCCCTTCCCGATCATTTGCTCTCTCTTTCGATCGGCTCTCGGCTCTCGATCGTCCGCGCTATTGGGTGCCTGACTGCCGAGCAGAAGGTGGGAGATACGGATCAGAACTCACTGAAGGTCAGGTGATTCGTGCGGGCTGGAAGCCCAGTCACAAGCTGTGCTGTACAATCACAACTCGCAACAGGGCTTTGGGCATCAGCACGAGTCATGCTGTACAAGCATGACTCGTGCTCCTGTTCCTCCCATGTGATCAGCAATTTTTGGCCTGTATAGAATGTCGACATGAGTCATGTCGATCCTTCACGACCCGTGTCCTCACCACTCCTCTTGCAATTGGCCTTTGGCCACTGTCGCGATCGCTACAGTGAACCTCCGCTCGGTCAGCTTTTTTGAAATTGCCCTGTTTTGTCTAAAATTAATTTCTTATCTCCTCTGTATGAATTTTTATTACTGTGTGACACCTGTATCATGCTTTGATTAATTCATGATAAATTATATGCTATGTTTTGGAATATGATTATCTTATGCATGACCTGCGAGAGTCAGTCTAGTGGATAGTTAGGCATGCCTAATAGAGTTCTTTAGTTACAACTCTCTGTTCCGTTTGGACCCTGATCAAGTACCTTGTTTTGTTCCTCGCGAACCTCAATGTGTTTTGATCTTGTTTAAGATCCCCTCAGAAAAATGTTTTTGAAAGGAAATTGTGATGTTTCTTTTCGATTCATACCCGTAAGGTACCGCCATGCGCTTGATTCGTACCTATAAAGTACCACCATATGTTTGCTCGTTATCCACTATTGTGAGTCAGCAAGTGTATTATCTATTTTGTTATGATTGTGAGAATGTGAACATCCGATCGGTTATGACTATCAGTATGTGAAACAATATGTATATGAATGTGTATTTGAGCTTACAAATGGTTTATATGTGATCCAGTTATGATTATATTATATGATTATCAGCTTTTGCCATATGTATGTGTTTTTGCTTTGACGACTACTGTGAGTAGCCATCCATATTATAGTTGTGTTTTCCCTACTAAGCGTTATCGCTTAGCATGGGTGTTTTATTCGTGCAGGTGTGGAAGGTGATTAGATTTTGGGAGAGTTGCCGCAGTCAAGCCAACACAGAGGTTGATGTTAGGACCTAGCATTTTGTTTTATGATTATTTGTGTAATAGTGAACTCTCTAGTATCTATCCTTTTGTTTAGCTTCCGCTATCTATTTATATTTTGAAAGATGTAATTATTGGGATATATCAGAGCATTTTTGTAATGAATATTATTACTGCATTTGCGAATGATTGATCATATTGTTTAAAAGTTTTAATTGCACTGTATTTTCGTATGTATGATGTATGTCTATTGTTTGATCAGCTTGGTGACACCCTGACTTATACGGCTTCTCACTCCGTTTGGGGATGGGTTTGCCTACGTATGGGTAGGGAGTGTTACAATAGGTTTAGGATGTGCATGTCTTGAGATTTCGATTTTAGAAGTTAGAAATTTTATTACTCTGATTTCTGTATTGCCATGTGTGTCTTTGTCCGGTAGCACACTCCGCTCACCGTAGCTCTTCATCCCTCGATATGCTACGTGTGGGAGTTGGGGGTGTTACACAGCTATTGACAACTGAAATTCCACCTCTCAAACCTGTCTCCCACTTAGCTTAATTAATCCCCTTTTAGTCCTAATTAAGCCACAATTAGCTAAATCATGCAAAGTTACATATAGGCCACTTAACTTACTTTTTTTTTCACTTAGGCCCTCAATTACCTACACTTAAGTCCTTATTCATTAACAATTAATCCGGATTTTACAACACACTTCAATTTAGCATGCTCACTACACATAATTAATCACCTTACCACTAGGGTACATTTACGGTCGTTACATTATCGCTTAGCATGGATGTTTTATCCATATATGTATCTGAAGATAGCATTTGTTTTTGGAAGACAGTCCTACATCGCCAACATATTAGGAACTGCTGTATAAGTAGGATTTTTTATAATAGCATAAGATGTGTATTTATAGTTGGCATACGTAAGGGAACTAAAGTTTTTGTACTAAGTATATTGTATTATGTAAAGCGTAAACTAAGTGAGACTTTAAATGTTATGTAAATTAATGCATGGATTTTTCTAAATACGATAGAAAATTATTTATCGAGATTTATTAATTCTTAATTTTGAACGAAATGGTTTTATGTGCTTGTGAATGTGTTGTGACACCCATTCCCGACCACAAGATTAGCTTAGCTAAAGCAGTCGAGAACAGTCGCTACACAGTAATCACATGCACGTAAACTCTAATATACACTCATACCAAAACCTGTACTATTAAATTTCGTAACACATACATTCACATGTAGTAGATATCTCGTGCTATCACATGCTAAAACTTATATATATACATAAATACATACATCCTAAGCTTAATATTAAAAAACTTAGTCATTTAGTTCTTTACATGCTTCATAGTTGAAAAAGGCGTACACAAAACATAAATAAATTACATTGTCCAAAATCCCAAAACCTACGCTATAGATACTCCTAGTGCTAACCGTTGGTAATGCGGATCCGTCCTTCAGAATCACTTCGCGTCCAAACCTAAATGGATTAGAAAACCCGTGCTAAGCGATAAGGCTTAGTGGGGAAGACAATATACGATACAACACAATATATATACACATATATACATATAACATAACCAATAAAAAAATCATGCTTACTTTTGCATTACATGAGCATATATGCATATATTCATTGTACATAACCAATTATGAAAGTCAGTTTTTGGTTCCCACTAACACATCATCTTCGCATGCACATTACATTATGTACAAAGGTCTTTCATGCAAAGTTTGCATTTCCTGATTATTTAACACTTTTATTTAAGCCTTGCCTGCAACTCAAAGATGCAAATAACGGGTATCGCATCAATACCTGAAGGTACAGTAGTCACATTAGTATCTATAGATACCACAAATTCGCATCAGTACCCAAAGGTACAGTATAATCAATAATATCAATATATTCGCATTAGGGAATCCAGTAAGGATTCAAATCGCATTGATGATTCCAGAGCAATCAAACGCATTTGGTTTTAGCACTTAGACCTTATAGGCATGACTATCTATCCACTACTTGACTAGCAGGTTGTAATTATTAAATGCGATTATTTGTTCAAATGATCTCACATTCTAGCAATTATGAAAATACACATGAGTAAAATAGTATAATTTCTTAATTACGCATACTTATAAGTTGTTGATCAAATTAACATTCCTTAGCCACCATCACGCCATCTTACTAGTTCATCACATAAACTCATAACGCAACTTGATATAGATCACAACTTAACAAGCAATTTTAAACTCATTAATCACATATATTCAGCACATTTATTCTTAGCATTTGACACTTATTAAATGATATTAAACTAGATTAATTATTGCTCAAACATTCATATAATAATCATGAATGATTTAGAAGCGATTGTAAAAATAGGGTACCTGCGGCATTTATGGATGTGATAAACCGAGTGTTTAGGCCATATCTCGATCGATTTGTGCTAGTGTTTATTGATGATATCTTGGTTTACTCGAGGGATGAGAGCGAGCATGAGGAGTATCTTCGGTTAGTGTTACAAGTTTTGAGAGAGCAACATTTATTTGCGAAGCTTAGCAAGTGTGATTTCTAGCTTCAAGAGGTGTCATTTTTGGGCCATATTGTATCAGCTAAGGGTATTCAAGTGGTTCCTGCCAAGATTGAGCCAATTGTTAATTGGAAAGCGCTTATGAATGTCACAGAGGTGAGAAGTTTTCTCCATTTGGCAGGGTATTACAGCCGATTTGTGAAAAGTTTTTCAGTCATTGCTACTCCTATGACGAGATTGTTGAGGAAAGGAGTTAGATTTGAGTGATCGGATAAGTGCCAGGCTTATTTTGAAAAGCTAAAGTAATTGCTGGTTAAAGCTCCTGTACTTAGTCAGCCTCGATTGGGTAAAGAGTTTGTGATGTATAGTGATGCCTCAGGTGTCGGGCTCGGTTGTGTGTTGGTGCAGGAGGGGAAAGTTGTGGCCTATGCATCTCGTCAGTTGAAGCCTCATGAGAAGAACTATGCAACACATGATTTGGAATTGGCGGCTGTGATCTTTGCATTGAAGATTTGGCAGCATTATCTGTATGGGGAGAAGTGTAGGATTTTCACATATCATAAGAGTTTGAAGTACCTCCTCACACAAAAGGAACTGAATATGAGACAGTGTCGATGGTTAGAATTGTTTGAGGATTATGACTGTATTGTGGACTACCATTCGGGTAAAGCTAATGTGGTTGTAGATGCCCTGAGTAAGAAGTCAGTTTCGGCATTGTTTTTGCAGCAGTTTGGATGGAGATTAGATTTGGACGGGTCTTTGGTCGCTCGATTGAGAGTGCAGCCGACCTTGAGACAGTCGATCATGGATGCTAAGAAAGATGATGTAAGATTGTAGCGAGTTTTGCAAAAGGTCCGATCGGGTAAGCAGTTGGAGTTCTCGGTTGTGGATGGGGTGCTTATGTATAGGAACCGTTTGTGTGTGCTCGAGAGTTATGAGTTAAGGAAGGAGATTTTGAGTGAGGCACACACTATGGTTTTTACTATGCATCCCGGCAGTGAGAAGATATATTGGGATATAAAGCAGTTTTACTGGTGGCCCGAAATGAAGAGAGACATTGTTGAATTCGTGGCGAAGTGTTTGACTTGTCGGCAGGTAAAGGCTGAGCATCAAGTCCCTTCGGGATTGCTCACTCCTTTATCCATTCCTCAGTGGAAATGGGATGACATCTCCATGGATTTCGTATCGAGTTTACCAGTGACTCAGCAGAAGCATGATTCAGTTTGTGTGATCGTGGATCGGCTTAACAAGTCAGCTCATTTTCTACCAGTTAGAGTGGATTATTCAATGGATAGGTTGGCAAGTATTTATGTGGATGAGGTGGTCAGATTGCATGGAGTGCCATTGTCTATAGTGTCCGACCGGGATCCAAGGTTCACATTTAAGTTTTGGAAGGAGCTACAGCGAGCCTTGGGTACTAAGTTGAATTTCAGCACGGTATTTCATTCTCAGACAGATGGTCAGTCCGAGCGAGTTATCCATTTTATTAAGGATATGCTTCGGGCTTGTGCTTTGGATTTTTCTAACAGTTGGGATAGGTATATGCAGCTTATGGAGTTTGCCTACAATAATAGCTATCAGTCAAGCATTAGGATGTCACCGTTTGAAGCTTTGTATGGTCGACCATGGAGGACTCGAGTCTGTTGGATAGTGTTGACCGAGAGTTCGTTTATGGGGCCAAAAATTATCATGGATACCAAGGAGAAGATCAGAGTTATGCAGCAAAATCTGAAGGTGGCTAAGTATACACAGAGGTCTTATGCCAATCTGAAGAGAAAGGATATTCGATTTGAGATCGGGGATAAAGTTTTCCTTAAGGTTTCACCTTGGAGAAAAGTGTTGTGATTTGGCAAGAAAGGTAAACTTAGTCCTCGGTTCATTGGGCCTTATTAGGTTTTGGAGAGAGTTGGTCTGGTAGCCTATAGGTTGGCTTTACCGATGGAATTAGCTAATAGGCATAACGTCTTCCATGTTTCCATGCTTCGTCGGTACAGATCGGATCCTTCACATGTGTTATCGATTCAGGATGTTCGGATTCAGTTGGATTATTCTTATGATGAGGAACCGAAAGCCATCATTGCTCGGGAAGTGAGACAGTTAAGGAATAAGCAAGTTCCTCTAGTTAAGGTTCTTTGGTAACACCATGGGGTTGAGGAAGCTACATGGGAACCAGAGGCGATGATGAGGATTCTGTATCTATAGTTGTTCAGTTCAGGTGAGAATTTTGAGGACGGAATTCTTATTTAGTAGGGGAGAGTTGTCACACCCCATTTTCCCCCATGTAGTCTGAGCCAAGTGTATGTGTGTCTGTGTATGTGTTGGCATGTGTTATGGAACTTTTGGATTGTATGCATGCATTGTGGGCTTTGATAGAGTGTGGGTGCATGCATGTTAGTAGTGTGTGCATTAGTGAGGGTTGGTCTTAAGTGTAGTGTCATGCATGGGTGTTGGGTGTGAGTGGTCAAGTTCCACTAATCATAGGATGGCATGTGGCTAGGGTTTTAGGGAGTGGGTATAAATAGAAGGAGAGAGAAGAAAGGGCAGCCATTTTACTGCCTCATTGCCGTTCTCCTCCTCCTCTTTATCCCTTCTTCCTCTTTTCTCTTCAAGAAAGTGTGCCCTAGTGTGAATCCAAGTGGTTGTGGTGGAAATTGATCATCTCTCAAGTTTCATTTAGGTATGTAGTTGAGTCTTTTTCTTCTTCTTCTTCTTCTTTCTATTGGTCTGTTAGAGTGTGTTCTAACTTAGGGCTTTTTGCATTTGTATGATTCTTGGGTTTTTGGTTTAGAAGCGCCTACTCGTGATCCCATGGAGAAAGAAAAGGCCAGTGGGAGTGGAACGTACAACTAGGAGCATAGGATTCTACAGGTTTGGGAATTTCTGCATTTTTCTTGTGTTTATTGTGTTTAAACAATGTGCTGGAAATCTGATAGTTTTTGATGAGTTTTGTTTGATTAAGTTATAATGCGTGAATAATGAACTATGAGAGCAGATTTGAGTTAAAAGGATTTGTTGTGATTTTTCTTGGTTGCTACTGTCCAAATCTCGAGTTTTGGTTGGTTCTTGAATTGATTATTTTTGAATGTGTAAAATATGCATTGGTGTTGTTGTTTGTGTTGGGATATGCCGATCTCAGTTAAGTTGTTGTTGGAAATTGGTTTTTGAGGTTTTGGGCAAGTTTTGATATGTAAGGAGTTCAGCTGTCACACCCCGTTTGCCCCCTAGTCGAATGAGTCATATATGTATGTGTATACATTTGCATAAGTTATGTGTAATAAGGGCATTTTGGTAATATTGCATGAATTGGGGTTTTTCTGGTGCGGGTGTGTGTGTTTGGCACTATGGTGCTAATTAGTTTAGATAGATTTGTGTGTGCACGAGTGCACCATAGTAGGATATGCACTAGTGGATTAATTGTGTGTATGCATTTGCACTTGTGTAGGGTGTGTATGATTTGGGAGAATCTTGTGTGTGTTGCTCACACATATGTAGGATACATTATTAGAGTGTCTCATTATGTGTATGTGATGCACTAGGTTAGGGTGTGAGTGAGCAATCTCCTCCACTAGATGATTGACATGTGTAAAGTGGGAAAGAGAAAAAGGTGAAAAGGGAAAAATCAGATTTTTGAAAACCCATTCCCGTTTTTCCTTCTTCTACTTCTTCTTCTTCCTCCTCTGCACTCTCTTAAGTGCCCTAGCTTAGATTCAAGCCTCTAGTGGTGGAAATTGATCATTGCTTAGCATTTTAAAGGTAAATCTACTGCATTTATTCTCATTTTCTTCATTTGATTCTCCATCTTCTTCTCTTTTTCTTATTTTCGAAATTGGGTTGAAGTTTTGGGTTTTGTGTTTGTGTGTTGTGTTGTTTTGTTCCTAGTTGAGCCTCCCTGGGATCCTAAGGGCAAGGAAGTTGCTGGATCTAGTGGAACTAAGCACTAGGAGCTAAGGATTTTGAAGATTTGGGAATTCTTGCTTTTGCATGTGAATATGTTCATATATGTGTTTTGATGATTTCATGGAATTAGGTTGTTAGATGTTCTTTATTTTGAGGTATATGATATGGGTATTTGCTCTGAAATGTGGATCTTGCAAAGGCATGAGTTAATTAGGGTAATTTTAGAATGGATGTGGTTTGATGCTTAAATTGGGTTTTTGATTGATTCTTGGAATTGAGTGTGTAAATTAATGGATTGTATGCAATTTATTGCTAATAAATGTCGTATTATGGTTGTTGATGCTTGTGGATGGCTGGATTTGAGGTAAGTAACCTTGGATTGAGTTTTGTGTGGTTGGAGGAGGATTTGGAAGAGGAAAATCTGCAGAATTTCGAAGTCCCGACGCTGTCGCGATCGAGACAGAGAGCGGTGTTGGGAGCTTCGCCGTCGCGAGCACGCGACAGCCGAAGTGTTGAGTACTCTCTGTCGCGACCGCAACGACTGTCGCGATCGCGACAAAGCGTATTATTGGCCAAGTGCTACCGCGAGCATGCGACCCGTCGCGAGCCCGGGACAGCATCAATCGTCCTCTGTCGCGAGCGCAACAGAGCTTGGCCCTTCCGTCCTCCTCGCGGTTACGAAATTCGTCGCGCGCGTGCAGCGAAGAGACTTTGGTCTCTGTCGCGAGCGCGACAGACGTCGCGAGCGCGACAGTCCCCTGTTTGCTGAATGAGTTTTCTTTCATTCCTTGTGGCTCGAACTTCAGTTTTCTTTAGCATTTATGAGATTTATGCTTGGTATTCTATAAATAATATGCAAGTGTAACTATGATATGATTATGCTCATTTGATGATGATGATTTTGGAAGTTATGAAATGCATGGATTGGCTTATGTATGACCTGCTAGAGTCTAGTAAGTGGATAGTTAAGCATGCCTAATAGAGTCTTTGCTGCAGCTTCTGTTTTCTGTTTGGACCCCGATCAGGTCCTCGAATGGTTCCTCGCGAACCCTTATCCGAAAGGATCTTGTTTAAGATCCCCCTTCGTAATGTTTTGTAAAAGTTAAATGAAAATTTGTTTTATCGGCTCGTACCCGTAAAGTACTGTCTGTATCGGCTCGTACCCGTAAAGTACTGTCCGTATACTCGTTATCCACTCCCTCGGGTCAGCAGGTGTTTTATATGAATTGTTATATGGGAAACATATGTTATCCTTATGGATTCAATGGTGAAAATGTAATCTGTTATGATAATACGATTATTGTTATGAATCTTCTGATGAATGGCTTTATGTATGTGAGCAAGAGTTTATTATTACTGTCATGCCATGAATATCGTGTGTACATGAAGTACACATGTGAATTGCATTAACGACCGTTGTGAATGGTTGTCCTCATGTTATATGTGTGTTTCCCCACTAAGCGTTTATCGCTTAGCACGGTGTGTTTACCCGTGCAGGTGCGGAAGGAATCGCTTTTGGGAGAGTCTTCGCCATCAAAGCCAACACAGCAGGGTCTTAGTGTAGGGCTTATTTTAGTAGCTTTATGATTCTTTTTGTATAGAACTCTCTTATGATTTTGTAATAGCTTCCGCTTTTGTATATGTAATTTTGGGAATTGTAATTATCTTTTATATCTCTCAGTTGATCAGAACAGTAATGTAATGCTTCTATTATATTAATGCATGATCAGCTTTTATGAATGGTCTTGTAAAGTTTTAATTTACCTTGTATTTTGTTATGTATGTTTATGGATGAGTGTATGTGTATTATGTATCTGTGTGGTGGCACCTTTACTCCTACGGCATCTCACTCCTTATCGGATGGGATCGCCTGAGTATGGGTAAGGGGTGTTACATCAGCAGATTCTGATAGCAGAATCTGTGTATCCAGGTCCCGATCAAATTAACATCTTTTGATCGGACATGCCTAGAGTACACAACACTCAGCTGTAGATTGCAAGATGGGAAGTCTCGATCGGGAAATGGAAAGCACGATTCGTGCTTTTGCTTGGAGCCAGGTCACGAGACATGCTGAGGAGCACAACTCGTGATATGGTATAGAAAGGTAACACAAGTCGTGCCATGTTGGCAGGAGTTGTGTCCCCTACTCCCCCTTCTCGATCATTTGCTCTCTCTTCCGATCGGCTCTCTACTCTCGGTCGTCCGCGCGATTGGGTGCTTGACTGCCGAGCCGAAGGTGGGAGATATGGATCGGAACTCACTAAAGGTCAGGCAATTTGTGCGGGCAAGAAGCACAGTTATGAGTCGTGCTGTACAAGCACGACTCGCGACAGGGCTTGGGGCATCAGCATGAGTCATACTATAATGCATGCTGGAAATCTGATAGTTTTTGATGAGTTTTGTTTGATTAAGTTATAATGCGTGAATAATGAACTATGAGAGCAGATTTGAGTTAAAAGGATTTGTTGTGATTTTTCTGGGTTGCTACTGTCCAAATCCCGAGTTTTGGTTGGTTCTTGAATTGATTATTTTTGAATGTGTAAAATATGCGTTGGTGTTGTTGTTTGTGTTGGGATATGCTGATCTCAGGTAAGTTGTTATTGGAAATTGGTTTTTGAGGTTTTGGGCAAGTTTTGATATGTAAGGTGTTCAACAGATTCAGATCACAGAATCAGTGTATCCAAGTCCCGATCAAATTAACATCTTCCGATCGGACATGCCTAGAGTACACAACACTCAGCTGTAGATTGCAAGATGGGAAGTCTCGATCGGGAAATGGAAAGCACGATTCGTGCTTTTTCTTAGAGCCAGGTCACGAGACATGCTGAGGAGCACGACTCGTGATATGGTATAGAAAGGCGACAAAAGTCGTGCCATGTTGGCAGGAGTTGTGTCCCCTACTCCCCCTTCCCGATCATTTGCTCTCTCTTCCGATCGGTTCTCTACTCTCAGTCATCCGCGCGATTGGGTGCTTGACTGCTGAGCCGAAGGTGGGAGATCTGGATCGGAACTCACTAAAGGTAAGGCAATTTGTGCGGGCAAGAAGCCCAGTTATGAGTCATGCTGTACAAGCACGACTCGCGACAGGGCTTGGGGCATCAACACGAGTCATACTATAATGCGTGCTGGAAATCTGATAGTTTTTGATGAGTTTTGTTTGATTAAGTTATAATGCGTGAATAATGAACTATGAGAGCAGATTTGAGTTAAAAGGATTTGTTGTGATTTTTCTGTGTTGCTACTGTCCAAATCCCGAGTTTTGGTTGGTTCTTGAATTGATTATTTTTGAATGTGTAAAATATGCATTGGTGTTGTTGTTTGTGTTGGGATATGCCGATCTCAGGTAAGTTGTTGTTGGAAATTGGTTTTTGAGGTTTTGGGCAAGTTTTGATATGTAAGGAGTTCAGCAGATTCAGATCGCAGAATCAGTGTATCCAGGTCCCGATCAAATTATCAACTTCCAATCGGACATGCCTAGAGTACACAACACTCAGTTGTAGATTGCGTCTCGATCGGGAAATGGAAAGCACGATTCGTGCTTTTGCTTGGAGCCAGGTCACGAGACATGCTGAGGAGCACGACTCGTGATATGGTATAGAAAGGAAACACAAGTCGTGCCATGTTGGCAGGAGTTGTGTCCCCTACTCCCCCTTCCCGATCATTTGCTCTCTCTTCTGATCGGCTCTCTACTCTTGGTCGTCCGCGCGATTGGGTTCTTGACTGCCGAGCCAAAGGTGGGAGATCTGGATCAGAACTCACTAAAGGTCAGGCAATTTGTGCGGGCAAGAAGCCCAGTTACGAGTCGTGCTATACAAGCACGACTCGCGACAGGGCTTGGGGCATCAGCACGAGTCGTACTATACAAGCACGACTCGTGCTCCTATTCCTCCCACGCGATCCGTAATTTTTGGCCTGGATAGAATGTGGACACGAGTCGTGTCGATCCTTCATGACTCGTGTCCTCGCCCCTCCTCTTGCAATTGGCCTTTTGCCACTATCGCAAGCATGACTCTTGTCGTGATCACGACAGTGAACCTCCGCTCGGCTAGCTTTTTCAAAATTGCCCTGTTTTGTCTAAAATGTATTTCTTATCTCCTTTGCATGATTTTTTATTACTGTGTGATACCTATATCATGCTTCTATATGAATAATGCTATGATTAATTCATGATAAATTATATGCTATGTTTTGGAATATGATTATCTTATGCATGACCTGCGAGAGTTAGTCTAGTGGATAGTTAGGAATGCCTAATAAAGTTCTTTAGCTACAACCCTTTGTTCCATTTGGACCCTGATCAGGACCCTCATTTGGTTCCTCGTGAACCTCAATGTGTTTGGATCTTATTTAAGATCCCCTCAGTAAAATGTTTTTGAAAGGAAATTGTGATGTTGCTTTTCGATTCGTACCCGTAAGGTACCTACATGCGTTCGATTCGTACCCGTAAGGTACCACTATGTGTTTGCTTGTTATCCACTATTGTGAGTCAGTAGGTGTATTATCTGTTTTGTTATGATTGTGAGAATGTGAACATCCGATATGACTATCAGTATGTGAAACAATATGTATATTAATGTGTATTTGGACTTACAAATGGTTTATATGTGATCCGCTTATGATTATATTATATGATTATCAGCTTTTGCCATATGTATGTGTTTTTGCTTTGACAACTACTACGAGTAGCCATCCATATTATTGTTGTGTTTTCCCCACTAAGCGTTATCGCTTAGCACGGGTGTTTTATTCGTGCAGGTGCTGAAGGTGATTAGATTTTGGGAGAGTCGCCGCAGTCAAGCCAACACAGAGGTTGATGTTAGGACCTAGAATTTTTTTTATGATTATTTTTGTAACAGTGAACTCTCTAGTATCTATCCTTTTGTTCAGATTCTGCTATGTATTTATATTTGGAAAGATGTAATTATTGGGATATATTAGAGCAGTTTTGTAATGAATATTATTACTGCATTTGCGAATGATTGATCATATTGTTTAAAAGTTTTAATTCCACTGTATTTTCGTATGTGTGATGTATGTTTGTTGTCTGATATGCTTGGTGATACCCTGACTCATACGTCTTCTTACTCCCTTTGGGGATGGGTTTGCCTACATATGGGTAGGAGTGTTACAATAGGTTTAGGATGTACATGTCTTGAGATTTCGATTTTAGAAGTTAGAAATTTTATTACTCTGATTTCTGCATTGCCATGCGTGTCTTTGTCTGGTAGCACCCTTCGCTCACCATAGCTCTTCATCCCTCAATATGCTACGTGTGGGAGTTGGGAGTGTTACATAGCTATTGACACCCAGAATTCCACCTCTCAAACTTGTCTCCCACTTAGCTTAATTAATCCCCTTTTAGTGCTAATTAACCCACAATTAGCTAAATCATGCAAAGTTACATATAGGCCACTTAACTTACTTTATTTCTTCAATTCGGTCCTCAATTACCTACACTTAAGTCCTTATTCATTTACAATTAATCTAGATTTTAGAACACACTTCAATTTAGCATGCTCACTACACACAATTAATCACTTTACCACTAGGGTACATTTACGGTCGTTACATTATCGCTTAGCATGGATGTTTTATCCATATAGGTATCTAAAGATAGCATTTTTTTTTTGGAAAACAGTCCTGCATCGCCAACATATTCGGAAGTGTTGTATAAGTAGGTTATTTTATAATAGCATAAGATGTGTATTTATAGTTGGCATGCATAAGGGAATTAAAGTTTTTGTACTAAGGATATTGCATTTTGTAAAGCGTAAACTAAGTGAGATTTTAAATGTTATGTAAATTAATGCATGGATTTTTCGGAATACGATAGAAAATTATTTATCGAGATTTATGAATTCTGAATTTTTAATGAAATGGTTTCGTGTGCTTGTGAATGTTTTGTGACACCCATTCCCGACCACAAGATTAGCTCAGCTAAAGCAGTCGAGAACAGTCGCTACACAGCAATCACATGCACATAAACTCTAACATACACTAATACCAAAATCTATACTATTAAATTTCATAACACATATATTCACATGCAGTGGATATCTCATGTTATCACATGCTAGAACTTATATATATACATAAATACATACACCCTAAGTTTAATATTAAAAAACTTAGTCATTTAGTTCTTTACATGCTTTATAGTTGAAAAGGGCATATACAAAACATATATAAATTACATTGTCCAAAATTCCAAAACCTACTCTATAGATACTCCTAGTGTTGACCGTTGGAAATGCAGATCCGCCATTCAGAATCACTTCGCGTCCAAACCTACACGAATTTGAAAACCCGTGCTAAGCGATAAGGGTTAGTGGGGAAGACAATATACGATACAACACAATATATATACACATATATACATATAACATAACCAATAAAAGAATCATGCTTACTTTTGCATTACATGAGCATATATGCATATATTCATTGTACATAACCAATTATGAAAGTCATTATTTGGTGCCCACTAACACATTGTCTTTGCATGCACATTACATTATGTATGAAGGTCTTTCATGCAAAGTTCACATTTCTTGATTATTTAACACTTTTATTTAAGCCTTGCCTGCAACTCAAAGATGCAGATAACAGGTATTGCATCAGTACCCGAAGGTACAGTAGTCACATTAGTATCCATAGATACCACAAATTCGCATCAGTACCCCAAGGTACAGTATAATCAATAATATCAATATATTCGCATTAGGGAATCCAGTAAGGATTCAAATCGCATTGATGATTCCAGAGCAATCGGATGCATTTGGTTGTAGCACTTAGACCTTATAGGTATGACTATCTATCCACTACTTGACTAGCAGGTTGTAATTATTAAATGCGATTATTTGTTCAATTGATCTCACATTCTAGCAATTATGAAAATACATATAAGTAAAATAGTATAATTTCTCAATTACGCATACTTATAAGTTGTTGATCAAATTCACATTCCTTAGCCACCATCACGTCATCTTATTAGTTCATCACATAAACTCATAGCACAACTTGATATAGATCACAACTTAACAAACAATTTTAAACTCATTAATCACATACGTTCACCATATTTATTCTTAGTATTTGACACTTATTAAATGATATTAAACTTGATTAATTATTGCTCAAACATTCATATAACAATCATGAATGATTTAGAAGCGATTGTAAAAATAGGGTACCTCACAATCACAACCATTTTGGTTGTCACCAGGACATATCAAAGTCTGAAAGTAGAATGTAACTTAAGGTATATCACGGTCACAGCCATTTTGGTTGTCACCGTGACATACTTCACATTGCTAGGCAGAATGTAAGTCATGGTATCTCACGGTCACAACCATTTTATTGTCACCGTGGCATACAAAGTTTATCCGAGCAAAATGGAATCGTTGCATACCTTACGGTGGTATTCATTTTGGTTGTCACTGTGACCCATGCAACAATGCCAAAACACAGCTGGATTTTACCAAAACACAGTTGTGCTACCAAGCTCATTTCTCATATCAACTGCAAGACTTCTAAATCCTATTCAAATGTCATTCTCAACTAATTCATCCTTCTAATAATATGTTCACCTACTTACCAACTTCCCAACAAATCTCAATTTCCACACAATGAGATTTCAATTCAAATAGTTATAACCATAAGTTCATAAGAGACCTTAAACATTTCTAGGTTACCATATTTATATCATCCGAAAATCTTACAAATGATCAAACGCAGTCAAATTTTAGGCTTAACTGAGTGCAATTTATGTCCAAGAATCACATATCAATCAACTTGCACAATCCCTGTCCTCATAATTTATGCATTCAACATTATATCTGAAAATTAGGGTTAAAGCACAATGATCACTTTCTAGTCAAACCAATCCATAATTTCCATCCAAATCATACATACCACCCTTAATACTCTAAATTTAAATAATTAACAATAAGAACACAAAATAAAACAAGTTCTTAAAGCTCTTCTACTATGCACCTAATGGGCTCCCTTTGAACTTGGTTCTCCAATCTTAGCCTTTCCTTTATCCTTCTTTGTTTCAACCACTACAATTGCAGTCCAGTTTCTAGAATTGGAACACAATGTTATCATCCATTCAATTTCAAAAGAAAGAAGAGAAGATGAATAAGAACCCACTAATTAACCACTTACCTTGCTTAAATGATTATACCACACTTCCAAACACCATGCAACTCATAGAATTCTCACATACACCAACTATTACAACAAGATTATTCAATTGAGTGAAGGAATAGGGAAGAGAGTGGAAGTTCAGTCGTGAAGAAGGAGATGAAATGCAGAAATTGCACTTTCTCTCTCCAAAGCCCTTTATATCGCATGGCTTGAGTGGGTTGGCTAAGCCACCAAGCCACACGTGGATTTCACCTTCCCAAACTTGCTATTTCTTCCTTAATCACCATTAATCCTTAATCCATTTAATTAGGCTAATTGATCCCACTTAATGTTTAATCAAGCACAAATGCCAATAAGCCACTTAACTCCTTTTGTTTATTCAATTGAGTCCCTAATATTATTACATTTAAGTCCAATACTAACCAATCTATTCCTCCCTCATCCCAATTACCCTAATTAAGCCAAATACTACTATTATTTATTTTAGGCCACTACAACTCCTCTACAAATAAGAATTTCGTCCGCAAAATTCATACCAAAATCAAATCGGTGGGGACATTGTTCTCGCATAGCAGCTTCCGGTTCCCACGTCGCCTCTTCCACTCCGTGATGCTGCCAAAGCACCTTCGGGAATCTATTTGTTATACAGCTGCCTAACTTCTCTAGCTAATATTGCTTTCGGCTTCTCATCATAGGAAAAGTTTGATTGAACCTCAACTTCTTGTACATGTATAATGTGGGATTCATCTTAATGATATCTTCACAACATGGACACATGGAAGAAATCGTAAAGCTTGGCTAGGGCCAGAGGTAAAGCTAATTGGTAAGCCACTGATCCCACTTTATCCAGTACCTCATAAGGTCCAATGAACCTCGGACTTAACTTTCCCATCTTTCCAAACCGTAATACTTTCCTCCAGGGAGACACTTTTAAAAACACTTTATCGCCTACTTCAAATTTGATGTCCTTTCTTTTTAAGTCTACATATGACTTTTGCCTATCACTAGCAGTTTTCAAATGCTGCTGGCTGATTTTTGCTTTCTCTTCAGTATCCTTTACTAAATCCAGACCAATAATCTTGTGTTCACCCAATTCTATCCAACAAACCGGTGTTCGACATTGTCTACCATATAACACTTCATACGGCGCCATGCCAACGCTCGCTTGATAACTGTTGTTATAAGCAAATTACATTAATGGAACGTACTTATCCCAACTCTTAGAGAAATCCAGAAAACAAGCCCTCATCAAATCTTCTAATACCTTGATAATCCTTTCTGACTGGCCATCAGTTTGTGGGTGGAATGCCGTACTGAAATTCAACTTTATACCTAATGCAGCTTGCAATCTTTTCCAAAACTTGGAAGTGAATCTCGGGTCCCTATCAGACACAATAGACAAAGGGATACCATGCAATCTGACAATCTCCTTCACATACAACTCAGCTAACCGATCCATTGAATAGTCCATTCGAACCGGTATAAAATGAGCTAATTTTGAAAATCGATCCACAATTACACATACTGAATCATGCTACTTTGATGTCAAAGGCAACCCAGAAATAAAATCCATGGCAATTGTAATGCCCATTCCCGATTACCTAGTTAGCACAGCTAATGGAGTCGAGAACGGTCGCTACACGGCAATCACTTCATCATACACATACATAGTCCAAACTCATACAGAAAATCTGTACAATTAAATTTCTATTTCCATTGTATTCACATGCAGCCAATTATTGATACTCATCATATGCTTGCTCATGCATTCGTGCATACACACACTTATACAAGTTAAGTATTATAGGCCTGGTTACTTAATATATTACATACTTTATGCTATCAAAAATAGTAATTATATAACACAAAACACAAATCTACCCCAAAACCTACGCTATTAGCAATCCTAGTGTGTTGACCATTGCTAATGCAGAATTGTCCTTCGAATCACCTCGCTTCAAAACCTGCACGGATTAGGAAGAACCCGTGCTAAGCGATAATGCTTAATGGGGAACAATACAATATACATATACATATATTACACAGCATGTAACTAGTTTGAGGCACATATTAATTTCCAAGCTTTAAGTTTAGTATATACATATATTCATGTGTTTATATGCATCATTGTTTCGCTGTACTTAATAGATATACACTTAAATCGAGTTTCTACAGTCTTGCCTTGTTATCATAGATCAACCTCCACATAATATTGTTGTAACATCTACACATCTTGATTTATACTCATACTGAAGAATCACATTCGCATAATCGCATCACACGACAAATTTTAACACATCTCATTCACATTCTCATTTTATAACAGTCTTTATATGATCAGATTATAAACATTAGCCTTGGCTGCAACTCAAAGACTCGGATAATGGGTATCGCAATCAGTACTTAAAAGTACCATAATCATTTTGTATCCGAAGATACACACTCGCAATTAGTACCCATAGGTACAGGAATATTCAGTATAATACAATGAACCCGATAAGGATTCAGACAATTCAAAGATTTCCCGAAGGAAACAAATGCTATCGGCCGCACTCTTAGACCCTATAGGCATGCCTACCTATCCACTATTTGACCCACAGGCTAATTATTAATCCAGTTATCTGTAATTCAATTATTGTTTACATTATTCACATAATTGTATGTGGTTCAACTTGCACATAGTAGATCACATACTCTTGTAAATATACAATTGTGTTCACATTCTCTTCATATGCAATCTCATTTAATCATACACATTCATATAACGCATAATCATATCATAGGTCTTAATAATGTTGATATACTAATATGAGTTCCATTCCATATCATTATATATTATTACACAATATTCTGTAAAGAATTACTCATATACATGACTTAACAAGCAAGCCCCCATTCACTTATCTCATACATTTCATCTCATTTAACCATAATATTTAGCACATAATAATCTTCTTTAAATGATATTAAATTTGATTGGATTATTGATCATGCATGTATATAACATTTGGCCAAGTCATATTGTTCAATATGCCAAACAGAGGTACCTCATGGTGACAATCAATTTGATTGTGACCGTGACATACCAAGGTTTCAGAACAGAATACAATCGCAAATACCTCATGGTGATAATCAATTTGGTTGTCACCGTGACATGCAAATATCTTCCGGGCAGAATGCAACTTATGGTATCTCACGGTGACAATAAATTTGGTTGTCACCGTGACATACCAAATGCACCCAAACAGAATGCAAAACTTGCATACCTCACGGTGACAATCAATTTGGTTGTCACTGTGACCTATGCAAATTTGCCAAAACACAGCTATGTTTTACCAATGTACAGCTATGCTTTTCTCACCCAAATCTCATAACAAACTTCAGGTCCTCATAACTCAATTCAAATGTCATTATTAGCCAAATCATCCTTCTATGCATACGTTCTCTTACTTATTAACTTTCTAACAATGTTGATTTCAACACAATTAGATGGCAACTCAAAGAGTTATGTTCAAATGATTATAACATGCTCCAAATGACTCATATGCACATTTTGGTTAACCTAAGAAAACCATTTTAAAATCTTACACTTGTTCAAACTATTTATATTTCCATGTCAAGTTCACATACCAATTTCAATTCGAGAATTCACCTATCAAATAAACTTATATAATCCACTTTCTCTCAATTTACATTCAAACACATATATCCAAATTTAGGGTTCAACAAACTCATAGCAATCAACACACTCCAATGCAATAATGCCTTCAATACAATCATCTCATAGCATAACACAATAATTTCTCACACAATCAATAAAATTATAGACATATATCACAATTGGTTCCCAAACCTCTTCTCCTTAGCTCCCTAGAAGTCACTTAGCCTCTTGATCAATCACCTTCCCCTTTCCTTTCATTCCCTTAACCTCCTCAACTTCAGCTATCATTAAATCTAGGATTGGAAAAAGGATTAATTACCAACTCATCACAACCGAATAACAAGAAAAGGAGTAGAAGAAGATGAGAAATCAATTACTAGATCACTTACCTTACTAAAACAGAACTTAGCAACCAATACATCATTTATCTTCAATAGAATTCTTATGCAAATCACTTAAGTAATAGCTTTCGAAATAAAGAGAAGAAGATGAGTGTGAAGAAGAAAAGATAGTCCCGGAACTGTACATACAAACGAGTGGATTTCCTCTTTCTTCAATGAGATATATATTGCATGAAATAGGTTAGGTTGGCAATGCCACAGCCGGACACATGGATCCCACTGTAATCCTTCAAACTCAATTAACTTAATCAAGTTTAATTAACTCATAATTAATCCACCACTAATACTTTCACAATTAAGCCACTTATCTTATTTCATTCATTCAATTAAGTCCTTCTCTAAAGTTCAATTCAGTCCCACAAATCAAATAAGGTCACACATACTATAGATACCGGTTCCTGAGATAGCCAAGAACAGAGTTACCCAATAATGATAAGATGCCTATTCACAAGCAAAAACGTTAAATGTAACACCCCAACTCATACGTGGACGAACCCATCCGCAATGGAGTAGGAGGCCGTACGAGTAGGTGTGTTACCGGACTGAAGCGAGACAAAGCATACTAAAATACGGAAGAATTTAAAACTTTACGGAACAAAATCTGAACATACATATTCAGAAACGTGCATAATTTAAACAAAACCATACACATATACAAATGTACAATTATACAATAGGAGCCTGAAATATTACATCATTCTCTTTACATATTATTACATATACATATTACACCGATATACAAAAATTCCAAATTACAAAAGTTGAACAAGATACAAACTTCTAGCTTCTATGTGGCCGACCCTGCAGAAGCGCGACTCGAACAGAACCCACCTGCCACCTGCACAGAAAGGAAATCCGTGCTAAGCGATAACGCTTAGTGGGGAAAGCACAAAAATATAGACGACCATTCACAACGGTCGTCAAGGCATACCACATACACAAAGGTGAATACATAAAATTCGCACAAATAAATATACATGCTTGTACAATATAGCCATGCACTCGAATATTCTTAACCACACTCATTTATTATGCTAAATCATTATATTTATTCAAACATATTTTTGATATGCCAAAGGTTATAATCCAGCCCAAACCCAAGAGATGACGTCAAAACACCACACTTCCACTGCGCACACCCATTACAATTAATCATGCCATGACACGTAAACACATAAAAACATACCGAAATTACTACAATATCTAACAATAAGGATCTATATAGCATCGTACTAAATTGTTACATATGTTGGTTCAAGATCACATTCATAAGTATACAAACCAGTATACTTAATCATAGTAATTAACAATATATATTCACGTTTATATATATATATTTCAACCATAGTACTTAGTAATTCAGATTCGCATTCATATACATATTAATTTATCTCATTACTATACATAAGTGTAGTATCCATATTATGTGACATACCGACTTCACATACGCATACTATAAACAAGACCATTTACAGATAACCACAAAAGTACAATATACAGGTCAGAGTTACATCTAACCCAATCAGAGATTCATAATCACATTCGTATCATAACTGGTTCACATGACCGAAATCTTACACATTCGGATATCGTATTCTCATATTCACATTAGGCAAAATAGACAGAATACCTGCTGACTCAAAATAGTGGATAACGAGTACTGAGGAGAAGACCTCATGAGGGAACATATAGCCCGATCTCTGACCGGGTAAACCTCAGAGGGAACATATACTATAATGTACCTTACAGGTACAAGTCGAAAAGCAACATCATGTTTTTCCACATTCCAAAAACATTTCATATCAAAGGGTTCGCGAGGAACCAGTCGTGGGACCTGATCAGGGTCCAAATCGTTCAAAGGGCGCTGCAGCTACATATACATAGACTCTATTAGGCATGCCTAACTATCCACTAGACTGACTCTCGCAGGTCATGCTTCACACCAATCACATTTCAAATCACATACTTTATATCATTGTACTTAATCAACAATAGTTGAAACCTATGAATAAGTTAATAAAGTCAAACATGCATCATATAATTTACACTTGAAGCATAACATGATAATCTTAGAGAGAGACCATAAGTATAGATATGCATAATACATCCAATTATATTAACATATTTCACAAAATAGTCCAATTATAAACCTAAAAGTGCCACAAGTTCGGAATTCAAACATTGAAATAACCAAAGAAAACTCATTTAACATAACACATCTGTCGCGCTCGCGATGTCTGTCGCGCTCGCGACAGAGACAATAGTCTCTTCGCTGTGCGCGTGCGACGGACTTCGCGATCGCGGGAAGGAGAGAAAGGCCCGGCTCTGTCGCGCTCGCGACAGTGTCGCGATCGCGACAGAGGACAAGCATTGCTATCGCGGGGTCGCGACAAGTCGCGTGTTCGCGATAGCACAGGCCAACAATGTGCTCTGTCGCGATCGCGATGGTTGTCGCGCTCGCGACAGAGAGCAGACAAGCTATTGCTATCGCGGGCTCGCGACGGCACAGCATCGACATCACCGGTCTCTGTCGTGCTCGCGACAGTGTCGCGATCGCGACAGAGTCATGATTCCGAAAATCTGCAGAATTTTGCAAGATCTTTCCTTCCTCAAACTCACCCACAAACACACGAAACACATCCAAAAGTCTCTTACCTCATCTCCAGCCAGTCACACATTATTGATAACATAATCCAACATTCGTATCAAGTATTTCAATCAAACACGCCATTAACAATATCCATATACACAATCTATAATAATAACATTATTCGTCAATCATCTCAATCGCACTCACATTAATTGCATTCGTACATATGGTACGTCATTCTAAGGTTACTCATGAGACCATCACAATATAGCACTCATCAATAAACAAACCTTCATGGAGTTATATCTATTCTTAATTACTAGTTAAATCACCAATCTTAATCATATTCATAGGTTTTTCCCAACAATCATTACTTATATAGTCAATTAATTACCCTAAACATGCATAATAACTAATGGGAAAGATACGGGATTGATCCGGGTCAATCCTAGACTAAAAAATATAGAATAAAAGGCTCAAAACATACTTTTCTGTCGCGAGGTCGCGACCCTTGTCGCGCTCGCGACAGAGGCTCGCTTCAGCTCCCCTAACAAACTGCTTTTTACTACAAACTAATGTCGTGAAAACCGACCTCTAAACCTCATTTTTAGGAAAAGTGGTCTTCTTAACAAATGTTCTCCTACGTCTTAGCTTTCAAATGAAACAAGTTTCACATCAATTAGATGTCTACAACTCCAGATATGCACTCCACAACCCATACTGATCAAACAACCCGACACAACAGGAACACTACATTTGTAATCAATTTTTCGATGTCTTAGAGCGAGAATTTGTCCAAGGCTATTTCTGAGACATTTCAAGTAACGGAATTCGTGATTCTAATGGTTCTAGAATCGCATGATTTGGAGTTCTAAAACTCACAATACAACCTAATTACTGAAGAGAGGTCAAGTGCATTCCAACCCAGTTTCACCCAAAAACCTATTCACAAGCACAATTGAGCAATTTAAACCAACACTCACTACCATCACCATCTATCATCAACCACACAATCAAGAACTTATATCATACACGAATATATAAACAGAAATTCATATATATACAATAAATTTCCCAAACCTGGAAATCAAAGATCCAAAGTCACTTTCTAGCTTCTATCCACAATCTTCCTTTCCCTTGAGCTTCCTCTTATCATCACCAACTTGCACAAACCACAACCCAGAAAATCACTCAATTCAAACTCTAGCATATCCAAATCAAAAGCAAATAAAGAAGGAGAAGAACCACACACACATACAAGCCAAACTAACTCTTACCTCTTCAATCTTGCTCTAATACTCACCCAAAACCACCTCTAAACAAGCACCACATCCAGCCAAAAGAGAAGCAAGGAGAAAGAGCAAAGAATGAGGAAAAGAAGAAGAAGAGGAGGACGAGAGAGGGAGAACGGGAATTTCCAAATTCCTGTGTTTTGCTTTTCTCTCTCTCTTTCCTCTTACCTTTCCCATTAATTGCTTCTTATCCCAAATCCACATGCCCACTTCCCATTGGTCCAAGTAATTCACTTTGACTCTCAACTCAAGTCACCATACACATGCACACACTAAATCACTTCTCATAGAAATATCCTACATCTTAAGTTCCATACCCATAATGCACTTGATAATTATTTCTTAAAACTCATTTACATCCTACTTCCATATACTTCAATCACACTCTAACATTTCCTTATAAACCACTTGTCATCATCTTACAAACCCAAGTGTCACAATCTTGCCCAAATCACTTCCTAAGTACCATACACATGTTCCACTAGATAATTCATTTACTACACTTATTTAATTAATTTCTTAGCAATTAAATCCTTATTATCCATATTACTCATGCATAAATTACCGAAATACCCTTCACTCAACCGACTTAGCTGCCGATTCCGACTAGGCCCGATTTGGGGTGTTACATTAAAAGTGATAATTTCCTGTTCAAATTTGCATTTTGGAGTGAAAAAAACAAAAATAATAAAAAATATTTTGAAAATTAGATTTAAAAAATGGGATTTAGAAATTATAGTATTTTTAAGTCAAATTTAAAAAGTTAAAAAAAAATATTTCCGCGAATGTCGACGCGCGGCGCCCTGCGCGGAGCGCCAGCGCGCAAGCGACGCGCAACAAGCATTTGCGCACTGCTCTGCGTGCTGGGCACGCGACTGATGCCCGTCGCACGCCCCGACCGATTTCGGTCGCCCCTGTTCCACCGCAAATGGCCAAATTCGCACTAAAATCAGTTTTTTTCAATTTTTCACCCAAAAATCCGTTTTTTATCCCATTTTTTTTGGGTTTTTAAAGGTTTTTTTCCTTTTTTAAAATTCAAAATAAATAAGATCTAATTTAATTGGATATTTTCTTCTTAATTAATGGTGTTTTCCTATTTTCTTCATATAAAAAGAGAAAAGATAAAAAATGAAGAGGGGGATTTTCTTTTAGGGTTTTTTTAAGTTTTCTCTTCTTCTTCCTCTCTAAATTCTCTCTAACTCTCAGCTGAAATTTTCCCCCAAAAATAAAAAGAAAATAATTCCATTCTTCTTCATTTACCAATAGAATTTCTTCTAAACATATTTTTAGAAGGAGTTTTATTAATGGATTTAATTTTGAGACAAACAAAATAATTGTTTGCTCTCAAAATTTCATTTTTTTAACTTGTTACTTGTTTTTAATTGGTTTTTTTATGATTTTTATTTGAATCACTTTTTGATGAAAAATAGATTTTGAGACATTCAAAATAAATGTTTGTTCTTGAAATCTAATTTTTCATTTGATTTTCTAAAAAATAAGTTTTTTTTTCGCAAATAATTTTTTTCTTGAGACAAACAAAATAGTTGTTTGTTCTTGAGAACATTTTTATCAATAAAAAATTATTCTTTAGGCAAAGAAATTAATTCTTTGTTCTTAAAGAATTGTTAATTTTCTTCCATCATTTTTTTTCAAGTATATTTTTACTTGGAATAAAATTCTAAAATTTTTATTATTCAATTCTAATCTTGCAAATCAAGAACAAGCAAATCAATCATCATTTTTACCTTCATCGAATCCGAAACTCTGAGGGTAAACATTTTGGGCTTAAATCTTTTTATTTTTTATTATTTTGTTCATATTTAGTTTATTGCCATGTATATTATTATTATTATTATTATTATTATTATTATTATTATTATTATTATTATTATTATTATTATTATTATTATTATTATTATTATTATTATTATTTTCATTTATTTATTTATTGGTTCTATTGTTTTTGTATTTGTCTCTTTTAATATGCTTATATATTATTTTTGTTCATGTAAATATTGATTTATTATCATTTGAAACATGTAAATATTGATTTTTTATTATTGCTAACATGTAAATAATTTATTTTTGCTTTGATTTCTCATTATTTTTAACATGTAATTAATTAATTAATTTTGATTGATCTTTTTGCCATGTAAATATTTTATGTTAATTGGGATAACATTAATTAATCATGTCACTCATTTAATTATTTTTATCATTCATTTATTCATTTTTTATCATTTTTTTCATGGTTATTGTTATATATTTATTGTTTATTCATTTATTTGTTTATTTTCATTATTCGTTATTATTATTATCATGTTCATATTTTTATGTACTAATTCATTAACATGTTTTATTTTATTTCAATCATACCCTTTAATTCCTTTGTCATTCATAATGCATTTTTCTTATTTATTTTGGTTTATTAACATTTTAATTCATTCAGCATTCTTTTGATGTCATCTCATTTTATTTGTTTTAATTTTTTATTTTTTATTTTATGCTTTTAATTGATTTTATTGATTTAATTACTAACATTATTTCATTTGTGTTTATCTTTGTTCCAAAAACTCATTTTCTTTTCTTGGGCATTTTTGCGAGCACACGAGGAGATCCAGAAGTCTTGTTTGGGATAAATATTTATTTGCTTTATTTGTAATATTTCATTTATTTGGCTTTTTCATTTATTTTGCTATGTAATCTTTAATAAAATTATTTATGCACGTTAAAAAGGAAATCACAAAAATATTTCTATTAATTAATTTGGTATTTTTTATAAATATAAAATGGGACCAATGTCCTAGTTTTTCATACCCAAATAAACTATCACCTTTAATACTTTTTTAAAAGTATGCATGCGAGGGCTAATGTCCCCATTATTAACAAATAGCCCATTTTATGTATGACTCATGCGCTCACTGCACGGGTCGTGAAGTCCGATCGGGAAACAGAGGGAAAATCCAATGTGAAAGACCGGGCAAAAAAATAGAGGGAAAATTCGATCAGGAAACCAATAGTTCGATCCAATCGGGAGGTCACAATTTCAACAAATTAAGGACATGACTCGATCGACAGGTCACGACTCTAACAAAATAAAGGCACACTCAGATAACACAAAAAATAGGGATGAACAGAGTAACCTCAACAAACCTAACAAATGCGTAGAACATGCATAATTAGAATAACAATCATGCCAATAAATCATAACAAATATTTGAGATTCATATCTAATGACAAAAAACAACGAACTCGCAACGAACGGATTGTCATAATCAAACAACCAACTAAACAGAGTATGTACAACGAGAAGAAATAACAAGTAAAACCAAGCAGAAATAAAAAAGAAGAAGAAAGAAAGAAGAAACAAAAGAAAGAAAGAGGTAGCGATCCCAGTATTTACCCTAAAATATAGACGTTAGATTGCAAGATGAAGAAGCTCTGGTTTTTCTCTTTGCTTTTCAAAAAAGGAAGTTAAAACAGCAACTAAAAAACCTTCAATGGAAATTACGTGGAAGAAAAAGAACGAAAATGATGGACTTTCAAACGTTAAGAACTCGTTTCTTTTTCTCAAAAACAAATCTTAGAATGTTTTTTTCTTTTCGTTCTTTTCTTCCTCTCCAAGCTTTTCTCTCTGTATTTCCTTTCTTTTTGAGTTCGGCCTCCAATATTTTTTCTTCCTCCTCTTTTCAGTTTCTTAACTTTTCCTTTTTATATCTCAGAGAAGGTTAGGTTGTTTCCCCACAACATTAAACATAAACCCATGTTTTCAAACCAAATCCTCCCGAAAAAATAGAGAAGGGACGTGTTGGAGCAGGGGGCGCATGAGGCAGGTGAGATTTTCAACTCACCTGTGAAATGGGTCTCACGTGGTGAGGCTGCATCTCACCAATGTGAGATGGGCCTCACAAACGTGAGGCTTCATCTCACATGGGAGAGATGGGCCTCACATCACAGGCCCCCAGCAAACCCTCAAATCTGCATATTTTATTTATTTTTTATTTTTTATTTTAAAATGAAAAACATTTTCGAGTAAACCATCACTTCCATTTATCTCTTTTGCCTGTGAACAGTCATCATTTTTGTCATTGGGTAACTTCGATCTGTGCTGCCTTACGACCCAGTGTTTATGGTTGCCCCCAGTTTTGGGGAACGTAGTGCCTGGGTGCCTAGGTGAGCCAAAACTCAAAGAAAGAAAGAAGAAGCGCGTACCTGAGGCAGCTGTCTTCATGAACTGGGTGGTGTGCCGAGTCTGCTCCGGACTTACAAAACGCGAGGGTTGCTCTTCTGAGCTGCTCCAGACTTACAAAGTGCGGGGGTTGTTCTCATCACTATACTCTCAAACCACTTCCTTGATATCGAAAGGACTACACAAATCATAGCTTTCTCTTGTCCATAACTAAACTCATAAGGCTCTTTTCTTTATCTTACGCTCAAACCAATCACACTCATCTGAATAATCATTACCTAACTACCAATCGAAAACCAAAGCACATATATTTTGCATATAAATCATTTAACTGATGATATCTTATTACACTATTCCTTAATACTTCAAAAACATCGGACACTCATACCACTTTCTTTACTAATAATACTCATATCTTACTCCAAAAATCGTTTCACATTTACTTATGCAAGATTCCAAAATGCTCTTTCTACTTAACTCAAACTATATACACAATACACTTTCCTTAACGGTTGCTATGCTCTTAATTCACACACCTAATTTTAACATCCAATACTCAATGTACACCCTGTTAGCTTTCTCTCCTTCAAAACGCATATGCAAATGCTTCACATGTGTGATCAAAAGATGATGATGTAATGAGGATATGATGATTCATGTATGCAAAATAATGCAAAAATGCAATTGATGCTATAATAATGCACTTTTCTCATCCCCATGGTTCAGTATGCTTATGTTCAAATAATTTTCGAGGAGATAGCTGACAGGCACACAGAGCATTACCAAAATCTTACAAAATCCAAATACTCTTCCATCTCAAAATACCAAAACACCTATTCTTCCGAGGCAACCACACATCAATTCTCTTCAAAAACTTTTACAACCTTCTCTTAACCACATAGAATCGAAACAAAATTCCTAATAGAATCTCTGATAACTCATCTAACGAATACATTCCAGATTGCACATACACATAATAATTCAAAGTAGGTAGATCGTGACCCACCGAGCCAACACTTAACTAATCACTTTATCAAATTGGAAGATTTCCCTTCCCAAAAGATATCTAAAGGACAAGGTCATCCGCTTTGGCCAACGCTAAACTATACAGACACACTATAAAACACCTAGTTAATAAGAACCGACTAAACTGGGGCTCTGATACCAAAATTATAACACCCCCAACTCCCACACGTAGCACTTCAAAGGGTGAAGAGCTACAGTGAGCAGAAGGTGCCACCAGATAAAGACACACATGACAATGCAGAAATCAGAACAATAAAATTTCTAAAATCAGAACCTCAAAACATGCACGTCCTAAACCTATGTCATCCACACACCATTATTCGCACTATAAGATATTACAACTTATTACAAAGGCTAATAAATAAAACTTAATTACAAACCGACAATCAATAGAAAACTTTCTATAACTTCTACCGACTCATTGGCCAAAACTCAGCGGACTGTTGTGCTACTCTGATCTCCTAACCTGCACGGACATACAACCGTGCTAAGCGATAACGCTTAGTTTGGTAAAACAAATAATAGGAAGCCACTCACATTGGTTGCGGAGGCAAACACGTGCAAATCAATATATATATGCAAAAACATAAAGTACACCGGTTAAAGCTATCATAAATTCATATTCTTATTCTCATACGAAACCCTAAACACTTTCGTAAACACTCTCGTTATATACCATAACCAGAAATAACTTCATTACCTTTTTAAATCACAATAACATTATACTTACTACTTGTTTACCTAATTCATTTTATTAACCATATTAATAGTCATACCTCATAGGTTACCAAAAATACAATTTGCTAGTCAGAGCAATTAAGCCTTACCAATTCCCATACTTACTAATAGTTCCAAAATCATTTAATTAATAATATTACTACTTAAGTCAAAACCTTCCATTAGTTCAAACCATTACGTATTCAAAACTAAACTAAACAAAACATTTCAATACTCAGATTTGGTTCGGACTTGAAATAAATATTCCAAGCTTCGTACGTATCCCTATAGTAGGGAATCAGAACCATGTAGTTCTACAAAAAACCTTTACACATGCGTTCCAGATTTAATCCAAACTCATTTACTAAGTTCAGTTGTCTACATCATGCCTAACACTTATTATTCCTCTTACATACTAATCAATACACAATTTACAGTATTCATTAAAACCAACAACCATCGTACATGAATTCCTTACCAATATACTTACAGTAATTGTCCGAGCTAAAGTCTCGGGGATAAATAACACATAATATAACTACATTCTCATTTTAATATATAAACGAATATATTCATAAAGTTCATTTATAGAGTACTCAACTATAACAAACAGGTATATCAAATATGTCAATAATTCTTTACAATGACCTTATACAGATAATCATACTCATAGCTTTTGAACAGATGTATAACATGCATTATCCACATACGAATTCTCATGAAATCAATATTTATTCATTTCATACACATTTACTAGAACGAACATCATTTGCTACATCTCTTCATTTAACTGACATTAGCTTTAGATGCAAAAGTACTTAGGTACCTATAGATACCACATATCTCCACATAGGTGTCCATAAAGGATACAGAACAGAGGAGTGCATAGAGCACAAATTCAAATGGCATTTATCACAAATGCAATAGATGCTTATTCACATATTCATCGTGCAACACTTCACAAAACTTATCAATTAACTCACATTATTTTACTCTTTTAATTGCCTGCTAAGTCATAGGGGTGAATAAGCGAGTGAACACATGGCAGTACCTTACGGGCATTAATCGAACTGAACGCATGGCTGTACCTTATGGGTACAAATCGAAAAGCAATATAACATTTCTCATTCAAAAATATTTTCACATTGGGGATCTTAAACAAGATCCGTACACATTGAGGTTCGCGAGGAACCAGACGAGGACCAAATCAGGGTCCAAACGGAACTAAGGGCTGCAGCTACTGAACTCTATAGGCATGCCTGTCTATCCACGACTCGACTAATGCAGGCTAAATTTCCCAAACCATTATTTAATTCTTCACGTTCTAATATACGTATACACATTTCATTAAATACATTGCAACATTCTTTTATTATTACATAGTCACATGCATTCATATATTTGCATATTTTACGTGCCAATTACATTTATCATATTCAAAGCCAATCATATATTATCTCATGGATAAAATATTCATGTGAACATACTGAACATGACTATATTATTGACATCATGCACATAGTTAGACTAAGCAAATAAATTACATGACTTTACACACATACAACCATTAAATAATAATGGTAGACAAAAGTCTCACAATTCAAATATTAAAATGCAAAGAAGTAATTGAATAATTCATATTTTAATTCACAGAAGCATAACCCATGTGGGAAATCATGCAAGGAAAAAATCTCTCAAAAATATTTTGAAATAGAGAGGGGACTGTCGCGATCGCAACGGGAGGTCGCGCTCGCGACAGTGGCCAGTCTAACGCTGCACACAAGAAATCCATCATGAGTCGTGCTCAGGAACATGACTCGTGAAGTCAAATTATGGAGGAACAGTGCAGGCATGAGAGGGAGAGGAGACTACCACAACTCATGCATAAGATGCACGTTCCGTGCACGAGTGCACGTCCCGTGCACCATGTGCACGTCTCGTGCACTCTTCCTCTACGATGTCTGTTGCGATCGTGACCAGTATCGCGCTCATGATAGAGTCATGATTTCCAGTCCCACGATAGAAATCTGTAGAAATTCTCTCTCAAAATCATACCCAATATTTTCCATTCAAAACAAACTTCAACACAGTACAATTTGCTCATTCAAAACCTTATAATTAATACAAAACCCAACTTTTATACACATAAACACAATTAAATAATGCTATTAACATCATCAAAATCCCTAATAACAAAATCAGTGATTTTTGCTGCAAAAACTCACTTAATCTTTTACCTTGATTCAAAACTCACAATCTCAACATCTAAACACAAATTATTCAAAACTTGTAACACTCAAACATACTCAAATAACTTTGACTTCATAAATACAGAAAATCAACAAGAACACACAATAACACAATATACCAAAAACCTAAATTCCCATACCTCATCTCCTTAGCTCCTAATAACTTTCTTAGATACTCTTTCTTGTTCCAAAAACCCATCCAAGATCTTTCTTTTCCAAAGTCCTCACCAAAACACACAAATGCACAAAACATAAATCTAGGGTTTTTAATAAATCAAGAAGAATAGGAAAATTGAAAACTTAGAACTCACTTTAACTTGACAAATCTTCACTTAAATCTCTTGGACTAACAAACTTGATCATTTAAACTTTGGGCTTTGATCTTATGAGATGGTAAATGGCATTAAAGCAAGAAGGAGAAGAAGAAGAAGAAGGTGAAGAAGAAGGAGGAGAAGAAGAAGAGGAGGAGAGAACTTGAGAATGGGAAAGGGAGGAGTAGATTTTCTGCCCTCTCTCTCCTCCTTCTCTCCTCTTTTATACTCCATCTTACCCCTTGCCACTCGTCACATTCCCATTTGTCCAATTTAGATATTTTTGTCAAATTCTCTTTTTGATCCTCCAACTCTCATAACCTCATACATTGGTATCCATAATTTAATACTCCATCACATTGGCCACACTTGCCGAAACTTTGACATTAATTCTTAAATTATCCAGTTGGCATGCGAAACACTTCAACTTGCACAACTTAGGTCACCACTTATTCTCAATATGCCCGATAACTTCTAGGGTACTTTTTGGGTTGTTACATCTGGTCCCAATGGAGGCCTTATTAAAGATGTCGCAGGATATGGCGAGAGTGTTGGATTGAATGACAGCACTGAAGGCTCCAGTAGAATCTTTAAGGAAGCATGGAGCAGAAGAGTTTCATGGTACAAGGTTGGATGAGTCAAAAAAAGCAGAATACTGGATAAAGAAGGTGCAAAGGGTGCTGGGAGAAAGAAGATATCCCCCAGACCAACGAGTTGAGTGTGTAGTATCGCTGCTTCATGGTGCAGTATATCACTGGTGGAAATTAGTTCTGCAGCATCCAATGTAACACCCCGATTCCCCCCTATCAGTTTGAGCCATGTTTGCCATGTGTATGTGTGCACGTGTGAGTGTTTTAGCATGTGTCAAGGGAATTTTGGGTAAAATACATGTTTTATGGGCTGTAATATTGTGTGGGTGCATATATGTTAGTAGGGTGTGGGTGCATATATGTTAGTAGGGTGTATGTGCATTGGGTTGTGTTAGTGTGTGCATGAGCATATGGTTGTAGTGTGTGAATTATGTGGGTTAGTCTTGTGTGTATTGGCATGCATGAGTATAGGGTGTTAGTGGTCAAGTTCCACTAACCAAAGAGTGACATGTGGCTAGAGCATTTTGAAAGAAGGTATAAATAGAAGAGAAAGAAAATAGTACAGCAAATCTGATTTGCCTCTTCCCATTTCCTTTTCTTCCTTTTACTCCTTCTTTTTCTTTTCTCTTCATTTGTGTGCCCTAGCTTGGATTCAAGTGTGGTGGTGGAAATTGATCATCCCCTTGAGCTTAGATTGGTATGTATAGTGAGTTTCTTCTTCTTCTTCTTCATCTTCTCCTTCCATTGTTCTTGATTTTATTTAGATTGGGTTTTAATTTAGGTTTTTTATTTGTGTGATTTTTGTGGGTGTTCTTGTTAGTTGAGCCTCTGCACGATCCCAAGGGAAAGCAGAAGGCTAGTCGGAGTGGTGCTCATTGATTTAGAGCATAGGAGTTACAAGTTTGGGATTTTCTTTGGGCTTTGTTTGAAATTTGATTGTTAGATGTTCATATGGTGATTTATGCCTTTTCATGTGATTTCTGGAGAATTGAGGTTTGATGAGGCATATTATGGTGTTAATGTTATGGGTAATCATTTGATTTGAGTTATAATGCATGAATGTTGAAGTATTGAACAATATTTGATGTTTGATGAATGTTTCCTGCAAAATTTTGGGTTTGTGTTCTTGAGGAGTTCAATTTTGCTAATGCATGATTTGATTGTGTTAATCATTGAATTAAGATGTGTTTTATGTTATATGCGATGGTGTAAGGCTTATTTGAAGGTAAGATGAGGTTGGGCTTGATTTTGAGTCAAAATAGTTTTGTGGTTAGAAATCTGGGTTTTGTGTATTTTGCTGGAAAACTGGAAATCGCAATGCTATTGCGAGTGCGATATCCTCACGAGCTCGACAGAACGATGAAATCCAGTTTTATGCGAGACTTACTCCGTTGTTATAAGGCGTCCGACTCTTGATTGGGCAGCACGACTCGTGAAGCTTCGGCGTACGAGAGTGGTGCAGCGGATCACGTGTTGGCGAGGGAAGGCTGAGAGTTCACGAGACGTGAACTGAATTCATGTGTCGTGAACCATGTTAACGAATCGTGAACACAGTTCACGAGTCGTTAACATTGTTCACGAGTAGTGAACGTTGTTCATGAGTCGTGAACAACCTTCACAAGTCGTGAAGGTTGTCTCCTGACTCGCACGCCCTTCGCCCCTTTCCCCTCGCACAGGCCTATCGGCCACTATCACGAGCGCGATACTGGTCGCGATCGCGACAGTGACCCCTTTGCCCCTTCCCCTCGTGCAAACCATCCGGCCACTGTCGCGATCGCGACAGTGACCTCTTTTCGCCTTATTTTTTTGAAATTGTCCCTTTCTTCTAAAATGATTTTTGTATCATTTCTCTATGAGTTTTTACTACTGTATGGGAAAAATTATGCTTATATATGTGTACTATTATGATTTCTTGATGATGAATTATATGATATGCCTTGAGCATGATTTGTATTATGCATGATCTGCAAGAGTCAGTCTAGTGGATAGTTAGGCATGCCTAAAAGAGTCCTTTTGCTGCAGCCTCTGTACTGTTCTGGACCTTGATCAGTTCCCCATTTAGTTCCTCGCAAAATTCTACATGTACAGATCTTGTTTAAGATCCCATTGTAAAATGTTTTGAAAAGACAAAATGTGATATTGTTTCCCGATTCGTACTCGTATGGTACCGCTACGTGTCGATTCGTACCCATAAGGTACCGCTACGCGTTTACTCGTTATCCACTTCTGTGAGTCAGCAGGTGTTATGATTTGTTCAGTTATGGTATGAGAATATGAATCCGAATGAGTATGATTATAAGTATTTGAATCTGAATGACTCTAGTATGAGCATATGAATCTGTTGGCATATGAATATGTTTATTGAACCTTTGAATGGTTATGAATGTAATTCTATTGTGATTATATCTTATGATTTTCAGTATGCCATTTCGTATGTTATTTGTCTTAACGACCATTGTGAATGGCCGTCCATATTATTATTGTTTATTTCACCACTAAGCATTATCGCTTAGCACGGTGTTTTCACCCGTGCAGGTGCAGAAGGTGTATAGCTTTTGGGAGAGTCGCCGCCAGTCAAGCCAACATAGTGGGATTGTTGATAGGACTTAGTGTATTTTTGTATCATCATTATTTTGTAATAGTGATCTCTCTTGTATATAGTATTTTGATAAGCTTCCGCTATGTATCTCTGAATGATGTAATTATGATGGTATCAGAACAGTTTTGTAATTGAATATTGTTATATCATGAATAAATGCTCAGTTGGTTTTAATGTTTTAATTTCTGTTGTTTATATATATGTTTATATTATGTGAATGTATGTTTTATACCGTTCTGTTTGGTGTGACACCCCTGCTCGTACGGGTTCACTCCCTCGTGGATGGTTTCCCTTACATATGGGTAGGGGGTGTTACAGTTTTTTGTATCAGAGCTCCGGTTTAGGCATTTTCTGGGTGATTATTGTGCTTAGATATATGTTTAGGAATGTGTTGGCTGATGCGGTTATCTTTGTCTTTCTTTTAGATGGATTCTGATTCTATTCGTGGGTCGCTTGAGGGGTCCGCTGAAAGTGTGAATCCCTAATCTGTTGATCCTTCAGTGTTTATTTCGGCTCAAACACATAGGGTTCAGCCTGAGGCCGCAGCCATGCCCTTCAAGGCAATGTTGAAGATTTCTCAGGACATGGCTCGAGTCTTAGATAGGGTGACTGCTCTGAGTGCCCCTTTGGAGAGTATGAGGAGAGCTGGTGCAGAGGATTTCTATAGTACCAGTTTGGATGAGTTTGAGCTTGCTGAGAAATGGATTGAGAAAGTGGAGCAAGTGTTTGAGGAGACTAGGTGTCCTACTGATAGGCAAGTTGAAAGTGCTATGGCATTGCTTCTGGGGTCTGCCTATGACTCGTGGAAGTTGGTCCGTAGGCATCCCCAGTTGCCTGACCTGATCACATTGGAGTTCTTCGAGAGAGAATTCACCAATAAGTATGTGACTAGGGAGTATAAGGATGCTAAGTGGGCATAGTTTTTGAGCTTGAAGGAGAGAGCTATGTCAGTATCAGAATTTGAGAAAGAGTTCAACTGTTTGGCTAAGTATGCTCCTGAAGGTGTTTTGACTGAAGAGTTTCGGTGTCGACATTTTGAGGCCGGTTTGAATGAGTCGCTAAGAGCTATGATTATTTCTTTAATGAGTACTCCAAGCATTGGGTACTATTAGATTGTGCAAGTAGCTGTCCAGGCTTAGAGGTATGAGTCTATTCTGAGAGAGAAAGCTCGGAGGAGGAATCCCCCTCGTGGGGGATCTAGATCGTCATCATCTTCGGGTAAGAGGTCAAAGTACCCGCATGATGAGTCTTTTTCAAGCCTTGCTTCGAGAGGCAGGAGGCAAGGTTCTGCCAGGGGTTCTGGTTCTGGTTTGAGTGCTGATGTGTTGCCTGAGTGTTCTGATTGCAGTAAGCGCCATTGGGGTAAGTGTAGGTGGCTCACGGGTGGTTGTTTCAGATGTGGTAGCACTGATCACTACTAGGCAAATTGTCTGAGGTATAGTGAGGGCTCTGGTGATCAGCGTGAAGCTAGCAGAGTTGGTTCTAATGCACTATAAGCTAGTTGTGGTAAAGGCCGAGGTAGAGGTCGAGGTTGTTGGCATAGATAGGGAGCTCCATCAGAGTCTGTTGGTCGTCCTTTGACAGTTCCAGCTAGAGCTTATGCCATGAGAGCTCGGGATAAGCAAGATGCACCGGATGTGATTGCTCGTAAGTTCCTACTCTTTGACACTGAGTTATATGCTCTAATTGGTCCTGGCTCTACACACTCATATTTGTGCACGAGTATATTATTTGATAAGATGCATGATGTCGATCAGTTATATTATGAGGTTTGTGTGACAGTCCTTTAGGGCATAGTGTCAATGTGAGTAGAATGCATAGGAATTATCCTCTTTTGATTGAGGGTGTTGAGTTTCCTGCTGATTTGATTGAATTGCCGTTTTGGGAGTTTGATTTGATTTTGGGTATGGATTGGCTTAGTAAGCATCGGGCAGTTGTTGATTGTCATAGAAAGGTAGTTGTGTTGCGAGATAGAGATCGGTCTTCTATAGTGGTTAAAGGTTTGGGTTCGAGTTCTTTGAGTAATGTGATTTTTGCAATGCAAGCAAAAAGGTTTATGAGGAAAGGTTGTGAGGCATTCTTAGCAGTTGTTTTGGACTCTCAGTGTGATCAGGTCGAGATTGAGGATATCCCCATTGTTAGGGAGTTTAGTGATGTGTTTCCGAGTGAATTGTCTGGATAGCCTCCCGAGAGAGAAGTGGAGTTGTACATAGAGATTTTGCCGGGTACTTCACCTATTTTGAAAGTACCTTATCGGATGGCTCCTGTAGAGTTGAGAGAACTCAAAACTCAGCTACAAGAGTTATTGGGTAAGGGGTTTATTCGACCCAGCATATCTCCATGGGGAGTACCGACTTTGTTTGTTAAGAAAAAAGATGGTTCTTTGAGGATGTGTATGGACTATAGGCAAATTAAGAAGGTCACAGTGAAGAACAAGTATCCCTTTCCTAGAGTCGAGGATTTGTTTGATAAGTTTAGAGGTACGGGTGTCTTCAGCTTTGAGTTCAGGATGCAGATGTGGTTAAGACTGCATTTCGGATGCAATACGGCCATTATGAGTTTCTTGTAATGCCATTTGGTTTGACCAATGCACCTGCAGCTTTTATGGATTTGATGAACTGAGTGTTTAGGCCATATCTCGACCGATTTTTAGTAGTGTTTATAGATGATATCTTGGTTTACTCGAAGGATGAGAATGAGCATGAAGAGCATCTTCGGTTAGTGTTGTAAGTTTTGAGGGAGCACCATTTGTTTGCGAAGCTTAGCAAGTGTGGCTTTTGGCTTCGAGAGGTGTCTTTCTTGGGTCATATTGTGTCAACTAAGGGTAATCAAGTAGATCCAGCTAAGATTGAGGCGATTGTGGATTGGAAAGCGCCAAGGAATGTTCCTGAAGTGAGAAGCTTCCTTGGTTTGGCAGGCTACTATCATCGGCTTGTGAAAGGTTTCTCAATGATTGCTGCTCCGATGACCAGATTGTTGAGGAAAGGAGTCAGATTTGAGTGGTCGGATAAGTGCCAGCTGTGCTTTGAGAGGTTGAAGAGTTTGTTAGTTAAAGCTCTTGTACTGACTCAAGCCACCTCGGGTAAAGAGTTTGTCATGTACAGTATTGGTTCGGGTATTGGACTCGAATGTGTATTGATGCGAGAGGGTAAAGTTGTGGCTTATGCATCTCGTCAGTAGAAGCCACATGAGAAGAACTATCCGACACATGATTTGGAATGGCGGCTGTGATCTTCGTTTAGAAGATTTGGCGGCATTATCTATATGGGGAGAAGTGTAGGATTTTCACGGATCATAAGAGTTTGAAGTATCTCCTCACGTAGAAAGAGTTAAACATGAGATAGCGCCGATGGTTAGAGTTGTTCAAGGACTATGACTGCATTGTGGATTACCATCCAGGTAAAGCTAATGTGGTTGCTGACGCTTTGAGTCAAAAGTCGGTTTCGGCTTTATTTTTTATGCGGTTCAGATGGAGATTTGATTCGGATGGTGCTCCGGTTGCCCAATTGAGAGTGTAGCCAAATTTGAGACAGTCAATTATGGATGCTCAGAAGGATGATGTTAGATTGCAGCGAGTTTTGCAAGAGGTTCAGTAGGGTAAGCAGTCTGAGTTTTCAGTTTTGGATAGGGTGCCTATGTATAGGGATCACTTGTTTGTGCCTGAGAATGATGAGTTAAGGAATAAACTTTTGAGTGAGGCACATACTATGGTCTTTACTATGCATCCTGGTAGTGAGAAGATGTATCAGGATATGAAGTGGTTCTACTGGTGATCTGGGATGAAGAGAGCTATTATGAAATTCGTGGCAAAGTGTTTGACTTGTCAACAAGTAAAAGCTGAGCATCAAGTCCCTTCGGGATTGCTCACTCCTTTATCCATCCCTCAGAGGAAATGGGACGATATTGCCATGGACTTTGTATCGGGATTGGCAGTGACTCAGAGGAAGCATGATTCAGTATGGGTTATTGTGGATCGGCTTACGAATTCAGCTCATTTTGTGCCGGTTAGAGTTGACTACTCGATGGATAAGTTGGCCAGTGTATATGTGGATGAAGTAGTTCGATTTCATGGAGTGCCATTGTTGATAGTTTCAGATCGGGATCCAAGGTTCACATCTAAGTTCTGAAAAGAGTTGCAGTGAGCTTTAGGTACCAAGTTGAACTTTAGCACAGCGTTTCATGCTCAGACAGATGGTCAGTCCGAGCGAGTTATCCAGATTTTAGAGGATATGCTTCGGGCTTGTGCTTTGAATTTTTCTAGCAGTTGGGATCAGTATGTGCGGCTTATGGAGTTTGCCTACAACAAAAGTTATTAGTCGAGCATTGGAATATCACCGTTTGAGGCTTTGTATGGTTGACCATGTTGGACTCTAGTTTGTTGGACAGAGTTAATCGAGCGATCTTTTATTGGGCCACAAATGATTAGAGAAAGCGAAGAGAAGATTAGAGTTGTGTAGCGGAATCTAAAGGTGGCTAAGGATAGGCAGAGATCCTATGCCAATCTCAAGAGAAAGGATATTCGGTTTGAAGTCGGGGACAAAGTTTTCCTTCAGGTTTCACCTTGGAGGAAAGTATTGCGGTTTGGCAAGAAAGGTAATTGTAGACACCGGGTCTTGAGGCAGTCCAGGTCAGAGTTACTCGATGAAGAGATCCATGTTGGTTTCTAGATATATGGATGGAATTCGAAGGTTTTCGTCTTTCGGTTTCATAAGGATTAAAATCATTTTTGCTATAGCATGAGGTTTTGAAAGAGTTTGGGAAATTTTGCTTGAAATTGGAAGTTTTGCTCCACAGACGGGATGACCGTCTGAAGTAGCGACGCTCGTCTCTACTTGGGGTGATCCCCATCCCTAGTCCCGCATTACGGCCCGTCTGTAGCTAGGGACGGACACGTGTCTAAGTAGGGACGCCCGTCCTTAGTCCTTCGTTACAGCCCGTCTGTAGCCAGATTTCCACGCATACCCTTAGTAGGGACGCCCATCGGTAGTTGCAGGGATGCCCGTCGGCAGTGGATTTGATCAGATAACGCCAGTTTTGATAAAATTTAATCTCTAATCTTTGAAATGGGGATAGAGGTTGGTTCAAAATTGAATTTTAAAACTCCTTTTAGAATTCAAACTTTAAACTGATGCTTATCTTATTTTATCTCCAAAAATTCTATAAATTGGGGAGAAGAATTCATTTTTAGGGGTTAGAAAATTTTACAATTTTTTGGGAGGAAAGTGACAAATTTTTTAGAGATTGGAGATTTTTTAGAAAAGGATTTTTGTGAGCAATCTACCAAAAAATCTATAAAATCTCTGTTTATTTTTAGGATTTGGTTTGATAAAAATTCTTCCAATTAATTAATTTACTCAAATTCTTCTTGCCAATTAAGCCAATTTGAGGTAACAAAATTCATTCGTTTCCATCAATACAGCTAATTCAAACATTCGATTGCTATTAAATTTTCAAGAAGGAGAAATACAAATTTTTTTACTTTGATCTAATTTATTTGATCCTTGTGGAGCGTGCGGGGACTTAAACCATTCGATATTCACCCGAAAAGGTAAAATCCGAGGGTAAACATTCTGGATTAATACTTGTGTGATTTAATTAACTTATATTAATTGTTTTCATTTTTTTACCTTTTTTTATCTTTTAACTCATTTCTTTTAAAAGTTTCCTATTATTTTTCTTTTCTTTACTTTATTCACCAATTTTGACACTGACATGTTTATTCGTATGAGTTATTTTCTGACAATTTGGATTTAGAGTTGTAAACAATGATGGTCGAGCCAATTGGAGGATTTCCATATGGGTTCTTTCTTCACTCTTGCCTTTTATTCATGTTATTATTAAGATTATTTTAATGTCGTTAAAGTGAAAAGGGCTAAATATTTTATAGTAATTAATTTGGAATTTTTCCTACATAAAAATGGGACCAAAGCCTCAATTTTCTCTATCCAAAATAAAAACATCACATTAAAAATGTTTTATAATAAATATGCATGCGAGGACCAATGTCCTCATCATTAATGAATACCCCGATTTATGCATGATTTGTATTTTATTTACGATGGGGGTTGTATTCCGCCCCTAGTTTTATTGTAATTTATTTTGAGAATGTTTATTTTAATAATGCTTTACTTATTGCTTTTGACATGACTGATTGCCCCTTAATTAAATGCATCGTGTGGAAAGTTGGTGAAACAGTGAAGTGAAAACTTAATCATAATATTGATCAAGGTACAAATAAATGAGAAGTCCCGAACTCACTCTAGTCTTTGGGGGCTCAATGAGGCGAGAGGTCTAGGACGTCCAAGACACCTCTTGAGTCTCACCAAACGACTTAAACTTACAATCCTAGGCTCCAGGGGGTAGAGGCTGAGACCTTTAAGATCTCTCTGGCTTGCCCGAGATGGATATGTATGCGCCGTCTTAGGCTCGCTGAGGCTAGACGACCCTTCCCAATGTTCTATTGGGTGGCGACTCCAAGAAACCTCATTGTTGCCCAAAATAGATGCACTTGTAAATACCTTACAAGTTTTAATGAATCCCATCCTGATCGCCCTAAAGCGGGCTTTCGGGAGGCCACGGGGTTCGGGGCGCGTCACAGTGGCGACTCCACTGGGGACATACTCGAGACTTCGATTCGAAAGTACCTTGATTAAAAAATTATAATTGAGTTTTAGCTTAAAAATTTCACCTTCTTTCAAAACTGCATTGCATCTCATTAGAGCCTTAGATCTACGCTAGTTTGGTCCCTCTTTTTAGCCCCGGTGCGTTCCCGAAGCACGACCCTACGTTCACTCAATGTAGGGAAGTGTTAAGGATAATCACCAGCCCAAGTCTCATACTATCATGGTATATTAAATGGTGACCCAATCGGTCGTTACGCTCGTGATGAGCTAGACCCGTTGGCAGGGACCATGCTTGGGTAGCCCTAAAGCAACACCACCTTTGACTAAAGCTCATGTAATGGCAATAGATTCTTCCCCTAGGTGGTATGAACCGTAATACCTTGCTTGCTATATGGATCATTTTGTATTGGGCAAACCCAAATAATTTGATTGGTCACTTAATCAAAGGCTTTCATGCCCCAATAGGCCCATGTCTACTTATTCGGGCTGCCTAAATACATGATGGTCAAAACTCATGCGTATGCACATTAGCTAAGAGAGGTTATACTGCTGGTTTTTCACCGTGCACCATGCGCATCCATAGGGTTCCCTGTTAACCCATGTTTCAAGCCCACCTAGGACAGAGACCGCACGACCTTGTGTGTCTGGGCAATAAGGTTGGAAGGACCTACCTGCTTGCATGTGTTTGTGAATGATGCATTGCACATTCATGTCAGTCATGCACAAATAAATTTATGTATTTCTTCTACATGTATACATCCTTTTCTTTATATAAAATTATTACATGTACATATTGTCTTGTGTATAATTTTTCACATGTCTCACATGTATCATTATAATCTCTTTTAGCCATTGTATACCATTTTGTTGCACAGCACGACCAAGCATTGCATATTATTCATGCATCATTCTAACTCTTTAACTTTTCAGCCATCAAAGACCACTTTCCTAGCTGGTTAGGGGTTCTGACAGTCACATCATCAGAGGGTTTTGATTGAGCAACCACAATCAAGTCAAGTGCAATCAATAGGCATTCAGAGAATCTCTAGAAATGGCCGATTCATCGAGCGAGGCAGATGCTACCAGGGTCTTGATAGCTGAAGAAGTGGGTCGAAGGTTAGAAGAATTTGAGAACCAGATGATGGCCATGATGGTCGTAATGGCTCAACCAGCTACACCACAGAACCTGGCGCCTCCTCCCATGAGATAAAATGAACAGGAGGAGGCCAGAAAGGATCAGCCGGAGGATGTACGTCCACCACCAGTGGACCTAGGGCCTTCCACGTCAGGAGGGTGTGATGCGCGATGATGGTACCCAGCAAGGGCCCTCGCATTTATATCTGCCATTGGGATTCGAGGAATTGGTTTGCATCTTTTGATCATGGGCGCCATGAGACATCATCGGTGTATTCCTCCCAATAGAACATTAGGGAGAGCAACCTAGTCTAATGACACCTAAAGGCACCTTTGAGGCATTTGGAGTTGCCACCCAATTTGCAAGAAATTGGGAAAAAAGTCTCTCACCTTTAACGGTTTAAACCAGAGATATGGTGTTCGGAACTTCCCTCTTATTTATGCTTTGGTTAATTATAAATGAGTTTTTAACTTCTTAAAATTATATCTCTCATCTCACGCGATCGATGCATTTAAAATTAAAGGTGCAATAAAAGCACGTAAAAAAAATGAAAGCGATAAAAGCAAAAAACGAGGTAAATAAGGAAAGCGGTAAACACGCAAGCACACAATTACAAGAGAAATAGGGGCGGAATACAACCCCACTAAAAGGAGTCTAAAAATATAGGCGGGGACGAAATACAATCCCCAAAAATAAATAAGTTGCCCCAAATTTAATTACAAGGGCCCAAAAAGAAATGAACTTGAATTTAAAACACTCACACAAGATCAAAATAAAAGGACATAAAAAAATCGGGGCATTTATTTTAGGAACATTGGTTCCTTCGCACTTATTGAATGTTTAGGAACATTGGTTCCTTCGTATAAATTTAAAGAGGGTTCGAAGAGTCATTTTGATTGTTTTAATTGGAAAACCGGGATGAGTGATCCCATTTTTTGAGAAAAGTTGACTCTTCGTTTTGATTGTGATATTTTTTTATTGTTGGGTTAAAACAAGGGACATTGGTCCCAATTTTATTAGTAAAAATTCCAATTTAATTATAAAAATATTTTTGTGATTTTTTATTGCACGCGTCCACAAATAAAATAATTATTTACAAATAACACAAAACATATAAAAAGGGAGTTGGAGGGATCTCACTAAACCGGAGTGTCCGTCTACGTGTCGCGACCCATCCGGGGAGTCGCGGGGCGCTCACTCGATGCAACTCAAATTAAGTCTCACACAAAAATTAACATAAAAAATATTAGTAAATGCTCTAACAAAACTAATTGAACAAATAATGATGAAGCAATGATAACAAATATTAACCATGATAATAGCAATAATAATAATGGTAATAGCACAATGGTACTAATAATAATAATAATAATAATAATAATAATAATAAAAATAAAAATAATAATAATAATAATAATAATAATAATGATGATAATAATAATAATAATAAAGCAAGCATGTAATAATAATAATAATAATAATAATAATAATAATAATAATAATAATAATGCTAATACACCTAAAGCAAGCATGTAATGATAATAATAATAATAGTAACAAATATAAAACAAGCGAACAATAAATTAATGGCATAAAGATAAATAATAGTAATAACAATGATAATAGCATAGAACAATAAGCAACAAATAGTAGCATAGAACAATAAGCAACAAATAGTAATAATGAAATAAGAACAATGATAATAATGGATGTAAATACAAAGATCATAACCATAATAATAATAGTAATAATAATGATGACACAATAGTAATAATAAAAATAATGACAATGACAATAATAATAATAATAATAATGGTGAATGAACACAAAAATCAAATTAAAGCAAACAAATAATGTATTAATAGTGATGTTAACACATTAAAATGCTAAAAGCAAACAATAGACATGATAATAATGAAAAAAATAATATTAACAACAATAAATAATATATAAAAAAAAAATGAGAACGAGTCCAAAAATGTTTATCCTCAGAGTTTTTGGATCGGAAATAGGATGTCTCAATCCGTTCCCTTGTCAATTTTTTTGATGATAAAGATATTCAAACAGAAATACAAGTTCTAAATAAAATTTGAGAAGATATTTTTAAGATGAATATTTTTGATGGATGATTTGAACGAAGAAAATTAATTTTTCTTGCTCAAGATCAATCCCGAAATGAAGTATATTTCTTGAAGGAAAATCTAGAAATTAAAGCTTGAGAAGAAAAACTTAAAGATTTTTTGAAGAGAAAAAATGCTTCCTGGAGAGTCCAAGAAGAGCCAGAAAGAGAGCCAAAATAATTTTCTTTTAAAAATCTGCCGTCCTCCCTCAAAATGAAGGGAAATTTCCCTTTAATTTTCAGCTTTGGCCAAAAATAGGAAGGGACAAAATAGCTTTAATTTTTAGTTAATAAAAAATATCATAAAACTGTGAAAAAAATGGAAAAGACAGACTGAAAAAGCGAAAAAAAGGAACAGGCGAAGACCAACTGGCCGCGCGGAGGGGGGGTGTGACGCGCGCCGGATCCCCGCGGCCGCCCGCTCGACCGCCCGCACGTGGGCGATCTGGGCATTTGTGGGTCCGTCAACAGCTTGCGATAAATCGCAAGTGCGTCTATGTTGGGCAACAAGGAGGTTTCATGGAGTCGCCACCCAATAGAACATTGGGAAAGTTTCTCTCGCCTCGGAGAGCCTAAGACTTGCACATTTTATCCATATTGGGCCATGAGGCCTAGGATTAACGTCTAATTCTCGTGACACAAGAGGTGTCTTGGAGGATAACCTCTAGCCTCTTGAGCCCAAAGACCAGAGCAGGGTTCGGGACTTCTCATTTATTCGTACCTTGATTAATATTATAATTAAGTTTTGAATTCATTGTTTCATCAACTTTCCACACAATGCAATTTAAATTAAAGGCGCAATCATTCATATCAAAAGCGGTAAATGTAAGCAAAATCCAAAATAAAGCATTCCAAAAATGAATTACAATAACACTAGGAGCGGAATACAACTCCCATTTATAAAAGTGAAATACATGCATGAAACGGGTTATTCATTAATAGTGAGAACATTGGTCCTCGCATGCATATTTATTATGAAACAGTTTTGATGTGATGATTTATTTGGGTATGAAAAACTAGGACATTGGTCCCCTTTTATTTAGAAAAAAAAAACCAAGTTAATTAATAGAAACGTTTTTAGTGATTTTCTTTTTAGCGTGCCTAAATAAACAATTTTACAAGAAAATTATATGGCAAAAATAAATAAAATATTACAAATAAAGAAAATAAATAAACCAAACGAGCCTTTTTTGGATCTCCCCGATGTGCTGGCAAAAACGCCCAAGCGAAAAATGAGTTTAGACATAAAAACAAATACAAATAAAATAATGTTAGTGATTAAATCAATTAAACATACAAAATAATGAATAACAAATTAAAATAAAATAAGATGATATGAAAAGAATGATGATGGAATCCAAAATATTAACAAACCAAAATAAAATGAGAAACATGCATTATATGTGATAAATGATTAAATGATGTGATGAAAATAAAATATAACATGTTAATTAATTAGTACATGAAAAAATATGCACATGATGAAAATAATGATGATAAGTGAAAAATAATGAATGAATAAATAAACAAATGATAATAAAATCATGTAACAATGATAAAAATTAGTAAACAAAGGAATGAAAATAATAATGATATATAACAAGGTTAATTGATATGTTCATAGTTAATACAAACTATTTACATGGCAAAAAGATTAGTATAAATTAATTAATTATTTGCATGTTAAAAATAATGAGGAATCAAAATAAATTATTTACATGTTAGGAATTAAAAAGACAATATTCACATGAATAAAAATCAAATCATATATATAAACAATTAAATGGAACAAATATAAGATCAATACAACAAATGAATAGATGAAAACAATAAATAAATCAATAAAAACAATAAAATATACATGAACAAATTAAAATAAAATAAAATAGAATAGGAATTGAAATTGAGCCTAGAATATTTACCCTCAGAGTATTGGATTTGATGAAGGAAAAGTGATGATTGATTTCTTTGTTTGATGATTCACAATATTAGAGTGAAATATTATGAATATGTTGGAATTTTATTCCAAGGAACATGAAAATAAAAATGATCAAGAATTCTTTAAGAACAAAGAATTGATACCTTTGCCTAAAGAAATGATTTTGATCAAAAAAAAGTTTTATTGATTAAAATAAAGAAAAATGATTTCAAGAACAATCAATCACTTTGTTCATAACAAAAAAAATGATTGAAGTTTTATCAAATAAAAATTAGATTTTGATGACAAACAATTATTTTATTTGTCTCAAAATCAATTTTTTATCAAAAAGAGATTCAAAACAAAATCAATGAAAAAAAAGTTTTATTGAACCCAAAATAAAAGAAGAAAAACAATTTTGAGAACAAATAATTATTCTATTTGTCTCAAAAATTAAATCAAACAACAAAACTTCCTCTAAAAAAATATGTTTAGAAGAAATTATGTTGAAAAAAGAATGAAACAATTGATTTTCTTTTTGATTTTTGGTTGGGGAAAAAATCTGGAATTTTTGGTGGAAGAAGAAGAAGAAATCTGGAATTTTTAGGTCTAAAAAATGTGGAGAGGAGAGGAGAAGAGAGGCTACTTTGATTTCATCATAAACTATTTATAGGATAAAATAGGTTGCCCTAATTTAATTAAGGAAAAAACCTATTTTAACCCAAAATTATTTTATTTTTAATGATAAAATCAAGTTTTATTATTTAATTACCTAAAAAAATATTTTAGAATTTAATTTGAAGTCAAAAATCCCAAAAAAATGGGATAAAAAACGGATTTTTGGGTGAAAAAATCGGAAAAAAGGCTGAAAAAGAGGAAAATGGTATCAGACCCTGTACCGACGGCCAGGAAGCCGTCGCCACAGAGGACACCGCCCGTCGCTATAGAGCGACGGGCACTCACGCGGCGAGGCGCGCGATTCCCGCCCGAGCTTCGCGCGGGAATCGCGCGAAGAGGCGAGCGGTGCGGCGCGCAGCGCGCAACGCTGCGCGTCGCTTTTTAGCGACGCGCAGCATTGGCGACGCCGCGCGTCGCTAAATCGCGCCCAGCGCGGGCGTCGGCGTGCTGGGCGCCTGCGAGCTGGGCGCCCGCGCGCTGCCGCGCCCGACACTCGCGGTCCGAAAATTTTTTTTTTATTTTTTTTATTTTTTATTTTCTTTTCTATTTTTTTAAATTTTAAATTGACTAAAAACACCATAATTTTAAGTCCCCATTTTTCAAAATTTATTTTTTAAATCTTTTTTTTTTCATTATTTTCTAATTTTCACTCTAAAATGCAAATTTGACGAGAAAATCATCACCTTTAACCTTTTAAGCCTGTGAAGGCAATTATCATCATTGGGTAACTTCGATCTAGGCTGACTCAAGATCCGGTGTCTACAGTTGCCCCCAGTTTAGGGGAATCTAGTACACTAGTGTCTAGGTGAGCCTAAACTCAAAGAAGAAAAGGAAAGAGACGCGTACCTGAGTCGGCCGTCTTTCCGAACTGGAGAATTCTGAGATGGTGGTATGTTTTCGTTTGTTGAAGTGGTGCTATCTGTGAGCCCTTCGGTTGATTGCCCCCTGAGAGGTCTTCGGTTCATCGATCGTTTGCCCCCTGAGAGGTCTTCAATTCATTGATTATTTGCCCCCTGAGAGGTCTTAAGTTCATTGATTGTTTGCCCCCTGAGAGGTCTTCAGTTAGCTGCTCCCTGAGAAGTCTTCGGTTTATTGATCGTTTGCCCCCTGAGAGGTCTTCGGTTTGCTGCTCCCTGAGAAGCCTTCGATTTTCTGCTCCCTGAGAAGTCTTCGATTTTCTGCTCCCTGAGAAGTCTTCGGTTTTCTGCTCCCTGAGAAGTCTTCGGTTTTCTGCTCCCTGAGAAGTCTTCGGTTTTCTGCTCCCTGAGAAGTCTTCGGTTTGCTGCTCCCTGAGAAGTCTTCGGTTTGCTGATCGTCTGCCCCCTGAGAGGTCTTCGGTTTGCTGCTCCCTGAGAAGTCTTCGATTTTCTGCTCCCTGAGAAGTCTTTGATTTTCTGCTCCCTGAGAAGTCTTTGATTTTCTGCTCCCTGAGAAGTCTTCGGTTTTCTGCTCCCTAAGAAGTCTTCGGTTTTCTGCTCCCTGAGAAGTCTTCGGTTGATTGCCCCCTGAGAGGTCTTTGGATGGTGCTTGGATTGATGATTAAGCTGGTATGTGGATTGATGATTGAGTTGAGGCTTGGATATATGTTTTGATCGATGTCTGGATTGATGAATGAGTTGAGGCTTGGATTGATGATTTGACCGATGTCATCACTCGGCTTTTGTCGGCGTCCGCCTCAAGTCTCTCTTTCTGCAAAATAAGGAAACTAAACTATGCAAAAATGGTGAGCATGCAAGTGAAATGCATGAGTAATGCAGGAATGCAGGATAAAAATTCATCTATGTGAACTTGGAGATGATAGCCGGGCTAGCTGCGATTTGCGATATAATTGATGCCTTTTGAGCTGCTTTTGAATTTCATGCCCTTTGGGATTGCGAGATTCTCATCCGGTACCTCTAGTCATTAATTGAAGGTAGTGCGTCCCTTGTGGATTTTCACACTAGCTTTTCTTAGTGGAAGATGTGTCCTTTGTGGATTTTCACATAACCCTGTGCCTTATTTTTTTTTTGCCTGGAATGGACCCAACCCAATCCAGCGACTTTTCTCTTTCTTCTTTTTTTTGAAGGACAGACTGCCTGTTTTCAGGTTTTCACCCTATCCTTTTGCCTAGTTTTTGCTTAGAGCGCCAGTTACGGTTTTCACTCTAACGGCTTTTTTTTTTTTTTTTTTTTTTTTTTTTTTGAAGAGTGCTGAAGTTGTTGGCAAGAATCTTTAGGGAGTCTTAGGACATGGTTGCATGAGCTTGATTCTTCACATCTGATAGCAGGATGAATCGGCTGAAGCGCTTGAGCGGTGGACAATAGGCGACTTCGGTCACACAAAGAGAACTGCTCTGATCACATCATTGCAGAAATGCATGTGTTTCAATTTGATTTCATTAAGCATGATCATTATTTGTCATTAGTTTCAAAAAATACAAGACCTCAGCTAACCTCGGGTTAGATCTTGAAAGCATCAAACTCCTGTTATCAATCAGCCTTCTCGGGTTTTATGATTGAAGATTTTCTCTCAATTTTTTTTTTTTGAATGTGAATTCTATAAGCAATGTTGGAGACGAGACTTAACTCGAATGCATGAATGCACTCGTGGCTCCTCGCTTGAAGCTCAAGAAACACCATATGCCTCTTCTTACGTACCAAACCTCTTTAGAAGGTCATCTCCGCTAATTGGATAAGACTGAACCAAGAATCAAGAGGTCTTACTTGGGTTGTAATGTCAGGCTTAGGTAGATGGCTGTCAAAGGAGGATCAGGTCGCTAGAGAAAAATGGCCGCAATATTTTCTCGACTGGTGGATGAACCATTCTCAGCTCAGTTGTATATACAAAGGTATTCTTGAATTTGGGTTTGATAACATTCTAGCTCCTTGAGATCAGAAGAAAAAGGGTAATCATTGAAACTAGTCAATTGGTCACCATTTTGAGCTCTCTTTTTTATTCTTTTTTTTTTCTTTTCTTTGCTTCTTTTTCTTTCATTTTTCATTCATTTTTTCTTTTTGGATTTTTTTGCTTTCTTTTTCTTTTTCTTCTTTTTGCTTTCGCTTCGTTTTTTTTTTTTTTTTTTTTTTTTTTTTTAGCTCATGCCTTTCATGCATGACTAAACCCTCTTTCCAAAGTCTGAACTTGCTCTTATCAAGGCAATTTTTTTTTATAGTCCAAAGAATTGTTCAAATGTACATCCATCAGTTTCAGAGCGGCCACTCTTCTAAGGGGAAGCCAAAATCATTTTAGGCGAGGGGGTAGTTTTAATGTGTGTAACAACAAAATTGGTACGCATTCAGCATACCTGCATAAAGGCTCAATGGGCTAGCAAGTGATTGCAGAATAAGGGTAGGAAATGGTCATTTAGAGAGCTATACAAAGAAATAGTGCCTAAATCATTTTCTAGGTTCCGTCTTATCCAGAGGTCGCTTTGACAGGTAATCAGAAAGGTTCTAGTGCTCTTAGTGAGTTTCCATCCAGTCCCCTAATTGCAACTAGTTTTTCTTTTTTTCTTTTTTACAGGAGCTATGCTATCAAAATTTTCTTTGGGTTCCCCAAAGTTTTCGAGATTAACTGCAGCCATATTATTTGAATTAATGCCAAAGTAAATTTGTTATGATCATGCGAAATGAAATCAATAGAAATGTCATACAAATAAGCAAAATTGTTCTCTTTATTACAAACAGAAAATAAAAAGTTGCAAAAATAAAAAGATTCCAGCATCCAAAAGCAATATCACTAGTGGACTGCAAGACACGATCATGTTTGCGGTGGAGGGACTGCGTTGTAGCCTGCCTTCTTCTTCTTTTCTCTCTTCTCAGGATCTGTGATCTGATTGGTGTCAATGAGATCCTGGATCTTATTTCTCAGAATACGGCAATAGTCAGTCAAATGGCCGGTGTGCTGGTGGTAAGCGCAGTACTGATCACCTCTATGTCCCGGCTGTCCCTGACTCAAGGCTGGTCTGGGTGGCAAAGGTTGCAACTTGCCTTCTTTCATCAGTTTTTCCAGTACCCAGGATAGAGAGCGGCCTAAGTTGGAGTAGTATCTTTGACCCTGCCCAACTCCAGTAGCTGAGACCTCTGCCGTCCTACCGTTTCTGCTGTTGCTGCCTCCAGCTCCGCCTGATTTGAATCCCGACTGGTTCCCATAGCCTTTCCCAGCAAAGTTATTTTGGCTTGCTTTCTTTGCCAGGTAAGCCGCCTCAGCTTCTATAGCGATATCCTTAAGCGACTCCCAGTCCTTGAGCCCCTTAAAACTGAGCAAGTCCCTTAAGTAAGGGCATGAGTTCCTGATAAACAACCTGATTTGGTCTGCAGTGTCAGGCTTCCTCTTCATCTCCATGACCCTGTTTCTCCATCTTGTAAGGTACTCATGGAATGACTCATCATTCTTCTGCTGTAGAAGCTCGAGGTCTTTTAGGGTGACCTCCATCCTAGTGCTGCAGTCGTACTGCTTCATGAATTCTTCGGTCAAAAGGTCCCAGTCCTCTTTGGACCTCCTATCCAACCCGTGGTACCAGTCAACCGTCGGGCCCACCAGACTAAGGCAGAAATATTCCACCTTCTGCTTCTTGCTCAGCCCTGTGCCTTTCATGACCAGGGTGTACTGCTTGATGTGGGCGGATGGGTCCGAGGTGCCATCAAATTTCGGAAGCTCGGGCATCTTGAATCTTTGGGGCAGCAGCTCTTCATCCCCCAGATCTCTGTCTTCTGGGTTGATCCCCTTTCCTGCTGACAGCATGCGGGTGATAGCTTCGATCTGTTGTCTCATACCTCTTAAAGCTTCATCCTCTACTCTAGGTGCTCTGGGCCTTGCAGCTTGGTGGACTATCGGCACCACTTCTTCTTCCTCCTCCATCAGGAAATCATCATTGGGGTTATGAATACTTTCCCCTCTTGGCTCGATGGGTGCAGCAGCTCTGTGCTCATTGTTGGGTTGACGAGCAGCAGCTCCAACGAAGGGAGCCTCCCCACCAGCAGGTGGTTCGGCTTGCCCCCGAGGAGGGGCTGCTTGTGGCTGTAGAGCAGCAGGCGGCTGTGGGGCTGCAGGTGGATGGGCAATCCTTTCAGCCATGGCACCCATCATGTCTAGCACTCTCCGTTCGAAGTCCTCTAGCCTCCTAGCTAGGTCTTGAGTGGTCAAAACTCCAGGTTCTTCTGCCATTGATGATTCAAGAGAGGATTCACTGATTGATGAGAATGACTCAGAATCCCAGTCAGACACTTGTTCCGGTAACTCAAAGAGCAGATTTGTCCTTACTAGCCGACCGTCGGAACCTCTAGTCCACTTAGATGAATCTATGATGGCTGAAAATAATTAGATTGTTAGGATGATGCATGAATGATATATACAATGCATGATAGTGAGCTATGCAACATTTACAATCACATGCAAGCAAGTAGAGCCTTCCAACCTTATTACTCCCACACACGAGGTAATGCGGTCTCTTTCTTAGGTGGGCTTGATCCATGGGTTAGCGGGGAACCCAATGGATGCGCATGGTGCTCGGTGAAGAACCGGCATCGTAACATCTCTTATCTAATGTGCAAGCACATGGGTTATGATCATTATGTATTCAGGCAGCCCGAACAAGTTGACATGGGCCTATCGGGGCATGAAAGCCTTTGATTAGGTGACCAATCAGATTATTTGGGTTTGTCCAATACAAAATGATCCATATAGCAAGCAAGGTATTACGGTTCATATCACCTAAGGGAAGTATCTATTGCCATTATATGAGCTTTGGTCAAAGGGTGGTGTTACTTTAGGGCTACCCAAGCATGATCCCTGCCGACGGGTCTAGCTCATCACGAGCGTAACGACCGATCGGGTCACCATTTTGATATACCATTAAGGTACGAGGCTTGGGCTGGTGATTATCCTTAACACTTCCCCAAATTGAGTGAAAATGGGGTCGCGCTTCGGGAACGCACCGGGGCTAAAAGAGGGACCAAACTAGCATAGATCTAAGGCTCTAATGAGATGCAATGCAGTTTTGAAAGAAGATGAAATTTTTAAATTAAAACTCAATTATGATTTTTAATCAAGGTACTTTCGAATCGAAGTCTCGAGTATGTCCCCAGTGGAGTCGCCACTGTGACGCGCGCCGGATCCCCGCGGCCGCCCGCTCGACCGCCCGCACGTGGGCGATCTGGGCATTTGTGGGTCCGTCAACAGCTTGCGATAAATCGCAAGTGCGTCTATGTTGGGCAACAAGGAGGTTTCATGGAGTCGCCACCCAATAGAACATTGGGAAAGTTTCTCTCGCCTCGGAGAGCCTAAGACTTGCACATTTTATCCATATTGGGCCATGAGGCCTAGGATTAACGTCTAATTCTCGTGACACAAGAGGTGTCTTGGAGGATAACCTCTAGCCTCTTGAGCCCAAAGACCAGAGCAGGGTTCGGGACTTCTCATTTATTCGTACCTTGATTAATATTATAATTAAGTTTTGAATTCATTGTTTCATCAACTTTCCACACAATCCAATTTAAATTAAAGGCGCAATCATTCATATAAAAAGCGGTAAATGTAAGCAAAATCCAAAATAAAGCATTCCAAAAATGAATTACAATAACACTAGGAGCGGAATACAACTCCCATTTATAAAAGTGAAATACATGCATGAAACGGGTTATTCATTAATAGTGAGAACATTGGTCCTCGCATGCATATTTATTATGAAACAGTTTTGATGTGATGATTTATTTGGGTATGAAAAACTAGGACATTGGTCCCCTTTTATTTAGAAAAAAAAACCAAGTTAATTAATAGAAACGTTTTTAGTGATTTTCTTTTTAGCGTGCCTAAATAAACAATTTTACAAGAAAATTATATGGCAAAAATAAATAAAATATTACAAATAAAGAAAATAAATAAACCAAACGAGCCTTTTTTGGATGTCCCCGATGTGCTGGCAAAAACGCCCAAGCGAAAAATGAGTTTAGACATAAAAACAAATACAAATAAAATAATGTTAGTGATTAAATCAATTAAACATACAAAATAATGAATAACAAATTAAAATAAAATAAGATGATATGAAAAGAATGATGATGGAATCCAAAATATTAACAAACCAAAATAAAATGAGAAACATGCATTATATGTGATAAATGATTAAATGATGTGATGAAAATAAAATATAACATGTTAATTAATTAGTACATGAAAAAATATGCACATGATGAAAATAATGATGATAAGTGAAAAATAATGAATGAATAAATAAACAAATGATAATAAAATCATGTAACAATGATAAAAATTAGTAAACAAAGGAATGAAAATAATAATGATATATAACAAGGTTAATTGATATGTTCATAGTTAATACAAACTATTTACATGGCAAAAAGATTAGTATAAATTAATTAATTATTTGCATGTTAAAAATAATGAGGAATCAAAATAAATTATTTACATGTTAGGAATTAAAAAGACAATATTCACATGAATAAAAATCAAATCATATATATAAACAATTAAATGGAACAAATATAAGATCAATACTACAAATGAATAGATGAAAACAATAAATAAATCAATAAAAACAATAAAATATACATGAACAAATTAAAATAAAATAAAATAGAATAGGAATTGAAATTGAGCCTAGAATATTTACCCTCAGAGTATTGGATTTGATGAAGGAAAAGTGATGATTGATTTCTTTGTTTGATGATTCACAATATTAGAGTGAAATATTATGAATATGTTGGAATTTTATTCCAAGGAACATGAAAATAAAAATGATCAAGAATTCTTTAAGAACAAAGAATTGATACCTTTGCCTAAAGAAATGATTTTGATCAAAAAAAAGTTTTATTGATTAAAATAAAGAAAAATGATTTCAAGAACAATCAATCACTTTGTTCATAACAAAAAAAATGATTGAAGTTTTATCAAATAAAAATTAGATTTTGATGACAAACAATTATTTTATTTGTCTCAAAATCAATTTTTTATCAAAAAGAGATTCAAAACAAAATCAATGAAAAAAAAGTTTTATTGAACCCAAAATAAAAGAAGAAAAACAATTTTGAGAACAAATAATTATTCTATTTGTCTCAAAAATTAAATCAAACAACAAAACTTCCTCTAAAAAAATATGTTTAGAAGAAATTATGTTGAAAAAAGAATGAAACAATTGATTTTCTTTTTGATTTTTGGTTGGGGAAAAAATCTGGAATTTTTGGTGGAAGAAGAAGAAGAAATCTGGAATTTTTAGGTCTAAAAAATGTGGAGAGGAGAGGAGAAGAGAGGCTACTTTGATTTCATCATAAACTATTTATAGGATAAAATAGGTTGCCCTAATTTAATTAAGGAAAAAACCTATTTTAACCCAAAATTATTTTATTTTTAATGATAAAATCAAGTTTTATTATTTAATTACCTAAAAAAATATTTTAGAATTTAATTTGAAGTCAAAAATCCCAAAAAAATGGGATAAAAAACGGATTTTTGGGTGAAAAAATCGGAAAAAAGGCTGAAAAAGAGGAAAATGGTATCAGACCCTGTACCGACGGCCAGGAAGCCGTCGCCACAGAGGACACCGCCCGTCGCTATAGAGCGACGGGCACTCACGCGGCGAGGCGCGCGATTCCCGCCCGAGCTTCGCGCGGGAATCGCGCGAAGAGGCGAGCGGTGCGGCGCGCAGCGCGCAACGCTGCGCGTCGCTTTTTAGCGACGCGCAGCATTGGCGACGCCGCGCGTCGCTAAATCGCGCCCAGCGCGCTGGGCGCCTGGGCGTCGGCGTGCTGGGCGCCTGCGAGCTGGGCACCCGCGCGCCTGCGCGCTGCCGCGCCCGACACTCGCGGTCCGAAATTTTTTTTTTATTTTTTTTATTTTTTATTTTCTTTTCTATTTTTTTAAATTTTAAATTGACTAAAAACACCATAATTTTAAGTCCCCATTTTTCAAAATTTATTTTTTAAATCTTTTTTTTTTCATTATTTTCTAATTTTCACTCTAAAATGCAAATTTGACGAGAAAATCATCACCTTTAACCTTTTAAGCCTGTGAAGGCAATTATCATCATTGGGTAACTTCGATCTAGGCTGACTCAGGATCCGGTGTCTACAGGGGGGCATCGTGCGCGCGGTGCCCCTGCAGTGCTCGCGCAGGGGGGGCGCGGTCCCCCTTCCTGCGCGCACGCAGGGGCAGCCTGCCGCGCAGGCGCCCCCGCGCGCTGCGGCAGGTCACCCCTGTGTGCTCGGGCGGCCTGCCGCGCAGGCGCCCTCGCGCTGCTGCAGGTGGCATTCGCGATCTTTTTTTTTTAAATAACCTTAAGAACACAAAATTAATATATACACATTTTTTACCCTATTTTAATTTTTAATCTCTAAAATATATATTTTTTAATTATTTTTCGAAAAAAATCCAATTTTGACAAGGGAACAATTGATTATCACTTTCGTGCCGAAAATCGGTCTTTTGTTTCATCTTCGGGTAATCCTGATCTTGGACCTCCTCGGAACCCGATGTCTACAGAGGGCAAAAGAGAGGAGTAGCCCATAGAATGGAAGAGGACCTAGAAGGGGATGAATATGGAGAACCCCTGTCAGTTAGAAGGAAAGCACCCCAGAAATGTCACACCCCAAAATGGCCCTAGAAGAATTACAGAGTTTTGGTTCGAAAAAGGTAAGTTTATGTGCGAGAGTTCTGTCGCGAGCGCGACAAGTGTCGCGGGCACGACAGAGCCCTCCAGCGGTTTTTGAACTTCAGCTGGTTGGTGCGGGCGTGAGCGTTCTGTCGCGAGCGCGAGAAGTGTCGCGAGCGCGGCAGAACCCTCTCGTGAGATGCTTGTATAAGTGGGACTAAGAGACTTGGAGTTGTAGTGAGTTGACACATGGTGTCATAGGAGAGTGACAAGTGTCACCATAGAAGAGTGACAAGTGGCATCGCAGAAGATTAACAAGTGGCGGCACATGAGAGTGACAAGTGGCATTGTAGGAGAGTGACACGTGGCGGCATAGGAGTTTGACAAGTGGCATCCTAGGGGAGTGACACATGGCTTTGTAGGGATGTGACATGTGGCATAAGATATTATTTGGTTTGGTCAAAATACATGTATGTATTTTTTTAAGAAAAGAGATATACATGGATTAATGAGAGTAGTTGGCATTAAATGGAAGTGGGTGGCATTAATGTGAGGACTTGTTGGATTTTGTTTGGTTTTGACCGGCCACTTTCCTAATTCACTTTCATTTTTCTGCATTTGGCTCATTGCTCACCTTTTTCTTCTCTTTTTGCTCTTAGTTGCCGTGTCCCTTTTCCTTGCCATTTCTTTGCTTTTCTTCCTCTTTTGCTTTGTTCTTTGAGAGAATCTCTTGGATTGGTTTGAAGAGGAGAAGTCAATGGTTGAGTAGGGTTCTTAAGAAGAACGTAATTGGCTTTATTTTAGCATTGGTCTTCTTCTTATGTTTATTTTCTGTTTTGATTTAAAGTGAAATCCATGGATTAAGTGATCTCCTGGTTTGTTGTGCAAGAAAGCGGTGGATAAGAGGCTGGTGAAGGGAAAGGAGAAGCTCATAATTGATTTGAGAGAGAATCGGTTAAGCGACCTAAGGTAGGGATCGAGTGTGATTTTATTTTCCTGGCATGTGATTGAATGATATGTGTTACTATGACATAATGTAAATGTATATGGTGAGCTTTAATTAGCTCCATCGTTCTTTTAGTGTATATTGGTTTATTGTTCATTTTGATTGCTTGCAGTGCTTATGACATGTGTATATATGTTTATAAGCATGTAACTTGATCATTTGAGTGTTTGTGTTGATAATAGAGTTTGATGTTGCGAAATTCTGCTTATTTGTCATCGGACCCCTGTGTATTGTATTTGTCATAAGTAGAGTTATAGAACTCCAATTGCGTTGATTCTAATTGCATCTGAAAGATAATAGTTTTATCTAAAAATGTCTAAGAGAGTTCTGGATCTAATTCTGGCTCTAGGTATCCTGAAAAGTAATTAGAACGTAGGTGACCCTGTTCTGGCGGGTTCACTAGAATAGCATAGATTGTTTGAATCATATTTAGAGTTATAGATGTCCAAATGACCTGAAAATTATCCCATTTGAAAGATAACATCCTAGAGAACAATTGTTAAGAAGAACACTTTGCCTAATAATGACGTTTAGAGGTTGGTTTAGACGATACAAGATCAGGGTAAAAAGCAGTCTCATGAGGCTCCTGAGGCGAGCCTCTGTCGCGAGCGCGACAGTGGTCGCGACCTCGCGACAGAACATCACAAATTAGGCACTTTTTTCTTCATTTTGAGCCTATGGTTGGCATGGGTCAACCCCTTGTCTTTCCCCTTAATGTTTTATACATGATTCGGGCTCCTAAATGATTACAAACTAGTTGTTAACGGAAAAATACATATGAGTGTGATTAAAATGGTAATTGAACTAATATAGTAACAATGTATAGTTGTAGGAAGTATAGTAAATGACATGGTAAATAGGTATGAACTTAGGAATTGTTATATAATGCATTAGAGTATAGAGAGCTTTTAAACAATCTAGCTTCTGTCGCGAGCGCGACCTCTTATCGCGATCGCGACAGTGGACTTGCCTTCCGTCGCGAGCGCGACCTCTTGTCACGATAGTGACAATGAACTTGGCTTCTGTCGCGAGCGCGACTTCTTGCCGCGATCGCGACAGTGAACCTCTTTGCATCTTGTTTTGAAGATAGTGTTTTCTTCTGTCTTACTTTGCATGATTAATATGTTTATGCAATGAGTTGAATACATGTATATGAAGATGTTATAGAAGAGTGCATACATGGAATTTAAATGTTACATGTTTTTAGTTGTTGAACAAGATTGTATATGAATTACATGCCTCTGAATTTGATAAATGCAGTTGAATTATTAGTTGATGAGTTGATATCTGTGTACAGTGTGTGTGAGTTGGTATTGAGCCTGATTACCGTTATAGTGGATAGATAAGCATGCTTATAAAGGGCTAGAGTGCAGCTGCTAGAGTTGGCCTTAATTGTGCCCAGAGTTCGGAATACCTCGTGTATTCCATAGAGTTTGAGTTAATTCTCCATATGTAAGATACTGTAAACAGTATCCAGAGTTACCCGTATCCACCATGAAAGGAATTCAGGCTTGTCTTATTAATGTGGTGCAGTGAACTTGAGATGATTATAGTGTTGCTTTGAATAAAGCTATAGTACATGAGAGTAATGTTTAATTACATGACAGCTTATAAACAAGTATATGTTTATACGCATGTGAACACATGATAGCGTATATTTGAATAAATGAGATGTACAAGTTATAGTGTGCATGAGACAGTGAAAGAGTAAATGTTACTTATATGTGAGTTCAGAGTACTTGATAATCAAGCATGCTACCTATACATGTATAAGAGTTATATGCATGAGATATATGATCGTATGAGTTATTTGTGACTTCGTAAAGAAGTCCCTTGCATTATTTTCATCCCCACTAAGCGTTATCGCTTAGCACGGATGTTTATTTCCGTGTAGGTTACAGGTTCGGATCAGTGAGCGGACATCTGCGGGTCAAGGCCACTAGGAGTTTTGTTACAACTTTTTATAAGTTAGAGATAGAGTTTTACATTTTGAGTAACATCATTATGTAATAAAAGAGTGTAGTGGTTACATGTAAATGTATATGTAAAGCTAAATGGAAACTGATGTAATATGAACATGTAAATGTATATGTAGTTAATATGAAATGCAAGTGGGCCCTAGTGTAGTATTTAATTACTTTTAAATGCGTTTATGCTATCACTTCCGCTAATGAATATACAAGTATACGTAAGTGTCCGCGTAGCGCCCCGATATTCCTTACCGGGGGTATGGGGGTGTTACAAGAAAGAAGATACCATCTGGAAGAAGATGGAAGAAAAGTTCGAGGCAATGGCTAAGATGTTGACAAGGGGTCGAGGAATGAACCCCGAAGACAAAGAGCTGGATGGAGAAGATCTAATCCCCTTAAACTTTAAGATGCCTGATGTCCCGAAATTTGATGGCACATCGGACCCCACCGCACACATCAAGCAGTACTCTTTGATAATGAAAGGTACCACACTAACAAGGAGGCAGAAGGTAGAATACTTCTGTTTAAGTTTGACAGGTCCTATGGTGGGCTGGTATCACGGACTGGATCGGAGAACAAAAGAAGATTGGGATCTACTGATGGAGGAGTTCCTCCAGTAATATGACTGTAGTACAAGGATGGAGATCACTCTGAAAGATCTAGAGTTACTACAACAAAAGCCGAACGAATCATTCCATGAGTACTTGACCCTATGGAGGAACTGGGTAATGGAGATGAAGAAGAGGCCGAACACTCCAGACCAGATCAAGATGTTTATTAGGAATGCCAGCCCATACTTAAAAGATGGGTTAAAGATGAAGGGGCTGAAGGACTGGGTGTCCTTAAAAGATATAGCCATTGAAGCTAAGGCTGAGCATCTGGATAAAATGGCTAAATCTGCAAACCTGGCTTTAGGAAACAGCAGTGGCAATGGGGGAAATACCAAGGCAGCAGAGGTCTCAACCACCGGAATGACTCCTAAACACCTCACTATCTCGGGCAAGCCTCTATCTTGGCACTTCACTCGTCTCATCAAGGAAGGGAAGTTGCAACCCTTGCCAGCTAGGCCTGCCCCAAGTTAAGGAAAATCGAGGTACAGAACAGACTGGTATTGTGCGTATCACCAGTACACAGGGCATCAGACAGACTATTATCGCCCTTTGAGAGATCGCATTCAAGAATTGGTGCCTGGCCTGGATGAAGAAAGAAAGGATTAGAGTTGTTATAATGCTTTTCATTTTCTAAAGTGTTTCCTGAACTATGCACTTGTTTATCTTTTCTGCTTTAATAATATGGGCTTTGCTTGTATATGCATTTTTATATTTTATTGCATCAAGCATAAATAATAATCATGATTAAGTCATTGGTTTAAAACACCATTTTATTTAGTTTTAATAAATAGTAATCTTGGTTGCACCCAATTTGACTCCTGAGGTGAGACAAAATTTAAGAGAATGAAAAAAAAAGTCTGAAGAAGTCTTTGGCTGGACCCATGAAGACAAGCCAGGAGATAATCATAAAGTCGTCAAACATACCATTCTAACATACCCCAATCATGGACCAGTCAAGTAGAAGCTCAGAATGTAACACCCCACCATCCCCGTTGGAAGGATACCGGAATGCCACGCGGGCAAACACAAATAATCATATACATTTACACATGTATAAATAAATAAAAGGAAACCAAATGAGATTGAAAGAAACCTTTAATCATTTAATCAGAAAATTCCTGTAACAAATATATATCAAGTCCTTATACATATATCATATTTATATCGTTTTTACAAAAAGAGGCTCGTATGCAATTACATATACAAAAAGAATACTGGTTCCTTTACAAAAATTCATTTTGCTAATTACAAGCCATATACAAAAGTAATTACAGCGGAAGACTTCAAAATATAACAACTTCATCCAAAAAGACTCCTAGTGGCCGACCTGCAGATATCTGACTCTCAACTGAACCCGCCACCTGCACGGGAAAAGAGCCCGTGCTAAGCGATAACGCTTAGTGGGGAGGAACAAAACAAAATAACAATATACAATATAGTATTTCATCACATTTAAAATATTTACAATACAAGTAATTAACAAATACAAACATACTTTTCTACATTACACCGATATAGAATATTCAAGAATTCATGTGCAACATATACCTTTAATCATGTCAATAAACATCTCAACATATACATCACATATAAACATGTAGCCTGATTAGTCTGGTATAAACCTAAGAAGTGGATACGGTCATTTGGATACTGATAGAACACAGTATCCCAAGCATATAGAGACATGAGTCTCAAACATGTATTTTCATATAGAGACCGAGGTCTCGCTTTATTTCCATATGGACAAATCATGGTCGAAACAAGGATCCAAACGGACCCGCGTATAACATTTTTATCATATAGCAGCTGCACACACACTCTGACCTAAGTAAGCGCTTACTTATCCACTACTATGACTTATACAGGCTTATATGACACAACTCAATAATTCATATATCACATCATGAGAATTTTATTAAATACTAGCTTATAAATCATGTATACTTGTATAATAATCAAATTCAGAAACATATAAACATATAACTATTAACTACAGGAGGTAATAATAAGAACAAATAGCTCATATTGAAAAGTCCCTGTTAAATAAACTATAAACATGTAAATCATGTATACAAAACCCAATATTATGCAATTATTAAAATACAATCAGATTTTAAATCAAATATTTATCATGTAATGCAAAAATTCTTGAAATCAGAAGTTAAAACCTCAATTTTGGAAAACAGAGCAGCAGGGAAGGCTGGTCACGCCGTGACCATTCATCACGTTGCGTGACACAGGCTTCACGCCAGCGCCAGGCAGAGGAGCAAGGCAAGGCAAGGCAAGGCAAGGCAGTCACGGCGTGACCACCAGTCACGTCGCGTGACACCTGTGAGAGGAGAGGGAGAAGTCGCGCAGGAAGAGGGCGGAAGTCACGGCGTGATGCCGCTTCACGCCACGTGACCTTCAGCAAAGAAGGAGTCACGGCGTGAAGCTGCTTCGCGCCTCGTGACCTTCCACCGAGAAGGGGGTCACGGCGTGACCACCAGTCACGTCTCGTGACCTTCTTCTCACAATTCTTCATCTTCTCCAAAATACTCTTCAAAATTTCCAGAAAACGTAAAACCAGTAAACTATGAAAACAGAGTACCATCAAAACTCAAATCCCCATTTTGTCTAAAACCATTTTTCATGCAATAATCATTCAAACACATACCTTTAAGTCCTCTGAGCACCATTACAGCAATTTCACTCACAAATTCACAATATCATATATTTCCAGTAACAAACAGAGAGTCACAAACAACCCAGAATTTCACACTCAAAACCATGCATGTTCATCTCATTTACATCCTTTTTTACAGAAATCATTTATACACATTGTATTTCTCATACATTTCGGTAATCAAAAACACATTAACAATGTTCAAAGCAACACAGTAACAGGATCCAAACAAGAAATAACAGACACTCCCAAACCTGTTTGAAGTTCAAAAATGTCCACTGAAATATCCTCAATCCACAACCTTGCCCTTTCCCTTCTCCTTCCTTGTATCCTCAGGAGCTTGCAAACAAGTAGAACCACAATGAAAGATCCAAAGACAAAATTTCTAAATAACTCAAATGAGAAGAAGAACCACCCGAAACCAAAAGCCACTTACCTTCTATAACTTCTTATCCAATCTCCAACCCTAGTCCCACAACAGAATACACATGCAAAAATGGGAAGAAGAACAGCAAATGGAGAGTAAGAGCAGAATGTGATTTTCGTGAGAGGGAAAACAAGAAGAGAGAAAACCTTTAGTCTTTTGTTTTCACCCAACTAAACTTTTCCCATATCTTTCTTTCCCTTACCCACGTACACACTCACTCTCCACCTGGCACACATGCACAAAGACACAACTCACCTATTCCTCTTTTACCAAATAACCCTTGATAAATTACTTTTTACTCACCAAAATAAAATCTATCATTTAATTACTTTAATAATACTTGCAATTTAATCCTCCTTTCCACTTGAATATTACCCAATTAGCCTTAATTGTCCAATTAAAATCACTAATTCCAATTAGGCCACTTATGGGGTGTGACAACTCACCCCTCCTTAAGAAAATTTCGTCCTCGAAATTTCCTTGCTTACCGAATACAACTCAAATATCAAAATCGAAACGAGACAAAACTGAACATGTAAACACTTACCCGAAGGACCCGCTGCACCCGTCGCATCTCTAGCAATCATAGCATACCCTCTATACTGATTATGATCCTCAGTAGCACCAGGTCGCTGCACCGTTTCTGATGGTGCTCTCGGAGCTCGACTTCCTTCACGATTGCTTTGGATAACATTGGATTTTCGGCTTTCTTGTTGATTCTGGTTCTCTTGTCGACTAGGGCAAAAGGCAAATCGATGTTCCATGCTCCCACACTTGAAACAAGCGCCAGTAATCTTCCGACATGTACCCCAATGGTACCGATGACAGTGCTCACATTCTGGTGCTCGATTTCCTTTACTACCATGTGGGGCTACACTCTCAACCTGTGAAGGCATCTGAACACTCCCTCTAGATCCTTGCTCAACTGGTGTACCCTTTGCTTTCTTAGCACTCACATTTCCCCCTTCTGGTGCTCTTCTCTTCTGTGCCATTCTCTGCTTAATCTCTTCTGATTCCTCTAATCTCATTGCTGCAGCCACAATCTGATAATACCCAACTGGCTGCAAGACAATCATCGCAGACAAGGGGCCTCTGAATACCTCACGCAATCCCTCTAAAAAGTGCCTACATCTGAACTCATCTGTCAACAACTGCTCAGGCACATACTTGCTTAACCGGTTGAACTCCTTGTCATACTCACTGACAGTCATTCCCCTTTGCTTCAAGCTAATGAACTCTCTCCATTTCGCTTCTTGGTATGCCTTTGTTATATACTTTTGCTCAAACTCTTTCTTGAAATAATCCCAAGTCAGCTCAGCTGGTCGCTGAGGATTCCTCAATACAAGTTCCCACCAATCGTATGCTGGGCCCTGAAGCAACGATATTGCACAAGAAGCTCTCTGATCAGTAGGACATCTAATCTCTTGTAAAATCCTGTCCACTCTCTTCAACCAAAACTCAGCTATATCGGACTCATCTAAAGCAGTCCCATGAAAATCCTCTGCTCCTCTTTTTCTTAATAACTCAGTTGGAGCCTTAGGTGCAGTCAACCTATCAACCACTTGTAATAACCCTTGAACTAACGCTGGATCCAAACCAATTCCTCTATTTGCACCCCCAGCTGGTGCAGGTTCCCGCTCAGGTCTATCCTGTCTAACTGGATCATCTCTTCTAACTGGATTCTCTCTAGGACCCCCATTATAACTGCTCATAGTGTCGCCCATATACTCACTTGGATCCGACTCCATATAAACACTACAAAACAAAAGACATCTGCATTAGGCCACTAAACAAAACTGACTCTCATGTATAGACTCGACTCTATACTCAAACAATCACAACATAACCCAGAACCACCAAACCTGGGCTCTGATACCAAGCTGTAACACCCCGCCATCCCCGTTGGAAGGATACCGGAATGCCACGCGGGCAAACACAAATAATCATATACATTTACACATGTATAAATAAATAAAAGGAAACCAAATGAGATTTAAAGAAACCTTTAATCATTTAATCAGAAAATTCCTGTAACAAATATATATCAAGTCCTTATACATATATCATATTTATATCGTTTTTATAAAAAGAGGCTCGTATGCAATTACATATACAAAAAGAATACTGGTTCCTTTACAAAAATTCATTTTGCTAATTACAAGCCATATACAAAAGTAATTACAGCGGAAGACTTCAAAATATAACAACTTCATCCAAAAAGACTCCTAGTGGCCGACCTACAGATATCTGACTCTCAACTGAACCCGCCACCTGCACGGGAAAAGAGCCCGTGCTAAGCGATAACGCTTAGTGGGGAGGAACAAAACAAAATAACAATATACAATATAGTATTTCATCACATTTAAAATATTTACAATACAAGTAATTAACAAATACAAACATACTTTTCTACATTACACCGATATAGAATATTCAAGAATTCATGTGCAACATATACCTTTAATCATGTCAATAAACATCTCAACATATACATCACATATAAACATGTAGCCTGATTAGTCTGGTATAAACCTAAGAAGTGGATACGGTCATTTGGATACTGATAGAACACAGTATCCCAAGCATATAGAGACATGAGTCTCAAACATGTATTTTCATATAGAGACCGAGGTCTCGCTTTATTTCCATATGGACCAATCATGGTCGAAACAAGGATCCAAACGGACCCGCGTATAACATTTTTATCATATAGCAGCTGCACACACACTCTGACCTAAGTAAGCGCTTACTTATCCACTACTATGACTTATACAGGCTTATATGACACAACTCAATAATTCATATATCACATCATGAGAATTTTATTAAATACTAGCTTATAAATCATGTATACTTGTATAATAATTAAATTCAGAAACATATAAACATATAACTATTAACTACAGGAGGTAATAATAAGAACAAATAGCTCATATTGAAAAGTCCCTGTTAAATAAACTATAAACATGTAAATCATGTATACAAAACCCAATATTATGCAATTATTAAAATACAATCAGATTTTAAATCAAATATTTATCATGTAATGCAAAAATTCTTGAAATCAGAAGTTAAAACCTCAATTTTGGAAAACAGAGCAGCAGGGAAGGCTGGTCACGCCGTGACCATTCATCACGTCGCGTGACACAGGCTTCACGCCAGCGCCAGGCAGAGGAGCAAGGCAAGGCAAGGCAAGGCAAGGCAGTCACGGCGTGACCACCAGTCACGTCGCGTGACACCTGTGAGAGGAGAGGGAGAAGTCGCACAGGAAGAGGGCGGAAGTCACGGCGTGATGCCGCTTCACGCCACGTGACCTTCAGCAAAGAAGGAGTCACGGCGTGAAGCTGCTTCGCGCCTCGTGACCTTCCACCGAGAAGGGGGTCACGGCGTGACCACCAGTCACGTCTCGTGACCTTCTTCTCACAATTCTTCATCTTCTCCAAAATACTCTTCAAAATTTCCAGAAAACGTAAAACCAGTAAACTATGAAAACAGAGTACCATCAAAACTCAAATCCCCATTTTGTCTAAAACCATTTTTCATGCAATAATCATTCAAACACATACCTTTAAGTCCTCTGAGCACCATTATAGCAATTTCACTCACAAATTCACAATATCATATATTTCCAGTAACAAACAGAGAGTCACAAACAACCCAGAATTTCACACTCAAAACCATGCATGTTCATCTCATTTACATCCTTTTTTACAGAAATCATTTATACACATTGTATTTCTCATACATTTCGGTAATCAAAAACACATTAACAATGTTCAAAGCAACACAGTAACAGGATCCAAACAAGAAATAACAGACACTCCCAAACCTGTTTGAAGTTCAAAAATGTCCACTGAAATATCCTCAATCCACAACCTTGCCCTTTCCCTTCTCCTTCCTTGTATCCTCAGGAGCTTGCAAACAAGTAGAACCACAATCAAAGATCCAAAGACAAAATTTCTAAATAACTCAAATGAGAAGAAGAACCACCCGAAACCAAAAGCCACTTACCTTCTGTAACTTCTTATCCAATCTCCAACCCTAGTCCCACAACAGAATACACATGCAAAAATGGGAAGAAGAACAGCAAATGGAGAGTAAGAGCAGAATGTGATTTTCGTGAGAGGGAAAACAAGAAGAGAGAAAACCTTTAGTCTTTTGTTTTCACCTAACTAAACTTTTCCCAGATCTTTCTTTCCCTTACCCACGTACACACTCACTCTCCACCTGGCACACATGCACAAAGACACAACTCACCTATTCCTCTTTTACCAAATAACCCTTGATAAATTACTTTTTACTCACCAAAATAAAATCTATCATTTAATTACTTTAATAATACTTGCAATTTAATCCTCCTTTCCACTTGAATATTACCCAATTAGCCTTAATTGTCCAATTAAAATCACTAATTCCAATTAGGCCACTTATGGGGTGTGACACAGAAGACCAGGCCAGAGGGGGCAAAAAAGGTCAAAAGGAAGAATCCACAAGCAGAGATGAAGCTAAAATTTTTAGTTGAAGTTCGAAGCCGGACTTAGTTGGTCAATGCTATCCCAAGTCAAGAAGAGAAGGGGTACGTGTATGTGTAAACTATCAGGATTAGGACAAAGCTTATCCTCGGAAAAAGAACAAGGAAAAAGAGGATAAAATGGAAAAGAACAAAAAGCAAGCACAAAAAAAAAAAAAAAAAAGAAGGAAATAAAAAAGATAGAAGGAAAACATCTTGGGGGCAAGTTTTGCCCAAATCCTGTTGATTTGTACATGTCCGTATCCTACCATTCTTCTTGGTTGCCAAAAGGAAAAGGACCAAAATGCTGATCTGCAAACCATCTACCTATTTTATCTGCATGAAGGGTATAGTATACAAGCAAGGAGTTGATGAATGAGGAAGGAGCTAAGAGACGGAAGAAATCCAAGCCAAAATTTGCATGACCTATATGAATGGTTTAATGCTGGCAGAAAAGATCATGGAAAAGGATTGGGCAGTGAAATGACCCTTTTGCACTTCGAGGCTAGAGAGCTAGCATTGGAACCTCTACAAGAGTCATCTATTATTCCTCGATACAGGGGGCAGAAGCAGTATGGCCGATAGATGTAAAGCTCAAATCTTTAAGGACAGTCATGGCTAAATTTCTGAAGCCGACAGAGCACAATAGCGACAGCAGCAATTGCACAAGTCAGACAAGGACAAGTCATGGGATTATCGCCACTATCAGATCCATCAGAAAACATTCAGCTTGATCATTTGGAGAGACAGCCAGAAAGCATCCGATGAAGGAGGGAGATTTAATTGTCAAACAAATGAGACCAGGTGTTCTAGACATACGAGTTAAATTTGGGCCAGTGTGAGAAGGTCCCTTTGTCTTCCAGAGATTGTTATCCAAGAGAGTAGTAACGGGCAGAACCGATCAATGTTTACAGACTCAAGAGGGTCCAGGGTTAAGGGCTAAAAATCAAAAGAAAAGAATAAAAGCCCCGCGGGTCAAAAACCAAAAAAAAGGTGGCCTTGCTAAAATTGGGTGCCTCGTCAGGGTGAAAACCGAAAAAAGGCATCCTCGGCAAAAATTAGAGGCTTGAGAGAAAATGTTCAATCAAGAAAACCCAAGAGGGCTGATTGATAACAGGAGATCGAGTGCACCTAAGTTATTACTCATTGAAACTAAGTAAAACTAGTGCTTTTGTATCACATGTCTTGTCATGGTCATTCTTATTGCTATATGGTGCCTATAGATAGAAATGCATGCATAAGCTAGGCATAAACATGCAATTAGACGGTTAAGAGAAACTGCTACAGGCATAAGGACATACGCTGGAGCAATTATCAAAGCAACAATAATGATTTTTCATGTGACAAATCCTCCTCCTATTCCTTAATTGACAAAAAAAAAGAAAGAAAAAAAAAGAAAGAAAAAAAAAAAGAAAGAAGAAGGCTGTTAGAGATGAAAACCGTGACTGGCTCTCTAAGCAAAAGTTAGGCCAAAGGGCAGGGTGAAAACCTGGGAACAGGCATTTTGTCCAAAACAAAAAATGAAGAAGAAGCCGCTGGATTGGGTTGGGTCCACTCCAGGCAAAAATTAGGCATAGGGTTATGTGAAAATCCCTAAAGGGACTCATTTCCCGCTAAGAAAAGCTAGTGTGAAAATCCACAAGGGACGCATTACCTTTAAAACAATGACTTTTGAAGCCTGGAGCAATAAGGCAGCATTACTCGAAATGACTTCCCTTTAGACAGGTGCCGTATAATGCAGAACTTGATTCAGAGTGCTGGGGGCAAAATGCTCATTGAGTCGGGGGCAAAGATACGTACGGGTCAGTTCTCCTTGAAAAGATTATGGGTTAGGGTCCATAAAGCCAAGACAACACTTTTCAAGATCCTTGGGGGCATTAGACAATGTGAGCAGCTGAGCAGTACCCTCAACGAATCCCTTAACCACCTGGGATGTGGTCTATCCATTTTTGCAACTCACATGCAAAAATCTTTTGCATATTGCCCTGCATATCACGTGCATTTAGTCCATTACACTTATGGTTGTACACACAATTCTTGTACACTAATCTTTTGCTTATGTCTCGTGTATATAGCTTTATGTGTATATTTCATACCCGTGATTCCATACGCACACATGATCTTTTATATATGTTGTTGTGTACATAACTTAGAGGGAAGGGATTAAATAGACCTCATGAGCATGGATGATCCAAAGGACGGATTCAGCTCGACATGATCAGCCACTGTATCCGGCCTAAAATCAAGTAAATATGTACAGAGGTGAAACGCCCAAGAGAACAAGCCTATCCGGGCACACCATGCTAAAGGAAATCAGATGCGAAAGTGAGCCGAGGTACAATTTCAGCTCTGCATCGGCGCTCATCCACGCCAAACAATCAGATCAAGATGAAGTCCTCACAAGAGAAGAATCTCAAGGACCTGCTCCCAAGAGGGAAAAGAATAAGCATTTTCATGCACACCATGCCAGGAGCGAACAGGTAAGTTTTTTTCTATCATAAAAGGCATGCTCACCCACATCACACAATAAGTGTACAAAATCCAAATTCAAATGTACAAATTCTCAAAGCAAAATAATAAAAAGAAAAGAAAAAGATGTTTTCGAGGCCTTGAAAATCCAACATACTGCAAAAATTCGAATGCATCCAAAGTGTAAAAATTCCAAGAAAGAAAATCCCAAAACAAAAACAAAAACAGAAGAATCACCAAAGACATGGAAACCTATCCGCCTGAGGGCATGCAACCAAAACCTCAAATAATAATTTTCTCTTTGGAGGCTCGACATCAAAGTCTCCCAGTGAGCATCAAAGTCTCTTTGGAGCATTATCTTTAAGACCTTTTTAAGGCATTCTCAGTCTCTTTGGAGCATTATCTTTAAGACCTTTTTAAGGCATTCTCAGTCTCCTTGGAGCATTATCTTTAAGACCTTTTTTTAAGGCATTCTCGGTCTCTTTGGAGCATTATATTTAAGACCTTTTCTTAAGGCTTTCTCAGTCTCTTCGGAACATCAAGTTATTTTTAAAAGTATTCCAAATCCCTTCAATCCTGAGATGATCCAAGAGATGGGTTCGGCTCAACATTATCAGCCACTGGACCCAACATAAAATCATGTGAGTATGCACAGAGGTGGAATGCCCAGAAGGACAAGCCTATCCGGACACACCACGCTCAGGGCAATCCGAAATCACACAAATCTATAGAAAATAAGATCCTTTGAGAAGCCGAACTATCCATACATAGTCGGAGGCAAATCAGACGCAAAAGTGAGCTAAGGTACAGTTTTGAATCTACATCGACGTTAATCCATGCCGAACAATCGGATCAAGATAAAGTCCTCACGAGAATGGAATCTCAATGACCTGCTCCTAAGAAGGCATTTAAGAGAGCAAGCCGACTCATACACACCATGTCAGGAGCAACAAGGTAAGTTTCTCTATCATAAGATATACGCTTGCACACATTTGTACAATAATCAAGATGAAGTCCTCATGAGAGACGTGACATCCCAAATATGGCCTAGTAGAAATTTCATGTTAATTGGATTTATTAAGGGCAATTGAGTAATTTTACAAGGAAAGGAGGACTTAATTGCATAGGATTAAAAGTATTAAATGACAGAATTTTCTTTTAGTGACCAATCGGTAATTTGTAAGGACTTAAAGAGTTGTACAAGGAGCAGATGGTAAAAGTGTAGTTAGTGGAATTGAGGGTCCAATACATGAGTGCCATGTGGATAAGTGAGTGTGTGCATGATGGGGAGAGAAGGAGGCAGAAATTTTAGCTTCTCTTAGAAGCTATCAGATTTTGCTCCTATTCCTACTCACTCTCACGTTTCCTTGCTCTTTCCCTTCTCCATTTTCTATTCTCAAGCTTGCATGTGTAATCCTCCATTCCTTGAGCTAGGGTTTTAAGTTTTGAAGGGTTCCAAGAGGTAAGTAGCTGAAAGTTTCTTTGGGTTATTCATCTTCATCTTGTTCTGGGTTTATATTTAGTTGTTCAGCAATTTTTGCATGGGTTGATATGGGTTGTATTTGGTTTTTTTATGTAAGTGATTGAAGAAAGAAAGAAGGACAAAAGGAAGGAAAAGATTGGATTTTGAAGTGGAAGGAGTTTTGGCATCAGGTTTGGGAGTTTATTTGGAGTGTTTTGTCCATCTCATTTTGGATCCTGTTTTTGAGTTAAATGTTAATATTATTTGTGTATTTATGGTATACGAAAATGCATGAGTAAAATAGCTTTGTGTATATGAATATTAATAGATGATATAATTGAGTTATTTAATTGACTTGTGTTGAAATTGCTGATTGAATGATTATTGAGCTTATAATTTGTGTATATACCCTAGTTTAGGGAGAATTTTGTTTATGTCTTACCAAACCTCTGTGTATTGTTTTGATCATATCTAGAGTTTGAAAACTCAAATATGCGTTTTTGTTGCGCCATTTGAACCATGACTAACGTACCTTTAAAAGTCTAAGAGTGACCATAATTTAATTCTGTCATTAAGAGGCTTAAAAATGGCAAAAACCGGATGTGTCTCTACCCAGGTAGGCTCATTGGAACAATCCGTAGTGTTTGTTTCATATCTATTGATTTAGGTGTCTAATTGACCTGAAACCTGTTCCATTGGAAACTTAACATCCTAGGGAACAATTTTTAAGAAGGGCACTTTCTCTAAAAATGAGGTTTAGACATCGGTATAGGCTGTATAAAATTGTGGAGTGAAGCAGTCCTGAAGTTTAGCTTCTGTTTTGCTTATTTTGGTATGTCACGGTGGCAACCGAAATGGTTACCACCATGACCAATGCCCAGAGAAGGAAGAATTGCCTATTTGTGGACCTAACGGTCACAACCAAAAGGTTACCACCGTGAGGTACCTTCAACTTGCATTTTTTCTTTATTAAACATCATTAAATGTTACATATGTATGCCAAATGGAATCTAAACTAGTTTAAATACATTATTTGAGAATTCTAATGTGTTTAACATATGAATATGTGTATATATATGATGTGGAAATGAATAATGCATTGTATATTTGTATGTTGAACTATATGTTTAACATTAAGAAATGAGTGTCCTAAGCGTGAAGAATTATGTATGTGAATGCATATAAACATGTGTGTGCTAATATGTAATAATATGTACAAGTTAGTATGCAATCATATATATATAAAGTGTTGTATGTGTATGAGCTATAATATCTTAAGCATGATGAGTTATATATATATATGTACATGAGTATTATTATATATGATTTAAATGCATATAATTTATATGTACCTGCATTATTTAATCGTGAGTTATATGTTAATATTGAGACTTATATATGATGTATATATTTCTGAGTTTGACCAACATACATGTATTCATAAAATAACATGATTATACTTGATTTATCCTCAGTTATATGTAATTATTTTAAATCATGATTAAGTTGTTATTTGAGCCTGGTAGTCATAGTTAGTGGATAGATAAGCGCTTATCAAGGGTCAGGGTGTGTGTGCAGCTGCTGTATTTTAATTGTTTCATGCGGGCCCCGTTTGGGTCTTTGATTCGGGCCCCGTTTGGGTCATATAAGATGTATGAGGCCTCGGTCTCCGGTATACCTTCGGGTATATATGATTATAATGAGACTCATGTCTCCATTTGCTTGGGATACTGTGTCCTATCAGTATCATTAGTACCCATATCCACTAGTTAGCGAGTAATCAGGCTATTACTTGAAGTTATTATATGGGTTTAATTTATGTAGCCATTATTTATATGAAATGAATATATGTTACATGTATATGTATATGCGTTATGACATGATGAAATGTAATACTTGTATTCGAATATGAATGGTTATTTTTTTCGATATACTTGAGTAAGATGAACAATTGCTATATGCATGAGTAGTATATGCTTTTATGCTTTTGTTATTATTAAGCTTATATATATATTTATTGCAATTATATGTACATGCATGTGTTGTTCCTCCCCACTAAGCGTTATCGCTTAGCACAAGCTCTTTTCCCGTATAGGTGGCAGGTTTATTTTGGAGTTGGACATCTGCAGGTCGGCCACTAGAAGTCTTTATTTGGAGTTATTTTGTCTTCCGCTGTATTTTTGTATATGGGGACTGATTTTGGAAAGTGTAATTTTTGTATAAGAATCATTTTGTATATGTAAATGTTTATCTTTTACAAATCCCTTTTGTAAAAAACTATGGTTATTTATGGATTTGTTAGCTTTTAATTAAATGTATTTGTTTTCTTAACTTATTTGGATATATGTTTACGTAATTGAGTTTGTATTTGAGTTTGTGCGCGTGGCGCTCCGGTATCCTTCCAACGGGGGTATCGGGGTGTTACAAGAGAAGAATCTCAAGGATCTGCTCCCAAGAGGGAAAAGAATAAGCCTCTCCATGCGCACCATGCCGGGAGCGAACGGACTCATGCATGCCGGGCCGAAAGCCACCAGTATGCAGGTCTTTTCAAAAAGGAGGCTACATTGGAGATGATAGAGGAATCGATATCTTGCATGTCACAATCAGTGCAATCAAGAAAATGGGGAACAACCAAACATCCTTCGGGGGCACACTCTGACATCGGCCCCAACATGTATGTACTGCCACAGGTATGCGTCTTTTATATGCCCTGTACATTTGCTTTTCCCTTGTTGTAGTAAAAAGTAGAGGTCTAGGATAAGCGCCAGCAAAGAAAGCGATGAATGGTTCACCATACCGATCTAAGGATGGTCGATAGATCATATAATATACTAGCCGAATGGGGATTGAATAAGGCTTAGCAAGGAAAGTTCACAAGCCTAAACGGGACTAGCAATATAAATCAGACACCGTGCATACCGAGACGAGGACAGCAGGGTACACGCGATAGATTGGATCGCACTTTGTAAGTCTTGAGCAGACTCGGTGCAGCTTAGCAGAGCAATACTCGCGTTTTGTAAGTTCGGAGCAGACTTGACGCATCACCATCCGGACTTTGTAAGTCTGGAGCAGACTCGGGGCAACTCAAGAGAGCAAACCTCGCGTTTTGTAAGTTTAGAGCAGACTCAGCGCATCACGATCCGCACTTTGTAAGTCTGGAGCAGACTCGGTGCAGCTCATAAGAGCAATCCTTGCGTTTTGTAAGTCCGGAGCAGACTCGGCGCATCACCATCCGCACTTTGTAAGTTGGAGCAAACTCGGTGCAGCTCAGGAGAGCAATCCTCGCGTTTTGTAAGTTCGGAATAGACTCGGCGCATCACCATCCGCACTTTGTAAGTTGGAGCAAACTCGGTGCAGCTCGGGAGAGCAATCCCCACGTTTTGTAAGTCTAGAGCAGACTCGGCGCATCACCATCCGCACTTTGTAAGTTAGAGCAAACTCGGTGCAGCTAAGGAGAGCAATCCTCACGTTTTGTAAGTCTGGAGCAGACTCGACGAATCGCTACTTCCCCGACAAAAAGGTAAGGACTGCCTCAGGTATGCGTCTCTTTCCTTTCTGAATTTTGGCTCATCTAGACACTAGTGCACTAGTTTCCCCAAAATTGGGGGCAACTGTAGACACTGGGTCTTGAGGCAGTCCTGGTTAGAGTTACCCGATGAAGAGATCCATGTTGGTTTTCGGATAAATGGTTGGAATTCGGAGGTTTTCGTCTTTCGGTTTCATAAGGATTAAAATCTTTTTCGCTATAGCATGAGGTTTTGAAAGAGTTTGGGAAATTTTGCTTGAAATTGGAAGTTTTGCTCCACAGACGGGATGACCGTCTGAAGTAGCGACGCCCGTCTCTACTTGGGTAGATCCCCATCCCTAGTCCCACGTTACGGCCCGTCTGTAGCCAGATTTCCATGTGTACCCTTAGTAGGGACGCCCGTCGGTAGTTGCAGGGATGCCCGTCGGTAGTGGATTTGATCAGATAACGCCGGTTTTGATAAAATTTAATCTCTAATCATTGAAATTGGGATAGAGTTTAGTTCAAAATTGAATTTTAAAACTCCTTTTAGAATTCAAACTTTAAACTGATGCTTATCTTATTTTATCTCCAAAAATTCTATAAATTGGGGAGAAGAATTCATTTTTAGGGGTTAGAAAATTTTATAATTTTTTGAGAGGAAAGTGACAAATTTTTTAGAGATTGGAAATTTTTTAGAAAAGGATTTTTGTGAGCAATCTACCAAAAAATCTATAAAATCTCTATTTATTTTTAGGATTTGGTTTGATAAAAATTCTTCCAATTAATTGATTTACTCAAATTCTTCTTGCCAATTAAGCCAATTTGAGGTAACGAAATTCATTCGTTTCCATCAATACAGCTAATTCAAACATTCGATCGGTATTAAATTTTCAAGAAGGAGAAATACAAATTTTCTTACTTTGATCTAATTTATTTGATCCTTGTGGAGCGTGCGAGGACTTAAACCATTCGATATTTACCCGAAAAGGTAAAATCCGAGGGTAAACATTCTGGATTAATACTAGTGTGATTTAATTAACTTATATTAATTGTTTTCATTTTTTTACCTTTTTTTTATCTTTTAACTCATTTCTTTTAAAAGTTTCCTATTATTTTTCTTTTCTTTACTTTATTCACCAATTTCGACACTGACATGTTTATTCCTATGAGTTATTTTCTGACAATTTGGATTCGGAGTTGTAAACGATGATGGTCAAGCCAATCGGAGGATTTCCATACGGGTTCTTTCTTCATTCTTGCCTTTTATTCATGTTATTATTAAGATTATTTTAATGTCGTTAATGAATACCCCGATTTATGCATGATTTGTATTTTATTTATGATGGGGATTGAATTCCGCCCCTAGTTTTATTGTAATTTATTTTGAGAATGTTTATTTTAATAATGCTTTACTTATTGCTTTTGACGTGAATGATTGCGCCTTAATTACATGCATCGTGTGGAAAGTTGGTGAAACAATGAATTCAAAACTTAATCATAATATTGATCAAGGTACAAATAAATGAGAAGTTCCGAACTCACTCTGGTCTTTGGGGGCTCAATGAGGCGAGAGGTCTAGGACTTCCAAAAGACCTCTTGAGTCTCACGAAACGACTTAAACTTATAATCCTAGGCTCCAAGGGGTAGAGGCTGAGACCTCCAAGATATCTCTAGCTTGCCCAAGATGGATATGTATGCGCCGTCTTAGGCTCGCTGAGGCTAGACCACCCTTCCCATTGTTCTATTGGGTGGCGACTCCAAGAAACCTCATTGTTGCCCAAAATAGACGCACTTATAAATACCTTACAAGTTTTAATGAATCCCATCCTGATCGCCCTAAAGCGGGCTTTCGGGACGCCACGGGGTTCGGTGCGCGTCACAGTAATCTTAGTCCTCGGTTCAATGGGCCTTTTGAGATCTTGGATAGAGTTGGTCCGGTAGCCTATAGGTTGGCTTTATCGATGGAGTTGGCTAAGATGCAAGATGTCATCCATGTTTCCATGCTTCGACGGTATAGATCTGATCCGTCGTATGTGTTATCAGTTCAAGATATTTGGATTCAATCGAATTACTCCTATAATGAAGAGCTGAAGGCTATTATAGCTCGGGAAGTGAGGCAGTTGAGAAACAAGCAAATCCCTCTGGTCAAGGTTCTTTGGCAACATCACGGAGTCGAGGAAGCGACTTGGGAACCAGAGACGACGATGAGGATTCAGTATCCGCATTTGTTCAGTTTAGGTGAGAATTTCGAGAACGAAATTCTTGTTAGTAGGGGAGAGTTTTAACACCCCAATTCCCCCCTATCAGTTTGAGCCATGTTTCCCATGTGTAAGTGTGCATGTGTGAGAGTTTTGGCATGTGTCAAGGGCATTTTGGGTAAAATGCATGTTTTATGGGCTGTAATATTGTGTGGGTGCATATATGTTAGTAGGGTGTATGTGCATTGGATTGTGTTAGTGTGTGCATGAGCATATGGTTGTAGTGTGTGAATTTTGTGGGTTAGTCTTGTATGTATTGGCATGCATGAGTGTAGGGTGTGAGTGGTCAAGTTCCACCAACCAAAGAGTGACATATGGCTAGAGTATTTTGAAAGAAGGTATAAATAGAAGAGTGAGAAAATGGCACAGCAAATCTGATTTGCCTCTTCCCATTTCCTCTTCTTCCTTTTACTCCTTCTTCCTCTTTTCTCTTCATTTGTGTGCCCTAGCTTGGATTTAAGTGTGGTGGTGGAAATTGATCATCCCCTTGAGCTTAGATTGGTATGTATAGTGAGTTTCTTCTTCTTCTTCTTCATCTTCTTCTTCCATTGTTCTTGATTTTATTTAGATTGGGTTTTAATTAAGGTTTTGTATTTGCGTGATTTTTATGGGTGTTCTTGTTAGTTGAGCCTCCTCGCGATCCCAAGGGAAAGGAGAAAGTTAGTTGGAGTGGTGCTTATTGATTTGGAGCATAGGAGTTACAGGTTTGGGATTTTGTTTGGGCTTTATTTTTAATTTGATTGTTTGATGTTCATATGGTGATTTATGCCTTTGCATGTGATTTCTAGAAAATTGATGTTTAATGAGGCATATTACGGTGTTAATGTTATGGGTAATCATTTGATTTGAGTTATAATGCATGAATGTTGAAGTATTGAACAATATTTGATGTTTGATGAATGTTTGCTGCAAAATTTTGGGTTTGTGTTCTTGAGGAGTTTGATTTTGCTAATGCATGATTTGATTGTGTTAATTGTTGAATTAAGATGTGTCTTATGTTATATGTGATGGTGGAAGGCGTATTTGAAGGAAAGATGAGGTTTGGTTTGATTTTGAGTCAAAATGGTTTTGTGGTTGGAAATCTGGGTTTTCTACATTTTGCTAGAAAATTGGAAATCGCAATGCTGTCGCAAGCGCGATATCCTCGCAAGTACGACAGAACGATGAATTCTAGTTTTATGTGAGATTTGCTCCATTGTTGTGAGGCGTTAGACTCGTGATTGTGTTGCACAATTCGTGAAGGTTCGGCATGCGCAAGTGGTGCAGCGGATCACATGTTGGAGAAGGAAGGTTGAGAGTTCACGAGACGTGCACTAAGTTCACGAGTCGTGAACCATGTTCATGAGTCGTGAACATAGTTCACGAGTCGTGAAGATTGTCTCATGACTCGCATGCCCTTCGGCCCTTTCCCCTCGCACAGGCCTATCGTCCACTATCACGAGCATGACACTGGTCGTGATCACGACAGTGACCCCTTTGCCCCTTCCCCTCACGTAGGCCATCCGGCCACTATCACGAGCGCGACACCAGTTGTGATCGCGACAGTGACCTCTTTTCGCCCTGCTTTTTCGAAATTGTCCCTTTCTTCTAAAATGATTTTGCATCATTTCTCCATGAGTTTTTACTAATGTATGGGAATAATTATGCTTATATATGTGTACTATTATAATTTCTTCATGATGAATTATATGATTTGCCTTGAGCATGATTTGTATTATGCATGACCTGCAAGAGTCAGTCTAGTGGATAGTTAGGCATGCCTAAAAGAGTCCTTTTACTGCAGCCTCTATACTGTTCTGGACCTTGACCAGGTCCCCGTTTAGTTCCTTTCTACATGTACGGATCTTGTTTAAGATCCCTTTGTAAAATGTTTCAAAAAGACAACATGTGATATTGTTACCCGTAAGGTACCGCTACGTGTCGATTTATACCCATAAGGTACCGCTACATGTTTACTCGTTATCCACTACTGTGTGTTAGCAGGTGTTATGATTTGTTCAGTTATGTTATGAGAATATGAATCCGAATGAGTATTATTTTAAGTATTTGAATCTGAATGACTCTAGTATGAGCATATGAATCTGTTGGCATATGAATATGTTTATTGAACCTTTGAATGGTTATGAATGGAATTCTATTGTGATTATATCTTATGATTTTCAGTATGCCATTTCGTATGTGATTTGTCTTGACGACCATTATGAATGGTCGTCCATATTGTTATTGTTTGTTTCCCCACTAAGCGTTATCACTTAGCACGGTGTTTTCACCCGTGCCGGTGCGGAAGGTGTATAGCTTTTGGGGGAGTCATCGCCAATCAAGCCAATAGAGTGGGATTGTTGATAGGACTTAGTGTATTTTTGTATCATCATTATTTTGTAATAGTGATCTCTCTTGTATATAGTATTTTGTTAAGCTTCCGCTATGTATCTCTAAATGATGTAATTATGATGGTATCAAAACAGTTTTGTAATTGAATATTGTTATATCATGAATGAATGCTCAGTTGTTTTTAAAGTTTTAATTTCCGCTGTATATATGTATGTTTATATTATGTGAATGTATGTTTTGTACCGTTCTGTTTGGTGTGACACCCCCGCTCGTACGGTTTCTCACTCCCTCGTGGATGGGTTCCCCTACATATGGGTAGGGGGTGTTACATCCAATGCTCCTGAATCCAATCACCTGGGAATTCTTTAAAAAGGAATTTTCGAATAAGTTTGTAACCAAGGCGTACAAGGAGGCAAATTGGAAGTAATTTCTGAATTTAAGGCAAAGAACTATGTCTGTGGCAGAGTATGAGAATGAGTTTTGCCGATTGAGTAAATATGCACTGCAAGGTGTTCTGACTAAGGAGTTCAGGTGTCAGCAGTTTGAAGAGGGGTTGATTGAAGAGATTAAAGTGCTGCTGATCTCGCTGACTATCGAGCAAAATGTAAGTTACTATCATATAGTTCAAGCCACTATGTGAGCGGAGAGGTCACTGGGACTACAAAGAGAAAGGATGCAGAAAAGGAATTCTAATCGAGGTGGGTCTAATATGGGTAAGAGACCAAGAGATTCTCAGATGGCACCACTGGCAGAATCTGTGTTTAGTTCAGCAGCAAGGGGTAAGAAGCGAGGAGCACCTTCTGTATCTGGATATTGTGGAGGTACATCTGGTACCAAGAATGAAGTGCATGAGTGTCCCCATTGTGGCAAAAGACATAGAGGGTAATGCTGGAAAGTGACTGGTGCATGTTTTAGGTGTGAAAGTACCGAGCATTTCTTAGCAAACTATCCAAAAGCTTATGAGGCAACTGGAAATCAGCAGGAACAGAGTAGAGGTGGTTCTAATTTACCTCCAGTTAATAGAGGAAGAGGTAGAGGATGAGGCAGAGGTGGCCAGTCCAGAGGCGCAGCTAATTCAGAAACAGTGGACAGACCTACTGTGGCACCACCTCGGTAGACACCAGGTCCCGAGGCGGTCCAAGATCAGGATTACCTAATAATAAAAATAAATACCGATTCATAAGTAAGAAAGTAGGAATTGATCATCTCCTTATCAAATTCTTTTGTCGGTCTCAAAATACTTTTAAAATATTTATTTTTATTTTTATTTTTTATTTGTATCCTGATTTTTTATCTTTGTTTGTATTTTTTTATTTTTATTTTTTGAAAAAAAATAAAAAAAAAATATTTTCGACAGCGCGCGGGGCTGCCTACGCACTGGCGTGTGCGCAGAACGCAGTGCACGCACTGCCCCCGGTCGTGGAGCGCGCAGCGCTCGCACTGCCCCGAGTGCGCAGAGCGCGCAGCACACGCGCTGCTCCGGGTGTGTGAGGCTTGCGAGCAGTGCACGCCCCGCTCACCCATACTGGCCGCCCCTCTTGCCCGTTTTTGCCCACCAGCACTGATTTCGGCCGAAAATTGATTTTTTGACATTTTTTGGGTAAAAATAATTTTTTATGAGATTTTTTGATATTTTGTTGAATTTTGACAAAGGTTTGTCAAATTTTGTGGGTGCCAAAGTCAAATAAATAATAAAAAATAAAAAATAATAATAAAAATATGAATTATAAAAATTTGACTTTTGGGATTTTATTTTGAATTTTGGGTGTTTTTGGTTGAAATTAGGAGAAGATTTGTCTTTGAAAAATCTGAAGGAAGACTTTGTTAGTGGGAAAAATGGAGTTTGAAGAAAATATAACGGGAGGATTTTTCATTTTCGAAGGATGGATTTTTTTTTGCTAAGAAATTTTTCCAAGGGAATTGATTTTTTTTCTAAGGGATTTTTGAGAGAGAAAGAAAGAAAAAAAGGTGTTCTTGAGAAAGAAATAATACAACTTATTTTCTTTAGAGATTGAAAAAAAAAATTTCTTGTTGAAATTTCTTTCTTGTTGTTCTTAAGATAAAAAATTCTCTTCTTTAATTTCTTCATTTCTTTTCTTAGATCTAAAAATTTTCTTATTTATTTATATTTTAATTTTTCATAAATCTAAAAATATTCGTTAAGTTTGGATTAACTTGAGAAAGGAAAATTAATTTACTTAACTTGGGTTTTCTCATCAAATTAAAACAACAAATACAAAAAATCACTTTTAATTTTTGGTGTTTTTGACTTTTTTTTTTTTTAGATAAAAACTTAAGATTTTCTTGAATATTTTCGAGTTTATTCTTGAATCTTGACAATGAGAATAGATCGAGACATCTTTCTTACACATTATATATTCTGAAGGTAAAGATTGTTTGATCCATTTTTTTCTATCTCATTTCATTTTATGTATGTTAGATTATTTATTTTTTCTTGCATTGATAAATATGTGTTTTTAAGTTGAGATTTATTTTTTTAGCATGAGTTTTCAATCTTTATTTTGTTTTTGGTATGTAAATGGATAAATATATATTATTTTATGTTTGAAAAGTTGGATTTATTGATTTCCTCTTTATTGGGTATGATTTTTGAGGTAATCATTTTTAAGTTTGAATATTATTTTCTATTACGTTTTTATTTACTTTCCTCTTGTTTATTTATTTAAATTCATTGTATTATTATTATTATTATTATTATTATTATTATTATTATTATTATTATTGTTGTTGTTGTTGTTGTTGTTGTTGTTGTTGTTGTTGTTGTTGTTGTTAGTATTATTATTACTATTATTATTTTCATTTTTGTCATTATATTTCGCATGCTGTTATTTCATGATTTAGTTATTATTATTATTATTATTATTATTATTATTATTACCATACTTTGCATGATTTTTAGTTACTGTTTTTTTATGTGTGATGTTCGTATATTAAATTAATGTGTTTAATTTAACTTATTTTATATTCTATTGTTGTATTAATTTTATACTAGATTTCCTTTACTTTTATTTTTAACAGATTTTGGAATTATTGCTAATATTTTTTTATTGTTGTTTTTTTATTGGGGCTAAAAATGTCGTGCTTATTTTTTTGAGTATCGCCGTGACCAAACGAAAGGGTCGCGATGCGTAAGAATTTACATCACTTGGGTGAGACCTTTCCTATCTCTATTTGTATGATTGTATTTGTTTGTAAATAAAATAGTTTATTTTATACGCGTGTCAAATAAAAAATCAGAAAAATATTTTGTACGACAAAATTGGGATTTTTACTAATAAATTGTGACCAATATCCTAGATTTTATCCAAGTAATGCAAAAATATCGCGGACTAAAGCGAAGAGTTGATTTTATTAAAAATGGGATCACTCATTCCGATTTTTACGACAAATAATAAAAATAACTTTTCGATCCATTTTTAAGTGAGTATGAAGGAACCAATGTTCCTAAACCAAATAAATATCTCGATTTATGTATGTTACCCTTTTGATTGATTTTGTGTGATTGTTTAATTTTATATCTTGTGGGCCCTTGTAATCAATTTTTTTTGGGGCAATTTTATTTTCTTTCATTTGGGGATTGTATTCTGTCCCGATTTTCATTTTTAATCTTATTCAGCTTTTCTTTTCATTTGGGGGATTGTATTTGTTCCAATTTCTCTTTTGTAAATGGCGTGGCTTTGTGTGTTTATCGCTTTATTTACCGTTTTATTTATCGCTTTATTTACAGCTTTCTTTTACCGTTTTCTCAATGCTTGAAGTGCGCCTTAAATAAAATGCATCGATATGCGTGAGGAGAGAGATGAAATTTCATAATCTAAAAACTCCCTTATATTTAACTAAGGCATAAATAAGAGTGAATTTCCAAAAACCTTCTCTGGTTTAGACTGTAGAGGTTAGATGACCTTTTCCAATTTCTTGTAAATGGGGTGGCGACTCCAAAATACCTCAAAGGTGCCTAAAGGCTTTATGGGACTCGATAAACTTTCCAATGTTCTATTGGGTAAGGAATTCCAAAATGTCTCATGTTGCCTAAGATCAAAAGACGCGAACCAATCCCTCGAACACTAAAAGCGAGTCTCATCACGAGGGCCTTTGCTAGGTTCGGCGTGCGTTACAGTGGTGACTCCGCTAGGGACTTTGTGACTTTGCTCTGAAAGTGCCTTGGTTAAAATATAATTGAGTTTTTAAAAAACCTAAAATTCTATCTCTTTTCGAAATTGCATTGCATTTCATTAGAGCCTTAGAACTATGCTAGTTTGGTCCCTTTTTTTACCCCGGTACATTCATGAAACACTACCCTATGTTCACTCAATGTAGGGAAGTGTTAAGGATAATCACCAGCCCAAACCTCGTACTATCATGGTATATTAAATGGAGACCCAATAGGTCGTTATGCTCGTGATGAGCTAGACCCATTGGCAAGGACCATGCTTGGGTAGCCCTAAAGTATCATCACCCTTGACCAAAGCTCATGTAATGGCAATAGATACTTCCCTTAGGTGAAATGTACCTTAATACGATGCTTGTTATGTGGGCCATTATATATTGAACAAAATCAATCAAATTAAATTGTCTTATATCAAAAGCTTTCATGCCCCGGTGGGCCCATCTTAATATGGTTGAAATGTTTAAATACGTAAAGGTAAAAACTCATACGTATGCACATTAATTAAGAGATGTTATGCTTCCAATTTTTCGCCGAGCACCATACGCATCCATTGGGTTCCCTGTTAACCCATGGATCAAGCTCACCTAGGAAAGAGACCGCATTACCTCATGAGTGGGAGTAATAAGGTTAGAAGGACTTACTTGCTAGTATGTGCTTGTAAATGTTGCATAACACATGATCATGCATTGTACGTGTCATTCATGCATCATTCTAACAATTTAAATCTTTCAGCCATCATAGATTCATCTAAGTGGACTAGAGGTTCCGATAGTCGGCTAGTAAGGACAAATCTTCTCTTTGAGTTATCGAAATTACTGTCTGACTGGGATTTTGAGTCACTCTTATTGATCTGTGAATCATCTCTAGAATCATCGATGGCAGAAGAGACCGGAGCTTTGACCATGACGCGACCTCAGCAAGTGTACTGAATTGGCAAGTAATACAGTGGGGTAAAATTAAGACCCCGAGTTATCGTACCCAAGAGATTGTGTGTGCAAGCAGTGAAAATCAAATGTATGCTAAAGAATTCCCAAATGTTGAATTGATAGAGTTAACTATTAATTAAAACAAATGAACCAAACAGCTAAATAAAAAAAATTGCAAGTGAAAATAATCAAATTAAACTGATAGCAAATTCTGGGCGAAAACAAACTGATGGCAAAAATTAACAAGCAAGAATTTAAAATTAAAGAACGTTGCTCGGGTTCACTCATCCACCCCATACCCAAATGCGAAATAAATTAATATAAGAAACATATACGAATGAAATCAGAATAACCGTCTTAACCCAAGTGTCCCTGTAACACCCCCTACATCCCCATTGGAAGGTCACCGGAGAGTGCTACCAACGCTCACTCACACATATGCGCACATGCACTAAGCGAAAGTATTCATCCATAGATAAAAACAACCGGATATACCACGGAAATTAAAATTTTAACGAAATAGTAGCTGAGCATACAATAACTCACATACATACACACAATCATTTAGCGGAAGCAGAAGGCGAAAGAATAATTGAAACTTCAATTACAATAAGATCCTTACATATAATTACATATACATAGGACTAGAGAAAAATAAAAGCCAAAATACAGAGGTTGAGCAAAATACAAAACTCCTAACTCCTATGTGGCCGACTGTCACACCCCAAAATGGCCCTGTCGGAATGTGCATGCTAAGTCGGGATCGGAAGGGTATTTCAGTATTTTGGTACATGTGAAATTTGGATATTAAGGATTTAATGGCATTTATGTAATTAAGTAAGTGGAGAATACTAAAGTGTGTACAGTGCCATAGTCTGTAAGATTTTAGTGGAATTTGTGGTTCAATAAGGTTTTGCCATGTGGGTGTGTTAGGTGAGCATTGAAAGAAGAAAAAGAAGCAAGGAAAGAGGAAGAGAGGGAACACAGATTGCATTTTTCCGTTCGTTCCCCTCTCACGTTCCTCTTTCTTCTTCTCTTCTCCCTTCTTTGCTTTTCCTTTCATTTTCCTTGGCTTGGAGTTGTATTTGGCTTGGATTGTGCTTTGCTTTGAAGAGGTGAGTTGGGTTAAGGTTTTTACGTTCTGCTCTTCTTCTTCTTCTTCTTCTCCTGGTTTTGGTTTTGATTGAGTTAGGGTTTGAAGAATAATTGTGGGTTTTGTTTGTGCAAGCTTGGGACTATAAGAAGAAGCAAAGTAAAGGCAAGGATTGAGGAGTGAAGCTGGAAGCTGTGTTTTTGGAACGTGATTTTGAGGTTTGGGAGCTCTGTTTACTGCAATTGGATTTCTTAATGTTTTTGCCCTAAATCTCACTTAGGATGTATATGTGTTTGCATTTCTAGAATTTGGTATATTTGGCATGAGTATATACATGATTATGTGAATACATGTGTTAGGAATGCATGATGTGAATTGAATTAAAGTTAATGGGTTTAGGTTTTGAACTTACTGTATTTTTAGGGTTTATGAGTTTGAGGAACTTGATTTCGATTGTCTTGATTAATTTCTGGAATGTTTAGTTTAGTTTGATCTTGAGTGAGTTGTGATATGCTTTTGAGTGACAAGGTAAGAGTTTTTGCATGATTAGATGAATTCTGAGGGTTTTCTTTTAGAACGAATTTCTGGAAAACGATGAGAATATGCAGGTTTGCGATTTCGGGGAAGAAGAAGAGGGCAAGAGAAATTGCTCACGCGACGTGAGCAACGCTCACGACGTGAGCAAATTGCTCACGCTACGTGAGCACATTGCTCACGCGACGTGAGCAATGCTCACGACGTGAGCAAATTGCTCACGGTACGTGAGCAACGCTCACGTTACGTGAGCCATGCTCACGAGGCGTGAGCTATGCTCACGCGACGTGAGCAGCCCTCACGTGATGTGAGGTCTTCCGGTTCTTCTGTTTTGCTTCTGTTTTTCTTTCCCCTAGCAACCAGTTTTTATAAAATGGTTTTCAAAAGCTTTTCAGGATATTTTCCTCTACTGTAATTTATATTATCTTGATGACATGACTGATTATTCCAATTTATTTGGTATTAACTTTATGTTATCTAAGATAAGTTATATGTAGTATTTTGGAATCAGTTTTGGATTATAGTAATCCTGTTGAATGATTGTGGGATTTTAACAGTATGGTTTGGACTTTAATATGCTTATTTTTGAGATATGTACTTCACGTCATATTCTGAATGCGAAGGAATTATGAATGCTGACTTTCCGATTGTTTAAGTCCCAAACATGTTCTATCTTAATGTGAATTATGCTATGCATATTTTAGTCTGTTTCTTCTTTAAGAGTAATTTGCTATGCTTAAGTTTATGCTGTAACTTTCCTCGATTATGATGATGCGTTCTTGGTCTTTAGCATAATATGATTCAACATGTGTTCCTGTTATGCTTTAGAAAGATGAATAGTGCTGATGTTATCAATTGAGTTATTGCATGCTCCAGTATTTGACTTGTATGAAGTATGATTGGCATCCTGCTATGCCAGACTTATTTGAATATTATGGTTGATGTCGGAATACATTGTTATGCTTTAGCCTTGGAGCTCATTGTGTTATGTTAAATGCAATTTGGACTATGCATGGTTTATGCTTAGTATCTTCACCTAATGCATGATTAGGATTTTGTATTGATAATCATTGGCATGGTAGTGCTTCTTAATCTGATTCTTGGCATGCTTTAGAACATTGTTTAATGTTAAAATGTATGGACTGTAATATGTTTTGCAATGCGAATTGTATGATTTGTGACCAACTTTATGAGAATATTTAAATGTCTGTCGTTCTCTGTTTATGCATGCTGATTATATATGCATTGTACGATTCGAAATGTAAATTGGGTTACGCATAACCTGCTAGAGTCAAGTAAGTGGATAGTTAGGCATGCCTAATAGAGTCTTCTGTAGCTGCAGCGCCCTTTGAATGATTTGGACCCTGATCAGGTCCCCGTTTGGTTCCTTGCGAACCCTTTTCTGTACTGGATCTTGTTTAAGGTCCCTTGTGAAAATATCTGTGAAAGTTAAAGTATAATGATTTAATCGGTTCGTACCCGTAACGTACTGTCTGTAATCGGCTCGTACCCGTAAAGTACTGTCTGTACACTCGTTATCCACTACCTAGAGTCAGCAGGTGTTCTTTGAATGTTTATCTGAACTGCTCTGATCTGATTTGGCTATAAATGGATTATCTGAATGAGTATATTGATGTAATGTATATCAGATTTTCTCTGAATGAATATGATTATGAAATACTGATTGTATGGCTTTATTATATGAGCACGCTTATATAGATTATGTTTTAGCCTTCGAATGTGATATCCGTTTGAGCTTGATAAGGATTTCAGAAATCAGTTTGTATGCATGTGAATGTGACTATGGGCTTCAGAATGTATGTCTGTTTTAAGTAAGCATGACTTTACATTTAACATGATTATCCGTACTTGTCATGTCATTTGTTATAAGTTTCTGATTGCTTTGAAATGATTTGATTAATGTATTTAAGTATATGACTTCAACATAGTTTTGTTATATATATCAGCATGTGAACCGAAGCAGCTGTGATGGTAAGTATGTGATGATTATTGTACTTTCTGCATGATGATGATATGAATGTAATACTAAGTGGTTACGTCTTCAGTCTCCGCTATCAGAGTGTTTTTGCATGACGCTTAATATATATATTAGAGTTGCGCAGCGGTATTGTGAAGCTCTAAATGTTATCCTTTGGATATTTGACTAGTGTATGTGTTTGGCATGTCTAAGTTTGTTAAATGGCTAGCATTCTTAACATGATGGTTTGGTTGTCAGTTCATGCATGGGTATTTAGTTATGTCAATTGCATGAGTAAAGCTCTTGTGACTCTGCACAGTAAGATGTTGATATTTGCTACCCATGTAGGTTTATGCATGAGATATAGTATGTGGTTCAGCATGATGATGCTTGTAATGTGTATTGTATTATGTCTGTTTTAGTCTATCCTGAACATGAAGTTATGGTTCGATTGTGAGTATTGAAATGAATGCCTTTAATATGCAAGTCTGATTATTTATATGTTATGAATATCCACATTTGTCATTTGAATGTGTTATGCCTTGGCGACCATTGTGAATGGCCGTCCATATTCTGGTGTGTTCTCCCCACTAAGCGTTTATCGCTTAGCACGGATTTCTTTTCCGTGCAGGTGGCAGGTTCTGGTTTGGTTCGAGTCGCGCTTCTGCAAGGTCGGCCACGTAGGAGTTAGAAGTTCTGTATTTGGTTCAGCTTCTGTATTTCAGCTTTTGTAATTCTGTAGTATTGTATATGTATTTAATTATGTTTTAATCTTGAGTCTTCTTTTGGGAATGTAATAGTTAGTATGTCCTTATGTTTAGTTATTCATTTGTTTTATGATTTCGATTATGCTTCCGTTGAAGAGTCATATGTATGCCTCTGTGTATGCTTTTGCTTAGTGCCTGCGTGTGCGTGAGTTATTGCATGTTCAGTCTGTACCGCAAGGTAAGTCAAGGTAAGTTTTTAATTAATCCGTATTTCTGTATACCTGTTATGTATGAAAGTATGCTTCAGCATTGTGCATGTGTATATCTGTATATGTGAGCGTCGTGTAGCGAGTCCGTCGGTGTCCTTCCAACGGGGACGGCGATGGGGGTGTTACAGTTAGTGGTATCAGAGCCCAGGTTTGATGGTTCTGGGTGTGTTGTTTATTATGTGTTGAGTCTTTGCATGAGAGTCGGTTTTGTGTCGTGGCCTACTGCAGATGCGTCTTGTTTTGTGTCATGTCTAGATGGAGTCTGATCCTAGTGAGAATGTGGGCTAGACAATGGAAAGTGTGAATCGAATTAGTGCTGATCTGGATGTTTCCGAGCGTCTCCAGTGGAAGATTTTGGTCGTGTTTCTGATGATAGGGCTTTAGTACAAGGATTGATTCGGATTTTGGATAGATTGACTGCTCCTCGTGCTTCTCAAGAAGTTGTGCGGCATGTTCCTCAGAAGAGAAAAAGATCGGTTAGTGAAGTGTCAGCAAGGAAGAGGGTTCGAGAACCTTCAGCGTGTCAACAATGTCAGAAGCAACATGGGAATAAGTGTAAGAAGTGGGTACTGTCAGTATGTCAGCACTGTCAGAAGCAACATCGTGGTCCATGTCGGAAGCTTTCAGGTGCTTGTTTCAGGTGTGGCAGTATGGAACACCGGATTGTCGATTGTCCTAAGAAGATGAGTGAGAATCTAGCTGGGCAAGCTAGAAAGGATGTGGAGGATTTGCTCAGATCTTCTCGAGTGTCTTCAGAGTTTGTAGCATCTAGCAAGGATTCGAAGGAGACCGCAGGTTCTTCTGGTAAGTTACTTTCCAAGCTTTTGTTTAAGTAAGTTTTGTTTGCTTGGGTTATGTGGATGTAAGTGTTTCGCTGTGAATTTCGAGGACGAAATTCTTTTAGGAGGGAAGAGTTGTCACACCCCAAAATGGCCCTGGTCGGAATGTGCATGCTAAGTCGGGATCGGAAGGGTATTTCAGTATTTTGGTACATGTGAAATTTGGATATTAAGGATTTAATGGCATTTATGTAATTAAGTAAGTGGAGAATACTAAAGTGTGTACAGTGCCATAGTCTGTAAGATTTTAGTGGAATTTGTGGTTCAATAAGGTTTTGCCATGTGGGTGTGTTAGGTGAGCATTGAAAGAAGAAAAAGAAGCAAGGAAAGAGGAAGAGAGGGAACACAGATTGCATTTTTCCGTTCGTTCCCCTCTCACGTTCCTCTTTCTTCTTCTCTTCTCCCTTCTTTGCTTTTCCTTTCATTTTCCTTGGCTTGGAGTTGTATTTGGCTTGGATTGTGCTTTGCTTTGAAGAGGTGAGTTGGGTTAAGGTTTTTACGTTCTGCTCTTCTTCTTCTTCTTCTTCTCCTGGTTTTGGTTTTGATTGAGTTAGGGTTTGAAGAATAATTGTGGGTTTTGTTTGTGCAAGCTTGGGATTGTAAGAAGAAGCAAAGTAAAGGCAAGGATTGAGGAGTGAAGCTGGAAGCTATGTTTTTGGAACGTGATTTTGAGGTTTGGGAGCTCTGTTTACTGCAATTGGATTTCTTAATGTTTTTGCCCTAAATCTCACTTAGGATGTATATGTGTTTGCATTTCTAGAATTTGGTATATTTGGCATGAGTATATACATTATTATGTGAATACATGTGTTAGGAATGCATGATGTGAATTGAATTAAAGTTAATGGGTTTAGGTTTTGAACTTACTGTATTTTTAGGGTTTATGTGTTTGAGGAACTTGATTTCGATTGTCTTGATTAATTTCTGGAATGTTTAGTTTAGTTTGATCTTGAGTGAGTTGTGATATGCTTTTGAGTGACAAGGTAAGAGTTTTTGCATGATTGGATGAATTATGAGGGTTTCTTTTAGAACGAATTTCTGGAAAACGATGAGAATATGCAGGTTTGCGATTTCGGGGAAGAAGAAGAGGGCAAGAGAAATTGCTCACGCGACGTGAGCAACGCTCACGACGTGAGCAAATTGCTCACGCGACGTGAGCACATTGCTCACGCGACGTGAGCCATGCTCACGAGGCGTGAGCTATGCTCACGCGACGTGAGCAGCCCTCACGTGATGTGAGGTCTTCCGGTTCTTCTGTTTTGCTTCTGTTTTTCTTTCCCCTAGCAACCAGTTTTTATAAAATGGTTTTCAAAAGCTTTTCAGGGTATTTTCCTCTAATGTATTTTATATTATCTTGATGACATGACTGATTATTCCAATTTATTTGGTATTAATATTATGTTATCTAAGATAAGTTATATGTTGTATTTTGGAATCAGTTTTGGATTATAGTAATCCTGTTGAATGATTGTGGGATTTTAACAGTATGGTTTGGACTTTAATATGCTTATTTTTGAGATATGTACTTCACGTCATATTCTGAATGCGAAGGAATTATGAATGCTGACTTTCCGATTGTTTAAGTCCCAAACATGTTCTATCTTAATGTGAATTATGCTATGCATATTTTAGTCTGTTTCTTCTTTAAGAGTAATTTGCTATGCTTAAGTTTATGCTGTAACTTTCCTCGATTATGATGATGCGTCCTTGGTCTTTAGCATAATATGATTCAACATGTGTTCCTGTTATGCTTTAGAAAGATGAATAGTGCTGATGTTATCAATTGAGTTATTGCATGCTCCAGTATTTGACTTGTATGAAGTATGATTGGCATCCTGCTATGCCAGACTTATTTGAATATTATGGCTGATGTCGGAATACATTGTTATGCTTTAGCCTTGGAGCTCATTGTGTTATGTTAAATGCAATTTGGACTATGCATGGTTTATGCTTAGTATCTTCACCTAATGCATGATTAGGATTTTGTATTGATAATCATTGGCATGGTAGTGCTTCTTAATCTGATTCTTGGCATGCTTTAGAACATTGTTTAATGTTAAAATGTATGGACTGTAATATGTTTTGCAATGCGAATTGTATGATTTGTGACCAACTTTATGAGAATATTTAAATGTCTGTTGTTCTCTGTTTATGCATGTTGATTATATATGCATTGTACGATTCGAAATGTAAATTGGGTTACGCATAACCTGCTAGAGTCAAGTAAGTGGATAGTTAGGCATGCCTAATAGAGTCTTCTGTAGCTGCAGCGCCCTTTGAATGATTTGGACCCTGATCAGGTCCCCGTTTGGTTCCTTGCGAACCCTTTTCTGTACTGGATCTTGTTTAAGGTCCCTTGTGAAAATATCTGTGAAAGTTAAAGTATAATGATTTAATCGGTTCGTACCCGTAACGTACTGTCTGTAATCGGCTCGTACCCGTAAAGTACTGTCTGTACACTCGTTATCCACTACCTAGAGTCAGCAGGTGTTCTTTGAATGTTTATCTGAACTGCTCTGATCTGATTTGGCTATAAATGGATTATCTGAATGAGTATATTGATGTAATGTATATCAGATTTTCTCTGAATGAATATGATTATGAAATACTGATTGTATGGCTTTATTATATGAGCACGCTTATATAGATTATGTTTTAGCCTTCGAATGTGATATCCGTTTGAGCTTGATAAGGATTTCAGAAATCAGTTTGTATGCATGTGAATGTGACTATGGGCTTCAGAATGTATGTCTGTTTTAAGTAAGCATGACTTTACATTTAACATGATTATCCGTACTTGTCATGTCATTTGTTATAAGTTTCTGATTGCTTTGAAATGATTTGATTAATGTATTTAAGTATATGACTTCAACATAGTTTTGTTATATATATCAGCATGTGAACCGAAGCAGCTGTGATGGTAAGTATGTGATGATTATTGTACTTTCTGCATGATGATGATATGAATGTAATACTAAGTGGTTACGTCTTCAGTCTCCGCTATCAGAGTGTTTTTGCATGACGCTTAATATATATATTAGAGTTGCGCAGCGGTATTGTGAAGCTCTAAATGTTATCCTTTGGATATTTGACTAGTGTATGTGTTTGGCATGTCTAAGTTTGTTAAATGGCTAGCATTCTTAACATGATGGTTTGGTTGTCAGTTCATGCATGGGTATTTAGTTATGTCAATTGCATGAGTAAAGCTCTTGTGACTCTGCACAGTAAGATGTTGATATTTGCTACCCATGTAGGTTTATGCATGAGATATAGTATGTGGTTCAGCATGATGATGCTTGTAATGTGTATTGTATTATGTCTGTTTTAGTCTATCCTGAACATGAAGTTATGGTTCGATTGTGAGTATTGAAATGAATGCCTTTAATATGCAAGTCTGATTATTTATATGTTATGAATATCCACATTTGTCATTTGAATGTGTTATGCCTTGGCGACCATTGTGAATGGCCGTCCATATTCTGGTGTGTTCTCCCCACTAAGCGTTTATCGCTTAGCACGGATTTCTTTTCCGTGCAGGTGGCAGGTTCTGGTTTGGTTCGAGTCGCGCTTCTGCAAGGTCGGCCACGTAGGAGTTAGAAGTTCTGTATTTGGTTCAGCTTCTGTATTTCAGCTTTTGTAATTCTGTAGTATTGTATATGTATTTAATTATGTTTTAATCTTGAGTCTTCTTTTGGGAATGTAATAGTTAGTATGTCCTTATGTTTAGTTATTCATTTGTTTTATGATTTCGATTATGCTTCCGTTGAAGAGTCATATGTATGCCTCTGTGTATGCTTTTGCTTAGTGCCTGCGTGTGCGTGAGTTATTGCATGTTCAGTCTGTACCGCAAGGTAAGTCAAGGTAAGTTTTTAATTAATCCGTATTTCTGTATACCTGTTATGTATGAAAGTATGCTTCAGCATTGTGCATGTGTATATCTGTATATGTGAGCGTCGTGTAGCGAGTCCGTCGGTGTCCTTCCAACAGGGACGGCGATGGGGGTGTTACAGTTAGTGGTATCAGAGCCCAGGTTTGATGGTTCTGGGTGTGTTGTTTATTATGTGTTGAGTCTTTGCATGAGAGTCGGTTTTGTGTCGTGGCCTACTGCAGATGCGTCTTGTTTTGTGTCATGTCTAGATGGAGTCTGATCCTAGTGAGAATGTGGGCTAGACAACGGAAAGTGTGAATCGAATTAGTGCTGATCTGGATGTTTCCGAGCGTCTCCAGTGGAAGATTTTGGTCGTGTTTCTGATGATAGGGCTTTAGTACAAGGATTGATTCGGATTTTGGATAGATTGACTGCTCCTCGTGCTTCTCAAGAAGTTGTGCGGCATGTTCCTCAGAAGAGAAAAAGATCGGTTAGTGAAGTGTCAGCAAGGAAGAGGGTTCGAGAACCTTCAGCGTGTCAACAATGTCAGAAGCAACATGGGAATAAGTGTAAGAAGTGGGTACTGTCAGTATGTCAGCACTGTCAGAAGCAACATCGTGGTCCATGTCGGAAGCTTTCAGGTGCTTGTTTCAGGTGTGGCAGTATGGAACACCGGATTGTCGATTGTCCTAAGAAGATGAGTGAGAATCTAGCTGGGCAAGCTAGAAAGGATGTGGAGGATTTGCTCAGATCTTCTCGAGTGTCTTCAGAGTTTGTAGCATCTAGCAAGGATTCGAAGGAGACCGCAGGTTCTTCTGGTAAGTTACTTTCCAAGCTTTTGTTTAAGTAAGTTTTGTTTGCTTGGGTTATGTGGATGTAAGTGTTTCGCTGTGAATTTCGAGGACGAAATTCTTTTAGGAGGGAAGAGTTGTCACACCCCAAAATGGCCCTGGTCGGAATGTGCATGCTAAGTCGGGATCGGAAGGGTATTTCAGTATTTTGGTACATGTGAAATTTGGATATTAAGGATTTAATGGCATTTATGTAATTAAGTAAGTGGAGAATACTAAAGTGTGTACAGTGCCATAGTCTGTATGATTTTAGTGGAATTTGTGGTTCAATAAGGTTTTGCCATGTGGGTGTGTTAGGTGAGCATTGAAAGAAGAAAAAGAAGCAAGGAAAGAGGAAGAGAGGGAACACAGATTGCATTTTTCCGTTCGTTCCCCTCTCACGTTCCTCTTTCTTCTTCTCTTCTCCCTTCTTTGCTTTTCCTTTCATTTTCCTTGGCTTGGAGTTGTATTTGGCTTGGATTGTGCTTTGCATTGAAGAGGTGAGTTGGGTTAAGGTTTTTACGTTCTGCTCTTCTTCTTCTTCTTCTTCTCCTGGTTTTGGTTTTGATTGAGTTAGGGTTTGAAGAATAATTGTGGGTTTTGTTTGTGCAAGCTTGGGATTGTAAGAAGAAGCAAAGTAAAGGCAAGGATTGAGGAGTGAAGCTGGAAGCTATGTTTTTGGAACGTGATTTTGAGGTTTGGGAGCTCTGTTTACTGCAATTGGATTTCTTAATGTTTTTGCCCTAAATCTCACTTAGGATGTATATGTGTTTGCATTTCTAGAATTTGGTATATTTGGCATGAGTATATACATTATTATGTGAATACATGTGTTAGGAATGCATGATGTGAATTGAATTAAAGTTAATGGGTTTAGGTTTTGAACTTACTGTATTTTTAGGGTTTATGTGTTTGAGGAACTTGATTTCGATTGTCTTGATTAATTTCTGGAATGTTTAGTTTAGTTTGATCTTGAGTGAGTTGTGATATGCTTTTGAGTGACAAGGTAAGAGTTTTTGCATGATTGGATGAATTATGAGGGTTTCTTTTAGAACGAATTTCTGGAAAACGATGAGAATATGCAGGTTTGCGATTTCGGGGAAGAAGAAGAGGGCAAGAGAAATTGCTCACGCGACGTGAGCAACGCTCACGACGTGAGCAAATTGCTCATGCGACGTGAGCACATTGCTCACGCGACGTGAGCCATGCTCACGAGGCGTGAGCTATGCTCACGCGACGTGAGCAACCCTCACGTGATGTGAGGTCTTCCGGTTCTTCTGTTTTGCTTCTGTTTTTCTTTCCCCTAGCAACCAGTTTTTATAAAATGGTTTTCAAAAGCTTTTCAGGGTATTTTCCTCTAATGTATTTTATATTATCTTGATGACATGACTGATTATTCCAATTTATTTGGTATTAATATTATGTTATCTAAGATAAGTTATATGTTGTATTTTGGAATCAGTTTTGGATTATAGTAATCCTGTTGAATGATTGTGGGATTTTAACAGTATGGTTTGGACTTTAATATGCTTATTTTTGAGATATGTACTTCACGTCATATTCTGAATGCGAAGGAATTATGAATGCTGACTTTCCGATTGTTTAAGTCCCAAACATGTTCTGTCTTAATGTGAATTATGCTATGCATATTTTAGTCTGTTTCTTCTTTAAGAGTAATTTGCTATGCTTAAGTTTATGCTGTAACTTTCCTCGATTATGATGATGCGTCCTTGGTCTTTAGCATAATATGATTCAACATGTGTTCCTGTTATGCTTTAGAAAGATGAATAGTGCTGATGTTATCAATTGAGTTATTGCATGCTCCAGTATTTGACTTGTATGAAGTATGATTGGCATCCTGCTATGCCAGACTTATTTGAATATTATGGCTGATGTCGGAATACATTGTTATGCTTTAGCCTTGGAGCTCATTGTGTTATGTTAAATGCAATTTGGACTATGCATGGTTTATGCTTAGTATCTTCACCTAATGCATGATTAGGATTTTGTATTGATAATCATTGGCATGGTAGTGCTTCTTAATCTGATTCTTGGCATGCTTTAGAACATTGTTTAATGTTAAAATGTATGGACTGTAATATGTTTTGCAATGCGAATTGTATGATTTGTGACCAACTTTATGAGAATATTTAAATGTCTGTTGTTCTCTGTTTATGCATGTTGATTATATATGCATTGTACGATTCGAAATGTAAATTGGGTTACGCATAACCTGCTAGAGTCAAGTAAGTGGATAGTTAGGCATGCCTAATAGAGTCTTCTGTAGCTGCAGCGCCCTTTGAATGATTTGGACCCTGATCAGGTCCCCGTTTGGTTCCTTGCGAACCCTTTTCTGTACTGGATCTTGTTTAAGGTCCCTTGTGAAAATATCTGTGAAAGTTAAAATATAATGATTTAATCGGTTCGTACCCATAACGTACTGTCTGTAATCGGCTCGTACCCGTAAAGTACTGTCTGTACACTCGTTATCCACTACCTAGAGTCAGCAGGTGTTCTTTGAATGTTTATCTGAACTGCTCTGATCTGATTTGGCTACAAATGGATTATCTGAATGAGTATATTGATGTAATGTATATCGGATTTTCTCTGAATGAATATGATTATGAAATACTGATTGTATGGCTTTATTATATGAGCATGCTTATATAGATTATGTTTTAGCCTTCGAATGTGATATCCGTTTGAGCTTGATAAGGATTTCAGAAATCAGTTTGTATGCATGTGAATGTGACTATGGGCTTCAGAATGTATGTCTGTTTTAAGTAAGCATGACTTTACATTTAACATGATTATCCGTACTTGTCATGTGATTTGTTATAAGTTTCTGATTGCTTTGAAATGATTTGATTGATGTATTTAAGTATATGACTTCAACATAGTTTTGTTATATATATCAGCATGTGAACCGAAGCAGCTGTGATGGTAAGTATGTGATGATTATTGTACTTTCTGCATGATGATGATATGAATGTAATACTAAGTGGTTACGTCTTCAGTCTCCGCTATCAGAGTGTTTTTGCATGACGCTTAATATATATATTAGAGTTGCGCAGCGGTATTGTGAAGCTCTAAATGTTATCCTTTGGATATTTGACTAGTGTATGTGTTTGGCATGTCTAAGTTTGTTAAATGGCTAGCATTCTTAACATGATGGTTTGGTTGTCAGTTCATGCATGGGTATTTAGTTATGTCAATTGCATGAGTAAAGCTCTTGTGACTCTGCACAGTAAGATGTTGATATTTGCTACCCATGTAGGTTTATGCATGAGATATAGTATGTGGTTCAGCATGATGATGCTTGTAATGTGTATTGTATTATGTCTGTTTTAGTCTATCCTGAACATGAAGTTATGGTTCGATTGTGAGTATTGAAATGAATGCCTTTAATATGCAAGTCTGATTATTTATATGTTATGAATATCCACATTTGTCATTTGAATGTGTTATGCCTTGGCGACCATTGTGAATGGCCGTCCATATTCTGGTGTGTTCTCCCCACTAAGCGTTTATCGCTTAGCACGGATTTCTTTTCCGTGCAGGTGGCAGGTTCTGGTTTGGTTCGAGTCGCGCTTCTGCAAGGTCGGCCACGTAGGAGTTAGAAGTTCTGTATTTGGTTCAGCTTCTGTATTTCAGCTTTTGTAATTCTGTAGTATTGTATATGTATTTAATTATGTTTTAATCTTGAGTCTTCTTTTGGGAATGTAATAGTTAGTATGTCCTTATGTTTAGTTATTCATTTGTTTTATGATTTCGATTATGCTTCCGTTGAAGAGTCATATGTATGCCTCTGTGTATGCTTTTGCTTAGTGCCTGCGTGTGCGTGAGTTATTGCATGTTCAGTCTGTACCGCAAGGTAAGTCAAGGTAAGTTTTTAATTAATCCGTATTTCTGTATACCTGTTATGTATGAAAGTATGCTTCAGCATTGTGCATGTGTATATCTGTATATGTGAGCGTCGTGTAGCGCGTCCGTCGGTGTCCTTCCAACGGGGACGGCGATGGGGGTGTTACACCGACCTTGCAGATGCGACTTGAACCGGACCATACCTGCCACCTGCACGGGAAAAGAATCAGTGCTAAGCGATAACACTTAGTGGGGAGAATACACAAGCAAAATGGATGGCCATTTACAATGGTCGCCAAGTCAAGTCACATACACAAATGGCATATGCAAATAATCATAGCAGATAGATATACATGCTTCTATATGAAACCATGAACTCAGAAACTCACATCCACATGCGTAAATATATACATACAGTTACCACATTTATAATCATATTAAGCAAATCAAGCAGGCGGGATATCATATAAGATACAGATATTATCATGCAGAAATACTTACTATCCCACAGGCATATACTTACCGAGATATCAGATATCAGAATTACGTCATACATAAACACAAACCTTTAAACATGCAATTATCATACCATAATATCTAGTACTCAATAAAAGCCAATTCACATGAATTGCAACTAGTATATATACATTTAGCATGCAAATTCATAGAAATCTCAACATGTCCATATCATACCATACTACACCCACACTAGCCGAGAACCAAGGGACATCGTCTAAACACTACTCTTCCACTGCGTAACTCTAATACATAAAGTATCATGCCATGGAATGCGACACATGATAACATACCGAAGACGCTATGATAACTGAGACCAAAGAGATATATAATATAACATTCCGTTATGGCACATGCACTCACCGAAAGCTGATCCACATACTTAGCAACACAATAATACATATATAATCAAATAATGAAATGAAACGCATGACAACATGCCGAGACTACAACCATAGCAAAACTAGACAAAACAATTAACATTACTCATTATTTATAACAATCCATAGTCAAGAATGCACTCATACTTATACTAATTCACATAATTCACCATAGTGGTTAAAAGTACAAAATCACATTCATGTACATACTAATTAGCCCAAGCACTTAATAATTCAAGCTTATATTCAACCCATTTAGAGATTCATAATCTCATTCAGATTCATAACTGTTCCACATGTCCGAAATAATGCTCATTCGGATATCACATTCATTTACTCATATCACACAAAACAATTAAAATACTACTGACTCAAAATCGTGGATAACGAATGAACTGACAGTACCTTACGGGTACGAATCGAATACAGACATCACCTTACGGGTGCGAATCGAATATAGACATCACCTTATGGGTGCGAATCGAATACAGACATCACCTTATGGGTGCGAATCGAATACAGACATCACCTTACGGGTGCGAATCGAAAATCAATTTCATTTTCACATTCAACATGCTTTAGCACTATTCAATATTCTAAAAATTATCAGAGTCAAATATGGAACATTATCAGGTCAATCATTAACTTAACATTCAAACTTTACTTTTAACAACTAACCATTCTTTACAAAAATAGGGTAGATCACGGTCACAACCAGATTGGTTGTCACCATGACATACCCAAAACTCTCGACAGAATGCAATCTTGGGGTACCTCACGGTGGTAACCCATTAGGTTGTCACCGTGACATACCCACACCTCAAAACAGAATGCACTTCTAGGGTACCTCACGGTGGTAACCCATTAGGTTGTCATCGTGACATACCCACTGCCCAAAACAAAATGTTATTCCTCACACTTTATCGTATCATTCATACCAACTATTTGTACATTTATATAAATACTTACTTACCCGGTTTGCCACATTATGGGTCTCCATTTAAAAGAGGAATTCATAAGCTAAAAGCATTAAATCACATTTATCATTATCATATCATATAATCACTCAAATATCCACATGAACCATAATAGCATCCTAGATATCTTGCATATTAATATATTCTAATAACATTTATTATCAATGCATGTATCATATAATATTGTTAGGCAATTACTTCAATCACACATTCGCTTCATAACTATGCATACTTGTTCATATCATACACGTTTATCTAGATTAAAGCATTATAATGCTCAATAATGTCATTAAACTTGACTTGATTCTAATACATACAATTACACATCATTACTTCATTAGTTTGCTATTAATCTTAATCCTATTCATGTTTATTTTCCAAGTGATAACTATTCTTATACTCATTTAGTAGTCCTAAACATACATCGGATGGATCCTAGAAAGTTCCGGTGCAATACGGGTTCAATTCGGGAAGAAAAACACATAAAATGGTCAAAACAGAAGGGGTCACGGTGGTAATGAATTTGTTTACCACCGTGAGGTCCAAACTAAGTATTCTACCTAGCATTTTCATATGTCATGGTGGTAATGAATTTGGTTACCACCGTGACCTACTAAAAGTTTGCAAAATAGAAGCTAGGATTAAGGACTGCTTCATAACTCATTTTTGTTCAGCCTAAATGGACATTTAAACAACATTTTTAGGCAAATCTTCATTCTTAACATTTGTGCCCTAAGATGTTAACTTTCAAATGCAACACATTTCAGATTAATTGGACATCTATAGCTTCAGATATGATCTTAACAACCTATAGTGCTCCCCTAAACCCGACCAGAGAAGATAGCTCTACTTCTTGACCACTTTTGGGATGCTTAGATTTAAAATTAGCTCAAACTTATTTCTAACACATTTGTAGGAATATATCTTATCTTTCCAACGGCACTGGTTCATACCATTTAGAGTTCTAAAACTCCCAATAAAGCTTAATAATCGAAGGAAGGTCAAGTGCATTCTAACCCAGTTTTTCACCCAAAATCCTATTCACATGCACAAATGAACAATTTAAACCAACACTCACTACCATCATCATATATCATCAACAAACATTCAAGAAACTTATATCATACATGAATATACTAAAATTCACATATACAATAGAAAGTTTCCCAAACCTCCATGAAGCACAACCCATTATCCTCTTCAAGCTATAATCCTCAATCTTTTCCTTTGTCCTTCTTTCTCACTTCAATCACTTGCAAACAATCAAAACAATAACTCTATTAACCCAAGCAAAACACCCACAAAACCCATCAATCCCGTAAGAAGGAGAAGAAGGAGAAATCCAAACAAACTTACCTCTTTGTAGCAACTCAAATCTCAACCCTAGCTCTTAGATTGAAGAATAGCACATGCAAAGCAAGGAAGAGCAGAAATGGAAAGGAGAAGAGAACGTGAGAGTGAGGGAAGGAGGGCAAGAGCTGATGGCTTCTAAGGAAAGCCAAAGAAAATCTGCCTTTCCTCTCTCCAATTCCCTTCAAATGCCATTAATGCACTCACCCATACTTGGTAACCATGCATTGGACCCAACAAACCCACTTTGACTTTCATGCCCTAATGTGCCATACACCACTCACACACTAAATGATCCCTTAAATCAATGCTTTGAAATATTTGGTACCAAAACACAACACACACCAAATAATTGCTCAAAAACACTTTACATCCTTGGGTACAATACACACACTTCACTAAATAAATGCTACAACAAAACACCCTACAACCATACACCACATGCACACCAAATAATTTTCCACACTTAACTTATTTAATAAATTAATTACTTTAAATCCTTATCATCTAAATTCCTCATGCACAAATTACCGAAATACCCTTAAATTCCTGACTTAGCTCGCCGATTCCGACTAGGCCCAATTTGGGGTGTGACAGTCCCATTCTGGAGCAAGCTACTCTAAATACATGACATCCCATTCCGGAGCAAGTCATACAATTAGCCTAAGCACGGGTCTAAAATCCTAAGCTTGGTTTGCTTTCCCATTCCGGAGCCAAACAACCCAAAACTCATTTATTTCACTCCTCACTCTAGTTTAAACCATAATATGTTGCACATATAGATTCCCATTCCGGAGCAGTCCAAATGATATAGCAAACATGATAGAAAAATTGAGTAATATATATTCATAGAATTCAATCCATACAAACTCAACAACTAACAAAGATATATGAATAAAAATCATTCATCAAAACTGGAAATTAACTTGAGAAAATAAATCCCATAAATTAACAATAAGAAACAGCGAAATAAACCATTCATTCATATATTTAATTTCAAAAGATGTTAAGAATTTACATCATGGGTAGGGGATTCAAAGATCCCCCAAACAACTAAGAGATTACTCACAATCCATTACAAAATCAAAAGAAAAGAGGAAAGAATAAACTTAGAAATTCATTGAGAAGGAAACCCTGGTTGAATCCCACGTTCTTCGAGTCTTCGATGGAGAATAGCCCAAAAATTTTTGAAATCCGAATGTAAAAACTGTGTATTGAAAATAATCTATGTGTTTATAAAGTAAAACTCTTGATTTGTAACTTAAATCTAAAGACAATATTGAAAACCTAAATTAAGAACATTAGAAATGCTTAGAAAAATTCTAAATCTAAAAACCCTAATTGAAAAACTGCCAAAAATTTCACCCCCCGCAGCCAAACAGTAAATTTGTATTTATAGATCCAGAGGGGTCACGGTGACAATAAAGTGCTTGTCACCGTGAGACAACATGGGTCATAGTGGCAACCAAATAGTTATCACCGTGATGTTGTCGAAGATGCGATTCTACTGGATGAACAGGAGGGGGGTCACGGTGACAACCAGATTTGTTGCCACCGTGAGATGCTCAACTTTAGCTATTGCCCAGGAATTTCTTATGTCACGGTGACAATCAGATTAGTTGCAACCGTGACATACTTCCTGCTTGTATTCTGCCTGATGAAGATTTATGTTACGACCACAACCAGTTTGGTTGTGACCGTGAGGTATGTATGCCCAGATTTTGTTTTTGAACCTTTTGTATGTCACGGTCACAACCAGTTTGGTTGTGACCGTGAGGCACCTAAAATTACCTGCAAACATAATTCAAACTCAATCAAAAAGCTAACAAAAATGCATAAAAATTCTAATTTAACTAAGATTGATAAAATTAACCTAAAGTAATCACAATATGATAATAAACACGACTAAACACCCAAAAATCATACGAAAACACTATCAAAACTAAGTGCTAAATTGAAATTATCAGACCACTCAAGACCTTGCTAGGAGACTAGAGAACTTTGAATAGAGGATGTTAGATATCATGGGCGTCATGGCTGATAGGATTGCTCATCCACCTGCTCTACAAGCACCTGTCGCTCCACAACCACCGGTAGTCCCTCCTCGGGAGCAAGTTGAACCACCTACTGGTGGGAAGGCTCCCCTCATTGGTAATGCTGCCCGTCAATCTATCAATGAGCATAGAGCTGCTGAGCCTATTGAGCCAAGAAGGGAAAGGATCCCCAATCCCAATGAGGATTTTGTGAGGAAGGAGGCAGATGAAGAGGTAATAGCACCACAAGATGTGAGGGCTAAAGCACCCAAGGTAGAAGATGAGGCAATAAGAGGGATAAGACAGCAAGTTGAGATGATCACCCTCATGTTGTCAGCTCGGAAGGGGGTCAACCCTGAAGATAGAGATCTGGGGGATGAGGAGCTGCTACCCCAAAGGTTTAAGAAGCCTGAGTTGCCAAAGTTCGATGGTACTTCGGACCCATCTGCACACATCAAGAAGTATACCCTGGTGATGAAAGGCACAGGGTTGAGCAAGAAGCTAGAAGGTAGAATATTTCTGCCTCAGTCTGGTGGGTCTGGCAGTAGACTGGTATCACGGGTTGAACAGGAGGTCCAAGGAGGATTGGGACCTTTTGACTGAAGAATTTTTGAGGCAATATGACTGCAGCACCAGAATGGAGGTCACCTTAAAAGACCTCGAGCTCTTACAGTAAAGGAGTGATGAGTCATTCCATGAATACCTTACTAGATGAAGGAATAGGGATACGGAGATGAAGCGAAAGCCTGACACTGCTGACCAGATCAGGTTATTTATCAGGAATTCCTGCCCTTACTTGAGGGACTTACTCAGCTTTAAGGGGCTCAGAGATTGGGAGTCACTTAAAGATATTGCTGTAGAGGCTAAAGGGGTTTACCTAGCAAAGAAAGCAAGCCAAAATAACTTTGCTGGGAAAGGTTATGGGAACTAGTCAGGGTATAAATCAGGTGGTGCCAGAAGCATTAATAACAGAAATGGTAAGACGGCCGAGGTTTTAGCTACCGAGGTTAGATAGGGTCAGAGGTACTACTCTAACTTAGGCCGCTCTCTTTCCTAGGTACTGGAGAGACTGATGAAGGAGGGAAAGCTACAACCTTTGATGCCTAGGCCAGCCATGAATCAAGGACAGCCAGGGCACAGAGATGACCAGTATTGCGCCTACCACCAGCACACTGGGCACCTAACAGATTATTGTCGGACCTTAAGGAACAAGATGCAAGATCTTATCGACTCCAAATAGATCACGGATCCTAAGAAGAGAAAGAAGAAGAAAAAGGAAGGTTCGGGTCTGGTCTAACCGAGTGGCATGTTTTGCAAGAGCTGTAAGAAGATGAATACATTGCTGTTACCCGTCAGGAGATGATTAAAGAAGGGATCCCCGTGGTGGCGGTAGAATGTCAATCCACTAGTGAGAGTAGAGAAGAAAATTATGTTTTTTTTAGATGCTTTGTGCCTTTTTATTCCAAGAACTTCTTATAACAATGTTGGTTATTTTAATATGATGAATGATTTTGCTTATTTGTATGGTGTTTCTAATGATTTCATTTCTCATGATAACGATGCATTCATTTTTGACATTAATTCAACTAATAGGACTGTATTTAATCTTGAAACTTTGGAAACCCAAAGAAAATCTTGATAGCATCTGACATAACTCCTGAAGAGAGGAAAATTTTAAGAGATAATGTAAAAAAAAAATTAAAGAGCCTTTGCCTGGACCTGGAATGATATGTTAAAAATTTAACAAGGACATTGTTGGGACAATGCTGCTTTAATATGCCAACATGATGACGATTAAAGTTTTAAAAACCATTCCTTTGTCTCCTCAACATCCAGGATACACATAGTGCAACCAAGTAAAATAAAACTCCGATCATTAAAGGGCTACATCAAAAGTTAGAAAGATGAAACTTTGGGCCTTCACAAGAAATATATAACTCATTAGAACCAAACACTTAGGAGTCCTTTACTCCCAACCATTTGAGATATTTACCCCAAAGCCAATCAAGATTGTCCTTTAACCATCTGGTACTAAGATAAGTAAAGTAGCGACCTTTATAACAAAATTTAGGAGGACAGCTCAATACTTTTTTTGAAAAAAAGAACCATATTCCTGCCCTAAACCATAGTTTTGTCCTAAACGATTTGAGGGCAACATATAACTCCATCTTAACAAGTAAAAGTTGCTTCAGAAATTGAGCCAACAAAAGGAAGATACAGACTTTCACGGCCAAGATTCAAGCAAGGAAATTCACTACCTTAGCCAGTTTGCACAAGGGCCAAGAACAAAACTTTGATGCTAAAAAGAACCACCATCAAAAGGAGCAGTCTCCCAAGCTAATGAAGATGAAAGCAAATTTAATCAACACTAACAGACCGAAGGAGAGTTCATGGTAAAGGTTAAAACAAAGAGAGAAAAAAAGAGAGCTGAGAGAAAATCTTCATTCATGAAAACCCGAGAGGGCTGATTGATAACAGGAGTTTGATGTTTCCAGGATCTATTTCGAGATTAGATGAGATCTTGTATTTTTTGAGTTAATGCCAAATAATGATCATGTGTCATGAAATCAAATTGAAATATACAATTTTATGCAACGATATTGATATGACCGGAGCAGTTCATTTTACATACTCAAAGTTGTCTAGTTTCGGCATAAAACTAGCACATTGTTACTATCTACTCTCTGCTACTCTCACCAGTCAAGCACTTCATTCGACTCATCCTGCTATCAACTGTGAAACCAATTCTACAGTATCTTCATGATAAGAATCAGGCTCATACAGCTATGACATGGATGTAAATACATAACGATCATACCTAAAAGATGTTTGGCAATAGCTCCAGCCTCCTTTACAATATGCAAAAAAAAAAAGCAAAAAAAAAATAAGAAAAGCCATTAGAGATGAAAACCGTAATTGGCACTCTAAGCAAAATTTAGGCAAAGGGATAGGGTGAAAACCTGAGAACAGGCAGTCTGTCCTTCAAAAAACAAAGCCGCTGGATTGGGTTGGGTCCATTCCAGGAAAAAAATAAGGCACAGAATTTTGCGAAAATTCGCAAATGATGCATCTCTCGCTAAGAAAAGCTAGTGTGAAAATCCACAAGGGACGCACTATCTTCAAAAAAAATGAATGACTATAGGTATCAGATGAGAACTTTGCAATCCCAAAGGCATGAAATTCAAAAGCAGCTTCAAAAGGCATCGATCCAATTGCAAATTGCAGCCAACCAGGCTATCATCTCTAAGTCCACTTAGATGAATTCTAATCCTGCATTTCTGCATAACCCATGCATTTCAGCATGCTCACTATTTTTCCTACATATTTGGTTTTTCAATTTTGCAGTAAAAGAGATTCGATGTGGACACCGGCAGAAGGCGAGTGACGACATCAATCCAAACATCAATTCAAGCATCAATCCAAGCAGCAACCAAAGACCTCTCAGGGGGTAATCAACCAAAGACCTCTTAGGGGGCAACCAACCAACCAACCAACCAAGCAAACATCAATTCAAGAATCAACCCTCGCTCGCCCCTGCTGGCCGCCCCTCTTGCCCGTTTTCGCCCACCAGTGCTAATTTCGGTCGAAAATCGATTTTTTGACATTTTTCGGGTAAACAATGATCTTTTTATGAATTTTTTTGATATTTTGTTGAATTTTGACAAAGGTTAGTCATTTTTTGTAGGTGCCAAAGTCAAAATAAAAATAAAAAATGAAAAATAATAATAAAAACATGAATTGTAAAAATTTGACTTTTGTGATTTTATTTAGAATTTTGGGTATTTTTGGTTGAAATTAGGGGATGATTTGTCTTTAAAAAATCTAAAGGAAGACTTAGCTAGTGGGAATAATGGAGTTTGAAGAAAATATAACGGGAGGATTCTTCATTTTCGAAGGATGGATTTTTTTTTTTGCTAAGAAATTTTTCTAAGGGATTTTTGAGAGAGAAAGAAAGAAAAAAAGGTGTTCTTGAGAAAGAAATAATACAACTTATTTTCTTTAGAGATTTTAAAAAAAAATTCTTCTTGAAATTTCTTTCTTGTTGTTCTTAAGATCAAAAATTCTCTTCTTTGATTTCTTCATTTCTTTTCTTAGATCTAAAAATTTTCTTCTTTTATTTTATTTTAATTTTTCATAAATCTAAAAATATTCATTAAGATTGGATTAACTTGAGAAAGGGAAATTAATTTCCTTAACTTGGGTTTTCTCATCAAATTAAAACAACAAATAAAAAAAATATCACTTTTAATTTTTGGTGTTTTTGAGTGTTTTTTTTTTAGATAAAAACTTAAGATTTTCTTGAATATTTTCGAGTTTATTCTTGAATCTTGATAAGAAGAATAGATCGAGACATCTTTCTTACACATTATATATTCTGAGGGTAAAGATTCTTGGATCCATTTTTTTCTATCTCATTTTATTTTATGTATGTTAGTTTATTTATTTTTTCTTGCATTAATAAATATGTGTTTTTAAGTTGAGATTTATTTTTTTAGCTTGAGTTTTCAATCTTTATTTTGTTTTTTGGTATGAAAATGGATTAATATATATTATTTTAGGTTTGAAAAATTGGATTTATTGATTTCCTCTTTGTTGGGTATGATTTTTGTGATAATCATTTTTAAGTTTTAATATTATTTTCTATTACATTTTTATTTACTTTCCTCTTGTTTATTTATTTAATTTCATTGTATTATTATTATTATTATTATTATTATTATTATTATTATTATTATTATTATTATTATTATTATTATTATTATTATTATTATTATTATTATTATTATTATTATTATTATTATTATTATTATTATTATTATTATTATTATTATTATTATTATTATTATTATTATTATTTTTGTTGTTGTTGTTGTTGTTATTAGTATTATTATTGCTATTATTATTTTCATTATTGTCATTATATTTCGCATAGTATTATTTCATGATTTAGTTATTATTATTATTATTATTATTACCATACTTTGCATGATTTTTAATTATTATTTTTTTATGTGTGATGTTCGTATATTAAATTAATGTGTTTAATTTAACTTATTTTATATTCTATTGGTGTATTAAATTTATACTAGATTTCCTTTACTTTTATTTTTAATTGATTTTTGAATTATTGCTAATTTTTTTTATTGGAGCTAAAAATGTCGTGCTTATTTTTTTGAGTATCGCCGTGACCAAACGAAAGGGTCGCGATGCGTAGGAATTTACATCACTTGGGTGAGACCTTCCCCATCTCTATTTATATGATTGTATTTATTTGTAAATAAAATAGTTTATTTTATATGCGTGTCAAATAAAAAATCACAAAAATATTTTGTACGATAAAATTGGAATTTTTATTAATAAATTGGGACCAATGTCCTAGATTTTAGCCAAGGAATGCAAAAATATCGCGGACTAAAAAAAAGAATTGATTTTATTAAAAATGGGATCTCTCATCCCGATTTTCACGACAAATAACAAAAATAACTCTTCGATCCATTTTTAAGTGAGCATGAAGGAACCAATATTGCTAAACCGAATAAATATCCCGATTTATGTATGTTACCCTTTTGAATGATTTTGTGTGATTGTTTAATTTTATATCTTGTGAGCCATTGTAATTAATTATTTTTAGGGCAATTTTATTTTCTTTCACATGGGGATTTTATTCTGTCCCAATTTTCATTTTTAATCTTATTTAGCTTTTTTTTTTCATTTGGGGGATTGTATTTGTCCCAATTTCTCTTTTGTAAATGGCGTGGCTTTGTGCGTTTACCGCTTTATTTACCATTTTATTTATCACTTTATTTACAGCTTTCTTTTACCGCTTTCTCAATGCTTGAAGTGTGCCTTAAATAAAATGCATCGAATCGCGTGAGGAGAGAGATGAAATTTCATAATCTAAAAACTCCGTTATATTTAACCACGGTATAAATAAGAGTGAAGTACCAAAAATATTTTTTGGTTTAGACCGTATAGGTTAGATGACCTTTTTCAGTTTCTTGTAAATTGGGTGGCGACTCCAAAATACCTCAAAGGTGCCTAAAGGCTTCATGGGACTAGATAAACTTTCCAATGTTCTATTGGGTAAGGAATTCCAAAATGTCTCATGTTGCCCAAGATCAAAAGACGCGAACCAATCCCTCGAGCCCTAAAAGCGGGTCTGGTCATGAGGGCCTTTGCTAGGTTCGGCGCGCGTCACACTTGGGCTTATGCAATGAAGGCTCAAGAGGAGCAGGACGCACCTGAAGTTATAGCAGGTACTTTTCTACTCTATGATGTAGAGATGTTTTCATTAATTGACCCTGGATCAACTCATTCGTATGTGTGCTCTAAAAAGATATGCGATAGAATGCCTGATGCTGAATGTTTGAAATATGACATATATGTATCAAGTCCTTTGGGGAATAATGTGAATGTGAACAAAGTGTATAGGGGTTATTCATTGGTAGTTCAGGGTAGCATATTTCTAGTTGATTTAATTGAATTACCTTTTGATGAGTTTGACTTAATATTAGGTATGGATTGGCTGAGTAAATATGGTGCGGTAGTTGACTGTAAGAGGAAAATAATAGTACTTAGAGACAGTATGGGAAGTAAAGTGACAGTGAGTGGAGTTTGTGCAAACCCTCTTGTGAATGTGGTGTCGGCAATGCAAGCATATCGATGTTTGAGGAAGGGTTATGAGGCTTACTTGGCTCTTGTGTTAGACTCTAAAAGAGAGCAAGTACAGATTCAGGATATACCCATGGTACGGGAGTCTCCTGGCGTGTTTCCGGAAGAGCTGAGTGGCGTGCCGCCAGTAAGGGAGGTTGAACTGTCTATTGATGTTGTGCCTGGAACTGTGCCAGTATCTATAGTGCCTTATCGAATGGCTCCTACTGAATTAAAGGAGTTGAAAAATCAGTTGTAGGAGTTATTGGACAGGGATAAGACCTAGTGTGTCTCCTTGGGGAGCACCAGTTCTATTTGTTAAGAAGAAAGATGGAACCATGAGAATGTGTATTGACTATCGACAGCTGAATAAAGTAACAGTAAAGAATCGGTATCCTCTGCCTAGAATCGAGGATTTGTTCAATCAGTTGAGAGGGGCAGGTGTGTTTTCTAAGATCGACTTACAGTCTGGGTATTATCAATTGCAAGTGAAGAAGGAGGACATACCCAAGACTGCATTTAAAACTCATTATGGGCATTATGAATTTTTAATGATGTCATTTGGTTTAACCAATGCGCCTGCTGCGTTCATGGATCTAATGAATAGAGTGTTCAGGCCATGCTTAGATCAATTTGTGGTAGTATTTATTGATGACAATCTGGTTTACTCAAGAAATGAGAAAGAGCATGAGCAGCATTAAGAATTGTGCTACAGACATTGCGGGAGCATCAGTTGTATGCTAAATTGATTAAGTGTGAGTTCTGGCTGCGAGAAGCGTCTTTTCTGGGCCATGTGATATCTTCTAAAGGTATTAAGGTGGATCCGGCTAAAATTGAAGCAATTGTGAATTGTAATCCGCCTAAAAATGTGCTAGAAATTCATAGTTTTCTAGGGTTGTCTGGGTATTATAGAAGGTTTGTGAAAGGGTTCTCAGTGATAGCTTCACCATTGACAAGGTTGCTTCGAAAGGGAGTTAAATTTGAATGGTCAGAAATGTGTCAAGCAAGTTTTGATCAACTGAAGAAGATGTTAGTGGAAGCACCAATCCTTACATAGCCTATCTCTGGCAGAGAATATGTCATGTACAGTGATGCCTCTATTATAGGTTTGGGTTGTGTATTAGTGTTTGCTTTAAAGATTTGGCGACATTACTTGTACAGTGAGAGGTGTAAAATTTTCACTGATCACAAAAGTTTGAAGTATTTGTTATCTCAGAAAGAATTGAACTTGAGACAGCGGAGATGGCTTGAGTTGTTTAAAGATTATGACTGCATTGTGGACTACCACCCAAGTAAAGCTAATGTTATGGTAGATGCATTGAGCAGGAAGTCTATCTCGACTCTACAGTTAAAGCAAGTAACGTGGAGGTATACTACGGATGTAGCATTGTTAGCTCAATTGAAAGCCAGATCGGTACAAAAGGATGAATTGATAGCTGCACAAAGGAATGATTCTAAATTACAATAGATTTTGCAGTCGATGAAAAATGGTGTCAAGACTGATTATTCAGTGGATAAGGATGGGGTATTACATTATAAGAATCGAGTATGTGTTGCAAGTGACAAAGCATTGAAGAAAAAGCTGATGTGTGAAGCACATAATACCATTTTCACCATGTATCCAGGTGGAAACAAGATGTATCAGGATTTAAAACAACTGTATTGGTGGCTGGGTATGATGAAGGATATAGTGTAATATGTGTCTAAATGTTTGACATGTCAGCAAGTGAAGGCAGAACACCAGGTTCCACATGGGTTACTAAATCATCTTTCCATTCCACAATGGAAATGGGACAATATTACTATGGATTTTATTTCTAGATTGCCTTTGACTTCAAAGCAATAAGATGCAGTATGGGTAATAGTCATCAAATTTTTGAAGTCAGCTCACTTTATACCGATTCGAATGGACTATTCAATGGATCGGTTAGCTGAATTGTATGTGCGAGAGATTATTAGACTGCATGGGGTACCTTTATCAATTGTTTCTGATAGAGATCCAAGATTCACCTCTAAGTTTTGGAGGAGTTTACAGGCTGCACTGGTACTAAGTTGAACTTCAGTACTGCGTTTCATCCACAGAAAGATGGACAGTCGGAGAGGGTCATTCAGGTACTAGAAGATTTAATGAGAGCATGTGTTCTAGACTTTTCCAATAGTTGGGATAAGTATCTTCCACTCATGGAATTTGCATATAACAATAATTATTAGACAAGTGTTGACATGGCGCCATATGATGTGTTGTATGGGAGAAAGTGTCATATACCGGTTTATTGGATAGAATTGGGTGAGCATAGGGTTATTGGACCAGATTTGGTAAGGGATACAGAAGAGAAGGCAAAGCTTATACAGCAACGACTGAAAGCAGCCAGTGATAGACAAAAGTCTTAAGCAGATTTGAAGAGGAAGGATATTGAGTTTGAAATAGGTGACATGGTGTTTTTAAAAGTGTCTCCTTGGAGAAAGGTGTTGCGATTTAGAAAGAAAGGAAAATTGAGTCCGAGGTTCATTGGACAATATGAAGTGTTAAATAGAGTGGTTTCAGTGGCTTACCGGTTAGCATTGCCTTCGGCTTTAGCCAAACTCCATGACATCTTCCATGTATACGTGTTGAGAAGGTACCGAGCAGATGAGTCGCATGTTACCCGTGCAAGAAGTAGAGGTTCAATTGGATTTCTCTTATGATGAGAAACCAAAGGCAATTCTAGCAAGGGAGATAAGACAGCTTCGGAATAAACAAATTCCACTTGTGAAAGTGCTGTGGCAACACCATGGAGTAGAAGAGGCAACATGGGAGCCTGAAGCGGCTATGCAAGAGCAACATCCTTAGCTATTTGACTCAAGTATGAATTTCGTGGACGAAATTCTTTTTAGGAGGGGAGAGTTGTAATGGCCGGAAATGTACCCTAGTTGTAATTAGCTTAATTGGCTTAACTAAGGGTGTAATGTGGACTTGATTATAATGAAAGAATGACTTAATTGAATAACCAAAGAAAGTTAAGTGGCCAAGCTGTAATTTTGCATCATTAAGCTAATTGAGGGTTAGTTAACTTAATTGTGGGTTAATTAAACTAAGTCGAGAGTCATTAGGCTAATAGGGGACAGAATGGGAGGTGGACTTCGGGTGGCATTTGGTTGTGCAGCCACCTACACTAAGCACATGTATATACATGGAATTGAAGAGAGAGAAAGGGCCACTTTTGCATAAACCTTCATCTTTAGCCATTTCCATTTCTAAACTCTGTATTTTCTACTCTTCTCATTTCCAAGTGGTTCCTTAGAGTTTTTCATATTGATTCTCTGAATATTGCAAGGTGGATTAAGAATTTTGGTGATAAAATTGAAAGGTAAGTGGTCAATTACTTGTTCTATCTTCTTCTCTTTCTGGTTTTGGTATGTGATGGATTGAGGAATTGATGATTTGTGTCCAATTCTGGAAATTGGATGGAATTTGTAGAGGAAGGAGTAAAGAAATATAAGGGAAAAGCAAAGGTTGGAGAATCGAGTGCCAAGTGAATGCTAAGAGCTTCGGCGACGAGGTTTGCGAAACTTGCCCTAATTTGATATGTGTTAAATAGTTTAGTTGATTTGTATGTTAAATTCTGGTATTTGAGAAATTATCGTGTGATTTGTATGTAAATGTTGAATGATATGTAATTGTTGGAGGAACTTAATTGGCATGAGAATATGAGTTGTCTTTAAAAAATGAACTTTACCTAGGTTTGTAGACCATATGTATGTGTTAATTCTATGCATTTTGAATTGGGATAATTGAATGGAGTTTCTAATGTGCTAATTAATAAGTTGAGATGTAAGCGATATGAGAATGAATGGAACAGTAAGTTTGTGGTTGGCATGAAAAATGAAGTGATTTGGAAAGATGTGTTTTGCAACTTGTGTATAGGTCACGGTGACAACCAAGAGATTGCCACCGTGAGATATGCAAAGTTTACATTCTGCCAAGAATGATTGATATGTCACGGTGACAACCAAATTGGCTGTGACCGTGAGGTATCATGTAGTCTATTCTGCCCGAAGTGGATTTGGTATGTCACGGTGACAACCAATTGGTTGTGACCGTGAGGTATTAAGGTTTACAATCTGCCTTTGCACACATGAGGTATGTCACAGTGACAATCATATTGGTTGTGACCATGAGATACCCAAGAGTTGCATTCTATCTGGGTATTGAATGTATGTCACGGTGAAAAAAAAATTAGTTGTGATCGTGAGATACCCTAGACTACATTCTGTTTTGAAACTTTTGGTATGTCACGGTGACAACCAAACTGGTTGTGACCATGAGGTGCCCTATTTTTGTGAATAATTCTTATTACTTAAGGAGTGATGTTTGGATGTCAACTTAGTGATTAATTGCATACAATGACACTTAATAAGTGCTTAATGCTATCATTAAATATGGTGCTTATAGGTGGATGATTAATTTAAAGTGATCCACTATGAGATGCTTAAGCTAACTATGTCAAGAGTAATGAGATAAGTTAGCACAATTGAATAATGAGTTAAGCATGTGAATTCACTGTTAGTTTATCAATGACTTGTTGAAGCATGTGATCAAGTGAACTATTAATTAAAAGGAACAATCTTAGCTTGCGAGTCAAGAAGTGGATAGATATGCATGCCTATAGGGTCAAGTGCTGCAGCCCAATGCGTTCGATTCCGTTGGAATCACAATGCAAATTAGATCCTTGTTGGATTCTTCAATGTGAAATATTTTTTATGTTGATATCTATTGTACCTTAGGGTACCAATGCGAATGTCAGTATCCTCGGATACACTGAATCTATTGTACCTCAGGGAACTAATGCAATACCCGTTTTCCGCATCTTTGAATTGCAGGCAAATTTAATCATAAAAGATAATGATAATCTTAAATTATACATTTGTTGTGTGTGAATACATTGGTTATACTAAGTATGTACCAGTCATAAGCATGCTATATAAAAATGTGATTAAATAATGATGTTATGAGTATAATGATTTACATCCTTTTGACTTGATACCTTAAGTATGAATTATAACATGATGCTTGTGTGATATTTGTTTTCATGTGTGTATATATATGCTTTGTATGTGTTTCCCCACTAAGCATTACCACTTATCACGGGTTTCCCCCTAATCCGTGCAGGTTTGGACGCGAGGTGATTTTGAGGGACATCTCCGCATTGTCGACGGTCAACACTAGGAGTATATCAATAGTGTAGGTTTTGGGGGTTTTTGGCAATGAGTTTTGTGCAAGTTATGTATGATATTTTGTTTTGCGTAATCCAAACTATGTAAAGTTGTAATAACTAAGTGTTGTAAACTTTATGCTTGTGATAGATATATATATGCGAGTATGTTGGTATGCATGAGAAATTTACGACATGTAGGGCATGTGAATATATGCTTGCTTAGGAAATTTTTATTATTCAGGTTTTTGGGCATGCATAAGTGATTGTGAAGTGATGCTTGTGTGCTGTGTAGTGGCCATTCTTGAGCGCATTAGCTATGCTAATCCAGTGGTTGAGAATGGGTGTTACATATCGTGCTCGCGACAGAAGCCTCCATCAAGTGCCCTGCGAAAAACAGACCATTAGGATAGCTTTTCACCACTGACTTTGTACCGCCTACATCTACCTCTAAAACTAATTTTTAGGCAAAACTTCCCTTATTAAATGATCCCTGGGATGTTATCTTTTAAATGAAAGAAATTTCAGATCATTTGGACATCTCAAACATCAGATATGACCTTAACAACCTACACTGCTCTAGTGAAACTAAGTAAGGACACCTTGGCTTTTGCCATTTTTAAGGATCTTTGAGTCAGAATTTGCTTATAGACATTTTCTGAAACATTTTTAGGTATGTGTTATAGCTTTCCTACGGCACTAGTTTCATACTATTTGGAATCTAAAACTCAACCTAAAGCTAAAACAATCATCAAAGGTCCAGTGAAATCTAAGTAGAATTTCCCCTAGAATTTCAAACTCTCTAAATCCAAGCAAAACCACACAACCAAAGTAATAGAAGCAACCCAATTTAACAAATACATATCAAAATAGCAACTCATCAATACACACATGTATATATATTAAAGCATGTAAATTTTCAAAACCTCAAACTCCTTTGCTCCTATTAAGCTTAAATGGTTGCCTCAACTTGCTATCATACTCTGGCATACATCTCCTTATCCAAATTCCTCATTAAAAACATACACAATATTAATCTAGGTTTTTAGCTAATCAAAGGGAATAGAAGAAACCAAAACTTATAACTTACCTTTCCTTTACAAACTCCCCACCATAACACTAGAGCCTGTCAAAAATCATCATTTACTTTTTAGGGCTTAGACTAAGAGAGGGAGAATGAAGTTAGAAGAAAAAGATGATGAAGAAGAAAAAGAAGAAGAGGAGGAACATGGGAAAGGAGAGCAGATTTCCCCCTCTCTCACGTTCTCTCTCCTCTTAAATACTCCCCATCCACCAATCCTTATCCCCTCATGCCACATGTCACTTTCTAATTAGCCCCTACAAGATTTTTGTGTCAATTTTCCCTTCCAATCCTTCCACTCTTAAATCTTCTTGCATTAGACATATAGCTTTATAATTCTTAACATTGGCCCACATAATTAAATTTATTCTTTCAATGTAGTCCTCATTCCACACATCATAAATTTACCATTGGCCGCACTTTCCGAAACTTTTACGTTAATACCGAATTCGTCCTTTCGGCACGCCCGACATCCCAACTTACATAAATTTGGCATATTACTAAACCATTTGCATAAATTGGCCCTCATAGTTATTTATTCCATTCAATTAAATCCATGTATGCAAAATGACCAAATTACCCTTGTCTCATTTTTTCTTAATTCTGATTATATCCTTTCTCCTACTTAATCACTCCGACCATCAAATCATACAGTTTCAATCACCAACATCCCTAGACATATACAAATCCTTCTAGGGTACATTTCGGTTTGTTACACAGGCCTTGCTTTCAACTGAGCTAATAAAGCACCCTCTGAGGTAAACCTCCACTTCACTTGTTCTAACGATAAAGCCGAGACAGATTTCCTGCTTAATGCATCAACTACAATATTGTTCTTACTAAGACGATAATCCACTATACAGTCGTAGTCCTTGAAAAACTCAAGCCACCTATGCTATCTCAGATTCATCTCCTTCTGAGTAAGCAAATATTTGAGACTCTTATGATCAGTGAAGATCTTACACTTCTCACCGTACAAGTAGTGTTGCCATATCTTTAAGCCAAACACCACTGAATTTAGACCTTGTCCTTGCCCTTCTCAATCCTTCTTTCCGGAACTTCATACACAGCCAAGAACACCAACACAAAATCTCTTAGTCCATTACACAATCAGCTCAAACTAAAACAGAAATGAAGTAAAAGAAGACCCAACATAAAGCTAAATCACACTTACCTTCTTAATCCATTAATAACCTCTTCAAACCATCCAATGCAGGAAATAGCCAAAAGAAAACAAAAATCAAAGGAGAAAGGGAAAGCAAAACCGAGAAAGAGAGTGCAAAAGAGCCAAAATGCATGCAATCCCACTTGAGTACAAATTTCCCCACTAAAAATCACTTATATTGCATGCAAAAGTCCACTTCTCCTCAAGCCACATGTCTACCTTATAACATGTGTCTCACAAACCCTTCCTAACTCCTTGGATGCCGCACTTGTCCAAAACCCAAATCAAAAATCCACTTAAATCCTGCTTAAGCTAGATTTCAGCAAAAGTGTTCTATCGCGCTCGTGACAGAACTCTAACTCACCCTCGGCACAAATTGTTGACTCAACCAACTTACATAAAAATCCTCCATTAACTCCCAATACTCATTCCAATGTGTCCTCTCTTACTATTACATAACCATATACTCACCAAAACACGTCAAATCCTACTAGGGTGTAATCCGAGTTGTTACAATCTCTTCCCCTTAAGAAATTTTGTCCTAAAAATTTCACCCGAAACCACAATTAGCAACTCACTTACTATAACAAAACTTATACAGATCAAACTCAGTTGCATAAGAACTTACCAAAAGGACCTGCTTGATCAAGTTCCTTATCTCTAACCATGGCATAACACCGAGCTGGACCACCTGAAGGAACAGGTTTCTCAACCGTCTCTGATGGTGCTTGCACTGCCTGTCCTCTATGTCTTCCTCCTCTAGTAGATTTAGTCACCCCCATGTTACCCTTACTATCCGGCTAAACTGAACCTTCCTTCAAATCCGGGAAATTGGCCAGCATATGCTCCATGCTGCCACATCGAAAACAAGCTCCAGTGAGCTTCCTGCAAGTACCCCAATGGAACCTCTCACAGTATTCACACTTGGGCACTGTACTTCCCTTACTCGATGGTGCCAAAACACTTCCCTTTGATGCCAGTGCATGACCCGATCCTCGGGTAACCTGTCCACTAGCAGCTTGTCGTGACTTCTTAGTACTTAACAAAACACTATCATTTGCTTTCCTCTTGTGTTCATTGTGCTGCTTAATCACTTCAGACTCTTCCAGTTTTATTGTTGCCAAAACCAATTGGTAGTAACCTACAGAATGCATGCATGACAGTCATAGCAGAAAGAGGACCTCTGATGTTCTCTCTTAACCAACCTTCAAACTGGCAACACTTGAATTCCTTGGTAAGCAACAAATCTGGCACATGCTTGCTCAACCTACTGAATTCCTTCTCATATTCACTTACTGATAAACCCTTCTGCCTCAAACTCACGAATTCTTTCCACTTTGCCTCTCGGTAAGCCTTAGTCACATATCTCTTCTCAAACTCTTGAACAAATTAATCCCATGTCATTTCTATAGGTCACTGGGGATTCCTCATCATCAACTTCCACCAATCATAAGCTGGGTCTTGCAATAGAGACACTGCACAATTAACCCTATGCGCCAAAAGGCAATTAATCTCTTGCAGAATTCTCCCTGTCATTTCCAACCAATATTCAGCTGAATTCGATTGATCCAAAGTTGTACTAGTAAATTCCTCCACCCCTCTCTTTCTAGTCAAATCAGTTGGAGCCTTAGGAGCAGTTAACCTCTCAATTAAATGCATCATTCCTTACATCAATTCTGGATTTCCATAAGCTGGACCCATACTTTCAACTCGAGATCTCTCTTGTCCAGGCTGATGAACCCTCGCTGGATTCACACTACCTATGTCTCACCTATCTCCTCATTAGGATCGAATTCCATCTAAACTCAACACAAGACAACATCTGCATTAGGCCACGACTCTAGACAGACTCGTACACATCTAACCATCTTATAGACCAGAACCATCTAACCAAGCTCTGATACCACAACTTGTAACACCCCAATACCTCTCTGGAGGAATATCGAAATGCTACACACACAAACATACACATTCAAGCCAAAACTAAAGCAAAAGCATACAGGAACAACATAAACACTTGCATTGTTGAACTTATATAGCTACAAAAATGATATCATTACACGCCAAAAATCAGAATTTCATGCTCTCATACATATACAAAACGCTGCACAAGAGTCCTATACAAAAGGTATACTATAATTATTATAAAAGAATCACTTCAAAGATAACTCCTAGTGGTCAATAGATGGAGACTCTTGCTCAGAACGAAACCTGCAAACCTACACGAAAGCAAAGCATCCGTGCTAAGCGATAACGCTTAGTGGGGATGAACAAAAATAAGGGACTTCCAAGGAAGTCATAACAAAACATAATACAAGTATATAAATTATAGATACTTGCATCAGAATTCAGAAGCTGATCACATACACAGCATAAGCATGTCAGTGAAGATACTCATAATCAAATAGATTCGGAAGCAACAATAATAATTGCTAATATACTAAAATAACAGAACGTATAATAGATGCAGACTCACATTTTCTCACAAGTATACAATAAATATAGCCTGAGATCATAACGATAGTGGATACGGATAACAGAATACTGGAGAGCAGTATCAAAAGACGGAAGCCTAAATTTTTAGAAGATCAGAGTCTAAAAGCTATTATACAGAAGACCGAAGTCTAAAACTTTAAACCCCTATGGGTTGACAGGAGCAGCTGCAAAACTCTAGCCCTTAATAAGCATGTTTATTTATCCATTACCTTGACCGATCAGGCTAACACACTAAACCACACATAAACCAACCATTCAAAAGATCAAATCACATTCATGTCTCACTAAGTCATGTACAACTAGAACAATCATCAGGTGTACAATCTTTATTCATATCATGCATATAAATTACCTTGAACATGTACAGAACAAATACCAAAGCAATGACCATCACCAAAGATACCTCAAAGGACTAGGCAAACAGAACAGCATATTGTCACGCTCGTGACTGAATGCACAACTCGCAACTGTTGCGCTCGCGATTGTGTCACTCTCGCGATAGAATGCCAATGCAGCTTCTATCGCGCTCTCGATATGTAACACCCCCTACCCATACGTAGGAGAACTCATCCCACGAAGGGAATGAGAACCCGTATGGACAAGCGTGTCACCAAATAAAGCAAAACAATAACATATACAAAATATTTGAATAACAGCGGCAATAAAAACTTTCAAAGCTCCAAGATCATTCATCGATATCAAAGGTTCATTACAAAATATTCTTTACATAACATATATTACCAAAAATTCCATCTTCTAAAATACATAGAGGAAAGAAAAAATACAATAAGAGAGCTCAAAATATTACAAAAAGAACTTAGATACAAAACTAGGCTATAACGCTTCAATCCTTCTGTATTGGATGGACCTGCAGAGACTCTCCCAAAAACTCGACTCCTTTCGCACCTGCATGGATGAAACACCCGTGCTAAGCGATAACGCTTAGTGGGAAAAACACACAATAATATGAACGGCTATTCACAATGGTTGTTAAGGCAGAACACACACACAACATGGCACATGCTTATAATCACATATACTAAATCATAACTTGATCATCATCAATTATATTCAAAAGCTCATAATCAAAATTTAGAAATCATACTGATTTCAAAAGCTCATAATCACAACAAAAACAAATGCCTATTGACTCACAATAGCGGATAACGAGTGAACACATTGGGGTAGCCGAGGGTACAATCGAAAAGCAACATCTTTAATTTTTCTCATTCAAAACATTTTCACATTAGAGGATCTTAAACAAGATTCGAACACATTGAGGATCGCGAGGACCCAAACAGGGACCTAATCAGGGTCCAGAACACATGGAGGCTGCAGCTATTGAACTCTATTAGGCATGCCTAACTATCCACTAATTTAACTCTTGCAGGCCATGCATAAATCATCAATTCATATCCATAATGTTCATAAAATTATCCATGCATACGTCTAAAAGTATCGCAAGTCCGAAAAAATAAATATCAAAAGCACAAAAGAATTCCCATTTGAAAACAGAAACCGTTATGCTCGTGATAGGGGCAAAGTTCCCTGAATGCCAAGCTCCCGACAGGCCTCGCGCTTGCGGAAAAAGGAGCAGATCGTCTTCTATTGCGATTATGACATGCATCGTGCTCATGACAGAATCCGCACACAGATGCGATCATTATCGCGCACTCGCTCGCGCGTTCGAGACAACACTGCCCTACAACAGCTCAGCAGTATGCGCTCTGTCACGCTCGTCATAGCACGTGTGATGCTGAGCTTGCTAGGACAGAACTGGCTGCCTGCGAGAAACTGGAAATCACCGAGCTTTGTCGTGCTAGCGACAACCATCGCGCTTGCGATAGAGTCGCATTTTCCAGATCTCCAATAATCTGCAGAAAACCATTATCTCTAAAACACAACCAAACCTACCAAATCAAACCAAACTTCACACAACTCAAATAAAACTTTCAAATCATCATAAATGACACAAAGCCCATTTTTTATGCCAATAATTACAATTAAATCATGAAATTAACATAATCAAAGTCCCTAATCTAACAAAACCAGAAATTTGCTGCATAAACTCATCCAACTAACCATTTGATTCAAGAATTCATCAACAAAGCATCTCAACTCAAATCTAACAAAGCCCATAGCAATTAGACCAATATAAACATCATTAACTACATAATTTTCCAAAAAATCAAATCAAAATACCAAATCACAAAATGCATTAAAACCACAAAATCCCAAACCTGGAAATCCTTTGCTCCAAATCAAAGAGCTCCACTTCCACTTGCCTTCTCCTTACCCTTAGGGTCTCTAGGAGGCACTTCTGAGCAATCAAAACCCAAAACACACAAAACTCAAAACCCTAACCCAAGAACACACACTAACAAAAACGAAAGAGAAAAGATGAAGAATAAGAAAGAAACTAACTAAAACTTACCAATAAATCCAAGAATTGCTAAATCCCACCAATAATTTCAGCTGAAGGAAGATGGATCAAGATGAAATAAGAAGAAGAGGAAGAAAAAAGAAGAAATGGCGAAAGGGGAGAAAGGAACGGGAGAGGGGCAAGGGACAACTGCCTCTCTTTCTCTCTCCAAGGCTTTTATAGTCACCCTCACAAGACACATGGCATCAAATCATTTGTGGAACCTATCAACTAACACCCTAAAACCATCTTATACACCACACCCAAATCTAACCACACTAACACACACACTAACTCTATACATACACTTACACTCTAAGAAACCCAATAAATGTGCATAAACTCAAATAAAAGGAATTAACACATGCCAAAACACACATACACACTGCATACAATATGGCTCAAACTACTAGGGTGGGAAATGGGGTGTTACACGACTGAATAGAAATAAGAATATCAACTTCACAACACACAAACTTGCATACACAACTTACCTTCCATTCAACCATGCACATATGCTCATAACCTTATACATGAAATATACTATATACATTTCAAGACTCTAAATCACTACTTAACATATTCATATATCAATTTACAACCATAAACATGCATATCCCAAAATCATAAACACATGGTATTCAAATCCATTCAAGCATACTTACAACAACATGCATCTATAACAGTTCTAAGATAAATCATAAACAACCTATTAAGACATGCAATTCCATAATTTTAGATTATATCGCAACATGCATCAAATGACTCATAAATTACAACACATGCACAAGTTCAAGTGCACATGATCCCGACCTCTTGAAGTGTAGCCGAAAACCCCAAATTTAGACTTGTCCTTGCCCTTCTCAATCCTTTTTTTTGGAACTTCATACACAGCCAAGAACACCAACACAAAATCTCTTAGTCCATTACACAATCAGCACAAACCAAAATAAAAATGAAGTAGAAGAAGACCCAACATAAAGCTAAATCACTCTTACCTTCTTAATCCATTAATAACCTCTTCTAACTATCCAATGCAGAAAAAAGCCAAAAGAAAACAAAAATCAAAGGAGAAAGGGGAAGCAAAACAGAGAAAGAGAGTGGAAAAGAGCCAAAATGCATGCAATCCCACTTGAGTACAGATTTCCCCACTAAAAATCACTTATATTGCTTGCAAAAGTCCACTTGGCACTTTCTCCTCAAGCCACTTGTCTACTATAACACCCCCTAACCACACGTAGAATCTTACTACGATGGCTGTGGAGTGTCACAACACTATCACATGCGCATAAAATAGTATTCCATACGAGGTTCAGAAATAATAAATTTCTTTCACTGGCAACTTTCAATTGCATTACGATAATTCAGCATTAAATTACAGAACGCTTATAGGGCCTGTTTGGCATTGCTTTTGAAAGGCCAAAAAGCTGCTTATTTGATAAAAAGCTGATTATGGGACAAAAATAAGTGTTTGGTAAATGTTGATTTTAGAAAAATCAATTTTCTGAAAAGTGAAAAAACCTCCTATTAGAAAAAGCTAGAAATTGAAGCTTTTCAGAAAAGCTGATTTTCAGCTTTTAAGGGCAGCAGATTTAATATTTTTTTTAGACAAAAATATCCTTCATTTTATTTCATAATGACAATTATATCTAATATAATTTTTTTTTTCTCTTATTCTATCACTCAAAATTATCCTTTTTTTATTTTTTTATTCTAAAAAGTCATTTTTAATCATATTATTTACCAAACAGTTAATAACTATTTTTAATTTTATAAGTCATTTTAAATTTTATTTACCAAACAGTAATCTACTTTTCGACATACAGCTTTTTGGAATATAACTTTTTTCAATTGAAAAAGCTATTTTCATAAGTTTTGCCAAACTGGCCCATAGTCTTATTATAGTTTGCACTTTACAAAAATACAACTTATGCTGCAAAACCTTTAGTTCTCATTAACATGTCAATTATAAATACACATTCCATCCTATTACAAAAGGACCTACATAAATAGCGGATTTGTAATGTGTTGGCTGTTGGCGATGCAGGATTACCTTCTAAAAGCTCTATCTTCAAAAACCAACATGGATAAAGCATCCATGCTAAGCGATAATGCTTAGTGGGGAACAATAACATAACATTCTCATACAAATAATCATTTGACCAAGTCCTATCATGCCTTTAATTAACACATATATACAGTATATCATCTTTCTTATCGATGCAATCATAAGTCATTATTCATATACGTCCCATACTTAAGTTCTCTTGTAGTATAATTCTTGCATTATGCATAAACTTACATTGCTATATTCACAACATAACATTCATTCTTTTCATCACTTTTAGAAATGGATAACGATATGTTACCATGCAAATAAGAGTAACTCTTTCACATATATATCTGAACATCATATCACACATCTTTGGGATGAACTTAATATAAACACAGCATATCACACATCTTGGTTTACTCATAGCCTTACTAATGAGTCATGTTCATATGGCTGTATCACAAGTCAAACTTTAACACATCATAATCACATTTTTAATAATATAACATTCTTTTAAAATGCTCAATATTATCATTAACCTTACCTATAATTAATAGACAAGCACCTAAAGTCATGCTTCTACAAACAAGTCATGATGATATAACATATCTATAACTTATTACACATCGCAACTTATGCATACATATATATATATCTGTAACAACCCAAAATAGGCCTAGTCGGAATATGTGTAGTAAGTCATAATATTTAGAGCATTTTAGTAATTTTAGCAAAAGAAAATTTGGATAATAAGGATTTTATTACAAGGAATTAATTTGTTAAGTTTAGTAGAGGAAATTATATGGTGTACATGTGATATATGGAAGTAGGGTACTTTTGGTTTGACATAATCTAGTAGTATTGGTGCATGGTAACTTGGATGAAAAAGTATTTTATTGGAGATTATATGGTGTGAGATAAGTATGGTACCTTGGTTTGTTAGTCAAAGATGAGAGAAAAAGAGCCATTGGTAGAGTGACACGTGTAGTGGTTGGTGGGAGCATTGAATGAGGATTTGAAAGGAGAAGAGAGAGGGAAGGAAAAGAGTAGCTTCCCGTAGAAGCCATGGGGATTTTGCCCTTTCCTTTCCCATGCCTCTCTCTCACTCTCTCATCCCCATTTTTCTGCTCTCTCAAGTCTTGCATGTGGGTTTTCTTCCATCTTTGAGTTAGGGTTTTGATTTTGAAGGCTCAAAAAGGTAAGTGGCTGTATTATTTTGGTTTGGAATCTTCTTCTCCATCATCTTCTTCTTCATTTGGATTTGTAAGGGTGATATGGTTTTGTTTATCTTGGGTTAACTGGGTTTTTATTTTGATTTGATTGATGCAAGAAGCTGAAGAAAAGAGAAAGGATAAAGGAAAAGGAAAGTTGGTGGATTAAAATCAGTGGAAGTTGAGCTCCATTTCAGGTTTGGGAGTTTACTTGGATATATATGTTTGAGAGTTTGATTGAAGTGTTTTGTCCATCTCTTTTGGATCCTGTTCTTGAGTTAAATGCTAATGCTATTTGTGTATGTGTGGTATATGACTTATATGAGTATATAGCTTGTATATATATGATATAGAATGATAGAGTTTTGAGTATGTACATGTGAAATTGTGAGGATTTTGTATATGAATATGAGTTGGAATTTATGGGGTTAAATCTCAGTAAATTCTATTTGGATATGTGTTAAGGTCCTTTGATTGGGTAAAATGATGTGTGATTTGCGTTATTATGGTTGCAAATGTGCTTTGGAGGGCCAAAAGGTATGCTTTTATATGTTTTAGCATGAAAAATGGGTTTGGGTATAATTGGGTATTGATTCTACTTCAATTTCTGTTTTTACGTTTCTGGAGATCGAGGAGAATCGATTCTGTCACGAGCGCTATGTCATCGCGAGCGCGACAGAACCGGCTCTTCTCCTTCTCGCGGTGGTCTCCGCTAGGCAGACGTGAAGAAGGTTGTGAGAGGACTGTCACGAGTCGTGATTGAGGATCACGACTCGTGACCCTCTTCTCTTGGAAGTCGCGAGTCGTGAGGGAGAATCACAACTCGTGACCTCCTTTCCTGCAGAGCGTGGGCGTCATGAGTCGTGAGGCAGGATCACGACTCGTGACCGTCCCTTCTTCTTGCGAGGTGGGAGACGCTAGCGTCACGAGTCGCAATAGCTTGTGCAACTCGTGACCGGCCTCTTTTCCCCTCACTGTCTCGAGTGTGACTTCTTGTCGCGAGTGCAATAGTGAGGCCTCTCCTGCCCTATTTTGAAAAAGAGTTCAAAAGCTTATTTTACATGGTTTTCATTACATGACATATGATTTGTCTTTTATGGCCCATTATTTGACAAATTATAAGATCTTAATTAAATTTGTACATGATTTATATGTTTTTATCTTGATTAAATACACATGTATACATGGAGTTGTATAATTATACTTGGTTGTTTCTCTATTATATGAATATTATTTTAGAACATAATTGAGTTGTTATCTGAGCCTGGTAGTCATAGTAGTGGATAGATAAGCGCTTATCCAGGGTTAGAGTGGGAGTGCAACTGCTATATGTTATTTCTTACATGCGGGCCCCGTTTGGGTCATATAAGATGCTTGAGGCCTCGGTCTCTTGTATACCTTCGGGTATACATGATTATAAAATGTTTTGAGACTCATGTCTCCATATGCTTGGGATGCTGTGTCCTATCAGTATCATTGTACCCGTATCCAATAGTTAGCGAGTAATCAGGCTATTGCTTGAGTTTATTACATGCGATTGTTATATGAAGCTAATAGTTATATGAAATGAATATATGTTACATGTATATATATATGAGTTATGACGTGATGAGATGTAATACATGTATTCGAATATGGATGGTTATTCTTCCAGTATACTTGAGTATGATGAGCAATTGTTATATGCATGAGTAGTATATGCTTTTATGCTTTTGTTATTTTTAAGTTTATATATATGTTATTGCGATTATATAGACATGCATGTGTTGTTCCTCCCCATTAATCGTTATCACTTAGCACGGGCTCTTTTCCTGTGTAATGGCAGGTTCTTTTTGGGAGTCGGACATCTGCAGGTCGGCCACTAGAAGTCTAGAATTGGAGATATTTTGTCTTCCGCTGTGGTTTTGTATATGGGAACTGATTTTGGAAAATGTAATTTTTTGTAAAGGATTTTTTTTTATATGTATATGTTTAATGTTTATAAATCCCTTTTTGTAAAACTATATGATTATTTATATCAGGATTTGATATCTTTATAATTATATGTAATCGTTTCTAACATGCTCGAGTATGTAAATGTATTTGTGTGCGTGGCACTCCGGTATCCTTCCAACGGGGGTAACGGGGTGTTACATTTAGTGGTATCAGAGCACCGGTTTAGTCGGTTCTAGTCCTATGTGATTGGTTGAGTATAGAGTCTTTACATGAGAGTCTGTCTAGAGTTGTGGCCTAATGCAGATGTTATTTTCTGTAGTGTCTTGATGGAGTCGAATCCAAGTGAGTATATGGGCGATACAGGGGAAAGTGTGCATCCGGTTGGTAGTAATCCAATCAGTCGAGATAGGCCTGCACGTGAGCGTGCACCAGTAGAAGGTCAGGTTTTCGATCCGGCATTGGTACAAGGTTTGCTGCAAGTAGTAGACAGATTGACTGCTCCTAAGGCTCCTTCTGAGCTTATAAGGAAAAGGGGAGCAGAAGAATTTCATGGAACCTCCTTGGACGAGTCGAATGTGGCAAAATTTTGGTTGAAGAGAACAGATAGGATCTTACAAGAAATAGCTTGCCCTCCGCAGCAACGAGTTACCTGTGCTGTATCGCTATTACAGGGATCAGCGTATGATTGGTGGAACCTTGTGCTCCTTAGTCCCCACTAACCAGCTGAATTGACATGGGAATTCTTCGTGACAGAGTTTGAACATAAGTATGTGACCAAGGCCGACCGAGAAGTAAAATGGAATGAGTTTATCAATTTGAAACAGAGGAACCTATCGGTCAGTGAATACGAGAAAGAGTTTAGTCGATTAACTAAGTATGTGCCTAAACCGCTGTTGACGAAGATTTTAAGTGCCAGCATTTTCAGGGTGGATTAAGAGAGGTTATTAGAGGTCCATTGTCAGCAATGGCGGTTATGCATCCGGTTGGCTACTACCAGTTAGTGGCTGCAGCGATTAAGTTGGAAGAATCCGAAATGGTGAAGCAAAGAATAGAACAAAAGAGGAGAGCACCGGATGGTGGAGTTGCTAGTAATAAGAAGTCTAAGGGTGCTCCGATTGAGCAAGGAACTAGAGGGATTGCCCAAGCGCCTTCTGAAATAGGAAGTGTAGCGCTGCCCCCAAGTAGAGGAAATAGAGCACCGGAGTGTGAGCATTGCCGAAGATACTATTGGGGTACTTGTCGTAAGATCACGGGTGCATGTTTTAAATGTGGAAGCATGGAGCATCAGTTTGCTAATTGCCCTGATCGATAAGAGAATAAGAGCCAACAAGAAAGTAAAGCGGGTGGAGATAAATCGAATGCAACTAGAGGCAACCGAGATCGAAGCAAGCTCCTCAGGTGCCATCGAAAACCGTGCAGAGGCCAAGGACTACGGTATAGTATGCTCCAGCTAGAGTATATGCAATGATCAAAGAGGATACTCCAGAGGCTGCAGGACCTTCCGGTAAGTTGTGCTATTAGTTTTTATCAAGTTCCCTTTTGAGTTTTGGGTTGTTGGATATAAGTGGTTATCGGGGAAATTTCAATGACGAAATTTTTGAAGGGGGAGTGATTGTAACAACCCAAAATAGGCCTAGTCGGAATCTGTGTGGTAAGTCGGAATATTTAGAGCATTTCAGTAATTTTAGCAAAAGAAAATTTGGATAATAAGGATTTTATTACAAGGAATTAATTTGTTAAGTTTAGTAGAGGAAATTATATGGTGTACATGTGATATATGGAAGTAGGGTACTTTTGGTTTGACATAATCTAGTAGTATTGGTGTTTTGGTAACTTGGATGAAAAAGTGTTTTATTGGAGATTATATGGTGTGAGATAAGTACGGTACCTTGGTTTGTTAGTCAAAGATGAGAGAAAAAGAGCCATTGGTAGAGTGACTCGTGTAGTGGTTGGTGGGAGCATTGAATGAGGATTTGAAAGGAGAAGAGAGAGGGAAGGAAAAGAGTAGCTTCCCATAGAAGCCATGGGGATTTTACCCTTTCCTTTCCCATGCCTCTCTCTCACTCTCTCATCCCCATTTTTCTGCTCTCTCACGTCTTGCATGTGGGTTTTCTTCCATCTTTGAGTTAGGGTTTTGATTTTGAAGGCTCAAAAAGGTAAGTGGCTGTATTATTTTGGTTTGGAATCTTCTTCTCCATCATCTTCTTCTTCATTTGGATTTGTAAGGGTGATATGGTTTTGTTTATCTTGGGTTAACTGGGTTTTTATTTTGATTTGATTGATGCAAGAAGCTGAAGAAAAGAGAAAGGATAAAGGAAAAGGAAAGTTGGTGGACTAAAATCAGTGGAAGTTGAGCTCCATTTCAGGTTTGGGAGTTTACTTGGATATATATGTTTGAGAGTTTGATTGAAGTGTTTTGTCCATCACTTTTGGATCCTGTTCTTGAGTTAAATGCTAATGCTATTTGTGTATGTGTGATTTGCGTTATTATGGTTGCAAATGTGTTTTAGAGGCCCAAAAGATATGCTTTTATATGTTTTAGCATGAAAAATGGGTTTGGGTATAATTGGGTATTGATTCTACTTCAATTTCTATTTTTACATTTATGGAGATCGAGGAGAATCGATTCTATCACGAGCGCTATGTCATCGCGAGCGCGATAGAACCGGCTCTTCTCCTTCTCGCGGTGGTCTCCGCTCGAAAGACGTGAAGAAGATTGTGAGAGGACTGTCACGAGTCGTGATTGAGGATCACGACTCGTGACCCTCTTCTGTTGGAAGTCATGAGTCGTGAGGGAGAATCACAACTCGTGACCTCCTTTGCTGCAGAGCATGGGTGTCACGAGTCGTGAGGCAGGATCACGACTCGTGACCGTCCCTTCTTCTTGCGAGGTGGGAGACGCTAGCGTCACGAGTCGCAATACCTTGTACAACTCGTGACCGGCCTCTTTTCCCCTCACTGTCGCGAGTGCGATTTCTTGTCGCGAGTGCAACAGTGAGGCCTCTCCTGCCCTGTTTTGAAAAAGAGTTCAAAAGCTTCTTTTACATGGGTTTTCATTACATGACATATGATTTGTCTTTTATCGCCCATTATTTGACAAATTATAAGATCTTAATTAAAATTGTACATGATTTATATGTTTTTATCTTGATTAAATACACATGTATACATGGAGTTTTATAATTATACTTGGTTGTTTCTCTATTATATGAATATTACTTTAGAACATAATTGAGTTGTTATCTGAGCCTGGTAGTCATAGTAGTGGATAGATAAGCGCTTATCCAGGGTTAGAGTGGGAGTGCAGCTGCTATATGTTATTTCTTACATGCGGGCCCCGTTTGGGTCATATAAGATGCTTGAGGCCTCGGTCTCCGGTATACCTTCGGGTATACATGATTATAAAATGTTTTGAGACTCATGTCTCCATATGCTTGGGATGCTGTGACCTATCAGTATCATTGTACCTGTATCCAATAGTTAGCGAGTATTCAGGCTATTACTTGAGTTTATTCCATGTGATTGTTATATGAAGCTAATAGTTATATGAAATTAATATATGTTACATGTATATGTATATGCGTTATGACGTGATGAGATGTAATACATGTATTCGAATATGGATGGTTATTCTTCCAGTATACTTGAGTATGATGAGCAATTGTTATATACATGAGTAGTTTATGCTTTTATGCTTTTATTATTATTAAGTTTATATATATGTTATTGCGATTATATATACATGAATGTGTTGTTCCTCCCCCCTAAGCATTATCGCTTAGCACGGGCTCTTTTCCCGTGTAGGTGGTAGGTTCTTTTTGGGAGTCGAACATCTGCAGGTCAGCCACTAGAAGTCTAGAATTGGAGATATTTTGTCTTCCGCTGTAGTTTTGTATATGGGAACTGATTTTGGAAAATGTAATTTTTTGTAAAGGATTATTTTGTATATGTATATGTTTAATGTTTATAAATCCCTTTTTGTAAAACTATATGATTATTTATATCAGGATTTGATATCTTTATAATTATATGTAATCGTTTCTAGCATGCTTGATTATGTAAATGTATTTGTGTGCGTGGCGCTCCGGTATCCTTCCAACGGGGGTAACGGGGTGTTACAATATCCATATGCATTCATGCAAATAATTCATATAAATGCATCTCATGTCAAACTATGTATCTTTATATTCATATTCTCATCTTTATAACTTTCTTTCAAATGATCACATAATTATCATTAATCTTTTCTTGGTTTGCCTACAACTCAAAAACACGGATAACGGGTAATGCTATCAGTACTTAAATGTACCATAATCATTTCATATCCGAAGATACACAATCGTTATCAGTACCTATAGGTATAGACTCAATCAGCATAAAAATATGCATAAATGAATCCAATGAGGACTCAATAAAATAAAGGATTTTGAAAAAATTTGATGCTATCGGCCGCAATATTTAGACCCTATAGGCATGCCTATCTATCCACTACTTGACTTGCAGGCTAATTATTAATCCAGTTATTACTCGCAATTCTCATAAAGAATATCATCGTTATAGCAATACAACAGAATCAACATTGCTTTATGGCTCACTTCACAATTCACCATCATGGCTAACACATTCGCATAGTATTGTTCATTCACATAGTATTATTTGTTCACATACAGGTACTCATGTACTACCTTAAAGCAACATCATGGTTCAAGTCATCACGTAGAACAAACTCGCATCATTTCATGACTTGCATATACAAATAGCTTAGAAGGCATACTCACATATCAATATACATTGATTAATTCTATAGATCCCAACAATGTTGCTAAGCTTCATTAAGTAATATCTCTTTTATGCATATATCATATACTTAACACATTATGATCCAATCATGTATGATCAATATCGCATATTATGTCATGTTCAATAATTAAAAGCATGTATACATTTAACTCCTTTATTAAACTTCTATGCCATAACATCATTTCCATAAAGTTTTAATTGATAACATTCACATGCTCATTTCATAATGTTAGATATGTGTTGGAGAAGCTATAGGAACTTGCAACGAAGTTCGGGTGCATTTCGGGAAGAAAAACACACAAAATACACAAAACTGGGGAGGGTCACGGTGGTAATGAATTGATTGTGACCGTGAGGTCCAATTACATGCAATCTTTCCTTCTATCAGCATTGGTCAAGGTAGCAATGAATTGGTTGTGACCGTGACATACCAAAATTAGCAAAACAGAAGCAAATACTCAGGACTGCTTCACTACTCTTTTTTGTTCAGTCTAAATCGACATCTAAGAAACAGTTTTAGGCAAAACTCCCTTAACAATTGTTGTCCAGCATGTTAAGTTTCAATTGGAACAAGTTTCGGGTCTTTTGGACATCTAATTCAACAGATATGAATTAAAAAATATAGATTGTTCCAATGAACCCGCCAAGGTAGAGACACGTCTATTTTTTTTCATTTTTAGGGGGTCTTAGAGTCATAATTCATTCATGGTCAACTCTGAGACTTTTATAGGTATGGAAGTCATGGTTCTATGGTGTAATAATAACTTAATTTGGAGTTCTAGAACTCCACTTATGACTAATTAATCACACGGAGGTCTGATACAATCTGAGCAAAGTTTTCCCCTACACCTAGGGTTCATACTTGATCACATACTATACTCATTTAACATCACTCACAATTTCTCAACTAATTCATTTACTCACACAATACAGAAAATCCACAATTTATCCCAATTAGGGTTCAACTAGATAAATTTAATTCATATTTATCTCTATAACTCAATATGTTCATTTCTTCAATTCACTACATCTCATAACATAATTTGCACATTTAAACAAACAATCTATCAATTAGCATACACAAATCATTTTGTTCCAAAACCTCAATTTCCTTAGCTCCACTTAAGCTCACATGGCACCTTGATCATCAATCCTTTTCTTTCCCTTTCCTTTCTCATAACCATCATTACATGCATAGTCAAATTCCAGAATTGGAAACAAGGGGATCAATTTCCATCTTATCACAGAAATGAAGAAGGAGTAAAAGAGGATGAAGAACAACCCAAATAACACTTACCTTGACTAATCCATAACTCAGCTCACTACTCATCCTAACAGAATTCCATCATTATAAATCAACCCAGCTGAAATCAAGGAGAGCAAGAGAGAGCAGCCGAACATCAAGCAAAACCAATGGAAGTCCTCTCTCGTCAAGACCTTATATTGCATGAGCTAGCTAAGGTGTCAAAAGCAGAACAAGCCACGCAGAAATCCACTTTCAACATTTCCCTTATATGCATGTGTTGGTTAGGTTGGCAAAGCCAACTCATGCCACGTGAATCCCACCATCCATAAAACATGATCTACTTCATCTAATCCCCAATTATTTCTAATTAATCTTCACCTAGCATAATCATGCACAACCATATTATGATCACTTAACCCCTTAATTTAAACAATTACGCCCTCGATTTAATTACACTTATGTCAAATTATTCAATACTCAAATCAAACTTACCTCCAATTACCCCCAATTGGGTCACAATACTACTAGGGTATAATTCGAGCTATTACATCTACCTTATGACATGTGTCTCACAAACCCTTCCTAACTCCTTGCATGCCGCCACTTGTCCAAAACCTAAATAAAAAATCCACTTAAATCTCGCTTAAGCTAGATTTCAACAAGAGTGTTCTGTCGCACTCGCCACACCTATCACGCTCGTGACAGAACTCTAACTCACCGTCGGCACAAATTCTTGACTCAACCAACTTCCATAAAAATCCTCCATTAACTCCCAATACTCATTCCAATGTGTCCTCTCTTACTATAACATAACCATATACTCACCAAAACACCTCAAATCCCACTAGGGTGTAATCCGGGTGGTTACACAATGTTATCATCCATTCAATTTAAAAAAAAAAAAAAGATGAGAAGATGAAGAAGAAGTCCACTAATTAACCACCTACCTTGCTTAAATGATCATACCACACTTCCAAACACCATGCAACTCACAAAATTCTCACATACACCAACTATTACCTCAAGATTATTCAATTAAGTGAAGGAATGGGGAAGAGAGTGGAAGTTCATCCGTGAAGAAGGAGATGAAATGCAAAAATTTCACTTTCTCTCTCTAAAGCCCTTTATATTGCATGGATTGAGTGGGTTAGCAAAACCACCAAGCCACATGTGGATTCCACCTTCCCAAACCTACCATTTCTTCCTTAATCACCATTAATCCTTAATCCATTTAATTAGGCTAATTGATCCCACTTAATGTTTAATCATGCCCAAATGCTAATAAGCCACTTAACTCCTTTTGTTTATTCAATTAAGTCCCTAACATTATTACATTTAAGTCCAATACTAACTAATATATTCCTCCCTCATCCCAATTACCCTAACTAAGCCAAACACTACTAGGGTATATTTCAGGCCATTACACATATCACCTAAGGGAAGTATCTATTGCCATTACATGAGCTTTAGTCAAGGCGAATGTATTTTAAGGCTACCCAAGCATGATCCCTACCAACGGGTCTAGCTCTTCACCAGCATAGCGACCAATTAAGTCATCATTTGATATACCAATATGGTACGAGGCTTGGGTTGGTGATTTACCCTAACACTTTCCTACATTGAGTGAACATAGGATCATGCTTTAGGAATGCACCGGGGCTAAAGAGGGACCAATTAACATAGATCTAAGGCTCTAATGATGAAATGCAATGCAACTTCGAAAAGAAACAAAATTGTAAGTATAAAAATTCAATTTTATATTATTTAACCAAGGCACTTTAGGAGTGAAGTCTCTATGTCCTTAGCGAAGTTGCCACTGTGACGTGCATAAAACCTTATAAATCTTTGGAGGCATGCTTGTAGGGTCCGAAAGAGGTTCATTAAACTCGTAAAGATTGGTCAAACCTATGAGTTAATCTATTTTGGGCAATAGGAGGTGTTTTGGAGTTACCACCCAATAAAACATTGAGAAAGTTCATCTAGCATCGTTGAGCCTAAGATCATGTGTATGTGTTTATTTTGGGCAATAAGAAAGTATTTTGGAATCTCCTTACAACAAAACATTAGAAGGGCCATCTAACCTCATAAAGCCTAAGACTAGAGAGAGTTCGGGACCTCACCCTTACTTATAACTTGGTTAAAGTTATAAATGAGTTTTTAAATTAAATTTCCATTTCTTTTCGCACACGATTATGCAATATATTTAAAATGCATGCAAGCATATAGTGAAAAGTAGTAAATAAAGCAATAAATAAATAAAATTAATGTACAATGAAAAGGGGCGGAATACAACCCCAATAAATAGAATGAAAATAAATTATGCATAAAATGGGGTATTTATTTGAGGTGGGAATGTTGGTTCTCGCATGCATATTTACAAAATTGAAGAATGGAAGAAAACTGTGAGGCCCCAACTCGCGCCCTTGTAGCTTTGTGCATTTTGAGGTTTAAGAGTGGGCATAATTGCATGTTTTAAGAAGTTTAAAGGGTATAATTGTCTGATAGCTTTTAATTAGTGTGGTTTGAGTAAGTTTTGAGAAGAAAAGAAAGACTAGAAGAGAGTTTTGTCAAATCCACCATAGATGATTGACAATTGGCTAGTTGGGATGAAGTGAGAGAAGAGAGGATGAGGATGACTTTAGAATAGGAAACAGAATGTGAGGAAGAGCATAAAACTGCCCTCTTCCTCTTTCCTGTTCCTACAACCTTCTCCTCCCCCTCTTGCCCAAATTCATCCTCCAAGCTATTTAGATTTTTGGTCGGTTTGGCAAATTCTAGAGTTGATCAGGTAATTGTGTAGTCCTCTTCTTCCTCTTCTCTTTCTTCTCTTCTTCTCCTTGGTTTCTTTAGTGGTTGTGTGTTTGGATTTTGAGCAATTGGTGTTGTTGGTTTGTTTGCCCTAAAATTCTAGCTAGAGAAGCAAAAGGGAAAGAGAAGGTTGGTGGTAGTGCTACTAATTGAGCTTGAGGAGCATAGGAGCTAAGGTTTGGAAAATTTGTGTTTTGTTTAAGTTTGTGATTTTGAACGATAATGGGTAGTTTAATGAATTGATGTGTTTAAGATGTTTATATTATGAGGTTGAACTTGATTGAATTAATTTTTGTGTGCTTGGGTTGTGTTGAGTAATTGTGGTTTGAATTGGGGGTATGAAATGGGAAGGAACAGCTGGGTTCCACCTAAAAATGTGGGTTTTTGTTGATCCACACAGCGATTAGGAATTCCATACCGCTTTGTGATCACATTCTGGATGTGTATTTTTGTTTGTCTGTCGGGTCTCACAGCGGTCAGGATTATCCTTACCACCGTGTGACATCCTACACGTTGGTTAGGGGTTTCCATACTACCATATAAATGCATTCTGTTTGGATTTGTGGGGTTTTGTACATGTTACACGGTGGTCAAGCTTCCCTAACCACCGTGTGGAATATTTTACACGGTGGTAGGGTTCTTCATACTGTCGTGTAATAGCATTCTATTTTTTGAAATTCTAATCTTGGCATGCTACATGGCGGTCGGGTTTTCCTAACCACCGTGTGGGATGTCTTACAAGGCAGTCAGGATTTTCCATGCTACCGTGTAAATGCTTTCTGTTTTGGAAAGATTCAGCTTTTGAATTTTACACGACGGGTAGGACTTCTATGACCGCCGTGTGATCCTTATTTTTCAGATTTTGAATTTTATTTCATTTACTTCTATTAAATCAAGCATTGCCATTATTATGCAACAATTCAAATAATGTGTATTGATCGATGTTAAATTCTAATGTTTCACATGAGTTATGTTAAATTGTCATGTTATGAAAATGAGATTATTATTGTCTTTTTAGCCTACAATAGTCAAGTTGTGGATAGATAGGCATGCCTATAGGGTTATGTTTGCTATAGCCTATGCGTATCTTGGACATCCTGATCAGGTCCCTATACGTCTAAATCCTTATGATTCCTATGATTTGGATCTTGTTTAATATCCCTATGCATTTATATGAAAAGAGATATATGTCGGTTTGTACCTTCGGGTACCTATGCATTCGCCCATTATCCACCTCATTGAGTTTGCAGGCATAACTAAGTGTATGTCTATGACATTAGAATATTGTGAATTATTAAAATGATATTACATGATTTACATGAAGTGAAGTTAATTATTGAAGAATACAAGTTATAGGTTAACCTTATGATGCTTTATTTATATATGTATGCCATATGAATGTGAATTGCATTAACGTCCACTTTGAGTGGTTGTTCATCTTTTTTTTCACCACTAAGCCATTTGGCTTAGCACAGGTGTTTCACCCGTGCAGATGTGGGAGTGGTAGGAGATTTTGGGAGGATCGACGTGCAGCAGCCAAGGCCAATACAATAGGATGGGTGTAGACACGAGTCCTGAGATAGTCCAGATCAGAGTTACCCAATGAAAAAACTAACGTCGATTTTCGGATAAGGGACAAAAGTTGTGGATGTTCATCCTCTAGTTTTATAAGGATCAGAGGTTTTCTAGGTAAATGAGGGGATTTCGAAAAGTTAAAGAGAGTTCAACTTTGAGAATTGGCATTTGGTTCCACAGAAGGGCAGCCCGTCGCTCATACGAGATGCCCGTCTCTCATGTCGAGCGCCGGCTGTCGCTTAGGGAAGGGAGCCCGTCACTCGAATGAGAGACGCCCGTCACTCGGGAATGGAGCCACCGCTTGGCTGAGCGGTGCCTGTCGCTCATTTGAGCGGCACTCGTCACTTGCTTGAGCAATGCCCGCTCCTCATGGGAGACGGCCGTCTCTCATCTTCGTGCCACATGTAGGGCCAGTCAGCCAAATGACCGCTGGTGCCCCTTGTGACCGACGCCAGTCGGTAATCCACGAGCAGCCCGTCGGTCGGTGATCCGGTTGTTTAAACTGCCGGATTCTCTGAATTTTGAAGGATTTTACAAAATATCTTTTAAATCTTTTTGAATTTCCCAAATCTTTTCAAATATTTTTTAAATATTAGATTTGCTTTTAGGAATATTCTAAAAATCGTTCAGTTTTGATTTGATTTCAAAAAATCCTCTTCAAATTTAAATTTAAAATTTAAATTTTTATAAAATTTCTTCCTAAATCTATAAATAGGGGAAGGGAATTCAGTTTTACGGGTTGGAAAATTTGCTGAAAAATTCTTGACTAGAAAACTTTTTAGAAAACTAAAGATTAGCAATTTTTCACAGAAATTTCATATTTCGACTCCTACAAAAAGAATTTTCTTTCAAAATTCCTTTTTCTTTATTTTATTTTATTCGCGAATTATGCTAATTCGAGGAAATGAGATCCATTTGTTTTCATCAATCTAGCTAATTCAGATATTCATCGCTGTCAAAATTCCAAAAAGAGAAAATAATTTCCTTCTCTTGGTTTATTTTTCAAAGTGAGATTTTTGCAACTAAAAATCTCTCCAGATCGCGTGATCACAATCTGATCCTTGTAGAACTCGAGGAGTCAGAATCTTGCAACGTTCACCTTCACGAGGTAAAAATCCGAGGGTAAACATTCTGGGTCTATTATTTTGAATTTAATTATTCTTAGCAATTTCTTGTATAAAAATCCATTTTTATTCAAATTAAAACAAAAAGAAAATTTCATTTTTTAGGTTTTTTTCGGGAACAGAGGCGACCGACGGGCATAAGGACCACTGACGGCCGTCGCTCAAGCGAGTGATGGGCCATCGAAGGTTGCCCTTACGCCCACCTATCGCGCCCAGGGACGCCCGTCGGTCACACTCTTTGGGCCGTCCCTGGGCCTCATTTCCCCATTTAACTCCTTTCCTTTTCTTCTTTTGTTTTTAATGGGTTTCTTATGCAATTTCTTCCATTTTCCCTCTTATCATTTAATTTCATATTTATTTTGGTTCCCTAATTTTACACTAACATGTCCTTTATATTTTTGTGGGCTTTTATTTTTGACTTGTTTGGTGGATTTGGAGCCATTTGATGTAAAAGCTACTGCAAAGGCCTAAGAGTCTTCTCCCGAGTTCATTTTCTAAACTTTATCCTTTTTCATTTTTAATTATATCATTATCGTGAATAACACTCTTTTTATATTATCTCGCTAATAAAAATGGTTAAATATTTTTATTAATTAAATTGGGGTTTTTGTAAAATGAGGACCAATGTCCAATTTTCCTAACAAATAAGAATTGACATCTCAAAATTATTTTGTAATAAATATGCATGCGAGGACTAATGTCCTCACTCCTAACATATATCCCGATTTATGTATGAATCACTGGCAATTTACAATGGGGGTTGTATTCCGCCCCTAGTTTTGTTGTAATCTATTTTTTTTACATTTTATTTTAATTATGCTTTATTTACTGCTTTCCCTGAATGGATGATTTGCCCTTTAATTTAATGCATTAAATTGAATGAGAAATGAGATGAAACGATAAGTTCAAAACTTAATCATAAATTTAACCAAGGTATGAATAAATGGGAAGTCTCGAACCTTCTCTGGTCTTTGGGCTCAACGAGGCGAGAGGACCATCTCAATGTTCTGTTGGGATGGGGCCTCTAAGACACCTCTTTTACCCCGTAAAAGGCTCAAAATTGCACAGTCCTAGGTGCCACGATGCCAGAAGGCCCTCCTAATGTTCTATTAGGATGGAGGCCTCCAAGGCACCTCTTGTTTGCCCATGTGTGAGGCTAGAGGACCATCCTATCATTGGGGTGCAATACAAGAAAAATGCTCTTTAACGAAGGGAAATCCGGTCATTAAAAGTCAAAATCCGGTCGTTAAAAATCTATAACGACCGGAAAATCCGGTCGGTAAAAGCCCCTTCGTTAAAGGTATAGACGACCGGATTTTGAATCCGGTCGTTGATGACTTTAACGACCGGAACATTTCCGGTCGTTGAATAATGATTTTTAGCGACCGGATTTTCCCTTCGCTACTTGTATTCACTTTCAACGAAGGGATTTCCGGTCGTTAAAGATACTTTTTAACGACCGCATTTTCCTTTCGCTAATTGTTTTCACTTTCAACGAAAAGAATTCCGGTCGTTGAAAATACCTTTTAACGACCGGATTTTCCCTTCGCTGATTGTGTCTACTTTCAATAAATAGAATTTAGGTCGTTAAAGATACTGTTTAGCGACTAGATTTTCCTTTTGATTTATTATAATACACCAAACATAGATAACAGAATGGTACTTTAAAATATAAACCATTTTATAATATTACATGTGCGGTACATATCATTGACATATATTTTATACAAAAATATAATAAATTCTTTTCATATATTGAAAAAGAAAAGGTACAAAGTATAATCATATTTACAAAGTATAAAAACTATCAATGACAAGTTCAAGAAAATAACTCCTCTATATACTAATTTATATTCAAACGATTTTTGAGAAAAATGTGAAAAATAAACTCCCTAACTTCGATGTCAAAAATTTTGAAGACCTGCAAAATGTATAACAAAAACTAAAATTAATATTCACGGGCATAAACAAAAATATCAATTAAAACTAAAATTAGAACTAAAATTAGTTTTTGTTATACAACGCCATGTTAGAACTAAAATTAGTAATTAAAAACCAACGCCAAATCAAAACATAACTAAACCAGACAAAATAACTCACTTTTTTCAGGCTAATTTCTTAGAGGATTGGGTGTCCATTTGAGAAGATATGGCAGCACCCTCAAGTAACCGCAGTACTACAGATCAAGTCTTAGGCCAGTCAAATTGTCAACCATAGGTATATTATTAACATTGTCATAGTTGAGAAGCTTCATATTGACAACAACAAGAAGCAAATGAGAACAGTGCAAACTAAATTACAGCTGTGCAAAGAAAAGGAATTTAAAAATGATAGCAAACCAAGCAGCATTTGTAGATTTCTTTGCCTTTCTAAATTGATTTGTTAAGGTATAGATTCCTAGATATGTTGGCTAATGATGGAGAAAGTACCTAAACTAAGGACTCTTCTAGGACTATTAACAGAGTAGTTATCTTCCATGCCTCGCTCTTTCAGAACATTTTGGGATTTTAGTGCTCTTGGAGAGTTTTACTAGAATACAAAAGGCCATAGGACGAAAAGAAAAAGCAAAACGAAAAAGTTATAGTTGTTTTAAATTCAAATCAGATAGCAGAAGATTACTTCAGTAAAATGCAATTGCAAATTGATAAAATCTAAACAGTTACATACCCAACTAAAGAAACACTCTTTTAAGTCAATAGTTCCAATACTATTAGTCAACATAAGGAAAGCAATACAGCCTTATTCAAGGTTATAAATTGCAATTGCATAATTGGTTAACTAGAAAACCATGATTACCAAATTCAAATGATTCTTAACCATTCAACTACCACATCTGCAAAATTATGACAAAAGAAATATTGATCTTCTTGAGAAATAAACTAAAAAAAGAATATTAATCTAAGTGGTTTGAATTATTTTAAAATAAAAAGTGGCTTTAGGAAACTAATTAAAAGGTATTAATTAACAATTATAGAATATTTTGATTCACTGGTTATTGTTTAAAGACCAAAAGAAGAAATTAAACAGCGACTAAAACTATTATATTTATTATTTATATGCTGAAGTGATTTTACAGGTAAATGTTTTTTCTATTTAAATACTGATCTCATAGAAAACCTTATATATAGCTGAGAATATATTTATTCCTTAAATATTCTTCGTGGAAATATTTTTATCCTGTATTATCCTACAGAGCCACTAAATGCAAAAAATAATGTTATTAGTCAATAAAAAGATAACTACTGCAATTGAAGCCACAATGGAAAATCTGATGCAGTTTGCCAGAGCTGTAGTAGTTCATTCAAAAGGCAATTAGTTTCATATTCTCCATTTAGATCAACTAAACCTAATTTTGATAAACTAAAACTAATTTTGAAATTTTATGCACCTGAAATTTTATGCTCTTCAGAAAGAGGTGCAACCAGAGTAGCAGCAAAAAACTTTTGAGAGGCAGGAACTTGAGACTTAGTAGAAATAGCACCTGGAGAATCTTAAAATTAAATAATAGGCCCTTCTGACTAAGAACCCACCAAACTTTGGTCTAAACCTCAATGAAAAACACACCAGCCAAATAAATTCCAGCTAAAAGCCTACATACTGTACATTCAACAGACCATTATCATTCAGCAGACCATTATCATTGGTCTAAATCTCTCTATTGATACTTGGAAGTTAATAAATTTCAACTGATTTAATTCAAAAATGCTATTCTAACATTAATTTTATTTTTTTTATAAAAATCGAATTCGAAATATCACATAAATATCACCTAATCCAGTTTTTGCACTGCAAATAATACACCCACATAAGAAATAAAACATCACTTACAGATCCACAAAGAAGATTTAAATATGATAATGGAAATATCGTTTCTTAGATACTCAGGAGGAGTGTAAGCAAGATTTGTACTGTAACTTTTTCCATCCCTGCTATTTTTCATCAAGCCAAAACACGAAAGTCAAGGATCTCCATTCTGCCAAAAGGCCCAAAACCATCTACTAAATTATCACTTCTGCTCTCACAAATCTCAATAAAAGAAAAATATCTTGAGTTACAGTACCTCATCAAAAAGAACCCTATAAGCATTTAAATCATGATACAAGGGATGGCCTTCAGAACTACAATAATCCAAAGCTTCAGCAATATACAGAGCTACTCTTAAATGCATGGCCCACTCAATAGTTTGATTCTCCCCTGTCAAGCAGGTAAAATTATATTCAGAGGCACAAATTAAAACCACAAGACAAGCAAGTGAATATATTTGCTCGCCGGTGATAATAAGTAATCAATTGATCTCAAGAAACAGCAATATGATAACTAAAATTCAAATATACAATTCAACGGTGGACATCCTTATAATATTGAAGAATCTTCCTCAGTTCCAACGTCTTTTAAAAAATATATATATCTCTCCAAAACTCCTCTATTTGCCTACCTAATAACAATCCTAGAATGCTATAAATTGAAATAATCACTACTAAAAATGAGAACAGGAAATATGAATAAAGATTAAATATCAATAAAAAAAATAGGAACCCAGAAAAGCAAGACGTACAGTGGAACAGATGCTTCGCAAGGGTGTCATTTGGCATGTACTCTGCAACCAGAAGCCTTTCTTCGCCATCGCAGCAGTATCCAATTAAATTAGCTAGCCTTTTGTGCCTCAAATTGCCAACACCCCACGCCTCATCCTTCAATAAGTTATTTACCAGAGAGATGAACACTAATGAAAATTGATAAAAAGAAAACCTAACAAACGGAGAAATGTTTTATTTTAAGAAAAAAAAATGAAGAAAAATCCCAAAGTAGATGATTGCAGGGAACTGTTTAGGATCGGGCCAAGCAACCCTGGAAAATCTCTTGACAGTGATCCAAGTGATTTACCTGTTGAGGTAAGACGACGGCAATTTTGGAGTGGCGACGCCCACGGTGAGGAATGAGTGGCGACCGAAGAGCCTGGAGTGATGAGCGGTGGCGAGATCAGCAGCAGCAGCGGGGGAGGTTAAAGCGAGAGGGAGGTAGATCAGATCCAACACGAGAGAGCGAGGGGGAGAAAGGCAACCGGCGAGGCTGGAGTGGCGAGCGACGGCAGGAGCGGTAGTGGCAGTGGGGGAGGCTGGAGAGCGAAGGAGGCAGAACAGATCTGTTGCGAGAGAGAGGGGGAGGAAAGGAGAGGAAGAGATAGATATATTTTCGGAGGTAAATGGTTCAGAAGTCCCGCCTTTTGTCAAGGCAATAACGACCGGATTTTGAGTTTTCTAACGAGGGGAATAAAACCACTCGTTAAATAATAATAAAATTTAAATTTTAACGACCGAATAAAATTCCCTTCGTTATTTGTATTTTTTTACGACCGGATATTTATCCCTTCGCCAAATTTTGATCGTTAAAATTCAATTTTCTTGTAGTGGTGGAAGCCTCCAAGACGCCTCCAAGACACCTCCAGCTTGCCTATAATGGATATAACAGTGTTGTCTTAGGCTCACTGAGGCTAGACGACCTTTCCCAATGTTCTATTGGGTGGTGACTACAAGAAACCTCCTTGTTGCCCAAAATGGATGCACTTGTAATTTCTTACAATTTTTAACGAACCTCCTCCCGAAGGCCCTAAAAGCGGGCGGTTCGGGGCGCTCCGGGGTTCAGCGCGCGTCATAATGGGTTTTGTTACATGTTAAGTTTTATAATATGTAATACTGGAATTATAATGATGTAATTTTGTAAGGCATCCAGTGATAGATTTGTAAGACTCAATTTGTATATATATATAAGAAAGGTTTTGTAATACAACTCAGCAATGTAAATACTTTTGTTTATGAATGAATGAGTTTTGACAAATTTTTGTTTGGTTTAAGGTTTGGTTTTCCTCAGGATGAGATGTATGCGAAAGAAAGTTTTTGTTATCCCTGATTCTGTTATGTGTATATAAGTATGTATGGTAATGCATGTGTTATATTGAATGCATTCTACATGCTTGATTTCTGAGCGGTAGCAACCTTTGCCTATCGGGGCACTCACTTCTCTACGGAGGGTGAGCTTCCCTACGTGTAGGTAAGGAGTGTTACAAAAACTAAGACATTGGTCCTATTTTATTAAGGAAAATCTTATTTTATTGTACAAAAATCTTTTTGGCGACTTTTACATTAATGAGCATAAAATCAACTTTATTATAAGTGAAGTTCAAGTAATAATCAAAATTAAACTAAGGGAATAACAAATAATGGAGAAAAAGGTAATGAAGGGATGAATCAAACCAAGGGCCAATCCTTTAGCTTCCTAATCTCTGCCCATAAGCAACGCTCAATTAAAGGAAACATTATATGTCAAATAAAGAAAAAAGTAACAAGTTAGAAAAATAAATAAAACAAATAATCATAATAATGGAATTAAAATAGGCAGACAGAATATCAATATGGTAAAATAACATTAGAATAACACATAAAAATTAACATGCAAAAATAATATGAAAAGAAGTAACAAAAGAGATCAAAACAAACAAAAAGTAAAGGGAAAAGAAACATGGACGGCCTAAAAGAAGATGGACGGCCGTCGAAAGAGGCGGCTGACGGGAGGAAGGGAAGCCCACGATGACTTGTCCCTTGCTCGAGCGACGGGCATCGATTAGGCCTTCTTCCCGTCGGTCGACTCCAGGATATAAAAAAATGATTAAAACTCCATTGTTGCTTATCCAAGCTTTAATTCATGCATTTTTTTCACATACTCTTATCCCATTTTCACAGAATCATATTAAAATCAATTTATCGCCAAGATTTATCATACAAAAAATAAAAATAGTACAAATCAATAAAATCACATTTCATGCCATAATCTTGAATCAATGCAAAAGCTGGACTTTAAACCCAGAATGTTTACCCTCAGTATATTGATCTCTAAAGGGTAATGAAACAATAGGTCTCTTCCATGAATTTCACAAAATTTGTTGAAAATGAAGTGATGGTTTTCACTTTCTCTTTCTAAACTTCTCTCTAAAATTCTTTTTGAAAAATAATGTAAATTTGAGAGAACAAACCAAGAAAAGCAAATCGATTTCTCTTTCACAATCAGACTCTTCAATTTTTAAATAAAGAATGTGAAAGAAAACAAATTCGAAAGGAATTTTGCTCTTTAAAATTTATTCACCTAAAAATCCTCCCCCTTTCCTCTTTGAACTTCTCTATTTATAGGCTTTTAAATCCTTGAATTTTTGGATTTTGGATTGATTTCAGGAATGAAATCAGGCATTTTTTTATCTCAACAACCCTAAAATCCATCAATGACATTCCAAAAAATTAGCACTTTGATTCCCAAAAATAATTCAAGATTTCTCGCTAAAGGAAATCTAGAAATTCGCTATCAACTCACGACCGAAGGGGGCCCTCGCTCGAGGGATGGACGTCGATTGCGGAGGCGATACGAATTCCCGTCTTGCCCCTCAATAGTCCATCCCTATGGGGATGGGCATCCTATCGCGTAACGAACAGGAGTCCGTCGCTCAACAGGCCCCCCTCTGGCATGTGAAGCATCCACGAGAAGATAAGCACAACAAGTGCTCGACTGACGGGCATCCCTCGTGAGAGACGAGCATCGATCACCAAAAAATCAGATTATTGCTATTGAAAACCTTTTTTAAGTCCAATGAAAACACAAAAGGATATTGGTCAAAGATAACTTCAAAACTTTGCAAAATTCAACAACAAAAACCAGCAATTTCAGTTCTCTACCTGTAAAACAGGTATCTGTATCCTCATCGGGTAACTCTGATATTTGTTATCTCAGGACCCCATCTCTACACACACCCATGCACGTAAGCATGATGGTGTGACATTCGTCAACCGTTGATGTCAACAAATCCATGTACGTTTAAATTACATTTCAATAATATTTTTATTTATCATGTTAGTTAAAATTTATCAGTATTTAATTTATATAATTTGTTTTATGACAGAAGCAAATACAAGAGACTCTTCAACAGCAAATACAGAATTCTGAAAATGTTGATGAGAGTCAAACCTTCTACGTGGCATTTGGTGCTAGGGACCGCCGTGGATAGATTTTTGGCTCAGTTACTTTTGCTAACACTTGCTACTCGCAATCCTCGACATCTAGTACAGCTGCCTCTAGTAGGGCATCCGCACAATATGAGAGGGTACTTCAACTTGAAAATACAATACAAATGTTGATGGATCACATAACTCGTCTGTAACATCAAATGGATGAGATGCAAGCAAGAGGCAGCAGTTCATCCCAGCAGACTGATTGTCCACCTTTGCCAACGGCTTAGTTAGAGATTTTTTAATAATTTAGTATTTACAATTATTTAAGTTTATTATACATTAATACATTTTAACCTGAATAATTTGCTATAATTAATATATTTTCAGTTATATATTTTATTTGTCAATTATTAATTTTTTTATTTATTAACATTGATGATTTTATCATTAAAATATTAAATTTTTAAAAAATTATCATTAAAATTTTAATAAAAAAATAAATTTACTAAATTTCTCGACGGTATGCTATTTTACGTCGTTAAAAGTATGGATGGAATCCTTTTTCCATCGGTACCTTTACCGACGAAATATAGTATTCCATCGGTACCTTTACTAACGGATTTTTAATTTCCATCGGTAAAGGTACTGACAGAATATAGTATTATGTCGGTACATTTGCTGACGAATTTTAAATTTTGGTCAGTAAAAGTACCGACAGAATGATGTTTTTTATCTGTACCTTTAACGGTGAAAAAAAATAAATCCTTTAGGTACTTTTAACGACAGAAAAATTTTTTGCCGTTGTTTTTGTTGATAGAAAGTAAAAATCCATCAGCAAAGTTGCCGAAAATAGTTTTCACCATGGAATTGTCCGTTGGTAATGTAATGGCCCAAATTTGCCACAGATGGCATATAATGGCTTGAATACTAGTATAATATCGATCAGCGAATTCTGAAAAGTGTATAGTATGGTTTGGGTGTGAAAATACCTATAATTAGGCCTTGAAATTCAGTGGAGTTATAAGGTTAAACGTGCTCGGGCCAGGGAAGCCTAAGGATGGGTGACCTCCAAGAAACCTGGTAGAGAAAAATATTTTATTGGACCATTGGAATATACAAGTTATAAGGAGTCTGGTAATATAATTTGGAGTAAAAATGAGGTCAGATAAGTCCCTAAAAGTCAAAAAGAAGAAAAGCCTCTAATTCGATTCAAATAGTAATTAGTTTGACCAAAATTTGACCGAGATTTTAAAAATAGTAAATGACATCTGAAAATTTAGTTGAAGGCCTAGATAGACTTAGAATAGTGTGTAGAATAGTTTGGTAGTGAAAAATAATTTTTATGGTGACACTAAAAAATGGATGAATCGAACCATTTTAATTGAACTGAACTGGAAATGGACCCTGCTTAAGATGGAATCAAGGTCAAATGAGCTATTAAGGGCAAAATCGAAGTTAAGAATGAAAAGTGAACCGACCTGGTTCAAGCAGTGAATCGAACAGGTCGGATCGGTTTGACCACAATTGGCCGGTTTGACCAACAGTTGACCGAGCTCTAAATGGTGTTAAACATCCCTGAAAAATTATCTGAAAGCATAGATTTGCTTAAAATATTGGGGAGAATTAAATGGTAATCAAAAATAAATTTTACTGTGAGACAGAAAATTAAGTTATCGAATTGGTAAGAAATTACTGAACCGGGAAATGGTCTCCGATTAAGCAAAAATTTGACATGAAGGCTAAGATATATATTTTAAGAATTATGGAACTGATTTTGGGAATAATTGAGCTTGGAATGTGAGAGAAATAATTTTGGATTAGAAAATGGGCTTATTTGTAATGACCCGGAATTCACGCTAGTAGTATTGAGTGTGATTAGGGTAATTAAGTGAGTTTAATTTAGGATTTATAATTTTAGGACTAAATTATAAATGCGAATTAAGGACTTAATTGCATAAAATAAAATAGTTTAGGGACTAAAGAGTAATTTTGCATGATTAGTGTTAAGTGGAAGTTAATTAAGTTAAGTTAGGTTAATTAGTTTTAATTGAAGGTTACTGAAAACCATGTGTCAAGCTTGACTTGTGACATCTAGCAATTGCATGCATATATATATGTTTAAAGAGGCAAAACTTGTCTTTTGCTCTTCAAGTGGGTCGGCCAACTAAGGTGAAAACTGCATATTGTTCCCTCTCGGACAACCAAGGTGGAAACTACATATCGTTCCCTCTTTCTTTTCATCTCACTTCTTCACACCAATCTTTCATCTTTAGAGTTAGCTAGATTGGCTTCAAGAGGGCTTATTCGATTGTTAAGCTACATCGAGTTTTAAAGGTAAGATTGAGTTTGGTTTCCTTCTCCTTTAGATATGGATTTCAGTTCATGGCTCTAATTTCGTTTTGCATGTGTGTGTATTGTTGGTTTGAAAGTTGGAGAATCAAGTAGGAAAGCATTGGGTAAAGAGAAGGCTACTTGATTTGGTGAAGATTGAAGGAGTTAGCTTCTAAAGGTTTTGGATTTTCTTTTAACTCTTTATTAGATATATGGTTAGTTAGTTGGGTGATTTATGGGTTTAAAGGGTTCAATAACTCTTTTATTGGTAAATTATGTTTGAGATGGTATGGTTGTGTTGATGAAGTTTTGTAATGAATTGAAGTCATACCATGTTATGATTGTTTGTATGTTGGTTATGTTAGTTTTAATAAATGCCATTAGAAAATTGCATGTAGGTGTTTATTTGGTTGAAAACCCTTGTTGGTTAAGTGGTGTCTTTATTGGTTTGAAAGTCATACCTATTGAGATAGGAAAGTGCCTAAGAGAGATAAGCGTGGTTGGAGATTGAATGTGTAATTCAGGCTATGGTCGCGAGCGCGACAGAGGGCTCCGTAGCGTAGAGTTTGCTTAATAGTGTTCTGTTACGAGCGCAACAAAAGCATTTGTTATGTTCTATTGCATTTGTGACTTGTGCCATGAGTATGACAGAAGGCTTTGTCAAGCTCTGTCGCGAGTGTGGCAGTGTCCAAGTGACAAATACTTGTTAATTGGTTCTATTTAGTGTGAATTATGGTATTTGGCCTATAAATATCTTTACACATGGTAATGATAAGTGTAGTTGTTCATATGAATATTAAGTGGATTAACTGTTTAGCCTGTAATCTAGTCATAGATAGGTAGGCATGCCTATAAGGGTTAGCGTCCGCAGCTGCCAGTGTTGGTACCCGTTTGGTATCCAGTGTCAATACCGTTTGGTATTTAGTGATTTGAGATTTGCATATCTCCAGTGATAATATTATTTTTCCCCAGTATTTAGTGATCAGTACCTGAGTGGTATCCAGTGTTCCCGTTATCCACTGTTGTATTGATTCAGGCTATACTAAAATTATTATTTCATTGATTGTTTATAATTCCATATTATATGTAATATTTGTCATGATATAGTAACAATTCAGAGTGTATTGCATTGATAACATGTAGTGGTGATAATGACGTGAAGAATGTATTATTGAATATTTGACTTATTATTTATTTATAGCATGTTATATTATTATATGTTAATTTGTGATTTCCTATAGTAGACCTTGTTCTATTTGTATCCGCACTGAGCCATAGCTCAGCACAGGTGTTTGTCTCCCGTATAGGTTTATAGCTTGGAAGCTCAAGTTTTTGAAGGAACATCTGCTGGCCACTAGGAGAAGTCTTCAAGTCTTCTAGTTAGGTTTAATCTTTTGTAGTGTATAGATAATGTTCCATTTTTATTTGTACATCAAGAATATGTAAATGTATATTATAAATTTTGTACTTATTAAATGTAAACTTTAATTAGCTAATATTAATGAAAAATTTTTACATGTGTTGTTTTTAAGTTCACCTTATATTAGCTTGAATAATTATTGTTAATATGTTATGAAAGAGTAAGCGTCTGTAGCACTCCTATATCCTCCATAAGTGTATTTAGTGTGTTACATTATTAACCTAAATGGGCTTTTGGGTTGGCCCAATTGGTTAAACCAAGCCCAAGCCCAATCAAGACCCATATATAAGGCTAAAATATCTTCCATTTTCCAGATTTCTCTTCAGCCTTCTCCTCCTTCTCCTTGGCCGAATGGTGTTCTTCTTCCTTTTCTTGAATTTTCATCATTCTGCTTTCATGTTCTAACCAAATCCGACATTTCCAAGTAAAATCCAGCCTCTCTTTTCAATGATAGTAACCTCTAAGGTTCATTTGATGTAAAAGAAGTGGGAAAAAGTAAGTGGAGAAGGTTATGACCTAAAATTGAGGTATGTAAAGTTTATGTTTTTAAGTTCGTTTAAAGGTTCAAATAGGTATTTTAGGATGTTTAGAGCATGTTTATGTGATTATCTTGCAAAAAGGAAGCAAGATTTTGAGTAGATCTTGATGAATATATTCGGCCACTTTAGGGTTTTAATGGAGAGAAAGGATTTTCAAGCAGCAAAGGCATGAAAGCATGTTTAAGATGTGGAGAACAAGAAAATAAGATTAGTGGATACAATATCCTCATTTTTCCATGTTAAAAGTATGATTTATAGTTATGTTTAAATATAAAGTATGTGAAATAGTGTGTGTTTAATTGAATCAAACCATATAGTCATATTTAGGAAGGTTAAAAAATGAGATTTTAAAAGATTAAAATGAAAAGAAATAAACTTTATACCATGGACAACATGTAGGCCTAATAGTATGTATAGGTATACATAAGTGTACTTGAGATCTAATGTCATATAATTGTGTATTTGGACATATTAAAATGTAATCGAGTTAATGAAGTAATAAATGAATGGAAAACAAAGTAGAGGAGAAAAATAGAGGCTTGGCCGAATGGTTATTTAAAGAATACTAAGGTATATTTTATGGTTTAATGTAAATAAATGGTATAAAAATGTTAATTAAGATATAAACTAATTAATGAAAATGGAGTGAAGAATAAATTTAGAAGGTGATTTGGTTATGTTAGCCGAATGGTAAACTTGGGTGAATTAATGTATATTTTGATTATATATTAAGTATAAAGGCATAAAATGAATATATGATGGAAATTGAATGTATATTAATGATTTGGGAATAATTGGAATTAAATCGAATATTTTCTAATTGATGATTATATTCTGTTTATAATGAAAAGTATATAATGAGTTATGTTTAATTCATGTCATGGCATGATTGATACTAAAATGGAATGATTAAGTGATTTACAAATGATTTGATGGTAAAAAAATGGAATGGTATGGTTATGTTCCTGTAACACTCTTATCACATCCATACAATACATATACTACAATACTCATTCAACAGCAGTAAATTTTTTTTTTTCATTCATCCTATATTTTCCATGTTACTAACTATTCACATTCAAAGCAATTCAAACATTACAATTATCATGTTACGTCATTCAATAATCCTCTATAACAGTCCTCAAGTCATTAATACACAATACAAGAATCAAATCTAAACTGTTACAAATACATGCCACTAACAATAACCACATACTCTTCTTAGCTTCAAGCCGGAGGTCTGATCGGATCCCAATGCTAACAGCACGCCTGCTCCTCAAATGTCTTCCTCGATACCTGTACGCAGTCAAGTAAATTATGTGCTGAGCATTAAAAATGCCCAGTAGTGATTACGAATCTAAAGATTTCTAATTCTAACCTAGGCACATACATACACGCATACACTTTTGGTCTTCACTTCTAGGCTTAACAGTGTCATAACACTATCTAGTCCTTCATCTATCATCAATTTCTTAATTTACTATTCCTGTGACTTAATTAAAATTTTACTCTATTTCTTACTTTACATTCTTAACTGATGACCTTACTCACAAACCATCTACTTTGGCCTTTTTAATTTATTCTTTAACTTATTACTATTTTAACCCTTAACTTTAATATTGTTCACTAATCCTCTCATTCAACCTCTCTGCTTTTCATTTATGTTGTCTTCTCATTTCTTATAACTAATCAATCCTATCACTTCATTTATTTTCTTAAAATCATTCCATTCACTTCATTTCACTTCGTATACTTCAATATTGCATTGTACCTTAACTAAATTCTCCATTCCACTTAAAACACTCATTAAACTTTGGCCAGTGTCATTTATATTTATCAGTCCTTACTAAGCCATTTTTCTCAGTTAGTTCACTTACTCACTCATGTGGTTATTTTCATTTATTAATCCTATTATTTAACTTAATTACTCATTTTTTTACTTTATTTACAATTTTGCCCTCTATTGGTCACTCACCTACAATTATGGCATTAACTTTATTTATTTCATTCTTATTCATTTGATCCATCATTTCATTTCTCATTCCATTCGATTAAACACCATCACCATTTCTTGTACATTTCTCTACATTAGACATGTCAATTTATGTTTTAGTCCCTGTTTTATCAATTTCAGGACAAATTACATTTTTGTCCTTCTTTAGACTTTAATTACAGAATTGCCATTAGTTAACTTAGTTTTCACATTTAATTCACTCTTTGGCTTATAAATTACATATTGGTCCTTACATTGTAATTTTTACGTCAAATTACATTTTAGTCCTGGCATTCTTTTCATAATTGTCACTTTAGTTTCACTTTTCTTTTACATATGACTTGTTGACTTACTTTTACACCCAATTATAGTTTTACCCCTAAACCTATATCAAATTACAATATGCTCCTCCAATTAACTTTTACTTACAATTTTTCAATTTATTAACTATATTTATACATTTATCCACTTCTTTACTCGTAATTTACCAATCAGTCTCACGACTAATTATTTTTGCGATAAATTACGCTTTAGTCCTTGAACTTTTTATTTTCTTTCATTTGAGTACTTTCTTACTCAAATTATCATTTTCATTTCAATTATTACATTTTCAAGTCATTTCACTAATATCACCCGCTTAACTCATTATTTGGGTAAATTACCTTTTCTACTCTAAACTTTTCATTTCTTTTCAATTAAGTCCTTTTTCATTCAAACACTCATTTTTTATTTTGCTTTTTACAATTTTCATATCACTTTTACAATTATGCCCCTAGTACAAATCCCGGTAGAAAAATCTGCAGACTGGATATACGGAACGTGAACCCAAAGGTCCACAATAGTACAGTAGGGAATGATCCCAAAGGACTATTCAGACAGTATTACAAAATAATATAGTACAATAAGCATAGAATGCAAACATATCTATGCACTATAGGAGACCATCGCGAATCTGCCATAGTAAAGCAAGTCATCATGACTTCCACTGCAGTATCAGTAAAGTGTCCCTATGGTTAGCCACACATATCCTGAACTAGATCAGATTGCCAGACACACTAAGAATAATTACTTTCTTAATAGACTTTTAAATCCACTTGTCATATCCCGTTTGCCCCCTAGTCGAATGAGCCAATTGTGTGTGTGTATAATTGCATGAGTTGGCATCATGTAAGGGTATTCTGGTAATTAAGCATGTTTTGTGGGTTTGTTCATGCGTGGGAATGCATATAGAAATATTGTGTGCATTTTGAAATTATAATCATTTGCATGTGAGTACACCATAGTAGGACATATTATTTAGGTGTCTCATTGTGTGTGTGTTGTGCATACAATTGTAGGGTATGTTGTAGTTGAGAGAGTCTAGTGTGTGTGTGTGACATAAGCATCTGTGGTGTGAGTGACCAAATCCCTTCACTAGTGGATTGACACATGTCTTAGGTTAAGAAAAGAAAAAGGAAAAGAAAAGAAAGGGGAAATCAGATTTTCTTCACTTGTTTCCCATTCATCACCGTCCCCTCCCTCTTCTCTTCTTCTTCTTCTTCTTCTCTTTTGAGCCTTAGTGAGATTCAAGGGTTGCTAGTGGGGTTTTGATCATCTCTTAGTGTTTATTGGTAAGTCTTATGCATTCATTTTGCTTTTGTACAATTCTTCATCTCCTTCCCTTGCATTTTCTATTTTGGGTTTTTAAGTTAGGGTTTGAGTTGGTGTATTTTGTGCTTTGTTGCTTAGTTGATCCTCCAAGAGATCCTAAAGGCAAGGAGGTCGCTGGATCTAGTGGAACTAAACACTAGGAGCTAAGGATTTGAGGTTTGGGAATTTCTAATTTGAATGTGTGTGTATGATTATCTATTCTTGAGAAATTCTGGAAATTTGTGATGGATATTATGTTATTGTGGTTTATATGCTATGGGATTAGTATTGGTTGAATGATTGAGCTTAGATTGTGGAGTTTTAAACTCATATTGTGATTTTGGGTAAAATGATGATGAAAAGTGAGGTATGTTAACTTGAGGAATTTGATTGTATAGATGATGATATTCTTTGAATTCTTATGTATGATTTGTTAATGGCATGACTCAATGATGTTGTATTTGAGCTTTTACCATTATTGGTGTGTGAATTTGATGATTGAAGTGAAAGTTTTGGGATTGTTGGCTGGAAAAGACCTGGAAATCGCACTGAGAGATCGCATCTGGGCATGGGTCACGGTGGCAAACAATTTGGTCACCACCGTGAGCCACGAACCAGATGCATTCTGCTGTGAAGCTTGGTATGTCACGGTGGCAACCAATCTGGTTACCACCGTGAGGTATCCAAACCTTGGTTTCTGCCTGGGCAGTGGGTATGTCACGGTGGCAACCCATTTCGTTACCACCGTGAGATACCCAAGTTTTCGATTTTGTTTGGTTGCTTTGGTATGTCACGGTGACAACCATTCTGGTTACCACCGTGAGGTACCCCAGACTTGCTTTCTGCCAAGGATCCCTGGTATGTCACGGTGGCAACCAATCTGATTACCACCGTGACCTACCCTGTTTTTGCAATAAAACCCTTTTAGTTCCGCATGTTTTGGGGATGTTAACTTATGGATTTTAGTATGCAATACTATGTATTTTGAACTATAATTATGTGTGTTATGATCATCATAGAATGTGAATTCTTCGCTTTTCATAATTTTTAACTATGGCCATTTCTGTATAATTCTCCGCCTGCCAGAGTCAGTCTAGTGGATAGTTAGGCATGCCTAATAGAGTCTTTGCTGCAGCTTCTGTTTCGTTTCTGTTTGGACCCCGATCAGGTCCCCGAATGGTTCCCCGCGAACCCTTGAATGAACGGATCTTGTTTAAGATCCCCTTTGTAATGTTTTGTAAAAGTTAAATGTAAAATGAATTTCCTCGGCTCGTACCCATAAAGTACTATCGGTATCGGCTCGTACCCGTAAAGTACTGTTCGTATACTCGTTATCCACTACCTTGAGTCAGCAGGTGTTTTAGTGTTTCAATGCTTAAATTGTTTGTATGAATTGCTCCATAGGCAAAAACATGTTTTATCCTTATGGATTCAATAATGAAAAGTATAATCTGTTATGAGAATATGATTATTGATATGAACCTTCTGATGAATGGCTATATGTACTTACGCATGTGAATGGTTGTCTTTATGCTATGTGTGTTTTCCCCACTAAGCGTTTTTCGCTTAGCACGGTGTGTTTACCCGTGCAGGTGCGGAAGGAGTTGCTTTTGGGAGAGTCGTCGCCATCAAAGCCAACACAGCAGGGTCTTAGAGTAGGGCTTATTTTTGTAGCGTTATGATTCTTTTTGTATAGAACTCTCTTATTTTTGGTTTTGTAACAGCTTCCGCTTATGTATATGTATTTTTGGGGATTGTAATTATCTGTTGTTTCTCTCAGTTGATCAGAACAGTAATGTAATGCTTCTATTATATTAATGCATGATCAGCTTTCATGAATGGTTTTGTATAATTTTAAATTACCTGGTATTTTCTTATGTATGTTTATAGATGAGTGTATGTGTGTTATGTATCTGTGTGGTGGCACCTTTACTCCTACGGCACCCCACTCCTTATCGGATGGGATCGCTTGAGTATGGGTAAGGGGTGTTACAAGTTGTGATATCAGAGCCCCGGTTTAGGCGTTTCTGGGTGATTGTTTATGTGATGCTATGTGTGCATATGTCTATGTCTAGGGCTGTGTTGGCTGATGTGGTTGTCCTCTTATTTGTTAGATGAATTCTGATTCTGCTCATAGTGCGCTCGAGGAGTCCGCTGAAAGTGTGAACCCTCCAGCGGTAGATCCGTCTGTCTCTGTTTCGGTGTTGGCTCAACGTGCTAGGGTCCAACCCGAGGCTACTGCCATGCCTTTTGAGGCGATGCTCAGATTGCATCAAGACATGGCTCGAGTTCTGGAAAGAGTGACTGCCCCGAAAGCTCCGATAGTGAGTTTGAGAAGAGCTGGTGTCGAGGATTTTTATGGGACCGGACTTGATGAATCTGAGTTGGCCGAGAAGTGGCTAGATAAAGTTAAGAGAGCTTTGAGAGAAGTTAGGTGTCCTCCCGATCAACAAGCTGAGTGTGCTGTGGCTTTGCTTCAAGGTCCAGCATACGAATGGTGGGAGTTGGTGAGTAGGCAACCTCAGATGCCTGACCCTCTGACATGGGATTTCTTTGATGAGCAGTTTACTAAGAAGTATGTGACTCAAGCTTATAAGGACGCAAGGTGGGCGTAGTTTCTGAGTTTGAGGCAAAGGGCCTTGTCGGTTGCGGATTATGAGAAGGAGTTTAACCGGCTGTCTCGTTATGCTCCGCGTGGGGTCATGACGGATGATTTCAGATGCAAGCACTTTGAGGCCGGGTTGAATGATTCTTTGAAGATTGCTTTAGTTTCTTTGATGTGTATGCCGGGGGTACAGTATTATCAGATTGCTGAGGCTGCTTTGAGGGCAGAGAAGGCGGAAACTTTGATTAGAGAGAGAGCTCAGCGCAGGAGTTCTGCTAGAGGTGGTGTTTCCTCATCTTCGGGTAAGAGGTCTAGAAACCCGCAAGATGATCCTTCGACTGGTTTGGCTACCAGAGGGAGAAGGCAAGGGTCAGCTGCAGTGTCTGGTTCTGGTAGGGGTGGCCAGTCTGATGCTGCACCCGTTTGTTCGAACTGTAATAAGGCTCACCGGGGTGAGTGTAGGTGGCTCACTGGTGGGTGCTTTAGGTGTGGGAGCACCGAACACCGTGTGGCTAATTGTCCTCAGACGGGTGAAGATTCGGGTCCTAAAGGAGGAGCTAGTAGAGTTGGATCAACTGCTTCTCAGGCTACGAGAGGTAGAGGTAGAGGTAGAGGTCGAGGCGGTCGACCTAGAGAAGGAGCTGGTTCTGAGACAGTTGAGCGTCCTCCCCCAACGGCTGCTAGAGCGTATGCAGTTAGAGCCAGAGAGGAGCAGGATGCCCCTGATGTGATTGCTGGTAAGTTCCTACTCCATGACACTGAATTATATGCTCTAATAGATCCTGGTTCCACACACTCATATTTGTGCACGCATAAGTTTATTGATAAGTTGCATGTGGTAGAACAGTTAGACTATGAGATATGTGTGACCAATCCATTAGGGCATAGTGTCAGTGTGAGTAGAGTTTATAGGAATTGTCCGTTGATGGTTGAAAGTGTTGAGTTCCCTGTGGATTTGATAGAGTTACCCTTCAGAGAGTATGATTTGATTTTGGGTATGGATTGGTTGGGCATGCATCGAGCCGTGGTCGATTGTCATAGAAAGACCTTCGTGCTTCGGGATAGGAACCGTGTAACACCCCAAAACCACCCCAGTAGTTTGAGCCTGTTCGTGTCGAAATGTGTGTATTAAATTGGTTTATTTATTGTATATGTGTGTGTATTAGTTGGGAAGAGGAATTAGACTAGAGTATATGGGAGTGTATAGAAGTAAATGTATGAATAGGAGTTAGCTTAGTGTGTATAGGCAAGTATGGGAGTAGGATGTGTAGATGGCATGTGGCTTAAGGAGAGTGTGACATGTGGCAAAGAGGATAAGTGGGCATTTAATGAAGTTTGGTGAAGAGTGAGAAATCAGCTTTTCCTCTCAATTTTCTCGTTCTTCTTCCTCCTTCACGCCACCCTCTTCCATATCTTTTTCTTCTTTCTTTGTTCTTCTCTTTTCTTGACCGATCTTGCTCCCTCTCCTTTCCCTTGAGTGATTAAAGTTGGTTGGCTTGTTGATCTTGAAGTTTCTAGGTGAGTTGGGGTTTTAGATTTTCTTCTTCTTCCTCTTCTCTAGGTTTTAGTTATATGTATTTTGTTTATGGGTTGTTTTAGAATTGATCTTGATTGCTATGGGTTTGTGGTTCAGAAGAGGCTCCTAGATCGGATAAAGGAAAAGGAATAGCCAGCGGAAGTGGAGCTCGCGATTAGGAGCTAAGGAGAGAAGGTTTGGGATTGTTTATCTTTTTGTGCATTTTTGTGATTTGAGTTTGATAAATGTGTTTTTACTTTGATTGAGATTATGAGTTGTGTTGTTATAACTTGAATTGAAATTGGTGTGATATGTAATGTGAAAGAATGAATATTGTTGAAGGATTGATAAGAAATTATGTGAATAGTTATAATTGTTGTCAAAATTGCTGTTTTGGAAATTCTTCGAATTGGACATGTAATTGACTCGATTTGATTGAGATAAATGGTGACAAAGTTGGGTTTTTATTTAGGTTATGAGATGTAAATGCTTGGATTGCTGAATTTTGAGTTTTGGAATTAATTTTGGAAGTTTGGAAGTGAATGTTGTGTGAATTCTGCAGAATTTGGGCGTAAGAGCTGGAAAACCCGTGTCTGTCGCGATCGCGACACTGTCACGAGCACGACAGAGCGTGGAGGTTTCGGCCCTCGCGCCGGCGCGAGAAGTGTCGCGCCAAAGAACTCGAGGGAGCTCTCTGTCGCGAGCGCGATAAGTGTCGCGAGCGCGACAGAGTGCTCGAGCTCCAAGCTTGTGCGAGGTTCTCTTCTGTCGCGAGCGCGACAAGCCTCACGAGCGCGACAGAAGAGCAATCCCTACGTCCTCTCGCGACCACGAGATCTCTCGCGATCGCGAGACGAGGCGGGGAAGTGGAGCTTGGCTTCTGTCGCGAGCGCGACAATCGTCGCGAGCGCAACAGACGTGACTTCCAAATTTGATTTCTTCTCCTTTTTGCTTAAAGACTTGGTTTCTTTTGCATGTGCCCTGTGATGTAAAACCTTGAATATCTAATTAAATGAATAATATGTATGTTAATTTGACAAGATTTGGTATAACCTGCTAATGTCGAATAAGTGGATAGTTAGGCATGCCTAATAGAGTTATGTGCCGCTGCAGCTATATGTACGACTTGGACCCTGATCAGGTCCCACGAATGGATCCTCGCGATCCCTCTGTTTGAATCTTTCCTAAGATTCCACGTAAAAACGATTTGAAAACAAAGTAAAAAGAATGATTTGATACCTTCGGGTATCTATATGTCCACAAGATGATATCGATACTCTCAAGTATCTATATGTGTACTCGTTATCCACTCATTGTGATTAAGCAGGTGTCATTGTATTTTGTACAAGAATCTTTGGATGAGAATGCTAATATCTGAATTAACTATGTATGATTATATGCGCATAATTGTATTGTTTTTATGCGTTTCCTGTTACTGTCACTGTGAGTGACGGTCATGTATTGTGTGTGTCCCCACTAAGCGATTTCGCTTAGCACGGGTGTTTATCCGTGCAGGTGTGGAAGGTTTTCGATTGCCTCGGGTTGAGCGTGTCACATCGGGAAGGCCAACGCAATTAGAGTTTTGAAGTTTTATAGTATAGGCTTTCCTTTATTTTGTAATAGATGTAATGTTTTGTTAGCCCTTTTGAACAGTATATATTGGGCTTTTGTAAATTGTTTCTTTTTTTTTGTAATCTGTAATATGTAAAGACCTTCTTTTGGTATATCAATAAAGTATACAGTTTGTTCAAAATCATTCTTCTCTGTATTGAAGTTTTTAATTATTTCCGATATGTCGCTCTATATATGTAACGTTTGTATGTTTAAACTAGTGGGGTGTGACACTCCTATCTATCCAGGGAGGCCTCTCTTCCAATTTGTATGGAAGTCTCCTTGGTATAGGTTGGGGTGTGACATTAGGTGGTATCAGAGCTTTTGGTTTAAATGTTACTGGGTTTCAGTATGTTAGTTAGTTGTTGGAGTTGTGTTGGCCTGATGCGCACTGCGTTTATGTTTTGTAGTTATGGAGTCCGCTCGAGGATCGCTTGAGGGGTCAGCGGAAAGTGCGAATCTCCAAGAGCAGGATCCCTCAGTTTCTGGTCCGGCTCAACCTCCTAGGGGTTATCCTGAGGTGCCTTTGGGACCAATGGAAGAGATGCTTCAGAGTATGACAAGAGTGCTTGAAAGGGTAACAGCGCCTAGTGCACCTATTGAAAGGCTAAGAAAGCATGGTGCAGAGGATTTCTTTGGTACTGGTATAGATGAATCTAACAAGGCAGAGATGTGGTTAGAAAAGATAGCCAGAGTACTTAAGGAGATAAGATGCCCACCGGAGCAAGAAGTGGAGTGTGCCTTGTCTTTATTACAAGGTTCAGCTTATGATTGGTGGAAGTTGGTGGCTAGTCAACCGCAAGTTCTTGAACCGATATCATGGGAGTTCTTTGAGGATGAATTTCAGAACCGGTATGTGACCAAAGCTTATAAGGATGCTAAGTGGGCACAGTTTCTCACTCTTAAGCAAAGAACAATGTCTGTGGCTGAGTATGAGGATGAGTTCAATAAGCTCAGTAAGTATGCGCCGCCAAGGGTCCTTACAGAAGAGTTTCGATGTCAGCATTTCGAAGCAGGTTTGAATGAGTCGTTGAAGGTGATGCTAATTTCATTGATGTCGGCTCCAAATGTAAGGTATTATCAGTTAGTTCAAGCAGCCTTGAGGGCGGAGCGTTCTGAGCATATAGTGAGAGAAAAGGCTCAAAGAAGAAAGTCTGCAAGAGGTGGTTCTTCTTCAGGCAAGAGAGCGAGGGAATCGCAAGGAAACTTTGCTGATGAATCTACAGCTAATCCGGCCCCTAGAGGGAGAAGACAGGGTTCTTCTAGGGGATCGGGCTCAGGTAGAGGAGATGGTCCTCCTCGATGTTCTCATTGTAATAGACAACATTGGGGTGAATGTCGGTGGTTAACAGGAGGCTGTTTTAAATGTGGCTCTACGGACCATTTACTTGCAAATTGTCCGAATCGACTTGGAGATCCTTCGGGACAACAAGAAGGGAGCCGAGCTGGATCTAATATACCCCAAGGAAGTCGTAATAGGGGTAGAGGAAGGGGTCGAGGTGGACGGCCTCGTGATAGAGAAGCCTCAGAATCAGTAGATCGCCCTGTGCCATCATCTGGTAGGGCTTATGCTATGAAGGCCCGAGAGGAACAGAATGCTCCTGAAGTGATTGCCGGTAAGTTCTCTTTGCTTGATTCTGAAGTCTATGTTTTGATTGACCCGGGCTCTACCCATTCTTATGTGTGTTCTGGTAAGTTGTGGGATAGTTTGGGTAGTGAGGAGAAGATGGAATATGAGATTTGTGTATCCAGTCCGTTGGGTCAGAGTGTTATGGTTAATCATGTATGTCGGAAGTGTCCTTTAAAGATTCAGGGTACCGAGTTTGTAGTAGATCTGATTTGTCTGCCATTCCATGAGTTTGATATTATTCTGGGAATGGATTGGTTGGATAAGCACCGTGCAGTGGTAGATTGTCATAGGAAAATCATGGTTTTGAGAGATAAAGATCATTTGCCTGTTATTGTGAAGGGAATTGGAAGCAGTTCTTTGCATAATGTGGTATCAGCTATGAAAGTTAGAAGATTTATCAGGAAGGGATGTGAAGCGTTTTTGGCTGTGGTTTTAGACTCTCGGAGAAGTCAAGTTAAGATTCAAGATATTCCGATTGTAAGAAATTTTGTAGATGTTTTTCCGGAAGAATTACCGGGATTACCTCCCGAGAGAGAAGTTGAATTGTCAGTAGAGATTGTTCCAGGTACAGCTCCGATTTCTAAGGCTCCTTACAGAATGGCCCCAGTGGAATTGAAGGAATTGAAGAGTCAGTTGCAAGAGTTGTTGGATAAAGGATTTATTCGGCCAAGTGTGTCACCGTGGGGTGCTCCAGTGCTGTTTGTTAAGAAGAAAGATGGAACCCTTCGGATGTGCATTGACTATCGACAGCTTAATAAAGTGACTATTAAGAATAAGTACCCATTGCCAAGGATTGAAGATCTTTTTGATCAGTTGAGAGGAGCTGGGGTATTCTCTAAGATAGATCTGAGGTCAGGTTATTACCAGTTAGGGGTTAAGGAAGCAGATGTGGCTAAGACGGCTTTTCGGACAAGTTATGGTCATAATGAATTTTTAGTGATGCCCTTTGGTTTGACCAACGCGCCTGCAGCCTTTATGGATCTGATGAACCGAGTTTTTCGACCGTATCTGGATAAGTTTGTTGTGGTATTTATTGATGACATTTTGGTGTACTCTAGAGACCGTAAAGAGCATAAAGAACATCTTAAGTTAGTATTGCAAACGTTAAGGGATCATCAGCTGTATGCGAAACTCAGTAAGTGCGAGTTTTGGTTGAAAGAAGTGGCCTTTCTTGGACATGTGGTGTCAGCGGAAGGTGTGCGGGTTGATCCTAGCAAAATTGAAGCGATTGTTAATTGGATGCCTCCGAAGAATGTGCCAGAAGTGAGAAGTTTTCTGGGGTTAGCAGGGTATTACCGACGGTTTGTTCAGGGGTTCTCAGTATTAGCATCTCCTATGACCAAGCTACTTCGGAAGGATATCAAGTTTGTATGGACTGAAAAATGTCAAGCCAGTTTTGATCGTTTAAAGGAATTGTTGGTTAAAGCTCCTGTGCTCACACAGCCAGTTTCGGGTAAGGAATACACTATGTATAGTGATGCTTCGGGAATTGGGTTAGGTTGTGTTTTGATGCAAGGGAATAAAGTAGTAGCTTATGCATCGAGACAGTTGACGCCTCATGAGCGAAATTACCCGACTCACGATATGGAGTTGGCAGCGGTAGTGTTTGCGCTTAAGGTTTGGCGACACTACTTGTATGGAGAGACGTGCAGAATTTTCACCGATCACAAGAGTCTCAAGTATTTGTTAACTCAGAAGGAGTTGAATTTGAGACAGCGGAGATGGTTAGAACTCTTTAAGGATTATGATTGTATCATTGACTATCATCCGGGTAAAGCTAACGTGGTAGCGGATGCTCTTAGTAGGAAGTCTTTGTCTGCGTTACTGGCTAGTCGAGGCAGATGGAGATTTGATTCTGCAGGTGCTCTGATTGCTCAGCTTAAAGTTAAGCCAAGTTTGACATCAGAAATTGCAAAGGCTCAATTGGATGATCATGTGCTTCAGCGTGTTTGTCAAGCAGTGAAAGAGGGTAAGCAGTCTGAGTACTTAATAGACAGTGAAGGAGTGTTGAGGCACGGTAATCGGTTATGTGTACCTAATGTGGTTGAGTTAAGAAAGAAACTGTTGCAGGAAGCTCATTCCTCAGTCTTCACTATGCATCCTGGTGGAGACAAGATGTATCAAGACTTAAAGCAATACTATTGGTGGCCAGGAATGAAAAGAGAGATAACAGAATTTGTTTCAAGGTGTCTTACTTGTCAGCAAGTGAAAACCGAGCATCAAGTGCCATTGGGATTGCTTCATCCCTTACCCATTCCTCAATGGAAGTGGGATGACATCACGATGGATTTTGCATCTTGTCTTCCTATGACGCAGCGTAAGCATGATTCTGTATGGGTCATAGTAGATCGATTGTCGAAGTCTGCACATTTTCTACCAGTACGATTGGATTATTCGATGGACAAGTTGGCGGAACTGTATGTGGATGAGATCGTCCGATTGCATGGGATTCCATTATCCATTGTATCAGACCGAGATCCTCGTTTTACATCCAAGTTTTGGAAAGAACTTCAGACAGCTTTGGGAACACGGTTAAATTTCAGTACTGCTTTCCATCCACAGACCGATGGTCAGTCAGAGAGGGTTATTCAGATTTTAGAAGATATGCTTCGAGGTTGTGCTTTAGAGTTCTCAGGAAGTTGGGACCGGTATGTATCTTTGATGGAATTCGCGTATAATAACAGCTACCAAGTGAGTATTGGTATGGCCCCTTATGAAGCACTGTATGGACGGAAATGTAGAACACCAGTGTGTTGGACTGAACTGTCAGAAAAGGCTATGATTGGTCCGGATATAGTGCGGGATACCGAAGAGAAAGTGAGAGTTGTGCAACAGAACTTAAAAGCAGCTAAAGACCGACAGCGTTCCTATGCAAATTTGAAGCGTAGAGATATTCAGTATGAAGTGGGTTATAAAGTTTTCTTGAAAGTGTCACCATGGCGTAAGGTTCTCCGTTTTGGTAAAAAAGGCAAGCTAAGTCCCCGTTTTATTGGACCATATGAAATTCTGAGGAAAGTAGGTCCAGTAGCGTATCAGTTAGCTTTGCCTTTGGAGTTAGCTAGACTACATGATGTTTTCCATGTGTCTATGCTTCGGAGATATCGGTCGGATCCTTCGCATGTATTACCAGTGCAAGATATTCGGATTCAGTCAGACTTTTCTTTTGATGAAGAACCGAAGAGGATTTTGGATAGAGAAATCAGACAGCTTCGGAATAAGCAGATACCGTTAGTCAAAGTTCTGTGGCAGCATCACGGTATTGAAGAAGCTACATGGGAACCAGAGGAAGCTATGAGATTACAATACCCTCAGTTATTCGGAACAGGTATGAATTTCGAGGACAAAATTCTGTTAAGTGGGGGAGTATTGTAACACCCCAAAACCACCCCAGTAGTTTGATCCTGTTCGTGTCGGAATGTGTGTATTAAATTTGTTTATTTATTGTATATGTGTGTGTATTAGTTGGGAAGAGGAATTAGACTAGAGTATATGGGAGTGTATAGAAGTAAATGTATGAATAGGAGTTAGCTTAGTGTGTATAGGCAAGTATGGGAGTAGGATGTGTAGATGGCATGTGGCTTAAGGAGAGTGTGACATGTGGCAAAGAGGATAAGTGGGCATTTAATGAAGTTTGGTGAAGAGTGAGAAATCAGCTTTTCCTCTCAATTTTCCCGTTCTTCTTCCTCCTTCACGCCACCCTCTTCCATTTCTTTTTCTTCTTTCTTTGTTCTTCTCTTTTCTTGACCGATCTTGCTCCCTCTCCTTTCCCTTGAGTGATTAAAGTTGGTTGGCTTGTTGATCTTGAAGTTTCTAGGTGAGTTGGGGTTTTAGATTTTCTTCTTCTTCCTCTTCTCTAGGTTTTAGTTATATGTATTTTGTTTATGGGTTGTTTTAGAATTGATCTTGATTGCTATGGGTTTGTGGTTCAGAAGAGGCTCCTAGATCGGATAAAGGAAAAGGAATAGCCAGCGGAAGTGGAGCTCGCGATTAGGAGCTAAGGAGAGAAGGTTTGGGATTGTTTATCTTTTTGTGCATTTTTGTGATTTGAGTTTGATAAATGTGTTTTTACTTTGATTGAGATTATGAGTTGTGTTGTTATAACTTGAATTGAAATTGGTGTGATATGTAATGTGAAAGAATGAATATTGTTGAAGGATTGATAAGAAATTATGTGAATAGTTATAATTGTTGTCAAAATTGCTGTTTTGGAAATTCTTCGAATTGGACATGTAATTGACTCGATTTGATTGAGATAAATGGTGACAAAGTTGGGTTTTTATTTAGGTTATGAGATGTAAATGCTTGGATTGCTGAATTTTGAGTTTTGGAATTAATTTTGGAAGTTTGGAAGTGAATGTTGTGTGAATTCTGCAGAATTTGGGCGTAAGAGCTGGAAAACCCGTGTCTGTCGCGATCGCGACACTGTCGCGAGTGCGACAGAGCGCGGAGGTTTCGGCCCTCGCGCCGGCGCGAGAAGTGTCGCGCCAAAGAACTCGAGGGAGCTCTCTGTCGCGAGCGCGACAAGTGTCGCGAGCGCGACAGAGTGCTCGAGCTCCGAGCTTGTGCGAGGTTCTCTTCTATCGCGGGCGCGACAAGCCTCGCGAGCGCGACAGAAGAGCAATCTCTACGTCCTCTCGCAACCACGAGATCTCTCGCGATCGCGAGACGAGGCGGGGAAGTGGAGCTTGGCTTCTGTCGCGAGCGCGACAGTCGTCGCGAGCGCGACAGACGTGACTTCCAAATTTGATTTCTTCTCCTTTTTGCTTAAAGACTTGGTTTCTTTTGCATGTGCCCTGTGATGTAAAACCTTGAATATCTAATTAAATGAATAATATGTATGTTAATTTGACAAGATTTGGTATAACCTGCTAATGTCGAATAAGTGGATAGTTAGGCATGCCTAATAGAGTTATGTGCCGCTGCAGCTATATGTACGACTTGGACCCTGATCAGGTCCCACGAATGGATCCTCGCGATCCCTCTGTTTGAATCTTTCCTAAGATTCCACGTAAAAACGATTTGAAAACAAAGTAAAAAGAATGATTTGATACCTTCGGGTATCTATATGTCCACAAGATGATATCGATACTCTCAAGTATCTATATGTGTACTCGTTATCCACTCATTGTGATTAAGCAGGTGTCATTGTATTTTGTACAAGAATCTTTGGATCAGAATGCTAATATCTGAATTAACTATGTATGATTATATGCGCATAATTGTATTGTTTTTATGCGTTTCCTGTTACCGTCACTGTGAGTGACGGTCATGTATTGTGTGTGTCCCCACTAAGCGATTTCGCTTAGCACGGGTGTTTATCCGTGCAGGTGTGGAAGGTTTTCGATTGCCTCGGGTTGAGCGTGTCGCATCGGGAAGGCCAACGCAATTAGAGTTTTGAAGTTTTATAGTATAGGCTTTCCTTTATTTTGTAATAGATGTAATGTTTTGTTAGCCCTTTTGAACAGTATATATTGGGCTTTTGTAAATTGTTTCTTTTTTTTTTGTAATCTGTAATATGTAAAGACCTTCTTTTGGTATATCAATAAAGTATACAGTTTGTTCAAAATCATTCTTCTCTGTATTGAAGTTTTTAATTATTTCCGATATGTCGCTCTATATATGTAACGTTTGTATGTTTATACTAGTGGGGTGTGACACTCCTATCTATCCAGGGAGGCCTCTCTTCCAATTTGTATGGAAGTCTCCTTGGTATAGGTTGTCGTGTGACAAACCGAGCTCCTGTGTTTGTTAGAGGTTTGGGTGCGAGTTCCGTGCACAATGTGATTTCTGCAATTCAAGCTAAGAGGCTTTTGAGAAAAGGTTGTGAGGCTTTTCTGGCGGTGGTTTTGGATTCCAAGAGGGATCAAGTTAGGATTGAGGACATCCCTGTTGTCCGAGAGTTCAGTGATGTTTTTCCGAGTGACTTGTCGGGTTTGCCTCCGGAGAGGGATGTTGAGCTAGCCATAGAGATTATGCCGGGTACCACACCGGTATCGAAAGCACCTTATCGGATGGCTCCTGTGGAGTTGAGAGAACTTAAACTCAACTACAAGAGCTATTGTATAAGGGGTTCATTTGACCCAGCATATCTCCTTGGGGAGCTCCAGTTCAGTTTGTTAAGAAAAAGGATGGATCCTTGAGGATGTGTATAGACTACAGGCAGATTAACAAGGTCACAGTGAAGAATAAGTATCCGTTGCCCAGAGTTGAAGATTTGTTTGATCAGCTTCGAGGTGCCGGTGTGTTTTCCAAGATTGACCTACCGTCTGGGTATTATCAGCTCCGTGTTAAGGACGAGGATGTGGTTAAGACTGCATTTCGGACTCGGTATGGCCACTACGAGTTTCTTGTTATGCCGTTTGGTTTGACTAATGCTCCAGCGGCATTCATGGATTTGATGAATAGAGTGTTTAGGCCATACTTAGACCGGTTTGTAGTGGTGTTTATAGATGATATTTTGGTGTTTTCCAAGGATGAGACCGAGCATGAAGAGCATCTTCGGATGGTTTTGCAAGTTTTGAGAGAACATCGACTGTTTGCCAAGTTAAGTAAGTGTGATTTTTGGATTCGGGAAGTGTCATTTTTGGGCCATATAGTTTCAGCCAAGGGTATCCAAGTGGATCCAGCTAAGATTGAGGCGATAGTGGATTGGAAAGCGCCTAGGAATGTTCAAGATGTGAGGAGTTTCCTTGGTTTGGCGGGTTATTATCGACGGTTTGTGAAAGGTTTCTCTGTGATTGCAGCCCCGATGACCAAATTATTAAGGAAAGGAGTTAAGTTTGAATGGTCGGATAAGTGTCAAGCTTGTTTTGAGAGACTGAAGCAGTTGTTAGTTGAAGCTCCTATACTAACTCCACCCACCTCGGGTAAGGAGTTTGTTATGTATAGTGATGCTTCAGGTGTTGGTTTGGGATGTGTTCTGATGCAGGAAGGTAAGGTTGTGGCTTATGCTTCCCGACAGTTAAAGCCGCATGAGAGGAATTATCCGACGCATGATCTTGAGTTAGCAGCAGTTGTCTTCGCTTTGAAGATTTGGCGTCATTATCTCTACGGAGAGAAGTGCAGGATCTTTACGGACCACAAGAGTTTGAAGTACTTTCTGACTCAGAAGGAATTGAATATGAGGCAACGTCGTTGGCTTGAGCTGTTTAAGGATTACGATTGCATTGTGGATTACCACTCGGGTAAGGCCAATGTAGTCGCGGATGCATTGAGTAGGAAGTCAGTTTCTGCCTTGTTTTTGAGGCGGCTTAGATGGAGGTTTGGTTCTGATGGGGCGTTGATAGCTCAGTTGAGGGTCAAGCCTACTTTGAGGCAGCGGTTAGTTGATGCTCAGAAGGTGGACGAGAGACTTCAGCGGATTGTGCAAGAAGTCAGTTCGGGTAAGCAGTCAGAGTTTTCGGTTCAAGATGGGGTTCTTTTGTTTGGAAACCGTTTGTGTGTGCCGGATAGTGAAGAGTTGAGAAGACAGATTTTGGATGAGGCACATAGTTCAATTTTCACCATGCACCCTGGCAGTGTAAAGATGTACCGGGATTTGAAGCAGTTCTTTTGGTGGTCGGGTATGAAGAAGGACATAGTGGACTTTGTATCCAAGTGCCTGACTTGTCAGCAGGTTAAGGCTGAGCACCAGGTTCCTTCTGGATTGCTCACGCCTTTGTCCGTTCCTGAGTGGAAATGGGACGATATCGCCATGGATTTCGTCTCCGGTTTGCCTTTGACTCAGAGAAAGCATGATTCTGTTTGGGTTGTTGTCGATCGACTCACGAAGTCTGCTCACTTTGTGCCGGTTAGGATGGATTATCCAATGCATAAATTGGCCAGTATTTATGTAACACCCCCATCGCCGTCCCCGTTGGAAGGACACCGACGGACGCGCTACATGACGCTCACATATACAGATATACACATGCACAATGCGGAAGCATACATTCATACATAACATACATACGAAAATACGGTTTAATTAAAAACTTACCTTGACTTACCTTGCGGTATAGACTGAACATGCAATAACTCACGCACACGCAGGCACTAAGCAAAAGCATACACAAAGGCATACATATGACCATTCAACGGAAGCATAATCGAAATAATAAAACAAAGGAATAACTAAACATAAGGACATACTAACTATTACATTCCCAAAAGAAAACTCAAGAACGAAACATAATAATTACATATACAATACTACAGAATTACAAAAGCTGAAATACAGAAGCTGAACAAAATACAGAACTTTTAACTCCTACGTGGCCGACCTTGCAGAAGCGCGACTCGAACAGAACTAAACCTGCCACCTGCACGGAAAGAAAATCCGTGCTAAGCGATAAACGCTTAGTGGGGAGAACACACAAGAATATGGACGGCCATTCACAACGGTCGCCAAGGCATAACACATTCAAATGGCAAATGCGGATATTCATAGCATATCAATAATCAGGCTGCACAATAAAGGCATTCAATCGATAACTCACAAACAGACCATAAACTCATGTCCAGGATATACCAATACAGACATAATACAATATACGATACAAATATCATCATGCCGAACTACATACTATAACTCATGCATAAACCTACATGGGTATCAAATGATAGCATCTTACCATGCGGAGTCACAAGAGCTATACACATGCAATAAATATCACTAAGTACCCACGCCTGAACTGACAACCCAATAATCATGTTAAGCATACACACTAGTCAAATATCCAAAGGATAACATTTAGAGCATCACAATACCGCTGCGCAACTCTAATATATATTAAGCATCATGCAAAAACATTCTGATAACGGAGACTGAAGGCATAACCACTTAGTATTACATTCATATCTTCATCATGCAGAGAGTACAGTAATCATCACATACTTACCATCACAGCTGCTTCGGTCCACAAGCTAATATATTAACAAAACATGTTTAAGTCACATACATAAATTCTCTAGTCGCATCATAATCAAAGCATTCAGAAACTTATAACAAATTACATGACGAGTACGGATAATCATGTTAGATATAAAGTCATGCTTATTTAAAACAGACATACATTCTGAAACCCATAGTCACATTCATATACATATAAACTGATTCCTGAGATCTTTATCATAATCAAACGGATATCACATTCATATAGTTATTTCAGAATAATACCAACCAATAAAGCACCTGCTGACTCACAATAGTGGATAACGAGTGTACTGAACTGATTAGTACCTTACGGGTACAAGTCGAAAACCATTTTATTTATCACAAAAGCATTTTACTGATGGGGGATCTTGACCCGATCCAAATTCATTAAAAAGGATCACGAGGATCCGTACTGAGGGGGGGTTCGCGAGGAACCATACGGGGGACCTGATCAGGGTCCAATACGTTCAAAGGGCGTTGCAGCTACTGAAAGACTCTATTAGGCATGCCTAACTATCCACTAGACTGACTCTCGCAGGTCATGCATAAAATAATACACATTCCGAATCGCACAACGCATAAATATATATATACATATATACATCATGCATAAATCAGAGTACAATAGACATATAAATATGCTCATAAGGTCGGTCGTACATCATGCAATTCGCATTGCAAAACATATTACAGTCCATACATTTTAACATAATACAATGAGTTCAAAGGCTAAAGCATAATATCAATCAAAGCTCATACAAGTCATATTCTGGAGTATGCAATAGGTCAATCAATTGCATTTTAGCACTACTCAAGTTACTAAAGCATATCTGGAATACACGTGGAATCATATCATGCCAATAATCCAAAAACGCATAATCTGAATCATGAAATGATACTATATATTTCTAAGCATGACAGATTACTCTCAGAGCAGAATTCAATCAAAGATATGCATAACATATCGCTAATCATAACTGAAATAGGCTAACCAATCCGATGAGCAAAATAAGATAGCACTCGATAGAGGAAAGAGCTATAAAAGCATTTGAAAGTCATTTCAAGAAAACTAGTCATGTGGGGAAACAAAGTAAAACAGAAAAGCCATACAGGAGCGTATAACAGTCTGACATAAATTATACAGAAGTAAAGACCCATACAGAAGAAATAGGAAATCCATTTTGGTTTAAAACTGGGCGAAATCGGAAAAAGGAGCTGAAGAGGAGTCGGTCACGACTTGTGACTGACCTCACAGGAGGGTCACGGCGTGACCTAGTGTCACGTCTCGTGACCTGCTAGAGAGTCACGGGACGTGACTCTATGTCACGCCTGGCCTCACAAGAGTCACGCCGTGACTCTATATCACGTGACGTGACTTCCCTCTCACAGAGAGAGGAGTCACGCATTGCCCTTACCAGAGTCACGCCGTGACTCTAAGTCACGAGACGTGACTTCCCTCTCACAGAGAGAGGAGTCACGCTTCGCGACTGGAGTCACGCTTTGCCATACACAAGGGTCACGTCGTGACCCTAAGTCACGAGACGTGACTTTCCTCTCACAGAGAGAAGAGTCACGCTTCGCAACTGGGAGTCACGCTGCCCTTCACACGAGTCACGCCGTGACTCTAAGTCACGCGACGTGACTCGCCTCACACAGAACAGAGACGCGATTTTCCATTCCCAGTTACCCATAACTCCAAGAACTCGATAAATTCATTTTCAATCTCATTCAAAACACCACCAAACTCATCTTACCTTCCAATCGATGTCCCAAACAGCATAAACAAGACAATTGCAACATAATTCAACAATTAAATCATTAAAACCATGCTTAAACACATTTAATCCATTCTAGAGCATAAACCCTAAAAATACAGTAAGTTCAAAACCCAAACTCAGAACTTCCAATTCAATATTTGTCATGCATTACTAACACATTTACTCACTTAATCATGCATGTACACATTCTAAACCACATCAATTTCCAGAAATGCAAACACATAAACATCCTAAGTGAGATTTAGGGCAAAACATTAAGAAATCCAAATGCAGTAAACAGAGCTCCCAAACCTCAAAAATCACGATCCAAAATCAGGCTTCCAGCTTTAAAATCAAATCTCTCTCTTTTCCCTGCCTTTAATCTTCTTCTTATCATGCAAAGCTTGCACAAACAAAATCCACAGTTACACTTCAAAACCCTAACTCAACCAAAACAGTAGAAAGAAGAAGAAGAAGAACAGAAGAAGAACATCACGTTAAACTCCCACTTACCTCTTCAAAGCAAAGCACAACCCAAGCCAAACACAACTCCAAGCCAAGGAAAATAAAAGGAAAAGCAGAGAAAGGGAGAAGAGAAGAAGAAGAAGAACGTGAGAGGAGGGGGACGGGAATGCAATCTGTGTTCCCTCTCTCTCTTCCACTTTCTTTTCTTCTTTTCCCCATTCAATGCCCACCTAACAAACCCACCTGGCAGCTCCTAATAGGTCCTCAATACCCACTCAACTTTTCCAAACCAAAAATTGCTCTTTAGTCCTTAAACAACATACACTTCACTCACTTACACCAATCTTTCTTACAATCTTAATTTAACTTTTTCAATTAGATCCTAAACACTCCAAATTTCACATGTACCAAGTTACTGAAATACCCTTCCGATCCCGTTTTAGCATGCACATTCCGACCAGGGCCATTTTGGGGTGTGACAATTTATGTGGATGAGATAGTTCGGTTGCATGGAGTACCTTTGTCCATAGTTTCTGATAGAGACCTAAGGTTCACATCCAAGTTCTGGAAAGAGTTGCAGTGAGCTTTGGGTACCAAGCTAAAATTCAGTACAGCGTTTCATCCTCAGACAGATGGTCAGTCTGAGCGAGTGATTCAGATCTTAGAGGATATGATGAGGGCTTGTGTTTTGGACTTTCCGGGTAGCTGGGACAAGTACGTATCGTTGATGGAGTTTTCCTACAACAACAGTTTTCAGTCAAGCATTGGTATGTCACCGTATGAGGCTCTGTATGGACGTCAGTGTAGGACTCCTATTTGTTGGACAGAGTTTTCTGAGAGGTCAGTGATTGGGCCAGATCTGGTGAGAGATACGAAGGAGAAAATCAGAGTTGTGCAGCGAAATTTGAAAGTGGCCAAGGATCGTCAGAAGTCTTATGCCAACCTGAAGAGAAAGGATGTGCAGTTCGAAGTTGGGGACAAAGTTTTTCTTAAAGTGTCTCCTTGGAGAAAGGTACTTCGGTTTGGGAAGAAAGGAAAGCTTAGTCCTCGCTTCATCGGTCCGTATGAAGTGTTAGCAAGGGTTGGTCCGGTGGCATACAGATTAGCGTTGCCGATGGAATTATCGAAGCTTCATGATGTGTTTCACGTTTCTATGCTCCGTCGGTATAGATCGGATCCTTCCCATGTGCTGTCGGTTCAAGAAGTTCAGGTTCAGTCAGATTTTACCTATGATGAGGAGCCTAGAGCTATCCTAGCTCGGGAAGTTAGACAGCTGAGGAATAAGCAGATTCCTTTAGTCAAGGTTTTGTGGAACCACCATGGGGTTAAAGAAGCAACTTGGGAACCGGAGGAGTCAATGAGATTGCAGTACCCGCAGTTATTCAGTTCAGGTGAGAATTTCGAGGACGAAATTCTTGTTAGTAGGGGAGAGTTGTCACATCCCGTTTGCCCCCTAGTCGAATGAGCCAATTGTGTGTGTGTATAATTGCATGAGTTGGCATCATGTAAGGGTATTCTGGTAATTAAGCATGTTTTGTGGGTTTGTTCATGCGTGGGAATGCATATAGAAATATTGTGTGCATATTTGAAATTATAATCATTTGCATGTGAGTACACCATAGTAGGACATATTATTTAGGTGTCTCATTGTGTGTGTGTTGTGCATACAATTGTAGGGTATGTTGTAGTTGAGAGAGTCTAGAGTGTGTGTGTGACATAAGCATCTGTGGTGTGAGTGACCAAATCCCTTCACTAGTGGATTGACACATGTCTTAGGTTAAGAAAAGAAAAAGGAAAAGAAAAGAAAGGGGAAATCAGATTTTCTTCACTTGTTTCCCGTTCATCACCGTCCCCTCCCTCTTCTCTTCTTCTTCTTCTTCTTCTCTTTTGAGCCTTAGTGAGATTCAAGGGTTGCTAGTGGGGTTTTGATCATCTCTTAGTGTTTATTGGTAAGTCTTATGCATTCATTTTGCTTTTGTACAATTCTTCATCTCCTTCCCTTGCATTTTCTGTTTTGGGTTTTTAAGTTAGGGTTTGAGTTGGTGTATTTTGTGCTTTGTTGCTTAGTTGATCCTCCAAGAGATCCTAAAGGCAAGGAGGTCGCTGGATCTAGTGGAACTAAACACTAGGAGCTAAGGATTTGAGGTTTGGGAATTTCTAATTTGAATGTGTGTGTATGATTATCTATTCTTGAGAAATTCTGGAAATTTGTGATGGATATTATGTTATTGTGGTTTATATGCTATGGGATTAGTATTGGTTGAATGATTGAGCTTAGATTATGGAGTTTTAAACTCATATTGTGATTTTGGGTAAAATGATGATGAAAAGTGAGGTATGTTAACTTGAGGAATTTGATTGTATAGATGATGATATTCTTTGAATTCTTATGTATGATTTGTTAATGGCATGACTCAATGATGTTGTATTTGAGCTTTTACCATTATTGGTGTGTGAATTTGATGATTGAAGTGAAAGTTTTGGGATTGTTGGCTGGAAAAGACCTGGAAATCGCACTGAGAGATCGCATCTGGGCATGGGTCACGGTGGCAACCAATTTGGTCACCACCGTGAGCCACGAACCAGATGCATTCTGTCGTGAAGCTTGGTATGTCACGGTGGCAACCAATTTGGTTACCACCGTGAGATATCCAAACCTTGGTTTCTGCCTGGGCAGTGGGTATGTCACGGTGGCAACCCATTTCGTTACCACCGTGAGATACCCAAGTTTTCGATTTTGTTTGGTTGCTTTGGTATGTCACGGTGACAACCATTCTGGTTACCACCGTGAGGTACCCCAGACTTGCTTTCTGCCAAGGATCCCTGGTATGTCACGGTGGCAACCAATCTGATTACCACCGTGACCTACCCTGTTTTTGCAATAAAACCCTTTTAGTTCCGCATGTTTTGGGGATGTTAACTTATGGATTTTACTATGCAATACTATGTATTTTGAACTATAATTATGTGTGTTCTGATCATCATAGAATGTGAATTCTTCGCTTTTCATAATTTTTAACTATGGCCATTTCTGTATAATTCTCCGCCTGCCAGAGTCAGTCTAGTGGATAGTTAGGCATGCCTAATAGTGTCTTTGCTGCAGCTTCTGTTTCGTTTCTGTTTGGACCCCAATCAGGTCCCCGAATGGTTCCCCGCGAACCCTTGAATGAACGGATCTTGTTTAAGATCCCCTTTGTAATGTTTTGTAAAAGTTAAATGTAAAATGAATTTCCTCGGCTCGTACCCGTAAAGTACTGTCCGTATCGGCTCGTACCCGTAAAGTACTGTCCGTATACTCGTTATCCACTACCTTGAGTCAGCAGGTGTTTTAGTGTTTCAATGCTTAAATTGTTTGTATGAATTGCTCCATGGGCAAAAACATGTTTTATCCTTATGGATTCAATAATGAAAAGTATAATCTGTTATGAGAATATGATTATTGATATGAACCTTCTGATGAATGGCTATATGTACTTACGCATGTGAACTGCCTTGACGACCGTTGTGAATGGTTGTCTTTATGCTATGTGTGTTTTCCCCACTAAGCGTTTTTCGCTTAGCACGGTGTGTTTACCCGTGCAGATGTGGAAGGAGTTGCTTTTGGGAGAGTCGTCGCCATCAAAGCCAACACAGCAGGGTCTTAGAGTAGGGCTTATTTTTGTAGCGTTATGATTCTTTTTGTATAGAACTCTCTTATTTTTGGTTTTGTAACAGCTTCCGCTTATGTATATGTATTTTTGGGGATTGTAATTATCTGTTGTTTCTCTCAGTTGAACGGAACAGTAATGTAATGCTTCTATTATATTAATGCATGATCAGCTTTCATGAATGGTTCTGTATAATTTTAAATTACCTGGTATTTTCTTATGTATGTTTATAGATGAGTGTATGTGTGTTATGTATCTGTGTGGTGGCACCTTTACTCCTACGGCACCCCACTCCTTATCGGATGGGATCGCTTGAGTATGGGTAAGGGGTGTTACACCACTTTTCAGGTTTCATCAGTTTCACTTACATTTATAGTTCATTTGCATTTCACTTTACCAGTTATACAACATATTCATCAATATTGTACATTTCATAAACTATACTTATTTTGCATAATAAGTATGCTTAATGCAGTGAGTGGCAATAAGGTCATTACAAGCCACTGCCATTCATTCTTATCATTTTCACTTCATTTATTCAGTTAAATCAAAGATTTCCTCAATTATGCAAATAATTTTAATCATTTCAATATTGGCATTATTTCCCACCATGGACATAATGGGAAACTAATTTCATAAATACTTAACTAATTTCTTATAATTTCAATTAAATTCATACACTTTCAAATCATACTCATATTTATTTTATAGTCTTATTATCTTTAATTGAAATAATTATATTTTTAATTCATTAAACTGAAATATTCGATGTTCATGTAATTCTTTTCATTACACTCTTTTTTTTTTCTTCTAATTCATTTATTTGTCTAATTTATCACTCAATTATCAATTATATCATACAAACTATCACATTCTTTCTTACTAATCCATTCGGCCATCACTATTTTTTTACCCTAACATTTTACTTTTCATTCATTTATCACTTATTCAACTACATTAATTCTCAAACCCCATATATTTACCTTTTTATCACTTTAATTCACAAGTTATACTAAACGTATACCTATAGATACCATTATGTTTCACTATGATAAAACCTTGCACTTGGTTCCCTTTCAAATCAACCATTCTAAACAACTTAAATACCCTCTTTAACTTCAATTAACACTTCAATTTCAATTATACATGCATTTTTCACACAATCACTATTTAGACATAATACAAACGCTGATTTTTTAAATGAAAATAATTAGATTAGGTAATTACAAACCTTAATTCCATGTTTAACCCTCCTCAAGCTTCCTTTTCCTTAGCTTTCCCCTTGGAAAACTCTTTTTCCCTTTGATTATCCTCCATCGCCGAATATACACATCAAAGAAACACTCATTAATTCTCTTCTTTTATTCAATAAAACTTCATAAACACTCTTAATATACCCTAATTTATCATCTGAAACTAAGAAATCAAATTAAAATAACTTATACCTCTTACCTCTTTTGAAGACATAAACTTGAATCCTTATTTTTCCTTGCTTTATGTCCACTAAAAGGACACTAGAGGTTGCTATAATATCAAAGAGGGGCTGAAATAACTTGGGAATGTTTGAATCTAGAGAGAAATTAAGCAAAGAAATGAAAAAATTGAGTGAAAATGGAGAGGGAGGGACTCCAGCCACAAGAGGGAAGAAAAAGCTAGAGGAGGTGAGGGAAAAGCACCTACCAATCTACCAATTTAATGATATTTATAGTGGACCAAAATTGGTTCAACCAATGGTCCAACCAATTAAACCCATTTAACCATTTAAGCCTAATATACAATTTTTCTATGGTTTCCTCACTTCCTAACTCCAAATCATTTCAAATTTGATTCTATAATTCACATCATGTGAAAACTAGGCTATACCCAAAATTCTACCTCAATCAGAGTCTGTTTCTATTTCGATTCAATCAAACCAGTTTGATCAATAAATTTTCAATGTCCTCGAAAAATTCCCTTTTTACCATCAAAAATTCCTATATATCAATTAGATTCAATCTAGAAATTTTCATCAATTTTGGGCGTCATATACTATTTTTAAAGCCTCGGTCAAATCTCCAGCCAATCGAGTACTATTCCAACCAAAATCATAACCTTTTTCTTATTTTCTAAGTTCAATTCCTCATAAAAATGACTCTATAATTTTTAACACTTATTCATTAGACTCCATGAATATTTTTGGCTCAATCGGAGACTGTTTCTCAATTTGATAATTATTTACCTGTCCGATAGCAGAATTTCCAATGTCACCAAAATATTAATTTCTCAACACCATTAGATTCTACTCATTAGTATGAACATGTCCATATTTTCAAAATAATTTTTAAAGGTCCATAGCTCAAGATATTGTTCGGTCAAATTTTGGGTCAAAATCGCTGGAACCTAGCTGATTTTACCTTCAGACACCCATCTGAAGCCTCCACCGATGGCCTGGCTGTCCTCCACCGATAGTATGGCCATTCCTCAGCCCACCGATGCCCATTTGAAGCTTTAAACGGCCGTCGATCGCGACAGACGCCTAAACGCTCCCCTTTTACCGTTTCGGCCATTTCGTACTCATTTGACCTTCGATTGACATGTAATTTTTGCCTACGAACTCATGCTGACAAGCTCTAGCCAATGGTCTAACTAAATATTTTTTTACTCTAAAAAGTACTATTCACCCCGGTGTTACTATTCACTAACAAAAAATATTATTCACATCTAACCCGGTATTGGGGCTTTTACAGTTCCATTAATAATGTAAACTGTAATTTGATAATGGATAAGAGGAAAGATTAATGCCCTCAATAGTAGTCTGGTGGTTAAATCTAGCTCAGGATATAGTGGCTAGCCATATGGACACCAAACCGTGGGGGTGAGCATGACGTTTCACTTATTGTATTCCCTTCTTGATGCCTACATAGGCTATCGTTAAATTCTGATATGGCTTTTGGATCAAAAGAAGATGAGTTTTGTTACCAGTGAGGGGACTTTTTATTACAAGGTTATGTCGTTCGAATTTGAAAAATGCTAGAGCAATATAACAATAGTTAATGAACAAGATCTTCAAATATCAGATTGGACAAAATGTGGAGGAATATGTTGATGATGTGATTCTGAAAAGCAAGAGCCAAGAAGGACATGAGGCAGATCTTGCTAAAGTCTTTGGTACTTTGAACATATTTATAATGAAGCTCAACCTAGAAAAATGTGCTTTTGGGGTGTCTTCTGGAAATTCTTACGATTCATGGTATCTTAAAGAGGCATTGAGGCGAACAAAAAAAAAATTAAGGAGATCTGGGATATTCAGCCTCCAAGAAATGTAAAGTAAATTCAAAGCTCAATGGGAAAATTACAGATTTAGGCAAATTCATTTCTTCTTCCGTTAAGCGATGTATCCCATTTTTTAAAAGATCAAGGAAAAGAGAAGATTTTAATTGGGGAAAAGATATCCAAAAGGCATTTAAGGAATTAAAAAGGTTCCTTTCTGAACCTCCTTCGTTAAGCCGACCGGTTTCATGAGAAAAACTTTTCCTTTACTTATCAAGGTTAGGTGAAGTAACTGTAGCCACTTTGTTATAGAAGAGGACAAACAGCAAAAACTAATATATTATATGAGCCAGGTGTTCAGATGATGGAAACTTAAAAAGAGTCCAGCAGAGTAGTTGATAATTGCCTTATAATATGTATAACAAAATTGAGGCAGTATTTTAAAGGTAATTGTAGTGGCCCAAAATAGCTATTTTCTCGAATAGTGATTTTTGGGGCCATAAATAGTGACATTAGGGTGAATAGTACCACCCTCAAAAAGTATTTTATTAGATAATTGGAAAGTGCAAGTTATGCGGAGTCCAAAGATGTAATTTGGAGTGAAAATGTGGTTAAATGGGTCCCAAAAAGTCAAAAATAAGAAAAAGCCTTGGGTTCAGTTCAAATAGTAACTAGATTTGACCGAGCTTTGACTGGACTTTTCAAATAGTAAATGATCTAAAAATTTATTTGAAGCCATAGATAGATCTAGAATAACATGTATATAATAGAATACTTTTGTGTTTAATGCATATATATGGCATATTTGTGATGATTAACATGTAATCTAACTAATTTAATGATTAAATGAATGAAAAATAAATTTAATGAAGAATTAATGTCTTGGCCAAATGTTATGTTTAGGTTTACATAAGTATAATTTCTGAATTAATGCCATATAATTGTATTTTTAGGTATATTAATATGAAATATAGCTAAATAAATGAAAAATGAAATAAAAATAAAAATAAAAAGAAAAAGATAGGTTAGGCCGAATGGTGAACATAGATAAATTATAGTGTATTTAGTTAATTAACTAAGCATTATGGCAAAAAATGAATAAAGAATGAAAATGAAAAGTATGATAATTTATTTGGAATTAATTGAACATATTTGAATATTTTAGAGTATAATAAAGTATTATGTTTATAATGAAAATTGTGAGATATGTGGTATTTTATTGAAGTTATAGTATGTGTGATGTTAAAATCAATTATTTATTGGAATGAAGATATTTTAGTAGAAAAAGAATGAATTATATGTGAATAGGAAATGCTAGTTGAATAGAATTTTTTGTTAATTAATAGTGTAATTTAATTTAAGTTGAGAATATAATAGAAATTGAAGAAGTGGAAAATTGTATTTGCCTTTAGTAGTAGTTTGGTGGTCAAATCTAGTTCAAGATATAGTTGGCTAGCTATAGGGACATCATATGTAACACCCCCACCGCCGCCCCCGTTCGAAGGGCGCCGGCGGATGCGCTATCCAACGCTCACTCACAGCATTCACACATACACGTATACATGCGCTAAGCGGAAGCATTCACTAAGAATAAAATAAAGGCAGAACATAAATCTTATATAATCAAAATATAGAGTCATATACAATATCCAAAATATTACATCTTAAATCCTTTACAAAAAGAATACATATACAAAAAGAATTACAGGAGGAGATAACAAAAATAACAACTCTACTCCTATGTGGCCGACCTGCAGATGCGCGACACGAGCAAGCACCCAAAATTCTGTCACCTACACGGGACAAGAACCCTTGCTAAGCGATAACGCTTAGTAGGGAGGAACAAACATAACAGAACACTATACAAGATTATCATGCATTAACATACAGAATTCACTAGATACCAGAGAACAGAAATATATATATGGATCAAGAATCACTATATGGAATCAGAATTAAAAACAGAAAGCACGAAGGAATAATCATAATCAGAATCACGCAATAACAAAAACACATCACTAAACCAATACCAGACACTCACACAATAGCCTGAATTTCAATGGCGGAGGATATGGGAACACGGCACGGGAGACCAAAGCCTCAAAAATAGTTTTAATACCCGAAGGTAGCGCGGGAGACCGAAGTCTCAAAACATTTTATCACTACACGGAAGATGACCATCTCGGAGGTCGACCGCTTCACCCAAATGGGGTGGACAGAACAGCTGCACTCAAACCCTTCTTAAGCATGCTTAATTATCCTTTACCTTGACACTTCAGGCTCGATAACTCATTCTCTAACATGACCATATAAAATCAAAGCAAGGTTCGACACAAGACTCTAACATCAATTACATTCATAACTAAGACACTAGTACCATGATATCACGGGTTATAAGCACAAACATATTTCATGCGATAGTGAAAAACCATGCAAAGTGAAACACAAGAGTCACATTCGAAAAATAGGGCAAGTAGGAAGGGCCTCTGTCGCGATCGCGATGGTATCGCGCTCGCGATAGAGCACAGGGCACCCCATCGCGAGCTCACGCTAGGAGGCACGCTCGGCAGACTCACACAACCGAGCTCTGTCGCGCTCGCGACAGAGACAAGTTCCTTCCTCCTCGCGCGCACACTCGGTAGCATGCTCGCGCGGAGGACTCGGCTACCCAGCTCTCTATTGCGCTCGCGACAGAGGGCTCCTTATGAACAAAGGACCAAATCTGCACTCTGTCATGCTCGCGACAGCGTCGTGGTCGCGACAGAGCCCAAATTTGCCCAAAATCTGCACTTCCAGCACTTATTCCCACACAAACCTTCAAACACTCATTCAATCATGCACAAACACTTACCTCGATTCTGAAGTACATCACCGCATAATTCTCAAGCCACATAAACACATTTTTATATAATAATCAACCATCAATTCATCATGAATGCCATCAAAAATAAACCCAAAATTTCATTAACATAACATGTTCATGTTCCGAAAACACATACCATCCTCACTATATCACTAACATTTCATTCAAATTCCTCACATAATAGTCACATGCATTTACCCAAATAAAACACTCAAGACACCAAGAATTTGAAAACACAATTACACATAAAATCCAATTGAGAACTAGGGCATAACTCAAAACTCATCACAACAAGGATCAAACTCCCAAACACACACACTCAAAAACATAGCTCCCAAACCTGGAAATTGCAGCTTCAACTTGGGCCCTCTCACGATCCCACCTTATCCTTGCCCTTGCTCTTTCTTCTCTCTTCCAATTCTTGCACAAAACCCAATCAAAACACACTTAAATCAAACCCAAAAGTTCTGCCAAACCAGAAAATAAAGAACAAGAAGGAGATGAGGAAACCCAACTCAAATCCAAGCACTTACCTCAAGAATTCAGCTCATAAACTCAGAAATCCCACTTAAAGCTCATGGATAACACAAGAGAGAGGAGATGAAAACAGAAAATGGGAGCAAGAGAGAGAGAGGGGACGGAAAAACAAAGAAGAAGAAAGATGGGGCAGCTTCCACGAGAAGCTTCACCAAAAATCTGCCTTCCCCTTACCTCTCTCCTACTTTTCCATTTAATGTTCACCTACCCTTACCCACTTGTCACAATCCTAAAGAACCAAACAATCCATTATCTTGACTTACTCACACATTGCACCATAACTCAACACACACTAGCATCTCTTACAAAAATATCTTCAATGCACCAAACTTGGCTCACACCATATTATTTCTTATAAACCACTTACATCCAAGGCACCATGCACAAAAAACCACTCAATAAAATATCTTAGCCCACTTACATCCTACTACCATACACTACAAGCACATCATAACATTTCCTTCACTTAACTTATTACTTAATTAATTAATTTCTTTGCTAATAAAATCCTTATTATCCAAATTTTCCTCTTACTCAAATTACTGAAATGCCCTTAATTACCAACTTACCACACAGATTTTGACTATGCCCTTTTTGGGTTGTTACATCATACCACTGTATGAGTCATGACGACCCACTTCAGTAGGCCAATGACGGTCTACTAAATGAATGAATGTTGAAATGTAAATATATAGGTGGTCATTCGGGATCCCTCTAAAATGTTGTGCATCTTTGGGGTCTGCGTCCCGTATATCCGGTTCGGAGATTTCTACCGGATTGATACTAGGGGTAAAATTGTACAGAATGGATTTAAAATGGTAAAAATGAATAAAATTGAGTAAATAAGATTATTATAAGAAAAAGGATGAAAAAGGACTAAATTGTAAAATTTGAAAAGATTTAGGGACTGACTGGTAAAAATGGAAATGAAATAGTTAATAAGAATAAATAAAAGGAAATGTGAATAAATTGGTAAATTAAGTGATGTAATAATTATTTAAGGACTAAATTGTAATTTAGCGTAAAATAGTAGTTGTAGGCATTAAATGGAAAAAGCTTAAATTTAATAATTAATAAGGTTAAATAAGAGAATATATGAAATAAATTGGTAAAATGAGTAAATTGATTATTGTATAAGGACTAAAATGTAATTTGACATAAAAACTAATATTCAGGGGATTAAATAGTAAGTTGTATGTTAAAATAATGAAAATGAATTTATATGAATGAATAAATTCTAATAAAACGAAATGGAATGGAAAAGAACTAAAATGCAAAGATGTTGAAGTAATTAGTAAAATGGCAATTATGTAACGAATGGGGAATAAAAAGGGTAATATTATAATTTCAATGAAATTAAAAGGAGCTAAGTATAAATTAGTATGAAAATAATATCGCAAGCATTAAATAGTAATTTATGTATCAAATAATGGAGTAAATGTGATGATAAGGTATATAATGGCATTATTGTAAATAAATGAAAAAGGAATGGTAATAAAGTAAAATGGTATAAAAATAAGAGTTAAAGATTAAATAACAATTTTACATGTAAAATAATGAAATAAATGTAAAGATGACTAATTAGTGACATAATAATATTTAAAGGACTAAATGATAATTTGTATGTCAAGATAATGAAATTAATGTGAAAATGAATTAATTAGTGGCATTAGTGTTAATAAATGGAATTGGAGGATAATACGGTAATTTAGTGAAATTTTAGGGATTAAAATGTAAATTTACGATAATAGTGCTAATAAAATGATTAAAATGTAATTAAATGTATAATATTATAAAAATAATAATTAGGGACTAAATAGAAATTTTACAAGTCAAATAAGGAGTTAAATGTGAAGAATGATTAAGTAATAACATAATTGTAATATAGATAAATCGAAGGGTAAAACTATATATTAAGTAAAGTTAAAGGACTAATTTGTAATTTAACAATAATAATATTAAAGGAAGAGCTAAATTGTAAATTGGGTAAAAAGGGTAACTAGTAAGTGTAATTAATAAGTATAATGTGGACATAATGATTTAAATGGATGAATAAATATAATAATAACATTGATAATAATATTAACATAAGTAAATTAATGTAGGGCATAAGTTAGGTAAATTGAACGTGATTGATTGAATGGAGATAAAGATTGAATGAAAATAAAGAATAAATAATTATAAAGTATGTTAAATTTAATACTGAGACTATTTATGACTACTGCTTATCTAAATGTATGCAAGTAAATGCATGCATAGGGTAGTAAATAGAAAATTATGGATGTCTTATATGTAAAATTATAAAATGAAAATGAATACTAGTCAAGAGATGGCAAAGGAATAAGTATAGATAAATAAAGAACAAAATTGTAAATAAACATAACACAGGGAATTAAGGTAACAAATGTGAATATAAAAAGAAAGGGAGATTAGTACAGGTATCGTAAAATGTTAGTAAAAGTATAAATGTCAATAATAAAAGAAAATAATAACAATGATAAGACTAATGATAATAGGGAATGTAACTGTATCAGTATAATACCTAATAATATAATATATATATATACACACACACACACACACACAAAAGGTTGACATACAAATTTCATTAAGTAGGAATAAGTTAATTTTTCATATATTTTTTCATTAAGTAGGAATAATGAAATATAATTTAAAGGATAAAAATGAATTATGGAACAAGTTATTAAACTATAAAAGTAAAATGTAAATTAGACATATAATTCTATAGAAATAGTGAATGGCCTTAAGGTTAATATAAGTGTTAATAATAATAACAATAAATTTTGTTATAGATACGAAAAGATTAGATAATTAAAAGTAAATGTTAGAAATTATAATGATAACAATAATTATAGTATAAATATTATGACTACGTAAGTTTGAGGTTATGTAGTTATAACTAATTAATTTAATAGGTATATAAGTAAATGAAAAGCATAGTGTAAGCGAAATAAAGAATGAGTAATGTAATAATTATAGAGAAAGATTGAAATGAAAATGGTTTAAAATGAAAAGAAAAGAAAAGAACGGGAAAGAAAAGATAAATGAATAATGATGATGTTAACAGTAGCAATAATTATAATAATAAAAGTAATTATAGTATTAAAAATAATACTAAAGACAATAGTAAAGAAAAAGTTAAAATAAACGTAAACATTTATAGGTAATAAACTAAAATGATTTGTCACACCCCGATTTCCCCCTAATAGTTTGAGCCATGGGTATGTGTGCATGTGTGAGTGTGGGTTGGCATGTGTTAATTGTATTTTGGGGTTATATGCATGTTTTGTGAGTTTTTATAGAGTGCGCATGCTCATAGAGAAGTAGTGTATGTATTAGTGAGGATCAGTCTTGTGTGTAGTGTCAGGCATGGGTTTAGTGTGTGAGTGGTCAAGTTCCACCAGTTATAAGATGACATGTGGCAAGGATTTAGAGAGGGGTATACAAGGCAAGGAAAGAGAAAGAGAGAGCAGAAATTCTGCCCATCCCTTTCCCGTTCTCACATTCTCTTCCTCTGCTCTTCTTCTTCTTCTTCTCCTTTTTGTCTCCACGCCATCCACTCTCTTTTAAGATCAAAGCCTAAGATTTGATGTTGGAGTTTGATAGATCAAGTGATTTAAGTGAAGAATATTAAGGTAAGAGGGGTTATTAGTTTTGGGTTTCTTCTTCTCTTCTTGGTTAGGTTTTGACCTAGATTGTATTTTGTATTTGTATATGTGTGATTGGTGAGGATTTTGGATGAGAAAAATCTTGGAGGAGTTTGGGAACAAGAATGATTAACTAAGAAAGCTATTAGGACCAAAGGAATTGAGGTATGGGAATTTAAGTTTTGGTATATTAATTGATTGTGTTGAGTTTGGTTTGATTTCTAGAAAAATTTTGGGATTAAAGTTGTTTAGGTATGTTTAAATGTCTTGGATTGTGATATAAATTGAGTTGAAATGTCTTGATTGTGAGTTTTTAACCAAGGTAAAAGATTAAATGAGTTTTTGCAGCAAAATTTCTGATTTTATTAATTAGAGATTTTGAGGATGTTAATAGCATGATTTAATTGTGTTTATGTGTATAAAAGTTGGGTTTTGTATTAATTATGAGGTTTTGAATGAGCAAATTGTATTGTGTTGAAGTTTATTTTGAATGGAAAATTTTGGATATGATTTTGAGAGAGAGAAGTTCTGCAGATTTTGTTGAGGGACTGAAAATCACGACTCTGTCGCAAGCGTGACACTGGTCGTGATCACGACAGAGATCGTAGAGGAAGAGTGCACGAGACATGCACATTGTGCACAAGTCGTGCACTTGGTGTACGAGTCGTGGTGGTCTTCTCTCCATCCTGTGTCCGGTTGTTTCCTCTGTGGGTCGCCTTCACGGGTCGTGTCTCTGAGCACGACTCGTGATGGGTTCTCTTTTCCCGCAGGAAGGTCTGGCCACTGTCGCGAGCGTGACCTCCCTTTGCGATCGCGACAGTCCCCTTACTCTTTCAAAATGTTTTTGGAAAAATCTTCTTCTTTGCATGGTTTCTTACTTGTGTTATGTCTCTATAAATTAAAATGAGTACCTTAATCTGTGAATTATGCAAATGCTTCTATGCATGCTAGTAATTTAATTATGAGGTTTTTCTCTACCATTATTATTTAATGGCTGTTTGTGCATAAAGTACTGTAATTTATTTGTTAAGTCTATATGAGTGCATGATGTTAGTAATATAGCTATGTTCAGTATGTTCATATGCATATGATAAATATCATTGGTACATGTGATATGAAAATAAGTGAATGCCTAATGAATAATGTTGTGATTACGTTTAATATGTTCATGCGAATATCTTAATCTATGAAACTACACATGACTAGTTTGAATACGATAAATGAAATTAGTGTGTATGATAGGCATATATATATTGATACATGTGTCTATGTGATCATAAAAGAATAATGCTAGTGTTTGATGAAATGGGTATATATGTGTAAAATGTGAAATAATTTAATAATGATATGGGAATATAGCCTACATTAGACGAGTTGTGGATAGATAGGAATGCCTATACAGTTCTGTTAGCTACAGCCCTCTGTTCTGTTTGGACCCTGATCAGGTCCCCATTTGGTTCCTTGCGAATCTCAATGTGTACGGATCTTGTTTAATATCCCCAATGTGAAAATGTTTTGAATGAGAAAAATATGATGTTGCTTTTCGAATCGTAACCACGGGTACCGCCATGTGTTCTGTTACTCGCTTATCCACCCCTATGACTTAGCAGGCAACTAAAGTAGTAAAATTAATGTGAATTAATTGATAAGTTTTGTGATGATTTGCAAAATGATTATGTGAATAAACATTTGATGCATTTGTGATAAATGCCATCTGACTGGTGCCTTACGCAATCCTTTGTTCTGGATCCTTTATGGGCACTTATGTGGAAAGGTGTGGTATCTTCGGATAACCCTATGTTTTGCATAATAAGGCGATATCTGTTAAATGAAAAGAAATGTATCACGTAGTGTTTGTTCTAATAGACATGTATGCAAACATCCTAAATGCATTAGAGTTAGTAGGTGAATACTACATATTATTAATCTGTTCAAGAGTTATGAGTATGCTTGTCTACATGATGCCTTTAGAAAGAATTATTGAAATACTTGATATGCATGATTGATATCGTTGAGAGCTTAGTAAATGTACTTCATGAATGTGTATATATATGTGTTTATATGTTTAAATGTGTATACAGGTATGTAATGTGTTATCTGCCTTCTGGATGTAGGCCTAGGTAAGCGTATTGGTAAGAAATTATATGCGTTGTTTGATTACTTTTAATGAATGTATTAAGTACGTATCGATTAGTAAGCATGAGATAGAAACAAGATTTAAGAAAGATGTTAGGATTAATTATAGAACTTGTCTGAATGAAGTTTTATGTAAGAACTACGTGGTTCTGATTCCCAACCATAGGGATACGTAGGAAGCTTGGAATGCTTATTTCAAGCCCGAACCAAATCAAAGAACTAAAGTGTTTGGTTCACTTTTGAACAATTAACGGTTTGAAAAATGAAACGTTTTGTTTAGTTTTTAACAAGTAATGATTTGATTAAATGAAATGTTTTGACTTAGAAATTAATTAATGAGTCAGGTAAACGATAAGTATGTCTAATGTAATTGTGAATAAAATGTAACATAGTATTTTCTGGTTATGGTATATTAATGAATCTACATACGAAATTGTTTAAGTTTTCAAATGAAAGTAACAATATGAGTTCACATTAACTGCAGCTAGATTCCTTTATGCTTATGTCTGTATATATATATCTATCGATTTGTATGTTTATGCCTTGGCAACCACTGTGAGTGGCTGCCCATTATTTGTTTAGCCCGACTAAGCGTTCTCGCTTAGCACGGTTGTTTGTCCGTGCAGGTTAGGAGATCAGAGTAGCGCAGCGGTCCGCTGAGCTTTGGCCAACGAGTCGCTAGATTTTCATAGGAAGTGTTTTTTATTTTTGCATGTAATTAAGTTTATTTATTAGCATTTGTAATAAGTTGTAATAATCTTTAGTGCGAATAATGGTGTGTGGATGACATAGGTTTAGGACGTGCATGTTTCAAGGTTATGATTTTAGAAATTTTATTGTTCTGATTTCTGCATTGCCATGTGTGTCCTTGTCTGGTGGCACCTTCTGCTCACCGTAGCTCTGCACCCTTTGAAATGCTACATGTGGGAATTGGGGGTGTTACAATTTGGTATCAGAGCTCTAGTTTAGCCAGTTCTGGTTAACTAGGTGTTTTGAAGTGTGTCTGTATAGTTTAGCGTTGGCCAAAGCGGATGACCTTGTCCTTTAGAAATGTTTTGGGAAGGGAAACCTTCCGATTTGATAAAGTGTTTAGTTAAGTGTTGGCTCGGTAGGTCACAATCTACCTGCCTTGAATTGTTATTTGTATATGCAATCTGAAAATGTGTTTGTTAGATGAGTTATCAGAGATTCTGTTATGAATTTTGTTTCGATTCTATGTGGTTAAAGAGAAGGTTTGTAGAAGTTTTTGAAGTGTATTGATATGTGCTTGCCTTGGAAGAATAGATGTTTTGGTATTTTGAGATGGAAGAGTATGTGGATTTTGTAAGATTATGGTGTTGCTCGGTATGCCTGTCAGCTATCTCCAGAAAATTTAATTAAAAATAAGCATATTGAACCATGGGGATGGGAAAAGTGCATTATCATAGCATCAATCGCATTTTTGCATTATTTTGCATACATGAACTATTGCATCCTCATTGCATCATCCTCCCTTTGATCACATGTGAGAAACATTTGCATTTGTGTTTTGATGGAGAGCAAGCTGACAGGGTGTACATTGAGTATTTGATATTGAGACTAAGTATGTGAATTATGAGCATAGCAATTGTTAAGGAGAATGTACTGTGTGTATAGCTAGAGCGGAATAGAAAAAGTATTTTGGAATCGTGTACCGATGAATGTGAAAGGATTTTTGGAGTAAGATACGGGTATTATCAGTAAAGAAAGTAGCGTATGTGCCGGATGTTTTTGAAGTAATGAGGAATTATGTAGGAAATGTTGTCAGTAAATGATTTATGTGTGAAGTGTATGTGCTTTGGGTTCCAAGTGGTAGTTAAAGTAATGATTGTTCTGATGAATGTGATTGATTTAAGCATAAGATAATGAAAAGGGAATTATGGGATTTCTTTAAATCGATTTTATGAGTTTGGGTTTAGATATGTACAAGAGAAAGTTATGATTTATGTAGTCTTTTAGATTTTAAAGAAGTGATTTGAAAGTATAGTGATAAGAATAAGTAATAACAAGTGAGTATGTTAAAAGCGCGGTGTACGGGAATAAGTGAAATATATGTCCCTCAAGTGTAGAGAATAAGTGTTAAATGATGATATGGAAATAATCAATGAGAATGATAGTGAATTGAAGTTTGGCCTTCGGGTTTTTTCGATGCAAGTGAATTTCGAGGATCAAATTTTTTGTTAGTTGGAGAGAGTTGTCACACCCCGATTTTCTCCTAGTAGTTTGAGCCATGGGTATGTGTGCATTTGTGAGTGTGGGTTGGCATGCGTTAATTGTATTTTGGGGTTATATGCATGTTTTGTGTGTTTAGATAGAATGCGCATGCTCATAGGGAAGGAGTGTATGTATTAGTGAGGATTAGTCTTGTGTGTAGTGTCATGCATGGGTTTAGTGTGTGAGTGGTCAAGTTCCACCAATTATAAGATGACATGTGGCAAGGATTTAGAGAAGGGTATATAAGGCAAGGAAAGAGAAAGAGAAAGAGAAAGCAGAAATTCTGCCCATCCCTTTCCCGTTCTCACGTTCTCTCCCTCTGCTTTTCTTCTTCTTCTTCTCCTTCTTGTCTCCATGCCATCCACTCTCTTTTAAGATCAAAGCCTAAGATTTAATGTTGGAGTTTGATAGATCAAGTGATTTAAGTGAAGAATATTAAGGTAAGATGGGTTATTAATTTTTGGTTTCTTCTTCTCTTCTTGGTTAGGTTTTGACCAAGATTGTATTTTGTGTTTGTATATGTGTGATTGGTGAGGATTTGGGATGAGAAAGATCTTGGAGGAGTTTTGGAACAAGAATGATTAACCAAGAAAGCTATTAGGAGCAAAGGAATTGAGGTATGGGAATTTAGGTTTTGGTATATTAATTGATTGTGTTGAGTTTGGTTTGATTTCTGGAAAAATTTTGGGATTAAAGTTCTTTAGGTATGTTTAAATGTCTTGGATTGTGATTTAAATTGAGTTGAAATGTCTTGATTGTGAGTTTTTAACCAAGGTAAAAGATTGAATGAGTTTTTGCAGAAAAATTTTTGATTTTGTTAATTCGAGATTTTGATGATGTTAATAGCATGATTTAATTGTGTTTATGTGTATAAAAGTTAGGTTTTGTATTAATTATGAGGTTTTGAATGAGCAAATTGTATTGTGTTGAAGTTTGTTTTGAATGGGAAATTTTGGGTATAATTTTGAGAGAGAGAAGTTCTGCAGATTTTGTTGAGGGACTGAAAATCACAACTCTGTCGTGAGCGCGACACTGGTCACGATCACGACAGAGATCGTAGAGGAAGAGTGCACGAGACGTGCACATTGTGCACGGGATGTGCACATTGAGCACGAGACGTGCACATTGTGCACGGGATGTGCACATTGAGCACGAGACGTGCACTTGGTGCACGACTCGTGGTGTTCTTCTCTCCCTCCTGCATCTGCTTGTATCCTCTGTGGGTCACTTTTACGGGTCGTGTCTATGAGGGCGACTAGTGATGGGTTCTCCTTTCCCGCAGGCAAGTCTGGCCACTGTCGCGAGCGCGACCTCCCGTCGCAGTCACGATAATCCCCTCTCTGTTTCAAAATGTGTTTGGAAAATCTTCTTTGCATGGTTTCTCACTTGTGTTATGTCTCTATAAATTAAAATTAGTACCTTAATCTGTGAATTATGCAAATACTTCTATGCATGTTAGTAATTTAATTATGAGACTTTTGTCTGCCATTATTATTTAATGGCTGTTTGTGCATAAAGTACTGTAATTTATTTGTTAAGTCTATATGAGTGCATGATGTTAATAATATAGCTATGTTCAGTATGTTCATATGCATATGATAAATATCATTGGTACATGTGACATAAAAATAAGTAAATGCGTAATGAATAATGACATGATTACGTTTAATATGTTCATGCGAATATCTTAATCTATGAAACTACACATGACTAGTTTGAATACAATAAATGAAATTAGTGCGTATGACAGGCATATATATATTGATACATTTGTCTATGTGATCATAAAAGAATAATGCTGGTGTTTGATAAAATGGGTACATATGTGTAAAATGTGAAAGAATTTAATAAAGATATGGGAATATAGCCTGCGTTAGTCGAGTTGTGGATAGATAGGCATGCCTATAGAGTTCTATTAGTTGCAACCCTCTGTTCTGTTTTGACCATGATTAGGTCCCCATTTGGTTCCTCGCGAACCTCAATGTGTACAGATCTTGTTTAAGATCCCCAATGTGAAAATGTTTTGAATGAGAAAAATATGATGTTGCTTTTCGAATCGTACTCGGGTACCTCCATGTGTTCTGTTACTCGCTTATCCACCCCTATGACTTAGCAGGCAACTAAAGGAGTAAAATTAATGTGAATTAATTGATAAGCTTTGTGATGATTTGCAAAATGATTATGTGAATAAACATTTGATGCATTTGTGATAAATGCCATTTGACTGGTGCTTTATGCACCCCTCTGTTCTGGATCCTTTATAGACACTTATGTGGAAAGGTGTGGTATCTTCGGATACCCCTGTGTTTTGTATAATAAGGCGATATGTATTAAATGAAAAGAAATGTATCACGTAGTGTTTGTTCTATTAGACATGTATGCAAAGATCCTAAATGCATAAGAGTTAGTATGTGAATACTGCGTATTATTAATCTATTCAAGAGTTATGAGTATGCTTGTCTACATGATGCCTTTAGAAAGAATTATTGAAATACTTGATATGCATGATTGATATCATTGAGAGCTTAGTAAATGTACTTTATGAATGTGTATATATATGTGTTTATATATTTAAATGAGTATACAAGTATATAATATGTTATCTGCCTTCTGGACGTAGGCCTCGGTAAGCGTATTAGTAAGAAATTATGTGCGTTGTTTGATGACTTTTAATGAATGTATTAAGTATGTATTGATTAGTAAGCATGAGATAGAAACCAGATTTAAGAAAGATGTTAGGATTAATTCTAGAACTTGTGTGAATGAAGTTTTCTGCAAGAACTACGTAGTTCTGATTCCCAACCATAGGGATACGTAGGAAGCCTGGTATGCTTATTTCAAGCCCGAACCAAATCGAAGAACTAAAGTGTTTGGTTCAGTTTTGAACAATTAATGGTTTGAAAAATGAAACATTTTGTTTAGTTTTGAACAAGTAACGAGTTAATTAAATGAAATGTTTTGACTTAGGCATTAATTAATGAGTCAGGTAAACGATAAGTATGTCTAATGTAATTGTGAATAAAATGTAACATAGTATTTTCTGGTTATGGTATATGAATGAATCTACATACGAAATTGTTTAAGTTTTCATATGAAAGTAACGATATGATTTCATATTAACTGAAATCAGTTTCCTTTATGCTTATATCTGTATACATATATCTATCGATTTGTATGTGTATACCTCGGCAACCACTGTGAGTGGCTGCATATTATTTGTTTAGCCCGACTAAATGTTATCGCTTAGCACGGTTGTTTGTCCATGTAGGTTAGGGGATCAGAGTAGCGCAGCGGTTCACTGAGGTTTGGCCAATGAGTTGCTAGATTTTCGTAGGAAGTGTTTTTGATTTTGGCATGTAATTAAGTTTATTTATTAGCATTTGTAATAAGTTGTAATAATCTTTAGTGCAAATAATGGTGTGTGGATGACATAGGTTTAGGACGTGCATGTTTTGAGGTTATGATTTTAGAAATTTTATTGTTCTGATTTCTGCATTGCCATGTGTGTCCTTGTCTAGTGGCACCTTCTGCTCACCGTAGATCTTCACCCTTCGGCAGAGTATGAAACTCTACTGCAAGTTCTAAGACTAGCTAAGTTTATTTGACCAAAAAATCTTGGAGTCAAGAGCGATTGCTTGTTGGTCACAAGCCATGTTTTGGGAAGCTTTGAAGCCAAGGAAGAAAGCATGAAGAAATACCTATCTAAATTAATTGCCATATAATAAATGAAATCCATGGGGACAACTTTGACAATTGAAAAAGTACTTAGGAAGACTCAAAAGCTACTGATTTACATGGAGAAAAGGTTGTAATCAATATGACCTTCGAGCATGATGATGCTATGGTTGGAGAGCGAGCATTCTTGACCATTGAAGAAGCTAAGGTAATGGAGATTGATGAAGAGGATACATAGATGACACCGATTATTAAATATCTCCAATTGGGTCTTCTTCCCAAATGAAGCAGAAGCTAGCAAGATCATAAGAAAATCCTTTAGCTATTCACTTATAAATGACAACTTGTAAAAAAAAGTAATTAGTCACCCATGGTTGAAATGCATAACCATGGAAGAAAGGGATTATGTACTCAAGGAAATCCATGAAGGAATATACGGAGCACACGAGGCAAGAAGGACCATCTGCAAAAAAGTCTTACAAAAAAGGTATTTTTTGCCCACCATCTTCGAAGACACACAAGAAAAGGCAAAAAGTTGCTCACAATGTTAGATTTATGGACATTTAATTAGACAACCAACATCAGAACAACATCCTATTAGCATTTTTTGGCCCTTTGATCAATGGGGTTTGGATATCTTGGGACCATTCCCACAAGGTAAAAGGTAGCTAAAATTTCTAGTGTTAGTAGTGGACCACTTTTCTAAGTGGATTGAAGTGGAACCAACGGTGAGCATTACAACAACTGGAATTAAGGGTTTCATCTGGAGAGAAAATGTATATAGCTATGGATTACTAAAAGTCTTCATTACTGATAATGGCAAACAATCTAATAGTTTTGCTTTCAGATAATTCTAGTTAATTTGAAAATATAGTTGCAATTTACTTATATTACCCATCCAAAAAGAAATAAAATGACTGAAGTATCCAATAAGACTATCTTTGAAGGACTGAAGAAAAGATTAGGAGAAGCTAAAGGGAGATTGTATAGGTCGAAATACCGAGTCAGCCATGAATAGTATTTTTCAATAGTGAATAGTACTTATAGGGTAAAAAGTACGCTAGGAGATGAAAATTATTTTATTTGACTATCGGAAAATATAAGTCACGATAAGGCTGGGGTTAAAATTTAGAGTGGATTTCGGTGTAAATAGTAACTAGTTTGACTGAGAGTTCGATCGAACTGTAGAGGATACTACAAACCTTAGAAAAATAATCTGAAAATATGGACGTACTTGTATTGATGAGTAGAATCATATGGTAATGAAAAATTAAATGTTGGTGACACTGAAAAAATGGGTTATCAGACTGATAAATAATTATCGGACTAAGGAATGGTTTTCGATTGACCCAAAAATATTCTTGGAGTCCAATGAATATATGTTAAGAATTATGGAGTTATTTTTATGAGGAATTAACCTTAGAAAGTAAGGAAAAAGTTACGATTTCGATTTAAATAGTACTCCGATTGACCGAAAGTTTGACCGAGGCTTCAATAATAGCAAATGATTTTAAAAATTGATTAAAAATTCAAGATGGACTCTAAATGATATTTAAAAATTTTTTGTAGTCAAAAGGGAATTTTTTGAGAACACTAAAACTTTGCTAATCGGACTGGAATCGGACTCCAATTGAGTTGAAATTTTGTCTACAACCTAGATTTCATATGATATGAATTATGGAATCAAATTCGGGATGAATTGGAATTGGGAAATGATAAAACCATAGAAAATTGCCAAATGGGCATAAAATGGATAATTGGGTTTTATAGGTTGCACCATTGGTTGGACCAAGGTTGAACCATTTTGGTCCACTATAAAAGCAATTAGATGGCAGATTTATAGTTGACTGATCCTTATCTCCTCAGCTCTTCTCTCCCTTAGCTTGGCCGAATTCTTCCTCTCCTTCTCTCCTATCTCAAATTTCTTTAAGTTATACTTAATTGTTCCCTAAATTTAAGAATTTTCAGTGTAATTCAGCCCCTCTATTAGATTATAGCAGCCTCTAATATCAATTTGGTGCATTAAAAGCAAGGAAAAGCAAGGATCTAAGGTTGTGTCTCCAAAAGGAGGTAAGAGGAATAGGTTGATTTAAGTTGAGTTATTAGTTTTAAATGATAGATTAGGATGTGTAGAGTAGATTTATGAAGTTATATTTGTTAAAAGAAGGAAATTAATAAGTGTTGTGTTTCTTTGAATTTTTGGCCATGGAGGAGAAATCAAGGGAAAAAGGCTGCTCAAGGGTTAAGGACCAAGATTGAGGAGGTTATGAAGGTTAAAGCATGGATATGATTTTGTGATTATATAATCTAAGTATTTTCATATGAAAATTAGTGTTTTACATTATATTTGAATAGTGAATATGTGTAAAATGCATGTGTAATTGAAATTGAAGTGATAATTGAGACTTAATTTAGTGGAATAAGTAATGAGTGAGCGAAAAATAAAATGGTAGAGTAAAATGTTGAAGGTGGCCGAATGGGCTAAGGAAGAAAACATGGTAGGTTATATGGTTTACATGACATGTGAGTGATAAGTTAGATAAATGAATGAATTAGAAGTGATAGAAAGATTGTAATGAAAAGAATTACATGAAAACCGAATAATTAACAAAATGAATCAAATATGTAATGAGTCCATTTAATAGTATTAAGACCATAGAATGATTATGTATGTGATTCAAAAGTGTATAAATTTAATTGAAATTATAAGAATTTAATTGAGCATTTTTAGAATATTTTCCCATTATGTCTATAGTGGGAAATATTGACAAATATTGAATTAATTAAAATTACATGTATATTTGAGGAGATTTTTTATTAAATGAATAATTGAAGCATAAATGATAAGAAAAGAATGGAAGTGGCTTTGAAATGAATTCATAGCCATTTGAATGATCAAGTATACTTATTATATAAAATAAGTATATAATATCAAATGTGCAACATTGATGAAAATGTTGTGTAACTAGTGAAATGAAATGGAAATGAAATGTAAACAAAAGTCAAAATGTTAAAATGTGAAAAGTGAAAATGTTAAAAAGAAAAAAAGTGGATTTGAAAGTTAATTGAGGAAGTATTGCCCTTGGTAGTGTCTGGCTGTCTAAAACTAGTTCAGGATATGTGAGTGACGTGTGAGTGATAAGTTAGATAAATGAATGAATTAGAAGTGAAGGAAATATTGTAATGAAAATAAGTGCATGAAAACTGAATAATTAACTAAATGAATCAAAGATGTAATGAGTCTATTTAATAGTATTAAGGCCATAGAATGATTACGTATGTGATTCAAAAGTGCATAAATTTAATTGAAATCATAAGAATTTAATTGAGCTTTTTTGAGATTGTTTTCCCATTATGTCCGTGGTGGGAAATATTGACAAATATTGAATTAATTGAAATTACATGTATATTTGAGGAGATTTATGATTAAATGAATAATTGAAGCATAAATGATAAGAAAAGAATGGAAATGGCTTTGAAATGAATTTATAGCCATTTGCATGATCATGTATACTTATTATGTAAAATAAGTATATAATATCAAATGTGCAACATTGATGAAAATATTGTGTAACTAGTGAAATGAAATGGAAATGAAATGTAAACAAAAGTCAAAATGTTAAAATGTGAAAAGTGAAAATGTTAAAAAGAACAAAAGTGGATTTTAAAGTTAATTGAGGAAGTATTGCCCTTTGTTGTGTCTGGCAGTCTAAAACTAGTTCAGGATATGTGAGTGACGTGTGAGTGATAAGTTAGATAAATGAATGAATTAGAAGTGAAAGAACTATTGTAATGAAAATAATTACATGAAAATTGAATAATTAACTAAATGAATCAAAGATGTAATGAGTCTATTTAATGGTATTAGGGCCATAGAATGATTATGTATGTGATTCGAAAGTTCTTAATTTTATTTGAAATCATAAGAATTTAATTGAGCATTTTTTAGAATTTTTTCCCATTATGTCCGTGGTGGGAAATATTGACAAATATTGAATTAATTGAAATTACATGTATATTTGAGGAGATTTCTGATTAAATGAATAATTGAAGCATAAATGATAAGAAAAGAATGGAAGTGGGTTTGAAATGAATTCATAGCCATTTGAATGATCAAGTATACTTATTAACTAAAACAAGTATATAATATCAAATGTGCAACATTGATGAAAATGTTGTGTAACTAGTGAAATGAAATGGAAATGAAATGTAAACGAAAGTCAAAATGTTAAAATGTGAAAAGTGAAAATGTTAAAAAGAAAAAAGGTGGATTTGAAAGTTAATTGAGGAAGTATTGCCCTTAATAGTGTCTGGCGGTCTAAATCTAGTTCAGGATATGTGAGTGACATGTGAGTGATAAGTTAGATAAATAAATGAATTAGAAGTCAAATAAAGATTGTAATGAAAAGAATTACATGAAAACCGAATAATTAACTAAATGAATCAAAGATGTAATGAGTCCATTTAATGGTATTAAGGCCATAGAATGATTATGTATGTGATTCGAAAGTGCATAAATTTAATTGAAATCATAAGAATTCAATTGAGCATTTTTTAAAATGTTTTCCCATTATGTTCGTGGTGGAAATATTGTCAAATATTGAATTAATTGAAACTACATGTATATTTGAGGAGATTTATGATTAAATGATTGAAGCATAAATGATAAGAAAAGAATGGAAGTGGCTTTGAAATGAATTCATAGCCATTTGAATGATCAAGTATACTTATTACGTAAAATAAGTATATAATATGAAATGTTCAATATCGATGAAAATGTTGTGTAACTAGCGAAATGAAATGGAAATGAAATGTAAACGAAAGTCAAAATGTTAAAATGTGAAAAGTGAAAATGTTAAAAATAAAAAAATAAAAGTGGATTTGAAAGTTAATTAAGTATTGTGCTTAGTAGTGTCTGGCTGTCTATATATAGTTCAGGATATATTTGGCTAGCCATAGGGATAGCCAAACAGCGGTGCAAGTCATGACGACTTGCTTTACTATGGCAGATTCGCGATGGTCTCTCATAATGCATTATACGTTACAAGTTATATGTTCAGTGATATGGAATGTGTGGTCCTTCAGGGTCATTCCTCAGTGCAGTGCAGTGGACCTGTGGGGTCCACGTCCCGTATATCTAGTCTGCAGATTTTCTGCCGGGATTGTACTAGGGGCATAACGGTAAAATGGCATAATGTAATAATAAAATGACTTGAACTCTGAAAAGTAACATGAACTTGAGTGCTTAAATGAAAAAGGACTTAAACGAAAGAAAATATAAAGTTTAGGGTGAAAAAGGTAATTTCCCCAAACAAAGAGTTAATTGAATAATAATAGTAAAATGCTATGAAAATGTGAAAAGTAAAGTGAAAAAGATAATTTGAGTGAAAAAGAACTTACATGAAAGAAGATAAAAGTTTAAGGACTAAAACGTATTTTACCATGAAAATAATTAGTTGTGAGACTAATTGGTAACTTATAAGCTAAGGAGTGAGTAAACGTGAAAATTGAGCTAATTAATGGCAAAATCGTAATTAAATGTTAAGTCAAGGGTAACATTATAATTTGATAAAAGTTTAAGAGCAAAATAGTAATTGAGTGTAAAAGAAAGTTAATAAGTGACATATAAGAGAAAAGTGAAATTAAAATGACAAGTTATGTAAAGAATGCAAAGTTTAGGGACTAAAATATAATTTGACGTGAAAATGTTAATGTAAGGACTACTATGTAATTTGTAAGCCAAATAATGATTTAAGATGGAAAGGGTAATGAACTAGTGGCAAAATTGTAATCATGCTGTAAAAGTGGCAAATTTGTAATTAATTAACAAAGTAGGGACTAAAATGAAATTTTACCATAGTGATGGTAGTTAATAGAGTAAAATAAAAATTGAAGTGATAATAGTGTTTAATTATGTGAAATAAATGATTAATGCCACAATAGTGAGGAAATGGTTAATGGAGGGCAAAATCGTAAATAAGGTTTAAAAATGAGTAATTATTTTAAATAATAGGTTAAATGAATAAAATAACAATAGAAATGATTAATTGCAATGTAACGACTTAATATGGACTAAAACATAAATTGGACATGAAAGTAATAATTTAGGGACTAAACCGTAAATTACATGTCAAAGGAAAGTAAATGAAATGGTAAATTGTATGTTAATTAAAGTAAAATGTATTATAGAAGTATATGATGTGAAATGAAGTGAAACGAAATGAATGAAATAAACGCATTAAAGTAAATGTATTATAGAAGTGAAAGGTAAGAAACGTAGAGAATTAAAAGTTAAAGGAGTGAAATGGTTATTTTATAAGAAATAGGGTTAATGCGCAAATAAAAAGATGAGAAGGTAGATGACAAGATGAGTGAAAAATGTTAAAATGAGGATTAAAAGGGTAATAAGTCAAAGAGTAAGTTTAAAGGGACAAAGTGAATATGTTATAAGTAAGATAATAAGTTAAGAGTGGAAAATAGAAAAATAGTGATACATCATAATTAAAGTAAAATGAGGAGTAAATTCAGAAATATAAGTAAAATGAAGGATTAAATAGTAATGTGGCTTTGTTTAGTCTAAAAGTATGGATTAAAGTGTGTGCATATATGTGTGTGCCTAAGTTAGAATTAGAAATTTTTAGAGTCGTAATCATCACTGTGCATATTTAATGCTTAGCACGTAATTTATTTGACTGCGTGTAGGTACCGAGTAGGGCGCCTGACGGGCAGGCGTGCTATCAGCTTTGAGATCAGACTGGACCTCTAGATTGAAGCTAAGAATAGTATGTTTGTTATTGTTAGTGGCATGTATATGTAAATTTTAGCATTGAGTATGTACCATGTATTATGGATATGACGAATATGGTAGATTCTTATTGAATGATGTGACTTATTAGTGACATGAAAGTTAAAAGGGATAAATGAAAAAATAAGTTGAAAAGAAAACTAGAAAGAAAAAAAAATTTACCGCATTTGCAATAGTATCGATTAGGCAGTAGCTAGACAATTATGGTAACCATTATACGTAGTGTACGGAAGTGATAAGAGAGTTACAATTTATTGGTATCAGAGCAAGTTTAGGCGATTTTAAGATCGGAGTGGGATTACATGATTGGATTAAGTTCATATATATTCCAATTAAGGAAAATGATTTGAATAGTGCACAGTTAGACCAGGATATTTTAGTAAGAAATCTTGGAAGTTAGTGTTAAAATGAACAAAGTGTATAGAGATTGTCCCATTAGTGCACAAGAATGGATTGAGAATGACATTAGGGTCATGATTGTGTTCGAATGCAAACGATCTATAACTTAAATTTTGGAGTTCTCGCTCTTAGAAAAGGGAACTTAAACTAGTGTATTATTGTTCTGCATCCTAAATGAGAAAAATGATGAATAGATATATGATGACATTATTAGGAATAAGTTTGGACTGTATAAATATGTAGAGTAGCACATTGTGATAATGACAGTTGATGCTGATTTGAGTGAGACGACCTGCTATTTGGATAGCAACTTTGACAATTCTCAAAGTAAACTACCATTGTCTCTAGACAGTAGCATTTGGACACAAGGAAACATCTTTAACTATTTAATTTTGGTAAATTTCGAGGACGAAAATTATTTTAGTAGGAGAGAATTATAATGGCCTCAATACCAGGTCAGTCGTGAATAGTATTATTCGATAGTAAATAGTGCTTTCGGGGAGAAAAGTACACCCGGATGTGAAAAATATTTTATTTGAGTGTCGAAAAATATAACTCACGATGAGTCAGGGGTTAAAATTTAGAGTATACTTGAGCTCAAATGGGTGCTCAAAAGTCAAAAATAAGAAAAAATCACGGCTTCGGTGTAAATAGTAACTAGTTTGATTAAGAGTTTGATCGGACCATAGAGGATGCTACGGATCTCAGAAAAATAATCTAAAAATATGGACGTACTCATGTTGATGAGTAGAATTATATGGTAATGAAAAATTAAATGTTGGTGACACTAAAAAATTAGTTTATCGGACTGATAGATAATAACAGAACAGGGGAACGATTTTTGGTTGACCCAAAAATATTCTTTGAGTCTAATAAATATATGTTAAGAATTATGGAGTCATTTTTATGAGGAACTAACCTTAGAAAGTAAGGAAAAAGTTCTGATTTCGATTTGAATAGTACTCGGGTTGACTGGAGGTTTGACAGAAACTTTGAAAATAGGAAATGATTTTCAAACTTGATCAAAAAGTCCAAATGGACTCTAAATGATATTTAGAAATTTTTGGTAAGGAAAAGGGAATTTTTCGAGAACACTGAAAATTTGCTAATCGAACCGGTTTGATATAACCGGACTGAAATTGGACTCCGATTGAATTGAAATTTTGTGTACAGTCTAGTTTTAGCATGATATGAATTATGGAATCGAATGTGGGATGAATTGGAATTGGGAAATGAGAAAACCATAAAAAAATTGCCAAATGGGCTAAAAATGGCTAATTGGGCTTTATAGGTTGGACCATTGGTTGGACCAAGGTTGAACCATTTTGGTCCACTATAAAAGCAATTAGGTGGCAAATTTATGGTTGAGTGATCCTTTTCTCCTCAGTTCTTCTCTCCCTTAGCTTGGTCGAATTCTTCCTCTCCTTCTCTCCTCTCTCAAATTTCTTCAAGTTATGCTTAATTTTTCGCTAAATTCAAGTATTCTAAGTGTAATTCAGCCCCTCTATGAGATTATAGTAGCCTCTAATATCCATTTGATGGATTAAAATCAAGGAAAAACAAGGATCTAAGGTTGTGTCTTCAAATGGAGGTAAGAGGAATAGGTTGATTTAAGTTGAGTTATTGGTTTTAGATGATAGATTAGGATGTGTAGAGTAGATTTATGAAATTATATTTGTTAAAAGAAGGAAATTAATGAGAGTTTTATTTTTTAGAATTTTCGGCCATGGAGGAGAAATCAAGGGAAAAAGGCTTCTCAAGGGTTAAGGACCAAGATTCAGGAGGTTATAAATGTAACACCCCTTACCTATACATAGGGAGCTTCATCCCTCGAGGAGGAAGAAGGACCCCGATAGATGAGGGTTGTCACGCAAAACCTCAAACGAAGCAAATAAAGTTACGAATCATTCATTTAAAACGGGTGAAATAAAATTTTCTTAAGACAAAAGACGGAGGCTGAGAACAAAAGTACAATATTTTATTAATTTACATAATAGTCTTTACATATCAAAATTCAAAAGTGCCTTAGCACAAAAGATATTATACATCTGATATCAAAACCAATCTACAAAAGTAGAGTTACATCAAGAGTCATCATTACAAAATGTGTAAGCTAATACATATACAAAAGTACAATCTTGGACTACACAATCTCTCTCTCCTAGTTGTGTTGGCCATGCTGAAATGGATCACCCTGCCCAAAAACTCCAACAACATCCAGACCTGCACGAATGAAACACCCTTGCTAAGCGAATACGCTTAGTGGGGAAAACACAATGAAAAACGACCACTCACAGTGGACGTCAGAAACAAATCACATATACATGGCACATACTGAAAATCAATTCTTAATAAATAATTTATCATACTTAAGATATTGACATCATTAATCACACAATTATTCATGTCGAACTGAATTATAACACATGAATACAGTAAAACCTGCTTATTCAAAATAGTGGATAGCGAGTAACGCATATTCATTCAAAATGCATGGATACCCGAGGGAATCAAAATTATTCTTTTCTTTTTGTTTCAAACTTCTCGCATGGAATCTTAAACAAGATTCAAGTCTAAAAGGGAATGCGAGGATCCAAACAGGGACCTGATCAGGGTCCAAAACGCATACGCATGGTTGCAGCTAACTGAACTCTATAGGCATGCCTATTTATCCACTTATTGACTCTCGCAGGTCATGCATAACTCATCAAATTACGTTCATGTAATTCATAAAATTGTCCATGCATAATTCTAAAAGCATCACAAGTTCAGAAATTAAACATTGAAAGCATAAAAGAAAAATCAAATTGTAGCAAGGAGGTGTCGCGCTCGCAACAGGGGTGAAACTTGCCCCAAGTCGCAACCGCGGCAGTCTTCGCGTTCGAGAAGAGGCAGAATCACATCTCACTGTCGCGCTCGCGAAAGTGAGCGGCAAGCCAAAGCTATCATGCTCGTGCACAGGCGCGCTCTCATGACAGAGAACTGTCCATTTCGCTAGGCAGCCGAGCACTCTGTCGCACTCGCGACAGAGAGCTCTCGCTGCGGAGGCTCGGCAGCCCACCGCTCGGCCACGCGTGAAGGCTGAATTCATAGAGCTCTATTGCGACCTCGCGATAATATCGCGCTCTTGATAGAGTCGTGATTTCCAGCTCTTACGCAAAAAAATCTGCAGAAATCACACTCTCAAACATCACCCGAACCTCCAATTGACTTCAAAACTCAACCCCACAAAAAATTGATCATTCACAACATCTTAATCAACCTAAAAACCAACTTATAATCCAATTATTATCATCAAAACAACCTATTAAAAAAATTAAATTCCAGAATTCAATAAACCAGCAATTTCTCTTAGAAAATTCATACAAAATCAGGCTTAGGTTCAATTCTTCACAAATTATGCATCTCAACTTAAATTAATCAACTCCCATGTTGTTTAGATACAAATACACACAATATAACTCATCAATTTCAATAATTTCCACAAAAGCACAAAAATCACACAAAATGCACAAAAATGGCAAACATTCCAAAACCTCAAATTCTTGAGCTCCAATCACGGGGCTCCACTTCCACTTGCTATTTCCTTGCCTTTAGGCTCTCTAGGAGGGATCTTTGAGCAAAACACCCATCAAAACAAGCGTTAAAACTCTAACCCCAAAATACCAAATTAACCAAATTAAAAAGGGAAAGAGAGGATAAAGAAGAAGGATTAGGTACCACTTACCCAAAACAACTTAGGACTACCCAAGACTCACCAAAATTCCAGCAGAAGGTAAGGATTGCAAGGAAGTGAAGAAGAAAGGAAGGAGAAGATGAAGAACGAGTTGAGGGAGGGAAGAAATGGGAAGAAGGAGGAAGGAACAACTATTTCTCTCTCCTCTCTCCACTATTTAAACCACTCCACTTGCCACATGGCAGCCTCCTATTAGAAGACTACCCCAAGACACAACCAAAAACCATCCTCTCACATACACCCAAAACTAATCTTATTTTTCCTAACCCCATACACACCAACACCCAGGCAAACCCCAAACATACATAATACTATCACTTAATAATAGCATACTCTTAAAATAACACATACAAAATCACACACACACACACACACAAGGCTCAAAATACTAGGGTGGGAATGGGGCGTTACAATACTCCCCTCCTTAACAGAATTTCGTCCTCGAATTTCTCACCTGATCCAAATAACTGAGGATGCTGAGCTTTCATAACCTCTTTCGGTTCCCAAGTTGTCTCTTCAATTCCATGATGCTTGCAGAGTACCTTAACCAAAGGGATTTGCTTATTGCGGAGCTCTCTGATCTCCCTAGCCAAGATTTCCTTCGGTTCTTCATTAAATGAGAAATCTGGCAGAACTCGAATATCTTGCACTTGTAACACATGAGACGGGTCGGATCGGTCGCGGCGGAGCATAAGTATGTGAAAAACATCGTTTAATTTAGCTAACTCCACTGGCAACTCTAACCGATAAGCTACCGGGCCAATCTTATCCAGGATCTCATAAGGCCCAATATACTGAGGACTCAATTTCCCTTTCTTGCGAAACCGAAGGACTTTCAGCCAAGGCAATATTTTGAAGAATACCTTATTGCCAATCTCATATCGAATGTCCCTTCATTTCAAATCGGCATAAGACCGTTGTCTGTCTTTAGCTACCTTCAAATTGCATTGCACCACTCTAATCTTCTCTTCCGTGTCTCTAACCAACTTCGGACCCACAACAGACCTTTTTGACAACTCAGTCCAACACACTGGAGTTCTGCATTTTCGTCCATAAAGAGCTTCGTACGGAGCCATTCCAATACTCACCTGATAACTGTTATTGTATGCAAACTCCATTAAAGGCACATACTTATCCCAGCTACCTGAGAACTCCAAAGCACATCCCCAAAGCATATCTTCAAGAACCTGGATAACCCTTTCTGACTTACCATCGGTCTGAGGATGAAATGCCGTGCTGAAATTTAACCGAGTACCCAAAGCAGACTGTAATTCCTTCTAAAACTTTGACGTAAACCTCGAATCCCGATCAAACACAATAGATATTTGAACTCTATGAAGCCTTACTATCTCATTCACATAGATCTCTGCTAACTTATCCATGGAATGGTCTAACCGAACTGGCAAGAAATGTGCTGACTTTGACAATCAGTCGACTATCACCCACACTGAATCGTGCTTGCGCTGTGTCAATGGTAAACCAACTACAAAGTCCATTGTAAGATCATCCCACTTCCATTGAGGAATGGGTAAGGCATGCAATAATCCTGTTGGAACTTAATGCTCAGCTTTCACTTGCTGACACACCAAACATTTCGAAACAAACTCCACTATGTCCTTTTTTATACTCAGTCACCAATAAAACTGCTTGAGGTTTCTTACATCTTGTTTCCTCCCGGATGCATCATAATAATAGACGAATGAGCTTCTTGTAAAAGTCTTCTCTTCACATCACCCACATTAGGCACACACAACCGATTCCCAAATCTGAGCACTCCCTCACAATCTACAGAAAATTCAGTGAAACACCCCCATCACCGTCCCCGTTGGAAGGACGCCGACGGACGCGCTACACGACGCTCACATATACAGATATACACATGCACAATGCGGAAGCATACGTTCATACATAACATACATACAGAAATACGGATTAATTAAAAACTTACCTTACCTGCAGGCACGGACTGATCATGCAATAACTCACGCACACGCAGGCACTAAGCAAAAGCATACACAAAGGCATACATATGACCATTCAACGGAAGCATAATCGAAATAATAAAACAAAGGAATAACTAAACATAAGGACATACTAACTATTGCATTCCCAAAAGAAAACTCAAGAACGAAACATAATAATTACATATACAATACTACCGAATACAAAAGCTGAAATACAGAAGCTGAACAAAATACAGAACTTCTAACTCCTACGTGGCCGACCTTGCAGAAGCGCGACTCGAACAGAACCAAACCTGCCACCTGCACGGAAAGGAAATCCGTGCTAAGCGATAAACGCTTAGTGGGGAAAACACACAAGAATATGGACGGCCATTCACAATGGTCGCCAAGGCATAACACATTCAAATGGCAAATGCGGATATTCATAGCATATCAATAATCAGGCTGCACAATAAAGGCATTCAATCGATAACTCATAAACAGACCATAAACTCATGTCCAGGATATACCAAAACAGACATAATACAATATACGATACAAATATCATCATGCCGAACTACATACTATAACTCATGCATAAACCTACATGGGTATCAAATGATAGCATCATACCATGCGGAGTCACAAGAGCTATACACATGCAATAAATATCACTAAGTACCCACGCCTGAACTGACAACCCAATCATCATGTTAAGCATACACACTAGTCAAATATCCAAAGGATAACATTTAGAGCATCACAATACCGCTGCGCAACTCTAATATATATTAAGCATCATGCAAAAACATTCTGATAACGGAGACTGAAGGCATAACCACTTAGTATTACATTCATATCATCATCATACAGAGAGTACAGTAATCATCACATACTTACCATCACAGCTGCTTCGGTCCACAAGCTAATATATTAACAAAACATGTTTAAGTCACATACATAAATTCTCTAGTCGCATCATAATCAAAGCATTCAGAAACTTATAACAAATTACATGACGAGTACGGATAATCATGTTAGATATAAAGTCATGCTTATTTAAAACAGACATACATTCTGAAACCCATAGTCACATTCATATACATATAAACTGATTCCTGAGATCTTTATCATAATCAAACGGATATCACATTCATATAGTTATTTCAAAGTAATACAAACCAGTAAAGCACCTGCTGACTCACAATAGTGGATAACGAGTGTACTGAACTGATTAGTACCTTACGGGTACAAATCGAAAACCATTTTATTTATCACAAAAGCATTTTACTGATGGGGGATCTTAACCCGATCCAAATTCATTAAAAAGGATCAGGAGGATCCGTACTGAGGGGGGGTTCGCGAGGAACCATACGGGGGACCTGATCAGGGTCCAATACGTTCAAAGGGCGCTGCAGCTACTGAAAGACTCTATTAGGCATGCCTAACTATCCACTAGACTGACTCTCGCAGGTCATGCATAAAATAATACACATTCCGAATCGCACAACGCATAAATATATATATACATATATACATCATGCATAAATCAGAGTACAATAGACATATAAATATGCTCATAAGGTCGGTCGTACATCATGCAATTCGCATTGCAAAACATATTACAGTCCATACATTTTAACATAATACAATGAGTTCAAAGGCTAAAGCATAATATCAATCAAAGCTCATACAAGTCATATTCTGGAGTATGCAATAGGTCAATCAATTGCATTTTAGCACTACTCAAGTTACTAAGCATATCTGGAATACACGTGGAATCATATCATGCCAATAATCCAAAAACGCATAATCTGAATCATGAAATGATACTATATATTTCTAAGCATGACAGATTACTCTCAGAGCAGAATTCAATCAAAGATATGCATAACATATCGCTAATCATAACTGAAATAGGCTAACCAATCCGATGAGCAAAATAAGATAGCACTCGATAGAGGAAAGAGCTATAAAAGCATTTGAAAGTCATTTCAAGAAAACTAGTCATGTGGGGAAACAAAGTAAAACAGAAAAGCCATACAGGAGCGTATAACAGTCTGACATAAATTATACAGAAGTAAAGACCCATACAGAAGAAATAGGAAATCCATTTTGGTTTAAAACTGGGCGAAATCGGAAAAAGGAGCTGAAGAGGAGTCGGTCACAAGTCGTGTCACGACTTGTGACTGACCTCACAGGAGGGTCACGGCGTGACCTAGTGTCACGTCTCGTGACCTGCTAGAGAGTCACGGGACGTGACTCTATGTCACGCCTGGCCTCACAAGAGTCACGCCGTGACTCTATATCACGTGACATGACTTCCCTCTCACAGAGAGAGGAGTCACGCATTGCCCTTACCAGAGTCACGCCGTGACTCTAAGTCAGGAGACGTGACTTCCCTCTCATAGAGAGAGGAGTCACGCTTCGCGACTGGAGTCACGTTTTGCCATACACAAGGGTCACGTCGTGACCCTAAGTCACGAGACGTGACTTTCCTCTCACAGAGAGAAGAGTCACGCTTCGCAACTGGGAGTCACGCTGCCCTTCACACGAGTCACGCCGTGACTCTAAGTCACGCGACGTGACTCGCCTCACACAGAACAGAGACGCGATTTTCCATTCCCAGTTACCCAGAACTCCAAGAACTCGATAAATTCATTTTCAATCTCATTCAAAACACCACCAAACTCATCTTACCTTCCAATCGATGTCCCAAACAGCATAAACAAGACAATTGCAACTTAATTCAACAATTAAATCATTAAAACCATGCTTAAACACATTTAATCCATTCTAGAGCATAAACCCTAAAAATACAGTAAGTTCAAAACCCAAACTCAGAACTTCCAATTCAATATTTGTCATGCATTACTAACACATTTACTCACTTAATCATGCATGTACACATTCTAAACCACATCAATTTCCAGAAATGCAAACACATAAACATCCTAAGTGAGATTTAGGGCAAAACATTAAGAAATCCAAATGCAGTAAACAGAGCTCCCAAACCTCAAAAATCACGATCCAAAATCAGGCTTCCAGCTTCAAAATCAAATCTCTCTCTTTTCCCTGCCTTTAATCTTCTTCTTATCATGCAAAGCTTGCACAAACAAAATCCACAGTTACACTTCAAAACCCTAACTCAACCAAAACAGGAGAAAGAAGAAGAAGAAGAACAGAAGAAGAACATCACGTTAAACTCCCACTTACCTCTTCAAAGCAAAGCACAACCCAAGCCACACAAATCCAAGCCAATAGAGAAAGAAAGGAAAAACAGAGGAAGGGAGAAGAGAAGAAGAAGAAGAACGTGAGAGGAGGGGGACGGGAATGCAATCTGTGTTCCCTCTCTCTTCCACTTTCTTTTCTTCTTTTCCCCATTCAGTGCCCACCTAACAGTCCACTTGGCAACATCCAATTGGACCCCAAACTCCACTTAACATTCCAAATCAAAGTACCATACCCTCATATGCACCCAAACCTTTCCTTAATAAATATCTTGTCTTAATGCTCTTTAGTCCTTAGACAAAATACAATTCACTCACTTACACAATTCTTTCTTTACCAACTTAATTATCTTATCAATTAGGTCCTTAACATTCCAAATTTCTCAAACACAAATTTACTGAAATACCCTTCCGATCCCGACTTAACATGCACAATCCGACCAGGGCTATTTTGGGGTGTGACATTCAGTCTGCTTACCGTCTTTTATCACACGCAAAGCACGCTGCAACACAGGGTCACTCAACTGTGCATTCACTATCAGTTGTTTCAAACTCGGTCTAACCTTCAATCGAGCAATTAGTGCTCCTTTTGAATCAAATCTCCACCTTCCTCTACTCAGAGACAGAGCCAAAACTGATTTCCTACTTAGAGCATTTGCCACTACATTTGTCTTTCCCGGATAGTAATCAATAATGCAGTCGTAGTCTTTGAATAACTCCAACCATCTTCGCTGCCTCAAGTTCAATTCTTTCTGAGTGAGTAGATATTTCAGACTCTTGTGATCTATAAAGATCCTGCAAGTTTCCCCATACAAATAATGCCGCCAAACCTTAAGAGCAAACACTACCACTGCTAACTCCAAGTTATGCATCGGATAGTGCTGCTCATGGGGTTTTAACTGCCTAGAAGCATAGGCGATCACCTTGTCGTCCTGCATCAGAACACAGCCCAATCCAATACCTAAGGCATCACTGTACATAGTATACTCTTTACTCAAAATGGGTTGAGTAAGTACAGGAGTCTTAATCAACATATACTTCAAATGCTCAAAACTTGCTTGGCACCTATCAGACCAATTGAACTTAACCTCTTTTCGGAGAAGCCGAGTCAAAGGTGAAGCTATTACTGAAAATCCCTTAACAAACCACCTATAATAACTGGCTAAACCTAGAAAACTCCTCACTTTTGGCATAGACTTAGGTGGCAACCAATTCACAATGGCTTTAACTTTAGATGGATCTACCCAAATACCTTCAGCTGAAACCACATGCCCAAGGAATGTTACCTCTTTTAACCAAAATTCGCACCTACTAAGCTTAGCATAGAGCTGATGGTCCCTCAACACTTGCAATACCAACCTCAGATGTTTCTTGTGTTCCCTTTCATTCTTGGAATAAACCAGGATGTTATCAATGAACACTACAACTGTCTGAACACCCTGTTCATCAAATCAATGAAAGCTGCGGGTGCGTTAGTCAAACCAAACGGCACCACTAAAAATTTGTAATGACCGTAACGCATCCGAAAAGCTATCTTCACAACATCCGCATCTTTAACCCTTAACTGGTAATAACTAGATCTTAAATCAATCTTCGAAAACACTCCAGCCCCTCTTAACTGATCTAAAAGATCCTCGATCCGTGGCAACGGATACATATTCTTTACCGTGACCTTAATACACATTCTCAAGGTACCGTCCTTTTTCTTAACAAACAGAACCGGAGCACCCTAAGGTGACACGCTCGGTCAAATGAAACCCTTATCCAAAAGATCTTACAATTGACTTTTTAATTCCTTCAATTATACTGGAGCCATACGATACGGAGCCTTAGAAATTGGGGTTTCCCCCGGCACAATATCCACAGACAGTTCTACTTCTATCTCTGGTGGCAAACCCGATAATTTCTCCGAAAACACATCCATAAATTCTCTTACTACTGGAATATCTTGTATCTTTACTTGCCCTCGTCAGGAATCCAAAATCAAAGCTAAATATGCTTCACATCCCTTCCTCATAAACCGTTTTGCCTGCATAGTCGAAATTACATTGTGCAGCGAGTTACTTCCCAAACCTTTCACAACCACAGGTATCTGATCCCGATATTATAGTACAACCATTTTCCTCTGACAATTAACTATAGCTCGGTGCTTAGACAATAAATCCATACCCAGAATTAGTTCAAACTCAAGAAATGGTAAACTAATCAGATCAACCGAAAATTCCTTACCTTTCACCATCAAAGGACAATCCCGATATACCCGATTCACTTTAACACGCTGCCCTAACGGACTAGTCACACATATCTCATAATCCAATTTATCCTCATTAGCTAATTAATCACACAACTTATCAGAACACAAATAAGAATGAGTAGAACCTGAGTCTATCAAAGCATACATTTCAATGCTGAAAAGTAAAAACTTACCGGCTATTACTTCCGGAGCATCCTGGTCGTTACGAGCTCTCATTACGTAAGCTCTTGCAGCCGCCAGCACTGGATGATCAACTGTCTCAAAGGGTTCTCTTTCCCGAGGCTATCCACCACGACCCTGTCCTCTACCTCTAGCACGACTGCCCTGAGGAATATTCGATCCCGCTCGACTAGCCTCTTATTGACCCCTGAGTATTCTCATATAAGTTCGGGCAATTGCCTAGCAAGTGGTCGGTGCTACCACACCTGAAATAACCTCCCGTCAACCACCGACATTCGTCCCAATGGCGCTTACTGCAATGGGAGTACTGAGGCACTCCATCATCTCTACCACCCGAAGCTCCTCTACCCGTGCTAGACCCTCTAAAAGATTCCTATCTCCTCCCTCTAGTAGCTGGACTAATATGTGACTCAACAGAAGGATTTCCTTGAGACTTGTGCGGCCTCTTTCCTGAAGAAGAACCTCCTCTAGTGGACTTTTTCCTCTGAGCCTTCTCTCTTTAAATATTCTCAGAGTGTTCCGCTCTCAAAGCTGCCTACACTATCTGATAATTACTAATATCCAGTGAAGACATCAAAGAGACCAACACTACCTTAAGAGAGTCATTCAGACCCACCTCAAACTGTTGGCATCAAAACTCCTCAGTGAGAACTCCTGGCGGTGCATACTTACTAAGTCGATTAAACACCTTCTCATATTCAGCCACAGATAACACTCTTTGTCGGAGACTCAAAAATTGTACCCATCTGGCCTCCTTAAATGCCTTAGTTATATACTTACTCTGGAATTCTCTTTCGCAGAACTCCTAGGTCACAGGCTCGGGAAGCTGAGGATGCCTAAGCACTAATGTCCACCAATCATATGCTGAACCCTGCAATAAAGACACTACACACTCCACCTCTCTCTCCGGAGGGCACCGAATTTCCCTTAGCACCCGACTAACCTTCTCAATCCACCTCTCAGCTTTATCTGACTCATTTAAGTTGGTTCCAAAGAAATCATCCGCTCCAAACTTCCTCATATTCTCAATCATAGCTCTAAGGGCAGTAACTCTTTCCAAAACCCTGGCCATATCCTGAGATATCTTGAGCATAGCCTCAAAGGGGACTATAGGGGCCTCAGGTTGCACCCTAGGTGGCTGAGTCAGACCAGAAAGGGACGGATCTTGCTCTCGGGGATTCGCACTCTCAATTGACCCCTCAAGTGATCCACGAGCAGACTCCATCTAACTACAAAACATACACAATAATCCGCATCAGGCCAACACAACACTAAACGTACACTCTATCTTACACTTGCCTAGAAACGTCTAAACCTAAACCTCTGATACCACAAAATGTAACACCCCTTACCTATACGTAGGGAGCTTCATCCCTCGAGGAGGAAAAAGGACCCTAATAGATGAGGGTTGTCACGTAAAACCTCAAACAAAGCAAATAAAGTTACGAATCATTCATTTAAAACGGGTAAAATAAAATTTTCTTAAGACAAAAGACAGAGGCTGAGAACAAAAGTACAACATTTTATTAATTTACATAATAGTCTTTACATATTAAAATTCAAAAGTGTCTTAGCACAAAAGATCTTATACATCTGATATCAAAACAAATTTACAAAAGTAGAGTTACATCAAGAGCCATCATTACGAAATGTGTAAGCTAATACATATACAAAAGTACAATCTTAGACTACAAAATCTCTCTCTCCTAGTTGTGTTGGCCCTACTAAAATGGATCACACTGCCCAAAAACTCCAAGAACATCTACACCTGCACGGATGAAACACCCGTGCTAAGAGAATGCGCTCAGTGGGGAAAACAAAATGAAAAATGGCCATTCATAGTGGACGTCAGAAATTAATCACATACACATGGCACATACTGAAAATTAATTCTTAATAAATAATTCATCATACTTAAGATATTGACATCATTAATCATATAATTATTCATGCCAAACTGAATTATAACACATGAATACAGTAAACCCTGCTTATTCAAAATAGCGGATAGCGAGTAACGCATATTCATTCAAAATGCATGGATACTCGAGGGAATCAAAATTATTCTTTTCTTTTTGTTTCGAACTTCTCGTATGGAATCTTAAACAAGATTCAATTCTAAAAGGGATCGCGAGGATACGAATAGGGACCTGATCAGGGTCCAAAATGCATACGCATGATTGCAGTTAACTGAACACTATAGGCATGCCTATTTATCCACTTATTGACTGTCGCAAGTCATGCATAACTCATCAAATTACATTCATATAATTCATAAAATTGTCCATGCATAATTAAAAAAGCATCACAAGTTCAAAAATTAAACATTGAAAGCATAAAAGAAAAATCAAATTGAAGCAAGCAGGTGTCGCACTCGTGACGGCTGTTGCGCTTGCGACTGGGGCAAAACTTGCCCCAAGTCACGACCGCGGCAGTCTTCACGCTCGCGAAGAGATAGAATCCCATCTCACTGTCGCGCTCATGATGAGAAACACACTCGCGATAGTGACCGGCTAGCCAAAGCTGTAGTGCTCGCAATAGAGAACTGTCCATTTCGCTCAGTAGCTAAGCGCTCTGTCATGCTCAAGATATGCGTCGCACTCGCGACAGAGAGCTCTCGCTATGGCGGCTTAGCAGCCCACCGCTCGGCCACGCGCGAAGGCTGAATTCTCGAAGCTCTGTCGTGACCTCGCGATAGTGTCGCGCTAGCGACATAGTCATGATTTCCAGCTCTTATACGAAAAATTTGTAGAAATCACACTCTCAAACATCACCCAAACCTCCAATTGACTTCAAAACTCAACCCCACACAAAATTGATCATTCACAACATCTTAATGAACCTAAAAACCAACTTATAATCTAATTATTACCATCAAAACATCCTATTAACAAGATTAAATTCAAGAATTCAATAAACCAGCAATTTCTCTTAGAAAATTCATATAAAATCATGCTTAGGTTCAATTTTTCACAAATTATGCATCTCAACTTATATTAATCAACTCCCATGTTATTTAGATACAAATACACACAATATAACTCATCAATTTCAACAAAAGCACAAAAATCACACGAAATGTACAAAAATAGCAAACATTCCTAAACCTTAAATTCTTGAGCTCCAATCACGGGGCTCCGCTTCCACTTGCTGTTTCCTTTCCTTTAGGATCTCTAGGAGGGATCTCTGAGTAAAACACCCATCAAAACAAGCTTTAAAACTCTAACCCCAAAATGCCAAATTAACCAAATTAAAAAGGGAAAGAGAGGATGAAGAAGAAGGACCAGGTACGACTTACCCAAAATAACTTAGGACTACCCAAGACTCACCAAAATTCCAGCAAAAGGGAAGGATTGCAAGGAAGTGAAGAAGAAAGGAAGGAGAAGATAAAGAACGGGTTGAGGGAGGGAAGAAACGGGAAGAAAGAAGAAGGAATAGCTATTTCACTCTCCTCTCTCCACTATTTAAACCACTCCACTTGCCACATGGCAGCTGTGACACCCCTTACCCGTACTCAGGCGATCCCATCCCATGAGGAGTAAGATGCCGTACGAATCAGGGTGCTACCAAACAAAGCAGAGAACAATGCGAAGATAAACATACACAAAAGCGAGGTAATTAAAAACTTTTGCGGAGTATAAGAAAGCGAAAGCTGATCATGCATTAATATAACGGAGGCATTACATTACTGTTCTGATCAACTAAGAGATACAACAATTAATTACAAATTCCAAATTACGTAAACAAAAGCGGAAGCTATTACAAAACCAATATAAGAGAGTTCTATACAAAAAGAATCTCAAAATACAAAACTCAGTCCTATTCTAAACCCTGTTGCGTTGGCTTGGACTGCGGTGACTCTCCCAAAGCAACTCCTTCTGCACCTGCACGGGTAAACACACCATGCTAAGCGATAAACGCTTAGTGGGTAACCACACATATTTTAAAGGACGACCATTCACAACGGTCGTCAAGGCAAAACACAAGCGTATATCATAATATACCATACACATAACATATCAATTGCATAAGCATGCATATATATACTGAAGCTATACATTCAGAAGTTCATAACAATATTCATATTCCCATAACAGATTATACTTTTCATTTATGAGCTCACACATATATTACATACATTTCCTCATAACACATTTCAAACTAGGCACCTGCTGACTCGAGGGAGTGGATAACGAGTATACGAACAGTACTTTATGGGTACGAGCCGATCACAAATAGTACCTTACGGTTACGAATCGAAAAACCAAGATACTTTTAACTTTCACAAAACATTTTCAAAAGGGATCTTAAAAAAGATCCGAGCACATAGGGGTTCACGAGGAACCAAGCGGGGACCTGATCGGGGTTCGAACGAAACTGAGGGCTGCAGCTATAAGACTCTATTAGGCATGCCTAACTATCCACTTTCTAGACTCTAGCAGGTCATGCATAAACCATTTAATCCATTTCATAACATCCCAAAATCATCATCATATATGTACATAGTCGTATCATGGATCCACAAGCATATAATTCATAGGACATCAAGCATAAATCTCATAGACATTAAAGGAAAATGAAGTTCAATAACCGCACCTAACAACGAAAACTCATTCAGCATACAGGGAGCTGTCGCGCTCGCGACAGAGACAAAAGTCTCTTCGCTGCTCGTACGCGATAGATTTCGCGACCACGAGGAGGACGGAGGGGCCAGGCTCTGTCGCGCTCGCGACAGAGAACAAATATTGCTGTCGCGGTCTCGCGATGAATCGCGTGCTCGCGATAGCACTTAGCCAGCATCGCGCTCTGTCGCGATCGCGACGAATGCCGTGCTCGCGACAGAGGGTGTTCAACACTTTGGCTATCGCGGGCTCGCGATGGATAACGCGTGCTCGCGACAGCGAAGCTCTAAAACGCCGATCTCTATCGTGCTCACGACATCGTCGCAATCGCGATAGCATTAGGTTTTCCAAATCTGCAGAATTCTGCAGATTTTCTTCCTCCCACAATCAACCACAAACACATGCAAAACTCACCCAAGAACCTCTTACCTCAAACCCTGCCATCCAATAGCATCAACAACCATAATATAACATTAATCAATAAGAAATTTCACACAATTCATTAATTTAAACCTCCAATTCCAAGAATCATCCAAAACCCCAATTTATGCACAAAACCACATTAACTCCAACATTATCACAATTAACTCATACTCTTGCAAGATCAACAGTTCAAAACAAAAACCCATAGTATATACATCAAAATAAAGAACACATAACAACTGAATTCCAAGAAACCATCAAATCTTATATATAAGCATATATATACATGGAAACCAAGAAATTCTCAAACCTCAAAATCCTTAGCTCCTATTGCTTGGATCCACTAGTTCCAGCCTTCTCTTTGCCCTTTGGCTCGCGAGGAGGCTCAACTAAGCACAAACAAGCACCCAAACACCAAAAACACAAACCCTAACTTAGATCCAACCCAAGAAGAAGAAGAAAATGCATGAATAACACAAGGAAAAAGCAAGAACTTACCGAGGAAGATGTAAGAGAGTAATTAATTCCACCACTTGAGCTTGAATCTAAGTAAAACACTTAGGAGAGTGCAAAGGAGGAAGAAAGAAGAAGAAGGAAGAGAGAAAACGGGAAATGGGTTCCAAAAATCTGCTTTTTCCCTTTTCATTTTCACTTTCCCATCTTTCTTTCCTCTTTACATATGTCAACCATCTAGTGGAGGAGATTACTTACTCACACCCTAACTAAATGTATCACATGCACACAATGAAACACCCTAATAATGCACCCTACGCATGTATGAGCAACACACACAATGCTCCCTCAAGGACACACCCTACAAATGTATGAATGCATACACACTACAATAACCCACTAGTGCATATCCTACTATGGTATGTTCAACCACACATAATGCAACTCCCATGCACACACACTACAATGGTGCACTCATGCACACACAAACCTGTCCCAACTAATTCACACCATGGAGCAACACATGCACACACGCACCAGAAAAACCTCAAATCATACAATATTACCAAAATGCCTTTATTATACTAGACTCATGCAAATGCACACACATACATATATGGCTCATTCAACTAGGGGGCAAATGGGGTGTGACAGCATCCTCCTATTAGAAGACTACCCCAAGACACACCCAAAAACCATCCTCTCACATACACCTAAAACTAATCTTATTAAAGCACATCCTAACCCCACACACACCCATACCCAAGCAAACCCCAAACATACATAATACTATAACTTAATAATAGCATACTCTCAAAATAACACATACAAAATCACACACACACACACACAAGGCTCAAACTACTAGGGTGGGAACGGGGCGTTACAATGAATGTTAAAGCATGGATATGAGGTTTGTGATTACATAACTTAAGTATTTTCATATGAAAATTATTTGAATATTGAATGTGTGTAAAATAAAATGGTTGAGTAAAATATTGAGGGTGGCCGAATGGGTTAAGGAAGAAAACATGGTAGGTTATATGGTTTACATGACATATGAGTAATAAATTAGATAAATAAATGAATTAGAAATGAAAGAAAGATTGTAATAAAAAGAATTACATGAAAACGAATAATTAACTAAATGAATCAAAGATGTAATGCATCCATTTCGTGGTATTAGGGCAATGGAATGATTATATATGTGATTCAAAAGTGTATAAATTTAATTGAAATTATAAGAATTTAATTGAGCATTTTTTATAATATTTTTCGATTATGTCCATAGTAGGAAATATTGACAAATATTGAATTAATTGAAATTACAAATATATTTGAGGAGATTTTTGATTTAATGAATAATTGAAACATAAATAATAAAAAAAAAAGAATGGAAGTGGCTTTGAAATGAATTCATAGCCATTTAAATGATCAAGTATACTTATTATGTAAAATAAGTATATAATATGAAATGTACAACATTGATGAAAATGTTGTGTAACTAGTGAAATGATATGGAAATGAAATGTAAATGAAAGTCAAAATATTAAAATGTGGAAAGTATAAATGTTAAAATGAAAAAAAGTTGATTTGAAAGTTAATTGAGGACGTATTGCCCTTAGTAGTTTCTGGCAATCTAAATCTAGTTCAGGATATGTTTAGCTAGCTATAGGGACAGCCATACCGTGGTGCATGTCATGACGACTTGCTTTATTATAGCAGATTCGCGATGGTCTCCTATAGTGCATTATACGTTACACATTATATGTTCAGTGATATGGATGGTGTGGTCCTTCGGGGTCGTTCCTCAGTACATTGCTATGGTCCTGTGGGGTCCATGTCCTGTATATCCAGTATACAGATTTTCTGCTGGGATTGTACTAGGGGCATAATGCTAAAATGGCATAATGTAATGATAAAATGACTTGAACTATGAAAAGTAACATTAACATGAGTGTTTAAATGAAAAAGGACTTAAACGAAAAAAATAAAAAGTTTAGGGTGAAAAAGTTAATTTACCCAAATAATGAGTTAATCGGGTAATAATAGTAAAATGATATGAAAATGTACAAAGTAAAGTGAAAATGATAATTTGAGTGAAAAAGAACTTACATGAAAGAAGATAAAAAGTCTAAGGACTAAAACACATTTTACCATGAAAATAATTAGTTGGGAGACTAATTGGTAACTTATAAGCTAAGGAGTGAATAAACGTGAAAGTTCAGCTAATTAATGGCAAAATCATAATTAAACGTTAAGAGAAGGGTAATATTGTAATTTGATAAAAGTTTAAGAGCAAAACAGTAATTAAGTGTAAAAGAAAGTTAATAAGTGACATGTAAGAGAAAAGTGAAATTAAAATGACAAGTTATCTAAAGAACGCAAAGTTTAGGGACTAAAATGTAATTTAATGTGAAAATGTTGATGTAAGGACTAATTTGTAATTTCTAAGCCAAATAATGATTTAAGATGGAAAGTGTCACACCCCGTTTGGCCCCTAGTAGAGCGAGTTATGCGTGTGAATGTATTTGAATGTGTTTTGGCATGATCATAAGGGCATTTTGGTAATATTGTATGATTTGGGGTTTTTCTGGTGCGTGTGTGTGCATGTGTTGCAATATGGTGTGAATTAGTTGGGACAGGTTTGTGTGTGCATGAGTGCACCATTGTAGTGTGTGTGCATGGGAGTTGCATTATGTGTGTGTGAATGCACCATAGTAGGATATGCACTAGTGGGTTATTGTGGTGTGTATGCATTCATACATTTGTAGGGTGTGTACATGAGGGAGCATTATGTGTGTTGCTCATACATGTGTAGGGTGCATTATTAGGGTGTTTCATTGTGTGCATGTGATACACTTAGTTAGGGTGTGAGTAAGTAATCTCCTCCACTAGATGGTTGACATGTGTAAGGGGGAAAGAAAGATGGGAAAGAGAAAATGAAAAAGGGAAAATCAGATTTTTGAAACCCATTTCCCGTTTTCTCTTCTTCTTCTTCTTCCTCCTTTGCACTCTCCTAAGTGTTTTACTTAGATTCAGGCTCAAGTGGTTGAATTAATTACTCCCTTACATCTTCCTTGGTAAGTTCTTGCTTTTTCCTTGTGTTATTTATGCATTTTCTTCTTCTTCTTCTTGGGTTGGATCTAAGTTAAGGTTTGTGTTTTTGGTGTTTGGGTGCTTGTTTGTTCTTAGTTGAGCCTCCTCGCGAGCCAAAAGGCAAAGAGAAGGCTGGAACTAGTGGATCCAAGCAATAGGAGCTAAGGATTTTGAGGTTTGGGAATTTCTTGGTTTTCATGTATATATATGTTTATCTATGAGATTTGATGGTTTCTTAGAATTCGGTTGTTATATATTCTTTATTTTGATGTATATGCTATGGGTTTTTGTTTTGAAATGTGGATCTTGCAAGAGTATGAGTTAATTGTGTTAATGTTTAATGTGGTTTTGTGCATAAATTGCGGTTTTGGATGATTCTTGGAATTGGAGGTCTAAATTAATGAATTGTGTTAAATTTCTTGTTGATTAATGTTATACTATGGTTGTTGACGCTAATGGATGGCTGGCTTTGAGGTAAGAGGTTCTTGGATGAGGTTTGTGTGTGTTCGTGGTTGATTGTTGGAGGAAGAAAAATCTGCAGAATTCTGCAGATTTGGAAAACCCGACGCTGTCGCGAGCGCGATAGAGATCGGTGTTTTGGAGTTTCGCTGTCGCTAGCACGCGACATCCTTTGCGAGCCCGCGATAGCCGAAGTGTTGAGAACCCTCTGTCGCGAGCGCGACATTCGTACCCGTAAGGTACCTTTTGTGATCGGCTCGTACCCGTAAAGTATTGTCCGTATACTCGTTTTCCACTCCCTCGAGTCAGCAGGTGCCTAGAATGAATTGTGTTATGAGAAAATGTATGTGACACGTGTGTAAACTCATAAATGAAAAGTATAATCTGTTATTGGAATATGAATATTGTTATGAATTTCTGAATGTATGGCTTAGTACATGCATGCTTATGCAATTGATATGCTATGTGTATGGTATATTTTGATGTACGCTTGTGTTTTGCCTTGACAACCATTGTGAATGGTTGTCCTTTTTATATGTGTGTTTCACCACTAAGCGTTTATCGCTTAGCACGATGTGTTTACCCGTGCAGGTGCGGAAGGAGTTGCTTTGGGAGAGTCGCCGCAGTCTAAGCCAATGCAGCAGCGTTTAGAATAGGACTGAGTTTTGTATTTTGAGATTCTTTTTTTATAAGAACTCTCTTATATTTGTTTTGTAATAGCTTCCGCTTTTGTTTATGTAATTTGAAATTTGTAATTAATTGTTGTATCTCTTAGTTAATCAGAACAATAATCTAATGCCTCCATTACATTAGTGTATGATCAGCTTTCACTTTCTTATACTTCGCAAAAGTTTTTAATTACCTCGCTTTTGTGTATGTTTATCTTCGCATTGTTCTCTGCTTTGTTTGGTTGCACCCTGATTCGTACGGCATCTTACTCCTCATGGGATGGGATTGCCTGAGTACGGGTAAGGGGTGTCACAAGTTGTGGTATCAGAGCCTAGGTTTAGGCGTTTCTGGGTGATTGTCTGTGTGTTGCTATGTGTGGATATGTCTATGTCTAGGGCTGTGTTGGCTGATGCAGCTGTTGTCACACCCCAACCTATACCAAGGAGCAGTGGCGTAGCAAGAAATTGAATTTAGTGGGGTCAAAAATTTATCGTCAATAAAAAAAATTCATTCACATAAAAAAAAAACTTATTAATATGATAATAATATATATAATAATAATCATAATATTACAGCTGTCGTTTACGAGTTTTCATATTTTAAAAGTATTAAATAATTATTTTATTGTCAATACTTTTAAATATATCCTTTTCAATATAAGTAACTAAACAATCATTCAATAACTGATCCCATTCGATTTCGTAGACGACTTTTTACTATATTCATAACAGAAAATGCCCTTTCAACAGTTCTAAAAAGATAACAACATAAGCAAAATGCTGCATCTTTTTGTATACTATACTCTAACTAATTAGAATATTTCTTATACCATTTAGGATTAAAACGATGAAAAATATTTCCAATATTTCGTTGTTTAAAATTATGATTTTGTGGTTGACAAGATCATTTTTGAAGATATGCTCTTCTTATTTTATCCCGATCATTGGGATGATATTCTAATATTTTAATTCTCAATCCGGGATCAGCAGGAAGATTATCTAAATTAATCTCATGACTAGCTTTTCTTAAACTGATTTCTTGATTTTTATTTTCAATTTCTTATTCGACTGGTTGCTCAAAGGGTGATTTTCACTTAATCACAAATTTATCCATAACTGTTTCAAAAAAAAAAAAATATCCAATTAAAATTGAACCTAATCCTATTTACACAATATCGCACTACAATAAAATTAAATTGCTCATCTACTTTTATAAAACAAATTATAATTTATATAAACTAACTTACAATACTTCATTGAATCAAACAATTGTAAACACTTAGGATTTTCATGCATTGAGATTCGAGAACAAAATTATAATAAAAGAAAAGAAAAATTATATTATTGTGTACCTTAAAATTGAAGTGAAATTTGTAATCAAATTTTGCTCCACTTTTAGTTTTGGCGTTTTTCCCTGCTAGCTGTTTGTTGTCCTTCCCTTCTCTTTTGCTTTTGTTGTTGGCCTTAAAACATCACTTTTGTTTTGCAGTTATACTAGCTACTGTTACGTCGCCGTTTCATATTTTTTTCTATATTGTTTCATTTATGTGCTTTACATTTTTTTATTTCTTTTATATTATTTCTTTTACATTTATGTGCTTTGACTGACGTTTTACCTTTTTTACTTCTTTTGTTTTTGCTGTGCAACGGTACAAGGAATGTTGGCATTTTCTTTTTTCTTTTCTTTTCTTTTATTTATTTTATATATATATATATATATATATATATATTATTCAATTACACACTTTACCATCAATTAACCCAAATTTTATTTCTATTATTGTTGTTGTAAAATATAAATTTTTTAAGAGTAATTTTTAACGAAAATATTTAAATATATTAGTGGAGTCAATTTTTAATGGAATTAATTGTTAATGGGGTCATTTAATGGATTTGTTTTGCAAAAAAAAAATTATTAAGGGTATTTTATTTTTTTTAAAAAATTGAGTGGGGTCAATTGACCCCACTCAATATAATCTCCCTACGCCCCTGCCAAGGAGACTTCCATACAGATTGGAAGAGAGGCCTCCCTGGATAGATAGGAGTGTCACACCCCACTAGTATAAACATACAAACGTTACATATATAGAGCGACATATCGGAAATAATTAAAAACTTCAATACAGAGAAGAATGATTTTGAACAAACTGTATACTTTATTGATATACCAAAAGAAGGTCTTTACATATTACAGATTACAAAAAAAAAGAAACAATTTACAAAAGCCCAATATATACTGTTCAAAAGGGCTAACAAAACATTACATCTATTACAAAATAAAGGAAAGCCTATACTATAAAACTTCAAAACTCTAATTGCGTTGGCCTTCCCGATGCGACACGCCCAACCCGAGGCAATCGAAAACCTTCCACACCTGCACGGATAAACACCCGTGCTAAGCGAAATCGCTTAGTGGGGAAACACACAATACATGACCGTCACTCACAGTGACGGTAACAGGAAACGCATAAAAACAATACAATTATGCGCATATAATCATACATAGTTAATTCAGATATTAGCATTCTCATCCAAAGATTCTTGTACAAAATACAATGACACCTGCTTAATCACAATGAGTGGATAACGAGTACACATATAGATACTTGAGAGTATCGATATCATCTTGTGGACATATAGATACCCGAAGGTATCAAATCATTCTTTTTACTTTGTTTTTCAAATCGTTTTTACGTGGAATCTTAGGAAAGATTCAAACAGAGGGATCGCGAGGATCCATTCGTGGGACCTGATCAGGGTCCAAGTCGTACATATAGCTGCAGCGGCACATAACTCTATTAGGCATGCCTAACTATCCACTTATTCGACATTAGCAGGTTATACCAAATCTTGTCAAATTAACATACATATTATTCATTTAATTAGATATTCAAGGTTTTACATCACAGGGCACATGCAAAAGAAACCAAGTCTTTATGCAAAAAGGAGAAGAAATCAAATTTGGAAGTCACGTCTGTCGCGCTCGCGACAGAAGCCAAGCTCCACTTCCCCGCCTCGTCTCGCGATCGCGAGAGATCTCGTGGTCGCGAGAGGACGTAGGGATTGCTCTTCTGTCGCGCTCGCGACAGAAGAGAACCTCGCACAAGCTCGGAGCTCGAGCACTCTGTCGCGCTCGCGACACTTGTCGCGCTCGCGACAGAGAGCTCCCTCGAGTTCTTTGGCGCGACACTTCTCGCGCCGGCGCGAGGGCCAAAACCTCCGCACTCTGTCGCGCTCGCGACAGTGTTGCGATCGCGACAGACACGGGTTTTCCAGCTCTTACGCCCAAATTCTGCAGAATTCACACAACATTCACTTCCAAACTTCCAAAATTAATTCCAAAACTCAAAATTCAGCAATCCAAGCATTTACATCTCATAACCTAAATAAAAACCCAACTTTGTCACCATTTATCTCAATCAAATCGAGTCAATTACATGTCCAATTCGAAGAATTTTCAAAACAGCAATTTTGACAACAATTATAACTATTCACATAATTTCTTATCAATCCTTCAACAATATTCATTCTTTCACATTACATATCACACCAATTTCAATTCAAGTTATAACAACACAACTCATAATCTCAATCAAAGTAAAAACACATTTATCAAACTCAAATCACAAAAATGCACAAAAAGATAAACAATCCCAAACCTTCTCTCCTTAGCTCCTAATCGCGAGCTCCACTTCCGCTGGCTATTCCTTTTCCTTTATCCGATCTAAGAGCCTCTTCTGAACCACAAACCCATAGCAATCAAGATCAATTCTAAAACAACCCATAAACAAAATACATATAACTAAAACCTAGAGAAGAGGAAGAAGAAGAAAATCTAAAACCCCAACTCACCTAGAAACTTCAAGATCAACAAGCCAACCAACTTTAATCACTCAAGGGAAAGGAGAGGGAGCAAGATCGGTCAAGAAAAGAGAAGAACAAAGAAAGAAGAAAAAGAAATGGAAGAGGGTGGCGTGAAGGAGGAAGAAGAACGGGAAAATTGAGAGGAAAAGCTGATTTCTCACTCTTCACCAAACTTCATTAAATGCCCACTTATCCTCTTTGCCACATGTCACACTCTCCTTAAGCCACATGCCATCTACACATCCTACTCCCATACTTGCCTATACACACTAAGCTAACTCCTATTCATACATTTACTTCTATACACTCCCATATACTCTAGTCTAATTCCTCTTCCCAACTAATACACACACATATACAATAAATAAACCAATTTAATACACACATTCCGACACGAACAGGCTCAAACTACTGGGGTGGTTTTGGGGTGTTACAATACTCCCCCACTTAACAGAATTTCGTCCTCGAAATTCATACCTGTTCCGAATAACTGAGGGTATTGTAATCTCATAGCTTCCTCTGGTTCCCATGTAGCTTCTTCAATACCGTGATGCTGCCACATAACTTTGACTAACGGTATCTGCTTATTCCGAAGCTGTCTGATTTCTCTATCCAAAATCCTCTTCGGTTCTTCATCAAAAGAAAAGTCTGACTGAATCCGAATATCTTGCACTGCTAATACATGCGAAGGATCCGACCGATATCTCCGAAGCATAGACACATGGAAAACATCATGTAGTCTAGCTAACTCCAAAGGCAAAGCTAACTGATACGCTACTGGACCTACTTTCCTCAGAATTTCATATGGTCCAATAAAACGGGGACTTAGCTTGCCTTTCTTACCAAAACGGAGAACCTTACGCCATGGTGACACTTTCAAGAAAACTTTATCACCCACTCCATACTGAATATCTCTACGCTTCAAATTTGCATAGGAACGCTGTCGGTCTTTAGCTGCTTTTAAGTTCTGTTGCACAACTCTCACTTTCTCTTCGGTATCCCGCACTATATCCGGACCAATCATAGCCTTTTCTGACAGTTCAGTCCAACACACTGGTGTTCTACATTTTCGTCCATACAGTGCTTCATAAGGGGCCATACCAATACTCACTTGGTAGCTGTTATTATACACGAATTCCATCAAAGATACATACCGGTCCCAACTTCCTGAGAACTCTAAAGCACAACCTCGAAGCATATCTTCTAAAATCTGAATAACCCTCTCTGACTGACCATCGGTCTGTGGATGGAAAGCAGTACTGAAATTTAACCGTGTTCCCAAAGCTGTCTGAAGTTCTTTCTAAAACTTGGATGTAAAATGAGGATCTCGGTCTGATACAATGGATAATGGAATCCCATGCAATCGGACGATCTCATCCACATACAGTTCCGCCAACTTGTCCATCGAATAATCCAATCGTACTAGTAGAAAATGTGCAGACTTCGACAATCGATCTACTATGACCCATACAGAATCATGCTTACGCTGCGTCATAGGAAGACCAGATACAAAATCCATCGTGATGTCATCCCACTTCCATTGAGGAATGGGTAAGGGATGAAGCAATCCCGATGGCACTTGATGCTCGGTTTTCACTTGCTGACAAGTAAGACACCTTGAAACAAATTCTGTTATCTCTCTTTTCATTCCTGGCCACCAATAGTATTGCTTTAAGTCTTGATACATCTTGTCTCCACCAGGATGCATAGTGAAGACTGAGGAATGAGCTTCCTGCAACAGTTTCTTTCTTAACTCAACCACATTAGGTACACATAACCGATTACCGTGCCTCAACACTCCTTCACTGTCTAATAAGTACTCAGACTGCTTACCCTCTTTCACTGCTTGACAAACACGCTGAAGCACATGATCATCCAATTGAGCCTTTGCAATTTCTGATCTCAAACTTGGCTTAACTTTAAGCTGAGCAATCAGAGCACCTGCAGAATCAAATCTCCATCTGCCTCGACTAGCCAGTAACGCAGACAAAGACTTCCTACTAAGAGCATCTGCTACCACGTTAGCTTTACCCGGATGATAGTCAATGATACAATCATAATCCTTAAAGAGTTCTAACCATCTCCGCTGTCTCAAATTCAACTCCTTTTGAGTTAACAAATACTTGAGACTCTTGTGATCGGTGAAAATTCTGCACGTCTCTCCATACAAGTAGTGTCGCCAAACCTTAAGCGCAAACACTACCGCTGCCAACTCCAGATCGTGAGTCGGGTAATTCCGCTCATGAGGCTTCAACTGTCTCGATGCATAAGCTACTACTTTATTCCCTTGCATCAAAACACAACCTAACCCAATTCCCGAAGCATCACTATACATAGTGTATTCCTTACCCGAAACTGGCTGTGTGAGCACAGGAGCTTTAACCAACAATTCCTTTAAACGATCAAAACTGGCTTGACATTTTTCAGTCCATACAAACTTGATATCCTTCCGAAGTAGCTTGGTCATAGGAGATGCTAATACTGAGAACCCCTGAACAAACCGTCGGTAATACCCTGCTAACCCTAGAAAACTTCTCACTTCTGGCACATTCTTCGGAGGCATCCAATTAACAATCGCTTCAATTTTGCTAGGATCAACCCGCACACCTTCCGCTGACACCACATGTCCAAGAAAGGCTACTTCTTTCAACCAAAACTTGCACTTACTGAGTTTCGCATACAGCTGATGATCCCTTAACGTTTGCAATACTAACTTAAGATGTTCTTTATGCTCTTTACGGTCTCTAGAGTACACCAAAATGTCATCAATAAATACCACAACAAACTTATCCAGATACGGTCGAAAAACTCGGTTCATCAGATCCATAAAGGCTGCAGGCGCGTTGGTCAAACCAAAGGGCATCACTAAAAATTCATAATGACCATAACGTGTCCGAAAAGCCGTCTTAGCCACATCTGCTTCCTTAACCCCTAACTGGTAATAACCTGACCTCATATCTATCTTAGAGAATACCCCAGCTCCTCTCAACTGATCAAAAAGATCTTCAATCCTTGGCAATGGGTACTTATTCTTAATAGTCACTTTATTAAGCTGTCGATAGTCAATGCACATCCGAAGGGTTCCATCTTTCTTCTTAACAAACAGCACTGGAGCACCCCACGGTGACACACTTGGCCGAATAAATCCTTTATCCAACAACTCTTGCAACTGACTCTTCAATTCCTTCAATTCCACTGGGGCCATTCTGTAAGGAGCCTTAGAAATCGGAGCTGTACCTGGAACAATCTCTACTGACAATTCAACTTCTCTCTCGGGAGGTAATCCCGGTAATTCTTCCGGAAAAACATCTACAAAATTTCTTACAATCGAAATATCTTGAATCTTAACTTGACTTCTCTGAGAGTCTAAAACCACAGCCAAAAACGCTTCACATCCCTTCCTGATAAATCTTCTAACTTTCATAGCTGATACCACATTATGCAAAGAACTGCTTCCAATTCCCTTCACAATAACAGGCAAATGATCTTTATCTCTCAAAACCATGATTTTCCTATGACAATCTACCACTGCACGGTGCTTATCCAACCAATCCATTCCCAGAATAATATCAAACTCATGGAATGGCAGACAAATCAGATCTACTACAAACTCGGTACCCTGAATCTTTAAAGGACACTTCCGACATACATGATTAACCATAACACTCTGACCCAACGGACTGGATACACAAATCTCATATTCCATCTTCTCCTCACTACCCAAACTATCCCACAACTTACCAGAACACACATAAGAATGGGTAGAGCCCGGGTCAATCAAAACATAAACTTCAGAATCAAGCAAAGAGAACTTACCGGCAATCACTTCAGGAGCATTCTGTTCCTCTCGGGCCTTCATAGCATAAGCCCTACCAGATGATGGCACAGGGCGATCTACTGATTCTGAGGCTTCTCTATCACGAGGCCGTCCACCTCGACCCCTTCCTCTACCCCTATTACGACTTCCTTGGGTATATTAGATCCAGCTCGGCTCCCTTCTTGTTGTCCCGAAGGATCTCCAAGTCGATTCGGACAATTTGCAAGTAAATGGTCCATAGAGCCACATTTAAAACAGCCTCCTGTTAACCACCGACATTCACCCCAATGTTGTCTATTACAATGAGAACATCGAGGAGGACCATCTCCTCTACCTGAGCCCGATCCCCTAGAAGAACCCTGTCTTCTCCCTCTAGGGGCCGGATTAGCTGTAGATTCATCAGCAAAGTTTCCTTGCGATTCCCTCGCTCTCTTGCCTGAAGAAGAACCACCTCTTGCAGACTTTCTTCTTTGAGCCTTTTCTCTCAATATATGCTCAGAACGCTCCGCCCTCAAGGCTGCTTGAACTAACTGATAATACCTTACATTTGGAGCCGACATCAATGAAATTAGCATCACCTTCAACGACTCATTCAAACCTGCTTCGAAATGCTGACATCGAAACTCTTCTGTAAGGACCCTTGGCGGCGCATACTTACTGAGCTTATTGAACTCATCCTCATACTCAGCCACAGACATTGTTCTTTGCTTAAGAGTGAGAAACTGTGCCCACTTAGCATCCTTATAAGCTTTGGTCACATACCGGTTCTGAAATTCATCCTCAAAGAACTCCCATGATATCGGTTCAGGAACTTGCGGTTGACTAGCCACCAACTTCCACCAATCATAAGCTGAACCTTGTAATAAAGACAAGGCACACTCCACTTCTTGCTCCGGTGGGCATCTTATCTCCTTAAGTACTCTGGCTGTCTTTTCTAACCACATCTCTGCCTTGTTAGATTCATCTATACCAGTACCAAAGAAATCCTCTGCACCATGCTTTCTTAGCCTTTCAATAGGTGCACTAGGCGCTGTTACCCTTTCAAGCACTCTTGTCATACTCTGAAGCATCGCTTCCATTGGTCCCAAAGGCACCTCAGGATAACCCGTAGGAGGTTGAGCCGGACCAGAAACTGAGGGATCCTGCTCTTGGGGATTCGCACTTTCCGCTGACCCCTCAAGCGATCCTCGAGCGGACTCCATAACTACAAAACATAAACGCAGTGCGCATCAGGCCAACACAACTCCAACAACTAACTAACATACTGAAACCCAGTAACATCTAAACCAAAAGCTCTGATACCACCTAATGTCACACCCCAACCTATACCAAGGAGACTTCCATACAGATTGGAAGAGAGGCCTCCCTGGATAGATAGGAGTGTCACACCCCACTATTATAAACATACAAACGTTACATATATAGAGCGACATATCGAAAATAATTAAAAACTTCAATACAGAGAAGAATGATTTTGAACAAACTGTATACTTTATTGATATACCAAAAGAAGGTCTTTACATATTACAGATTATAAAAAAAAGAAACAATTTACAAAAGCCCAATATATACTGTTCAAAAGGGCTAACAAAACATTACATCTATTACAAAATAAAGGAAAGCCTATACTATAAAACTTCAAAACTCTAATTGCGTTGGCCTTCCCGATGCGACACGCCCAACCCGAGGCAATCGAAAACCTTCCACACCTGCACGGATAAACACCCGTGCTAAGCGAAATCGCTTAGTGGGGAAACACACAATACATGACCGTCACTCACAGTGACGGTAACAGGAAACGCATAAAAACAATACAATTATGCGCATATAATCATACATAGTTAATTCAGATATTAGCATTCGCATCCAAAGATTCTTGTACAAAATACAATGACACCTGCTTAATCACAATGAGTGGATAACGAGTACACATATAGATACTTGAGAGTATCGATATCATCTTGTGGACATATAGATACCCGAAGGTATCAAATCATTCTTTTTACTTTGTTTTTCAAATCGTTTTTACGTGGAATCTTAGGAAAGATTCAAACAGAGGGATCGCGAGGATCCATTCGTGGGACCTGATCAGGGTCCAAGTCGTACATATAGCTGCAGCGGCACATAACTCTATTAGGCATGCCTAACTATCCACTTATTCGACATTAGCAGGTTATACCAAATCTTGTCAAATTAACATACATATTATTCATTTAATTAGATATTCAAGGTTTTACATCACAGGGCACATGCAAAAGAAACCAAGTCTTTAAGCAAAAAGGAGAAGAAATCAAATTTGGAAGTCACGTCTGTCGCGCTCGCGACGACTGTCGCGCTCGCGACAGAAGCCAAGCTCCACTTCCCCGCCTCGTCTCGCGATCGCGAGAGATCTCGTGGTCGCGAGAGGACGTAGGGATTGCTCTTCTATCGCGCTCGCGAGGCTTGTCGCGCTCGCGACAGAAGAGAACCTCGCACAAGCTCGGAGCTCGAGCACTCTGTCGCGCTCGCGACAGAGAGCTCCCTCGAGTTCTTTGGCGCGACACTTCTCGCGCCGGCGCGAGGGCCGAAACCTTCGCGCTCTGTCGCGCTCGCGACAGTGTCGCGATCGCGACAGACACGGGTTTTCCAGCTCTTACGCCCAAATTCTGCAGAATTCACACAACATTCACTTCCAAACTTCCAAAATTAATTCCAAAACTCAAAATTCAGCAATCCAAGCATTTACATCTCATAACCTAAATAAAAACCCAACTTTGTCACCATTTATCTCAATCAAATCGAGTCAATTACATGTCCAATTCGAAGAATTTCCAAAACAACAATTTTGACAACAATTATAACTATTCACATAATTTCTTATCAATCCTTCAACAATATTCATTCTTTCACATTACATATCACACCAATTTCAATTCATGTTATAACAACACAACTCATAATCTCAATCAAAGTAAAAACACATTTATCAAACTCAAATCACAAAAATGCACAAAAAGATAAATAATCCCAAACCTTCTCTCCTTAGCTCTTAATCGCGAGCTCCACTTCCGCTGGCTATTCCTTTTCCTTTATCCGATCTAGGAGCCTCTTCTGAACCACAAACCCATAGCAATCAAGATCAATTCTAAAACAACCCATAAACAAAATACATATAACTAAAACCTAGAGAAGAGGAAGAAGAAGAAAATCTAAAACCCCAACTCACCTAGAAACTTCAAGATCAACAAGCCAACCAACTTTAATCACTCAAGGGAAAGGAGAGGGAGCAAGATCGATCAAGAAAAGAGAAGAACAAAGAAAGAAGAAAAAGAAATGGAAGAGGGTGGCGTGAAGGAGGAAGAAGAACGGGAAAATTGAGAGGAAAAGCTGATTTCTCACTCTTCACCAAACTTCATTAAATGCCCACTTATCCTCTTTGCCACATATCACACTCTCCTTAAGCCACATGCCATCTACACATCCTACTCCCATACTTGCCTATACACACTAAGCTAACTCCTATTCATACATTTACTTCTATACACTCCCATATACTCTAGTCTAATTCCTCTTCCCAACTAATACACACACATATACAATAAATAAACCAATTTAAAACACACATTCCGACACGAACAGGCTCAAACTACTGGGGTGGTTTTGGGGTGTTACAGCTGTTCTCTTATTTGTTAGATGGATTTTGATTCTGCTCATAGTGCGCTCGAGGAGTCCGCTGAAAGTGTGAATCCTCCAGCTGTAGATCCGTCTGTTTCTATTTCGGTGTCGGCTCAACGTACTAGGGTCCAGCCCGAGGCCGCTGCCATGCCTTTTGAGGCAATGTTCAGATTGCATCAAGACATGGCTCGAGTTTTCGAAAGGGTGACTGCCCCTAAAGCTCCGATAGAGAGTTTAAGAAGAGCTGGTATTGAGGATTTTTATGGGACTTTGCTTGATGAGTCTGAGTTAGCTGAAAAGTAGCTTGATAAGGTAAAGAGAGCTTTAAGGGAAGTCAGGTGTCCTCCCAATCAGCAAGCTGAGTGTGCAGTGGCATTGCTTTAGGGGTCGGCTTACGAATGGTGGGAGTTGGTATATAGGCAACCTCAGATGCCTGTTCCAGTTACTTGGGATTTCTTCAGTGAGGAGTTCACTAAAAAGTATGTGACTCAGGCTTATAGGGACTCAAGATGGGCGCAGTTTCTAAGTTTGAAGCAGAGGGCCTTGTCAGTTTTGGATTATGAGAAAGAGTTTAATCGGTTGTCTCGGTATGCTCCGCGTGGGGTTATGACATATGATTTCAAGTGCAAGCATTTTGAAGCGAGGTTGAATGAGTCCTTGAAGATTGCTTTGATTTCTTTGATGTGTATGCCTGGGGTTAGTTATTATCAGATTGCAGAGGCTGCCATGAGGGCAGAGAAGACAGAATTTTTGCTTAGGGAGAGAGCTCAGCGAAGGAATTCTGGTCGGGGTGGTTCTTCCTCATCTTCGAGTAAGAGATCTAGAAACCCGCAAGATGAGCCATCAACTGGTTCGGCTGCCAGAGGGAGAAGGCAAGGTTCCACCGCGGTATCAGGTTCTGGTAGAGGTGGCCGGTCTAATGCTATGCCTGTTTGTGAGCATTGCAGCAAGGCTCACTGGGGTGAGTGTAGGTGGCTCACTGGCGGGTGCTTTAAGTGTGGGAGCACCGAACACCGTTTGGCAAGTTGCCCCCTGTTGGGTGAAGATTCGGGACCTCAGGGAGGAGCTAGCAGAGTTGGAACGAATGCTTCTCAGGCTGTAAGAGGTAGAGGTAGAGGTAGAGGTCGAGGCGGTCGGCCTAGAGATGGAGTTGTTTCTGAGACTGTTGAGCGTCCTCCACCAGTTGCCGCTAGAGCATATGCAGTTAGAGCTAGAGAGGAGAAGGATGCCCCTGATGTAATTGCTGTTAAGTTCCTACTCCATGACACTGAATTATATGCTCTAATAGATCCTGGTTCCACACACTCATATTTGTGCACAGATAAATTATTGATAAGCTGCATGTGGTAGATCAGTTAGACTATGAGATATGTGTGACCAATCCATTAGTGCATAGTGTCAGTGTGAGTAGAGTTTATAGGAATTGTCCTTTGTTGGTTGAGGGAGTTGAGTTCCCTGCGGATTTGATAGAGTTGCCCTTTAGAGAGTATGATTTGATTTTGGGTATGGATTGGTTGGGCGTGCATCGAGTGGTAGTTGATTGTCATAGGAAGACCTTCGTGCTTCGGGATAGGAATCGAGCTCTAGTATTTGTAAGAGGTTTGGGTACGAGTTCTATGAACAATGTGATTTCTGCAATTCAAGCCAAGAGGTTTATGAGAAAGGATTGTGAGGCTTTTCTGGCTGTGGTTTTGGATTCCAAGAGGGATCAAGTTAGGATTGAGAACATCCCTGTTGTTCGAGAGTTCAGTGATGTTTTTCCAAGTGATTTGCTAGGTTTGCCTCCAGAGAGGGAAGTTGAGCTAGCCATAGAGATCATGCCGGGTACCACACTTGTATCGAAAGCACCTTATCGGATGGCTCCTGTAGAGTTGAGAGAATTAAAAACTCAACTACAAGAGCTATTAGATAAGGGGTTTATTCGACCCAGCATATCTCCTTGGGGAGCTCCGGTTCTGTTCGTTAAGAAGAAGGATGGATCCTTGAGGATGTGTATCGACTACAGGCAAATTAATAAGATAACAGTGAAGAACAAGTATCCGTTGCACAGAGTCGAGGATTTGTTTGATCTGCTTCGGGGTTCCGGTGTTTTCTCTAAGATAGATCTACGGTCGGGGTATTATCAGCTTCGTGTTAAGGATGAGGATGTGGTTAAGACTGCATTTCGGACTCGGTATGGCTGCTATGAGTTCCTTGTGATGCTGTTTGGTTTGACTAATGCTCCAGCGGCATTCATGGATTTGATGAACAGAGTGTTTAGGCCATACTTAGACCGATTTGTGGTGGTGTTTATAGATGATATCCTAGTGTATTCCAAGGATGACGCCGAGCATGAGGAACATCTCCGATTTATTTTGCAAGTGTTGAGGGAACATCAGTTGTTTGCCAAGTTGAGTAAGTGTGATTTTTGGCTTCGGGAAGTGTCATTTTTTGGCCACATAGTTTCAGCCAAGGGTATTCAAGTAGATCCAGCTAAGATTGAGGCGATAGTTGAGTGGAAAGCGCCTAGGAATGTTCAGGAAGTGAGGAGTTTCCTTGGTCTGGCTGGTTATTACCGTCGATTTGTTAAGAGTTTCTCAGTGATTGCCGCTCCGATGACTAAGTTGCTGAGGAAAGGAGTTAAGTTCGAGTGGTCAGATAAGTGTCAAGCTTGCTTTGAGAGGTTGAAGCAGTTGTTAGTCGAAGCTCCTATACTGACTCAACCCATTTCGGGTAAGGAGTTTGTTATGTATAGTGATGCTTTAGGTGTTGGTCTGGGATGTGTTCTGATGCAGGAAGGTAAGGTGGTGGCTTATGCTTCTCGACAGTTGAAGCCACATGAGAGGAACTATCTGATGCTTGATCTTGAGTTAGCAACAGTTGTTTTTGCTTTGAAGATTTGGCGTCATTATCTGTATGGGGAGAAGTGTAGGATCTTTACGGACCATAAGAGTTTGAAGTATTTCCTGACTCAGAAAGAACTGAACATGAGGCAGCGACGATGGCTTGAGTTGTTTAAGGATTACGATTGCATTGTGGATTACCATTCGGGTAAGGCCAATGTAGTTGCAAATGCTTTGAGTCGAAAGTCAGTTTCGGCCTTGTTTTTGAGACGATTAAGATGGAGGTTTGGTTCAGATGGGGCTTTGATAGCTCAGTTGAGGGTCAAGCCTACCTTGAGACAGCGGATAGTAGATGCTCAGAAGATTGATGAGAAGCTTCAGCAAATTGTGCAAGAGATTAGTTTGGGCAAGCAGTCAGAGTTTTCGGTTCAGGATGGGGTTCTTTTGTTTAGAAACCGTTTGTGTGTTCCGGATAATGAAGAGTTAAGAAGACAGCTTTTGGATGAGGCACATAGTACAGTTTTCACCATGCATCCCGGGAGTAGCAAGATGTACCGGGATATGAAGCAGTTTTATTGGTGGTCTAGTATGAAGAGGGACATAGTGGACTTTGTATCGAAGTGCTTGACTTGTCAGCAGGTAAAGGCTGAGCACCAAGTTCCTTCTGGATTGCTCACGCCTTTGTCCGTTCCCGAGTGGAAGTGGGATGACATTGCCATGGATTTTGTTTCTGGGTTGCCCTTGGCTCAGAAAAAGCATGATTCTGTTTGGGTTATTATGGATCAACTCACAAAGTCCGCTCACTTTTTGCCGGTTAGGATGGATTACCAGTTGGATAGATTGGCTAGTATCTTTGTGGATGAGATAGTTCGGTTGCATGGAGTGCCTTTGTCTATAGTTTCAGATCGGGATCCAAGGTTCACATCTATGTTATGGAAAGAGTTGCAATGAGCTTTGGGTACCAAGCTGAATTTCAGTATGGCATTTCATCCTCAGACAGATGGCCAGTCCGAGCGAGTGATTCAGATCTTAGAGGATATGTTAAGGGCTTGTGTTTTGGACTTTCCGGGTAGTTGGGACAAGTATGTATCGCTGATGGAGTTTGCCTACAACAACAGTTTTCAGTAGAGTATTGGTATGTCACCGTATGAGGCTTTATATAGACGATAATGTAGGACTCCAGTTTGTTGGATAGAGCTATCTGAGAGGTCAGTGATTGGGCCAGATCTGGTTAGAGATACAGAAGAGAAGGTCAGAGTTGTGCAGCGAAACTTGAAAGCAGCTAAGGATCGACAGAAGTCTTATGCCAACCTGAAGAGAAACGATGTGCAGTTTGAAGTTGGGGACAAAGTCTTCCTTAAAGTTTCTCCTTGGAGAAAATTGCTTCGGTTTGGGAAGAAAGGAAAGCTTAGTCCTCGCTTTATTGGTCCGTATGAGGTGTTGGCAAGAGTTGGTCCAGTAGCTTATAGATTGGCTTTGCCGATGGAATTATCGAAGCTTCATGATGTGTTTCACGTTTCGATGCTCCGTCGGTATAGATCGGATCCTTCTCATGTGTTGTCGGTTCAAGAGGTTCAAGTGCAGTCAGATTTTTCCTACGATGAGGAGCCTAGAGCTATCTTAGCTCGGGAAGTAAGACAGTTAAGGAACAAGCAGATTCCTTTGGTCAAGGTTTTGTGGAATCACCATGGGGTCGAGGAAGCAACATGGGAACCGGAAGAGTTGATGAGAATTCAGTACCCGCATTTGTTCAGATCAGGTGAGAATTTCGAGGACGAAATTCTTGTTAGTAGGGGAGAGTTGTCACACCCCGTTTATCCCCTAGTAGAGCGAGATATGTGTGTGTATGTATTTGAATGTGTTTTGGCATGATCATAAGGGCATTTTGGTAATATTGTATGATTTGGGATTTTTCTGGTGCGTGTGTGTGCATGTGTTGCACTATGGTGTGAATCAGTTGGGACAGGTTTGTGTGCGCATGAGTGCACCATTGTAGTGTGTGTGCATGGGAGTTGCATTATGTGTGTGTGAATGCACCATAGTAGGATATGCACTAGTGGGTTATTGTGGTGTGTATGCATTCATACATTTGTAGGGTGTGTACATGAGGGAGCATTGCGTGTGTTGCTCATACATCTGTAGGGTGCATTATTAGGGTGTTTCATTGTGTGCATGTGATACACTTAGTAAGGGTGTGAGTAAGTAATCTCCTCCACTAGATGGTTGACATGTGTAAAGGGGAAAGAAAGATGGGAAAGAGAAAATGAAAAAGGGAAAATCAGATTTTTGAAACCCATTTCCCGTTTTCTCTTCTTCTTCTTCCTCCTTTGCACTCTCCTAAGTGTTTTACTTAGATTCAAGTTTAAGTGGTGGAATTAATTACTCCCTTACATCTTCCTTGGTAAGTTCTTGCTTTTTCCTTGTGTTATTCATGCATTTTCTTCTTCTTCTTCTTGGGTTGGATCTAAGTTAGGGTTTGTGTTTTTGGTGTTTGGGTGCTTGTTTGTGCTTAGTTGAGCCTCCTCGCGAGCTAAAGGGCAAAGAGAAGGCTGGAACTAGTGGATCCAAGCAATAGGAGCTAAGGATTTTGAGGTTTGGGAATTTCTTGGTTTTCATGTATATATATGTTTATGTATGAGATTTGATGGTTTCTTAGAATTCGGTTGTTATATATTCTTTATTTTGATATATATGCTATGGGTTTTGTTTTGAAATGTGGATGTTGCAAGAGCATGAGTTAATTATGTTAATGTTGGAGTTAATGTGGTTTTGTGCATAAATTGGGGTGTTGGATGATTCTTGGAATTGGAGGTTTAAATTAATGAATTGTGTGAAATTTCTTGTTGATTGATGTTATACTATGGTTTTTGACGCTAATGGATGGCTGGGTTTGAGGTAAGAGGATCTTGAATGAGGTTTGTGTGTGTTCGTGGTTGATTGTAGGAGGAAGAAAAATCTGCAGAATTCTGTAGATTTGGAAAACCCGATGCTGTCGCGAGCACGACAGAGATAGGTGTTTTGGAGCTTCGCTGTCGCGAGCACGTGACATCCGTTGCGAGCCCGCGATAGCCGAAGTGTTGAGCACCCTCTGTCGCGAGCGCGATATTCATCGCGATCGCGACAGAGCGCGATGCTGGCCAAGTGCTATCGCGAGCACGCGATTCGTCACGAGCCCGTGACAGCAATATTTGTCTCTGTCGTGATCGCGACATCCGTTGCGAGCGCGACAGAGCTTGGCCCCTCCGTCCTCCTCGCGGTCGCGAAATCCGTCGCGTACGCGCAGCGAAGAGATTTTGGTCTCTGTCGCGAGTGCGACAGACGTCGCGAGCGCGACAGCTCCCTATATGCTGAATGAGTTTTCTTTTGTTGTGTGCGGTTTTGAACTCCAGTTTCCTTTAATGTCTATGAGATTTATGCTTGATGACTTATGAATTATATGCATGCGGATCTGTGATACGACTATGTACATGTTTGATGATGATTTTGGAATGTTATGAAATGGATTGAATCATTTATGCATGACCTGCTAGAGTCTAGAATGTGGATAGTTAGGCATGCCTAAAAGAGTCTTATAGCTGCAGCCCTCAGTTTTGTTTGGACCCCGATCAGGTCCCCGCTTGGTTCCTCGCGAACCCCTATGTGCTCGGATCTTGTTTAAGATCCCTTTTGAAAATGTTTTGTGAAAGTTAAAAGTATCTTGGTTTTTCGATTCGTACCCGTAAGGTACCTTTTGTGATCAGCTCGTACCCGTAAAGTACTATCCGTATATTCGTTATCCACTCCCTCGAGTCAGCAGGTGCCTAGAATGAATTGTGTTATGAGAAAATGTATGTGACACGTGTGTAAACTCATAAATGAAAAGTATAATCTGTTATGGGAATATGAATATTGTTATGAACTTCTGAATGTATGGCTTAGTATATGCATGCTTATGCAATTGATATGCTATATGTATGGTTTATTTTTATGTACGCTTGCGTTTTGCCTTGACGACCGTTGTGAATGGTTGTCCTTTTTATATGTGTGTTTCCCCACTAAGCGTTTATCGCTTAGCACGGTGTATTTACCAGTGCAGGTGCGGAAGGAGTTGCTTTGGGAGAGTCGCCGCAGTCTAAGCCAACGCAGCAGGGTTTAGAATAGGACTGAATTTTGTATTTTGAGATTCTTTTTGTATAAGAACTCTCTTATGTTGGTTTTGTAATAGCTTCCGCTTTTGTTTATGTAATTTGGAATTTTTAATTAATTACTGTATCTCTTAGTTGATCAGAACAGAAATGTAATGCCTCCGTTATATTAATGCATGATCAGCTTTAGCTTTCTTACACTTCGCAAAAGTTTTTAATTACCTCGCTTTTGTGTATGTTTATCTTCGCATTGTTCTCTGCTTTGTTTGGTTGTACCCTGATTTGTACGGCATCTTACTCCTCATGGGATGGGATCGCCTGAGTACGGGTAAGGGGTGTCACAGAAATGGTAATGAACTAGTGGCAAAATTGTAATTATGCTGTAAAAGTGGCAAATTTGTAATTAATTAACAAAGTAAGGACTAAAACGAAATTTTACCATAGTGATGGTAGTTAATAGAGTAAAATGAAAAGTGAAGTGATAATAGTGTTTAATTATTTGAAATAAATGAATTAGTGGCACAATAGTGAGCAAATGGTTAATGGAGGGCAAAACCGTAAATAAGGTCTAAAAATGAGTAATTATGTTAAATAATAGATTAAATGAATAAAAGTAACAATAGAAATGATTAATTGCAATGTAACGACTTAATATTTGCTAAAACGTAAATTGGACATGAAAGTAATACTTTAGGGTTTAAACCGTAAATTACATGTCAAAGGAAAGTAAATGAAAGCTTGAGGGTTAAGTGGTAAATTGTATGTTAATTAAAGTAAAATGTCTTATAGAAGTATATGAAGTGAAACAAAATGAATGAAATGAACGGATTAAAGTGAATGCATTATAGAATTGAAATGTATGAAACGTAGAGATTTAAAAGTTAAAGGAGTGAAATGGTTATTTTATAAGAAATAGGGTTAATGAACAAAAAAAAATGAGAAGTTAGATGACAAGATGAGTGAAAAATGTTAAAATGAGGATCAAAAGGGTAATAAGTCAAAGAGTAAGTTTAAGGGGCCAAAGTGAATATGTTACAAGTAAGATAATAAGTTAAGAGTAGAAAATAGAAAAATAGCGATACATCGTAATTAAAGTAAAATGAAGAGTGAATTCGGAAATGTAAGTAAAATGAAGGATTAAATAGTAATGTGACTTTGTTTAGTTTAAAAGTATGGACTAAAGTGTGTGCATGTATGTGTGTGCCTAAGTTAGAATTGGAAATTTTTAGATTCGTAATCACTACTGTGCATATTTAATGCTCAGCACGTAGTTTATTTGACTGCGTGTAGGTAGAGTAGGGCGTCTGAGGAGCAAGCGTGCTATCATATTTGAGATCGGACTGGACCTCTAGATTGAAGCTAAAAATAGTGTGTTTGTTATTGTTCGTGGCATGTATATGTAAATTTTAGCATTATGTACCATGTATTATGGATATGATGAATATGATAGATTGTTATAGAATGATGTGACTTGTTATCGACATGAAAATTAAAAGGGATAAATGAAAGAATAAGTTGAAAAGGAAAGTAGAAAGACAAAAAAAAAATTTACCTCATTTTCTATAGTATCAATTAGACGGTAGCTAGACAATTATGGTAATCATTATATGTAGTGTACGAAAGTCATAAGGGTGTTACAGAGATGGACATAAAAGCTTTACAATGTCCTATGGTCTTATAGGACGTCTCCTAGATCGGCAACAAGATAAACTCCTTTCTTTTTGGTGTATGGATTGGAAGCATTCATTCTAGTTGAAGTCGATATGCCTTCATGTAAACTAAAACACTTCTGAAAACAGAAGAATAACGAGGAAAGAAAATAAGAACTCGATCTAGTAGAAGAAAAAAGAGAAGATGCTTATGCCAAAATAGCAGCATATAAGCAAAATGTTGCCCAATATAATAACGCCAAAGTAAAATATAGAGCTTTCAAGATTGTAGTCTTAGTGTTTAGGGAAGTTGATAATAGACGTGCAAATTCGGGTGCAGGCAAACTCATGCCCAATTAGGAAGGCCTTTATAAAATATTAAAAGTTATTAGTTCCTATACCTACAAGTTACAAACTTTAGAGGGATAAGATATCCCAATGACCTGGCATATAGAAGTCCTAACGAAATATCATATGTAATTTGATTACATGAAATACACTCGATCTATTAGTGCATCCATGTATTCACTCACTCATATATTGTAACATCCCTTACCCGTACATAGCGAAACACCTCTGAAGAGGGGGAGGTGCCATGACCGGTACGGGTTACTGCAAACAGATAAGGCATGCACATGACAAAGGCGATAACTAAACAAACCTTATCACAAAATCAAGGGTATAAAAATTTTCTTCTTAAAAGATACATCATCCATAAACAAAATATTAACATGATCCCATATCTCTCTATATATATATATATATATATATAACATTACAAAACTGTACAAAGTGTCAGAACTATTATTATACATTAGGCATCATAATACAATCCACTACATGATAACAAAAAGATTACAAAAGCAAAACTTAAGGACCTAATCCGAGACTTGTCCTCATATGTTGGCTCCTGAGGCTGCGGATCCGTACCTTCAAAATCTTCTACTTCAGAACCTACATGGATAAAACACCGTGCTAAGTGCAAAGGCTTAGTGGGGAAAAGATCCAATGAACAAAACTCACAGTGGTCATCGATGCAATGCACATACAAGTGCAACATATGAGTAATAATAATATAAATCAACGAATAGTAACAAAATAAGCAAAAAGGAATCACGAGTTCATATTAAAATTCCATACATTTCACATAGTTCACTTCTAGCTTAAATTAATAATTATACAATACACATAGATATGCTTGCCAATTCAAAGAGGTGGATAATGGGTGAACGCATAGGTACCCGTAGGTACAAACAAACATATATATCCTTTTAAGCACAAATGCATAGGGATCTTATCAAGAGCCACTTCCATAGGAATCCATAGGATTCAAACGCATAAGAACCTGATCAGGGTCCAAGGTACGCATAGGCTGCAGCAAACAGAACCCTATAGGCATGCCTATCTATCCACAACTCGACTATTGCAGGCTAAAAACATATTAATTCTCTCATTCACATAACAACACAATTTAACATCATTTGGTACACATTAGTCAAATCATAGCATAACAATGGCAATGCTCAATTCAAAAGAGGCAAGTAAAACACAATTCAAAATTTGAAAATAGGCCTCACATGGCGGTCACAAAACCTTGCCCGCCGTGTAAAACTTTGAAAAACAATTCTTACCAAACAGAAGGCATTTACACGGTTGTATGAAAATCCTGACCGCCGTGTAAGACATTCCACACAGTGGTTAGGAAAACCTAACCGCCATGTGGCATGCCGAATTGAAATTTTCTAAAAACATAATAGTATGAAGAACCTTACCGCCGTGTAAAATATTCCACACGGTAGTTAAGAAAACCTGACCACCGTGCAACATGCACAAAACCCAAAAATGCAAACAGAATGCATTTACACAGTAGTATGGAAACCCCTAACTGCCGTGTAGGCTATCACACGGTGGTTAGGATAATCCTGACCACCGTGAGACCCGTTAAACAAGCAAAAATGCACATCCAAAATGCGATCACACAACAGTATGAAGTTCCTGACTGTCGTATGGATCAACAAAAACCTAGATTTTTGCTGAAACTCAATTGTTTTCTTCCCATTTTCTACCCCAACTCAAAACCACAACTATAATCACAACTCAAATATGCTCAATTAAACTCTATCAAGCTTAACATCAAAATATAAACATCCTAAACACCTAAATACATCACCTTACACCAATTCATACAAAATCACAAATTCATTCATAAACATAAATTTTCCCAAACCTGAATTTCCTTTGCTCCAAGAGCATAAATGGCTGAACTTCCACATGCTTTCTCTTTTCCCTTGGCTTGTCCACTTCAAAGCAAACCAAAATCACACTTTCACTTAAACTCATACTCATACCTAAATCCATACATGAGAGAAAAGAAGAAGAAGCAAACAACCACTTACCTTGAGATCACTTAGCCAATTAAAGGGGTAATAAATGGATGGGATGAGTTGAACTTTGGAACAAAGAGAGGGAAGAAGGAGAGGGGAACGGAAGAAGAGGTGGAAAGGCAAAATCTACTCTTTTCTTCCTCTCTCATGTTTTCCTCATGGCTTTAATCCATGCTTATCCAATTTCCACTCTCTCTAATCCTCACCATTCATTTGTCACTCATCCAATAGCCCTCAATAAAAATCTGCCTAACTCACACCCAAACTTACTTACACCCAAATACTTCCCTCTTCATACAATAAATCCTAAATGAATTAAGTAATAATTTAGTCCTGAATTCACACTTAAAATCCGATATATTTCAAACATAATTCTTACCTGAACTGAACAGTTTAAGGTACTAAGCTTTCATAACAAATTCAGGTTCCCACGTTGCTTCTTCCATGTTGTGATGCTACCATAACACTTTTTCTAAGGGAATTTGTTTGTTCTGAAGCTGTCTTACTTCTCGAGTCAAAATAGCCTTAGGATCCTCATTATGCAAAAAATCCGATTGAATTTGCACTTCCTGAATAGTTAACACATGGGACTCGTCTGACCGGTATTTGCGAAGTATCGATACATGAAATACATCATGTAGCTTGGCCAACTACAATGGTAAAGCCAACCGATAAGGAACTGGTCCGACCCAGTCTAAAACCTCATACGGCCCGATAAACCTTGCACTCAGCTTCCCCTTTTTGCTAAAACAAAGAACCTTTCTCCAAGGCTACACCTTTAAGAAAACTTTATCACCAATCTCATACTCAATATCCTTTCGCTTTAAATACGCATAAGACCTTTGTCGGTCACTAGCTGCTTTCAAATTCTGCTGAACTAACCCGATCTTCTCTTTTGTATCTCTAATTAAATTCGGACCCACTATAGAACGCTCACTCAATTTTGTCCAACACACTAGGGTCTGACACTTCCTGTCGTAGAGAACTTCATATGGTGCCATACCAATACTCATCTGATGACTATTATTATATGCAAATTCCATTAAGGGAACATACTTGTCCCAACTTCCAGAAAAATCCAGTACACAACCCCAAAGCATATCTTCAAAAACCAGAATAATCCTCTTTGATTGATCGTCAGTATGAGGATGAAAAGCTGTGCTGAAGTTCAATCTAGTACCCAATGCAGTTTTCAATTCCTTCCAAAACTTCGATGTAAATGTAACAACCCAAAATGGACCTTAGAAGGATTTTACAGTATTAATTGTGTAATTAAGGGTATAAGAGTAATTACATAGTATGACTTGTGGGTTGAACAAGGGTATAATTGAAAGAAAATAAAGTTAATAAGAGAAAGAATTTCTTTAAGTGAATAAGTGATAATTGGTTAACGATTAAAGAGACACTTGCCAAGGCTTTAATAAGTTTGGCCAATAGGAGAGTGACACCTAGAAGAGTGGTTGGGAGCAATTAATGAAGAAAAGAAAGAAAGGATGAGAGAGAGAAAAAAAAAATTAGATTTTGCTCTCCTTCTCTTCTTCCTGCATAAGTTTGTCGTTCCCTATTCTTCTTCTTCTTCTTCTTCTTCATTTCTTTACTACTTGCTTCTCCTTCTTGGGTTGATCTTCAAGGATTTTAAGCTGAGATAGAAGAAGTAAAGTGTTAAGTTGTTAAGGTTAGTGGATGTGAAATTGATGCTTTGAATTTCTCCTCCTTCCTCTATTTTGGTTTTGAACGTGATTTGGGTTTGGATTAAGTGTTTTTGGATTGATTTGTGCAAGAATCCGGTGACAAGAGGAAAGATAAGGGCAAAGAGAAGATTAAAACTTGAAGAAGAGTGGTTTTGACCTTCTCTAGAGGTTTGGGAGTCTATGAGCTATTGTTGTGTTTTGTCTTTGAACTTTGAGTTTCTGGAAATTTGTGTTAAGAAGTATGTTTATGTGTGTGTTTGAGTAGGTTAATGGCTAATTTTGAGTTAAATGGGAAGTGGTATTAGTGCTGACATGTGGGCATGGTTCTACGTGTTTAAGGTTAATTTGAGTGTAATTTAAGTTTAGTTGTTTATCTCATTCAGCTGTTAATTAATTGCATATAATGAGTGTATAATGTTATTGGCATGAGTAATAATATGTTTTGGTGTGCAATTATTGAGTGGATTGAAATTGTATGCTTAATTGCATGATTTTTGAGAAGTAGGGTGTGAGAGGAGCAGTAAAGTTCAGAATAGAGTGAGAATTGCATGATAGTTGAGCTTAGCTGAGGCGCTCTCTGTAGCGAGCGCGATCTAAGTTGCGAGCATGACAAGAGCTCAATAAGCAGAGCTCTTGCTGGGCTGTTCTTCATCGTGAGTGCGCCTGTATGTGCGATCGTAATGGGGAGCTACCTGCCCTCTATCGCGAGTGCGACCTTGGTCGTGAACGTGACAGAGGCCTGCCAGCTCTCTCTTGCAAGCGTGGAGCTTGTTGTGAGTGCGATTTTCGGCGAGCTTCGCCTCTGTCGTGAGCGTGACCCTCCCCTGTTCTTCAAATGTACATGAATAGTTGCACTTTGCATGGTTTCTCACTTATGAATGGTATGTGATTTGAAGTATGAACTATATTTTATTATCTCATGTATGTGTTAATTGATTTGTGTCCATTAAATTGTTTGGATTTTTGATCAAACGAAAAGTAGTGAATAAAGAATAGAGTTCTTTTGTCTGAGACGAAATGGTCATAGTAGTGGATAGATAAGCATGCTTATAAAGGGCTAGAGTTTGAAGCTGCTAGAGTTGACCCGCAAGGGTCTAGGGTTGGCCCATAAGGATCTAGAGCCTGTTACCTTTGGGTAACCATAATATTTGAGACTTCGGTCTCTAGATGTTTTGATACTGCTTGTAGTATCTAGAGTACCCGTATCCACCACCGATGTGAATTCAGGATGTTGTACGTTTATAGTTATTTAAGATGTGCAAAGATATACTTATATGTACATGCATGCATTCGAGATGTACCGATATGTTATAATATGTTCTTCATGATAAAGTTAGTGATTATGTACATGTTAAGAGTAATATGTATATGTTATTTACTTACTCGTGTTTTAGTGTTTACGGATAAATGTTATTATGTGATGAGCATGCTATTATGATTTTATATGCGAAATTTATGACTTCATCTGAAGTCTATTGCTTTTGTTTCTCCCCACTGAGCCTTCACTCAGCATAGGTGTTTTTCTCGTGTAAGTTGCAGGTTTGGTTTCGAGTTGTGCATCTGTAGGTCTTGGTCACTAGGAATCTAGAGCTTGTTGGGAGTTCTTTTGCTTTTGTTATGTATATTTTTATACAGGCAAAGAATTGTATAAGTAACAGATATTTTGTTGTGTATAGAATAGAGTAGTTTCTGTTATATGTAGTTGTACTGAACAAAAGGATGCTGCTATAATTTTGATGATTATTTTTGAGATATGTAATTAAGTTTGTTCTCATATGTCACATTTTATTTCTTTAGCTTTAGTATGTGTACATTTGCGCTCACGTGTGTGTGTATGCCCCGATATCCTCTCAAGGGTATTGGGGTGTTACAATTTTATTGGTATCAGAGCATAGGTTTAGGCGGTTCAGGAATATAGGATGACAGTGTATAGAGTATATGCATGTGAGTCTGTCTAGTGTCATGGCCTAATGCAGATGCTATCTTGTGTAGAGTTAGATGGAGCCTGATTCGAGTGAAGAGATAGGTGAGATAATTTTCGTCATTGTTTTTGTTGATGGAAAGTAAAAATCCGCCAGCAAAGTTGCCGAAAATAGTTTTCACCATGGAATTGTCCGTTGGTAATGTAATGGCCCAAATTTGCCATCGGTGGCATATAATGGCTTGAATACTAGTATAATATCGATCAGTGAATTATGTAAAGTGTATAGCATGGTTTGGGTGTGAAAATACCTATAATTAAGCCTTGAAATTCAGTGGAGTTATAAGGTTAAACGTGCTTAGGCCAGGGAAGCCTAGGGATGGGTGATCTCTAAGAAACTTGATAGAGCAAAATATTTTATTGGACCATTAGAAAGCACAAGTTATAAGGAGTCTGGTGGTATAATTTGGAGTGAAAATAAGGTCAGATAAGTTCCTAAAAGTCAAAAAGAAGAAAAGCCTCTAGTTCTATTCAAATAGTAACTGGTTCGATCGAAATTTGACCAAGACTTTAAAAATAGTAAATGACCTCTGATAATTTATTTGAAGGCCTAGATAGACTTAGAATAGTGCGTAGAATAGTTTGGTAGTGAAAAATAATTTTTATGGTGACACTGAGAAATGGATGAATCGAATAATTTTAATTGAACCGAACCGAAAATGGGCCCTGATTAAGATGGAATCAAGGTCAAATGAGCTATTAAGGGCAAAAAGGAAGTTAAGGATGAAAAGTGAACCGAACCGGTTCAAGCAGTGAATCGAACAGGTCGGACCGGTTTGACCACCGTTGATCGGTTTTACCAACAGTTGATCAAGCTCTAAACGGTGCTAAAGATCTTCGAAAAATTATCTGAAAGTATAGATTTGCTTAAAATATTGTGGAGAAGCAAATGGCAATGAAAAATAAATTTTAATGTGAGACAAAAATTTGAGTTATCGAACTGGTAAAAAATTACTGAACCGGGAAACGGTCTCCGATTTTGCTAAAATTTGACATGAAGGCTAAGATATATATTTTAAGAATTATGGAACTGATTTTGGGAATAATTGAGCTTGGGAAGTGGGGGAAATAATTTTGGATTAGAAAATGGGCTTACTTGTAATGACCCGAAATTCACCCAAGTAGTATTGAGTGTAATTAGGGTAATTAAGTGAGTTTAATTTAGGATTTATAATTTTCAGACTAAATTATAAATGAGAATTAAGGACTTAATTCCATAAAATAAAATAGTTTAGTGACTAAAGAGTAATTTTGCATGATTAGTGTTAAGTGGAAGTTAATTAAGTTAAGTTAGGTTAATTAGTTTTAATTGAAGGTCAGTGGAAGCCATGTGTCAAGCTTGACTTGTGACATCTAGCAATTGCATGCATCTATATATGTTTGAAGAGGCAAAACTTGTCTTTTGCTCTTCAAGTGGGTTGGCCAACCAAGGTGGAAACTGCATATTGTTCCCTCTCGGCCAACCAATGTGGAAACTGCATATTGTTCCCTCTTTCTTTTCATATCACGTCTTCACACCAATCTTTCATCTTTAGAGTTAGCTAGATTGGCTTCAAGAGGGCTTATTTGATTGTTAAGCTAGATCAAGTTTTAATGGTAAGATTGAGTTTGGTTTCCTTCTCCTTTTGATTTGGATTTCAGTTCATAGCTCTAATTTCATTTTGCATGTGTGTGTATTGTAGGTTTGAAAGTTGAAGAATCAAGTAGGAAAGCAAAGGGTAAAGAGAAGGCTACTTGATTTGGTGAAGATTGAAGGAGTTAGCTTCTAAAGGTTTGGGATTTTCTTTTAACTCTTTATTATATATATGGTTAGTTAGTTTGGTGATTTATGGGTTTGAAGGGTTCAATAACTCTTCTATTGCTAAATTATGCTTGAGATAGTATGGTTGTGTTGATGAAGTTTTGTAATGAATTGAAGTCATACCATGTTATGATTGTTTGTATGTTGATTATGTTAGTTAAAATTTATGCCAATAGAAAATTGCATGTAGGTGTTAATTTGGTTGAAAACCCTTGTTGGTTAAGTGGTGTCTTTTTTGGTTTGAAAGTCATATCTATTGAGATATGAAAGTGCCTAAGAGAGATAAGCATGGTTGGAGCTTGAATGTATAATTCAAGCTATGATCGCAAGCGCGACAGAGGGCTCCGTAGTGTAGAGTTTGCCTAATAATGTTTTGTTACAAGCGCGACCGAAGCATTTAGTATGTTCTGTCGCGTGTGCGACTTGTGCCGTGAGCACGACATAAAGCTTTTTTAAGCTCTGTCGCAAGCGCGACAGTTTTCAAGTGACAAATAGTTGTTAATTGTTTCTATTTAGTGCGAATTATGGTATTTGGCCTATAAATATCTTTGAACATGGTAATGATGAGTGTAGCTATTCATGTGAATATTAAGTGGATTAACTGTTTAGCCTGTAATCCAGTTGTAGATAGGTAGGCATGCCTATAAGGGTTAGCGTCCGCAGCTCCCAGTGTTGGTACCCGTTTGGTATCCAGTGTCAATACCGTTTGGTATTTAGTGATTTGAGATTTGCATATCTCCAATGATAATATTGTTTTTCCCCAGTATTTAGTGATCGGTACCCGAGTGGTATCCAGTGTTCCCGTTATCCACTGCTGTATTGATTCAGGCTATACTAAGATTATTATTTCATTAATTATTTATAATTCAATATTATATGTAATATTTGTCATGATATATTAGCAATTTAGAGTGTATTGCATTGATAACATGTAGTGGTGATAATGACGTTAAGAATGTATTATTGAATATTTGACTTATTATTTGTTTATAGCATGTTATATTATTATATGTTAATTTGTGATTTCCTATTGTAGACCTTATTCTATTTGTATCTCCATTGAGCCATAACTCAGCACGGGTGTTTGTCTCCCGTATAGGTTTATAGCTTGGAAGCTCAAGTTTTTAAAGGAACATCTATTGTGTAACGACCTGAATTGTACCATAGAAGGATTAGTGGTGCCAATTGTATGATGAGGGTACAAGAGTGATTTAATGAGTAAACAATTATGAGTAAGTAAGGATGTAATTGAATGGAATTAAAAGATATTAGAAGCGAAGAATTTATAGAGGGACTTATAGGAGAATTGCCAAGGACCAAAAGAGTGTTTTGGAGGAAGAGGTGAGTGCATTCCACGTGTGGAATGTAGCCTTTGCCAACACCCCCTTTACATACATATATATAATGAGTTTTGGGACAAAAGGTGGTCTCAAATCTGCATGTGTGGTCTGGCCATCTCATTTGTGTTTTTGCTCTCTCTTTGTTCTTCACTTTCTTTCATTTCTTGCTTCATCTTCTCCATTTTCGGTTGGTTTACAAAACTTGGATTTCTTTAAAGTGGTTTATTGAGAAGGTATCTATGGGTAGATGGTTTAAGATCTTATTCTTCTGCTACTCATTTCTATTTTGTTGGATCTTGAGTTTGGTTTGATAAATGGATTAAGAGTGTGTCTATTGATTGTGCAAGAAGCTTTGGACAAAAGAAAGGATAAAGGCAAGGAAAAGGTCTGAGTTAGTGAGAGAGATCATCAAGCTGCTCATTTTAAGGTAAGGGATTATGTGCTATGTTTGGTTAAAGTGCATGTGTTGTTAGCTTGAGATTTATGTGTTTTTATGTGATATATGATATATGATATAAGTTGTAGTGAATAATTGTGTAGCGTATTAATGAGATTGGTTCGATTGCCATGAGTATATTGACCCATGTATAGAACCCTAATATCAAGGATGTGGGTATTGGTTGTGTAATTTATGGATAATGGCATATGCTAGGAATTTGATTGCGCTTTAAGGTTCATATATGTGTATAGGAACTATAGTTTGAATTTTGGTGTACTGGTTTGGCCAAGTTGGCTGTTTTCAAGCTTGACAAGTTTGATTGTGTCAAACTGTCTTTGAAGCCTATATTGACCCATTTGAACTGTTTATAATGTAAAATGAGTTTTCCAACTCCAGGGCAATTGGGTTGGAACCATAAGCTCTGTAACTATAAATGTTGTAGAAATAACTCTATTGATTTGAGGACAGTTAGGTCTTCAAAATTCACCGTAAGCGCAGTTAAAATTCTGTAGGAGGGCTTCTGGAACCAGTTGTGTTCCCTTTGCCATAACTCATTCATTTTAAATCCAATTGACCTAAAACTTATTCTATTTGGAACATAACATCCAAGGGAAAAATTTTAAGGAGGGACTTTTGCCTAAAAGTTAGTTTTAGACGTTGGTCTTGGCTGTCCAAAATAGAGCAATGAAGCAGTCTTGAAGTTTAGCTTCTATTTTACTAATTTTGGTATGTCACGGTGACAACCAATTCATTGCCACTTTGACCAATGTCGAGAGAAGGCCGAATTGCTTAGTTTTGGACCTCACGATCATAACCAAATGGTTGCCACCGTGAGGTATGCCTATTTTCAGTTCTGTTTTGTATTTTCTTATGTCATGGTGATAACCAAAAGGTTACCACCGTGAGGTACCTTCAACTTGCATATTTCTTTGTTAAACATTATCGAATGTTATATATGTATGCCAAATTGAATGTAAACTAGTTTAAATACATTATTTGATAATTCTAATGTGTTAAACCTGTGAATAAATAAATATATATATATATATATATATATATGATGTGGAATATGCATAATGAATTGTGTACTTGTATGTTCAACTATATGTATGTGTTTATAGTTATGTATAGTTAATATATGTATTTATTGAGTTATATGAGCAATAGTATAACATGATAGTTGAATAGAAGTAATGTTTATGGCAAAGTGTTTATTATAAGCTTGAGATGTTCATAGAAGTGGATAGATGGGCATGCCTATAAAGGGTTAGATGTTTTGCAGCTGCTAGAATGGCACCAACGGGTGTCTAGATGTTTGTTACCTTTGGTATCTAGATGTTTGATACCTTCGAGTATCTAGATGATTTGAGACTCCTGTCTCTAGATGTTTGATACTATTCATCAGTATCCCGATGTTTACCCGTATCCACTTATATTATAAAGTCAGGCTATTAATTGTTGCGTTATATATAAGAGATGTTGCGATATGTTAGTGAGTTGTTGAGAATGCTAATAGAAGTACATGGCTATTGTACTAGAGATGCTAATATGAGTTTACAAGTGCATATGAGAAGCTATTATTGTACATGATTATGCTAGAGATATGCCATTGTGTTTATATGCATACGAATGTACATGAGATGCAATGACAGGGTGTTACTTGTTATTTGTTATGATAGTTAAAGTTAAAAGAACATAAACATGAAATAGGATATACAAAAGTTATAAATACGTTAAAAGCATGTTTGATAGTATGCTTATGCTCATCATGTTATAAGTTTAATAAATGCCCATTCTTTTAATAAATAATATGCCAACTATTGATATGTTTTGATGGTTAATGCTTGTGACTTCATTAGAAGTCTATTATTTGTGATATCCCCACTAAGCGTTATCGCTTAGCACGAGTGTTTTTCCCATGTAGGTTTGCAGGTTTAGTAAGGAGTTGTGCATCTGTAGGTCGTGGCCACTAGGAGTAGAAGTTGAAGTTCTTTTTGTATATGTGATATAGTAATTTTGTATAGTTCATTATATATATATGTAAAGCAATTTTTGTATATGATATGTAAATGTTATAGTAAGTGAATGCTTTTGTATTGTATTAAAGACAACAATATAACGTAATGCAAATGACTATAAGTATTTGTTTTAAGCTTGTGTATTGATATTTGATTATTAGTTGCTTAAGTGTGTTGGAATTGTTAAACTTGAATGTGTATGCGTGCGTAGCAACTCCGATATCCTCCCAAGGGGTATTGGGGCATTACAAGTTGTGGTATCAGAGCATAGGTAGATGATTCAAGATGATAAGATGTTAGAGTATTGATTAGATGTATGTGAGTTTGTCTAGAGTCATGGCCTAATGCAGATGTTGTCTTGTGTAGAGTATAGATTGAATCAGATCCAAGGAGAATGTAGGAGAGACGACGGGAAGTGTAAATCCGGTTAGAGTTGATCAGCCTGTACCTGAGTGGCCTCCAGCTGAAGGTCTGGATCTAGCTCAGGACAATCCGACAATAGTGCAAGGGTGATACAGTTTATAGATAGACTGACTGCTCCTAAGGCTCCTTCAGACCTTATCAGAGAGAGAGGAGCAGAGAAGTTTAGTGGGACTACTTTGGATCAGTTAAATGTGGCTGAGTTTTGTTGGAAAAGACGGAAAGGATACTGTAAGAAATTAATTATCCACAGAATTAGCGAGTAACTTGTGCAGTATCATTACTGCAAGGTTTAGCCTATGACCGGTGGAAACTGGTACTTCGAAATCCCTAGCGGCCAGATGAGTTGACGTGGAACTTCTTTGCCTAAGAATTTGAGAAGAAGTATGTCACCAAATCCTATAGAGAAGCGAAATGGAAGGAGTTTGTAAGTCTGAAACAAAGGAGTATGACAATAGGAGAATATGAGAAGGAATTTAGTCGACTGAGTAAGTATGTACTATATGCATTGTTAACAGAAGACTTCAGATGTCGACAGTTTGAGGACGGATTGAGAGAGTCTATTAGAGGACCTTTATCAGCGATGGCTATTATGCAGTTGGTGAATTATTATCAGTTGGTCTTGGCAGCTATGAAATTGGAGGAAGCTGAGTTAGTAAAGCAAAGGAAAGAACAGAAGAGGAAAGTACCAAAAAATGATAGAGTTAGTAGCAAGAAGGCTCGAGGAGTTGCAAGTGGACAAGTTACTAGAAGTTCGATTTGAGAGCCTGTATCAAAGGGTAGTGTTGTGCCACCTTCCAGTAGAGGTAGCACAATACTTAAGTGTGAGCATTATCAAAGGAATCATTAGGGTACATGTAGAAAGCTCATGGGAGCATGTTTCAAGTGTGGCAGTATGGACCACATGTTTGCTACCTGCCCAAAGATTAAAGAGAATTCGGGTTTGCAAGTGAGTAAAGGAAATGTGAATGTGTCTGGATCAGTCAGAAGTGGCAGAGGAAGAGGTAGAGCGGCTCAAGTAATGTCGGAGATAATAGAGAAGCCAGTTGCTCTTGGTGGTTCAGGTCGAGTCTTTACCATGTTTGGAGAAGAGGTCGATGATCCAGCCGGTCCATCTGGTAAGTTTTATATTTGTGTATTGACTGGAATAATTTTCTATTTATTGGCATGGAAATTTCGAGGACGAAATTTCTTAAGGAGGAGAGAATTGTAACGGCCCGAATTGTACCCTAGAAGGATTAGTGGTGTCAATTATATGATGAGGCTACAAGAGTGATTTAATGAGTAAACAATTATGAGTAAGTAAGGATGTAATTGAATGGAATTAAAAGATATTAGAAGAGAAGAATTCATAGAGGGACTTATAGGAGAATTGCTGTAACAACCCGATTTGGACCCTAGAAGTTTTGGCTATGTTTTGTCAGATTTTGATAAGTTAAAGAGCGAATCTAGATGTAAATATGTGAGTTTGCAAGTTGTTAGAATTATAAAGTTTTGATTATACTAGTGTGGTTTTAAAAAGAAAAGTGTGTGGCTTGAGTGAGGGTCCTGTTGCGAGTGCGACAGAACACTCCAGCGGGAATTCTTTTTAGCACCTGAATGTTGTGGAATTTGGTTATGTGATGGACAAGTGGTAGGGCTGGGGTTGAGACACATGTCTTAGATGAGCTATAAGAGGATTTGTGTTGAATAAGTGGCACTTATGAGGTTGGTGGGCTTTTAATGTGGGTAATTGGTTTTGGATGAGGGTTGACCGCCTGCCTTTGCTTTCTTTTTCTTTCCTTTTCATTTTGTTTTGCTTTTAGCTTTTATTCTTCGTTCTTTTCCTTTGGTTTTTCCGTGCTCCCTTTGCTTTTCCATTTCTTTTTCTTTTCTTCTTCATTTGGTTTACTCCTTAAGTGGATCACTTGGATTGGTTTGAAGAGAGTGTTGTGGAGGTTGAGTTGGATTCTTGAGAAGGTAAGTTTGGTTAGTTCTTCGATCTGACCTCCTTTTTCTTCCTGTTTTTGATTTAAAGTGAGATGAGGATTAATTCAAGCATTTTTGTATGATTTTGTTGAAGCTATTGACAAGAGGCTGGACAAAGGCAAGGAGAAGGTTGGGTCTAAGTAGAGAGTAGTGAACAAGCTACCTAGAGGTTGGCATCGTGTGTGACTTTGAATTGAAATGCATGTTTGGTGATTATTGTGCTTGATTGAGTGTTTGTGATTGATACATGATACGTGAGTTTTAAACTTGCTCTAGAAATGCATATATATTATTTTGTTCATTTTGATTATTTGCAGTATTCGACTATTCTGCTCCGAGTCGTGTCCGCCTGCATGACTCGTGTCTTTGGACTTTGTCACGAGTCGTGACATTGTGCAAGACTCGTGACAACTCCTCTCCATAGAGTGAGCACGAGTCATGTAGGAAGTGCAGCTTTGCTACGAGTCGTGAAAGCCAGCACGACTCGGAGGTGTTTGCAAAGAGGTCACGAGTCGTGCTCTAGGGACACAACTCATGACAACTTCCTCTGTAGGATGAGCACGAGGCGTGCTCATGAGCACGAGTCGTGCACATGTACACGAGTCGTGCACAGCCTCGCCTCCTAGTGTGTTTCTAGCTTCTGTCGCGAGCATGACCCCTTGTCGCGATCATGACAAAGACTCTTCCTGCCTACCTTATTTTCTGAAAAGATATTTCTCTCTTGTTTCACTCTGCATGGTTTCTCACTATTGCATGGCTCATGTTTTTGCTTATGCCTTGTTAGTGATATTGCTCTAGAATTGTGTGAATAATTTATGGTATGACATTGTTTTGATCCTTGATTCTAATATGCTTTGAGCTAGTGTTTATTGTTGTGCTAGTATTTTGACTCTTGGTTTTGGTATTGTCTAGTGTTATATGTATAGTGTAAAGTGTTAAGTGAGTGAGTTGAGCCTGAAGTGTCATAGCAGTGGATAGATAAGCATGCTTATAAAGGGTGAGAGTGCAGCTGCTACAGTGGCACCGAGTGTGCCTATATGTTGAATACCTTGAGTATTCATTTATGAGTTAGCTCTCTACATGTAAGATACTGATAAATGGTCTCTTGATGCACCCGTATCCATAGTTAAAGGAATTCAGGCTAGTTAATGTTTTGAAGTGTACAAGAGTTGAAGTAGAAGTCTTGTTCTGTATATATGCCTTTATATGAAAATGATGTTATGTGTACATAACCTGTTTAAGAGTAAGAGTTTATATGCATGTGAATATATGATTATACAGAATACATGATTATTGTTAAGCATTGAGCATGACTATGCATATGAATCATGTGATACATGTGTGACTTCGGTAGAAGTCCTTTACTTTATTGTATCCCCACTAAGCGTTATCGCTTAGCACGAACATTTGTTTCCATGTAGGTTTGCAGGATTGGATCAGTGAGTGCGCATCTACAGGTCATGGCCACTAGGAGCTTGTATATGATATTTTTGTATAAGATAGAGTTTCTTATATTTTTTTTGAGTAATATCAATATTTTAGTAGAGAAATATAGTTATTATGTAATAGTGTAAATCAAAATGTATATGTGCAGAAGATGACCCTGTAATATAAGAATGATAAAATTTTGTAATAGGTATATTATTTATGAGATGTATGTTTGGCCCTAGCGTTATTCTTAATGTTATTTCTGTTATTGCTTCCACTTTTGAATATGTATGCATTTGTGTGTGTGTGTGGCTCTCCGATATTCCTTCCCAGGGGTATCTGTGTGTTACATTTATTGGTATCAGAGCTTAAGTAGATGGTTCAGGACTATAAGATGTACAGTAAAGGTTAAATGTCAAAGTTTGTCTAGTGTCGTGGCCTAATGCAGATGTTATTTGTTTTCTAGAGTATAGATGGAGTCCGACCCGAGTGAGAATGTAAGAGAGATGACAGGTAGTGTGAATCCGGTTCATGTAAATCCACGTGTGCATGAGCAAGCTAGAGAGGAAAGAGCTAGCCCTATTCTGGACAACCCGGTGCTAATGCAAGGGTTAGTGCTGATTTTGGATAGACTGACGGCTGCTAAGACTCCAACAGATTTGATTAGAAAGAGAGGAGCCGAGGAATTTAATAGAACGTCGTTAGATCAGTCTGATATAGCTAAATTTTGGCTATAGAGGACCGAAAGAATCTAGCAACAGATTAGTTGCCCACAGAATCAGAGAGTAGCTTGTGCTGTGACATTGCTGCAAGGTGCAGCATATGACTGGTGGAAGTTAGTATTGAGAAACCCACAACGGCCAGTAGAATTGTCATGGGATTTCTTTATCCACGAATTTAAGGAGAAGTACATGACTAAAGCATATCGAGAAGCAAAGTGGAAGGAGTTCATGGGCCTTAAGCAACGGATTATGAGTGTCGGAGAGTACGAGAAAGAGTTCAGTCGTTTGAGTAAGTATGTTTCTGATGTTCTGTTAATTGAGGATTTTAAGTGTAGACAATTTGAGGATGGGCTAAGAGAAAGCATTAGAGGACCACTATCTGCTATGGTTGCTTTGCAACTAGTGAGTTATTATAGATTGGTTTTTCCAGCCATGAAATTAGAAGACTTCGAGTTGTTGAGACAGAAGAGAGAGCAAAAGAGAAGGTTTTCGAGAGGAGACAAGGGTACTGGTAGAAGAGTTATAGAAGTAAAAAGAGGAAGAGAAGGTCAAGAATCAGTGCAAGTGCCAACATCAGTTGGGAGTGTAGTGCCACCTGCCAGTATAGGAAGTGTAGCGCCAAAGTGTAGTTATTGTGAGAGGCACCATTGGGGTGAGTGTAGGAAACTCACAGGAGCCTGTTTTAAGTGCGGCAATATGGAACACATGCTTGCCAAGTGCCCCAAGTCAAGGGAGAACTTAGCTTTGCAAGCCAGCAAGGATAAGGTGGATGCGTCTGGAACCGTCAGAAGTGGAAGAGGAAGAAGTGGAGCTAATAGATTGCCATCGAAAACAGTTGAGAAGCCATTTCCCCCGAAGGGTTTACCCAGAGTTTACGCATTGGTTGGAGAAGCTGTAGATGCACCTGCTGGTTCTTCTGGTAAGTTCCTTTATTATTTGAGTTGTTTCGTTTAGTAATATGCAGAGTATAGTCTGGTGATTTGTTTGGTCTCGGGAAAATTTCGAGGATGAAATTTCTTAAGGGGGAGAGTTTGTAACAACTCGATTTGGACCCTAGAAGTTTTGGCTATGTTTTGTCAGATTTTGATAAGTTAAAGAGCGAATCTAGATGTAAATATGTGAGTTTGCAAGTTGTTATAATTATAAAGTTTTGATTATACTAGTTTGGTTTTAAAAAGAAGAGTGTGTGGCTTGAGTGAGGGTCCTGTCATGGGCGCGGCAGAACACTCCAGCGGGAATTCTTTTTGGCAGCTGAATGTTGTGGAATTTGGTTATGTGATGGACAAGTGGTAGGGTTGGGGTTGAGACACGTGTCTTATATGAGTTATAAGAGGATTTATGTTGAATAAGTGGCATTTATGAGATTGGTGGGCTTTTAATGTGGGTAATTGGTTTTGGATGAGGGTTGACCGTCTGCCTTTGCTTTCCTTTCCTTTTCTTTCCTTTTCATTTTGTTTTGGTTTTAGCTTTTATTCTTGTTTCTTTTCCTTTGGTTTTGCTGTGCTCCCTTTGCTTTTCCATTTCTTTTTCTTTTCTTCTTCATTTGGTTTACTCCTTAAGTGAATCATTTGGATTTGTTTGAAGAGAGTGTTATGGAGGTTGAGTTGGATTCTTGAGAAGGTAAGTTTGGTTAGTTCTTCGATCTGACCACCTTTTTCTTCCTGTTTTTGATTTAAAGTGAGATGAGGATTGATTTAAGTGTTTTTGTATGATTTTGTTGAAGCTGTTGATAAGAGGCTAGACAAAGGCAAGGAGAAGGTTGGGTCTGAGTAGAGAGTAGTGATTAAGCTACCTAGAGGTTGGGATCATGTCTGACTTTGAATTTAAATGCATGTTTAGTGATTATTGTGCTTGATTGAGTGTTTGTGATTGATACATGATACGTGAGTTTTAAATTTGCTCTAGAAATGTATATATATGATTTTGTTCATTTTGATTGTTTGCAGCATTCGACTATTCTGCTTCGAGTCGTGTTCGCCAGCACAACTCGTGTCTTTGGACTTTGTCACGAGTCGTGACGTTGTGCATGACTTGTGACAGCTCCTCTCCATAGAGTGAGCACGAGTCATATAGGAAGTACAGCTTTGCTCCGAGTCATGAAAGCCAGCACGACTTGGAGGTGTTTGTGAAGAGGTCACGAGTCGTGCTCTAGGGACACGACTGGTGACAACTTCCTCTGTAGGGAGAGCACGAGTCGTGCACATGAGCACGAGTCGTGCACATGAGCACGAGTCGTGCACATGTGCACGAGTCGTGCACAGCCTCCCCTCCTAGCATGTTATTGGCTTCTGTTGTGAGCGCGACCCCTTGTCGCGATCATGACAGAGACTCTTCCTGCCTGCCTTATTTTCTGAAAAGATTTTTATCTCTTGTTTCACCATGCATGGTTTCTCACTATTGCATGGCTCATGTTTTTGCTTATGCCTTGTTAGTGATATTGCTCTAGAATTGTGTGAATAATTTATAGTATGACATTGTTTTGATCCTTGATTCTAATATGCTTTGAGTAAGTGTTTATTGTTGTGCTAGTATTTTGACTCTTGGTTTTGATATTGTCTAGTGTTATATGTATAGTGTTAAGTGTTAAGTGAGTGAGTTGAGCCTGAAGTGTCATAGCAGTGGATAGATAAGCGCTTATAAAGGGTTAGAGTGCGACTGCTACAGTGGCACCGAGTGTGCCTATATGTTGAATACCTTGAGTATTCGTTTATGAGTTAGCTCTCTACATGTAAGATACTGATAAATGGTATCTTGATGCACCCGTATCCACAGTTAATGTTTTGAAGTGTACAAGAGTTGAAGTAGAAGTCTTGTTCTGTATATATGCCTTTACATGAAAATGATGTTATGTGTACATGACCTGTTTAAGAGTAAGAGTTTATATGCATGTGAATATATGATTATACAGAATACATGATTATTGTTAAGCATTGAGCATGACTATGCATATGAATCATGTGATACATGTGTGACTTCGGTAGAAGTCCTTTACTTTCTTTTATCCCCACTAAGCGTTATCGCTTAGCACGGACGTTTGTTTCCATGTAGGTTTGCAGGATTGGATCAGTGAGTGCATATTTGCAGGTCATAGCCACTAGGAGCTTGTATATGATCTTTTTGTATAAGATAAAGTTTCTTATATTTTTTTGAGTAACATCATTATATTAGTAGAGAAATATAGTTATTATGTAATAGTGTACATCAGAATGTATATGTGCAGAAGATGACCCTGTAATATAAGAATGATAACATTTTGTAATATGTATATTATTTATGAGATGTATGTTTGACCCTAGAGTTATTCTTAAGGTTATTTCCGTTATTTCTTCTGCTTTTGAATATGTATGTGTTTGTTTGTGTGTGGCACTCCGATATTCCTTTCCAGGGGTATCAGGGTATTACAATTGCCAAGGACCAAAAGAGTGTTTTGGAGGAAGAGGTGAGTGCATTCCACGTGTGAAATGCAGCCTTTGCCAGCACCCTCTTTACATGCATATATATAATGAGTTTTGGGACAAAGTGCTCTCAAATGTGCATGTGTGGTCCAGCCATCTCATTTGTGTTTTTGCTCTCTCTTTGCTCTTCACTTTCTTTCATTTCTTGCTTCATCTTCTCCATTTTCGGTTGGTTTCCAAAACTTGGATTGGTTTGAAGTGGTTTATTGAGAAGGTATTTATGGGTAGATTGGTTAAGATCTTCTTCTTCTACTACTCATTTTTGTTTTGTTGGATTTTGAGTTTGGTTTGATAAATGGATTAAGAGTGTGTCCATTGATTGTGAAAGAAGCTTTGGACAAAAGAAAGGATAAAGGCAAGGAAAAGGTCTGAGTTAGTGAGAGAGTTCATCAAGTTGCTCATTTTGAGGTCAGGGATTATGTGCTATGTTTGGTTAAAGTGCATCTGTTGTTAGCTTGATATTTATGTGTTTTTATGTGATATATGATATATGATATAAGTTGTAGTGAATAATTGTGTAGCATATTAATGAGATTGGTTTGATGGCCATGAGTATATTGACCCATGTATAGAACCCTAATATCAAGGATGTGGGTATTGGTTGTGTAATCTATGGATAATGGCATATGCTGAGAATTTGATTGTGCTTTAAGGTTCATATATGTGTATAGGAACTATAGTTTGAATTTGGTGTACTGGTTTGGCCAAGTTGGCTGTTTTCAAGCTTGACAAGTTTGATTGTGTCAAACTGTCTTTGAAGCTTATATTGACCCATGTAAACTGTTTATGATGTAAAATGAGTTGCACAACTTCAAAAGGGATGAGGCCAATTGAGTTAGAACCATAATCTCTATCACTATAAATGTTGTAGAAATAGCTCTATTTATTTGAGGACATTTATGCCTTCAAAATTCACAGTAAGCGTAGTTAAGATTCTGTAGGAGGGCTTCTAGAACCAGTTGTGTTCCCTTAGCCATACCTCCTTCATTTTAAATCCAAATGACCTGAATCTTGTTCCTTTTTGAACTTAACATCCTAGGAAACAAATGATAAGAGGGTCTTTTGCTTAAAATTGAGGTTTAGAAGTTGGTATAGGTTGTCCAAAATAGAGTAGTGAAGCAGTCCTGAAGTTTAGCTTCTGTTTTGCTAATTTTGGTATGTCACGGTGACAACCAATTCATTGCCACCGTGACCAATGCCAAGAGAAGGCAGAATTGCTTATTTTTGGATCTCACGGTCACAACCAAATGGTTTCCATAATGGGGTACGCCTGTTTTCAGTTCTGTTTTGTATTTTCTTATGTCACGGTGACAACCAAAAGGTTACCACCGAGAGGTACCTCTAACTTGCATATTTCTTTGTTAAACATTATCAAATGTTATATATGTATGCCAAATGGAATCTAAACTAGTTTAAATACATTATTTGAGAATTCTAATGTGTTAAACTTGTGAATATATATATATATATATATATATGATGTGGAATATGCATAATGAATTGTGTACTTGTATGTTGAACTATATGTATGTGTTTATAGTTATATATAGTTAATATATGTATTTATTGAGTTGTATGAGCAATAGTATAACATGATAGTTGAATAGAAGCAATGTTTATGGCAAAGTGTTTATTATAAGCCTGAGATGTTCATAGAAGTGGATAGATGGTCATGCAAAAAGGGTTAGATGTTTTGCAACTGCTAGAATGGCACCGGCGGGTGTCTAGATGTTTGATACCTTTGGTATCTAGGTGTTTGATACCTTCGAGTATCTAGATGATTTGAGACTCCTATCTCTAGATGTTTGACTCTATCATGTTACGTAATTCAATAATCATCTATAACAGTCCTCAAGTCATTAATACACAATACAAGAATCAAATATGAACTGCTACAAATACATGCCACTAACAATAACCACATACTCTTCTTGGCTTCAGTCCGGAGGTCTAATCTGATCTCGACGCTAACAGCACGCCTGCTCCTCTGAAGTCTTCCTCGATACCTGCACGCGGTCAAATAAATTATGTGCTAAGCATTAAAAATGCCCAGTGGTTATTACGAATCTAAAGATTTCTAATTCTAACCTAGGCACATACATACATGCATACACTTTGGTCCTCACATCCAGGCTTAACAATGTCATAACACTTTCTAGTCCTTCATCTATCATCAGTTTCTTAATTTACTATTCCTGTGACTTAATTACAATTTTACTCTGTTTCTTACTTTACATTTGTAATTGATGACCTTACTCACAAACCATCTACTTTGGCCTTTTTAATTTATGCTTTAACTTATTACTATTTTAACCCTTAACTTTAATATTGTTCACTAATCCTCTCATTCAACCTCTCTGCTTTTCATTTATGTTGTCTTCTCATTTCTTATAACTAATCAATCCTATCACTTCATTTATTTTCTTAAAATCATTCCATTCACTTCATTTCACTTCATATACTTCTATATTGCATTGTACCTTAACTAAATTCTCAATTCCACTTAAAACACTCATTAAACTTTGGTCAGTGTCATTTCTATTTATCAGTCCTTACTAAGCCATTTTTCTCAGTTAGTTCACTTACTCACTCATGTGGTTATTTTCATTTATTAATCCTATTATTTAACTTAATTACTCATTTTTTTTACTTTATTTACAATTTTGCCCTCAATTGGTCACTCACCTACAATTATGGCATTAACTTTATTTATTTCATTCTTATTCATTTAATCCATCATTTCATTTCTCACCTACAATTATGGCATTAACACTATCACCATTTCTTGTACATTTCTCTACATTAGACATGTCAATTTATGTTTTAGTCCCTGTTTCATCAATTTCAGGATAAATTACATTTTTGCCCTTCTTTGGACTTCAATTACAGAATTGCCATTAGTTAACTTAGTTTTCACATTTAACTCACTCTTTGTCTTATAAATTACATATTTGTCCTTACATTGTCATTTTTATGTCAAATTACATTTTAGTTCTCCCATTTGGCATTCTTTTCATAATTGTCACTTTAGTTTCACTTTTCTTATACATATGACTTGTTGACTTACTTTTACACCCAATTATAGTTTTACCCCTAAACCTATATCAAATTACAATATGCTCCTCCAATTAACTTTTACTTATAATTTTTCCATTTATTAACTATATTTATACATTTATCCACTTCTTTACTCGTAATTTACCAATCAGTCTCACGACTAATTATTTTTGCGATAAATTACGCTTTGGTCCTTGAACTTTTTATTTTCTTTCATTTGAGTGCTTTCTTACTCAAATTATCATTTTCATTTTAATTATTAAATTTTCAAGTCATTTCACTAATATCACCCACTTAACTCATTATTTGGGTAAATTGCCTTTTTCCACTCTAAACTTTTCATTTCTTTTCAATTAAGTCTTTTTTCATTAAAACACTCATTTTTCATTTTCCTTTTTACAGTTTTCATATCACTTTTACAATTATGCCCCTAGTACAAATCCCGGCAGAAAAATTTGCAGACTAGATATACAGGACGTGAATCCAAAGGACCACAACAGTACAGTAGGCAATGATCCCAAAGGACCATTCAGACAGAATTACAGAACAGTATAGTACAGTGAGCATAGAACGCAAACGTATCTATGCACTATGGGTGACCATCTCGAATCTGCCATAGTAAAGCAAGTCATTATGACTTCCACCGCGGTATCAGTAAAGTATATCCAAATGACATGCTACAGGGAGCAGTAGCCTTGCTTCAGAGACTGGCTTATACTTGGTGGAGTGCAGTTCGTAAGCACACCCCAGCTACTTAGATTACTTGGGAGTTTTTCTTGTCCCAGTTTGAGAAGAAATACATCGGGTCTGAGTATAAATCTGCTATGCAAGATGCCTTTTCAAGGCTTAGATAGGGGAATAAGTCAATCGCTGAGTATGAGAAAGAGTTTGAGCGGCTTAGTGCCTACTTGGAGGATGAATCCATGACAGAGCAGAAGTTCTGCCACAGATTTGAGAGAGGTCTGTATAATAACATCAGATTGGCTTTGGGTACTCAGAGACATATGGATATGAGGTCTTTGGTTGAGGCAGCTATTAGAGCGGAGACTATTATGTTAGATGAGGCCGATAGACAATCCCGTTTTAGGTAGAAAAGAAAATTGGGTCAGTCTTCAGGTGCAGCCGATTAGGGTAAGAAGTCCAGAGGGCCTCCTCAGTCATAGAGTCGTGCACCAGCAGCACCTGCTACTACTCAGATGAATCTAGCAGGTAGCAGTGCCTAGGTCACTTCTGTAGATAGCGTACCTAGGGGCAGAGGCTGTAGTATAGCACCCCCAGTGTAGCCATTACAGTACGTTTCACCATGGTGAGTGTAGACTGCTGACCAGAGCTTGTTTTAGATGTGGGTCTAGAGATCACCAGATTAAAGACTGTCCTGAGGCTCAGCCATCCACAGTAGCATCACCAGCTCCAGGTACGGGTTCATCTCCTCAGAGAGGTCGTGATAGGGGAGCAGTTCCTCTATAGATAGCTTTAGGCCCTTCAGTTCAGCCACCTCAGGGTCGTGCCACTGGACGCACTTATGTTGTCAGATCCCGAGAGCAGGAGGATGTACTAGACAGCATAGTTGGTAAATTCTCCTTATTCTCTCATTTAGTTTATGCCTTGATTGATCCTGGTTCCACACACTCCTATATTAGTACTGATATTGCATGGGATAAGGGGTTGTATGATTGTCAATTAGACCAGGATATCTTAGTAAGTAATCCTTTGGGCTATAGCTTGGTAGTAAATAAGGTTTATAGAGATTGTCCAGTTAGTGCCTAGGGTTTTGTGTTCTTGGCTGATTTAATTGACCTCCACTTCTAAGAGTTTGATGTGATTTTGGGTATGGACTGATTATCCACTCATCATGCTATTGTTGACTATAAAAGAAAAAGAGTGACATTAAAGACTACAGATGATCAGGAGGTAGTTATTGTGGGTGAGAGAACAAATTTCCTCTTTGATGTGATTTCAACCACTGTAGCTAAGAGACTTATTAGAAAAGGGTGTGTAGCCTACTTGTGCTATGCCATGGAGGCTAGAAAGGAGGAACTTCAGCTGTAAGATGTGCCTACTGTTCAGGAATTTCCGGATATTTTCCCTGAAGAACTTCTTGGGTTGCCACCAGATAGGGAGATAGAGTTCACTATTGATTTAGGATCTAGTACTGCGCCTATCTCTATTGCTCCTTACAGAATGGCACCATCAGAACTCAAAGAATTAAAGATTTAGTTGAAAGAGTTGCTTGATAAAGGCTTCATTAGACCAAGTGTTTCACCTTTGGGAGCACCAGTTCTCTTTGTGAAAAAGAAGGATAGATCACTTCGGTTATGTATTGACTACAGGCAGCTGAATAAGGTAACCATAAAAAATAAGTATCCACTGCCTCATATCGATGACTTGTTTGATCAGTTGAAGGGTGCTGGTGTGTTTTCAAAGATTGATTTAAGACATGGCTACCATCAGCTAAAGATTAAAGAAGTAGATGTACCAAAGACAGCTTTTCGCACTAGGTATGGTCATTATGAGTTCATGGTCATGCCTTTTGGATTGACGAATGCTCCTGCAGCTTTCATAGACCTGATGAATAGGATTTTCCATCCTTATTTGGATCGGTTTGTGGTAGTCTTCTTTGATGATATCTTGGTGTATTCGGAGACCCCAAAGGAGCATGATGAGCATCTGAGGATTGTTCTACGGACTTTAAGAGATAGACAGCTTTATGCTAAATTCAGTAAATGTGAATTCTAGCTGAATGAGTTATCATTTTTGGGTCATGTAGTATAAACAGGTGGTATCAAGGTTGATCTTAAAAAGATTGAAGAAATCTCACAATGGAGAACACCCGGGAGTGTCATAGAGATTAGAAGCTTCCTTGGGTTGGTAAGCTACTACAGAAGATTTGCGAAGGGTTTTTCCTCCATTGCAGCTCCTATGACTCAATTGCTACAGAAGAATGTCGGGTTTGCATGGTCAGATAAATGTCAAGAAAGCTTTGAGAAGCTTAAGTGCATGTTGACTGAAGCTCCAATGCTAGTGCAACCTGAATCTAGTAAAGACTTTGTGATCTACAGTGATGTTTCCAGGAACTGTTTGGGCTGTGTATTGATGCAGGAAGGCAAGGTAATTGCTTATGCCTCCCGACAACTTAAGACTCATGAGAAGAATTATCCTACTCATGATCTTGAGTTGGCAGCCATTATATTTGCATTGAAAATTTGGAGAAATTACCTTTATGGTGAGAAAAGCTACATCTACACAAATCATAAAAGTCTTAAATATTTGCTTACTCAGAAGGAGCTTAATTTGTGATAGAGGCATTGGCTTAAGCTGATTAAGGATTATAAGTGCTCTATTGACTATCATCCTAGTAAATCCAACATTGTAGCAGATACTCTTAGCATGAAGTTCATGGCTTCTTTACACACTATGAATGTTAGTTTGGGTGTGTCAAATGATGGAGCCTTGATAGCAGAGATGCAAATAAAGCCAGATTTCCTCCAATAAGTAAAAGATGCTTAGAAGTAGGATGATCGGTTTTCTTTCATTGTGTCTCAGGTGAAAGATGGCCATGTCAGTGATTACACCTTGGATCCAGATAATGGGTTACATTATAAGCAGAGATTATGTGTTCCTGATCAGGCCAATTTGAGAAGGAATATCTTGTTAGAAGCCCATCATAGCAGCTTTTCCATGCATCCTGGTAGTAATAAGATGTAACAGGATCTAAAGATGCTTTGCTGGTGGCCTAGTATGAAGCATGATGTGACAGAATTTGTGAGCAAGTGTCTGATTTGTAAGTAGGTTAAGGCAAAGCATTAGGTTCCTTCAGGTTTTCTTCAGCTTATCACAATACCTGAATGGAAGTAGGACAGGGTAACCGTGGATTTTATGTTAGGATTTCCACTGACTAGGAAGAAGCATGATGCAGTTTGGGTGATTATTGATCGACTCACTAAATCAGTTCACTTCTTGCCTACCATAATGGATTACCCATTATCCAAGCTAGCAGAATTGTACATTAGTGAGATTATGAGGTTGCATGGTGTCCCATAATCCATCATTTTAGATCGGGATCTGAGATTCACTTCTCAGTTTTAGAAGAGATTGCAAGAAGCTTTGGGAAAAGGTTACACTTCAGCACAGCTTTCCATCCCCAGACTGATGGATAATCTGAGCGTGTGATTCAGATTTTCGAGGATATGCTGCGATGTTGTGTGCTAGAGTTTGGTAACAGTTGGGAGAGATATTTGGCCTTAGAAGAGTTTGCCTATAACAACAATTACCAGACTAGTATTAAGATGGCTCCTTATGAAGCTTTATATGGTAGGAAGTGCATGATAGGAGCTTAATTAATGTATAATTAAGTATATGTTTAGTATGAGTTTAATTAATTAATTATATAATTAAGTGAATATTTGATGTTATATGTGTTAATTTATGTATATTAGTATTAGTCTGTTAGTTTTTATGTTTACTGGTATGTTTAGGTGAAAAAATGAAGAAAAGAGGTAGAAGAAGGAGAAGATCACGAGAAGAGGAGCAGGTCACGCCGTGACCAGAGGTCACGGGATGTGACTTGATAAGAAGAAGAAGAGGAAGGAGCAGAGAAGAGAGGAGCTGCGAGAGGAGCAAGACACACCGTGAGCTAAGGTCACGTGACGTGACTGAAGAAGAGAAAGAAGAAAAAGAGAAAGAAAAGAAGAGGAGGAGCTGCGAGAGGAGAAGACACGCCGTGACCAGGGATCACGTGACGTGATGCCACAGAGAGGCTAGGTAAGGAAGGGAAAAGAGAAGAGAAGAGAAAGAAGGGAAGAAGTCACGCGACGTGAGCGCCAGTCACGCCACACGCGAGGAAGGCACGCCGTGATGGGGAGTCACGCGACGTGACTGGCCAGAGAGGGAAAAGAAAACCAAAGAGAGGAAAGAATGAAGAAATGGGCAAGCGCGTTCTGTCGCGATCGCGACACCGTTGCGATCGCGACAGAGACGACCGTTGGACGGTTTTCAGCCAAAAATCACATGAAAAGTCACCCTCTTTCGCCCAAAGTTTGCAACCATTCTCAAGGGTCATTTCAAGAGACACAAGCTTTCAATTATTTTCTATAAATATGTAGTTTAACTGTAGTTTTAAAATACAATAAATAACAATAGAAAAATTTTTAGTTAAGTAATTTTCTGTATTTTAGTAAAATAGTTTTTCTTTTCTTTAGTTAATTTTTCTTAATTAGTTTCATGTTTTGAAGAAGAAGATCAAGGAGAGGAAAACTTATTTCAAGAGATTTAGAAAAGGGTTGAAGAACTTCTATCTTATTCTCTTATTTCTAATTCTTCTCCAATATTCCTATGAATATCATTTTAATGAATTTGTATGTTATGATTATTTCTATTTTCATCTACTTTAATAGTCTTTCATTGTAGATTTTCTATTAGTATCTTTTGCTTGATCTTTACAAGTTAAAGTAATTCGAGAGTTTGCTTTATCCGACATCTAATAGAATTTCATTATTAAGATATATTTAAGAGATTTGTATATTGAGATAATTGCTATAGGTTAGTGTCTATTCTTAAAATATGTAATTAGAAACCTCTAATTCATTAATGAAAATTGTGAGTTAGAATTTTAATTGTATGTTTTAGGCATTTTAATTCATGTCGAGAGAGTGAGTTAAAAATTTATTCTAACTTGGCTTGCATGAAAGATGAATAAATGTAAATCAAAATGATGGGTCAAATTCATTATGTTTAGTTCTTCATTCATATACTACTTATCTTCTTCTAATAAACATAAATTAGGTTCAAATTAAGTAGTTCTAATTCAACCATCAAATTTATGATCATTGTAAACAAGATTAAAATCAATTAGTAATAGTGTGTAACACGTTCCCTGTGGGATCGATATCTAAAGTACTATTGCGGTACACCGTATACTTGCAGTATGTTGCATCATTAGAAAAATGCACAACAAGTTTTTGGCGCCGTTGCCGGGGAACGGTTGTTTGCCATTATGAAAATTGATTTATGATTTTGGATTACAATATTTTGTTTTGTTTTAATTTGGGTGTATGTTAAATTAATTTTGTGTTTTGTTTTTACAGGATTTTAGAAGTTCATGCCTAGTACAAGGAGTTCTTTAGAAGAGCTTGAGCCTTTAAATCCTGAAATTGAGAGGTTTTTATTGAGTAACCGGAAATCCAATAAAAAGAAGAACAAAAATAGAAGATCAATTATCATGGCTGATGAAAATCCACCAAGATTGATGGACTTTGCCACACCTGCTTTGAGTGGTGCTCAACAAGGAGTGGTAAGACCAACGGTAAATGCCAATCAATTTGAAATTAAGCCTTCATTATTACAAATGATTCAAAATAGTATACAATTTTATGGTTTGGCAAATGAGGATCCAAATGCTCATTTGGCAAACTTTCTTGAGATTTGTGATACCTTTAAGATAAATGGGGTTTCAAATGATGCAATCAAGCTTAGGCTTTTTCCATTCACATTGAAGGATAAAGCAAAGGCTTGGTTGAATTCTTTGACAAGAGGTTCTATAACTACTTGGGACCAATTGGCCCAAGCATTTTTATCAAAATATTTTCCATTGGCCAAAACCGCAAAAATCATAAAGGATATTACTACATTTGTTCAAAATGAAAATGAATCATTATATGAGGCTTGGGAAAGATTTAAGGAATTGCAAAGGATATGTCCACATCATAATTTGCCAAGAGAGTTGTTGATGCAAACATTCTATAATGGTGTAAATTCAACTACAAGAGGTACTATTGATGCTGCTGCTGGTGGATCTTTAATGAGAAAAACAATTGATGCAGCATATGAGCTTTTGGAAGAAATGGCAATGAATAACTGTATGTGGCCTCCTGAAAGAGTAAGGGAGTATAATAATTCTAATGCTAGAGGGATACATTCAGTAGATTCTATGGTTGCATTACAAGCTCAAGTTGAGGCTTTAACTCATAGAGTTAATAGCTTAGGCATGGGAGGTAATGTATCAAATGCATGCAATGTGTGTGGTCAAAATGGGCATGATAGTGGTAATTGCACTTTAGACATAGCTAATAAAGAGCAAGTTAATTTTCTTCAAAGTCAAGGACGTGGAAATCCTTATTCTAACACTTATAATGCTGGTTGGAGAAACCATCCTAATCTTTCTTGGGGAAATAATCATGTTAATAATCAAAATAGAGGTGTAGGATACCAACAACCACAAGATAGGTTTGGGGCATTTGAGGGTAAGATTGATAAGTTTATAGAGGATATTAATTATAAGATAAATTCTCAAGATGAAAGCCAAAAGAAACTTGAGGCAAAAATTGATCAAATTTCTAAAAATCATGCAGCCTCTATTCATAATCTTAAGGTTCAAATAGGCCAACTTGCTAATTCTTTACCTTCAAGAAATCTAGGATGTCTTCCAAGCAATACTGAGGAGAATCCTAGGGAGCATATTAAGCCATGATATATCTAGTTCTTTTATTTAGGTTACTTAGTTTATTTTATTTTTATTTATGTTTTGTTCTTTGTTTTCAATTTGTTTATATATTTTATTTTATAAATTTTCATGTTACTCACACATTTATTTTTATTTTACAGCTAATTTAGTAAGTTTAGAGTTGTTCAATTATAAAAAAATTTTAATAACAAAATATTTAAAAAATAAAAAAATAAAATTTTTTTTCAGACGTTGGCTTCTGTCGCGATCGCGGCAAGTATCGCGATCGCAACAGAAGGCATTGATTGCGAATGCAAACAAGTTTTCTGCAGGGCTCACGACGTGATGAAGCTTCACGTGACGTGAGGGGCTGAGGCGAGGGACTTCGCTCAGGCCGAAGCGTCACGAGGCGTGACGTTACCTCACGCCGTGACACTCTGAAGATTTCGCTTGAAGCTCGTCTCCCAGGTAAGTGAAGCGTCACGAGTCGTGACTTTACCTCACGCCGTGACGCCGTGGTGCTCCATCAGGTACGTTTTAAAATTTTTTATCTTTTCTTTTCTTTTATTTTCTAATTTTATTTATTATTTTTATATTATTTTGTTTTGTTTTGCTTTATTTTTTGCTTTAGATGATTTAATTTTAGTTACATTAACTTAATTTTACATTTAAGCATTAAAAACACAGAAAAAGGAGAATTAAAAGCGGGAATTTAAATTTTAAAACCCTAAAAGTCGTGACCCTTCATTTTATTCCCTTTCTATTTCATTTTACCGTTCTTTCATTTTCCCTAACACAGGTCACGACTTAAAAGACCCTCATTAGCCACTTTTTCTTCTTCGTTTCCTCATTTCACCAAGAAATTTCGAACTCTTCAATCCTCTGTTTTCATTTTGTTCTTCTAGTTTTACATTCCAGCATTGTATCTCTATTTCATTTCTTCTCTTTTCTTCAATAATCTAGGGATTACGAGATATTCAGGTTTGTTAATTTCTTTTCATTCTTCTTTGTTTCATTTTCATTTTTCTTTTCTTCTTTACCTAGCACATTATATTTCGGCATTTTTCTTCAATAACAAAGTTAAATTTCGTTTGTAGTTTCTTATCTGTACTATTTCTTTTTTTTCCACTATTTTCTTTTTGTGCGTTTGGATTTGTTGGTTTCTTCCAGTATTAGTGATTTGTCTTTGGTTCTTTCGTTTTCTTTAATTTCGGTATTTGCATAACTAAATCACACTCATTTGTAGTTTCTTCTCTGTTTACATTCTTTTCTTTCTTTTATCTTATCAGTTTTTCGTTTTTACATCTCTGTTTTTGTTATTTTTTTTCCATTGTCTTCAGATTCCCTATAGTTTACATTCTAACCAACACAAGCAAAAATGGTGAGAACAAAGAACCCAACTGTTTTTCGAACTGACCAAGAAGAGCAGGAAGTTGAAGTGGTGAACATTGCTTCTCACTATGGTGCTCTATTTCTCATTTTATCTGTAGATGAAGGCAGTAGGTATTTACTACTTCGTAATAGGCATTTGATGCACTGTAAGTTTTTTCCTGACTCTTTACTTAATCAAATTGGTATGTTAGAAGTAGTTAATGATATGTTAAGGGTATGTGGGTTGTTTAAATTTGCTTCTATGCATGAAAATGTGCGTCCTGATTTAGTTTTAGAATTCTATACCACATTAAAAAAGAATGATGATAATGAGAATTGGTTAGATTTTAGGATGGCTGGTATACCTTATACTTTAACCTATTTTATGATGAATAGGATATTTAAATTTTCTCAAGCTGGTTTGACCGAGCCACCTAGATCTTTTAAGCCACATGAATTTTGGACATTTTTGACTGATTTGCAAACTCGTTATAGGGCTAGGGATGCTAAATCCATGTTTATTAAAGATTTAAGATATTGGATTTTGCATAGGATTTTAGCTTCTTTGGTTTTTAATAGGTCCGAATTCAATAGAGTTTCATATAATGAATTGTTTTTGATGTGGTGTGTATATAAACGCAAGGACGTATGTTGGCCTTTTTGGATAGTAAGTCAATTGTTGCAATGTGTACATAAGCATGATTCACCTTTAACACATGGACATGTTATTTCTAGTATTGCAACTAATTTAAATGTTGATCTTGATGCCTATTATAGAGTTTTTCCTTGCCATTATTTTAATAAAACTATGTTAGTTCGTGGAGAGGTTGTTGGAAATAATTTTCAGGAAATTCCGGCACGTGCTCGATCATGTTGGAGGGATATTGCTGGAAATGCTGCGCCACAAGTTGAGGCACAAGAAGAAGAAGGAGAGGAGGAGGCAAGTGAAGATGAAGTAATGCCTGATATTCCAACTGCTGCTCCTGAAGTTGGTTCATCTAGTCATAACATCCCAATGATGTTATCTGATATGCAAGCACAACTTTCTTCTATTGAGAGTCGTCAAAGAAGGTTGGAATACAAGTTTGATAACTTCATGACCCAGGCTGGATTTGTGGTTCCATCGCCTCCACCTTCACCATGATAGGGGAGTTTTCTTTATTTTCATTTCATTTATTTCTTTTTACTTGTTTTTATGTGTCATTCCTACACATTGAGGACAATGTTGGTTCTAAGTGTGGGGGAGTGATTGTGTTATGTGTTGTGATATTTGTGATTGTTTTTGTGAGTTTGTGTATGTATTATGTTATGTATTATGTTTTTATATTTCAATTAGGCTTTTAAGTAAACTTTATTATAAAGCATTGTTTATTTGGTATATTGTATAGGTTGTTAAGTCATTTATCTTTGATGCTCATTTTTATCAGTTTTTCAAAAATTTTTAGCATGTATTTTAAGTTTTTCAAGTTATTTTGTTTTACTTATTTTAACATTATAGATTATTTAGTCTTTTTAACTAACCATGTTTTTAAAGTTAGAATTTACTCATTTAGTTTATAATTTTCAATTTCTAGTTGTTTAAGGAAACTATAGCCATAATACTTACCTTTTATCTTTTCAATAATGGATGAGGACTAAATTTAAAAAGAAAATTTAAAAGTGGGATGGAGCATAAAATGCACCCACTAAAGTCATAAAATAAAAAAAAAAGAAAAGCAAGATATATATCAAAAATTGTCAAAAATATGGGATGGAGCGTAAAACGCACCCATATACTTTCTCTTGCTAGAAATCAAAAAGAAAAATCAAAGAAAAAAAAAAAGCAAAGTCTAAAAATGCCATGAGATTGGATTAAGGGTAAGTGAGCTCAAAATGTCCTAAGTACAACTAGTAGCTTGAGAATTTAAACTTTATGATTAATTTTCTTTCTTTATTTCATGTTTAGTTTTAATAGACTTCATACTCTTTATGTTGGCATTAGTAAAGTTTAGTAATTTGTTGAATTTGTGATGCATGCTCTTAAATTTTGACTTACTGATTTTATTATGAGTGTATGAGATATTTTGGTTCTTTTCAATTCTATTACCTGTGCTAAATAACAGTGTTTTGTAGTAATTTTTACTGGTTATTAAATTTTCTTATTTCTTTGATCTTGCTTGAGGACAAGCAAGGGTTAAGTGTGGGGGAATTTGATAGGAGCTTAATTAATGTATAATTAAGTATATGTTTAGTATGAGTTTAATTAATTAATTATATAATTAAGTGAATATTTGATGTTATATGTGTTAATTTATGTATATTAGTATTAGTCTGTTAGTTTTTATGTTTACTGGTATGTTTAGGTGAAAAAATGAAGAAAAGAGGTAGAAGAAGGAGAAGATCACGAGAAGAGGAGCAGGTCACGCCGTGACCAGAGGTCACGGGACGTGACTTGATAAGAAGAAGAAGAGGAAGGAGCAGAGAAGAGAGGAGCTGCGAGAGGAGCAAGACACGCCGTGAGCTAAGGTCACGTGACGTGACTGAAGAAGAGAAAGAAGAAAAAGAGAAAGAAAAGAAGAGGAGGAGCTGCGAGAGGAGAAGACACGCCGTGACCAGGGATCACGTGACGTGACGCCACAGAGAGGCTAGGAAAGGAAGGGAAAAGAGAAGAGAAGAGAAAGAAGGGAAGAAGTCACGCGACGTGAGCGCCAGTCACGCCACACGCGAGGAAGGCACGCCGTGATGGGGAGTCACGCGACGTGACTGGCCAGAGAGGGAAAAGAAAACCAAAGAGAGGAAAGAAGGAAGAAATGGGCAAGCGCGTTCTGTCGCGATCGCGACACCGTTGCGATCGCGACAGAGACGACCGTTGGACGGTTTTCAGCCAAAAATCACATGAAAAGTCACCCTCTTTCGCCCAAAGTTTGCAACCATTCTCAAGGGTCATTTCAAGAGACACAAGCTTTCAATTATTTTCTATAAATATGTAGTTTAACTGTAGTTTTAAAATACAATAAATAACAATAGAAAAATTTTTAGTTAAGTAATTTTCTGTATTTTAGTAAAATAGTTTTTCTTTTCTTTAGTTAATTTTTCTTAATTAGTTTCATGTTTTGAAGAAGAAGATCAAGGAGAGGAAAACTTATTTCAAGAGATTTAGAAAAGGGTTGAAGAACTTCTATCTTATTCTCTTATTTCTAATTCTTCTCCAATATTCCTATGAATATCATTTTAATGAATTTGTATGTTATGATTATTTCTATTTTCATCTACTTTAATAGTCTTTCATTGTAGATTTTCTATTAGTATCTTTTGCTTGATCTTTACAAGTTAAAGTAATTCGAGAGTTTGCTTTATCCGACATCTAATAGAATTTCATTATTAAGATATATTTAAGAGATTTGTATATTGAGATAATTTCTATAGGTTAGTGTCTATTCTTAAAATATGTAATTAGAAACCTCTAATTCATTAATGAAAATTGTGAGTTAGAATTTTAATTGTATGTTTTAGGCATTTTAATTCATGTCGAGAGAGTGAGTTAAAAATTTATTCTAACTTGGCTTGCATGAAAGATGAATAAATGTAAATCAAAATGATGGGTCAAATTCATTATGTTTAGTTCTTCATTCATATACTACTTATCTTCTTCTAATAAACATAAATTAGGTTCAAATTAAGTAGTTCTAATTCAACCATCAAATTTATGATCATTGTAAACAAGATTAAAATCAATTAGTAATAGTGTGTAACACGTTCCCTGTGGGATCGATATCTAAAGTACTATTGCGGTACACCGTATACTTGCGGTATGTTGCATCATTAGAAAAATGCACAACAGTGCAGAACTCCCGTATGTTAGTTAGAACTCAGTGAGAAAAAGATTGTGCGGTCAGATTTGTTTTGGGAAACCGAAGAGAAGGTTCGAGTGATTAAAGAAAGATTGAAAGAAGCCATGGATTGACCAAAGTCTTATGTAGATGATAGGTGTATAATTGAAGTATTGTTTAGTATAGATTTTGTGTAAACTATAAAGTTAAATATGTAATTATTTATATTTTTCATGTTATTTGTGTTAGTTTATGTGTTTATGCATTCTGTAGGTTGATTTAGGAGAAAAGGGAAGAAAAGAGTATGAATAGTAAAGAATTGTACGCAAAGAGGAAGAGCTGTGAAAATGGACTGACGATGCACGACTCGTTAAAAGAGATCATCAGTCGTGATGGGCTAATTAAGCAAACAGAAAATACAAGTGCAAAAGAAACGAAGGCAAAGAAGAGAGCATGACTCATGAATAGAGGTTACGAAGCGTGAAAGGCCAGAGGAGAAAAGAAAGAAAAGCGGAAGAAGGAAAGGAGAAGAAAGGAGTAGGGTAACGATTCGTGAAAAGAGATCACGACTCATGACGATGCAGAGAGAAGCGCAAGAAAAGAAAGAAAAACAGAAGAAGAAGGGAGGGAAAAGAAGGCAGTTTGAGACGTGAGCCAAAGTCACGACTCACACGCAGGATCACGACTCGTGAGAATTGATCACGAGTCGTGAGTGGCCAAAGAGAAGAGGAAAAGCAAGGGAGAAAAGAAAAGGAAAGAAAGAGCATCCGTGTTCCGTCACTAGCACGACACTGATCGCAAGCGCGACAAAACTATCCATTGGGGCAGTTATCCCTGAAAATTCATCTGAAAAGGCACCTCTTTCTCCCAACAATTGCAACCATTTGAAGGGACATTTCCAAAGGACACAATCTTTAGAATTTTATAAATATCAACGTCAAATGTAATTTTAGGATAATGTAATTTAAAGGATTATTTTTATTACAAGTTAAATTTTATTTTTCTGTAAAAGTTCTTAGTTAGTTTTCCATGTTTTGAAGAAGAAGACCAAGGAGAAGAAGATCTTTTACAAGGGTTTAAGTAAAGGGTTGAAATATTTCTTTCTCATACTCTTATCTATTATTTCTTCTCTGTAAATCAAATGAATATTATTTGAGAACTTGAATATTTATGTTATTTTCATTTTCCATCAAAATTAGTAGTCTTTTAATGTAGAATTTTATATTAGTATTTGAAGCATGATTATTATAAGTATGAGTTTAATTGAGAGATAAATTCTTACTTACATCTAATAGAAGTTCATCATTGAAGCATTATTTGAGAGATCGTAATGTTAGATTGTTGTTATAGGTTGGTGATTATTCCTGAAATTTGCATGTATAAATCTCTAATTCATTAATGAAAATTGTGAGTTAGAATTATAAATGTATGTTTTATGTTGAAAGAGTAAATTGGAACTATATTCCAACTTGGCTTGCTTAGGAGATTAAATTTATGATGGAATCAAGTTTTATAATTATTAATTCTTCATTATATGTTTTGTCTTCTTTGATTAACATGAACTAGGTTTAATTAGTTTACATAATAAAGTAGTTTAGATTTAACTCACAAATTAATGATAATTGTAAACAAGATTAAAATTGGGTAGTAATAGTGTGTAATAATTAGCACATTCCTCGTGGGATTGACATCTTTTGTACTATTTCAGTACAGCATATGCTTGCGGAATTGGCTCTTAGAAATAACCCAACAAGTTTTTAGGGCCATTGCCGGGGAATGATGTTTTATTTATTGCCATTGTGAAACTTGATATATGATTTTGGATTACAATATTTATTTTATTTTTCTTTTTTGTTTAGTTTGTGTTTTTGTGTTGTTTTTACAAGATTTGATAAGTTCATGCCTAGTACTAGAAGTTCTCAAGAAGAGCTTGAACCTTTGAATCCTGAAATAGAGAGATATTTGTTAAGTAACAAAAAATCAAATAAAAAGAAGAATAAGAATAAGAGACCAATAATGGCTGAAGAGGAAAATCCACCACGGTTGATGGATTTTGCTACACCCGCATTGAGTGGTGCTCAACAAGGTGTGGCAAGGCCTACAGTAAATGCTAACCAATTTGAAATTAAACCTTCTCTTTTGCAAATGATACAAAATAGTATTCAGTTTTATGGTTTGGCAATTGAGGATCCTAATGCTCATTTGGCAAATTTTCTAGAGATATATGATGCTTTTAAAATTAATGGAGTTTCTAATGATACAATTAAGCTTAGACTTTTTCCTTTCACTTTGAAGGATAAAGCCAAGGCTTGGTTGAATTCATTATCTAGAGGATCAATAACCACTTGGGACCAATTGGCCCAAACATTTTTATCAAAATACTTCCCTCTAGCCAAAACTGACAAAATCATTAAAGATATCACAACTTTTGTGCAATTTGATAATGAGTCTTTGTACGAAGCATGGGAAAGATTTAAGGAATTGCAGCGAATGTGTCCACATCACAACCTTCCAAGAGAGCTATTGATGCAAACCTTCTACAATGGGGTGAATCCTACCACAAGAGGTACCATAGATGCTGCAGCTGGAGGTTCCCTTTTGAGGAAAACAACTGAAGCAGTATTTGAGCTATTGGAAGAAATGTCCATGAATAATTGTATGTGGCCCACTGAAAGAGTAAGGGAATCTAATAACTCTAATGCTAGGGGGGTCCATGTCATAGATTCTATTGTAGCCTTACAAGCTCAAATTGAGGCATTGACTCGTAAGGTTAATAGCCTAAGTATGGGAGGTAGTTTATCAAATGCGTGCAATATTTATGGTCAACAAGGGAATATTAGTGGCAGTTGCAATTTGGGAATAGCTACTAAGGAGGAACAAGTTAATTTTGTCCAAGAACAAGGGCATGGTAATCCATATTCTAATACCTATAACCCTGGTTGGAGGAGCCATCCTAATTTGTCATGGGAAAATAATAACAATAACCAAAATAGGGGCGTAGGATACCAACAAGCACAAGATAGGTTTGGAGCTTTTGAAGGAAAAATTGATAAAATTCATTGAGGAGATAAATTTTATGATGAGTGCTCAAGATGAAAATCAAAAGCAGCTTGAAGTAAAAGTTGACCAAATAATTAAAAATCATGCTTCATCTATTCATAATCTTGAGGTTCAACTGGACCAATTAGCTAGTTCTTTACCATCTAGAAATCTAGGTTGTCTTCCAAGTAACATAGAAGAGAATCCTAGGGAGCACATGAAGCCATAAAATTTTCTAATCTTTTATTTAGGTTACATAATTAGGTTTTCTTTCTATATGTATTTGTTGTTGTTCTGGACTAGTTTGTGCAAATTTGCTAATTAATGTTTTTATATTTTGAATTTTAATAATCTAACAAAGTTTGTTGTTGTTCTACAGGTAAATTTAGTTAAATTATGTGTTTTATTATTCAATATAAAAAAATATATAAAATTTATACAGACGTGATTCTCTGTCGCTCGCGCGACAACAATCGCGAGCGTGACAGAATGTACCAAGATTACACTCATGGTTGCTGTCGCGATCGCGGAAGGTATCGTGATCCCAACAGTGTGGGAAATCCACGAAGCTGCTGACTCGTGATGTACCTTCACGAGTCGTGCAGTCAGGAGGGAGCATCCGTCTCGCGTAAGTGAGATAGCTTCACAAGTCGTGAAGGTGCCTCACGACTCGTGAAGCGTGACTGGACATTCAGGTAAGTTTTTCTCTTTTGTTTAATTTACTTCTACTAATTTGTTTAATCTTCTTTTTCCTCAGATTAATGAGTTTTAATTTAAATTAATTTAATCCTAAACCATTAAAACACAAAATTAGAAATTAAAAGAGGGATAATTTTTATTTTCAAATCCCTAAATTAAAAGTGGGAACCAAATGACATGACCTTTAGTATTCTTCCCTCTTCATTTTTATTTCACTTAACTTTCCACATTTCCCTCTTATTTGTAACCTCTTCGTATTCTAGGTTACGAGTCGCACACCTTACCCGACCTTTCATCTCCTTTATTTCTTCTTCTTTCACAAGTCACTTCCACAATTTAACACTCTATTTTTCTTTCCATTATTCTTTCTCTTCATACCAGCATTCTATTTCTTTTCCATATCTTCCATTTTCTTAGGGTTTATGTGATTTTAATTCTCTTTACTTTCTGTCTTTTAAAACTTAGCATTTTGTTTTCTCTTCATCATTCTTTTCTCTTAGCAGTTAGTACTTCATTTCATTTTATTTCCTTTCCTTTTCATTTTTCTTTATTTCTTTTGGTACTTTCTTCTTTCGGCATTCCCACACACTTTGGTTTCCTTCGGCATTTTCCCACCAAAGAACTCAAATATTCTCTGTCTTCTTTTAATCTATGTTTAATAAAGATTTAAAATATTGGATTTTGCATAAAATTTTTGCTTCTTTGATTTTTAATAGGTCTGAATTTAATCGAGTTTCTTTACATGAACTATTTTTGATGTGGTGTGTACATAAGAGAAAGGATGTATGTTGGTCCTATTGAGTTGTAAATCAATTGTTGTATTGTGTTAGTAGAAATGAATCTCCTATCACTCATGGGCATATTATTACTATACTTGCTAAAAATCTTGATATCAATCTTAGTGCCTACAATAGAGAATGTCCTTTTATTTATTTCACAAAAACTTTATTTGTGCATGGAGAGGTTGTTAGTAGTAATTTTCAAGAAATTCCACCACAATCATGGTCTTGTTGGAGGGATATTCTAGGGTCATCTGCTCCACAAGATGAGGAGGTTGCTGCTGAGGGTAGTGATGATGCTATGCATGACGCTCCAGCTGATGTGCCTGCTGCACCTACTGATGTGGGGACTTCTTCAAACAATGTATCAGCCATGTTTGAGCAAATTTTGCAGATCAGCATTCCATGCAAAGTCAGTTTTCTTCTATTGCTAGAAGACAAAGGAGGCTTGAGTATAAGATGGATAACTTTATTGCTCAATCTGGATTAGTGGTTCCATCACCTCCACCTTCACTATGATTAGGGGAGTTTTTTCTTGATTCCTTTTACTTTTATTTTATTTTTGTTTTTCTTGTTTACTTTAATCCCATTTCTTCACATTGAGGACAATGTTGGTTCTAAGTGTGGGGGAGTGAGTATATTTGTGTTATTATTTGTATTTTATGAGTTTGTGTGAGTGAATGTTTTATATAAGTCGTATGTGTATTTGTGTTATTTTATTTCTCATTAGGTTTTTTATTGAGTTTTATTATAGGGCATTGTTCAATTGGTATATTATATAGCTTGATAAGTCATTTATCTTTTATGCTCATTTTACTAGTTTTTCAAATTTTTAGCATGTGTTTTCAGTTTTTCAAGTTATTTTCTTTTACTTTTTGCAACATTATAAATTATTTAGTATTTTTACTAACTATGTTTTTAAGTTAGAATTTGCTCATTTAGTTTAAAATTTTAGAGTTTCTAGTTGCCTATGGAAACTATAGCCATAATACTTCCCTTTTGTCTTTTCAATAATGGATGAGGACTCAAAAAGAAAAAATAAAGTGGGATGGAGCATAAAATGCACCCACAGTGTTCATTAAAAGAAAAAGAAGATGTACATCCAAAATTGAAATGTATGGGATGGAGCATAAAATGCAGCCATACTATTTTCTCTTGCTATTCATGGGATAAAAATGAAAAATATATCCATGATTCAAAACAAAAAGAAAAATCAAAAGAAAAGAAAAAAAATAGTCTAAAAATGCCATGAGATTGGATTAAGGGGAAGTGTGCTTACAAATTGTCCTAAAAAGCAGCTAGTAACTTTAGAGTTTTAAAGTTTATGATCAATATTCTATCTTTGAAACATGTTTAGTTTTGGGACTCTATAATCTTGATGTTGAAATGAGTAATGTTTTGTGACTTGTTAAATTTTCAGTACATGTTTTAAATTTTGATTAACTGATATTTTGAGTATGTAAGGTATTTGATTTCTTTCGTGATATGCCTTATGAACAATGCTGTCACACCCCAAATCAGGCCTGGTCGGATTTGGCGCGTTAAGTCGGGAATTCAAGGGTATTTCAGTAATTTGTGCTTGAGGAAAATTGGATGATAGGATTTGATTGCAAAGTAATTAATTAAGCATGTTAAGAAGAGAAATGTTAGAGTGTGCTTGTAGTGTATGGAAGTAGGATATAAGTGGGTTAAGAGGTTTTATAGTGTGGGTTTGTATGTATGGTGCCTTGGATGTAAGTGGGTTTTAAGGAATGATTTGGTGTGACTCAAGTTTGGTGCCTTGAAGATTTTTATTCAAGAAATGCTTGTGTGTGTGGATGGTGTATGGTGCAAGGAGTGGTAAAGTCAAAAGTGGAGTGTTTGGTCCTATAGGAAGTTGCCAAGTGGAATGAGTAGGTGGAGCAATTAATGAAAAGGGAAAAGAAAGAGAAAAGAGGGAAAGGAAATCTGCCTCCCGTCCCTCTCTCGGTTTCTTCTCTCTTTTCCTTGTTCATCCTCTACTTCATCTCCTTTTCTTAGTGGCTGGTTTCTTGCAAGATCCTTGGTTGTTTTGGTTGGATTGTAGAGCAAGATTGAAGAGGTAAGTTGGGACTTTACGGTTCTTGTGTTTGGGTTTTGTTTCCCCTCCTTCTTCTTCTTCTTTAGTTTTATTTAAGTTGGGGTTTTTGGAAAAGTAATTGTGGGTTTTGGTTTGTGCAAGTTTTGGGTGACAAGAGAAAGCTCAAGGGTAAAGAGAAGGTGAAGATTGGGTTTTGAAGCTATAAAGAAATCAGGTTTGGGAGTTGTATTCTAGTGTGTGTGTTTGGAAGCTTTGATTTATGAATTTGACGTTGTGGGTTGTTTTTGCCCTAATTCTCACTTAGGTTGTAAATGTGTTTGTATTGTTTAAATTTTTGAAATTTAAAGTGTTTTGGCATGTGTATATGCATGATTGATGTGGGTAAATGTGTTAGTAATGCATGATTAGGATTGAGTGGAAGGTATGTGAGTTGGGAAATTTATTGTTTTGTATGTAAATGTGTTATGCATGTGTTCTTGATAATTTCCGGAATTTTGGTTGTGATATGTTCTTGATGAGGCATGCATGTTATGCGTTTTTGTTTGGGTAAAGTAATTTTGCATAAGCATGGGATTATTGTAGTGAATTTGAGGATTGATGTAGTTTTTGCTGTAAATTTGTGGGTATTGCAAATTATTGGTATTGTTAGTTTGAATTGATGTTTAGTATGAAATTAATTGTTGATAAACGTTATATTGTGGCTATTGATGTTGTTGAGTGGCTGGATTTGAGGTAAGAGACCATTTGAGTGTAAATTGTGAGTTGTGGGTGTGTTTTGGAAGAGGAAGAAATCTGCAGAATTTTGCAGGTCTCAACTCTGTCGCGATCGCGACAGAGACCGGTGATCTTGGCCTGTGCTGTCGCGAGCTCACGATAGAAAAACTTGAGGTACTCTCTGTCGCGATCGCAATAGAGCGCAATGCTGGCCTGTGCTGTCGTGAGCACGCGATCCGTCGCGAGCTCGAGATGGCAAAAACTCAGACTCTCTATCGCGATCGCGACATAGTCGCGAGCGCGATAGAGCTCGACTTTCCCCTCCTTCCCGCAATCGCGAAGCCCATCGCGCGCACGCTCTGAAGAGACTATAGTCTCTGTCATGAGCGCGACAGTTCAGTTGTGCTGAATGAGTTTCCTTTGGAGTACGTGTGTGGTTTTGAACTTCAAGTTTCTTTTTAGTGCCCTTAAGCCTCATATCTGTTAATTTATGAGTTATGCGAATGTGAAACCATGATATGAATATGCCTATATATATATGTATGTAATTTAGAATATTATGGGATGAATGGATTGGATTATGCATGGTTTATCATTAGTTATCCTCATCTATCGCATGACTAGGATTTTGTATTGATAATCACTGGCATGTTAGTGTTTCTATGCTTGACTCTGGTATGCTTTGGAATTCTGGATAATGTTAAAGTGTGTTGACTGTATTATATTATATGCTTTGCAATATGAATTATATGAGGCATGATTGACATTATGAACTTATGTATATATCTAATACACTCTGGTTTATGCATGTTGAATTATATTATGTGACTCGAAACATGATTTGTATTATGCATGATGCTAGAGTCAGTTCAGTGGATAGTTAGGCATGCCTAATAGAGTCTCTTAGCTGCAGCACTTGTGAACGTTTGGACCCTGATCAAGTCCCCGCTTGGTTCCTCGCGAACCCTTTATGTGTTCGGATCCTCGCGATCCTTTTTAATGTGTTTGGATATTGTTTAAGATCCCCCTCTCAGTGAAATGTTTTAAAAAGCAAAAAGGTTTTCGATTCGTACTCGTAAGGTACCCTTGTGGCTGGTTGGTACCCGTAAAGTACTGTCCGTATACTCATTATCCACTATTTTGTGTCAACAGGTATTGTAACACCCCAAAACCACCCCACTAGTTTGAGCCTGTCCGTGTCTGTATGTGTATATGTTTATGTGTTGTATGTGTGTGTTAAATTGGTTTATTTATTTAATTTAAGTGTGAATAAGAGAAAGATTAGTGTACATATTAGTGTATGGGACTAGGATATGAGCAAAGGATAATTTAGTGTGTTTAGGAATGTATGGGAGTAGGGTGTGATATGGGGCAAGTGTCTTTTGGAGAATTTGACAAGTGGCAAAGTGGATAGGCTAGCATTTATGAGTTTGGTGAGTGAAGAGAGAGAAAAGGGCAGCCTTTCCCTTGATTTCCCGTTCCCCTCCTCCTTTTCACGCCATTTCCTTCTTCTTCTTCCTTCTCCTTTGTTCTTCCTTTTCTTTACATAATCTTGCTCCCTCTTCTTTAATTAAGTAATTAGGGTTGATTAGCTTGTGGATTTGGAAGCTTAAAGGTGAGTTGGGGTTATGGGTGTTTTAGATTCTTCTTCTTCCTCTTCTCTAGGTTTTATAATTATATATGTATGTTTGGGTAGTTGTAAAATTGATCTTGATTGTTATGGGTTTGTGGTTCAGAGGAGACTCCTAGACCTGATAAAGGGAAAGGAATTGCTAGCGGGAGCGGAGCTCGCGAATAGGAGCTAAGGAGAGAAGGTTTGGGAATGTTTATCTGTATTGTGTATTTGTGATTTGAGTTTGATAATTGTGGTTTTGCTTTGATTGGGTTTATGAGTGGTGTTATTATAGCTTGAATTGAAATTAGTGTGATATGTGATGTGAAAGAATGAATATTGTTGAAGGAATTGTGAGAAACTATATGAATATTTGTAATTGATGTTATAATTGCTGTTTTGGAATTTCTTAGAATTGGACATGTAATCGACTTGATTTAATTGAGATAAATGGTGATAAAGCTGGGTTTTTATTTATGTTATGAGTTATGAATGCTTGAATTGCTGAATTTTGATGTTTGGAATCAATTTTGGAAGTTTGGATGTGAATTTGGTATGAATTCTGCAGATTTTGGGCGTAAGAGCTGAAAATCCCGTGTCTGTCGTGATCGCGACACTGTCGCGAGCGCGACAGAGCGCCGAAGTTCCAGCCCTCGCGCCGGCGCGAGAGGTGTCGCGCTGAAGTTTTCGAAGGAGCTCTCTGTCGCGACCGCGACAAGGGTCGCGACCGCGACAGAATGCTCGAGCTTCGATTAGTACACGGCTATCCTCTGTCGGGAGCGCGACATCCCTCGCGAGCGCGACAGAGAGTAGCATCTGCGTCCTCTCGCGACCACGAGGCCCCTCGCGATCGCGAGACGACGCGGGGAGGTGTATGTTGGCTTCTGTCGCGAGCGCGACAGACGGGACTTCCAAACTTGATTTCTTTTCCTTTTTACTTAATGACTTGGTTTCTTTTGCATGTGCTCTTTGATTTAAAGCCTGGAATACCTATTTAAATGAATAATATGTATGTTAATTTGACAAGATTGTGGATAACCTGCTAATGTCGGATAAGTGGATAGTTAGGCATGCCTAATAGAGTTTTGTGCCGCTGCAGCTATATGTACGACTTTGGACCCTGATCAGGTCCCACGATTGGATCCTCGCGATCCCTCTGTCTGAATCTTTCTTAAGATTCCACGTAATAACAATTTGGAAACAAAATAAAAAGAATGATTCGATACCTTCGGGTATCTATATGTATATGTGACGATATTGATACTCTCAAGTATCTATATGTACTCGTTATCCACTCATTGTGATTAAGCAGGTGTCATTGTGTTTTGTACAAGAATTCTTGAATGTGAATGCCAATATCTGAATTAACTATGTATGATTACATGCCCATAATTGTATTGTTATCATATGCTTTCTGTCATCGTCACTGTGAGTGGCGGTTATGCATTTTGTGTTTTCCCCACTAAGCGATTTCGCTTAGCACGGGTGTTTATCCGTGCAGGTGTGGAAGGTTTTGGTACGCGTGTTCTGGGCGTGTCGCATCGGGAAGGCCAACGCAACTAGAGATGGGGTGTTTTATAGTATAGGCTTCCCTTTCTTTTTGTAATAGATGTATTATTTTGATAGCCCTTTGGAACAGTGTATCTTGGGCTTTTGTAAATTGGTTCTTTTTGTAATCTGATGTAATATGTAAAGACCTTCTTTTGGTATATTAATAAAGTATACATTTTGTTCAGTATCATTCTTCTCTGTATTAAAGATTTTAATTATCTCTGATATGTCGCTCTATTTATGTAATGTTTGCATGTTTGTACTAGTGGGGTGTGACACTCCTATCTATCTAGGGAGCCTTCTCCCTCCAATCTGTATGGAAGTCTCCTTGGTATAGGTTGGGGTGTGACATTAGGTGGTATCAGAGCCTGGTTTAGATGTTACTGGGTTTCAGTGTGTTAGCTAGTTGTTAGAGTTGTGTTGGCCTGATGCGCACTGCGTTTATGTTTTGTAGTTATGGAGTCCGCCCGTGGATCGCTTGAGGGGTCAGCGGAAAGTGCGAATCCCCAAGAGCAGGATCCCTCAGTTTTTGGTCCGGCTCAACCTCCTAGGGGGTATCCTGAGGTGCCTTTGGGACCAATGGAAGCGATGCTTCAGAGTATGACAAGGGTACTTGAAAGGGTAACAACGCCTAGTGCCCCAATTGAAAGGTTAAGAAAACATGGTGCAGAGAATTTCTTTGGTACTAGCATAGATGAATCTTATAAAGCAGAGATGTGGTTAGAAAAGACATCCAGAGTACTTAGGGAGATTAGATGCCCACCGGAGCAAGAAGTGGAGTGTGCCTTGTCTTTGTTACAAGGTTCTGCCTATGATTGGTGGAGGTTGGTAGTTAGTCAACCGCAAGTTCCTGAACCGATTACATGGGAGTTCTTCGAGGGTGAGTTTCAGAATCGGTATGTGACCAAAGCTTATAAGGATGCCAAGTGGGCACAGTTTCTCACTCTTAAGCAAAGAATGATGTCTGTGGCTGAGTATGAGGATGAGTTCAATAAGCTCAGTAAGTATGCGCCGCCAAGAGTTCTCACGGAAGAGTTTCGATGTCAGCATTTTGAATCAGGTTTGAATGAGTCTTTGAAGGTAATGTTAATTTCATTGATGTCGGCTCCGAATGTGAAGTATTACCAGTTGGTTCAAGCAGCCTTGAGGGCGGAGCGTTCTGAGAATATATTGAGAGAAAAGGCTCAAAGAAGAAAGTCTGCAAGAGGTGGCTCTTCTTCAGGCAAGAGGCCGAGGGAGTCGCAAGGAAATTTTGCTGATGAGTCTACAGCTAATCCGGCCCCTAGAGGGAGGAGACAGGGTTCTTCCAGGGGATCAGGCTCAGGTAGAGGAGATGGCCCTCCCCGATGTTCTCATTGTAATAGACAACATTGGGGTGAATGTCGGTGGTTAACGGGAGGCTGTTTTAAATGTGGTTCTACGGACCATTTACTTGCAAATTGTCCGAACTGACTTGGAGATCCTTCGGGACAACAAGAAGGGAGCCAAGCTGGATCTATTGTACCCCAAGGAAGTCGTAATAGGGGTAGAGGAAGGGGTCGTGGTGGACGGCCTCGAGATAGAGAAGCCTCAGAATCAGTAGATCGCCCTGTGCCATTATCTGGTAGGGCTTATGCTATGAAGGCCCGAGAGGAACAGAATGCTCCCGAAGTGATTGCCGGTAAGTTCTCTTTGCTTGATTCTGAAGTTTATGTTTTGATTGACCCGGGCTCTACCCATTCTTATGTGTGTTCTGGTAAGTTGTGGGATAGTTTGGGTAGTGAGGAGAAGATGGAATATGAGATTTGTGTATCCAGTCCGTTGGGTCAGAGTGTTATGGTTAATCGTGTATGTCGGAAGTGTCCTTTAAAGATTCAAGGTACAGAGTTTGCAGTGGATTTAATTTGTTTGCCATTCCATGAGTTTGATATTATTTTGGGAATGGATTGGTTGGATAAGCATCGCGCGATAGTGGACTGTCATAGGAAAGTAATGGTTTTGAGGGATAAAGATCAAATGCCTGTTGTGGTAAAGGGTATTGGAAGTAGTTCTTTGCATAATGTGGTATCAGCTATGAAAGCCAGAAGATTTATCAGGAAAGGGTGTGAAGCATTTTTGGCTGTGGTTTTAGACTCTCGGAGAGGTCAAGTTAAGATTCATTCAAGACATTTTGGTTGTAAGAGATTTTGTAGATGTTTTTCCGGAAGAGTTACCGGGGTTACCTCCAGTGAGAGAAGTTGAACTGTCAGTAGAAATTCTCCCGGGGACAGCTCCGATTTCTAAGGCTCCTTACAGAATGGCCCCAGTGGAATTGAAGGAATTGAAGAGTCAGTTGCAAGAGTTGTTGGATAAAGGATTCATTCGGCCTAGTGTGTCGCCGTGGGGTGCTCCAGTGCTGTTTGTTAAGAAGAAAGATGGAACCCTTCGGATGTGCATTGATTATCGACAGCTTAACAAAGTGACTATCAAGAATAAGTATCCACTGCCGAGGATTGAGGATCTTTTTGATCAGTTGAGAGGAGATGGGGTATTCTCTAAGATAGATTTGAGGTCAGGCTATTACCAGTTAGGGGTGAAAGAAGCAGATGTGGCGAAGACGGCTTTTCGGACGCGTTATGGTCATTATGAATTTCTAGTGATGCCCTTTGGTTTGACTAACGCGCCTGCAGCCTTTATGGATCTGATGAACCGGGTTTTTCGACCGTATCTGGATAAGTTTGTTGTGGTATTTATTGATGACATTTTGGTGTACTCTAGAAATCGAAAAGAACATGAGGAACATCTTAGATTAGTATTGCAAATGTTAAGAGATCATCAGCTGTATGCGAAACTCAGTAAGTGTGAGTTTTGGTTGAAAGAAGTAGCTTTCCTTGGACATGTGGTATCAGCAGAAGGTGTACGTGTTGATCCAAGTAAGATTGAAGCAATTGTTAATTGGATGCCTCCGAAGAATGTGCCAGAAGTGAGAAGTTTTCTGGGATTAGCAGGGTATTACCGACGGTTTGTTCAGGGGTTCTCAGTGTTAGCATCTCCTTTGACCAAGCTACTTCGGAAGGATGTCAAGTTTGTGTGGTCTGAAAAGTGTCAAGCCAGTTTTGATCGGTTGAAAGAGTTATTGGTTAAAGCTCCTGTGCTCACACAACCGATTTCGGGTAAGGAATACACTATGTACAGTGATGCTTCGGGCATTGGGTTAGGTTGTGTTCTGATGCAAGGGAATAAAGTGGTAGCTTATGCATCAAGATAGTTGAAGCCTCATGAACGGAATTATCCGACTCACGATCTGGAGTTAGCAGCGGTAGTGTTTGCGCTTAAGGTTTGGCGACACTACTTGTATGGGGAGACGTGCAGAATTTTTACCGATCATAAGAGTCTTAAGTACTTGTTAACTCAGAAGGAGTTAAATTTGAGGCAGCGGAGATGGTTAGAGCTATTCAAGGATTATGATTGTATTATTGACTATCATCCGGGTAAAGCTAATGTGGTGGCAGATGCTCTTAGTAGGAAGTCTTTGTCTGCGTTACTGGCTAGTCGAGGCAGATGGAGATTTGATTCTGAAGGTGCTCTGATTGCTCAACTTAAAGTTAAACCAAGTTTAAGATCAGAAATTACAAAGGCTCAATTAGATGATCATGTGCTTCAGCGAGTTTGTCAAGCAGTGAAAGAGGGCAAGCGCACTGAATACTTATTAGACAGTGAAGGAGTGTTGAGACATGGTAATCGGTTATGTGTACCTAATGTGGGGGAGTTAAGAAAGAAACTGTTGCAGGAAGCTCATTCATCAGTCTTCACTATGCACCCTGGTGGGGATAAAATGTATCAAGACCTGAAGCAATTTTATTGGTGGCCAGGAATGAAAAGAGAGATAACAGAATTTGTTTCAAGGTGTCTTACTTGTCAGCAAGTGAAAACCGAGCATCAAGTGCCATCGGGATTGCTTCATCCCTTACCCATTCCTCAATGGAAGTGGGATGACATCACGATGGATTTTGTATCTGGTTTGCCCGTGACTCAGCGTAAGCATGATTCTGTATGGGTCATAGTAGATCGATTGTCGAAGTCTGCACATTTTCTACCAGTACGAGTGGATTATTCGATGGACAAGTTGGCAGAACTTTATGTGGAGGAGATAGTACGATTGCATGGGATTCCGTTATCCATTGTATCAGACTGATATCCTCGTTTTACATCCAAGTTTTGGAAAGAACTTCAGGCAGCTTTGGGAACACGGTTAAATTTCAGTACTGCTTTCCATCCGCAGTCAGATGGTCAGTCAGAGAGGGTTATTCAGGTTCTGGAAGATATGCTCCGGGGTTGTGCCTTAGAATTTTCAGGAAGCTGGGATCGGTATGTGTCTTTAATGGAATTCGCTTATAATAACAGTTATCAGATAAGTATTGGTATGGCTCCTTATGAAGCACTGTATGGACGGAAATGCAGAACACCAGTGTGTTGGACTGAACTGTCAGAAAAAGCTATGATAGGTCCGGATATAGTGCGGGATACCGAAGAGAAGGTGAGGGTTGTGCAACAGAACTTGAAGGCAAACTAAGTCCACGTTTTATTGGGCAATATGAGATTCTAAGGAAAGTAGGTCCAGTAGCGTATCAGTTAGCTTTGCCTATGGAGTTAGCTAGACTACATGATGTTTTTCATGTGTCTATGCTTCGGAGATATCGGTCAGATCCTTCGCATGTGCTACCAGTGCAAGATATTCGGATTCAGTCAGACTTTTCTTTTGATGAAGAACCGAAGAGGATTTTGGATAAGGAAATCAGACAGCTTCGGAATAAGCAGATACCGTTAGTCAAAGTTTTATGGCAGCATCACGGTATTGAAGAAGCTATATGGGAACCAGAAGAAGCTATGAGATTGCAATACCCTCAGTTGTTTGAAGCAGGTAAGAATTTCGAGGACGAAATTCTGTTAAGTGGGGGAGTATTGTAACACCCCAAAACCACCCCAGTAGTTTGAGCCTGTCCGTGTCTGTATGTGTATATGTTTATGTGTTGCATGTGTGTGTTAAATTGGTTTATTTATTTAATTTAAGTGTGAATAAGAGAAAGATTAGTGTACATATTAGTGTATGGGACTAGGATATGAGCAAAGGATAATTTAGTGTGTTTAGGAATGTATGGGAGTAGGGTGTGATATGGGGCAAGTGTCTTTTGGAGAATTTGACAAGTGGCAAAGTGGATAGGCTAGCATTTATGAGTTTGGTGAGTGAAGAGAGAGAAAAGGGCAGCCTTTCCCTTGATTTCCCGTTCCCCTCCTCCTTTTCACGCCATTTCCTTCTTCTTCTTCCTTCTCCTTTGTTCTTCCTTTTCTTTACATAATCTTGCTCCCTCTTCTTTAATTAAGTAATTAGGGTTGATTAGCTTGTGGATTTGGAAGCTTAAAGGTGAGTTGGGGTTATGGGTGTTTTAGATTCTTCTTCTTCCTCTTCTCTAGGTTTTATAATTATATATGTATGTTTGGGTAGTTGTAAAATTGATCTTGATTGTCATGGGTTTGTGGTTCAGAGGAGACTCCTAGACCTGATAAAGGGAAAGGAATTGCTAGCGGGAGCGGAGCTCGCGAATAGGAGCTAAGGAGAGAAGGTTTGGGAATGTTTATCTTTATTGTGTATTTGTGATTTGAGTTTGATAATTGTGGTTTTGCTTTGATTGGGTTTATGAGTGGTGTTATTATAGCTTGAATTGAAATTAGTGTGATATGTGATGTGAAAGAATGAATATTGTTGAAGGAATTGTGAGAAACTATATGAATATTTGTAATTGATGTTATAATTGCTGTTTTGGAATTTCTTAGAATTGGACATGTAATCGACTTGATTTAATTGAGATAAATGGTGATAAAGCTGGGTTTTTATTTATGTTATGAGTTATGAATGCTTGAATTGCTGAATTTTGATGTTTGGAATCAATTTTGGAAGTTTGGATGTGAATTTGGTATGAATTCTGCAGATTTTGGGCGTAAGAGCTGAAAATCCCGTGTATGTCGCGATCGCGAGACTGTCGTGAGCGCGACAGAGCGCCGAAGTTCCAGCCCTCGCGCCGGCGCGAGAGGTGTCGCGCCGAAGTGTTCGAAGGAGCTCTCTGTCGCGACCGCGACAAGGGTCGCGACCGCGACAGAATGCTCGAGCTTCGATTAGTACACGACTATCCTCTGTCGCGAGCGCGACATCCCTCGCGAGCGCGACAGAGAGTAGCATCTGCGTCCTCTCGCGACCACGGAGTCCCTCACGATCGCGAGACGACGTGGGGAGGTGTATGTTGGCTTCTGTCGCGAGCGCGACGGATGTCGCGAGCGCGACAGACGGGACTTCCAAACTTGATTTCTTTTCCTTTTTACTTAATGACTTGGTTTCTTTTGCATCCGCTCTTTGATTTAAAGCCTGGAATACCTATTTAAATGAATAATATGTATGTTAATTTGACAAGATTTGGGATAACCTGCTAATGTCGGATAAGTGGATAGTTAGGCATGCCTAATAGAGTTTTGTGCCGCTGCAGCTATATGTACGACTTTGGACCCTGATCAGGTCCCACGATTGGATCCTCGCGATCCCTCTGTCTGAATCTTTCTTAAGATTCCACGTAATAACAATTTGGAAACAAAATAAAAAGAATGATTTGATACCTTCGGGTATCTATATGTATATGTGACGATATCGATACTCTCAAGTATCTATATGTACTCGTTATCCACTCATTGTGATTAAGCAGGTGTCATTGTGTTTTGTACAAGAATTCTTGAATGTGAATGCCAATATCTGAATTAACTATGTATGATTACATGCCCATAATTGTATTGTTATCATATGCTTTCTGTCATCGTCACTGTGAGTGGCGGTTATGCATTTTGTGTTTTCCCCACTAAGCGATTTCGCTTAGCACGGGTGTTTATCCGTGCAGGTGTGGAAGGTTTTGGTACGCGTGTTCTGGGCGTGTCGCATCGGGAAGGCCAACGCAACTAGAGATGGGGTGTTTTATAGTATAGGCTTCCCTTTCTTTTTGTAATAGATGTATTATTTTGATAGCCCTTTGGAACAGTGTATCTTGGGCTTTTGTAAATTGGTTTTTTTTGTAATCTGATGTAATATGTAAAGACCTTCTTTTGGTATATTAATAAAGTATACATTTTGTTCAGTATCATTCTTCTCTGTATTAAAGATTTTAATTATCTCTGATATGTCGCTCTATTTATGTAATGTTTGCATGTTTGTACTAGTGGGGTGTGACACTCCTATCTATCCAGGGAGCCTTCTCCCTCCAATCTGTATGGAAGTCTCCTTGGTATAGGTTAGGGTGTGACAGGTATTCTGTTCGCTTTGTCTGATATGAATATGAGAATATGATAACCGTTTGGGTAAGATTTCAGTAATGTGAATCAGCTATCTTTCTGAATGTGATCATGAAAGTTTGAGTGGTTTGAATGTGACTCAAGTAAGTATTTGTGTATGCTTTCCCGCCCATATTGTATTGTGAATGGATTTAATTGATTAGTTGGGAGTGTAAGCATGCGAACTGCTATGTATAAGTACGCTGGCTGGCATCATTGAATACTATGGTTAAATGTGTGAACGAGTGTTTATCCTATTGTGATGCAAGGCATGTGGATCGACGTCCGGTAAGTGCATGTGCCATAATGTAATGATATGCTATATGTTCCTTTGAGTTCAGTTGTCGCAGTGTTTTTGGTACGTTGTCATGTGTTTGCAATTCAAGGCATGATATTGTATGGATTAGAGTTGCGCAGTGGAAGTGTGGTGGTTTGATGCTATACACTGGGTTTTTATTTAGGGTATGAGTCTTGTGACATGATAAAAGTATGTTTTAGTACCTCTTAATGGAGCATGATGGTGGGTGTAGTATTGCTTGGTAATTGTGTTGCATGTGAGCGGGTTCCGCTAAAGTAACGGTAATTTGGTATGATATTTGCATGTGTAAATTTTCAAGAGATTATGCATGGTGAAGTGTTGTTATCTGATACCTCGGCGAACCAGTAAGTATATGCATGAGAGATTGTATGTAGTTCTGCATGATGATATTTGTATTATGTATGGTAATGCTTTTGCTTTGGCTTATTTTAACATAAGTATATAAATATGAATGTGAGTTCTCGAATGAGTGCCTTTACTATACAAGTCCGATTATATGTGTTATGAATATCCGCATTTGCCATTTGAATGTGTTATGCCTTGGCGACCATTGTGAATAGCCGTCCATATTCTGGTGTGTTCTCCCCACTAAGCATTATCGCTTAGCACGGGCTCTCTTCCCGTGCAGGTGGCAGGTTGTGTTCAGATCGAGTCGCGCATCTGCAGGGTCGGCCACATAGGAGTCAGAAGTTGTGTATTGTGTTCAGCTTCTGTATTTTGGCTTTTATATTTCTGTATTATTGTATATATGTAATTATATATCGATCTAGAGATTTTATTTGGGATATGTAAACGTTAGTATATTTATGTGTTAAGTTATTCCTTCGCTTTACCTTTCGCCTTATGCTTCTGCTGAATGATTATATGTATGTATGTGAGTTATTGTATGTTCAGCTATTGTCTCTTTAAAGTTTTAATTTCCGCTGTATTTTCGTATGTATGCTATGTATGAATGCATGCTTCCGCTTAGTGTATGTGTGCATGTGTGTGAGTGAGCGTCGGGTAGCGCGCCCACCGGCGTCCTTCCAACGGGGGCGGCAGAGGGGGCATTACAAATGCTGTATAATAAGATTTATGTAGTGTGTTGGTATTAAATTTTCTAACACTTTTGTTTTGCTTGAGGACTAGCAAGGTTTAAGTGTGGGGGAATTTGATAGGTGTATAATTGAAGTATTATTTAGTATAGATTTTGTGTAAACTATAAAGTTAAATATGAAATTATTTATATTTTTCATGTTATTTGGGTTAGTTTATGTGTTTATGCATTCTGTAGGTTGATTTAGGAGAAAAGGGAAGAAAATAGTATGAATAGTAAAGAATTGTATGCAAAGAGGAAGAGCTGTGAAAATGGACTTACTATGCACGACTCGTGAAAAGAGATCACGAGTCGTGAAAGGCTAATCAAGCAAACAGAAAATACAAGTGTAGAAGAAAAGAAGGCAAAGAAGAGAGCACGACTCATGAATAGAGGTTATGAAGCGTGAAGGGCCAGAGGAGAAAAGAAAGAAGAGCGAAAGAAGGAAAGGACAAGAAAGGAGTAGGGTCACGAGTCGTTAAAAGAGATCACAACTCGTGACGATGTAGAGAGAAGCGCAATAAAAGAAAGAAAAAGAGAAGAAGGGAAGGAAAAGAATGCAGTTCAAGACGTGAGCCAAAGTCACGACTCACATGCAGGATCATGACTCATGAGAAGTGATCACGAGTCGTGAGTGGCCAGAGAGAAGAGGAAAAGCAAGCGAGAAAAGAAAAGGAAAGAAAGGGCATCCGTGTTCTATCGCGAGCGCGACACTGATCGCAAGCACGACAGAACTATCCGTTAGGGCAGTTATCCCTGAAAAGTCATCTAAAAAGGCACCTCTTTCTCCCAGCAATTGCAACCATTTGAAGGGACATTTCCAAAGGACACAATCTTTAGAATTTTATAAATATCAATGTCAAATGTAATTTTAGGAGAATGTAATTTAGAGGATTATTTTTATTACAAGTTAAATTTTATTTTTCTGTAAAAGTTCTTAGTTAGTTTTTCATGTTTTGAAGAAGAAGACCGAGGAGAAGAAGATCTTTTACAAGGGTTTGAGTAAAGGGTTGAAAGATTTCTTTCTCATACTCTTATCTATTATTTCTTCTCTGTAAATCAAATGAATATTATTTGAGAACTTGAATATTTATGTTATTTTCATTTTCCATCTAAATTAGTAGTCTTTTAATGTAGAATTTTCTATTAGGATTTGATGCATGATTATTATAAGTATAAGTTTAATTGAAAGATAAATTCTTACTTACATCTAATAGAAGTTCATCATTGAAGCATTATTTGAGAGATCATAATGTTAGATGGTTGTTATAGGTTGGTGATTATTCCTGAAATTTGCATGTATAAATCTCTAATTCATTAATGAAAATTGTGAATTAGAATTATAAATGTATGTTTTAGGCATTCTAATTTATGTTGAAAGAGTAAATTGGAACTATATTCCAACTTGGCTTGCTTAAGAGATTAAATTTATATTAAATGATGGAATCAAGTTTTATAATTGTTAATTCTTCATTATATGTTTTGTCTTCTTTGATTAACATGAACTAGGTTTAATTAGTTTACATAATAAAGTAGTTTAGATTTAACTCACAAATTAATGATAATTGTAAACAAGATTAAAATTGAGTAGCAATAGTGTGTAATAATTAGCACATTCCTTGTGGGATCGACATCTTTTATACTATTTCGGTACACCGCATGCTTGCGGAATTGGCACTTAGAAATAACCCAATAGTAGATTTAAAGAGAAAAGATGTAGAATTTCAAGTGGCAGACAAGGTATTTTTGAAGGTTTAACCGTGGAAAAGGATTCTCAGATTTGGAAACAAAGGCAAGCTGAGTCCGAGATTCATTGGTCCTTATGAGATTGTGTAACGGGTTGGACCTGTAACCTACAAACTGAAGCTTCCACAAGAGTTGGAGAAGATTCATGATGTCTTCCATGTCTCCATGCTTAGAAGATATCGATCGGCCAGTCATGTCATCAAGCCTAAAGAGATTCAAGTTCAACCAGACATGACCTATGAAGAGTATCCAGTGAAGATTCTGGCCAAAGAAGTGAAGCCACTTAGAAGCAAGTAGATCCCTCTGGTGAAGGTTCTTTGGAATCACCCACAATGTTGAAGAAGCAACGTGGGAACCCGAGGAGACGATGAGACAACAGTATCCTTAGCTGTTCAGTATAGGTAAATTTTGAGGATGAAATTTTAATTGGTAGGGGAGAGTTTTAATGCCCTATATGTTAGCCTAGAAGTATTAAGTGTTTTCTGTAGAGTCTATTTTCTGGTTTGTGGCATGATATGATGATTCTGGTGTCTTAAGTTTAGTAGAGTTTAAAGGTTAAGCGTGCTTGAGGCATAGCAATTCTAGAATGGGTGACCCACTAAGTAGCAGTATAGCTGACTGTAGCAGCTGTATGGTAAAAAAATATTATTCTGTAAAATCAATCTGCGGACTATTAGGAGTCTAATGATAAAATTTGGTACGAAAATGAGATCAAATAGGTCCCCGAAAGTCCGTCTGAAGTTTGCCTCTTTTTCAGTTCGGTGAACCGAAGTTTGACTGAACTTTGACAAAATTTTTAAAAATGGTAAGAGTTGATAAAAAGGTCTACTATGAGAAGTGTAAAGGCTCAGAATGATTTTTAGGATTTTTTGACAGCATTAGAATGGTATTTTATGGTAGAACCGAACTGAATCGAACCGGATTGATTTAGGTGAACCGGGCACCAAATAGACTCCGATTGAGCTAAAATTTTGTGGGGAGGATATATTTTGTAATTTAAGAATGATAGAATTGATTGTAAGTGTAAATGAGTTCAAAAACACTCAGATACCCTAAAAAGGTGAAAAATGACTCAAAAATCAAAAATTAACCCAAACCGGTTCGACCGCTTCGGTTGGACCTTGTCAAATTCAATTTCCCTCATATAAATACCTTGATTTTGATGGAAATCTCTAGATTTCTCCATTGTAGCCGCCCTCCTCTTCACCATTCCTTGGCCGAATTCATTTTCCTCACTTTTCCTCCATTTTTCTTCCGATCTCTCTCCATCTCACACTATATTTTAGCCTCCCTAACATATTTTAGCTCCTCTAGATTCAATTTGGTGGTCTTAAAAGTCCATTTGAAGGTTTAAAAGTGGGTAAAATAAAGACTTTTAAGTAAAGGTGTGATTTTGAGGTAAGTGATTTAGGTGTTTTTAATTTGGTTCAAGGGTTCCTAAAGGTACTTTAGGATGTGAATAAGATGTTTATGAAGTTTATTTGTTAAAAGGAGGCTTTGTTTTGATGAAATATTTATCTGTGTGTTTGATCATGGTTAGGTCACTAAGGTGAAGGAACTTCTAATCAAGCTAAGGGTAAAGAAAAGGAGTATTGAGAGGTGTATTGTAAGAATCTAAGGTTTGTGATTGCAAACTCCATCTATTTCCATGGTATATTATGTGATTTAGGTTATGTTTGTTAACTAAGTATGTGAAAAAGGTATGTTTAATTGAAAATAACTTGATATTCATGCTTAGTGATGTGGAAAATGATGATATGAATGCTTAAAATGAGAAAAAAAAATTTGTATGAAGAACTATTATGTTAGCCGAATGGGTTTCATGTGATTTCTATGTGTTTTGATGATGTTTATGGCATGTTTATGATGTACACATGATATTTGGCATGAGGTCTATCTAATGGTATATGTTAGAGCATGTAAAATTTATATGATGCATGATGTGCATGTATGGTCGAATAGGTATGACATGTAAAGGTATGATTTTAATGGGTTTTTATAAGAAATAATGGCATGGCTATGTTATACAACATGAAAATGACCTAAATAAATGTTAAAGGTGATAAAAAGAATTGATGGTGAAAAATTAGTATGTTGGTTGAATGGTATGTATGGGGTTATCCATGTGTACCATTATGAAATCATGAAATTTATGGCATGGCTATGGCTATGTTATACAACATGAAAATGACCTAAATAAATGTTAAAGGTGATAAAAAGAATTAATGGTGAAAAATTAGTATGTTGGTTGAATGGTATGTATGGGGTTATCCATGTGTACCATGATGAAATCATGAAATTTATGGCATGTGATGGTATATAGACGTGAATCACATGTATAATGATGCCATAGAATGATGAGATGCCATAAAATGTATGTATGGTAAATTAAAGATATGAAAAATGGAAATTAATGCCCTATGTAGTACTCTGCTAGTCAAATCTATTTCTGGACATGGTGGCTAGCCATAGGGACTCTGTAACCGCCGGTGTGAGCATAGCGTCTAACTTATTATATGCTAATAACGGTCCTATTCTGTATTATTATGCCTCAATGTTGTATTTATATGTATTTTTATTTTCTGTATTATAGGGGTGGTCCCATGGGGTCCCTCTATTCTGTATTAAACCTATTAGGATTCACGTCTCATTTATCCCGATCATAGATGTCTGCTAGTTTTTATACAGGGGCAATATGGTAAAAATAAGCTTGACAAGGTTAAATTGTGTTTAAAATAATATTTGTATGAAAAAGGGCATAATTGGAATTACTGAAAAAGTTGAGGGCATAATAGTAACTTTTTCCATAAATATGTATAAAGGTAATTAAATGGTTAATTATGAAAATTTGTCACTTTTTAGGGACTAAAATATAATTTGGCACGAAATTGGTAATTGGAGGGTAAAATAGTAATTTGCATGTTAAATAATGTAAAATGATAAAATAAAATGAACTAGTGGCATTTCGGTAATTTTGGTAAAGTTTAAGGGCAAAATTGTAATTTTGCCATGATTAGGGAAAAAATGGTAGTTATGGTCTTTTATGTGTATTAATTGTGTAAATGCCTTTATGTGATTTAATGGTAATTAAATGTGATATTGCTTGCATAATTGATAAATAAGATAAATAATATTTAATTCTGATTATTTTATTATATTTGTAATGTTGATTATGCATGATAACTTAGTTTAGTGGAAATACCTGTAATTGCAATCACCACTGGGCATATTTAATGCTCATCACGTAATTTTATTTGACTGCGTGTAGGTACTCTTTAGAACGTGGAGCAGTGCATACCTCACATATTTTGGGACCCAATTGAAGAATTGTTTTGGAATATTTTAACTATGTTAAGAAATTATGGCATGTTGTAGACACCGGGTCCTGAAACAGCCCGGATCAGAGTTACCCAATGATGATAAGATGCATTTTCACAGGCAAAAGGTTGAAAGTGGTGATTTTCTGATCAAATTTGCATTTTAGAGTGAAAAAATAAAAAATAATAAAAAATATTTTGAAAATTAGATTTGAAAAAAGGGGTTTAGAAATTGTAGTATTTTTAGTTAATTTTTAATAATATATATAAAAAAAAATTTCGCGCATCGGCCGTGGCGGCGCCTTGCGGCAGTGCGCAGCGCCTGTGTGCGCTGCGAGGCGCTCCATGTGCAGCGCGCGCGACGGGCGTCTGTAGCCCCTATTCTCTCGCAAATTTGGCCCCAAAATCATTTTTTTCGATTTTTCACCCAAAAAATCTGTTTTTATCCCATTTTTTTGGGTTTTTAAAGTATTTTTTCAATTTTTAAAATTTAAAATAATTCATATCTAATTTAATTAATATTTTTTCATTAATTGATGAGGTTTTTATTTTTTTCTTCATATAAAAATAAAAATATGGAAAGAGAAGATGGTGGATTTTTTTTAGGGTTTTTTCTTCATCTTTTCTCTTCTTATTCCTCTCAATTTCTCTCTAAAAAATTCCAGATTTTTTTCCCCACGAAAAAGAACAAAAATTCAGTTCATCTTTCATTCTATTTCCAACATAATTTCTTCTAAACATATATTTTGAAAGAGTTTTGTTGTTTGATTTATTTTTCTCAAAATTCTTTTTTAACCTTTTATTTGTGTTCAATAAATTTTTTCCATTGATTTTCTTTTAAATCTATTTTTAATCAAAAGTTAATTTTGAGACAAACAAAATAATTGTTTGTTATCAAAATCAAAATTTTCATTTGATTTTCTAAAAGTAAGATTTTTTTTTATGTTTTATTTCTTAAGACAAACAAATAATTGTTTGTTTTTGGGATCATTTTTTATTTTTTTAATCAATAAAAATCCTTTTTTGATCAATAGTATTTCTTTAGGCAAAGAAATTAATTCTTTTTTCTTAAACAATTTTTGATCATTTTTTTTTTATCTTTTTTCATGGAATAAAATTCAAACATTTTCATATTTCAATTCTAATCTTGCAAATCACAAACAAGGAAATCAATCATCATTTTTACCTTCATCGAATCCGAAACTCTGAGGGTAAACATTCTGGGCTCAATCTTCCTCTTTTATTATTTTTGTTCATATTTAATTTATTCATGTATATTTTTATTATCTTCATTTATTTATGTATTTTATTTATTTTATATTTGTTTTATTTAATATGTTTATACATTATTTTATTCTTGTTCATGTGAATATTGATTTCTTTTAATTCCTAACATGTAATTAATTTATTTTGCTTTGATTTACCGTTGTTTTTAACATATAATTAATAAATTCATTTTAATTGATATTTTTACCATGTAAATGTTTTAAATTAATTGTGATTATATTGATTAACCATGTCATTCATTTAATTGCTATCATTCTTTTGTTATTCATTTTTTATCATTCTTTTATCATTGTCATTGCTATTCATTCATTCATTTATTTATTTTCATTATTCATCATCATTATTATCATGTTCATATTTTTACATATTAACTCATTAACATATTTTATTTATTCCAGTTAAATCATTCAATTCTTTTATCATTTAATGTATATTTTCATTTATTTTGATTTGCTAACATTTTGATTCAATTATCATTCTTTCACTCCTAAACACCTCACCATCTCAGGCAAGCCTCTATCTTGGCACTCCGCTCGTCTCATCAAGGAAGGGAAGTTGCAACCCTTGCCAGCTAGGCCTGCCCTAAGTCAAGGAAAGCTTAGGCACAGAACGGATTGGTATTGTGCATATCACCAGTACATAGGGCATAGGACAGACTATTATCGCCCTCTAAGAGATCGCATTCAAGAATTGGTGCCTGGCCTGGAGGAAGAAAGGAAGAATTATAGTTGTTATAATGCTTTTCCTTTTCTAGAGTGTATTCCTGAACTATGCACTTGTGTCTCTTTCCTGTTTTAATAATATGGGCTTTTCTTATTTATGTATTGTCATATCTTATTGCATCAAGCACAAATAAAAATCATGATTAAGGCATTGGTTTAATTACCATTTCATTCAGTTTTAATAAATAGTAATCTTGGTTGCATCCAATTCGACTCTTGAGGTGAGACAAAATTTAAGAGAATGAAAAAAAAATCTGAAGAAGTCTTTGCCTGGACCCATGAAGACATGCCAGGAGATAATCGTAAAGTCGTCAAACACGCTATTCCAACATACACCGATCATGGACTAGTCAAGTAGAAGCTCAGAAGACCCAGGTCGGAGGGAGCAGAAAAGGTCAAAAGGAGGAATCCACAAGCAGAGATGAAGCTAAAATTTTTAATCGGAGTTCAATGCCGGACTTAGTTGGTCAATCCTATCCCAAGTCAAGAAGAGTAGGGGTACGTGTATGTGTAAACTATTAGGATTAGGAAAAAGCTTATCCTCGAAAAAAGAACAAGAAAAAAAAAGAGGACAAAAAGGAAAACAAAAAAAATAAAACAAAAAGCAAGCACAAAAAAAAGAAAAAAAGAAGAAGGAAATAAAAAGAGAAAGAAGGAAAACATCTTGGGGGCAAGTTTTGTCCAAATCCTGTTCATTTGTACATGTCCGTATCCTGCCATTCTTCTCGGTTGCAAGAAGAAAAAGGACCAAAACCCTTATCTGCAAACTGTCTACCCGTTTTATCTGCATGAAGGGTGTACTATACAAGCAACAAGTTGATGAATGAGGAAGGAGCTAAGAGGATCACGGAAGAAATCCAAGCCAAAATTTGTGCGACCTATATGAATGGTTTAATGTTGGCAGAAAAGATCATGAAAAAGAATTGGGCAGAGCAATAACCCTTTCGCACTTCAGGGCTAGGGAATCACCATTGGAACCTCTACAATAGTCGCCCATGATTCCTTGACACAGGGAGCAGAAGCAATATGACCGATCGATGTAAAGCTCAAATCTTTAAGGACAGGTCATGAGATTACTGCCACAGTTGGATCCATCAGCAAACACTTTGCTCGTCAACCAAGAAGGAGGTCAGAAAGCAGCCATTGAAAGAATAAGATTTAGTCTTCTAGCAAATGAGGCCAGGTCTTCCATACATACGAGGTAAATTTGGGCCAATGTGAGAAGGTCCCTCTGTCTTCCAGAGATTGTTATCCAAGAGAGCAGCAACGGACAACAATGAAGATGACTTCATAGAACCAGTCAACATTGACAGACTCAAGAGGGAGGCTAAAGATTAAAAATTAAAAGAAGAGAATAAAAGGACCGTGGGTCGAAAACCGAAAAAAGGCAGCCTTGCTAAAAATGGGCGCCTCGTTAGGGTGAAAACCGGAAAAAGGCACCCTGGGAAGAAATTAGAGGCTTGAAATAAAATGTTCAATCAAGAAAACCCAAGAGGGCTTATTGATAACAGGAGTCGGGTGCACCTAAGTTGTTACTCATTGAAACTAAATAAAATTAGTATTTTTGTATCACATGTCTAGTCATGGTCATTCTTATTGCTATATGGTGCATATAGATAGAAATGCATGTATAAGCTAGGCCTAAACATGCAATTAAAAAGTTAAGAGAAACCTATTGCAGGGGTTAATTTCACTCATAGTCACTCAACTTATCACTTATCGCGCAAAAGTAACCGACTTTTTTTTTTCTTACTTAAATGTCACTGAACTTTTAACATTATTGCACAAAAGTCATGTTGACCGGAATCCGGCGACGACCCTTGCCGGATTGATGAATTTTTTGCAAAAATGTTAAAAGTTCAGTAACATTTAAGTTGAAAGAAAAAAAGTTAATTACTTTTGTGAGATAAATGATAAGTCTAGTGACCGTAAGTGAAATTAATTTAAATGTAGTATTTGTTGAATTTATCAATCCGACAAGAGTCGTCGCCGGATTCCGGTCAACATGACTTTTGTGCAATAATGTTAAAAGTTCAGTGACATTTAAGTAAGAAAAAAAAAGTCGGTTACTTTTGCGCGATAAGTGATAAGTTGAGTGACCATGGGTGAAATCAACCCCCTATTGCAGGCATAAGGACATATGTTGGAGCAATTGCCAAGGCAGTAATAACAATTTTTCACGTGACAAGTCCTCCTCCTACCCCTTAAATGACTGAAAAAAAAAGAAAGGCCGTTAGAGATGAAAACCGCGACTGGCTCTCTAAGCAAAAGTTAAGACAAAGGGAAAGGTGAAAACCTGGGAACAGGCAGTCTGTCCTTCAAAAAAAAAAGAAAAAATGAAAAAAAAAGCCGCTGGAGTGGGTTGGGTCCATTCCAGGCAAAACTTAGGTACAGGGTTATGTGAAAATCTCAAAAGGGACGCATTTTCCGCTAAGAAAAGCTAGTGTGAAAATCCACAAGGGACGCACTACCTTTAAAACAATGACCTTTGAAGCCTGGAGAGATAAGGCAGCATTACTCCAAATAAATTTCCTTAGGCAGGTGGTGCATAATGTAGAACTTGATTCAGAGTCATGGGGGCAAAATGCTAGCTGACCGAGGGTCAAAGATAGGTACGGGTCAGTTCTCCTTGAAAAGATTATGGGCCAGAGTCCGTAAAGCCAAGACAATGCTTTTCTACATCCTTGGGAGCATCAGACAAATGCAAGCAGCTGAGCAGTACCCTCAACGAATCCCTTAACCACCTGGGATGTGGTCTATTCATTTTTGCATATCACGTGCATGTCACGTGCATTCAGTCTTTTACACTTATAGATATGCACACACAATTCTTATACATTAATCCTTTGCTCATGTTTCTTATATATAGTTTTGTATGTATATTTAACACACATGATTCCATACGCACACACAATCTTTTGTATATGTCGTTGTGTACATGACTTAAAAGGAAGGGTCCGAATAGACCTCATGAGCAAGGATGGTCCAAAGGACGGATTCTGCTCAACATGATCGGCCACTGTATCCAGTGTAAAATCAGGTGCATAGGTACAGAGGTGGAATGCCCAGAAGAGCAAGCATATCCAGACAAACCATACTAAGGGCAATCCGGAATCGTAAAAGTCTACAAAAAAGAAGATCCTTTGAGAAGCCAGACTACCCACACATGCTTTAGTTAGAGGCAATCAGATGCGAAAGTGGGCCGAGGTATAGTTTCAGCTCTACATCGGCTCTCATCCACGCCAAACAATCAGATCAAGATGAAGTCCTCACGAGAATGGATTCTCGCGGACCTGCTCTCAAGAGGACATTTAAAACAGTAAGCCTATTCATGCACACCATGTCGAGGACAACTAGGTAAGTCTCCCTATCACAATACATACGCTCACACACATCACACAATAAGTGTATAAAATCCAAATTCAAATGTACAAAATCTCAAGTAAAACAAATTCTCGAGCAACAACAACAACAAAAAAACAAACATAAAACAACAAAAAAAAACAACAAAAAAAAAAGCAAAACAAAAAGAAGAAGATATTTTCAAGGCCTTGAAAATCCAACATACTGTAAAAATTCAAATGCATTCAAAGTGTAAAAATTCTAAGAAAGAAAATCCCAAAACAAAAACAAGAATAGAAAAATCACCAAAGACATGGAACCTATCCGCCTGCGGGCAGACAACCAAAACCTCAAATATAATTTTCCTCTGAAGAGGCTCAAATCCAATTTTCTCTCTGGAGGCTCAAATATAATTTCCTCTCTGAGGAGGCTCGACATCAAAGTCTCCCAGTGAGCATCAAAGTCTCTTTTGGAGCACTATCTTTAAGACCTTTTTTAAGGTATCCTCAGTCTCTTTGGAGCATTATCTTTAAGACCTTTTTTAAGGCGTTCTCAGTCTCTTCGGAGCATTATCTTTAAGACCTTTTTTTTAAGGCATTCTCAGTCTTTTCGGAGCATTATCTTTAAGACCTTTTTTAAGGCATTATCAGTCTTTTCGGAGCATTATCTTTAAGACCTTTTTTAAGGCATTCTCAGTCTCTTCGGAGCATTATCTTTAAGTCCTTTTTTTTAAAGCGTTCTTAGTCTTTTTGGAGCATTATTATTAAGACCTTTTTTAAGGCATTCTCAGTCTCTTCAGAGCATTATTTTTAGGTCCTTTTGTTAAGGCATTCTCAGTCTCTTCGGAGCATTATCTTTAAGACCTTTTTTAAGGCATTCTCAGTCTCTTTGGAGCATTATCTTTGAGTCCTTTTTAGGCATTCTCGGTCTCTTTGGAGTATTATCTTTAAGACCTTTTTAAGGCATTCTCAATCTCTTTGGAGCATTATCTTTAAGACCTTTTGTAAGGCATTCTCAGTCTCTTTTGAGCATTATCTTTAAGACCTTTTTTAAGGCATTCTCAGTCTCTTTAGAGCATTATCTTTAAGACATTTTCTTAAGGCTTTCTCAGTCTCTTCGGAACATCAAGTTATTTTAAAAAATATTCCAAATCCCTTCAATCTGAGATGATCTGAGAGGTGGGTTCAGCTTAACCCTATCAGAAACTACCCAAAAAAGCAAACCTCTTCATTCACATTATGCCGGGGGCAATCAGGCCGGGATAAGGCTAACAGATCACAAGCGATAGAATAGATAGCAAACAGAGGTTGTAGTCAGAGAGTACTACATCTCACAGTCACCGCGTAAGCTGGGATGAGGCTAGCGGGACACCAGCGATAGAACAAATTGCAATAGAGGATGGAGTTAGAGACACTGCACCTCACACCGTGCAGGCCGAGACGAGGCTAACGGTACAAATCAGCCACGGTGCAGACCGAGACGAGGTTAGCGGGGCACCAGCGATAGAACAGATCGCAATATAAGATGGAGTTAGAGACACTGCACCTCACACCGTGTAGGCCGAGATGAGGCTAGCGGTATAAATCAGCCGCCGTGCAGACCGAGATGTGGTTAGCGGGGCACCAGCGATAGAACAGATCGCAACAGAGGTTGGAGTTAGAAACACTGCACCTCACACCGTGTAAGCCGAGACGAGGCCAGCGGGACAAACCAAACGTCGTGCAAGCCGACCGAAGGCGAGCGGGACAATGCGATAGAAAAGATTGTGAACGAGCCATAGTCGGATAGCACTACAGCTCCGCAACGACAAGTCGCAACATTCCACACGGCAAAAGGTAAGGGTTGCCTCAGGTACGCGTCTCTTTCCTTTCTACTCTGAATTTTGGCTCATCTTCCCCAAAATTGGGGGCAAATGTGGACAACGGGTCCTGAAACAGCCAAGATTAAAATTACCCAATGATGATAAGATGCCTTTTCACAGGCAAAAAGGTTAAAAGTGGTGATTTTCTTGTAAAATTTGCATTTTAGATTGAAAAATAATAAAAAATATTTTAAAAATTACATTTGAAAAATGGGGCTTAGAAATTACAATATTTTTAGTTTAATTGAAAAATAAAAATTAAAAAAAAAAGAAATTTTTGGAGCGTCGGCCGCGCGGCAGCGCCTGCACTAGCGGGCACGCTGGGCGAGCGCTCTCGCCCAGTGTGGGCTACGGGCGCCTATCGGGCGTGCCGACGGGCGTCCATAGCCCCTGTTCCGCCACAAATCGCAAATTTGGCCCCAAAATCATTTTTTTTCGATTTTTCATCCAAAAAATCCGTTTTTATCCCATTTTTTTTGCTTTTTAATGTCTTTTTTCAATTTTTAAAATTTAAAATAATTCATATCTGATTTAATTAATATTTTTTCATTAATTGATGAGGTTTATATTTTTTCTTCATATAAAAAGAAAAATATGGAAAGAGAAGATGGGGGATTTTTTTTAGGGTTTTTTCTTCATCTTTTCTCTTCTTCTTCCTCTCAATTTCTCTCTAAAAAATTCCAGATTTTTTTTCCAACGAAAAAGAACAAAAATTCAGTTCATTTTTCATTCTTTTTCCAACATAATTTCTTCTAAACATATATTTAGAAGGAGTTTTGTTGTTTGATTAAATTTTTGAGACAAATACAACAATTATTTGTTCTCAAAATTCTTTTTTAACCTTTTATTTGTGTTGAATAAATTTTTTCCATTGATTTTCTTTTGAATCTCTTTTTGATGAAAAGTTAATTTTGAGACAAACAAAATAATTATTTGTTATCAAAATCGAATTTTTCATTTGATTTTCTAAAAATAAGATTTTTTTTATGTTTTATTTCTTAAGACAAACAAATAATTGTTTGTTCTTGGGATCATTTTTGATTTTTTTTAATCAATAAAAATCCTTTTTTGATCAATAGTATTTCTTTAGGCAAAGAAATTAATTCTTTGTTCTTAAAGAATTTTTGATCATTTTTTTTATCTTTTTTGTTGGAATAAAATTCCAACATTTTCATATTTCAATTCTAATCTTGCAAATCACAAACAAGGAAATCAATAATCATTTTTACCTTCATCGAATCTGAAACTCTGAGGGTAAACATTTTGGGCTCAATCTTCCTCTTTTATTATTTTTGTTCATATTTAATTTCTTCATGTATATTTTTATTATCTTCATTTATTTATGTATTTTATTTATTTTATATTTGTTTTATTTAATATGTTTATACATTATTTTATTCTCGTTCATGTGAATATTGATTTCTTTTAATTCCTAACATGTAATTAATTTATTTTGCTTTGATTTCCTGTTATTTTTAACATATAATTAATAAATTCATTTTAATTGATATTTTTACCATGTAAATGTTTTAAATTAATTGTGATTATATTGATTAACCATGTCATTCATTTAATTGCTATCATTATTTTGTTATTCATTTTTTATCATTCTTTTATCACTGTCATTGCTATTTATTCATTCATTTATTTATTTTCATTATTCATCATCATTATTATCATGTTCATATTTTTACATATTAACTCATTAACATGTTTTATTTATTCCAGTTAAATCATTCAATTCTTTTATCATTTAATTTATATTTTCATTTATTTTGATTTGTTAACATTTTGATTTAATTATCATTTTTTCACATCACCTTGTTTTATTTTAATTGGTCATTTATTTTATATTTAATTGATTTTAATTGATTCAATTACTAACATTATTTTATTTGTATTTTATGATTATTTCACATCTCATTTTCCCTCTTGGGCAATTTTTGCGAGCACACGGGGAGATCCAAAAGGCTCGTTTGGGATTAAGTATTTATTTGTTTCATTTATAATATTTTATTTATTTGGCTTTTCCATTTATTTTGCCATGTGATTTTCTTGTAAAATTGTTTATTTAGGCCCGCTAGAAAGAAAATCACCAAACCGTTTTTTTTATTAATTAACTTGGAATCTTTCCTAATAAAAATGGGACCAATGTCTCAATTTTCTCCAAAACAAAATTATCACATCAAAACTGTTTCATAATAAATATGCATGCGAGGACCAATGTCCTCATCATTAATGAATATCCCGATTCATGCATGATTTGTATTTTATTTACAATGGGGGTTGTATTCCGCCCCTAGTTTTATTGTATTTACTTTCATGTGCTTTACTTTGCGCTTTTATTTATCGCTTTCCCTTGAATGGATGACATGCCCCTTAATTAAACTGTATTAAAATGAATGAGAAATGGGATGAAACTCTAATTTCAAAGCTCAATTATAAACTTAACCAAGGTATGAATAAATGGGAAGTCCCGAACCCACTCTGGTCTTAGGCTCAACGAGGTTAGAGGACCATCTCAATATTTCATTGGGATGAGGCCTCCAAAATATCTCTTGTTGCCCACCAAAAGGCATAACTCTAATAATCCTAGGCTCCACAGTGTTAGAGGATCATTGCAATGTTCTATTGGGATGAGGTCTCCAAGATCCCTTTGGCTTGCCCAAAATGGATATATATGCGCCGTCTTAGGCTCACTGAGGCTAGACGACCTGTCCCAACGTTCTTTTGGGTGGCAACTCCAAGAAACCTCCTTGTTGCCCAACATAGATGCACTTGTAATTCGTTACAAGTTTTAATGAACCTCTCTCGAAATCCCTAAAAGCGGGTTTTTGAGGCACCCCGGGGTTCGGCACGGGTCATAAAGAGGCTACCAGATTTGGTGCTGGTGAAGGTGCAAATGCTGGTTGGCAGCAAGTGCTTACTAGATTGGATGGCATGGAGGTTGCCAACCAAAGTATGGCTGCAAGGATGGACTCCTTAGAGACAATAGTGAAGGCTGTCCATAAGGGCCATAAAAGTTTGAGTCGCAAGCTCCTTTCCTACTTAAGAAAACAGAATGTAGATTTTTCTCCCTCTCCACCTGATTCCCCTAGTGGAAATTGAGATAAGTTTTCTCCAAACTCTTTTATTTTTCGTATGATTTTTTTTTTCATTTTTTTTTTTGTCTTCTATGTTTGCTTGTTAATATTCATTGTTTATTATTTTCACACAATGAGGACATTGTGTCCTTTAAGTGTGGAGGCATTTTTGTTATGTTGTGTTTATTTATTGTGTTTAGTGTAGCTTGTGTTATGCATACGCTGCTAGTTTTAGGTTGTTAATATTAGGTATGTTTAGTTGATTTGTACATATGTGTATGTAGGGTTATTGTTTTTATAGGTTGTTTTGTGCATTATATTTTGGAGCTTATATATGTCATGTATATTTGGGAATATATGCATGAGTAAGCTTGTATTTCTTTTAATTATATCTATATATGCCATATCTTGAAAAATGTCTTTTCATTTTTATTTGGACAATTAATTATACATAGTGAAGGTCATGACTTGGCAAATCACTTTAGTGTAGGGTCTTTTTAAGTTGAGTATCTTTTCACACGTATAAAAGGATTATTTTGCCAATGCATTGCTTAGGGTAGTTTGACCTATAGTTATGTGAGCTTTTGAGCCTTATACATTGAACATTTTCTTGTATGAGAGCCTTAATATGCCATATCCTCTAGAACTTATTTTTAGCAAATTTTGAGATTACATTTAGTATGGGATGTGCATGAGAAATGAAAAGGTCAATTAGATTAAACCATTTTGGCTTGCTTTAAAAACCTAACCTTTTTGCATTTTAGGTAGCCATTTTGAGCCTTAACCTGTTTTTGTTGTAAAGCATATTATTAACCAAATCTTTTGCTAAATAATAACTACTTATTTTTGTTACCCTTGTTGTGATGAGATTTGGAATTACTATACCATGGGGATACATTTGTTAGTATAAGCATGATTATAGTGATGTATAAGTTGAATTCCCTTATTTATGTATCAAAAGTCCATTATTAAATTGTTACTAGTTTCTACAAGTAAAAAAAAAAGAAAAAGAAAAATTAAATAAGATGGAGCATAAAATGCACCCAAAAAATGAAAAAAAAAAGGAAATTAAAAAAAATAAAAGAGAAAAAGGAAAGAAAAGCAAATGAAACTAGAGGAAAAGGGTGGACATTAGGAAGGTAATTAGAATAAAAAGTTTGAATATCATGCTATACTTAGTTTTTACATTTCTTATGGTATAGTGATACTTATTCTCTACACAATATAAGCTACTTAAACAAAAATTATCTTACCTTTACCTAAGCCAAGTTACAACCCTTTTAAGACTCTTTGATTTCATGTACTACTTTATACTAGTAGTGGAGATTTTTACTATTTACAAGCTTATGGTATGCAATGGCATATTTAAGGAATGAGAGAAACACTAACCTTGAAACACATTGAGTGATTTAGTGCTTAAGAAAAATAGTCTTTGAGTGAGAATTACTTTAGGCAATGTCTTGTGTGAAATAATCTTTACATGTGTTAAGATATTCAAATTCTTGAGGTCAAACATTCTTGTGTTTTGCAACTTTATGGTTTTCCAAAATGTGCATGATTGTTCAAGTATGATGGATAATGGTATTGATTGAGATTTTGCATACTTTGACCAATTTGTTAGGAGATAAAAGCTTATACATGTCATTTCTAACTATTTATCAAACATAGAAGTAAGCTCCATAATTGTTTGCATCCTATTGTGTGTTATGCATCTATGTTATTTGAGTGTTTGCCATGTTTTGCTTGGGGACAAGCAAATGTTTAGGTGTGGGGGTTTGATATGAGTCTAAATAGTTCATATTTAATCCATGTTTTAGGTTTAAAATAATGTTTATGTGTAGTTAATTATGTTAGAATTAGGTGTGTTTTATGTTTTTGTTTGAGTTTTATGTGTGTAAGAGAAAATGGAGAAGATTGGAGAAAAGAAGCAAAAATGAGCTAAGAAAGAATCAAACTGTCGTGAGCATGACAGGAAGTACCAAGCAAAGAGAGAAAGAAGAAAGGAAGAGAGAAAGCAAAGGAAGAAGCATTCTGTCGCTAGCGCGATGGCCGTCGCGAGTGCGACAAGACGCGCAATTGAAGGAAGCCAAAGAGAAGAAGAAAGGGAGCTACCAGGAATTGTTGCGAGCAAGGCCGCCTATCGCAAGGTCATGACATGGCACAGAGGAAAGCCAGCGCGAGGAAAGTGGTGCGAAGATAAAGGCGTGTTTTGTCACGAGCGCGACATACGTCGCGATCGCAACAGAGAGGACCGTTGGAAGTTAAATTCAAAATTTGCCTTGAAGAAGTATGACTTTCCACCAAGTCTTGCAACCTTCCTAAGGGACACTTGAAGGGACATATCTTTTAGAACATTATAAATATTAGTTTTAACTGTAATTTTAAGTGTTAAATAGTGTTAGTTGAATATTTTTATTAAGAGTTTCTGTAAGTTTGAGAGTACATTTTTAGTTAAAGTTTTTAAGTTAGAATTTTTATGTTTTGAAGAGAAGATTACTTGCAAGGAAGAAGATATCCTTTGTGAAAGGGAAAAGGGTTTAAAGATCTCTTTCTTTATTTCTCATCTTTACTTCTTCTTTGTAATTATTTAATGATGAATTTATGAACTTGATTATTTAATGCTATATTTTATTATTCATATAAATTTAATATTCTTTCTTGTAGAATTTTCTATTAGTATTTTTATACATGATCATTATAAGTAAGTATTTAATTGAAAGATTAATTCTTACTTAAATCTAATAGAATTTTATCATTGAAGTATTATTGAGAAATCATAATATTAAATGGTTGTTATAGGTTGTTTCTTATTCCTAAAATTTGCATGAATAACACTTTAATTCATTAATGAAAATTGTGAGTTAGAATTATAAATGCATGTTTTAGGCACTCTAATTTATGTTGAAAGAGTAAATTGGAATCTTATTCAACTTGGCTTGCATGATAAAAATATATTCATAATCAAGAATAATTAATTCAAGTTCTATTTATTATTTTATAATCATTAATCTATTGTCTTCACCGATTATCTATAACTAGGTTAAATAGAATTAGACATAATATTTCCACTTTCATTCAACAAATTTATGATCATTGTAAACAAGATTAAAATTTAGTAGTAATACTGTGTAATAATTAGCACATTCCTCGTGGGATCGACATCTTTTGTACTATAACCGGTACACCGTATACTTGCGGAATTAGCACTAAAAAATAGGCTAACACCAGCCAAGAAGAAGAAGGAGGTAAGGCAGAAAAATGAACAAGAAAGAAGAAGAGAGACCGAGAGAGAGGGAAGAACGGGAAAGCAGAGTTTCCTGCTTTCTCTCTCTCTTTTTCCTTTTTCTTTCCTTTGCATTAATTGCCCACCAACCCCTTGCTAGGTGTCAGCTTCCTAATGGTCCAAAGATAAAATCTTTTACTGACTTCACTTTAGTCCTTGGTAAATCTCTTCTCGGTCCTTGATAATTACCACACAATCACTTAACTTAATTTCTTCACATTAAAAACTTTAATTAAGTCCTTAATTTCTTCAATTCCCACATGCACAAATTACAAAAATACCCTCAATTATCCAATTAGGCAAGCAAATTCCTACTAGGCCCTTTTTGGGTGGTTACACGTCATGAGCGCGACAGTTTTCCTTGCATTAAAAAGTTTTTGTTAAATTCTTCTTTGTATGGCTTCTCACTTAAGTTATGCATTTATGATTTAAAATATTATAATTATTTTGAATGTTACATAGTGTGAGAAATAATTGAGATATAAGAATTTAATCTACTATTATTATTTGTTAAATGTAAAAACATAAGGAAGTGTGAACTTATACGTTAAAGATAAATGCGTGCAAGACACTTAATAGTTGCAATATGTTTAATGTGATTATGTGAATACACCGACTTACGAAAGAATAAATGATTAGTTTTGGAATATAATATGTATGATAAGTGCAAATAACATGCGAGTATATGAATGCATGTGCCTATGTGAAAATAAAAGAATGTTATAAGTATTTAAATGGGACATATGTGTATCTAGCCTATGACAGTCGGTTGTGGATAGATAGGTATGCCTATAGAGTTCTGTTTGCTGTAGCCCCTTTGGTTCTGGACCCTGATCAAGTCTCTATTTGGATCCTCACGATCATCAATGTGTTCGGATCTTGTTTAAGATCCTCCAATGTGAAAATGTTTTCGAATGAGAAATTAAAGATGTTGCTTTTTGATTGTACCCTCGAGTACCCCAATGTGTTCACTCGTTATCTACCCCCTTTGACTTATCAGGCAATTAAAAGAATAAAGGAATGTGATTAAATTAATAAGTTCTTTGATGATTTGCATAAAGGTATGAGAATAAGCATTTGATTTGTTTGTGAATATATATTGCTTTGTGGCTTATATATCATTTGAGCTGGTACTTTATGCACTTAAATGTTTCAGGATCCTTTATGGACTTCTATGTGAGATTTTTTGGTATCTTCGGGTACCTATGTGTTTTTGTATCTTAATCCAATGTCAATTAAATAAAAGGAGTTGTAGCCAATAATGTTTGTTCTAATAGGTGGGTATGAATGAATACTGACTACATAAGAATTTGCATATGGATAAGTCATGTTATTAATTTGTTTAAAAGTTGTGAGTATGATTGTCTATATGAAGCCTTTGTAGAGAAGTATGAAAGTAATTGATATGTGTATTTGCTATAGTCATTTATTCAGTAAATGAATTTTATGAATGTATTTGTTTATATGTTTGATATGAGACTAAAGGTATATTATGTGTTATCTACCTTCAGGACTTTAGCCTGGATAACCAATGTAAGTCTATTGGTAAGGAATTTATGTGCATTGTTTGTTGGCTCTCAATGAGTTCGGTAATCATATATCAATTAATAATTAAGGTAAAAGTGGTAAACCTGATATAGATAACTGGATTTAGGGAATGAGTTAAGATTAAATTATGCATTATGTGTGTATAAGGGTATTCAGTAGAACTACGTGGTTCTGATTCCCAACCATAGGAATACGTAGGAAGTTTGGAATGTTTATTTCAAGCCCGAACCAAATCTGAGGATTGAGATGTTTTTAGTTTCGATCAATTTAATGGTTAGAACAAATGAAATATTTTGATTTATGTATCAATACGGTTGGAAGCATGATTTTGGAAACATTTGTAATAATGGGAATTTCTAAGACTTTATATTTTAGCTAGTAAAATGAATATTGGTATCCTATGAAGTATAACTAACTATAAGGTTAATTAAGAAATCTAAGAAAGCGATAAGTACGTATAATGTATTTGTGATTAAAAGCAATAAAGTATTCTCTATTTATGGTGTATGAGATGGGTGTGTGTATGATATTGCTTATGTTTTTGTATGAGAATGATGATGTGAATTCGTAGTATCTCTAGCTGGTGCACTTTATGCTTATGTATATGTTGCTCATGCATGTGTTTGTATCTACAACCACTGTGAGTGGTTGTTTATTATTTGTTTCTCCCCACTAAGCATTATTGCTTAGCTCAGGTGTTTTTTCGTGCAGGTTAAGGAGAAAAAAGCTTGGTTCGAGTGGTCGCTGCAGCTTTGGCCAACAAGTCGATAGAAATTATAATAGGCAGTTTTTATTGAATTTCAAAATGTAATAAGTTTCTTTATGTTACGTTTGATGAGTTGTAATATATATTTTGAGTGTGAGTAATATCTTGCTGGCGATATAAGCATGTGTTGTGTATGTCATTAGTGGTAAATTTCTAAGAAATTTTACTATTCTATTTTCTGTTAGTGTTTTCGTTTGGTAACACCCTCCACTCACCTTAGCACTTGCCTACCTTTTTTTCTGGCAGGCTACGTGAGGGGTTTGGGGTGTTATATTTAGTGGTATCAGAGCATAGGTTTAGTCAGTCCTGGTCGATTAGGTGTTTCGAAGTGTGTTTGTATAGTTTAGCGTTGGCCAAAGCAGATGACCTTGTCCTTTAGGTATGTGTTAGGAATGGGAACTTCCTAATTAGATAAAGTGTTTAGTTAAGTGTTAGCTCGGTAGGCCACAATATGCCTATCCTGGATTGTTATGCATATGTAAAAATTTGGAATGTGTTTGTTAGATGAGTTATTAAAGATTTTGTTAGGATTTCGCTTTGATAATATGTGGTTAAAGGAAAAGATTTTGTGGAAGTCTTTAAGTGTAATGATAAATGATTACTTTTTGCGAATAGATATTTTGGTGTTTTTGGAAATAGAAGAGTACATAGATGTTGTAAGATTTTGGTAATGTTTTGTATGCCCGTCAGCTATCTCCTGAAAATTTTTGAACATAAGCATATTGAAACACGGGGATGGAAAAAGTGCATTATTATAGCATTGATTACATTTCTACATTATCTTGCATACATGAACCATCACATCCTCATTGCATCATCATACTTTGATCATACATGAAAAACATTTGTGTATTCATTTCTGACGGAGAGAAAGCTGACAGGGTGTACGTTGAGTGTTTGAGATTAAGATGAGGCGTGTAGTTTAAAAGCATAGTGTTTATTAAGGAAAGTGTAAAGTGTAAATAGATAGAGTTAGGAAGAAAGAGTATCTTGGAATTTTGCATAAGTAAATGTGAAAATATTTTGGGGTATGATACGAGTGTTATTAGTAAAGAAAGTAGCATGTGTGCCCGCTGTAGCTGAGATATTACGAAATTGTGCAGTAAGGAATTGTTTGAGAGTGTAGTGATGGGAATAAGTAAACATCAAGTAAGTATATTAAGAATGAGTGAAAGGTATGTGTTATAAGTGTAGAATGTATGTGTTATGTAATGATATAGAAATAATCTGTTGGAATGATAATGAATGTGAGTATAGTCTTCAGATTTTTCTGATGTAAGAGAATTTCGAGGACGAAATTCTTTAAGGAGGGAGAATTGTAACAACCCAAAATGTACCCTAAAAGGATTTGTACATATTGAGGATGAGTGGTGACCAAAGTTATGCAATTTGTAGTGTTAGGTGTGTCCAATGGACAAATTGAGAATTAATATAAAAGTTTCGACAAGTGTGGCTAATTGTAAAATTGTGAAGTATGGAATTAGGACTTGATTGAAAGAATAAAATTTATTAAGTGGGCCAATGTAAAGGATTATTAAGTTATAAATATCAATGTATGAGGATATGAGAGTTGAGGAATTGAAAGGAAAATTTGACACAAATATCTAGATTGGACCAATGGCAAGATGACATGTGGCAAGGAGATAAGAAGAAGTATAAAAGAAGAGAGAGAAGGAGAGAGAGGGTAGAAATCTACTCTCCCCTCTCTCGTTCTCCTCGTTCTTCCCCTTCTTCTTCTTCTTCTTCTTCTTTTCCTTCTTGCTTCAACGCCATTTGCTTTCCCTTAGATCAAAGCCCAAGATTTAGATGATGAAGTTTGTTAGTACAAGTGATTTGAGTGAAGAGTTTGTTAAGGAAAAGTAAGTTTTAAGTTTTGATGTCTTATATTCCTTTGATTAGCTTTAAACCTAGATTAATGCTTTGTTTGTGTGATTGATGAGGTTTTTGGATGCGAAAGAGCTTAGATGAGTTTGGAAGCAAGATAGAGCAGCCAATGAAGCTATTAGGAGCTTAGGAGTTGAGGTTTGGGTTTTGTTTATTTTGTATTGGATTGTTGAATTACTATTTTTGATCTTTAGATTTTGAGATGGAAATGTGTAATAGAGTGATTAATGGAAGTATGACTGGTTAATTGAATTGATTTTTATTAACTTGTTAGTAGAATTGAGTTTGAACATGGTATGGTATGTTAATGATTGAAAATTCTGGGTTTGGAATTCTTGAGTTAATAATTGTTCATTTTGATGTTTTAATTTCTGGAAATTGGTATAAAACATGGGTTTTATGTGGTATAAAATGTATTGAATGTTGGATTTGAGTTGTGTTAAAGTTTGGTGATTTTATGGCTTGTTGGGTGTTAAATTGGAAATGTTTTCTATAGATTTTTGGAAAAGGAATCTAGAAATCAACTCTTTCACGAGCATGACACCCGACGCGAGCACGACAGAGCCTGATGTGTAACGCCCCATACCCGCAATTGGTACGGATATCGGGTGTCACGGCACTATTATCTAATCGATGCTTATGACAAATGAAGTAAATTTTTTTTTTCTTCTTAACTTATAAACTTATCATGTCATTCATCAATATCTATAACATTTAACATATCCATATTAAACGATACATAATCAAGGCTAAACTTATATATATACATGCCACTAATTCTATTCATTTAATAAATTTTCGGAAGCATAACAGCTACCACTTAACTAATCCAATACATATAAACCAATACAATAACATTTAACTAATTCATTAACTTATAACAATCACATACATTCAAAAACAATAACAAAATATTCTTAACTTCAATCGACCGGTCTGGTCCGATCTCAAAGCGGATGGGTCACCGGCTCCATGGCCGTTCCACTTGATACCTACACGCAGTCAAATAAACTACGTGCTGAGCATTAAATATGGTCAGTGGTGATTACGAATCTAATAATTTCTAATTCTAAACTTATACACATACTCAATCATCAAAATTACACTATTCATTAATTTCACTTAGATTACTCCCTAAGTTTCACTTAGTGTCAATTTACACTACAATCCTTTATTTGCCCTTCTTATTGGCAAATTACCATATAATCCCTAACATATTCAATACTTATCACATTACACTTCCATTCACTCAAATTTCTACTTTGCCTTTGGTTTCCATTTAGTTACAAATATGCCCTTAAGCAAATTTGCTCACTTTTATTTACTTATGTAGCGTATAATTTACTATTTAGTCCTCGAACTTTCCTTTTAGCTCTTATTGACTACCACTTCATTCCTTAAACCACGTATTACTATACCTTTCCACTTTCACACTAACATTATTCTTTTTACACTTCTTTTATATTTTTGATATGCCAATTTACAGTTTAGTCCTTGAACTTTTACTTTCAGGTACATTTTACATATTAGTTCATATTACATCTTTACATTGCATTTAAATTCATTAATCACTCACTTAATCATTTTTATTCATTTAACATATTATTTTATATACAAATTACCGTTTAGTACTTATTTTATCAATTTTTAGGGCAAATTTACATTTTTGCCCTTCTTTTGACGTTATTTACGGAAATGCCACTAGTTCACTTCTCTTTTCATTTTAAATCATTATTAGGTTTACAATTACATATTGGTCCTTGTTTCGTCATTTCATGGCAAATTACATTTTAGTCCTTTACTTAACATTTACTTGAAATTTTATCATTTATTCACTTATTAGCTTATAATTTGCCAATTAGTCTCACGACTAATGTTTTTTGCGGTAAATTACGTTTTGGTCCTTAAACTTTTATTTTCTTCCATATGAGTCATTTTTCATTTAAATTTTCATGTTCAGTATACCTTTTGCAATTTCAGGTCATTATCATCACTATGACCCGTTTGGCTTATGATTTGGGTAAATTACGTTTTTACCCCAAACTTTTTACTTTCTTTCACTTAAGTCCTTTTCCATATAACTTCTTATTTTCATGTTACTTTTCACATTTTCATGTCATTTTACTTTTGACAGAATCATATCATTTTACGATTCTGCTTATTACACTTAGGCTTTTTATACATTATGCTTTTACATATTATGTCATATTACATAATGCCGTGCGACATTATGCCTTTACATGTTATACTTTTGCAAATTACACTTGTTCATATTAGGCTTTTATACTTATATCCTTTACATGTTACGTTATGTCATTTTACTTTGCATCATATTACTTTTTCTCATTTTACATTTTATCATATTATGCCTTTGCATTATACTTTATGTCCTATTACACTTATGTCATATTTCATTTGATCATTTTACTTTTTGCATTTTCAAACATTTTGCAATCATATAACTTTTTGCATTTTCAAATATTTCGCAATCATATCACTTTTATGCCCCTAGTACAATCCCGGAAGACAATCTGCAAACTGTATATACGGGACGTGGGCCCTAAAGTCCCACTGCACTGCGGCAAGGAATGACCCCGAAGGATCACTCCATTATGCAACATATGACGTATGACATGTGACGTATGACATATAACAGAGGGCTATGAGATACCATCGCGAATCTGTCATAGCAAAGCAAGTCTTCATGACTTGCACCGCGGTATCAATGGTGTCCCTATGGCTAGCCAAACATATCCTGAACTAGATTAAATTGCCAGACCACTCAGGGCAAAACTTTCACATTTATTAAAATTTATCTTTTCAAATAGACTTTCAAATCCACTTTGGTTCTTTTAACACTTTCATATTACATATGACAAGTGACGTATAACATATGATTTATCAGTACATTTTCATTTTCATTTTAGTCATTTCATTATCATTTCAATCTCGATTATTCACTTAATCAAAATAACGTTACATATACATATAATTTCAATAATTGCAATACTTATTATTATTTTCACCTTGAGTATAATGGAATATCATACTCAAAAATATTCTTACATATTCCATAAATTCTAATTAAATTTGTGGACACTTCTTTTCATGCCTAAATTCATTTTGGGCCATTAATCTTTGATTATACACAAGTTACACCCTAGTACACACTAAGGGTTCATTTGGCCAAGGAAGGCACTTTACCTTACTATTTCTTTTAATTCTTTTAAACATTTCAAATGTCATTTTAAGGGTTCTTAATCATTTTTCTAAGCTTGTACTCAAATAAGCTTACATGTAACATAATTTTTACTTAAGTCAATCATTTCATTTTCATGCATTTCTTTTCATTTAACTTCCCAATTCACTTCTAAGTCACTTATTCATTCATTTTACAATTCACATGACATATGAACCACATAATCTATCACATTTCCTTACTTAGCCCATTCGGCCATCTTAGGGTTTTCCTCTAACATTTTAATTATCATCCAATTATCACTCATTTAACTAGATTTAACCTCAATTCACATGTGTATACCATTTAATTTCATTTAAACACTAGGTATACCTCAAATATACCTAAGTATGCCATTAGGTCACATTATGTCTAACACTTGCACTTAGTTTTCTTTCACTTTAATCACTCTAATTAGCTTAGTTACCTTCCCTAAAGTCAATTATCATCTCAATTTCAATTATACATGCAAATTACACATAGTCATATATAAACATAACCTCAAACCCTAATTTTTCCAAAGGAAATTCATGGATTAGGTAATCATAAACCTTATATCCATGCTAATCTCCTCACAAGCTCCTCAATTCTTGCTTTTGGCTCTTGAAAATCCAATTTCGTCCAAAATCCTCATGGTGGCCGAATTTGCACAACAAAAAAACACACATCAATTTTCTTCTTTTATCAAATCAAAACTTATAAGCATGCTCTAGATGCCCTAGAATACTCAAAAACATTATTAAATCAAATTAAAACACTAATTTCCCTTACCTCCATTTTGAGGGCATAACCTTTGATCTTCACTTTTCTTGGCTATTAATCCACTAATTGTATACTAAAAGTTGCTATTAATTCAAAGAGGGCTGAATTTTTACTTTGAATAGCTAGATTTATGAAAAATTTAAAGAAAGTATGAAGAAAATTAAAAGGAAGGTGGAGAAGAAGTCTCAGCCAAAAGAGGGAGAGGGAAAAGCTAAGGAAGATAAGGATTACAGCCACCATAACTACCTCCTTAAGTCCATTTATGGTGACCCAATTGGTCCAACCAAACAAGCCCAAAAATGTAAATTTTAGGCCCATTAAGCAATTCCTCTCATTTCCCAAATCCAATTCCTCCCAAACGTGATTCCATAATTCATATCACATAAAAACTAGGCTGGAAACAAAATTTCAGCCCAATCGGAGTCCGTTTCTAGTCCGATTCAGTCAAATCGGTCCAAATTAATAATTATCAATGTTCTCAAAAAATTCCCGTTTTACTACCAAAACTTCTCCATATCATTTAAAGCCTATCTGGAAATTCCTGCAGTTTTTGGACATCATTTACTATTTTTAAAGCCTCGGTCAAACCTCTGGTTAACTGAGTGCTATTCAAACCGAAATCACATATTCTTCCTTACTCCCTAAGGTCAATTCCTCATGAAAATGACTCCAAAATTATTAACATATATTTATTAAACTCCAATAATATTTTGGAGTCAATCGGAAATCATTTACCAGTCCGATAATTATTTACCAGTACGATATAATTACCAGTCCGATAACTCAATTTTCCAGTGTCATCAAAATTAAATTTTTCATTACCATATGATTATACTCATCAATACGAGTATGACCATATTCTCAGATTATTTTTCTGAGGTCCGTAACACTCTCTACGGTCCGGTCAAACTCCCAGTCAACCTAGTTACTATTCATATCGGAACTGCTATTTTTTCTTATTTCTGACTTTTAAAACCCTATTTGACCTCGATTTCAATTCAAATTTTAATCTCAAACTTATCGTGTCTTATATTTTTCATTAATAAAATAAAATATTTTTCGACTCCGGGAGGTGCTATTCATCCCGGTGTCATTATTCACTATCGGGAAATACTATTCCAGGCTATCCCGGTATTTGGGTCATTAGAATTCTCTCCCAATAAAAGAAATTTCGTCCTCGAAATTTACTAAAGTCACAGTCAAAGATGCTATTCTCTAAATCAGCATCAACTGTCATTGTTACAATATGTCACTTTCCATTATTATACAGTATAAATCATTTCTAAAAATATCATTACATATATCATAAAATCTTTCTCTAAAAACAAGAACTCTAAATTTGAGTTACAGATCGTTTGCATTCTGACACAATCATGACCTAATATCATCCTCAATCCATCTTTAACGCATACCATCTACTTTACAGAAAGAAAAACTCAATCAAATTGGCTAAGGGAAAACACATCCTTAGGCACTAATGAAACAATCTCAATACACTTCGTTTACTATAATACTATAATTTCTAGGATTTCTCGCTACAATATCCTGATTTAGTTGTACACTATTCAAATCATTTTCCTTAATTGGCATGTATATGAACTTAACTCAATCACTCAATCCCACTCTTATTTTAGAATCGCCTAAACTTGCTCTGATACCACTAATTGTAACTCCCCATACCCGCAATTGGTACGGATATCGGGTGTCAAGGCACTATTAGCTAATCGATGCTTATGACAAATGCAGTAAATTTTTTTTCTTCTTCTTAACTTATAAACTTATCATGTCATTCATCAATATCTATAACATTTAACATGTCCATATTAAACGATAAATAATCAAGGCTAAACTTTTATATATACATGCCACTAATTCTATTCATTTAATAAATTTTCGGTAGCATAACAGCTAGCACTTAACTAATCCAATACATATAAACCAATACAATAACATTTAACTAATTCATTAACTTATAACAATCACATACATTCCAAAAACATTAACAAAATATTCTTAACTTCAATCGACCGGTCTGATCCGATCTCAAAGCTGATGGGTCACCTGCTTCAAAGACGTTCCACTTGGTACCTACACGCAGTCAAATAAACTACGTGCTAAGCATTAAATAAACTCAGTGGTGATTATGAATCTAATAATTTCTAATTCTAAACTTATGCACATACTCATGCATCAAAATTACACTATTCATTAATTTCACTTAGATTACTCCCTAAGTTTCACTTAGTGTCAATTTACACTACAATCCTTTATTTGCCCTTCTTATTGGCAAATTACCATTTAATCCCTAACATATTCAATACTTATCACATTACACTTCCATTCACTCAAATTTGTACTTTGCCCTTTGGTTTCCATTTAGTTACAAATATGCCCTTGAGCAAATTTGCTCACTTTTATTACTTATGTAGCGTATAATTTACTATTTAGTCCTCGAACTTTGCTTTTAGCTCTTATTGACTACCACTTCATTCCTTAAACCACGTATTACTATACCTTTCCACTTTCACACTAACATTATTCTTTTTACACTTCTTTTATATTTTTGATATGTCAATTTACAGTTTAGTCCTTGAACTTTTACTTTCAGGTACATTTTACATATTAGTTCATATTACATCTTTACATTGTATTTAAATTCATTAATCACTCACTTAATCATTTTTATTCATTTAACATATTATTTCATATACAAATTACCGTTTAGTCCTTATTTTATCAATTTTTAGGGCAAATTTACATTTTGCCCTTCTTTTGACGTTATTTATGGAAATGCCACTAGTTCACTTCTCTTTTCATTTTAAATCATTATTAGGTTTACAAATTACATATTGGCCCTCGTTTCGTCATTTCATGGCAAATTACATTTTAGTCCTTTACTTATCATTTACTTGAAATTTTATCATTTATTCACTAATTGGCTTATAATTTGCCAATTAGTCTCACGACTAATTGTTTTTGCGGTAAATTACGTTTTGGTCCTTAAACTTTTATTTTCTTCCATATGAGTCATTTTTCATTTAAATTTTCATGTTCACTATACCTTTTGCAATTTCAGGTCATTATCATCACTATGACCCATTTGGCTTATGATTTGGGTAAATTACGTTTTTACCACAAACTTTTTACTTTCTTTCACTTAAGTCCTTTTCCATATAACTTCTTATTTTCATGTTACTTTTCACATTTTCATGTCATTTTACTTTTGACAGAATCATATCATTTTACAATTTTGCTTATTACACTTAGGCTTTTTATACATTATGCTTTTACATATTATGTCATATTACATAATGCCGTGCGACATTATGCCTTTACATGTTATACTTTTGCATATTACACTTGTACATATTAGCCTTTTATACTTATATCCTTTACATGTTACATTATGTCGTTTTACTTTGCAACATATTACTTTTTCTCATTTTACATTTTATCATATTATGCCTTTGCATTATACATTATGTCCTATTACACTTATGTCCTATTTCATTTGATCATTTTACTTTTTGCATTTTTAAACATTTTGCAATCATATCACTTTTTGCATTTTCAAATATTTCGCAATCGTATCACTTTTATGCCCCTAGTACAATCTCGGCAGACAATCTGCAAACTGGATATACGAGACATGGGCCCCGAAGTCCCACTGCACTGCGCTAAGGAATGACCCCGAAGGATCACTCCATTATGCAACATATGACGTATGACATATATCAGAGGGCTATAAGAGACCATTGCGAATCTGTCATAGCAAAACAAGTCGTCATGACTTGCACCGCGGTATCAAAGGTGTCCCCATGGCTAGCAAACATATCCTGGACTAGATTAAATTACCAGACCACTAAGGGCAAAACTTTCACATTTATCAAAATTTATCTTTTCAAATAGACTTTCAAATCCACTTTGGTTCTTTTAACACTTTCATATTACACATGACATGTGACGTATAACATATGATTTATCAGTACATTTTCATTTTCATTTTAGCCATTTCATTATCATTTTAATCTCGATTGTTCACTTAATCAAAATAACGTCACATATACATATAATTTAAATTATTTCAATACTTATTATTATTTTTACCTTGAGTATAATGGAATATCATACTCAAAAAAATTCTTACATATTCCACAAATTCTAATTAAATTTATGGACACTTCTTTTCATGCCTAATTTCATTTTGGGCCATTAATCATTGATTATACACAAGTTACACCCTAGTACACACTAAGGGTTCATTTGGCCAAGGAAGGCACTTTACCTTACAATTTCTTTTAATTTCATTTAAACATTTCAAATGTCATTTTAAGGGTTCTTAATTATTTTTCTAAGCTTGTGCTCAAATAAGTTTACATGTAACATAATTTTTACTTAAGTCAATCATTTCATTTTCATGCATTTCTTTTCATTTAACTTCCCAATTCACTTCTAAGTCACTTATTCATTCATTTTACAGTTCACATGACATATGAACCACATAATCTATCACATTTCCTTACTTAGCCCATTAGGCCATCTTAGGGTTTTCCTCTAACATTTTAATTATCATCCAATTATCACTCATTTCACTAGATTTAACCTCAATTCACATGTGTATAACATTTAATTTCATTTAAACACTAGGTATACCTCAAATATACCTAAATATGCCATTAGGTCACATTATGTCTAACACTTGCACTTAGTTTTCTTTCACTTTAATCACTCTAATTAGCTTAGTTACCTTCCTTAAAGTCAATTATCATCTCAATTTCAATTATAAATAGTCATATATAAACATAACCTCAAACCCTAATTTTTCCAAAGGAAATTCATGGATTGGATTAGGTAATCACAAACCTGATATGCATGCTAATCTCCTCACAAGCTCCTCAATTCTTGCTTTTGGCTCTTGAAAAGCAAATTTCCTCTAAAATCCTCATGGTGGCCGAATTTGCACAACAAAGAAACACACATCAATTTTCTTCTCTTATCAAATCAAAACTTATAAGCACACTCTAGATACCCTAGAATACTCATAAAAATTATTAAATCAAATTAAAACACTAATTTCCCTTACCTCCATTTTGAGGGCATAACCTTTGATCCTCACTTTTCTTGGCTATTAATCCACTAATTGTATACTAAAAGTTGCTATTATCTCAAAGAGGGCTGAATTTTTACTTTGAATTGCTAGATTTATGAAAAATTTAAAGAAAGTCTGAAGAAAATTAAAAGGAAGGTGGATGAGAAGTCTCGACCAAAAGAGGGAGAGGGAAAAGCTGAGGAAGATAAGGATTTTAGCCACCATATCTACCTCTTTAAGTCCATTTATGGTGACCCAATTGGGTTGGACATGGTCCAACCAAACAAGCCCAAAAATGTAAATTTTAGGTCCATTAAGCAATTTCTCTCATTTCCCAAATCAAATTCCTCCCAAACTTGATTCCGTAATTCATATCACATAAAAACTAGGCTCTCAACAAAATTTCAGCCCAATTGGAGTCCGTTTCTGGTCCGGTTCAATCAAATCGGTCCAGATCAATAATTATCAATGTTCTCAAAAAATTCCCGTTTTACTACCAAAAATTCTACATATCATTTAGAGCCTATGTAGAAATTCCTGCAATTTTTGGACATCATGTGCTATTTTTAAAGCCTCGGTCAAACCTCTGGTCAACTGAATGCTATTCAAACCGAAATCACATATTCTTCCTTACTCCCTAAGGTCAATTCCTCATGAAAATGACTCCAAAATTCTTAACATATATTTATTAAACTCCAATAATATTTTGGGGTCAATCGAAAATCATTTCCTAATCTGGTAATTATTTACCAGTCCAATAACTTAATTTTCCAGTGTCACCAAAATTAAATTTTTCATTACCATATGATTCTACTCATCAATATGAGTACGTCCATATTTTCAGATTATTTTTTTAGGTCCGTAGCACTCTCTACGGTCTGGTCAAACTCCCGTAGTTACTATTCATATCAGAACTGCTATTTTTTCTAATTTCTGACTTTTGAAATCCTATTTGACTTCGATTTCAATTCAAATTTTAACCTCAAACTTATTGTGGCTTATATTTTTCATTAATCAAATAAAATAATTTTTTGACTCCGGGAGATACTATTCATCCTGTTGTCACTATTCACTATCGGAAAATACTATTCCCGGCTAGCCCGGTATTTGGGCCATTACATGATGTCCCAAGCTTTTGCAGAATTGGACCTCTGTCGCGAGAGTGACCCTCGCCGCGAGCGAGACAGAGAACCCGATTTCGCCGAGCGGATTGCTATCGCGAGCGCGATAGTAATCTTACCCGTACTTTATCGCGAGCACAACACCCATCGCGAGCACGATAGAGGCTGGTTTGCAACTTTTTACGTGAGCACAAGACTGCCGTAAGCACAGCAGAAGGCGAGCTTGGCATCTGTCACGAGCGCGATATCCGTCGCGAGCGCGACAGTCTTCCTTGCCTTAAAAAGTGTTTGTTAAATTCTTCTTTGGATGGCTTCTCACTCAAGTTATGCATTTATGATTTAAAATATTATGATTATTTTGAATGTTCCATAGTGTGAGAAATAATTGAGATATAAGAATTTAATCTGCTATTTTTATTTGTTAAATGTAAAAACATAAGGAAGTGTGAACTTATAAGACACTTGATGGTAGCAATATGTTTAACGTGATTATGTGAATACACCGACTTATGAAAGAATACATGAATAGTTTTGGAATATGATATGTATGATAAGTGCAAATAACATGCGAGTATATGAATGCATGTGCCTATGTGAAAATAAAAGTATGTTATAAGTACTTCAATGGGACATATGTGTATCTAGCCTATGACAGTCGGTTGTGGATAGACAGGTATGCCTATAGAGTTTTGTTAGCTGCAGCGCATTTGGTTTTGGACCCTAATTAGGTCCCCGTTTAGATCCTCGCAATCCTCAATGTGTTCGGATCTTGTTTAAGATCCCCCAATGTGAAAATATTTTCGAATGAGAAATTAAAGATGTTGCTTTTCGATTGTACCTTCAGGTACCCCAATGTGTTCACTCATTATCCACCCCCTTTACTTAGCAGGCAATTAAAAGAATACAGGAATGTGAATGAATTAATAAGTTCTTTGATGATTTGCATAAAGGTATGCGAATAAGCATTTGCTGTGTTTCTAAATATATATTGCTTTTGTGGCTTATATATCATTTGAGTTGGTACTTTATGCACTTATATGTTTCAGGATCCTTTATGGACTTTTATGTGAGATTGTGTGGTATCTTTGGGTACCTATGTATTTTTGTATCTTAATCTAATATCAGTTAAATGAAAGGAGATATAGACAATAATGTTTGTTCTAATAGGTGGGTATGAATGAATACTCACTGCATAAGAATTTGTATGTTGATAATTCATGTTATTAATTTGTTTAAGAGTTGTGAGTATGATTTTCTATATGAGGTCTTTGTAGAGAAGTATGGAAGTAATTGATATGCGTATTTGCTATAGTCATTTATTCAGTAAATGAATTTTATGAATGTATTTGTCTATATGTTTGATATGAGACTAAAGGTATATTATATGTTATCTGCCTTCATGACTTTAGCCTGGATAACCAATGTAAGTATGTTGGTAAGGAATTTATGTGCATTGTTTGTTGTCTCTCAATGAGTTCGGCAATCATATATCAATTAATATTTAAGGTAAAAGTGGTAAACCTGATATACATAACTTGATTTAGGGAATGAGTTAGGATTAAATTCTGGATTATGTGTGTATAAGGGTTTTCAGTAGAACTACGAGGTTCTGATTCCCAACCATAGGGATACGTAGGAAGCTTGGAATGTTTATTTCAAGCCCGAACAAAATCTGCAGATTGAGGTGTTTTTAGTTTCTATCAATGTAATGGTTGGAACAAATAAAAGGTTTTGATTTAAGTATCAATACGGTTGTAAGCATGATTTTGTAAACATTCAAAATAATGGGAATTTCTAAGGCTTTATATTTTAGCTAGTAAAATGAATATTGGTATCCTATGAAGTATAACAATCTATAAGGTTACTTAAGAAATTTGAGTAAGCGATGAGTACGTATAATGTATTTGTGATTAAAAAGAAATAAAGTATTCTCTGTTTATGGTGTACGAGATGGGTGTGTGTATGATATTGCTTGTGTTGTTTTATGAGAATGATGATGTGAATTTTTAGTATCTCTAGCTGGTACACTTTATGCTTATGTATATGTTGCTCATGCATGTGTTCGTATCTACAACCACTATAAGTGGTTGTTTATTATTTGTTTATCCCACTAAGCATTATTGCTTAGTACGAGTGTTTTTTCGTGCAAGTTAAGGAGATAAAAGTTTGGTTCGAGTGGTACGCTGCAGCTTTGACCAACAAGTCGATAGAAATTATAATAGGCAGTTTTTATTTAATTTCAGAATGTAATTAAGTTTCTTTATGTAACGTTTCGATGAGTTGTAATATATATTTTTAGTGTGAGTAATAGCTTGTAGGTGATATAAGCATGTGTTGTGTATGTCATTAGTGGTCAATTTCTAAGAGATTTTACTATTCTATTTTCTGTTAGTGTTTTCGTTTTGTAGCACCCTCCACTCACCATAGCACTTGCCTACCTTTTTTCTCCGGCAGGTTACGTGAGGGGTTTGGGGTGTTACATTCCTTCTCTTCGAGGGTTGAGCTTCCCTACGTATAGGTAAGGGATGTTACAGGGGTGCGACAGAGGGGGCAATAAAGGCTAATACTCCTAGAGTTTTCCTCGACCGCCATTTTCGCAGCAACTCAAGAGAAAGGATAATGATAAGCAATTTTTAAATTTCATTGATAAACTTAAGCATCTGCATATTAATCTATCATTTGTAGAGGTAATAACCTAAATTCCCAGCTATGCTAAGCTTTTAATAGAATTAATTTCTAAGAAAAGGAGTTGGGAGGATTTATCCACTGTAGAGTTAACTGAAGATTGTAGTTCAATAATTACCAATAACTTACCTACAAAACTTAAAGATCCTGGTAGCTTTACTATTCCTTGTACATTGGAGGATATGGAGTTTTCTAGGTGTTTGTGTGGCTTCGAAGCTAGTATCACTCTTATGCCATTGTCCATTTTTAAGAAGATAGGCTTAAAAGATGTTAAGCCTACTTCCATTGTCTTGCAATTGGCTAACCAATCCATTAAGAAAGCTTATGGCATAGTTGAGGATGTACTTGTTGAAGTGGATAAATTCATATTATCTGTTGACTTTGTGATCATAGATTTTGCATATGATGCTAATTGCCCATTGATTTTAGGGAGACCATTTATGCGAACTGGTAGGGCTTTGGTTGATGTGTATGAAGGGAAATTAGTTTTAAGAGTAGGTGAGGATAGTTTTGAATATCACATGGATCAAGCACTCAAGCAGCCCATGGATGGGCATGTTTGCACGAAAATGGATCTTATTGATGCTTGTTTGTTAGAAGTGTAAACACTTGGTCCTGAGACAGTCCAGATCAGGGTTACCCAATGAGAAAATTAACGTCTGTTCACAGGCAAAAAGGTTGGAAGTGATGATTTCCTTGTCTAGATTTGCTTTTTAGAGATAAAAAATAAATAAATTTACAAACTAAAAATAAAAATAAAAAAAAAAGCAGTTTGGAATTACAGTGTTTTAGTCAAATTTGTTGTTAAAAAAAATAAATCTACCATCAACACGGAGCGCGGAGCGCACGCATTCTGCGCGCAACGAGCACGGCCGTCGATCGGCCTTATCCGACAAATCCTCTTAAAACGCATTTTTTTACCTTTTTTGGGGACTTTTTCCCAAAAATTGATTTGTTATCCCATTTTTTTTTAAGGATTTTCATGATTTTTTCCATTTTTAAAATATACATAAGGAATAAATTGATTTAAATTATATTTTTTCCTTAGTTAATTAGATTTTCCATTTTTATTCATATAAATAGAAAATTATAGAAAGAGAAAAAGGGGGAATTCTTTTAGGTTAAATTTTTTCTTCTTCTTCTCTTTTCTTTTTCAAGGGAATTCTCTCCACATTTTATTTGAGTTTTTCTTCTTCAAATAAGTTTGTTAAGGTTTCAAAATCAATTTTTAATAAAAAAATCATTCTTGAGTCAAAAAAATTAATTATTTGTTCTTGAAAATTTTAATTTTAATTTTTTTATTTCTTCTTCAAATAAATTTATTAAGGTTTTAAAATTCAATTTTAATCAATAAACATTCTTGAGACAAAGGAATCAATTCTTTGTTCTTAGGAATTAATTTTGTTTTCTTTCATAATTTTTTAAGCAATTTTCTTTCTTGGAATAAAATTCCAATTTTTCTTATTTTTATTTATAATTTTGCAGATCAAAGTAAGAAAATCAATCATATTTTTTTCTCTATTGAATCCGAATTCTAGGCTCGATCCCTTATTTTTATTTTTCTTTCATTATGTAGCTCTTTAGGTCTATTGTTTGTTTATTTATTTTAAGTTATCTTACATATAGATTTAACATTTATTTTACTTTTTTATTCTTTTTTATTTACTTATTGTTCATTTTTCTTTTTTTATTATTATTAATATTATTGTTATTTATTATTATCATTATTTTTATTGTTATTATTATTATTATTATTGATAGAGTTGGGATACGCCCATGACTCTATAAAAGATTGAGTTCCTATCCAGATTAAATTGAGTTCTTTAATCTGAATTAAATTACCAAATCCTATCCCAGAAAGGATTCTGAGTTAGACTAGGGATAAGTCTCTAACCTTTAGGACCTCTATAAATAGAGGTGAGGTCCTCATAATTTGGTAATGAGAAAACGTATACGCCGCAAGGCTGCTCGTTCCCACTCACTTTATTTGTGTTAATCTTTCAGGGACTTCTAGATTGTGATCTAGCTGCTATTATCCCGAGTGGGTAAAAGCTAGACCAGTGACCAATAAAATAAGATCCTTGTACCGCTTCGGCAACGTGATTTTCGTGCTACAACAAGTATGTATTTATTTACTTCTTTTATTTCTCCATTATTTTGCATCATTGGTATGAGAACCATCATTTTTTTGCGTCTTGGCATGCGGCTTAAAATTGATATACAATTTTATGAGTAAAATTTGTAGATCTAGGAAGCAAGAAACGCAATAAAAATTTATTTTTTGTGTGAAAAATATATATGCGTGTATATTTTGGCTCAATTTCGTGTATGTGTACACCAAAACCCGAGGGATAAAATTGAATATTCAAAACGCTAGTCTAGAAATTGGGATTTTTTATTTTGACCATTCCACTGTGTTCACAGATCCCGAGAACCCCCGGCCGGCCGAAATCAGGAGACCTAACTCAGCCGAGAAGGTGGCGCGTGGCTTGCACGCGCCACCACACGTTGGGCGCGTGCGCGTGGGCGGTGGCCCACACGCGCGCAAACACGTATCAAAGAGTGATGCATCCTTAACACGTGGCCCAATAGTCGTGAGCCACATGGTTGACTGAGGTCATGCCACGTGGATTCGACGTGTCCCCTGGTGCCACGTAGGCGCCAGGTGGACTAATTGGGGGTCGACACGTGGCAAGGCTGACGCTACCACGTGCCATGATGACATGTCACCACCTTACACGTGTACTAATCAGTGTCTACCACGTGTCTAGCCGCGTCACTGCCACGTGGCAACCACATGTCCACATGGTGCCACGTGGACCCGTAACAGTCAGACACGTGTCACACTGTGGTGTTGACACGTGTCCGACCAAGGGAAGTCGCGCGTGTGGCATGTGGGGGCGCGTGAGCGCATCCCCCTCCCTCTCGTCGGTGCGTGTCGGCGCGTGGGTACTTCTCCGGCCTCCAAATCAGCTCTATTTTTTTGCAAAAATGTTTTTCAAAATATTTATGATTTATTGGTCTATTTTTCAAAATTTTTTTATGACCATTAAATATTTTTGTTTATTTTTTAAAATAAATATTATAAAGTAATTAAGGAAAATGTGTTTTCTCATTTTAAATTATTTTGAAAAATTTTATATATGATTTTTCGTCCATATTTATGATTGAAATGTGTTTATACATGAGTGTATTAACCATTTAAATTTCTGTAATATGTTTCATAAATGATGATAAGGACACCTATGATTCCTAAAACCCCGCATGGGATTGCTTTAATAAATGCAAGAGTGCGTTCACTAAGCAAAATGAGAATGCGGAGGAACATTCGCGCTGATGATATTGATGCTATAGTGTGTCATATATTGACTATGCATGAACAAATGCAGGAGTGCATTTGGATAGCAGGTTTAAGCTTAGGAAGGGATGACAGAGATAAAATCAAAGCGTTGGTTAACTCTTTTGAATATCATCCAGTCCTGAGGGAGCTTTTGGAAACTACTTGGTACATAGGAGATAGAGTTTATAAGAAATCTATCATCCATTTTTTGGATAGAGTTGCCAAAAGAGGAGTGTTGAGGAGCAACATTCCATCTGTGATGAAATTAAGAAGTGGACGTAAAGTGCATCGTCCATGGCTTCGTCAGCGAACTTATGAGTTTCCCTATGAGTTGATGAAGTTGGTCAAAGAATCAGTCCTTGTGTCAGTAAAGGTCTTGAGGAGATCTAGTTTTCTAGACTAGTTGACATGAGTGTCAATTGGAATTAGCGTTTGATTTTATAGGATTTATGTTTCCTATTATTATTATTATTATTATTTGACATGTGTGTCTTATTTGAGGATTATTGGATTAATTTATTGGTTGAATGAATGAGTTTATTTCTTATGGCATTTAATTATTTTTTTAATAAATGTGTTTATTTTAAAATGTTGATTGCCTTGCAATATTTTATGAGTAAAATGTTTGCATGTTTATTAAGTAGAGACTTAATAAAATAAAACCAATAAAATATCCCTCAAAAGTTTAAGAATTTAAATAATCCAATAATTCTGATTTACTATGCATGAAATCTTAACCTATAAAGTTGGACATTAGAACATAGAAGGTAATTAGTACTCTAAGTAACCTTTTCGAATTTGAGTCTAATAGAAAACTTTATTAGGTTATTATTTCAAGTGTATAGTAAATTGCATGTATTGCCTAATCTCCCACTAATAACGTTCAACTTTGTTCCATTTGAATCAGAGGATACAAATGGCATTTGCTTCCAAATCAATTATCATTGAATTAAACAAAGACTTGAAATTAAATGGCGACAACTACTAAATCTGGAGTATGAAGATCCAGTATGTGCTAGAGGAGCAAGAGGCTCTCGAAACCTTGAGTTCGGTTATGGCTGAACCTGAGGATAGCAACACGACCCAGCATAGGCGGGACCAAGATATATATCTGGCATGGAAGAAAAAGAATTCCACTGCTCGTATTATTCTCTTGAGTGCTATGAAAGATGATATAACTAAGCAATTTCGCAAGTATCAGAACGCAATGGATATGTGGATCGCTTTGCGGAAGAAGTTTGGAGGAGTGACTCTAACTAAGCTCCGATCTTTGACGATCAAGTTTGATATTTATCAGAAGAAGGCTAATCATTCAATGCGAAAACATCTCAGGGAGATGGAAAACATGATGAGCGAGCTTAGTGAATATGGTCATAAGTTGACCGACGACCAGCAGGTGCAAGCTGTCATCCGTTCCTTACCCAAGAGTTGGGAGTATATGAAAATGCAACTGACTCATATGGACAGTGTGAAGACATTTGAGGATATCGCACGTCATTTGGAGCTAGAAGAGGACAGACTGGCATTAATTAAGGTCAATGCTGAAGTGCATGTGGCACAGTCCCGCTCTGGTGGAATGAGCTCAAACCAGAACAAAAGAAAGAGCTTCAAAAGTCAGGATAAGGAGCCTGCTAAGAGAAATAAAAGGCAGCAGAAAGAATAGAATTCTAAGAGGTCCAAAGGCAAGAAAAAGATAAATATTTCAAACGTGAAATGTTTTAACTGCCAACAGAAAGGACACTATGCAAGAGACTGCACTGTGTCCAATCAGGTACACTATTCTGACTCAAGAGTCAGTGAAATTTGTGTATCTAGTTCTGTATTACTAACTGAATTTCATCATTTCTGGGTGGTTAATTCAGGAGCAACGGACCATGTAGGAAAGAATCGAGATGCCTTTGTAGAATTCCGGCGAATACCATATGGAGCAAAATATATATATGTGGGAAACGACGCAAGAGTGCCGGTTCGAGGGGTTGGCGCGTGTAGATTAGTCTTACGCAAAGGCCGAACCTTACTCCTACACGATGTGCTTTTTGCTCCAGATATTCGTAGAAATTTAGTTTCTGTTTTTGTGTTATTAAAACTTGGTTTTGATGTACACTTTAAAGATGACAATGTGCGCTTATGTTTGGATGATGTCTATTATGGTTCTGGTTTTATTTCGAACAATTTCATTGTTTTGGATATCGATCCTAACTTTATGAATAATAATAGTTTTTCTTTAATCTCTTCTACTTCACATAATAATGAGAATCATGTGAAATTATTGCATGCTAGATTAAACCATATTGGGCAAAATCGAATGAGTCGGTTAGCCAAAGCTGGTTTACTAGGTGATTTGAATGAGGTCGAATTACCTACTTGTGAGCATTGTCTTAAAGGAAAACTAGTGAGAAAACCGTTCGGAAAAGGAACTAGAGCTGAATTTCCATTGCAATTAATTCATTCCGACGTTTGTGGTCCAATGAATGTGAGGGCAAGGCATGGGGCCTACTACTTCATCACATTTATAGATGACTATACAAGGTATGGTCATGTCTACTTGATTTCTCACAAGTCAGAAGCATTGAGTTGCTTCAAAACTTTTATGAACTTAGTTGAGAATCAATTAGATAAAAAGATCAAAGCTTTAAGAACTGACCGAGGTCAGGAATATCTTTCAGATGAATTTAAAGCTTTGTGTGATGAAAAAGGGATTGAACATCAGTTGTCCATTCCCAAAACTCCACAACAAAACGGTATTGCGGAAAGGAGAAATAGGACTCTCCTTGATATGGTTAGATCTATGATGGCAGAAGCAAATTTGCCCATCTCCTATTGGGGAGATGCTTTACTTGCTGCAACATATGTTCTAAACCGAGTGCCCTCAAAATCAGTCACTTCCACACCTTATAAGTTGTGGACTGGTCGACAGCCTGACCTAAGCCATCTACGACCTTGGGGTTGTGCTGCTTACGTCCATGATACCTCAAGCAAATTTGGTAAATTAGGACCAAGAGGTAAAAAGAGTATCTTTGTGAGATATTCTGAAGTATCAAAAGGATATGTATTCATGGGTGAGCAAGAGAATGGTTCAGTGACTGAATTGAATCAAGAGGCGTCATATTCTTGGAAAATGAGTTTCCAAAGTTGGGCGAAGTGAATCAAGATTTCACTTTCTATGAAACTCAGGAAGATGAACCGTCAGGATAACTCCATCCGAGTGGGAAGGAATTAGAGAAAGAAGGTCAAGATCTTCCTCCTCTACATGATCTAGATGTTTGAGACCCTAATTTGAGTGGGAGCATTCCTGACTCTAGTGGGGGTATGGAACATGGTCCCAGTGGGAGTATTCAAAATTACGATGAATATATGAGACATGTTTATCAAGATTTGGAATTATGTAAATCTTAAAGGATAAGTGTTCATCGCCGAAGATTTGAGATCGAAGGCTTGAACGAAACTCTTTTAGTTAGCCCACATGACGATGAAGAGCCTAAAAATACCAAAGAGGCCTTCTCAAGCCCAGCTAAAGAAAAATGGATCAATAAAATGGAAGAAGAAATAGCATCTATGAGATCAAACCGTATTTGGGAACTGGTTGATATACTGGAAGGACGTAAACTGATTGGGAATAAACGAATTCTCAAGGTAAAGCAAAAAGCTGATGGAAGTATTGAAAGATACAAAGCTCGGCTAGTCACTAAGGGGTTCACACAACAGGAAGGGATTGACTATGAGGAGACTTTCTCCCATGTTGTAAGATTTACATCTATAAGATTAATTCTTGCCATAGTGGTGAGTTGAGACCTAGAGCTACATCAAATGGATGTAAAGACTGCTTTTCTCAATGGAGAACTGAATGAAGAAATCTACATAGAACAACCTATAGGTTTCATCGAAAAAGGCAACGAACATAAGGTTTGCCGATTGAAAAGATCAATCTATGGCTTGAAACAGTCTTCTTGACAATGGTATTTGAGATTTTATGAAACAATCATGTCGAATGGGTTCAACATGATTGATGAAGACCATTGTGTGTATAATAAAAGCCCTGAAAATAATTTTGTCAATTTAACATTGTATGTAGACGACATACTAATAGCTGGAAATGACAAAGTGTACGTAAATCAAATCAAAGATTGGTTATCGTCCAACTTTGAAATGAAGGATATGGGTAATGCAGACTACATTCTTGGAGTTAAGATTTCAAGAGATCGTTCAAGAAGGTTTTTGTCCCTTTCTCAAGAGACATATATCAACAAAGTCCTTGAACGATTCAATGTGCCAAACTGCAAACCCATAGACTGCCCCATTGCCAAGAATCAGTTTCCTAGCAAAGAGATGTGCCCTAAAATGCCAGATGAAGTGGAGCATATGAGAGACGTTTCTTATGCCAGTGTTGTGGGTAGTCTTATGTATACTATGTTGTGTATGAGACCTGATATGTGCTATGTAGTGGGCATGGCAAGTAGATATCAATCTAACCCAGGCGAAGCACATTGGAAAGCAGTTAAGAGGATACTTAGATACCTCAAAGGTACAACAGATTATTCTCTCTGTTATGAAGGCAAGGATCTGCAATTGAGAGGATACACTGATGCTGATTGGGCTGGAGATGTGGACAAGAGGAAATCCACTTCAAGTTTCATATTCTTGCTTGGCAAGGGTGCCATCTCATGGAGTAGCAAGAAACAAACCTGTGTAGCCTTATCAACAATGGAAGCTAAATTCGTTGCTTCTGCAGCTGCAGTACAAGAGGCAGTTTGGCTAAAATGGTTGATGGACCATTTAAGAGTAACTACCTCGAAGGGACAAGTGATAGTCTATAGTGACAGTCAATCGTCGATAGCTTACACGAAAGATCCAAAATTTCATAGTAGGACTAAGTATATCGACATTAAGTATCATTATATAAGAGATGTAGTTGCACGAGGAGATGTGAACTTACTGTACATATCTACGCATGATATGATTGCAGATCCGTTGACTAAACTTGTAACTAAAGATGTGTTTGAGAGACACATTAGATTTCAGGGTTTGCATAGAATTTAATGTGTATTGAATTTATTTTTTTAATCCCTTAACATTATTATTTGTGAATAATAATAAAGTTCATTGTTGGCAATACATGAGTGTAAATGTTTAATATGTGAACATTTACTGTTAATTATTTGAGTTTGGGCATGTCAGACAGAGAAGTAGCCCACTCACAAGGGTGTTTACCTTAGTTTTGTCGATGAGTTGGCAAAGACTAAGATGAGGCGATTTTTGAACAAATGAGTATGCTCGAGAGCTTGTTCAAAATGAAAGTGCCGTCTTGCAGAAATTACAAGATATGTCTTGTTAAGGCGCAAGATAAAGTCATACTTGAGGTTGTATGCTTTGGATTGAGATCCAAAATAAGGATCGTATGGAATCTGATGGATAGTTATGTGTAACTACCATGTTCTGTCTTAATAGCCAGAAGTAGTTCTTAAGTAAACGAACTAAAGTTGGGTCCTTCGGTGCATCGCAATCTTATGCTTCTGTATGGTGTTTAATATACACATTATTTAAATATGAGACATGCGCTCCTTTAAGGGAAGGAAGGAACACCATAACACATGTTTTATACCGTGTGTGCTTAAGTGACCAGAGGGATGGGAATTTAATACTATTGATCTAAACTTTCCCTATTGTGAGACCCTGTTTATATATCGACCCTTAGAACCCTTAACTTATCCCTGAAGTATGGTTCAATGTGGCTAGCTTGGTTAGTGTCCAAGAGGTCTGGGAAAAATTTAGGCCTGGCGGATCTGACTAGAAAAGCGAGTTGAATCATGATGGATGGCATATAGTAAGAGGGGAAGATAACCTTTTGATCACATTCATAAGAATTCGTGGTTCACCGACATGTCTATTATTGTTTCTATGAGTAGAAACATAATAGTGAACACGAATGACGTTTTATGAGATCACGAGTTAAAACGGTGATTGTGAGAAGGTGGTCTAGGGTTAAGCATACGTGAAATAAAAGGATCGCCTTTTCGAGAAGTTATATATCCCTAACAGGTGTATAGCAATAGTGCTCTCGAGGTTTGCTGGTCACACAATCTATTAGTATGTATAACTGAAGATTATATGTATGGAATGTGTTCCGTCATGTGCAAGTGGGAGATGATAGAGTTGGGATACGCCTATGACTCTATAAAGGATTGAGTTCCTATCCTGATTAAATTGAGTTATTTAATCTGAATTAAATTACCAAATCCTATATCAGAAAGGATTCTGAGTTAGACTAGGGATAAGTCTCTAACCTTTAGGACCTCTATAAATAGAGGTAAGGTCCTCATAATTTGGTAACGAGAAAACATATATGCCGCAAGGCTGCTCGTTTCCACTCACTTTATTTGTGTTAATCTTTTAGGGACTTCTAGATTGTGATCTAGCTGCTATTATCCCGAGTGGGTAAAAGCCAGACCGGTGACCAATAAAAGAAGATCCTTGTGCCGCTTCTGCAACGTGATTTTCGCGCTACAACGAGTATGTATTTATTTACTTCTTTTATTTCTCCATTATTTTTCCATCAATTATTATTATTATTATTATTATTATTATTATTATTATTATTATTATTATTATTATTATTATTATTATTATTATTATTATTATTATTATTATTATTCATGTTTTTCTATTAATATTTTGATTTATTTGTTTCGATCATGTCATTTAATTCATTTGTCATTCATAATGCATTTTTTATTGATTTTAATTTATTATTTGTTATTTTATGTGTTTAATTGATTTTCTAGATTTAATTACTAACATTAATTTTATTTGTATTTGTTTTTTATTCCAACACTTGTTTTCCTTGCTTGGCCTTTATCGCGAGCAAATTGGGAGATCTAAGAGACTCGTTTGGTTTTAACCTATTATTTGTATTATTTGTATTATTTTGGCTTTTTATTTATTTTGTCAATGTAATTTATAATAAAATTGTTTATTTTATGCACGTTAAAAATAAAATTATAAAAATATTTATATTAATTAATTTGGAATTATTTTTTAATAAAATGGGACCAATGTCCTAGTTTTTCCATCCAAATAAGTTGTCACCTTTAATGTTTTTTCAAGCATGCATGCGAGGACCAATGTCCTCACATCAAATTGAATATCCCATTTTATGCATGATTTGCACTTACCTTATGTTGGGGGGTTGTATTCCGGCCCTAGTTTTGTTGTAATTTATTATATTTCTTTTTATCTTATTTTAATCTTGCTTTTATTTCTTACTTTTATTTATGTGATTGATCTGCGCTCTAATTATTGCATTAAAATGAATGCGAAACGGAATGAAATTTTAAATTCGAAACTCAATCATAATTTAACCAATGTTTGAATCAATGGGAAGTCCCGAACCATCTGTGGTCTTAGGCTCAACGAGGTTAGATGAACCTTTCCAATGTTTTATTGAAAAGGAAATTCCAAAATATCTCTTGTTGCCCAAAATAGGCCCAAGTTGCATTATCTTAGGCTCCACGAGGTTATATAAACCTTTCTAATATGTTATTGGAAAGGGAATTCCAAAATATCTCTAGCTTGCCCAAAATAGACATATATGCATCGTCTTAGGCTTCACGAGATTAGATGAATCTTTCCAATGTTCTATTGGAAGGAGGATTCCAAAATATCTCTGATTGTCCAAAATAGACACACATGCGTTGTCTTAGGCTCAGTGAGGCTAAATGACCTTTCCCAATATTTTATTTGGTGGCGACTCCAAAATGCCTCCTTGTTGCCCAAAATAGACGTCCTCGTAATCTCTTACAAGTTCTATGAACCTCTCTCGAATACCCCAAAAGCAGGTTTTCGGGGCCTCCCGGGGTTCGGCGACTCGACTGGGGACTATTGAGACTTTACTTCGAAAGTACCTTGGCCGAAATATGTAATTGAGTTTTAATTTAAAATTTCATCCCTTTTCGAAATCGCATTGCATTTCACTAGAGTCTCAGATCTATGCTAGTTTGAACCCTCTCTCAGCCCCAGCGCGTTCTCGAAGCACGACCCCACATTCACTCAATGTAGGGAAGTGTTAAGGATAATCACCAGCCCAAGCCTCATACCATCATGGTATATTAAATGGTGACCCGATTGGTCATTATGCTCGTGATGAGCTAGACCCATTGGCAGGGACCATGCTTTGGTAGACTTAAAGTATCATCACCCTAGCCAAAGCTCATGTAATAAAGTAGATACTTCACCTAGGTGGTATAAACCATCGTACTCTGCTTGCTGTATGGATCATTATGTTTTGGATAAACCTAGATGGATTGGTTGGTCACTGTGACGCGCGCCAAACCCCGTGGGCTTCCCGAAGGCCCGCTCTTAGGGCTTCCGAGAGAGGTTCATGAAAACTTGTAAGGTATTTACAAGTGCGTCTATTTTGGGCAACAAGGAGGTTTCTTGGAGTCGCCACCCAATAAAACATTGAGAAAGTTCATCTCGCCTCAGTGAGCCTAAGACGACGCATATATCCATTTTGGGCAAGCCAAAGGGGTCTTGGAGGCAATCACCCCAATGGAACATTGGGAATGACCCTCTAACCCTATGGAGCCTAGGATTGTAAATTGAGTCTTTTGATGGGGCACAAGAGGTGTCTTGGAGATCCCAGTCCAATGAAACACCGGAATGGTCCTCTCTCCTCGTTGAGCCCAAAGACCAGAGATGGTTCGAGACTTCTTATTTATTCATACCTCGGTTATTTTATAATTAAGTTTTGAATTTAAGTTTTCATCCCTTTTCTCATACATTTTGATGCAATAATTAGAGCGCAAGTTTGATCATCCAAGGAAAGCAATAAATAAAGTAAAAAAAATATGAAAGTAAATACAACAAAACTAGGGGCGGAATACAACCCCCATTTTAAATAAAATACAAATCATGCATAAATCGGGATATTCATTAATTGTGAGGACATTGGTCCTCACATGCATATTTATTATGAAATAATTTTGGTGTGATGGTTTTGTTTAGGAGAAAAACTAGGACATTGGTCCCATTTTTATTTAGGAAAAATACCAATTTAATTAATAAAAAACGTTTGCGATTTTCTTTCTAGCGGATCTAAATAAACAATTTTATACAAAAATATACATGGCAAAAGTAAATATAAAGACAAACAAGTAAATATTATAAACAAATAAAATAAATAAATAAACCAAACGAGCCTTCTGGATTCCCCCCGTGAGCTCGCAAAAATGCCCAAGCAAAAAAAATGAGTTTTTGACATAAAAACAAAACAATAAACAAAATAATGTTAGTAATTGAAATAATTAAATCAAAAAAATATACCAAATAATGAATGACAAATTAAAATAAAATAAGATGACATGAAAAGAATGATGATTGAATTAAAATGTTAACAGACCAAAATAAATGGACAAAATGCAATTATAAATGACAAATTAATTAAATGATGTGAATAAAATAAACTATGACATGTTGATAAAATTAATGTATGAAAATATGAATATGACAATAATAATAATGAAAGTAAACAAATAATAGAATAAACAAAAAAATATAACATGTAACGAAGACAAAAGAATGATAAAGATTAGTAAATAAGAGAATGATGAAAATAACTAAAACAATGACATGATTAATTGATGTGTTCATAATTAAAATAAACCATTTATATGGCAAAAATGATTAACAAAAACAAGTTAATTAATTATTTACATGCTGAAAATAATAAGTAATCAAAGTGAAATAAATTTTTTACGTGTTAAGAATCAAAATAAGTCAAAATTCACATGAATAAAAATATGATCATATATAAACAATTAAATAGAACAAATATAAATTCAATTCAATAAGTAAATAAATGAAAACAATAAATAAATCAATCAAAATAATAAATTATACATGAATAAATTAAATATAAATAAAAAATAAAAACACTATAATTTTAAACCCCCATTTTTCAAAATTAATTTTTAAAATATTTTTTAATATTTTTTAATTTTTCACTCTAAAATGCAAATTTGATAAAAAAATCATCACTTTTAACCTTTTTGCCTATGAAAGCAATTGTCATCATCGGGTAACTTCGATCTAGGCTGACTTAGGACCCGGTGTCTACAGTCACCTAATCAAAGTCTTTCATGCCCCAATAGGCCCATGTCTATTTATTCGGATTGCCTAAATACACAATGGTCAAAAGACATACGTATGCACATTAGTTAAGAGAGGCTATACTGCCGATTTTTCACCATGCACCATACACGTCCATTGGGTTCCCTTTTAACCCATGGATCAAGCCCACCTAGGAAAGAGATTGCATGACCTCCTGTGTGGGATTGATAAGGTTGGAAGGATCTATCTGCTTGCATGTGGTTGTGGATGTTGCATTACACATTCATGCCTTTCATGTCATTCATGCACATAAAAAATAAAAAAAATTATTTCCTTTGTGTGTGTGTATATCCTCTTATGTGCATATTGTTTTTCATATGTACATATCATCCTTGCATAGTTTTTCCACGCATCACATGTATCATTGTGATCTCTTTCAGCATTTGAGGACCATTTGCATAGCACAATCATGCATTATATGTTATTCATGCATCATTCTAACTCCTTAATTTTTCAACCATCACAGGCCATTTGTCTAGTTGGTTTTGGGGTTCCAACGGCTGCCTTATCAGAAGGTTTTGATTGAACAACCAAAATTAAAATAAAGTACGATTAATAGGCATTCAAAAAATTTTTAAAAATGGCCAATTCGTCGAGAGATATAACTCGGGTCATGATTGCTGAAGAAGTTGGTAAGGGGTTTGAGGAATTTATGAACAGGATGATGGCCATGATGGGAAATTTAATGGTAGCAAAGGCTCCGCCTGCTAGATGAAACCCAAATTCCCCTCATGGAGGTCAGAATGAACAAGAGGTGGCTAGAGAAGGCCCTCTTAAGGAAGTACGTATACCACCAGAAATAGGGGTGAGAAGGAAGGACCCTTAGATAGAGGAGGTCATTTGCAAAAAAACGGAGGAGAAGTTCGAGGCTGTGTCCCGAATGGTGATGATGGGAAAGCAGATGAACCCCGAGGATAAGGAGCTAGAGGGAGAGGATCCAATCCCTCAGAATTTCAAAATGCCCGATGTTTTAAAGTTTGACGGCACATCGGACTCCACTGCACACATCAAGCAGTACTCTCTGGTAATGAAGGGTACTACGCTGACAAAGAGGCAGAAGATAGAGTACTTCGGTTTCGGTTTGACAGGTCCTGCGGTGGACTGGTATCATGGACTGGATTAGTGAACAAAAAAAGACTAGGATCTACTGATAGAGGAGTTCCTCAAGCAGTACGATTGCAGCACAAGGATGGTGGTCACTCGGAAAGACCTAGAGCTACTTCAACAGAAGTCGGGAGAATCATTCCACAAGTACCTTACCAGATGGAGGAATCGGGAAATGGAGATGAAGAGAAAACCTGATACCTCGGATCAAATCAAGTTATTTATCAGGAATGCTAGTCCATATTGAAGAGAAGGGCTAAAGATGAAGGGACTCAAAGACTGGGAGTTACTTAAAGATATAGCCATCAAGGGTTAGGTCGATCATATGGATAAAATGGCTAATCCGTAAACCTTATCTTGGCCAAAAATAAAGGAAGTAGCAGTGGTAACCGGGGCAATGATGGGGCAGCAGAAGTCTCAGCCACAGGAGCGACTCAACGCCACCTCATTATAGCACTTCACCAATCTCATCAAGGAAGGGAAGTTACAACCCTTGCCACCCCGACCTGCCCCAATTCAAGGATAGCCTAGACATAGAACAGACTGGTATTGTGCATATCACCAGTACATAAGGCATAGAATAGACTATTGTCATCCTCTAAGAGATCGTATTCAATAATTGATGCCTAGCTGACACGATCTCAGCAAGTGTATTGAATCGACAAGTAATACAGTGGGGTAATATTAAGACCCCGAATTATCGTACCCAAGGGACTGTGTGTGCAAGTGACGAAAATCAAATGTATGCTAAAGAATTCCCAATTGTTGAATTGATTGAGTTATCTACTGATTAAAAATAAAGAAATTAAACAACGAAAACGGCAATTTGAAATAAAACAATTAAACTAATAGCAAAAATCTGGATAAAAATAAATTGATGGCAGAAATTTAACAAGCAAAGAACTCAAAATAGAAAAACGTTGCTCGGGTTCACTCATCCACCCCATGCCCACACGTGAATAAAATTAATCCAAAAACCACATATGAAAGAAATCGGGATAACCCTCTTAACCCAGGCTTCCTAATCCGGAGTCAGCCACTCTAATTATATGACATCCCAAACCGGAGTGAGCCACACAACTAGCATATGCACGGGTCTAAAATCCTAAGTTCGGTTTATTTTCCCAATACGGAGTCAAACAACCCAGAACTTAATTATCTCACTCATCATTCTAGTCTTAAATTATAAAATTCTGCACTTCTAGATTTCCAATCGGAGTCGTCCAAAAGATACAGCAATAATGAATAAAAACTAAATATAGATAATCATGGAATCCAATCCACACAACTCAATAACCAACAGAGATACATGAAATAAATCAGTCATCAAAACTGGAAATTAACTTGAGAAAATAAATCCCATGAATTAACAATAAGAACCAGTGCAATAAACCATTCAATCATATATTTAAATTCAAAAGATGTTCAGAATTAACATCATGGGTAGGGGATTCAAAGATCCCCCAAACAACTAAAAGACTACTCACGATCCATTACAAAATCAAAAGGAACGAATAAACCCAAAAATTCATTAAGGAGAAAATTCCAGTTCAATCCCACGTTCTTCGATCTCCTTCTTCAAATCTTCGACGAAGAAAGATTCTGGAAATTCTGATGTAAAAACTGTGTGTTGAAATTAAACTATGTGTTTCAAATGTAAAACTCTTGATTTGTAATTTAATTCTAAAGACAAAATTGAAAACATAAATTAAGAACAACTGAAAAACTCCTCAACATTCTAGATCTAAAACCCTAATATGAAAATAGGCTGCCAAAAATCCGAACTCCTTGCCAAACAGAAAACTTCTCTTTAAATATCCCGAGGGGTCAGGGTGGCAACCAAATGGTTGTCACCGTGAGGTAGTTGAGGAAGTGAATCTGCCTTGCGCACAGGATAGGGGTCACAGTGGCAACCAGAATTGTTGCCACCGTGAGATGCTCAACTTTCACTTCTATCCAGGAATTCCTTATGTCACGGTGACAATGGATTCCCTTGCCACCGTGAGGTACCTCCTCAATTGAATCTGCCTTGGTGAGTTTTATGTCACAGTAACAACCAGATGGGTTGCCACCGTGAGGTCCTTCTTGCCTGCATTCTGCCCCATTGAAGAAATATGTCACGGTGGCAATGACATTGGTTGCCACCGTGACCCATAGTATGCCCAGCTGCTGTTTTTGAGTCCTTTGAATGTCACGGTGACAACCAGATAGGTTGCCACCATGAGGTACCTAAAAAAATTGCTGCAAACAAAATTCAAACTCAATCAAAATACTAACTAAAATGCATAAAAATTCTAATTTCACTAAGATTAACAAAATTAATCTAAAGTAAGCATGGCAAGACGATAAACACCATTAAACACCCATAAATCATACGAAAATACTATCAAATCTAAATACTAAATTGAAGTTATCACTAGCCTAGAGGAAGAAAGAAGGAATTAGAGTTGTTACAATGCATTTTTTTAGGTTATAAAGTGTATTCCTAAACTATGCCCTTATTTCTCTAGTTATTTTAATTATATGGTCTGTTCTTTTATATGCATTATCATATCTTATCGCATCATGCATAAGTGATAATCATGATTAAGGCATTGATTTAATAAACACTGTTTTATTCAGTTTCAACAAATAATAATCTCTGTTGCATCCAATCTAACTCCTAAAGCGAGCTAAAATTTGAGAGATAAAAAAAATGAATGAAAAATAAAAAGAAAAAAAATGGCCTTTGCCTGAACCTGGACTGACATGCAAGGGCAATCTGCTTCAATTTGTCAACCCAACAGTAATCGAAATTTTCAAAAGCTATTCCTTTGCTTCTTCTGAATCTAGGACGGATACAATGCAGCCAAGAAAAATCAAGCTCCAATCATTAAGGTGTTGTCTCAGAAGCTGGACTATCAAATTCAAGATGAATGGAGCTTTGAGGCCTTCACAAAAAAAAAAAAAAACAAAAAGAGAAAAAAAAAAGAAGAAAAGAAAAGAAAAGAAAGAAAAAAAATAAGAAAAGAAAACCCACAGTTTTGGTCTAAACTATCTGAGGGCAACCTGCAACCCAATCTTAACCATTGAGAGCTACCTCTGAAATAATGTAACAAAAATTGAAAGAAAGTAAAATACGAGCTTTTACAGTGAAGTTTCAAATAGAGAACTCACTACTTCAGCCAATTTACACAAGGGTCAGGATGAATCCTTTGGTGCTAAAAAGGAGGCATGGTCAGAAGGAGCTGCCGTCTCGAAGAATAATGATGAAGGTAAATTTAAAGAAACCACGTATACATCGACAGACTGAAGGTGGTCCCATGACAAAGGCTAAAAAAAGGAAAAAATAATAATAAATGCCCCACGGATCGAAAACTGAAAAAAGACGATCTTGTTAAAATTGGGCACCCTACCAGGATGAAAATCGAAAAAAGGCTTCCTGGCAAAATATTAAGGGCTGAGAGAGAATATTCAATCAAGAAAACCCGAGAGGGCTGATTGATAATAGGAGTCGAATGCGCCCAAAGTGTTACTCATTGAGATTGAATAAAATTTGTGTCTTTCCATCTCATGTCTAATCATGATCATTATTATTGCTAAATGGTGCATATAGATAGAAATGCATGCATAAGCTAGGTATAAACATGCAATTAAATGGTTAAGAGAAACCTGTGGCATGCATAGGGACATATGATAGAACAAGTCTTAAGGTAGTAATAACAACACTTCATTTGACAAATCCTCCTCCTTCCCTTAAAAAAAACAAAGAAAAAAAGAAGGCTGTTAGAGATGAAAACCGCAACTGGCTCTCTAAGCAAAAGTTAGGCCAAAGGGCAGGATGAAAACCTGAAAACAGGTAGTTTGTCCTACAAAAAAATTGAATAAAAGCCGTTAGAGTGGGTTGGGTCCATTTCAGGTAAAAATTAGGCAGAGGGTTAGGTGAAAATCCCCAAAAGGACCATTTCCCGTAAAGAAAAGCTAGTGTGAAAATCCACAAGGGATGCATTACCTTTAAAACAATGACAACTGATGCTTGGAACGATAAGCCGACCTTGCTTCGGATAACCTCCCTTCAGGCAAATAGTACATAATTGAGGACACGAGTCAGAGCCCTGGGGCCAAAATGTTGTACAGCTCATGGCAAAAGGCATATGCTCGTTGACCGGGGGGAAATATGCACACGGGACAGTTCTCTCTAAAAGCTTATGGGTCAGAGTTCCAAAGCCAAGATGATACTTTTCTGGATCACTGGGGGCATCACACAATATGAACAGTACCCTGAACGAATCCCCTAACCACCTAGGATGTGGTCTATCAATTTTTGCATCTCGCGTGCATCTTGCATGCACAATTTTTTGCATATCTCTTTGCATAACTTAATGCATGCATAGCCTTTTACGATGCCCAACATGCATTCACACATGCATGAACTATGTACATATCTTGCATATGCAATTCTTCACGCACATTTCGTGCACATAATTTCTGCATACATGTAACACATAATTCTTTGCACATGTTTAGCATGCATATCACAAGCCCATATCACATGCATTTAATCATTTACGTGTATAGATGTGTACACATAATTTTCGTACTTTAATCTTTTACGTGTGTTTTATATGTATAGCTTTGCATATACATTTAACACGCATTACACACACATAATCTTTTGTACTTACTCTTGTACCAATAACTTTGCAGGAAAAGGCCGAACCAAGGGATAGCTTCGGCAAGATGAAGTTAATATGAAGCCCACGCAAGTTAAAATCATCCGAGCCCATAAAGAGGTAACGCATTAAATCATTTTTTCAAGGCATTTCAAGTGTCTTTTGAGCATTCTCAATCGTTTCAAAGCATTAAATCCTTTTCTCAAGGCATTTCAAGTCTCTTTCGAGCATTCTCAGTCTCTTTGGAGCATTATTTTTAAGTCCTTTTTCAAAAGTATTCTCAGCCTCTTTGGAGCATTATCGTTAAGTCTTTTTTCAAAGGCATTCTCAGCCTCTTCGAAGCATTATTTCTAACTCCTTTTTCAAAGGCATTCTCAGCCTCTTCGGAGCATTATCTGTAAGTAATTTTTCAATAGCATTCTCAGTCTCTTCGGAGCATTATCTTTAAGTCCCTTTTCAAAGGCATTCTCAGCCTCTTCGGAGCATTATCTTTAAGTCCTTTTTCAAAGGCATTCTCGGCCTCTTCGTAGCATTATCTTTAAGTCCTATTTCAAAGGGATTCTCAGCCTCTTTGGAGCATTACGTTTAATTTCATTTTCAAATGAATTATCACACCCCAAATCGGGCCTAGTCGGAATCGGCGAGCTAAGTCGGGAATTTAAGGGTATTTCGGTAATTTGTGCATGAGAAATTTGGATGATAAGCATTTAAAGTAATTAATTTATTAAATAAGTTAAGTGTGGGAAATTATTTGGTGTGCATGTGGTGTATGGTTGTAGGGTGTTTTGTTGTGGCATTTATCTAGTGAAGTGTGTGTATTGTACCCAAGGATGTAAAGTGTTTTTGAGCAATTATTTGGTGTGTGTTGTGTTTTGGTACCAAATATTTTAAAGCATTGATTTAAGGGATCATTTAGTCTGTGAGTGGTGTATGGCACATTGGGGCATGAAAGTCAAAGTGGGTTTGTTGGGTCCAATGCATGGTTGCCAAGTGGATTTGGTGGGTGAGTGCATTAATGGCATTTGAAGGGAATTGGAGAGAGAAAAGGCATATTTTCTTTGGCTTTCCTTAGAAGCCATCAGCTCTCGCCCTCCTTCCCTCACTCTCACGTTCTCTTCTCCTTTCCATTTCTGCTCTCCCTTGCTTTGCATGTGCTATTCTTTAATCGAAGAGCTAGGGTTGAGATTTGAGTTGCTACAAAGAGGTAAGTTTGTTTGGATTTCTCCTTCTTCTCCTTCTTACGGGATTGATGGGTTTTGTGGGTGTTTTGCTTGGGTTAATAGAGTTATTTTTTTGATTGTTTGCAAGTGATTGAAGTGAGAAAGAAGGACAAAGGAAAAGATTGAGGATTATAGCTTGAAGAGGATAATGGGTTGTGCTTCATAGAGGTTTGGGAAACTTTCTATTGTATATGTGAATTTTAGTATATTCATGTATGATATAAGTTTCTTGAATGTTTGTTGATGATATATGATGATGGTAGTGAGTGTTGGTTTAAATTGTTCATTTGTGCATGTGAATAGGATTTTGGGTGAAAAACTGGTTTAGAATGCACTTGACCTTCCTTCGGTTACTAAGCTTTATTAGGAGTTTTAGAACTCCAAATGGTATGAGACCAGTGCCGTTAAAAAGCTAAGATATATTCCTACAAATGTGTTAGAAATAAGTTTGAGCTAATTTTAACTCTAAGTGTCCCTAAAGTGGTCAAGAAGTAGAGATATCTTCTCTGGTCGGGTTTAGGGGAGCACTATAGGTTGTTTAGATAATATCTGTAGTTATAGATGTCCAATGGATCTGAAATTTATTGTATTTGAAAGTTAACATCTTAGGAAACAAATAAAAAGAAGGAATATTTTCCTAAAAATGTCGTTTCGATGTCCGTTTCTAGCTTTTGTTTTGCAAACTTTTGGTAGGTCACGGTGGTAAAAAAATACATTACCACCGTGACATATGAAAATGCTAGGCAGAATGCTTAGTTTGGACCTCACGGTGGTAACAAAATTCATTACCACCGTGACCCCTTCTGTTTTGACCATTTTATGTGTTTTTCTTCCCGAATTGAACCCGTATTTCACCGGAACTTTCTAGGATCCATCCGATGTATGTTTAGGACTATTAAATGAGTATAAGAATAGTTATCACTTGGAAAATAAACATGAATAAGATTAAGATTAATAGCAAACTAATGAAGTAATGATGTGTAATTGTATGTATTAGAATCAAGTCAAGTTTAATGACATTATTAAGCATTATAATACTTTAATCTAGATAAACGTGTATGATATGAACAAGTATGCATAGTTATGAATTAAGATTTAAGTTATATACACATGAAGACATCACATGAAATGAGTTTGCATAATAGAATATATATATATAAATATATATATATATATATATATATATATATATATGGGATATGAGCAGCGAATGTGTGATTGAAGTAATTGCCTAACAATATTATATGATACATGCATTGATAATAAATGTTATTAGAATGTATTAATATGCAAGATATCTAGGATGCTATTATGGTTCATGTGGATATTTGAGTGACTATATGATATGATAATGATAAATGTGATTTAATGCTTTTAGCTTATGAATTCCTCTTTTAAATGGAGATCCATAATGTGGCAAACCGGGTAAGTAAGTATTTATATAAATGTACAAATAGTTGGTATGAATGACACGATAAAGTGTGAGGAATACCATTATGTTTTGAGGTGTGGGTATGTCACTGTGATAACCTAATGGGTTACCACCATGAGGTACCCTAGTAGTGCATTCTGTTTTGAGGTGTGGGTATGTCACGGTGACAACCTAATGGGTTACCACCGTGAGGTACCCCAAGATTGCATTCTGTCGAGAGTTTTGGGTATGTCACGGTGACAACCAATCTGGTTGTGACCGTGACCTACGCTATTTTTGTAAAGAATGGTTAGTTGTTAAAAGTAAAGTTTGAATGTTAAGTTAATGATTGACCTGATAATGTTCCATATTTGACTCTGATAATTTTTAGAATATTGAATAGTGCTAAAGCATGTTGAATGTGAAAATGAAATTGATTTTCGATTCGCACCTGTAAGGTGATGTCTGTATTCGATTCGCACCCGTAAGGTGATGTCTGTATTCGATTCGCACCCATAAGGTGATTTCTATATTCGATTCGCACCCGTAAGGTGATGTCTGTATTCGATTCGCACCCATAAGGTGATGTCTGTATTCGATTTGTACCCGTAAGGTACTGTTGGTTCACTCGTTATCCACGATTTTGAGTCAGCAGTATTTTTATTGTTTTGTGTGATATGAGTAAATGAATGTGATATCCGAATGAGCATTATTTCGGACACGTGGAAAAGTTATGAATCTGAATGAGATTATGAATCTCTAAATGGGTTGAATATAAGCTTGAATTATTAAGTGCTTGGGCTAATTAGTATGTCCATGAATGTTATTTTGTAATTTTAACCACTATGGTGAATTATGTGAACTAGTATAAGTATGAGTGCATTCTTGACTATGGATTGTTATAAATAATGAGTAATGTTAATTGTTTTCTCTAGTTTTGCTATGGTTGTAGTCTCGGCATGTTGGCATGCGTTTCATCTCATTATTTGATTATATATGTATTATTGTGTTGCTAGGTATGTGGATCAGCTTTCGTTAAGTGCATGTGCCATAACGGAATGTTATATTATATGTCTCTTTGGTCTCAGTTATCATAGCTTCTTCGGTATGTTGTCATGTGTCGCATTCCATGGCATGATACTTTATGTATTAGAGTTACGCAGTGGAAGAGTAGTGTTTAGACGATGTCCCTTGGTTCTCGGCTAGTGTGGGTGTCTTATGGTATGATATGGACATGTTGATATTTCTATGAATTTGCATGCTAAATGTATATATACTAGTTGCAATTCATGTGAATTGGCTTTTATTGAGTACTAGATATTCTGGTATAATAATTGCATGTTTAAAGGTTTGTGTTTATGTATGACACAATTCTGATATCTGATATATCGGTAAGTATATGCATGTGGGATGGTAAGTATTTCTGCATGATAATATCTGTATCTTATATGATATCCCGTCTGCTTGATTTGCTTAATATGATTATAAATGTGGTAACCGTATGTATATATTTACAAATGTGGATGTGAGTTTCTGAGTTCATGGTTTCATATACAAGCATGTATATCTATCTGCTATGATTATTTGCATATGCCATTTGTGTTTGTGACTTGACTTGGCGACCATTGTAAATGGCCGTCCATTTTGCTTGTGTGTTCTCCCCACTAAGCGTTATCTCTTAGCACGGATTCTTTTCCCGTGCAGGTAGCAGGTATGGTCCGGTTCGAGTCGCATCTGTAAGGTTGGCCACATAATAGTTAGGAGTTTTGTATTTTGCTCGACCTCTGTATTTTGGCTTTTGTTTTTCTCTAGTCCTTTGTATATGTAATTATATGTAAGGATCTTATTGTAATTGAAGTTTTAATTATTCTTTCGCCTTCTGCTTCCGCTAAATGATTGTGTGTATGTATGTGAGTTATTGTATGCTCAGCTACTGTTTCGTTAAAATTTTAATTTCCGTGGTATATCCGGTTGTTTTTATGTATGGACGAATACTTCCGCTTAGTGCATGTGCGCATGTGTGTGAGCGTTGGTAGCACTCTCCGGTGACCTTCCAATGGGGACGTAGGGTGTCTTACATTTAGTGGTATCGGAGCGCTGGTTTGGCGGTTCTTGTTGTCTTGTTTGTTATGTGTCGTGTCTTTGCATGCGAGTCGGTTTCTTGTCGTGGCCTAATGCAGATTTGTCTTGCTTTGTGTCATGTCTAGATGTGTCTTGCAAGTGAATGTAAAATGATTTTGGGAGTTTAACAGAAGTATCGTTAAGGGAACAACATGTATGACGAACCTCTTTGAAGTATTAAAGGATTTGTGTAGCTACCAGTGGAAGTTAAATGGTTTATGTGTGAAGTGTTTGTGTTTTGATTTCGGATGTGCAGTGAGTGATGATTATCCAAGTAAATGTGATTGACTTGAATATAAGGAATTGATTCAAGAGTGTAGTGATGGCGATAAGTGTAAGCAAGTGAGTAGTTTGAAAGGGGAGTATATGAGTTTGGTGGTGACTTGGAATGTAATGTTGGGAATTCTTTCCGATGTAACTGAATTTCGAGGACGAAATTCTGTTAGGAGGGAAGAGTTGTCACACCCCAAATCGGACCTAGTCGGAATCGGCGAGCTAAGTCAGGAATTTAAGGGTATTTCGGTAATTTATACATGAGAAATTTGCATGATAAGGATTTAAAGTAATTAATTTATTAAATAAATTAAGTGTGGGAAATTATTTGGTGTGCATGTGGTGTATGGTTGTAGGGTGTTTTGTTGTGGCATTTATCTAGTGAAGTGTGTGTATTGTACCCAAGGATGTAAAGTGTTTTTGAACAATTATTTGGTGTGTGTTGTGTTTTGGTACCAAATATTTCAAAACATTGATTTAAGGGATCATTTAGTGTGTGAGTGGTGTATGGCACATTGGGGCATGAAAGTCAAAGTGGGTTTGTTGGGTCCAATGCATGGTTGCCAAGTGGATTTGGTGGGTGAGTGCATTAATGGCATTTGAAGGGAATTGGAGAGAGAAAAGGCATATTTTCTTTGGCTTTCCTTAGAAGCCATCAGCTCTTGCCCTCTTTCCCTCACTCTCACGTTCTCTTCTCCTTTCCATTTCTGCTCTCCCTTGCTTTACATGTGCTATTCTTCAATCTAAGAGCTAGGGTTGAGATTTGAGTTGCTACAAAGAGGTAAGTTTGTTTGGATTTCTCCTTCTTCTCCTTCTTACGGGATTTATGGGTTTTGTGGGTGTTTTGCTTGGGTTAATAGAGTTATTGTTTTAATTGTTTTCAAGTGATTGAAGTGAGAAAGAAGGACAAAGGAAAAGATTGAGGATTATAGCTTGAAGAGGATAACGGGTTGTGCTTCATAGAGGTTTGGGAAACTTTCTATTGTATATGTGAATTTTAGTATATTCATGTGTGATATAAGTTTCTTGAATGTTTGTTGATGATATATGATGATGGTAGTGAGTGTTGGTTTAAATTGTTCATTTGTGCATGTGAATAGGATTTTGGGTGAAAAATTGGGTTATAATGCACTTGACCTTCCTTTGGTTATTAAGCTTTATTGGGAGTTTTAGAACTTTAAATGGTATGAAACCAGTGCCTTTGGAAAGCTAAGATATATTCCTACAAATGTGTTAGAAATAAGGTTGAGCTAATTTTAATTCTATGTTTCCCTAAAGTTGTCAAGAAGTAGACCTATCTTCTCTGGTCGGGTTTAGGGGAGCAATATGGGTTGTTTAGATCATATCTAAAGCTATATATGTCCAATTGATTTGAAATTTGTTGTATTTGAAATTTATCATCTCAGGGAACAAATGTTAAGAAGGAATATTTGCCTACAAATGTCGTTTTGATCTCCGTTTAGGCTGAACAAAAATGAGTTGCGAAGCAGTCCTGAATCCTAGCTTCTATTTTGCAAACTTTTGGTAGGTCACGGTGGTAACCAATTTCATTACCACCATGACTTATGAAAATGCTAGGCAGAATGCTTAGTTTGGACCTCATGGTGGTAACCAAATTCATTACCACCGTGACCCCTTCTGTTTTGACCATTTTATGTGTTTTTCTTCCCGAATTCAACCCGTATTGCACCAGAACTTTCTAAGATCCATCCGATGTATGTTTAGGACTATTAAATGAGTATAAGAATAGTTATCACTTGGAAAATAAACATGAATAGGATTAAGATTAATAGCAAACTATTGAAGTAATGATGTGTAATTGTATGTATTAGAATCAAGTCAAGTTTAATGACATTCTTGAGCATTATAATACTTTAATCTAGATAAATGTGTATGATATGAACAAGTATGCATAGTTATGAATTAAGATTTAAGTTATATACACATGAAGACATCACATGAAATGAGTTTGCTTAATGGAATATATATATATATATGGGATATGAGCAGTGAATGTGTGATTGAAGTAATTGCCTAACAATATTATATGATACATGCATTGATAATAAATGTTATTAGAATGTATTAATATGCAAGATATCTAGGATGCTATTATGGTTCATGTGGATATTTGAGTGATTATATGATATGATAATGATAAATGTGATTTAATGCTTTTAGCTTATGAATTCCTCTTTTAAATGGAGACCCATAATGTGGCAAACCGGGTAAGTAAGTATTTATATAAATGTACAAATAGTTGGTATGAATGATACGATAAAGTGTGAGGAATAACATTCTTTTTTGAGGTATGGGTATGTCACTATGACAACCTAATGGGTTACCACCATGAGGTACCCTAGTAGTGCATTCTGTTTTGAGGTGTGGGTATGTCACGGTGACAACCTAATGGGTTACCACCATGAGGTACCCCAAGATTGCATTCTGTCGAGAGTTTTGGGTATGTCACGGTGACAAACAATCTGGTTGTGACCGTGACCTACCCTGTTTTTGTAAAGAATGGTTAGTTGTTAAAAGTAAAGTTTGAATGTTAAGTTAATGATTGACCTGATAATGTTCCATATTTGACTCTGATAATTTTTAGAATATTGAATAGTGCTAAAGCATGTTGAATGTGAAAATGAAATTGATTTTCGATTCGTACCCGTAAGGTGATGTCTGTATTCGATTCGCACCCGTAAGGTGATGTCTGTATTCGATTCGAACCCGTAAGGTGATGTCTGTATTCGATTTGCACCAGTAAGGTGATGTCTATATTTGATTCGTACCCGTAAGATACTGTCAGTTCACTCGTTATCCATGATTTTGAGTCAGCAGTATTTTAATTCTTTTGTGTGATATGAGTAAATGAATGTGATATCCGAATGAGCATTATTTCGGACATGTGGAAAAGTTATGAATCTGAATGAGATTATGAATCTCTAAATGGGTTGAATATAAGCTTGAATTATTAAGTGCTTGGGCTAATTAGTATGTACATGAATGTGACTTTGTACTTTTAACCTCTATGGTGAATTATGTGAATTAGTATAAGTATGAGTGCATTCTTGACTATGGATTGTTATAAATAATGAGTAATGTTAATTGTTTTCTCTAGTTTTGCTATGGTTGTAGTCTCGGCATGTTGGCATGCGTTTCATCTCATTATTTGATTATATATGTATTATTGTGTTGCTAGGTATGTGGATCAGCTTTTGGTAAGTGCATGTGCCATGAAGGAATGTTATATTATATGTCTCTTTGGTCTCAGTTATCATAGCTTCTTCGGTATGTTGTCATGTGTCGCATTCCATGGCATGATACTTTATGTATTAGAGTTACGCAGTGGAAGAGTAGTGTTTAGACGATGTCCCTTGGTTCTTGGCTAGTGTGGGTGTCTTATGGTCTGATATGGACATGTTGAGATTTTTATGAATTTGCATGCTAAATGTATATATACTAATTACAATTCATGTGAATTGGCTTTTATTGAGTACTAGATATTCTGGTATGATAATTGCATGTTTAAAGGTTTGTGTTTATGTATGATGCAATTCTGATATATGATATATCGGCAAGTATATGCATGTGGGATGGTAAGTATTTCTACATGATAATATCTGTATCTTATATGATATCCCGTCTGCTTGATTTGCTTAATATGATTATAAATGTGGTAACCGTATGTATATATTTACGCATGTGGATGTGAGTTTCTGAGTTCATGTTTTCATATACAAGCATGTATATCTATCTGCTATGATTATTTGCATATGCCATTTGTGTTTGTGACTTGACTTGGCGACCATTGTAAATGGCCGTCCATTTTGCTCGTGTGTTCTTCCCACTAAGCGTTATCGCTTAGCACGGATTCTTTTCCCGTGCAGGTGGCAGGTATGGTCCAGTTCGAGTCGCATCTGCAAGGTCGGCCACATAGGAGTTAGGAGTTTTGTATTTTGCTCAACCTCTATATTTTGGCTTTTGTTTTTCTCTAGTCCTTTGTATATGTAATTATATGTAAGGATCTTATTGTAATTGAAGTTTTAATTATTCTTTCGCCTTCTGCTTCCGCTAAATGATTGTGTGTATGTATGTGAGTTATTGTATGCTCAGCTACTGTTTCGTTAAAATTTTAATTTCCGTGGTATATCCGGTTGTTTTTATGTATGGACGAACACTTCCGCTTAGTGTATGTGCGCATGTGTGTGAGTGAGCGTTGGTAGCACTCTCCGGCGACCTTCCAATGGGGACGTAGGGGGTGTTACATGAATTCTCAGCCTATTCGGAACATTATCTTTAAGTTCCTTTTTCAAGGCATTCTTAGCCTCTTCGGAGAATTATCTTTAAGTCCTTTTTCCAAGGCATTCTCAGCCTCTCTGGGGCATTATCTTTAAGTCCTTTTTCTAAGGCATTCTGAGCGTCTCCGGAGCATTATCTTTAAGTCCTTTTTCCAAGGAATTCTCAGTCTCTTCGGAGCATTATCTTTAAGTCCTTTTTCCAAGGCATTCTCAGCCTCTTCGGGGCATTATCTTTAAGTCCTTTTTCCAAGTCATTCTCAGCGTCTTTGGAGCATTATCTTTAAGTCCTTTTTCCAAGGCATTCTCAACTTCGGAGCATCATCCTTTAAGTCCTTTTTCCAAGGCATTCTCAGTTTTTTCGAAGCATTAAGTTTTTTCCAAAATATTCCATATCCTTTCAATCCAAGATGATGTCCGCACTTGGCATTCTCAGTTTTTTCGAAGCATTAAGTTTTTTCCAAAATATTCCATATCCTTTCAATCCAAGATGATGTCCACACTTTGTAGTCTGGATAACGAGTTGGGGAGATTGAAGAATATCTATACTTTGTAGTCTAGATAACCACTCGGTGCGACTGAAGGATGGTATTCATATCCTAAAAATAGTTCTCTAGGGAACAACCAACCCTTCAAGGGGCATCCATTCGACACAAAATTAAAAGGGACTTGAAGTGCCAATAAGATTACGTCAATCGACCATCAAGAGAGTGGCTTAGCACGTCAGCAAATGGGCGTTAGTCAGACCCGCAATGATCTTCAACACAGCAAAAAGGTAAGGACTGACTCAGGCACGCACTTCTTTCATTTTTCTCTAAATTTTGGCTCACTTAAGCACCCATGCACTAGCTTTCCCAAAATTGGGGGCAACTGTAGACACCGGGTCCTGAAGCATCCCAGATCAGGGTTACCCAATGAGGAAATTAATGCCTGTTCACAGGCAAAAAGGTTAGAAGTGATGATTTCCTTGTCAAGATTTGCTTTTTATAGATAAAAAATAAAAAAATAAAAATAAAAATAAAAAAAGGAGTTTGGAATTATAGTGTTTTAGTCAAATGTTTCTTAAAAAATATAAAAAAAAAATCGGATGTAGGTGTGCATTTGTGCTCATCTGCAGCATGAGGTGCGCCCTACCTGCGCGTAGCACGAGGCTGGGCATCGCTCGCCCGTGCGCGCTTCGCGTGCTCCTAGTGTGTGGTGTTCGATCCATGCATCCCTCGCGCGCTGCACACAATGAGCACTCCCGTCGGTCGCCAGCGACGGGCGTCGGTCGCCCCTGTCCGCCCAAATCTACTGAAAATGTATTTTTTGGCCTTTTTTTGGGATTTTTCCCCAAAATTCATTTTTTATCCCATCTTTTAAGGATTTTCATATTTTTTTCCATTTTTAAATATAGATAACGAATAATTTGATTTAAATTTTATTTTTTTCTTTAATTAATAAGGTTTTCCATTTTTATTCATATAAATAAAAAATTATAGAAAGAGAAAAAAGGGGAATTCTTTTAGGTTTAATTTTTTTCTTCTTATTCTCTTTTCTTCTTTAAGGGAATTCTCTCCTCATTTTTTTTTTGAGTTTTTGTTCTTCAAATAAGTTTTTTAAGGTTTCAAAAATCAATTTTTAATAGACAAATCATTCTTGAGATAAAGAAAATAATTATTTGTTCTTGAGAATTTTTATTTTATTTTTTATTTCTTCTTCAAATAAATTTCTTAGTCTTTTAAAATTCAATTTTAATCAATAAACATCCTTGAGACAAAGAAATCAATTCTTTGTTTTTGAGAATTAATTTTATTTTCTTTCATTATTTTTTAAGCAATTTTCTTTCTTGTAATAAAATTTCAAATTTTCTTATTTTTCTTTCTAATTTTGCAGATTAATGCAAGGAAATCAATCATATTTTTTTCTCCATCGAATCCGAATTCTAAGCATAAACATTATGGGCTTGATCCCATATTTTTATTTTTCTTTTATTTATTTTTGTAAATATTTAATTAGTCAACATATAGATCTTTAGGTCTATTGTTTATTTATTTATTTTATGGTATATTACATATAGATTTAAAATTTTTTTTACTTTTTTATTTTTTTTATTTACTTATTATTCATTCTTATTTTTTATTATTATTACTATTATTGTTGTTTATTATTATCATTATTTTTATTACTATCATTATTTTTATTATTATTATTATTATTATTATTATTATTATTATTATTATTATTATTATTATTATTATTATTATTATTATTATTATTATTATGTATTAATCTATTAATATGTTGATTTATTTGGTTCAATCATGTCATTTAATTCATTGGTCATTCATAATGTATTTTTTATTTATTTTAATTTATTATTTATTATTTTATGTGCTTAATTGATTTTCTTAATTTAATTACTAACATTAATTTTATTGGTGTTTGTTTTTTTTTTCAACACTTGCTTTCCTTGCTTGGGCTTTATCGCAAGAAAATGGAGAGATCTAGGAGACTCTTTTGGTTTTAAACTATTATTTGTATTATTTATATTATTTTTTTATTTTGGATTTTTATTTATTTTGTCAAAGTAATTTGTAATAAAATTATTTATTTTATGCACGTTAAAAAGAAAATTACAAAAATATTTATATTAATTAATTTGGAATTTTTTCTAATAAAATTGGATCAATGTTCTAGTTTTTGCATCCAAATAAGTTGTCACCTTTAATGTTTTTTTAATCATGCATGTGAGGACCAATGTCCTCACCTCAAATTGAATATCCCATTTTATGCATGATTCGCACTTACCTTATATTGGGGGTTGTATTTCGCCTCTAGTTTTGTTGTAATTTATTGTATTTCTTTTTACCTTATTTTAATCTTGCTTTTATTTATTGCTTTTATTTATGTGATTGATCTACGCTCTAATTATTGCATCAAAACGAATGCAAAACGGAATGAATTTTTAAATTCAAAACTCAATCATAATTTAACAAAGGTTTGAATAAATGGGAAGTCTCGAACCATCTCTGGTCTTAGGCTCAATGAGGTTAGATGAACCTTTCTAATGTTCTATTAGAAAGGGAATTCCAAAATATCTCTTGTTGCCCAAAATAGGCCCAAGATGCATTGTCTTAGGCTCCACGAGGATAGATGAACCTTTTCAATGAATTCCAAAATGTCTCTGGCTTGCCTAAAATAGACATATATGCATCGTCTTAGGTTTCACGAGATTAGATGAATCTTTCCAATGTTCTATTATATGGAGGATTCTAAAATATCTCTAATTGCCCAAAATAGACACATATGCACTGTCTTAGGCTCGGCGAGGCTATATGACCTTTCCCAATGTTTCATTGGGTGGCGACTCCAAAGCACCTCCTTGTTGCCCAAAATAGACGCCCATATAATCTCTTACAAGTTCTATGAACCTCTCTCGAATACCCTAAAAGCGGGTTTTTGGGGCCTTCGGGGTTCGGCACGTGTCATAAGAAGTAATTGATGCTGCAGGTCAAGAGGAAATTAACTTGGAGGAAGGACTTCAAGAGAAGGTGAAACAAGAAAGTCATAGGCCGGAGCTTCTCATCAAAGTGAGGATGTAACACCCCCACCGCCGCCCCCGTTGGAAGGGCGCCGACGGGCGCGCTACCCAACGCTCACTCACAACATTCACACATACACGTATACATGCGCTAAGCGGAAGCATTCTCTAAGAATAATAAAGGCAGAACATATATCTCATATAATCAAAATATAGAGTTAGATACAATATCCAAAATATACATCTTAAATCCTTTACAAAAATAATACATAATCCATATACAAAAAGAATTATAGGAGGAGACAAAAATAAATAACTCTACTCCTATGTGGCCGACTTGCAGATGCACGACACGAGCAAACTTCCAACATCCTGTCACCTATACGGGACAAGAACCCGTGCTAAGCGATAACGCTTAGTGGGGAGGAACAGAACACAACAGAACACTATACAAGACTATCATGTATTAACATACAGAATTCACTAGATACCAGAGAACATAAATATATGTATGGATCAAGAATCACTATATGGAATCAGAATTAAAAACAAAAAGCATGAAGCAATAATCATAATCAGAATCACGCAATACCTAAAACACTTCACTAAACCAATACCAGACACTCACACAATAGCCTGAATTTCACTGGTGGAGGATACGGGAACACGGCGCGGGAGACCGAAGCCTCAAAAACAGTTTTAATATGCTAAGGTAGCACGGGAGACCGGAGTCTCAAAACATTTTATCACTACACGGAAGATGACCATCTCGGAGGTCGACCGCTTCTCCCAAACAAGGCGGACAGAACAGCTGTACTCGAACCCTTTTTAAGTATGCTTAATTATCCACTACCTTGACACTTCAGGCTCGACAACTCACTCATAAACACAACACTTACTACACAAGTCTCGAATCAAAACATTAACACCAAATAATTCACTACAACGACACGAGCATAAAAAGGTCAACAGGACATAAACTCAATCATGAACCATGCAATAGTGAGAAACCATGCAAAGTGGGACAAGAGAATTACATTCAGAAAACAAGGCAAGTAGGAAGGGCCTCTGTCGCGATCGCGACAGAACACGGGGCACCCTATCACGAGCTTGCGTTAGTAGGGGTGCTTGCGACGAAGCACGCTCGGCAGACTCACAGAACCGAGCTCTGTCGCGCTCGCGACAACGTCGTGGTCGCGACAGAGACCAGTTCCTTCCTCCTCGCTTGCACGCTTGGCAGCATGCTCGCGTGGAGGACTCGACTACCGAGCTCTCTGTCGTGCTCACGAAAATGTCACAGTTGCGACAGAGGGTTCTCCAGCCACGAGGGACCAATCTGCATTCTGTCGCGATCGCGACAGAACCCAGAATTGCCCAAATCTACACTTTTCCTACTCTCTTCACAACACAATCCTTCATACACTCAATCAACCATGCACAAACACTTACCTTAAGCCTCTAGTACATCACCGCATCATTCTCAAAGCCACATAGACACATTTATACAATAATCAACCATTACTCACCAAGAATTCACTCAAAACCAAACTCAAAATTCATTCTTCTTAAATACTCAAGTTCATCAAATACACATGCAAACACCATTTTATCACTAACAATTAACTCAGAATCATTACTTAATCTAAACATGCATTCATCCAAACAAAACACTCAAGGTTATTAATCACATGCAATCACAAAATAGAATTGATCCAAGGAGGAAATTAGGTGAAAAACATAATCCATAAACACAGCTCCCAAACCTGGAAATTGCAGCTTCAAACCGGGCTCCTCACAATCCCACTTTATCTTTACCTTTGCACTTTCTTCTCTCTTCCGATTCTTGCACAAACCAAATCAAATCAATTACTCCATTAACCCAAGAACAAAACCTTTACAAACCCAATCAAAACCGAAGAAGGAGAAGAAGAAGAGAACCCCAAAGTAAACTCAGCCACTTACCTCTTACAATTCTTCAAAAATCAAACCTCTAGCTCAAGGATGGAAGAATACCCACATCCAAAGGAAAAGAGAGCAGAAAAATGAAGATGAGAAGGAGAGAGAGAGAGGGCGTGAGAAGGCAGAGAGAGCATTACAAGTGGCTTCTACGGGAAACTTCACTTCCCATCTCCCCTTTCTCTACTCCATCAAATCTCATTTAATGCTCCCAATAACCCGCACACATGTCACTCTACCATTGGCTCTATCAACAAATCTTTGACTTATCCACTCTTGGTACCAAACACAACACACACACAACTATCTCTTACATAAATATCTCCAAGGCACCAAACTTGACTCACCATAATATTTCTTATAAACCACTTTTCATCCAAGGCACCATGCACAAAAACACTCAATAAAATCTCTTAGCCCACTTACATCCTACTACCATACACTACAAGCACATCATAACATTTCCTTCACTTAACTTATTACTTAATTAATTAATTAATTTCTTAGCAAATAATTCCTTATTATCCAAATTTTCCTCTTACTCGAATTACAAAAATACCCTTACTTACTGACTTATCACGTAGATTCCGACCATGCCCTTTTTGTGTTGTTACAATCACTCCCCCTTAAAGAAATTTCGTCCTCGAAATTTCCCCGCTAACCACTTATATCCAACAACCCAAAACTCAAAACCGAATTAACAAAGGCTAGAAACACAACTTATCGGAAGATCCTGCTCGATCCGCTGCATCCTCTCCTAGCATCTCATACACTCGTTGGCGCGCATACACTTCTTCGGTTGGCGGCTTTTGCATTGTCTCTGACGGCGCTTGAAAAGGTCATCCGCTGCCCCTACCACTCTGGTTTCCTCTCACTCTTTGACCACTGGCTCTATTCTCGGGCCTATCCTACAGCTCTCGTCGATCCAGACAATTAGCTACCATGTGCTCTTGACTGCCACATCTGAAACACGTTCTGGAGATCCTTCTACACTCGCCCCAATGGCGCTTATGACAATGCTCGCACTCCGGGATTGCACTTCCTTTACTAGAGGGTGGCGCTACACTACCGACTTTCGAACGTACCGGAATCGAACTCTTCACACCTTGGCCACTCGGGACACCTCTCGACTTCTTACCACTTCCAATCCCACCATCCGGTGCTTTCCTCTTGTTCTCGATTCTCTGCTTGATCAATTTGGATTCCTACAACTTGATTGCCGCTACCACAAGCTAATAGTACCCCACTGGTTGCATAACTGACATCGCCGACAAGGGACCTCTAATCACCTCACGCAATCCCTCTCGAATGTGCCTACATCTAAACTCATCTATTAATAACTGCTCAGGCACATACTTACTCAACCTGCTGAATTCCTTCTCATAATCACTCACGGTCATAACCCTCTGCTTCAGACTGATGAACTCTCTCCACTTGGCTTCTGGATATGCCTTTGTCACATATTTCTGCTCGAATTCTTGCTTAAAGAATTCCCAAGTCAACTCGGTTGGTCGTTGTGGATTTCGCATCACAAGTTCCCACCAATCGTACGCTGATCCTTGTAGCAATGACACTGCGCAAAGCACCCTCTGATCTGCGGGACATCTAATCTCTTGCAAAATCTGACCTACCCTCTTAAGCCAAAACTTGGCCACATCTGATTGATCCAATGCAGTCCCATGAAAATCTTCTGCTCCTCTCTTTCTTAATAACTCAGTCGGAGCTTTAGGAGCAGTCAACCTCTCCACTAACTGAAGCAAACCTTGCACTAGGACTGGATTCTCATGACCAAAACCCATACCAGGAACCTCTTCTTATTGACGTTGCGGAGCAGGTTGCTCACCTCTCATTACACTCGCACTACCAGCGGTCTCACCCACGTTCTCACTTGGATAATATTCCATCTAGACATTACACAAGACAAGACACATCTGCATTAGGCCACGACACAAAATCGACTCGTATGCAAAGACTCGACACATAACAAACTGAGGCAACCAGAACCGCCTAAACCGGCACTCTGATACCACAAACTGTAACACCCCCACCGCCGCCCCCTTTGGAAGGGCACCGACGAGCGCGCTACCCGACGCTCACTCACAACATTCACACATACACGTATATATGCGCTAAGCGGAAGCATTCTCTAAGAATAATAAAGGCAGAACATATATCTCATATAATCAAAATATAGAGTTAGATACAATATCCAAAATATACATCTTAAATTCTTTACAAAAATAATACATAATCCATATACAAAAAGAATTACAGGAGGAGACAAAAATAAATAACTCTACTTCTATGTGGCCGACTTGTAGATGCGCGACACGAGCAAACTTCCAACATCCTGTCACCTACACGGGACAAGAACCCATGCTAAGCGATAACGCTTAGTGGGGAGGAACAAAATACAACAGAACACTATACAAGATAATCATGCATTAACATACAGAATTCACTAGATACCAGAGAACAGAAATATATGTATGGATCAAGAATCACTATATGGAATCAGAATTAAAAACAAAAAGCACGAAGCAATAATCATAATCAGAATCACGCAATACCCAAAACACTTCACTAAACCAATACCAAACACTCACACAATAGCCTGAATTTCACTAGTGGAGGATACGGGAACACGGCGCGGGAGACCGATGCCTCAAAAATAGTTTTAATACCCGGAGGTAGCGCGGGAGACCGGAGTCTCAAAACATTTTATCACTACACGGAAGATGACCATCTCGGAGGTCGACCACTTTGCCCAAACGGGGCGGACAGAACAGCTGCACTCAAACCCTTCTTAAGCAAGCTTAATTATCCACTACCTTGACACTTCAGGCTCGACAACTCACTCATAAACACAACACTTACTACACAAGTCTCGAATCAAAACTTCAACATCAAATAATTCACTATAATGACACGAGCATAAAAAGGTCAATAGGACATAAACTCAATTATGAACCATGCAATAGTGAGAAACCATGCAAAGTGGGATAAGAGAATCACATTCAGAAAATAAGGCAAGCAGGAAGGGCCTCTGTCGCGATAGCGACAGAGCACGGGGCACCCCATTGCGAGCTCGCATCAGGAGGCACGCTCGCGACGAAGCACGCTCAGCAGACTCACACAATCGAGCTCTGTCGAGATCGCGACAGAGACCAGTTCCTTTCTCCTTGCGTGCACGCTCGGCAGCATGCTCGCGCGGAGGACTCGACTACCGAGTTCCCTGTCATGCTCGCGAAAAGGTTGTGATCACGACAGAGGGTTCTCCAGCCACGAGGAACCAATCCGCATTCTATAGGGATCGCGACAGTGTCGCGATCGCGACAAAACCCAGAATTGCCCAGATCTGCACTTTTCCTACTCTCTTCACAACACAATCCTTTATACACTCAATCAACCATGCACAAACACTTACCTTAAGCGTCTAGTACATCACCGCATCATTCTCAAAGCCACATAGACAGATTATACAATAATCAACCATCACTCACCAAGAATTCACTCAAAACCAAACTCAAAATTCATTCTTCTTAAATGCTCAAGTTCTTCAAATACACATGCAAACACCATTTTATCACTAACAATTAACTCAGAATCATTACTTAATCTAAACATGCATTCATCCAAACAAAACACTCAAGGATATTAATAACATGCAATCACAAAATAGAATTGATCCAAGGAGGAAATTAGGGGAAAAACATAATCCACAAACACAGCTCCCAAACCTGGAAATTGTAGCTTCAAACCGGGCTCCTCACAATCCCACTTTATCTTTACCTTTTCTCTTTCTTCTCTCTTCCCATTCTTGCACAAACCAAATCAAATCAATTACTCCATTAACCCAAGAACAAAACCTTTACAAACCCAATCAAAATCGAAGAAGGAGAAGAAGAAGGGAACCCCAAAGTAAACTCAGCCACTTACCTCTTACAATTCTTCAAAAATCAAACCTCTAGCTCAAGGATGGAGGAATACCCACATGCAAAGGAAACGAGAGCAGAAAAATGAAGATGAGAAGGAGAGAGGGAGAGTGCGTGAGAAGGGAGAGAGAGCATTTCAAGTGGCTTCTACGGGAAGCTTCACTTCCCATCTCCCCTCTCTCTACTCCATCAAATCTCATTTAATGCTCCCAACAACCCACGCACATGTCACTCTACCATTGGCTCTATCAACAAATCTTTGACTTATCCACTCTTGGTATCATACACAACACACACACAATTATCTCTTACATAAATATCTCCAAGGCACCAAACTTGACTCACACCATAATATTTCTTATAAACCACTTTTCATCCAAGGCACCATGCACAAAATCCACTCAATAAAATCTCTTAGCCCACTTACATCCTACTACCATACACTACATGCACATCATAACATTTCCTTCACTTAACTTATTACTTAATTAATTAATTTCTTAGCAAATAATTCCTTATTATCCAAATTTTCCTCTTACTCAAATTATGAAAATACCCTTACTTACCGACTTACCACGCAGATTCCGACCAGGCCCTTTTTGGGTTGTTACAGAGGAGCCTTTGCCACCATCCATAGTAAGTCCACCCATTGTTGAATTGAAAGAAATTTTGAGCCATTTGAGGTATGCATTTCTTGGTTCTACTAGTACTTTACCTATAATAGTTTCTAACAAGCTCACTAAAAAGTAAGAAAATTTGTTAGAAGTTGTAAGGAAGAGAATAAAAAGTATAGGTTGGCAAATATCGAATTTAAGGGGGATTAGTCCAAATATAGTTATGTATAGGATCTAGATGAAAGATGGATTCCAACCCAAAGCTAAAAGGCAAAGAAGGCTTAACCCTAATATGAAAGAGGTTGTGAGGAAAGAAATTATTAAACTTCTTTACGCTGGGATTATCTATGCTATTTCGGATAGTGAATGGGTTAGTCTTATTTATTGTGTTCCCAAGAAAGGGGGCATGACTATGGTTAGAAATGAGAGTGGAGATTTAATTCCTACTAGGACTACCACTGGTTGGAAAGTATGCATAGACTATACGAAATTGTATGCAGCCACTAGAAAGGATCACTTTCCATTACCATTCATAGACTAAATATTAGAGCGAATAGCTGGGCATTCTTATTACTGTTTCTTAGATTGGTTTTTGAGGTATTTTAAAATTTTTATCTACCCTAGTGACCAGGAGAAAACTACATTTACTTGCCCATATGGGACTTTTGCCTATAAAAGAATGCCATTTGGGTTATGTAATGCACCAGCGACTTTTCAAAGGTACATGACACCTATTTTTGGTGATATAATAGAGGAGATTATGGAGGTGTTTATGGATGATTTCTCCATTTATGGTGATTCTTTTCACTTATGTTTACATAATTTGGACAAGGTGCTAGCTATATGTCAAGAAAGTAACTTGGTGCTTAATTGGGAGAAGTGCCACTTCATGGTTGAAGAAGGTATAGTGTTGGGTCACAAAATTTTAAGAGAAGGGATTGAAGTAGATTGGGCTAAAACCGAGTTAATAGAAACATTATCTCCACCTTCTACGGTTAAAGGTGTTAGGTCTTTTCTAGGACATGCTGGGTTTTATAGACGGTATAGTAAAAATTTTTCTTTGATTGCAAAACCTTGACCAACCTTTTGGTTAAAGATGTGCCTTTTGAGTTTTCAAGTGAATAAATGGAAGCTTTTGAGAGGTTAAAGAAGGCCCTTATGAGTGCACCCATTATTACTTCACCAGATTGGAGTCTACCTTTTGAATTGATGTGTGATGCTAGTGACCTAGCTGTGGGATGTGTGTTAGGTCAGTGTAGAGATAAGCATTTACATGTGATATATTATGCAAGTCATACATTATCGAGTCCTCAATTAAATTATATAACTACTAAAAAAGAGTTGCTTGCTGTTGTGTTTGCATGTGATAAATTTAGATCTTACTTGTTGGGGTCTAAGGTTATTGTGTACACGGATCATGCAGCTCTTAAATATCTATTTGCTAAAAAAGATGTTAAACCTCATCTTATTCGATGGGTTCTCTTATTATAAGATTTTGATATAGAGATAAGGGATAAAAAAAGGTTCAGAAAATGTAGTGGCTGACCACTTATTGAGGTTAGAAATTGATGAGGGACCTGTAACACCCCTTACCCATACTTAGGCGATCCCATCCGATAAGGAGTGAGATGCCGTGGGAGTAAAGGTACCACCACACAGATACATAATATACATACAGACATACATCCGTACATACCTAAAATTAAGGGTAAATTAAAACTTTGCAACACCAATCATGGAAAAGCTTATCATGCGTTAATATAATGAAAGCATTACATTACTGTTATGATCAACTGAAAGATACAACAGATAATTACAAATCCCAAAATACATATACCAAAGCAGAAGCTAATACATAACCATAATAAGAGAGTTCTATACAAAAAGAATCCTCAACTACAAAAATAAAGCCCTACACTAAGACCCTGCTTGTTGGCTTTGATGGCGACGACTCTCCCAAAAGCGATTCCTTCCACACCTGCACGGGTAAACACACCGTGCTAAGCGATAAACGCTTAGTGGGGAAACACACATATAGCATAAGGACAACCATTCACAACGGTCGTCAAGGCAATTCACATGCGTACTTCATGTACAAACGATAAGCATGGCATGACAATAATAATAACTCATGCTCACATACATAAAGCCATCCATCAGAAGATTCATAACAATAATCATATTCTCATAACAGATTACACTTTTCACCATTGAATCCATAAGGATTAACATATGTTTTCCCATATCACAATTCATACAAAACACCTACTGACCGAGGGAGTGGATAACGAGTATACGGATAGTACTTTACGGGTACGAGCCGATCCGAACAGTACTTTACGGGTATGAGCCGATAAAACAAATTTTCATTTAACTTTTACAAAACATTACAAAGGGGGATCTTAAACAGGATCCTTTCGGATAAGGGTTCGCGAGGAACCATTCGGGGACCTGATCGGGGTCCAAACAGAAACAAAAACTGCAGCAAAGACTCTATTAGGCATGCCTAACTATCCACTTACTAGACTCTAGCAAGTCATACAAAAGCCAATCAATCCATTTCATAACTTCCAAAATCATCATCATAAAATGCACATAATCATATCATAGTTACACTTGCATATTATTTATAGAATACCAAGTATAAATCTCATAACTGCTAAAGAAAACTGAAGTTCAAGCCACACGCATTGAAAGAAAACTCATTCAGCATACCAGCGATTGTCGTGATCGCGACGTCTGTCGCGCTCGCGACAGAGACCAAAGTCTCTTCGCTGCGCGCACGCGACGGATTTCACGACCGCAAGGAGAACGGAAGGGCCAGGCTCTGTCGCGTTCGCGACAGAGGACAATTGGTGCTGTCGCCGGCTCGCGACAGATCGCGTGCTCGCGATAGCACTTGGCCAACGATACGCTCTGTCGCGATCGCGACAGTCGTCGCGCTCGCGACAGAGAGTACACAACACTCTGCTGTCGCGGGCTCGCGATGGATGTCGCATGCTCGCGACAGCGAGGCTCCCAACACCGCTCTCTGTCATGATCGCGACAGCGTCGGGATTTCGAAAATCTACAGAAATTCTGCAGATTTTCCTCTTCCAATTCCTCACCCAACATCACAAAACTCAATCAAGAGTCACTTACCTCAATTCCAGCCATCCAAAAGCATCAACAACCATAATACAACATTTATTAACAATAAACTTCATACGATCCATTAATTTACACATTCAATTTCAAGAATCAATCAAAAGCCCAATTTATGCATCAAACCACATCAATTCCAAAATAATCATAATTAACTCAAAAACTTGCAAGATCCACATTCCAAAACAAAGACCCATATCATACATACCATAACAAAAGCATATTTCAACTCAAATTTCTAGAAATCATCAAGAACACATTTACATGCAAAGATAAGAAATTCCCAAACCTCAAAAATCCTTTGCTCCTATTGCTTAGTTCCACTTGGCCCAACCTTCTCCTTACCCTTTAGTTCGCGAGGAGGTTCAACTAAGCACAAAACAACATAACACACAAACACAAAATCCAACTTCAAACCCAAATCCGAAAATAAGAGAAAGAGAAGAAGATGGAGAACCAAATGAAGAAAAGAAGGATAAATGCAGTAGATTTACCTTTAAAATACTATGCAATGAATAATTTCCACCACTAGAGGCTTGAATCTAAGCTAGGGCACTTAAGAGAGTGCAAAGGAGAAAGAAGAAGAAGGAGAAGAAGAAGGAACGGGAAATGGGTTTCAAAATCTGATTTTTCCCCTTTTTCATCTTTTTCTCTTTCCCACTTTACACTTGTCAATCATCTAGTGGAGGAGATTACTCACTCACACCCTAACCTAGTGCACCACATGCACACAATGAGACACCCTAATAATGCATCCTACTCATGTATGAGCAACACACACAAGATTCTCCCAAAACATGCACACCCTACACAAGTGCAAATGCACACACACACACAATTAATCCTCTAGTGCATATCCTACTATGGTGCACTCAACCACACATGATGAAACTCTCATGAATACACACTACAATGGTGGGCTTGGGCACACACAATTCTGTCCCAACTAATTCACACCAAAGCACCATGCATGCACCCACATGCAAGAGAAACTCTTAAAATATGCAATATTACCAAAATGCCCTTATTATACAAAACTTATGCAAATGCACACACAAACATATGTGGCTCATTCAACTAGGGGGCAAACGGGATGTGACAACTCTCCCCTACTAACAAGAATTTCGTCCTCGAAATTCTCACCTGAACTGAATAATTGCGGGTACTGCAATCTCATCGACTCCTCCGGCTCCCAAGTTGCTTCTTCAACCCCATGGTGAATCCACAGAACCTTGACCAAAGGAATCTGTTTAATCCTTAATTGTCTTACTTCCCGAGCTAGGATAGCTCTAGGCTCCTCATCGTAGGAAAAATCTGACTGCACTTGAACTTCTTGAACCGATAACACATGGGAAGGATCCGATCTATACTGACGGAGCATCGAAACGTGAAACACATCATGAAGCTTCGACAATTCCATCGGCAAAGCTAATATGTACGCCACTGGACCAACTCTTGCCAACACCTCATACGGACCAATAAAGCGAGGACTAAGCTTTCCTTTCTTTCCAAATCGAAGCACTTTTCTCCAAGGACACACTTTAAGAAAAACCTTGTCCCCAACTTCAAACTGTACATCCTTTCTCTTCAGGTTGGCATAAGACTTTTGTCGATCCTTGGCCACTTTCAAATTCCGTTGCACAACTCTGATCTTTTCTTCGGTATCTCTAACCAGATCTGGTCCAATAACTGACCTCTCAGATAACTCTGTCCAACAAACTGGAGTCCGACACTGACGTCCATACAGAGCCTCATATGGTGACATACCAATACTCGACTGGAAACTGTTGTTGTAGGCAAACTCCATCAATGATACGTACCTGTCCCAACTACCCGGAAAGTCCAAAACACAAGCCCTCATCATATCCTCTAAGATCTGAATCACACGCTCGGACTGACCATCTGTCTGAGGATGAAACGCTGTACTGAACTTCAGCTTGGTACCTAAAGCTCGCTGTAACTCTTTCCAGAACTTAGATGTAAACCTTGGATCTCTATCAGAAACTATGGACAAAGGCACTCCATGCAATCGGACTATCTCATCCACATACATACTGGCCAATCTACTCATCGGATAGTCCATCCTAACCGGCAAAAAGTGAGCGGACTTCGTGAGTCGATCCACAACAACCCACACAGAATCATGCTTCCTCTGAGTCAATGGCAATCCAGAGACAAAATCCATGGCGATGTCATCCCATTTCCACTCAGGAACGGACAAAGGCGTGAGCAATCCAGAAGGAACCTGGTGGTCAGCCTTGACCTGCTGACAAGTCAAGCACTTGGATACTAATTCCACTATGTCCCTCTTCATACCAGACCACCAAAAGAACTGCTTCAAATCCCGATACATCTTTACACTGCCAGGATGCATGGTAAAAACTGAACTATGTGCCTCATCCAAAATCTGTCTTCTTAACTCTTCACTATCCGGTACACACAAACAGTTTCTAAACAGAAGAACCCCATCCTGAACCGAAAACTCTGACTGCTTGCCCAAACTGACTTCTTGCACAATTCGCTGAAGCTTCTCATCAACCTTCTGAGCATCAACTATCTGCTGTCTCAAAGTAGGCTTGACCCTCAACTGAGCTATCAAAGCCCCATCTGAACCAAACCTCCATCTGAACCGTCTTAAAAACAAGGCAGAAACCGACTTCCTACTCAACGCATCTGCGACTACATTGGCCTTACCCGGATGGTAATCCACAATGCAATCGTAGTCCTTAAACAGCTCAAACCAATGACGTTGCCTCATATTCAATTCCTTCTGAGTCAGAAAATACTTCAAACTCTTATGGTCCGTAAAGATCCTGCACTTCTCACTGTAGAGGTAATGACGCCAAATCTTCAAAGCGAAGATAATCGCTGCTAACTCCAAATCATGCGTCTGATAGTTCCTCTCGTGTGGCTTCAACTGTCGAGAAGCATAAGCCACCACCTTACCTTCCTGCATCAAAACACATCCCAAACCAACACCTGAAGCATCACTATACATAACAAACTCCTTACCCGAAGTGGGTTGAGTTAGTATAGGAGCTTCAACTAATAACTGCTTCAACCTCTCAAAACAGGCTTGACACCTATCCGACCATTCAAACTTAACTCCTTTCCTCAATAACCTGGTCATCGGAGCAGCAATCACGGGGAAACCTTTGGCAAACCGACGGTAGTAACCCGCCAGACCGAGAAAACTCCTTACTTCCTGAACATTCCTAGGTGCTTTCCAATCTACTATCGCCTCAATCTTGGCTGGATCCACTTGGATACACTTAGCTGAAACTATATGGCCCAAAAATGACACTTCCCGAAGCCAAAAGTCACACTTACTTAACTTGGCAAACAACCGATGCTCTCTCAAAACTTGCAAAACCATCCGAAGATGCTCTTCATGCTCAGTCTCATCCTTGGAATACACCAGAATATTATCTATAAACACCACTACAAACCGGTCTAAGTATGGCCTAAACACTCTATTCATCAAATCCATGAATGCCGCTGGAGCATTAGTCAAACCAAACGGCATAACAAGGAACTCGTAGTGGCCATAACGAGTCCGAAATGCAGTCTTAACCACATCCTCATCGTTAACACGAAGCTGATAATACCCAGACCGAAGATCTATCTTGGAAAACACACCCGTACCACAAAGCTGATCAAACAAATCTTCAACTCTGGGCAACGGATACTTATTCTTTACTGTGACCTTATTAATCTGCTTGTAGTCAATACACATCCTCAAGGACCCATCCTTTTTCTTAACAAACAGAACTGGAGCTCCCCAAGGAGATATGCTGGGTCGAATGAACCCCTTATCCAATAGCTCTTGTAGTTGAGTTTTAAGTTCTCTCAACTCCACAGGAGCCATCCGATAAGGTGCTTTCGATACCGGTGTGGTACCCGGCATAATCTCTATAGCTAGCTCAACTTCCCTTTCAGGAGGCAAACCCAACAATTCACTCGGAAAAACATTACTAAACTCTCGGACAACAGGGATGTCCTCAATCCTAACTTGATCCCTCTTGGAATCCAAAACCACAGCCAGAAAAGCCTCACAGCCTTTTCTCATAAACCTCTTGGCTTGAATCGCAGAGATCACATTGTGCACGGAACTCGCACCCAAACCTCTAACAAACACTGGAGCTCGATTTCTATCCCGAAGCACGAAAGTCTTCCTATGACAATCAACCACGGCTCTATGTTTGCTCAACCAATCCATACCCAAAAACAAATCATACTCTCTGAAGGGCAACTCTATCAAATCCACAAGAAAACTCAACACCCTCAACCATCAACGGACAATTCCTATAAACTCTACTCACACTGACACTATGCCCTAACGGATTGGTCACACATATCTCATAGTCTAACTGTTCTACTACATGCAACTTATCAACAAACTTATGCGTGCACAAATATGAGTGTGTGGAACCAGGATCTATTAGAGCATATAATTCAGTGTCATGGAGTAGGAACTTACCAGCAATCACATCAGGGGCATCCTGCTCCTCTCTGGCTCTAACTGCATACGCTCTAGCTGCGACCGGTGGGGGACGCTCAACTGTCTCAGAACCAGCTCCATCTCTAGGTCGACCACCTCGACCCCTACCTCGACCTCTACCTCTCGCAGCCTGCGAAGCATTCGATCCAACTCTGCTAGCTCCTCCCTGAGGACCCGAGTCTTCACCCATCTGAGGGCAATTAGCCACACGGTGCTCGGTGCTCCCACACCTAAAGCACCCACCAGTGAGCCACCTACACTCACCCCGGTGAGCCTTTCCACAATTCTCACAAACTGGAATAGCATCAGACCGACCACCTCTACCAGAACCAGATATTGCGGCTGAACCTTGCCTTCTTCCTCTGGTAGCCGAACCAGCTGAAGATTCATCTTGCGGGTTCCTAGACCTCTTACCCGAAGATGAGGAAACACCACCTCTAGCAGAACTCCTGCACTGAGCTCTCTCTTTAATCAAAGATTCCGCCTTCTCTGCCCTCACAGCAGCCTCAGCAATCTGAAAATAACTTACCCTAGGTATACACATCAAAGAAACTAAAGCAATCTTCAAAGAATCATTCAACCCGGCTTCAAAGTGCTTGCATCTAAAATCATCCGTCATAACCCCACACGGAGCATAACGAGACAACCGATTAAACTCCTTCTCATAATCCGCAACCGACAAGGCCCTTTGCCTCAAACTCAGAAACTGCACCCATCTTGCGTCCTTATATGCCTGAGTCACATATTTCTTAGTGAACTACTCATCGAAGAAATCCCAAGTAACAGGATCAGGCATCTGAGGTTGCCTACACACCAACTCCCACCATTCATATGCTGGACCTTGAAGCAAAGCTACAGCACACTCAGCTTGCTGATCAGGAGGACACCTGACTTCCCTCAAAGCTCTCTTAACTTTATCAAGCCACTTCTCAGCTAACTCAGATTCATCAAGCCCAGTTCCATAAAAATCCTCAACACCGGCTCTTCTTAGACTCACTATCGGAGCTTTCGGGGCATTCACCCTTTCTAGAACCCGAGCCATGTCCTGGTGCAATCTGAACATTGCCTCAAAAGGCATGGCAGCGGCCTCGGGCTGGACCCTAGCACGTTGAGCCGACACCGAGACAGAGACAGACGGATCTACCGCTGGAGGGTTCACACTTTCAGCGGACTCCTCGAGCGCACCGTGAGCAGAATCAGAATTCATCTAACAACAAGAGGACAACCACATCAGCCAACACAGGCTTAGACATAGACATATGCACACATAACATCACATAAGCAATCACCCAGAAACGCCTAAACCAGAGCTCTGATACCACAACTTGTAACACCCCTTACCTATACTTAGGCGATCCAATCCGATAAGGAGTGAGATGCCGTAGGAGTAAAGGTGCCACCACACAGATACATAATATACATACATACATACGTACATACCTAAAATTAAGGGTAAATTAAAACTTTGCAACACTAATCATGGAAAAGCTGATCATGCATTAATATAATGAAAACATTACATTACTGTTCTGATCAACTGAAAGATACAACCGATAATTACAAATCCCAAAATACATATACAAAAGCGGAAGCTAATACATAACCATAATAAGAGAGTTCTATACAAAAAGAATCCTCAAGTACAAAAATAAAGCCGTACACTAAGACCCTGCTGTGTTGGCTTTGATGGCGACGATTCTCCCAAAAGCGATTCCTTCCGCACCTGCACTGGTAAACACACCGTGCTAAGCGATAAACGCTTAGTGGGGAAACACACATATAGCATAAGGACAACCATTCACAACGGTCGTCAAGGCAATTCACATGCGTACTTCATGTACAAACGATAATCATGGCATGACAATAATAATAACTCATGCTCACATACATAAAGCCATCCATCAGAAGATTCATAACAATAATCATATTCTCATAACAGATTACACTTTTCACCATTGAATCCATAAGGATTAACATATGTTTTCCCATATCACAATTCATACAAAACACCTGCTGACCGAGGGAGTGGATAACGAGTATACGGACAGTACTTTACGGGTACGAGCCGATACGGACAGTACATTACGGGTACGAGCCGATACGAATAATACTTTACGGGTACGAGCCGATAAAACAAATTTTCATTAAACTTTTACAAAACATTACAAAGGGGGATCTTAAACAAGATCCTTTCGGATAAGGGTTCGCGAGGAACCATTCGGGGACCTGATCGGGGTCCAAACAGAAACAAAAACTGCAGCAAAGACTCTATTAGGCATGCCTAACTATCCACTTACTAGACTCTAGCAGGTCATACATAAGCCAATCAATCCATTTCATAACTTCCAAAATCATCATCATAAAATGCACATAATCATAACATAGTTACACTTGCATATTATTTATAGAATACCAAGTATAAATCTCATAATTGCTAAAGAAAACTGAAGTTCAAGCCACACGCATTGAAAGAAAACTCATTCAGCATACCAGGGACTGTCACGATCGCGACAGAGACCAAAGTCTCTTCGCTGCGCGCACGCGACGAATTTCACAACCCCGAGGAGGACGGAAGGGCCAGGCTCTGTCGCGCTCGCGACAGAGGACAATTGGTGCTGTCGCGGGCTCTCGACAGATCGCGTGCTCACGATAGCACTTGGCCAACGATACGCTCTGTCGCGATCGCGACAGTCGTCGCGCTCGCGACAGAGAGTACACAACACTTTGCTGTCGTGGGCTCGCGACAGCGAGGCTCCCAACACCGCTCTCTGTCGCGATCGCGACAGCGTTGGGATTTTGAAAATCTGCAGAAATTTTGCAGATTTTCCTCTTCCAATTCCTCACCCAACATCACAAAACTCAATCAAGAGTCAATTACCTCAATTCCAGCCATGCAAAAGCATCAACAACCATAATACAACATTTATTAACAATAAACTTCATACGATCCATTAATTTACACATTCAATTTCAAGAATCAATCAAAAGCCCAATTTATGCATCAAACCACATCAATTCCAAAATCATCATAATTAACTCAAAAACTTGTATGATCCACATTCCAAAACAAAGACCCATGTCATACATACCATAACAAAAGCATATTTCAACTCAAATTTCTAGAAATCATCAAGAACACATTTACATGCAAAGATAAGAAATTCCCAAACCTCAAAAATCCTTTGCTCCTATTGCTTAGGTCCACTTGGCCTAACCTTCTCCTTACCCTTTGGTTCGCGAGGAGGTTCAACTAAGCACAAAACAACATAACACACAAACACAAAATCCAACTTCAAACCCAAATCCGAAAATAATAAAAAGAGAAGAAGATGGAGAACCAAATGAAGAAAAGAAGGATAAATGTAGTAGATTTACCTTTAAAATACTATGCAATGAACAATTTCCACCACTAGAGGCTTGAATCTAAGCTAGGGCACTTAAGAGAGTGCAAAGGAGGAAGAAGAAGAAGGAGAAGAAGAAGGAACGGGAAATGGGTTTCAAAATCTGATTTTTCCCCTTTTTCATCTTTTTCTCTTTCCCACTTTACACTTGTCAATCATCTAGTGGAGGAGATTACTCACTCACACCCTAACCTAGTGCACCACATGCACACAATGAGACACCCTAATAATGCATCCTACTCATGTATGAGAACAACACACAAAATTCTCCCAAAACATGCACACCCTACACAAGTGCAAATGCACACACACACACAATTAATCCTCTAGTGCATATCCTACTATGGTGCACTCAACCACACATGATGAAACTCTCATGAATACACACTACAATGGTGCGCTTGGGCACACACAATTCTGTCCCAACTAATTCACACCAAAGCACCATGCATGCACCCACATGCAAGAGAAACTCTTAAAATATGCAATATTACCAAAATGCCCTTATTATACAAAACTTATGCAAATGCACACACAAACATATGTGGCTCATTCAACTAGGGAGCAAACGGGATGTGACAACTCTCCCCTACTAACAAGAATTTCGTCCTCGAAATTCTCACCTGAACTGAATAATTGCGGGTACTGCAATCTCATCGACTCCTCCGGCTCCCAAGTTGTTTCTTCAACCCCATGGCGAATCCACATAACCTTGACCAAAGGAATCTGTTTATTCCTTAATTGTCTTACTTCCCGAGCTAGGATAGCTCTAGGCTCCTCATCGTAGGAAAAATCTGACTGCACTTGAACTTCTTGAACCGACAACACATGGGATGGATCCGATCTATACCGACGGAGCATCGAAACGTGAAACATATCATGAAGCTTCGACAATTCCATCGGCAAAGCTAATCTGTACGCCACTGGACCAACTCTTGCCAACACCTCATATGGACCAATAAAGCGAGGACTAAGCTTTCCTTTCTTTCCAAATCGAAGCACTTTTCTCCAAGGAGACACTTTAAGAAAAACCTTGTCCCCAACTTCAAACTGTACATCCTTTCTCTTCACTGCATTTAAAACACCAATTGGCATGTCACCCTATAGATTAGTCTTTGGCAAAGCATGTCATTTGCTCATTGAGTTAGACCATAAGGCCTTTTTGGCAATTAGAGCTTTAAATTATGATCTCAAGGAGGTTGGTATTAAGAGACAGTTGTAATTGAATGAACTTGATGAGTTATGCCTTAGTTCCTATGAAAGTGCACAAATATATAAAGAGAGAACTAAAAAATGGCGTGATGCACATATTAGGTGTAAGAGTTTTAAAGTGGGAGACAAGGTATTTTTGTTTAATTCAAGGTTGAAGTTGTTTCCCGGAAAACTTAGGTCTAAATGGAGTGGGCCATTTGAGGTGACTCGTATTTTTGATCATGGTTACTTGGAGCTTAAAAATAGTAAAGGAGAGCTATTTAAATCTATTGATTAAAGGTGTAAGGTGTATCTAGATGGCATTTTTTAGGGTAGAGAGGTCTTCTGTATCTCTCTACATTTGGGTTGAAGGTTATTTGAACTATTTTTGTATTTTGTATTTTTTTCATTTATAAGTTATTTTGGTGTTGTTAATTGTTTTTCATTTTAGTAATTTGGATTAGAGTGTTACTAACACAGTTTATTCTTGTTCTACAGGTTAAATTTGTAAGTAGGTCTATTCATATAAGTTTAAATATAGGGTTTCCTGTTCAAAACATAATTTGTATTGTAATTTTTATTTCTGTCGCGAGCGTGACTGTAGACACAGGGTCCCGAGGCATTCCAAGATAAGGATTACCCAATGATGAAAACAATGACCGATTTATCGGCAATAAAGTGAGAATCGATCATTCCCCTTGTCATGTTCTTATATCCGTAACAAAATACTTTGAAATTTTATTTACTTATACCTATTTTGGTTTTGTTGTGTTTTTTTTATTTCTCATTTAATATTTTATTTTTATTTTTATTTTTGGGAGGAAATGTTTTTTTGTGGCTTCGCATGCGGTGTGAGGTTGTAACGTGGGTGCGATATACTGATGTGTGACTCCGCCTGGGCCCGTGATGCACGCCCGAACGAGCAACACCCGAACATGGGGCGCACGAGGCATGCCCCAGCGGGCGATGCCCAGACATGGGGTGCACGACATGCACCCAGCAGGTGTTGCTCGCACATAGAGCGCATGACGTGCGGCCACCCACTTGCGGGCAGTCTCCCTCCTGTCCCTTTCCCACCTACAAAATCTGGTCTTGGAAAGATTTTGAAGACTATGTTTTTTCAGTTTTCAGGGATTTTTGGGGGAAGAGCAATGGAAAGGCGGTTTTGTCCCTTCCCTTTTTGAGAAGAAAGTGGAAAATAAAGAAGAAATAATTCTCATTTGGAAGGGGGACTTTTTCAGAGAGAGGGGGTTTTGGAGAGAAGAAAAATCTTTTAGTTCTTTGAAATCTCTTCCTTCAATTTTCTTAAACCTAGAAAAACATTTGAGGTTTGAACTTAGCTTGAGATAGGGAAATCTATTCCCTTATCTTGGGTTTATTAGGGTTTAGGGTTTAGTATTATTATTCTTGTTATTACTACTTTTATTATTATTATTATTATTATTATTATTATTATTATTATTATTATTATTATTATTATTATTATTATTATTATTATTATTATTATTATTATTATTACCACTGTTGCTATTGTTGTCATTATTATTAATATTATCATTATTATTACTAGTGTTTTTATTGTCATTGTCAGTATGTTCGTGTGGTGTTATTGCATGGTTTCTTATCACTATTATTGTTGTTATCATACTCTTGCATGATTATTTTGTTAATTTCCTTTTGCATACGAGTTATTTGCATATTTAAATCAATGTGTGTAGCATGACCCATTTTACTTGCTACTTGTGTGTTAATGTTATTTCACATTCACGTTATTTTCATGCTTATTTGCTTGATTTCAGAATTATTACTAATTTTTCTATTGTTGTTTTTGTTGTATGGGTGAAATGTGTCGTTTGCTTGTTGAGCGTCATCATGACCGAATGGAGGGGTCACGACACATAGGAGGCTATGCCAATTTGGTGAGACCTTACCAATCCTTTACTTGCATGTTCATGTTGTTATCGTAAATAAAATAGTTTTATTTTGTACGTAAAAAATCACAAAAATATTTTTATGATTAAATTGGGATTTTTACTAATAAATTGGGACTAATGTTCCAGATTTTAGCGAAGTAATGCAAAATATCACGAATTAAAATGAAGAGATAAATTTTCTAAAATTGGGATCACTCATCCCGGTTTTCAAGCCAATAGCCGAAATAACTCTTCGATCCCTCTTTAAGTGAGCATGAAGGAAACAATGTTCCCAAACCGAATAACAATCCCGATTTATGTATATCTCCTTTTTTGATTAATTTTGCTTGATTGTTTAACTTTATGTTTATATATATCTTATTGGCCTTGTAATTAATTATTCTTGGGGCAATTTTATTTAGTTTTTCCTTTCATTTGGGGGATTGTATTCGTCCCAGTTTCTCCTTTTGTAAATGGCATGGCTTTGTGTGTTTACCGCTTTATTTACCGCTTTATTCACTGCTTTATATATAGCTTTTATTTACCGCTTTCTTAATGCTTATAATACACCTTTAATAAATTGCATTAATTGTATGAGAGGAGAGATAGAATTTTCTAATCTAAAAACTTACTTATAATTAACAAAGGCATAAATAAGAGTGAAGTTCCGAACACCTTCTCTAGTTTAAGTGTAAGCACCGTGTCCCGAGGTAGTCTAGATCAGAGATTACCCAATGAAGAAATCGATGCCCGAGTTCGAATGAACGGTTGAGATTCAGGGATTTCGGCCCTCTAGATTCACGAGAAATATGTTTTCTTTATTTACGACTAAGAGAAAAAAAGAGAATTGGGAGTTTTAAGGTAAAAAATGGAAGTTTACCTCCATCGGCGGCCAGCCCGTCGATAGCGGTATGCCCGTCGCTCGACGGAGAGCCCCGATGCCCGTCCGTGGTCCTCCGACGCCTGTTGGTAGAATCCGATTTCCTATAGGAAAATGGATTTAACCGACGCCCGTCTGTAGGCTTCAGACGTCCATCGGTTGCATCCTGTTTCCAACAGGAAATAGGATTCAGCCGACGCCCGTCGGTAATTCAAAGCCCATAAAAAGCTATTTTTCATCCGTTTTTGGGGTTGGCTAGTTGGACGGATTTGCATATTTTTCTACCTAAAAACACATTTTCCAGCATTCTTTTTTTTATCTCAAGATTTCTCCATTCTATTTTAATTTTGTGAATCAAAATTAATTCAAAGGAGCTAAAATTGATTAGTTTCTAAGAATTTTGATTCCAACATTTGTGCATTTCATGAAAACCAAGAAAGAAAAATCCAAATTCTTCTTTTCTTGATTTTTACCCATTTCTCGTGAAGCGTGCAGGATCCGAATCATCAAGAATCCTCTCGAAAGGTAAAATCCGAGGGTAAATATTCTGGACACGTATTTCATTTAGTTCATTTTAATTATTTTCCTTTTTTGGGATTTTTGTGTTGAAAAATTATTTTATTTGAAAAAATTTAGTTTTTACTGTTTTTTTGGAAAAATAGAAGTGACTGATGGGTTATAAGGTCACCGACGCTCGTCGCTCGATTGAGCGATGACGCGTATGTGATGCGTTATTGCCCGCCGATCATCCCAGGATATGCCCGTCTCTCGGATGAACGACGGCATGCCAATCTGTCTGTCACTTCCAGCGATGCCTGTCTGTCATTCGTTAGTGGCTGTCCCTGGGTTGTGTTTGCAATTTTCAAAGCCTTTTCCTCATTTGCTTTCTATTATTTATTTCTTTTATCTCTAAATCTTTTCTCTTCTGCCTTTTATCAATAGTTTTATCCTTATTATTTTAGTTCTGCATTTTAACCTTTATTTTCATTAATATTTATTAATGTTTTGTTTTTTATATTAACATTATTGATTATTTTGTGAGATTATTTTTATGTCTTTGGGATAATTTGGAGCTTAAGAGGAGTTTTGTCATGGGAGACTCCATTTGGTTTACCTCTTTATCCTTTATTTATTTATTTATTTGCTTATTTAATAATTTATTTATTCATTTTTTATTGATTATTTTGTGCTCACAATGAATCGTTTTGTTCCGCTTTAAATAAGAACGGATAAATATTTTATAGTAAATAAAATTGGGATTTTTTTTAAACTCAAGGATCCAACGTCCTAATTTCCATCTAATAAAAACATCACGATAAAAACTAGTTTCTTTTATAATAAGTGCATGTGAGGACCAAAGTCCTCAAAACAAATGAATTCCCCGTTTTATGTATGTACCGTACTTTTACAAATGGGAGTTGTATTCCGCTCCTAGTGTTATTATATTTATCTTTATAGTCCTTTTTTGTTACATTTTATTTATTTATTTATTCATTATGCTTTTGATGTGAATAAGTGCACTTTTAATTGAATTACATCATGTGGAGAGATAGCAAATTAATAAATTCAAAATCTAATCGTAAAATTAATCAAGGTAGAAATAGATGAGAAGTCCTGAACCCAGCTCTGGTCTTTGGGCTCAACGAGGCGACAGGTATCCGATCACTCATTGGAACCTCCAAGACACCTCTTATGTCCCGCCAAAAGACTAAATGAACAATCCTAGGCTCCATAGGGTTAGAGGGTCATTCCCAATGTTCTATTGGGGTGTTCACCTCCAAGACCCCTTTGGTTTGCCCAAGATGGATAAAAGCGCCTTCTTAGGCTCACTGAGGCAAGATGAACTTTCCCAACATTTTGTTGGGTGGCAACTCCATGAAACCTCCTTGTTGCTTAAAATAGACACACTTGTAAATACCTTACAAGTTGTCAACGGACCTTCATTTTGCTCGATCGCCCTTAAGCGAGCGGTAAAGGGGCGCCCACAGGGGTCCGGCGTGCGTCACATTAAGACCCCAAGGTTAGATGACCTTTCCCAATTTCTTGTAAATTGGGTGGCAACTCCAAAATATCTCAAAGGTGCTTAAAGGTTTTATAGGACTAGATGGCCTTCCCCAATGTCCTATTGGGTGGGGATTCCAAAATGTGCCATGTTACCTAAGATCAAATAATGCAAACCAATCCCTCGAGCCCTAAAAGTGGGCCATTCGGGGGCCTTCCTGATTCGACGTGCCTCATAAGGACATATGTCGTGGGCGCGATAGATCGAGGGAGTTATTGATGTTTACCTCTGTCATGAGCACGCTTGTTTTCACTAGTACAATTTATATCTGTCGCGAGCGCAATGAAGTGCAAAATTCGAATTTTACATGGGAAATCTAACCGTTGCAACTTAAATTCCCACCCGATATAAATAATTTTTGTGCCCTAATTCCCTCATTTTCACTATGTTTTCAGTTTCCCTCTAGTTTTTTTCATTTTCTCTCTAACTTCTTCTTCTTCTTTTGTTTTTCTGGGTTCTTGCTTCTTTATTCTTGCTATGATTTTACTCTATTTTTGCTATGCTTTTCACCATGGTATGTATGAAGACAATGGCAAATAAGAGAACGGGGAAGAAAGCTGCTGCTGGATCTTCATCACAAAGCCAAGATTCCACTTACTTGCAAAATAGGTATGAGTGTCCTTTTCCTCTATTGTCTAATGAAGAGGGTCAGAAATTTTAAGCTTTTTCTAGAAAATCCATTGTAGGTACTTGGAATTTTTATTTTGAATTACTTAAGACATTGGAATTTGAGAATGATATTAACAAATACTTGAAGTGCATGAAACGGGAAAAATTTCTTACCTTGGCTTTGCCTATTCGTAGGAATTGGGCTTTAGAATTCTTTATTGCTTTATCTTATATTGATGACGAATGGACTAGCATGCAATTTAGGCATAATGGTACAGACTATGTATTTGGTTTTGATGACATGCATACTTGGTTTAGGTTTCCATTGAATGGTAAACAATTTATTCCCCAACACTTCATTGCACATGACACTTGGAAAAAATTGACAGGTATTTCTCATTTTGACACTAAGAACTCTTCCAATCGTTTAATTAAAAAAGAGGCTATGTTGTTATTGCACAAATATTTATGCCATGCTATGTTTGGTAGAGTTGGGAGTAATAAAGTCTAAGTGAAAGATTTAATTGTATTGTCCCTTGTTCTAAGCAAGCAAATGCCCTATTCTATATGCTTTATTTTCGATGGATTGTATAATGCTTCAGTTGCTAAGACTAAGTCCATTGCCATGGGGCATATGGTTATAGGGATTATTCTAGGGTGTTTAGGGCAATTGTCTATTTTTATGCCTGATGAGGATGAGAAAATTTCAATGCTTGATGTTGTGTTTTTGAGAAATTCTAATTTGATTAAAAGAGGAGGTTGGCCTCCAGTATTTTTTTCTATTGATGAGCGTACCTAGAAATCTGGCATGGACAAAGGCAATGGCCTTGCTACTTCTATAGCTGCTGAGGATAGTGACTAATCTAATGATGAAGATGCTGATGTTGGGGAGTCAGATTCTTATACTGGTGAGGGTAGCAGTGCTGCGGGTTAGAAACATATGTTAACTTAGATGGATACGATGGGGGAGGCAAATCGAGCTATGGTAGTAAAGGTGGATTCCATGGAGGCCACAATGAAGGAAATGCACAAGAGCTGTAAGAGCTTGAGTATGAAGCTGCTATCTTTGTTCAAGAAACAAAACGTGGAATTCAGCCCTTCTCCTTTGGATTCTCAAAGTGAATCATTTTAAGGACAATTCTTTTTACTATTTTATGGTTATATTTCTGTTTGTTTTGAGTTTCTTGTTCGTTTGTTTTTTTTTTTGTGTTTGTAATTTTTATTCTTACATAATGAGGACATTGTGTCCTTTAAGTGTGGGGAAGAGTTTATGTTAGTTGTGTTAGTATTATGTTAGTTGGGTTTTTGTGTTTGTTATGGAGCTTTTGTCTTCTAATGAATACTTAGTGACATATATGAGGAAAACTTCATATTAGAATTTTGAGTCTAGTTGATGAAATCCTTACGTAATATTAAGGGTCCCTTCTTTTGGTATGAGTGTGCTTCTATGGATAGGCATGGTTAAGTAAAGTACTTTAGTGTGTGTTACTCTTAAGCTATGTCTCTTTATGCATGTTCTTTGGGTTGGTTAAGCGTGGCATAGTGTAGAGTTGTTTTATCTTTTAACTTGGTGAGTTTTGATCCTGAATTATGATATTATTTCTTGATGAGATATTTCCTCTTATGATATTTACTCTAGAACTTGTGTTGAGTAAGCTTTGAGACTACATTTAGTATGTGATATGCATGAAAAGTGATAAGGGCATTTAGAATAACCTAATTTAGCTTGCTTAAATAGCTAACCTTTCTGACTTTAGGTAGCCCATTTTGAGCTTTTAACCATTTATTGATTAATGAGCCTATTTTTAGCCTTTATTCACTTTTTGTACATTAAACTTTTCTTTTGACACCTTGATGTGGGAAATGTAGTATTGCTTTGACATGTGAGACAAAATTTTTCTTAGTTGTAAGCATGGTGTTAGTTTAGATCCCTTGAAGTTACAAGTTCACTAGAATTGTAAAAAGAGAAAAAAAATGAAATAAGAAAAACATAAGACTAAACTAGTTTACTTGGAAAATTAAAAAAAAAAAAGAAAAGAAAAAGCGATGAACTAGTTGTGATGGAAACTAGAATCACAAATGGAAGAAGTAAATTTTTGAATAAAAATACAAGCATTAGTGGAAAAAGTGGATATTAAAAAGGGGATTTGAGTTTGAAGTTAGACATCTTTTGTATCATGCTAAGTATTTGCTTGTAAATATCATATATTTTAGGTAATTGCTTCATTTTTCCACATGAATGAGCTACTTAACCAAATTATCCTACCCTTTACCTAAGCCAAGTTACAACCTTTTATAAGACCCTTTTGATTTTGTGAATTATTTTGTGCTAGTGGTGGAGATTTGTTTTGCTTAACACATGCTTGTGGTATGCAGTGGTGTATGAAGAAATATGAGTGAAACACTAGCAACTAAACACTTGAGTCGTGTGAGGCAAATCTTATGAGTGTGTGACTCCGCACTTTGTGACATTTGCCATGCTAGAATACATGTTGTAAGAAATGTGGTTTTTGAGAAATTTACATTCTCATGTTTATCTAATTAATTGTACATGAATATTAAACCTAGTGGATCCATGATATTGCTTTGGCATTTATTGACACAGGCTGATAATTGTAAGAGGAGGGTTCTTTCATTTGTCGTTTAAGTGTGATCCATAAGTATGAGGAGCTTTATCCATGCATGTTTGTTTGTTTATTTTAGTTGTTTGTTTTAGTGTCCTTGCATTTTAAATTTTTCTTGGGGACATGAAAAGCTTTAAGTGTGGGGAATTGATGTGTGTTGATTTATATGTGTTAAATTAGTGTTTTAGGTCTGAGTATGTCAAGCAAAAATTTAATTTTGAGTTAATGTGCTTGTGAAACATGGTATCTTTAATGTTTTTTATGTGTTTTATCGTGTAGGAGTAAAAGGGAAAAAAATAGGGAGAAATATGTTTTAATATAAGCCTAAAAGAGGGCACTGTTGCGGGCGTGAAGGATGTCGCGAGTGCGAAAAAACAAGGAAAGAGGAGCGTGACAAAACAAGGAAAGAGGAAGGGAGTTAAAGCCAGGAGAAAAGTCAACCAAGTGAAGATCCATGTTCTGTCGCGAGCGCGACAGTGATGGCCGTTGGAGCAGTTATTTCTGAAGGGTCACTTGAAGAGTTAGGACTATTACCAAGGTTTACAACCTTTTAGAGAGGCACTTCAAGGGGCACAAGTGTTGAAGACATATTTATAAGATTCAGTTTGACAAATACATATAGAGTTTTCAACTTAAGAATTTCTGTAAGTTAGGAAGAACAATTACTATTAGTTGTAAATTCTTAAGTACATTTTGATGTTTTGAGAAGAAGGCAAAAAGCAAAGGAGAAGATTATATTTTTTAAGAGAAAAAGGGTTGAGAGATCTCCTTATTCACCTTCTAACTTTTGCTTCTTCTTTATAAATATTTAATGATGTCTTTAGGAACTTGAACAATTTATGTTGTATTTTGTTATTCACATCAATATAAGTATTCTTGTTTGCAGAATTTTCTGTTGGTATTTTATGAATGATTATAATAACTAAGAATTTAGTCGAGAGATAGATTCCTACTTAAAGCTAATAGAATTTCATCATTAAAGCATTTCTTGAGAGATCGGGATGTTAGATGATTGCTATAGGTTGTTAATTAATCCTGAAATATGCATGTATAATTAACTAGTTCATTAACGAGAGCTAAGAGTTAGAATTATAAGTACATATTTTAGGCACACTAATTCATGTCGAGAGAATGAATTGGAATATTAATCCAACTTGGCTTGCATGACAAGGTTACATTAACAAGCAAAAAGAATAACTTCAAGTTTTATCAACTAATAACTTATAATCATTAATCCTACTTGTCTTCTTTGATCATTATTAATTAGGTTTAGTTAATATTTAATTTAGCATTCCACTAGTAGTTTAGTTTCATCACCAGAATTATTGAACATTGTAAACAAAATTAAAATCGAGTAGTAATAGGGAGTAATAATCAGTCTACTGTGTTCGTGGGAATGATATCTTAAGTATTATAAACGGTAAATCATGCGGTTGCGAATTTAGCACAACACCCAGACAATAGGGATGGTGGCCCAGATACGGGATCATCTAGATGAGTACAGATTGCTAACAGTGGCGGAGACTAGATGCCTCTTCCACCTCCCTCCACTCTCGCCAGTCGAGGATATTCAGGACCAGCCCTAGGAGGAGCAGCAGCCACCACAGTAGCCAGAAAAGCAGCAGCCTCACACCCTTTTGGACATGGATTTAGGGATAGACTTGGATGATCTGCTACGCACTCCAGCGTCCCAGCGGGCTCAGAGCCTCATGCCACCATCGCCATAGATCTAGTGTTCTGAGGCTTGCTAGGCTAGGAGGTTCCATACTTATAGCCGACTGGGGCATATGGGGGCATCTACATCCATAGCTCCTCCACCACTAGTGCCTCAGCCAGAGCTGTCATGGCCTAGTCCACCATCACCTTCTCAGCCGGCACATTAGGAGATTATTGTAGACATGACTACTACCCTCACCGCCATGGAGTGACAGATGGAAGAGAGGGATAGGTTGCTGGGTGAGTGCCTATGTAACACCCCCTAACCACACGTAGAATCTTACTACGATGGCTGTGGAGTGTCACAACACTATCACATGCGCATAGAACAGTATTCAGTGCAAGGTTTAGAAATAATAAATTTCTTTAACGGGCAATGTTCAATTGCATTATGGTAATTCATGCATTAAATTACAGAACTCTTATAGTCTTATTACAGTTTGTACTTTACAAAAATACAAGTTATGCTGTAAAATATTTGTTCTCATTAACATGTCAATTACAAATACACATTCCATCCTAGTACAAAAAGATCTACATAAACAGCAGATTCCTAATGTGTTGGATGTTGGCGATGCAGGACTGCCTTCCAAAAGCTCTATCTTCAGAAACCTACATGGATAAAGCATCCATGCTAAGCGATAACGCTTAGTGGGGAACCATAACATAACATTTTTATACAAAACAATCATTTGATCAAGTCCCATCATGCCTTGATTAACACATATACATAATATATGTCTTTCTTATCGAAGCAATAATAAGTCATTATACATATACGTCCCATACTCAAGTTCTCTTATAGTATAATTCTTGCATCATGCATAAACTTACATTGCTATATTCACAACATAACATTCATTCTAAACTCTGTTTTCATCACTTTTAGAAATGAATAATGATATGTTACCATGCACATAGGAATACCTCTTTCACATATATATCTGAACACACATACACTTTGGAATCAACTTAATATAAACATAGCATATCACACATCTTAGTTTACTCATAGCCTTACTAATGAGTCATGTTCATATGGCTATATCACAAGTCAAATTTTAACGCATCGTATTCACATTTCCAATAATATAACATTCTTTTAAAATGCTAAATATTATCATTAACCTTGCTTGTAATTAATAGACAAGCACATAAAGTCATGCTTTTACAAACATGCTATGATAATATAACATATCCACAACTTATTACAATTATAGCACATTACGCATCGCAATTTACGTGTGTGCGTGTATATATATATATATATATATATATATATATATATATCCATATGCATTCATATGAATGAATCATATAAATGCATCTCATGTCAAACTATGTAACTTTGTATTCATATTCTCATCTTTAAAACTTTCCTTCAAATGACCATATAATTATTATTAATCTTTCTTTGCCTTGCCTGCAACTCAAAGATGTGGATAACGGGTATCGCATTGGTACCCAAAGCGTACAGTTATCACATTGGTATCTATGGATATATACCCAACATTCGCATTGGTGCCCTAAGGTACAAAAATATCAACATTATCAATAATTTCGCATTGAAGAATCCAATAAGGATTCAAATCGCATTGTGATTCCAAAGGAATCGGACGTATTGGGTTGCAGCACTTAGACCCTGTAGGCATGCCTATCTATCCACTACTTGACTAGTAGGCTAATTATTATTTCTAGTTATCTGTCTATCATTCACAATTCACATTGTTCATATAGTCATATGAAATAGATCATAGTGCATAATAGCTCACATATGTTTGTAAGCATACAATCATGTTCACATTCTTTTCCAAAGTACACATTCACATAGCTCATAATCATTTCACAAGTCTATATGATGTTGATACACTATTATAGATTCCATTCCATATCATCATACCACATTAAACAATGATATTTAAAGAATTACTCTTCATTCATATGCCTCACGGTGACAACCATTTGGTTGTGACCGAGACATAGATAATTATCAAAACATAATGCATTTCGTGCATACCTCACACTTCATCATTCGATTCATATCAATTATTTATACATATATATATGTATATAGTCATACACTCACCTATTTTTCCACATTTTTGGTCTTCAAAGTAACTAATAAGCTCAAGGCCATAAATCACATTAATCAATATCTTATATATAATCACTCATATATCCACAAAAACTAGTATAACATCAACAAAATCAATTTAACGTCTACATATTTGGATATTCCGTAATAATAATTGGTATGTCAAATTTACATGTGTTCATTACAAAAATTAGGTCATACTCTTACATATCTCATTCATTTCAATCATGCCCATATTTCCATCATATACAGTCCAACCTCATTATACACCTATATATGGTTTATATTCACATTAGCAAACACATTTCATTTGATATCCTTCTTATGTGTATAACTTAATCTCAACTCATAATTATGCATACTTGTTCATATTTTACATGCTCATATGGATTAAGGTATTATAATTCTCAATAATGTCATTAAACTTGATTGAATTCTATTTCATACAACTATACATTATTACTTTAATAGTTTGCTATTAACCTTAATCATAGTCATGTGTATTTTCCAAGTGATAATTATTCTTATACTCATTTTATCATCCTAAACATGCATCGAATAGATACTAGAAAGTTTCGGTGCGATACGGGTTCAATTCAAGAAGAAAAACACATAAAATAGTCAAAATAGAAGGGGTTACGGTGGCAATGACTTTGTTGTGATCGTGAGGTCCAAAAATAAGCTTTCTGCCTTCTCTAGGCATTGGTCATAGTGGCAATGAATTGGTTTTCACCGTGACATACCAAAATTTAGCAAAACTGAAGCAGAATCTCAAGACTGCTTCACTACCCAATTTTGCAAAGCCTATAACAACGCCTAAAAAACATTTTTAGACAAAACTCCCTTCTTAAAATATTTTCCCTAGGATGTTAAGTTTCAAATGTAACAACTTCCAGGTCATTTGGACGTCTAAAACCTTAGATATGAGCTATACAACCTGAACTGCTCAAATGAGCCAGTCAAAGTAGAGACACCTCTGTTTTGGCCACTTTTGGGATAGTTAGAGCTAGCATTAGGTCAACCAAATTTCTCAGAAATTTATAGGTGTGGATCTTAGATTTCAGTTCCAATTTGAAGCAACCAATTTGCATCACTATGGCTCGATCTATGGGCAAGATATTAACCAAAGGTCAAGAGAGACCTACACAGAACTTACCCTACAGGTACATTTTTTTGTATTTCATACACATGACTTCTAAACTAACTTCAATGGATTTTTTAACCAACATTCTCTACTAATCATTTACTCATTTATGAGATAAATTCCAATTGAAACAACTTAGATAGCATTTATACTCAAATTCAAGGAGTTATGGTCTAGGGAGAATGACTTGTCCCAAAACCGTCCTATAGAGATTCTAACTTCACTTATATGTAATTTTGGAGACTTTAAAGTCCCCCAATCAGCAAGACTATTTCTACAACATTTAAAGACATATAATTCACGGATTCAACCCAGTTAATCTCATCCAATTTAGAGATATAAAACTCATTTTACAGCAAAAATAGTTCACATGGGTCAGAACAGACCTCAAAGGCCATTTGACACAATCAATACTCACATCCCTGAAATTAAGGTTCATATTTTGGTCACTATACTATACTCAGTCAACATCACTTTCATAATAAATTCAAGCTACACATTCCTAACCCAATCATGCATACCATACCACTCACAATTTCTCAGCTAATTCATTTGCTCACAAAATACAGCAATTCCACAATTCATCTAAGATTAAGGTTCAAACGAGGTCAATTTGATACATAGTTTTCACTATAACTTAATATGTTCATTTCATCAATTCAATATATCCCATAACATAATTTGCACATTTAAACACACAATCTATCAATTAGCATGCACAAATCAGTTTGTTCCCAAACCTGTTCTCTTATGCTCTAAAAGCTCACTTGCCACAAGGTTTTCTAACTTTTTCTTTACCCTTAGCTTGCTGGATTCTACCACTACAACCATCATCTCAATCCAGAAATGAAAACAAGGGTTTAATACCAATTCAATCTCAATTTCAAAAGTGAGAAGGAGGAGAAGAAGATGAAGAACTAGAGTTGCTTACCTTACATAAGAACACAATTCAACTATAATCAACCCACGGAAATCTACTAGCAAAACTTTGATGAACTTAAGCTACATATGTAAAAATAGAATGGAAAAGGAAGAGAAAATGGGACTTCAATAGGACCGAACAAATGAGAACACAATGGACAAATTTTGCCTTCTCCACTCACTTATATTGTATGTGGAAGGTGTGTTAGCAAGGCCAGCAATCAACACTTGGATTCCACTATGGATTCCCTAATCAAGTTTCAATCTAATCCCCATGATTAATTAGTGCTAATTAATCCACCTTTAACTTAGGCATGCATAACTACTTTTCAGCCACCAAACTAAATTCTTTTATTCAATTAAGTCTTCTCTTCCAATTACTTTTAAATACAAATTTAGCAAACTCAAATTATGTACACCCAATTACCCCAATTAGGTCAACTTACAACTAGGGTATAATTCGGGCAATTATAGCCTAGATCGCCAGGAGAGGCTGATTGAGTAGCTGAGGTAAGGGCTGAGCGCTTTGTTGGCAGCAACAGCTTAGAGGATTGATGAGGCTGTGCAGATGGCTGACAAATCGGTCACTTCTATTTGGTTTTTGGTGGAGGTGTTATTGGCTTCTATACCGACTATAGCTGGGTCCATTAGGGGGATGGCTGGGGGGTTAGATGGAGGCTACATTGACTGGGATTAGAGATGCCTCCAAGTATTAGAGCTTAGAGCAGACACAGGCTTTCATAGGGTTAGCCAAGGTGATCAGTGAGGTCTTAGGCTACTTCAGGACATGCACTCTGCCCTTCCTAGATAGGTACGCCCGAGTCCAATTTCAGTAGGCCCATCGAGCAGAGCAGCCGATAGCACCACCAACTCCACTAGCGGTTATCATCCCTTCGTAACCAGCCACAAGAATCGGGTCATCGACATTTAGGGGTTAGTCCTTCTCCTTCAGAACGGGATCATTAGCATTTAGGGGTTAGCCCCCCTTATCCAGAGTCGGACCATCTGCCTCTAGGGCCGGACCATCCTCATCTAGTTCTCAGCTAATTCATCTATTCGATAGTGATGAGGATCTAGAGGAGCCTTCAGATTACTCCCCTCCGTCGTGCATATTCAAGGAGATTTTGTATATGTATTTGTTGATGTACAAACTCTGCATATTATTTAGTGAAATTTAGATTTTTTTTTTAGAATTTATTTCATTTTAGTGATATGTATATTCTTGTTAAAATTTCATTTTTTTGCTTCAAAGCACTTGATGCATTAAAATAATGGAATAAAAGAAAATAGGAAAAAGAAAGAACAAGAAAGATAAATGATAAACGACAATAAAATAAAATAAAAGATGTAGAACTTATGCTTTTAAAGGATCCAGTTGGTGTAATAAATTAACAAGGTTCTTTGAAATTACAGGAAATGTATTCAATGCAAGCCCGATGGTGGTTACCAAGATATCAAATGAGTTGCAAGTAGAATATGCTTATAGCTAATGACACGAAAGTCAAATTCATCATTAGAGGAGAGTCCTCTACAAACTGAGTTGCAAGTAGAATATACTTATAGCTCATGATAAGAAAGTTAGATTCATCATCAAAAGAGAGCCGTTGGCAAAATGAGTTGCAAGTAGAATATGCTTATAACTCGCTACACAAAAGTCAGATTCATCATCAGTATAGAGCCTCCTGCAATATGAGTTGTAAGTAGAGTATGCTTATAACTCATGACACGAAAGTCAAATTCATCATCAGAGGAGAATCCTCTGCAAAATAAGTTGTAGGTAGAATACGCTTACAGCTCACGACACGAAAGTCAAATTCAGCATCAGAGGAGAGTCTTCTGCAAAATGAGTTATAAGTAGAATATGCTTATGGCTCACGACACAAAGGTTCAAGTCATCATAGCTTAGTGGCATTTAATTATAAGCTACATAGAGGAGAGTCCTCTGCAAGTTAAGTTGTAAGTGGAATATGCTTACAACTCAATAGTGACCATCATATTCCCTGTTGACTCGATGGTGGTTAGCAAGCATATACCGTGCAGGCCCAATGGTGGTCAGTGAAATAGCTGCAGTATATCTGGTGAGTTGTGGTAGAATATGCTCACAACTTGGCAGCGACAATCATATGCAAGGCAGACCCGATGGTGGTTAGCTATTATATGCCTAGAAAGATTAACAAAAGCCTTCAGAGCGAAGTGTTCAAATTGGCTTAGTAGTGACAATCATAAGCCACCTTTCATGATCTTTAACACAACAAAAGTTAAAGAATGCCTCAGGTATGTGATCCTTTCCTTCTTCTCTTAATTTTTGCTCATCTAGACACTAGTGCGCTAGTATCCCCAAAATTGGGGGCAACTGTAGACACCGGGTCCCGAGGTAGCCTAGATCAGAGTTACCCGATGAAGATAGTAGTACCTGTTCCACAAGAGAAGGAGTGAAGTCATAGGCTATCCCCCTTTGAATTCGAAAATTTTAGGGATATTGATGACTAAAAATCCTTAAGATTTCTCTTTTGCTTCGAAATGGGCCTTTTTGTTTAAGGGTTTGCCTTTTTAATGTGAGCGACACCCGTCGGTGGGCCAGTGATGCCCATTGCTCGTACTTGAGGGGCGCCTGTCCCTCGCACGAGCGGCGCCAGTCACTCGCGCAAGTGGCGCCCGTCGCTCGTGCCTATACCTTATGTGGGTGCCCGCTGCTCAAAAGTCGGCATTGCCCTCATGGCCGATGCCCATCGGTCGTGACCTGGAGACATTTTTGTGGATAAAATTGTATTTTCTTAATGTTTATCCTTAAGATAAATATCAAAGATTTGATTTTATCTTATAAAATCTAATTTAAATTCAAAAAGATTTGAATTTATCTCCAAATCTAATTTGAATTTAAAAATATTTGATTTTATCTTCTAAAATCTTATTTGAATTCAAAAAGATTTAATTTTATCCTCTAAAATCTAATTTGAATTCAAATAGATTTGATATCTATCTCTAAGGATAATTTCAATTTTAAAAAGATTTCAATTTCTTATCCTTATCTTCAGTTAGCTTATAAATAGTAGGCTGAGGGTCAAGGTTTGGGGTTGGCAATTTTTTAGATTTTTGAAAGCAAAGGATCTTTTCGAATATCGATATTTTTTTACTCTTTGGAAAATGAATTAAGAAGAACTCGAGAAAGTGAAAACAATTTTCTTCTCTCGATCTATCCTTTTCAGAGTCGAAATTGTTCATAAAAGACAAAACTGAAATCGAGAAAAAGAAATAAATTCTTTTCTCTTGATTTACTTTTTGAAAATTTTCAATTGCTTGATAAAAATAATTTTATGGGAGAAGTTGTAGAATTCAAGGGAGATTCAAGCGACTTCTACCTTCCAAAAATTAATATTCTGAGGGTAAACATTCTAGATTAGCCACTTCATAACGTGAATTAGTTTGTTTTACTTAACCAATTTTTATTGCTTTATTCACTTTATTGATAATTTAATGCATGAAAAAAAAGGAATTAAAAGTGAAAATCTTGGATTTTAATTGATTTTTCCCATTTTTTAATCCTTGTTTATATTCATTTTAGGTAATTCATTTTCTTTCTTTTATTATTCTAATTATTTGTTTTACCTCTGATATTTCCATTTATTATCATTATTTTATTTTATTTTTTCCACTAATGGGTTATTTGTATATTTTTTGGTTTCTTTATTTTGTAAAATATTGGATGTAAAAAAAAGGGGGAACTAACTAGGATGATTCAAAGACGACAAATCGGTTCATTTCTTATACCCTATTTTTTTCATTAGTTTATTTTTTCCAATTCTTATTTATTGTAAATGTTATTTCCGCATTCGTTGATATAAAAAGCAGCAAAAGCTTTTCTATAAAAGAACAAAGTTTTTATTAAATGAAACAGGACCAATGTCCTAATTTTTTCCCTAAACAAAATTATCACATTAACATTATTGTTTTTAAGTATGTATGCGAAGACCAATGTCTTCATCCTTAACAAATACCCCATTTTATATGTGGCCTACATGTTCATCAACATTAGGGGTTGTATTCCGCCCTTAGTTTTGTTGTAAATTAGTGTGCTTTTATCTATTTTATTCTGAATTTACTTTATTTATAGCTTTCATTACATGGTTGATCTGCTCTTTAATATTTGCATTAAAATCTATGATCAAAGGAATGGAATTTTAACTTCTAAAACTCAATTGTAACTTTTAACTAAGGTATGAATAAGAGTGAACTCCCGAACTCTCTCTAGTCTTAGGCTTCACGAGGTTAGATGAACCTTTCCAATGTTTTGTTGGGAAGTGAATTCAAAAATATCTCCTATTGCCCAAAATAGACTTATACGTGTTGTCATACGCTTTATGAGATTAGATGAACAATTTTTGATATTTTATTGGAATAGGAATTCCAAAATATCTCTCATTTCCCAAAATAGACTCATACGCTTTGTCTTAGGCTGAACAAGGATAGATGACCTTTCCCAATGTTATATTGGGTGGCGACTCAAAAATACCTCTTGTTGCCCAAAATAAATGCCCTTGTAATCTCTTACAAGTCTTATGAACCTCTCTTAAAATCCCTAAAAGCGGGCTTTCAGGGCCTCCAGGGTTCAGCTCGCGTCACTGCGATAGAAGCAATTTGCATGTACTATCACCTGCGTGGCTTGTGCTGTCACACCCCGTTTGCCCCCTAGTTGAATGGGCCACATATGTATGTTTGTACTTTTGCATGAGTTATGTGTAATAAGGGCGTTTTGGTAATATTGCATGAATTGGGGTTTTTCTGGTGCGTGTGTGTGTGTTTGGCACTATGGTGCTAATTAGTTGAGATAGATTTGTGTGTGCATGAGTGCACCATTGTAGGATATGCACTAGTGGGCTATTGTATCATGTGGTCATGCATATGATTGTAGGGTATGCTTTAGTTGAGAGAATCTTGTGTGTGTGTGATCTAAGCATCTAGGGTGTGAGTTGCCAAATCCCACTAATTGGAGATTGACACTTGTCTTAGGTTAAGAAAAGAAAAAGGAAAAGAAAGGAAAAAGGGGAATTCAAATTTTCATTTTTGTGTTTCCCGTTCATTACCGCCCCTTTTTTCTCTTCTTCTCCTTCTTCTTCTCTTTTGAACCTTAGTTGAGATTCAAGGGTTACTAGTGGGGTTTGATCATCTCTTAGTGTCCATTGGTAAGTTTTATGCATTCATTTTGCTTTTGTTTCAGTTTTTCCCATCTTCTATTCTCTAGTTTTGGATTTGGAGTTAGGGTTAATTTGGATTTATTTGGTTTGTATGTTTTGATTGGGTTTCTTAATTGAGCCTCCCCGGGATCCTAAAGGCAAGGAAGTTGTTGGATCCAGTGGAACTAAGCACTAGGAGCTAAGGATTTTGAAGGTTTAGGAACTTTCTTACTTTTGCATGAGAAATATTCATGTATGTGTTTTGATGATTTCATGGAATTTGATTGTTAGATGTTATTTATCTTGATGTATATGATATGGGTATTTGCTTTGAAGTGTGAATCTTGCAAAAGCATGAGTTAATTATGGTAATTTTGGAATTGATGTGGTTTGATGCATAAATTGGGTTTTTGATTGATTCTTGAAATTGAATGTGTAAATTAATGGATTAGATGAAGTTTATTGTGAATAAATGTTGTATTATGGTTGTTGATGTTAATGGATGGCTGGATTTGAGGTAAGTAACCTTGGAATGAGTTTTGTGTGGTTGGATGTGGATTTGGAGGAGGAAAATCTGCAGAATTTCTGCAGATTTTCGAAGTCCCGACGCTGTCGCGAAAATCTGCAGAATTTCTGCAGATTTTCGAAGTCCCGACGCTATCGCGATCGCGACAGAGAGCGGTGTTGGGAGCTTCGCTATCGCGAGCATGCGACGCCGTTGCGAGCCTACGACAGTAGAAGTGATGTGTACCTCTGTCGCGATCGCGACAACTGTTGCGATCGCGACACAGCGTATTATTGGCCGAGTGCTATCGCGAGCACGCGATCTGTCGCGAGCCCGCGACAGCACCAATTGTCCTCTGTCGCGATCGCGACATACGTCGCGAGCGCGACAGAGCCCGGCCATTCCGTCCTCCTCGCGGTCGCGAAGTCCGTCGCGCGCGCACGCAGCGAAGAGACTTTGGTCTCTGTCGCGAGCACGACAGACGTCGCGAGCGCGACAATCCCTTGTATGCTAATTGAGTTCTCTTCTTTGGATGAGGTTTTGAACTTCCGTTTCTTTTGACAGTTATGAGAATTCTACTTAGTATTTTATGAACATGGAAATATGATATGATTAGGCACATATACGATGAGGATTTTGGAAATTATGAAACGGATTGAATGGTTTATGTATGACCTGCTAGAGTCTAGTCAGTGGATAGTTAGGCATGCCTAATAGAGTCTTTGCTGCAGCTTCTATTTTCCGTTTGGACCCCGATCAGGTCCCCGTTTGGTTCCTCGCGAACTTCTGTAATGTGTTTGGATCTTGTTTAAGGTCCTTCTGGAAATGTTTGGGAATGAAAAGTTAAAATGGTTTTTCGTATTCGGTTGGTACCCGTAAAGTACTTTCTGTTCACTCGTTATCCACTACCTTGAGTCAGCAGGTGTTTCAATGCTCATAGTGCTGGTATGAATTGTTATATGAGAAAACATATGTTTTATCCTTATGGATTCAATGATGAAAAGTATAATCTGCTATGAGAATATGATTATTGTTGTGAACCTTCTGATGAATGGCTATATGTATGTACGCATGTGAACTGCCTTGACGACCGTTGTGAATGGTTATCCTTATGCTATGTGTTTGTTTCCCCACTAAGCGTTTATCGCTTAGCATGGTGTGTTTACCCGTGCAGGTGCGGAAGGAATTATGTCTTGGGAGAGTCGCCGCCATCGAAGCCAACATAGCAGGGTCTTAGTGTAGGGCTTATTTTTGTAGCTTTATGATTCTTTTTGTACAGAACTCTCATATTTTGATTATGTATCAGCTTCCGCTTTTGTATATGAAATCTTGGGATTTGTAATTATCTTTTGTATCTCTTAGTTGATCAGAACAGTAATGTAATGCCTCCATTATATTAATGCATGATCAACTTATTCCATGAATGGTGTTGTAAAGTTTTAAATTATCCTGTATTTCATCATGTATGTTTATGTATAATTGTATGCGTTTTCTGTATCTGTGTGGTGGCACCTTTACTCATACGACATCTCATTCCTTATCAGATGGGATCGCCTACGTATGGGTAAGGGGTGTTACATGTGCCGCAAGTGTGACAGAAGGGTATATTGAGGTCTGTCGCGAGCACAACAAGTGTTGTGATCGTAACAGAGTTACAAGTTATGAACATTAAATGAATTAGTAATTTAGCCTACAAGTCGAGTAATGGATAGATAGGCATGCCTATAGGGTCAAGTGTTGCAGCCGAAGTATTTGATTCCCTTTGAAATCCCCACTGCGTATAGAATTCCGTTTGGATTCACATAAGCGTTTATATATGAATGAATATATCGGTACCTGCGAGCACTATTGTGAAAGTGTTGTATCTACGGATACTAATGTGATATGTGGTACTTATAAGTACTAATATGATACCCGTTATCCGCATCTATGAGTTGTAGGCAAGGTAAATAATGAATGATGAATTACTCATAAGTAATGTGAATATATGCATTATAAGTATGTGAATGTGATGCATTATGAAATTGCCACGTGATACCGGAATATATGAACATGATTTATTGACAGTGTTATCTGTATACTTAGGTCATTGATATGTTTTGAAGCATGAATATAAGGTATGTATTTTTTGTTATACAATGATTGTTTTGAATAGAAATTATGCGTTGTTTCCCCAATAAGCATTATCGCTTAGCATGGGTGTTAATCCGTGTAGGTTCTGAAGTGAAGCGTAATTGAAGGATTCTCTCGCATCTTCTCTAGTCAACACACTTGGGTCCGCTATTTTGTGTAGGTCTTTTGTAATATGTGTAATGTAATTATCAGTTTTGGCATGTAAAAGAATGTGATGTAATAACTGAAGGTTGTATGTAAACATAATTTTAGACTTAATGATATGTATTGATCGTATGAGTTTTGGTAATGTATCCCGCTTGTGACGTGCGTCGAACCCCGTGGCCTCCCGAAAGCCCGCTTTAGGGCGATCAGGAGAGGTTCATAAAACTTGTAAGGTATTTACAAGTGCATCTATTTTGGGCAACAATGAGGTTTCTTGGAGTCGCCACCTAATAGAACATTGGGAAGGGTTGTCTAGCCTCAGCGAGCCTAAGACGGCGCATACATATCCATCTTGGGCTAGCCAGAGAGATCTTGGAGGCCTTATCCTCTACCCCCTGGAGCCTAGGATTGTAAATTTCAGCCTTTTGGTGAGACTCAAGAGGTATCTTGGAAGTCCTAGACCTCTCGCCTCATTGAGCCCCAAAGACCAGAGTGAGTTCGGGACTTCTCATTTATTTGTACCTTGATCAATATTATGATTAAGTTTTGAATTTATTGTTTCATCAACTTTCCACACGATGCATTTAAATAAGGCGCAATCATTCACGTCAAAAGCAATAAATAAAGCATTATTAAAATAAACATCCTTAAAATAAATTACAATAAAACTAGGGGCAGAATACAACCCCCATTCTAAATAAAATACAAAACATGCATAAAACGGGATATTCATTAATGACGAGGACATTGGTCCTCACATGCATATTTATAATAAAACGATTTTGATGTGATGGTTTTATTTTGGATGGAGAAAATTGAGACATTGGTCCCATTTTTATTTAGGAAAAAAATTCAAATTAATTAATAAAAATGCTTTGTGATTTTTTCTCTAGCGCCTAAAATAAACAAATTTATAGGAAAATTACATAGCAAAATAAATGGAAAAGCAAAATGAATGAAATAATGTAAATAAAATAAATAAATACTTGATCCCAAACGAGGCTTCTGAATCTTCCCGTGTGCTCGCAAAAATGCCCAAGAAGGAAAATGAGATGTGAAATAAAAATAAAACACAAATAGAATAATGTTAGTAATTGAATCAATTAAAATAAATTAAATATAAAATAAATGATAAAATAAAATAAAATGAGATAAAACGAAATGATATCAAAATAACAAATGAATTAACATGTTTACAATTTAAAATAAATGAGAAAAATGTGTTATGAACAACAAATGGATTAAAAGATATAATTGGAATAAAATACAACTTGTTAATTAATGTGTAAAAATATGAACATGATAATAGTGAAAATAAATAAGTGAACAAAATATTAAATATATGATAATGACAATGGAAAAGAATAAAAAATTATTAAATAAATGACATGATTAATTAAATATGTTCACAAATGAAATAAACCATTTACATGGCAAAAAGATCAATCAAAATGAATTAATTTAATTACATGTTAAAAATAATGATGAATTAAAGTGAAATAAATTAATTACATGTTAGGAATTAAAAGAAATCAATATTCACATGAATAAAATAAATGAATGAGAATAATAATAAAAATATACATGTTAATAAATTAAATATAAACAAAATAAATAAATAAATAACTGAAAATAATAAAGATGAACATGAATAAATTAAATATGAACAAAAAGAATAAGAAAAACAAGCACGGAATGTTTACCCTCAGAGTTTCGGATTCGATGAAGGTAAAAAGATGATTGATTTCCTTATTCTTGATTTGCAAGATTAGACTTGAATAATAAAAATGTTGGAATTTTATTCCAAGAAAAAAAAAGGCTTAAAAAAATGGAGAAAGAAAGTCAACAATTCTTTAAAAACAAAAAATTAATTTTTTTGCCAAAAGAATGATTTTTATTGATTAAGAGAATGAAAATGATGTCAAGAACAAACAATTATTTTGTTTGTTCCAAAGAAAAAAAATCATTTATGAGAAAAAAATGTTTTTTTAGAAAATCAAATGAAAAAATGGATTTTAGGAACAAACAATTATTTGTTTTGCACCAAAATCCATTGTTCATCAAAAAAAGATTCAAAATAATAAAAAACCTTAAAAAAGTTTAATTGAAAAACAAATAACAAATTAAGAAAATGAATTTTAAGAGCAGACAATTATTATGTTTGCCTCAAAATTCAATTGCATCAATAAATCTTCTTCTAAAAAGTGTTTAGAAGAAATTTTATTGGAAAAAAAAAAAAGAACTAAAAAGATGAACTATATTTTTGTTGGGGGAAAATCTGGAATTTTTTCTTATAGAAATTAAGAGGAAGAAGAGAAAAAGATGAAGAGAAAAAACTTTAAAAAAAATCCCCAAAAGAATTCCCCTTTTAGGTTTTCATCTCATTCTTTTTATATGAAGAAAATAGGAAAAATAAAATAATTAAAGGGATAAAATTTAATTAAATCAGATATTACCTATTTTAGCAACGTGCAGCATTGGCGACGCTGCGCGTCGCCTTTCCGCACGCAGCGCATTGGCGCCTGCGAGCTGAGCGCTTGGGCGCCCGCGAGTTGGGCGCCAGTACGCAGGCGCGCCGCCGCTCCTGAAACTCGCGATCCGATATTTTTTTTTAAATTGACTAAAAATACTATAATTTTAACCCCCCATTTTTCAAAACTAATTTTTAAAATATTTTTTATTATTTTTCAATTTTTCACTCCAAAATTCATATTTTACAAGGAAATCATCACTTTTAACCTTTTTGCCTGTGGAAAGGCGTCTTATCATCATTAGGTAACTCTGATCTGGACTAGCTCAGGACCCGGTGTCTACACCGCTGTATTTAATAGAAATTTGTTAATTCAGGATTTTGTTATACCTAACTTGTGCATGAATGTGTATATTGTATTGTGTTGCACATTATGGTGACCCTCTTCGACTGCCATAGAAAAGCTATTGTGTGGTCGGGAAGGAGCGTTACACGTTTTGCATGTCTTTAGGGGTATGAGAGTGGCCTAAGTAAGTGTTTACCTAAGTATATGTGCTTGGGACATAAGCAACATTAAGTGAATTGTTAGAATTAAGATTGGCATTTAACCTTATGGACTAAATTGCACTAAGTGAATTAATTAGTATGCTAAGGTATAAATTAAGTTGAGTAAGAGTTTAATGCATAATTGATAAAAGATTAAAGGATTTAAAGAACAATTAGGAAGGATAGCCAATCATTAAGTGGCAAATATGTGGGGTGGACTTAAAGTTGGAAAAGGTGGATAAACATGGATTTATTAGCCATGTGGGGCAGTGGATGTAACACCCCGCCATCCCCGTTTGAAGGATACCGGAGTGCCACGCGGACAAACACATATAACAAATCCATATACACATGTATAATTAAAAACCAAATGAAATGTAAAGAAACTTTTAATCATTTAATAGTAAAATCCTGTTTACATATAACATATATCAATATCGTTTTACAAAAAGGGCTCGTAAGCAAATACATATACAAAAATATACTTGTTTCTTTACAAAAGATTCATTTTGCTATACACAAGCCTTGTACAAAAATATAACAGCGGAAGACTCCAAAAACAACTTCATCCAAAAAGACTTTAGTGGCCGACCTGCAGATCTCTGACTCTCAACTGAACTCGCCACCTGCACGGGAAAAGAGCCCGTGCTAAGCGATAACGCTTAGTGGGGAGGAACAAAACAAAATAACAATATACATATAACATATGTGCAACAATACTATAATCAATATACAAGGTGCATATCATCAAGTTATACAAGAATTCATATGCATCATATCCATTTAATCTTGTTAATAAACATCTCAACATATACAATACATATACACATATAGCCTGATTAGTCGGAATAAACTCATTAGAAGTGGATACGGTCCAATGGATACTGATAGAACACAGTATCCCAAGCATATAGAGACATGAGTCTCAAACATGTAATTTTCATATAGAGACCGAGGTCTCGCTTTATTTCCATATAGACCAAACATGGTCGAAACAAGGATCCAAACGGACCCGCATATATCATTTTATCATATAGCAGCTGCACACACACTCTGACCTAAGTAAGCGCTTACTTATCCACTACTATGACTATTCAGGCTCAATTGATACGACTCAACAATTCATATATCAAATCATGAGAATTTCATTAAATACTAGCTTATAAATCATGTATACTTGTATAATAATCAAATTCAGAAACATTTAAACATATAAATATTAACTACAGGAGGTAATAAGAACAAATAGCTCATATTGAAAAAGTCCCTGTTAAATAAACTATAAACATGTAAATCATGTATATTAATTATTAATCATGTATACAAAACCCAATACTAAGCAATTATTAAAACACAATACAGATTTTAAATCAAATATTTATCATGTAGTGCAAAAATTCTTGAAATCAGAAGTTAAACTTCAGTTTTAATAAAACAGGGCAGCAGGGGAAGGCTGGTCACGCCGTGACCATTCATCACGTCGCGTGACGCAGGCTTCACGCGAGCGCCAGGCAGAAGAGCAAGGCAGTCACGGCGTGACCACCAGTCACGTCTCGTGACGCCTGTGAGAGGAGAGGGAGAAGTCACGCAGGAAAAGGCGAAAGTCACGGCGTGATGCCGCATCACGCCATGTGACCTTCAGCAAAGAAGGAGTCACGGCGTGAAGCTGCTTCGCATCTCGTGACCTTCAACAGAGAAGGGGGTCACGGCGTGATGCAGCATCACGTCTCGTGACCTTCTTCTCACACTTCTTCTTCTTCTCCACTTAGAATCTCAGAATTTGCAGAAAACGTGAAAACCAGAAAAATCAAGAAAACATAGTACTTCCAAAATTCAAAACTCCACTTTATCTAAAACCTTTTTCATGCAATCAAGATTCGAATTACGTACCTTCAAGTCTTCAGTGTACATTTATAGCAATTATAATACAATTAACATATTTTTACTATTCAAACAAAGGTAAAATCAGAATGTCAACATATCAGGATTTCTCATTCACACTCATGTATATTCATCTCATTTACCAACTCACGTTATTCTTTTCTAACTAAATCATGTATACTCATTATTTCTCATGCAAATACATATTGACAGAATCAAACAAATAACTTTAACAAATAACACAACTAGGATCCAAAATTGAGAAAGGCAGACACTCCCAAACCTGTTACTGAAGTCCCCAAAAACGTCCACTGTATTTCTTCTTCAATCCACAATCTTATATTTCCCTTTATCTTTCTTCCTCTCTTCAACAGTTTACATGTACCAATAGTTAAAACCCAAAATCAAACCAGAGAAGAAAAACAGTAATGCAAATCCTTTCTTAAGGAGCAGGTAAAGAACCACAGGAAAAACAACTGACAGCCACTTACCTTTCTGAAGCTTCTAAAATATCCAAAACCCTAGCTCACAGCAAATGGACACACATGCAAATGAGAAAGAACAGAAAACACAAAAGTGGAAGAGTGGTGTTCGTGAGAAAGAGAGAGCAAGAGAGAAACCTCATGTGTTTAGTTTTCCAGAAACTAAAACATTCAGACCATTGCTTTCTCTCACCCACGTACACACACACTCACACTCCACCTGGCACACATGCACAGATTCACAATCCACTCACTCTTCTTTTACCAACAGCTCCTCACAAAACTTATAATAGGTCCTTAACAAATTACTTTTAACTCACTAATAAAAATCTTCAATTTACATCTTTTATTTCTTTGCAAAATAATCCTCTTTCATAAGCAAATAACCCAATTGTCCTTAAATATCCACTTAAAATTGCTAAATCCAATTAGGCCACTTATGGGGTGTGACAACTCTCTCCCCCTTAAGAAAATTTCGTCCTCGAAATTTCCTCGCTTATCCAAACACAACTCAAATACCAAAACCGAAAGGAAACAGAACTCAATCATATAAACGCTTACCCGAAGGTCCTGCAGCAACCGTCACATTCTCCGCAGTCATAGCATATGCCCTATGCCGATTACGATCCTCCGTAGCACCAGGTCGCTGCACCGTCTCAGATGGTGCTCTCGGAGCTCTACTTGCATCCCGGTTGCTTTGGATGACGTTGGATCTCTTACTCTCTTGCTGATTCTGGTCCACTTGTCGATCAGGGCAAAAGGCAAACCGATGCTCCATACTCCCGCACTTAAAACAAGCGCCAGTAATCTTCCAACACGTACCCCAATGGTACCTATGACAATGCTCACATTCTGGTGCTCGATTTCCTTTACTACCATGTGGGGCTATACTCTCTACCTGTGAAGGCACTTGAACATTCCCTCTAGATCCTTGCTCAACTGGAGTACCCTTTGCTTTCTTATTACTTGCAATTCCCCCTTCTGGTGCTCTCCTCTTCTGTGCCATTCTCTGCTTGATCTCCTCAGATTCCTCTAACCTCATTGCTGCAGCCACAATCTGATAATACCCAACTGGCTGCAAGACAATCATCGCAGACAAAGGGCCTCTGAATACCTCACGCAATCCCTCTAAAAAGTGCCTACATCTGAACTCATCTGTCAACAACTGCTCAGGCACATACTTACTTAACCGGTTGAACTCCTTATCATACTCACTGACAGTCATGCCCCGCTGCTTCAAACTAATGAACTCTCTCCATTTCGCATCTTGGTATGCCTTCGTTATATACTTTTGCTCAAACTCTCGCTTGAAATAATCCCATGTCAACTCAGCTGGTCGCTGAGGATTCCTCATCACAAGTTCCCACCAATCATATGCTGGTCCCTGAAGCAACGATATAGCACAAGAAGCTCTCTGATCAGCAGGACATCTAATCTCTTGCAAAATCCTATCCACTCTCTTCAGCCAAAACTCAGCCACATCGGATTCATCTAAGGCAGTCCCGTGAAAGTCTTCTGCTCCTCTCTTTCTTAACAACTCAGTTGGAGCCTTAGGTGCAGTCAACCTATCAACCACTTGTAATAACCCCTGAACTAACGCTGGATCAAAAGCAACACCTCTATTTGCACCCTCAGCTGGTGCAGGTTCCCGCTCATGCCTATCCTGTCTAACTGGATCATCTCTTCTAACTGGATTCCCTCCACGACTCACATTGGCACTACTCATGGTGTCGCCCATATACTCACTTGGATCCGACTCCATATAAACTCTACAAAACACAAGACATCTGCATTAGGCCACTATACAAAACTGACTCTCATGCATAGACTCGACTCTATACTCAAATAATCACAACATAACCCAGAACCACCAAACCTGGGCTCTGATACCAAGCTGTAACACCCCGCCATCCCCATTGGAAGGATACCGGAGTGCCACGCGGACAAACACATATAACAAATCCATATACACATGTATAATTAAAAACCAAATGAAATGTAAAGAAACTTTTAATCATTTAATAGTAAAATCCTGTTTACATATAACATATATCAATATCGTTTTACAAAAAGGGCTCGTAAGCAAATACATATACAAAAATATACTTGTTTCTTTACAAAAGATTCATTTTGCTATACACAAGCCATGTACAAAAATATAACAGCGGAAGACTCAAAAAACAACTTCATCCAAAAAGACTTTAGTGGCCGACCTGCAGATCTCTGACTCTCAACTGAACTCGCCACCTGCACGGGAAAAGAGCCCGTGCTAAGCGATAACGCTTAGTGGGGAGGAACAAAACAAAATAACAATATACATATAACATATGTGCAACAATACTATAATCAATATACAAGGTGCATATCATCAAGTTATACAAGAATTCATATGCATCATATCCATTTAATCTTGTTAATAAACATCTCAACATATACAATACATATACACATATAGCCTGATTAGTCGGAATAAACTCATTAGAAGTGGATACGGTCCAATGGATACTGATAGAACACAGTATCCCAAGCATACAGAGACATGAGTCTCAAACATGTAATTTTCATATAGAGACCGAGGTCTCGCTTTATTTCCATATAGACCAAGCATGGTCGAAACAAGGATCCAAACGGACCCGCATATATCATTTTATCATATAGCAGCTGCACACACACTCTGACCTAAGTAAGCGCTTACTTATCCACTACTATGACTATTCAGGCTCAATTGATACAACTCAACAATTCATATATCAAATCATGAGAATTTCATTAAATACTAGCTTATAAATCATGTATACTTGTATAATAATCAAATTCAGAAACATTTAAACATATAGATATTAACTACAGGAGGTAATAAGAACAAATAGCTCATATTGAAAAAGTCCCTGTTAAATAAACTATAAACATGTAAATCATGTATATTAATTATTAATCATGTATACAAAACCCAATATTAAGCAATTATTAAAACACAATACAGATTTTAAATCAAATATTTATCATGTAGTGCAAAAATTCTTGAAATCAGAAGTTAAACTTCAGTTTTAATAAAACAGGGCAGCAGGGGAAGGCTGGTCACGCCGTGACCATTCATCACGTCGCATGACGCAGGCTTCACGCGAGCACTAGGCAGAAGAGCAAGGCAGTCACGGCGTGACCACCAGTCACGTCTCGTGACGCCTGTGAGAGGAGAGGGAGAAGTCACGCAGGAAAAGGCGAAAGTCACGGCGTGATGCCGCATCACGCCATGTGACCTTCAGCAAAGAAGGAGTCACGGCGTGAAGCTGCTTCGCGTCTTGTGACCTTCAACAGAGAAGGGGGTCACGGCATGTTGCAGCATCACGTCTCGTGACCTTCTTCTCCACTCAGAATCTCAGAATTTGCAGAAAATGTGAAAACCAGAAAAATCAAGAAAATAGAGTACTTCCAAAATTCAAAACTCCACTTTATCTAAAACCTTTTTCATGCAATCAAGATTCGAATTACGTACCTTCAAGTCTTCAGAGTACATTTATAGCAATTATAATACAATTAACATATTTTTACTATTCAAACAGAGGTAAAATCAGAATGTCAACATATCAGGATTTCTCATTCACACTCATGTATATTCATCTCATTTACCAACTCACGTTATTCTTTTCTAACTAAATCATGTATACTCATTATTTCTCATGCAAATACATATTGACAGAATCAAACAAATAACTTTAACAAATAACACAACTAGGATCCAAAATTGAGAAAGGCAGACACTCCCAAACCTGTTACTGAAGTCCCCAAAAACGTCCACTGTATTTCTTCTTCAATCCACAATCTTATCTTTCCCTTTATCTTTCTTCCTCTCTTCAACAGTTTACATGTACCAATAGTTAAAACCCAAAATCAAACCAGAGAAGAAAAACAGTAATGCAAATCCTTTCTTAAGGAGCAGGTAAAGAACCACAGGAAAAACAACTGATAGCCACTTACCTTTCTGAAGCTTCTAAAACATCCAAAACCCTAGCTCACAGCAAATGGACACACATGCAAATGAGAAAGAACAGAAAACACAAAAGTGGAAGAGTGGTGTTCGTGAGAAAGAGATAGCAAGAGAGAAACCTCATGTGTTTAGTTTTCCAGAAACTAAAACATTCAGACCATTGCTTTCTCTCACCCATGTACACACACACTCACACTCCACCTGGCACACATGCACAGATTCACAATCCACTCACTCTTCTTTTACCAACAGCTCCTCACAAAACTTATAATAGGTCCTTAACAAATTACTTTTAACTCACTAATAAAAATCTTCAATTTATATCTTTTATTTCTTTGCAAAATAATCCTCTTTCATAAGCAAATAACCCAATTGTCCTTAAATATCCACTTAAAATTGCTAAATCCAATTAGGCCACTTATGGGGTGTGACAGTGGATAAGGAGCCAACACACGTTCCTTTTCCTCCTTCCTCCTCTTTCCATTTCTCCTTTCCTTAAGCTCTTAAATCCTACATTAATGGATGCTTGATTTGTCACTCAAATTGGCTAGTGGAGTTTTAGTGGCTGTATAAGCTTAAGAGGTAAGTAATTGTTAGTTTCTTCTCCTCTTATCTATGGAATTTTTATAAGGTAAGAATTAAGAGTTTAGTGTGTTAATAGTGGTTTTGATGGACTTGTATTGGATAAGCTATGTAGAGCTAAAGGCTAAGATAAAGTTGGAGAAGAAGGAGCAAATTGAGCTTGAAGCAAGGCAAGAAGAAGGTTTTGGAATTTTATTGAATTTCATGCTAATTTTGTTTATTTACTTTAATTAAGTTACTTTTGATGTTATTGGGTTGATATGGGTTGAGTATGTGTGATGAATGGTGAGAATTAAGTTGATTTGGGTATGTTTATGAATGAGGAAGAAATTCTGGTTTAGGAGTAGAATGACCTTTGGGGACTATTTTGGCTATAAATCAAGTTATAGATATCCAAATAGCTTGATTCCAATTGGGTTAGAATTGGGACATCTTTTCTATAAATGTTCTAGAAATAGTTATAATTTATTTTGGATTCTAAGGCCTTCAAACTTGCATAAAACAGTAGCTAAATTCTATAACAGGGTCTTTGGAGTAGTTTGGGTTTCTAAAGCCACATTTCCTTGCTCGTAACTCTAGATAGATCCTCATACATATATGCTAGACTCAAACATCAAATAGACCAGAACCTTCTTAAACCTATGCTCTGATACCAAAAACTGTAACACCCCGATACCCCCATAGGAAGGATACCAGAGCGCCACGCACAATCATATACATACACCCATGCATCACAAAAGCGAAAACATTTAAACCGAAAGGAGATCAAAATTAACATATAAATATTACAATAGTATATTAGTAAACCTTTTTCATATACATAAACTGAAATATTCTTATACAAAAAGTTACTCTTTTAAATCAAAATCTCTTTATAAAACATATGCACATACATGGACAAAAGTAATAGCAAAAGACAAAAAGGACTTCATCTATAAACTCCTAATGGCCGACCTACAGGCGCTCGTCACCAACTTGAACCTGCCTCCTACACGGGAAAACACCTATGCTAAGCGATAACGCTTAGTGGGGAGGAACAAAAACCACGGGAAACATATATACAAATAATAATAATCAAATGCACAATCATTAGCTTACAAACACATAAGAACATTTATATAACCATATATTTATGCAATCTAAACATCTGTATGATCATATATTAACTGCATGCATAATCAGTAACTTACATGTTCATAGCATATACACTGAGGTATCAAGTAACTAAACATCAATTTATTTTACATCTAGTCGACATCATATTCATAAACATATAGAATACTCACGAGTAAAAAGTAAATAGCCAGTAATATCAAACTACAACTATCTCATCATATATTGTCATATCTCAAGAACTTAAATATGTAGCATATACTCATTTTATATCATCGGAAACATATAATAGCCTGATTACTCACTAAACTAGTGGATACGGGTACTATTGATACTGATAGGACACAGTATGGGAAACATATGGAGACATGAGTCTCGTATCATATATACCCGAAGGTAAGGGGAGACCGAAGTCTCAAATCATATGGACCCAAATGGGGTTGACTTATATAACCCAAATGGGGTCAACATATAGTATAACACCCCCTTCCTATACGTAAGAGAACCCATCCGCAATGGAGTGAGAACCCGTATGAGTAGGGGTGTCACCAAGCAAATCGATACAATAGCACTCATCCACATATATAATAAACATACATATATACAGTGGAAATAAAACTTTAAAACCAACTGAACATATACTCATAGATAGAATAATAATATTCACTACAACTGTTCTGATATTACCAAAACAATTACATCTTTAAGAGTTACAAAGCAAAAGCTGAACAAAAGACTAAATACACTGAGAGATAACTATTACAAAAAGAATCATAATATAAAAAGAGGCTAAGTCCTATCATCAATCCCACTATGTTGGCTTGACTTGCGGCGACTCTCCCAAAAGCTATACACCTTTCGCACCTGCACGGATGAAACAGTCGTGATAAGCAATAACGCTTAGTGGGGAAACAAACAACAATATTATGGATGGCCATTCACAATGGTCATCAAGGTAGATCACATACATATTGGCATAAGGTGAATATCATATAAGATATAATCGTAATTGAATCGCATTTATAAACTACTGATTCATATTCTCATAAATAGAGTTATTCAAATTCACATACTTATAATCATAGTCATTCGGATTCACATTCTTATAAGCATAACAGAACAAACCACAACATCTGCTGACTCACAGTAGTGGATAACAAGTGAACGCATGGCGGTATAGGTTCAAACCACAACATCTGCTGACTCACAGTATAGGTATGAATCGAAAAGAAATATCACATTTTTTCTCATTTCAAAAAATTTTACGGAGGGGATCTTAGACAAGATCAAAACACATTGAAGTTCGCGAGGACCTAAACAGGGACTTGATCAGTGTCTAGAATAGAACTGAGGGCTGCAGCTACTGAACTCTATTAGGCATGCCTAACTATCCACTTATTTGACTCTAGTAGGTCAAGCATAATCCATCATATCACATTTATATAATTCATAAAATTATCCATGCATAATACATCCAATTATATTCATATACTTCATAAACTAGTCCAAGTATAAACCTAAAAGCATCACAAGTTTGAAAATTAAACATTGCAAATCACAAAAGAAAACTCCAAGTTGAAGCCAGGGGTGTCGTACTCGCGACAGAGCCCGGACTAGCCCCAGCTCGCGATCGCGGCAGCCTTCGCACTCGCATGGAGATAGAATTGCATCTCACTGTTGCATTTGCGATGGTCGTCGCGCTCGCGACAGTGAGCAGCCAACAAAAGCTATCGCGCTCACCCGCAGGCGCGCGCTCATGACAGGGGACTACCCACATAGCTCAGCAGCCAAGCGCTCTCTTACGCACACGACATGTGTCGCACTCGCGATAGAGAGCTCTTGCTTAGGCCGATCGGTAACCCAAATCCGCCCGGTACGTGCGAGAGCTGAATTCATCGAGCTCAGTCGCGACCTCGCGACAGTGTCGCACTCGCGACAGAGTCATGATTTCCAGCTCTTATGCGAAAATCTGCAAAATTTTGCACTTCCAAAACACCCAAACCTCCAATCTCAAACACAAATCAACCCAAACTTCATCTTACCTCAAATCAACCTTCCCATTGTCATAAATAACATAAAACACAACTTTAATCAACAATTAACACAATCAAAATCATGGATTAACATAATAAAGCTTCTCAAAAGTGACAAACCCAGAAATTTCAGCAAAAATTCATCAAATCACAAATTTGCTTCAATAAATCATCTTCCATGCATCATAACTTAAATCAAACCAAAACCCATAACATTTACACTAATATGAGCATCATCAAACCTCAAATTTATAGAAATTCATTTAACATACCAAAAATCACAAAATGCGCAAATTCAAATAAATTCCCAAACCTGAAATTCCTATGCTCCTAGTGGCAAGCTCCGCTCCCACTCGCCTTCTCTTTCCCCTTAGGATCTCGTGTAGGCGTTTCTAAACCCGAAAAACCCAAGAACCACACAAACACACAAAAATCCTAAGTCAGGAACACATCTAACCAAATCAAAAGAAGAAGATGAAGAATAAGGGAAAACTCACTAACTTACCAATAAAGCTCAACAAAACAACCAAGAAGAGAAGGAATCAAGGTGTAGGAAGAGGAAGAGGAAGGAAGAAGAAGCAAAAGAGGGAAGGAGGAAGAGAACGGGAAAGCTAGGGCAAAATTCTGCCCTCTTTTTCTCTCTCCTCTCTTTATATACCCCTTCTTAATTTTCCTTGCCACATGTCACCTTGAGATTGGCGGGTTTTGATAATTTACACCCTACTCCCATGCAAGACACTACACACAAGGATAACCCTTACTAACTCATACACTACTCCCCTATGGGCATGCACACACACTAACAATACTCATACTCATACTCATACACCCCAATATCAAATATTCACCCACACTCTAATAAAGCCCACAAAACATATATATTACCCAAAATACCCTTAAAATATGCTAAAACACTCACACATGCACACATACACATGGTTCAAACTACTAAAGGGAAAACGAGGTGTGACAACTCTCCCCTACTAACAAGAATTTCGTCCTCGAAATTCTCACCTGAACTGAACAACTGTGGATACTGAATCCTCATCGTCGCCTCTGGTTCTGTAACATCCCCTACCCATACGTAGGGGAACCTATCCGCGAGGGAGTGAGAACTCGTACGAGCAGGGGCGTCACACAAAATAGAACTGTAGAAAACATACGATCATATAATATAAACATACATATAAACAGCGAAAATTAAAACTTTAAAACCAACTGAGCATTCATTCATGATATAACAATATTCAATTACAAAACTGTTCAGATACCATCATAATTACATCATTCAGAGATACATAGCGGAAGCTTACAAAATACTATATACAAGAGAGATCACTATTATAAAATAATGATGATACAAAAATACACTAAGTCCTATCAACAATCCTACTGTGTTGGCTTGACTGGCGGCAACTCTCCCAAAAGCTATACACCTTCCGCACCTGCACGGGTGAAAAAACCGTGCTAAGTGTTAACGCTTAGTGGGTTAACAAACAACAATATATGGACGGCCATTCACAATAGTCGTCAGGCAATTCAAATACGTAATGGCATACTGATAATCATAAAGCATAATCACAAAAGAATTCCATTCATAACCATTCAAAGGTTCAATAATTATATTCATATGCTCATATTAGAGTCATTCAGATTCAAATACTTATAATCATACTCATTTGGATTCACATACTTATCATCAGATGGGATCGCCTACGTATGGGTAAGGGGTGTTACATGTGCCGCAAGTGTGACAGAACGGTATATTGAGGTCTGTCGCGAGCACAACAAGTGTTGTGATCGTAACAGAGTTACAAGTTATGAACACTTGCTAATTGTCCTATTTTGTGCGAATTATGATATTTGGCCTATGAATAATTATGCATATAAAAACTATAAATGTGTTGATCCATGTGAATATATATACAGTGAAGTGTGGACTTGTTTGATAAGCCATATGTGTACGCAAGATATCAAATGATATGATATTACTTCATGTAGTTATATGGATGTTAAATAATGCGATAATATGAACATTAAATGAATTAGTAATTTAGCCTACAAGTCGAGTAATGGATAGATAGGCATGCCTATAGGGTCAAGTGTTGCAGCCGAAGTATTTGATTCCCTTTGAAATCCCCACTGCGTATAGAATTCCGTTTGGATTCACATAAGCGTTTATATATGAATGAATATATCGGTACCTACGAGCACTATTGTGAAAGTGTTGTATCTACGGATACTAATGTGATATGTGGTACTTATAAGTACTAATATGATACCCGTTATCCGCATCTATGAGTTGTAGGCAAGGTAAATAATGAATGATGAATTACTCATAAGTAATGTGAATATATGCATTATAAGTATGTGAATGTGATGCATTATGAAATTGCCACGTGATACCGGAATATATGAACATGATTTATTGACAGTGTTATCTATATACTGAGGTCATTGATATGTTTTGAAGCATGAATATAAGGTATGTATTTTTTGTTATACAATGATTGTTATGAATAGAAATTATGCGTTGTTTCCCCAATAAGCATTATCGCTTAGCACAGGTGTTAATCCGTGTAGGTTCTGAAGTGAAGCGTAATTGAAGGATTTTCTCGCATCTTCTCTAGTCAACACACTTGGGTCCGCTATTTTGTGTAGGTCTTTTGTAATATGTGTAATGTAATTATCAGTTTTGGCATGTAAAAGAATGTGATGTAATAACTGAAGGTTGTATGTAAACATAAGTTTAGACTTAATGATATGTATTGATCGTATGAGTTTTGGTAATGTATCCCGCTTGTGACGTGCGTCGAACCCCGTGGCCTCCCAAAAGCCCGCTTTAGGGCGATCAGGAGAGGTTCATAAAACTTGTAAGGTATTTACAAGTGCGTCTATTTTGGGCAACAATGAGGTTTCTTGGAGTCGCCACCTAATAGAACATTGGGAAGGGTTGTCTAGCCTCAGCGAGCCTAAGACGGCGCATACATATCCATCTTGGGCTAGCCAGAGAGATCTTGGAGGCCTTATCCTCTACCCCCTGGAGCCTAGGATTGTAAATTTAAGCCTTTTGGTGAGACTCAAGAGGTATCTTGGAAGTCCTAGACCTCTCGCCTCATTGAGCCCCAAAGACCAGAGTGAGTTCGGGACTTCTCATTTATTTGTACCTTGATCAATATTATGATTAAGTTTTGAATTTATTGTTTCATCAACTTTCCACACGATGCATTTAAATAAGGCGCAATCATTCACGTCAAAAGCAATAAATAAAGCATTATTAAAATAAACATCCTTAAAATAAATTACAATAAAACTAGGGGCAGAATACAACCCCCATTCTAAATAAAATACAAAACATGCATAAAACGGGATATTCATTAATGACGAGGACATTGGTCCTCACATGCATATTTATAATAAAACGATTTTGATGTGATGGTTTTATTTTGGATGGAGAAAATTGAGACATTGGTCCCATTTTTATTTAGGAAAAAAATTCAAATTAATTAATAAAAATGCTTTGTGATTTTTTCTCTAGCACCTAAAATAAACAAATTTATAGGAAAATTACATAGCAAAATAAATGGAAAAGCAAAATGAATGAAATAATGTAAATAAAATAAATAAATACTTGATCCCAAACGAGGCTTCTGAATCTTCCCGTGTGCTCGCAAAAATGCCCAAGAAGGAAAATGAGATGTGAAATAAAAATAAAACACAAATAGAATAATGTTAGTAATTGAATCAATTAAAATAAATTAAATATAAAATAAATGATAAAATAAAATAAAATGAGATAAAACGAAATGATATCAAAATAACAAATGAATTAACATGTTTACAATTTAAAATAAATGAGAAAAATGTGTTATGAACAACAAATGGATTAAAAGATATAATTGGAATAAAATACAACTTGTTAATTAATGTGTAAAAATATGAACATGATAATAGTGAAAATAAATAAGTGAACAAAATATTAAATATATGATAATGACAATGGAAAAGAATAAAAAATTATTAAATAAATGACATGATTAATTAAATATGTTCACAAATGAAATAAACCATTTACATGGCAAAAAGATCAATCAAAATGAATTAATTTAATTACATGTTAAAAATAATGATGAATTAAAGTGAAATAAATTAATTACATGTTAGGAATTAAAAGAAATCAATATTCACATGAATAAAATAAATGAATGAGAATAATAATAAAAATATACATGTTAATAAATTAAATATAAACAAAATAAATAAATAAATAACTGAAAATAATAAAGATGAACATGAATAAATTAAATATGAACAAAAAGAATAAGAAAAACAAGCACGGAATGTTTACCCTCAGAGTTTCGGATTCGATGAAGGTAAAAAGATGATTGATTTCCTTATTCTTGATTTGCAAGATTAGACTTGAATAATAAAAATGTTGGAATTTTATTCCAAGAAAAAAAAAAGGCTTAAAAAAATGGAGAAAGAAAGTCAACAATTCTTTAAAAACAAAAAATTAATTTTTTTGCCAAAAGAATGATTTTTATTTATTAAGAGAATGAAAATGATGTCAAGAACAAACAATTATTTTGTTTGTTCCAAAGAAAAAAAATCATTTATGAGAAAAAAATGTTTTTTTAGAAAATCAAATGAAAAAATGGATTTTAGGAACAAACAATTATTTGTTTTGCCCCAAAATCCATTGTTCATCAAAAAAAGATTCAAAATAATAAAAAACCTTAAAAAAGTTTAATTGAAAAACAAATAACAAATTAAGAAAATGAATTTTAAGAGCAGACAATTATTATGTTTGCCTCAAAATTCAATTGTATCAATAAATCTTCTTCTAAAAAGTGTTTAGAAGAAATTTTATTGGAAAAAAAAAGAACTAAAAAGATGAACTATATTTTTGTTGGGGGAAAATCTGGAATTTTTTCTTATAGAAATTAAGAGGAAGAAGAGAAAAAGATGAAGAGAAAAAACCTTTAAAAAATTCCCCAAAAGAATTCCCCTTTTAGGTTTTCATCTCATTCTTTTTATATGAAGAAAATAGGAAAAATAAAATATTTAAAGGTATAAAATTTAATTAAATCAGATATTACCTATTTTAATTTTTAAAAATGGAAAATATCCCTGAAAACCTTGAAAAAAGGGATAAAAAACTGATTTTTAGGTCCAAAAATCGGAAAAAAGGGGTATCAGACCCTTTAGCGACAGCCAGGAGTAGGGACGCCCGTCGCTATATAGGGACGGGCGTCGGAGCGGCAGTGCTGCTCACATCCGCGCGCTCCAGCGCGCAGTGCGAGTAATACTGCACACGCTTTTAGCAACGTGCAGCATTGGCGACGCTGCGCGTCGCCTTTCCGCGCGCAGCGCATTGGCGCCTGCGAGCTGAGCGCTTGGGCGCCCGCGAGTTGGGCGCCAGTACGCAGGCGCGCCGCCGCTCCTGAAACTCGCGATCCGATATTTTTTTTTTAAATTGACTAAAAATACTATAATTTTAACCCCCCATTTTTCAAAACTAATTTTTAAAATATTTTTTATTATTTTTCAATTTTTCACTCCAAAATTCATATTTTACAAGGAAATCATCACTTTTAACCTTTTTGCCTGTGGAAAGGCGTCTTATCATCATTAGATAACTCTGATCTGGACTAGCTCAGGACCCGGTGTCTGCACCGCTGTATTTAATAGAAATTTGTTAATTCAGGATTTTGTTATACCTAACTTGTGCATGAATGTGTATATTGTATTGTGTTGCACATTATGGTGACCCTCTTCGACTGCCATAGAAAAGCTATTGTGTGGTCGGGAAGGAGCGTTACACGTTTTGCATGTCTTTAGGGGTATGAGAGTGGCCTAAGTAAGTGTTTACCTAAGTATATGTGCTTGGGACATAAGCAACATTAAGTGAATTGTTAGAATTAAGATTGGCATTTAACCTTATGGACTAAATTGCACTAAGTGAATTAATTAGTATGCTAAGGTATAAATTAAGTTGAGTAAGAGTTTAATGCATAATTGATAAAAGATTAAAGGATTTAAAGAACAATTAGGAAGGATAGCCAATCATTAAGTGGCAAATATGTGGTGTGGACTTAAAGTTGGAAAAGGTGGATAAACATGGATTTATTAGCCATGTGGGGCAGTGGATAAGGAGCCAACACACGTTCCTTTTCCTCCTTCCTCCTCTTTCCATTTCTCCTTTCCTTAAGCTCTTAAATCCTACATTAATGGATGCTTGATTTGTCACTCAAATTGGCTAGTGGAGTTTTAGTGGCTGTATAAGCTTAAGAGGTAAGTAATTGTTAGTTTCTTCTCCTCTTATCTATGGAATTTTTATAAGGTAAGAATTAAGTGTTTAGTGTGTTAATAGTGGCTTTGATGGACTTGTAGTGGATAAGCTATGTAGAGCTAAAGGCTAAGATAAAGTTGGAGAAGAAGGAGCAAATTGAGCTTGAAGCAAGGCAAGAAGAAGGTTTTGGAATTTTATTGAATTTCATGCTAATTTTGTTTATTTACTTTAATTAAGTTACTTTTGATGTTATTGGGTTGATATGGGTTGAGTATGTGTGATGAATGGTGAGAATTAAGTTGATTTGGGTATGTTTATGAATGAGGAAGAAATTCTGGTTTAGGAGTAGAATGACCTTTGGGGACTATTTTGGCTATAAATCAAGTTATAGATATCCAAATAGCTTGATTCCAATTGGGTTAGAATTGGGACATCTTTTCTATAAATGTTCTAGAAATAGTTATAATTTATTTTGGATTCTAAGGCCTTCAAACTTGCATAAAACAGTAGCTAAATTCTATAACAGGGTCTTTGGAGTAGTTTGGGTTTCTAAAGCCACATTTCCTTGCTCGTAACTCTAGATAGATCCTCATACATATATGCTAGACTCAAACATCAAATAGACCAGAACCTTCTTAAACCTATGCTCTGATACCAAAAACTGTAACACCCCGATACCCCCATAGGAAGGATACCAGAGCGCCACGCACAATCATATACATACACCCATGCATCACAAAAGCGAAAACATTTAAACCGAAAGGAGATCAAAATTAACATATAAATATTACAATAGTATATTAGTAAACCTTTTTCATATACATAAACTGAAATATTCTTATACAAAAAGTTACTCTTTTAAATCAAAATCTCTTTATAAAACATATGCACATACATGGACAAAAGTAATAGCAAAAGACAAAAAGGACTTCATCTATAAACTCCTAATGGCCGACCTACAGGCGCTCGTCACCAACTTGAACCTGCCTCCTACACGGGAAAACACCTATGCTAAGCGATAACGCTTAGTGGGGAGGAACAAAAACCACGGGAAACATATATACAAATAATAATAATCAAATGCACAATCATTAGCTTACAAACACATAAGAACATTTATATAACCATATATTTATGCAATCTAAACATCTGTATGATCATATATTAACTGCATGCATAATCAGTAACTTACATGTTCATAGCATATACACTGAGGTATCAAGTAACTAAACATCAATTTATTTTACATCTAGTCGACATCATATTCATAAACATATAGAATACTCACGAGTAAAAAGTAAATAGCCAGTAATATCAAACTACAACTATCTCATCATATATTGTCATATCTCAAGAACTTAAATATGTAGCATATACTCATTTTATATCATCGGAAACATATAATAGCCTGATTACTCACTAAACTAGTGGATACGGGTACTATTGATACTGATAGGACACAGTATGGGAAACATATGGAGACATGAGTCTCGTATCATATATACCCGAAGGTAAGGGGAGACCGAAGTCTCAAATCATATGGACCCAAATGGGGTTGACTTATATAACCCAAATGGGGTCAACATATAGTATAACACCCCCTTCCTATACGTAAGAGAACCCATCCGCAATGGAGTGAGAACCCGTATGAGTAGGGGTGTCACCAAGCAAATCGATATAATAGCACTCATCCACATATATAATAAACATACACATATACAGTGGAAATAAAACTTTAAAACCAACTGAACATATACTCATAGATAGAATAATAATATTCACTACAACTGTTCTGATATTACCAAAACAATTACATCTTTAAGAGTTACAAAGCAAAAGCTGAACAAAAGACTAAATACACTGAGAGATAACTATTACAAAAAGAATCATAATATAAAAAGAAGCTAAGTCCTATCATCAATCCCACTATGTTGGCTTGACTTGCGGCGACTCTCCCAAAAGCTATACACCTTTCGCACCTGCACGGATGAAACAGCCGTGATAAGCAATAACGCTTAGTGGGAAAACAAACAACAATATTATGGATGGCCATTCACAATGGTCATCAAGGTAGATCACATACATATTTGCATAAGGTGAATATCGTATAAGATATAATCGTAATTGAATCGCATTTATAAACTACTGATTCATATTCTCATAAATAGAGTTATTCAAATTCACATACTTATAATCATAGTCATTCGGATTCACATTCTTATAAGCATAACAGAACAAACCACAACATCTGCTGACTCACAGTAGTGGATAACAAGTGAACGCATGGCGGTATAGGTTCAAACCACAACATCTGCTGACTCACAGTATAGGTATGAATCGAAAAGAAATATCACATTTTTTCTCATTTCAAAAAATTTTACGGAGGGGATCTTAGACAAGATCAAAACACATTGAAGTTCGCGAGGACCTAAACAGGGACTTGATCAGTGTCTAGAATAGAACTGAGGGCTGCAGCTACTGAACTCTATTAGGCATGCCTAACTATCCACTTATTTGACTCTAGTAGGTCAAGCATAATCCATCATATCACATTTATATAATTCATAAAATTATCCATGCATAATACATCCAATTATATTCATATACTTCATAAACTAGTCCAAGTATAAACCTAAAAGCATCACAAGTTTGAAAATTAAACATTGCAAATCACAAAAGAAAACTCCAAGTTGAAGCCAGGGGTGTCGTACTCGCGACAGAGCCCGGACTAGCCCCAGCTCGCGATCGCGGCAGCCTTCGCACTCGCATGGAGATAGAATTGCATCTCACTGTTGCATTTGCGATGGTCGTCGCGCTCGCGACAGTGAGCAGCCAACAAAAGCTATCGCGCTCACCCGCAGGCGCGCGCTCATGACAGGGGACTACCCACATAGCTCAGCAGCCAAGCGCTCTCTTACGCTCACGACATGTGTCGCACTCGCGATAGAGAGCTCTTGCTTAGGCCGATCGGTAACCCAAATCCGCCCGGTACGTGCGAGAGCTGAATTCATCGAGCTCAGTCGTTACCTCGCGACAGTGTCGCACTCGCGACAGAGTCATGATTTCCAGCTCTTATGCGAAAATCTGCAAAATTTTGCACTTCCAAAACTCCCAAACCTCCAATCTCAAACACAAATCAACCCAAACTTCATCTTACCTCAAATCAACCTTCCCATCGTCATAAATAACATAAAACACAACTTTAATCAACAATTAACACAATCAAAATCATGGATTAACATAATAAAGCTTCTCAAAAGTGACAAACCCAGAAATTTCAGCAAAAATTCATCAAATCACAATTTTGCTTCAATAAATCATCTTCCATGCATCATAACTTAAATCAAACCAAAACCCATAACATTTACACTAATATGAGCATCATCAAACCTCAAATTTACAGAAATTCATTTAACATACCAAAAATCACAAAATGCGCAAATTCAAATAAATTCCCAAACCTGAAATTCCTATGCTCCTAGTGGCAAGCTCCGCTCCCACTCACCTTCTCTTTCCCCTTGGGATCTCGTGTAGGCGTTTCTAAACACGAAAAACCCAAGAACCACACAAACACACAAAAATCCTAAGTCAGGAACACATCTAACCAAATCAAAAGAAGAAGATGAAGAAAAATGGAAAACTCACTAACTTACCAATAAAGCTCTTGAGAATTACCAAGATCCACCAACAAAACAACCAAGAAGAGAAGGAATCAAGGTGTAGGAAGAGGAAGAGGAAGGAAGAAGAAGCAAAAGAGGGAAGGAGGAAGAGAACGGGAAAGCTAGGGCAAAATTCTGCCCTCTTTTTCTCTCTCCTCTCTTTATATACCCCTTCTTAATTTTCCTTGCCACATGTCACCTTGAGATTGGCGGGCTTTGATAATTTACACCCTACTCCCATGCAAGACACTACACACAAGGATAACCCTTACTAACTCATACACTACTCCCCTATGGGCATGCACACACACTAACAATACTCATACTCATACACCCCAATATAAAATATTCACCCACACTCTAATAAAGCCCACAAAACATATATATTACCCAAAATACCCTTAAAATATGCCAAAACACTCACACATGCACACATACACATGGTTCAAACTACTAAAGGGAAAACGAGGTGTGACAACTCTCCCCTACTAACAAGAATTTCGTCCTGGAAATTCTCACCTGAACTGAACAACTGTGGATACTGAATCCTCATCGTCGCCTCTGGTTCTGTAACATCCCCTACCCATACGTAGGGGAACCTATCCGCGAGGGAGTGAGAACTCGTACGAGCAGGGGCGTCACACAAAATAGAACTGTAGAAAACATACGATCATATAATATAAACATACATATAAACAGCGAAAATTAAAACTTTAAAACCAACTGAGCATTCATTCATGATATAACAATATTTAATTACAAAACTGTTCAGATACCATCATAATTACATCATTCAGAGATACATAGCGGAAGCTTACAAAATACTATATACAAGAGAGATCACTATTACAAAATAATGATGATACAAAAATACACTAAGTCCTATCAACAATCCTACTGTGTTGGCTTGACTGGCGGCAACTCTCCCAAAAGTTATACACCTTCCGCACCTGCACGGGTGAAAAAACCGTGCTAAGCGTTAACGCTTAGTGGGTAAACAAACAACAATATATGGACGGCCATTCACAATAGTCGTCAGGCAATTCACATACGTAATGGCATACTGATAATCATAAAGCATAATCACAAAAGAATTCCATTCATAACCATTCAAAGGTTCAATAATTATATTCATATGCTCATATTAGAGTCATTCAGATTCAAATACTTATAATCATACTCATTTGGATTCACATACTTATAATCGGATGGGATCGCCTACGTATGGGTAAGGGGTGTTACATGTGCCGCAAGTGTGACAGAAGGGTATATTGAGGTCTGTCGCGAGCACAACAAGTGTTGTGATCGTAACAGAGTTACAAGTTATGAACACTTGCTAATTGTCCTATTTTGTGCGAATTATGATATTTGGCCTATGAATAATTATGCATATAAAAACTATAAATGTGTTGATCCATGTGAATATATATACAGTGAAGTGTGGACTTATTTGATAAGCCATATGTGTACGCAAGATATCAAATGATATGATATTACTTCATGTAGTTATATGGATGTTAAATAATGCGATAATATGAACATTAAATGAATTAGTAATTTAGCCTACAAGTCGAGTAATGGATAGATAGGCATGCCTATAGGGTCAAGTGTTGCAGCCGAAGTATTTGATTCCCTTTGAAATCCCCACTGCGTATAGAATTCCGTTTGGATTCACATAAGCGTTTATATATGAATGAATATATCGGTACCTACGAGCACTATTGTGAAAGTGTTGTATCTACGGATACTAATGTGATATGTGGTACTTATAAGTACTAATATGATACCCGTTATCCGCATCTATGAGTTGTAGGCAAGGTAAATAATGAATGATGAATTACTCATAAGTAATGTGAATATATGCATTATAAGTATGTGAATGTGATGCATTATGAAATTGCCACGTGATACCGGAATATATGAACATGATTTATTGACAGTGTTATCTGTATACTGAGGTCATTGATATGTTTTGAAGCATGAATATAAGGTATGTATTTTTTGTTATACAATGATTGTTATGAATAGAAATTATGCGTTGTTTCCCCAATAAGCATTATCGCTTAGCACAGGTGTTAATCCGTGTAGGTTCTGAAGTGAAGCGTAATTGAAGGATTCTCTCGCATCTTCTCTAGTCAACACACTTGGGTCCGCTATTTTGTGTAGGTCTTTTGTAATATGTGTAATGTAATTATCAGTTTTGGCATGTAAAAGAATGTGATGTAATAACTGAAGGTTGTATGTAAACATAAGTTTAAACTTAATGATATGTATTGATCGTATGAGTTTTGGTAATGTATCCCGCTTGTGACGTGCGTCGAACCCCGTGGCCTCCCGAAAGCCCGCTTTAGGGCGATCAGGAGAGGTTCATAAAACTTGTAAGGTATTTACAAGTGCGTCTATTTTGGGCAACAATGAGGTTTCTTGGAGTCTCCACCTAATAGAACATTGGGAAGGGTTGTCTAGCCTCAGCGAGCCTAAGACGGCGCATACATATCCATCTTGGGCTAGCCAGAGAGATCTTGGAGGCCTTATCCTCTACCCCCTGGAGCCTAGGATTGTAAATTTAAGCCTTTTGGTGAGACTCAAGAGGTATCTTGGAAGTCCTAGACCTCTCGCCTCATTGAGCCCCAAAGACCAGAGTGAGTTCGGGACTTCTCATTTATTTGTACCTTGATCAATATTATGATTAAGTTTTGAATTTATTGTTTCATCAACTTTCCACACGATGCATTTAAATAAGGCGCAATCATTCACGTCAAAAGCAATAAATAAAGTATTATTAAAATAAACATCCTCAAAATAAATTACAATAAAACTAGGGGCAGAATACAACCCCCATTCTAAATAAAATACAAAACATGCATAAAACGGGATATTCATTAATGACGAGGACATTGGTCCTCACATGCATATTTATAATAAAACGATTTTGATGTGATGGTTTTATTTTGGATGGAAAAAATTGAGACATTGGTCCCATTTTTATTTAGGAAAAAAATTCAAATTAATTAATAAAAATGCTTTGTGATTTTTTCTCTAGCGCCTAAAATAAACAAATTTATAGGAAAATTACATAGCAAAATAAATGGAAAAGCAAAATGAATGAAATATTGTAAATAAAATAAATAAATACTTGATCCCAAACGAGGCTTCTGAATCTTCCCGTGTGCTCGCAAAAATGCCCAAGAAGGAAAATGAGATGTGAAATAAAAATAAAACACAAATAGAATAATGTTAGTAATTGAATCAATTAAAATAAATTAAATATAAAATAAAATAAAATGAGATAAAACGAAATGATATCAAAATAACAAATGAATTAACATGTTTACAATTTAAAATAAATGAGAAAAATGTGTTATGAACAACAAATGGATTAAAAGATATAATTGGAATAAAATACAACTTGTTAATTAATGTGTAAAAATATGAACATGATAATAGTGAAAATAAATAAGTGAACAAAATATTAAATATATGATAATGACAATGGAAAAGAATAAAAAATTATTAAATAAATGACATGATTAATTAAATATGTTCACAAATGAAATAAACCATTTACATGGCAAAAAGATCAATCAAAATGAATTAATTTAATTACATGTTAAAAATAATGATGAATTAAAGTGAAATAAATTAATTACATGTTAGGAATTAAAAGAAATCAATATTCACATGAATAAAATAAATGAATGAGAATAATAATAAAAATATACATGTTAATAAATTAAATATAAACAAAATAAATAAATAAATAACTGAAAATAATAAAGATGAACATGAATAATTAAATATGAACAAAAAGAATAAGAAAAACAAGCACGGAATGTTTACCCTCAGAGTTTCGGATTCGATGAAGGTAAAAAGATGATTGATTTCCTTATTCTTGATTTGCAAGATTAGACTTGAATAATAAAAATGTTGGAATTTTATTCCAAGAAAAAAAAAGGCTTAAAAAATGGAGAAAGAAAGTCAACAATTCTTTAAAAACAAAAAATTAATTTTTTTGCCAAAAGAATGATTTTTATTGATTAAGAGAATGAAAATGATGTCAAGAACAAACAATTATTTTGTTTGTTCCAAAGAAAAAAAATCATTTATGAGAAAAAAATGTTTTTTTAGAAAATCAAATGAAAAAATGGATTTTAGGAACAAACAATTATTTGTTTTGCCCCAAAATCCATTGTTCATCAAAAAAAGATTCAAAATAATAAAAAACCTTAAAAAAGTTTAATTGAAAAACAAATAACAAATTAAGAAAATGAATTTTAAGAGCAGACAATTATTATGTTTGCCTCAAAATTCAATTGCATCAATAAATCTTCTTCTAAAAAGTGTTTAGAAGAAATTTTATTGGAAAAAAAAAAAATAACTAAAAAGATGAACTATATTTTTGTTGGGGGAAAATCTGGAATTTTTTCTTATAGAAATTAAGAGGAAGAAGAGAAAAAGATGAAGAGAAAAAGATGAAGAGAAAAAACCTTAAAAAAAATCCCCAAAAGAATTCCCCTTTTAGGCTTTCATCTCATTCTTTTTATATGAAGAAAATAGGAAAAATAAAATAATTAAAGGGATAAAATTTAATTAAATCAGATATTACCTATTTTAATTTTTAAAAATGGAAAAAATCCCTGAAAACCATGAAAAAAGGGATAAAAAACTGATTTTTAGGTCCAAAAATCGGAAAAAAAAGGGGTATCAGACCCTTTAGCGACAGCCAGGAGTAGGGACGCCCGTCGCTATATAGGGACGGGCGTCGGAGCGGCAGTGCTGCTCACATCCGCGCGCTCCAGCGCGCAGTGCGAGTAATGCTGCGCACGCTTTTAGCAACGTGCAGCATTGGCGACGCTGCGCGTCGCCTTTCCGCGCGCAGCGCATTGGCGCCTGCGAGCTGAGCGCTTGCGCGCCCGCGAGTTGGGCGCCAGTAAGCAGGCGCGCCGCCGCTCCTGAAACTCGCAATTCGATATTTTTTTTTAAATTGACTAAAAATACTTTAATTTTAAGCCCCTATTTTTCAAAACTAATTTTTAAAATATTTTTTATTAGTTTTCAATTTTTCACTCCAAAATTCATATTTTACAAGGAAATCATCATTTTTAGCCTTTTTGCCTGTGGAAAGGCGTCTTATCATCATTAGGTAACTCTGATCTGGACTAGCTCAGGACCCGGTGTCTACACCGCTGTATTTAATAGAAATTTGTTAATTCAGGATTTTGTTATACCTAACTTGTGCATGAATGTGTATATTGTATTGTGTTGCACATTATGGTGACCCTCTTCGACTGCCATAGAAAAGCTATTGTGTGGTCGGGAAGGAGCGTTACACGTTTTGCATGTCTTTAGGGGTATGAGAGTGGCCTAAGTAAGTGTTTACCTAAGTATATGTGCTTGGGACATAAGCAACATTAAGTGAATTGTTAGAATTAAGATTGGCATTTAACCTTATGGACTAAATTGCACTAAGTGAATTAATTAGTATGCTAAGGTATAAATTAAGTTGAGTAAGAGTTTAATGCATAATTGATAAAAGATTAAAGGATTTAAAGAACAATTAGGAAGGATAGCCAATCATTAAGTGGCAAATATGTGGTGTGGACTTAAAGTTGGAAAAGGTGGATAAACATGGATTTATTAGCCATGTGGGGCAGTGGATAAGGAGCCAACACACGTTCCTTTTCCTCCTTCCTCCTCTTTCCATTTCTCCTTTCCTTAAGCTCTTAAATCCTACATTAATGGATGCTTGATTTGTCACTCAAATTGGCTAGTGGAGTTTTAGTGGCTGTATAAGCTTAAGAGGTAAGTAATTGTTAGTTTCTTCTCCTCTTATCTATGGAATTTTTATAAGGTAAGAATTAAGTGTTTAGTGTGTTAATAGTGGTTTTGATGGACTTGTAGTGGATAAGCTATGTAGAGCTAAAGGCTAAGATAAAGTTGGAGAAGAAGGAGCAAATTGAGCTTGAAGCAAGGCAAGAAGAAGGTTTTGGAATTTTATTGAATTTCATGCTAATTTTGTTTATTTACTTTAATTAAGTTACTTTTGATGTTATTGGGTTGATATGGGTTGAGTATGTGTGATGAATGGTGAGAATTAAGTTGATTTGGGTATGTTTATGAATGAGGAAGAAATTCTGGTTTAGGAGTAGAATGACCTTTGGGGACTATTTTGGCTATAAATCAAGTTATAGATATCCAAATAGCTTGATTCCAATTGGGTTAGAATTGGGACATCTTTTCTATAAATGTTCTAGAAATAGTTATAATTTATTTTGGATTCTAAGGCCTTCAAACTTGCATAAAACAGTAGCTAAATTCTATAACAGGGTCTTTGGAGTAGTTTGGGTTTCTAAAGCCACATTTCCTTGGTCGTAACTCTAGATAGATCCTCATACATATATGCTAGACTCAAACATCAAATAGACCAGAACCTTCTTAAACCTATGCTCTGATACCAAAAACTGTAACACCCCGATACCCCCATAGGAAGGATACCAGAGCGCCACGCACAATCATATACATACACCCATGCATCACAAAAGCGAAAACATTTAAACCGAAAGGAGATCAAAATTAACATATAAATATTACAATAGTATATTAGTAAACCTTTTTCATATACATAAACTGAAATATTCTTATACAAAAAGTTACTCTTTTAAATCAAAATCTCTTTATAAAACATATGCACATACATGGACAAAAGTAATAGCAAAAGACAAAAAGGACTTCATCTATAAACTCCTAATGGCCGACCTACAGGCGCTCGTCACCAACTTGAACCTGCCTCCTACACGGGAAAACACCTATGCTAAGCGATAACGCTTAGTGGGGAGGAACAAAAACCACGGGAAACATATATACAAATAATAATAATCAAATGCACAATCATTAGCTTACAAACACATAAGAACATTTATATAACCATATATTTATGCAATCTAAACATCTGTATGATCATATATTAACTGCATGCATAATCAGTAACTTACATGTTCATAGCATATACACTGAGGTATCAAGTAACTAAACATCAATTTATTTTACATCTAGTCGACATCATATTCATAAACATATAGAATACTCACGAGTAAAAAGTAAATAGCCAGTAATATCAAACTACAACTATCTCATCATATATTGTCATATCTCAAGAACTTAAATATGTAGCATATACTCATTTCATATCATCGGAAACATATAATAGCCTGATTACTCACTAAACTAGTGGATACGGGTACTATTGATACTGATAGGACACAGTATGGGAAACATATGGAGACATGAGTCTCGTATCATATATACCCGAAGGTAAGGGGAGACCGAAGTCTCAAATCATATGGACCCAAATGGGGTTGACTTATATAACCCAAATGGGGTCAACATATAGTATAACACCCCCTTCCTATACGTAAGAGAACCCATCCGCAATGGAGTGAGAACCCGTATGAGTAGGGGTGTCACCAAGCAAATCGATACAATAGCACTCATCCACATATATAATAAACATACATATATACAGTGGAAATAAAACTTTAAAACCAACTGAACATATACTCATAGATAGAATAATAATATTCACTACAACTGTTCTGATATTACCAAAACAATTACATCTTTAAGAGTTACAAAGCAAAAGCTGAACAAAAGACTAAATGCACTGAGAGATAACTATTACAAAAAGAATCATAATATAAAAAGAAGCTAAGTCCTATCATCAATCCCACTATGTTGGCTTGACTTGCGGCGACTCTCCCAAAAGCTATACACCTTTCGCACCTGCACGGATGAAACAGCCGTGATAAGCAATAACGCTTAGTGGGGAAACAAACAACAATATTATGGATGGCCATTCACAATGGTCATCAAGGTAGATCACATACATATTGGCATAAGGTGAATATCATATAAGATATAATCGTAATTGAATCGCATTTATAAACTACTGATTCATATTCTCATAAATAGAGTTATTCAAATTCACATACTTATAATCATAGTCATTCGGATTCACATTCTTATAAGCATAACAGAACAAACCACAACATCTGCTGACTCACAGTAGTGGATAACAAGTGAACGCATGGCGGTATAGGTTCAAACCACAACATCTGCTGACTCACAGTATAGGTATGAATCGAAAAGAAATATCACATTTTTTCTCATTTCAAAAAATTTTACGGAGGGGATCTTAGACAAGATCAAAACACATTGAAGTTCGCGAGGACCTAAACAGGGACTTGATCAGTGTCTAGAATAGAACTGAGGGCTGCAGCTACTGAACTCTATTAGGCATGCCTAACTATCCACTTATTTGACTCTAGTAGGTCAAGCATAATCCATCATATCACATTTATATAATTCATAAAATTATCCATGCATAATACATCCAATTATATTCATATACTTCATAAACTAGTCCAAGTATAAACCTAAAAGCATCACAAGTTTGAAAATTAAACATTGCAAATCACAAAAGAAAACTCCAAGTTGAAGCCAGGGGTGTCGTACTCGCGACAGAGCCCGGACTAGCCCCAGCTCGCGATCGCGGCAGCCTTCGCACTCGCATGGAGATAGAATTGCATCTCACTGTTGCATTTGCGATGGTCGTCGCGCTCGCGACAGTGAGCAGCCAACAAAAGCTATCGCGCTCACCCGCAGGCGCGCGCTCATGACAGGGGACTACCCACATAGCTCAGCAGCCAAGCGCTCTCTTACGCTCACGACATGTGTCGCACTCGCGATAGAGAGCTCTTGCTTAGGCCGATCGGTAACCCAAATCCGCCCGGTATGTGCGAGAGCTGAATTCATCGAGCTCAGTCGCGACCTCGCGACAGAGTCATGATTTCCAGCTCTTATGCGAAAATCTGCAAAATTTTGCACTTCCAAAACACCCAAACCTCCAATCTCAAACACAAATCAACCCAAACTTCATCTTACCTCAAATCAACCTCCCCATCATCATAAATAACATAAAACACAACTTTAATCAACAATTAACACAATCAAAATCATGGATTAACATAATAAAGCTTCTCAAAAGTGACAAACCCAGAAATTTCAGCAAAAATTCATCAAATCACAAATTTGCTTCAATAAATCATCTTCCATGCATCATAACTTAAATCAAACCAAAACCCATAACATTTACACTAATATGAGCATCATCAAACCTCAAATTTACAGAAATTCATTTAACATACCAAAAATCACAAAATGCGCAAATTCAAATAAATTCCCAAACCTGAAATTCCTATGCTCCTAGTGGCAAGCTCCGCTCCCACTCGCCTTCTCTTTCCCCTTGGGATCTCGTGTAGGCGTTTCTAAACCCGAAAAACCCAAGAACCACACAAACACACAAAAATCCTAAGTCAGGAACACATCTAACCAAATCAAAAGAAGAAGATGAAGAAGAAGGGAAAACTCACTAACTTACCAATAAAGCTCTTGAGAATTACCAAGAGCCACCAACAAAACAACCAAGAAGAGAAGGAATCAAGGTGTAGGAAGAGGAAGAGGAAGGAAGAAGAAGCAAAAGAGGGAAGGAGGAAGAGAACGGGAAAGCTAGGGCAAAATTCTGCCCTCTTTATCTCTCTCCTCTCTTCATATACCCCTTCTTAATTTTCCTTGCCACATGTCACCTTGAGATTGGCGGGCTTTGATAATTTACACCCTACTCCCATGCAAGACACTACACACAAGGATAACCCTTACTAACTCATACACTACTCCCCTATGGGCATGCACACACACTAACAATACTCATACTCATACACCCCAATATCAAATATTCACCCACACTCTAATAAAGCCCACAAAACATATATATTACCCAAAATACCCTTAAAATATGCCAAAACACTCACACATGCACACATACACATGGTTCAAACTACTAAAGGGAAAACGAGGTGTGACAACTCTCCCCTACTAACAAGAATTTCGTCCTCGAAATTCTCACCTGAACTGAACAACTGTGGATACTGAATCCTCATCGTCGCCTTTGGTTCTGTAACATCCCCTACCCATACGTAGGGGAACCTATCCGTGAGGGAGTGAGAATTCGTACGAGCAGGGGCGTCACACAAAATAGAACTGTAGAAAACATACGATCATATAATATAAACATACATATAAACAGAGAAAATTAAAACTTTAAAACCAACTGAGCATTCATTCATGATATAACAATATTCAATTACAAAACTGTTCAGATACCATCATAATTACATCATTTAGAGATACATAGCGGAAGCTTACAAAATACTATATACAAGAGAGATCACTATTACAAAATAATGATGATACAAAAATACACTAAGTCCTATCAACAATCCTACTATGTTGGCTTGACTGGCGGCAACTCTCCCAAAAGCTATACACCTTCCGCACCTGCACGGGTGAAAAAACCGTGCTAAGCGTTAACGCTTAGTGGGTAAACAAACAACAATATATGGACAGCCATTCACAATAGTCGTCAGGCAATTCACATACGTAATGGCATACTGATAATCTTAAAGCATAATCACAAAAGAATTCCATTCATAACCATTCAAAGGTTCAATAATTATATTCATATGCTCATATTAGAGTCATTCAGATTCAAATACTTATAATCATACTCATTTGGATTCACATACTTATAATCATATTAGAACAAAACATATCACCTGCTGACTCATAGTAGTGGATAGCGAGTAAATGCGTAGCGATACCTTACAGGTACGAATCAACACGTAGCGGTGCCTTACGGGTACGAATCAAAAAATAGTATCACATTTTTCTCTTTTCAAAATATTTTACAAAGGGATCTTAAATAAGATCCGTACACGTAGAAGTTCGCGAGGAACTAAACGGGGACCTGATCAGTGTCCCGAACAGCACAGAGGCATGCCTAACTATCCACTAGACTGACTCTTGCAGGTCATGCATAACACATATCATGCTCAAGGCATATCACATAATTCATCATGAAGAATCATAATAGTACACATATATAAGCATAATTATTTCCATACAGTAGAAAAACCTCATGAAGAAATGATACAAAAATCATTTTAGAAGAAAGGGACAAAATCGAAAAACAGGATGAAAGGGGGTCCCTGTCACGATCGCGACTGGTGTCACGCTCGCGACAGTGGCTGGATGGCCTTCACGAGGGGAAGGGGCAAAGAGGTCACTATCGCGATCGCGACTAGTGTCACGCTCGAGATAGTGGCCGATAGGCCTGCGCGAGGGGAAGGGCGAAGAGAAGAAGAGCGTACGAGTCGTGAGACAACCTTCACGACTCGTGAACAACGTTCACTACTTGTGAACATGGTTCACGACTCGTGAACTCAGTTCATGTCTCGTGAACTCTCTGCCTTCCCTCGCCAACACGTGATTCGCTGCACCACTCGCGCACGCCAAAGCTTCACGAGTCGTGCTGCCCAATCACGAGTCGGGCGCCTCACAAACAACGGAGCAAATCTCATGAAAACTGGAATTCACCCTTCTGTCCCGCTCACAAGGATGTCGTGCTCGCAACAGCATTGCGATTTCCAGCAAAACGCAACAAACCCAGATTTCCAACCACAAAACCATTTTGACAAAAAATCAAACCAAACCTCATTTTACCTTCAAATAAGCCTTCCACCATCACATATAACATAACACACAACTTAATTCAACAATTTACACAATCAAAATCATACATTAATAAAATCAAGCTCCTCAAGAACACAAATCGAGAATTTCACAGTAAACATTCATCAAACTTCAATATTGCTCAATACTTCAACATTCATGCATCATAACTCAAATCAATTGAATACCCATAACATTAACACTATAATATGCCTCATCAAACATGAATTTTCCAGAAATCACATGCAAAGGCATAAATCACAATATGAACATCAACAATCAAATTCCAAACAAAGCCCAAACAAAATCCCAAACTTCTAACTCCTATGCTCCAAATCAATGAGCACCACTCCCACTAGCCTTCTCCTTTACATTGGGATCGCGAGGAGGCTCAACTAATCAAGAACACCCAACAAAGACATACAAATACAAAACCTAAATTAAAACCCAATCTAAACAAAAAGAAGAACAGTGGAAGAAGAAGATGAAGAAGATGGAGAAGAACCCAACAATACATACCAATCTAAGCTCAAGGGGATGATCAATTTCTACCACCACACTTGAATCCAAGCTAGGGCACACAAAATAAAAGAAAAGAGGAAGAAGGAGTAAAAGGAAGAAGAGGAAATGGGAAGAGGCAAATTAGATTTGCTGTGCCATTTTCTCTCTCTTCTATTTATACCTTCTTTCAAAATGCTCTAGCCAAATGTCACTCTTTGGTTGGTGAAACTTTACCACTCACACCCTACACTCATGCATGCCAATACACACAAGACTAACCCACATAATTCACACACTATAACTATATGCTCATGCACACACACTAACACACACCCACACAATATTACAGCCCATAAAACATGCATTTTACCCAAAATGCCCTTGGCACATGCCAAAACTCTCACACATGCACACATACACATAGCAAATAGGGCTCAAACTATTAGGGGGGAATCAGGGTGTTATAACTCTCCCCTACTAATAAGAATTTCGTCCTCAAAATTCTCACCTGAATTGAACAAATGCGGATATTGAATCCTCATCATCGCCTCTGGTTCCCAAGTCGCTTTCTCGACCCCGTGATGTTGCCAAAGAACCTTAACCAAAGGGACTCGCTTGTTTCTCAACTATCTCACTTCCCGAGCTATAATAGCCTTCGGGTCTTCATTATAGGAGTAATCCGGCTGAATCCTAACCTCTTGAACTGACAACACATGTGACGGATCCGATCTATACTGATGAAGCATGGAGACGTGGAAGACGTCATGCATCTTAGCCAACTCCATTGGTAAAGCCAACCTATAGGCTACCAGACCAACTCTATCCAAAATCTCAAAAGGTCCAATGAACCGAGGACTAAGTTTACCTTTCTTGCCAAACCGTAATACTTTCCTCCAAGGTGAAACCTTAAGGAAAACTTTGTCCCCGAATTCAAACCGAATATCCTTTCTCTTCAAATTGGTATAGGACCTCTGCCTATTCTTAGCCACCTTCAGATTTCGCTGCTCAACTCTGATCTTTTCTTTGGTATCTCTAATCATCTCTGGCCCAATAAAAGATCTCTCGGTTAACTTTGTCCAACAAACCGGAGTCCTACACGATCGGCTATACAAGGCCTCAAACGGTGACATTCCAATGCTCAACTGATAACTATTATTGTAGCTAAACTCCATAAGCCGCACATACTGATCCCAACTTCCAGAAAAATCCAAAGTACAAGCCCAAAGTATATCCTCTAAAATCTGGAAAACTTGCTCGGACTGACCATCTTTCTGAGGACGAAATGTTGTGCTGAAGCTCAACTTGGTACCTAAAGCTCTCTGCAACTCTTTCCAGAACTTAGATGTGAACCTTGGATCCTGATCTAAAACTATCGATAAAGGCACTCCATGAAACCTAACTTCTTCATCCACATACACATTTGCTAACTTATCCATCTAGTAATCCACTCTAACCGGCACAAAATGCGCTGACTTTGTAAGCCGATCCACAATTACCCAAACCGAATCATGTTTCCTCTGAGTCACTGGCAATCCCGATACAAAATCCATGGCAATGTCATCCCATTTCCACTGAGGGACGGATAAAGGAGTGAGCAGTCCCGAAGGGACTTGATGCTCAGCCTTTACCTGCTGACATGTCAAACACTTTGTCACAAATTCCACAATGGCTCTCTTCATCCCAAACCACCAGTAGAATTACTTCATAACCCAATACATCTTCTCACTACCATGATGCATAGTAAAGACCGTAGTATGTGCCTCACTCAAAAGTTTCTTCCTTAACTCATCATTCTCGGGCACACACAAGCGATCCCTAAACATAAGCACCCCATCCAAAACTGAAAACTCAGACTGCTTACCCTGCTGAACCTCTTGCAAAATCCATTGCAATCTCAAATCATCCTTTTGAGTGTCCACAATCGACTGTCTCAAAGTCATCTTCACTCTCAATTGGGCAACCAAAGGCCCATCTGAATCGAATCTCCATCTGAATCACCTTAAGAACAAAGCCAAAATTGACTTTTGACTCAAAGCATCCGTAACCACATTGGCTTTACCCGGATGGTAATCCACAATTAGTCGTAGTCCTTGAACAACTCTAACCATCAACGCTGCCTCTAGTTTAACTCTTTTTATGTGAGGAGATATTTCAAACTCTTATGATCTGTGAAAATCCTACACTTCTCCCCATACAGATAATGCGGCCAAATCTTCAAAGCAAAGATCACAGCCGGCAATTCCAAATCATACATCGGATAGTTCTTCTCATGTGGCTTCAACTGACAAGAGGCATAAGCCACAACTTTACCCTCTTACATCAATACACATCCGAGTCCAATACCCGAAGCATCACTGTACATCACAAACTCCTTACCCGAGGTGGGTTGAGTCAGAACGGGAGCTTCAACTAACAAATTCTTCAACCTCTCAAAGCACAGCTGACACTTATTCGACCACTCAAATCTGACTCCTTTCCTCAACAATCTAGTCATTGAGCAGCAATAACCGAAAAACCCTTCACAAACCGACGGTAGTAGCCTGCCAAACCAAGGAAGCTTCTCACTTCAAGAACATTCCTAGGCGCTTTCCAATCCACAATTGCCTCAATCTTAGCTGGATCCACTTGAATAGCCTTAGTCGACACAATATGACCCAAGAAAGAAACCTGTCGAAGCCAAAAGTCACACTTACTAAGCTTTGCAAACAAACGGTGCTCCCTCAAAACTTGCAACACTAACCGAAGATGCTCTTCGTGCTCATTCTCATCCTTCGAGTAGACCAAGATGTCATCCATAAACACTACTACAAATCGATCAAGATATGGCCTAAACACTCGGTTCATCAAATCCATAAAAGTTGCAGGTGCATTGGTCAAACCAAACAGCATCACCAGAAACTCATAGTGGCCATACCGCGTCCGAAATGCAGTCTTAACCACATTTGCACCCTGAACTAGAAGCTGATAATAACCCGACCGAAGATCAATCTTGGAGAAAGCACCCGTACCTCTAAGCTGATCAAACAAATCCTTGACTCTAGGCAAGGGATACTTATTCTTCACTGTGACCTTGTTAATTTGCCTATAGTCGATACACATCCTTAAAGAACCATCTTTCTTCTTGACAAACAAAACCGGTGCTCCCCATGGAGATATGCTGGGTCGAATAAACCCCTTATCTAATAACTCTTGTAGCTGAGTTTTAAGTTCTCTCAACTCTACAAGAGCCATCCGATAAGGTGCTTTCAAAATAGGCAAAGTACCCGGCAAAATCTCTATGGACAACTCCACTTCTCTCTCGGGAGGCAACCAAGGCCATTCACTCGAAAACACATCACCAAACTCCCTAACAACTAGGATATCCTCAATCCCGACTTGATCACGCTTAGAATCCAAAATAACTGCTAAGAATGCCTCACAACCTTTCCTGATAAACCTCTTAGCTTGCATGGCGGAGATCACATTACTCAAGGAACTTGAACCCAAACCTTTAACAACAACAGAAGACTGGTCTCTATCTCACAACACAACCACCTTTCCATGATAGTCAAACACGGCCCGATGCTTACTAAGCCAATCCATACCCAATATCAAATCAAACTCCTGAAAAGGCAACTCAATCAAATAAGCAGGAAACTCAACACCCTGAACCAAAAGAGGACAATTCCTATGCACTCTACTCACATTGACACTATGTCCTAAAGGACTGGTCACACAAACCTCATAATCTAAATGATCAACATCATGCATCTTATCAAACAATATACTTGTGCACAAATATGAGTGTGTGGAGCCAGGATCAATTAGAGCATATAACTCAATCTCAAAGAGTAGGAACTTACCAGCAATCACATCAGGGGCATCTTGCTCATCTTGAGCTCTCATTGCATAAGCTCTAGCGGGAACCGTCAAAGGATGATCAATAGAATTTGATGGAGCTCCCTCTCTATGTCGACCTCCTCGACCTCTATCTCGGCCTCTACCATGACTAGCTTGCGGAGCATTAGAACCAACTCTGCTAGCCTCACGCTAATCACCAGAAGCCTCACTATACCTTGGACAATTTGCCAAGTAGTGATCAGTGCTACCACATCTAAAACAACCACCCATGAGCTACCTACTCTCACCCCTATGCCACTTACTGTAGTGAGAACACTCGGGCAACAAATCAGTCCTCAAACCAGAACCACCTATACTAGAACTAGAACCCCTGGCAGAACTTTGCCTTCTGCCTCTCGAAGCCGGACCTGAAGACTCATCATGCGGGTTCCTTGACCTCTTACCCGATGATGATGATGATGATCCATCACGAGGGGGATTCCTCCTCTTAGCTTTCTCTCTCAGAATAGACTCAGACCTCTCAGCCCGCACTGCTGCTTGCACAATCTGGTAGTACCCAATGCCCGGAGTACTCATCAGAGAAATAATCATAGCTCTTAGCGACTCATTCAAATCGGCCTCAAAATGCCTACATCTGAACTCTTCAGTTAGAACACCTTCAGGAGCATACTTAGCCAAACGGTTGAACTCTTTCTCAAACTCTGATACTAACATAGCTCTTTGCTTTAAACTCAGAAACTGTGCCCACTTAGCATCCTTATACTCCCTAGTCACATACTTGTTCGTGAATTCTCTCTCGAAGAACTCCCATGTGACCGAGTCAGGCAACTGGGGATGCCTACGGACTAACTTTCGCCAGTCATAGGCAGATCCCTGAAGCAATGCCACAGCACTCTCAACTTGCCTATCAGCAGGACACCTAGGCTCCACAAATACTCTTTCTACTTTCTCAATCCATTTCTCAGCAAGCTCAGACTCATCCAGACTGGTCCCATAGAAATCCTCTGCACCAGCTCTCCTCATGCTCTCTAAAGGGGCTCTCGGAGCAGTCACCCTATCCAAGACTCGAGCCATGTCCTGAGAAATCTTCAACATTGCCTCGAAGGGCATGGCTGTGGCCTTATATAGGCTGACCCTTATGTGTTTAAGCCGAAACAGACACTAAAGGATCAACTGCTTGGGGATTCACACTTTCAGCGGACCCCTCAAGCCACCCATGAATAGAATCAGAATCCATCTAAAAGAAAAACAAAGACAACTGCATCAGCTAACATAGTCCTAAACATATGTCTAAGCACAACAATCACCTAGAAAATGCCTAAACCGGAGCTCGGATACCAAAAACTGTAACACCCCCTACCCATACATAGGGGAACCCATCCACGAGGGAGTGAGAACCCGTACGAGCAGGGGTGTCACACCAAACAGAACGGTATAAATAATACGATCACATATTATAAACATACATATAAACAGCTGAAATGAAAACTTTAAAGCCAACTGAGCATTCATTCATGATATAACAATATTCAATTATAAAACTATTCTGATACCATCATAATTACATCATTCAGAGATACATAGCAGAAGCTTACAAAATACTATATACAAGAGAGATCACTATTATAAAATAATGATGATATAAAAATACACTAAGTCCTATCAACAATCCCACTGTGTTGGCTTGACTAGCGGCGACTATCCCAAAAGCTATACACCTTCCGCACCTGCACGGATGAAAACACCGTGCTAAGCGATAACGCTTAGCGGGGAAACAAACAACAATATATGGAAGGCCATTCATAATGGTTGTCAACGCAATTCACATACGTAATGGCATACTGATAATCATAAAGCATAATCACAAAAGAATTCAATTCATAACCATTCAAAGGTTCAATAATTATATTCATATGCCAACGGATTCATATGCTCATATTAGAGTTATTCAGATTCAAATACTTATAATCATACTCATTCGGATTCACATACTTATAATCATATCAGAACAAATCATAACACCTGCTGACTCACAGTAGTGGACAACGAGTAAACGCGTAACGGTACCTTACGGGTGCGAATCGACAGTAGCGGTACCTTAAGGCTACGAATCGAAAAATAGTATCACATTTTCTCTTTTCAAAACATTTTAAAAAGGGATCTTAAACAAGATCCGTACACATAGAAGTTCTCTAGGAGATAAATGGGGACCTGCTCAGGGTCCAGAATAGTACAAGGCTGTAGCTAAAGTACTCTTTTAGGCATGCCTAACTATCCACTAGAATAACTCTTACAGGTCATGCATAATAAAAATCATGCTCAAGGCATATCATATAATTCATCATGAAGAATCATAATAGTACACATATATAAGCATAATTATTCCCGTACAGTAGTAAAAACTCATCAAGAAATGATAAAAAAATAATTTTAGATGAAAGGGAAAAAATCGAAAAACAGGACGAAAGGAGGTAACTATCGCGATCGCGACTGGTATCGCGCTCGCGATAGTGGCCGGATGGGCTTTGCGAGGTGAAGGGGCAAACAGGCCACTGTCGTGATCGCGACTGGTGTTGTGCTCGCGATAGTGGCCGATAGGCCTGCGCGAGGGGAAGGGTGAAGAGACGAAGGGCGTGCGAGTCGTGAGAAAACCTTCACGACTCGTGAAAAACGTTCACTACTCGTGAACAATGTTCACGACTCTTGAACATGGTTAACGACTCGTGAACTTAGTTCACGTCTCGTGAACTCTCTGCCTTCCCTCGCCAACACGTGATCCGCTGCACCACTCTCACACGCCGAAGCTTCACGAGTCGGACGCCTCACAAACAATGGAGCAAATCTTGTAAAAACTGGAATTTACCCTTTTGTTGCGCTCGCGATAGCATCGCAATTTCCAGTTTTCCAGCAAAATGCAGCAAACCTAGATTTCCAACCATAAAACCATTTTTCCAACCATAAAACCATTTTGACTTAAAATCAAACATTACAGCCCGTAAAACATGCATTTTACCTAACATATATACACCCACATAATATTACAGCCAGTAAAACATGCATTTTACCTAAAATGCCCTTGGCACATGCCAAAACTCTCACAGGCACACATACACATAGCAAACAGGGCTCAAACTATTAGGGCGAAATAGGGGTGTTACAGGTTCCCTAGTTGCTTCCTCAACTCCATGATGCTGCCAAAGAACCTTGACCAGAGGAACGTGCTTACTTCTCAACTGCCTTACATTTCGAGCTATAATGGCTATCGGCTCCTCATCATATGAATAATCCTACTGAATTAGAACGTCTTGAACCGATAATGCATGCGACAGATTTGATCTATACCGATGAAGTGGGGAGACATGGAAGACATCATGCATCTTAGCCAACGCCATCGATAAAGCCAACCTATAGGCTACTGGACCAACTCTCTCTAAAACCTTGAAAGGCCCAATGAATCGAGGACTAAGCTTGCCTTTCTTGCCAAATCTCAACACTTTCCTCTAAGGTGAAACCTTAAGGAAAACTTTATCCCCGACCTCAAAACGAATATGCTTTCTCTTCAAATTGGCATAGGATCTCTGTCTATCCTTAGCCACTTTCAGATTCTGTTATACAACTCTGATCTTCTCTTCGGTATCCCTAACATTTCTAGCCCAACAAAAGATCGATCAGTTAACTCTGTCTAACAAACCATAGTCCTACACGGTCGATGTCACATCCCAAATATGGCCTAGTAGAAATTTCATATTAATTGGATTTATTAAGGGCACTTGAGTAATTTTACAAGGAAAGGAGGACTTAATTGTAAAGGATTAAAAGTATTGTTTTTATTTATTTGGCAGATTTTATTTAGTGAGTAAAAAGTATTTTAACAAGGATTTATTAGTAATTGTAAGGAGCTGTTGGAAAAAGAGTAGTTAGTGGAATTGGGGGTCCAATCAGAATATGACAAGTGGATAGTGTGCATGTTGAGGATTTGAAAGAAGAAAGAGGAAGAGGCAGAAATTGGTTTCATTTTTCCTTGGTTGTCCCGTTTCTCCTCTTTCTTCTCTTCATTCTTCCTTGCTTCTCTATGGGTTTTGCATGTTTTAATACTCTGCAAGTTGAGTTGTGTTTAAAGAGTTAAGAGCTGAGTTTTCAGGGTAAGCTACTATATTTATGTGTGGTTCTCCATCTTCTCCTGCTTTCTGGATTTTCGTTGCTGTTTCTTTGGGCTGATATTGCGGTTTATTTGTTGGTTCATACAAGCTACTAAAGAGAAGAGGAAGGATAAAGGAAAAGGGATGTCACACCCCATAAGTGGCCTAATTGGATTTAACAATTTTAAATTTGACAATTAAGGGCAATTTGGTATTTTATAAGAGGAAAGAGGAGTAAATTGCAAAGAAATAAAAGTAATTAATTCCAGAATTTTAGTTTAGTGAGGAGAAAGTAATTAATAAGGATTTAATAGTGAAAGAAGGTTAAGTGGATAGTGATTCATGTGCATGTGTGCCAAGTGGAAGGAGGGTGTGCACGTGGAGAGGGAAAAGAGAAGACTGAGGAATTTTCAGTTGGCTGGAAACAAAAGACCTGAAGTTTTTCTCTCTTGCTCTCTCACACGTAAACCACTCCTCTTTCCTTGTGATTCTGTTCTTCTTTCAGTTTGCATGTATGTGTTCATCTATCTTGAGTTTGGGTTTTAAGCTTTGAAGTTCAGAAGGTGAGTTTGGTTCTCCATCTTCTCTGGTTAAGGATTGTTCATTTCTGTTTCTTTGGATTGATTTTGGGTTTATTTGTGGGTTCATGTAATCTGTTGAAGAGAAGAAGAAAGATAAAGGGAAAGAGAAGGTTGTGGACTGAGAGTGCAGTGGACATTTTGGGACTTCATTTCAGGTTTGGGAGTGTCTGTCTTTCTCATTTTGGATCCTGATTGCCATTCTTCTATGTTTGACATTTATGTGTAATTGATTATCAAAATGTATGAGAAATACAATGTGTGTGCATGATTTCAGTAGAAAAGAATGTAAATGGATTGTTTATGCATGAGCTTGATTATGGAAACCTGAGACATGGAGAATCAGATATTACCTCTGTTTAACTGATAAATGTATATGATTTGTGCTAAGATTGCTGTAAATGTGCTTTGAATATTTGAAGTTATATGTTTGATTAATCATTACATGAGAAATGGTTTTGGGTAAGCTGGGGTTTTGAATTTAGGGAGAACTCTGTTTTCTGGACTTTCTGGTTTTTCACGTTTTTCTGGGAATTCTGAAGATTAGTTTTGAGAAGAAGAAGAAGTGTGAGAAGAAGATCACGAGACGTGATGGAGCATCACGCCGTGACCCTCTTCCCTGAAGAAGGTCACGCGACGTGGTGGGGCATCACGCCGTGATCCCCTTCTCTGTTGGAGGTCACGAGACGCGACGCAGCTTCACGCCGTGACCCCTTCTCTGTTGAAGGTCACGAGACGTGATGTGGCATCACGCCGTGACTTTTGCCTTTCCCTGCGTGTCACGAGATTTCATCTCGTGACCTCTCTTCCTCTCCTCTCAGGCGTCACGAGACGTGACTGATGGTCACGCCGTGACTGCCTGCTCCTCTGCGTGGCGCTTGCGAGAAATCAGCGTCACGAGACACCACTGCCTGGGTGTCTCGTGACCAGCCTTCCTCTGCTGCCCTGTTTTATTAAAAATAAAGTTTTAACTTCTGTTTTAAGAGGTTTTTGCACTACATGACAAATGTTTGAGTTAAAATTTGTATTGTATTTTTATAATTGCATAATATTGAGTTTGTATATATATGACTAATAATTAATGTACATGGCTTACATGTTTATAATTTATTTAACATGAATTATTTCAATGTGAGTCATATGTTCTTATTACCTCCTGTAGTTGATATTTATATGCTTAAATGTTTTTAAATTTAATTATTATACAAGTATACATAAATTATAAGCTAATATTTAATGAAATTCTCATGATTTGATACATGAATTGTTGAGTTGAGTTGTAAGCCTGAATAGTCATAGTAGTGGATAAGTAAGCGCTTACTTAGGTCAGTGTGTGTGTGCAGCTGCTATATGATAAAACGTTATACTTGGGTCCGTTTGGATCCTTGTTTCGATCCTGTATGGGTCTATATGGATTTAAATGCGAGACTTCGGTCTCTATATGAAAAGTACATGTTTGAGACTCATGTCTCTATATGCTTGGGATACTGTGTCCTATCAGTATCCATTTGACCGTATCCGCTTCTAGAGAATATTTTAGACTAATCAGGCTATTTGTTGAAATGTATTGCATAATTTGAGATGCATTTTTGACATGATTACAAGTATATGAAGTACATGAATTCTTACATAGCTTTATATTATGCACCTTGAATCTGTATACTTAGAATGATGAGAATTATGAATTGTATACTTAATTGCTTGTATTGTATATATATTTATGCATGTCAAGTAAGGAATTTGGAGATATGTTTACATGTAATTTTGATGCCTTTGCTTTTGAATCATTAGATTATTATTGTATAAATATTGTATATGCATATTGTGCGTTTGTTTTGTTCCTCCTCACTAAGCGTTATCGCTTAGCACGGGCTCTTTTCCCGTGCAGGTGGCGAGTTCGGTTCAGAGTCGGATATCTGCAGGCCGGCCACTAGGAGTCTTTTTGAATGAAGTTATTTGAAGTCTTCCGCTGTAATTTTTGTATATGTATTTGCTTACGAGCCTCTTTTTGTAAAATGATATTGATATACGTTATATGTAAAAATGATTTACCATTACATGATTAAAAGTTTCTTTACATCTCATTTGGTTTTTGTTTATACATGTGTATATGGATTCGTTATATGTGTTTGCTCGCGTGGCACTCCGGTATCCTTCCAACGGGGATGGCGGGGTGTTACAAGGCAAGTTAGGGGCTTGAAGGTTACAGTGGGAGTTTGAGCTCCATATCAGGTTTGGGAGCTTTGGTTGCTTATATGTGTTTGTGTGTAAGTTTGTTCATTTGATGTGTGATTATATGCGTATGGAATTTGTGTGTGAATATGTGTTAATTGATAGATGATATAGATGAGATATATAGTTGAATTCTATTGGAATTGTTGGTTGATTGTCATTAGACTTTAGCTAGGGCATGAACACTAATTTAAGGGATATTTTGCTTAAATTGTTACTGGACCTCTGTGTATTGTTTTGATCATAGTTGGAGTTTTACAACTCCAAATTCAAATTCAATTATTGTCACGCCTTTTGAACCATTACTTCTGTACCTTTAAAAGTCTAAGAGAGACCATAAATTAATTCTGTCTCTAAGAGGCTTAAAAATAGCAAAAACCGGACGTGTCTCTGTCTAGCTGGGTTCATTTGAACAGTCTTTAGACTTTAATATATATATATCTTAATTTAGGAATCTAATTTACCTGAAAATTGTCCCTTTTGAAAGATAAGACGTAGGGGAACAATTGTTAAGAAGAACATTTTGCCTAAAAATGAGGTATAGAGGTCGGTTTTTGCAATGTAAGTTTGGAGTGAAAACAAGTCTCGTTAGGCACCTGAGCTGAGCTTCTGTCGCGAGCGCGACAGAGTCGCGACCTCACGGCAGAACATCACATATAAAGCCTTTTATTCTTCATTTTGAGCCCATGGTTGGCATGGATCAATCCCCTACCTTTCCCCTCAACATATTATGCTTGATTTGGGTTATTAAATGATTATAAAAGTAGTTATCATTGGGAAAATTTATGAGTATGATTAAGATTGGCAATTTAACTAATAAAATAACATGATTAATAAGATCGTATATGATTTAAATGCATATAATTTATATGTACCTGCATTATTTAATCATGAGTTATATGTTCATATTGAGACTTATATATGATGTATATATTTCTGAGTTTGACCAACATACATGTATTCATAAAATAACATGATTATATTTGATTTATCCTCAGTTATATGATAATTATTTTAGATCAGGATTGAGTTATTATTTGAGCCTGGTAGTCAGAGTTAGTGGATAGATAAGCGCTTATCAAGGGTCTGGGTGTGTGTGCAGCTGCTATATGTTATTAGTTACATGCGGGCCCCGTTTGGGTCATATAAGATGTTTGAGGCCTTGGTCTCCGGTATACCTTCGGGTATACATGAATATAAGAAAATGTTTTGAAACCCATTTCTCCAAATGCTTGGGATACTGTGTCCTATCAGTATCATTGGTACCCGTATCCACTAGTTAGCGAGTAATCAGGCTATTACTTGAAGTTATTATACAAGTTCGTTATATGAAGCTATTATTTATACGAAATGAATATATGTTACATGTATATGTATATGCGTTATGACATGATGAAATGTAATATTTGTATTCGAATATGAATGGTTATTTTTTCGATATACTTGAGTATGATGAACAATTGTTATATGCATGAACAGTATATATTTATGCGTTTGTTATTATTGAGCTTATATATATATGTTTATTGCAATTATATGTACATGCATGTGTTGTTCCTCCCCACTAAGCGTTATCGCTTAGCACGGGCTCTTTTCCCGTGTAGGTAGCAGGATCATTTTGGAGTCAGACATCTGCAGGTCAGCCACTAGAAGTCTGTAGTTGGAGTTTATTTTGTGTCTTCCGCTGTATTTTTGGTATTTGGCAACTGATTTTGGAAAATGTAATTTTGTTAAGGATGATTTTGTATTTGTAAATGTTTATCTTTCACTACAATAAAATTGACTCCTAACGACCAAAATTTAATGAAGGGATAAAAATCCGGTCGTTAAAATATACAAATAACGAAGGAAAATTAATCCGGTCATTAGTTTTTAAATTTTATTGTTATATAACGAGGGGATTAAATCCGGTCGTTAAAGCAATAAAAATTCGGTCATTAAAATCTACAAATAACGAAAAAAATTAATCAAATGGATTAAATCCGACAGTTAAAACAATAAAAATCTGGTGGTCAACGGTGTGAATTAGTGGGAATTATGAGAAGTAGAAAAAGAAAAGAGAGGGAAAGTCACGGAAGGGAGGCAGAACAAGAAAGAGACTGAGAAAGAGAGAGAGAGAGAGAGGGAGAGAGAGAGAGAGATGGCGGAGCACGACAGAAGGGGCGAGGAGGCTGGCGACGGTTGACGGCGAGCAACCGGCTCGTCGCAACGCCAATCTCGGCGTCTTATTCCCCGTCGCGAAGGTCTCTCACGCTTTCTCTCGATAATCTCCTGGGTTTTCTGTTTGATTGTTTCGTTGGATTGGGGACTTAGTTCCATCGTTAAAGCTTCTTATTCTTCTTCAGGATCTAAGCCTTTCGGTTTCTGCCTGCACAGGAACTTATCTCTATAAGCAAAGCAACGGCGATGATCTTTATTTAAGGTACCCTTTTCTGCTCTTTTGTTGTTGATGTTTCTTTTGTTTTTAATTTCTGCTAATCTGATGCAAAATTTATCACCTCTTCGATAATTTAGTTAGTTCTTTTTTATGGGCTGTGAATTATTTTCCTTTGGATTTTGGAGTTCGATAATTTATGGTAGTGGCGATTGATTTAGCTGCTCTATTGAGCTTCATTAGAATTTTTATGGTTCTTTTTGATTTGAAATGAACTGTTATCTTTTACTGGTCTATACTCAGTAATCATTTATTACTTCATGCCTAGCTGGCTATCTATTACGTGCTTCTGCTGCTTTGTTCTACATGTTGGCATGAGGTTTTCCTTTCTTTGCTCATTGTTTTTGTATTTGGGGCAAAGTTCATATTTTCCCATTACACGAAGGTCAATGATTAACGTGTACAGTGTACATGCTATGTCTTCTGGATAGGTATGCATTGTAAGAAGTATTAACCTACAAGTATATGTGTGAGTGTGCATGTATGTAGAACGCAGAATACTGGAAGTAAGGGAGCGGGCTTTGAATTCTTACATTCAGATCATTATTTGCTAGCTATTATGGTGGCAGTTTAAATCTTGGATGAATGAGAGGCTATATCCTTAGGGGAGTAATGCAAATATCTTGATCAAATTCTACCCCTCTAAAAGCACTAGATAGTTTACTCAGGTATAAGGAAGCATTATGTATTATCCTAAACTGCTATTGATTGCATGTTTTTTGATTGACTCCCTTCATTGTGGTTGCTGAGCTCTAACTGTATACAATAAACCTTAAGTTTGTATTTATGTTCTAACTGTCTAGTTCCTTTTTTTTTCTTCTAAGATAATGTTGTCTTCTTATCAAAATTCTTTTAATTCTCTAAACCTTAGGCATTTTTAAAGGATTTGGATGAGTCATGTGTCCAGTGGCGTATAAGCACAAAAATATCCCAAAATAAACAATATTAAACATATTCTCATAAGGTCCCTTTTTAGTGGCATTTTATTAACATTTCTTATTGTCAACGGGGTCTAGTACAGGGAACTGAAAAATAAATCTTGGGATCTCTACAATAGTGTTGAAGTTCGATTACTTGTTATGTTGATGGTGCAAATGAACCTTCCACTACATCTGGCTTAAGTAATTGGTCATGTGCCTGTTCGTTATCAAGTCAAGGGAATCAGAGTTATGTTAAATCTAACTGTTCTACATCATGTGATTGCAATCCAGGTATTTTCTGATTTTGTTGTAATAATCGGGGACTATTTGAATTATTGTTTATTTATATTTCTACTTGATGTTTAGCAGGAACATATACTTGCTGCAAAAAATAATTAAATGTCATAAAAATATCTTCTGTATGGAAATCCTGATAAAATTTTTTTAACCTAGGAAATTGGGGTAACGGAGATAGTTGAGCCTGGCTTTACAGATCTACAACCAAGTAGAGGGTAGAGGTGCTACAATTTTTTTCTCAATTTAGCAAACTATAAGGAAGTAGGAGTGTATCTCAGTAACTAGTTTTGTTGATATATATATATATATGCACATACAACTTCTGGAGTGCTTTTAGCAGAATAATCAATCTTCATAATACAAGATTTATCTTCATACATTTTTTGTGCTCTCACACTAAACTTTGTAAGAAATACATATTTTGAAGATAGTTCTGAGTTGGTTTACTGCATTTGAAAAACATAAAACTACCTAACGATGTGTTTTCTCTCTATATTTTGATTGTGAGGAACTGTCTATGCTTTATATGAAAATAACTTATTCGTAATTTGCTGTAATTTTCTTCTGAATTATTGCTGGTGTTCCTTAACTGGTTTGCCTCTTATATTGCAGCTGAAGGAAGTGGAATTTCATGGAAATATATTTGTGCTGCTAATGGGTTTCCAAAAATAGCTTCCGGTAATCAAGATGCTACTTGTTTTACAGCCTGCAACTGCAGTTCTGGTACCCTTCTTCTTTTCTCTTCTATCTGTAAACCCCCCACCCCAATTATCTAGGTGTTAGTATTGCGCCTTGACTTAGGTGGCAAGAGGAGTTTGAATTGATGTGTCTATCATTGATCACCCTATTTGTTTTATCTCTCTTAGTTGAATTGTTTTTTGCATCAGTCTAGAATATAACACTAGAATATAAGGGTAAAATACATGATATTGAAAATTAGTTGGCATCTTTACTTTTGTTGCTAGATAGGGGATTTATCTTTAATGCAGAGTTCATTCCATCATTCTTGATCTATACATTTGTCTGCATCAGAATACGAAATGCAATAAGCTATGCATAATTGCATTAGATGGTTTAAACTGCTTCTTAAGTTGTTATCTTAAGTTTTTTTTCTGGTTTTCATAAACTGCAACATAACTTCATAATTGTAGCTAGTTTTTAACGAGCTGCTAATAATTATTCTACAAGTCACATTAGAGGCAAAATACTTGATGTCTATATCATCATTATCAGAAAAACTCTTCATTTTCCTCAAGTACATTGCTTCTCCAGCATAAACCAGCTGCAAGAAATGTTGATGATTTGAATTTCCAGATAAATCAACAGATAATACATAGTAATGCAAAAATTTTTCAAAAATCTAAAGCATCAATATTTAATAAACTATCAGAGCTGGCAACTGATCAAGTTCAATATTTGCTTGGCACTTAAAAAAAAATCATACTTTCATTATTTCTGGATCATTCCATTGTTCCTTGTCCGCTCTAAGACAACCACCTTCATTTGGGCATGAACAGGATCCGCCAAGAAATTCTGGCAATTGGCTGTTCATAAAGAAACCACCAAAAATAAGTTTGCAGCAAAAGTTATAAGATATTTTAGCTATAATGAATTTGCACCAAAAGAAAATAAATTTCCAACCTTGAATCTATAATTTCAAGCAACTTAGTTTGGAATTTATTGCCTAAAACCTGTGAAGCCAGATCAGAATGATTTAGTGTTAGGTCTTCAAATTCTGTTAGAAAGAAATATCAAATACCAAAGCTCTAATACATTTATCTTTGAAGTAGTCTTGGGGTCTAGAAAGCCTTTTGCTGTGTTTCATATGAGTTTGAATCCACTACCAGCATTAACAATGAACATCTGATGCAATGTCTGTCACAAAACAGCACATATTAGAAGTTATAAGCAAATGAATACACAGTAACTCAGACAAATTTTCTAGTAATTTACTTTAAAAAATAAACAACCTCAGGATAGTTGTCCCCATCAATTTTCTGCATTCGCATAGCCAATTCATTTGCAACTTTTCCAAAGCTCATCCAGTTCTGCATAACCAGCAAAATTTCCAAGAAAAATAGCTTAATTAAAAGGCATTCAGTATGTAGGATTGTAATAAACACTATAACAAGCTCTAAAATTACCATGCCATGCACATCCAATATTGTTATTGTAGAATCTATTGCACCATGAGTGAGGTTGTACAAATACTCTCAACTATTGCACCAGATAAATCTCGAAGAAATATTCCTGTAAATCTTTTTCAGGTATATAATCAATATATCATTTTCATTTTTTTAATTTCTGTATTTTTGAACTAAAATCCATTTTTTTCTGTATTTGATAATTAAAGTGCCTAATTTCCATTCATTCTTTGAATATCAATAAAGATATATGCATTTACCCAATTGGTAGGTATAATAAATTTTACATGCATAGGCAGATGTCTTTCACACGTAGCATGAGAGCTCAACCGCACATTCAAAAGCCTGAGAGTCAAGTTCAAGTTCCTTTTGATGCTGCAAAGCTCAGCAGAAACACATCAGTTAATCAGACGGCTCAGTGTTCAGTGTTGTTAGATGTTGAGCTAAGTTGTTTATTTTGACACCCCGTCTTTTATTCCTACTTTAGCTGCTTTGATTCTCTTGTTTTGAACTTTGTCAGAATGTTTACTGTCTCTTTATTTATTTATCTATCATGGATGTAAGTTATATTATATCTTTTTATTGTTATAATGTCATTAAACTTACAATTATTTTTTACTTTTTCTTTGGAGTTCCATTCATTTTTTGAATATTTTGAAGTGTGTATACAATTACACTTGTTGGATTTTGGATATTTTGAAGTGTATATATAATTATACTTGTTGGGAGATTTTGAATATTTAAGGTAAATGATATTTTAAATTAAAAGGATGAAATTATTTTGCTTTGTGATTTATTGCCTTTATGCATGAATTTTAATTACAAATTGATGTTTTAAATTCTACAGGTTTTCAAAACAATGGACAATAAAAATACGAGGTTCATTATGCATTCTTCTTAAAATTATAGGTGAATAGAAAATGATATAGATGGGGATGTTTTTATACTTTATACTTGTATATGATAAATACAATGTCAAACAATTTCGAAATATCGATATATTTGGTATCCGATATTTTTCAATCTATGAAAAAGCTATTTATTATAATTTTGGATATATATATGTGTGTGAATGATGTGTACAGGTAATAGCCAAATAAAATATTTTATTTCTTATGAAAATTTAATATTAATTCCCGAATTTTCTTTCAACGATGAAAAATGAGTGGCTAAAATGTATCTTTAACGACTGAAAATTCATTCGTTGAAAGCAAAATCTTTTAGTGAAGGGAAAATCTAGTTGGTAAAACGGTATTTTTAACGACTAAAATTTTTTTCGTTAAAAGTGAATACAATTAGCGAAGGGATAATCTCGTCGCTAAAAGATATTTTTAACGACCTGAAATTTCTTCGTTGAAAGTGAATATAATTAACGAAGTGAAAATCTGGTCGCTAATAGGTATTTTTAATGACCGGAAATCCCTTCGTTGAAAGTCAATATAATTAACGAAGGGAAAATCCGGTCGCTAAAAGGTATTTTTAACGACCGAAAATCCCCTCGTTGAAAGTGAATACAAGTAGCGAAGGGAAAATTCGGTCGCTAAAAATCATTATTCAACGACCTGAAATATTCTGGTCGTTTAAGTCATTAACGATCGGATTCAATATTCGGTTGTCTATACCTTTAACGAAGGGGCTTTTACCGACTGGATTTTCCTATCATTATAGATCTTTAATGACCGGATTTTGACTTTTAACGACCGGATTTCCCTTCGTTTAAAGAGCATTTTTCTTGTAGTGTTTTACAAATCCCTTTTGTAAAAACTATATGGTTAATTATGGATTTAGTATCTTTTAATTAAATGTAATTGTTATCTTAACTTATTTGAGTTTGTATGTGATTTGTGCGCGTGGCGCTCCGGTATCCTTCCAACGAGGGTAACGGGGTGTTACAGTTGACCATATAAAGCTTCAAATGGTGACATTCCGATGCTCGATTGAAAGCTATTATTGTAGGCAAACTCCATAAGCCACACATACTTGTCCCAACTGCCAGAAAAATCCAAAGCACAAGCATGAAGCATATCCTCCAAAATCTGGATAACCCGCTCTAACTGACAATCTATCTAAGGATGAAATGTTATGCTAAAATTCAACTTAGAACCTCTGTAATTCCTTCTAGAACTTAGATGTAAACCTTGGATCCCAATCTGACACTATCGACAACGGCACACCATGCGGTCGGACTACCTCATCCACATAAACACTAGCCAACTTATCCATCGAGTAGTCCACTCTTACCGGCAGAAAATGGGTTGACTTCGTAAGCCGATCCACAATAACCCAAACTGAATCATGCTTCTGCTGATTCACTAGCAAACCTGACATGAAATCCATGGCAATATCATCCCATTTCCACATAGGAATGGATAAAGGAGTGAGCAATCCCGAAGGAACTTGGTGCTCAGCCTTTACTTGTTGAAAAGTTAAACACTTCACCACGAATTCCACAATGTCTCTCTTCATTCTAGGCCACCAGTAGAACTGCTTCATATCCCGATACATCTTCTCACTACCAGGATGCATAGTAAAGACCGTAGTGTGTGCCTCACTCAAAAGCTTCTTCCTTAACTCATCACTTTCGGGCACACACAAACGGTTTCTATACATAAGCACCCCATCCAGAACAGAAAACTCAGACTGCTTACCCGATCGGGACTCTTGCAAAACCCATTGCAATCTCATATCATCCTTCTAAGCATCCACAATCGGTTGTCTTAAGGTCGGTTTCACTCTCAATTGGGCAACCAAGGCCCCATCTGAATCAAATCTCCATCTGAACAGCCTCAAGAGCAAAGCCAAAACTGACTTCCTACTAAAAGCATCTGCAACCACATTAGCTTTACCCGGATGATAATCCACAATGCAGTCATAATCCTTAAACAACTCCAACCATCGGCGCTATCTCATGTTCAACTCTTTCTGCATGAGGAGATACTTCAAACTTTTATGATCTGTGAAAATCCTACACTTCTCCCCATACAGATAATGCCGCCAAATCTTCAAAGCAAAGATCACAGCTGCCAATTCCAAATCATGCGTCGGATAGTTCTTCTCATGAGGCTTCCACTGACGAGACTCATAAGCCACAACTTTACCCTCTTGCATCAACACACATTCGAGTCCAACTCCTGAAGCATCACTGTACATCACAAACTCTTTACCCGAGATGGGTTGAGTCAGTACAGGAGCTTCAACTAACAATCTCTTCAACCTCTCAAAACACAGCAGCAATGACTAAAAAACCCTTCATAAACCAACAGTAATACCCTACCAAACCAAAAAAATTCTCACCACAGGAGCATTCCTAGGCGCTTTCCAATCCACAATTGCCTCAATCTTAGCTGGATCCACTTGAATACCCTTAGCTGACTCAATGATTCCCAAGAAAGACACCTCTCGAAGCCAAAAGTCACACTTATTAAGCTTCGCAAACAAACAGTGCTCCCTCAAAACTTGTAGTACTAACCGAAGATGCTCTTCATGCTCACTCTCATCCATCGAGTAAACCAAAATATCATCTATGAACACTACTACAAATCGGTCGAGATATGGCCTGAAAACTCGGTTTATCAAATCCATAAAAGCCGCAGGTGCATTGGTCAACCCAAATGGCATCACAAGGAACTCATAATGGCCATATCGCATCTAAAATGCAGTCTTAACCACATCCACATCTTTCACCCAAAGCTGATAGTAACCCGACTGAAGATCAATCTTGGAGAAAATGCCCGCACCTCTAAGCTGATCAAACAAATCCTCAACTCTAGGCAAAGGATAATTGTTCTTCAATGTAAACTTATTAATTTGCCTATAGTCGATGTACATCCTCAAGGTACCCTCCTTCTTCTTAACAAATAACACCGGAGCTCCCCATGGAGATATGCTGGGTCTAATAAACCCCTTATCTAATAACTCTTGTAGCTGAGTCTTAAGTTCCCTCAACACTATAGGAGCCATCCGATAAGGTGCTTTCGAAATGGGCGAAGTACCGATACTATCTCTATGGACAACTCCACTTCTCTCTCGGGAGGTAACATAGGCAACTCACTTGGAAACACATCTCTAAACTCCCTAACAACTAGGATATTCTCAATCCTAACCTAATCACGCTTAGAATCCAACACGACTAATAGAAATGCTTCACAACCTTTCCTCAAGAACCTCTTAGCTTTCATCACAGAAATCACATTACTCAAGGAACTAGAACCCAAAACTTTAACCATAACAGAAGACTGCTCTCCATCTCGCAACACAACCACTTTCCTATGGCAATCAACTACAACCCGATACTTACTCAACCAATCCTTGCCCAAGATCAGATCAAACTCTCAAAATGGGAACTCAATCAAATCCGCAGAAAACTCAACACCTTGAACCGAAAGAGGACAATTCCTATACACTATACTCACATTGACACTATGCCCTAAGGGACTGGTCACACAAACCACATAATCTAATTGATCAACATCATGCAACTTATCAAATAACTTACCCATGCACAAATATGAGTGTGTGGAACCAGGGTCAATTAGAGCATATAACTCAGTGTCAAAGAGTAGGAACTTACTAGCAATCACATTCGGAGCATCTTGCTCATCCTGAGCTCTCATAGCGTACGCTCTAGCTGGAACCGTCAAAGGATGATCAAGAGACTCTGATGGAGCTCCCTCTCCAGGCCGACCACCTCGGCCTCTACCTCGACTGGCTTGCGATGTTTTCGACTGCTAGCGTCACGCTGATCACCAGTAGCCTCACTCAACTTCGGATAGTTAGCCAAATAGTGATCAGTGCTCCCAAATTGGAAACAACTACCCGTGAGCCACCTATACTCACTTCGATGGTGCCTACTACAGTGAGAACACTCAGGCAACGCCTCAGTCCTATTACCAGAACCACCTCTGGCCGCACTAGGACCCATGGCAGAACCTTGCCTCCTACCTCTCGAAGCAGGACCTGAGGAAGACTCATCATGCGGGTTCCTAGACCTCTTACCCGAAGATGATGACGATCCTCCACGAGGGGGATTCCTCCTTTGAGCTTTCTCTCTTAAGACCGATTCAGATCTCTCGACCCGCACTACTGCTTGCACTATCTGGTAATACCCAATACCCGGAGTACTCATCAAAGAAATCAGTATAGCCCTCAAGGACTCATTCAAATCGGCCTCAAAATGCCTACATTTGAACTCCTCTGTCAGGACGCCCTCTGGAGCATACTTAGAAAGACGGTTGAACTCTTTCTCAAACTCCGAAACAGTCATAGCCCTCTACTTCAAACTCAAGAACTGTGCTCACTTAGCATCCTTGTAAGCTATAGTCACATACTTACTGGTGAAATCTCGCTCAAAGAATTCCCATGTGATTGGGTCAGGCAACTGGGGATGCCTACTAACCAACTTGCACCAATCATAAGCGGACCCATGAAGCAAGGCCACAACACATTCTACTTGCCTATTCGGAGGGCACCGAATCTCATCCAGAACATGCTCCACTTTTTCTATCCACTTCTCAGCATATTTCGACTCATCCAGACTAGTTCAATAAAAGTCCTCCGCACCAGCTTTCCTCATGCTCTATAAAGGGGCTCTCGGAGTGGTCACTCTCTCTAAGACACGAGCCATATCCTGAGAAATCTTCAATATTGCCTCAAAGGGCAAGGCTATGGCCTCAGGCTAAACCCTAGGTGTTTGAGCAAGAACAGACACTGAAGGATCTACTACGTGAGGATTCACACTCTCAGCGGACCCCTCAAGCGACCCACGCATGGAATCAAAATCCATCTAAATAACATAAAACACAACTTTAATCAACAATTAATACAATCAAAATCATGGATTAACATAATCAAGGTTCTCAAAAGTGACAAACCCAGAAATTTCAGCAAAAATTCATCAAATCACAAATTTGCTTTAGTAAATCATCTTCCACGCATTATAACTTAAATCAAACAAAAACCCATAACATTTACACTAATATGAGCATCATCAAACCTCAAATTTCAAGAAATTCATTCAATATACCAAAAATCACAAAATGCACAAATTCAAATAAATTCCCAAACCTAAAATTCCTATGCTCCTAGTGGCAAGCTCCACTCCCACTCGCCTTCTCTTTCCCCTTGGGATCTCGAGTAGGCGCTTCTAAACTTGGAAAACCCAAGAACCACATAAACACATAAAAATCCTAAGTCAAGAACACATCTAACCAAATTAAAAGAAGAAGATGAAAAAGAAGGGAAAACTCACTAACTTACCAATAAAACTCTTGAGAATTACCAAGATTCACCAACAAAACAACCAAGAAGAAAAGGAATCAAGGTGTAGGAAGAGGAAGAGGAAGGAAGAAGAAGCAAAACAGGTAAGGAGGAAGAGAACGGGAAAGCTAGGGTAAAATTCTGCCCTCTTTTTCTCTCTCCTTTCTATATATACCCCTTCTTAATTTCCCTTGCCCAATGTCACCTTGAGATTGGTGGGTTTTGATAATTCACACCCTACTCCCATACAAGACACTACACACAAGGCTAACCCTTACTAACTCACACACTACTCCCCTATGAGCATGCACACACACTAACAATACTCATACTCATACACCCTAATATCAAATATGTACCCACAATCTAATAAAGCCCACAAAACATACAGATTACCCAAAATACCCTTAACACATGCCAAAATACTCACACATGCACACATACACATAGCTCAAACTACTAGGGGGACAATGGGGTGTGACATATAGCAGTTGCACTCACACTCTAACCCTTAATAAGCATACTTACTATCCACTAAAATGACTGATCAAGCCCAAAACAACTAACTTATCTACTCTAAAATATTACCATACAAATAAAGTATAATTCAAGAATAATCGCTTATTTCATGTATACATAATTACCAATCAATTTCGTAGACATATAAATCATATATAGTCCATATTAATCATAAACATATAACTTATAATAGGGAAACCTTGCAAAAGATTCAATTCAAAACAACATTTACAAATAAAGTTATCATACTTAGTTATTATAATTCAACATTTGACCAAGGATAAAGTTCATATGTTCTTATAAATTAACAAGAAATGGTTCAATAAATGCATGTTCAAAATGGTGCAACTCATAAATCCTGCAAGAGATTCAAAAGGAAACATTTGGGAAAAAACAGGGCTTATAAGGCGGTAAGGTAAATCCTTACTGCCATGTAATACATTTTACATGGTGGTCACACGAATCCTGACTGCCGTGTAACATGCCGAGCTAGAAAAATGAACATGTCCAAAGAGCAGTTACACGGTGGTATGGACTATTCTTATCGCCGTGTGGCTTAACAGACCAACAAACCAATCTAGAATGTATTTACACGGCAGTATGGGGTCCCTTCACTATAAGAAATTTTACTTTTTGTGACAAATTTTTTAATGACGCAAAAAAATTCATCACTAATTATAACTTACAACGATAAATTTTTTAAAACGTCACCATACTATTTATTATTGTGACAAAATTATCTTGCGTCATTTTATGTTTTGATTTTCGTCACTAATAGATTAATTTTGTGATAAAAAATATATTTCGTCATGGTTTCTTTAGGAGGGAAAATTTCTCACCATTTTTTTTGGAGGGAAAAAATTTAATGACAAAATAATAACTTATTTCAACGTATAAAATCGTCACAAAATATTTATTTTTTTTGAGGAATTATTTTTTTCATAAATAAATAAATTAGTGTCAATAAAATCATTTCGTCACAAATAAGATATCGATATAAAAAAAATTTCTAATTATTTTTTTCGAAAAATTTTAGTTTAAAAAATAATTTTATTTATGACAAATAAATGTGTTACAAAAAATGAATATACTGTGACGAGGTATAATTTCATCGCATTTGATATGGAGGAAAAATTTTCAGCCTTTTTCTTTTGGTGGGAAAAAAATATAACGAAAAAAATAACTATTTGCGACAGAAAATTTCGTCGTGAAATACTTATTTTTTTGTGACATGAATTATATTTGTCATAATTTAATAAATTACTAACGATAGAATTATTTTGCCACAATATTTTTTTTTTATGACAAATAAATATGTCACAAAAAATATTATGACGAAATACAATTTCATCACCAATACAATCAATATATGACAATAATAATTTTTCATAAGAGTTGGTTGTAATGTTAATATATGACAAATAAATTATGTCATAAAAAATAATTGAATTTATGACAAACAAATATATCACAAAAAAATGAATATATTGTGGCCAAATATAAGTTCATTATTATAATACAACCAGTTTGTGCGGCCATAATATTTTATCACAATCAACTGTAATAAAAATGCATTACAACTAAATCAGATGCGGAACATATTGAGGAATATTTTCTGGACTGATAATCCGTCGCTATGTTCAATTACATTTTTTTTTAAAATATATTATTTTGATTACTGATTTTACTAAGCATTATAATATTAATAAAAATATGGATACATAGTTATGGTTATTAATTCTTTTTAATATTTTTTCTTTACTCATGAAATTATATTGAAATTCAGCCATTTTGCTAATCTCGATGAGATTAACATTTAATCTTAAATTTATATAATTAAAATAATTATAAACAAAATTTAATAATTTTTTAGTGCTTTTATTGATTAAGATAAATTTTTTAATTTTATTTTTTTTGGCTTGTAATCGTTTCATATTATGGATTTTATTTTTAATTTGTCTAAAATAAATTTTTTATTGTTCAATTATTTAAAATTTAATGAAAATATTAGATATATGAACTGAAACTAATATTAATAAAGAAATTTTTGAATTTTGAATTAATAAATTTGACTAAATAAATTATATATACAAATAAATAAATAAATTAAATATAATTTTTTCTAAAATTATATAATTAAATATTTGGATAATTTAGTTACATAAAAGATTTATATATGTGCATGTATATTTAAATAGACAAGTAAAAGATAATAATAAATAAATGCAAGTATATCTAAATAGAAAAGTAAATAGTAATATTAAATAAATGTAGATAGGTAAACAAATAAATAAATTAAGATAGCTAAGTAAATGCATGAATATTTAAATAGATAAATAAATTATAGATAAATAATAAATGAGAAATAATAACAATAGTCTATATTTTTATCTAAAGAGATAGAGAGAGTGAATAAAATGTAAAAATGGGAAAGACGTGAAAAAAGAAAAAAAGGGGAAAGAAAAATGGGGAGAACACGGGAGAGCAAATCGGAGAGAGAGAGAGAGAACGCGGTGGAGAGCGGCACCAGCGATGACCAACGGCGAGTGACAGATGACCCCCACTGTGCCAGCCAGCCCCAATAACCTCGCCCTCCGATCCCATCCCTTCTGCCCCGATTTTGAGAAAGAGAAGCCGAAGCTTATCCCACAGTTTTTGGCCAACTCCGGTGGCCGACGGCAAGATGCGTGGTGGCGCATGACTCCTGGCGGTTAAGCGAGTCTTCTAGTGTTCGTGGATCTCCCTCGCTCGCTGGCGAAGAGTTTAAATGTGAAAGAGATGTTGACATATATGTGTTGGAACTCTGAGTAAGGCTGGTGGTTGCCATGGTGGATTTATAGCATGCAGGTGAATTATCCATATTTGGTATTTGCTATTGTTTCCTGGTTCATAAGAATAGAATAAATCGATAGAAGTAAAGGGCGTTTCTACATATTTGAAGGGGATTAAGTTTTATTTTTTTGTCTTATCTGATCTTCTTTTGTATTTTTTATAGTTTGAAATTTTTGAATGGTTGACTTTTTTCTGGTAATGCTCTTTCAGAAAAATAATTATCCAATATTTTAGTTACCTTTGTTAATAGATTTGTTATGTTGATTTTATTTGAACAACAAAATGTGGATGAAACTTATACAATCAAGGGGCGTCTCCTTTATATTTTCAACTGCATCCCCAATACCTATTGCTGCTGCTGCTGCCTATGGTAAATTGTGCAGCTTTGCCATGCTTTTTTTTTCTTTGTTGCTTTAAATCTCGGATATAAATCCTCTGTTTTTCATGCTTTTTATTTGATCTATGAGATTTTTGCTGATTAGTTCAAGTACTTATCACCAAGTTACTCTATTAGCTTCCAATAAATGTCACATCTAGAATGCCTCGAGGGAAGTGCCTTATGCCTTGACTTGGTTTTGATATTAGTACTAGTGATTCATATCAAATGCAAATGTAAAAGAGCAAAAACTTTGTTTGGATAGATCTGTCTTATTTCCTGAAATGATGTTGATGGTTTTGGATTTTATACTTTTTAAATAGGTTTAGATTCACTCTCTCTCTCTATATATATATATATATATATATATATATATAAGGCCTAGCTTAGCTAGCTCAAACTAGGGTTCATATTTATTTACTAAAAAATTATATATGATCATTACTGATTAAAGGAAATAGTCGCGAAGTGATGTTCATATTCATATATGCTTGGGGATAAATTATTAAATTTTCTTATGAATATAATGTGACGATCCATTTATTTCAAAATCAATATTATATACCTAATTAATAATTAACAAATTAAATTTTGCAATTAATTAAACTATTCAGTTCTTTCTAAAATTTTATTTTATATTTTAATCTAAAATGCATAACTTGTCTCTAAATTATTCGTGCTCACTACCTATTTTCCTATTTTATTTTTTTTTTGTTTATGTTTTCTTGAACATAAAGTATGTGGAAGAAGTTGAAGTTAAATTTGATCTTGAGTAGACCTAATTAAAAATTAATTAAAGATTAGGAAGCAAATTAATTCTTGGTGTTGGAATTGATCTTGAGTGCAAAATGGAGAAATGATCATATGCATGGTTTTAGAAAGATTGAAGCATATATGGTTTGGCAATGAATTGTTTGGTGTTGGATCTTAGTCGGAAAGTATTTGGTATTTAGCACTTTTTATCAGCAATTAAAATCATAATCGCTATCAGCAACTTGGAAATTTATGTAGATGCCTATTGTTTCTATGGGCCTCCCGATGCTTAGTTGAGGTAGAAGTTGTCAAATTTAATCAATTTTGATTCTAAATTGGTTTATGTTTAATTTCTCTACCGTATCTATTGTACTTTTTAGTTAGAAAAAATGAATTATAGTGGGAATTGCCATTAATGTTGAGTTTTATTTGCTCCCTTCATAATGGACATGTATATGCGCCTGGAACAAATATATAACTAATGCTGTGAAATTTTTATTTAAGTTAATTGATCTATGTTATATGTTGTTATTTCAAAAGTAATAAACATTTGTGATATATTGAGTCTATTGCCTATTAATAGGAAGTTACGAGCTAGCTTGAACCTAACATTGAGATTATATTTGCACTAATAGGTATATGATCATATTGAAAAGAGATTTGCAGCGTTCTATCATAAAATTCGCATTGTTATTATTATCATATTATCATAATATATTTGGTCATAATGTCATATTGTTAAATGTATACAATGATGCTTGTGATATTCTCAACTAAATGTGTTTATTTTGTCAGACTACTTTATTGCCTTAGATGTGAGAAAGATGCACCTAATCGAAAAATAGAATGGAGAAGTGGTATGTGAATTTACCTAAACAAAACAAATGGTACAAGAAATGAAAAATAATAATATGATCTTTCGTTTTTATTCTATATTTTTATCCATGTTTTGTATATGGTTGAGTTTTTTATCTAATATATGATTTTTTTTTTGTAGGAACAAGATGCACATTTTGAAGTTTCAACAGAGTTTATTTCTGAATTATGGATTAGGATATTTTAATTTTTTTCATTAAGTAGTATCTTTTTATTTAATTGACCTTTTATTTAAATAAATATTTTATATTAGTTGATTAACAATTTCCTTTACATATTTAATTGATTGTATAACATTAAATTTAAAATGTGTCATTTTAGTGCAATGCATATATGACAAGTATATTTGTCATAATTTTTTGACTTGTCAGTTCATAAATGACGATATAATATTTACGATTATGATATTAATATTATTACAAAAAGTATTATTTAATGACAATAAAAAGTTGTCACTAAAATTATTTTTTTGTGACAATTATTTTTATCCGTATTTATGTCACTAATTTGTAAAATAAAGTGACAATTTATATTCATCATTAATATATCTTAATTTAATGACGAAATCATTTTTCGTCACTTAAAGTATTAGATTTAGTGACGATATGTATTATTTTATGACGAAAATTATATTTATTTGTGCCGATAATTACGTAACAAATACTTAATGGTTTCAATTATAAGTAGAGTTTTGTCATTAAAAATAGTTAATTCGGTGACGAATTTTAAATTTGTCATAAAAAATGTCAATTTTTTATGACGATAAATAATATAATATGACGAAATATAATTTTATTTATAATATAATTTTTGTCATAAAAAGTAAGAAACAAATGTGACGATAATCATTTTTGTCACAAAAAAATGATATCTACGGTGACAAATAACTAAATTGTCACGTAAACTTTTATGTTACGTGTCTATCGTTACGTTCTCTTGTGAGGATAAAAATTCGTAACCATATCCTTTCAATGACGAAAATTGAACTTTTCATGACAATTTTTTACGTCATAAAATGTGTAATTTCTTGTAGTGCTTACTGCCGTGTAAACCATCCCAAAACTAGATTTTTGCAAAAAACTAACTTACTTTTAAAAAACACCAAACTTAACCAAAATCATTTCTAACATGCATATAACGTCAATCCACTTAAAATATACCTTCTATTCATGATTACCATCATATCAATAACGACCAACACTTATAGATAGTAACCAAGTTAGCAAGAATGCTCAATCAAACATCAAACCCATATCTCATTCTTATACACACAAATTCATATACATCCATCGTATATCAAAGTCATTTTAATCTCAACTACATATACACAAAAACTCAACCCTAACATGCATGAAAACACATCTAACAATTCATTATTTCCAGAATTAGACCAGAATCACAAAAACATCAAAAGTCTATAACTCCCAAACCTTTAAAAATGCAGCTCTAAATCACTCTTAATCAAGGCCTAACTTTTTCCTTCCACTTGCTCTTCCTTCTATCATCCGATTCTTGCACAAAACCCAGCCAAAACAAACCCTTAATCAAACCAAAACTCCACAGCCAGAAAATGGATAAAGAAGAAGAACAACCCAAGCTTGCCTCTTGAAGACCAGCACAAGCACGAGTGAAGAGCAGAAAAGTGAAAGAGAAAGAGAGAAAGAGAACGAGCAAATAGCAAGAAAGAGGAGGCAAAACTTGGCTTCCACGAGAAGGAAGCAGACTTTTTTTGCCCTTCCCTCTCTATTCTATCCCTTTTAATTAATGCTCCACCTAACAAGCAAAGTGTCAAGTTCCAATTGGTCCTTTAAGTCAAATATCTTGACTTTAAACTTTTGTGTAACACCCCAAAATCACCCCAGTAGTTTGAGCCTGTTCGTGTCTGTATGTGTGTATTTTTAAGTGTTGCATGTATGTGTTAATTTGGATTATTTATGTAATTTATGTATGTGTGTGTGTGTTAGTTTGAGAAGAGGAGATAGATTAGTATATGATTTAATGTATGGGAGTAAGATGTGAGCAAGGGATAGATTAGTGTGTATAGAAGTGTATGGGAGTAGGGTGTGTTATGGGGCAAGTGTCTTATGGGGAGAGTGACATGTGGCATAAGGGATAAGTTAGCATTTAATGGGTTTGGTGAGAGAGAGAGAGAGAGAGAGAGAAGGCAGCCTTCCCTTTTGATTCCCGTTCTTCCTCTCTTCCTCACGCCACACTCTCTTCTTTTTCTTTTCTTCTTCTTTGTTCCTTCTTTTCTTGGCCCGATCTTGCTCCCTCTCCTTTATTTGAGTAATTAGAGTTGTTTGGCTTGTGAATTTGAAGCTCAAAGGTGAGTAGGGGTTATGGATGTCTTAGATTTTCTTCTTCCTCTTCTCTAGGTTTTATATAATTATATATGTATATGTATGGGTAGTTGTAAAATTGATCTTTGTTGTTGTGGGTTTGTGGTTCAGAGGAGTCTCCTAGACCGGAAAAAGGAAAAGAAATCGCTAGCGGGAGCAGAGCTCACGAGTAGGAGCAAAGGAGATAAGGTTTGGGAACATTTGTTTTATATGTGTATTTGTGATTTAAGTTGGGTTTTGGCACTTTTAGCTGCGATTGGAGTTATGAATTGAATATGTATGGCTTAAATTGAAATTAGCATGATATGTGATGCTAGAGAATGAATATTGTTGAAGGATTTGCAAGAAATCATGTGAATGGTTGCAATTATTGTTAAATGTGCTGTTTTGGGATTTCTTGGAATTGAGCATGTATTTGGCTTGATTTAATTGAAATAAATGGTGACAAAGCTGGGTTTTAATTATATTAGGAGTTATTGATGCTTGTGTTGCTTAATTTTGAGGTTTAGAATCAATTTTGGAAGTTTGAATGTGTTTAGTGTGAGAATTCTGCAGATTTTAGGCGTAAGAGCTGAAAAACCCGGATCTATCGCGATCGCGACACTGTCGCGAGCGCGACAGTTTCAGCCCTCGCGCCGGCGCGAGAGGTGTCGCGCCGAGGGGTTCAAAGGGAGCTCTCTGTCACGAGCGCAACAGAGTGCTCGAGCTCCGAACATGTGCAAGGCTCTCTTCTGTTGCGAGCGCGACAACCTTCGTGAGCGCGACAGAGAGCAGCACCTACGTCCTCTCACGAGCACGAGGTCACTCGCGATCGCGAGACGAGGCGGGGAGGTGTAGTTTGGCTTCTGTCGCGAGCGCAACAGACGTGACTTCCAAACTTGATTTCTTCTCCTTTTTGCTTAATGACTTGATTTCTTTTTGCATGCATTCTTTCATTAAAGCCTTGAATACCTATTTAAATGAATAGTATGTATATTAATTTGACAAGATTTCGTATAACCTGCTAATGTCGGATAAATGGATAGTTAGGCATGCCTAATAGAGTTATGTGTTGCTGCAGCTATGTGTACGATTTTGGACCCTGATCAAGTCCCCCTATTGGATCCTCGTGATCCTTCTGTTTGAATCTTTCTTAAGATTCTATATGAAAATAATTTGGAACAAAAATAAAAGGAATGTTTAGATACCTTCGGGTATCTATGTGTTTATAATATGATATTGATACTCTCAAGTATCTATGTGTACTCGTTATCCACTCTCTATGATTAAGCAGATGTTAGTGTGTCTTTGTACAAGAACATTGGATGATAATATAAATATTTGAATTAATTATGTAGGATTCTATAACTATAATTGTATCATTATCATGTGCTTTCTATTGTCGTCACTGTGAGTGGCGGTTATGCATTTGTGTTTCCCCACTAAGCGATTTCGCTTAGCACGGGTGTTTATCCGTGCAGGTGTGGAAGATTTTGGTACACATGGTTTGGGCGTGTCGCATCGGGAAGGCCAACGCAACTAGAGATTTAAATTTTGTAGTATAGACTTTCCTTTCTTTTGTAATAGATATAATGTTTTGTTAGCCCTTCAAAACAGTGTACTTTGGACTTTTGTTTATTGGTATTTTTGGTTTTGTAAACTGATGTAAGATGTAAAGACCTCTTTTCGTATATTAATAAAAGTATTCATTTTGCTTTGTATCGCTCTTCTTCTTTCAAAGTTTTACTTTAACTTTGATATGTCGTTTCTGTATGTGATGTTTGCTTGTTTGCACTAGTGGGATGTGACACTCCTATCTATCTTGGATCCTTCTTCCTCTAATCCGAGTAGAAGTCTCCATAGTATAGGTTGGGGTGTGACATTTTGTCCTTGGTAAAAACTCACTTAGGTCCTTGATAATAACTACTTGATCACTAAAATAAATTCTATCACTTAAAATCTTTAATTACTCTTCCAATCAAGCCCTCGAATAAATTAATTTCACTTGCGCCAATTACCAAACTACCCTTAATAATCCAATTAAACATGCAAAATCCTTCGAGGCCCTAATTTGGGATATTGCAATAATAAACCCAAGGTGAGGGAATGGATTTCCCTATCTTAAGCTAAGCTCAAGCTTAAAATATATTTCTGGGTTCAAGAAAATAAAAGGAAGATATTTGCAAAAAAAACTAAAAGATTCTTTCTCTCCAGAACACTCTCTTTTTCTCTCTTTTTTGTTCGAAATGTCCAACCCCCGCCAAGTGAAAATTTTTCCTTCTTTATTTTCCCTTTATTCCCTAAAGGGGAAAGGAAAAAACCCCCTTTCCATTGCTCTTCCCCAAAAAAATCCCTGAAAACTGAAAAAAACGGTCTTCAAAATCTGTCAAAAATAAGATTTTACAGGTGAGAAAGGGACAAGAGGGAGACTGCCTGCGAGTGGGTGGCCGCACATCGCGCGCCCAGGCCGGGCCGCTTGAGGTGCTCTGCGAGCCCGCACATTCGTGGTGCTGCCTCGCATGGGGCGCTCTGCGAGCCCACACGCGGGCGCCGTACGAGGCAAGGTCTGGTGCGCGATGCGCCACGAGGTCGCATATAGGCGCCATGCCTTGCGCCTCGCGCTCGCGCGGCGGCAAGCTACCCAAAAACCCCAAAATAAAATTTATAAAAAAACATTTTATTTAAAAAGAAGGATTTTCAACAAGGGAATCATCAGTTCTAACCTTTTTGCCTATGAACAAGAATCATTTTCATCATTGGGTAATCCTAATCTTGGACCGCCTTGGGACCCGGTGTCTACAGTTGCCCCCAATTTTGGGGAAGCTAGTGTATGGGTTCCTAGGTGAGCCAAAATTTGAAGAAAGGAAAGAAGCAAGTACCTGAGGCGGCTACCTTCCTCAAATGGCGAGGCACAAAGTTTGCTCCAAACTTACAAAGAACTGGGGTTGTTCTCCTGAACTACACAGAGCGTGCTCCAGACTTGCAATGTGCTGGTGCCATCTTCAAATAGGGATGCGTCGAGTCTGCTCCAGACTTATAAAATGCGGGAAATGTGCTCCCGGACTGCACCGAGTCTGCTCTAGACTTATAAAGTGCTAGGGCCATCCTCAGATAGTGATACACTGAGTCTGCTCCAGATTTACAAAATGCGGGAAGTGTTCTCTTGAACTGCACCGAGTCTACTCCAGACTTACAAAGTGCAGGACTTGGAAATTGGCCTCCTTAGAGGACTTTGAGGTTTGCCTCCTCAGAGGACTTTGGGAACTTACCTCCTCAGAGGACTTGGAAATTTTAACTTGAGTAGACTTCATCTTGGCTTGGTTGCCCAGTACGGGTGAGTGATAATGTTGAGCTGAAGCCGTTATTGACCCGCTTTCATGCATGTGGTCTTCATTTGGACTCTTCCTGCACCGCTGTATTTGTAACACCCCCTTCCCATACGTAGGCGTTCCCATCCGATAAGGAGTGAGAAGCCGTATGAGACAAGGTGTCACCAAACTGATACAAAGTAAAGTATACATCCATTCATCACATACATTCAGAAATACAGAATAGTTAAAAACTTTACATGCAGAAAGCAAAAGCTGATCATGCATTACTATAATTAAACTATTACAATAATGATCAGATCAACCAGCTAATATAAATAATATTACATGTACAAAATATAGATACAAAAGCGGAAGCTGATACAGAGAGTTCTATACAAAAAGAATCAATAACTGATACAAAACTGAGCCCTACACTAATCCCTTCTGTGTTGGCTTGACGACGGCGACTCTCTCAAAGCAAAACGCCTTCCGCACCTGCACGGGTAAAAACACCGTGCTAAGCGATAAAATGCTTAGTGGGGAAACACACATAATTTATGAACGGCCACTCACAGTGGTCGTCAAGGCATAACACATTCACCATGTCAGAATGCAAGAATTGTTGCATAAATCATATAGACATGCCCGCATTTAAATACCATACTTTCAGAATCTCATCATCATATGCATTACAGAATAAACCAACATGTATTTCATCATTAAACTCATTCAGATATTCCATTCAAAGCCATATCAGATCAGAACATTTCCATTAACATTTAAAGAATACCTGCTGACTCTAGACAGTGGATAACGAGTGTACTGAGGGTACCTTACGGGTACGAATCGAATACTGAGGGTACCTCACAGGTACAAGTCAAATATTATATCATTTATCAGAACATGTTATTTATATACTGAGGGAATCTTAAACAAGATTCTATACTGAAGGGTTCGCGAGGAACCAAACGGGGACCTGATCGGGGTCCAAACTGAACTGAGGGCTGCAGCTAAAGACTCTATTAGGCATGCCTAACTATCCACTTACTTGACTCTAGCAGGTTATGCGTCACACTGATCACATTTCAGGATATAGCGTATAATTCATCAGAAAATCATGCCATCACGCATATCGAAGCATCAAACAGTAAGACATGCATCATATAACAGTAAAGTCCATTCTGAAGAAATAACAAGTTCAGTTCTGAGTTAAAAACCAAGAAATTTCGAAAAAACGAGCTGAGCGGAGAAAACTGGCGATTCAACAGGCAGGTCACGGCGTGACCTAGGGTCACGTCTCGTGACCTGCTTGTTTCCCGCAGATCTCGTTGCGTGATCCTCGCGGATCACGCTTATGCAGGTCACGGCGTGACCTAGGGTCACGCGACGTGACGCTGCTTCTCCCTCGCAGATCACGTTGCGTGATCTGCCTCTTCCTCGCAGGTCACACGACGTGACCGAAGATCACGTCGCGTGACTTGCCTCCTCTTCAGCTGGTCACGCGACTGGCTTCTCAGCAGGCATGTCATGTCGTGACCGAGAGTCACGCGACGTGACTTGCCTTCCTGCGTAGCGAATCGCGCAACAGAGGGAGTTTCAACAGTATTTTGATTTTCCAGAATTTCCACGATTTCCAGAACCAAGAATTCAATCCCAATTTGATTTAAAACCAATCAAACCTGTATTTACCTTCCAGAAATCATCTCAAATCACACAATCAATATACATGCAACTCAATTTAGCATTTAAACAACCAAATCAAGACTAATTGATTCAAACTCTTCAAGAACATATAAACCCTAGAATTTACAGTAAAACATCAAAATCGCACAAATCAATATTCCCAAACCTGGATTCTAACTTCTATCACTTAGCTCCACTTGGTCCAGCAACCTCTTTCCCCTTTGGATCACATGGAGCCTCAGCTAGAACACAAACACAGTAATTTCAACCCTAGGTTAAACCTAAACTCAAGGAAGAAGATGAAGATGCAATTTACAGTAAGACAAAGACTAGATTATGCACTTACCAAGCTAAGTAATGCAAGGAGAGGATTAACTTCACCAATAAGACCTTGAATCAAAACACAGTACTTGGGAATAAAGAAAGTGAAGAAGAAGAGAGAGTGAGTGAGAAAAACGTGAATCTGTAAGTTCTTTTCTCTCATCCCCTTTTCTTTTTCTTTTCTTTATTCTAAATATACATCTAACTCCTATTGGTGACACTAATCACTCACACTAAAATAACCTACACTACACACACCTAAAACCCTCTTCACTTATGCATACCCTACCATGGTATGAACACACGCACACAAGTACATCTCATTTAATTAAACACACTAATGCCATGTATGCACCCACATACTAATAAACCCCAAAATCATACATTTTACTGAAACACCCTTATGAAATGCTGAACACATGCGAATGCTTACACATACTGACAGACAGACGAACAGACAGACAGGCTCATTCTACTAGGGGGCAAATGGGGTGTGACAACTCTCCCCTACTAATAAGAATTTCATCCTCGAAATTCTCACCTGAACTGAATAACTGTGGATACTGAGCTCTCATCGACTCCTCTGGTTCCCAAGTCGCTTCCTCGACTCCATGATGGATCCACAACACTTTAACCAAAGGAATCTGCTTATTCCTCAACTGTCTCACCTCTCGAGCTAGAATAGCTCGCGGTTCCTCATCATAAGAGAAGTCTGGCTGAACCTGGATATCCTGAACTGACAGAACATGCGAAGGATCTGATCTGTACCGACGAAGCATCAAAACGTGAAACACATCATGTAACTTTGCTAACTCCATCGGTAGCGCTAATCTGTAGGCTACAGGTCCCACCTTAGCCAAAATCTCATAAGGTCCAATGAAACGAGGACTAAGCTTGCCTTTCTTTCCAAATCGAAGCACTCTCCTCCAAGGAGAAACTTTAAGGAAAACTTTGTCCCCGATCTCAAAATGCACATCTTTTCTTTTCAAATTGGCATAAGACTTATGTCGATCCTTTGCTGCCTTCAAATTCCGCTGCACTACTCTGATTTTCTCTTCAGTATCTCTAACCAAGTCGGGTCCAATCATAGATCTCTCGGATAGCTCGGTCCAACAAATCGGAGTCCTACACTGACGACCATACAAAGCCTCATATGGTGCCATACCAATACTCGACTGAAAACTGTTGTTGTAGGCAAACTCCATCAATGATACATATCTGTCCCAACTGCCCGGAAAATCCAAAGTACAAGCCCTCATCATATCCTCCAGAATCTGAATAACTCGCTCTGACTGACCATCGGTCTGAGGATGAAACGCTGTACTGAAGTTCAACCTAGTGCCCAAAGCTCTCTGTAACTCCTTCCAAAACTTGGAAGTAAACCTCGGATCTCGATCTGACACTATGGACAAAGGCACACCATGCAGTCGAACTATCTGATCCACATAGATACTGGCTAATCTGTCCATGGAGTAGTCCACTCTAACTGGCAAGAAGTGAGCTGACTTCGTAAGCCGATCCACAATAACCCAAACCGAATCATGCTTCCTCTGAGTCAAAGGCAAGCCAGAAACAAAGTCCATGGTGATATCACTCCATTTCCACTCAGGAATGGATAAAGGCATAAGCAAACCTGAAGGAACCTGATGCTCTGCCTTCACCTGCTGACAAGTCAAGCACTTGGAAACAAAATCCACTATATCACGCTTCATACCGGACCACCAATAGAATTGCTTCATGTCTCTGTACATCTTCTCACTGCCCGGATGCATAGTAAAGACTGAACTATGCGCCTCACTCAAAAGCTGTCTCCTCAAATCCTCAGACTCTGGCACACACAGGCGATCTCTGAACATAAGTACCTCATCCTGAACTTAGAAATCTGATGGCTTACCCGATCTAACCTCATGCACAATCCGCTGAAGTCTCACATCATCTCTCTGAGCATCCACAATCAACTGTCTCAAAGTAGGCTTCACACGCAATTGGGCAAGCAAAGCCCCATCCGAACCAAATCGCCATCTGAAACGCCTCAAGAACAAGGCTGAAACTGACTTACGACTCAAAGCATCTGCAACTACATTAGCCTTACCAGGATGGTAATCCACAATGCAGTCGTAGTCCTTAAACAACTCAAGCCATCTGCGCTGTCTCATGTTCAACTCTTTCTGTGAAAGGAAGTACTTCAAACTCTTGTGGTCCGAGAAGATCCTACACTTTTCCTGTCACACCCCGAACTGGGCCTAGTCGGAATATGCTTGCTCGGTCGGAATGAGTGAGGGTAATTCGGTAATTTGTACATGAATAGTAGGAATAATAAGGATTTATTTGCAAAGAAAATAATTAATTAATAAGATGTTAAGTGAATGAATTATCTAGTGGAACATGTGTATGGTATGTAAGAAGTGATTGGATAAGATGGTGACACTTGGGTTTGTAGGATGATGACAAGTGGCTTATAAGGAATTGTTAGAGTATGCTTGAAGTATATGGAAGTAGGATGTGAGTGGGCTAAGAAATGATATGGTGTGAGTGGTGTTTGGTGTATTGAAGATATTTATTCAAGAATTGTTTGTGTGTGTATGGAGTATGGTGCAAGGTGGAACAAGTCAAAAGATGGATTAAGGAACCAATAAGATTTGGACACATGGCTTGTGGTAGGTGTGCATTAAGTGTGAAAAAGAAAATCAAAGTGAAAGAAAAGAGGAGTCCATGTTGGTTTCCTTTCATTTTTCCCGATTTTCCATTTCCTTTTCTTGTCTTCCCTTTCTTTGTTACATCTTTTGGTTTTGAATGAATTAGAAGTGATTTGGTGGGGCTTAAGAAGTAAGATTGAAGAGGTAAGTGGTTAGTGTTTAGTTATTTATGCTTTGATCTTATTTTCCTTCTAGATTTACTTTTGATGTGGGATCTAGGATATGGATTAAGAATAATTTTCTGGGTTTGTTGTGCAAGGAATTGGTGTTGAGAAAAAGAAGAAAGGAAAGAGAAGGTAAAAGAGTGAAGAGCGGATTGTTTGAGCTTGATTTCCAGGTTTGGGAACTTTCTTTTATCTGTATATGAATTTTTATATATTCATGTATGATATAAGCTTCTTGAGTGTGTTGTGATGAATTGTGATGATGGTAGTGAGTGTTGACTCAAATGACTTATTGGTGCATGTGAATAGGTTTTTAGGAGAAAAACTGGTTTGGAATACACTGGACCTTTCTTTGGTTATTACATTGTTTTGGGAGTTTTAGAACTCCAAATCATGCGATTCTTGAACTATTAGAACCATGAATTCCATTACTTTAAATGTCTCAGAAATAGCCTTGGACAAATTCTCGCTCTAAGACATCGAAAAATTGATTACCAATGTAGTGTCCCTGTTGTGTCGGGTTGTTTGACCAGTATGGGTTGTGGAGTGTATATCTGGAGTTGTAGACATCCAATTGATGTGAAACTTGTTTCATTTGAAAGCTAAGACATAGGAGAACATTTGTTAAGAAGACCACTTTACCTACAAATGAGGTTTAGAGGTCGGTTTTCGCGATACTAGTTTATAGTAGAAAGCAGTCCGTTTTGGTAGCTGAGGCGAGCCTCTGTCGCGAGCGCGACAATGGTCGCGACCTCGCGACAGAAAAATATGTTTTGAGCCTTTTCTTCTTTATTTTTGAGTCTAGGGATGACCCGGATCAATCCCGTATCTTTCCCATTAGTTATTATGCATGTTTAGGGTAATTAATTGACTATATAAGTAATGATTGTTGGGAAAAACCTATGAATATGATTAAGATTGGTGATTTAACTAGTAATTAAGAATAGTTATAACTCCATGAAGGTTTGTTTATTGATGAGTGCTATATTGTGATGGTCTCATGAGTAACCTTAGAATGACGTACAATATGTACGAATGCAATTAATGTGAGTGCGATTGATATGATTGACGAATAATGTTATTATTATAGATTGTGTATATGGATATTGTTAATGGCGTGTTTGATTGAAATACTTGATACGAATGTTGGATTATGTTATCAATAATGTGTGACTGGCTGGAGATGAGGTAAGAGACCTTGGGATGTGTTTCGTGTGTTTGTGAATGAGTTTGAGGAAGGAAAGATCTTGCAAAATTCTGCAGATTTTCGGAATCATGACTCTGTCGCGATCGCGACACTGTCGCGAGCACGACAGAGACAGGTGATGTCAATGCTGTGCCGTCGCGAGCCCGCGATAGCAATAGCTTGTCTGCTCTCTGTCGCGAGCGCGACAACCGTCGCGATCGCTACAGAGCACATTGTTGGCCTGTGCTATCGCGAGCATGCGACTTGTCGCGACCCCGCGATAGCAATGCTTACCCTCTATCGCGATCGCGACAATATCGCGAGCGCGACAGAGCCGGGCCCTTCTCTCCTTCCCGCGATCGCGAATCCCGTCGCGCGCGCGCAGCAAAGAGACTATGGTCTCTGTCGCGAGCGCGATAGTTGTGTTGAATTGAATGAGTTTTCTTCGGTGATTCCAATGTTTGAGTTCCGAATTTGTGATGCCTTTAGGTGTATTCTTTGACTATGTTATGAAGTATGTTAATATAATTGAATGTATTATGCATATCTATATTTATGCTCTTTCTCTAAGATTATTATGATATGCTTAAGTGTAAATTGTATGATGCATTACTGACTTTATGATTTTATTCATATGTCTCACCTATTGCTGATTTCGTATAATGATATAAATTATGTGATGTGAAATATGATTTGTATGATGCATGACCTGCGAGAGTCAATCTAGTGGATAGTTAGGCATGCCTAATAGAGTCTCTGTAGCTGCAGCGCCCTTTGAACGATTTGGACCCTGATCAGGTCCCACGACTGGTTCCTCGCGAACCCTTTTGATATGAAATGTTTTTGGAATGTGGAAAAAGATGATGTTGCTTTTCGACTTGTACCTGTATGGTACATTATATTATATGTTCCCTCTGAGGTTCACCCGGTCAGAGATCGGGCTATGTGTTCCCTCATGAGTTATATGTTCCCTCTGAGGTTCACCCGGTCAGAGATCGGGCTATGTGTTCCCTCATGAGGTCTCCTCCTCAGTACTCGTTATCCACTATTATGAGTCAGCAGGTATTTTGATGGTTTGTTTTATTCTGTTTTGAAGTAGTCATCAGAATGTGATATCTGAATGAGCAAGAATCAGTTTATATGTATATGAATATGACTACGAGCTTCAGAAAGTAAATATATATTTAGTAAACATGACTTTTCAGTTGACATAATTATCCGAACTTGGCATGTGATTTGTTATTAGTTTCTGAATGCTTTGAAATGATTCGATTAATGTATTTATGTATATGGGTTAAGCATGGTTTTATTGTGTACAAGCATGTGAATCAGATCGGTTGTGAGGGTAAGTATATAAGATGTAATCGTACTTTCTGCATGGTTTTGATATGAATGTGATTATGCCTTCAGTCTCTGTTATGGGAGTGTTTACAGCATGATATGCTATGTATTAGAGTTGTGCGGCAGAAGTGTGGTGTTTTGGATGATTTTCTTGGGTATGTGGCTCCGCATGATAACACTGGTGTCATGTTTTGGACTATGACTGTTTTGGCCCATTCCTGATATATGTATATGATTATATGTGTGAATTTCCGAATGAATGCCTTTATTATGCAAATCTGTTTAGACATATGTTTTGAATATCCGCAATTGCCATTTGAATGTATTTTGCCTTGACGACCATTGTGAATGGCCGTCCATATTATAATGTTTGTTTTCCCCACTAAGCGTTATCGCTTAGCACGGGTTCTTTTTCCCGTGCAGATGGCAGGTTTGCCTCTGTTCGAGTCGCGCATCTGCAGAGTCGGCCACATAGGAGTTAGAAGTGATGTATTTTGTTTAATTTCTGTAGCCTGGATTTTGTAATTCTGATGAATATGTATATGTAATAATATGTAAAGATACTTATATAATATTCTGGGCCATGTAAATATTTGTATAGCGATGTTTGGAGAATAACTTCTATTGCATGCTTGTAAGTTTTTACAACTGTATGCTTTTGATTAGTGTATGCGCAATTGCGAATTATGCATGTCCAAATCTACTCCTCAAGTTTTAAATTCTTCCGTATTTTAGTATGCTTTGTCTCGCTTCAATCCGGTAATACACCTACTCGTACGGCCTCCTACTCCATTGCGGATAGGTTCGTCCACGTATGAGTTGGGGTGTTACATTTCCCCATACAAGTAATGACGCCAAATCTTCAAAGCAAAGATTACAGCTGCTAACTCAAGATCATGCGTCGGATAGTTCTTCTCATGTGGCTTCAACTGACGAGAAGCATAAGCCACTACTTTACCCTCCTGCATAAGCACACAACCAAGACCAACTCCAGAAGCATCACTGTAAATAACAAACTCCTTACCCGAGATGGGCTGAGTAAGGATAGGAGCCTCAACAAGCAACTGCTTTAACCGATCAAAACAAGACTGACACCTGTCTGACCACTCAAATCTAACTCCTTTCCTCAACAATCTAGTCATAGGAGCAGCAATCACAGAAAATCCCTTAACGAACCGACGGTAGTAACCTGCTAAGCCGAGGAAACTCCTCACTTCCTGAACATTTCGAGGCGCTTTCCAATCAACAATCGCCTCAATCTTAGCTGGATCAACCTGAATACCGCTAGCTGAAATAATGTGACCCAAGAATGACACTTCTCGAAGCCAGAAGTCACACTTGCTAAGCTTAGCAAACAAATGATGCTCTCTCAACATCTGCAAAACCAATCTGAGATGCTCCTCATGCTCACTCTCATTCTTGGAATACACCAAGATGTCATCAATGAACACTACTACAAATCGATCTAAGTATGGTCTAAACACACGGTTCATCAGATCCATAAAAGCCGCTGGAGCATTTGTCAAACCAAACGGCATCACAAGAAACTCATAGTGACCATACCTAGTCCGAAATGCAATCTTAACCACATCTGCATCCTGAACACGAAGCTGGTAGTACCCTGATCGAAGATCTATCTTGGAAAAGACACCTGCACCTCGAAGCTGATCAAATAAATCCTCAATCCTAGGCAAAGGATACCTGTTCTTCACTGTAACTTTATTAATCTGGCGATAATCAATGCACATCCGCAGGGATCCATCCTTCTTCTTGACAAATAGCACTGGAGCTCCCCATGGAGATATGCTCGGTCTAATAAACCCCTTATCCAATAACTCTTGTAGCTGAGATTTAAGTTCCCTCAACTCTACAGGAGCCATCCGATAAGGTGCTCTCGAAATAGGTGCAGTACCTGGCATGATCTCAATGGACAACTCAACCTCTCTCTCAGGAGGCAAACCAGGCAACTCGCTCAAAAACACATCCCCAAACTCTCGCACTACAGGAATATCCTCAATCTGAACCTGATCCCTCCTGGAATCTAACACAACAGCTAGAAAAGCCTCACAACCTTTCCTGATGAATCTCTTAGCTTGCATCGCAGAAATAACATTATTCACTGAACTAGCACCCAAACCTTTCAGAAACACAAGAGACTGACTTCTATCCCGAAGTACCACTGTCTTCCTATGGCAATCCACTACAGCCCGATACTTACCCAACCAGTCCATACCCAGAATCAAGTCAAACTCTCTGAAGGGTAACTCAATCAGATCCGCTGGAAGCACAACTCCCTCAACAATCAGAGGACAACTCCTAAAAACTCTACTCACACTGACACTATGCCCTAATGGACTGGTCACACAAATCTCATAATCTAACTGATCAACAGAATGCAATTTATCAATAACTCTATCTGTGCACAAATATGAGTGTGTGGAACCAGGATCAATTAGAGCATACAACTCAGTGTCATGGAGTAGGAACTTACCAGCAATAACATCAGGCGCATCCTGCTCATCTCTGGCTCTCATAGCATAAGCTCTAATGGCACCCTGAGGAGGATGCTCAACAGTCTCAGAAGCAGCACCATCTCTATGCCGACCACCTCTACCTCTACCTCGGCCTCTGCCACGGGTAGCCTGCGAAGCATTCGAACCGACCCTACTGCCCTCTCTCTGGGAACCTGAATCCTCCTGTACTCTCGGACAACCGGCCAACCGATGCTCAGAACTCCCACACCTGAAGCATGCACCAGTGAGCCACCTACACTCACCACGATGCGACTTACTACAATGAGGACAAACTGGTGTAGTCTCAGCTCTACCACCCCTACCAGAACCTGACACAGCTGTAGAACCCTGACGTCTACCTCTAGAAGCCGGACCAGATGCTGACTCATCCTGTGGGTCCCTCGATCTCTTACTCGAAGAAGATCCTCCACGAGAAGAACTCCTCCTCTGAGCTCTCTCTCTCAACACTGTCTCAGACAACTCTGCTCTCACTGCAGCCTCCACAATCTGATAATAGTGAACCCCAGGTATACACATCAAGGAAATCAAAGCAATCTTCAAAGACTCATTTAATCCAGCCTCGAAATGCTTGCATTTAAAGTCATCAGTCATAACTCCTCGAGGGGCATAGCGAGATAACCTGTTGAACTCTTTCTCATAATCAGCTACTGACAAAGTTCTCTGTCTCAAACCCAAAAACTGCGCCCATCTCGAATCTCTATAGGTCTGAGTAATGTACTTCTTTATGAACTCACCCTCAAAGAACTCCCAGGTAATCGGATCCGGTAACTGAGGATGCCTGCAAACCAACTCCCACCACTCAAAAGCAGACCCCTGAAGAAGAGCTAAAGCACACTCTGCCTGCTGGTCGGGAGGACACCGAATCTCTCTCAGAGCACGCTTCACTTTATCTAACCATCTCTCTGCAGTCTCAGACTCACTCAACCCAGTACCATAGAAATCCTCAACTCCTGCTCTCCTCAGATTCTCCATGGGTGCTCTAGGAGCAGTCACTCTCTCCAATACCCTAGCCATGTCCTGATGCAGTCTAAGCATAGCCTCTAAGGGCATGGCTGCGGCCTCGGGCTGAACCCTAGCATGCTGAGCCGACACATTAACAGAAACAGACTGATCAACAGCGGGAGGATTCACACTCTCGGCGGACTCCTCACGCGCACCATGAGCAGAATTAGAAGCCATCTAAACAAACAAGAAACAACCGTATCAGCCAACACAGATCTAGACACATACGCATCTAAGAAAATCAAAACAATCATAACAATACCCAGAAACGCCTAAACCTATGCTCTGATACCACTAACTGTAACACCCCCTTCCCATACGTAGGCGTTCCCATCCGATAAGGAGTGAGAAGCCGTATGAGACAAGGTGTCACCAAACTGATACAAAGTAAAGTATATATCCATTCATCACATACATTCAGAAATACAGAATAGTTAAAAACTTTACATGCAGAAAGCAAAAGCTGATCATGCATTACTATAATTAAACTATTACAATAATGATCAGATCAACCAGCTAATATAAATAATATTACATGTACAAAATATAGATACAAAAGCGGAAGCTGATACAGAGAGTTCTATACAAAAAGAATCAATAACTGATACAAAACTGAGCCCTACACTAATCCCTTCTGTGTTGGCTTGACGACGGCGACTCTCTCAAAGCAAAACGCCTTCCGCACCTGCACGGGTAAAAACACCGTGCTAAGCGATAAAACGCTTAGTGGGGAAACACACATAATTTATGAACGGCCACTCACAGTGGTCGTCAAGGCATAACACATTCACAATGTCAGAATGCAAGAATTGTTGCATAAATCATATAGACATGCCCGCATTTAAATACCATACTTTCAGAATCTCATCATCATATGCATTACAGAATAAACCAACATGTATTTCATCATTAAACTCATTCAGATATTCCATTCAAAGCCATATCAGATCAGAACATTTCCATTAACATTTAAAGAATACCTGCTGACTCTAGACAGTGGATAACGAGTGTACTGAGGGTACCTTACGGGTACGAATCGAATACTGAGGGTACCTCACAGGTACAAGTCAAATATTATATCATTTATCAGAACATGTTATTTATATACTGAGGGAATCTTAAACAAGATTCTATACTGAAGGGTTCGCGAGGAACCAAACGGGGACCTGATCGGGGTCCAAACTGAACTGAGGGCTGCAGCTAAAGACTCTATTAGGCATGCCTAACTATCCACTTACTTGACTCTAGCAGGTTATGCGTCACACTGATCACATTTCAGGATATAGCGTATAATTCATCAGAAAATCATGCCATCACGCATATCGAAGCATCAAACAGTAAGACATGCATCATATAACAGTAAAGTCCATTCTGAAGAAATAACAAGTTCAGTTCTGAGTTAAAAACCAAGAAATTTCGGAAAAACGAGCTGAGCGGAGAAAACTGGCGATTCAACAGGCAGGTCACGGCGTGACCTAGGGTCACGTCTCGTGACCTGCTTGTTTCCCGCAGATCTCGTTGCGTGATCCTCGCGGATCACGCTTATGCAGGTCACGGCGTGACCTAGGGTCACGCAACGTGACGCTGCTTCTCCCTCGCAGATCACGTTGCGTGATCTGCCTCTTCCTCGCAGGTCACACGACGTGACCGAAGATCACGTCGCGTGACTTGCCTGCTCTTCAGCTGGTCACGCGACTGGCTTCTCAGCAGGCATGTCACGTCGTGACCGAGAGTCATGCGACGTGACTTGCCTTCCTGCGTAGCGAATCGCGCGACAGAGGGAGTTTCAACAGTATTTTGATTTTCCAGAATTTCCACGATTTCCAGAACCAAGAATTCAATCCCAATTTGATTTAAAACCAATCAAACCTGTATTTACCTTCCAGAAATCATCTCAAATCACACAATCAATATACATGCAACTCAATTTAGCATTTAAACAACCAAATCAAGACTAATTGATTCAAACTCTTCAAGAACATATAAACCCTAGAATTTACAGTAAAACATCAAAATCGCACAAATCAATATTCCCAAACCTGGATTCTAACTTCTATCACTTAGCTCCACTTGGTCCAGCAACCTCTTTCCCCTTTGGATCACGTGGAGCCTCAGCTAGAACACAAACACAGTAATTTCAACCCTAGGTTAAACCTAAACTCAAGGAAGAAGATGAAGATGCAATTTACAGTAAGACAAAGACTAGATTATGCACTTACCAAGCTAAGTAATGCAAGGAGAGGATTAACTTCACCAATAAGACCTTGAATCAAAACACAGTACTTGGGAATAAAGAAAGTGAAGAAGAAGAGAGAGTGAGTGAGAAAAACGTGAATCTGTAAGTTCTTTTCTCTCATCCCCTTTTCTTTTTCTTTTCTTTATTCTAAATATACATCTAACTCCTATTGGTGACACTAATCACTCACACTAAAATAACCTACACTACACACACCTAAAACCCTCTTCACTTATGCATACCCTACCATGGTATGAACACACGCACACAAGTACATCTCATTTAATTAAACACACTAATGCCATGTATGCACCCACATACTAATAAACCCCAAAATCATACATTTTACTGAAACACCCTTATGAAATGCTGAACACATGCGAATGCTTACACATACTGACAGACAGACGAACAGACAGACAGGCTCATTCTACTAGGGGGCAAATGGGGTGTGACAGTATTCAAAGGCATATATACAAGGAATTGTGCATGCATGTGTAAAATGCCATATACAGATGTTTGTTAAGGAATTGAATAAAATGAGATGCATGCAAAAATTGACAGACCATGTCTTGGGTGTTCAAGGGTCCATTGAGGATATGGCTTGACTGACTGATCATGCCCCCAGGGATTTAGAAGTGTCATTTTGACCTAGGAACTCTAAACCAAGATCTTTCTAGAGAGAACCATCCGGTGTGTATCTCCGTCCCTCGGTCAATGAGCATGCGCCCTTTATTATGCACTGCACAACATCTTGCCCCAAGGACTCTAACTCATGCTCTACATTAAATACCATCTGCCCGAAGGGAGATTATCCAAAGTAATGTCGCCTTATTGCTCCAGGCATCGAAAGTCATTGTTTTAAAGGTAGTGCATCCCTTGTGGATTTTCATACTAGCTTTTCTTTGCGAGAAATGCGTCCCTTTGGGGATTTTTACATAACCCTTTGCCTAACTTTTGCCTGGAATGGACCCAACCCACTCCAGCAGCTTTTATTCATTTTATTTTTTGTAGGACAGACTGCATGTTTTCAAGTTTTCACCCTACCCTTTGGCCTAACTTTTGCTTAGAGAGCCAATCATAGTTTTCATCTCTAACGGCCCTCTTTTTGTTTTTTTTATTGATGTTCCTCAGGGTAAAAAGCCCCTCACTGGTAAAAGCAACAACAGATAAATAGAATGCATCTGATGGAGAACGATGTATTATCTTTTCATAAGGGAACTAGATGACATTAATCATATGAAGTGAATTTTTTTGAGCATATAATTGCATATATGTGTATATTTCCATGTGATTACATTACACATGATCACTATTTAACATCAGGCTCAAAATAAAAGACCATATCTAATATCGGGATGGATCCTGAAAGCATCATAACTCTTATTATCAATTAGTCCTCTCCGGTTTTCATGATTGAACATTTTCTCTCAGCCCATAATTTTTTGCCCAAGGCGCCTTCTTGGTTTTCAGCTTGGCAGGGCACCAAATTTTAGCAAGGCTGCCTTTTTTAAGTTTTTAACCCGTAGGGCATTTGTTCTCTTCTTTTGATTTTTGAGCCTTTACCCATGGAACATTTTCAGTCCCTCCACATTTACCCATTCCCTGAACTCGTTTCCATCACTGTCTATTAAGATTGCCGCTCCTTTAGATATTATATTCTTTAAAACAAAAGGTCCTTCCCAAGTCGGTCTGAATTTGCCTCGGAAGTCCGGAACCCCTGGCCTCATTTGCTTAAGACCAAATCCCCTTCTTTTAGGGGGTGCTTTTTGACTTTCTTCCCAAATGATCGGGCTAATCTCTTCTTATAAATCTGATTGTGGTAATAGGCCCGCATTCTATCATCATCCAACAAATTCAATTCTAGCAACTGTTGTTGCGCTCATTCTGCTTATGGTAGCTTGGTTTTCGATATCACCCTCAATGATTGGAGCTCGATTTCCACTACTAAAACCACTTCTGTCCCATAAACCAAAGAGAAGGGGGTAGCTCCTGTTGAAGTTCTGATAGTGGTCCTGTAGCCCCACAACACGAAAGGCAGCTTTTCTGTCCAGTCCTTATAGGTCAGCACCATCTTGGCCAGTATCCTCTTTATATTCTTATTGGCTGCCTCGACTACCCCATTGGCCTGTGGTCAATAGGGAGAGGACTTGTGTTGTTGGATGGCATACTTCTTGAGCATCTTCTTAGTTTCAGCTTGCAATTGTACCTCGTTATCTGACACAATGTGATACAGGAGTCCATATCTATAAATTAGGTGTCGTTCAATGAACCTTGCCATTTCTCGGGCACCTAATTTCTTAAAGGACTTAGCATCTACCCATTTAGTGAAGTAATTGATAGCAACCACGATAAATTTGTGCCCGTTAGAGGCTGTTAGATGTATTTTGCCCATGATGTTGATCCCCTAAGCTGCGATGGCCATGGAGATGTAAGATTGCATAACTTTGAAACTAGCAGGTGTCTTAGATTGGCATACTATTGGCATAGTTGGCACTATTTCACATATTTAGAACAATTAGTGTCCATTGTCAGCCAGAAAAACCCTTGGAGCATGATTTTTTTTGCTAGAACTAAACCATTCAGATTAGCTCCACAGACCCCAGCATGGGTCTCCTCCATAACCTTCTGGGCCTTCTTCTCATCTAAACATCTTAGGTGTATGCCATCAGCTTGCCTCTTGTACAACACAGCATCTATACTGATGAACTGGGTGGATAGCTTGCCAATCATCCTTTAGTCCTTTTCAATGGCTTCTTTTAGAAATTCTGACTTTTCCAAATAATTCTGGACATCATAATACCATAGCCTTCCATCAGTAACCTCCACATCTATGATTCACTCGGTCTCAAAATATGGTTTGTCTGAACTAAAAACTAGTACAGGCTTCACGACTACTCCTTCTAGGTTATCCCACATAGATATAAGGGTGGCCAGGGCATCTACTAATTGGTTCTCATCTTGAGGCACATAGCTAAAAGTGCAGACTTTAAATTTTCTACTTAATTCCTTCAAGCACTCCACATATGGTAATAGTCATTCTTCCTTGATGGACCATTCACCCCTGACTGATGGACTACTAAGGATTAGTCTCTAAAGGCCTCTGCTACTTTTGCCCCCACAGCTGAGAGCACTTCCAAACCGAAAATGCAAGCCTCGTACTCAGCTTCATTGTTGGTGGCTTTGTATCTCAGTTTCTTAGCTAAGGGAAGCTTCTCACCCTCTAGAGTTACCAAAATTACTCATACTCTAGCCCCTTTGCTATTAACTCCTCCATTAAAGTACATCTACCACTTTTGCATTGTAATAGCTGCCACATTTTCATCCAGGAATTTATATTCAAATTGATCGCCTTCGATCAGATGGTAGGCTAGAAATTCTGCAACTGTCCGGCCCTTAATTATCTTTCTAGTGATGTACTCCATGTCAAATTCCTATAGCAATATCAGCCATCTCCCCATTTTTCCTAGCAAGGAGGGTGCTACCTGAAGATATCGAAGAGGGTTTTTTTTTTTTTTTTTGCAACTGCCTGCACCTTGTAAGAATCAAAGTAGTGTCATAGTTTTTTTGCAGCCTAGATTACTGCTAAATAGATATTTTCCACCTCAACATACCTGGCTTCGTAAGGAAGGAATTTTTACTAAGGTAGTAAACTATAAATTCAACCTCGAATTCATCTTCTTGGGCCATCATGGCGCCTATAGAATTTTCCTCTATTGCCAGGTAGAGGATTAATGGCTTAACTGGCCGTACCGACCGCAGAACTGGGGGGTGTAGAAGGTATTCCCTGATGGTATCAAAAGCTTTCTTGCAATTGTCATTCCACTAAACTAGGTGATTCTTCCTAAGAAGCTTAAAGATTGGTTCGCACATTGAAGCGAGCTTGGACATGAACCTGCTGATGTACTGCAATTTGCCTAAAAAACTCCTAATCTCTTTTTCCTTTCGGGGTACTGGCATTTCTCTGATAGCTTTGGCCTTGTCGGGATCCACCTCAATTCCCTTTTGACTTATCACACGGCCAAGTAGTTTACCGAAGGTGACCCCAAATATGCACTTCTTGGGGTTGAGGCGAAGGAGGCGAAGATTATATTTGTCAATCCTCTAAAAGAACTTCTCTAAAGCCTCGAAATGACCCTCTCGAGTAATTGACTTGATCATCATATCATCAACATACACCTCTATCTCCTTATTGATTAAGTCATCAAGAATTTTGGTAGCCATTCTCTGATAGGTTGCTCCGGCGTTCTTTAACCCAAAAGGCATAACCCTATAGGAAAAGGTGCCCAATTCTGTAATGAAAGCTATCTTTATTCGATCTGCTATCTTGTTGAGGATCTGATTGTATCCAGTATACCCATCCACGATACTATACATACTACAGGTAGCAGTGCTATCCACTAGGACATCTACATGGGGTAAAGGAAAGTCATCCTTCAGGCAAGCTTTGTTCAGGTCTCGATAGTCAACATACACTCGAACCTTTCTGTCCTTTTTGGCTATGGGGACAATATTAGGTAACCATGTTTGGTATTAAACCTTCACCAAGAACTTAGCCTCAATCTATTTATGCACCTCCTCTTTTACCTTCTTTCCCCATTCTGGTTTGAGCGTTCTGAGCTTCTATTTGACTGGCTTGCACTCTGGGTAGGTCGGAATGGTGTGTTCAGCAACTTCTCGATCAATCCCCAACATGTCCTCATAGGTCCAGCCAAAGAGTTTTTCATATTTTTTTAATATTCTCTCAAAATTCTTCCTCTCTTCAGGAGTTATATTGGATGCTATCAAGATTTCCTTTGGGTTTTCCAAAGTTCTGAAATTAAATCAGGTAGTATTAGTTGAGTTAATGTCAAATATGAATGATTCATGTTCATGATCATACATAATCAAATCATGAAAAACATCACACAAGTAAGCAAAGTTGTTGATCTTATTGAAATACTCAGAATTACAAACATCATTGTCAAATAGTTTAGGAATGAAAAGTACATCTAAAAAGTTCTCATTAACATCTTCTGCTCATGCTGGCTCTAAACTTGACGGTTCACCGTCTTGATTATCTGTAATCTTCAGGTCTTCAAATTCTGGCATTGTTACCTCAACTTCCAACTTTTCCTTACCCTTCACCCAAGTGGCCAACAAGCTACTAGCGATGACTTCTTTAGGGACTTCTCGATCCCATGCAAAACTTTGGCTGAGAATCTCCTCATCCCAGAAACCCTCTACAGACTCGACCGTTCCACTAGACCAATCAAAGACATTATTGAAGATCTCAAATCCCGGGGTGATCTTATCATCAATCCATTGTGGCTCGGCCTCTCTGCAAGAAGCACATAATGATGCAGCTGGCACGAAACTCTCCAAGATATGAGGGATCTCCGTGGGTTTCTTCTTAGGCTTGTTCTTTCTAGCTTCAACTGTATAGCCCAACCCCCTTCTATCTTTTTACCCACTTGTGGTGATGGGCACCTGAGGCCCTTGTGAATTCTTACCTAAACCAGCCCCCAAGAGGAAGTTCATCCTTTTCATCATGTTAATAACCTGAGGGATCTCCACTAAACCAACCTCTTCATTCATCACGGCCACATGGAATCCGATGAAGGGCTGGTTAGAAATCCCTTGAACTGATACTTTATTATCGTTGGCCGCCTTAATGGTCACACCTTAACCCTTATGGGGGATTTTGATCATTTGGTCGAGGGTAGATGGAATCCCTCCCAACTTATGAAACCATGGCGTCCCTAGTAGCACAGGGAAGTTGGCCGAAATATGCAGGATAAAAAAATCAATTTCAGTCTCAACTAGCCTGGTTTTTACCTGCGCCTTGAAAGTCCCAGCGGCTTGTCTCCTCCAATTGTCATAGGTGGCGATGATCATGTCAGATCTGCTTAACATGCACTCATTCATCCCGAAAGCAAGTAGTGCCACTATTGAACACACATTAATAGAAGATCCATCATCCACCATAACACGGGTTGTATGTTAGCCATTAACTTGAGCTCTAATGTATAGGGGGCAGTTATGGTTACGACCCTCAATTTGCTAGTCCGCATTAGTGTAGACTACATTATCCCCAGATCCCCCTTTTACCATATGTAACAACTCGGTAGGCGAAATTTTGGTAGCAACTATTGATTCACACAAGGGTTCCACTAACTTTTGCCTGTGACTCGAAGACTGCCTTAGTAGGTTCCATACCGATATCTGAGCCGACATCTTCCTTAACTGCTTTAAAATCTAGTTCTCTTCTGGCTCTTGCTCAATAGCTGGGAGTATTAGGTCCTGTTGTTTGTCAATTTTCGATACCACTCTCCCACTCCGAGTGATAGCCTGCACTTTCGGCACCTTCTCTTCACCCTCAAAATTCCACAAGTCTTTCGGCTAATCAACTTTCTTAGCCTCGCTCTCACTGGTCGAATCCGAATAATCTATTGCTGCCACGGGAATCCCTTCTTTACTTGCCTCAGAGCGAGTGATAGCGACGTACTCATTACCATACAAGTCTTGCAATACATATCACTCAGGCAAGCTTGACCCAATCATGAAGACTGGTGGTAGCACGGCATTGTAACCGGTCTTCTTCTTGCTTTCCCTCTCTTCAGGATCAATAATCTACTTGCTGTCGATCAAGTCTTGAATCTGATGCCTTAGTCTTGCACAGTGGTCTGTCATGTGCCCAGTGTGCTGGTGGAATGCGCAATACTCATCATCTTTATGGCCTATCTGTCCTTGAGTTCTGGCCAGCTTGGGTGGCAGGGGTTGAAGCTTTCCCTCTTTTATCAGTCTCTTTAACACCAATGATAAAAGTAGGCCCAAATTCGAAAAGTGCCTTTGGTTTGCCCCCATAGCCGACACCTCAGCTGTCTTCCCAATCCTGTTGCCAGTGCTATAGCCTACTAACTTATTCGTCCCCAGACTGCTATAGCCCTTCTTTGCAAAAGCTTCACTATTCGCTTTCCTAGCCATGTACTCGCTTTTTGCTTCTATGGCGATGTCCTTCAGAGACTCCCAATCCTTCAACGCTTTTATTTTAAGTCCTTCTCTCAAGTATGGGCTCGCATTCCTAATGAATAACCTGATCTGATCTGACGTATCAGGCTTCCTTTTTATCTCCATAACTTGATTCCTCCACCGAGTGAGGTAGTCATGGAAGGACTCACCATGTTTCTGTTGTAAAAGCTCAAGGTCTTTTAATGTTATCTCCATCTTGGTACTACAGTCATATTGCCTCGTCAACTCCTCTGTCAGTAGATCCCAATATTTCCTAGACCTCTTCTCTAACCCATGGTACCAATCAGACAATGGAAAAAATATTCCACCTTCTGTTTCTTTGTCAGCCCCGTGCCCTTCATGATCGGGGCATACTGCTTAATGTGTGGGGTCCGAACCGGCATCTTAAATCTCTGGGTCAACAGCTCTTTATCGCCCAACTCCCTATCTTTGGGGCTAATCCATTTCTCGATCGATAGTAAACACGTAATTGCCTCAATCTTTTCTTCCATCTTTTTCACCACATCATCCTCTACTTTGGGGACTTTATTCCTCATAGCCTGAGGGATTACCAATTAGTCCTCCTCCTCCACTATGAATTCATCTTTTGGGTCAAGGACCCTCACTCTTCTCTGCTCAGCTGGTGCCGGTGCTCTGGGCTCAATGACTGGTTGTTGTACCATAGCGGTTGCTATAGGAGTCTCCCCCACAACAGGTAGTTCAACTCATTCCACAGCAGGAGCTGCGGGTGGTTGCCCAACATTTGGTGCCATTTGAGCAACAATAATTCCCATCATGGCTAGTATCCTACTCTCAAAATCCTCAAGTCTCTTGTCTAGGTCTTGTACCGTCAAAGCACCAATTTCTTGTGGTAAATCTGCCATTACTGACCCTAAAGATTGTTCTAAAGAAATCTCTGAACTTTCATCTTCTAAGACCCAATCTGGACCCTATGTAGGCACTAACTCTGGTGACAGATTTCTAATGAGTCATCCATCATATCCCCTAAACCACCCAGATGACTCTAGGATGGCTGTAAAAACTTGAAAGGTTAGGATGAAGCATTAATGAAGTGCAATGCATGGCCGTGAGTTATGTAACATTTCACAAACACATACAAGCAAGTAGATCCTTCCCACCTTTTAACTCCCGCACATGAGGTCAATTGGTCTCTTTCCTAGGTGGGCTTAATCCATGGGTCAACAGGGGACCCGATGAATACACATAATGCACGACAGAAATTTGGGAGCATAACGTCTCTCAAAATGCGCATATGTATGGGTTTCAGCCATTATGTATTTAAACATTTCAATCAAATTAAGATGAACCTACCGGGGCATGAAAGCCTTTAATAGAAGACAACTTAATTCGTTTGATTTTGTTCAATACATGATGGCCTACATCACAAGCATCATATTACGGTTCATTTCACCTAGGGGAAGTATCTGTTGCTCTTACATGAGCTTTAGTTAAGGTGATGTTACTTTAAGGCTACCCAAGCATGGTCCCTGCCAATAGGTCTAACTCGTCATGAGCATAACGACCGATTAGGTCTCCATTTGATATACCATGATGGTACGAGGCTTGGGCTCGTGATTATCCTAAGCACTCCCCTACAATGAGTGAAAGTAAGGTTGTGTTTTAGGAATGCACTAGGGTAGAATAAGGGTACAAACAAGCATAATTCTAAGGCCCTAAAATGATGCAATGCAATTTTTGAAAAGAGATAAAATTTTAGGTTTTAAAAACTGAATTATATATTTTAACCTAGACACCTTCAGAGCAAAGTTTCAAAGTTCCCCAGCGGAGTCGCCACTGTGACGCACGCCGAACCAGCAAGGACCTCTTAATAGGCTCGCTTTTAGGGCTCGAGGGATTGGTTCACATCATTCAATCTTAGGTAACATGAGAAATTTTGGAATCCCCACCCAATAGAACATTGGGTAAGTTCATCTAGCCTCACGAAACCTTTAGGCGCCTTTGACGTATTTTAGAGTCGCCACCCAATTTACGAGAAATTGGGAAAGGCCATCTAACCTCTATGGTCTAAACCAGAGAAGATGTTCGGAACTTCACTCTTATTTATACCTTGGTTAATTATAAATGAGTTTTTAGATTAGAAAATTCCATCTCTCCCCTCACACGAATAATGACATTTATTAAAGGCGTAATTCAATCATCGAGAAAGCGGTAAATGAAAGTTACAAATAAAGTAGTAAACGCACAAAGGCACGCCATTTACAAAGGAGAAATTTGGACAAATACAATCCCTCAAATGAAAAGAAAAGATAAACAAAATTAAAATGGAAATTGGGACAAATTACAATCCCCAAATGAAAGAAAGCTAAATAAAATTGCCCTAAAAATAATTAATTACAGGGGCCAATAAGATATATATAAACATAAAGTTAAACAATAAAACAAAATCAATCAAGAGGGATTACATGCATAAATTGGGATATTTATTCGGCTTAGGAACATTGGTTCCTTCGTGTTCACTTAAAGAGGGATCGAAGAGTTATTTTGGCCATAGGCTTAAAAATCGGGATGAGTGATCCCATTTTTAGAAAATTCAACCCTTCGTTTTAATTCGTGGATATTTTGTATTCCTTAGCTAAAATCGAGGACATTTATCCTAATTTATTAGTAAAAATCCCGGTTTAGTTATAAAAATACTTTCATGATTTTTTATCCCACACATGAGCAAATAAACTATTTTAATTGTGAACAAACATAGTCACATAAATAAAGACAGGTAAGATCTCACCAAGATAAAGTTTCCTATGCGTCGTGACCCCTCCGTTTGGTCACGGCGATGCTTGAACAAGCAAACATCATATTTTACCCCAGACAAGAAAAAACCAACAATAAAAATATTAGTACTAGTTCTAGAATTAACCATATAAAAATAACGACAAGAGAAATATAACACATGATTAGCATGCAATTAAAAAGTAAAATGGGTTAAAGTAAGCATATTTATTTAACACGCAAATGACTCACATGCAAAGGGAATTAAAGAACTAGTCATACAAGCATGATAATAACAATAATAATAATTGCAACAATAAATACATTAACAATAATACAATAATGGCAATAGCAATAATAACAACAGTGATAATAACAATGGCAACAATGATGATAATAATAACAACAAGACCAACATTAGTAATGATAATAATAATAATAATAATAATAATAATAATAATAATAATAATAATAATAATAATAATAATAATAATAATAATAATAATAATAATAATAATAATAATAATAATAATAATAATAATAATAATAATAATAATAATAATAATGATCATGATCATGATAATAGGAATAATAAAAGTAGACAACAACAGTAATAATAATGTTAACATGTAAAAATAGTAACATTAAGAATAAAAATGAGGATAAATGATATTCATAATGGTAATAATAATCACAACAATAAAGATAACTTTAACAACAATGATAACAGTATTTATCAACGATGATGACAAATAAAATGAGATGAGATGATGAAAATGGGTCCAAGAATCTTCACCCTCATATTTGATGATATTGGAAACAAGGTGTTTCAATCTAACTCCCCTTGTCAAGGTTCAAAAATAGATGCGAGATAACTTAAAAACTCAAAAAAACTGAAATGAAAACAAATGATTTTTTGATTTTGTTGTTTGATAATAAACCCAAGGCAAGGGAATGGATTTTCTTATCTCAAGCTAAGCTCAAACACAAAATATTTTTCTGGGTTCAAGAAAAACAAAGGAAGAGATTTGCAAAAAAACAGAAAGATTCTTTCTCTCCAGAACACTATCTTTTTCTCCCTTTTCTGTCCGAAAAGTCCAACACCCATCAAGTGAATATTTTCTCTTCTTTATTTTCCCTTTCTTCCCAAAAGGTGAAAGGACAAAACCCCCTTTCTATTGCTCTTCCACGAAAAATCCCAAAAAAATTAAAAAAGGCCATGCCTCGCATGGGCGAGGTGCAGCCTCGCGTGGGAGGCCGCACCGAGTAAGGCGAGGCCTCGCACTGGGCTCTCTGCGAGCCCGCACATGTGAGGTGCAGCCTCGCATTGGAGGCTGCACCACGCGAGGCCATGCTCTCTGTGAGGCCTCACACGCGAGGTGCGGCGTCAAGCTGGAGGCCGCACCTCGCATGCACGAGGTGCAGGCTCGTGCAGGAGGTCGCATCGCGCTAGGCGAGGCCTTATGCGAGGCGCTCCACAAGCCCACATGAGGGCGCAGCATGAGTCCTTGGTGCCCAGTGAACCTACACACAGGCACCGCATGAGGAGACGCCTTGAGCGAGGCGCCCCGCGAGACCACACGCAGGTGCCGTGCGAGGCGAGGCCTTCCACGCGACACGCTGCAAGCTAGCACGCAGGCGCCATGCCTCGCACGAGCTGCCAGCAGACGTTGAGCCTAGCACACATGCCGCACATGTTGCTCGGTGGCAGGCTATTGAAAACCCAAAAACCCCAAAATAAAATTTAAAAAGAAGGATTTTCGACAAGGGAATCATTAGTTCTAACCTTTTTACCTATGAACAAGCATCATTTTCATCATTGGGTAATCCTGATCTTGGACCGCCTTGGGACTCGGTGTCTACACATATACTATTACCTTTCAATCTTGCATCAATACACATCCTAAACCAGTTCTTGAAGCATCATTATACATGTTATACTCTTTACATGGAGTGGGTTGAGTAGGTACATGTGCTTCAATAAGCGTTTTCTTTAATTTATCAAAACAGGCTTGATATCTATCGATCCATTCAAACTTAACCACTTTTCAAAGTAATTTGGTAAGGGGAGAGGCAATAGTAGAAAATCCTTTCACAAACCGTTAATATTAGCCAGCTAAACCCAAGAAACATAATAGTTCGAGGCAGCTTCCAATTCACAATTGCCTCAATCTTAGCTAGATAAACCTTGATACCTTTAGAGGAAACAATATGGCCTAAGAAAGATACTTTTTTGAGCCAAAAGTCACATTTGCTAAGTTTTGCACACAATTGCTTCTCTCTTAATGTCTGAAGCACAATTTTGAACTGTTGTTCATGTTCCTGCTCATTCCTTGAGCACACCAATATATCATCAATAAACACCATAACAAATTGATCTAAATTTGGTCAGAATACCCGATTCATCAAATCCATAAATGCAGTCGGCACATTTTTCAACCCGAATGGCTTTACTAAGAACTTGTAATGACCATAATGAGCCCTAAAAGAAGTCTTCGAAACATCTTCATTCCTCACTTAAAGTTGGTAATACCCCGACCTCAAATCAATCTTAGAGCATACACTAGCTCCTCTTAATTGATCAAATAAATCTTCAATTCTAGGCAATAGGTATTTGTTTTTCGCTATCACTTTGTTTATTTGCCCGTAATTAATACACATTCGTAAAGTGCCATCATTCTTTTTTACAAACAAAATTGGAGCACCCCATAGAGACATGCTGGGTTAGATGAAACCCTTGTCTAATAGCTCTTACAATTGAGTTTTTAACTCATTCAACTCAGTAGGAGCCATAAAGTAGGGAGTTTTAGATATAGGTATTGTACCTGATAAAATTTCAATCGACAATTCCACTTCCCTTTCAGGTGGTAAACCCGGCAACTCTTCCAGAAATACATCAGGGAAATTCATTCACCACTGGTATATCTTGCAATTTTATCTATACCCGCTTAGAATCTAACACCAAAGCTAAGAAAGCTTCACAACCTTTTCTTAAACACCGTCTAGCTTGCATATCGAAGATTACAACAAGCAAAGGACTGGAATGAATACCCCATACAATCACATTAGGTTGATCTGAACTTTTGAGTACTACAGTCTTCTTATTATTATCAACTATTGCCCAACGTCTACTCAACCAGTCCATTCCCAAGATTAAATCAAATTCTTAGAATGGCGGTTCTTTCATATCAGCAGGCAATTCCCTACCCTGGACCACTATAAGATAATTTCTATATACCTGGTGCACATTAACACTATGTGACGCGTGCTGAACTCCATTGGCCCCAAAAACCAGCTTTTAGGGTTTTCGAGAGAGGTTCATAGAACTTGTAAGAGACTACAAGGGCATCTATTTTGGGCAACAAGGAGGTGTTTTAGAGTCGCTACCCAATAAAACATTGGGAAAGGTCATCTAACCTGCTGAGTCTAAGACAGTGCATGTGTGTCTATTTTGGGATCTCAGAGATATTTTGGACACCTCCTTCCAATAGAACATTGGAAAGATTATCTAATCTCGTGAAGCTTAAGACGATGCATATGCATCCATTTTGGGCAAGCCAGAGATATTTTTGACACCTCCTTCCAATAGAACATTGGAAGGATCATCTAATCTTGTGGAGCCTAAGACCATGCAAATTGGGCCTGTTTTGGGCAACAAGAGATATTTTAGAAACCCCACCCCAATAGAACATTGAGATAGTCCTCTAACTTCATTGAGCCTAGGACAAGAGAAGGTTCGAGAAATCCCATTTATTCTTACCTTGATTAAATTATGATTGAGTTTTAGAGATAAAATTTCATTCTATTTTCTTAGTCATTTCAATGCAATTAATTAAAGCACAGATTATCATGTAATGGAAGTGACAAATGAAAGCAAGATAAACATAAGGTAAATGAAAAATAAATTACAACAAAGCTAGAGACAGAATACAACCCCCATTGTAAAAAAAAATGTAAATCATACATAAAATGGGGTGTTTATTAAGGATGAGGACATTGGTCCTCACATACATATTTAAAGAAAAATAATATTAAAATATCTATTTTATTTGGACAAAAAAATCAGGACATTGGTCCCAATTTTATTTGAAAAAATCCCAAATTAATTTATATAAAAATTTAACCATTTTCATATTAGCGGAATACATACGATATTTGCAATAAATGGCATGGAAATTGAAATGAAAAGAAACAAGATAAAGAAATAAACCCGAATGATGTCCTCAAACTATCGCAGTGTCCTCTATTTTTAACACCCCATATCCGAGAAAAATAATTAAACTCACAAAAACAAAAATCCTATTAGCGCGATAATCGATAATAAAATAAACACGAAAAATGAACAAAGGCAAAGCATCTATAAAAACTTATTATGGAAAAATAAAGAGAAATAAGAACAAAAAAAAATAAGAGAAAAGAAAGTAAGGAAAGAAGAAGGAAGGCCCAGGGATAGCCTACATCGAGCGAGTGACGGACGTCCCTAGGCCGACCGATGGATGGAGTCAGAACTCCGCGAAGGCTCGTCGCTCGGCTGAACGATGGTCGTCGGTGGAGCCTCTGCCTGTCGGTCGTCCCTGATCTGGAAAAATAAAGAAATTTAGCAAAAAACCTTTTTATTTTGTTGTATAAAATTTATTTCTACATTAAAATTACACTTTCAAACAAATCACTCTCGAATAATTTAAAATGAAAGGATGAAATGTGAGAGAGAATGATCCAAAATATTTACCCTCGAAATATTACCTTTAAAGGTGAATGTCGCACGATTTTTGCTCCGCCAGTTCTACAAGGATTAATTCGTAATGCGTAATTTCAAGAGATTTTTGCCGTAAAATTGTGCTTTTTGAAATCAGATCATGAAAAGAAATTTATATTTTTCCTTCTCAATGTTTTCGGTACCAATTATGAATGTTAAAAAGGATAGATCGAATAAAACAAATTAATTTCGTTTTCTCGAGTTTTCCTTAATTTAAAAAGATTTGATGAAAATTCTTGATAAAAGCAAAAACAAAGAAAACTTTTTCGGGATTTTAGTAGGAAAATTTTCTATTTCGGATGAAAATTGCTAACCTTGAATAATGATCCCTAACCCCTATTTATAGTTTAAGGAAAAAAATTCAAATAAATTTAAATTTTAAATTTGAATTTGAAAAGGATTTATGAAATCAGAATCAAAAGCGACTGATTTGCAGAATATTTCCAAAATCAACTCCAAAATTTGAAAATATTTGAAAAGATTTGGAATATATTGAAAAATCTTGGAAATATATTTCGGAATCTTAGAAAAGTTTGGAAAATCCCGTTAAATCTTGTTATAGATCAAAGACAGACGGGCGTCGCTCACGGGGACACATGCCCTCTCGAGCGACGGGCAACCTCGTGAGAGACGGGCGGCAAGAGCCCAGCTATCGCTAGTGAGGGACAGGCGCCTCTCTCATGAGCGACGGCATTGCTCGGTGCAAGGGACGGTCTGTCGCCAGCGAGCGACAGCCGGCGCTCACCGCGAGAGATGGGCGACTCACACGAGCAACGGGCATCGCTCCCGCGAGAGACGAGCCCATCCCTAGAAAGCAATAGGCACTGCTCGCGCGAGGGAGGCCGTCCTTCGGAACGAGCGATGGGAGTCTCTCCTGACCGATAGGTTCCCCGTCGGTGAACCAAAATCAAGATTGTCGATTGACGAACTCCTTCTAACACCCGAAAATCTCCTATTATCAAGAAAAATATTCAATCCTTGTAAATCTGAAAAATGAAAGCTCGTAACTTTCATCTGTTTGCTGAAAACAGGTATTGATATCTTCATCGGGTAACTTTGATTTGGACTGCCTCAGGACCTGGTGTCTACACACTATGTCCTAACGGACTAGTCACATATATGTCATATTTTAATTGGTCAGTAGGGGACAGTTTAACACATAATTTCTCATAACATACATATGAATGTGTGGATCCAGGGTCAATTAGTCCATTCATTTAAGTATTACGGAGTAGAAAAGTACTAGCTATAACTTCTAGCAGGGCTATTCATGGGTTAGGTTGGGTGAAAAATGAAATGAAACCAACCCAACCTAATATGTATGAAGTGTATGGTTTTTTATTAAAAACCAACCTAACCCATTAAAGCTTTTAACAGTTTGGGGTGATTTGAAAATAGTTTGAAATGGTTTAAATACAGTTTGAAATAGATTAAATACTATATTTTTTTTAAGGTCCAACTCTTTAAATTTATTATGAAATAAAATAATAAACAAGACAATAATTATATTAAATTATAAATTGCATTTTATTTTCAAAAAAAATGCTAATTTTTTTTCCAATAAATTTACAAATTAAATAAAAATGGTAAGAGCTGCAAGCGTTCTTGAGCTTTAGCACGATCATCCCAAATGGTGCTATCAAATACTTTTAAAACTAAATCTGTAACACACTGTATCTATATGTAAGGAAGCTCATCCATAAGAGGACCGAGACCCTGTATAGATAAGGATGCCACCAAGCTGAATCACAACCAAGCAAACAATTAACAAAATAAACAGAATTAATAAAAAAATTCTACAACTCGGTAACATACACAAAACTACCAACAGAAATCTCAATATCTTCTTTCATTGATATAACAAAATATTCATTATAAGGAGAGGAATACAATGTCATGCTTTACAAAATTACAAAATACATAGCTGAAGTATTACAAAATTGAGACCGAAACAAAAGCTATACAAAATATTACAACATACAAAACTAAGTCTCTCAAAAAGTCTTCCTACTGTGTTGGCCTAGACTGCTGCGGGACACCAGAAAACTCCCCTGCTTCCTCACCTACACGGATGAAACACCCATTCTAAGCAATAACGCTTAGTAGGGAAAACAAAGGATGAATGACCATTCACAATGGCCGTAAAGAAAAACACATACATATGGCGTATACAAATATACATAAATCTATATCAGAACATGTTACTTATCTCGTACATTAATTTCACAAGAGATACCTATATAATAACATTCATATAATATCACAAACAAAAAATTCACAATCATCCGCTAAACAAAGATGTGCCTGCAGACTCATAGTCACGAATAACGAGTGAACACATTAGTACCCGTGGGTATGAACAAAAGCAACTTCCTTCTTTTCCATTCAAAAACATTTTCACATTGGGGATCTTAAACAAGATTCGAACACATTCAGGATCGTGAGGATCCAAACGAGGACCTGATCAGGGTCTAGAACACATTGGGGCTGCAGCTAACAGAACTCTATAGGTATGCCTATCTATGCACTAACTTGACTCTTGCAGGCCAGGTATAAATCAACATACTTAACATATATTAAAGATATTGACTATATAATAAGTCATGCATAGGAGCAAATATAATACATGCGTGAATAACCATGCAAGAATGGCACAAAATAAATAACATAGAAGAACATGGGACACTTGCTCTCGCGACAATGGAAAAATTTACCCACTGTCACATTCTCGATAGCCTCCACGCTCCCGTGAAGAAGGCTGACAGGCCTTTGTCGCACACGCGACAGAGGGCAAAAAAGGTCACTCGTGCTCATAGGTGCACTCGCGAACAATCTGCCCATCAACAGCTCTATTTTTGAGCTCTCTGTCGTGCCTGTGATAGAGACCCTCTATAGCAAGGGCTTGGATGACTAGGCTCTGTCACGCTCGTAACAAAGCCCACTACAAGAAAAAAGTCCTATAAGGAGGGGAAATCCGGTCTCTAAAAGTATAAATTCGGTCCCTAAAAGTCAATAGAGATCGAAAAATCCGGTCGCCATACTGTTGCTACAGGCTCTGCCACTAATGACCAAAAAGGACTGGTTAATATCCGATCGTTAAAAGTTTTTAGCGACCAACAATAAATACGGTCCCCAAAAATAATTAAGGACTAGATTTCCCATCCTTAAAAATATATGCTAGGCAACCGATCACCCTATTAATGACCAAAAACTTGGTCCTTAAAAGGTGTAATACGGTCATTAAAAAGATTCTAAGGACCGACCAAAAACCGGTCCCTAAAAAGTATTAAGGACCGATTTTTCCATCCTTAATAAAATATGACAACCGGTTAAACAAGTTATTAGGGACTGAAAATTTGGTCCTTGAAAAGTTTATTAATCGGTCCTTAAAACTTTTAATGACCAAAAAAAACCTGTTCCTAAAAAGTATTAAGGACCAGAATTCCCATCTTTAATAATATTAAAATCATAATAATGGTGAAAAAAATCTCATCCTTAAAAATAATAATCATTTGAATATATATTACATTAAGAACCATAAAATCAATTCCTGAAAACATAATACAAAGCAGAAATTAATATGGTCCCTAAAAATAATTAGACCATATTTTTACCCTGTATTTTTAAACATACAATAAATGAATACACAATAAATAATATCATACTTTTATAGATAATTTGTAATTCATTAAAAATACAGAATTAGCATTCAAAAAAGATATTTATTGTTTATACAGCCCCTTTCCACGAAAAAACAAAAAATCTCTATCTAGCTAACATTTCAATGTTTCTTCAAGTCTTCATAATCAATGTTTGTACTTCAGTATTTTGTTCATACTAAAAAATGCAAAAAAATATAAATAAATAAAAATGATTATGTCAGAAAAACATATAGATATGCTATAAACAATTGATTGAAACTACAAGTGATTTAAGGACAGACCTCTAAAAATTTCTAATTCCATCAAGTTTAACTATATACACTTAAAAAACTCAGCATATCAACCTCAAAAAAAATTGTAATTCCACTAAGTGTAGCCATATACACTTCAAAAAGTCAACATATATGATAGGAGCTGCAAGATACAAGAACATAAATTAGTTTTAAGGAATTATATACATAAAAAAATTAATTACCTTTTGAACAATCTAATTGTTACATTTTAAATATCAAAATTCTAATTATAAATTTGTTCAAATATTATAATTTTTTTAGTAGTTGTCCTTAAATACAATAACTAAAGTTCTAATTATAAATTTGAAAATTATCACTGCAAGTATGCAATCAATAAATCACTAGCAATTAGCATCAAATTATATAAATCTTAGAGAACCAAACTGATCAAATTATAATTCCTTCAAAGCTTATTTTGTCAGTAATTTCATGCAAATGTAGAAAGTCATAGTCATAAACCACACATTAATACTTATGTTCTCCATTTATGATTGCTAAATCCTACAGAAAATTGTCTGGGCCATGCAGCTGGGAAACAATCAATTCAATTTCAGTGAAATAAGTTGAAACGGAAGAAGAAGCATGAATTTAGAACCAAGTGGTGTGACATTTACTTTTCTACCTCATATATTTTTATTATTTCAATGATGTAGTTCAAAAAGGAAAAATTAAATTCACGTTACCTGATCAAACGTTTATTTCATAATCAAATTCTTAGATCCAAACCAAGTTTCATAAAGCAAACACAAAGTCAATATTACCCCAATCAGCTTGGGATCCAAAATAAATGCCAACTAGTTACTAGTTTTGTCACGAACATATCCTTGCATTTCTAATCCAACCAGTAAAAGTTGGAAAAGAAATTTAACCAAAAAATCACAAAAATGAGTTTTTAGAAGTGCCAAAATAGTTCTCTACCAGCAAACATCAAACTAAAAATCATACTTTAGCAAATAAAAAACTTGGTTCCACAAAATAAAACAAAATAGCAAGCATACGATTCTAAAATTCCCCATCAACATGCAAAATCCGACACAATAAATTAAAAATAATAAAATTCGAGTTTTACTCTTCTATATAACTAAAAATGCAAGAGTCGATAAATTCCTAACCTGTAAATATACTTTTAATATACTAGTCAGATTGTTTTTTGTCTACCATCTTAGGTGCATTCCGAAGAGCCTCACGTATTGGCTTACCACAAACATACTTAGCATACAGATTTCCTCTCCACTTGTTCCACAACTCATTCATCCATTCCAAAATATGTTCACGATGAAAATTCATATCATCATTCTCAAATTTATCCTACAATAAAATTAAGAACTCAATTTAGTTTTTCAATTCTCAATTATGTCATTTAGATACCAACACCACCAAACAATCAACCTAAAAACATAAATTAACACAAGAAATGAAATCTATTTTAGACTTGAAAAAATAAAGAAGTACGAAGGGAAATCACATATACTATTTTGACTTTAAGTAATAACTTAATTACAAAAAATAATTGATATATTTAGCACAATAGAGGCCCACATGTGCTCAATCTTTTCTTCCGAAATCTTTTTCCATGATGATACCCCAAGCAGACATATATTACGATCACGAATAATTTTTCCTAAATGTCTTGAGAATAGTGCATGATTCTTCCCAACAATTCGATTATTAAAAAAAGTCACTTTCAGCTTTTGCCCTACTTCAAGTGCTGTAACTTCTTTTCAGTTGTTTTGTCTTCGCACTTTTTTACCTTTTGTGTAGAAACTGAACCTATAAATGCATAGATAAGCAATTCATAAGTAGTGGATGAAAAAAGTGAAATGGAAATCAAATATCTGATAGATTTTAATAACTCATTCATACCCAACAAAGCAGCAACAAGCACCCAAAAATCAGAAGTAAAACAACCCAAAAAATTAGCTAACCTGTTTATGCTCTTTGGATGTCATGGATCACTTGATTAGTTTCTACTCTTAGGTTGTCTTGTGTCTCTTGATAGCTGTCTTGAGACACTTAATCAGCTTGTACTCCTTGATTACCTAACATCTCTGGATGGCTATCTTGTATCAATTGATTATCTTGTATTCCTTCCTTGTCTTGTGTCCTAAGATCAGCTTGATGCATATGAATTTCATCTTCAATATTGTCTCGCACACATTCTTGATCAAGTATAAAAGGGTTGTTCTTAGATGGTGGAATTCCATATTCGATAAAAGGAACACGGCCCGATTTAGCTCCAACAGGATTATTTTTTTTAAATGCCCCTTTTGAGCACAAAGATCTCAGCTCTTGTCCCCGTCTTGCCCTAAAGCACCAGGTAGAAGAAATGCATGTTTGGTAGCCTTTGAATTTGATGCCATCCTATTTCCAATCGTTGACTTCATATTCGATCTAAAAAAATAAGTAAAAAATATAAGGATGTAAGTCATGATAAGTGAATAAGGATTGAGGGGACAGATTGGACAAGGAATTAAAACATTGTGACATGGATTTTCAAATATTGAATATACAGCAAAAATGATTATAATGGTTACCACTACCTCTGATTCTTTTTCTTTTAATTTGAGTTGAATTTTCTACTCCATTGATATCATCATCCTTTTTTTGCATGATGTCATAGGAATCACGTGGTTGCACCTTTCTCACCACACGCCAGCTAAGTTTGTAACAGTAATCTAAAAATAGCAGACATGGACCATAGGCAAATGTAGATAAAACAATACTACATATTGTGTTTTTAATTTTCTCTACTTCACCCATTATAGTTGGAAAATCTATACTAGTCCAATCTTGCGATAAGTAATCATGTTAGCCATTCTGCATATCATATAATATAAGAAAAAAATCATTCACTAAAAGGTACATTCCTAATTAGGATTTATAGCTACTCAATGCTGAATTATCATTCACTAAAAGGTACATTCCTAATTTGGAGCAAGCCGAAAGGGTTTTTCGGCCAAAAGGTTCTAAAATAAAGGGAAAGTTAATTAAGATTCTAAAATAAAAGACATAGCAATTAATTAAATTACTAAGAAATAACTGTCAGTTACCTTTGGCATCTCAAAACCAAGTACCTCAATTTCCCATTAAATATGAGCACCTTCAGGAACATTAGCTGACCTAATAAAATGGAGTGACAAGAAGAATTGGGAAATTAATTTCAAAAACATAATAAAATAAGAATGATTGCAGTAGGTAAAAATATTCTGAAAAGCAATCTTTGGAACTTATCATATGCATAATCAGGAGGGCAAGTTACAAGAGCTATCTCTTCAAGAAGCATCAAACGAACACACATTTCTCCAATTCTAATCACTTTAAATCATTTATATATATATATGTGTGTGTGTGTGTGTGTGTGTGTGTGTGTGTGTGTATGGAAAAGTACCTAACTATAACGGCAAATGTCTGAAATGGAAGCATAATTAAGGTACAAATTAAGAGTTATGGGAAAAGATTCAAAATGGCGAGTACACAGAAAAAGCAGTGAATATGCAAATGGTTTTAGAGTTTACACAGCCCATAGATTGTTCACCAAACTAATTAAAATTATATATATAATTTCTTAAACTACCTTATTCTCCTAATGAAATAGATAAATCTAATTTTAGAACAGAAATAAATTCCAAAGGAAACCACAAATGTTGAGCAAGGGTTTATTAAACACAGAGTCAATTCCATGTCTATTAAATAAAGGGAAAGACAACTACAAAGAAACCAGCATGTTTATAAGCAAATATTTATTATAAGATGAGGATGGCAACAACTAATTGCATTACTTGAATCGGTCTAAAAATATTATTAAACTGAGAATAGATATTTAACATAAAATTTACATGACAGTCAATTAACCTGCAAAATAATTGCCTAAAATCGATTATTACTCTAATGATGCAAATTATTCAGCTGAAATTTACACTTGTCATTTCTATTACGAAGAAAAAAAAATAAAATCTCTTCCGTGATGAGATTAAAAAAAAATGTATGCAAATTAGGAAAGATTTATAAAGCATGAGATAAAAAAGATTCAGTAGAGATATTTAAATCAAGATGATGATTAATTAAAAAAATACAAAGCAAGCAGAAAAAGAGAGTGCAAACTTGTATCTCTGTGAAATTGGACAGAATTGCACAGGTCGATACCCTATATGAACTATGGAGTAGATCTGATCAAATAAGAAATGGGGTAAGAGTATAGAATGGAGGCAAAGAGTATAGAACAAAGGCAAAGAGTAAAAAAAATAAAAAAAGAAGACCAAAATTTGTTTCTTAGTGCAGTATAGAATAGGGTATGTTAGCATATTTTATAGGTGCTAATTTTTCACAAGTATACGGTGTACCGGAATAGTACTTAAGATATTGATCCCAAGAGGAATGTGAATTTGCACACTATTACTACTTAATTTTAATCTTGTTTACAATGATCAAATAATGGTTAAGAAGATTTAAACCTACTCTAACATATAAACTAATTAAGCCTAATTATTGATAGTCAAAGAAGATAAAATGATGGATGATGATGAGTATACAAATGGAACTTGAATTGATTATTTTTAATGATTAAAGTATTCTTGTCATGCAAGCCAAGTTGAATAAATTTCCTGCTTACTCTCTCAACATAAATAGGATTGCCTAAAACATGCATATGTAATTCTAAATCCCAATTATCATCTAAGACTTAGAGTGTTATACATGCATAGTTCAAGAATAGAAAACAACCTATAGCAACCAATTAAACATTATGATCTCTCAATTAATGATTAAATGATGAATAACTATTAGATTTAAGTATGATTTTATCTCTCAACTAAACTCAAACTTATAAAGATCAATGCATAAATTACCAATAGAAATTCTACATACAAAAGTACCAAATGATATGAATAATGAAACTTAGTATTAAAATATTCAAGTTCTTAAATACATCGTATATTATTTACAAAGAAGAAGAAAAGATAAGAAATAGAAGAAAGAGATCTCTCAACCCTTTTTCACTTCACCAAATGTAGTCTTCTTCCTTGTAGAAATCTTCTTCTCAAAACATAAATTCTAACTTAAGCAAATTTACTAAAAAGAAAAAACTGTTCTAAACTTACATAAATTTTTACTTAATAAAAAAATGTTCAACTCCCAATTACAGTTATAAAATGAAATTCATATTCTCTGAATCATGTCTCTTGAGTTGTCTCTTCATAAAGGTTGCAATTGTTGATGGAAAGACATGACCCTTCAAAGTGAAACTTGAAAATTTGTGTCTAACAGACCTCTCTGTCGCGATCGCGACATCGTCACCCTCGCGATAGAGCACGCCTGACTCTTGCTCAACTTTCCTCGCTGCATCTTCCTCCGTGCTATGTCGCGACCTTGCGACATCGGCCTTGCTCGCGATGGCGCCTTGCTCCTTCTCCTGCGCTCACTTTAAAGGCGCATCCTATCGCGCTCGCGACAGAATGGTTTTTTCCTTTGTTTACTTTTCTTCTCTTCTTTTCTTCCTCTTCTGCTGGCGATCCCTATCGCGCTCGCAACGTCAGTCGCGCTCGCGACAGAAGGAATTCTTCCTTTGGCTTGTTTCTACTCCTTTTTCTCCAATCTTCTCCATTCTCTCCAATTTTTCCATTTTCTCTTACACACACAAAAACTCAAATGAAAACATAAAACATAGCTATTTCTAACACATATAACTAAATATAAGCCTTATTTTCAACATAAAACATAGATTAAATATGAGTTATTTAGACTCATATAAGGGTCCAAGAGAGGAGGAGGATACTTAAACTACATCGCATTTTCACGTTCATGAGCATTGTAATTCGAATAAATTAATCAAAACAAAAATAAGATCAGTGATGAATTCATACCTTATTTGAGCACTGAAGTAAGTTTCTTCAATTGGGTAATGACGCTAGAAGAGAATTAGAAGGTTTGAGGATTATTTAATAGTGAAGTAAAGAAAATGAGGCAAGAGGAAGAGGATGCAGAGCTCCAACACGACCTGAAATCTCATTTTCTGCTGTTGGAGAGAAGGATTTAGGGTTTCTTTTAAATAAATAAATTTCAACAAATTACTTTTTAAGTGTTTTTATGAGGTAGCTCTAAAGGGCAGAAGAAAAAGCGGGATATGTTCCCGCACGTAGCTTCACAATCAGGGACCGGATTTTTCATTTTTAGTGATCGAAAATTTTTACCTTCACTGCTTATTGACCCAAAAATGAAAGTGGATGAAGGGAAAAAATTTCGGTCCCTATTATTATATGTTTAGGGATCGAAAATATTTACCTTCATTAATTTTGGTCGCTAATACCCCTTTTTCTTGTAGTGGTCGGGTTTCCAACTCCTTCAGCCAAATTTAGAGAAAAATCCCACACACAAACCTACCCAAACCTCTAATTAACGTATCAAACTCTAACACAATCAAAATCAAGCCCTCAATACACTATATACAACATAAAACCCAAGTTTTAATCTACTTAACATGAATTAAAACATCAAAATAGGCAATCAAAACCAAAAGTTCTTCAAACCCAGAAATTTTGCCAAAACCATACGAAATCATACCCAAATCACAATTCTACTACCAAAATTAACAATTTCACATTAATTAATCATTATATACTTCAATTAAATATACATATGCACATTTACCCACTAAATTTCTAGAAATCAACATAGAAATTCAAGCATAATTATGCAATTCAAAAACTTCCCAAACCTTGAATTTCCTAAGCTCCACAAGCTCAAAGGGCTTCACTACCACTAGCTTTTTCCTTCCCTTATGGTTCTCTAGCAGGCACCTCTGATCCAAAAATCATAACCCAACAAATACCAATTAATCAAACACAATCATAGCCAGAAAAACCTACTCACACACACAACCAACGGGAAAAAAAGGAAACAGAAAAGAGAAAGAAGAAGAATAAGAAGAACACTAACCTTGAATTGCCAAAACTCAACCAAAGATCAATTGAAGGAAATTATAGGGTAAAAAGGGAGAAGAAAGTAAAGAAGAAGAAGAGGAAGAAGATGGCGTGAGGGAGAGAAAATAGGAGAAAGGGGCAGATTTGCTCTCTCTCTCACTTTCTCTCTCCTACTTATATATCCCCTTTTTCTTCTTTTCTCTCTCCTGCCACATGTCACCATTCCATTGTGGCTTTTGGGAACATCTCAGCCCTAATCCTTTAAGACAACCTAAACCTGCAACAAGCCTCACAAATAGGTAAACATCATGCAATTAACTCCTTAATTAACTAACATAATGGCCCAACACATGCAATAACACACACAAAAGCTAATAACTTCTAGGGTGGTAATCGGGGTGTTACAAAATCTACAAATTCTTGCTACAATTCTACATGCCAGCAGAGGATATAATATACTCAACTTGCTGACTTAGTGAGCTGATTAACTATAACCCAAACCGAGTCATGTTTCCTCCGAGTCAACGGCAAACCCGATACAAAATCCATAGTAACATCATCCCACTTCCACTGAGGAATAGGTAAAGGATTGAGCAACCCAGAAGAAACTTGGTGTTCATCCTTTACCTGATGATAGGTCAGGCACTTGGAGACAAAATCCACAATATCCCTCTTCATTTCAGGCTACCAATAACATTGCTTTAGATCTCTACACATCCTCTCACTTCCAGGGTGCATAGTGAAAATCGTAGCGTGTGCCTCTATCAAAAGCTTTTTCTTTAACTCATCATCATTGGGCACACACAAATGATTTCTATAACTTTGCACCCCCATCTTTAACAGAAAAGTTAGTCTGAATACCACTCTGAACCACTTGCATCACTTGCTACAATTTCGAATCATCTCTCTGAACATCAACAATCCTCTGCTTTAGAAGAGGCCTAACTTTCAGTTTGGCAATCAAATCTCCTTCCAGATCAAACCTCCACTTAATATGCTGTAATGCTAAAGCCAAAATTGACTTTCGACTCAAAGCATCAGCGACTACATTCGTCTTTCCTGGATAATAGTCCAAAATACAATCATAATCCTTAAATAGTTGTAACCACTTACGTTGCCTTAAATTCAACTCTTTCTGCATGAGGAGATACTTTAACTCTTATGGTCAGTGAAAATCCTACACGTCTTCCCATACAAATAATGGCACCAAATCTTGGGAGCAAAATCCAAAGCAGCTAATTCTAAATCATGCGTTGGATAATTCTGCTCATGCGGCTTCATTTGTCGGGAAGCATAGGCTATGACCTTACCATCTTGCATTAGAACATAGTCAAGTCCAACACCTGAAGCATCACGGTACATAATATACTCTTTACCCGAGATGGGTTGAGTAAGTACAGGAGCCTCAACCAACAAACCCTTCAATTGCTCAAAACAGGTTTGACATTTGTCAGACCATTCAAATTTCACACCTTTCTGAAGAAGTCTAGTCATCTGTGCAGCAATAATCAAAAACCTTTCACAAATCGCCTGTAATATTTGGCTAAACCTAAAAAGCTACTAACCTCAGGTACATTCTGATGTGCTTTCCAATCCACAATAGCTCCAATCTTTGATGGATCCACTCGGATACCTTCCGAGGAAACAATATGTCCTAGAAAAGACACCTCTTTTAACCAAAATTCACATTTGCTAAGCTTAGCAAAAAGCTGGTGATCCCTCAATATTTGAAGCACCAAATGCAAATGCTCTTCATGCTCACTTTCATTCTTCGAGTATATCAAGATGTCGTCAATGAATACCATAACCAATTGGTCGAGATATGGCCGAAACATCGTGTTCATTAAATTTATAAAAGCCATTGGTGCGTTTGTCAACCCAAACGGCATCACTAAGAACTCATAATGGCGATATTGCATCCAAAAAGCAGTCTTAATAATATCCACATCCTTAACCCGAAGCTAATAGTAACCGGACTGTAAATCGATCTTAGAAAATATTTTGGTCCCTCTCAATTGTTCAAATAAATCCTTTACTCTTGGCAACAGATACTTATTCTTTACCATGACTTTATTGATCTCACGGTAGTCAATACACATCCTTAGCGTCCCATCCTTTTTCTTGACAAACAATATCGGACCACCCGATGGAGATACACTGGGTCTGATAAAACCTTTATCTAATAGCTCCTGTAATTGAGTCTTAAGTTCCTTCAATTCTACAGGAGCCATTCGATAAGGTGCTTTAGAAATAGGACTTGTACCCGGCAAAATCTCTATGGATAGCTGCACTTCTCTCTTCAGAGGCAAACTAGGCAACTCTCCCGGAAACACATCTTCAAACTCTCTAACCAATTGAATATCCTTAATCCTTACTTGACTATGCCTAGAATCCAACACCATAGCCAAAAATGCCTCACATCCATTCCTCATAAAATGCCTAGCTTGTATAGCTGAAATTACATTACCCAAAGCACCATAACCCAGACCTTTCACCGCAATAGAAGACTAATCTCCACTCCGTAATACCATGGTCTTCCTAAGACAATCCACTAAGGCCTGATGCTTAGACAGCCAGTCTATTCCCAAAATTAGATCAAACTCAAGAAAAGGCAAATCAATCATATCAAATGGAAACTCGATACCTTGAACCATTAGGGAACAATTTCTATACACTTTAGTAATATTGACACTATGCCCTAAAGGACTGGTCACACAAATCTCATAATCTAACTGGTCAACATCATGCAACTTAGCATACAATTTATCAGAACACAAATATGAGTGTGTGGATCCAGGGTCTAATAGAGCATATAACTCAGTGTCATAGAGTAAGAACTTACCAATAATCACTTCGGGCACATCCCGCTCTTCCCGAGCTCTCATCGCATAGGATCTCGCTGGTACCATTTGAGGACGGTCCACTAACTCAGATGAAACTCCATATCTAGGCCTCCCACCTCGACCTCTACCCTGGCTAGCTTGAGGGGGATTAGACCCAGCTCTGCTGGCCTCTTACTGCTCCCGGGTGTTCTCACCCAACTTAGGGCAATTAGCCAGACAATGATCTGTGCTTTCACATCGAAAACAACCCCCAGTCAACCAACGACACTCGAACTTATGGTACTGACTATAGTGAGAATAGTCCGACACCACTTTGCTCCTGACACCCGAACCACCTCTACCTGAACCTGACACATACGAAGATCTATGCCTTCTACCCCTCGTAGCAAGACTATTAGAGGATTCATCTAGAGAATTTACTTGAGGATTCCTTGATCTCTTACCCGAGGATGAACCTCTATGAGGGGGATTCCTCTTCTAAGCTCTCTCTCTCAAAAGAGTCTCTGAGCATTTTGCTCTCAAGGCTGCTTGTACAATCTGGTAATAGCTGATTGTAGAAGCACTCATGAAAGATATCAACATCACCTTCAATGACACATTCAGGCCAGCCTCAAAATGTTGACAACGAAAATCTTCGGTAAGGATACCCAGCAGAGTATACTTGCTGAGCCTATTGAATTCCTTGTCATACACAGCCATCGACAAGGCCCTCTACTTGAGACTTAAAAATTGAGCCCACCTAGCCTCCTTATAAGCCTTAGTCACATACTTTTTATTAAACTCCCTTTCAAAGAACTCCCACGTGACTAGGTCGGGCAACTGAGGATGTCTGCAGACTAACTTCCACCAATCACATGCAAAACGTTGCAAAAGGGAGACTACACACTCCACTTGCCTTTTCGGAGGATAGCAAATCTCTTTCAAAACCCTCATTACCTTTTCAATCCACTTTTCAGCTAACTCAGATTAATCCAAACTCGTCCCATGGAAGTCTTTCACCCCATACTTCCTCATACTTTCTGTCAGGGCTCTCGGAGCGGTCACCCTCTCTAAGACCCTAGCCATGTCTTGAGAGATCTTAAGCATAGCCTCAAAAGGCATGGCTGGAGCCTCAAGTTGCACCTTAGCCAGTTGAGCAGGACTAGACATGGATGGATCTTGCTCTAGGGGATTCACACTCTTTGCTGACCCCTTGAGGGACCCACGTGCAGACTCCACCTAAAACAACACACAAAACCAACCGAATTAGGCCAACATAGTCTCAAAAACATATCTATATCCTATAGTCATCCATAAATGCCTATACCTAGGCTCTGATATCAAAAATTATAACACCCCGTATTTATACGTAAGTGAGCTCATCCATAAGAGGAGTGAGACCCCAAATAGATAAGGGTGCCACCAAACCGAATCACAACCAAGCAAAAAATTGACAAAATAAAAAGAATAATTAAAAAAAATTCTACAACTCGATAACATACACAAAACTACCGATAGAAATCTCAATATATTCTTTCATTGATATAACAAAATATTCAATACAAGGAGAGCAGTACAACATCATGATTTACATAATAAATAGCTAAAGTATTACAAATCCGAGACCGAAATAAAAGCTATACAAAAGATTACAATATATAAAACTAAGTCACTTAAAAAGTCTTTCTACTGTGTTGGCCTAGACTACTGCGGGACACCTAAAAACTCCCCTGCTTCTGCACCTGCACGGATAAAACACCCGTACTAAGCAATAATGCTTAGTGGGGAAAACAAAATGTGAATGACCGTTCACAATGGCCGCAAAGAAAAACACATACATATGGTGCATACAAATATACATATATCCATATCAGAACATGTTACTCATCTCGTACATTAATTTCACCCGTGGCCGCCCCTTTGATCGCCCGCTCTAGGGCGATCGGGCATTTGAGGTCCGTTGACAACTTGCAACGAATTACAAGTGCGTCTATTTTGGGCAACAAGGAGGTTTCATGGAGTCGCCACCCAATAGAACATTGGGAAAGTTTCTCTCGCCTCGGAGAGCCTAAGACTGCGCTTATTATCCATTTTGGTCCAACCAGAGGGTTCTTGGAGGGTAAACCTCTCTCCCAAAGGAGCCTAGGATTAATGTCTAAGTCTCGTGACACAAGAGGTGTCTTGGAGGGTAAACCTCTAGCCTCTTTGAGCCGAAAGACCAGAGATGGGTTCGGAACTTCTCATCTATTTCTACCTTGATTGAATTTACAATTTGGTTTTGAGTTTATTAGTTCGCTCTCTCTCCACACGATGCAATTTTAATTAAAAGGCACAAATATTCACATTGAAGGCGATAAAATATTTGAAAATAACACCAAAATAAATTACAACAATACTAGGAGTGGAATACAAGTCCCATTAAAAATGCGAACATACATAAAATCGGGGAATTTATTAATTATGAGGACTTTGGTCCCCGCATGTGTATTTAAAGAAAACATTTTGAACGTGGTGATTTTATTTGGGATGAAAATTAGGACATTGGTCCCATTTATTATGAAAAAATCCAAATTAATTTAGTAGAAATATTATTGTGATTTTTATTTAGGCATGCATAAAAAACCATTTTATTTATTGAATATATAAAAGGAAATTAAAAAATATAAACAAAATGAGAATTAAAATGTGCAATGAAAATACCAAACCCCGTATCTCCTCCTTCGCGTACACGGATGCTCAAATGAGAATAAAATAATGATTTGCAACCTAAAAATAAAAAGAAAAAAGAAATTTATGTTAGAAATTAAACCAAAGAAATAATATGACATGGAGGATAATATGTATAATGAAAATATAACATGCATAAAATACTATAACATGCATAAAATAATTATGATGCAATTTAACATGCATGAGAATAAAAAATATTAACCATGCTCAACATATCAAATAAATAATTATAATAACTATGAGTAAAAATTAAAATATTAACATGTATAAAAAAGAAAAACAATTTGACATGAAAATATAATAGGATTTAAAAGAGTTTATTTGTTATATGAACAATTGAAGATGAAATAATAAGAAGAAAATGGGGACTAAGAGAATTTACATGTTTAAAAGTTAATTGGAACCAAAAGAAATTAAAATCAACAAGAGAATTAAGGAGTTAAGCCATGAATAATTACCCTCAAATTTAATCTTGAAGAATTGAAGGTAGAAGTGTTGAATTCCTTGTCTTTCCCTTGTGAAAAATGCTTGAAAAATAACTTGGAAACTTGAAAAATCACCCTTGGAAGCAAGTGTGTAAGATTGATTTTTTCTTTTTCCTTAGACCTCAAAAATTCAGTTTTTTCTCTCTAAAAGCATTCTCATTCGTCCTCCCCTTGTTCTGAATTTTTTCTACACTTTTTTACCTCAAAAACCACCCAAAACCGTCCAAAAACCGTTCAAAATCGAGTGGGGGTAAAAAATGGGCGAAATCTCGGCGAAATGGGGCAAGAGTGGGTGACTGCGCGCAAGAAACGCGCGCAGTGCACGCACGAAGCGAGCGCTCGCCTGCGCGCTGCCGTGCCCCGACCTTCGCGAAAAATACCTTTTTTTTTTTTTAAAAAACCCTTCACCTAAAACACGCTTTTTCTTCTCCAAAATAATGTTAAAAATATTTTTTCAAGTATTTTTAAAATACACTTTTTACTCATCAAAAAGACAAGGAAAATCACTTCCGAGCTCCAATCTTTTTGCCTATAAGCTGGCGTAGATAAATTTCATCATCGGGTAACCCTGATCAAGGCTACTCGAGACCCAGTGTCTATGTAACACCCCCATCGCCGTCCCCGTTGGAAGGACGTCGACGGACACGCTACACGACGCTCACATAAACAGATATACACATGCACAATGCGGAAGCATACATTCATACATAACATACATACGAAAATACGGGTTAATTAAAAGCTTACCTTGACTTACCTTGCGGTACAGACTGAACATGCAATAACTCACGCACATGCAGGCACTAAGCAAAAGCATACACAGAAGCATACATATAACCATTCAACGGAAGCATAATCGAAATAATAAAACAAAGGAATAACTAAACATAAAGACATACTAACTATTACATTCCCAAAAGAAAACTCAAGATCCAAAACATAATTAATTACATATACTATACTACAGAATTACAAAAGCTGAAATACAGAAGCTGAACAAAATACAGAACTTCTAACTACTACGTGGCCGACCTTGCAGAAGCGCGACTCGAACAGAACCAAACCTGCCACCTGCACGGAAAGGAAATCCGTGCTAAGCGATAAACGCTTAGTGGGGAGAACACACAAGAGTATGGACGGCCATTCACAATGGTCGTCAAGGCAAAACACATTCAAATGGCAAAAGCGGATATTCATACATATAAATAATTAGGCTTGCATAATAAAGGCATTCATTTCAATACTCACAATCAAACCATAAACTCATGTCCAGGATAGACTAAAACAGACACAATACAATACACGTTACAAGCATCATCATGCTGAACTACATACTATATCACATGCATAAACCTACATGGGTAGCAAATATCAACATCTTACCGTGCGGAGTCACATGAGCTTTACACATGCAATTGACATAACTAAATACCCATGCCTGAACTGACAACCCAATCATCATGTTAAGAATGCTAGCTAACCAACATACTTAGACATACCAAACACACACACTAGTCAAATATCAAAAGGATAACATTTAGAGCATCACAATACCGCTGCGCAACTCTAATATATAAAATATCATGTAAAAACACTCTAATAGCGGATACTGAAGGCATAATCACATAACATTACATTCATATCAACAACATGCAGAAGGTACAGTAATCATCACATACTTACCGTCACAATTGCTTCGGTTCACATGCTTATAATTAACCAAACATGCTTAAGTCATATACTTAACTACATCAATCGAAACATTTCAAAGCATTCAGAAACTTATAACAAATCACATGACAAGTACGGATAATCATGTTAGATATTAAATCATGCTTACTTAAAATAGACATACATTCTGAAGCCCATAGTCGCATTCATATACATATAAACTGATTCCTGAAATCCTTATCATAATCAATCAGATATCACATTCTGATAACTATTTCAAAGCAGCATAAAACAAACCATCAAAGCACCTGCTGACTCACAATAGTGGATAACGAGTGTACTGATTAGTACCTTACGGGTACAAGTCGGCCAAAGGGTACCTTACAGGTACGAATCGAAAACCATTTTCGTTTATCACAAAAGCATTTTACTGATGGGGGATCTTAACCCGATCCAAATACATTAAAAAGGATCATGAGGATCCGTACTGATGGGGGGTTCGCGAGGAACCAGTCGGGGGACCTGATCAGGGTCCAAACGTTCAAAGGGCTGCAGCTAACTGATCTCTATTAGGCATGCCTAACTATCCACTAGACTGACTCTCGCAGGTCATGCATAAAACAATTCACGCTTCGAATCGCATAACGCATAAATATATATATATCATGCATAAACTAGAGAATGATAGACATATAAATATGCTCATAAAGTTGGTCATATCTCATACAATTCCCATTGCAAAACATAATACATTCAATATAGTTTAACATTTAAACAATGTTCTACAGCATGCCAAGAATCAGGTAAAGAAGCACTACCATGCCAATGATTATCAATACAAAATCTTAATCATGCATTAGGTGCAGATACTAAGCATAAATCATGCATAGTCCAAATTACATTTAAACATAACACATTGATTTCCCAGGCTAAAGCATAATCATGCATTAAGACATTAACCATATTATTCAAATAAATATAGCCTAGCATAATATCAATCATACCTCATTCAAGTCATATTCTGAAGCATGCAATCGGTCAATCAATCACATTTTTGCACTACTCAAATTACTAAAGCATATCAGGAACACATGTGGAATCATATTATGCCTATGATCAATAACGTATAATCTGAATCATGGAATGATACAATATTCTTAAACATGGCATGTTATTCTAGATAAGAATCCGATCAAGGACAGGCATAACGTAATGCTAAACACAACTAAAATAGGCTAACCATTCAGATAAGTAAGATAAGATAGCACACAGTAGAGGAAAAAGCCATAACAGCCTTTGAAAGTCATTTTATAATAAACCAGTCACGGGGGAACAAATCAAAACAGAAAAGGTCATACAAAGTCATATAAGAGCACATAAAGGTATGACAAGAGTAATACAGTAGTACATCACCATACAGAAGAGATAGGAAATTCATTTTGGTTAAAACTGGGCGAAATCAGAAAATGAGGCTGAAGAGGGGTCGGTCACGAGCCATGTCACGACTCGTGACTGGCCTCAGAGGAAGGTCACGAGTCGTGACCTAGTGTCACGCCTCGTGACCTACAAGAGAGTCACGGGACGTGACTCTATGTCACGCCTGGCTTCTTTAAAAGAGTCACGAGTCGTGACTCTATGTCAAGTCTCGTGACATGCCTCCAAGAGAGTCACGGGACATGACTCTAAGTCACGCCTCCTCCGAAAAGTCACGGGACGTGACTCTAAGTCACGAGACGTGACTTGCCTCTCACAAGGCAGTCACGCTTCGCGACTGAGGGTCACGCCTCACGGCTTCGTCCAGTCCGCCGAGAAGTCACGCGTTGTGACTGGGAGACAGAGTCACGTGGCGTGACTGGGAGTCACGTCTCGTGACTTGTCTCTCTCAAGGAAGTCACGACACACTGGAAATGGAAAATTATACAGAAACACGATTTCCCATTTCCAGCTACCCAGAATTCAAGAACTCGATAAAAAATCATTTTCAATCTAATTCAAACCACCACCAAACTCATCTTACCTTTCAATCGATCTTCCAAACAACATAAACAAGATGATTGCAGTTAATTCAACAATCAAACAATCAGAACCATGCTTAAACACATTTAATCCATTCTAGAGCATAAACCCTAAAAATACAGTAAGTTCAAAACCCAAAGCTCAGTAACTTCAATTCAATTCCTATCATGCATTACTAACACATTTATTCACGTAATCATGCATATGCACATACCAAAACACACCAATTTCCAGAAATTAAGCAAAGCAAACTCATTTATAAGCCTAGTGAGAAAAAGGGCAGAGACAAGAACACAAAAGCTCTTCAAACATTGCATGCATTCAAGACAATCTCCCAAACCTGGAAATGACGATCCAAAATCACGCTTCAAGATCACTGCTCAATCCTTTCCTTGCCTTTACTTTGCTTCTTCTTATCATCAAACACTTGCACAAACAAAACCCACAATTACTCTTCAAAACCCTAACTCAACCAAAACCAGGAAAAGATGAAGAAGAACAGGAGCACGTTGAAAACCTTAAACCAACTTACCTCTTCAACAAAGAATAATCCAAGCCAAACACAACCCAAGCCAAATGAGAAAGAAAGGAAAAAGCAGAGAAAGGAGAAGAGAAGAAGGGGAGGCGTGAGAGGAGAGAACGAACGGGAATGCTATCTGTGTTCTCCCTCTCTTCCTCTTTCCTTTCTTCTTTTCTTCATTCAATGCCCACCTAACAAGCCGACATGGCAGATCCTAATTAGACCACAAACTCCACTAAGACTATTCCAAATCCATTAATGCTCTTAAGTCCTTAGACAAATAACACTTCACTCACTTACACATTTCTTTCCTTACAAACTTAATTATCTTCTCAATTAGGTCCTTAACACTCCAACTTTCTCAAGCACAAATTACTGAAATACCCTTCCGATCTCGACTTAGCATGCACAATCCCGACTAGGGCCATTTTGGGATGTGATAACTATTCCCTCCTAAAAGAATTTCGTCCTCGAAATTCACAGTGAAACACTTACATCCTCACAACCCAAACAAACAAAACTTACTTAAACAAAAGCTTGCAACGCAACTTACCAGAAGAACCTGCGGTCTCCTTCGAATCCTTGCTAGACGCTACAAAGTCTGTAGGCACTCGAGAAGATCTGAGCAAATCTTCCACTTCCTTTCTAGCTTGCCCAGCTAGACTCTCACTCATCTTTTTAGGACAATCGGCAATCCGGTGTTCCATACTGCCACACCTGAAACAAGCACCTGAGAGCTTCCGACATGGGCTCCGATGTTGCTTCTAGCAGTGATGACATATTGACAGTGTCCACTTCTTACACTTGTTCCCATGTTGCTTCTGACATTGCTGACACATCGAAGGTTCTCGAACCCCTATTCCTGCTGGCACTTCGCTAATCGTTCCTTTTCTCTTCTGAGGTACATGCCGAACAAATTCTTGAGAAGCACGAGGAGCAGTCAACCTATCCAAAATCCGAATCAATCCTTGTACTAATGTCCTATCATCAAAAACACGACCAAAATCTTCAACTGGAAGACGCTCGAAAACATCCTGATCAGCACTAACTCGATTCACACTTTCTGTTGTCTCGCTCACATTCTCACTAGGATCAGACTCCAACTAGACATGACACAAAACAAGACGCATCTGTATTAGGCCACGACACAAAACCGACTCTCATACAAAGACTCATCACATAACAAACAACACACCCAGAACCATCAAACCTTGGCTCTGATACCACTAACTGTAACACCCCCATCGCCGTCCCCGTTGGAAGGACGCCGACGGACACGCTACACGACGCTCACATAAACAGATATACACATGCACAATGCGGAAGCATACATTCATACATAACATACATACGAAAATACGGGTTAATTAAAAACTTACCTTGACTTACCTTGCGGTACAGACTGAACATGCAATAACTCACGCACATGCAGGCACTAAGCAAAAGCATACAAAGAAGCATACATATAACCATTCAACGGAAGCATAATCGAAATAATAAAATAAAGGAATAACTAAACATAAAGACATACTAACTATTACATTCCCAAAAGAAAACTCAAGATCCAAAACATAATAAATTACATATACTATACTACAGAATTACAAAAGCTGAAATACAGAAGCTGAACAAAATACAGAACTTCTAACTCCTACGTGGCCGACCTTGCAGAAGCGCGACTCGAATAGAACCAAACCTGCCACCTGCACGGAAAGGAAATCCGTGCTAAGCGATAAATGCTTAGTGGGGAGAACACACAAGAGTATGGACGGCCATTCACAATGGTCGTCAAGGCAAAACACATTCAAATGGCAAAAGCGGATATTCATACATATAAATAATTAGGCTTGCATAATAAAGGCATTCATTTCAATACTCACAATCAAACCATAAACTCATGTCCAGGATAGACTAAAACAGACACAATACAATACACGTTACAAGCATCATCATGCTGAACTACATACTATATCACATGCATAAACCTACATGGGTAGCAAATATCAACATCTTACCGTGCGGAGTCACATGAGCTTTACACATGCAATTGACATAACTAAATACCCATGCCTGAACTGACAACCCAATCATCATGTTAAGAATGCTAGCTAACCAACATACTTAGACATACCAAACACACACACTAGTCAAATATCCAAAGGATAACATTTAGAGCATCACAATACCGCTGCGCAACTCTAATATATAAAATATCATGTAAAAACACTCTGATAGCGGATACTGAAGGCATAATCACATAACATTACATTCATATCAATAACATGCAGAAGGTACAGTAATCATCACATACTTACCGTCACAATTGCTTCGGTTCACATGCTTATAATTAACCAAACATGCTTAAGTCATATACTTAACTACATCAATCGAAACATTTCAAAGCATTCAGAAACTTATAACAAATCACATGACAAGTATGGATAATCATGTTAGATATTAAATCATGCTTACTTAAAACAGACATACATTCTGAAGCCCATAGTCGCATTCATATACATATAAACTGATTCCTGAAATCCTTATCATAATCAATCGGATATCACATTCTGATAACTATTTCAAAGCAGCATAAAACAAACCATCAAAGCACCTGCTGACTCACAATAGTGGATAACGAGTGTACTGATTAGTACCTTACGGGTACAAGTCGGCCAAAGGGTACCTTACGGGTACGAATCGAAAACCATTTTCGTTTATCACAAAAGCATTTTACTGATGGGGGATCTTAACCCGATCCAAATACATTAAAAAGGATCACGAGGATCCGTACTGATGGGGGGTTCGCGAGGAACCAGTCGGGGGACCTGATCAGGGTCCAAACGTTCAAAGGGCTGAAGCTAACTGATCTCTATTAGGCATGCCTAACTATCCACTAGACTGACTCTTGCAGGTCATGCATAAAACAATTCACGCTTCGAATCGCATAACGCATAAATATATATATATATATCATGCATAATCTAGAGAATGATAGACATATAAATATGCTCATAAAGTTGGTCCTATCTCATACAATTCCCATTGCAAAACATAATACATTCAATATACTTTAACATTTAAACAATGTTCTACAGCATGCCAAGAATCAGGTAAAGAAGCACTACCATGCCAATGATTATCAATACAAAATCTTAATCATGCATTAGGTGCAGATACTAAGCATAAATCATGCATAGTCCAAATTACATTTAAACATAACACATTGAGTTCCCAGGCTAAAGCATAATCATGCATTAAGACATTAACCATATTATTCAAATAAATATAGCATAGCATAATATCAATCATACCTCATTCAAGTCATATTCTGAAGCATGCAATCGGTCAATCAATCACATTTTTGCACTACTCAAATTACTAAAGCATATCAGGAACACATGTGGAATCATATTATGCCTATGATCAATAACGTATAATCTGAATCATGGAATGATACAATATTCTTAAACATGGCATGTTATTCTAGATAAGAATCCGATCAAGGACAGGCATAACATAATGCTAAACACAACTAAAATAGGCTAACCATTCAGATAAGTAAGATAAGATAGCACACAGTAGAGGAAAAAGCCATAACAGCCTTCGAAAGTCATTTTATAATAAACCAGTCACGGGGGAACAAATCAAAACAGAAAAGGTCTTACAAAGTCATATAAGAGCACATAAAGGTATGACAAGAGTAATACAGTAGTACATCACCATACAGAAGAGATAGGAAATTCATTTTGGTTAAAACTGGGCGAAAACAGAAAATGGGGCTGAAGAGGGGTCGGTCACGATCCATGTCACGACTCGTGACTGGCCTCAGAGGAAGGTCACGAGTCGTGACCTAGTGTCACGCCTCGTGACCTACAAGAGAGTCACGGGACGTTACTCTATGTCACGCCTGGCTTCTTCAAAAGAGTCACGAGTCGTGACTCTATGTCACGTCTCGTGACATGCCTCCAAGAGAGTCACGGGATGTGACTCTAAGTCAAGCCTCCTCCCAAAAGTCACGGGACGTGACTCTAAGTCACGAGACATGACTTGCCTCTCACAAGGTAGTCACGCTTCGCGACTGAGGGTCACGCCTCACGGCTTCGTCCAGTCCGCCGAGAAGTCACGCGTTGTGACTGGGAGACAGAGTCACGTGGCGTGACTGGGAGTCACGTCTCGTGACTTGTCTCTCTCAGGGAAGTCACGACACACTGGAAATGGAAAATTATACAGAAACATGATTTCCCATTTCTAGCTACCCAGAATTCAAGAACTCGATAAAAAATCATTTTCAATCTAATTCAAACCACCACCAAACTCATCTTACCTTTCAATCGATCTTCCAAACAACATAAACAAGATGATTGCAGTTAATTCAACAATCAAACAATCAAAACCATGCTTAAACACATTTAATCCATTCTAGAGCATAAACCCTAAAAATACAGTAAGTTCAAAACTCAAAGCTCAGTAATTTCAATACAATTCTTATCATGCATTACTAACACATTTATTCACATAATCATGCATATACACATACCAAAACACACCAATTTCCAGAAATTAAGCAAAGCAAACTCATTTATAAGCCTAGTGAGAAAAAGGGCAGAGACAAGAACACAGAAGCTCTTCAAACATTGCATGCATTCAAGACAATCTCCCAAACCTGGAAATGACGATCCAAAATCACGCTTCAAGATCAATGCTCAATCCTTTACTTGCCTTTACTTTGCTTCTTCTTATCATCAAACATTTGCACAAACAAAACCCACAATTACTCTTCAAAACCCTAACTCAACCAAAACCAGGAAAAGATGAAGAAGAACAGGAGCACGTAGAAAACCTTAAACCAACTTACCTCTTCAACAAAGAACAATCCAAGCCAAACACAACCCAAGCCAAATGAGAAAGAAAGGAAAAAGCAGAGAAAGGAGAAGAGAAGAAGGGGAGGCGTGAGAGGAGAGAACGAACGGGAATGCTATCTGTGTTCTCCCTCTCTTCCTCTTTCCTTTCTTCTTTTCTTCATTCAATGCCCACCTAACAAGCCCACATGGCAGATCCTAATTAGACCACAAACTCCACTAAGACTATTCCAAATCCATTAATGCTCTTAAGTCCTTAGACAAATAACACTTCACTCACTTACACATTTCTTTCCTTACAAACTTAATTATCTTTTCAATTAGGTCCTTAACACTCCAACTTTCTCAAGCACAAATTACTGAAATACCCTTCCGATCTCGACTTAGCATGCACAATCCCGACTAGGGCCATTTTGGGATGTGACAGTCTACAGTTGCCCCCAATTTTGGGGAGGCTAGTGCATGGGTGCCTAGGTGAGCCAAAATTAAGGAAAAGGAAAGAAGCGTGTACCTGAAGCGGCAACCTTCCTGCTGGATGGAGTTATGATGATAGCTCTTGCCGTGTTATAGGCAAGCTGTCTTTTGGTTGTAACTGGTGGCGCCGTGGGCGCGCTAACCTCTTGTGGGTGGCGCCGCTATCGTGCTAACCATTGCGAGTTGGTAATGCCGTGGTCGTGCTAACCTCTTGTGGGTAGTGCCGCCATCGTGCTAACTGCTATGAATTAGTAGTGCCGTGGTCGTGCTAACCTCTTGTGGGTAGTGCCGCCATCGTGCTAACTGCTGTGAATTATAATGCCGTGGTCATGCTAACCTCTTGTGGGTAGTGCCGCCATCGTGCTAACTACTATGAATTGTAATGTCGTGGTTGTGCTAACTTCTCGTGGGTAGTGCCGTCATCGTGCTAACTACTGTGAATCTTGGAGCTGTGCCCTTTTGGACGTTTGGACTGATGTCGTCACTCGGCTTTTGTTGGTGTTCCCGCCGATTTCTCCTGCTAGATTATATGTGTAGAAATATACAAGAAATCATGTATGTATGATATGGAATGCAAATGCTTGCAAAAATGTATAGACCATGCCCTAGGTGGTCCAAGGTTTGTTGAGGCTATAGCTTGCCTGCTCTACCATGCCCCCGGAATTCCGAGGATCGTCGACAAGTTTTCTGAAAAAGACCTCCGGTGTACATCCTTTGCCCCCCTGGTCAATGATGCCTTACCCGGGATTCTGATTCATGTTCTGTGTTGTGTGTTATCTGATTGAAAGAGGTTCATCTGAAATAACGCCGCCTTATCGCTCCAGGCATTGAACGTCATTGTTTTAAAGGTAGTGCGTCCATTGTGGATTTTCACACTAGCTTTTCTTTGTGGGAAATGCGTCCCCTAAGGGATTTTCACACGACCCTTTGCCTAATTTTTGCCTGGAATGGACCCTACCCAATCCAGCGGCTTGTGTTCTTTCTTTTTTTTTTCTTTTTTTTTAGAGAAGGTTATCATCAAAGCTTCTGTTAAGAGCAAGTAGCACATATCCGATGAAGTGACTGAGCAATAATCATTCGATGAACAATTGGTATATCTCTTTTTAAGACAGAACTAAAAGATCAATGAAAATATATTCTTTATTCATTGAAAAATTGTGTACATTTCTATATGATTTCATCATACATGATTTTCATTTGACAAGAATTCAAAAGCTTATGACTACACCTGATCTCAGAGTGGATTTTGTCGGCATCAAACTCCTGTTATCAATCGGCCCTCTCGGGTTTTCTCGATTAAATATTTTTTTTTGGCCCTTTAATTTTTGCGCAGGATGGTTTTTTTCGATTTTCACCCTGACAGGGCGCCCAATTTTAGCAAGGCCGCCTTTTTTCGATTTTCGACCCGCGGGGCATTTATTCTTTTCTTTTTTTTTTGGTCTTTAGCCATGGAACCTTTTAAGTCTATCGACATTGACCGGGTCCTTGAACTCATTCCCATCACTGTCTACCAAAATTGCTGCTCCTTTTGTTAGCAGCTTCTTCAAAATGAACGGACCTTCCCAGGTGGGCCTGAATTTTCCGCGTATGTCCGGCACTCCCGGCCTCATCATCTTAAAGACCAAATCCCCCTCCTTCAACGGGTGCTTTCGTACTTTCTTGCCAAACAACCGAGCCAACCTTTTCTGATAAACTTGATTGTGGTAATAGGCCCGCAACCTATCTTCATCTAGCGAATTTAGCGGTGACAAACGCTGTTGCGCCCATTCTGCCTCTGGAATCTCGGCTTCCATGACTACCCTCAAAGACTTCAACTCAATTTCAACTGGTAGGACTGCTTTAGTTCCATATACCAGAGAGAATGGTGTTGCCCCCGTAGAGGTTCTGATTATAGTTCTATATCCCCAAAGTGCGAAGGGTAACTTTTCAGCCCAGTCTTTATAGCTCTGAACCATCTTGGCCAATATCCTCTTCACATTCCTGTTTGCTGCTTCAACTGCATCGTTTGCTTGAGGATGGTAGGGAGAAGACTTATGATGTTGGATTCCATATTTCTGGAGCATTTGCTTAGTTTCTACTAGGAATTGCACCCCATTATCAGACACAATGTGATGTGGGAGACCATATCGGCATATCAGATTCCGCTTGATGAATTTAGCCATATCCCTTGCATCAACCTTCTTGAAAGATTCAGCTTCAACCCACTTAGTGAAGTAGTCAATGGCAACTATAATGAATTTGTGCCCATTAGAAGCTGTAGGACGGATTTCGCCTATGATGTCTATTCCCCAAGCTGCAAATGGCCATGGAGACGTCAAATTATGTAACTCTGAAACTGGCACATGCCTCAAGTTCGCATACTGTTGGCATAACTGGCATTGATTCACAAATTTTGAACAATCCGTATCCATTGTGAGCCAATAAAACCCTTGCCGCATGATCTTCTTTGCTAAGGCTAAGCCATTTATGTGAGCTCCACAGATCCCGGCATGAACCTCTTCCATAACTCTTTTAGCTTCTTTCTCCGCGAGACATCTTAACTGGATACCATCAGCTTGCTTTTTATACAAAGTGCCATTAACACTGATGAATTGAGTGGATAACTTCCTGATCATTCTTTGATCCTTCTCAGTGGCTTCCTCTGGAAAGACTGACCTTTCTAAGTAATTTTGAATGTCATAGTACCATGGATTTCCATCGGTGGTCTCGACGTCCATCACCTGCTCAGTGTCAAAGCAAGGCCTTCCTGAGCTAGAGATTAGCATGGGTTTCATCGCAACTCCTGTTGGATTATCCCACATAGACACTAAAGTTGCTAGAGCATCAGCTAACTGATTTTCGTCTCTGGGGATGAAGTGAAAAGTGCAAGTCTCAAACTGGCTGCTCAACATTCTCAAGTGCTTCACATAAGGCAACAGCCTTTCTTCCTTGACCGACCACTCCCTTCTGATCTGATGAATTACCAAGGAAGAATCTCCGAATACTTCTGCGGTCTTTGCCCCCAGACCGAGTAATGCTTCCAATCCAAAGATGCAAGCTTCATATTCTGCTTCATTGTTGGTAGCCTTATACCTTAGCTTCTTAGCCAATGGTAGCCTTTCACCATCCGGGGTGGAAAGAATAATTCCTGCTCCTGCCCCTTTACTGTTTACTGCCCCATCAAAGAATAGCTACCACTCTTGCACTGCTATGGCCGTGACATCTTCATCGGGAAATTATACTCAAACTGGTCTCCCTCAATAGGATGCTCGGTTAAGAATTCTGCTACAACTCTTCCTTTAATGGTTTTCTTGGTTATGTATTCAATGTCGAACTCCTGCAACAGCAGTAACCATCTTCCCATCTTCCCTAGTAGAGAGGGTGCTTCTTGGAGGTATCTAAGAGGATTATTTTTGGCTACTGCCTATACCCTGAAGGAATGAAAGTAATGTCGTAACTTCTTAGAAGCCCAGATAACTGCTAAACAAATCTTCTCCACCTCTATATATTTAGCTTCATACGGTAGGAACTTCTTGCTAAGATAGTAAACCGCAAACTCAACACCAAAATCATCTTCTTGAGATATCATAGCACCTACTGAATTATCTTCCACTGCTAGGTACAAGATTAGTGGCTTGGAACGGAGTGGTGGTCTTAATACAGGAGGATTTAACAGATACTCCTTAATGGTGTCAAATGCCAGTTGACAGTCATCGTTCCATATCACCGGTTGATTCTTCCTAAGAAGCTTGAAAATAGGCTCACATACTGAAGCTAGCTTGGCAATAAACCGGCTGATATATTGAAGCTTTCCTAGGAAACTTCTGCCTTCCTTCTCCTTCTGGGGCACCGACATCTCTCTTATGGCTTTGACTTTATCGGGATCTACTTCAATTCCTCGCTGGCTTACCACATGGCCTAATAGCTTACCCGAGGTAACTCCAAAGATGCATTTCTTAGGATTGAGGTGCAGATTATACTTACTAATCCTTTGAAAGAACTTTTCTAAAGCATCAAAGTGACCTTTTCTAGTAGCCGACTTAATCATCATGTCGTCGACATATACTTCCACTTCTTTGTGAATTAGGTCATTGAGAACTTTGGTGGCCATCCTCTGATAAGTTGCTCCTGCATTTTTCAATCCAAAAGGCATAACCCGATAGGCGTATGTCCCCCACTCGGTGATGAAAGCTGTCTTGATCCAATCCACTATCTTGTTAAGGATTTGATTGTATCCTGCATATCCATCCACAAAGTTGTACATCATACAAGCAGCAGCACTATCCACTAGCACATCAATATGAGGCAGCGGGAAATCATCCTTAGGGCAAGCTTTGTTCAGGTCTCGATAGTCAATGCATACTCGGACCTTACCATCTTTCTTGGCTATAGGAACCACGTTAGCTAGCCAGGTCGGGTATTGCACCTCTATTAAGAATTTGGCCTCAATCTGCTTATGGATCTCCTCCTTTACTTTCTACGCCCATTCTGGCCTAAGACTCCGAAGCTTTTGCTTGACTGGTTTAAACTCTGGGTAAGTTGGGATGGCATGTTCGGCAATATCTCGATCTATTCCCGGCATATCCTCATAGGTCCAGGCAAAGATTTTTTCGTTTTTTTTAATATTCTCTCAAATTTTATTCTCTCTTGAGGAGTTATGTCTGATGTCATCAAAATTTCCTTTGGATTTTCCAAAGTTTCGAGATTAAATGCGGTTGTGCTAGTTGAATTAATATAAAAAATGAATGCATCATGCTTATGATTATGCAAAATGAAATCATCAGAAACATCACACAAGTAAGCAAAGTTGTTCATCTCATTAACATAATCAGAAACATTAACATTATTCTCAAAGAGTTCTGGCATAAAAAGAGAATCTAAATGGCTATCAACTTCAGTCGACCCCGATGCTGTAGCCGACTGTGCTTTGGCTTCTTGACTTGATGGAGGCTTTTCCACTATTTCTGGTGAAATCTTGAGATCTTCAATCTTCAGCTCTGGTTCTACCATCTTCTCCTTCCCTTTGAGTCTGGTGGCTAATAGCTTATCAGTTATAATATCTTCGGGCTCATCCCTGTCCCAGATGCTGCATTGGGTCATAATCTCTTCGTCCCAAAAGTTCTCTACAGCTTTAACAACTCCAATCTCCCAATCAAAGACATCGTTGAAAATTTCAAAACCCGAAGTGATCTTCCCATCTATCCACTGCGGCTCTTTATCTCCGGTGTAAGCACAAATTGATGATGATGGCACAAAGCTCTCCGAAATATGGGGGATCTTCTCTGATACTTTCTTCTTACCATACTCTCCATTGTATCCCAACCCTTTTCGGTCTTTTTGACCATGTGTAGTGATAGCATCCTGCAGCCCTTGTGACTCTTTTCCCAAACCAGCCCCTGGGAGGAAGTAGATCTTCTTTAGCATGTTCATCACCTGAGGGCTACCTTCTAAGCTTTGCTCTTCTCCGATCATCGATACATGAAAGCCACTGAATGGCTGATTAGAGATCTCCAAGGCAGACACTTGGTTCTCTCTTGCTGCTTTAATGGTCACTACTTCTCCTTCATGTGGTATCTTAATTATCTGGTGTAAGGTGGATGGTACTCCCTTTAACCTGTGGAACGACGGTCTACCAAGTAGAGCTGAGAAGTTAGCTGGAATCGGCAAGACCACAAAATCTGTTTCTGTCTCAATGGGCCCCATCTTTACTACAGCTTTGAAAATTCCCGATGCTTGCCTCCTGGAGTTATCGTAGGCTATGATGGTCAAATCGAACCTACTTAGCATACTCTCATCTAGCCCAAAAGCCTGAAGTGCTACTAAAGGGCAGACATTTATTGATGACCTGTCATCAACCATGACGCAAGCGGTGTGCTTGCCATTGATCTGTGCCTTGATATATAGAGGCCGGTTATGGTTGCGACCCTCTGTCGGTAAATCTGCATCAGAAAATACCAGCTTCTCCTCAGATCCCCCCTTAATAAGGTTTAACAGCTCAGATGGAGAGATTGTAGTTGCTACGGTGGATACACTCAATCCTTCAACTAACTTCTGTCTGTGAGAGGGGAACTATCTCAAGAGGTCGCAAATAGATATCTGAGCCGTGGTCTTTTTCAGTTGCTTCACTATTGAATTGTCTTTCGGCTCCTTCTCTGCGGGTGTTTGCACTAGGTCCTGTTGCTTCTCAACTACGGGAACTACTCTCCCACTTCTCGTTACTGCCTCAACTCTCTCTTCTTCTTTCGAATCCCATAGATCCGTGAACTCTCCATGTTTCTCATCGTCTTCATCTTCTCCACGCTCAATAGTGGACCAATAGTTTATCGCTGCCACGAAAATCCCTTCTTCTTTCACCGCAGGGCGAGTAATAGCGACATACTCATTTCCATATAAATCTTGCATCACATACCATTCTGATAGGCTTGATCCAATTATAAGGACTGGAGGTGGCATTGCATTATAGCTGGACTTCTTCTTGCCTTCTCTCTTCTCAGGATCGGTGATCTGCTTTTTGTCAATTAGATCTTGGACCCGATGTCTTAGCGTTATACAATCATCTATCAAATGCCCGGTATGTTGGTGAAATGCACAGTATTCATTTTCCTTGTGCCCTGGCTGTCCCTGGGTCTTGGCCGGCCTAGGTGATAGGGGTCGCAGTTTTCCTTCTTTTACTAGCCTCTTCAGCACCCATGATAAAGGCCTACCCAAGTTGGAGAAATACCTCTGATTCATGCCTGTTGCAGACACCTCGACTGTCTTCCCACCTCTATTACCACTACTTGAGCTTACTAACTTGGCTGTCCCTTGATTGCTGTATCCCTTCCTGGCATATGACTCACTGTTTGCCCTCTTGACTAAATATTCACCTTCTTCTTCTATGGCAATGTCCTTTAGGGATTCCCAGTCTTTCAGTCCCTTCATTTTTAGTCCATCTTTCAAGTATGGGCTGGCATTTCTAATGAATAATCGGATCTGATCAGAAGTGTCCGGTTTGTGTTTCATCTCCATAACTCGGTTCCTCCATCGAGTAAGGTACTCTTGGAAGGACTCTCCAGCCTTCTGTTGTAGCAACTCGAGGTCTTTCAAATTGACCTCCATCCGAGTACTGCAATCGTACTGCTTAAGAAGCTCTTCGGTCAGCAAGTCCCAATCCTCCTTGGACCTCCTGTCAAGCCCATGATACCAATCAATAGCAGCTCCTGTGAGACTCAAGCAAAAATACTCTATCTTCTGCTTTCTTGTTAAGGTCGTTCCCTTCATGACCAGCGAGTATTGCTTGATGTGTGCTGCAGGGTCAGATGTGCCATCAAATTTAGGAATGTCCGGCACCTTAAAGTTCTGAGGAATCAGATCATCCCTATCCAGCTCTCGGTCTTCTGGATTCATTCCTTTTCCCACTGTCATCATCCTTGTCATGGCCTTAAATCTCTCTTCCATTTTCCTCTACATTGCCTACTCCAGTTTCGGTGATTTTTCTTTAATTACTGCATTCTCCTCTTGCTCATCTCCCCCAAACTCAGCTTCAGACCTGGGGGCCTCTCTACGCTCAACAGGTGCAGGTACTCTTTGCTCAACAATAGGTGGATCGACCACTGGTTGGTTAACTGCAGCAGGGAGAACTTCTCTAACAGCCTCTTGTTCAGCTCGCATCCGGATAGGGGCAACAGCAGCTTGTTGCCCAGCTATGGAGGTGGCAAGATTGCCCATCAATGCAATCATTCGGGCTTCAAACTCCTCCATTCTCTTTCCTACCTCTTCAGCAATTATTGCCCGGGTTGCATCAGATTCATTTGATGGATTAGCCATGCTTACTTCTATTGACAATTCGGAAGAAAACCCCATACTGTCTTCTAAGATTGAATCTGAACTCTGATCCGACACTAACTCTGTTAACCCCAAAAGCGGAGTCCTTCTTAACCGTCCGTCAGGACCTCTAGACCACCCAGGAGAATCTATGATGGCTGAAATGCAAAAATTGTTATGATGATGCATGATTAAAATGCAATGCATGCTCGTGCTGATGCAACATAGACAAACACATGCAAGCAGATAGATCCTTCCAACCTTATATCTCCCACACAAGTGGTAGTGCAGTCTCTTTCCTAGGTGGGCTTGATCCATGGGTTAACGGGGAACCCAATGGACACGTATGGTGCACGGTGGAAAATCGGCAGCATAACAGCTCTCATCTAATGTACATACGTATAGGTGTTTGGCCATTATGTATTTAAACAATGCAACTTAACTAAGATGGGCCCACCGAGGCATGAAAGCCTTTGATGAAGACCATTTAATTAAATTGACTTCGTCCAATATATGATGGCCCATATAGCAAGCATAGTATTACGGTACATTTCACCTAGTGGAAGTATCTATTGCCAATACATGAGCTTTACTCAAAGGGTGATGATATTTTTGGGTTACCCAAGCATGATCCCTACCGACAGGTCTAGCTCATCACGAGCATAACGACCGATCGGGTCACCATTTGATATACCTTAATGGTACGAGGCTTGGGCTGGTGATTATCCTTAACACTTCCCTAAATTGAGTGAAAATAGAGTTGTGCTTCAGGAACGCACCGAGGTTGAGAAGGGACCAAACTAACTTAATCTAAGGCTCTAATGAGATGATATGCAATTTTGAAATAAAGCAAAACTCATAAACTAAAACTTAATTGTAAAGGATAATCAAGGTATCTTCATGTTGAAGTCTCGAACCATTTGTCCCTAGTGGAGTCGCCATTGTGACGCGCGCCGGACCCTCGGCCGCCCCTTTGACCGCCCGCTCGAGGGCGATCGGGCATTTGAGGTCCGTTGACAACTTGCAACAAATTACAAGTGTGTCTATTTTTGGCAACAAGGAGGTTTCATGGAGTCGCCACCCAATAGAACATTAGAAAAGTTTCTCTCGCCTCGGAGAGCCTAAGACTGCGCTTATTATCCATTTTAGGCCAACCAGAGGGGTCTTGGAGGGTAAACCTCACTCCCAAAGGAGCCTAGGATTAATGTCTAAGTCTCGTGACACAAGAGGTGTCTTGGAGGGTAAACCTCTAGCCTCTTTGAGCCCAAAGACCAGAGATGGGTTCGGAACTTCTCATCTATTTCTACCTTGATTGATTTTACAATTTGGTTTTGAGTTTATTAGTTCGCTCTCTCTCCACACGATGCAATTTTCATTAAAATGCACAAATATTCACATTGAAGGCGATAAAATATTTGAAAATAATACCAAAAAAATTACAACAATACTAGGAGCGGAATACAACTCCCATTAAAAATGCGAACATACATAAAATCGAGGAAATTATTAATTATGAGGACTTTGGTCCCTGCATGTGTATTTAAAGAAAACATTTTGAACGTGGTGATTTTATTTGGGATGAAAATTAGGACATTGGTCCCATTTATTATGAAAAAATCCAAATTAATTTAGTAGAAATATTATTGTGATTTATATTTAGTCGTGCATAAAAAACCATTTTATTTATTGAATATATACAAGGAAATTAAAAAATATAAACAAAATGAGAATTAAAATGTGCAATGAAAATACCAAACCCCGCATCTCCTCCTTCGTGTACACGGATGCTCAAATGAGAGTAAAATAATGATTTGCAACCAAAAAATAAAAAGAAAAAAGAAATTTATGTTAGAAATTAAACCAAAGAAATAATATGACATGGAGGATAATATGTATAATGAAAATATAACATGCATAAAATACTATAACATGCATAAAATAATTATGATGCAATTTAACATGCCTGAGAATAAAAAATATTAACCATGCTCAACATATCAAATAAATAATTATAATAACTATGAGTAAAAATTAAAATATTAACATGTATAAAAAAGAAAAACAATTTGACATGAAAATATAATAGGATTTAAAAGAGTTTATTTGTTATATGAACAATTGAAGATGAAATAATAAGAAGAAAATGGGGACTAAGAGAATTTACATGTTTAAAAGTTAATTGGAACCAAAAGAAATTAAAATCAACAAGAGAATTAAGGAGTTAAGCCATGAATAATTACCCTCAAATTTAATCTTGAAGAATTGAAGGTAGAAGTGTTGAATTCCTTGTCTTTCCCTTGTGAAAAATGCTTGAAAAATAACTTGGAAACTTGAAAAATCACCCTTGGAAGCAAGTGTGTAAGATTGATTTTTTCTTTTTCCTCAGAGCTCAAAAATTAATTTTTTTCTCTCTAAAATCATTCTCATTCGTCCTCCCCTTGTTCTGAATTTTTTCTACACTTTTTTACCTCAAAAACCACCCAAAAACCACCCAAAACCGTCCAAAAACCGTTCAAAATCGAGTGGGGGTCGAAAATGGGCGAAATCTCGGTGAAATGGGGCAAGAGTGGGCGACTACGCGCGAGAAACGCGCGCACGAAGGCGAGCGCTCGCCGCCCAGCGCCCAGCGCCTGGGAAGGCGGTCCGCGCACTTCGACCTTCGTGAAAAATACCTTTTTTTTTTATAAAAACCCTCAACCTAAAACACGCTTTTTCTTCTCCAAAATAATTTTAAAAATATTTTTTAAATATTTTTAAAATACACTTTTTACTCATCAAAAAGATAAGGAAAATCACTTCCGAGCTCCAATCTTTTTGCCTATAAGCCGGCGTAGCTAAATTTCATCATCGGGTAATCCTGATCAAGGCTACTCGGGACTCGGTGTCTACAGATATCTATATAATAACATTCTTATAATATCACAGGCTAAAAATTCACAATCATCCGATAAACAAAGATATGCCTGCAAACTGAGGGTCGCGGATAACTAGTGAACATATTAGTACCCGTAGGTACGAACAAAAGCAACGTCCTTCTTTTCCATTAGAAAAAATTTTCACAATAGGGATCTTAAACAAGATCCGAACACATTCAAGATCATGAGGACCCAAACGGGGACTTGATCAGCGTCTATAACACATTGGGGCTATAGCTAACAAAACTCTATAAGCATGCCTATCTATCCACTAACTTGACTCTTACAGGCTAGGCCTAAATCAACATACTTAATATATATTGAATATATTGACTCTATAATAAATCATGTAAAGGAGCAAATTCAATACATGCGTGAATAACCATGCAAGAATTGCACAAAATAAATAACAAAGAAGAATAGGGGACATTTTTACGTAAGACGACCATTGCGCTCATGATAGAGGCAAAATTTAACCACTATCGCTTTCGCGATAGCCTTCGTGCTCCCGCAAAGAAGGGCTGATAGGACTCTATCCCGCTCGTGATATAAGTCAAGCTCACTATAGAGGGCAAAAAATGTCACTCTCGCGCACAGGTGCACTCGCAAGCAATCAGCCCATCAACAGCTCGGCTGCCGAGCTCTCTGTCGCACTCATGATTGAGGTTACTCCCGCGACAGAGCCCATCTACAATAAGGGCTTGGATGGCTGGGTTTTGTTGCACTCACAACAAGCGTCGCACTGGTAACAGAGTCAGATTTCTAACTCCTTCAGCCAAATCTGCAGAAAATTCCCACACACAAACCTACCCAAACCTCCAGTTAACTTATCAAACTCTAACACAATAAAAATCAAGCCTTCAATACACTATATAAAACATAAAACCTAAGTTTTAATCTACTTAACACGAATTAAAACATCGAAATAGGCAATCAAAACCAAAAGTTCTTCAAACCCAGAAATTTTGCCAAAACCATACAATATCATACCCAAACCACAATTCTACTTCCAAAATTAACAATTTCACATTACTTCATCATTATATACTTCAATTAAACATACATATGCACATTTACCCACCAAATTTCAAAAAATTAACATAGAAATTCAAGCATAAATATACAATTTAAAAAGTTCCCAAACATTGAATTTCCTAAGCTCCTCAAGCTTAAAGGGCTTCACTACCACTAGCTTTTTTTTCCCTTTTGGTTCTCTAGTAGGCACCTCTGATCAAAAAATCAGAACCCAACACATACCAATTAATCAAACACAATCACAGCCACAATAACTGTAATGACCGTAAATGTACCCTAGTGGTAAAGTGATTAATTGTGTGTTATAAGCATCCTAAATTGAAGTGTGTTGTAAAATCTGGATTAATTGTAAATGAATAAGGATTAAAATGTAAGTGATTGAGGACCTAATTGAAGAAAAAAATAGTTTGAGTGACCTATTAGTTAATATGCATGTTAAGTCTTAAGCAAGTTTAATTAGAGGTTAATGAAGTTAACCAAAAGCAGAATTGGATTAAGGGAGACTTGGTGGATTCCACGTGTGGAAGTGTGGAGCTGCCATCCAAGTGCTCTCCATACAATATAAGGGGTTTGTGGGGAGAGAAAGTCCATTTTGTTGCATGTGTTTTCCAGCCATTTCTATCTCTCTCAAATTCTGCTTCTTCTACTCCTCTCTTCTGTGTGATTCCCTTTAGTATTCGCCATTTTGATCCAATGAATTTGCTATGTTGATCAAGTATTAAGAGGTGGTAATTGATAGGTAAGTGGTTTAGTTGGATTACTCTTCATCTTCTCTTTTTGTTCTTTGATTTTGAATTGGTATGGAATTTGATGTTGTGTTCCAATTCTAGAAATTAAACTATGTGTGTAGCTGAGAAATCAAAGCAAGACAAAGGGAAAGCTAAGATTGGAGAACCTATCTCAAAAGGAGATCTTTAAGAGCATAGGAGAAGAGGTTTGGGAAACTTGCTTTATTTTGCTATGTGTTAGTTGATTTTGTTATATTAAATGCTAAATGTTGGCATTTAGATATCTGTTGTGTGAATGGCATGAAAATGTTGGATGGTATACGATTGTTTGAGGAACTCTAATGGAATGTGAATAAGAGACGCTTATAACATGATGAACTATAACTAGGGTTGTGGACCATGTAATGTGCCTAATTTTATGCATCTTGAATTGAGTTAATTGAAATGGAAATTGTGTAATATGCTAATTAATAAGTTGGTAGGCATATAGGTATAAGAGTGGAATGGTTGAATGGTAAGTTTTATGAATAGTACGAGAAAAGAGGTTGTTTCCAAAGATTGTGCTTTGCAACTTTTGCATAGGTCACGGTGAGAACCAAGAGATTGCTACCTTGACGTATGCAAGGTTTGCATTCTGCCTAGTTGTGATTGGTATGTCACGGTGACAACTCAGTTGGTTGTAACCGTGAGGTACCATGAATTCTATTCTGCCCGAAGTGAACTTGGTATGTCACGGTGACAACCAAATGGTTGTGAACATGAGGTATCTTTGTTACATTCTGCCTTGTACAAAGGAGTATGTCATGGTGATAACAAAAATGGTTGTGACCGTGAGATACTCAAGAGTTGCATTATGCTCGGACAATTAGTGTATGTCACGGTGACAACCAAATCGGTTGTGACCGTAAGACACCCTATAGTACATTCTATTTTGAAACCTTTGGTATGTCACGATGGCAACAAAAATGGTTGTGATCGTGAGCTACCCTGTTTTTGTGAAAAATTCTTAGTCATTCATGATTAATGTCCAAAGGGTAAAGCAATGATTAATTAAGTATAATAATACTTAATAAGTGTTTAATGTTGATAACAAATGGGATGATCATATTTGATTAATGAGTTATATGGTTTGTTATGTTATAATCTATGCCATGTTATTCCATGAGATATGTGATGAGTTAGAAGAATGGTGTGATGGTGTAACAACCCAAAAAGGGCCTAGTCGGAATTTGAATGCTAAGTCAGAAAATTAAGGGCATTTTGGTAATTAGTGTATGTGAAATTGGATTTATTAAGGATTTAATTGAAGAAATTTAATTAATAAGATGTTAAGTGAGGAATTATCTAGTGGAACATGTGTATTGTACCAAGGATTATATGTTTATTATGGAAGTTATCAAGTGTGTGTGGGGTATATGGTGCTTAGGAAGTGAATGGTCAAGATTATGACACTTGGGTTTGTAGGATGGTGACAAGTGGCTTGGTAGGTGTGAGCATTTAATGAGAAAGAGAAAAAAAGGAAAAGAAGAAAGGGAGAAGGGCAGAAGTTCACGTTTTTGCCCTCCTCTCCTTCCCGTTCTCTCTTTTCTTTTTCCCTTTCCCGTTTCTTGCGTTTCCTCTCTGGGTTGTGTGTGAGTTGGAGCTATTTTGGAAGAGTATGGGAGCAAGATTGATGAGGTAAGTGGTTAGGTTTTGGTTATTTGTGCTTTGATCTTCTTCTTCTTCTAGTTTGCTTTTGATTTGAGTAAGTTAGGGTTTTGGCTTAGTGATTCTTGGGTTTATTTGTGCGAGATTTGGATGATTTGAAGATGAGCTAAGGCTCGATTGAGTGGGTTCTTGAAGATTGAGGTTTTGAGCTGCAAATCCAGGTTTGGGAGCTCTGTCTTTATTGTGTTGTTTGGGAGTTGTCTGCCCTATTTCTCATCTTGGGTTTAATGTATGGGTTGTGTTGTTTAAATCCTGGAAATTTTAGTGATATGTTTGTGTACTTGCATGTGTTAGTGAGGTAGTGAATATGGGTTTAAATGCTAGTGTTTTGTTGTAAGGGCATGTGCTAGTGTGGTATATGAGCATGTGATGTAAATGAGTTTTTGGAATTGTGCATGATTGAGATGAGCTAGTGATAAGGTTTGATTATTGTGTTAATTATGTTTTGAGCATGTTTTGGAAGCTTGGGAGGTAAGAATTTACATGTGTTTGCATGTCAAATGATTTTGGGTTAAATGGGTTTTGTATTGGTTTGGCTGTGTGTTCTGCATTTTTTGTTGCAATTGGAAAACACGATCCTATCGCAAGCGCGACGCTTGTTGCAATCGCAACAGAATCGCATTATTCACTTCAGTGCGCAGCGAGCTGGGATGTGTATCTTCTGTGTTGTGAGGAGAGAGTCACGAGTCATGAGAGGAGATAACAACTCGTGACCCCTCTCTCTTGGGAGCGAGCTCTGTCAGGAGCCGTGAGCAAGCATCACGCCTCGTGACCTCTCTCTCTTTTGTGAGAGTCCCGTCACGAGTCGTGATGGGGGATCACGACTCGTGACCCTCTTCTCTGGTGCGCGTAAAGCGGCTTCGTCACGAGTCATCACCGCATGTGCGACTCGCGAATGGGCTATTTCCCGCCTGGCTACTATCGCGAGCGCGACAGTGAGCCCTTTTTCCTACCGTTTTGCCCTGTTTTGCCTATATGTCTTCTTTTTCCTGTTTCGCATGGCTTTTCACACTGCGTAAGTTATGTTTTGTATTCTTATACTAGTGTATTAATGTTTTGACTTGTGTTAGTAATTAATGGTATTGTCTAGTGTGAAATGTTTAGAATAAGTGTTTTGAGCCCGAAGTGTCAAGGTAGGGGATAATTAAGCATGCTTAAGAAGGTTTGTGAGTGCAGCTGCCCGTGTCCGCCCTGTTTGGGCGAAGCGGCCGACCTCCGAGATGGTCATTTTCCGTGTAGTGATAAAATATTTTGAGACTCCGGTCTCCCGCGCTACCTTCGGGTATTAAAACTATTTTTGAGGCTTCGGTCTCCCTTGCCGTGTTCCCGTATCCTCCACTATTGGAATTCAGGCTATTGTTTCAAGTGTTTGGTACTGGTTTCGTGAAGTGTTTTGTTTATTGCGTGACTTTGGTTATGATAATTTCTTAGTGTTTTCTATTATCGATTCCGATTTCATATAGTGATTCTTGACATATATCTCTATCCTCGTTTATTGAGGGAATTATGTAGTGTGATGCATGTTTACATTTAGATACTAATGCAAGACATTATGGTATAGTGTTCTGTATAGTGTCATAATTGTTCAGTGCAGTGTTATAAGCAATGAGTGACTTGATAGTGATTATATTCTAATATGATTTTTAGTATGTCGTGCATGTGATATCTCGCGTGTTGCCATGGTAAGTATTTCGGTATGTGTACGTATTTGTTTCTGCATGACTTATTGTATTCCTATTTAGTGTACTGGTTTCTATCTGCTTGTTCCTCCCCACTAAGCGTTATCGCTTAGCATGGGCTGTTTCCCCGTGTAGGTGGCAGGTTTGTTCGGTTCGCATCGCGTATCTGCAGGGTCGGCCACTAGGAGTTGGAGTTTTATTTTGTTCAGTTCCTGTAGTTGTGGTTTAAGGTTGTATAGCGTTTTGTATTTTGTGTAAGTATAAAGTTAATGTAATCAAGGATCGGTATGTAATTTTATAAGTGATGTATATTTTATTAATTTATTATTTTTATTGCTACTTCCCCTGATATGTATGAATGTTTCTGAGTGAGCGTTGGGTATCGCTCCGGTATCCTTCTAATAGGGGTATCGGGGTGTTACAAATGGTGGCCAAGAATGTGAATTTGCCATTGGTTTACAAATGTGTGTAATGGATGAACAATAATAATATCTGCTCTAATGACTTGTTGTAACTATTGAATCATGTGATCAAATAAGTTGATAATTGAATTAAATAATTATAGCCTGCGAGTCAAGTAGTGGATAGATAGGCATGCCTATAGGATCTAAGTGCTGCAGCCCAATGCGTCCGATTCTTCTGGAATCACAAAGCTATTTAAATCCTTACTGGAGTTCCCAATGCGAAACTATGTTGATATTTTGTACCTTAGGGTACAAATACGAATGTGAGGTATCCACGGATACACTATATTTACTGTACCTCAGGGTACCAATGCGATACTTATTATCCGCATCTTTGAATTGCAGGCAAAACTAAACTAATAAAAGTATTGAGTGATCAATGTGTTGCATAAATAAATAATTATGGATTCAATTTGAATGAGTACACCATTACAATGATGATTATTTTACATGATTTGAACTAATTAATTATATGACTACAACATATGCATCTATATGATACATGAATCTTGATAAACTGAACTGATGTTTATTATGCTTGTAATATGTTATATCTTGTAACGGTGTAGTTATTTTATTGTATGCTATATATATGTGTGTATATATTGTTTCCCCACTAAGTGTTATCGCCTAGCACGGGTTTGCTAATCCACGTAGGTTTGAACGCGAGGTGATCATGAAGGACAAGTTCCGTATTGCCAACGGTCAACACTAGGAGCTTATAATGAAGGTTTTTTGCTTTGGGCAATGAGTTTTGTATATATAATGTTTAATCCTTTTGTATTAAGCAGCAAGTACGGATGTAATAATTAAGTAACGTATCAATATGTGCTTAGTATGTATATAGTATGTGAATGTGTCATTATATGTAGACCTACAGTATATATGTATGATGTATATAAGTAGGTGAATGTGTAAATTGTGCATGAGATATCCGTTGCATATGATTGCGTAAGTGATGAAATTTATTTGTACAGGTTTTAACATGCGTGAATGATAATGTTATGTGCATGTGTTTATTGTGTGGCAATCATTTTCGACTGCTTCAGTTGAGTTGTTCCGGTGGTTAAGAATGGGCATCACAAGTAGTGGTATCAGAGCCTAGATTTAGTCTTTTCTGGTAAATGGGGTAGTTTAGAGTGTGTATAGTTGTGTTGACCTAATGCGAATGTCCTTGTTTAATGTGTAGTATCGATGGATCCTTCTCATAATTCGAGAGAGGAGACAACATAAAGCATTAATCCCTGAGAAGCGAAAGTGTCTGGGTCTGGACAGTCTAGGCCAGCCAGTTTTGGCAATGAGAATCCGATGGTTCCGATGGAGGCTTTATCAAAGATGTCTCAGGATATGGTAAAAGTGTTGGATCGAATGACAGCACCAAAGGCTCCACTTTAATCATTGAGGTGACATGGAGCAAAGGACTTCCATGGTACAAGATTAGATGAATCGGAGCAAGCTGAATACTGGGTTGAGAAAGTGCAAAGGGTTCTTGGAGAAATTAGGTGCCCTCCGAATCAACGAGTAGAATGTGTTATATCGCTGCTTTAAGGTGCTGCTTATGATTAATGGAAACTAGTCCTGCAACATCCAATGCTTCCGGATCCGATCACTTGGGAATTTTTCGAAAAGGAATTCCGAAATAAGTATGTAACTAAGGGATATAGGGAGGCAAATTGGAAGCAGTTTCTGAATTTGAAACAGAGAGCAATGTCATTGGCAGAATATGAGAAGGAGTTATGTCGCTTGAGCAAATATGCACCACCTGGTGCTCTAACTGAGGAGTTTAGATGTCAGCAATTTAAAGATGGATTGATTGAGCAAATTAAGGCATTATTTATCTTGCTGACCACGGAGCAGAATGTGAGTTATTATCGGATAGTGGAAGCTGCAATGCAAGCTGAGAGGTCATTGGGGATACAAAAAGAAAGAATGCAGAAGAGAAATTCTAACCGTGGTGGGTCTCATTTAGGTAAGAGACCAAGGGATTCTCAGATGGCACCACCAACTGAATCTGTATTTAGTTCGGCGGCCAGGGGTAAGAAGCAAGGGACTTCTCATGTGTTTGGGACATGTAGAGGTGCATCTGGTACGAAAAGTGAAGTGCACGAATGTCCCCATTGTGGAAAAAGGCATAAGGGGGAATGTTGGAGAATATCGGGTGCATGCTTTAGATGCAAAAGCACTGAGCATTTCCTAGCAAATTGTCCGTAAGCATATGAGGTAGCTGGGAATCCATAAGAGTAGAGAAAGGGTGGTTCTAATTTGCCATCGGTTAATAGAGGAAGAGGAAGAGGACGTGGCAGAGGTGGCCAGTCCTGAGGTGGAACTGAATCTGAAACAGTGAACAGGCCTACTGTGGCACCAACTCAGGCTTATGCAATGAAGGCTCGAGAGGAACAAGAAGCACCTGAGGTTATAGCAGGTACCTTTCTACTTTATGATGTAGAGATATTTGCATTAATTGACCCTGGATCAACCAATTCATATGTGTGCATTAAAAGGATATGTGATAAAATGCCTAATGCCGAATATTTGAAATATGATATATGTGTATCGAGTCCATTGGGGAGTAATGTGAATGTGAATGAAGTGCATAGGGACTGTCCATTAGTTGTGCAAAGTTGTGCTTTTCCGATTGATTTGATGGAACTACCCTTTGATGAGTTTTATTTAATATTGGTTATGGATTGGTTAAGTAAACATAATGCAGTAGTTGACTATAAGAAAAAGACAGTGGTACTTTGTAATAGTGAAGGAAGTAAAGTGACCGTGAATGGTATTTGTGCTAATCCGATTGTTAATGTGTTATTGGCAATGCAAGCGTATCGATGCTTGAGAAAGGGATGTGAGGCTTATTTGGCTTTTATTTTAGATTCTAAAAGAGAGCAAGTGAGAATACAGGATATACCCATAGTGAGAGAGTTCTCTGATGTGTTCCCAGAAGAACTATCTGGGGTACCGCCAATAAGAGAAGTGGAGTTGTCGATTGATGTTGTGCCTAGAACAGTGCCAGTGTCTAAGGCGCCTTATCGAATGGCTCCTACGGAGCTGAAGGAGTTAAAGACGCAGTTGCAGGAGCTACTAGATAGAGGCTTCATAAGGCCTAGTGTGTCTTCTTGGGGAGCACCAGTTCTGTTTGTCAAGAAGAAAGATGGAACCATGAGAATATGTATAGATTACAAACAATTAAATAGGGTAACAGTGAAGAATCGGTATCCTCTACCTAGAATTGAGGATTTGTTTGATCAGTTGAGAGGAGCAGGTGTATTTTCTAAAATAGACTTAAGGTCTGGGTATTATCAGTTGCCAGTGAAGAAGGAAGATGTGTAACACCCCAACACCCCCTTGAAGGATATCGAAGCGCTACACGAACTCTAACGTGTACATATACGTATACCAGCGGAAGCGATAGCAAAATACACAATTAAAAAAAATAACGCTTGGGCCGAACATGTATTTTACATATATTATGCATATTAAAAAACTATTGTTGTTTTACTTTACATATTCGTTTCAGTACATATATTACGATAAACTTTACATGTAACAACTATACTCTTTTATCACATAATGATGTTACTCAAAACATCAAAAACTCTATTTCTATCTTACACAAAAAGAGATCAAAACAAAACTCCTAGTGGTCTTGACCCGCAGATGCCCACTCACTGATCCGAACCTGTAAACCTACATGGGAAAAACACCCCTGCTAAGCGATAAAGCTTAGTGGGGATAAACAGACATAATAAACTTCGAATGAAGTCACAGATATATCACATGCGTATTAATAGTTACGTCATACACACATAATCATATACGCGTTCTTGTAAGCAGATACCATCAGGCTTTAACTCATTCGTATGCAGAATAACATTCACTCTAATAAGTTCCACATGCAAATATCCAAGCAATATGGCAAAATAATATTGATATCATGTCACACAATATTCATATATATATACAGATCTCTACTATACCTCTTGTACACTACAAAATAAACGTTAGCCTGAACTTTCAACAATTATGGATACAGGTACTTTACTGTGGATACTGATAAACAGTATCAAACTCTAGAGACTTAACTCAAAATGAATACTCTGGGTATTCGTTGATAGACCAATTAAGGTCACTGTAGCAGCTGCACTCTAACCCTTTATAAGCATGCTTATCTATCCACTACTATGACCATTCAGGCTCGAACAAGAACACTACAACTAAATCATATACATTGTATGTACTCTACTGTTCATTCAAGAACACTATAAACTATTTACACATTAATTGAGCAAACCATGCATATACTCACATGTAGCAATACCATATCAACGAATCTTTGCACTACACATTACTAATTTATCAAATACACAATTCATTTTACATGTTCATAGACTTCACACATTATGATTCAATCATACATGATCAATATCACATGCATATCATGTTCAATAATTTAAAAGCATATATACATTTAATTTCATTATTAAACTTTTATGCCATAGCATTATTTACTCAGATAACTAAGCTTATAATCATTTGATAAACTTAAACATGCATGGTATAGACCGCGGAAACATTTTGTGGTAATACGGGTTCAATATGGGGAGAAAAACACATAAAAATATACAAATTAGTTGAGGGGAAAGGTGGGGAATTGATTCATGTCAACCATGGGCTCTAAATCAAGAGGAAAATCACTCTTATAACCCTCTCTATCGCGCTCGCGACAGAAGGCTCCGTAAGGAACCTTCACGAGACTGCTTCTCCCCTCTAACGTGTATCGTCTAAAACGACCTCCAAACGTCAATTTCAGGAAATATGTTCTTCTTAACAATTGTTTCCTAGGAAGTTAAATTTCAAATGGGATCAATTTCGGGTCATTTGGACATCTACAACTTAAGATATGATCTAAACAACCCATACTATTCAAGTAACCCGACCCAAACAGGGATGCTAAGGTTTTAGCACATTTTAAGGGTCATAGTGCAAGAATTCGCTCCAGATAATTTCTGGGACTTCTATAGAAATTAAAGTGTTGGTTCTAATGGATCAAGAATCACTCAATTCAGAGGTCTATAACTATACTTATGACAAAAACATCACACAGAGGTCAGAGGACAAATAAGCAGAATTTGCCAAAATCAAACTTTATCATCAACACACACACTCAATTGATCAATTCACATACTTATAAACATATATACACATATCATAAGCACCGCAAGCAATTAAAATGAACATCTAACAAATATACTCTAAAAGAACAGTTGAGCTAATTAAAGCTCATCAAGCATATCTCTATTAAAACATATTTCATGTAAACACATACAAAAACAATGAGATCGCACTCGATCCCTACCTCTAGGAAGCTCAATCTGTATTATTTACTCAATTCCAACCTTCTCTTTGCCTTTATCCAACTTCTTGTTCACAGCTTCTTGAAGAGACCTAATCAAGTTCTACTACACTCTCTCTAAGCAAATCCAAGTGGTTCTTCCCAAAGAACAGAGCAAATAAAGAGGAAAGAACAAGAGAGAGGGCAAAGCAAGGAGGACACGGTAAAACCAAAGAAAAAGAGAAAGAAAGGAAAGTTGGTTAATGTTAATCCAATATTTACTATTCACATTAATGCCCACTAACCTCATTAATTCATAATTGTCTTTGGCGAGCCAAGTGTCTCCTTTCCTTCTTTCTACTTATTCCTCCTTAATTCATATGTATATCTCTTTTCTTAACAAATACATACATGTATTTTGACCAAACCACATAATATCCCATGCCACATGTCACCCTCCTACAATGCCACTTGTCAAACTCCTATGCCTCCACGTGTCCGATACACATCAAATAATCCAACTCAAATAGGCTTCATGTGAAGCATTTTATCACGTCCGCAACACTGTCACGCTCTCGACAGAACCCACACACAACCACTTACTCAAATACACTCTCTTATACACACAAACTCTTGAATTCCCGAACAAAGATTCTTAAATTCTACTAGGGCCAAATCGGGTTGTTACAAGATGTACCTAAGACTGCATTTAGAACTCGGTATGGACATTAGGAATTTTTAGTAATGCCATTCGGGTTAACGAATGCACCTGTTGTATTTATGGACTTAATGCATAGAGTGTTCAGACAGTATTTAGATCAGTTTGTTGTAGTGTTTATTGATGACATCTTGGTTTATTCAAGGAATGAAGAAGAGTATGAGCAACATTTGAGAAAAGTACTTCAGGTTTTAAGGAAGCATCAGTTATATGCTAAGTTAAGCAAGTGTGAGTTTTGGCTTAAGCAAGTATCTTTTCTGGGACATATGATATCTTCTAAAGGGATTAAATTAGATCCGTCTAAAGTTGAAGCAATTATAAATTGGAAGCCACCCAGGAATGTACTTGAAGTTCACAGTTTCTTAGGGTTAGCTAGCTATTATTGTAACACCCTCTGCCCATATGTTGGAGAACCCATTCGCAAGGGAGTGAGAACCCGTCTGAGCAGGGGTGTCACCAAACAGAACGGTACAAAATATTCATTTACATAATATATACATACATATAAATCGGAAAAATTAAAACTTTAAATAAAACTGAACATTCATTGATGGAATAACAACATTCAATGCATAACTGATCTGATACCAACATAATTACAACTTTCAGAGATACATAGCGAAAACTGAACAAAACTAAATACAAAGAGAGTTACTATTACAAAAAGAATCATGATACAAAAAGAAGCTAAGTCCTATCAACGATCCCACTATGTTGGCTTGACTGGCGGTGACTCTCCCAAAAGCTATACACCTTCCGCACCTGCACGGGTGAAACACCGTGCTAAGCGATAAGGCTTAGTGGGGAAACAAATAAAAATAGTATGGACGGCCATTCACAATGGTCGTCAAGGCAAATCACATACGTAATGGCATAAACTAAATATCATAAGATATAATCATAATCGAATCACATTCATAACCATTCAAAGGTTCATAATCATATTCATATGCTAACTGATTCATATGCTCATCGATAGAGTCATTCAGATTCACAAACTTATAATCATAGTCATTTGGATTCACATTTTCATAAGTATAACAAAATAAATCATAACACCTGCTGACTCATAATAGTGGATAAAGAGTGAACGCATGGCGGTACCTTACGGGTACGAATCAAATGCATGGCGATACCTTATGGGTATGAATTGGAAAACAATATCACATTTTCTCTTTTCAAAACATTTTACAAAGGGGATCTTAAACAAGATCCGTACACATTGAAGTTCGCGAGGAACTAAACAGGGACCTAATCAGGGTCCAGAACAGAACAGAGGCCTGCATCTATAGAACTCTTTTAGGCATGCCTAACTATCCACTAGACTGATTCTTGCAGGTCATGCAAAATACAAATCATGCTCAAAGCATAACATATAATTCATCATAAATAAATCATAATATTGTACATATACAAGCGTATTTATTCCCAGATAGTAGTAAAAATCCAAGAAGAAATGACACAAAAGTCATTTTAAAAGAAAGGGGCAAAATCGAAAAAAAATTGGGCAAAGAGGTCACTGTCGTGCTGGCGACAGTGGCCGGTAGGCCTGCGCGAGGGCAGGGGCAAAGGGACGTGCGCGTTGTGCTGTGCCAGCACTAGACAATTGTAAGCACCGTGTCCCGAGGTAGTCCGGATCAAAGATTACCCGATGAAGAAATCGATGCCCGAGTCCGAATGAACGATTGGGATTCAGAGATTTTGGCCCTCTAGATTTAACACAAATGTGTTTTCTGTATTCCTGACAAAGAGGAAATGAGAATTGGGAGTTTTAGGATAAAAAAGGGAGTTTACCTCCACCGGCGGCCAGCCCGTCGATAACGGCATGCCCGTCGCTCGATGGAAAGCCCCGACGCCCGTCTGTGGCTTCAGGAATCTGTCGGTTGAATCCTGTTTCCAATAGGAAATAGGATTCAACCGACGCCCGTCGGTATGATTCTGACGCCCGTCGGTATTTCAAGGACTATAAAAACCTATTTTTCACCGGTTTTGGGGGTTGGTTGGCTAGTTGGACGAATTTGCAATTTTTTACCTAAAAGCACATTTGCCATCATTCTTCTTTTCATATCAAGATTTCTCCATTCTATTTTTTGTTTTTTGTGAATCAAAATATTCAAAGGATCTAAAATTGATTAGTTTCTAAGAATTTTGGATTCCAACATTTATGCATTTTGTTAAAACCAAGAAAGAAAAATCCAAACCTTTCTTTTTCTTGATTTTTACCCATTTCTCGTGAAGCGTGCGGGATCCGAATCATCAAGAATAGAACTTAAAAGGTAAAATCCGAGGGTAAATATTCTGGACACCTATCTCATTTAGTTCATTTTAATTATTTTGCCTTTTTTGGACTTTTGTGTTGAAAAAAAATATTTTGCTTGAGAAAACTTGGTTTTTTACTGTTTTTTTTTTTAAGAACAGTAGTGACCGGCGGGGTATAAGGCCACCGACGCTCATCGCTCGATTGAACGACGGTGCGTATGTGGCGCGTTACGGCTCGTCGGTCACCCCAGGATATGACTGCCTCTCGGATGAACGACGATATGCAATCCATTGGTCGCTTCCAGCGATGCCCATCTTTCATTCGTTAGAAGCCGTCCCTGGGATATTTTTGCAATTCTCAAAACCCTTTTTTTTTCTCTTTTTTTTCATCTTCTTTCTATTGTTTATTTCTATTTATTTCTAAATCCTTTCTCTTCTGTCTTTTATCAATAGTTTTATTCTTATTATTTTAGTTCTGAATTTTAACCTTTACTTTCATGGATATGTTTTGTTTTTTTTATATTAACATTATTGATTATTTTGTGAGATTATTTTTATGTTTTTAGGATAATTTGGAGCTTAAGAGGAGTTTTTCCATGGGAGGCTTCATTTTGTTTACCTCTCTATCCTTTATTTATTTATTTTCTTATTTAATGACTTATTTATTCGTTTTTTATTGATTATTTCGTGCTCAATGTATCGTTTTATTCTGCGTTAAATAAGAATGGATAAATATTTTATAGTAAATAAAGTTGGGATTTTTTATTAACTCAAGGATCCAACGTCCTAATTTCCATCCAGTAAAAAAAAACATCCACGATAAAAACCAGTTTCTTTTATAATAAGTACATGTGAGGCCCAAAGTCCTCAAAATAAATGAATTCCCCATTTTATGTATCTACTGCACTTTTACAATGGGGAGTTGCATTCCGCTCCTAGTGTTATTGTATTTATCTTTGTAGTACTTTTTTGTTACACTTTATTTATTTATTCATTACGCTTTTGACGTGAATAAGTGCGCCTTTAATTAAAGTGCATAATGTGGAGAGGGAGCGAATTAATAAATTCAAAATCTAATCGTAAAATTAATCAAAGTAGAAATAGATGAGAAGTCCCGAACCCAGCTCTGGTCTTTGGGCTCAACGAGGCGAGAGGTCTTTCCGATCACTCATTGGAACCTCCAAGACACCTCTTGTGTCCTATTTAAAGACTTAATCAATAAATCCTAGGCTCCAAGGGAGAGAGGTTCATCCTTTAAGACCCCTTTCGGTTGGCCCAAAATGGATGCATGCGCTGTCTTAGGCTCTCCGAGGCGAGAGGAACTTTCCCAATGTTTTATTGGGTGGCGACTCCATGAAACCTCCTTGTTGCCTAAAACAGACGCACTTGTAAATACCTTTATAAGTAGCCAACGGATCCTCAATTGCCTGATTGCCCTCAAGCGGACGGTTAAAGGGGCGGCACGCGGTATCCAATGCGCGTCATAGTGGCGACTCCACTGGGGACACTGGTTCGAGACTTTGATTTGAAAATACCTTAGTTAAAATTTATGATTAAATTTTAGTTTATAAATTTGCTTTCTTTCAAATTTGCATTTACATCCCATTAGAGCCTTAGACTATGCTAGATTGGTCCTTTCTAAACCTCGGTGCATTCCCGAAGCACAACCCTATGTTCACTCAATATAGGGAAGTGTTAAGGATAATCACCAGCCCAAGCCTCGTACCATTTGGTATATAAAATGGAGACCCAATTGGTCGTTACGCTCATGACGAGCTAGACCCGTTGGCAGGGACCATGCTTGGGTAGACCTAAAGTAACACCACCCTTGACCAAAACTCACATAATGGCCGTAGATACTTCCCCTAGGTAATATGAACCGTAATACCTTGCCTGCTGTATGGGTTCTTATGTATTGGGTGAGTCCAAATGTCTTGCTTGGTTGCCTAGCCAAAGGCTTTCATGCCCCGGTAGGGCCACGTCAATATATTTGGATTACTTAAATATGTAATGACCATTTCCCACTCGCTTGTGCATTAGTTTAGCAGTGTTATGCTGCCGGTTTTTCGCCGCGCACCATGCGTGTCCATCGGGTTCCCTGTTGACCCATGGGCTAATCCTGCCTAGGGAAGAGACTATGACCACATGTGTGGAAGTAATAAGGGTGGAAGGACTTATCTGCTTATATGTGACTTGAGGGTGTTCCATATCACGATCATGCATTTCATTTGCATTCATACATCATTCTAACTCCTTGTTTCTATAGCCATCATAGATCTGCCCAGGTGGACGAGAGGACCCGCGGGGCTATTGCTCCGAAACTTCCGTGTCAGAATCACTAGAAAGGGAGAGCTTCTTAGAGAACTTTCCAGAGACCAGCTGTACCGCATCAAAGATGGCTGACTCGCCAAGGGGAAATGATGCCACTAGGGCTTTGATTGCTGAAGAGGTTGGTAGAAGATTTGAGGAATTTGAGGGTCGGATGATGAATATGTTGGCCGCGTTGACCCAGCGCACTGCTCCGCAAGACCCACTTCCTCCTCCCAGGAGACAAAATGAACGGGGGAAGGATAGAGAAGAAAGGCAGGAAGAGATCCGATCACCGCCGATGGATTTGAGGTCAGTAGCATCGGGGTTCAGAGGAGAAGACCTGTTCAGAGGTTAGAGGATGATCGCATGGATGAGGATTATGAAGAGAGTGTCGTGTCGAAAAAGAGGAAAGTGCCCCAGTCAGAAGAGACCATGTGGAAGAAAGTGGAAGAGAAGTTCGAGGCGATGGCTCGAATGTTGAGTAGGGGTCAAGGAATGAATCCTGAGGATAAGGAGCTGGAAGGAGAGGATCCGATCCCATACAATTTCAAAATGCCAGATGTTCCCAAATTCGATGGTACCTCCGACCCAACTGCCCATGTGAAGCAATATTAATTGATCATGAAGGGGACCACCTTGACGAAGAGACAAAAGGTGGAGTATTTTTGCTTAAGTCTGACTGGTCCGGCTATAGATTGGTACCATGGCCTTGACCATAGAACCAAAGAAGACTGGGATTCGCTGATGGAAGAGTTCTTGAGGCAATACGATTGTAATACGAGGATGTACATGACCCTCAAAGATCTCGAATTGCTGCAGCAAAAGGTTGGAGAATCTTTCCATGAGTACTTGACTGGCTGGAGGAATAGAATGATGGAAATGAGAAGGAAGCCAGAGACTTAGGACCAGATTAGATTATTCATCAAGAACGCAAGCCCATACTTGAGAGAAGGGTTGAAGATGAAGGGATTAAAAGACTGGGAGTACTTGAAGGATATAGCCATTGAAGCGGAAGGAGAGTACCTGGCCCAAAGAGCGAACAGTGATAGCTATGCCAAGAGGGGGAACGGTAGCCAGGGGGCAAGTAGGCCGGTGGGTCCCAGTGGTTGCACTAGAAGAACAGTTGAGGTGTCTGCTGCTGATGCAACCATGAGTGTGACGCGCGCCGGATCCCCGCGGCCGCCCATGGGACCGGCCGCTTGAGGGCGATCGGGGCATTTGTGGGTCCGTTGATAGCTTGCAATAAATCGCAAGTGCGTCTATGTTGGGCAATAGGGAGGTTTCATGGAGTCGCCACCCAATAGAACATTGGGAAAGTTACTCTCGCCTCGGAGAGCCTAAGACTGCGCATTGTATCCATTTTGGGCCAACCAGAGGGGTCTTGGAAGGTAAGCCTCTCGCCTTGAGGAGCCTAGGATTAGCGCTAAAGTCTCGTGGCACAAAAAGGTGTCTTGGAGGGTAGACCTCTAGCCTCTTTGAGCCCAAAGACCAGAGCTGGGTCTGGGATTTCTCATCTATTTCTACCTCGATTAATTTATGATCAAATTTTAATTATCATTAATTCGCTCTCTCTCCACACGATGCAATTTTAATTTAAAAGCGCAAAGATTCACATTGAACGCGATAGGATAAACATATCAAAAATAACATCAAAGGTAAATTACAATAATACTAGGAGCGGAATACAACTCCCATTTAAAAGTGCAAACATACATAAAACCGGGGAACTTATTAATTATGAGGACTTTGGTCCCCGCATGCACAATTAAAGAAAATATTTTGGATGTGATAATTTTATTTGGGATGAAAACTAGGACATTGGTCCCATTTTATTATGAAAAATCTAAATTAATTTAGTAAAACTATTTTTGTGATTTTTATTTAAGTGCGCATAAGAAAACATTTTATTCAATGAATATATACAAGGAAATTAAAATAAAATGAAAATTAAAAATGTATAAAGAAAATACCAAACCCCGCAACTCCTCCTTCACGTGCATGGGTGCTCAAATGAGAATAAAATAATGATTTGCAACCAAAAATAAAAATAAAAGAAATTAATGTTAGTGATTAAGCCAACGAAATAATATGACATAAAAGATAATATGTACAATGACCATCTAACATGCATAAGATACTATAACATGAATAAAAATAATTATGATGCAATTTAACATGCATAAAATGAGATAACATCATGGCAAATGCAATTTATTAATAATAAAGGTTAACATGCATGAAAAATTAATGACAATCAATTTTATTACTCATAAAATGTGCATGAATGTGTAACATACGAACAATAAAACTTAACATGCATACTAAAGTTTAAAGCAATATCTATCATAAAGGCATAAGAAAATAAATTTGAAATTTAACATACATGCAAAATATGAACAATAACATTAATGATAATAATGATACTAGCACCTAATGATAACAATAAACCAGTCTAATAAAAACTTTAATGATATTTAACACATGCAAACATAATAATAATCATGATATAACATAAAGAAATCAAAGATATTGACAAACTAGATTAAACATGCATAATAACATGGACAAAAAATAATTTGACATGAAAATAATATAATAAAATCTAAAAGAATTTACTTGTTAAAGATAAAAATAAGAAGAAGAATATGGAGACTAAGAGAATTTACATGTTTAAATTTACATGTTTAATGTGTTAATTGGAAGCAAAAATAAATGAAATTAACAAGAGAATTATGAGTAAAACCAAGAATAATTACCCTCAAATTCAGTTTTGAAGAATTGAAGGTAGAAGTCTTGAATTCCTTGTCTCTTCCTTGTGAAAATGCTTGGAAAATGCTTGGAAACTTGAAGAAAAACTCTAAAAAACAAGTATGTAAAGATTGATTTTTTTTCTCTAAGTAAAAACCCAAAAAATTAAGTTTTTTGCTCTAAAATGTTCTTAATCCGTTCCCCCTCGTTTCTGAATTTTTTCCTGTGTTTTAACCATCAAAAACCACCCAAAACCGTCCAAAAACCGTTTAAAAATGAGTGGGAGCGGAAAATGGGCGAAGTGGGGCGAAATGGGGGCAAAATCGGCGCCCCACGTCGAGAAACGGCGCCACTCCGCGCATTTCCGCGCGGAGTGCGTGCGTTCCGCGCACGTTCCGTGTGCGGAGCGAGCGATGCCCAAGGCGTCGCTCTCGCAGAACGACCGACGCCCTGGGCGTCGGTCGCGTGGAGCGCGCACTCCGCGCACGTAAGGCCGTCGCCCTTCCGTCGTTATTTTTTTTCCCCGATTTTTTCAACATTTTTTCCATCATTTTTCATTTTTTAATCATTTTTTCACCCTTTTTGTTTTTTTTTTTTAAATTTTATATAAAATACCCTCAACCTAAAACACACTTTTTGTTCTCCAAAATAATTTTAAAAAATATTTTTAAAATACACTTTTTACTCACCGAAAAGACAAGGAAAATCACTTCTGAGCTCCAATCTTTTTGCCTATAAGCCGGCATAGCTAAATTTTATCATCGGGTAATCCTGATCAAGGCTACTCGGGACCCGGTGTCTACAGTTGCCCCCAATTTTGGGGAGGCTAGTGCATGGGTGCCTAGGTGAGCCAAAATTCAGGAAAAGGAAAGAAACGCATACCTGAAGCGGGGATCTTCCTGCTTGATGATGGTAGTTGTTGCTGTCTTTTGGTAGTAACTGGTAATGCCGTGGTCATGCTAACCTCTTGTGGGTAGTACAGCCATCGTGCTAACCTCTGTGAATTGTATTGCCGTGGTCGTGCTAACCTCTTGTGGGTAGTGCCGCCATCGTGCTAACCTCTGTGAATTATATTGCCGTGGTCATGCTAACCTCTTGTGGGTAGTGCCGCCATCGTGCTAACTGTTGTGAATTGGTAGTGCCGTGGTCGTGCTAACCTCTTGTGAGTAGTGCCGCCATCGTGCTAACCTCTGCGAATGTTTGAGTTGTGCTCCTTTAGATGCTTGGACTGGTGTCATCACTCGGCTTTTGTTGGTGTTCCCCGCCGATTTCTCCTGCAAGATTGTATGCATAGGAATATACAAGAAATCACATGTGCATGATATGGAATGCAAATGCTTACAAAAATGTATAGATTGTGCCCTAGATGGTCCAAGGTTTGCTGAGGTTGTAGCTTGTTTGCTCTACAATGCCCCCTGAATCCTGAGGATCGTCGACAAGTTTTCTGAAAGAGATGTCCGGTGTACATCCTTTGCCTCCTGGTCAATGATCACTTACCTGGGATTCTGTTTCATGTTCTGTGTTGTATGTTATATGATTGAAAGAAGATCATCCGAAATAACATCGCCCTATTGCTCCAGGCATTGAACGTCATTGTTTTAAAGGTAGTGCGTCCCTTGTGGATTTTCACACTAGCTTTTCTTTGCGGGAAATGCGTCCCTTAGGGGATTTTCACACAACCCTTTGCCTAATTTTTGCCTGGAATGGACCCAACCCAATCCAGCGACTTTTGTTTATTTTATTTTTTTTTTGTAGGGCAGACTGCCTGTTTCCAGGTTTTCACCCTGCCCTTTGGCCTAACTTTTGTTTAGAGAGCCAGTTACGGTTTTCATCTCTAACGGCCTTATTTTTTTTTTGTTTTTTTTTTTTATTTTTTTTTAGAGAAAATTATCACCAAAGCTTCTGTTAAGAGCAAAAAAAACACATATCCAATGAAGGGACTGAGCAATAATCATTAGATGAATAATTGGTATATTTCTTTTTTTTTTTTTAAGACAGAACTGAAAGAACAATGAAAATATATTCTTTTATTCATTGCGAAATTGTGTACATTTCTATATGATTTCATCATACATGATTTTCATTTGACAAGAATTCAAAAGCATATGACTACACCTAATCTCGGAGTGGATTTTGTCAGCCTCAAACTCCTGTTATCAATCGGCCCTCTCGGGTTTTCTCGATTGAACATTTTCTCTTGGCCTTTAATTTTTGCCCAGGATGCCTTTTTTTCGGTTTTCACCCTGGCAGGGGCGCCCAATTTTAGCAAGGCTGCCTCTTTTCGGTTTTCGACCCGCGGGGCATTTATTCTCTTCTTTTTATTTTTTTGTCTTTAGCCATGGAACCTTTTAAGTCTATCGACATTGACCGGGTCCTTGAACTCATTCCCATCGCTGTCTTCTAAAATTGCTGCTCCTTTTGTTAGCAACTTTTTCAAAATGAATGGACCTTCCCAGGTTGGTCTGAATTTGCCTCGTATGTCTGGAACTCCCGGCCTTATCATCTTAAAGACCAAGTCCCCCTCCTTCAACGGGTGCTTTCGTACTTTCTTGCCAAGCGACCGAGCCAGCCTCTTTTGATAAACTTGGTTGTGGTAAACTTGGTTGTGGTTATAGGCTCGTAACCTTTTTTCATCCAACAGATTTAGCTGTGACAAACGTTGTTGTGCCCATTCTGCTTCAGGAATCTCAGCTTCCATGACTACCCTCAATGATTTCAGCTCAATTTCAACCGGCAGGACTGCTTCAGTTCCATATACCAGAGAGAATGGCGTTGCCCCTATAGAGGTTCTGACTGTTGTTCTATATCCCCAAAGTGCGAAGGGTAACTTTTCTGCCCAATCCTTGTAGTTCTGAACCATCTTGGCCAAAATTCTCTTCACATTCTTATTCGCCGCTTCAACTGCACCGTTTGCTTGAGGACGGTAAGGAGAAGACTTATGATGTTTGATCCCATATTTCTCGAGCATCTGTTTAGTCTCTGCCAGGAATTGCACCGCATTATCAGACACAATGTGATGTGGGAGACCATATCTGCATATCAGATTCCGTTCGATGAATTTAGCCATATCCCTTACATCAACCTTCTTGAAAGATTCAGCCTCAACCCACTTAGTGAAGTAGTCAATGGCAACTATGATGAATCTATGCCCATTAGAAGCCGTAGGATGGATTTCGCCTATGATGTCTATTCCCCACGCTGCAAATGGCCATGGAGATGTTAAGTTATGTAACTCTGAACATGGCACATGCCTCAAATTCACGTACTGTTGGCATAACTGGCATTGCTTCACAAATTTTGAACAATCTGTATCCATTGTGAGCCAATAAAACCCTTGGCGCATGATCTTCTTTGCTAAGGCTAAGCCATTCATGTGAGCTCCACAAACCCCGGCATGAACCTCTTCCATAACTCTTTTAGCTTCTTTCTCTGCCAGACATCTTAACTGGATACCATCAGCTTGCCTTTTGTACAAAGTGCCATTAACACTGATGAATTGAGTGGATAACTTCCTGATCATTCTTTGGTCCTTCTCATTGGCTTCCTCTGGAAAGACTGATCTCTCTAAATAATTCTGAATGTCATAATACCATGGATTTCCATCATTGGCCTCAATGTCCATCACCTGTTCAGCTTCAAAGCAAGGTCTTTCTGAACTATAAATCAGCGCGGGTTTCATTGCAACTCCTGTTGGGTTATCCCACATAGACACTAATCTTGCTAGAGCATCAGCTAACTGATTTTCGTCTCTGGGGATGAAGTGAAAAGTGCAAATATCAAACTGGCTGCTCAACGTTCTCAAGTGCTTTACATAAGGCAGCAGCCTTTCTTCCTTGACTGACCACTCCCTTCTGATCTGATGAATTACCAAGGAAGAATCTCCGAATACTTCTGCGGTCTTTGCCCCCAGAGCAAGTAATGCTTCCAATCCAAAGATGCAAGCTTCATATTCTGCTTCATTATTGGTAGCCTTATACCTTAACTTCTTAGCCAATGGTAGCCTTTCACCATCTGGGGTCGTAAGAATAACTCCTACGCCTGCTCCCTTATTATTGACTGCTCCATCAAAGAATAATTGCCACCCTTGTACTGCTATGGCCATGACATCTTCATCTGGGAAGTTGTATTCAAACTGATCTCCCTCAATAGGATGCTCGGCTAAGAACTCCGCTATGGCTCTTCCCTTGATGGTTTTCCTGGTTATGTACTCAATGTCAAATTCCTGCAATAGCAGTAACCATCTTCCCATCTTCCCTAGTAGAGAGGGTGCTTCTTGGAGGTATCTGAGCGGATTATGTTTGGCAACCGTTTGTACCTTGAAGGAATGAAAGTAGTGTCGCAACTTCTTAAAAGCCCAGATAACTGCTAAACAAATCTTTTCCACCTCTACATATTTGGCTTCGTAAGGCAGGAATTTCTTGCTAAGATAGTAAACGGCAAACTCTACACCAAAATCATCTTCCTGAGACATCATAGCACCCACTGAGTTATCTTCCACAGCTAGGTACAGGATTAGTGGTTTGGCATGGCGTGGTGGTCTTAACACCGGAGAATTTAACAAATACTCCTTAATGGTGTCAAAGGCCAATTGACAGTCATTGTTCCATATCACCGGCTGATTCTTCCTAAGAAGCTTGAAAATAGGCTCACATACTGAAGCTAGCTTGGCAATAAATCGGCTAATGTACTAAAGCTTTCCTAGGAAACTTCTGACGTCCTTCTCCTTTTGGGGCACTGGCATCTCTCTTATGGCTTTGACTTTATCGGGATCTACCTCGATTCCCCTCTGGCTTACTACATGTCCTAACAACTTTCCTGATGTAACTCCAAAAATGCACTTCTTGGGATTGAGGTGCAAATCATACTTGCTAATTCTTTGAAAGAACTTTTCTAAAGCCTCAAAATGACCTTCTCTGGTAGCCGACTTAATCATCATGTCATCGACGTACACCTCCACTTCTTTGTGGATTAAGTCATTGAGAACCTTGGTCGCCATCCTCTAATAGGTTGCTCCTGCATTCTTCAACCCAAAAGGCATAACCCGGTAGGCAGATGTCCCCCACTCGGTGATAAAGGCTGTCTTGATCCGGTCCACTATCTTGTTAAGGATTTGATTGTACCCTGCGTACCCATCCACAAAGCTATACATCATACAAGCAGCAGCACTATCTACTAGCACATCAATATGAGGCAATGGGAAATCATCTTTAGGGCAAGCTTTGTTCAGGTCTCGATAGTCGACGCATACTCGAACCTTACCGTCTTTCTTAGCTACAGGAACCACATTAGCTAACCATGTTGGGTATTGAACCTCTATCAGGAACTTAGCCTCAATCTGCTTATGGATCTCCTCTTTCACTTTCCGTGCCCATTCTAGCCTAAGCCTCTGAAGCTTTTGCTTGACTGGTTTAAACTCTGGGTAAGTTGGGATGGCATGTACGGCAACATCTCGATCTATTCCCGGCATATCCTCATAGGTCCAGGCAAAGACTTTTTCATATTTTTTTAATATTCTCTCAAATTTTATTCTCTCTTCAGGAGTTATGTCTGATGCTAGCAAAATTTCCTTTGGATTTTCCAAAGTTCCGAGATTAAATGCAGTTGTGCCAGTTGAATTAATATCAAAAATGAATGCATCATACTTATGATCATGCGAAATGAAATCATCAGAAACATCACACAAGTAAGCAAAGTTGTTCATCTCATTAACATAATCAGAAACATTAACATTGTCCTCAAAGAGTTCTAGTATAAAAAGAGAATCTAAATGACTATCAACTTCAGTCGACACCGATGCTGCAGCTGACTGTGCTTTGGCTTCTTGATTTGGTGAAGTCTTGAGATCTTCAATCTTCGGCTCTGGCTCCACTATCTTCTCCTTCCCCTTAAGTCTGGTGGCTAACAGCTTATTAGTTATAATCTCTTCGGGCTCATCTCTGTCCCAGATGCTGCATTGGGTCATAATCTCCTCATCCCAAAAGTTCTCTACAGCTTTAACAACTCCGATCTCCCAATCAAAGACATCGTTAAAAATTTCAAATCCCGGGGTAATCTTCCCATCTACCCACTGCGGCTCTTCTTCTCCGGTGTAAGCACATACCGAGGATGATGGCATAAAGCTCTCTGAGATATGGGGGATCTTCTCTGATACTTTCTTCTTACCATACTCTCCTTTGTAGCCCAACCCTTTTCGATCCTTCTGACCACGTGTAGTGATAGCATTCTGCAGTCCCTGTGACTCTTTTCCCAAACCAGCCCCTGGGAGGAAGTGCATCTTTTTTAGCATATTCACCACTTGAGGGCTACCTTCTAAGCTTTGCTCTTCTCCGATCACCGATACATGAAAGCCACTAAATGGCTGATTAGAGATCTCCAAGGCAGACACTTGGTTCTCTCTTGCCGCTTAAAAAAAAAACCAACTTCTCCCCAGATCCCCCCTTTACAAGGTCTAACAGCTCAGATGGGGAGATTGTAGTTGCTATAGTTGATACACTCAATGCTTCAATTAACTTTTGTCTGTGAGAGGGAGACTGTCTCAAGAGATCCCAAATAGATATCTGAGCCGTGGTCTTTTTCAGTTGCTTCACTATTGAATTTTCTTCCGGCTCTTTCTCTGCGATTGCTTGTGCTGGGTCTTGCTGCTTCTCAACTTCTGGAATGACCCTCCCACTTCTCGTTACTGCTTCTAGTCTTTCTTCTTCCTCTGAATCCCACGGATCCGTAAACTCTCCATTTTTCTCATCTTTATCATCTCCGCTCTCACTAGTCAACCAACAGTCTATCGCTGCCACGGAAATCCCTTCTTCATTCACTGTAGGGCGAGTAATAGCAACATACTCATTTCCATATAGATCTTGCATCACGTACCACTCTGATAGGCTCGATCCAATCATAAAGACTGGAGGTGGCACCGTATTATAACCGGACTTCTTCTTGCTTTCTCTCTTCTCAGGATCGGTGATCTGCTTGTTGTCAATTAGATCTTGGACCCGATGCCTTAGCGTTATACAATCATCCGTCAAATGGCCGGTATGTTGGTGGAATGCGCAGTATTCATTCTCTTTGTGCCCTGGTTGTCCTTGGGTCTTGGCCAGCCTAGGCGATAGGGGCCGTAGTTTTCCTTCATTTATTAGCCTCTTCAGCACCCATGATAAAGGCTTACCCAAGTTGGAGAAATACCTCTGACTTACGCCGGTTGCAGACACCTCGGCAGTCTTCCCAACTCTGTTACCAGTGCTTGAACTTGCTGGTTTGGCTGTCCCCTGATTGCTGTATCCCCTCCTGGCATAGGACTCACTATTTGCCCTCTTGGCTAGATATTCTCCTTTTACTTCTATGGCAATGTCCTTCAAGGACTCCCAATCCTTGAGTCCCTTCATTTTCAGTCCATCTCTCAAGTAAGGGCTGGCATTTTGAATGAATAGCCTGATCTGATCAGAAGTGTCCGGTTTGCGTTTCATCTTCATAACCCAGTTTCTCCACCGAGTAAGGTACTCGTGGAAGGACTCCCCAGCCTTCTGTTGTAGCAACTCGAGATCTTTCAAAGTGACCTCCATCCGGGTACTGCAATCGTACTGCTTAAGGAACTCTTCAGTTAGCAAGTCCCAATCCTCCTTGGACTTCCTCTCAAGCCCATTTTACCAATCAATAGCAGCTCCTGTGAGACTCAAGCATAAATACTATATCTTTTGCTTTCTTGTTAAGGTCATCCCCTTCATGACCAGCGAGTATTGCTTGATGTGTGCGGTAGGGTCAGAGGTGCCATCAAATTTGGGAATGTCTGGCATCTTAAAATTCTGGGGAATCAGGTCATCCCCATCCAGCTCTCGGTCTTCCGGGTTCATTCCTTTTCCCACGGTCATCATCCTTTCCATGGCCTCAGATCTTTCTTCCATTTTCCTCCACATTGCCTCATCCAGTTTTGGCGACTTCTCTTTAGCTACTTTATGCTCCTCTAGCTCATCTTCCCCAAATTCAGCTTTAGACCTGGGGCCCTCTCTGCGCTCAATAGGTGCAGGCACTCTTTGCTCAACAACAGGTGGATCAACCACTGGTTGGTTAATTGCAACAGGACGTTCATCTCTTACAACCGCTTGTTCAGCTGGTACTCGAATAGGGGCAGCAGCAGCTTGTTGCCCAACTATGGTGGTGGCAAGATTGCCCATCATTGCAATCATTCGGACTTCAAATTCCTCCATTCTCTTTCCTACCTCCTCGATGATTATTGCCCGGGTTGCATCAGACTCATTTGATGGATTAGCCATGCTTACTTATGTTGATGATTCGGAAGAAAACCCCACACTTCCTTCTAAGACTGACTCTGAACTCTGATCTGACACTAACTCTGTTAACCCCAAAAGCGGCGTCCTTCTTAACCGTCCGTCGGGACCTCTAGACCACCCAGGAGAATCTATGATGGCTGAAGTGCAAAAATTGTTAAGATGATGCATGATTAAAATGCAATGCATGCTCGTGCTGATGCAACATAGACAAACACATGCAAGCAGATAGATCCTTCCAACCTTATATCTCCCACACACGTGGTAGTGCGGTCTCTTTCCTAGGTGGGCTTGATCCATGGATTAACGTGGAACCCAATGGACACGTATGGTGCGCGGTGAAAAACCGGTAGCATAACAGCTCCTATCTAATGTACATACGTATGGGTGTTTGGCAATTATGTATTTAAACAATTCAACTTAACTAAGATGGGCCCACTGGGGCATGAAAGCCTTTGATGAAGACCATTTAATTAAATTGATTTCGTTTAATATATGATGGCCCATATAGCAAGCATAGTATTACGGTACATTTCACCTAGTGGAAGTATCTATTGCCATTACATGAGCTTTGGACAAGGGAGATGTTACTTTAAGGCTACCCAAGCATGATCCCTGCCGATGGGTCTAGCTCATCACAAGCATAGCGACCGATCGGGTCATCATTTTGATATACCATTGAGGTACGTGGCTTGGGCTGGTGATTATCCTTAACACTTCCCGAAATTGAGTGAAAATGAGGTCGTGCTTCGGAAACGCACCGGGGCTTGAAAAGGGACCAAACTAACTTAATCTAAAGCTCTAATGAGATGATATGCAATTTTGAGATAAAGCGAATTTATGAATTAAATTTTAACCATAAATGTTAAACGAGGTATTTTCAAATTGAAATCTCGAACCATATCGTCCCCAGCGGAGTCGCCACTGTGACGCACGCCGGATCCCCGCGGCCGCCCATGGGACCGCCTGCTTGAGGGCGATCGGGGCATTTCTGGGTCCGTTGATAGCTTGCAATAAATTGCAAGTGCGTCTATGTTGGGCAACAGGGAGGTTTCATGGAGTCGCCACCCAATAGAACATTGGGAAAGTTACTCTCGCCTCGGAGAGCCTAAGACTGCGCGTTGTATCCATTTTGGGCCAACCAGAGGGGTCTTAGAAGGTAAACCTCTCGCCCTAAGGAGCCTAGGATTAGCGCTAAAGTCTCGTGGCACAAAAAGGTGTCTTAGAGGGTAGACCTCTAGCCTCTTTGAGCCCAAAGACCAGAGCTGGGTCCGGGATTTCTCATCTATTTCTACCTCGATTAATTTATGATCAAATTTTAATTATCATTAATTCACTCTCTCTCCACACGATGCAATTTTAATTTAAAAGCGCAAAGATTCACATTGAACGCGATAGGATAAACATATAAAAAATAACATCAAAGGTAAATTACAATAATACGAGGAGCGGAATACAACTCCATTTAAAAGTGCAAACATATATAAAACCGGAGAATTTATTAATTATGAGGACTTTGGTCCCCGCATGCACAATTAAAGAAAATATTTTGGATGTGATAAATTTATTTGGGATGAAAACTAGGACATTGGTCCCATTTTATTATGAAAAATCTAAATTAATTTAGTAAAACTATTTTTGTGATTTTTATTTAGGTGCGTATAAGAAAACATTTTATTCAATGAATATATACAAGGAAATTAAAATGAAATGAAAATTAAAAATGTATAAAGAAAATACCAAACCCCGCAACTCCTCCTTCACGTGCATGGGTGCTCAAATGAGAATAAAACAATGATTTGCAACCAAAAATAAAAATAAAAGAAATTAATGTTAGTGATTAAGCCAACGAAATAATATGACATAAAAGATAATATGTACAATGACCATCTAACATGCATAAGATACTATAACATGCATAAAAATAATTATGATGCAATTTAACATGCATAAAATGAGATAACATCATGGCAAATGCAATTTATTAATAATAAAGGTTAACATGCATGAAAAATTAATGACAATCAATTTTACTAATCATAAAATGTGCATGAATGTGTAACATAAGAACAATAAAACTTAACATGCATAATAAAGTTTAAAGTAATATCTATCATAAAGGCATAAGAAAATAAATTTGAAATTTAACATACATGCAAAATATGAACAATAACATTAATGATAATAATGATACTAGCACCTAATGATAACAATAAACCAGTCTAATAAAAACTTTAATGATATTTAACACATGCAAACATAATAATAATCATGATATAACATAAAGAAATCAAAGATATTGACAAACTAGATTAAACATGCATAATAACATGGACAAAAAATAATTTGACATGAAAATAATATAATAAAATCTAAAAGAATTTACTTGTTAAAGATAAAAATAAGAAGAAGAATATGGAGACTAAGAGAATTTACATGTTTAAATTTACATGTTTAATGTGTTAATTGGAAGCAAAAATAAATGAAATTAACAAGAGAATTAATGAGTAAAACCAAGAATAATTACCCTCAAATTCAGTTTTGAAGAATTGAAGGTAGAAGTCTTGAATTCCTTGTCTCTTCCTTGTGAAAATGCTTGGAAAATGCTTGGAAACTTGAAGAAAAACTCTAAAAAACAAGTATGTAAAGATTGATTTTTTTTCTCTAAGTAAAAACCCAAAAAATTCAGTTTTTTGCTCTAAAATGTTCTTAATCCGTTCCCCCTCGTTTCTAAATTTTTTCCTGTGTTTTAACAATTAAAAACCATCCAAAAACCACCCAAAACCGTCCAAAAACCGTTAAAAAATGAGTGGGAGCTGAAAATGGGCGAAGTGGGGCGAAATGGGGGCAAAATCGGTGCCCCACGTCGAGAAACGGCGCCACTCCGCGCATTTCCCCGTGGAGTGTGTGCGTTCCGCGCACGTTCCGTGCGCGGAGCGAGCGACGCCCAAGGCGTCGATCGCGCAGAACGACCGACGCCCTGGGCGTCGGTCGCGCGGAGCGCGCGCTTCGCGCACGGCGACGGCCTTGGCCGTCGCCCTTCCGTCGTTATTTTTTTTCCCCGATTTTTTCAACATTTTTTCCATCATTTTTCATTTTTTAATCATTTTTTCACCCCTTTTTTTTAAAAAAAAATTTATATAAAATACCCTCAACCTAAAACACACTTTTTGTTCTCCAAAATAATTTTAAAAAATATTTTTAAAATACACTTTTTACTCACCGAAAAGACAAGGAAAATCACTTCTGAGCTCCAATCTTTTTGCCTATAAGCTGGCATAGCTAAATTTCATCATCGGGTAATCCTGATCAAGGCTACTCGGGACCCGGTGTCTAGAACGAGATGTTTTTCGAACTTGGGGAGGTCCTTATCTTGGGTTCTGAGAAGGCTGATGAAGGAAGGAAAATTACAGCCATTACATCCTAGACCTGCCATGACACAAGGAATGCCGGGTCACAAGGAGAATGAGTATTGTGCTTACCATCAGCACACGAGTCATGTGACAGACAATTGTAGGGCTTTGAGGTATGCAATCCAAGACCTGATCGATACAAAGCAGATTACAGACCCTAAGAAGAGGGAAGGCCAAAAAAAGCCGGATATAACAAACTTCCCCCACCCGTGTTCATGATCGGATCCAGTTTACCGGAGGAGTTTGTCTTAAATTAATTATACGGCATTGATGTAAACACTACTGTCACGAGCCTCTATCAGGTAAGTGAAAAAGGGATGCCCGCTACAGTGATCGATTGCTGGTCCACTAGTGAGAGTGGAAATGATGATGATGAAACTGCTGAGTGTCCTGACGCATGGGGTTCAGAGGAGGAGGAAGCGGAAGAGTGCAAAGGAAAAATCAGGGTAAGAGCGATGACCCACAGTGGGAGAGTAATGCCGGAAGTGGCAGCGCCTCAAGAGCCAGTGGAAGGTCAGAAAGAGAAGGGAAAGGAGCCCGAAGGAGATCAGATAGTCAAACAGTTACAGAAGACACCAGCCCAGATTTCCATCTGGGATTTACTGAGACAGTCCCCCTCTCATAGGCAATGACTGGTAGAGGCTCTATGCATGACGACTGTGGCTACAACGATTTCACCCACTGAGCTGCTGGAAGTGGTGAAAGGAGGTGCTGGAGAGAGTGTGGTGTTCACGAATGCTGATTTACCCGCAGAAGGCCGTAACCACAATTGCCCTTTGTACATTAGGGCTCAAATCAATCAGAAGCACACTTCTTGCGTGATGGTGGATGATCGGTCGTCGATTAATGTGTGCCCTCAAGTAGCCATGGCAGCCTTTGGAGTGACGGGGGGCATGCTAGCCAAGTCAGATTTGATGATCACAGACTATGACAATTCTCGTCGGCATGCTTCAGGGACTTTCAAGGCATTGGTCAAGATGAGGCCAGTGGAGACTGAGGTAGAATTCGTGGTCTTGCCCATTCCTGCCAATTTTTCAGCATTGCTAGGGAGACCGTGGTTCCACAAGTTAGGAGGTGTTCCCTCTACTCTCCACCAAATGGTCAAGATACCACGTGAAGGACAAGTGGTGACCATCAAGGCTGCAAGAGAGAATCAAGTGTCAATACTCGAGATAGCAAGGCAGCCTTTCAGTGGATTCCACGTGGCCATGATCAAGGAGGAAGGGACAATAGGAGGAAGCCCACAAGTGCTAGCTATGATGAAGAAGATGTCGTTCCTTCCGAGTGCTGGATTGGGTAAGAACTCCCAAGGGATGCCAGAGGCCATCACGCCTAAAGGTAAGGGCTTGGGCTATAAAGGAGGAGTGCAGAGAGGAGTGAAGCCAGCGAAGGGGATTCCCCATCTTTGGGAAAGTTTTGTGCCCGCAACAGCATTTTGCGCTTAAACCGGGGAGGCTGAGCCTTAGTTAGTTGATGGGAGGATTGTGCCAGGTTTTGAGGTATTCAGTGATATTTATGACTAGGACATCGGGATGATCAAGCTAGCTGATGACTTCTGGGATGAAGAGGTCTTGACCAACAGAGCTATCTGGGATAGGGAAGAGCCTGAGGAAGTGGTGACCGAAGCTATGCTGACTGCTCATGTTAAAGGTAAGGCAAAGATGGAAGAAGCTGCTCAAGAGGTACATAAAGAGCCTCTGGTCAACCCAGATGAGGCAGGACCGTCGGCATTGGCAGATCCAGCGGGAGATGAGGAAGAGACCGGTTTAGATTGTATTTTCATTCCTGAACTTTTTAATGATGTAAATGACAATTATAATTTTATTAATGAAATGAATGATTTTGCTTACTTGTGCGATGTTTCTGATAATTTCAACATGCATGATCATGATCACATCCCATCCATATTTGATATTGATTCTACTGATACTACCCCATTTAATCTTGGAACCCCGGAAAATCCGAAAGAAATCTTGATGGCATCAAACATAACTCCTGAGTAAAGAGAAAAAATTGAGAGAATAATAAAGAAATATGAAAAAGTCTTTGCCTGGACCTATGAGGACACGCCGGGAATCAATCGGAACATCGCGGAACACGCCATCCCGACTTATCCACACCACAAGCCTATGAAACAGAAGCTGAGAAGACTTAGGTCAGAATGGGCAGATAAGGTGAAAGAAGTGATTCGACAACAAATTGAAGCTAAGTTTCTGGTAGAAGTATAGTACCCCACATGGTTAGCCAATGTAGTCCCTGTGGCCAAAAAGAACGGAAAGGTGAGGGTATGCGTGGATTATCGAGATCTGAACAAGGCTTTTCCGAAGGATGATTTTCCACTGCCCCATATTGATGTACTGATAGACAGCGCCGCATATGTATAGCTTTGGGATGGTTATGCGGGCTACAACCAGATCCTCAATAAGATAATTGATCGAATCAAAATGGCTTTTATCACAGAGTTGGGGGATATATGCTTATAGGGTGATGCCTTTTGGTTTGAAGAACGCAGGGGCAACCTACCAGAGGATGGCGACAAAGATCTTGAGTGACTTGATCCATAAAGAGGTGGAAGTATATGTAGATGACATGATGGTCAAGTCAGCCACCAGAGAGGGCCACTTTAGAGCATTAGAGAAGTTTTTCGCCAGAATAGATAAATACAACCTGCAGCTAAATCCCAAAAAGTGTGTCTTCCGAGTAACTTCAGGAAAGTTGCTAGGACATGTGGTCAGCCAAAGGGGGATCGAAATCGACTCGGATAAGGTCAAAGCTATTAGGGAAATGCCAGTGCCGCAAAAGGAAAAGGATGTGAGAAGTTTCCTGGGCAAGTTACAATATGTTAGCCGATTCATTGCAAAGCTCACCTCGATATGCGAGCCAATTTTTAAGCTACTTAGAAAGAATCAGCTTGTGGTATGGAACGAGGACTGCCAAAAGGCCTTCGACAGCATCAGAGAGTATTTGCTGAACCCACCAATACTGAGGCCACCACAACTAGTCAAGCTGCTCATTTTGTATTTGGCTGTGGAAGATGGCTCTGTAGGTGCCATGATGGCTCAGGAAGATGCATTCGGAGTGGAATTCGCAGTCTATTATCTCAGCAAGAAATTCCTTGCTTAAGAGGTAAAATATGCAGAAATAGAAAAGATCTGCCTTGTCGTGATTTGGGTATCCAAGAAGCTGAGACACTATTTCCATTCATACAAAGTACAGGCAGTGGCAAAGCAGAACCCTCTGAGGTATTTGCAAGAAGCACCATCTTTGCTTGGGAAAATGGGAAGGTTGTTACTGTTACTACAGGAGTTCGATATCGAGTATATTACTCGAAAAACTATCAAAGGGCGGGCAGTAGCCGAGTTTCTAGCCGATCATCCCATCCATGGCGGCTCACTTGAGTTCAATTTTTCTGATGAAAACATAGCGGCGATCTCAGTTCAAGGTTAGCAACTGCACTTTGACGGGGCTGTTAACAATAAGGGAGCAGGAATAGGCATCATCCTGACAACCCCGGATGACGAAAAACTCCCTTTGGCCAAAAAGTTGAGATACAGGGCCACTAATAACGAAGCTGAGTATGAGGCATGCACTTTCGAACTGAAAGCTTTAATTGCCCTGGGGGCAAAGGATGTGGAGGTGTATGGAGATTCATCCTTAGTAATCAACCAGATTCGGGGAGAGTGGGCTATCAAGGAAGAGCGTTTAGTGCCGTACGTCGAGTTATGAGGGAGTTATGTAGTCGGTTTGAGACTTGCACGTTCCATTTCGTGCCAAGGGATGAAAATTGGTTGGCTGATGCACTGGCAACCCTAGTGTCAATGTGGGACAATCCGGAAGGAGTAGCCATGAAACCAGTTCTAATCTCGAGTTCTGAGAGGCCTAGCTTTGAGGTCAAACCGATAATGGAAATAGAGATAGCGAACGGAAAGCCGTGGTGTTTTGATATCATGAATTATTTGGAAAGCACGAAATTTTCGGAATAAGCTACTGAAAAAGACCAAAGAATGATCCGCAAGCTGTCCACTCAATTCATATGCATAAACGGAGCATTCTACAAGAGGTAGGCCGACAGTATTCAGCTCAGATGCCTGGATGAAAGGTAGGCCCGGAAGGTGATGGAAGAAACTCATGTAGGTGTATGTGGAGCTCATATGAATGGTTTGACACTAGCCAAGAAAATCATGAGACAAGGATTCTACTGGCTAACTATGGATAATGATTGTTCAAAGTACGTGAACCAGTGCCAGCTATGCCAGCAGTATGCGGATTTGAGACACCTGCCTGTGTCAGAACTGCATAGCTTAAGGTCACCTTAGCCGTTTGTAGCCTGGGGAATAGATATCATTGGGGAGATCGGTCCTACAGCATCTAATGGGCACAGATATATCATAGTCGCTATCGACTACTTTACCAAATGGGTAGAGGCAGAGTTCTTTAAGAAGATTGACGCACAGGATATGGCAAAGTTCATTGAGAAGAATCTGATTTGTAGATATGGCCTCCCACATCATGTAGTGTCTGATAACGGTGTCCAATTTATGGAAGAAATGAGGAAGTTGCATGAGAAGTATCGGATTGAGCACCATAAGTCTTCTCCATACCAACCACAGGCCAATGGAGCAGTAGAGGCTGCTAATAAGAATGTCAAGAAGATTCTAGCCAAAATGGTCCAGACCTACAAAGATTGGGCAGAAAAGCTACCTTTCCCACTGTGGGGTTACAGGACAACGGTTAGGACATCTATTAGTGCTACGCCATTTTCTCTGGTGTATGGGATGGAAGCAGTGCTGCCAATGGAGGTAGAGCTTAAGTCACTTAGGGTGGTCATGGAAGCCCAGATTCCTGAGGCTTAATGGGCACAACAAAGGTTGCAACATCTGAACCTGCTGGATGAGAGCAGATTGAAACCCTACTACCACAACCAGGTCTACCAAAAGAGACTCGCCCGGTCCTTTGGGAAGAAGGTTAAGAAGCATCCATTGAAAGAGGGTGACTTGGTATTCAAACAGATGAGACCTGGGGCACCGGATATCCGAGGGAAGTTCAGACCAACCTGGGAAGGGCCGTTCATCCTCAAGAAGCTGCTGTCCAAAGGACCTTCAATTCTATCGGATAGTGATGGCAACGAATTTAAGGAACCGATCAATATAGACAGACTCAAAAGGCTCCATGGCTAAAGACTAAAAACAAAAAGAAGAGAATAAAATGCCTTGCGGGTTAAAAACCGAAAAAAGGCGGCTCTGCTAAAATTGGGCGCCTCGATATGGTGAAAATCTATAAAGGCATCCTGTGCAAAAATTAGAGGCATGAGAGAAAATGTCCGATCGAGAAAACCCGAGAGGGCCGATTGGTAACAGGAGTTGATGCTATCAAGATTTGGTTTTATGAATTAATAGGGCGTACACAGTCGAGTTAGTGTCAAAAATTGATCATGTATGCTGAAATTCTGTGGAAATGTACACAATTTTGTGAAATAAAACAAGAATTATTCTTTTCATTTCCGTCATTTTCTAGTTCTGTTTTGAAAAGAAACATAGTGCCCAAAGGGGTGTACATGTGTAAGATAAGCTAGGTCCTACCGCTACTCTCGCTGGCCAAATGTTTAAGCCCTCGCGTCCTGTTGTCAGACGCCGGGCTGAGGACCCATCTCTTATATTCGCTGGTGGAGGCCACGGAATGAGGTCCGAATGGAGGTATGACGGTCTTAACCGGAAGTTGGCTCCACAGCTCATGATAGCGAGAAGCAAAAGCAGCAGAAAAAGCTCCTCCCCGAAAGGATAACGGGACCCTCACCATGTCTTGGGTCATCCCGAGCTGACGAGCACATCGAGCCGCAATGCAGAAGGTGGCCTGACGAAGCCCGCATAGAGGAACACACCCTGATGATCCGTCAACGACTGCATGAGACAGAGGGAGCCAGGCAGACATGAAATGGATGTCATCATCTGATAGCTCGCCAAATCTAGCGGTGCCTTCATCAGGAGTTGTGAAAGAATACAACCGTCGACGCGGGAGGAAGTGTCTCGGTGAGTATTCTGCGATGACTCGACGAGGTGGCTCTGACAGCATCTTTAGTTTCTCCTGCAACCATATCTAAAAAAAAATAAAAAAAAAGCCACTGGAGTAAGTCGGGTTTACTTCAGGCAAAAATTAGGCATAGGTTGTGTGAAAATCCGAAAGGATGCATTTCCCGCTAAGAAAAGCTAGTGCGAAAATCCACAAGGGATGCACTACCTTTTAAAATAATGACGTACCTGGAGTAATAAGGGGCTTCCGGTGAATGAGGTGGTGGATCCAGAGCATACAGCATCCAGGCCCAGAATGGTTTTGGCCAGAATAAGGGGAAAGGGGGATAATCAGCAGTGAAAGTCATCTAGAACCCCAAACAGGCGGAGGTCGCCAACCAAGTCCCCTGGAGCTACTGTCAAGAGACTCATCATACAGAATAAGAACACAATGCTTACCCGATATGTAGGGACATCAGAAGTCTGTCTAGAGCCTCGATCAATAGCTCCAACGGAAAGGTGGGACCCCGTGAGACCAGCCGAGCAACCTCGGAAGGAGCCATGCCTAGAGATAAGGCGATATCCCGAATCTGAATCAGACCACAACGAGGGGTGCAGGGCAGAGCGTGGGGAGGATACCATGCTCCAGTGATAGCAGCGAACTCCTCAGGCAGGGGGCACAACTCCTGATAAGTAAACTTGAAAACATGAAAGTAGGGATTCCAAAAATGGGTTGCAGCTAGGAGTAAGTTGTGGTCTATTTTGGCTCCTCGTAAGTGTTTTAGCCCGGACCGAGTAGCAAGGACGTTATTTTCCCAGGTGTGAGCGTCATCCAAGATGCGGTACATCTTATGGAAAGGATGAGAAGTCATCCTTTAAAAGTCAAAGATTGAAGATAGAAAAAGGTCAAAATAAGAAAAGGCACAAATCCCAAGAAAAATTGGTCAAATTTATAGGAACACTCCACAGACGTCCTGCCCGTGCCTCAGTGGCGGTGGCCTGCTCGTCGAAAGTCATCCACCTGGCAGATGCATGCATCATTATTGCATTTATCATGCGCATTAATTATGCATTAAATGAGGGAATTTTGAACGACAGACGGGCTGCCCGTCGGTCGCTCCTGGAGGCACCCAGCCCGTCGGTCACGAAAACTATAAAAATGAGCAGAGACCGACGGACAGGCAATTTTTGGCATTTGTCTTTTTTCTTTCCTTCTTCAAACCGTCCCTCATTACGGTTTTCTCACTTTTTCTTCATCTTTTCACATTTTTGTCTTGCATTTTCACATTTCTTACACTACCGGACACCCAGTGAAGTATATTTTCTGCATTTTCGTCATTTTTCTACCAATTACAGGTTAGTAACCATTTTTCTTTTTTTTTTTTTATTTTATTTTCTTCTAATTATCTTCCTCTTCTTGTCTTAATTTCAAGAAAATAAGTTTATTTTTTCCATTTTTTATTATTACTGAGGATTGTTGTTAGTATAGATATTGTGCCTTAATAATTAGCCTTAGGTGCTGTTTAAATAATTAATTTTGGGTCTATATTTTTCCTCAGTTACACTGTTAGACAACTCTACATGAAACTTTTGTTGCCTTGAATTCTAATAAAGTATGCTTGCATAGAAATGAGAAATTCTTATGCATGTATTAGTTGTGAAACCAATAAATGTTGTGCTGCTGTTGGGGCCTGAGGCCTGTGATTTTCTTGTTTTTCATGCAGGAGGTTGGGCACATCCTTGCCGGGGTGCTGCCCAAATTTTTATTTTTATTTTATTATTATGATTGGTTATTGGGGCCTGAGGCCTGTCGTTATTTTTCCTTTCCTAATGCAGGGGGTTGGGCACATCCTTGCCGGGGTGCTGCCCAAATTTTTATTTTTATTTTATTATTATGATTGGTTATTGGGGCCTGAGGCCTGTCGTTATTTTGCCTTTCCTAATGCAGGGGGTTGGGCACATCCCGTGCCGGGATGCTGCCCAATTTTTATGTTATTATTATTTCTATTTTTATTTTTGTCTTATTTCTTTTTCGGGTTAGACCCTCCTTGTCAGGAGGATGCCTGATTTGCCTTATACAAGAAATCAGGTCTATTTATGGCCGTTATGTTAAATTAATTGCATAACTTCTTTCTTGTAGGATGCCTCCAAGATGACGTGTCCCACAGGGCCAGCCTGAGCCACAGGCTCCGGGTTGGATTCCCCCCGAGGCTGCACAGAGATACAGAGCACTGGTTCAGGTAGAGTTTCGAGCCAGTCGCTTCATTTTTCGACCATTCCTAGAGGCCCTAGGGATGGCCAAAGAGATTGACATACTTATGGAGGGCGCAGGCTATATGGTGTTCTTGACACCGACCTTCCAGACACATCCAGAGGCGGTGCGGCAGGTCCTGGCCACATTGCACTATGGAGGATACCAGAGATCCGATACCAAGCCAGAAGTGATACGGTTTTGGTTCGATGGTTAGCAATTCAGCATCATGCGTTGACATTTTGCAGAGGCTATGGGACTCCCACGGGGCATCGGAGTGATGGTGCCCCAGCGAGCAGTGAGACGCGCCCATTGGCCGGCCATAGCCGTACCCGGAGTGCTGTATGACCATGATACAACAAAGAGTACCGTGTTGATTTCACAGGCGCTCCGGTACTTGCACAGAGTGCTTTCCAGCTCGTACCTCTAACGGGATGGTAACCCAGGGTCACTTAATGCGGCAGAGATCTGGAGCCTCTGGGCCATAGTGGCAGGCCGGCGTCTCAATATTAGGCACGAGATATTGGCTAACATGGTTAGGGTTTCTAGGGGGACAGCCCCAGTGGTGATCATCGGCGGAGTTGTTACCAGATTACTCCTAGGATTGGGTGTCACCCCAGACAGACTTGGGGGTGCCTTGGATGAGGGGATATACGTAAATGCTCCAGCCGCTGTACAGATGTGGATGGTGTTGCAGCTAGCAGGGCAGTCTGAGGCACTTAGACTCCTTACCATACACGAGACTCGGCGAGCCTTTGCACTCCCTCCGCTAGCACTAGCACAGGAGCAGCCAGAGCAGGCACCGCTACAGCCGCAGGAGCAGCAGCCCCCACATCTAGAGTATTAAGTGGATCAGCCTAGGATGCCATCGGACTTTGAGGGGGAGTTCACTATGGATGACCTGTTTGGCACTCCTACAGCACCGAGGGTGCCGACCCCCACTCCTCCTCCAGCTACGAGGGTAGAGCGAGCCATACTCAGGCAATCAGAGAGGTTCCACCCCTACTCTAGAGGCGACCCGGGGGCATCTACCTCAATAGCTCCACCACCAGAGCAGACTCCGGAGCCAGTTCATCCTCAATCATCTTAGCCAGACATCTCCCAGTTCATGGTCTCCATGTTTACCGCATTTGATCGCAGGCAGGACGAGAGGGACAGGGTCCTCCATGAGCAGTTTAGAGAGAGGGACAGACTCACTCATGAGAGGCTGGACCAGCAGCAGGCCATCATTCAGGAGCAGGCGAGCATCATTGAGCGCATGTGCCAAGAGCAGGCCGGGCTTATTGAGCATATGGTCCGAGAGCAGGCCAAGATCGTGGAGCGTATGAGTCCGGAGCAGGCTAGGCTCATAGAGCACATCGCGCAGGAGCAGGAGGGTCCCAGAGAGTAACTCAGGCAGGAGTTGAGGACGTCCCAGGACCAGGTAGCTCAGAGGATCGACGTGACTCTTCAGATGATAGATGAGTCACTTGACTCTCTCAGGTCCAGAGTCCAGGGATTGGAGGGGACCATTCCTCCCCTAGCTTAGTCCATGCGGGAGTTCAAGGGGCAGACAGAGCAGAGACTAGAGCATATGAGGACCGATTCGGTTGACCAGACTCGCCAGTTGAGCAGGGCCTTCAAGGAGTTGGGGGGGATGATCACGGACACCTTGCGCTTTATGACAATATGTGCACAACCCTTCCTAGACGAGTGTGCTCAGGTACAGTTTCAGCAGCAGGGCTCTGAGAGACCACAGCCTCGATCTATGCCGGTGGCAGTTCCTCCTAGGTTCCAGCCCATGGTTAGAGTATGGGGCTCTCGGCAGCCAGGTCCAGCAAGTCCTTCTAGCCAGCCTTCTACTTCTAGAGCCGAACCTTCTGCATCTCAGCCTCAGCCTCAGCCTATTCCACCTCAGCCTCAGCCTCAGCCGATCCATGTATCTGATGATGATGATGACCCCGAGGAGGAGCTCACGGATTATCCGCCATTGTAATCATTCAGGGAGTTGGGATGGCATTTTGTATTTTTTTTTCTTTTTATATACTATTTATTATCAGTGCACTTGTATATACATTATACAAAAATGGAGTTTTAGTGGAAAAAACATTTACTTTTAGATTTACATATTTTTATTTCTTTTCTATCTTTATTTGCGATTTATTTGCATTAAGGATAGTTGTAAACTTTTCTATTTATCTACTTTAAAACTATATGACCACAAGAAATGATGCATAGAAAATAATGATAAATAATAAATGGTAATCCAAAATCATTTGTGAGCATACCAAGCAAGAATCACTTATATATGAATTAACAAAAAAAATTCTTTGTCACACAGGAACATTGCTTAATATTGATCCAAACACAGACATCAATCACATTGGTGGATGGACACATCAAGCATTATGTCCTCCAAAATCATACTCCAACAGGCATTCACTTTGCGAATCGGATGGGGATTAGCAAGGAAATGCCAACAAGCAGGGACTGTGGTCAGAGAGTACTGCACCTCAAAATCCATGGTGTAGTCAAAGAGCACTACACACCTTGCAGATCGGATGGAGGTTAGCAAGGAATTCCTAACAAAACCGAGATTGCAGTCAGAGAGTGCTGTATCTCACAGTTTATGTTGCAGCCAGAGAGTGCTACGCACCTTGCAGATCGGATGGGGGTTAGCAGGGGAACTTCACAACTGGAGTTGCAGTTAGAGAACACTGCTCTCCACCTCAAGATAGTGGTTAGAGAACACTGCATCTCACAATTGAAGTTGCAGTTAGAGAACACTGCTCTTCACACCGAGATTGCAGTCAAAGAGCGCTGCATCTCACCTTCCCCGTGCAGGCCGAGATGAGGCTAGCGGAAGACCATGTAGACCGAGATGAGGTCAGTAGGGTACCAGCGATAGAATACATCGCGGTGGGACTACGGTTAGATAGCACTGCATCTTGCAACTGGGATTGCAGTCAGAGAGTGCTGCGTCTCACATCCCCCGTGTAGGCCAAGACGAGGCTAGTGGAAGGCCATGCAGACCGAGACGAGGTCAGTAAGGCAACTGAAGTTGCAGTTAGAGAACACTACTCTTCACAGCAAGGTTATAGCTAGAGAATGCTACACCTTAACAACCCCTTGCAGGTCGAGATGAGATCGGCAGGGACATCCATCACTATCCGCTGAGCAGACCGAGACAAGGTTTACCCAGCAAGAAACACGGAAGGTAAGGATTGCTTCAGGTACGCTATTCTTCCTTCTGTTTTCCTTTTTCTCTGAATTTTGGCTCATCTAGGCATTTGCGCACTAGTTTCCCAAAAATTGGGGGCAACTGTAAGCACCATGTCCCGAGGTAGTCCGGATCAAAGATTACCCGATGAAGAAATCGATGTTCGAGTCCAAATGAACGGTTGGTATTCAGAGATATTGGCCCACTAGATTCACGAGAAATGTGTTTTCTGTATTCCAGACAAAGAGGAAAAGAGAATTGGGAGTTTTAGGGTAAAAAAGGGAGTTTACCTCCACCGGCGGCCAGCCCGTCGAGAACGGCATGCCCGTTGCTCGATGGAAAGCCTCAACGCCCGTCTGTGGCTTCAGGCGTCCGTCGGTTGAATCCTGTTTCCAATAGGAAATAGGATTCAACTGATGCCCGTCGGTATGATTCCGACGCCCGTCGGTATTTCAAGGCCTATAAAAACCTATTTTTCACCCGTTTTGGGGGTTGGTTGGCTAGTTGGACAAATTTGCAATTTTTTACCTAAAAGCACATTTGCCAGCATTCTTCTTTTCATCTCAAGATTTTTCCATTCTATTTTTGTTTTTTTATGAATCAAAATATTCAAAGGAGCTAAAATTGATTAGTTTCTAAGAATTTTGGATTCCAACATTTATGCATTTTATGAAGACCAAGAAAGAAAAATCCAAACCTTTCTTTTTCTTGATTTTTACCCATTTCTCGTGAAGCGTGCGGGATCCGAATCATCAAGAATCCAACTAAAAAGGTAAAATTCGAGGGTAAATATTCTGGACACCTATCTCATTTAGTTTATTTTAATTATTTTTCCTTTTTTGGACTTTTGTGTTTGAAAAAAAATATTTTGTCTGAGAAAACTTGGTTTTTTACTATTTTTTTGAAGAACAGTAGTGACCGGCGGGGGGTAAGGCCACCGACGCTCGTCACTCGATTGAGCAGCGGCGCATATGTGGCGCGTTACGGCCTGTCGGTCACCCCGAGATATGCCCGTCTCTCGGATGAACGACGGTATGCAATCCGTCGGTCGCTTCCAGCGACGCCCGTCTTTAATTCGTTAGAGGCCGTCCCTGGGATCTGTTTGCGATTCTCAAAACCCTTTTTTTTTCTCTTTTTTTTCATCTTCTTTCTATTGTTTATTTCTATTTATTTCTAAATCCTTTCTCTTCTATCTTTTATCAATAGTTTTATTCTTATTATTTTAGTTCTGAATTTTAACCTTTACTTTCATGGATATGTTTTATTTTTTTTATATTAACATTATTGATTATTTTGTGAGATTATTTTTATGTTTTTGGATAATTTGGAGCTTAAGAGGAGTTTTGCCATGGGAGGCTCCATTTGGTTTACCTCTCTATCCTTTATTTATTTGCTTATTTAATGACTTATTTATTCGTTTTTTTATTGATTATTTTGTGCTCAATGTATCGTTTTATTCCGCGTTAAATAAGAATGGATAAATATTTTATAGTAAATAAATTTGGGATTTTTTATTAACTCAAGGATCCAACGTCCTAATTTCCATCCAATAAAAAAAAACATCCACGATAAAAACCAGTTTCTTTTATAATAAGTACATGTGAGGCTCAAAGTCCTCAAAATAAATGAATTCCCCGTTTTATGTATGTACTGCACTTTTACAAAGGGGAGTTGTATTCCACTCCTAGTGTTATTGTATTTATCTTTGTAGTCCTTTTTTTATTACACTTTATTTAATTATTCATTACGCTTTTGACGTGAATAAGTGCGCCTTTAATTAAATTGCATCGTGTGGAGAGGGAGCGAATTAATAAATTCAAAATCTAATCGTAAAATTAATCAAAGTAGAAATAGATGAGAAGTCCCGAACCCAGCTCTGGTCTTTGGGCTCAACGAAGCGAGAGGTCTTTCCGATCACTCATTGGAACCTCCAAGACACCTCTTGTGTCCTTTCTAAAGACTTGATCAATAAATCCTAGGCTCCAAGGGAGAGAGGTTCATCCTCCAAGACCCCTTTCGGTTGGCCCAAAATGGATGCATGCGCTGTCTTAGGCTCTCCTAGGCGAGAGGAACTTTCCCAATGTTTTATTGGGTGGCGACTCCATGAAACCTACTTGTTGTCCAAAATAGACGCACTTGTAAATACCTTTACAAGTAGCCAACGGATCCTCAATTGCCCGATCGCCCTCAAGCGGACGGTCAAAGGGGCGGCACGCGTTGTCCGGCGTGCGTCACAACAACCTTTATGACTCGTAAAGGTTGTTCACGACTCGTAAACCTGGTTCACGACTCGTGAACATTATTCACATCTCGTGAATCTCTCAATTTTCCCCCGCCGATGCGTGATCTGCTGAACCACTCTCGCATGCCGAAGCTTCACGAGTCGTGCTGCCGAATCACGTGTCGGACGCCTCATAAACAACAGAGCAATTCAACGTGAAAAATGGATTTCACCATTCTGTCACGCTCGCGACAGTATCGCGACTTCCATTTTCCCAGCCAAACACAAAAAATCCTAGACTTCTACAATCAAACCCATTTTTGACCCAAAACCAATCAAACCTCATCTTACCTTCTAATAAACCTTCCATGCATCGCATACAACTTAAATCAACAATTAACACAATCAAAATCATGCATTAACAAAATCAAGCTTCTCAAGAACACAAACCCAGAAATTATAGTAAAAGTTCATCAAACTTCAATATTTGCTCAATACTTCAACATTCATGCATTATAACTCAAATCAATTACATACCTATAACATTAGCACTATAATACGCCTCATCAAAAATCAAATTTCCAGAAATCTCATGCAAAGGCACAAATCACAATATACATCACAAGCAATCAAATTCCCAAACCTGATTTTCCTATGCTCCAAATCAATGAACACCACTCCCACTAGCCTTCTCCTTTCCCTTGGGATCATGAGGAGGCTCAACTAATCAAGAACACCTAAAATCCATCCAAACACAAAACCTAAATTAAAACACAATCTAAACAAAATCAAGAACGAGAGATGAAGAAGAAGAAGAAGAAGAAGGAGAAGAAGAAACCCACTATACTTACCAATCAAAGCTCAAGGAATGATCAATTTCCACCACAAACCACTTGGATCCAAGCTAGGGCACACAAAAGAAGAGAAAAGAAGAAGAAGAGATAAAGTGAAGGAAGAAAACGGGAAAGAGGCAGTAAGATTTACTATCCTATTTTCTCTCTCTTTTATTTATACCTTCTTTCAAACTCCGTAGCCACATGTCACCCTTTAGTTGGTGGAACTTAACCACTCATACCCAACAAACACACATGCTACTACACACAAGACTAACCCTTATAGTTCACACACTACTACCATATGCACTTGCACACACTAACACAACCCAAAACACATACACCCTACTAACATCTATGCAACCACACTCTATTAAAGCCCACAAAACATGCATTTTGCCAAAAATATCCTTAACACATGCCAAAACTCTCACACATGCACACATACACATGGCAATTATTGCTCAAACTACTAGAGGGAGAACGGGGTGTTACAACTCTCCTCTACTAACAAGAATTTCATCCTCGAAATTCTCACCTAAACTGAACAAATGCTGATACTGAATCCTCATCGTCGCCTCTGGCTCCCAAATCGCTTCCTCGACTCCGTGATGTTGCCAAAGAACCTTGACCAGAGGGACTTGGTTGCTTCTTAACTGTCTCACTTTCCAAGCTAAAATAGCCTTCGGCTCTTCATCATAGGAGTAATCCTACTGAATCCGAACATCTTGAACTGACAACACATGCGACGGATCCGATCTATACCGACGAAGCATGGAGACATGGAAAACATCATGCATCTTAGCCAACTCCATCGGTAAGGCCAACCTATAGGCTACAAGACCAACTCTCTCCAAAATCTCAAAAGGGCCAAAGAACCGACGACTAAGTTTACCTTTTTTACCAAATCGTAATACTTTCCTCCAAGGTGAAACCTTAAGGAAAACTTTGTCCCCGACCTTAAACTGAATATCCTTTCTCTTAAAATTGGCATAGGATCTCTGTCTATCCTTAGCCACCTTTAGATTCTTCTGCACAACTCTGATCTTCTCTTCAGTATCCCTAATCATCTCTGGCCCAATAAAGGAATGCTCGGTTAATTCTGTCCAACAAACCGGAGTCCTACACTGTCGACCATACAAAGCCTCAAACGATGACATCCCAATGCTCGACTGATAACTGTTGTAGTAGGCAAATTCCATAAGCCACACATACTGATCCCAACTACTAGAAAAATCCAAAGCACAAGCCCGAAGCATACCCTCTAAAATCTGGATAACTCGCTCGGACTGACCGTCTGTCTGAGGATGAAATACTGTTCTAAAATTCAACTTGGTACCCAAAGCTCTCTGCAGTTCCTTCCAGAACTTAGATGTGAACCTTGGATCCCGAACTGACACTATCGACAATAGCACTCCATGCAGTCGAACTACCTCATCCATATACACACTGGCTAACTTATCCATCGAGTAGTCCACTCTAACCGACAAAAAATGAGCTGACTTCGTAAGTTGATCCACAACAACCCAAACTGAATCATGCTTCCTCTGAGTCACTGGCAAACCCGACACAAAGTCCATGGCGATATTATCCCATTTCCACTGAGGAATGGATAAAGGAGTGAGCAATCCCGAAGGGACTTGATGCTCATCCTTTACCTGCTGACGCGTCAAACACTTTGCCACGAATTCCTCAATGGCTCTCTTCATCCCAGACCACCAGTAGAATTGCTTCATATCCTGATACATCTTCTCACTACTAGGATGCATAGTAATGACCGTAGTGTGTGCCTCACTCAAAAGCTTCTTCCTTAACTCGTCACTCTCGGGCACACACAAACGATCCCTATACATAAGCAGCCCATCCAAAATCGAAAACTCAGATTGCTTACCCTGCTGAACTTCTTGTAAAACTCGCTGCAATCTCAAATCATCCTTCTGAGTGTCCATAATCGACTGTCTCAAAGTCAGCTTCACTCTCAATTAGGCAACCAAAGCCCCATCCGAATCAAATCTCCATCGAACCGCCTTAAGAACAAAGCCGAAATTGACTTCCGACTCAAAGCATCCGCAACCACATTAGCTTTACCCGGATAGTGATCCACAATGCAGTCATAGTCCTTGAACAACTCTAACCATCAATGCTGTCTCATGTTCAACTCTTTCTGCATGAGGAGATATTTCAAACTCTTATGGTCCGTAATAATCCTACACTTCTCCCTATATAGATAATGCCGCCAAATCTTTAAAGTAAAGATCATAGCCGCTAATTCCAAATCATGCGTAGGATAGTTCTTCTCATGTGGCTTCAACTGACAAGATGCATAAGCCACTGCTTTCCCCTCTTGCATCAACACATATCCGAGTCCAATACTCGAAGCATCACTGTATAAACCCTTTACCCGAGATGGGTTGAGTCAGTACAGGAGCTTCAACTAACAAGCTCGTCAACCTCTCAAACCACAGCTGGCACTTATCCGACCATTCAAATCTGACTCCTTTCCTCAACAACTGATCATGGAGAAGCTATAACCGAAAATCCCTTTGCAAACCGACGGTAGTAGCCTGCCAAACCAAGGAAGCTTCTCACTTCAGGAACATTCCTAGGCACTTTCCAATCCATAATTGCCTCAATCTTAGCTAGATCCACTTGAATACCCTTAGCTGACGCAATGTGACCAAAGAAAGACACCTCTCCAAACCAACAGTCACACTTATTGAGCTTCACAAACAAACGGTGCTCCCTCAAAACTTGCAACACTAACCGAAGATGCTCTTCATGCTCATTCTCATCCTTCTAGTAAACCAAAATATCATCTATAAACACTACTACAAATCGATCGAGATATGATCTAAACACTCAGTTCATCAAATCCATAAAAGCCGCAGGTGCATTAGTCAAACCGAACGGTATCACAAGGAACTCATAGTGGCCATACCGCATTTGAAATGCAGTCTTAACCACATCTGCATCCTGAACTCGAAGCTAATATTAACCCGACCGAAGATCAATCTTGGAGGAGACACCCGCACCTCTAAGCTGATCAAACAAATCCTCGACTCTAGGCAAGGGATATTTGTTTTTCACTGTGACCTTGTTAATTTTCCTATACTCGATACACATCCTCAAAGTGCCATCCTTCTTGTTGATAAACAAAACTGGGGCTCCCCATAGAGATATGCTGGGTCGAATAAACCCTTATCCAATAACTCTTGTAGTTGAGTTTTAAGTTCTCTCAACTCTACAGTAGCCATTCGATAAGGTGTTTTCGAAATGGGCAAAGTACCCGGTAAAATCTCTATGGACAACTCCACTTCTCTCTCGGGAGGCAATCCAGGCAACTCACTCGAAAACACATCTCCAAACTCCCTAACAACTGGGATATCTTGAATCTCAACCTGATCACGCTTAGAGTTCAATACAACTGCTAAAAATGCCTCATATCCTTTCCTCATAAACCTCTTAGCTTGCATGGCGAAAATCACATTACTCAAAGAACTTGAACCCAAACCTTTAACCACTACAGAAGACTGATCTCTATCTCTCAACACAACCACCTTTCTATTACAATCGACTACAGCCCGGTGCTTACTAAGCCAATCCATACCCAATATCAAATCCAACTCTCGGAATGGCAACTCAATCAAATCTGCATAAAACTCAACACCCTGAACCAAAAGAGGATAATTCCTATTCACTTTACTCACATTGACACTATGTCCTAAAGGACTGGTCACACAAACTCATAATCTAACTGATCAACATCATGCAACTTATCAAACAATTTACTCATGCCCAAATATGAGTATTTGGAACCAGGGTCAATTAGAGCATATAACTCAGTGTCAAAGAGTATGAACTTACCAGCAATCACATCCGGGGCATCTTGCTCATCCCGAGCTCTCATGCCATACGCTCTAGCTGGAACCGTCAAGGGATGATCAATAGACTCTGATGGAGCTCCCTCTCTATGCCGACCACCTCGACCTCTACCTCAGCCTCTACCACGATTGGCTTATGGAGCATTAGATACAACTCTGCTAGCCTCACGCTGATCGCCAAAAGCCTCACTCCACTTCGGTCAATTAGCCAAGTAGTGATCAGTGCTCCCACATCGAAAACAACCACCCATGAGCCACCTACACTCACCCCGATGGCGCTTACTACAGTGAGAACACTCAGGCAATAAATCAGTCCTCAAACCAGAACCACCTCTGCTAGAATAAGAACCCAAAGCAGAACCTTGCCTTCTGCCTCTCGAAGCCGGACCTGAAGAAGACTCATCATGCGAGTTCCTTAACCTTTACCTCGAGGATGATGACGATCCTCCACGAAGGGGATTCCTTCTCTGAGCCCTCTCTCTTAAGACCGATTTAGATCTCTCAGCCCACACTGCTGCTTACACTATCTGGTAGTACCCAATACCCGGAGTACTCATCAGAGAAATAATCATTGCCCTTAGTGACTCATTCAAACCGGCCTCAAAATGCTGACACCGAAACTCTTCAGTCTGAACACCTTCAAGAGCATACTTAGAAAGACAGTTGAACTCTTTCTCAAATTCGAAAACTGACATAGCCCTCTGCTTCAAACTAAAGAACTGTGCCCACTTAGCATCCTTATACTCACTAGTCACATACTTATTGGTGAACTCCCTCTCAAAGAACTCCCATGTGACCGGGTCAGGCAACTAGGGATGCCTATGGACCAACTTCCACCAATCGTAGGCGAATCCCGGAAGCAATGCCACAACACTCTCTACTTGCCTATCTGGAGGACACCTAGTCTCCTCAAACACTCGTTCCACTTTCTCAATCCATTTCTCAGCAAGCTCAAACTCATCTAGACTGGTCGCATAAAAATCCTCTGTACTAGCTCTCCTCATACTCTCTAAAGTGGCTATCGGAGCGGTCACCCTATCCAAGACTCGAGCCATGTCCTGAGAAATCTTCAACATTGCCTCGAAGGGCATGGCTGTGACCTCAGGCTGAACCCTAGGTGTTTGAACGAGAATAGACACTGAAAGATCTACAGCTTGGTGTAGACACCGGGTCCTGAGACAGCCCAGATAAGAGTTACCCAATGATGATAAGATGTCTGTTCACAGGCAAAAAGGTTAAAAGTGATGATTTCCTGGTCAAATTTGCAATTTAGAGTAAAAAATAAAAATAATAAAAAATATTTTGAAAATTAAATTAGAAAAATGTGGTTTAGAAATTATAGTATTTTTTAGTTAAATTTAAAAAAAAAAATCCACGAATGCCGACGTGCGGTAGAGCACAAGCGCGCGGGGCGCCAGCAAACTTCCGCTCGCTGCTCCGCCCGCTGGGCACGCAACCGATGCCCGTCGCGCGCTCCGACGGGCGTCGTTCGCCCCTGTTTCGCCGCAAAATGCCCAATTTCGCCGAAAATACATTTTTTGGCCTCTTTTCATGATTTTTTTTTCCTAAAATTAATTTTTTATCCCAGTTTTTGTATTTTTATATATTTTTCAGTTTTTTAAATTAATAAATTAATTTTTTAATTTAATTTTATATAATTTAATTTATCCTTAAAATAAATGTCAAGGATTTAATTTTATCTTTTAAATTATAATTTTAATTCAAAAGGATTTGATTTTATCCTTAAATCTAATTTGAATTTGAAAATATTTGATTTTATTTTCTAAAATCAGGTTTGAATTCAAATGGATTTGATATATATCTTTAAAGGATTTGAATTTTAAAAAGGATTTTGTTTTTAAATTCAAAATTTAAAAAGGATTTTATTTTTAAATTCAAATTTTGAAAAGGATTTGATTTTTAAATTTAAATTTTAAAAAGATTTGTTTTTGAATTTTGAATTTCAAAAAGATTTAATTTTTTTTATCTTCATCCTCATTTACCTATAAATAGGAGGTTGAAGATCGAGGGAAAGAGGTCGGATTTCTTACTTTTCATTCTTGCTTTTTGAACAGAATTCTCTATAGTTTTTTATGAAATTTCTTCTTCAAAAAAATTTCTGAAATCAGTTTTCAATAAAATAATCTTTCTTGAGACAAAGAAAATAATTCTTTGTTCTTGAGTTGTTATTTTCTTTCATTCTTCATTTTTAAGCAGTTTTCTTTCTTGGAATAAAACTCTGACTTTTTCATTTTCAACTTTAATTTTTGCCGATCAAACCAAGGAAATCAATCATATTTTCCCTTCATCGAGCACGAATTCTGAGGGTAAATATTCTGGGTCCAATCCTACTTTTCTTTTATTTTCTAATTTTATTTATTCACAATTATTTCATCAACATATAAATATTTATATCTATTGCTTATTTATTTTATTTCTAATATTTCCTTTTATTTTGATTATTTTATTTCATTATCCCACTCACATGTTTGTGGGGCACTGAGAAGGGGAGCCCGCTAGGATAATTCGGGGACACCAATTTGGTTCATTTTCTTTACCCTATCTCTTTTTAGTTTATCTTCATTTCCAATTTATTGTAAATATTATTTTAATCCCTCTAATATAAAAATGGTTAAATGTTTTTTATTAATTAAATTGGGATCTTTTGTAAATTGAGGACCAATGTCCTATTTTTTCAGCAAATAAAATCAACACTTCAAAAAATTGTTTTACAATAAATATATATGCGAGGACCAATGTCCTCACCCTTAATATATATCCCGTTTTATGCATGCTTTGTATTTTATTTACAATGGGGGTTGTATTCCGCCCTTAGTTTTGTTGTAATTTATCTTTAGATGCTTTATTTTAATGCTGCTTTTATTTATTGTTTCCCTTGGATGGATAATTTGTGCTTTAATTTAATTGCACCGAATTGAATGAGAAATGGGATGAAATGATAAATTCAAAACTCAATTATAAACTTAATCATGGTATGAATAAATGGGAAGTGCCGAACCTTCTCTGGTCTTTCGGCTCAACGAGGCGAGAGGGCCATCTTAATATTCTATTGGGATAGAGCCTCCAAGACACCTCTTGTGTCCCGTAAAAGGCTTAAAATTGCACAGTCCTAGGCACCACGAGGCGAGAGGGCCATCTCAATACTCTATTGGGGTGGATGCCTCCAAGACACCTCTGGTTTGCCCAAGTGTGATGCTAGAGGACCATCCTATCATTAGGGTGGAAGCCTCTAAGACACCTCCGGCTTGCCTATAATGGACATAGCAGTGTTGTCTTAGGCTTACTGAGTCTAAACGACCTTTCCCAATGTTCTATTAGGTGGCGACTCCATGAAATCTCCTTGTTGCCCAAAATGGATGCACTTGTAATTTCTTACAAGTTTTCATGAACCTCCTCCCGAAAGCCCCAGAATAGGGCAGTTCGAGGCGCCACGGGGTTTGGCTCGCGTCACAGTGGCGACTCCACTGGGGACAATACTCGAGACTTCGCTTCGAAGGTGCCTTCGTTAAAGTTTACAATTGAGTTTTAATTTAAAAATTTCATCCTTTTTTCTAAACTGCATTGCATCTCATTAGAGCCTTAGATCTATGCTAGTTTGGTCCCTCTTTTAGCCCCGGTGCGTTCCCAAAGCACGACTCTACGTTCACTCAATGTAGGGAAGTGTTAAGGATAATCACCAGCCCAAGCCTCGTACCATCATGGTATATTAAATAGAGACCCGACCGGTCGTTACGCTCATGATGAGCTAGACCCATTGGTAGGGACCATACTTGGGTAGCCCTAAAGTGACATCACCTTGACTAAAGCTCATGTAATGGAAATAGTTACTTCCCCTAAGTGGTATGAACCTTAATACTATGCTTGCTGTATGGATCATCATGTATTGGAAAAACCCCCCGATAGGCCCATATCAACTTATTCGGACTGCCTAAATACATAATGATCATAACCCTTACGCCTGTGCATTAGTTAGGAGAGGTTATGCTGCCGGTTTTCCACCGTGCACCATATGTGTCCATTGGGCCCCCTTGTTGACCCATGGGCCAATCCCACCTAGGAAAGAGATTATAACCTCGTGTCCGGGAGTAATATGGTTAGAAGGACCTATGTCCTTGCATGTGAATTGTGGATGTTGCATAGCACGATCATGTATTATATGTCATTCATACATCATCCTAATGGGTATATTTTGCAGCCATCATAGATCTGCCCAGGTGGTCCAAAGGTTCTAACAGGCGACTAATCAGTGAACTTCTTTTCCTTGTCTTTACAAAGAGAACAGGTCAGTATATGTGGGATCAGAATTAACCTCAGAAAGCAGTGAGTCATTCGCCTTCGCAGAGGTAATGTAGAAAACCCATCAAGAAGAGCCGACGTAGCTCATACACTCATTATGTCATGGCCGGACTTATACCCTAAAAGAATTAACTTGAATTGGCATGTGTGTGTGAATTGAATGTGAGGTTTGGACTAAATGGAAATGAAGGCAGGACTTGATTGAAAGTTGAGTGGATAGTTTAGTGGCTAATTGGTATACTTATGAGATTAAGTTAGGAATGGTTTAAGGGCTGATTAGTTCACTTAATGATGGATTAATTATGAATAAAATAAGGTAAGAAATCAGTTAATGGGAGGCAGAAATTGAAGTGAAATCCGTGTGGCTCCTTGTGAGTGTGCCACCTCCATCTTTTGCATGCAAGTGACCTTGAGGTTGAGAAATGACCCATTTGTGAGGATTGAGTAATTTTTTGTGTTTTCTACCTCCTCTTGTCGTGTGAGTAGTTCCTTTTGTCTCTAAATCAATTGCATAATTGTTAAGAAGTTCAAGTTGTTAAGTTGCTCAAGAGTTAAGTTGTTGGACTTAGGAGGTAAGTGATTATGAATGCTTATTCTCATCTTCTACTCTTCTTCTTGGTTTTGATTTGGTATTGGAATGAGAATTGGTGGATTGTGTTCAATTCTGGAATTGAACTGGTTTTGCTAGCTGAAGAAGTGAAGAAAGATAAAGGGAAAGCTGTAATCAGAGAACCAAGCATTCGTCGAGATTAGGAGCTAAGGCAACAAGGTTTGGGAACAAATCCTAGTTGTAAATTGTGAAAATTGTATTGCTTGAATATGAATTTGGTATGAATCATGTGTATATGGGAAGTAATGGCCTTGAGCCTGAAATTGTATGGCTAGGTTTAATATTGGATGTGGAGATGTGCTTTGTGAAAATATTGTTTGAGACTATGTATGCTATGTGTATAATGAATATGATTATGATTTATGCTATGTGTGAATGTCAATGTCAAGATGGAAATCAGGTATGTGCCAATTGGGTATGTGGTTGTTGAATTGGGTTAATTTGTTGAAAAGGAAAATGGGTTGGAAGTCCTTGAAAGGAAATGGGAATTGAATGGGAAATTGGAGAAATCTTGCATGGGTCACGGTGACAATCAAATTGATTGTGACCATGAGGTATGTTGGAGTTCTATTCTGCCTAGCTGAATTGGGTATGTCACGGTGACAATCAAATTGATTATGACCGTGAGGTACCCAAGGAAGCATTCTGCCCTACAAAATCCGATATGTCACGGTGACAATCAAATTGATTGTGACCGTGACATACCCTCAAGTAGCATTCTGCCGAGAATTGGGAACATGTCATGGTGGCAATCAAATTGATTGTGACCGTGACCTGTCCTTAGTTTGCATTCTGTTTTGGACTTCAACATGTCATGGGGACAATCAAATTGATTGTGATCGTGACCTACCCTATTTTGGCAATTTAATCCTAATGTGTTTGGCCTTTCAAATGGCAAGGCTTTAAGCTGAAATGAAGGACATTATGAGTAAGTATTATGTGTGTATTAAGTAATGTACATTTGCATACTACATGATTATTAAATGCAAGCAAATATGTGATCATTGACTATATAGAATGAGTTTGGAAACACAATGAGTATGCAAGTGAAATGAATAGCTATGTGCTAATGCGAATGTGTAAAATGAATGTGATGTTGGTTAACGTCATACGTGATATGAAAAGTGATCAATGTGAAATGAATAATATGATTAACAACTTAAGCCTACGAGTCAAGTAGTGGATAGTTAGGCATGCCTATAGGGTCAAGTGCTACAGCCCCATGCATTTAATGTGTCTGATTCCATGGGAATCACAATGCGAAAATAATGCGAATAATCCTTACTGGATTTTATTATAAGTGGATTGATACTAAGTACCTGAGGGTACCAATGCGTAAATGTAATCTCGATGAGATTCTAGTACCTGAGTGGTACCAATGCGATACCCATTATCCGCGTCTTTGGATTGCAGGCTAACCAACTAATTAATAAGTGGAAATGAATGTGATACAATATAGTATGTGATGTGAATACGTTAATATGTGAATGTTGCTTTATGATTGAATATAGTATTAAACCATGTTATGCATGGAATGAAATTTGATGAAGTGATTCTTAATTAAGCATGATTGTTAACATGCAATGTGTGATAAATTAGTTGTTATATGTGTTCCCCACTAAGCGTTATCGCTTAGCAGGGGTTTACTCTAATCCGTGCAGGTACGAACAAGAGGTGATCGGAGGACGCACCCGCATATCAATGGTCAACAATAGGAAGTGGATAGTGTAGGTTTTAGGGTTTCTTACTTGGGAATTTTATTTAAGCCTTTTGTATATTATTATGTGTATCAGATATGTAAAGGCATGTAATAATGAGATAACTAAGAATGGTAACGAAACAATGGTATAAGTATTTATGATGTATGATTAGATGTGATGGAAACTTTTTGTTTTAGGTTTCATAAGGTTATGTGTGTGTTCTGTATGTGTGTGTACGGCCTTTTCTAACTAAGATTAGCTAATCTAGTCTGACGTGGGAAAAAGGGCGTCACACATTATCGATGAAATGGATAGGAAGGCACGGGAAATAGAGAGGAAACTCGAAGAGTTTGAAGTTAGGATGAAAACTATGAAGTAAAATTTTTATGCCAAAATGATGCCATCCACCAAGGAACAACACACTGTTTTTACCATGCCACGGGACGAACACGGCCCGGGCATGATAATCTAGTCTAGAGGGAAGATGCCTTTTACTCCGCCGTCGGGGCGAAAAATCAAGGGACATGCTTTTAATGATGAGTTCAGGATAATGACAAGTGGCCCGAAGAGAAGAGTAGATGTTCTCGAGGAAGAAATCCTGCGGTCTAAGCGTGCTACTACCCAAGCCACCTATAAAAGATTCACGTTTAGTTCCATGGATTTGTGGGAGGAAAATGGCTTACGTGGATGTGATAGTTGCATTGGCAGGCGGGAAGTGGAAAAAGTGTCGATGGCCGGAATAAGCTGGAAATATCGCTTTAGTATAGATGAATCTTTCCCTCAGATATTAGAGAAGAACCCACCAAGGTGGTCGGCTAAGCTAACTGTGGGTCGTCGGCTAATGAGTCACCGTTATCATGCCAAACACCTGGTTGATGTTTGCCAAGCTCCTAGGGGGCAAATTTGGGATCTTAAAGGTGGAAGTGAGGGAAACTCGAACCATGGCGACAGTAGTAGAATAAGTTTCGGGGACAGAAAGGTTCCAGCTAAAAGCGCAACCCAAAGTGACTGTACTACTTAGGGAAGCATCTATCTGAACAGTTTGCTTATTTTGTCAAGCAGGGAAAGTTGCGATCGAAGCCAGCTAAGCTTGCCTGGAGTCGAGGATGTCCAGGTCATCGAGCTGATCAGTATTGCGTCTATCATCAGCAGACTGGGCATGACACTGAGGAACGCCGAACTTTGAAGAAGCGAGTTCAAGGCCTCATTAACAAGGAGCTAAAAAGGGGGACAGAAGGGCCCGAAGGACAGACCGTTGGCAAGAGCATATGCGTCGGCAAAGAGTAGGAAGAGATGATAGTGTCAATTTTTTTCCTTTTAAAATCCGAACTTTTTCAATAATGCCAATGGCATTCTTAGTTTTATTAATAAAGTAAACAATTTCCCTTACTTGTGTGATGTTTCTGATGATTTCATTATGCATGATCATGATCATAATATATTTGACATTAACTCAATGGATGCTACTCCATTTAATCTTGGAATTTTGGAAAATTTGAAAGAAATGTTGATGGCATCTGACATAACTCCTGAATAGCGAGGAAATCTTCTACGGGAGCTGCACCGTATTCCTTAGTATATGGGACGAAAGCAGTATTACCAATCAAGATAGAGCTCAAATCATTGAAGGTAGTCATGGAAGCTCAGATTCCAGAAGCTGAGTAGGCACAACAGCAGCTACAGTATCTGAACACGTTGGACGAAAGCAGAATGAGATCTTACTATCGTGATCAGGTCTATCAGAAAAGGCTTGCCAGGTCATTCAGAAAGAAGGTCAAGAAACACCCATTAAAGGAAGGGGACTTGGTATTCAAGCAGATGAGACCGGGTATGCCCGACGTCAGAGGGAAATTCAGACCGACATGGGAAGGGCCTTTTATCCTCAAGAAGCTGTGGTCAAAAGAAGCAACGATTCTTTCAGATAGCGATGGCAATGGCTTCAACGAACCGATCAACATCAATAGACTGAAGAGGTTCCATGGCAAAAGGCAAAAAAATCAAAAGAAGAGAATAAAAGCCTCGCAGGTCGAAAACCAAAAAAAGGCGGCCTTACTAAAATTGGGCACCTCGTCAGGGTGAAAACCAAAAAAGGCATCATGGCAAAAATTAGACGCTTGAGTGAAAATGTCCAATCAAGAAAACCCGAGAGAGCTGATTGGTAACAGGAGTTGATGCTATCAATATTTGGCTCCTTGAATGAATGTAGTTTTACATTTTTTAATTAATGTTAAATGACGATCATGTATATTGAATTCCTACTGAAATGTACACAATTTTGTGAAATGAAATAAAACTAAATTTATTCATTTATATTGTTGTCTAGTTCTGTTTTAAAAAAGAAACATATTGCTCAACATGCATACAAATCTGAACTAGGCCCTACTACTACTCTCGCTGGACAGATGTATAAGTCGTCGTGTCCTGTTATCAACAGCAGGGCTGAGTACCCATATCTTGTAAGCATTAGTGGGAGTGAAAGAACAACCCTCGATGGATGGTATAATAATCTTCACCGGTTGCTTGCCTAGAGGCCATGATGTATGGAGGTAAAAGCCAAAGCTAAGGGTCCATCTTGGAAAGATAGGAATGCCTCACCATATCGTTAATCCCTCTAAATTATCAAGTATAATGGGTGGGAATGTAAAAGTGTAACACCCCGTTATCCCCATTGGAAGGATACCGGAATGTCACGCGAACAAACATATTAACAAATCCAAAGCATTCTAATAAATAAAATAAGAGATGAAATATAAAGAAACTTTTTAATCATACTATATTAAAAACCTTTAACATATATATATCAATATCGTTTTACAAAAAGAGGCTCGTAAGCAAATACATATACAAAAATAATTGTTCCTTTACAAAGATTCATTTTGCTACTAACAAGCCATGTACAAAATAACAGCGGAAGACTCAAAAATAACTTCATCCAAAAAGACTTCTAGTGGCCGACCTGCAGATATCTGACTCCAAATCGAACTCGCCACCTGCACGGGAAAAGAGCTCGTGCTAAGCGATAACGCTTAGTGGGGAGGAACAAAACAAACTAACAATATACATATACAATATTTACAACAATAATATATAATCTCACTGCAACATAAACGTGCAATAGAATTATGATTCAAAATCAAAGGCATCAAAGTTACATATAAAAATATTCCATGTTCTTTACTTGGCATGCATAAATATACATTACAAGCAATTAACTACTCAATTCATATTTAGGATCAACGTAATTCTCACCATTCTAAGTACACAGATACTAGGTGCATATCATAAAGTTATGCTAGAATTCATGTGCATCATATACTTGTAATCGTGTCAATATGCATCTCAACATGTGCCACACAATTTAACATATAGCCTGATTAGTCTGAAAAACCATTTAGAAGTGGATGCAGTCCATTGGATACTGATAGAACACAGTATCCCAAGCATATAGAGACATAAGTCTCAAACATGTGATTTTTCATATAGAGACCGAAGTCTCGCATTTATTTTCCATATAGACCCAAACGGGGTCGAAACAAGGATCCAAACGGAACCCGCATATAATGTTTTATCATATAGCAGCTGGACACACACCCTGACCTAAGTAAGCGCTTACTTATCCACTACTATGACTATTCAGGCTTAAAACCACAACTCCAAAATTCATGTATCAATATGATATTAAGAAAATTAAATACGAATTTATAATCCATGTATACTTGTATATTGATCAAATTCAGAAACATATGAATATATAAATATCAAAAACAGGAGATAATAAGAACATATAATTCACATTGAAATAATCCATGTTCATATAAATTATAAATATTTAAATCATGTATATTAATTACTAATCAAGAACACAAATCTCATAATTAATCAATTATTAAATTAAAGAACAGATTTGAACTTGATCTAGATTCAAACAGTGGAAAACCCCATGTACAGAAGCTTAAAAACTTTGCTTTTGGAAAACAGGCAGCAGGGAGGGAAGGCTAGTCACGAGTCACCCAGGCAGTGGTGCCTCGTGACGCTGGCTTTACGCGAACGCCACACAAAAATGGAGGCAGTCACGAGTCGTGACCCTCTGTCACGCCACGTGACGCCAGAGAGGAGAGGGAAGGTCACGAGACAAAATCTCGTGACACGCATGGAAGGCAAGGTCGTGAGGCGTGATGCTCCATCACGTCTCGTGACTTCCCAGGGAAGGAGATCACGGCGTGATGCTCCATTACGTCACGTGACTTCCCAGAGAAGGAGGTCACGGCGTGATGCTCCATCACGTCACGTGAACTTATTCACACAAACTGCTCCTCCTTCTCAAAATCTCAGAATTTCAGAAAACGTAAAACCAGAAGATCGTGAAAACAGAGTATATTTGAAACTCAAAACCCCAATTTGTTTAAAACCATTTTTCATGCAATAAATATTCGAATACGTACCTTCAAGTCTCCAGAGCACATTTACAGCAATTTTAATATAAATTATACCATTTAACAATTAAAACAGAAGCAATGCCAGAACATCAACTTCCCAGGAATCCACATTCAAACTCATGCATATTCATCCCATTAACATACACAAAGTTATTCTTCTCTACAGAAATCATATATACTCATTACACTTCTTATGCATTTTGATATTCAAACACACATAAAAATAATGTTCATATCAGTACAGCAAACAGGATCCAAACATGAGAAAGGACAGACACTCCCAAACCTAATTATGAAGTTCCAACTTCCACTGTAACCTTCAATCCACAATCTTATCTTTTCCCTTCTCTTTCCGCTTATCTTCAGATGCTTACAAATAGACAAAACCACATTCTATTAACCCATGAACATAACTTAAAACTCAACCAAACCCGTAGAAGAAGAAGAGAGGAGATACCCAAAGAACTTACAGCCACTTACCTTGAAAGCTTTTCAATGCTCAAAACCCTAGCTCATAACAGATGAAAACACATGCAAATGGGAAAAAAAGAACAGAGAAAGAAGAGAAATGGAGTGGTTAACGTGAGAGAGAGAGCAAGAGAGAGAACTTTTCGTTTCCGGGAAGCTAAAATTCTCAGACATCTCTTTTCTCTCACCCACATGCAGACACTCACATCTCCACTTGGCACACATGCACGGTTCTCTTAATCCCAATTACAAACAGCTCCTCACAATCTTCTCACAGGTCCTTAACAAATTCTTTTTACTCACTAAAATAAAATCAACAAATAATACTTTTAATTCCTTGCAATTTAATCCTCTTTCCTCATGCAAATTACCCACTTGCCCTTAATTGTCCAATTAAAATCGCTAATTCTAATTAGGCCACTTATGGGGTGTGACAAAAAGGCAGCCTCAGGAAACCCTAAAGAACCCGATCCTTGTCCACTACCTCACCCAATTTAGCAACACATTTATTAAGGGAGGCCATGGAATGTAATCAATGCCTAAGGAGAAAATGCCTTAGAGAATAACTATTGATTACCCTAGAAAGGGGCTGTGATAGTGGCTTCGACTTTTCTTGCAGCCATACCTGAAAGGCAGGAGAGTCTCGAGAGAAAAAAGAAAAAAAAAAGAGGTCGTTAGAGATGAAAACCGTGACTGGCTCTCTAAGCAAAAGTTAGGCCAAAGGGCAGGATAAAAACCTGGAAACAGGCAGTCTGTCCTATAAAAAAAATTAGTAAAAGCCGCTGGAATGGTTTGGGTCCATTCTAGGCAAAAATTAGGCACTAGGTTATGTGAAAATCCCCAAAGGGACGCATTTCCTGCTAAGAAAAGATAGTGTGAAATCCACAAGGGACGCACTACCTTTTAAACAATGACTTTTGAAGCCTGGAGCGAAAAGGCAGCATTACTCTGAATAACTTCCCTTTAGGCAGGTAGTGCATAATGCAGATCAGGATTCAGAGTCCTGGAGGTAAGATGCTCATTGGCCGGGGGGCAAATATGCGCACAAGTCAGTTCTCTTTAAAAATATTATGGGTCAGAGTTCGTAAAGCCAAGACAACGCTTTTCTAGATCCTTAGGAGCATCAGACAATGTGAGCAGCCAAGCAGTATCCTTAACGAATCCCTTAACCACCTGGGATATGGTCTATTCATTTTTGCATATCACATGCATGTCATGTGCATTCAGTCTTTGACACGTATAGATATGCACACACAGTTCTTGTACATTAATCCTTTGCTCGTGTTTCGTGTATATAGCTTTATGCATATATTTCCCACACATAGTTCCATACGCACACACAATCTTTTATATATGTTGTTGTGTACATGACTTAGAGGGAAAGGTCCGTATAGACCTCACGAGCAAGGATGGGTGCAGCTCAACATTATCGACCACTGTATCCAGCATAAAATCAGGTGTATACGTACAGAGGTGGAATGCCCAGAAGAACAAGCCTATTCGGGCACATCATGCCAAGGGCAATTTGGAATCACACAAATCTACAAAAAAGAAGATCTTTTGAGAAGCCCACACATACTTTGGTTGAAGACAATTAGATGCAAAAGTGGGCCGAGGTATAGTTTCAGCTCTACATTAGCGCTCATCCGTGCCAAACAGTCAGATCAAGATAAAGTCCTCACGAGAATAGAATCTCGCGGACTCACTCCCAAGAAGACATTGAAAAGAGCAAGCCTGCTCATGCACGCCATGCCAGGAGCCACTAGGTAAGTTTCTCTATCATAAGATATATGCTTGCACACATCACACAATAGGTGTACAAAATCCAAATTCAAATGTACAAAGAATACAAATTCTCAACAACAAAAACAAAAAAACACAAAACAAAAAGAAGAAGATATTTTCAAGGCCTTAGAAATCCAATGTACTGTAAAAATTCAAATACATCCAAAATGTAAGAATCCCAAAAACTTACAAATAAAGGAACAAAAACAAACAAAAACAAAAACAAAAACAAAAAAACAAAAACAAGGATCATTTTAAGACACGCCAAAGACATTGAAACCTATCCGCCTGCTGGCAAGCAACCAAAACCTCCAATCTAAATTTCCTCTGAGGAGGCTCAAATATAATTTCCTCTCTGGAGGCTCAAATATAATTTCCTTTGACGAGGCTCAAATATAATTTCCTCTGAGGAGGCTCAAATATAATTTTCCTCTGAGGAGGCTCAAATCCAATTTCCTCTCTGGAGGCTCAAGTATAATTTTCCTCTGAGGAGGCTCAAACCTATTTTCCTCTCTGGAGGCTTGAAATCAAAGTCTCTCAGTGAGCATCAAAGACTCTTAATGAGCATTTAAGCCTCTCAGTGAGCATAGATTTTTAAAGTCTCCCTGCGAGCACAGAGCCCTCTCGAGAGATATGCAGGTCTTTTCAACAAGGAGGTTCTGATTGGAGATGATAGAGGAAAATGTATCTAGCATGTCACAGTCAATAAGGGATCTCTAAGAGGATGATACCTGAACTTTGTAAGAAGATGATGTCTGCACTTTAGACGCCTGGAAAATGACTTGAGGCAATCAAGGGGACGACGTTCATATTCCACAAATCCTTCTCTAGGGGAACAACCAACCGTCTTTCAGGGGGCACCCGTTTGATATCGACCCCAACATGTATGCACTGCCACATGTAAGCATCTCTTTTATATACCTTGCACATTTGCTTTTCACTTTTTTGTAGAAAAAAGAATAAGAAGAGGCTCAGGATAAGCGCCAGCAAAGAAAACGACGAACAAGTCACCATACCGACCTAAGAATGGCCAACAGTCAGGCTTTGGGTTAACCGGATGGTGGTTAACAAATTAGACACTATATCATAGTCGTTAGCAGATATTGTACTAGCCGGATGGTAGTTAATAGATCAGACATTGTACTAGCTGGATGGGGGTTAGCAGATCAGAATATTATACTAGCCGGATGTGTGTTAGCAGATAAGACATTGTACTAGCCGGATGGAGGTTAGCAGATCAAATATTGTACTGACTGGATGGAGGTTACAAGATAAGATATTGTTCTGACGAGATGGTGGTTAGGAGATTAGATATTATACTGACCGGATGGTGGTTAGCAGATCAGATATTATACTGACTGAATGGTGGTTAGCAGATATTACACTGACCGAATAATGGTTAGCGAATAGGATGTTACACGGATCGGTTGGAGGTTACCAAGGTTATGCTGTGCAAGCCCAGAAGCGGCTACCAAGACAGAACATTCAATCACATGCGATAGAACAGATTGCAACGGGATTGTAGTTGGAGCACACTACATCTCACAAACACTGTACGAGCCGAGATGAGGCATGCAGAGCACATGCGGTAGAACAGATCACAACCGGGATTGTAGTTAGAGAACACTACATCTCACAGACACTGCGCAAGCTAAGACGAAGCAGCAGAGCACATGAGGTAGAACAGATCGCAACTGGGATTGTAGTTAGAGAACACTACATCTCACAGACATTGTACGAGCCAAGACGAGGCCAGCTGTGACGCGCGCCGGATCCCGAGCGCCGCCCTTTCGGACCGCCCGCACGTGGGCGATCGGGGCATTTGCGGGTCCGTTGGCATCTTGCGATAAATCGCAAGTGCGTCTATGTTGGGCAACAAGGAGGTATCATGGAGTCGCCACCCAATAAAACATTGGGAAAGTTACTCTCGCCTCGGAGAGCCTAAGACTGCGCTTGGTATCCATTTTGGGCCAGCCAGAGGGGTCTTGGAAGGTAAACCTCTCGCCCTAAGGAGCCTAGGATTAGCGCTAAAGTCTCGTGGCACAAAAAGGTGTCTTGGAGGGTAGACCTCTAGCCTTTTTGAGCCCAAAGACCAGAGCTGGGTCCGGGATTTCTCATCTATTTCTACCTCGATTATTTTATGATCAAATTTTAATACCATTGATTCGCTCTCTCTCCACACGATGCAATTAATTGAAAGGCGCATTTATTCACATTTTGAAAGCGGTAAATGAGCAAAATAAATATCGAAAGCGATAAATTACAATAATACAAGGAGCAGAATACAACTCCCTCTTGTAAATGTGCGAAGCATACATAAAACGGGTTATTCATTTAATAGTGAGAACATTGGTCCTCGCATGCATATTTATTATGAAACAATTTTGATGTGATGATTTATTTGGGTATGAAAAACTAGGACATTGGTCCCATTTTTATTTAGAAAAAAATGTCAAGTTAATTAATAAAAATGTTTTTGTGATTTTCTTTTTAGCGAGCCTAAATAAAGAATTTTACAAGAAAGTTATATGGCAAAATTAAATAAAATATTACAAACCAAATGAGCCTTTTTGGACCTCCCGATGTGCTCGCAAAAACGCCCAAGCGAAAAAATGAGTTTAGACATAAAAACAAAATACAATTAAAACAATGTTAGTGATTCAATCAATTAAATCAATTAAACATACAAAATAATGAATAACAAATAAAATAAGGTGATAAAAAATGATAATGGAATCAAAAATATTAACAAACCAAAATAAAATGAGAAACATGGATTATATATAATAAATGATTAAATGATGTGATGAAAATAAAATAAAACATGTTAATTAATTAGTATATGAAAATATACACATTATGAAAATAATGATGATATGTGAAAAATAATGAATGAATAAATAAACAAATGACAATAAAATCAGGTAAACAAAGGAATGATGAAAATAATAATGATATATAACAAGGTTAATTGATGTGTTCATAGTTAATACAAACTATTTACATGGCAAAAAGATTAGTTTAAATTAATTAATTATTCGCATATTAAAAATAATGAGGAATCAAAATAAATTGTTTACATGTTAGGAATTAAAAAAACAATATTCACATGAATAAAAATCAAATCATATATAAACAATTAAATGGAACAAATATAAAATCAATACAACAAATGAATAGATGAAAACAATAAATAAATCAATAAAAATAATGAAATGGATATGAATAAATAAAATAAAAATAAAATAAAATAGAAATGGAGCCAAGAATATTTACCCTCAGAATATTGAATTTGATGAAGGAAAAGTGATGATTTTCCGGAAGATTTCTTGAAAGAATAAAATTAGCAATAAAATTAATTCTCTTTGTTTATGGAGAAAAACAAAGGAATTGATTTGTATGCTTAAGATTAAAAAGAAATTGATGTCAAAATGATGATTAATTTCTTGTGTTTATGAAGAGAAAACCAAGAAATTAATTGGAATAATTAACAATTGAAAATTGATCTTTCAATTTCAATTAAACCTTATTAATTAAAAAAGAAAAATGAAATTTTGAAGAGAAAATAGAAGATGATGAATTCTGGAAATTCTGATCTCAAAAAGTAGGGGAGGCTCCCCTTTAATTTTTCATCCTAAACTATTTTAAAGAATAGAAAATGATGCCCTAATTTAATTAAGGAAAACAAACCTAATTTTATTCAAATTCCTCTATTTTTGGGGATAAAATCAAGTTTTATTAATTAATAATCTATAAAAAATATTTTGGAATTTTATTTGAAGTCAAAAACCCTTAATTTTGGGATAAAAACGGATTTTTGGGTGAAAAAATCGGAAAAAAGGCTGAAAAAGGGGAAATAGGGCATCAGACCCTGTACCGACGGCCGGAAGCCCGTCGCCAGAGGGACGCCGCCCGTCGCTATAGAGCGACGGGCACTCATGCGGCGACCAGGCGAGAGCCGTGCGCAGCGCTCGGGCGGGAATCGCGCGCAGAGGCGCGCGGTGCGGCGCGCAGCGCGCAACGCTGCGCGTCGCTCTTTAGCGACGCGCGCCATTGGCGACGCCGCGCGTCGCCAAATCCCGCCCAGCGCGCTGGGCGCCTGGGCGTCGGCGTGCTGGGCGCCTGGCGCCCGCGAGCTGGGCGCCAGCGCATGCGAGCTGGGCGCCAGCGCGCCTGCGCGCTGCCGCGCCCGACACTCGCGGTCCGAAAATTTTTTCTATTTTTTTTTTTATTATTTTTTTTTTATTTTTTTTCTATTTTAAATTAACTAAAAACACCATAATTTTAAGCCCCCATTTTTTAAAATTAATTTTTTAAATATTTTTTTATTATTTTTTAGTTTTTCACTCTAAAATGCAAATTTGACGAGAAAACCATCACTTTTAACCTTTTAAGCCTGTGAAGGCAATTATCATCATTGGGTAACTTCGATCTAGGCTTACTCAGGACCCGGTGTCTACAGTTGCCCCCAGTTTAGGGGAATCTAGTACACTAGTGTCTAGGTGAGCCTAAACTCAAAGAAGAAAAGGCAAGAGACGCGTACCTGAGGCGTCGATCTTCCTGCTTGATGGAATTGTAATGATAGCTGTTGCTGTCTTTTGGTTGTAGCTGGTAATGCTGTGGTCGTGCTAACCTCTTGTGGGTAGTGCCGCCATCATGCTAACCTATGTGAATTGGTAGTGCCGTGGTCGTGCTAACCTCTTGTGGGTTGTGCCGCCATCGTGCTAACCGCTGTGAATAGGTAGTGCCGTGGTCGTGCCAACCTCTTGTGGGTTGTGCCGCCATCGTGCTAATCGCTGTGAATCGGTAGTGCCGTGGTCGTGCCAACCTCTTGTGGGTTGTGCCGCCATCGTGCTAACCGCTGTGAATTTGTGGTAGTGCCGTGGTCGTGCCAACCTCTTGTGGGTTGTGCCGCCATCGTGCTAACCGCTGTGAATTGGTAGTGCCGTGGTCGTGCCAACTTCTTGTGGGTTGTGCCGCCATCGTGCTAACCGCTGTGAATTTGTGGTAGTGCCGTGGTCGTGCCAACTTCTTGTGGGTTGTGCCGCCATCGTGCTAACCGCTGTGAATTTGTGGTAGTGCCGTGGTCGTGCCAACCTCTTGTGGGTTGTGCTGCCATCGTGCTAACCGCTGTGAATTTGTGGTAGTGCCGTGGTCGTGCCAACTTCTTGTGGGTTGTGCCGCCATCGTGCTAACCGCTGTGAATTTGTGGTAGTGCCGTGGTCGTGCCAACCTCTTGTGGGTTGTGCTGCCATCGTGCTAACCGCTGTGAATTTGTGGTAGTGCCGTGGTCGTGCCAACCTCTTGTGGGTTGTGCCGCCATCGTGCTAACCGCTGTGAATTTTGGAACTGTGCTCCTTTAGATGTTTGGACTGGTGTCGTCACTCGGCTTTTGTTGGTGTTCCCCGCCGATTTCTCCTGCAAGATTGTATGCATAGGAATATACAAGAAATCATGTGTGCATGATATGGAATGCAAATGCTTGCAACAATGTATAGACTGTGCCCTAGGCGGTCCATGGTTCGCTGAGGTTGTAGCCTGCCGGCTCTATAATGCCCCCTGAATCCTGAGGATCGTCGACAAGTTTTCTGAAAGAGATGTCCGGTATATATCCTTGCCCCCCTGGTCAATGATCATTTACCCGGGATTCTTTTTCATGTTCTGTATTGTATGTTACTTGATTGAAAGAAGATCATCCGAAATACCGTCGCCCTATTGCTCCAGGCATTGAACGTCATTGTTTTAAAGGTAGTGCGTCCCTTGTGGATTTTCACACTAGCTTTTCTTTGCGGGAAATGCGTCCCTTAGGGGATTTTCACACAACCCTTTGCCTAATTTTTGCCTGAAATGGATCCAACCCAATCCAGCGGCTTTTGTTCATTTTGTTTTTTTTTTTTTTTTTTTTTTTTTTTTTTTTTTTTTTAGAGCAGACTGCCTGTTTCCAGGTTTTCACCCTGCCCTTTGGCCTAACTTTTGTTTAGAGAGCCAGTTACGGTTTTCATCTCTAACGGCTTTTTTTTTTTTTTTTTTTTTTTTTTTTTTTTTTTTTTACAGCTGCAGGAAAAGTTGGAGCTACCATTAAAGCCCCTTCTTAGGGTAATCAGCAGTTATTCTCTGAGACATTTTCTCTTTAGCATCGGTTGCATTGTATGGTATATCTTGATAAATGTGTTGCTAGATTGGGTGAAGTAGCAGATAGGGATCTGGTTCTTGGAAACCATCTATTGTGCTTGATAACTTAGAGGGATTAACGATGTAGTGAGACGTTCCCTATCCTTTCGAGGTGAAGCCTTGTCTTTAGCCTTTGCTTCTCCATATTATTGGACTGGACTTCTAGAAAAACTACCATACCTCTTTTTTTTTCTTTCTGGGAGTCATTCTGTAACTTTAACCAGCGTATATATAGAAAATGGACACCTAGCCCTGCAATTGATAATAGGACTTGGCCACTAAGGCACCTGGCCGGCGAGAGCCGTAGTAAGGACTAGTTCAGATTTGTATAGACTTTAAGCAATATCTTCCTTTTTAGAACAGAACTAGGAAATAATATCAATGAATGAATTTAGTTTTATTTCATTTCACAACATTGTGCTTGTTTCAATACAATTTCAATATACGTAATCACCATTTAACACTAATTCGAAAATGTCAAACTGCATTCATTCATAGAGCCAAATCTTGATAGCATCAACTCCTGTTACCAATCAGCCCTCTCGGGTTTTCTTGATTGGATATTTTCTCTCAAGCCTCTAATTTTTGACCAGGATGCCTTTTTTCGGTTTTCACCCTGACGAGGCGCCCAATTTTAGCAAGGCCGCCTTTTTCGGTTTTCGACCCGCGGGCTTTTATTCCCTTCTTTTGATTTTTAAGTCTTTAGCCATGGACCCATTTTTGAGTCTACTAATACTGATCATCTTCACCACTTCTGTCATTGCTATCCTGGATAACCGTCTCTGAAAAACAACGGAGCCTTCTCATATCGGCTTGAACTTGCCGCATTATACTCATTTGCTGAAAGATAGAATCTCCCTCTTTTCACGGTGGCTTTTTGGCTTCCTTCCTGGATGATCTCTTGATCTATCCTTGTCTGATGTGTTTAACTGCTGATGCCATTGTTGCACTAGCTGACTTCTAAAAATTTAGGCTTCCATGGTTGTGCTTAAAGATTTGATCTCTACCACGCTCGGATATACTGCCTCTGCCCCCCTTATAAAAGGTGAATTTTTTAGAGGTTATAATGGTGATTCTCTTGCCTGGGAATGGGAAAGACAGCTTCTCTGTCCAACCTTTGTAGTTTTGGATCTACTTGGTTGAGATCTCCTTGTTAGCAGCCTCTCTTGCCCCATTAGCTTGAGGGAAACACAGAGAGGACTTGTGGTCCTTAATGTCACCTCTGGAGCAGTTTCCTAACTTTAACCATGAATTGCTCTTTCGCACTTGACCCATGTGTAGAGTAGGAGGCTGCCTTGGCATGACCCTATTCATTGGGATTGTAAGGAACACCTTTCCTGTGATGTCTTCTTCCAAGCTCGAGCAACCTGTACCTATTGCAAGTCGATACAATCTTCGTGGTCCTTTTTGGTCATCAAGAAAAAAGGCAAAATACAAGCATGTGTAAATCAACGGGATTTGAGGAGACCTTGCCTCCAAATAGCATTCGCTTACCCCCTGATCAATTCTCTCTTTTCTTCTCCCTCTCTTTTTTTTTTGTTTTTTTGTTTTTTTGTTTTTTTTTTTTTTGTTTTTTTTGTTTTTTGTTTTTTTTGTTTTTTTTGTTTTTTTTTTGTTTATATATTATTTTTTCTTTTGTTTGTTCTTCTTTTTTTTCTTTTCCTTTTTCTTTTGACGATTTTTTTTTTTTTTATATATTTTTCGCTCCCCAATAAGCTCTGCTCAAATCTTGAAGTTTTACACATGCGTGCACCTTTCATCTTAACCATTGGGGTTATTGTTGTTCCATCAAGTCGGACATTGCATTTCAGTATGAATTTTGGTCCTGTTCCTACTGACGGATCTCCACTTTCAGCCATTTCTCCCTATTTCAGCTTGAATCTTCTGAGCTTCTTGTGTCATCTGTCAATGATTAGGATATGTTTAGCATAGCATTTTCGACAGCTTCATAAGCACATCTTCATGGGTCCAGGCAAAGACTTTTTCGTATCTTGTTTTAATTCTCTCAAATTTTCTCACTCTTCAAAAGTTATGTCAGATGCCATCAAGATTTTTGAGGTTCCAAGAATAAATAGAGTAGCATCAATCGAGCCAATGTCAAATATAAATGAATTATGATCATGTGTAATGAAATCGTTAAAAACATCACACAAATGAAGGAAATTGTTTGATTCACTAATAAAACTAGAAAACGTCATTAATATTAAAAACAAGTTCAGAACTAAGAAAGAGAGTCTAAACTATCATCTTCCTCTTTCTGCCAACGCAGGTGTTGTTGCCAACGGTCTCTAATTAACTTCGGGGCCCATCCTTCCTTCCTTTGACTCCTTGTCGATGAGGCCTTGAACCCGCTCCCTCAAAGCTCGGCATTCATTAGTGTCATGTCCAGCCTGCTGATGATAGATGCAATATTGACCTACCCGATGACCTGGACGCCCTTGGCTTTTATAGGGTCTAGCTCGTTTTGATTGCAACTTCCCTTGCTTAACAAAATAGGCAAAATGCTTTGACAAAGGCTTTTCTAAGACGATGCAGTCATTTCGGGTCACCTCCCTAGCTGGCATCTTCATGTCTCCACCACTTATTCGGTTGCTATTGCACTGACTTAGGCACCCTTCAATAATTCTAGATGGCTCAAGATCTTGGACTTGCTTCCTCGGGATTTTCCAGTCATTAAATAGACCTGTGGGGTACTGATGAGAATCCATTATCCCATAACCCATAGTTGGCTTAGTTGACGTCCTCTGAGGGAAAGATCCGTCAAAACCAAAGCAATATTTCTGGGCCACTCCAACCACCGGCATTTTTTTGATCTTTTGAATGCCGACGGTATTGTCACTTCTGCATAGACCACTTTTCCTCTCTGAATTTATCGTAATCAAGGCGAGTTTCTTATTGGCAGCTTGGGCAGTAGCACATTTGGATCGCTGAATTGCCTCCTCGAGAATGTCCATTCTTTTCTTGGGGTCACCCTGTGTCGTCATCTTAAACCCCTCATTACAAACATGTCCTTTGTCTTTTTTTCTTGACTGCAGAACACAAGGCATCTTTCCTCTGAACCCGATTCTTGGCATGTATGCTATTGCAGCTAGACCCTATTTGCTCTGTGGCATGGAAAAATCAGTATGCTGTGCCTTGGTAGACGGTGTCATTGTGGTAGCCAAGTCTTCCTTTATAGTCTTCAACCTGGCTTCAAATTCTTTCAGCCTGCTCTCTAAGTCTTGTGCCCTCCTATCCATTTCATCAATAATGAGGGCATGGGTTGCACCCGGTCTTCCTGATGGGTTGGTCATGTTACTTTCTATCAAATGTTGTAAAAGATGACGACTTGTCGTTCTCTGAGCCCACGTATTCTGATCCTCAGAAAGAAAATAAATTGCTAATTAATCACCTGTCAAGACCTTTAGACCACCTGGACAAATCTATAATGGCTGCAAAAAATACCTGTTAAGATGATGCATGAATGACATGTAAGATGCATGATCGTGCTATGCAACATAGACAAACTCATGCAAGTAGATAGATCCTTCCAACCTCATATCTCTCACACACGTGGTAATGCGGTCTCTTTCCTAGGTGGGCTTGATCCATGGGTTAACGGGGAACCCAATGGACACGTATGGTGCGCGGTGAAAAACCGACAGCATAACACTCCTATACTAATGTACAAGCGGATGGATAGTGATCGTCATGTATTTAGACGTTCCACAAATTTTGACATGGCCCTACCGGGGCATGGAAGCCTTTGGCTAGGTTACCAAGCGAGACATCTGGACTCACCCAATACATGAGGGTCCATACAGCAAGCATGGAATTATGGTTCATATCACCTGTGGAAAGTAGCTATGGCCATTATATGAGCTTTGGACAAGGGAGATGTTACTTTAAGGCTACCCAAGCATGATCCCTGCCGACGGGTCTAGCTCATCACGAGCGTAACGACCGATCGGGTCACCATTTTGATATACCATTAAGGTACGTGGCTTGGGCTGGTGATTATCCTTAACACTTCCCCAAATTGAGTGAAAATGAGGAGGTGCTTCAGGAACGCACCGGGGCTAGAAGAGGGACCAAACTAGCGTATTCTAAGGCTCTAATGATATGCAAATGCAAATTTGAGAGAAGGTGAATTTATGAATTAAATTTTAATCATAAATGTTAAAAGAGGTATTTTCGAATCGAAATCTCGAACCATAAACGTCCCCAGTGGAGTCGCCACTGTGACGCGCGCCGGATCCCGAGCGCCGCCCTTTCGGACCGCCCGCACGTGGGCGATCGGGGCATTTGCGGGTCCGTTGGCATCTTGCGATAAATCGCAAGTGCGTCTATGTTGGGCAACAAGGAGGTATCATGGAGTCGCCACCCAATAAAACATTGGGAAAGTTACTCTCGCCTCGGAGAGCCTAAGACTGCGCTTGGTATCCATTTTGGGCCAGCCAGAGGGGTCTTGGAAGGTAAACCTCTCGCCCTAAGGAGCCTAGGATTAGCGCTAAAGTCTCGTGGCACAAAAAGGTGTCTTGGAGGGTAGACCTCTAGCCTTTTTGAGCCCAAAGACCAGAGCTGGGTCCGGGATTTCTCATCTATTTCTACCTCGATTATTTTATGATCAAATTTTAATACCATTGATTCGCTCTCTCTCCACACGATGCAATTAATTGAAAGGCGCATTTATTCACATTTTGAAAGCGGTAAATGAGCAAAATAAATATCGAAAGCGATAAATTACAATAATACAAGGAGCAGAATACAACTCCCTCTTGTAAATGTGCGAAGCATACATAAAACGGGTTATTCATTTAATAGTGAGAACATTGGTCCTCGCATGCATATTTATTATGAAACAATTTTGATGTGATGATTTATTTGGGTATGAAAAACTAGGACATTGGTCCCATTTTTATTTAGAAAAAAATGTCAAGTTAATTAATAAAAATGTTTTTGTGATTTTCTTTTTAGCGAGCCTAAATAAAGAATTTTACAAGAAAGTTATATGGCAAAATTAAATAAAATATTACAAACCAAATGAGCCTTTTTGGACCTCCCGATGTGCTCGCAAAAACGCCCAAGCGAAAAAATGAGTTTAGACATAAAAACAAAATACAATTAAAACAATGTTAGTGATTCAATCAATTAAATCAATTAAACATACAAAATAATGAATAACAAATAAAATAAGGTGATAAAAAAATGATAATGGAATCAAAAATATTAACAAACCAAAATAAAATGAGAAACATGGATTATATATAATAAATGATTAAATGATGTGATGAAAATAAAATAAAACATGTTAATTAATTAGTATATGAAAATATACACATTATGAAAATAATGATGATATGTGAAAAATAATGAATGAATAAATAAACAAATGACAATAAAATCATGTAAACAAAGGAATGATGAAAATAATAATGATATATAACAAGGTTAATTGATGTGTTCATAGTTAATACAAACTATTTACATGGCAAAAAGATTAGTTTAAATTAATTAATTATTCGCATATTAAAAATAATGAGGAATCAAAATAAATTGTTTACATGTTAGGAATTAAAAAAACAATATTCACATGAATAAAAATCAAATCATATATAAACAATTAAATGGAACAAATATAAAATCAATACAACAAATGAATAGATGAAAACAATAAATAAATCAATAAAAATAATGAAATGGATATGAATAAATAAAATAAAAATAAAATAAAATAGAAATGGAGCCAAGAATATTTACCCTCAGAATATTGAATTTGATGAAGGAAAAGTGATGATTTTCCGGAAGATTACTTGAAAGAATAAAATTAGCAATAAAATTAATTCTCTTTGTTTATGGAGAAAAACAAAGGAATTGATTTGTATGCTTAAGATTAAAAAGAAATTGATGTCAAAATGATGATTAATTTCTTGTGTTTATGAAGAGAAAACCAAGAAATTAATTGGAATAATTAACAATTGAAAATTGATCTTTCAATTTCAATTAAACCTTATTAATTAAAAAAGAAAAATGAAATTTTGAAGAGAAAATAGAAGATGATGAATTCTGGAAATTCTGATTTCAAAAAGTAGGGGAGGCTCCCCTTTAATTTTTCATCCTAAACTATTTTAAAGAATAGAAAATGATGCCCTAATTTAATTAAGGAAAACAAACCTAATTTTATTCAAATTCCTCTATTTTTGGGGATAAAATCAAGTTTTATTAATTAATAATCTAGAAAAAATATTTTGGAAATTTATTTGAAGTCAAAAACCCTTAATTTTGGGATAAAAACGGATTTTTGGGTGAAAAAATCGGAAAAAAGGCTGAAAAAGGGGAAATAGGGCATCAGACCCTGTACCGACGGCCGGAAGCCCATCGCCAGAGGGACGCCGCCCGTCGCTATAGAGCGACGGGCACTCATGCGGCGACCAGGCGAGAGCCGTGCGCAGCGCTCGGGCGGGAATCGCGCGCAGAGGCGCGCGGTGCGGCGCGCAGCGCGCAACGCTGCGCGTCGCTCTTTAGCGACGCGCGCCATTGGCGACGCCGCGCGTCGCCAAATCCCGCCCAGCGCGCTGGGCGCCTGGGCGTCGGCGTGCTGGGCGCCTGGCGCCCGCGAGCTGGGCGCCAGCGCGCCTGCGCGCTGCCGCGCCCGACACTCGCGGTCCGAAAATTTTTTCTATTTTTTTTTTTATTATTTTTTTTTTTTTCTATTTTAAATTAACTAAAAACACCATAATTTTAAGCCCCCATTTTTTAAAATTAATTTTTTAAATATTTTTTTATTATTTTTTAGTTTTTCACTCTAAAATGCAAATTTGACGAGAAAACCATCACTTTTAACCTTTTAAGCCTGTGAAGGCAATTATCATCATTGGGTAACTTCGATCTAGGCTTACTCAGGACCCGGTGTCTACACCAGCAGAACACATGCGGTAGAACTGATCGCAACCGAGTTGCAGTTAGAGAACACTGCATCTCATAGATATTGCACGAGCCAAGATGAGGCCAGTAGAATACACGCGATAGAATAGATCACAAACAGAGGTTGTAGTTAGAGAACACTACATCTCATAGACTCCATGCGGGCTGGGATGAGGCTAGCGGGACACCAGCGATAGAACAGATCGCAAATAGATATTGTAGTCAATGAGTACTGCATCTCACAGACACCGTGCAAGCCGAGATGAGGCCAGCGGGACAGACCAGCCACCGTGCATACCGAGACCAGGACAGCGGGGCACACACGATATAACGGATTGCAATGGGACTGTGGTTAGAGAATACTGCATCCCACAGACACCATGGAAGCCAAGATGAGGCCAGCGGGACAGATCAGCCACCGTGCATGTCGAGACGAGGACAACGGGGCACACACGATAGAATAGATCGTAACGGGATTGTGGTTAGAGGACACCGCATCTCACAGATGCCGTGCAAGCCGACCGGAGGCGAGCTGCGATAGAAAAGATTGCAAATAAGCCACAGTCGGATAGCACTACAGCTCGATAGTGACAAGCCGCAACCTTCCACATGGCAAAAAGGTAAGAACTGCCTCAGGTATGCATCTCTTTCCTTCTTCTCTAAATTTTGGCTCATCTCGGCACGTCGCGTGACCCTCGGTCACGACGTGACCTGCCTGCTGAGAATGACCAGCTGAAGAGCAAGCAGGTCACGCAACGTGATCTTCGGTCACGTCGTGCGACCTGCGAAGAGGAGGCGTTGCGTGATCTGTAAGATCACGCAACGTGTTCTGCGAGGGAGAAGCAGCGTCACGTCGCGTGACCCTCGGTCACGCCGTGACCTGCATAAGCATTGCGTGACCCGCGAGGATCACGCAACGCGATTGGCGAGAAACAAGCAGGTCACGAGACGTGACCCTTGGTCACGCCGTGACCTGCCTGTTGAGTCGCCCTTTTCTCCGCTCAGCTCGTTTTTCCGAAATTTCCTGGTTTTTAACTCAGAACTGAATTTGGTATTTCTTCAGAATGGACTTTACTGCTGTATGATGCATGTCTTACTGTTTGATGCTTTGATATGCATGATAGCATGATTTACTGATGAATTATACTCTATATCCTGAAACGTGATCAGTTTGACGCATAACCTGCTAGAGTCAAGTAAGTGGATAGTTAGGCATGCCTAATAGAGTCTTTAGCTGCAGCCCTCAGTTCAGTTTGGACCCCGATCAGGTCCCCGTTTGGTTCCTCGCGAACCCTTCAGTATAGAATCTTGTTTAAGATTCCCTCAGTATATAAATAACATGCTTTGATAAATGATATAATATTTGACTTGTACCTGTGAGGTACCCTCAGTATTCGATTCGTACCCGTAAGGTACCCTCAGTACACTCGTTATCCACTGTCTAGAGTCAGCAGGTATTCTTTGAATGTTAATGGAAATGTTCTGATCTGATATGGCTTTAAATGGAATATCTGAATGAGTTTAATGATGAAATACATGTTGATTTATTCTGTAATGCATATAATGATGAGATTCTGAAAGTATGGTATTTTAAATGCGGGCATGTTTATATGAATTATGCAACAGTCATTGCATTCTGCCATTGTGAATGTGTTATGCCTTGACGACCACTGTGAGTGGCCGTCCATAATTTATGTGTGTTTCCCCACTAAGCGTTTTATCGCTTAGCACGGTGTTTTTACCCGTGCAGGTGCGGAAGGCGTTTTGCTTTGAGAGAGTCGCCGTCATCAAGCCATCACAGAAGGGACTAGTGTAGGGCTCAGTTTTGTATCAGTTATTGATTCTTTTTGTATAGAACTCTCTGTATCAGCTTCCGCTTTTGTAACTATATTTTGTATATGTAATATTATTTCGTTTCAGCTAGTTGTTCAGAACATTAGTGTAATAGTTTAATTATGGTAATGCATGATCAGCTTTTGCTTTCTGCATGTAAAGTTTTTAATTATTCTGTATTTTCTGAATGTATGTTATGAATGATTGTATATTATACTTTGTACTTGCTTGGTGGCACCTTTACTCATACGGCATTTCACTCCTTCTCGGATGGGATCGCCTACGTATGGGAAGGGGGTGTTACATTGTTAACAAAGCAATGTGAATTTTATGCATCATGAGAATGATATGTGATATCAGAATGTAAGAGTATAGTTTATTGACATTGTTATATGTATGCATAGGTATGATAATTGACATACCATGTGTTTGCATTATTATGAAGTATGTACATGATGATATTCAATGTTTGTTATGAATGGATATTGTGTGTTATTTCCCCACAAAGCGTTATCGCTTAGCACGGGTGTTAATCCGTGTAGGTTTTGAAGTAATGCACATTTAAATGGCGGCCCTGCATCTTTCTAGTCAACACATTAGGGTCCACTGTTCATGTAGGTTCTTTTGTAATATGTATTATGTAATTACAAGTTTTGACATGTAAAGAGAAGTAAAGAAATAGTTGAGTTTTGTAACTATAAGTTATAATATGTACAAGAAGCTAAACAAGATGTAATATAAGTTATCATCGGATGTTATATATTTAACGTAAGAGTTTGGAATGTATCTTGTTGCTTTTAAAGGAATTTGTTATTTCAGGATTTTGTTTATAGCTCAGTTATGTGTATGCATTTTCTATGTGGTGACACTCCTCGACTGCCGTAGCAAGGCTATGCGTGCGGTCAGGGAAGGTCTCTATAAGTTGTGGTATTAGAGCATAGCCTAGGTTTAGTCATTTCTGGACAAAGTGTAGAATAGAAATGCATATAGTGTGATGACATAATGCGAACATCCTTGTATACGTATCAGATTGATGGATCCTTCTCAAGAAGCTAGAGAGGAGACTATAGAAAGTCTTAATTCGAGAGACCCAGACTAGTGTGGGTCTGCTCCTTCTATACCAGTGAGTCTTGAATGAAATGTTCCGATGGTACTGATGAAGGCTTTGCTTAAGATGTTTCAAGATATGGCAAGGGTGTTAGATCGTATGACAGCACCAAAAGGTCCAGTGGATTTGTTGAGAAAACATGGGGTTGAGGAATTTTATGGTACAAGTCTAGATGAGTCTTTTAAAGCATAATTATTGATAGAGAAAGTGCAGAGGGTACTTGATGAAATCAGATTCCCTCCTAAACAGAAAGTAGAATGTGTGGTGTCTCTACCACAAGGAATTTCTAAATTTATGGCAAAGAACTTGTCAGTGCAAGAATATGAGAAAGAGTTTTGTAAGCTCAGTAAGTATGCACTTGAAGGGGTGCTTATAGAAGAATTCAGATGCTAGCAATTTGAAGAAGGTTTGTTTCACATCCCATTTGTCCCCTAGAAGTTTGAGCCATGTCTGTGCATGTGCATTGAGTGAGTTTTGTTATGTGATAAGGGTATTTTGGGCAAATCGCATGGTTATGGGCTTTAAGATAGTGTGGGTGCATGTATCGTATTAGGGTGTGAGTAAGTTGGGTTGTAATAGTGTGTGCATGAGCATGTGATGGTAGGGTGTGTTTTAGTGAGGGAGGTCTTGTGTGTGTTATAGAGCATGTGGTTGGGTGTGAGTGATCAAATCCCACTAATGAGGAAATGACATGTGTCTAGGTTTAGGAAAAGAAAAAGAGGAAGAAAAAGAAAAAGGGAAAAAGCAGAATCATTTCTTCATTCCCATTTCTCTCTTCTCCCTACTCTTCTTCTTCCTTATTTCTCTTCTCAAAAGAGCCCTAGCTTGGATCCAAGTTGGTGTGGTGGGAATTGATCATCTCTTAGTCTTCTTTTGGGTAAGTTTTCTGCATTTTCATCATCTTCTTCATCTCCTTCATCTTGTTCTTCATCTTCTTCTTCACATTTCTAGTTTGGGTTTTGATCTAGGGTTTATTGTTTGTGTGATTTGTGGCTTGGTTGGTAGTTGAGCCTCCTCGTGATCCTAAAGGGATGGAGAAGGCGTCGGGAAGTAGTGCTCATTAGATTGGAGCATAGGAGTTAATAGGTTTGGGAACTTTCTTTGAATTGATGTTCATATGTGGGTTTGAGATATGCATGAAATTCTTGAATAATGTGATGTTTATTAGACTTATGCTGGTATATATGGTATGGGTTTAAGTTTAGGATAAGTTATGATGCATGATTATTGAGCTATTTGAGCCAAACATGAAGTGAATGAATTTTTGCTGCAAATTTTCTGGTTTTCTAATTATTGAGATATTGATTTGTGAATTGATGATTTATTTGGAATTAATTGTGGAAATATGTTGTTTTATGTTGATTATGGTGTTTCGAAAGCTTAATTTGAGGTAAGGTTGAGTTTGGAGTGATTTGGGTCAAAATGGTTTTGAGTTTTGGAAAATTCTGGGTTTCTGCATTTTGCTGAGGACTGGAAATCTCGCTCCTGTCGCGAGCGCAATAGAATGGGAATTCAAACTCTCGCATGTTTTGCTCTGGAGATGATGGCTGTCCGACTCGTGCTGCCTTTCGCGTGTGCGAGTTGTGCATCTCAGTGGGACATCGGCATCAGGTGAGGATCAGCACGACCCGTGCTGATGCAGCACGACTCATACTGTTAGGGCTTCTTCTGCATGTCGTGCTTTAGAGCAGGACTGGAGGAAGAACTACATCTGACACGAGTCGTGTCCTTTAGCATGACTCGTGTCTGATCTCTTACTGTCGTGAGCACGACTTAGTCGCGAGCGCAACAGAGACCCCAATCTGCCCTGTTTTTCTCGCGTGCCCAATTTTCCAAAAATGAACTTCAAATGTCTTTTTCTTGCAGTTTTCCCTACTTTATGTTATATGAACTTGTTTATATGACTATTATTATATGATTTTTGCATGATAAATTATATATTGTGAATTGAAAAATGATTTGGATTATACATGGCCTGCAAGAGTCAGTCTAGTGGATAGTTAGGCATGCCTAATAGAGTCTCTTAGCTGCAGCCCTCTGTTCTATTTGGACCTCAATCAGGTCCCCATTTGGACCCTCGTGATCCATGAAAGTATTTGGATCTTATTTAAAGTCCCCTCTGTAAAATGTTTTGAATGTGATAAAAAAAATGATTTTCGATTTGTACCCGTAAGGTACCGTCACTGTTCGATTCGTGCCCGTAAGGTACCGTCACTGTATACTCGTTATCCCCTATTGTGAGTCAGTAGGTGCTCTGTTTGTTTTGTTCTGCCTTGAAATGATTGCAAGAATATGATATTCGAATGCGCATAATGAGAAGTATGAGAAATCAGTTAATATGTATATGAATGGGGATATGAGCTTCTGAATGTATGTCTCTATTATGCAAGCATGATTATATATCTGACATGATTATCCTCATATGTCATATCGTATGTGTTTTGCTTTGACGACCATTGTGAATGGCCATCCACTCTTTGTTGTGTGTTTCCCCACTAAGCATTATCGCTTAGTACGGTGTTTTACCTATGCAGGTGCGGAAGGCGTTGTTGCTTTGGGAGAGTCGCCGCCAGTCAAGCCAACACAGAGGGATTAGTGTTAGGGCTTATTTCTGTAGTCTTTTATGATGATTCTTTTTATAATAGAACTCTCATTGTCTCAGTAATTTTGTAAGCTTCCGCATTGTATTTTGGTTATGTATTTATGGGCAATTGATCAGAATATTATTGTAATGATTTTGTTATATTAACATTTGATCAGTTGTTGTCTCAAAAGTTTTGATTTCTGCTGTATTTATATATTTTTATTGTGGATGAATGTATGTTTTGTCTCAATCTGTTCGGTGTGACACCCCTGCTCCTACGGCATCTCACTCCAATCCGGATGGGTTCGCCTACGTATCGGTAGAGGGTGTAACAGTTTTTGGTATCAGAGCCTGGTTTAGGCGTTTCTGGGTGTTGTTATGCATAGATGCGTATATATGTCTAGGACTGTGTTGGCTGATGCGGTTGTCTTTGTCTTTCTTTTAGATGGATTCCGATTCTGTTCGAGGGTCGCTTGAGGGATCAGCTGAAAGCGTGAATCGCCAAGCTATTGATCCTTCTATTTTTGTGTCGGCTCAACCTGGTAGGGTACAGCCCGAGGCCGCAGCCATGCCATTTGAGGCGATGCTTAAGATATCTCAGGACATGGCTCGAGTCTTAGAGAGAGTGACAGCCCCTAAGGCCCCGATTGAGAGTATGAGAAGAGCTGGTGCTGAGGATTTTTATGGGACCGGTTTGGATGAGTCGGAGTATGCTGAGAAGTGGTTAGATAAGGTGAAGTGTACTTTGAGGGAGGTCTAGTGTCCTCCTGATCAGCGAGTGGAGTGTGCAGTGGCATTCCTCCAAGGATTTGCTTTTGATTGGTGGGAGTTGGTCCGTAGGCATCCCTAATTGACTGACCTAGTTTTTTGGGAGTTCTTTAAGAGGGAATTCACAAATAAGTATGTGACTCAGATTTAGAGGGATGCGAAGTGGGCACAGTTCTTGAGTTTGAATCAGAGTTTAACCGTTTAGCGAAGTATACGCTAGAAGGTATTTTGACAGAGGAGTTCAGGTGTAGGCATTTTGAGGCCGGATTGAATGAGTCGCTGCGGGCGATGTTGATTTCTTTGATGGGTACTCCGAGAGTGGGGTACTACTAGATTGTGCAAGCTGCAGTACAGGCTGAGAGGTCCAAATCGATTTTGAGAGAGAGAGCTCAGAGGAAAAACCCCTCTCGTGAGGTTCATCTTCTTCATCCTCGGGTAAGAGGTCAAGGAACCCGCAGGATGAGTCATCTGTAGGCCCGGCTATGAGAGGTAGAAGATAGGGTTCAGCTGTGGTGTCTGGTTCTTGTGGAGGTAATTCGAGTGGAAGGACCGAGTTGTTGCCCAAGTGCTCGCATTGTGGTAAACGGCACAAAGGTGAGTGTAGGTGGCTCACAGGTGGGTGTTTTCGCTGTGGAGCATCGAGCACTTTTTAGCCAATTGTCCAAGATTGAATGAGGCTTCGGGTGATCAGCAAGAGGCCAGTAGAGTTGGTTCGAATGCTACTCAAGCTAGTCGCGGTAGAGGCCGTGGAAGAGGTCGAGGTGGTCGACCTAGAGAGGGAGCTACATCAGAGTCAGTTGAGCATCCTTTGCCAGTTCCAGCTAGAGCCTATGTAGTGAGAGCTCAGGAGGAGCATGATGCTCTAGATGTGATAGCCGGTAAGTTCCTACTCCATGACATTGAATTATATGCTCTAATTGGTCTTGGTTCCACACACTCATCTTTATGCACAGATAAGATAATTGATAAGTTGCATGTTGTAGATCAGTTGGATTATGAGATTTCTGTGACCGGTCCATTAGGGCATAGTGTCAATGTGAGTAGAGTATATAGGAATTATCCCCTGTTGGTTGAGGGAGTTGAGTTTCCAGTAGATTTGATTGAGTTGCCTTTCAGAGAGTTTGATATGATTTTGGGTATGGATTGGTTGGGTAAGCATCGGGCAGTGGTTGATTGTCATAGGAAAACAGTTGTGCTTCGGGTTAGAGATCGGTCTTCTGTTATTGTTAAAGGTTTGGGTGCTAGTTCTTTGAGCAATGTGATTTTCGCAATGCAAGCGAAGAAATTCATTAGGAAGGGAGGCTTTTCTAGCAATGGTATTGGATTCTAAGCGGGATCAAGTTAGAATTGAGGACATCCCGATTGTTCGGGAGTTTGGAGATGTGTTTCCGAGCGAGTTGCCTGGTTTGCCTCCTAAGAGATAAGTAGAGTTATCCATAGAGATTGTGCCGGGTACTTTGCCTATTTAGAAAGCACCTTATCAGATGGCTCCTGTAGAGTTGAGAGAACTCAAAGCTCAGCTACAAGAGTTATTAGATAAGGGGTTTATCAGACCCAGCATATCTCCATGGGGAGCTCCGGTTCTGTATGTTAAGAAGAAGGATGGTTTTTTGAGGATGTGTATCGACTATAGGCAAATTAATAAGGTAATAGTGAAGAATAAGTATCCTTTGCCTAGAGTCGAGGATTTGTTTGATCAGCTCAGGGGTGTGGGTGTCTTTTCGAAGATTGATCTTCGGCCGGGTTATTACTAGCTTTGAGCTCAGGATGTTGATGTGGTTAAGACTGCATTTCGGACTCGGTATGGCCACTATGAGTTTTTAGTGATGCCGTTTGGTTTGACTAATGAACCGGCAACTTTCATGGATTTGATGAACCGAGTGTTTAGGCCATATCTTGATCAATTTTTAGTCGTGTTCATAGATGATATCTTGGTTTATTCCAAGGATGAGAGTGAGCATGAGGAGCATCTCCGGTTAGTTTTGTAGGTGTTGAGAGGGCATCGGTTGTTTGCGAAGCTCAGTAAGTGTGACTTTTGGCTTCGGGAAGTGTCATTCTTGGGTCATATTGTTTCGGCTAAGGGTATTCAAGTTGATCCGTCTAAGATTGAGGCGATTGTTGATTGAAAAGCGCCTAGGAATGTTCAAGAAGTGAGGAGTTTCCTTGGTTTGGCGGGTTACGATCATCGATTTGTGAAGGGTTTCTCAGTTATTGCTGCTCCGATGATAAGATTGTTAAGGAAAGGAGTCAGATTTGAGTGGTCAGATAAGTGTCAGGCTTGTTTTGAGAAGTTGAAGGGGTTGCTAGTTGAAGCTCCTGTACTTACTCAACCCATCTCGGGTAAAGAGTTTGTGATGTACAGCAAAGCTTTCGGTGTCGGTCTTGGTTGTGTGTTGATGCAAGAGGGGAAGGTTGTGGCTTATGCTTCCCGTCAGTTAAAGCCACATGAGAGGAATTATCCGATGCACAATTTGGAGTTGGCGGCTGTGATTTTTGCTTTGAAGATTTGGCGTCGCTATCTATATGCGGAGACGTGTAGGATCTTTACGGATCATAAGAGTTTGAAGTATATCCTCTCACAGAAGGAGTTGAACATGAGACAGAGCCATTGGTTAGAGTTGTTCAAGGACAACGATTGCATATTGGATTATCATCCTGGTAAGGCCAATGTTGTGGCAGATGCTTTGAGTAGAAAATCGGTTTCAGCTTTGCTCCTAAGACGGTTTAGATGGAGATTCCATTCGGATGGGGCCTTGGTTGCCCAATTGAGAGTGAAGCCGACTTTGAGACAGAGGATAGTAGATGCTCAGAAGGTTGATGAGAGGTTACAGTGGGTTGTGCAAGAGGTTCAATCTGGTAAGTAGTCAGAGTTCTCAGTTCTGGATGGGGTTCTGATGTATAGAAATCGCTTGTGTGTGCCCGAGAATGATGAGTTAAGGAAATAGCTTTTGAGAGAGGTACATACTGCGGTTTTCACTATGCATCCCGGTAGTGACAAGATGTATGGGGATATGAAGCAGTTCTATTGGTGGTACGGTTTGAAGAGGGACATTGAGGATTTTGTGTCTAAGTGCTTGACTTGTCAACAGGTAAAGGCTGAGCATCAAGTTCCTTCTGGATTGCTCACTCCTTTATCCATTCCAGAGTGGAAATGGGATGATATTGCTAAGGATTTTGTGTCTGGATTGCCATTGACTCGGAGGAAGCATGACTTGGTTTGGGTGATTGTGGATCAGCTTACGAAGTCAACTCATTTTCTGCCGGTTAGAGTGGATTATCCGATGGATAAGTTGGCCAGTATCTATGTGGATGAGGTAGTCAGATTGCATGGAGTACCGTTGTCCATAGTATCAGATCGGGACCCAAGGTTCACATCTAAGTTTTCGAAGGAATTGCAAAGAGCTTTAGGTACCAAGTTGAATTTCAGTATGGCATTTCATCCTTAGACAGATGGGCAGTTAGAGAGGGTTATTCAGATTCTGGAGGATATGTTGAGGGCTTGTGCATTAGATTTTTCGGGTAGTTGGGACAGATATGTGCAGTTGATGGAGTTTGCCTACAATAATAGTTATCAGGCAAGTATCGGTATGTCACCGTATGAGGCCTTATATGGTCGTCAGTGTAGGACTCCGGTATGTTGGACAGAGTTATCCGAGCGTTCAGTTATTAGGCCAGAGTTGGTTAGGGATACAGAGAAAAAGATCAGAGTTGTGCAGCGAAATCTGAAGGCGGCTAAAGATCGGTAGAAGTCCTATGCTAACCTTAAGAGGAAAGATGTTCAGTTTGAGGTCGGGGATAAAGTTTTCCTTAAAGTTTCTCCTCGGAGAAAAGTGTTGAGATTTGGTAAGAAGGGTAAGCTTAGTCCTCGGTTTATTGGACCTTTTGAGGTGTTAGCTAAGGTTGGTCCGATAGCCTACAGGTTGGCCTTACGGATGGAGTTAGCAAAGTTACATGATGTTTTCTATGTTTTATGCTTCGTCGGTATAGATCGAATCCGTCCCACGTGTTATCAGTTCAAGATGTGCAAGTGCAGCCAAATTTCTCCTATGATGAAGAACGGAAGGCCATTTTAGCTCGGGAAGTACGATAGTTGAGGAATAAGCAAGTCCCCTTGGTCAAAGTGTTTTGAGATCATCACGGGGTAGAAGAAGCGACTTGGGAGCCAGAGGCGATGATGAGGGCTCAGTATCCGCATTTCTTCAGTTCAGGTGAGAATTTCGAGGACAAAATTCTTATTAGTAGGGGAGAGTTGTCACACCCCATTTGCCCCCTAGAAGTTTGAGCCATGTTTGTGCATGTGCATTGAGTGAGTTTTGTCATGTGATAAGGGTATTTTGGGCAAACTACATGTTTATGGGCTTTAATATAATGTGGGCGCATGTATGGTATTAGGGTGTGAGTAAGTTGGGTTGTAATAGTGTGTACATGAGCATGTGATAGTAGGGTGTGTTTTAGTGAGGGAGGTCTAGTGTGTGTTGTAGAGCATGTGGTTGGGTGTGAGTGATCAAATCCCACTAATGAGGAAATGACATGTGTCTAGGGTTAGGAAAAGAAAAAGAGGAAGAAAGAGAAAAAGGGAAAAAGCAAAATCGTTTCTTCATTCCCGTTTCTCTCTTCTCCCTACTCTTCTTCTTCCTTATTTCTCTTCTCAAAAGAGCCCTAGCTTGGATCCAAGTTGGTGTGGTGGGAATTTATCATCTCTTAGTCTTCTTTTGGGTAAGTTTTCAGCATTTTCATCATCTCCTTAATCTCCTTCATCTTGTTCTTCATCTTGTTCTTCGCATTTTTTGTTTGGGTTTTGATCTAGGGTTTATTATTTGTGTGATTTATGGGTTGGTTGGTAGTTAAGCCTCCTCATGATCCTAAAGGGAAGGAGAAGGCGTCGGGAAGTGGTGCTCATTAGATTGGAGCATAGGAGTTAACAGGTTTAGGAACTTTCTTTGACTTGATGTTCATATGTGGGTTTGAGATATGCATGAAATTCTGGAATAATGTGATGTTTATTAGACTTATGCCGGTTTGGAGGTTCTGGTTGCCTTTGTTAGTCTGAGTGTCGAGTGCTTGCATGAGAGTCAGTTTTGTGTCGTGGCCTAATGCAGATGTGTCTTGTGTGGTGACTAGATGGGGTCTGATCCGAGTGAGAATGTGGGCGAGACAATGGATAGTGTGAACCCGATTAGAGCTGATCAGGATGTTTTCAAGCGTCCTTCAGTTGAAGATTTTGTTCCTATTTCTGATGATAGGATATTAGTGCAAGGGTTGATTTGAATTTTTGATAGACTGACTGCTTCTCATGCTTCTCAAGAATTTGTTCGGAATGTACCTCAAAAAAGAAAAGGATCAGGTAGAGTAGTGCCAGTAGGAAAGAAGATTCGGGAAGCTTCGATGTGTCAACTTTGTCAGAAGCAACACTGGGGCAAGTGTAAGAATGTTAGGGGAGTGCCGACATGTCAGTACTGCCAGAAGCGACATTGGGGCTTGTGTCGAATGATAACTGGAGCTTATTTTCGATGTGGCAGTAAGGAACACCTGCTTGTCGATTGTCATAAGATGAGTGAGAATCTAGCTCGACAAGCTAGAAAGGATGTAGAGGAATTGCTTAGAGCTACGTGAGCGTCATCAGAATCAATCACAAGGTTAGATGCCTCCGATGATTCAGCCAGAGTATCTGTCATGAACCGCATAGAAGTGATTGAGTCTGCAGAGCCTTTCGGTAAGTTTGTATTGTTAAGTTTTTGTTTATTTTCGGTTTGGGTTGTTTGGATAAGTTGTTTGTGGGGAAATTTCGAGGACGAAATTTCTTTAAGGGGGAGAGATTGTAAAGATGCAAAACGGGCCTAGTCTGAATTGGTACGCTAAGTCGGGATTTCAAGGACAATTCGGTAATTTGTGCACATGGAAATTTGAGTATTAAGGATCCAATTGGAAAGATAATTTAAGTTGATAAGGAAATAATTTTCTTTAGTCAGTGAAGTGTAATTGAAAAATATTTAATTAGAGTTTGCCAAAGACCACGTGTGATATAAGCCATGATAACTTTATTGGGACCAATAGGATTATGCTATGTGGACTTGGTTGGTGTGTGCAATTAATGTGGGAAAAGAAGAAAAGGAAAAAGGAAGAGAGAGAAAAGGGTAGAAACTGGTTTCCCGTTCCTGCTCTCTCTTCTCCTCTCTTTGCTTTTCTTTCTTTCTTTTTCCCGTTTCTTGTTCTCCCTTCCCTGACTGTGTGCGAGCTGGAGCTATTTAGGTGGAGTTAGTGGCAGCTTGAAGAGGTATGTGTTTGAGTTTCGGGGTTTCCTGCATTTGGGTTTCTTCATCTTTTGGTTTTGTTTGATTTGAGTTATGGTTTGGATTAAGAGATTTGTGGGTTTTACTTGTGCAAGTGATTGGTGACAAGAAGAAAGATAAAGGAAAAGGGAAGGTTCAAGCTTACAGAGAACAGCTAGGTTGTGCTTCAAAGAGGTTTGGGAGCTTTATTTTTTTTATGTTTGGTTTGGTTTGGTTTGGAAGTTTGGGAGTTTTTATCCCTGTCCTTCTCCCTCCTTGGATCAAGTCTGTGTGTGTAGGGCTTGATTTCTAGAATTTTGCATCACTTGGTATGTGTATATGCATGAATTAGTTTGGGTACTTGTGTTAGTAATGCATGATTAGTGATTGAGATAAATGTATATGAGGTTTGGTAGTGAAAATGCATGAGGTTGGGAAATTTCTTTGAATTGGATGTTAATGGTGATTTTAGGGTTTTGCATGACTCTCTGGATATATGATGTTTGTTTGGCTTAAGTTGGTATAAATGATATGGGTTTTAGTTTGATCTGAGTTATGATGCATGATTGTTGAGTTATGGAGCAATTGTGAGTTTGATAGAATTTACTGTTAAATTTTTTGATTTTCTATTATTGAGATTTTGATTTGTGCTTATCGATGGAAAAGTTGTGTTTTATATTATTTGTCATGAATGGAAGGTTTATTGGAGGTAAGATTGAGTTTAGATTTGATTTCGGTGAAAATGGTTTTGATTTGAAATTTTTGGGTTTTTCCTGTGTTTCTGCTGAGAACTGAAGGTCACAACTCTGTCGCGAGCGCGACAGAGACATTAAATTCAGCTCTCGCGTGTGGACTGTGATAAGGGCAGAGGATTGATTCACGAGTAGTGAATGAGGATCACGACTAGTGACTGAGAATCACGAGTCGTGATTGACATGCAAGACTCGTGAATGATTCTTCTCAGTTGTGAACCACATTCACGAGTAGTGAACTTGATTCACGACTAATGAAGCTTGCTCTCGAGTCGTGAGTGAGGCTCACGAGTCATGAGCCTCCTGGCTCGCTCACGAGTCGTGAGCAACCTTCACGACTCATGAAGGTTGCTCATGACTCGTGTTCCTGGCATTCTGTCGCGAGTGCGACTTTGTCGTGATTGCGATAGAGATTCCGTTCTACCCTATTTTCTCTCATGTGTTCTGTTTCCTTAAAATGGATTTCAAATGCCTTTTTCATGGTCCTTCCCTCTACTGTATGCTTTGGTACCTTGCTCATATATGTAATGACCATGATTTCATCACGATGAATAATATGTTGCCCATTATAAATTATATGCTGTGTTTTGGATATAAATATTGCTGAGATTTAAATTGTGTAAATGGATTTTATGCATGATTGATATGATGAACTATACGTTTATGAACCAATGAATGATATATGAGCAATTTGGTGAATATCATGAGATGAGTTTGATTTATTATGCAATCCTAAGATTTGTGATCCTTGCTATGAATAATGTGCTATGCTTAAATGTGATTGGTGTTATGCATGACCTGCGAGAGTCAGTCTAGTGGATAGTTAGGCATGCCTAATAGAGTTGCAGCACCTTTGGACGTTTGGACCCCAATCAGGTCCCCCGTTTGGTTCCTCACGCACCCTTTTTAATGTGTTTGGATCCTCGCGATCCTTTTCAATGTGTTTGGATCTTGTTTAAGATCCCCTCAGTAAAAATGTTTTCATGATAAAGTAAAATGGTTTTTCGATTCGTACCCATAAGGTACGCTACGCGTTCGATTCGTACCCGTAAGGTACTGTTAGTTCACTCGTTATCCACTATTGTGAGTCAGCAGGTATTTGATTTGTTTGCTTTGTCTGATATAAATGTAAGAATATGATATCCAACCGAGCATGCTGATAAGTATGAACAGTTAGTTAGTATCCGAATGTGATTATAAGTTTCGGAATGCTATGATAGTGATTTGAATATAATGTATATACACATGTGTCTCAAGTATGTTTATATAATGTATGATTAAATCCGCATATGTCATATCGTATGTGTTTGCTTTGGCAACCATTGTGAATGGCCGTCCACTCTTTTGTTGTGTTTCCCCCCGCTAATCGTTTATCGCTTAGCACGATGCTTTATCTATACAGGTGCTTTGTTGTTATAAATATAAGAATGTGAATGTTATGCTTATAGAAATGTGAATTCATTCGGTTATGACTAGAGGTATGTGAATATGATTGTGATCATGAACTCTCGAATGTTATGAATGTAGTGTCATGTTATATGTTTCTGGGGCTTCTGTTATTGTAGTGATTTCGGCATGTTGGCATGTGTTTGCATTTTATCGTATGCTAATATATGTATTAGTATTGTGATGTGAAAGTGCTATGCAATTGATCTTGTGCATCAATTCCAGCTAATGTATGTGCATTTTGTACCATAGCTGCATGTTGGGTAATTAGTGATTATGTTATGATATGTCTATGATGATTTTGGTATGCTATGCATGATATCTCGCGGATTGCCTCGGTAAGTATTTCTGTATGTGTATGCACTTATATTTGCATGACTTGTTGAATTTCTGTAATGTGTTATGGTTCCTTTTTAACCTTGTGTATCGAGTTACTGTTAGTGTTTCGATATTACTATATAATAACTGCTTGTTTAGATATCTTAGTGTTTGTGCATTTTGCATCCTCTGATTCTTACATTTTAGTGAACCTGGTATATGCATGCAATTTTTATGTATTGTGCATGATTATAGTCTTATATTGTATAGTGTCCTTTTGTTTTTATTCCTCCCCGCTAAGCGTTATCGCTTAGTACGGGTTCTTTTCTCTTGTAGGTGGCAGGTTTTTAGTTTTCGCTCGAGTCGCGCATCTGCAGGGTCGACCACATAGGAGTTTCAAGTGTTTTGTTATATTTTTATTTTCAGCTCCTGTATTTTGAATTTTGTATTTCTGTATCTGTTTGTATATGTATTTTTATGTTAGATCGGAGGGTATTATTTAGAGATGTAATTATTTTGTTTGCTAGTTGTGAACAAGCTATTCTCGTAATGTATGTTGTTATATAAATGCATGAAGAAGATGTTTCTTTAAAGTTTTAATTTTCGCTGTATTTTCGTGTGTTTGTGATGTATGAATGTTACTTTGCCTCGATCTGTTCGGTGACACACCCTGCTCATACCGCATCTCACTCCGATCCGGAAGGGTTCGCCTATGTATGGGTAGGGGGTGTTACATTGAGTCCTTCTAAAGACTATCGTCAATACGGCTTATTATTAACGCCATTGATTCCTTCTGAAGACTATCGTCGTCTTTGCTGGTGCTCATCCGGAATCTATTTTCCTACTAGGTTAATGTTAGATGGTTGTCCTTTGAAGGATGGTTGGTTGTTCCTTAGAGGACGGTTGGTTGCGAATTACGAATATCATCCTCTTGGATTGCACCGAGTCATTTTCTAGACTTTTAAAGTGCGGATATGATCCTCTTGGATTGTACCGAGTCATTTCCTAGACTACCAAAGTGTGGATATCATCCTCTTGGATTGCAATGAGTCATTTTGCATCTTACCATTGATACGGCTTATCATTAATGCCATAAAGTCTTTATACAAACTTACGTTGATTGAGTTGATGAAGAGCCATCCGGTGCTACCTTATTGTTGAAAAGACTGTGTGCCTTTTAAAAGGGCTTTGTGCTTGTAGGGAGACTTTGAAAATTTATGCTCACTGAGAGGCTTAAATGCTTGCTGAGAGACTTAGATGTTTACTGAGAAGCTTAGATGCTCGCTGAGAGGCTAAGATGCTCGCTAAGAGGCTTAGATGCTCGCTGAGAGGCTTAGATACTCACTGAAAGGCTTAGATTTTGAGCCTCCTTAGAGGAAAAATTAGGTTTGAGCCTCCTCATAGGAAAATTATTAGATTTGAGCCTCCGCAGAGGAAAAATTAGATTTAGTGTTTCGCTGCTTGCCTATAGGTGGATAGATTTTTCAATTTTCAGTGTCTATCAAAAGGATATTAGTCCTGATTTTTTATGGCTCTTAAGAGGTTTTGAAATTTTTTTATTATTTTTTTAAAAAAGGTCTTGGATTTTTTTTTAATCTTTACAACTAACTTTTTTATATGAATTTACACCTCGGGGAGCATTATGCATCTTTGCAATTTTTGTATGGATCTTAAATTTGCACTTGGGTGAATCTTACATTATAAGTGTTTTTTAACAACCTTTACATTTTATGATAAAGAAACTTACCTGATTTGCCCCCGGTATGGTGTGCATGAATAGGCTTGCTCTTTTAAATAACCTTTTTTTCGCGGGTCCGTAGGATTTCTTTTCCATGAGGACTTCATCTTGATCTAATTGTCCAGCATGGATGAGCACCGTATAAACAAAGAGTCTCGAGGCGGTCCAAAATCAGGATTACCCAATGATGAAAAGGATGCTTGTTCACAGGCGAAAAAGTTAGAACTGATGATTTCCTTATCAAAACCCTTCTTTTTAAATAAAAAATTTTCTTTTGGGGTTTTTAGGGGCTTTTGGTGGCATCCCACCGCAAGGCGTGTGCGAGTCTTAGTGTTTGCTAGCAGAGCATGCAAGGCATGAAGGCTCGCGATGCGCTGTGCATGAGGTCTCGCCCTGCGCAGCATGCGGTGCGGGAGGCCGCACCTCGTGCAAGCGATGCGTGGCCTCCAGCGCGAGGCCGCACCTCGCGCACGCGATGCGCGGCCTCCTGTTCGAGGTCGCACCTCGAGCATACGGGGTACACCCAAAACTGGTTGCGTGAGGTGTGGCCACCCCGTCGTGGGCAATCTCCCTCCTGTCCCTTTCCCGCCTGCAAAAATCAAATTTTTGATAGATTTTGGGACTGTCAAAACCAGTTTTTCTTTCAATTTTCTGGGGTTTTGGGGGGAAAAGGAATAGAAAGGGGCTTTTGTCCTTTCCCCTTTTGAGAAGAAGAGGGAAAATAAAGGAAAATGAAAGGTTTCTTTTGAGGGGGGAAGTTTTCAAAAAGGAAAAAGAAAAAAATAACTTGAAAAGAGGGTCGAGAGAGAAGAAAGAAAAACGGGGAGAGTATTCTGGAAAAGCCATCTTTCTAAAAGTAAAGTTTTCTTCCTTTGATTTTCTTGAACCTAGAAAAAGAAAAACGTCAACTTGAGATACGGAAATCGATTCCTTACCTTGGGTTTATTGTCAAACAAAAATAAAAAATTCTTTGCTTTCGTTCTATCGTTTTTTGAGTCTTTAAGTCATTTCGAATCTATTTATAACCCTGACAAGGAAAGTCAGATTGAAACATCTTGATTCCATATCATCAAATTTGAGGGTAAAGATTTTTTTTGATCCATTTTCATCATTTTATTTCATTTTATTTGTCATTATTATTGTTAATATTGTTGTCATTACTGTTACGTTACCTCTATTTTTGCTATTATTATTGTTGTTATTATTATGGTTATCATTTATTCTTATTATTATTGTTAATATTATTATCATTACTGTTAATGTTATCTTTATCGTTTGCCATGATTATTATTATTATTATTATTATTATTATTATTATTATTATTATTATTATTATTATTATTATTATTATTATTATTATTATTATTATTCTTGTTGTTGTTGTTGTTGTTGTTGTTGTTGTTAATGTTATTGTTTCTACTGTTAATATTCTTATTATTGCTATTATTACTTGTATTATTCTTATTATTGTGATCTTTATTATTATTATTATTATTATTATTATTATTATTATTATTATTATGACATTTGTATGGTTAATTTTGCATGATTCATTGAATCTTTTTGCATGTGTATGATTTATATTTTAAATTCACACGTCTAATTTAACCCATTTCATTTTCTACATGTATATTAAATATGTTTTGTATTTATCCTATCTTTATGTTTCTATGGTTAATTTCAGAATTATCACTAACATTTTTTATCGTTGTTTTTCTTGTTTATGTGGGTAAAATGTGACGTTTACTTGTTTGAGTATCGTCGTGACCAAACGGAGGGGTTATGGTGCATAAAAGACCACATCACTTAGTTGAGACCTTACCAACCACTATTTGCATGAGTGCGTTTGTTTTTAAGTAAAATAATTCTATTTTTATATGCGTGTAAGGTAAAAATCACAAAAATATTTTTATGATTCAACCGGGATTTTTACTAATAAATTAGGACCAATGTCCTCGATTTTAGGCAAGGAATGCAAAATGTCATAAATTAAAACGAAGAGTTAAACTTTGTAAAAATGGGATCACTCATCCCAATTATTAAGCCAATAGCTGAAATAACTCTTCGATCACTCTTTAAGTGAGCATGAAGGAACCAATGTTCCTAAACTGAATAAATATCCTGATTTATGCATGTAATCCCTTTTGAATGATTTTGTTTGATTATTTAATATATCCTGCGTGCCCTTGTAATTAATTATTTTTGGGCCAATTTTATTTAGCTTTCTTTCATTTGGGGATTGTATTCTGTCCCAATTTCCATTTTAATTTTATTTAGCTTTTCTTTTCATTTGGGGGACTGTTTTGTCCCATTTTCTCCTTTGTAAATAGCGTGGCTTAGTGTGTTTACCACTTTATTTACCGCTTTCTTTATAACGTTCATTTATCGCTTTCTTAATGCTTGAAATGTGCATTTAAATAAATCGCATTAATCGTGTGAGATGAGAGATGAAATTTTCTAATTGAAAAACTCGTTTATAATTAACCAAGGCATAAATAAGAGTGGAGTTCCAAACCACTGTCTAGTTTAGACCAAAGAGGTTAGATGACCTTTTCCAATTTCTTGTAAATTAGGTTGCGACTCCAAAATACCTTAAAGGTGCTTAAAGGTTTTTTAAGGTTAGATGAGCTTCCCTAATGTTCTATTGGGTGGGGATTCCAAAATGTATGTTAAGGAGGAGAGAATTGTAACATCCAAAAAATGGCATAGAAAATTGCATGTTTAATTGGACATTTAAAGGATAATTTGGTAATTGTGCAAGTGAATTGAAAAAAAAAAAGAAAATCAAGAAAATCAAGGTAGTGGAATAAGAGGTCCAATGAGAGATGGACATGTGGATGGGTAGGTGAGTGCATTGAATGAGATTTGAAAGGGAGAAGAGAGAGGGAGAGCAGAAAGTGGTTTGCTTCCCGTGGAAGCCACCAGCTGCTCCTCTTCCTTGCTTTTCCCGTTCTCTCACTCCCTTATCTCTCTTATTTTTCTGCTCTCTATTCTTTCCTACATTGTTCTTCACGTTTGACCTAGGGTTTTGTGATCAAGAGTTGTTCCAAGAGGTAAGTAGCTAGAATTTTTATATGAGGTTGCTTCATCTTCATCTTCTTCTTTTTCCTTTGGGTTGATTATGGTTTTATGGTTTTGATTGCATGGGTTAATTGGGTTTCATTTTGGTTGGATTGTGCAAGAATCTGAAGAGAGGAGGAAAGATAAAGGAAAAGGAAAAGTGGTATCTTGAAGATAGTGGGTTGAAGCTCCATTTCCAGGTTTGGGAGCTTTGTGTTTGGCTGTGTACGTTTGAGAATGTTTCTCCACTTCTCTTCGGATCACTGTGTGATATGTAAATATCTTTCATTTGTGTGTTTTGGTACACGTAAATGCATAGGTATGATAGATTTTTGTATATGATTTGAAATGTTAGAGTTATAATGGTTTGCGTGTCTTCCAATTTCAGCCAAAACGCAAGAAAAACCAGACTTTCAAATTCAAACCCAAATCAACCCAAACTTCCTCTTACCTCAAAATGAACCTCCTAATCATCATAAATAACATAAAACACAACTTAACAATAATTAATACAATCAAATGATGAATTAACATAATCAAAATTCCAAAAGTAACAAACCCAAAAAAATTGCAGTAACATTCATCAAACCTAACATTTGCTTCAATAATTCATTATTCATGCATCACAACTTAAATCAAACCAAAACCCATAACATTTGCACTAACTTGAACCTCATCAAACCTCAAATTTCCAGAAAATCATTCAAACATACCAAATCACAAAAATGCAACAAATTCAAATAAATTCCCAAACCTGTAAATTTCTATGCTCCTAGTTGCAAGCTCCGCTCCCACTCGCCTTGTCTTTCCCCTTGGGATCACGAGTAAGTGCTTCTAAACAAGGAAACCCAAGAAAATACACAGATATAAAACCCTCGATTAAAAATTCATCTAACAAAGATCAAGAGAAAAAAAATGAAGAAGAAGAGAAACCCACTAAAACTTACCAATAAGGCTTAAAAGATGATCAATTTCCACCATAAACCACTTGGATCAAAGCTAGGGCACACTTGAAGAGAAAATAGGAAGAGGAAATAAAGAGAGGAGGAAAAGAACGAGAAAAAGGCAGCAAAATGGCTGCTCCCTCTTCTCTCTCCTTCTATTTATACCTACTTTCTAAAACCCTAGCCACATGTCACCCTATCTTTGGTGGATCTTGATCACTGACACCCTACACCCATGCAAGACACTACACACAAGACTAGCACTCACTAATTCACACACTACTCCCCTATGAGAATGCACACACTAATAAGACCCATACACACACACCCTAATATCATACATGCACCCACGCTCTAATAAAGCCCACAAATATGCATATAACCAAAAATAGAATTAACAGATGCCAAAACACTCATAGACACACATGCAATCATGGCTCAAACTACTAGGGGGGAAATGGGGTGTGACAACTCTCCCCTACTAACAATAATTTCGTCCTTAAAATTCTCACCTGAACTGAACAACTGTGGATACTAAATCCTCATCGCCGTCTCTGGTTCCCAAGTCGCTTCCTCAACTCCATGATGTTGCCAAAGAACCTTGACCAGAGGAACTTGCTTGCTTCTCAACAGCTTCACTTCCCGAGCTATAATGGCTTTCGGTTCCTCATCATAAGAATAATCCGACTGAATTCGAACATTTTGAACCGACAACACATGCGATGGATCCGATCGATACCGTCGAAGCATGGAGACATGGAAGATGTCATGCATTTTAGTCAATTCCATCGGTAAAGCCAACCTATAAGCTGTCGGACCAACTTTCTCCAAAACCTCGAAAGGTCCAATGAACCAAGGACTAAGCTTGCCTTTCTTGTCGAACCTCAACACTTTCCTCTAAGGTGACACCTTAAGGAATACTTTGTCCCCGACCGCAAATCGAATATCATTTCTCTTCAGATTGGCATAGGATCTCTGTTTATCTTTAGCCACTTTCAGATTCCGCTGCACAACTCTGATCTTCTCCTCGGTATCCCTAATCATCCCCGGTCCAACAAAAGACCGTTCGATCAACTCTGTCCAACAAACTAGAGTCCTACATGGTCGACCATACAAAGCCTCAAATGGTGACATCCCAATGCTCGACTGATAGCTGTTGTTGTAGGCAAACTCCATAAGTCGCACATACTTATCCCAACTGCCATAAAAGTCCAAAGCACATGCTCGAAGTATATCCTCCAAAATCTGGATAACCCGCTCTGACTGACCATCTGTCTGAGGGTGGAATGCCGTACTGAAATTCAACTTAGTACCTAAAGCCCTATGCAACTCTTTCCAATATTTTGATGTGAACCTTAGATCCCGATCGGACATTATAGACAACGGCACACCATGCAGTCGGACTACCTCATCCACATAAATACTGGCCAACTTATCCATCGAGTAGTCCACTCTGACAGCCAGAAAATGATCTGACCTGGTAAGCCGATCCACAATCACCCAAACTGAATCATGCTTCTTCGGAGTCACTGGCAAACCCGACACGAAATCCATGGCGATATCATCCCATTTCCACATAGGAACGGATAATGGAGTGAGCAATCCCGAAGGAACTTAATGCTCAGCCTTTACCTACTAGCAAGTCAGACTGTCACACCCCGAAATGTACCCTAAAAGGATTGGGCATATTGAGGATGAGTAGTGACCAAGGTTGTGCACGTTGAAGTATTTGGTATGCCAATTGGACAATTTAAGAGTTAATGTAAAAGTTCTGACAAGTGTGGCTAATGGTAAAATTGTGGAGTATGAAATTAGGATTTGATTGGGGGCTAAATTGAAAGAGAATTAAACTGGAAAATCATGACTGAGCCCAGTGATTCCAGCATCTCCTGATCGGAGAACTAGGCATGAGGATTCCGTTCAGCGTGTGAGATCCCGCTTGGCATGGCATGACGAGCACGACTCGTGCTGGGAAGCACGATTCGTGCTAAGAGTCCGTTTAGTCTGGGGAGTTCTCTTAGCTGAGATGTCCGTTCGGCATGGTGAGCACGTCTCATGCTGAGGATTCTCGTTCGGCTCGGGAGCACGTCTCGTGCTAGGAAGCACGATTCGTGCTGGCAAGCACGACTCGTGACAACTTCCACCCCCCTTTCTTTATTCTTTTATTATGCTATGATGAGTTTGCCTTTACGATTCGCAACAGTGAGCATGACTCATCATCGCCTCCTGGGACTCATCTGTTGCGAGTGCGATACCCGTTGCGAGCGCGACAGACTTCTCTATCCTAAAATGTTTTGAAAATCTTCTCCTCTGCATGGTTTCTCACTTGTATTATGTCTCTATAATTAAATGAGTGCCTTAATCTGTGAATTATTCAAATGCTTCTATGCATGTTAGTAACTGAATTATGAGACTTTGTCTATCATTACTAGTTAAGGGCTGGTTGTGCATAAAGTTTTGTAATTTATTTGTTAAGTCTATATGAGTGCATGATGTTAATAAGATAGTTATGTTCAGTATGTTCATATGGATATGATAAATGTGATTAGTCCATTTACTATGCAATAAGTAAATGCATGATGAATAATAATATGATTACGTTTAATACGATCATGTGAATATCTTAATTTATGAAACTATACATGACTAGTTTGAATACAATAAATGAAATTAGTGCATATGATAGGCATATATATATTGATGGATATATCTATGTGATCATAAAAGAATAATGCTAGTGTTTGATGAAATGGGTACATATGTGTAAGATGTGAAATAATTTAATAATGATATAGGAATTTAGCTTGCGTTAGTAGAGTCGTGGATAGATAGGCATGCCTATAGAGTTCTGTTAGCTACAGCCCTCTATTCTATTCTGGACCCTGATCAGGTCTCCGTTTGGTTACTGACGAACCTCAATGTGTATGGATATTGTTTAAGATCCGCTCTGTAAAATATTTTTGAATGAGAAAATGTAATGTTGCTTTTCTATTCGTACCCGTAAGGTACCGCCATGCGTTTAGTTCGATTCGTACCCGTAACGTACCGCCATGTGTTCACTCATTTATCCACCCCTATGACTTAGCAGGCAATTAATGAAGATAAAAGTATGTGAATGAATTGATAAAGTCTGTAATGTTGTGCAAAAGTTATGTGAATAAACATTTGATGCATTTGTGATAAATGCCATTTGACTTGTGCTCTATGCACTCCTCTGTTCTGGATCCTTTACGAACACCTATGCAGAAATGTGTAGTATCTCCAGATACCTATGTGTTTTGTATAATCAACCGATACCTGTGATATGGAAAATGATAAAGAAATCAACGTTTTCTTTAACGAATGTGTATAAATGAATATTAACTGTCTAAGAATTTGGATGTGGATATTGAGTTATGTTCTATTGTCTATGAATGCTCCCCTTATTTTGCATGTATGTAATGTGTCGAGCATGTGTATGTCCAATCATGGCATTCCGATTGGGGTGTTGCCGACTATTGTCCGGCCGTGGCATTCCAATCGAGGTGTTACAGATTATTGCCCGATCGTGACGTTCCAGTCAGGGTGTTACATAATGCATGTTATAAGTCTGTTTAAAAATTAAGAGTATGATTTTCTGTATAAAATTTATGTAAAGAATTATAGAAATATTTGATATGCATGTTTGATATGGTTGAACATTCAGTAAATAAACTTTGTGTATATATATATATATATATATATATATATATATTTGTTATATGTTTAAATGAGAACACAGGTTTGTTATGTGCTGTTTACCTATGAAACTTTAGCTCGTGCAATTTCAGTAAGTACATTGGTAAGGAACTCATATGTATTTCTTTGTGGTTTTAATAAATACGGTGAATGATGTATTGATTGGTAAGTAAGATAGATAATAAGCATTACGCATGAGATAGATAACTGAATTTGGAAAAATGATTTAAATTAATTCTTGGATTATTTAAGTATATAGGTTTTTGTAGAACTACATGGTTCTGATTCCCCAACTATAGGGATACGTAGGAAGCTTGGAATAAAAATTTCAAGCCCAAACCAAATCTGAGTATTAAAATGTTTTGTTTAGTTTTGAGCAAGTAACGGTTTGATTAAAATTGAAATGTTTTGATTTAAGTATTGATATTGTAATTCATACGATTTTGAAATATTTGTAATAATGAGAATTTCTGAACTTTATATTTCGAACCTTAAAATGTATTTCGGGAATTTATGAAGTATAACAATCTATAGGGCCATTAAGTGATTTAAAGTATATGATAAGTTTTGTTTAATATACTTTTGATTAAAAAGTAAATAAGTATTTCTGTTTTATGGTTTATAAGAAGCTAATGTGTGTGTAATTACTTAAGTTGTTGTAACAAAATAATGAAATTTGTTTGCAATAACTTTATCCGGCATTCCTTTATGTTTATGTAAATATATATATATATATATTGAATTGCCTCGGCAACTGCTGTGAGTGGCTGCCCAATATTTGTTTTGCCCGACTAAGCTTCATCGCTTAGTACGGTTGTTTTTCATGCAGGTTAGGAGATCAGAGTAGCGCAACAGTCCGCTGTAACTTTGGCCAACAAGTCGGTAGATCTGTAAAGGAAGAGTTTTTGATTTTGGCATGTAATTAAGTTTTAATTATTAGCGCTTGTAATAAGTTGTAATATCTTATAGTGAGAATGCTGGTGTGTTGATGACATAGGTTTAGAATTTGCATGTCTTGAGGTCTTCTATTAGAAATTTTATTATTCTGATTTCTGCATTGCCATGTGTGTCTTTGTCTAGTAGCGCCATCCGCTCACCATAGCTCATCGTTCTTCAATATGCTACACGTGGGAGTTGGGGGTGTTACACAGACACTTCGCCACGAATTCCACAATGTCTCTCTTCATCCCAGACCACCAGAAGAATTACTTCATATCACGATACATCTTCTCACTACCTGGATGCATAGTGAAGACCGTAGTATGTGCCTCACTCAAAAGCCTCTTCTTCAACTCATCACTCTCGGGCACACGCAAACGATTCCTATACATAAGCACCACATCCAAAACCGAAAACTAAGACTGCTTACCCTACTGAACCTCTTGCAAAACCCACTGCAATCTTACATCATCCTTTTGAGCATCCACAATCGACTGTCTCAAGGTCGGCTTCACTCTCAATTAGGCTACCAAAGCCCCATCCGAATCAAATCTCCACTTGAACCGTTGCAAAAACAAAGCCGAAACTGACTTCCTACTCAAAGCATCCGCGACATCATTGGCTTTGCCCGGATGATAATCCACAATGCAGTCATAGTCCTTGAACAACTCTAACCATCGGCGTTGTCTCATATTCAACTCTTTCTGCGTGAGGAGATACTTGAAACTCTTATGATCCGTGAAAATCCTACACCTCTCCCCATACAGATAATGCCTCCAAATCTTCAAAGCGAAGATCACATCCGCCAATTCCAAATCATGCGTCGGATAGTTCTTCTCATGAGGCTTCAACTGACGAGATGCATAAGCCACAACTTTACCTTCTTGCATCAACACACACCCGAGTCCAACTCCTGAAGCATCACTGTACATTATAAACTCTTTACTCGAGATGGGTTGAGTAAGTACAGGAGCTTCAACTAACAATCTCTTCAACTTCTCAAAACATGCTTAACACTTATCCAACCACTCAAATCTGACTCCTTTACTTAACAATCCCGTCATAGGAGCAGTAATGATTGAAAAACCCTTCACAAACCGACGGTAGTACACAGCTAAACTAAGGAAACTTCTTACCTTTGGAACATTCTTAGGCGCCTTCCAATTCACAATCGCCTCAATCTTGGCCGGATCCACTTGAATACGCTTAGCTGACACAATGTGACCCAAGAAAGACACCTCTCGAAGCCAAAAGTCACACTTACTGAGCTTTACAAACAAACGGTGCTCCCTCAAAACTTACAGCACTAATCGAAGATGCTCCTCATACTCACTCTTATCCTTCGAGTACACCAAAATATCATCAATAAACACTACTATAAATCGGTCGAGATATGACCTGAACACTCGATTCATCAAATCCATAAAAGCCGCAGGTGCATTGGTCAAACTAAACGGTATCACAAGGAACTCATAGTGGCCATATCGCCTCCGAAATGTAGTCTTAACCACATCGGCATCCTTAACTCGAAGTTAATAATAACCCGATCGAAGATCAATCTTGGAGAAGACACCTGCACCTCTGAGCTAGTCAAACAAATCCTCAACTCTAGGCAAAGGATACTTGTTCTTCACTATGACCTTATTAATCTACCTATAGTCGATGCACATCCTAAAAGTACCATCCTTCATCTTAACAAACAACACCGGAGCTCCCAATGGAGATATGCTGGGTCTAACAAACCCCTTATCCAATAACTCCTTGTAGACACCAAGTCCTGAGACAGCCCAAATCAAAGTTACCCAATGATGATAAGATGCCTACTCATAGGCAAAAAGGTTAAAAATAATGATTTCCTTGTCAAATTTGTATTTTAGAATGAAAAATAAAAAATAATAAAAAAAAACTTTGAAAATTAGATTTGAAAAATGGGGTTTAGAAATTGCAGTATTTTTAGTTAAATATAAAATAAAAAAAAAAAGTTATTTTTGCGAGTGTCGGCGTGGCAGCGCGCAGGTGCAAGGGCGCTGCCCGGCGCCCAGCGCGGAGTGCCAGCTCGCGTCGCTCGGGCACGAGCGATGCGCAGGGCGTCGCCCAAGCGAAGCGACGCGCAGCGCGCATCTGCGTGCTGCTCCGCACCCAGCGCATGCGATCGACGCCCGTCGCGCGCCGACGGAAGTCGGTCGCCCCTATTCCGCCGAAAAATGCCAATTTCACCCCAAAATCATTTTTTTTTGGATTTTCTCACCAAAATCTAATTTTTCATCCTTTTTTAAGGTTTTAACATTTTTTTCCATTTTTAAAATAAAGGTAAATAATATTTGAATTAGTTAAAGATTTTTCCTTAATTAATTATTTTTTTTCTTTTCTCTTAGTATAAAAAGAAAGAGATGGAAAGAGAAAGGGAGGAGAATTCATTTTTAGGTTTTCATTCATTTTTCTTCTTTTCTTCAACAAATTTCTCTCTACAATTTTAGGTTTTCTCCTCAAAGGTAAAAGTCCTATAAAAAAAATCCAATTCTTCTTCTACTTCTTCTTTTTTAATGGAATTTCTTCTAAAACATATTTTTTAGAAGGATTTTTGTTGATAGAAATTAATTTTGAGACCAATAGATTAATTATTTGCTCTCAAAATTCAATTTTTTTGACTTGTTCTTTGTTTTCAATTAAATTTTGTTCAAATATTTTTTATTGAAACTCCTTTTTAATAAAAAAATGGATTTTGAGGCAAACAAAATAATGGTTTGTTCTTAAAATCCAATTTTCATTTGATTTTCTAAAAAACAAGTTTTTTCATGTTTTTTCTTCTTGAGAAAGAGGAATGATTCTTTGCTCTTGAGATTTTTACCTTTTTTATTGATCAATTATTTTCTTGAGACAAAGAAATTCATTCTTTGTTCTTAAGAATTTTTATTTCATTTCATTTTTTTTGCAATTTATTTCTTGGAATAAAATTCCAAGTTTGATCATATTCAACTTTAATCTTTCAAATCAAAAACAGGGAAATCAATTATCATTTTTACCTTCATCAAATCCGAAATCTGAGGGTAAACATTCGGGGTTTGATTCTTTTATTTATTTTCTTATATTTATTTTTCTTCATATTTAATTTATTAACATGTAAATCTTTTATTGTTTTCATTTATTTATTTACTTTATTATTTTTATATTTATTTTATTTAATATGTTTATATATTATTATTATTATTATTATTATTATTATTATTATTATTATTATTATTATTATTATTATTATTATTATCATTATCATTATTAATATGGTTATTGTTATTATCATCATATCATTCTTTTTCATTATTATTATTATTATTATTATTATTATTATTATTATTGTCATGTTCATATTTTTATGTATTAATTCATTAACATGTTTTATTTATTTCAATCTCATCATTTAATCCATTTGTCATTCATAATGCATTCTTTGATTTATTTTCATTTATTAACATTTTAATTCATTTATCATTCTTTTGATGTCACCTCATTTTATTTATTTTAATTTGTTATTTATTGTTTTATGCGTTTAACTGATCTTAATGATTTAATTACTAACATTATTTTATTTGTGTTTATTTTTATTTTAAAACTTATTTTCTTTTCTTGGGCATTTCTGTGAGCACACGGGGAGATCTAGGAGGCTCGTTTGGCATGGTATTTTCCTTAATTTTTGATTGTTTGTATTGTTTTCCTTATTCGGATTGTTCATTTATTTTACTATAAAATCGTTAATAAAATTATTTATGTACGTTTAAATAGAAAATCACTAACAATATTTTTATTAATAAATTGAGTATTTTTTGGTAAAATGGGATCAATGTCCCAATTTTTTCATCCAAAATAAATTGTCACCCTAAAATTATCTTTTTTAACCATGCATGTGAGGACCAATGTCCTCATCCTTAATGTATATCCCGATTTATGTATGAATCACGAACAATTTACAATGGGGGTTGTATTATGCCCCTAGTTTTGTTGTAAATTATTTTCATACGATTTATTTTAATTGTACTCCATTTATTGCTTATCTTGGATGGACAACCTGCTCTTTAATTAAATTGCACTGATTTGAATGAGAAATGGGATGAAATGCTAAATTCAAAACTCAATTATAAACTTAACCAAGATATGAATAAATGGGAAGTCATGAACCTTCTCTACTATTTGGGCTCAACGAGGCGAGAGGGCCATCTCAATGTTCTATTGGGGTGGGGCCTCCAATATACCTCTTGTGTCCCGGAAAAGGCTCAACTTGCATAGTCCTAGGCTCCACGAGGCGAGAGGGCCATCCTAATGTTCTATTAGGGTGGGGCCTCCAAGACACCTCTGGCTTGCCCAAGTGCAAGCCAAGAGGGCCATCCTAATGTTCTATTAGGGTGGGGCCTCCAAGACACCTCCGGCTTGCCCAAAATTGACATAGCAGCGCTGTCTTAGGCTCACTGAGGCTAGATGACCTTTCCCAATGTTCTATTGGGTGGCGACTCAAAGAAACCTCCTTGTTGCCCAAAATGGATGCACTTGTAATTTCTTACAAGTTTTCATGAACCTCTCCCCGAAAGCCCTAAGAGCGAGCGGTTAGGAGCGCATCGGGGTTCAGCGCGCGTCACAGTGGCGACTCCACAGGGGACATATATTCGTGACTTCGATTCGAAAGTACCTTGATTAAAATTTACAATTGAGTTTTAATTTAAAAATTTCATCTTTTTTCGAAACTGCATGGCATCTCATTAGAGCCTTAGATCTATGCTAGTATGGTCCATTTTTAACCCCGGTGCATTCCCGAAGCACAACCCTATATTCACTCAATGTAGGGAAGTGTTAGGGATAATCACCAGCCCAAGCCTTGTACCATCATGGTATATTAAATAGAGACCCGATCGGTCGTTACGCTCGTGATGAGCTAGACCCATTGGCAGCGACCATGCTTGGGTAGACCTAAAGTATCATTACCTTGGCCAAAGCTCATGTAATGGAAATAGTTTCTTCCCCTAAGTGGTATGAACCTTAATACTGTGCTTGCTGTATGGATTATTTTGTATAGGACAAACCTAAATAATTTGATTGGTCACCTAATAAAAGGCTATCATGCCGCGATTGGCCCATGTTAACTTATTCGGACTGCCTAAATATACAATGATCATAACTCATACGTCTGTGCATTAGTTAGGAGAGGTTATGCTGTCGGTTTTCCACCATGCACAATACGCGTCCATAGGGTCCCTATTAATCCATGGACCAATCCCACCTAGGAAAGAGACTATGACCTCATGTGCGGGAGTAACAAGGTTGGATGGACCTATGTGCTTACATGTGATTTGTGGATGTTGTATAACACGATCATGCATTTTTATTGCATTCATGCATCATCCTGACCCGTTATGTTTTGCAGCCATCATAGATATGCCTAAGTGGTCAAGTGGTTCTCAGGTGCGGTTAATCAGGAATCTTTTTTTTGCGCTACCAGAAAGCGTGAAGTATATAAACACTCCTTCAATAACCAGCTACGGTACTTCAGCTCAATTCTCTATAGACTTTGAAATGGCTAACTCGCCAAGGGGGATAGATGCTACTAGGGCCTTGATAGCTGAAGAGGTGGGCAGAAGGTTCAAAGAGTTTGAGAATCAAATGATGGCCATGATGGCCACGGTGGCTCAGCCAGCCGCACCACAAAACCTGATGCCTCCCCCCATGAGACAAAATGAATGGGAGGAGGTTAGAGAGGATCCACTAGAAGAGATACATCTACCACCAGTATACTTAAGGGTTGCCACGTCAGGAGGGCAGAGGAGAGGAGTAGCTCACAGATTGGAAGATGATCTAGACGAGGATGACTATGAGGAGCCAATGTTAGTAAGGGGGAAGGCGCCTCAGACCGAAGAAGCCATCTGGAAGAAGATGGAAGAGAAGTTTGAGTCTATGGCCAGAATACTGACTAGGGGGCGAGGGATAAACCCCGAAGATAAGGACCTGGAGGGAGAAGATTTGATCCCAATGAACTTTAAGATGCCGGACGTCCCCAAATTTGATGGCACTTCCGGTCCCACTGCACATATAAAGCAGTACTCGCTGGTGATGAAGGGTACTACTTTAACGAAGAGATAGAAAATTGAATACTTCTGTCTGAACTTAACTGACCCAGCGGTGGATTGGTATCATAGGCTAGATCGGAGGACGAAGGAGGACTAGGACTTACTTACAGAGGAGTTTCTCATTCAGTACGATTGTAGCACGAGAATGGAGGTGACCCTAAAAGATCTGGAACTGCTGTAGCAGAAGTCAGGGGAATCATTCCATGAGTGCCTGACCCGATGAAGGAACTGGGTAATGGAGATGAAGAGGAAGCCTGATATCTCAGATCAGATCAGGTTATTTATCAGGAATTCTAGTCCATATTTAAGAGAAGGGCTAAAAATGAAGGGATTCAAAGACTGGGAGTCACTTAAGGACATCTTAATTTAGTTGAAATGTTTAAATACATAAAGGCCAAAATTTATACGTATGCGCATTATTTAAGAGATGTTATGCTGCCGGTTTTTCGCCGAGCTCCATTGGGTTCCTCGTTAACCCATGGATAAAGCCCACCTAGGAAAGAGACCGCATTACCTCATGTGTGGGAGTAATAAGGTTGGAAGGATCTACTTGCTTGTATGTGGTTGTAAATATTGCATAACACACGATTCATCATATATGTCATTCATGCATCATTCTAATAATTTAAATCTTTCAGCCATCATAGATTCATCTAAGTGGACTAGAGGTTTCGACGGTCGGCTAGTAAGGACAAATCTGCTCTTTGAATTGCCGGAGTTAGTGTCTGATCGGGATTCTGAGTCACTCTCAGCAACCAGTGAATCATCTTTAGAATCGTCGATGGCAGAAGAAACCGGAGCTTTGACCACTCAAGACTTTACTAGGAGACTAGAGGACTTTGAGAGGAGGATGTTAGATATGATGGGCACCATGGCCGACAAGATTGCTCATCCTTCTGCTCCACAAGCACCTGTTTGCTCCACAGCCGCCTGTCATTTCACACCCACCAATATTCCATGTTGGGGGGCAAGTCAAACCACCTACTAGCGGGGAGGCTCCTTTTATTGGTAATGCTGCCCATCAACCTGTAAATAAGCATAAAGCTACAGTGACTATTAAGCCAGGAAGGGAAAGGATCCCTAATCCCAATGAGGATTTCATGGTGGAGGAGGAAGATAAAGAGGTAATAGCACCTCAATTTGTTAGGGCTAGAGCACCCAGGGCGCATCTACCTCCACGACACCGCCTCCAGAGCAGATGACAAATCCGGTACCTCCCGTACCATCACCATCGCCCCAGCCAGCCCAGCCGCATATAGTAGCAGCTATGACTTCTATACTTGCCTCTATGGAGTGCAGACAGGAGGAGAGAGATCGGGCCCTTCTAGAGTGGATTGGTCGATATGAGGAGCGAGATCGGGTCATGCTGGAGCGGCTAGGCCAGCAGGAGAGAGTCATAGAGGATCAGGGGAGGGTCATTAAGGAGCTGAGGCAGAGTTCAATCGCCTCCCATGATGCTACAGTTCAGAGGGTCGACACACCTTTTTAGATGGTGGACGAGTCTGTCAGCACCCTTAGGTTCAGTGTATAGGTATTGGAGTGTGCCATACCACCTATCTTCGAGTCCATCAGAGAGTTTAGAGAGCAGATGGAGACTAGGCTCGGGAGCATCAGAGATGCGGCCAGGGATCAGACTTTGAGACTATCGAGAGCCTTTACAGAGCTAGGTGGCGTAGTCAGAGACACCTTGGAGTTCCTCAGCATTTGCGCTTAGCCTTTCCTGTATGGATATTCCCAGGTCTAGTTCCAGCAGGCCACTGTAGCTGTAGGACAGCCAGCATCTGGACCGGTAGTTGTCCCACCTCTTTTTCAGCAAGAGGTTAGACCCTCAACACCTCCTAGCAGGCCTTCCACTTCCAGAGACGGGCCATCTGCATCTTCATCCCGCAGCCAGCCAGTGCATGTGTTGGATGACTAGGAGGACCCGGAGGAACCCTCGGGTTATTTCCCTCTCTAGCATGTTCAGGGAGTCTACTGGATTGTATTTGTATATGCATTGTACAAAACTCATATTTTATTTAATAAAAACTCGCATTTACATTTTGTTAAATTTACATTCCATTTTGTATATTTACCTTGTCACTAACATCTTATTTACATTTTCGAGCGTTTGATAACATGAATAAGTAAGAAAAAGAAAATAAATGACAACATAAAGGATCGCTTATAAGATCACAAAATAAATTGACTCACAATGAATTGATAAAAATCTTTTATAACCACAGGAACATGACATCATGTTGATCCAACGATGGTCGACAGTCATACTCTGCTAATCGAATAGTGGTCAGCAAATCAGAAATCACACCTGCAGAAAGGATAGGGGTCGGCAAACCTAAAATCATATATTGCAGACCGGATGGGGGTTAACAAGATCAGGCCTTGCAAGCCAAGACGAGGCCAGCAGGACACATGCGATAGAACAGATCGCAATAGGGTTGTAGTTAGAGAACACTGCATCTCACAGACACCGTGCAAGCCGAGATGAGGCCAGCGGAACACACGCGATAGACCAGATCGTAACAGGGTTGTAGTTGGATAATACTACCTCTCATGACATTCAGACACCTTGCAAGCCAAGACGAGGCTAGCGATACACGTGCAATATAATGAATTGTAGGTGGGTTACAGTTGGATAACACTGCCTCTCATGACACTCATATACCATGCGAGCTGAGATGAGGTCCGCCGGGTGAACATGGTTAAGCGAATTGCCGAGGAGTCGTGGTAGAATACGTTACTACTCTGCGGCAAGAGATCACCTGCTTCAACACAACATTAAGAAGGTAACGACTGCCTCAGGTACGCATTTCTTCCTTTCTCCTCTGAATTTTGGCGCATCTAGACACTAGTGTACTAATTTCCCCAAAATTGGGGACAACTATAGACACCGAGTCCTGAGGCAGTCCAGATTAGAGTTACCCAATGAAGAGAGTAATGTCTACTTTTAGACAATTGGATGAAAGTTGCGAAGTTTTCATTTTCCGATTTTACAAGGATTGTGGGTTTTTCTCTGTAACAGGAGATTTTGGGGAGTCCAGAAGATTTCATATTTTGGAAAATGGATTTTGCTCCATCGATGGGTAAACCGTCGGTGGAGGGGATGCCCGTCACTAGATGGATCTCTCCTCGCATGAGCGGTGCCTGTCCCTCACGTGGGATGGGCCTGTCTCTCATAAGGAGTGATGCCCATCACTCGTGTAAAGGACCCATCTCTCACGATGAGGGCCGGCTGTCACTCACTCGAGGGGGGCGTCTCTCGCATAGAGGGATGCCTGTCTATTGTGCGAGAGATGCTTGCGTGTTGCGAGAGACAGCCGTCTCTCGGATTCCATCCCTCGCAAACGGCCCATTGCCGAAAAGACTGCGAGTACCCCCTTCACAGATGCCCATCGGTAGTTCAGCGATGCCCGTAGGTTATTGATCTATCGTTATTTGGGCGGGATTTTAGATTTCTTTGATATCTTCTAAATATATTTCGAGATTTTCAAGTATTCCCTATATCTTTTCAAATATTTTTAAATCTTAGATTTGATTTTGAAAATATTCTGCAAATCATTCGGTTTTGATTTTGATTTCAGAAATCTTTTTCAAATTTAAATTCAAAATTTGAAATTATTTGAATAAATTTCCGAAACCTATAAATAGGGGATGGAGATTCATTATTCGAGGTTAGCGGTTTTGACCAACAAAAGAATATTTAGCAATTCCTACCGAAAATTTTCCTACAAAAGTTTTCTTACTTTTTTTTGAAAATTGTCATCAAATATTCTTTCAAATTAGGCAAATCTGAGGGAACGACATTAATTCATTTTTATCAGATCCAGTCGTTTTAGCATTTAAAACTGCTATCAAAACGTCGAGAAAGAAAAATATAATTTTCTTTTCTTGATTCGTTTTTGAAACACAATTTTTGTAATCCAAAATTCTTCTGAAAATCACATGTCATGGATCCATCCTTGTAGAATTCGAGGAACGAAAGCCACGCGACATTCACCTTTAAAGGTAATATTCCGAGGGTAAACATTCTAGATCGATTTCCTTCGCGTTTAAAAATTTTATTCTGATTTTACACGTAAAATCTTATTTTATTTAAACTAAAATAATTTTCTATTTGAGTTGCTATCTTTTATGGATCTAGAGTGACAGACGGGCAGAGGATCCATCAGCGGCCGTCGCTCACACGAGTGACGGGTCGTTGCGGGTTTTTGCCTCCACCCGTCGGTCAACCCAGGGACGCCCATCGCTCTCGCGCCATGGGCCATCCCTGGGCCTTTCCTTCCCCCTTTCCTCCTTTTCTTCCACCACTTATTTTCTTATTATTTTATTTGACAATTCTTCATGGTTTCTTCTACATAATTCATTTTTGTCTATTATCTTGGGCTAATTGTGGCACTAACATCATTTTTATTTTTGTGAGTTTCGTTGATTTATTTTATGGATTTGGGTTATATAAAATGGAGGACGCTGCAATGATCTGAGAATCTTCACTCGGGTTCATTCTTTTACCCTTGTCCCTTTTTTATCTTATGCATTATTATTGTAAATATTATTTCATTCGGCTAATACATGAAAATGGTCAAATATTTATAGTAATTGAAATGGGATTTTTATTAACAAATTGAGGACCAATGTCCTATTTTTTAGCAAATAAAATTGTCACTTTAAATATCCCCTCAATAAATTCTTCACCCTCAATAAATATCCCGCTTTGTGTATGTTTCTCTTTTTTGCTCATTTACAATAGGGGTTGTATTCCTTCCCTAGTTTTGTTGTAAACTATTATATTTTTGATATGCTTTATTTTGAGCTTAAATTATTTAATGCTTTCATTATATGAATGATCCGATGCTTTAATTATTGCATTAAACTAAATGAGAAAAGGAATGAAATGTTAAATTCAAAACTCAATTATAATTTTAACCAAGGTACGAATAAATGGGAACTTTCGAACCTTCTCTGGTCTTAGGCTCAATGAGGCTAAAGGACCATCTCAATGTTTCATTGGGATGGGGTCTCTAAAATATCTCTTGTTGCCCAACAAAGGCCCAATTTGCATAGTTCTAGGCTTCACGAGGTTAGAGGACCATCCCAATGTTCTATTGGGGTGGGGCCTCCAAAATATCTATAGTTTGCCCAAAATGGATGCATATGCGCTGTCTTAGGCTCACTGAGGCTAGACGACCTTTTCCAATGTTCTATTGAGTGGCAACTCCAAGAAACCTCCTTGTTGCCCAAAATAGATGCACTTGTAATTTTTTACAAGTTTTATGAACCTCTCCCGAATGCCCTAAAAGCAGGCTTCTGGGGCACCACGGGGTTCATCGCGTGTCACATGACCCTTCGAGAGGTCCACGTGTGGACTCTATCTAACTACAAAACATAAGAATATTCGCATCAAGCCAACAGAATCCTAAATAAAATTCTATTCAACGATCGCCAAAAAAAGCCTAAACTTATGCTCTCATACCAATAAAATTGTAACACCCCTTACCTATACATAGGGGAGCTGACCTGCATAGAGGAGTGAGCGCCCACATAAACAAGGGTTGTCACCAAACATAATAAAGCATGCATAACTGACAAACATTCATACACAATAACTAAAACAAAGATAATAGAATTCTTTATACCATCCATACATTCGTAAGCAAACACATTCGAACATCAAAAGGAACTTGCAATCCCATCTATTGATATACAAAAATATTCATTATAGAGTTGAAATACAAAATAATTCTTTGCATAATTACGAAATACATAACTAAAGATATTACAACATATGATACAAAACAAAGAGCTTTACACTAGAGTACCAAATTCAAAAAACAAAAACATAGACTACAAAAGCCCTCTCTATTGTGTTGGCCCTGATGAGTACGGATCGGTCCTCTCAAAAACTTCAACAGCTTCCATACCTGCACGGATGAAACACCCGTGCTAAGCGATAACCCTTAGTGGGGAAAACGAGAAATGAATGACCACACATAGTGGGTCAAATGCAATTTGCATACATATGGCACATACATAAGGATAAAGCATCATAAATCTTCCATAAAGTGCGTACGTTATAACAAATAACTTCATTCAACATTATACAATAATATCAATATAATGAATCAGAACAATTTATAACACATTATGAAAACACATAGGTAAGCTTGCAACTTCAGAGCGGTGGATAACTAGTGAACACATTGGTACCCGTAGGTTCAACAAAAGCAATTTATTTCCCTTTTAATCAAAAATATTTTCACATTGGGGGATCTTAAATAAGATCCAACTTATAAGGATCGCGAGGATCCGAACGGGGACCTGATAAGGGTCTATAACACATTGAACTGCATCTAATAGAACTATATAGGCATGTCTACCTATCCACTTGCTTGACTATTGCAGGCAAAATATTTATAATATTCTCTAATTTATCATATAGCAAAATTAACATATCTCATGAAAATATTACAATTCAACGTCATTTGATACACGATACTTCGATAATTGTAAATTAATAGCAATGCTTGGTTTAATAGAGGCAAATAAACGAAAATTCAAAAATCCCAATTTTCAAAATAGAAAGTATTTACACAGCGGTATGGAAAATTCTTACCACCGTGTAAGACATCCCACACGGTGGTCAACAAAACCTAACCGCCGTGTAGTCTGCTAAACTATAATTCTTTAGCAAATAGAATGCATTTACACTGCGGTATGGGAAGCCCTGACCGCTATGTAAAAATACACAAAATCCATGCTTGCAAACAAAATACATTTACATGGCAGTAAGGAAGCTCCTAACCGGCCTGTAAGATGTCACATGGTGGTTAGGAAAATAGTAACTGCCGTGAGACCCAACGGACAAGCAAAGATACTGTGATATGAAATTTCTTACCGCCGTGTAGATCAACAAAAACCTAGATTTTAACGTTTTTCCCAGCTATTCACTATTCAAACCACAATTACCATACCGTAGACATCGGGTCCTGAGACAGTTTAGATCAGAGTTACCCGATAAAGAAACTAACAACAATTTTTGGATAAGGGATGAAAGTTGTGGGTGTTCATTCTCCAGTTTTATAAGGATTGATGGTTTTTCTGGGTAAACGGGAGATTTCGGAGAGTCGAGGAGAGTTCAAACTTTGAAAATTGGTAATTTGTTCCATAGATAGGCAGCCCGTAGGTGGTGGGAGAGCCCGTCGCTTACGCGAGAGGCCCGTCTCTCATGACGAGTGCCGGCTGTCGCACGGGAATGGAGCCCTTCGCTTGCTTGAGCGGCGTCCGTCGCTCGGTTAAGCGACACCCGTCGCTCGCTTAAGCGACGCCCTCTCCTCTCGAGAGACAACCGTTTCTCATCTTCGTGCCACATGTAGGGCCCGTCAGTCAAATGACTACTGGTACCCATGCAACTGATGCCCGTTGTTCATCAAACGACGCCCGTCGGTCTGTGATATGGTCATTTAAACCGCTGGATTATCCAGATTTTGAGAAGGATTTATAAAATATCTTTTAAATCTGAGAAAAATCTCCAAAATCTTTTCAAATATCTTTAAATATTGGATTTGATTTTGGGAATATTTGGAAGATCATTCGATTTTGATTTGATTTCGGAAAATCCTCTTCAAATTTAAATTTAAAATTTAAACTTATTTGAAATATCTTCCAAAACCTATAAATAGGGGAAGGAAGTTCCTTATTCGGGGTGGAAAAATTTGGATCAGAAAAGTTGCTTCAAAGATTTTCTCACGAGATTTCAATTTTCTCCAAAAACGCTTTTATCAAATATTTTCTAAATCAAAGCTGATTCGAGGGAACGACATTCATTCGTTTTTCATCGATTTAGCTATTTTCAGCATTCGAAGTGCTATAAAATACTGAGAAAGAGAAAGTAATTTTCTTCTCTTGGTTTATTTTTTTTGCAATACGGGTTTTACGGTCAAAGATTTGTCAAAATCACGCAATCGTGGACCGATCCTTGTAGAACTCGAGGAACTGAAATCGCACAACGTACACCTTCACGAAGTAAAAATCCAAGGGTAAACATTCTGGATCTATTATTTTGAATTTAATTACATTGCATTGATTTATTGAATAAAAATTCAATTTTATTCAAATCAAAACAACAAAACAGTTTGAATCTTCTTTTTTTTCCTGGAGCAGGGGTGACCGACGGGCAGAAGCAACCACCAATGGCCGTCGCTCAAGTGAGCGACGGGCTGTTGATGGATGTCACCCTAGCCTGCCGGTCAGCCCATTGTCGATGGATGTCATCCTAGCCTGCCAGTCAGCCCAGGGATGCCCATCGCTCGCACGCCTTGGGCCGTCCCTGGGCCTCCTCTCTCATTTGTTTCCCTTTTCTTCACCATTTGATTTCCATTTTTTGATTTTCCTTGCAATCTCTCACGCTTTTTTTTATTATTATTCAATCTCTTGTTTAATTTGCTCCTAATTTTGTAGTAACATGGCTTTTATTTTATGAGTTTTATTTGACTTGCTTGGTGAATCTGGAGCTATTTATAATAGAAGCCACTGCGATAACCTAAGGATCCTCAACCGGGTTTATTCTCTGGACTTTATCTTTTTTTTTTTAATTTATGTTGTTATTGCAAATATCATTTTTTTATCCTGCTAATATAAAAAAGGTTAAATATTTTTATTCATTAAGATGGGATTTTTCATCAATCAATTGAGGACTAATGTCCTATTTTTTCCAGTGAAAAAATCGATGCCTCAAAATTGTTTTGTAATAAATATGCATGCGAGGACAAATGTCCTCATCCTTAATGCATATCCTGATTTATGTATGAATTATGAACAATTTACAATGGGGGTTGTATTTCGCCCCTAAATTTGTTGTAAATTATTTTCATATGATTTATTTTAATTATACTCCATTTATCGCTTTTCTTGGATGGACAACCTGTGCTTTAATTAAATTGCATTGAATTGAATAAGAAATGTGATAAAACGCTAAATTCAAAATTCAATTATAAACTTAACCAAGATATGAATAAATGGGAAGTCCCGAACTTTCTCTGGTCTTTTGGCTGAATGAGGCGAGAGGGCCATTGTGATGCACGCCGAACCCCGAGGCGCCCCGAAAGCCTACTTTTAGGGCGATCGGGATGAGGCTCATTAAAACTTGTAACGAATTACAAGTGCGTCTATATTGGGCAACAAGGAGGTTTCTTAGAGTCGCCACCCAATAGAACTTTGGGAAGGGTCGTCTAGCCTCAGCGAGCCTAAGACGGCGCATACATATCCATTTTGGGTAAGCCAAGAGGATCTTAGAGGTGCCAGCCCAATAGAACATTAGGATGACCCTCTAACCTCGTGGAACCTAGGATTACACAGAGTGTAAATATCCATTTTGGGCAAACCAGAGGGATCTTGGAGGTCTCAGCCCAATAGAACATTAGGATGATCCTCTAACCCCCTGGAGTCTAGGATTATGTTGATTAGGCCTTTTAGTGGGAAACAAGAGATATTTTGGAGGTTCCATCCTAATGAAACATTGAGATGGACCTCTAACCTCATTAAGCCCAAGACCAGAGCGGGTTCAGGACTTCTCATTTATTTGTACCTTGATTAATATTATAATTAAGTTTTGAATTCATTGTTTCATCAAATTTCCATAAAATGCAAATTAATTAAAGCGCAATCCATTCACATAGATAAAGCAGTAAATTGACACAAAATAAAATACATGAAAATAAATTACAACAAAACTAGGGGCGGAATACAACCCCCATTATAAAATGATATGTAAATTATACAGAAATAGGGAAATTCATTGAAATGAGGACATTGGTCCTGCCATGCATTTTTATTACAAATCGATTTTTGAGAAGTGTCGATTTTATTTGCTAAAATGGACTTTGGTCCCCGATTTTCGAAAAATCCAAAGTTAATTACTATAAAATATTTGGCCATTTTTACTTTAATGAAATTAAAACAATTTTCATAATAAAATGAATAAAAATAAGGGTAGAGAAAGAACCCGGATGGAAATCCTCAGGTTAGCGCAACCACCATCATTAACAACTCCAACTCATCCAAAATGGTTAGATAATAACTCACAAAAATAAACATGTCAGTGTCAAAATCAAAAATAAAATAAAATAAAGAAAAGTAAAATAACAAGAAATTTTAAAGGAAATGAGTTGAAAGATAAAAGAAATAAAAAGGGTAAAAGAAATAAGTTAAAAACATGAGAATTTGCCCAGGGACAGCCTTACCGACGGACGTCCCTAGTGTGACTGGCAGACGGAGTGGTGTGTCATCTACATCCCATCTCTCAAATTAGGGAAGGGTGTCGGTGACCACTCTACCCGTCGGTCACCCCTGATTCCAGAAAATTGGTAAAAACTTCAAAACTTCAATTGAAATTCTTTGTTAAATAAAAAAAAATCTTATTAAAGATTAAAACAATTAATATAAGTCAATTAAATTACACAAATATTAATCTAGAATGTTTACCCTCAGATTTTACCTTCTGGGTGGATATCGAATGACTTCGGTCCCGCACGCTTCACAAGGATCGAATAAAGATGGATGAAGGAAAGAAAATTTATGTTTTTCTTTCTTGAAAATTTGACAGCGATTCAAATATTGGAATTAACCGGATTGATGGAAATGAATGAATTTCGTTACCTCAAATTAGCTTAATTCACAAGTAAAAATTGAGAAAAAGTTGAAAGAATTTTTTTTAGGGAATAAAAAGCAACTGAAAATAGAGATTTTTAGTAAAACTATTAAATTCGAATTTTAGTAAATTGCTCACAAAAAGATTTTTCCCTTGAAAACTTGCTAACCCACAAATAAAGAAATTTAATCCACTATTTATAGAGTTTAGAAGATAATTGGGATAAATATCAATTTAAAGTTTTAATTTGAAAAGGATTTTTGAAATTCAGTTTTTAGCTAAATTAATTGCCCCAATCCCATTCAAATTCTGAAGATATTAAACTTATCAGATAAAATTCACCAAAATTCGACATTATCTGATCTGATCCACTACCGACGGCCATCCCAAGAACTACCGACGGCGTCGGTAATAAGGGTACGCGTGGTAATCTGGATGATAGACGGACCGAGGCACGGGACTAGGGGTGACCGTCTCTATGCGGACACGTGTTCGTCACTCATACTACAGACGGCCGTATCTACAACACAAGAGACGGCCCGTCTATCCAAGCGATATCCCATCTCTCAATGCAAGAGACGGGGAACACCAAATAGAGACGGGCATCCTAGCTCCAACGGGCTTCCCGTCTGAGGAGCAAAATCTCAATTTTCAAGCTAAATTTCCCAAACTCTTTCAAAACCTCACGCTATAGAGAGAAAGACTTTAATCCTTGTGAAATCGAAAGACGAAAAACTCCGAATTCCATCCATTTATCTGAAAATAGACGTTAATCTCTTCATCGGGTAACTCTGACCTGGATTGCCTCAGGGCACGGTGTTTACAGTTGCCCCCAATTTTGGGGAAACTAGTGCACTAGTGCCTAGATGAGCCAAAATTCAGAGGAGAAATAAGGGAAGAAATGCGTACCTGAGGAAGTCCTTACCTCCTTGAAGTTGCACAGGAGCAAATGGTTGTTTGTCTTTATCTAGCAGGCCTCGTCTCGGTCTGCTCGGTAATGAGTATTCCAGAAGGCGGTGTTTTCTTACCACAATCCGTTTGCAATGTGTTCTATTGCATGTGCCCTTACTGCCCTCGTCTCAGCCTGTAAGGTGTGTGTGAGATGTAGTGTTCTCTAACTACGATCCCGTTGTGAAGTGCAGTGTTCTCTAACTGCGATCCAGTTGTGAGGCGCAATATTCTCTAACTGCGATCTCGTTGTGAGGTGCAGTGGTCTCTAACCGCGATCCCGTTGTGAAGCATAGTGTTCTCTAACTGCAACTTCATTGTGATGTGTTCTATCGCTGGTGTTCTGGTGGCCTCGTCTCGGCTCATGCAGCTTTTGTGAGATATAGTACTCTCTGACTGCAACCCCGTTGTGAAGCGCAGTGTTCTCTAACCGCAACCTCATTGCAATGTGTTCTATCACTGGCATTCTGCTGGCCTCGTCCTGGCTCACGCAGCTTTTGTGAGATGTAGTACTCTCTGACTACAACCTCAGTTTGTGATCTCTTCTATCGCTGGTGTTCTGCTGGCCTCGTCTCGGCTTGCGCAGCTTTTATGAGATGTAGTACTCTCTGACTACAACCTCAGTTTGCGATCTCTTCTATCGCTGGTGTAACGCTAGCCTCATCCTGGCCTGCACGGTATCTATGAGATGCAGTACTTTCTGACTACAACCTCTGTTTGTGATCTATTATACCGCTAGTGATCCGCTAGCCTCATCCCGGCCTGCACGGTGTCTGTGACATGCAGTACTCTCTGACTAGAACCTTTGTTTGCGATCTGTTATATCGCTTGTTCCTCGCCCAATCTGTGAGGTAAGACTCTGATTTGATGATCCCCATTCGATCTGTAATATAGAGTTGGTTGAATGTAATCTTGAAGGACGTAGCGTTTGACCTGTTTATCCTTCCTTTTGACTGCTGGTTACTTTTGGATTTGGTGTAAAACCATGTTCCTGTATTGTAAAAGATTCTTGTTAATTCTTGCGCAAATTAACTTGACTGGTAGATTTATGAACATTTTTATGTTGCCATTTGTTATTTATCATCCATTTTTGCTATATGATCAATTGTCTTTTTAAGAAAAAGTCAAGTAATAACATGATAAACATAAAGAAATGACATGCAAATTTAATAGGTTAACCATAAATTTTTTCCACTAAAAGGATAAATTTTGTACAATATACAAATGTGATTACAATAATGAGAATATAAAATACAGGGCCAAAAGAACTCCCTGAACAGCCTATAATGGCGGATAATCTGAGGGCTCCTCTTCTGGATCATCATCGTCATCTGATAGATGAATTGGCTGGCCTCGTGATCAAGAAGCATAGGAACCCGCGCCTGAAGCAGATGGCTGACTGGGAGGGGCTGATGGTCCGGGCTGCTAAGTAGCTGAGGCTCTGGCCTGCTGCTGGTATCTGGGAGGTAGGGCCACCGGTACGGACAATGGCTGCACTCTCGCTGGGTCCTGCTGCTGGAATTGGACCTGAGCATACCCATCGAGGAAGGGCTGTGCACATACTATCATGAACTGCAGCATATCTGTAACGACCCCCCCTAACTCTCTGGAAGCATCACCTAGCCGAAAGGTCTGATCTGTGGAGGTGGTCCCCATACGCCTCAGTCTATCCTCTGTCTGCTCTCTAAACTCCCGGATAGACTGGGCGATGGGAGGTATAGCACCCTCCAGAACCCGGATCCTAAACCTGAGGGCCTCGACTGACTCATCCACTATCTGTAGAGATGCGTCCGTCCTCTGGTTCGCCTCATCCTGGGAGGCCCTCATCTCCTGCCTCAACTTACCTGCGAGTCTCTCATGTTCCTGTCTCAAATAATCGATGAGCCTCCCCTGCTCCTGTATAATACCCTGCTGCTGGTCCAACCGCCCTAGCATGACCCTATCTCGCTCTCTGAGCTGCCCGAGAAGGGTACTGTCTCTCTCCTCCTATCTGCGCTCGAAGGATGCGAACATAGAAGTCAAAATTGCAGTGAAATCTGGCTGTGCTAGGTGAGTCGATGGTGCTTATGGAGGAGGAGCTGACTCTGGTTCCCGCTCTGGAGGTAGAGCTGCAAAAGTAGATGCCCCCGGGTCCCCTGCTCTAGCATACGGACTGAATCTCTCAGGCATCAGGGGAGCTGTCCGTAACACCCTCGATGGTGGAGGGGGAGTAGGACTGTAACACCCCTTACCTATACTTAGAGAACTTCACTCTACGAAGAGGATGAAGGTCCCCGGTAGATAAGGGTTGCCACCCACAGACGCTCAAACAGAATTAATCATTGCACACCAATTACATATACAAATGAATAAATTAAAATTTCATAAGTTATCTGAGAAAAGACCATCGAGCAAAATATTACATTTCATTAATATGACAAAAGTGGTTTTATATATTCCAAAAGATACAAAAGTGCCTCAGCACCACAGAATGATTACATATACTAGTAACAAAATCAATTATAAAAATATCCTTTACATAGGTTCAATAGTACAAGACTATAATATATATATAAAAAAAGAATACAAGGCCTAATTACAAAATCTTCTATCCACTAGTTATGCTGGCCCTACTGATGCGAAACCCTCGGTTCAACCCTTCAAACCCTTCCACACCTGCACAGATAAAACACCCGTGCTAAGCGAAAATCGCTTAGTGGGGAACAAAGATGCACAACGACCACTCATAGTGGCGTCAACAAATAATCACAAGTGAATAGCACATTTAATTGTTAAGATGTCATAAATTAACTTAACGCATAACAACACTATAATCATATTATTTTCAATAAGCAATACTTCAGAAATTCACACATAATAACAAATAACACTATTGCACCTGCTATATCAAAACAGTGGATAACAAGTACGCGTAGATACCCGAAGGTATTAACAGTATTCTCATAACACATAGATACCCGAGGGTATCAAAACAATCTTTTACTTTTGTTTCAAAATCATTTACGCGTAGATTCAGTACAAAGGGATCACGAAGATCCAGTCGGCGGACCTGATCAGGGTCCAAATCATACACTAACTGCAGCAACACTAGCTCTATTAGGCATGCCTAACTATCCACTTATTCGACTCTAGCAGGTCATGCATAATCCAAGGCATATTTCAATTCACAACATATGTTTGCATCATGTTTTATTCATGATATAGGAAGCATATAAACACATTCATATATATATATATATAGACTATACATAATTCTAGAAGTAATGCAAATTGGAAAGTTAAGTATTGTAATCATAAAAGAGAGGTCAAAAAGAAAAGCTAGAGGGTGTCACGCTCGCGATAGAGGCGAAGTTGGCCTCCTGTCACGCTCGCGGTGAGCCTCGTACTCACGTGGACACAAAAACAGATTTCACTGTTGCGTACCCGCAAGAGTTGTCGCGAGCTTGTGCCCAGGCGCGCACTGGCGACAGAAGCTTGGGCAAACACTGAGCTCTCTGTCGCGATCGCGACAGGGAATCCCCGCTGCGCACGCCCGGCCGCTTGCAGCTCGGCGCAGAAAATGGGATAGAGATCACCGAGCTCTGTCGCGACCTCGCAACATCGTCGCGCTCGCGACAGAGTCGGGATTTCCGCTCCCAACGCCAAAATCTGCAGAAATTCATTCTCCACTTTCACCCACTCACTCATTTGGTTCCAAAACTCAGTTCTAAGTAAAATCCTTCATTCAAATCATTATGCACAACATAAACATGCCCTTTGAACTCATTATTGTCATCAAATTAAGCAATTCACAAAATCAAAATCCAAAAGTTCTCAAACCAGCAATTTCTAAGAAAACATGCAAAACTTCCACATTTTAACTCCATCATTCACAACCCATGCTTCTCAACTGAAATTAAATAATACCCATAACTCATAGAAGCCAAAACACACAATCCATATCATCAATTCCAATGATTATACAGAAATCATCAAAATACACAAAATGCAAAAAATAGACAAACGTTCCCAAACCTCAAAATATGGCATTTCAATCTCGAGCTCCACTACCACTCGCGATATCCTTGCCTTTCGTCTCCTTAGGCGGGCTCTCTGAGCTACAAAACCCAGCAAAAACTAGAATTCAAACTCAAACACACACACTTAGGTATAAAACTCACTCAAAGAAAAGAAGAAGGAAGGGCACTAAATTACAAACTTACCAACCAACTCAAGCTCCCCCCAACTCACCACAGCTCACCCAATGCCCACAAAAGAAGAACTATAAAAAGAAACAAAGAGAAAGAAGAAGAGGATGAAGAAGTAACGGGAAGACAAGGAAAAGAAGAAGAAAACGGGATAAGAACAAGGGGAAGAACAGCTGTCCCTTTTCTTCTCTCTCCCATGCCACATGGCAACTCCCTATTGGGCCACATACTAACTGCACCTAACTCCCATCCTTCAAGCTACACTCAAGACTAATCTCTTAATCATACACTATTACCATACACTCACTCACACCTAACTATAGCCCACAACACACACTACTCTAATACACTCACTCACACTAAAACACAACCCAACTAAAGCATAATAACAAATTAATTTAACCAAAAATAAACACATGCTCAAAATAAACCACACATATTTACATGCACACAAGGCTCACTCTACTAGGGTGGTTTCGGGGTGTTACAATACTCCCCTCCTTAACAGAATTTCGTCCTCGAAATTCTCACCTGATCAAAATAGTTGAGGATACTGAGTCCTCACTGCCACCTCCGGTTCCCAGGTCGCTTCCTCAACACCATGATGTTGCCAAAGCACTTTTACCAATGGCATCTGCTTATTTTGAAGCTACCTGACTTCTTTAGCCAAGATCTCTTTTGTTTCCTCGTCAAAAGAAAAATCTGACTGTACCCAAATATCTTGCACTTTGAGCACATGTGATGGATCTGATCGGTAGCGACGGAGCATAGATACATGAAAGACATCATGTAACTTGGCTAATTCCGTCGGTAATGCTAACCGATAAGCTACCGAACCTACCTTTTCTAAAATCTCATAAGGTCCGATAAATCGGGGACTCAACTTTCCTTTCTTTCCAAAACGAAGAACTTTTCGCCACGGAGAAACATTCAAAAAGACCTTGTCACCGACTTCATGCTGGATATCTCTACGCCTCAAATTAGCATACGATCGCTGTCTGTCTTTAGCTGCTTTCAGATTTTGTTACACAATTCTAACTTTCTGTTTCGTGTCTGTTACTATCTCCAGACCTATTATAGCTCTTTCCGATAATTCAGTCTAACACACCGGTGTTCTACATCTCTGCCAATACAACACCTCATAAGGAGCCATTCCGATGCTTGCCTGGTGACTATTATTATATGCGAATTCATTCAGAGGCACATATCCATCCCAATTTCATGAAAATTCCAAAGCACAACCCCGAAGCATGTCTTCAAGAATCTGAATAACTCTCTCAGACTGGCCATCGGTCTGAGGATGAAATGTTGTACTAAAGTTTAGCTGAGTACCCAAAGCTGACTGAAGTTCTTTCCAAAACTTGGATGTAAACCGAGGATCTCGATCAGACACAATGGATAACGAAACCCCATGAAGCCTGACTATCTCTCTCACATATATCTCTGCCAACTTATCCATAGAATAGTCCAATCGAACAGGCAAGAAATGCGCTAACTTTGACAATCTATCCACTATAACCCATACTGAGTCATGCTTGAGCTGTGCCAACGGCAAGCCAGTCAAGAAATCCATCGTAACATCGTCCCATTTCCACTGAGGAATGGGTAAGGGGTTAAGCAAACCCGATGGAACTTGGTGTTCGGCTTTCACTTGCTGACACATTAAACACTTCAAGACAAAATCTACTATATCCTTCTTCATACCCGGCCACCAATAATGCTGCTTGAGATCTCGATACATCTTATCTCCACCCGGATGCATAGTAAAAACCGATGAATGGTCCTCCTGCAAAAGCTTCTTCTTTACCTCATTCACATCTGGTACACATAACCGATTCCCATGCTTAAGCACTCCTTCATTATCCACTGAAAATTCAGTTCGCTTACCAACTTTCACTGCTTGATAAGCACGCTGCAAAATAGGATCACTTAACTGTGCATCCACAATCTCTTGCCTCAAACTTGGTCTAGCTTTTAACTGAGCAATCAATGCGTCTTCTAAATCAAATCTCCACCTCCCTCTGCTAACAGACAAAGCTGAAATTGACTTTCTACTCAGAGCATCTGCCACCACATTTGCTTTACCCGGATGGTAGTCAATAATACAATCATAATCCTTGAACAATTTTAATCACCTTCGTTGTCTCAAATTTAACTCTTTCTAGTTCAGCAGGTACTTCGAACTCTTGTGGTCAGTGAAGATTCTACACTTTTCTCCATACAAATAATGTCGCCACACCTTAAGTGCAAACACTACCGCCGCTAACTCTAAATCATGCGTCGGGTAGTGTTGCTCGTGAGGCTTCAACTGCCTGGAAGCATAGGTAATTACCTTGCCATCTTGTATCAGAACACAACCTAAGCCCACTCCAGAAGCATCACTATACATGGTGAATTCCTTACCCGACACAGGTTGCGTAAGCACAGGAGCCTTAATCAACATTTCTTTCAACTGATCAAAACTAGTTTGACACTTATCAGACCACACAAACCTCACTTCTTTCCGGAGAAGTTTAGTCAAAGGTGAAGCTAATACTGAGAACCCCTTGACAAAATACATGTAATAGCCAGCCAAACCCAGAAAACTTCTTACTTCTGGCACATTCTTAGGCGATGACCAACTCACAATCGCCTCTACCTTGGATGGGTCTACCCGAATACCATCAGCTGAAACCACATGTCCAAGGAAGGTCACTTCTTTTAACCAAAACTCACACTTACTGAGTTTAGCATAAAGCTGATGATCTCTCAACACTTGTAATACCAAACGGAGATGTTCTTCATGTTCCTTTTCATTCTTTGAACAAACAAGAATGTTGTTAATGAACACCAGCACAAACCGATCCAGATACTGCCTAAAGACTCTGTTCATTAGATCCATAAAAGCTGCGGCCACATTAGTCAAACCAAATGGCATCGCTAAGAATTCATAGTTACCATAGCGCGTCCGAAAAGCCGTCTTCACCACATCCATATCCTTTACCCTCAACTGATAGTAACCCGATCTCAGGTCTATCTTGGAGAACACTCCTGCCCCTCTCAACTGATCAAAAAGATTCTCAATTCGCGATAATGGATACCTATTCTTTACCGTAATCTTATTAAGCTGCCTGTAATCTATACACATCCGCAATGTTCCATCTTTCTTTTTAACGAACAAGACCGGAGCACACCACGGAGACACACTAGGCCGGATAAATCCTTTATCCAAGAGTTCTTGCAACTGACTCTTCAGTTCTTTCAGTTCCACTGGAGCCATCCGGTACGGAGCCTTAGAAATCGGAGATGCTTCCGGTATAATCTCCATTAACAACTCTACTTCCCTCTCCGGAGGTAGCCCCGGTAACTCTTCCAGAAATACATCTTCAAATTCCCTCACGATCAGAATATCTTGCACTTTAATTTGCCCTCTCCGTGAGTCCAGAACTAGTGCCAAGTACGGTTCACATCCTTTCCTCATGAACCCCATAGCCTTCATTGCTGAAATAACATTATGCAACGAACTACTTCCCTCACCCTTCATAATCACGGATAACTGATCTTTATCTTTGAGAACCACAACCTTCCTGTGACAATTCACTATAGCTCGATGCTTAGCTAACCAATCCATCCCCAAAATAACATCAAACTCATGAAACGGTAACCGAATCAAATCAACTGCAAACTCTGTACCTTGAATTCTTAAGGGACAATTCCGACAAACCCGGTTCACTATAACACTCTGACCCAACGGGCTAGACACATGAATCTCATAGTCCAATCTTTCCTCACTCCCCAAACTAGCACCCAACTTACTAGAACACAAGTAACAATGAGTAGAACCCGGGCCTATCAAAGCATACACTTCAGAATCAAACAATAAAAACTTACCAAAAATTACTTACGGTGTGTTCTGCTCATCCCTGGCTTTCATGGCATAGGCTCTACCAGCTGTCGGAACGGGCCGATCCACAGACTCAGATAGCTCTCTCTCCCGAGGCCGTCCACCACGACCCCGTCCTCTACCTCTACCACGGCTTCCTTGGGGAGCATAAGATCCTGCTCGACTACCTTCTTGTTGACCTGGAGCATTCTCACGTAGATTCGGGCAATTAGCAAGGAAATGATCCGTACTACCACACCTGAAGCATCCTCCAGTCAGCCATCTACATTCGCCCCAATGGCGCTTACTACAATGAGAGCATTGAGGCATGGCATCGCCTCTACCACCAAAACCTCCTCTAGCCGCGCCTGACCCTCTAGAAGAGTCCTGTCTCCTCCCTCTAGTAGCCGGACTAGCAGGAGACTCGCCCACAATATTCCCTTGAGATTCTCTTAATCTTTTCCCTGAAGAAGAACTGCCTCTGGAAGTCTTCTTCCTCAAAGTTGTCTCTCTCAGAACATTCTTAGAGCGCTCCGCTCTCAAAGCCACCTGGACCAGCTGATAATAGCTAACATTCGGGGAAGACATCAAAGAAACTAGCATTGCCTTCAAAGATTCATTCAAACCCGCCTCGAAATGTTGACACCAAAACTCATCAGTAAGAATTCCTGGCGGTGCATACTTACTAAGTCTGTTAAACTCATTCTCATAATCTGCCACAGACATCACTCTCTGCCTGAGACTCAAGAACTGCGCCCATCTGGCGTCTTTGAATGCCTTAGATACATACTTATTTTGGAACTCCTTCTCAAAGAACTCCCATGACAAAAGCTCAGAAAGTTGGGGCTGACTGAGCACTAACCTCCACCAGTCATAAGCAAAACCTTGCAACAGTGACACTACACATTCCACTTCTCTATCTGGTGGACATCTGACTTCCCTTAACACCCATTTCACTTTATCAATCCACATCTTGGCTTTATCCGATTCATCTAAGCCGGTACCGAAGAAATCCACAGCTCCGTACTTCCTCATATTCTCAATAGGTGCCCTAGATGCAGTTACTCTCTCCAACACCCTGGCCGTATCTTGAGATATCTTAAGCATCGCTTCAAAAAGAACCATAGGGGTCTCTAGTGGTACCCTAGGAGGTTGAGCCAGACTCGAAACTGATGGTTCTTGCTCTTGGGGATTCGTACTTTCGGCTGACCCCTCAAGCGATCCACGAGCAGACTCCATAGCTACAACACACAAAGCACAATTCGCATCAGGCTAACACAACTCGAACAGACTTTCTATGATACTCTAGCCCACAAACGTCTAAACCTATTGCTCTGAAACCACAAAATGTAACACCTCTTACCTATACGTAGAGAACTTCACCCTACGAAGGGGATGAAGGTCCCCGGTAGATAAGGGTTGCCACCAACAGACGCTCAAACAGAATCAATCATTGCACACCAATTACATATACAAATGAATAAATTAAAATTTCATAAGTTATCTGAGAAAAGACCATCGCGCAAAATATTACATTTCATTAATATGACAAAAGTGGTTTTATATATTCCAAAAGATACAAAAGTGCCTTAGCACCACAGAATGATTACATATACTAGTAACAAAATCAGTTATAAAAATATCCTTTACATAGGTTCAATAGTACAAGACTATAATATATATATATAAAAAGAATACAAGGCCTAATTACAAAATCTTCTATCCACTAGTTGTGTTGGCCCTGCTGATGCAAAACCCTCGGTTCAACCCTTCAAAACTTCCACACTTGCACGGATAAAACACCCATGCTAAGCGAAAATCGCTTAGTGGGGAACAAAGATGCACAACGACCACTCATAGTGGCGTCAACAAATAACCACAATCGAATGGCACAGTTAATTGTTAAGATATCATAAATTAACTTAACGCATAACAGCACTATAATCATATTATTTCCAATAAGCAATAATTCAGAAATTCACACATAATAACAAATAACACTATTGCACCTGCTATATCAAAATTGTGGATAACGAGTACGCATAGATACCCGAAGGTATTAACAGTATTCTCATAACACATAGATACCCGAGGGTATCAAAACAATCTTTTAATTTTATTTCAAAATCATTTTCGGGTAGATTCAGTAAAAAGGGATCATGAAGATCCAGTTGGGGGACCTAATCAGGGTCCAAATCATACACTAGCTACAGCAACACTAGCTCTATTAGGCATGCCTAACTATCCACTTATTCGACTCTAGCAGGTCATGCATAATCCAAGGCATATTTCAATTCACAACATATGTTTGCATCATGTTTTATTCATGATATAGGAAGCATATAAACACATTCATATATATATATATATACTATACATAATTCTAGAAGTAATGCAAATTGGAAAGTTAAGTGTTGTAATCATAAAAGAGAAGTCAAAAAGAAAAGCTAGAGGATGTCACGCTCGCGATAGAGGCGAAGTTGGCCTCCTGTCGCGCTCGCGGTGAGCCTCGTACTCGCATGGACACAAAAACAGATTTCATTGTCACGTACCCGCAAGAGCTATCGCGAGCTCGTGCCCAGGCGCGCACTCGGGACAAAAGCTTGGCCAAACACTGAGCTCTCTGTCGCGATCGCGACGACGTCGCGCTCGCGACAGGGAGTCCCCGCTGCGCACGCCCGGCCGCTCGTAGCTCGGTGCGCATAATGGGACAGAGATCACTGAGCTCTATCGATACCTCGCAACATTGTCGCGCTCGCGACAGAGTCGGGATTTCTGCTCCCAATGCCAAAATCTGTAGAAATTCATTCTCCACTTTCACCCACTCACTCATTTGGTTCCAAAACTCAGTTCTAAGTAAAATCATTCATTCAAATCATTATACACAACATAAACATGCCCTTTGAACTCATTATTGTCATCAGATTAAGCAATTCACAAAATCAAAATCCAAAAGTTCTCAAACCAGCAATTTCTAAGAAAACATGCAAAACTTCCACATTTTAACTCCATCCTTTACAACCCATGCTTCTCAACTCAAATTAAACAATACCCATAACTCATAGAAGCCAAAACACACAATCCATATCATCAATTCCAATGATAATACAGAAATCATCAAAATACACAAAATGCAAAAAATAGACAAACGTTCCCAAACCTCAAAATATGGCATTTCAATCTCGAGCTCCACTACCACTCGCGATATCCTTGCCTTTCGTCTCCTTAGGCAGACTCTCTGAGCTACAAAACCCAGCAAAACCCAGAATTCAAACTCAAACACACACACTTAGGTATAAAATTCACTCAAAGAAAAGAAGAAGGAAGGGCACTAAATTACAAACTTACCAACCAACTCAAGCTATCCCCAACTCACAACAGATCACCCAATGCCAACAAAAGAAGAACTATAGAAAGAAACAAAGAGAAAGAAGAAGAGGATGAAGAAGTAACGGGAAGAGAAGGAAAATAAGAAGAAAACGGGATAAGAACAAGGGGAAGAACAACTGTCCCTTTTCTTCTCTCTCCCATGCCACATGGCAACTCCCTATTGGGCCACATACTAACTGCACCTAACTCCCATCCTTCAAGCTACACTCAAGACTAATCTCTTAATCATACACTATTACCATACACTCACTCACACCTAACTATAGCCCACAACACACACTACTCTAATACACTCACTCACACTAAAACACAACCCAACTAAAGCATAATAACAAATTAATTTAACTACAAATAAACACATGCTCAAAATAAACCACACATATTTACACGTACACAAGGCTCACTCTACTAGGGTGGTTTCGGGGTGTTACAAGGACTCTGTCCTCTGAACTGGGGGAGTACCAAATAAGTCATCCATGGTGAACTCAATCCCCATGTCGGAAGGCGTATGAGGCTGCTCATCCTCGGGTTGCGGCTGCGAAGGCTGACCCTCCTGGTCGTCTGGGTGCTAGGGATGCTGGTGTTGTGGGTGCTCGGGAGGCTGCTCCTCCATCTGAGGCTGATCCTAAGGCTGCTCCTCTACTGGCTCTAGCAAGGGAAGGCAAAATGCACGCCTGGTCTTATGAATAGTGTAAAGTCTGTATGTCTCGGCCTGACCCTGTATCGGTACTACCATACCCATCGTGATAGCTGCCAGAGCATCTATATAAATGCTCTCATCTAGAGCATGCCCAAAGATATCCGGATGGACGCCCAAACTCAAAAGTAGCCTGGTAATCACTCCACCAACATACACCACAGGGGCTGTTCCCCTAGACACTCTCGCCAAGTTGACCAAAATCTCATGGCTAATGTTGAGCCGCTGGCCCGCAACCATGGCCCATAAACTCCAAATCTCTGTGGCATTGAGGGACCCTGGGTTACCAGCTCATCCCAGATAGGAGCAGAATAGAACCCTATGAATGTAGCGAAGAGCCTGTGACTAGAATACCGCACTCTTTGCATTATTTTTAGTGCCATGCATATTTATTACAAATCGATTTTTGAGAAGTGTCGATTTTATTGGCTAAAAGGACTTTGGTCCCCGATTTTCGAAAAATCCCAAATTAATTTCCATAAAACATTTGGCCATTTTCACTTTAACGAAATTAAAACAATTTCCATATTAAAATGATTAAAAATAAGGGTAGAGAAAGAACTCAGATGGAAATCCTCAGGTTGGCGCAACCACCATCATTAACAACTCCAACTCATCCAAAATAGTTAGATAATAACTCATAAAAATAAACATGTCAGTGTCAAAATCAAAAATAAAATAAAATAAAGAAAAGTAAAATAACAAGAAATTTTAAAGGAAATGAGTTAAAAGATAAAAGAAATAAAAAGGGTAAAAGAAATAATTTAAAAACATGAGAATTTGCCCAGGGACGACCTTCTGCATAATACCGACGGGCGTCCCTAGTGTGACTGGCGGACGGAGTGGTGCATCATCTACGTCCCGTCTCTCAAATTTGCGATGGGCGTCAGTGACCACTCTGCCCGTCGGCCACCCTTGATTCCAGAAAATTGGTAAAAACTTCAAAACTTAAATTGAAATTCTTTGTTAAATAAAAAAAATCTTATTAAAGATTAAAATAATTAATATAAGTCAATTAAATTACTCAAATACTAATCCAGAATGTTTACCCTCGGATTTTACCTTCTGGGTGGATATCGAATGAATTCGGTCCTGCACGCTTCATAAGGATCGAATAAAAAAGGATCAAGAAAAGAAAATTTATGTTTTTCTTTCTTGAAAATTTGACAGCGATTCAAATATTGGAATTAGCTTCGTTACCTCAAATTAGCTTAATTCACAAGTAAAAATTGAGAAAAATTTGAAAGAATTTTTTTTGTGGAATAAAAAGCAACTAAAAATAGAGATTTTTGGTAAAACTATTAAATTCGGATTTTAGTAAATTGCTCACAAAAATATTTTCCCTTGAAAATTTGCTCATCCCCTTGAAAATTTGCTAACCCCAAATAATGAAATTTAATCCACTATTTATAGAGTTTATAAGATAATTGGGATAAATATCAATTTAAAGTTTGAATTTGAAAAGTATTTTTGAAATTCAGTTTTTAACTAAATTAATTGCCCCAATCCCTTTCAAAATTGGAAGATATTAAACTTATCAGATAAAATTCACCAAAATCCGGCATTATCTGATCTGATCTGCTACCGACGACCATCCCACGAACTACCGATGGGCGTCAGTAATAAGGGTACGTGTGGTAATCTGGACGATAGACGGACCAAGGCTCAGGAATAGGGACGGCCGTCTTTATGTGGACACGTGTCCATCACCCATACTACAGACGGCCATCTCTACAACACAAGAGACGGCCCGTCTATCCAAGCGACGACCCATCTCTCAATGCTAGAGACGGGGAACACCAAATAGAGACGGGCGTCCTAACTCCGACGGGCTTCCCGTCTGAGGAGCAAAGTCTCAATTTTCAAGCTAAATTTCCCAAACTCTTTCAAAACCTCATGCTATAGAGAGAAAGACTTTAATCCTTGCGAAACCGAAAGGTGAAAACCTCCGAATTCCATCCATTTTTTTGAAAACAGACGTTGATCTCTTCATCAGGTAACTCTGACCTAGACTGCCTTAGGGCACAGTGTTTACATGATCGTTATGTATTTAAGTAGTCCAAATAAGTCGACTAGGGCCTGTTGGGGCATGATAGCCTTTTATTAGGTGACCAGTCAAATTATCTGGGTTTGTCCAATACATAATGATCCATACAGGAAGTATAGTATTAAGGTTCATACCACTTAGGGGAAGTAACTATTTCTGTTGAGCATTTTTTATAGATGCTAATGACCGCAAGTATACGGTGTATCGGAATAGTACTTAAGAATGTCGATCCCACGAGGAACGTGAATTCACAAACTATTACTACTCAATTTAAATCTTGTTTACAATGTTCAATTAATGGTAAGGTTGTTGTAAACTAATCTAACATTTAAACTATGTAAGCCTAGTTATTGATAGTCAAAAAAGATAGAAAGATAAATGAATAACTAAAGAATATGAACTTGATTTCATCATTTTGATCAACATTTAGTCACCTTATCATGCAAGCCAAGTTGGGATAAAGTTCTAAATTATTCTCTCGACGTAAATTAGAATGCCTAAAACATGCAATTAAAATTCTAACTCACACTTTTCATTAATGAATTAAAGGTTTCTAATTACATATTCTAAGAATAAAAGCCAACCTATAGCAATTATCTCAACATACCGATCTCTCAAAATACATCTTGATAATGAAATTCTATTAGATTTCAGATAAAGCAATCTTTCGAATTGCTTTAACATACAAAGATCATGCAAAAGATACTAATAGAAAATCTGAATTGAAAGACTATGAAATAGATTGAAATAGAAAGAGTAATAATATGCAAATTCATTGAAAGGATATTCACAAAATTGATGGAGAAGAAATAAAAATAAGAGAATAAGATAGAAGCCTTTCAACCCTTTTCTCAATCTCTTGAAACAAGTTTTCTTCTCCTTGATCTTCTTCTTCAAAACATAAAAACTACTTAGAACTTTAACTAAAAAGAACTGTTCTACAAAATACAGAAAATTACTTAACTAAAATTTTATACATTAAAAATTACAGTTAAATTATATATTTATAGATGATAATTTAAAGTTTGTGTCTCTTAGAGATGTCCCTTGAGAATGGTTGTAATTGTTGGTGAAAGGAGATGACTTTTCAAGTAATTTTGAAGTACAACTGCCCCAACGGTCGTCTCTGTCGCGCTCGCGACAGAACATGCTCCTCTTTTTCTTTCTTTCTTTTCTCCTTTCTTCCTCTGGCCAGTCAGGACTCATGATCTCCTTGTGTGAGTCGTGACCTGCTTCCATGAATCGTGACCTACTTCCGTGAATCATGACCTGCTACCGCGAATCGTGACCTGCTATCGCCCTTCCTTCTTCTCGCTCTTTCTTTCCTCTCTCTGCATCGTCACGAGTCATGATCTCTTGTCATGACTCGTGACCTTCCTTCTTTCTTTCTTCTCTTCATGCTGGCCTCTCTGCATCATCACGAGTCGTGATGTTGGTTCACGACTCGTGACCCTACTCCTCAACTTCTTCTTAGTCTTTTATGCTTGGTTTCTTCCTTTTTCACCTAATTAAACCTGTAAACATAAAAACACACAAACTAACACAAATACTTGAAATATAAACACATTGACACACTTAACTTACTTAAATTCACACAAAACACATGCTAAATATTATTTAATTAAACTCCTATCAAATTCCCCCACACTTAACCCTTGCTTGTCCCCAAGCAAGAGAAAAGACATGAGAAAATTTAACAGCTAGCAAAAATCATTATATAGCACTGTCCATTTAGCATATATAATAGAATTGAAAAATCAAATACCTCAAACACTCAAAAGTATCAGTAAGTCAAATTTCAAAGCATGGGTTAAAATTTTAACAAGTTACTTAAGTTTACTAATTCCAACATAAAGAGTATTAAGTCTAACAAAACTAAACATGACTCAAAGATAAAAATTTAATCATAAAGTTAAAAATTCTAAAGTAACTAGCTGCATTTAGGACATTTTTGAGCTCACTTACCCTTAATCTAATCTCATGGCATTTTTAGACTCTTTTTTTTTTAATCATGGATATAGTTTTCATTTTTATTCATAAATAGCAAGAGAATGTAGTATGGGTGCGTTTTACGCTCCATCCCATACATTTCAATTTTGGATGTGTATCTTGCTTTCTTTTTCTTTTAATGACTTGAGTGGGTGCATTTTATGCTCCATCCCACTTATTTTTATTATTATTTTTTTTTCTTTTATTTTTCTAGTCCTCATCCATTATTGAAAAGATAAAAGGGTAAGTATTATGGCTATAGTTTCCTTAAGAAACTAGAAACTTAAAATTTTAAACTAAATGAGAAAATTCTAACTTTACAAACATGGTTAGTAAAAAGACTAAATAATCTATAATGGTGAAAAAAGTAAAATAAAATAACTTGAAAAACTTAAAACACATGCTAAAAATTTTGAAAAACTGATAAAAATGAGCAAAGAAAATAAATGACTTCACAATCTATATAATATACCAAATGAACAATGCCTTATAATAAAGCCTACAAAAAAGCTTAATTAAAATATAAAACACACAACAAGCATGCAATTAACATATTGTGATGCGCGCCAAACCCTGTCGCCTCCCGAAAGCCCGCTTTAGGGCGATCAGGATGGGATTCATTAAAACTTGTAAGGTATTTACAAGGGCGTCTATATCACACCCCAAAATAGCCCTGGTCGGATTGTGCATGCTAAGTCGGGATCGGAAGGGTATTTCAGTAATTTGTGTTTGAGAAAGTTGGAGTGTTAAGGACCTAATTGATAAGATAATTAAGTTTGTAAGGAAAGAAATGTATAAGTGAGTGAAGTGTTATTTGTCTAAGGACTAAAGAGCATTATTTGATTTGGAATAGTCTTAGTGGAGTTTGTGGTCTAATTAGGATCTGCCAAGTGGGCTTGTTAGGTGGGCATTGAATGAAGAAAAGAAGAAAGGAAAGAGGAAGAGAGAGGGAACACAGATTGCATTCCCGTTCTCCCTCTCACGCCTTCCCTTCTTCTTCTTCTCCTCTTCCTTCTCTGCTTTTCCTTTCTTTCTCTTTGGCTTTGGCTTGGAGTTGTGTTTGGGTTGGAAGTGTGCTTTGCTTGAAGAGGTAAGTTGGTTTAAGGTGTTCTACGTGTTGTGTTTCTTCTTCTTCTTCATCTACTGGTTTTATCTTCAATTAGGGTTTGAACTAAGGAATTATGGGTTTTGTTGTGCAATCTTTGGATTGCATGAAGAAGCAAAGTAAAGGCAAGGAAAGGATTGGGGTTTGATCTTGAAGCGTGATTTTGGATCGGTCATTTCCAGGTTTGGGAGCATTTGGAATGCATGCAATGTTTGAATCTCTTTGTTTTTCAATCTCAGTTGAATGTCTCTGCCCTATTTCTCACTAGACTTATAATGTGTTTGCATGGTCTAATTTCTGGAATTTGGTGTGTTTTAGAATGTGTACATGCATGATTAGGTGAGTAGATGTGTTAGTAATGCATGACAAGTATTGATTTGGAAGTTCTGAGTTTGTGTTCTGAACTTACTGTAACTTTTAGGGTTTATATTCTTGAATGGGTTTATGCATGACTTTGATTGATTGATTGTGGAATTAATTGCAATTATCTTGTTTATAATGTTTAGAAGATCGACTATAAGGTAAGATGAGTTTGGATGTGTTTTGAATCAGATTGAAAATGATTTTATCGAGTTCCTTGAATTCTAGGTAAGCTGGAAATGGGAAATCGCATTTCTGTATAATTTTCCATTTCCAGTGTGTCATGATTTCCCTGAGAGAGACAAGTCACGAGGCGTGACTCTCAGTCACGCCACGTGACTCTGCCTCCCAGTCACAACGCGTGACTTCTCGTCGGGCTGGACAAAGTCGTGAGGCGTGACCCTCAGTCGCGAAGCGTGACTGCCTTGTGAGGGGCAAGTCATGTCTCGTGACTTAGAGTCACGTCTCATGACTCTTGTGAGGAGACGTGACTTAGAGTCACGTCCCGTGACTCCCTTGGAGGCATGTCACGAGACGTGACATAGAGTCATGACTCGTGACTCTTTTGAAGAAGCCATGCGTGACATAGAGTCACGTCCCGTGACTCTCTTGTAGGTCACGAGACGTGACACTAGGTCACGACTCGTGACCCTCCCTGAGGTCAGTCACGAGTCGTGACACGGCTCGTGACCGACCCTTCTTCAGCCCCATTTTCTGATTTTACCCAGTTTTAACCAAAATGAATTTCCTATCTCTTCTGTATGGTGATGTACTACTGTATTACTCTTGTCATACCTTTATGTGCTCTTGTATGACTTTGTATAACCTTTTCTGTTTTGATTTGTTCCCCCGTGTCTAGTTTATTATAAGATGACTTTCAAATGCTTTTATGGCTTTTTCCTCTACTGTGTACTATCCTATCTGAATGGTTAGCCTATTTTAGTTGTGTTCAGCATTATGTTATGCCTGTCCTTGATCGGATTCTTACCTAGAATAACATGCCATGTTTAAGAATATTGTATCATTCCATGATTCAGATTATACGTTATTGATCATTGGCATATTATGATTCCACATGTGTTCCTCACATGCTTTAGTAAATTGAGTAGTGATAAAATGCGATTGATTGACCTATTGCATGCTTCAGAATATGACTTGAATAAGGTATGATTGATATTATGCTATGCTATATTTATTTGAATAATATGGTTGATGTCGGAATACATTGTTATGTTTTAGCCTTTGAACTCAATGTGTTATGTTTAAATGTAATTTGGACTATCCATGATTTATACTTAGTATCCTTACCTAAAACGTATGTTTAGGATTATGTTTTGATAACCATTGGCATGGTAGTACTTCTTTACCTGATTCTTGGCATGCTTTAGAGCATTGTTTAAATGTTAAAGTATATGGACTGTATTATGTTTTGCAATGGGAATTGTATGATATATGACCGACTTTATGAGCATATTTATATGTCTATTGTACTCTGGTTTATGCATGATATATATATATATATATATATATATATATATATATATATTTATGCGTTATGCGATTCGAAGCGTGAATTGTTTTATGCATGACCTGCGAGAGTCAGTCTAGTGGATAGTTAGGCATGCCTAATAGAGATCAGTTAGCTGCAGCCCTTTGAACGTTTGGACCCTGATCAGGTCCCCCGATTGGTTCCTCGCGAACCCCCCCATCAGTACGGATCCTCATGATCCTTTTTAATGTATTTGGATCGGGTTAAGATCCCCCATCAGTAAAATGCTTTTGTGATAAATAAAGTGGTTTTCGATTCGTACCCGTAAGGTACCCTTTGGCCGACTTGTACCCGTAAGGTACTAATCAGTACACTCGTTATCCACTATTGTGAGTCAGCAGGTGCTTTACTGGTTTATGTTACTTTGAAATAACTATCAGAATGTGATATCCGTTTGAGTATGATAAGGATTTCAGGAATCAGTTTATATGTATATGAATGTGACTATGGGCTTCAGAATGTATGTCTGTATTAAGTAAGCATGAGTTTATATCTAACATGACTATCCGTACTTGTCATGTGATTTGTTATAAGTTTCTGAATGCTTTGAAATGATTCGATTGATGTATTTAAGTATATGACTTAAGCATAGTTTTGTTATATGTATTAGCATGTGAACCGAAGCAGTTATGATGGTAAGTATGTGATGATTACTGTACTTTCTGCATGTTGATGATATGAATGTAATGTTATATGATTATGCTTTCAGTCTCCGCTATTAGAGTGTTTTCGCTTGATACCTTATATTTAGAGTTGCGCAGCGGTATTGTGATGCTTTAAATGTTGTACCTTGGATTTTTGACTAGTGTGTGTGTTTAGTATGTCAAAGTACGTTGTTTAGCTAGCATTTTCAACATGATGATTGGGTTGTCAGTTCAGGCCTGGGTACTTAGTTTTGTCAATTGCATGTGTAAAGCTCATGTGACTTTGCACGGTAAGATGTTGATATTTACTACCCATGTAGGTTTATGCATGTGATATAGTGTGTAGTTCAGCATGATGATACTTGTAACGTGTATTGTATTATGTCTGTTTTGGTCTATCCGGGTCATGAGTTTAAGGTTTGATTATTTCTGCATGATGATCCTTGTATCGTGTATTGTTTTACATCTGTTTTGGCCTATTCTTGACATGAGTATATGTTATGGTTTTGAGTTATCGAATGAATGCCTTTACTATGCCAGCATGATCATATTTGTTAAGAATATCCGCATTTTTCATTTGAATGTGTTATGCTTCGGTGACCATTGTGAATGGCCGTCCATATTCTTGTGTGTTCTCCCCACTAAGCGTTTATCGCTTAGCACGGATTTCCTTTCCGTGCAGGTGGCAGGTTTGGTTCTGTTCGAGTCGCGCTTCTGCAAGGTCGGCCACGTAGGAGTTAAAAGTTCTGTATTTTGTTCAACTTTCGTATTTCAGCTTTTGTAATTCTGTAGTATTGTATATGTAATTAATTATGTTTTGATCTTGAGTTTTCTTTTGGGAATGTAATAGTTAGTATGTTTTATGTTTAGTTATTCCTTTGTTTTATTATTTCGTTTATGCTTCCGTTGAATGGTTATATGTATGCTTCTGTGTATGCTTTTGTTTAGTGCCTGCATGTGCGTGAGTTATTGCATGTTCAGTCTGTATAGCAAGGTAAGTCAGGGTAAGTTTTTAATTAACCCGTATTTCTGTATGTATGTTATGTATGAATGCATGCTTCCGTATTGTGCATGTGTATATCTGTATATGTGAGCATCGTGTAGCGCGTCCGTCGGCGTCCTTCCAACGGGGACGGCGATGGGGGTGTTACAGTCTATTTTGGGCAACAATGAGGTTTCTTGGAGTCGCCACCCAATAGAACATTGGGAAGGGTCGTCTAGCCTCAGCGAGCCTAAGACGATGCATACATATCCATCTTGAGCTAGCCAGAAAGATCTTGGAGGCCACTGCCTCTACCCACTGGAGCCTAGGATTGTAAATTGAAGTCTTTTGGTGATACTCAAGAGGTGTCTTGGAAGTCCTAGACCTCTCGCCTCATTGAGCCCCAAAGACCAGAGTTAGTTCGGGACTTCTCATTTATTTATACCTTGATTAATATTATAATTAAGTTTTTGAATTCATTGTTTCACCAACTTTCCACACGATACGATTAATTTCAAGCGCAATCATTCATGTCAAAATCAATAAATAAAACATTTTTAAAATAAATCCCCACAAATCAAATTACAATAAAACTAGGGGCGGAATACAACCCCCATTGTAAAAACAACATACAGATCATACAGAAATCGGGATATTCATTGGAGGGAGGACATTGGTCCTGCCATGCATATTTGTTACAAACTGGTTTTTTAAAAGGTGTCAATTTTGTTGGTTAAAAAAAATAGGACATTGGTCCACAACTTTTTGAGAAAACTCCAAATTAATTACTATAAAATATTTGGCCCTTTTCACTTTAAGGACATTGAAATAATATTAATATTAACATGAATAAAAAGTAAGGGTGAAGAAAGAACCCGTATAGAAATCCTCAGATTGGCTCGGTCCTCATCATTTACAACTCCAATTCCAAATGGTCAGAAAATAACTCATAGGAATAAATATGTCAGTATCAAAATTGATGAATAAAACAAAGAAAAGAAAATAATAGGAAACTTTAAAAGAAATAAGTTAAAAGATAAAAAAAGGAAAAATGAAAACGATTAACATAAGTTAATTAAATCACACAAGTGCTAATCCATAATGTTTACCCTCGGATTTTACCTTTTTGGGTGAATATCAGATGATTTCGGTCCCTGCACGCTCCACAAGGATAAAAAAACAGATCAAAGTAAGAAAACTTTCCCTTCTTCAAAATTTAATAGCGATCGAATGTTTGAATTAACAGTATTGATGGAAACGAATGAATTTCGTTACCTCAAATTGGCTTAATTCACAAGAAGAATTTGAGTAAATCAATTAATTGGAAGAATCTTTGTCAAATAAATTTCTAAAAATAGAGATTTTATAGCTTTTTGGTAAATTGCTCACAAACAACCTTTCTAAAAAATTCAATCTCTCAAAAAAATGGTTAATTTCTTCCACAAAAAATTTATCAAATTTTCTACCCCCTAAAAATGAATTTTACCTCTCAATTTATAGAATTTTTAGAGATAAAATCAGATAAGCATCAATTTTGAGTTTGAATTTTAAAAGGAGTCTTTAAAAATCAATTTTTTTAACCAAAACTTATCCTATTTGAAAATTTGAGATAAAATTTTATCAAATCCAGCGATAATTGATCAGATCCACTACCGACGGGCGTCCTTACTAAGGGCACGCGTGGAAATTCGGATACAGACGGGCTGTAATGCAAACTAGGGACGGGCGTCCCTACTGAGACATGTGTCCGTCCCTAGCTATAGACTGGCCATCCGTACTATGCATAGAGATAGGGATCACCCCAAGTAGGGACTTGCGTCCCTACTTCAGACGGCCATCCCGTCTGTGGAGCAAAACTTCCAATTTCAAGCAAAATTTTCCAAAACCTCACGTTATAGAGAAAGTATTTTAATCCTTGTGAAACTGAAAGAAGAAAACCTCCGAATTCCATCCATTTAACTGAAAAACAACATAGATCTCTTCATTGGGTAACTCTGACCTGGACTGCCTTAAGACCCGGTGTCTACAGTTGCCCCCAATTTTTGGGAAACTAGTACACTAGTGTCTAGATGAGCCAAAATTCAGTGAAGAAAGGAAAGAAATGCATACCTGTGGCAGTCCTTACCTTTTTGTCGTGGTAGTAGCGAGGCGTCAAGTCAATCCAGACTTACAAAACGCGAGGATTGCTCTCCTGAACTGCACCGAGTCTGTTCCAGACTTACAAAGTGCAGATGGTGATGCGCCGAGTCTGCTCTAGACTTACAAAATGCAAGGATTGCTCTCCTAAACTGCACCGAGTTTGCTCCAACTTACAAAGTGCAGATTGCTCTCCTGAGCTGCACCGAGTTTGCTCCAACTTACAAAGTGCGGATTGCTCTCCTGAGCTGCACCGAGTTTGCTCCAACTTACAAAGTGCGGATTAATCTATCGCGTGTGCCCCGCTGTCCTCGTCTAGGCTTGCGCAGTGGCTAATCTGTCCTGCTAGCCTCGTCTCAGCCTGCACGATATTTGATTTATATCGCTAGTCCTATTTAGGCTTGCGAACTTTCCTTGCTAACCCCCATTCAATCTGCAAGGTATGATTCTGATCTGTTGACTCTCATCTAATATTGGATGTGATAATATTTGATCGGTTTATTCCTCCTTTCGACTGTTGGTCATTTTCGAATTGATGTAACCATGTGCCTGTATTATAAGAGATTCTTGTTAATTCTCATACCAATTCAACTTGATTGGTAGATTTATGAACATTTTTATGTCTCTCTTTATTATTTATCATCCTATTTTCCATATGATCAATTGTCTCTTTTTTTCTCTCTCTTTTCTTTTAAGAAATTTAAATCATGAAGAGATAACATGCAAATTTAACAGGTTAATCCATAAATGTTTTTCCACTAAAAGGTTAAATTTTGTACAATATACAAATGTGATTACAACAAAAAGTATAAACACAAAGCCAGAAGAACTCCCTGAACAATCTACAATGGCGCATAATCTGAGAGCTCCTCTGGATCATCATCATCATCATCTGATATATGAACCGGCTGGCCTCGTGATAAAGAAGCAGATGGTCCCGCATCTGGAGCAAATGGCTGCCTGGGAGGGGCTGATGGTCCAGCCTGATGAGCAGTCGAGGCTCTGGCCTGTCGCTGGTATCTGGGAGGTACCGCCACTGGTACTGATAACGGCTATGCTCTCGCTGGGTCCTACTGCTGGAACTGGACCTGTGCATATCCATCAAGGAAAGGCTGTGAGCATACCGTCATGAACTGCAGCATGTCAGTGACGACCCCCCTAACTCTTTGAAAGTGCCGGCTAGGCGGAGGGTCTGATCTGTAGAGGTAGTCCCCATACTCTTCAGCCTATCCTCTGTATGCTCTCTAAACTCTCGCATGGACTGGGAAATGGGAGGTATGGCACCCTCTAGGACCTGGATCCTGAATCTGAGAGCCTCAACTGACTCATCCACCATCTGTACAGATGCATCTATCCTTTGGGCCGCCTCATCCTAGGAGGCCCCATCTCCTGCCTCAGCTGACCCACAAGTCTCTCCTGCTCCTGTCTCAAATGGTCAATAAGCCTCCCCTGCTCCTGGTTAATACCCTGCTGCTGATCTAGCTGCTCTAAAATGACTCTATCTCGCTCCCCGAGCTGCCCGAGAAGGGCCCTGTCTCTCTTCTCCTGTTTGTGCTCAAAGGAGGCGAACATAGAAGTCAAAATTGCAGAAAAATCTGGCTGTACCGGGTGCATCGGTGGTGTCAATGGAGGGGGAGCTGACTCTGGTGCCTGCTCTGGAGGTGGAGCTATGGAAGTAGATGCCCCCGGGTCCCCTGCTCTAGCATATGGACTGAATCTCTCAGGTGCCCGGGGAACTGTCCGATGTACTCTTGATGGCGGAGGCGGAGTAGGACTTTGTACTCTTTGTGCTGGAGGAGTAGCAAATAGCTCATCCATGGTGAACTCAATCCCCATGTCAGGAGGTGTATACGGATGCTACTCCTCGTGCTGTGGCTGCGGAGGCTAACCCTCCTGGTGCTCTGGATGTCGTGGAGGCTGGTCCTCCTGGTGCTGTGGGTGCCAGGGAGGCTCCTGCTCCATCTGAGGCTGCTCTATCTGAGGCTGATCCTGAGGCTGCTCCTCTACCGGCTCTAGCGAGGGCAGGCTAAACGCACGTCTTGTCTCATGAATGGTGCGAAGTCTGTACGCCTCGGCCTGACCTGGTATCGGCAGTATCATAGCTATCGTAATAGCTGTCGGGGCATCCACATAAATGCTCTCATCCAAGGCAGGCCCCAGGATGTCTGGACGAATACCCAAACTCAGGAGTAGTCTAGTAATGACTCCGCCAACATACACTACAGGGGCTGCCCCCCTAGATACTCTCACCATGTTAACCAAAATCTCGTGGCTGATGTTAAGCCGCTGGCCTGCCACCATGGCCCATAAACTCCAAATCTCAACAGTGTTGAGGGACCCTGGGTTGCCAGCTCGTCCCAAATAGGAGCTGGATAAAACCCTGTGAACATATCGAAGGGCCTGTGATGAGAGCACTGTGCTCTTTGCCGTATCATGATCATACGGCACTCCCGGTAATGCAATAACCGCCCAATGGTGGCGTCTGACTGCTCTATGGGGCACTATAACATCCTGTCCGAATGGAAGTCCCATAGCCTCTGTAAATCGCTGTCAGGTAATGCTGTAATAGTGCCGCTCAATCCAAAATGGATAACACCCTCCTCTGTGTCGGATCTCTGATACCCCCCGTACTGTAACGTAGCAAGAAACTGCCGAACTATCTCTGGATGAGTCTGGAAAGCAGGCGTCAGAAACTCAGTCCACCCCGCACCTGCTATCAGAATATCGACCTCGTCGGCCATTCCGAGAGCCTCAATGATCGGCCTGGAAATAAAATGGCTAGCTCGGAACTGCACCTGAGCCAGCACTGCATACCTCTGTCTGGCCTCGGTGCTCATCCAATCCGGGGCCTGAGGCTCAGGTTGATCGCACGGAGCATGTCGTCGCGGTGGCATGCTGAAAATAAAGTAAACAATTAGTTTGGTATCATGATCATAAACGGACTTTACTCAGAAAATAACAAAAATTTAGGCAGCATTCTGATAGGGTCGGGTCTAAATCGAAAAAATTAAAATTAAATTAAATTAATTATAAAATTTGGGCAGCACCCCGACAAGGGTGTGCCCAACCTCCTGCATAAGAAAGCAAAAAAATAGGCCTTAAGCCTCAGGCAACAATGCAACATATTCACTCTTATTAAAAAAAAGTGGGCAGCACCCCGGCAAGGGTGTGCCTAACTTCCTGCATGAGAAAACAGAAAGAAAAAGGGACAGGCCTCAGGCACCAGGCAACAGTGTAACATACTCATATTTGGTTTACTTTCTAATTCCTAGTATTGGTTTCAAAGTGCATGCATTCCTAAGGCCATGCCTGAATATCTAAAAACGCAATAACTAAAAATTAATTGTTCTCAAAATAGCCATATCCATGCATTTTATAACAGCATATCACTTACTCTATGTGTTAATTCTAGCGCTTAAAGCAATAAAAAAACATAACTACGGCCTTTCAAATTGTACTACAGCAATTAGCCTAATTATACTAATCCAACAATAAAATTAAATTAAATTACTCACCATAAAATAAAATAAATAATAAAACTAGAAGAATTTTACTAACCTGGAAGTTGAGAATCAATGAAGAAGAAAGGACAAAACAGTGGTGCAAAAGAACCAACCGAAAAAGCAAAAATGATAAAATGTAACTGAATAAGGAGGGAAGAGCGTCGGTGTGAAGAAAAGAGGAGAAAACGATCGTCCGTCGGTACCAGCGTCCTTATATAGAATTCACGTACTGACGGGCTTTACATTTATAGAGTTACCGACGGGCATGCCGTCTGTCTCTCCGGATTCTGCATTTAACCCTCATTAATTACCTAATTAATGCGCGTGATATGCACGATGCAAAGACTGCCTGGTGGACAATTACCGACGGGAATGCCGTCTGAGTGAGGGACGGGTTAGCCGTCGGTAGGTCAAATCTATAAAATTCAGCATTTTCTTGGATTTCGTGCCTTTTCTCTCATTTCAGCTTCATAATAGGCTCTTTTCTCCAGTTTTTTCCTTTTTTCTTCTTTATTTCCTTTAGTGACTTCAGCTTTAGCTACTGAGGAATGAATTCTCCTTTTCTTTCCAAGATGCACCGTATCTTAGACGATATTCAAACTTGGGAAAACAACACTCTTGCCCCCCTTTCTGGACTGAAATTTTTATGAAGAATCAAAATAGACTACAACCTCCTTCTGGCTGCGACCCACTTCTGGGACCCTCGCTTTCACATTTTTAGGTTCACTTACCATAAAATGTGCCCCTGCCTGAGGAACTTGTTGCTATTGTCGGGAGCTGGTATCCTCCTAGTGCTTTACCCTGCGTTCCTCGCTGTGGTTTGATTCAAACTCGTGATATTGCTCTGTCCTTAAGTATAGCTCCTTCTAACGCTGCTCGTCTAGTTCCTCAGGGCCCTGCATTTGCCTTAGAACCTCTGATCGAAGTACTGGATGAATTCTCCCACATTCCTTCATACAAGGTAAGTATCATCTTTCTTTTCTTCCTAATGAAGTATCTAGTGGTGACTTCAGAGGAGCTGCTTGGAGACCCTCGTCTGTTTGGGATTTTGGACGATTTTCACCATGGGCTGACCCCTTTTCCACTTATTCTGGCCGAGACTATCTTGGGTTTGGACTCTGGTCGCGCGTCCCTTGTGGATTTTCGCACTAGCTTTTCTTAGCGGGAAGTGCGTCCTTTCGGATTTTCACACAACCCTATGCCTAATTTTTGCCTGAAGTAAATCCCACTCACTCTAGCGGCTTTTCTTTGCCTTTTATTTTATTTTCTTTTGCTTTTATTTTTCCTTGTTTCTTCTTCCAGATTTAGTTGCAAGAGAAATTCAAACTGCTGTCAGAGCCACCTCCAAGGGTCATTAGTCAGTATTCTGCGAAGCATTTTCTTCCTCGCCGGCATTTGTACCTACTTGAGACCCCTGACGAAGGCATTATCAGATTCAGTGAGATATCAGATGAGGATATTAGCTTCATGCATGCTTGGCTTTCCTTATCCAGTGCAGTTATTGATGGGTCTTTAGGATGCGTTCCCCTATGCGGGCTTCGTGAGGCAACCTTTTACATCACGGCCCGCTGCTCTCTTCAACTCGGGATGACTCAGCATGTGGTGAGACTCCCTCTATCCTTTCTAGGTTGAGTCCTTTCTGTGGCTTTTACTTCCCGCTATCATGAGCTCTGGAGTCAACTTCCACTGTAAACTATCATACCTCCCTTCGGAAACCACCCTGTCACTTTCACCAGCGCGTACAAGAGGTGGATACTTAGCTCGTCATCTGATAACCGAACACGGCGACTGAGGCATTTGGCTAGCGAGGGTAGTAGTAGGGCATAGTTTAGTTTTACATGCATTTTGAGCAATATGTTTCTTTTTAAAGCAGAATTGGACAATGATATAAATGAATAAGTCAAGTCTTATTTTATTTCACAAAATTGTGTACATTTCAGTACGATTTCAAAATACATGATCATTTTTTACACTAATTCAATTATGCAAGACTACATTCATTTATGGAATCAAATCCTGATAGCATCAAACTCCTGTCTCCAATCAGCCCTCTCGGGTTTTCATGATTGGATATTTTCTCTCAAGCCTCTAAATTTTGCCCAGGATGCCTTTTTTCGGTTTTCACCTTGACGATAGCAAGGCCACCTTTTTTCGATTTTCGACCCGCGGGGCTTTCATTCTCTTCTTTTGATTTTGTAGCCTTCAGCCATGGAACCTTTTGAGTCTATCAATATTGACCGGTTCTTTGAATTCGTTGCCATCGCTATCCGACAAAATCGCAGCTCCTTTTGACAACAGCTTCTTGAGGATAAACGGACCTTCCCACGTAGGTCTGAACTTCCCTCTAATATCCGGTGCTCCTGGTCTCATCTGTTTGAATAGCAAATCCCCCTCCTTTAATGGATGTTTCTTAACTTTCTTTCCAAAAGACCTAGCGAGCCTCTTTCGATATATCTGGTTGTGATAGTAGGCTTTTAACCTGTTCTCATCTAACATGCTCAAGCGTTGCAACCGCTGTTGCGCCCATTCGGCCTCCGGAATCTCTGCTTCCATTATCACCCTTAATGACTTAAGTTCGACCTCGACCTGCAATACTGCCTCTGTCCCATATACCAAGGAATATGGAGTGGCTCACGTTGAAGTCCTGATGGTTGTTCTGTAACCCCACAGTGCGAAAGGCAACTTTTCTGCCCAATCTTTATAATTCTGGACCATCTTAGCTAGGATCCTCTTGACATTCTTGTTGGCGGCTTCAACTGCCCCGTTGGCTTGAGGACGATACGGAGAAGACTTGTGGTGCTCGATACCATACTTCTGGATTCGTCTCGGCCATGAACTGGACTCCGTTGTCAGATTCCACATGATGTGGAAGGCCATACCTACATATCAAGTTCTTCTCTATGAATTTCGCCATATCCCGAGCATCTACTTTCTTAAAGGACTCAACTTCTACCCACTTGGTGAAGTAGTCGATGGCGACGATGATGTATCTATGCCCATTGGAGGCTGTGGGGCGTATCTCTCCAATAATATCAATCCCCCAAGCTATGAATGGCCAAGGTGACGTCAAATTATGCAATTCTAAAACGGGTAGGTGCCTTAAATCCGCATACTACTGGCATAACTGACACTGCTTTACATACTTCGAGCAATCATTATCCATGGTGAGCCAGAAGAATCCTTGCCTCATAATCTTCTTTACCAATGTCAGCCCGTTCATATGGGCCCCACATACTTCGGCGTGAGTTTCCTCCATCATCCTCTTAGCCTCTTTCTCATCCAAATACCTCAACTGGATACCATCCACCTGTCGTTTGTACAACTCTCCATTTATGCAGATGAACTGAGTAGATAGCTTGCGAATCATTCTCTAATCTTTCTCAGTAGCTTCCTCCGAAAACGTCACATTCTCTAGATAGTTCTTGACATCATAATACCACAGCTTCCCATCCGCTACTTCTATCTCCATGACTGATTTAGATTCAAAGATAGGTCTCTTAGAGCTAGAAATTAAAACTGGCCTCATAACCACCCCTTTGGGATTATCCCACATTGAGACTAAAGTAGCAAGTGCGTCGGCTAACTGGTTTTCATCCCTCGGAACAAAACGGAATGTACATACTTCAAATTGACTACTCAGGTCTCTCAAGTGCTCGATGTATGGCATCAGTCTCTCTTCTTTAACGGCCCATTCACCTCGGATTTGATTGATCACCAAGGAGGAATCACCAAACACTTCCACATTTTTCACTCCTAAGGCTATCAACGCCTCTAACCCAAAGGCACACGCTTCATACTCAGCTTCATTATTGGTAGCCTTGAACTTTAATTTATTGGCCAAAGGGAGCTTCTCATCATCGGGGGTTGTTAAAATGATCCCTACTCCTGTCCCCTTGTTGTTCACGGCTCCGTCGAAGTGCAATTGCCAACCTTGAACTCCGATGGCTGCCACTTCCTCATCTTGAAAGTTAAACTCGTACGAGTCCCCTTGAATTGGGTGTTCTGCCAGGAATTCAGCCACAGTACGCCCTTTGATAGTTTTCCGAGTAATATACTCCACATCAAATTCTTGTAGCAATAATAACCCGCATTAAAGATGGAGCTTCCTGTAAGTACCTCAAAGGATTCTGCTTTGTTACTGCCTGTACTCTATAGGCATGAAAGTAATGCCTTAATTTCTTAGAAGCCCAGATTACCGCAAGGCAAATCTTTTCAACTTCTGTATACTTAACCTCATAAGCCAGGAACTTCTTGCTAAGGTAGTAAACAGCAAATTCCACTCCAAATTCGTCCTCTTGGGCCATCATGGCACCTACAGAACTGTCTTTTATAGCTAAGTATAGAATCGAGGTTTTGATTGGCTGCAGCGGTCTCAACACTGGTGGATTCAACAGATACTCTCTGACAGTATCGAAGGCCTTTTGACAACTTTCGTTCCATACTACTGGCTGGTCTTTTCTGAGTAGTTTGAAGATCAGTTCACAGATTGAAGTAAGCTTGGCAATAAACCTACTGATATATTGCAACCTACCCAAAAAACTTCTCACATCCTTTTCTTTCTGTGGTATTGGCATTTCTCTGATGGCTCTGACCTTATCCGGATCAATCTCAATACCCCTCTGGCTAGCCACATGTCCTAGGAGCTTCCCTGAGGTAACATAAAAGATACATTTCTTAGGATTTAACCGCAGATTATACTTGTTTATCCTTAAGAAGAACTTTTCCAGAGCTTCAAAATGACCTTCTCTAGTGGCCGACTTGATCATCATATCGTCCACGTATACCTCCACTTCTTTATGGATCAGGTCATTCAAGATTTTTGTTGCCATCCTCTGATAAGTGGCTCCTGCATTTTTCAGGCCAACAGGCATTACTCGATAAGCATAGGTCCCCCACTCCGTGATGAACGCTGTCTTAATCCAGTCAATTATTTTATTAAGAATTTGATTGTAGCCCGCATAACCATCTCCAAAGCTATACATCTCGCAAGCAGCGGCGCTGTCTATCAGCACATCTATATGGGGCAATGGAATGTCATCTTTTGGACAGGCCTTATTCAAGTCCCGATAATCTACGCATACCCTTACCTTGCCATTCTTTTTGGCTACAGGGACAACGTTGGCCAGCCAAGTCGGATACTACACCTCAACCAAAAATTTGGCTTTAACTTGCCGGTGAATCTCCTCCTTCACTTTATCCGCCCACTCTGGCCTAAGCCTTCTCAGCTTCTGTTTAACGGGTTTGTGGTCCAGATATGTAGGAATAGCGTGCTCTGCGACTTCCCGATCGATTCCTGGCATATCTTCGTAGGTCCAGGCAAAGACTTTTTCATATTTTTTCAATATTCTCTCAAATTTTTCTCGCTCTTCAGGAGTTATATTTGATGCTATCAAAATTTCTTTTGGATTCGCTACGGTTCCAAGATTAAATGGAGTAGCATCAGTTGAATCAATATCAAATATGGAGGGATGATGATCATGATCATGCATAGTGAAATCATCGAAAACATCACACAAGTAAGCAAAATCATTCAATTTATTAATAAGATTGAAATTGTCATTAACATCATTGAAAAGTTCTGGAGCAAAAAGAAAATCTAAACTATTTTCCTCTCCCTCCTCTGCTGGCGTATCTGCCGCGGTTGATGGTCCTGCATCACTTCAGCTCTTTGGGGGCTCCCCAATCAACTCATGCATGGCTTCTTCTACCTTTGCTTTCCCCTTCAATTGGGTGGCTACCATCTTTTCAGTCATTACTTCTTCAGGCATCTCACGGCCCCAAATTGTCCTACTGGTCATGATTTCTTCATCCCAAAAGCCCTCTGCTGGCTTGATCGATCCAATGTCCCAGTCATAGACATCATTGAAAACCTCGAATCCTAGCACAAATCTTCCATCTAGCCACTGTGCTTCATCTTCCCCTGTATAGGCACATGCTGTGGTTGCTGGCACAAAAGTCTTCCGGATGTGAGGAATTTCCATTTTTGACTTCTCACCCCTCTCTATAACACCTGTGTATCCTAGACCCCTTCTGTCCTTTTGGCCCTTGGTGGTAACAGCTATTGGCATCCCTTGAGAATTCTTGCCCAGTCCTGAGCCAAGGAGGAATGACATCTTTTTCATCATATTCAGTACTTGGGGGCTCTCTTCCTTCTGCTCTACCTCACCTATCATGGCGATATGAAATCCACTAAACGGCTGCCTAGCAATCTCCAGTACTGAAACCTGATTTTCCCGTGCAGCCCTTACAGTCACAATCTAGCCCTCATGAGGTATCTTTACCATCTGGTGAAGTGTAGAGGAGACTCCACCTAGCTTATGAAACCATGGTCTACCTAGAAGAGCTGAGAAATTGGCGGGTATAGGCAGTACCGCAAACTCCACTTCTGATTCTACAGGCCCCATCTTCACTATTGCCGTGAATGTCCCCGAACCATGTTTATGCGAGTTGTCATAAGCTGTGATAGTGAGATCAGATTTGGCTAACATATCTTTTGTTACCCCAAAAGCCGCCATTGCCACCTGTGGGCACACATTTATCGAAGAGCCATCATCTACCATTACGCAAGCAGTGTGCTTTTAGTTAATCTGTGCTCTTATATACAGAGGGCGATTATGGTTGCGGCCTTCTGCTGGCAAATCAGCACTGGTAAAGACAACATTTTCTCCTGATCCTCCTTTCACTACATCTAGAAGTTCCGTAGGCGAGATAGTTGTTGCCACAGTTGCCTCGCATAAAGCCTCTACCACCTTTTGCCTATGCGATGGCAACTGTCTCAAAAGATCCCATATGGAAATCTGAGCCGGCGTCTCTTTTAGTTGCTTAACAATCGAATCTTCTTCCGACTCTTTTCCCTTTCTGCCCTTAACCGACTCCTGGGGCTTCTCAACTTCCAGAGCTACCCTTCCGCTCTGGGTCACAGCTCCTACCTCTTTCTTCTTTGCTTCTTCTCCTTCCTCCTCCGAGTTCCACAGGTCAGAAAATACTTCAGAATTATCATTTTCAGTTCCACTATCATCAGTGGACCAACAATCGATCACTGCTGTGGGAAGCCTTCTTCACTCCCCTCATGGAGGTTCGTGACAGTAATGTGGACATCATTGCCGTACAATTCCTTTAACACAAACTCCTCGGGCAAACTGGACCCAATCATGTTCACTGGCGGGGGCATACTGTTGTACCCAACCTTCTTTTGACCTTCTCTCTTCTCTGGGTCTGTGATCTACTTTGAGTCGATTAGATCTTGAATCACATGCCTCAACATCTTGCAATTATCGATTATATGCCCGGTGTGCTGATGATATGCACAATACTCATTATCCTTATGTCCTGGCGTGCCTTGAGTTCTAGCAGGCTTGGGTGGCATAGGCTGCAACTTACCCTCTTTCATCAGTCTCCTCAACAACCATGATAAAGACCTTCCAAGATTGGAAAAATGCCTTGGGGTAGCATTAGCAGCTGATACCTCAACAGTCTTCCGTGCGCCACTAGTAAAACCTGTTGGTCTACTTGTCCCCCTGGCTACTGCTACCCCTTTTGGGATAGTTCTCATTAGCTGCTCTCTTAACAAGGTACTCTTCCTCGGCCTCAATGGCGATGTCCTTCAGAGACTCCCAGTCTTTCAGTCCTTTCATCCTCAATCCTTCTCTCAAATACGGGCTCACATTTTTGATGAATAGCCGTATTTGATCCTGAGTATCCAGTTTTCTCTTCATTTCCATCACCCGATTCCTCCATCGGGTAAAATAATCATGGAAGGACTCGCCTCCCTTCTGCTGTAATAGCTCCAGGTCCTTCAAGGTCACTTCCATCCTTGTACTGCAGTCATACTGCCTCAAAAACTCCTCCGTTAATAAATCCCAATCCTCCTTGGTTCGGCGATCGAGCCCATGGTACCAATCTACTGCTGGGCTGGTCAAACTCAAGCAAAAGTACTCAATCTTCTACTTTTTTGTCAAAGTGGTGCCCTTCATCACTAGCGAGTACTGCTTTATGTGTGCCATGGGGTCGAAAGTGCCGTCAAACTTTGAAACATCCGTCATTTTAAAGTTCATTGGGACCAGTTCCTCTCCTTCTAACTCCTTGTCTTCTGGGTTCATTCCTCGACCCTTTGTTAGCATTCTTATCATTGCTTCAAATTTCTCCTCCATCTTCTTCCAGATGGCTTCTTCAGCTTGAGGGGCTTTCCCCTTCTCAGACATACGTTCCTCATATTCTTCATCTTCTCAATCATCATCTAACCCTGGGACTGGTCTTCCCCTTTGTGCCCCTGAGGTAGTGGCTCTTAAGTTTACAGGTGGCATGCGAATTTCCTCTTGGAGGTCTTCTCTGACCTCCCCCCTTTCATTATTTCTCATAGGAGGAGGTGGTGGGTTCTGTGGGGCCGCTTGCTGACCCATAGTGGCCATCATCGCCATCATACGGTTCTCAAACTCTTCAAGCCTTCGGCCCACTTCCTCTGCTATCATTGCCCTGGTGGCATCTGCCCCTCTTGGTGAATTGGCCATTTCTTCAGATAAAGAAAACTGAGCTGAAGTAGCATAGCTGATTTCAGAAGAAGTGTCCGGATACTCTACCCTTTCTGGTAACTCAAAGAATGGATTTCTGCATAGTCGCCCCTGAGACCCTCTTGTCCACCTAGGCGAATCTATGATGGCTGAAAAACACAAAGGGTCAGGATGATGCATGAATGTGCTTAGATGCATGATCGTGCTATGCAACATTTACAAATCGCATGCAAGCACATAGGCGCTTCCAACCTTGTTGCTCCCGCACACGAGGTCATAGTCTCTTTCCTAGGTGGGATTGATCCATGGGTTAACAGGGAACCCAATGGACGCGCATGGTGCACGGTGGAAAACCGATAGCATAACCTCTCCTAACTAATGTACAAGCGCATGGGTTATGATCGTTATGTATTTAGGCAGCCCGAACAAGTTGACATGGGCCTATCGGGGCATGAAAGCCTTTGATTAGGTGACAAATCAAATTATCTGGGCTTGTCCAATATTTAATGATCCACATTGCAAGCATAGGATTAAGGTTTATACCACCTAGGGGAAGTAACTATTTTCATTACATGAGCTTTAGTCAAAAGGTGTTGTTACTTTAAGGCTACCCAAGCATGGTCCCTGCCAACGGGTCTAGCTCATCATGAGCGTAACGACCGATCGGGTCACCATTTAATATATCATGATGGTACGAGGCTTGGGCTGGTGATTATCCTTAACACTTCCCTACATTGAGTGAACGTAGGGTCGTGCTTTGGGAACGTACCGGGGCTGAAAAAGGGACCAAACTAGTGTAGATCTAAGGCTCTAGTGAGATGCAATGTAGTTTTTGAAAGAAGGTGAAATTTTTGAACTAAAACTCAATTATAATTTTTAATCAAGGTACTTTTGAATCGAAGTCTCGAATAAGTCCCTAGTGGAGTCGCCACTGTGATGCACGCCGAACCCCGTCGCCTCGCAAAAGCCCGCTTTAGGGCGATCAGGATGGGATTCATTAAAACTTGTAAGGTATTTACAAGGGCGTCTATTTTGGGCAACAATGAGGTTTCTTGGAGTCGCCACCCAATAGAACATTGGAAAGGGTTGTCTAGCCTCAGCGAGCCTAAGACGGCGCATACATATCCATCTTGAGCAAGCCAGAAAGATCTTGGAGGCCACTGCCTCTACCCCCTGGAACCTAGGATTGTAAATTGAAGTCTTTTGGTGAGACTCAAGAGGTGTCTTGGAAGTCCTAGACCTCTCGCCTCATTGAGCCCCAAAGACCAGAGTGAGTTCGGGACTTCTCATTTATTTATACCTTGATTAATATTATAATTAAGTTTTTTAATTCATTGTTTCACCAACTTTCCACACGATGCGATTAATTTAAAGTGCAATTATTCATGTCAAAATCAATAAATAAAACATTATTAAAATAAATCCCCACAAATCAAATTACAATAAAATTAGGGGCAGAATACAACCCCCATTGTAAAAACAACATACAGATCATACAGAAATCAGGATATTCATTGGAGAGACGACATTGGTCCTGCCATGCATATTTGTTACAAACTGGTTTTTTAAAAGGTGTCAATTTTGTTGGTTAAAAAAAACAAGACATTGGTCCACAACTTTTTGAGAAAACTCCAAATTAATTACTATAAAATATTTGGCCCTTTTCACTTTAATGACATTGAAATAATATTAATATTAACATGAATAAAAAGTAAGGGTGAAGAAAGAACCCGTATGGAAATCCTCAAATTGGCTCGGTCCTCATCATTTACAACTCCAATTCCAAATGGTCAGAAAATAACTCATAGGAATAAGCATGTCAGTATCAAAATTGATGAATAAAATAAAGAAAAGAAAATAATAGGAAACTTTAAAAGAAATAAGTTAAAAGATAAAAAAATGAAAACTAAAAATGATTAACATAAGTTAATTAAATCACACAAGTGCTAATCCAGAATGTTTACCCTCGGATTTTACCTTTTTGGGTGAATATCAGATGGTTTCGGTCCCCGCACGCTCCACAAGGATCAAATAAAAACAGATCAAAGTAAGCAAATTTTCCCTTCTTGAAAATTTAATAGCGATCGAATGTTTGAATTAGCTGTATTGATGGAAACGAATGGATTTCGTTACCTCAAATTGGCTTAATTCACAAGAAGAATTTGAGTAAATCAATTAATTGGAAGAATCTTTGTCAAATAAAATTCTGAAAATAGAGATTTTATAGCTTTTTGGTAAATTGCTCACAAAAAACCTTTCTAAAAAGTTCAATCTCTCAAAAACAATGGTTAATTTTTTCCACCAAAAATTTATCAAATTTTCTAACCCCTAAAAATGAATTTTACCTCTCAATTTATAGAATTTTTGTAGATAAAATCAGATAAGCATCAATTTTGAGTTTGAATTTTAAGAGATTTTAAAATTCAATTTTTTTAACCAAAACTTATCCTATTTGAAAGATTTAAGATAAAATTTTATCAAATCCGGCAATAACTGATCAGATCCACTACCGACGGGCATCCCTGCAACTACCGACGGGCGTCCTACTAAGGGCACGCGTGGAAATTCGGATACAGACGGGCTGTAACGCGGACTAGGGACGGGCGTCCCTACTCAAACACATGTCCATCTCTAGCTACAGACGGGCCGTCCCTACTATGCATAGAGACGGGGATCACCCCAAGTAGGGACGGGAGTCCCTACTTCAGACGGCCATCCCGTCTGTGGAGCAAAACTTCCAATTTCAAGCAAAATTTTCCAAAACCTCATGCTATAGAGAAAAAAATTTAATCCTTGTGAAACCGAAAGATGAAAACCTCCGAATTCCATCCATTTATCTGAAAACCAACGTAGATCTCTTCATTGGGTAACTCTGGCCTGGACTGCCTCAAGACCCGATGTCTACACATATACAAGTATATAAAAAAACCCATAAAACATAAGTGAACACAAACCAATAATCACACTCCCCCACACTTAAAACACACATTGTCCTCAATGTGGAGGGATGACACACAAAGAAACAAGGAAAACAAAGAAATAAAAAGAAAGGAAAGAAAAACTTCCCTATCATGGTGAAGTTGGAGGCGATGGAATCTCAAAACCAGATTGAGCGATAAAATGATCCAGCTTATACTCCAATCGCCTTTGACGTCGCGCTATAGAAGAAAGCTGATCTTGCATATGAGATAACATCATTGATATGTTATGGCTAGATGAGCCAACATCAGGCGCTGCAGCCACATCTGCTGGAATATCAGGCATAGCTTCATCTTCTCTTGCCTCCTCATCACCAACCTCTGCTTCTTGTGCCTTTACTTATGGCGCAGAAGGTCCAGGAATGTCCCTCCAACATGATCGTAAGTGTGGTGGAATTTCCTAAAAATCATTACTGACAACTTCTCCACGTATAAAAAGATGTTTAGTAAAATAAATACAAGGACGATGTCTATGATAACAACGAAAATCAACATCTAAATTTCTTGCAAGAACAGTAATGATATGCCCATGAGTTATAGGTGAGTCATGTTTAGTAGCACAATTCAACAACTATGCACAAACCCAATAAGACCAGCATACATCTTTTCTCTTATGCACACACCACATCAAAAACATTAAGAGAAACTATATTAAATTCAGACCTGTTGAAAATCAAAGATGCAAAAATCTTGTGCAAAACCCAATATTTTAAATCTTTGATAAACATTAATTTAGCTTCTCTAGCTTTATATGGTGTTTGCAAATCAGTTAAAAATTTCCAAAATGCATTAGGTTTAAAAGATTTTGGTGGCTCAAACAAACCAGTTTGTGAAAATCCAAACATATGATTCATTATAAAATAAGTCAGAGTGTGAGACTTTCCATCCAATCTAAAATTTAACCAATATTCATTATCCTCATTCCTTTGCAGAGTGGTATAAAATTCAAGCATTAAATCAGGATAAATATCTTCATGCATATTGGCAAATCGAAGGAAGCCATAAAATGACAGCATTTTAGTTATAGTATCTAACAAGCCTAACTGTGCTAGCAAATCTGATGGAAAATACTTACATTGCAAAAATTTTCTATCACAAAGAGTAAGAAATCGGCTACCTTCATCCACAGAGAAAATGGAAAAACTGGAACCAAATGTGTCATAGATATCTCCCTCTTCAGCTTCCTGCCTTGCTTGTTAAATACGTGATATAGACGGATTTTTTGTTCTTACCATTGTTTAATGTGTTAGGTAAAAGCAGAGAGTAATTTATGTCCTTTGTAGAAAAATGCCAAAGGAAAACCAAAATGGGAAAATGCAGAAAGAAACAAAGAAACAGAGTACTGAAATAAACAAATAACAATGAAAATAAAAGGAAATAAAAAGAACCAAGTACTGACCACTAACACACTTGCTCACAAAGAAGAAAGAAAATCAAATACCACTACAAAAGAAATGATCGACAGTGAATGCGGAAGGAAAAAATGAAAAGGACAAATGACGATAAAATAAATACAGAAAGCTGTCTTCTAAGGAACTAACGACACAGAGTAAAATGGCAGTGCTAAAATGTAAATTAGAATTTGGGGAAAGAAAGGAAATGAAGAAGATGAAGGGGTACAGATGATGAGCGGAGATGAAATGAAATAGAGATTACATAGAAATGAAAGAAAAAGATAGATGACAGAGGTCAATCGTGAATGAGATCTTGGAAAGGAAAAGAAAAGGAAAGAATAAAGAAGAAGAGGTGAATATGGGTTGCGACTCGTGACCTAAAATGAGAAGAGTTTACAAATGAGAGGGAAAAGTTAAGTGAAATAGAGAAGAAAGAAGGAATACGAAAAGTCCCGATGTTTTAGGGTTTTGAATTTAAAATTTCCCTCTTTGATTTCGGATTGTGTGATTTAAGGCGATTAAAGTTAATCTAAACTAAATTAATGAAAAGTAAAATAGTAATATGAGGAAAAAGAAAATTTAATGCAAATAAATTGAAAATTAAGAAGTAAATAAAATAAAATAATATAATATAATAAAAAAAAAACTTACCTGAATCGTCAATCACGCGTCACGAGTCGTGAGGCATCGTCACGACTCGTGACGCACCTCACTTACCTAGGCGAACTTTCCTCAGCATGTCCACCCCGTTACGAGTCAAGCATGGATGTCACGACACGTGAAGATGTACATCTACCTACCTGAAATGTGCATCTTCGCCTTCTATTGCGATCACGATTCTTGTCGCGCTCGCGACAGAAGCCTCAAAAATGTAATGTGCAATCCTTCACTCATGCTGTCGCGATCGCGATGGTGTTCGTGCTCGCGACAGAATGCAACACGTTTTGTTTTTTTTTTAATTCTTAATTACTTTGACTTAAAAAACAAATTTTGTTAGAAATATAAAAAATCCACAATAAAACATTAAATTAACTAATTGACATAAAATAACATAAAACATAAATAACATACTAATTAAGTAACCTATATAAGAGACAATATATTATGGTTTCGTGTGCCCTCTAGGATTTTCCTCAGTGTTACCTGGAAGACATCCTAGACTTATTGAAGGCAAAGAACTTGCTAATTGGCCCAATTGAATCTCAAGATTATGAATAGATGAGGCATGATTATTAGTGATTTGGTCAATTTTTGCCTCTAGTTTCTTTTGACTTTCATCTTGAGAATTCATCTTATAATTAATTTCCTCAATAAACTTATCAATCTTCCCTTCAAAAGAACCAAACCTATCTTGTGGTTGTTGGTATCCTACTCCCCTATTTTGGTTGTTATTATTATTATTTCCTAATGATAAATTAGGATGACTCCTCCAACCAGGGTTATAGGTGTTAGAATAAGAATTACCACGTCCTTTACCTTGGATAAAATGAACTCGTTCCTCCTTATTAACCATGCCTAAATTGCAATTGTCACTCTTATGCCCTTGTTGACCACAAACATTGCATGCATTTGATGAATTACCACCCATACTTAAACTATTAACTTTATGATTCAATGCTTCAATTTGGGCTTGCAATGCAACCATAGAATCTATTGAATGTACCCCCCTAGCATTAGAATTATTATACTCCCTTACTCTTTCCGAAGGCCACATACAGTTATTCATTGACATTTCTTCCAACAACTCAAAAGCTGCTTCAGTAGTTTTCCTCATTAGAGAGCCACCAGCTGCAGCATCAATTGTTCCCCTTGTAGTTGGGTTAACTCCATTATAGAAGGTTTGCATCAAAAGCTCCCTTGGAAGGTTATGGTGTGGACACAATCTTTGCAATTCTTTGAACCTTTCCCAAGCCTCATACAAAGATTCATTGTCATTTTGAACAAATGTAGTGATATCCTTTATGATTTTGGCTGTTTTAGCCAAGGGAAAATATTTGGATAAAAATACTTGGGCCAATTGATCCCAAGTAGTAATTGATCCCCTTGCTAGCGAATTCAACCAAGCTTTGGCCTTATCTTTCAAAGTGAAAGGGAAAAGCCTAAGTTTGATTGCATCAGCCGACACACCATTAATCTTAAAGGTATCACATATTTCAAGAAAATTTGCCAAATGAGCATTAGGATCCTCATTTGCCAAACCATAAAATTGAATGCTATTTTGAATCATTTGTAATAGTTTTAATCTCAAATTTATTTGCATTTACCGTTGGCCTTACCACTCCTTATTGAGCACCACTCAATGTGGGTGTGGCGAAGTCCATAAGTCTTGGTGGATTTTCTTCAGCCATGATAATTGGTCTCTTAGTCTTGTTCTTCTTTCTAATGGACTTCCGGTTACTTGACAAAAATCTTTCAATTTCAGGATTTAAGGGTTCAAGCTCTTCTAAAGAACTCCTTGTACTAGGCATGAACTTTCAAATCCTGTAAAACCAAAAACAAAACACAAAGTTACACTAAACAAACTAACAAATTAAAACAAACAAAATATTATAATCCAAAATCATAAATCAAGTTTCATAATGACAAAATCAACGTTCCCGGCAACGGCACCAAAAACTTGTTGAGCATTTTTTATAGATGCTAATGACCGCAAGTATACGGTGTACCGGAATAGTACTTAAGAATGTCAATCCAACGAGGAACGTGAATTCACACACTATTGCTACTCAATTTAAATCTTGTTTACAATGTTCAATTAATGGTAAGGTTGGTGTAAACTAATCTAACATTTAAACTAAATAAGCCTAGTTATTGATAGTCAAAAAAGATAGAAAGATAAATGAATAACTAAAGAATATGAACTTGATTTCATCATTTTGATCAACATTTATTCACCTTATCATGCAAGCCAAGTTGGGATAAAGTTCTAAATTATTCTCTCGACATAAATTAGAATGCCTAAAACATGTAATTAAAATTTTAACTCACAATTTTCATTAATGAATTAAAGTTTTCTAATTACATATTCTAAGAATAAAAGCCAACCTATAGCAATTATCTCAACATACCGATCTCTCAAAATACATCTTGATAATGAAATTCTATTAGATTTCAGATAAAGCAATCTTTCGAATTACTTTAACTTACAAAGATCATGCAAAAGATACTAATAGAAAATCTGCATTGAAAGACTATGAAATAGATGGAAATAGAAAGAGTAATAATATGCAAATTCATTGAAAGGATATTCATAAAATTGATGGAGAAGAAATAAAAATAAGAGAATAAGATAGAAGCCTTTCAACCCTTTTCTCAATCTCTTGAAACAAGTTTTCTTCTCCTTGATCTTCTTCTTCAAAACATAAAAACTACTTAGAACTTTAACTAAAAAGAACTATTCTACAAAATACAGAAAATTACTTAACTAAAATTTCATACATTAAAAATTATAGTTAAATTATATATTTATAGATGATAATTTAAAGTTTGTGTCTCTTAGAGATGTCCCTTGAGAATGGTTATAATTGTTGGTGAAAGGAGATGACTTTTCAAGTAACTTTTGAAGTACAACTGTCCCAATGGTTGTCTCTGTTGCGCTCGCAACGTTGTCGCGCTTGCGACAGAACACGCTCCTCTTTTTCTTTCTTTCTTTTCTCCTTTCTTCCTCTGGCCAGTCGCGATCTCCTTGTGTGAGTCGTGACCTGCTTCCGTGAATCGTGACCTGCTTCCGCGAATCGTGACCTGCAACCGCGAATCGTGACCTGCTACCGCCCTTCCTTCTTCTCGCTCTTTCTTTCCTCTCTCTGCATCGTCACAAGTCGTGATCTCTTGTCACGACTCATGACCTTCCTTCTTTCTTCTTTCTTTTTTCTCTTCACGCTGGCCTCTCTGCATCATCATGAGTCGTGATGTTGGTTCATGACTCGTGACCCTACTCCTCAGCTTCTTCTTAGTCTTTTATGCTTGGTTTCTTCCTTTTTCACCTAATTAAACCTGTAAATATAAAAGCATGCAAACTAACACAAATACTTGAAATATAAACACATTGACACACTTAACTTACTTAAATTCACACAAAACACATGCTAAATAAACTCCTATCAATTTCCATTATATGAGCTTTAGTCAAAGGCGATGATACTTTAAGGCTACCCAAGCATGGTCCCTGCCAACGGGTCTAGCTCATCATGAGCGTAATGATAAATTGGGTCTCCATTTAATATACCATGATGGTACGAGGCTTGGGCTGGTGATTATCCTTAACACTTCCCTACATTAAGTGAACGTAGGGTTGTGCTTCGGGAACGCACCGGGGTTGATAGAGGGACCAAACTAGCATATATCTAAGGCTCTAATGAGATGTAATGCAGTATTGAAAGTAGATGAAATCTTTAAACTAAAACTCAATTGTAGTTTTTAATCAAGGTACTTTCGAATTGAAGTCTCAAATTTAGTCATCCCAGGTGGAGTTAGGGCGATCGAGATGAGGTTCATTAAAACTTGTAACGAATTACAAGTGCGTCTATATTAGGCAACAAGGAGGTTTCTTGGAGTCGCCATCCAATAGAACATTGGGAAGGGTTGTCTAGCCTCAGCGACCCTAAGACGGCGCATACATATCCATTTTGGTTAAGCCAAGAGGATCTTGGAGGTGCTAGCCCAATAGAACATTAGGATGACCGTCTAACCTCGCGGAACCTAGGATTACACAGCGTGTAAATATCCATTTTGGGCAAACCAGAGGGATCTTAGAGGTCTCAGCCCAATAAAAGATTAGAATGATCCTCTAACCCCTAGAGCCTAGGATTATGTTGATTAGGCCTTTTGGTGGAAAATAAGATATATTTTGGAGGTGTCATCCCACTGAAACATTGAGATGGACCTCTAACCTCATTGAGCCCAAGACCAGAGCGGGTTCGGGACTTCTCATTTATTTGTACCTTGATTAATATTATAATTAACTTTTGAATTCATTGTTTCATCAAATTTCCATACAATGCAATTAATTAAAGCGCAATCCATTCACATAGATAAAGCAGCAAATTGACACAAAATAAAATACACGAAAATAAATTACAACAAAACTAGGGGCGGAATACAACCCCCATTATAAAATGATATGTAAATCATACAGAAATCGGGATATTCATTGAAATGAGGACATTGGTCCTGCCATGCATATTTATTACAAATCGATTTTTGAGAAGTGTCGATTTTATTGGCTAAAAAGGACTTTGGTCCCCGATTTTCGGAAAATCCCAAATTAATTACTATAAAACATTTGGCCATTTTTACTTTAACGAAATTAAAACAATTTTTATAATAAAATGAATAAAAATAAAAAAACAAGGGTAGAGAAAGAACCCGGATGAAAATCCTCAGGTTGGCGCAACCACCATCATTAATAACTCCAACTCATCCAAAATGGTCAAATAATAACTCACAAAAATAAACATGTCAGTGTCAAAATCAAAAATAAAATAAAATAAATAAAAGTAAAATAACAAGAAATTTTAAAGGAAATGAGTTAAAAGATAAAAGAAATAAAAAGGGTAAAAGAAATAAGTTAAAAACATGAGAATTTTCCCCAAGGACGGCCTTCTGCATAATACCAACGGGCGTCCCTAGTGTGACCGGTGGACGGAGTGGTGCATTATCTACGTCCTGTCTCTCAAATTAGGGATGGGCGTCGGTGACCAATCTGCCCGTCGGTCACCCCTGATTCTAGAAAATTGGTAAAAACTTCAAAACTTCAATTGAAATTCTTTGTTAAATAAAACAAAAATCTTATTAAAGATTAAAATAATTAATATAAGTCAATTAAATTACACAAATGTTAATCCATAATGTTTACCCTCGGATTTTACCTTCTGGGTGGATATCGAATGACTTCGGTCCCGCACGCTTCACAAGGATCGAATAAAAATGGATCAAGAAAAGAAAATTTATGTTTTTCTTTCTTGAAAATTTGATAGCGATTCAAATATTGGAATTAGCCGGATTGACGGAAACGAATGAATTTCGTTACCTCAAATTAGCTTAATTCACAAGTAAAAATTGAAAAAAAGTTGAAAGAATTTTTTTGTGGAATAAAAAGCAACTGCAAATAGAGATTTTTAGTAAAACTATTAAATTCGGATTTTAGTAAATTGCTCACAAAAATATTTTTCCCTTGAAAATTTGCTAACCCCCAAATAATGAAATTTAATCCACTATTTATAGAGTTTAGAAGATAATTGGGATAGATATCAATTTAAAGTTTGAATTTGAAAAGGATTTTTGAAATTCAGTTTTTAGCTAAATTAATTGCCCCAATCCCATTCAAATTGGGAAGATATTAAACTTATCAGATAAAATTCACCAAAATTCGGCATTATCTGATCTGATCCACTACCAACGGCCGTCCCAAGAACTATCGACGGGCATTGGTAATAAGGGTACGCGTGGTAATCTGGACGATAGACGGACCGAGGCACGGGACTACGGACGGCCGTCTCTATGCGGACACGTGTCCGTCACCTATACTACAGACGGCCGTCTCTACAACACAAGAGACGACCCGTCTATCCAAGCGACGACCCATCTCTCAATGCTAGAGACGGGGAACACCAAATAGAGACAGGCGTCCTAACTCCGACGGGCTTCCCGTCTGAGGAGCAAAATCTCAATTCTCAAGCTAAACTTCCCAAACTCTTTCAAAACTTCACGCTATAGAGAGAAAGACTTTAATCCTTGTGAAACCGAAAGACAAAAATCTCCGAATTCCATCCATTTATCCGAAAACAGACGTTGATCTCCTTATCGGGTAACTCTAACTTGGACTGCCTCAGGGCACGGTGTTTACAGCCATCTCAATGTTGTATTGGGGTAGGGCCTCCAAGATACCTCTTTTGTCCCGAAAAAGGCTCAACTTGCATAGTCCCAGGCTCCATGAGGCGAGAGGGCCATCCTAATGTTCTATTAGGATGTGGCCTCCAAGACACCTTTGGCTTACCTAAGTGCAAGGCGAGAGGGCCATCCTAATGTTTTATTTTTGTGGGGCCTCCAAGACACCCCCGGCTTGCCCAAAATGGACATAATAGCGCTGTCTTAGGCTCATTGAGGCTAGATGACCTTTCCCAATGTTTTATTGGGTGGCAACTCCAAAAAACGTCCTTGTTGCCGAAAATGGATACACTTGTAATTTCTTACAAGTTTTTATGAACCTCCTCCCGAAACCCCTAAAAGTGGGCAGTTCGTGGTGCCCTCGGGTCGGCGCGCGTCACAGTGGCGACTCCACTAGGGATCAATACTCGAGACTTCACTTTGAAAGTACCTTGGTTAAAATTTACAATTGAGCTTTAATTTAAAATTTTCATCCTTTTTTTTCGAAACTGCATTACATCTCATTAGAGCCTTAGATCTATGCTAGTTTGGTCCCTACTTTAGCCCTGGTGCGTTCCCCCAGCACAACCCTATGTTCATTAAATGTGGGGAAGTGTTAAGGATAATCACCAGCCCAAGCCTCGTACCTTTTGGTATATTAAATGGAGACCTGACCGGTCATTACGCTCATGATGAGCTAGACCCGTTGGCAGGGACCATGCTTGGGTAGCCCTAAAGTAACATCACCTTGGCCAAAGCTCATATAATGGAAATAGATACTTCCCCTAGGTGGTATGAACCATAATAGCTTGCTTGATGTATGGATCATTATGTATTAGGCCAACCCGGATAATTTGATTGGTCACCTGTTCAAAGGCTTCATGCCCCGATAGGCCCATATCAATTTATTCGGACTACCTAAATACATAATGATCATAACCCATGCGCCTGTCCATTAGTTAGGAGAGGTTATACTGCCGATTTTCCACCGTGTACCATACCCATCCATCGGGTCCCCTGTTGACCCATGTGCCAATCCTACCTAGGAAAGAGATTATGACCTCGTGTGCGAGAGTAACAAGGTTGGAAGGACCCATGTGCTTGCATGTGATTTGTGGATGTTGCATAGCACGATCATGCATTTTATGGCATTCATGCATCATCCTGACCCGATATGTTCTGTAGCTATAATAGATCTGCCTAAGTGGTCAAGAGGTTCTCAGGGGCGGCTAGTCAGGAATCCTTTTTTCGAGCTACCAGAAAGGGTGGAGTATCCAGACACTCCTTCAGTAACCAGCTATGCTACTTTATCTCAGTCCTCTCTGCACAAAGAAATGGCAAACTCACCAAGAGGGACTGATGCCACCAGCACCTTGATAACTGAGGAAGTAGGCAAAAGGTTTGAAGAGTTTGAGAATAGGATGACGGCTATGATGGCCAACATAGCACAGCCACTTTCTCCACAGAATCCACCACCTCCTCCTATGAGAAATAATGAACAGGAGGAGGTCAAAGAAGGCCCGTAAATAGAGATGCGCCCACCACTAGTAAACTTTAGAGCTACTACAGCAGGGGCACAGAGGAGAAAGCCAGCCCAGAGGATAGATGATGATTGGGAAGAGGATGAGTACAAAGAAATAGTGTCAGGGAAAGGGAAGGCACCTCAGAATGAAGAAGACATCTGGAAGAAGATAGAAGAGAAATTTGAAGTGATGGCAAGGATGCTGATGAGGGGGCGAGGGATAAACCCCGAGAATAAGGAGTTGGAAGGGGAAGATCTGATCCCGATGAATTTTAAGATGTCGAACGTCCCCAAATTCGATGGCACTTCTGATCCCACCGCGCATATAAAGCAGTACTCGCTGGTGATGAACGGTACTACTTTAATAAAGAGACAAAAGATTGAATACTTTTGTCTAAGTTTAATTGGCCCAGCGGTGGATTGGTATCATGGGTTGGACCGGAGGACAAAGGAAGATTGGGATTTGCTCACAGAAGAGTTTCTCAAGCAGTACGACTATAGTACGAGAATAGAGATAACTTTGAAGGACCTGGAGTTGCTGCAGTAGAAGGAGGGTGAGTCTTTCCATGAGTATCTGACCTGATGGAGGAACCGGGTAATGGAAATTAAAAGAAAACTAGATAATCAAGATCAGATACGGTTGTTCATTAAAAATGCGAGCCCGTATCTGAAAGATGGACTAAAGATGAAGGGACTGAGAGACTGGGAGTCATTGAAAGACAACACCAATGAGGCCGAGGGAGAGTACATTTTAAGAAGGGCAAACAATGAAAGCTTTGCCAAGAAGGGCAGTAGTAGTGAGGAGGCACGTAGGTCAGCAGGCCCCAGTAGTGGCATGAGGAAAATAGTAGAAGTTTCAGCCACCAACACTTCGCCAAGCCATTTTTCCAATTTAGGAAGGTCTCTATCATGGGTACTTGGAAAGCTGATGAAGGAAGAGAAGTTGTAGCTTTTGCTAGCTCGACCAGCCAGGACTCAGGGTATGCCAGGGCACAAGGATAATGAGTACTGCGTATATCATCAGCACACCAGATACACAACTGATAATTGCAAGGCGCTGAGACATGCAATTCACGACTTAATTGATTCAAAATAGATTAGAGACCCGAGAAGAGAGGGAATCAAAAGAAATTTGGGTATAATAATGTGCCCCGCCAGCATTTATGATCGGGTCTAGTCTGTTCGAACAGTTTGTATTGAGAGACTTATACGGCGTCGATGCCAACACTGCTATCACAAGCCTCCATGAGGTAAGTGAAGAAGGGCTTCCCGTGGCAGTGATTAACTGTTGGTCCACTGATGGCAGTGGAAATGAACATGATAATAATTTTGAGGATGAAGTTTTTCCCGACCCTTGGGGTTCGGAGGAGGAGGAAGAACAAGAGAGGAAAGAGAAGAAGAAGAAAGTAGGAGCTGTGACCCGGAATAGAATGGTAGCTCCAGAGGTAGAAAGGCCAAAAGATTCTACAGTTGGCCAAAAAGGAAAAGAGCCGGAAGGTGATCCAATCTTGAAGCAGCTGAAAAAGATGTCGGCTCAGATTTTGATATGGGATCATTTGAGACAGTCTCCATCCCACAGGCAAAAATTGGTGGAGGCTTTATGTGAGACAACAGTGGCCACAACTATCTCGCCTACAAAACTGCTAGACATGGTGAAAGGAGGAGTGGGGAAAATGTGGCTTTCACAAGCGCTGACCTGCCGGTAGAATGTCACAACCATAATAGCCCCTTGTACATATGGGCACAGATCAACCAAAAGGGCCTGTGTCATGGTGGATGATGGTTCATCAATTAATGTGTGCCCACTAGTGGCAATGACAACTTTCGGGGGTGAATGAGGATATGCTAAGTATGATCTAACGATCACGGATTATGATAATTCATGAAGGCAGGCTTCTGGGACATTCAAAGCAATAGTCAAGACCAGACCAGTGAAAACGGAAGTAGAGTTTGTAGTCCTACCTATCCACACTAACTTTTCAGCCCTTTTGGGAAGGCCATGGTTCTGTAAGCTGGGAGGAGTCCCCTCTACTCTACATCAAATGGTCAAGATTCCTCAAGAGGGGCAAGTTGTGACCATAAGGGCCGCAAGGGAGAACCAAGTCTCTATTTTGGAGATTGCAGGGCAACCTTTTAGTGGATTCCACATCGCTGTGATAGATGGGGAGGAGTAGGTGGAAGGAAGCCCCCAGGTGCTAAATATGATGAAGAGGATGTCATTCCTCCCTAGCGTAGGTCTGGGCAAGAAATCTCAGGGATCACCTACGGCCATTGCTACTAGAGGTCAAAAGGATAGGAGGGACCTCAGATATAAGGGTGCTTTGAAGAAGGGAAAGAAGCCAATGGGTGAAGTGCCCCACATCAGGAAGAACTTTGCACCAGCCACTATAGTATGTGCCTACACAGGGGAAGCGGAGCCTCAGTGGGTAAACGAAAGGATTGTACTGAGGTTTGAGGTCTTTAATGTTGTTTTTAACAGGGACATTGGGTTGATCAAGCCAGTACAGGGCTTTTGGGATGAAGAAATCATGACCAGGGAAACAGTTTGGGACCGAGAAGCACCCGAGGAAGTTATCACTGAGAGGTTGGTGACTGCCCAGCTGAAGGGGAAAGCGAAGATAGAAGAAGCCATGCAAGGGGTCGCTGCAAAGCCTCCAAAGTGCCAGATTGATTCAGAACCATTGGCTTCGATAGTTGGGCAGGTGGGAGAAAAGGAAGAGAATAGTTTAGATTTTCTTTTTACTCCTAAACTTTTTAATGATGTTAATGACGTTTACAGTTCTATTAATGAAATGAACAATTTCGCTTACTTGTGTGATGCTTCTGATGATTTCAATATGCATAATCATGATTATAATTCATTCATATTTAACATTAATTCAACTGTTGCTACTCTATTTAATCTTGGAACTTCGGAAAACCTGAAAGAAATTCTACTACCATCAAACATAACTCCTGAAGAGCGAGAAAAATTTGAGAGAATATTAAGAAAACATGAAAAGGTCTTTGCCTGGACCTACGAGGACATGCCTAGAATAGATCGAGAAATAGCAGAACACGCCATCCCAACATACCCGGATCATAAACCTGTCAAGCAGAAACTCAGGAGGCTCAGGCCAGAATGGACAAATAAGGTCAAAGAGGAGATTCATAAATAGATTGAAGCCAAGTTCTTAATTGAAGTACAGTACCCAACCTGGTTGGCCAATGTTGTCTCGGTAGCCAAGAAGGATGGTAAAGTATGCGTACGTGTGGACTACCGAGACTTGAATATAGCTTGTCCAAAAGACGACTTTGCATTGCCTCACATAGACATGTTTGTAGACAGTGCAGCCGCTTATATGATGTATAGTTTCGTGGACGGTTATGCAGGATATAATCAGATACTCAACAAGATAGCCGATCATATTAAGACAGCTTTCATCATAGAATGGGGAACGTTCGCTTATAAGGTAATGCCGGTAATACCGTTTGGTTTGAAGAACGCAGGTGCAACTTATCAGAGAATGGTAACTAGGATTTTGGATGACTTGATCCATAAGGAGGTAGAAGTATATGTGGATGATATGATGATTAAGTCGGCCACTAGAGAAAGTCACTTTGAAGATTTAGAAAAGTTCTTCCAAAGGATCGATAAGTATAACTTGCAGTTAAACCCCAAGAAATACATCTTTGGTGTCACCTTAGGGAAGTTGTTAGGACATGTGGTTAGCCAAAGGGGGATTTAGATTGACCCAGACAAAATCAAGGCCAATTGAGAAATGCCAGTGCTTCAGAAAGAAAAAGATGTCAGAAGCTTTTTGGGTAAATTGCAGTATATCAGCAGGTTTATCACCAAGCTTACTTCAATTTGCGAGCCAATCTTTAAACTACTCAGAAAGAACCAACTTGTAGTGTGGAACGAAGATTGTCAAAAAGCTTTTAACACTATCAGAGAATATTTGATGAGTCCACCGGTTTTGAGACCGCAACAGCCAGTCAAGCTGCGTATTCTGTATTTGGCCATTAAAGATAGTTCTGTAGGTGCCATAATGGCTCAAAAAGATGAGTTCGGGGTAGAATTCGCGGTCTATTACCTTAGTAAGAAGTTCCTGGCCTATGAGGTCAAGTATACAGAAGTAGAGAAGATTTTCCTCGTGGTAATTTGGGCCTCTAAGAAGTTGAGACACTACTTCCACTCTTATAGGGTACAAGCAGTGGCAAAACAGAATCCCCTTAGATACTTGCAGGAAGCTCCATCCTTACTGGGAAAAATGGGGAGGTGGTTGTTGCTATACCGAGCTATCCGAGAGATCTATGATTGGACCAGACTTGGTTAGAGATACTGAAGAGAAGATCAGAGTAGTGCAGCGGAATTTGAAGGCAGCCAAGGATCGACAGAAGTCTTACGCCAATTTGAAAAGGAAAGATGTGCATTTTGAGATCGGGGACAAGGTTTTCCTTAAGGTTTCACCTTGGAGGAAAGTGCTTCGGTTTGGCAAGAAAGGCAAGCTTAGTCCTCGTTTTATTGGACCTTATGAGATTTTGGCTAAGGTAGGACCTGTAGCCTACAGATTGGCGCTACCGATGGAGTTAGCAAAGTTGCACGATGTGTTCCATGTTTCGATGCTTCGTCGGTACAGATCAGATCCTTCGCATGTACTTTCGGTTCAGGATATCCAGGTTCAGCCAGACTTCTCTTATGATGAGGAACCGCGAGCTATTCTAGCCCGAGAGGTGAGGCAGTTGAGAAATAAGCAGATTCCGTTGGTTAAAGTGTTATGGATTCATCATGGAGTCGAAGAAGCGACTTGGGAACCAGAGGAGTCAATGAAAGCTCAGTATCCGCAGTTATTCAGTTCAGGTGAGAATTTCGAGGACAAAATTCTTATTAGTAGGGGAGAGTTGTCACACCCCGTTTGCCCCCTAGTAGAATGAGCCTGTCTGTCTGTATGTGTAAGCATTCGCATGTGTTCGACATTTCATAAGGGTATTTTAGTAAAATGTATGTTTTTGGGTTTATTATTATGTGGGTGCATACATGGCATCAGTGTGTTTATTAAGTGAGAAATACTTGGGTGTGTGTGTTTATGCCATTGTAGGGTACTTTAATTACAAGTGCATTAGGTATGTGTGATGTGTGTGGAATTTTAATGTGAGTGGTTAGCTTCACCAATAGGTAATGGACACTTACATAGGGTAAAGAAAAGAAAAAGAAAAAGGAAAGAAAGAAAAGGAATTGGCAGATTCACGTTATTTCTTCACTTGTCTTCTTCTTTTTCCTTTCCTTTTTCCCTAAGGGCTCTTGTGTGTGGATTCAAGATTTTATTGGTGAAGTTAATCTCTCTTGGCATTCCCTAGCTTGGCAAGTGCATATCCTTGTCTTTATCTTGCTGTAATTCTTCATCTTATTCTTCTTCCTTAAGTTTAGGCTTAACTTAGGGTTTACTTTGTGAATGTTCTTGTTGTGATGTTTTTAGCTGAAGCTCCTCGTGATCCAAAGGGTAAAGAGGTTGCTGGACCTAGTGGAGCTAAGCGATAGAAGTTTAGAATTCAGGTTTGGGAATTTTTGATTGTGTTTTGTGTGATTTTAAGTTTACTGTAAAATTTAGGGTTTATATGTTCTTGATGAATTTGAATGCAAATACCCTTGATTAGGTTGACTGAATACTGGTTTGAGTTGTTTATATGTTGTTTGAATTGTTTGGGATCTTTCTTGAAAAGTATAAGTTGATTTGTATGGTTTTAAATCAAATTTAGATTGATTTTATTGTTCTGGAAATTCTGGAAATAGAGTTCTGTCAAAAATTCCGTTTTTCCTGATGCTGTCGCGCGACTCGCCAAGAAGAGAGGCAAGTCACGAGACGTGACCTCAAGTCACGTCGCGTGACCTGCCAACTTGAGGCTGGTCGCGGGTTGTGGCTGCCTATCACAACTCGTGACCAGTTGAGATGAAGCCAGTCACGAGACGTGACTCCCCGTCACGCCACGTGACCGGCTGAGGGAAGGCAAGTCGCGTAACAGTGGAAGAGAAGCAAGTCATGAGACGTGACGACCAGTCACGTCGCGTGACCTGCGAGAGTGCTGAAGCAAGTCACGAGACGTGACGTCCAGTCACGTCGCGTGACCTGCGAGGGCGCTGCATGATCTGCGAGATCACGTCGTGTGATCTGCGAGGGACGAGACGTGATCAGCGAGTGATGTCGTCTGATCCGCGAGGGGCAGAGCAAGTCACGAGACGTGACCCTCAGTCACGTCGCGTGACCTGCCCTGTGAGGAGGCCAGTCACGCCTTGTGACCAGCCAATCTCGCCCGTTTCCCCGTTTTGCTCTTTTTCCGAAATTTCCCAGCTTTCGACTCAAAAATAAATCTAGTATTTTCTTCTGAATGAATTTATACTGTGGTATAATGCCTGTCATACTTGTATATACTCTGATTTGAATAATACCATGAATTTCTGATGAATACTATTCTGTACCCTGAAATGTGATCTGTTTGAAGCATAACCTGCTAGAGTCAAGTAAGTGGATTGTTAGGCATGCCTAATAGAGTCTGTTAGCTGCAGCCCATAGTTCTGTTTGGACCCCGTTCAGGTCCCCGTTTGGTTCCTCGCGAACCCTTTTCTGTATTGGATCTTGTTTAAGGTCCCTTTTGAAAATATCTGTGAAAGTTAAAGTATAATGGTTTAATCGATTCGTACCTGTAACGTACTGTCTGTAATCGGCTCGTACCCGGAAAGTACTGTCTGTACACTCGTTATCCACTATCTAGAGTCAGCAGGTGTTCTTTAAATGTTTATTTGAACTGCTTTGATCTGATTTGGCTATAAAAGGATTATCTGAATGAATATGATTATGAAATACTGATTGTATGGCTTTATTACATGAGCATGTTTATATGGATTATGTTATAGCCTTTGTATTCTGCCATTGTGAATGTGTTATGCCTTGACGACCATTGTGAATGGCCGTCCATTATTTATGTTTGTTTCCCCACTAAGCGTTTTACGCTTAGCACGGTGTTTTTACCCGTGCAGGTGCGGAAGGAGTTTTGCTTTGAGGGAGTCGCCGTCATCAAGCCAACACAGAAGGGTTTTAGTGTAGGGCTCAGTTTTGTATTAGTGATGATTCTTTTTGTATAGGACTCTCTGTATCAGTTTTGTTTCTGCTTCCGCAATTGTAATTATATTTTGGTTATGTAATATTATTTTGTTTCAGCTTGTTGATCAGATCATTATTGTAATAATTTATTATAGTAATGCATGATCAGCTTTTGCTTTCTGCATGTAAAGTTTTTAATTATTCTGTATTTCTGAATGTATGTTATGAATGGATGTATGTTTTGCTTTGCTATTTCGTGGTGATACCTTGACTCATACGGCATCTCACTCCTTATCGGATGGGATCGCCTATGTATGGGAAGGGGGTGTTGCAGTTTGTGGTATCAGAGCATAGGTTTAGGCATTTCTGGGTGTTATTGTGATTGTTCTGAGTTTCTTAGATGTGTATGTGTCTAGTTCTGTGTTGGCTGATACGGTTGTTTCTTGTTTGTTTAGATGGCTTCTAATTCTGTTCGTGGATCACGCGAGGAGTCCGCCGAGAGTGTGAATCCTCCAGTTGTGGATCCGTCTGTTTCTGTTACTGTGTCGACTCAGCATGCTAGGGTCCAGCCCGAGGCCGCAGCCATGCCGTTAGAGGCTATGTTCAGGTTGCATCAGGACATGGCTAGGGTTTTGGAGAGAGTGACTGCTCCTAGAGCACCCATGGAGAATTTGAGAAGGGCAAGAGTTGAGGATTTCTATGGTACTGGTTTAAATGAATCTGAGATGGCAGAGAGATGGTTAGATAAAGTAAAGCGTGCTTTGAGAGAGATTCGGTGTCCTCCTAACCAGCAGGCAGAGTGTACATTAGTTCTTCTGCAGGGGTCTGCTTTTGAGTGGTGGGAATTAGTTTCCAGGCATCCTCAGCTACCGAATCCGATTACCTGGGAGTTCTTTGAGGGTGAGTTCACAAAGAAGTATATTACTCAGACTTATAGAGATTCGAGATGGGCGCAGTTTTTGAGTTTGAAACAGAGGGCCATGTCTGTAGCAGATTATGAGAAGGAGTTCAACAGGTTATCTCGCTATGCCCCACGTGGAGTTATGACTGATGACTTTAGATGCAAGCATTTCGAGGCAGGGTTAAATGAGTCTTTGAAGATTGCTTTGATTTCTCTGATGTGCATACCTAGGGTAAGTTATTATCAGATTGTAGAGGCTGCTGTGCGAGCTGAGTTATCATAGACTGTCTTGAGAGAGAGAGCTCAGAGGAGGAGTTCTTCTCGTGGAGGATCTTCTTCGGGTAAGAGATCTAGGAACCCGCAGGATGAGTCGGCATCTGGTCCGGCTTCTAGAGGTAGACGACAGGGTTCTACAGCTGTGTCAGGTTCTGGTAGGGGAGGTAAATCTGATGCCATACCTATTTGTGAGAATTGCAGCAAGGCTCACCGGGGTGAGTGTAGGTGGCTCACTGGGGGATGTTTTAGATGTGGGAGCACTGAGCACCGTGTGGCTAGTTGTCCCCAGTCGATTGAGGATTCAGGACCTCAGGGAGGAGCTAGTAGGGTTAGTTCGAATGCTTCTCAGGCTACCCGAGGTAGAGGCCGAGGTAGAGGTCGAGGTGGACGGCATAGAGATGGAGTTGCTTCTGAGACTATTGAGCGTCCTCCTCAGGGTGCCGTTAGAGCCTATGCCATGAGAGCCAGAGATGAGCAGGATGCACCTGATGTTATTGCTGGTAAGTTCCTACTCCATGACACTGAGTTATATGCTCTAATTGATCCTGGTTCCACACACTCATATTTGTGCGCGGATAAAATTGTTGATAAATTGCATTCTGTTGATCAGTTAGATTATGAGATTTGTTTGACCAGTCCATTAGGGCATAATGTCAGTGTGAGTAGAGTTTTTAGGAGTTGTCCTCTGATTGTTGAGGGAGTTGTGCTTCCAGCGGATTTGATCGAGTTACCCTTCAGAGAGTTTGATCTGATTCTGGGTATGAACTGGTTGGGTAAGCACCGGGCTGTAGTTGATTGCCATAGGAAGACAGTTGTACTTCGGGATAGAAGTCAGTCTCTTGTGTTTCTAAAAGGTTTGGGTGCTAGTTCGTTGAATAATGTGATTTCTGCGATGCAAGCTAAGAGATTCATCAGGAAAGGATGTGAGGCTTTTCTAGCAGTTGTGTTAGATTCTAAGAGGGATCAGGTTCAGATTGAGGACATTCCTATAGTGCGGGATTTTAGTGATGTGTTCCCGAGCGAGTTGCCTGGTTTGCCTCCTGAGCGAGAGGTTGAGTTGTCCATTGAGATTATGCCAGGTACTGCACCTATTTCGAGAGCACCTTATCGGATGGTTCCTGTAGAGTTGAGGGAACTTAAATCTCAGCTACAAGAGTTATTGGATAAGGGGTTTATTCGACCTAGCATATCTCCATGGGGAGCTCCAGTGCTGTTTGTCAAGAAGAAAGATGGATCCCTACGGATGTGTATTGACTACCGGCAGATTAATAAAGTTTCAGTGAAGAACAAGTATCCGTTGCCTAGGATTGAGGATTTGTTTGATCAGCTTCGAGGTGCGGGTGTCTTCTCCAAGATAGATCTTCGATCAGGGTACTATCAGTTACGAGTTCAGGATGCAGATGTGGTTAAGACTGCATTTCGGACTAGGTATGGCCACTATGAGTTTCTTATGATGCCGTTTGGTTTGACAAATGCTCCAGCGGCTTTTATGGATCTGATGAACCGTGTGTTTAGGCCATACTTAGATCGATTTGTAGTAGTGTTCATTGATGACATCTTGGTATATTCTAAGGATGAGAGTGAGCATGAGGAGCATCTCCGGTTGGTTTTGCAGATGTTGAGAGAGCATCAGTTGTTTGCTAAGCTTAGCAAGTGTGATTTCTAGCTTCGAGAAGTATCATTCTTGGGTCACATTGTTTCAGCTAGAGGTATTCAGGTAGATCCAGCCAAGATTGAGGCGATAGTTGATTGGAAAGCGCCTCGAAATGTTCAGGAAGTGAGGAGTTTCCTCGGTTTAGCAGGTTACTACCGTCGGTTCGTTAAAGGATTTTCTGTGATTGCTGCTCCTATGACTAGATTGTTGAGGAAAGGAGTCAGATTTGAGTGGTCAGACAGGTGTCAGTCTTGTTTTGATCGGTTAAAGCAGTTGCTTGTTGAGGCTCCTATCCTTACTCAACCCATCTCGGGTAAGGAGTTTGTTAATTATAGTGATGCTTCTGGAGTTGGTCTTGGATGTGTGCTGATGCAGGAAGGAAAAGTAGTGGCTTATGCTTCTCGACAGTTGAAGCCACATGAGAGGAACTATCCGACGCATGATTTAGAGTTGGCAGCTGTGATCTTTGCCTTGAAGATTTGGCGTCATTACCTGTATGGGGAAAAGTGTAGGATCTTCTCGGACCACAAGAGTTTGAAGTACTTCCTTTCACAGAAAGAGTTGAACATGAGATAGCGGCGTTGGCTTGAGTTATTTAAGGACTACGACTGCATTGTGGATTACCATCCTGGTAAGGCCAATGTAGTCGCCGATGCTTTGAGTCGGAAGTCAGTTTCAGCTTTGTTCTTGAGGCGATTCAGATGGCGATTTGGTTCAGATGGGGCTTTGATTGCTCAGTTGCGTGTGAAGCCTACATTGAGACAGAGGATTGTGGATGCTCAGAGAGACGATGTGAGGCTTCAGCAGATTATGCACGAGGTTAGATTGGGTAAGCCATCAGAGTTCTCAGTTCAGGATGAGGTACTTATGTTCAGAGATCGCTTGTGTGTGCCAGAATCTGAGGATTTGAGGAGACAGCTCATGAGTGAGGCGCATAGTTCAGTCTTTACTATGCATCCGGGCAGTGAGAAGATGTATAGAGGCATGAAGCAATTCTATTGGTGGTCCGGTATGAAGCGTGATATAGTGGATTTTGTTTCCAAGTGCTTGACTTGTCAGCAGGTAAAGGCCGAGCATCAGGTTCCTTCAGGTTTGCTTATGCCTTTATCCATTCCTGAGTGGAAATGGGATGACATCGCCATGGACTTTGTTTCTGGTTTACCTTTGACTCAGAGGAAGCGTGACTCAGTTTGGGTTATTGTGGATCGGCTTACGAAATCAGCTCACTTTCTGCCGGTTAGAGTGGACTACTCCATGGATAGATTAGCCAGGATCTATGTAGATGAGATAGTTCGGTTGCATGGTGTGCCTTTGTCCATAGTATCAGATCGGGATCCGAGGTTTACTTCCAAGTTTTGGAAGGAGTTACAGAGAGCTTTGGGCACTAGGTTGAACTTCAGTACAGCGTTTCATCCTCAGACCGATGGTCAGTCAGAGCGAGTTATTCAGATTCTGGAGGATATGATGAGAGCTTGTGCTTTGGATTTTCCGGGTAGTTGGGACAGATATGTATCGTTGATGGAGTTTGCCTACAACAACAGTTTTCAATCGAGTATCGGTATGGCACCATATGAGGCTTTGTATGGTCGTCAGTGTAGGACTCCGATTTGTTGGACCGAGCTATCCGAGAGATCTATGATTGGACCAGACTTGGTTAGAGATACTGAAGAGAAGATCAGAGTAGTGCAGCGGAATTTGAAGGCAGCCAAGGATCGACAGAAGTCTTACGCCAATTTGAAAAGGAAAGATGTGCATTTTGAGATCGGGGACAAGGTTTTCCTTAAGGTTTCACCTTGGAGGAAAGTGCTTCGGTTTGGCAAGAAAGGCAAGCTTAGTCCTCGTTTCATTGGACCTTATGAGATTTTGGCTAAGGTAGGACCTGTAGCCTACAGATTAGCGCTACCGATGGAGTTAGCAAAGTTGCACGATGTGTTCCATGTTTCGATGCTTCGTCGGTACAGATCAGATCCTTCGCATGTACTTTCGGTTCAGGATATCCAGGTTCAGCCAGACTTCTCTTATGATGAGGAACCGCGAGCTATTCTAGCCCGAGAGGTGAGGCAGTTGAGAAATAAGCAGATTCCGTTGGTTAAAGTGTTATGGATTCATCATGGAGTCGAAGAAGCGACTTGGGAACCAGAGGAGTCAATGAAAGCTCAGTATCCGCAGTTATTCAGTTCAGGTGAGAATTTCGAGGACAAAATTCTTATTAGTAGGGGAGAGTTGTCACACCCCGTTTGCCCCCTAGTAGAATGAGCCTGTCTGTCTGTATGTGTAAGCATTCGCATGTGTTCAACATTTCATAAGGGTATTTTAGTAAAATGTATGTTTTTGGGTTTATTATTATGTGGGTGCATACATGGCATTAGTGTGTTTATTAAGTGAGAAATACTTGGGTGTGTGTGTTTATGCCATTGTAGGGTACTTTAATTACAAGTGCATTAGGTATGTGTGATGTGTGTGGAATTTTAATGTGAGTGGTTAGCTTCACCAATAGGTAATGGACACTTACTTAGGTTAAAGAAAAGAAAAAGAAAAAGGAAAGAAAGAAAAGGAATTGGCAGATTCACGTTCTTTCTTCACTTGTCTTCTTCTTTTTCCTTTCCTTTTTCCCTAAGGGCTCTTGTGTGTGGATTCAAGATTTTATTGGTGAAGTTAATCTCTCTTGGCATTCCCTAGCTTGGTAAGTGCATATCCTTGTCTTTATCTTGCTGTAATTCTTCATCTTCTTCTTCTTCCTTAAGTTTAGGCTTAACTTAGGGTTTACTTTGTGAATGTTCTTGTTGTGATGTTTTTAGCTGAAGCTCCTCGTGATCCAAAGGGTAAAGAGGTTGCTGGACCTAGTGGAGCTAAGTGATAGAAGTTTAGAATTCAGGTTTGGGAATTTTTGATTTTGTTTTGTGTGATTTTAAGTTTACTGTAAAATTTAGGGTTTATATGTTCTTGATGAATTTGAATGCAAATACCCTTGATTAGGTTGACTGAATACTGGTTTGAGTTGTTTATATGTTGTTTGAATTGTTTGGGATCTTTCTTGAAAAGTATGAGTTGATTTGTATGGTTTTAAATCAAATTTGGATTGATTTTATTGTTCTGGAAATTCTGAAAATCGAGTTCTGTCAAAAATCCCGTTTTTCCTGATGCTGTCGCGCGACTCGCCAAGAAGAGAGGCAAGTCACGAGACGTGACCTCAAGTCACATCGCGTGACCTCAAGTCACGTCGCGTGACCTGCCAGCTTGAGGCTGGTCGCGGGTTGTGGCTGCCTGTCACAACTCTTGACCAGTTGAGATGAAGCCAGTCACGAGACGTGACTCCCCGTCACGCCACGTGACCGGCTGAGGGAAGGCAAGTCGCGTAATAGCTAAAGAGAAGCATGTCACGAGACGTGACGACCAGTCACGTCGCGTGACCTGCGAGAGTGCTGAAGCAAGTCACGAGACGTGACGTCCAGTCACGTCGCGTGACCTGCGAGGGCGCTGCGTGATCTGCGAGATCACGTCGCGTGATCTGTGAGGGACGAGGCGTGATCAGCGAGTGATGTCGTCTGATCCACGAGGGGCAGAGCAAGTCACGAGACGTGACCCTCAGTCACGTCGCGTGACCTGCCCTGTGAGGAGGCCAGTCATGCCTTGTGACCAGCCAATCTCGCCCGTTTCCCCGTTTTGCTCTTTTTCCGAAATTTCCCAGCTTTCGACTCAAAAATAAATCTAGTATTTTCTTTTGAATGAATTTATACTGTGGTATAATGCCTGTCATACTTGTATATACTCTGATTTGAATAATATCATGAATTTCTGATGAATACTATTCTGTACCCTGAAATGTGATCTGTTTGACGCATAACCTGCTAGAGTCAAGTAAGTGGATAGTTAGGCATGCCTAATAGAGTCTGTTAGCTGCAGCCCATAGTTCTGTTTGGACCCCGTTCAGGTCCCCGTTTGGTTCCTCGCGAACCCTTTTCTGTATTGGATCTTGTTTAAGGTCCCTTTTGAAAATATCTGTGAAAGTTAAAGTATAATGGTTTAATCGATTCGTACCCATAACGTACTGTCTGTAATCGGCTCGTACCCGGAAAGTACTGTCTGTACACTCGTTATCCACTATCTAGAGTCAGCAGGTGTACTTTAAATGTTTATTTGAACTGCTTTGATCTGATTTGGCTATAAAAGGATTATCTGAATGAATATGATTATGAAATACTGATTGTATGGCTTTATTACATGAGCATGTTTATATGGATTATGTTATAGCCTTTGTATTCTGCCATTGTGAATGTGTTATGCCTTGACGACCATTGTGAATGGCCGTCCATTATTTATGTGTGTTTCCCCACTAAGCGTTTTACGCTTAGCACGGTGTTTTTACCCGTGCAGGTGCGGAAGGAGTTTTGCTTTGAGGGAGTCGCCGTCATCAAGCCAACACAGAAGGGTTTTAGTGTAGGGCTCAGTTTTGTATTAGTGATGATTCTTTTTGTATAGGACTCTCTGTATCATTTTTGTTTCTGCTTCCGCAATTGTAATTATATTTTGGTTATGTAATATTATTTTGTTTCAGCTTGTTGATCAGATCATTATTGTAATAATTTATTATAGTAATGCATGATCAGCTTTTGCTTTCTGCATGTAAAGTTTTTAATTATTCTGTATTTTTGAATATATGTTATGAATGGATGTATGTTTTGCTTTGCTATTTCGTGGTGATACCTTGACTCATACGGCATCTCACTCCTTATCGGATGAGATCGCCTACGTATGGGAAGGGGGTGTTACAGATATAATTCCTGAAGAGAGAAAAATTCTGAGAGCAAAAAAAAAAAAAAGAAAAAGAAAAAAAGAAAAAGAAAACAAAGCAAAAACTAGTTGCAATTAGGGGATTGGATGAAAACTCACTAAAAGCACTAGAACCTTTCTGATTACACATCAAAGTGATCTCTGGATAAGGCTGAACCTAAAAAATGATTTAGGCAACCATTTCTTTGTATAGCTCTCTAAATGACCATTTCCTATGTTTTGCAATCGCTTACTAGCCGTTGAGCCTTTATGCTGGTATGCTAAATGCGTACCGATTTTATTGTTATACATATTGAAACTACCCTTTGCCTAAAACGATTTTTACCCCGCTTAAAAAAATGGCCGCTCTAGTAAGAATGGATGTACATCATTGATAATTCTTTGGGTTATCAAAAAATACCCTGGTAAGGATGAGTTTACACTTCGGGAAGACGGTTTTAGTCATGCGCAAAAGACATGAGCTCATAAAATAAAATAAAATGAAATAAAATAAAAAATAAAAAATAAAAAATAAAAAATAAAAATAAAAATAAAATAAATAAATAAAAAAGAGAAAAAATAAAAAGAAATAGAGCTCAAGATAGTGACCACTTGGCGAGTTTTGACGATTATCTTTTCAATTGTTATTCTGATCTTGATGAGCTAAAATGTTATTGAGCCCAAATTCAATAATACCTTTGTATATGCAACTGAGCTGAGAACGGTTCACCCATCAGTCGAGTAAATATTGTGGCCATTTTTCTCTAGCGACCTGATCCTTCTTTGATAGCCATCCACCTAAGCCTAACGTTGTAACAAAAGTAAGACCTCTTGATTCTTAGTTCAGTCTTATCCAATTAGTGGAGATGATCTTCTAATAAGGTTCGGTATGTAGGAAGAGGCATATGGTGTTTTTTGAACCTCAAGTGGGGAGCTACAAGTGCGTTCATGCATTTGAGTTAAGTATTGTCCCCAACGTTGCATCTAGATTCCTCGTTCAAAGAATAAAATAAGGACTGAAAGAAATTATTCAATCATGAAGACCCGAGAGGGCTAATTGGAGACAGGAGTTTGATGCTTACAAGATATACTCTGAGATCAGATGTAGTTTTGAATTTTGAATCGATGTTAGATAAAGATCATGTATGACAAAATCATACCAAAATGTCCACAATCTTTGCAAATACATGTGTCATTATTTTATAGTTCATTAATAAAAAGAGAATCATCCTTCATTACTGAATGTGTGAAATCTAAGTGGCTATACTTTGCTTCTGCTCCCACTAACCAGATGCCTAAGCCGATGGATCCTATTATCTACCGTGGGGCTAAGTACCTTTCTCTTACATGCACTTATGGAAGCGAGGGTGTAGTCTCTGACCTGTAGTATGGCAGTTTTGGGAAGCAGCTATGCCCAGGAGGCTATGGTACTTAGGGGTGGAGGTCGAGGATAAGATGCCACCCTAAAAAGAAAGAGGGAGCCTCACAACATCTTAAATCCCTCCAAACTGTCGAACATAACTAGAGCCAGGGGCATAGAATTGATCTTATCCGCCACCTCACCCGATCAAACAACACCTTTGCAAGAGAAGTCGAGGGGATATAATCGTTGTTTAGGAGAAGATGTCTCAGCGAATAATTGTCGATTGCTATGGAAGGAGGCTCTGACAGTAGCTTCATTTTTTTGTAACCACACAAAAAAACAAAAAAAAAACAAAAAAAAAGAAAGAAAAGAAAAGAAAAAAGCTGCTGGATTGGGTTGGGTCCATTCCAGGAAAAAGTTAGGCATAGGGTTATGTGAAAATCCCTAAAGGGACGCATTTCCCACAAAGAAAAGCTGGTGTAAAAATCCACAAGGGATGCACTACCTTTAAAACAATGACTTCCTATAATTGGAGAGATAAGGCGGCATTACTTCGGATGACCTTCCTTCAGTCAGATAATGTACAATTCAGGACGTGAGTCAGAGTCCAGAACGGATGCTCATTGACCAGGGGGCAAAGACGCACACCTAACGGTTCTCTCTAAAGAGATTACAGGTTAGAGTCCCTAAGCTAAGATGACATTTGCTTAGATCCTCAGGAGGCATCATTCAATACGAGCGGCCAAGCCATATCCTCAACGGATCCTTAACCATATAGGACATAGTCTATCCATTGCTACATGCATTTCATGCTATTCTTTAGCAAACATCTGCACATGGCCATTTACACTTGCATGCACAGTCCCTTGCATATTTTCCTATGCACAGTTTTGCAGGAAAGGTCCAAAAGAAGGCTACACATGCAAAAGCCAGTCAAGGACAGTTTTAACTTAGCATTAACATTCACCCAAACAAAATAAAGTCTACTCTGGTTGTTTCTTTCAATTTCTCTTGAGAAGGAGATCGCTATCTCTTGCACTTTTTGTAGTCTTGTCAGCGGCTCGGTGCAGTCCTCTGCGGAGGATATTTTTCCTGCACTTTTTGTAGTCTTGTCAGCTGCTCGGTGCAGTCCTCTGCAGAGGATATCTCCTGCATTTTTTGTAGTCTTGTCAGCAGCTCAGTGCAGTCCTCTGTGGAGGATATTTTTTCTGCACTTTTTGTAGTCTTGTCAGCGGCTCGGAGCAGTCCTCTGTGGAGGGTATCTCCTGCACTTTTTATAATCTTGTCAGCGGTTTGGTGCAGTCCTCTATAGAGGATATCTCCTGCACTTTTTGTAATCTTGTCAGCGGCTCGATACAGTCCTCTGCGGAGGATATCTCGTGCACTTTTTGTAGTCTTGTCAGCGTCTCGGTGCAGTCCTCTGCGGAGGATATCTCCTGCACTTTTTGTAGTCTTATCAGCGGCTCGGTGTAGTTCTCTGCGGAGGATATCTCCTGCACTTTTTGTAGTCTTGTCAGCGGCTCGGTGCAGTCATCTGCAGAGGTTATCTCCCGCATTTTTTGTAGTCTTGTCAGTAGCTCAGTGCAGTCCTCTGCGAAGGATATTTTTTCTGCACTTTTTGTAGTCTTGTCAGTGCCTCGGTGCTGTCCTGTGCGGAGGACATCTCCTGCACTTTTTATAGTCTTGTCAGTGGCTCGGTGCAGTCCTCTGCGGAGGATATCTCCTGCACTTTTTGTAGTCTTGTTAGCTTCTCGATGCAGTCCTCTGCGGAGGATATCTCCTGCACTTTTTGTAGTCTTATCAGCATCTCGGTGCAGTCCTCTGCGGAGGATATCTCCTGCACTTTTTGTAGTCTTGTCAGCGGCTCGGTACATTCATCTGCGGAGGATATTTGTCCTACACTGTTTATAGTCTTGTCAGCCGCTCGGTGCAGTCCTCTGCGGAGGATATCTCTTCCACTTTTTATATTCTTGTCAGCTGCTCGGTGCAGTCCTCTGCGGAGGATATTTTCCTGCACTTTTTATAGTCTTGTCAGCGGCTCAGTGTAGTCCTCTGCGGAGGATATCACCTGCACTTTTGTAGTCTTGTCAGAGGCTCGGTATAGTCCTCTGCGAAGGATATCTCCTACACTTTTTGTAGTTTTGTCAGCGGCTCGGTGCAGTCCTCTGCGGAGGATATGTCCTGCACTTTTTATAGTTTTGTCAGCAGCTCGGTGCAGTCCTCTACGGAGGATATTTCGTGCACTTTTTGTAGTCTTGTCAGCGGCTCAATTCAGTCCTCTGTGGAGGATATCTCCTGCACTTTTTATAGTCTTGTCAGCAGCTCGGTGCAGTCTTCTGCGGAGGATATCTCCTACACTTTTTATAGTCTTGTCAGTGACTCGGTGCAGCCCTCTGCGAAGGACATTTCCTGCGTTTTGTAAGTCTGGAGTAGACTCTGTGCATCACCGTCAGAAGATGAAACCCTCGCACTTTGTAAGTCTGGAGCAGACTCGGTGCAGCTCAGAAGAGTAATTCTCGCATTTTGTAAGTCTGGAGCAGACTCGGCGACTTCTCATGACCAAGAAGACAGCTGCCTCAGGTACGCGCTTCTTCTTTGTTTCTTTGAGTTTTGGTTCACCTAGGCACCCTGGCACTACGTTCCCCAAAATTGGGGGCAACTGTAGACACCGGATCCTGAGGCAGCTCAGATCGAAGTTACCCAGTGATGAAAATGATGCCTGTTCATGGGCAAAAGACAGATAGAAGTGATGATTTCCTCGAAAAATATGTTTTCCGCTTTTTTTAAAAAAAAATATTGATGGCCGTTTCCTGGGGGCCTAGGTAGTGAGGCCCATCTCACTAAGTGAGATGGCAACTTCACTAACGTGAAGCCCATCTCACTAACGTGAGATGAGGCCTCACGTTAGTGAGGCCCATCTCACAGGTGAGGCTATCTCACCTACCCACTACCCCAGCATCGTCTCTCTTCCTTTTCTTCAAAGGGATTTGGTGGGAGAGTATGGGTTGATGTGTGATTTGGTGAGAAATCACCTAAGGCATGTCTGAGAGATAAAAAGAAAGAGTAAAGAAACCTAAAGAGAGGGAAAAGATTGGAAGAGAAAAACGAGAAAGAGAGAAAGCATAGAGAGAAGAAAGTTTGGAGAGTAGAAAATGATTTTGATTTTTAAAGCATTCCGATTTTTTGTTCTCAACCAAACCAAAGAGGAAATCTAGAGCTTCTTCATCTGCAAATCTAACGTCAATATCTGAGGGTAAATACTGGGGAAACCTCCTCTTTTCCTTCTTCTTTCGGTTTCTTGCTTTGCTTTTAACATGTGTTCTTTAGTGTTCATATTATACATACTGTGTTTATTTCTTATTAGATCTCATTAATTTGTATATAGCATTCCTATTGTTGTTTGTTATCAAATATGAGCTTTAAATATTTGTCATGATCAATCGTTATGTTTATTATCTTATCATGCACGTTTTGATAACATATTATCATGTTCATATAAGTCTGTTAACTTTCCTCTGTTTGCCCCTGTTTTCTGGTTGTTTGAGTTCTGCCTGTGCTCTTTTGCCCGAGACATGATTTCTGATCGGATCTTGCCTCTGTTTATGTTCGTGTCGTGACTTTTCTGATCGCGTTGTGTTTTTTGTCTTTGATTTGCCTGTTCGTCCGTTCTTCCATTTTTCTTCCGATCGGATCACGTCTTCTTCATCCGAGTCGTTTTCCCCGTCAGACTCGTGTCCCTGCTGCACAAGTCGTGCGTTTTTTCTTGCTGTCCTATCGAATCGTATCGTGCTTTCCTTCTTCCCTTCCTTGTTTGTTCTTCTGTTTTCTTTTCTATACGCTGCTTTATTTAATTTCTGTCTTATTGATGCTATTGTTATATTTTTTTGTCAACTTTTAATTCTTTTTATTGGTTTACTTAATTCATTTATTTGTTAAACTCTATTTAATTGTTGGTTCATATTACATTAATTATTTAATTATTTTACTAATATTTATTGTATTTTTATTTTGTTGTCTCAATAACTATTTATCTTCGCGAGTTATACTCGTACTCAGGTTGGAGGATCGGAGAACCAAAGACCTTCAAATTTAGGGTTTGCATTTTGATTGTTGTATTTTCTTTATTATTATTATTATTATGTATTGTATGTAAATATATATTTTTGATTCATCCGCATTATAGAAAATCATATTTTTTAATAATTAATAAAAAGGACCAATGTCCTATTTTAACCAATAAAATCTCACTATCAAATGGAGAACTAATTTTCATAAAAAGGGATCACTCATCCCAATTTTCTCAATCAATGCTCAAAAAAATAATTCTCCAATTTTCTAATAAATAAAAAGGAACCAATGTTCCTAAAATTTAATGAATAACTCGATTTATGTACGTTGCATTTTAGTTTTTATGTGTTTATTAACTTGATCATTTTCAGCAAGTTTTATTTATTTCTATTTTTTATTTTAGGGGATTGTTCTATCCCATTTTCTTTTATTTATTTCTTTTATTTATTTTGGGGGATTGTTCTGTTCCAATTTTTTACTTTGTAATTTTTTTAATTATTTTCTGCTTTATTTATCGCCTTCCTATGTGAATGAATGCGCTTTAAATTTATTGCATTATCGCGTGAAATGAGAGATGGAATTTTGATTTCTTAAAAACTCATTTATTAACTTAAGTCATTAATAAGAGTGAAGTTCTGAACACCATATTTGGTTTAGACCAATAGAGGTTAGAGACCTTTCACACTGCCATTACTAAGATGAACTGAATCCTTGATAACCCCCAAACCTTGGAAAACACCACCCTTGCTCCGCTTTCTGGTCTGAAATTCCTAAGAACGGTTAGGATAGATTACAACCTCCTTCTGGCTGCAGTTCACTTCTGGGACCCGTACTTTCATGTCTTCAGGTTCACCTATCTTGAACTGTGCCCCCTGCCTGAAGAATTTGCTGCCATTACCGGGACCTGGTATCCTCCTAGCGCCTTACCCTGCATTCGCCGCTGCGGTCTGATTCATACCCGGGATATCGCATTAGCCTTGAGCATTCTCCTTTCTGATGCTACCCAGTTGATCCCTCAGTGTTCTACTTTTACTTTAGAGCCCCTGATTGAGGCACTAGAGGATTTCTCTGATGTTCCCCAGTTCCGTACGGGTGTCTTCTTCTTGTTCCGTCTCTTGAGGTATTTGACTGTGACTTCAGAGGAGTTGACCAGTGACCTCCATCTATTAAGGATAGTGGATGATTTTCATCATGACCTAACCCCTTTCCCACTGATCCTCGCAGAGACTGTTTTGGGTTTGGATTCTGTCCGTGCTAAGCATTCTGCTTTCTTTTCTAGGAGCCCCTTATTACTCTAGGTATGTCATTATTTTGTAAGGTAGTGTGTCCCTTATGGATTTTTACATTAGATTTTCTTAGCGGGAAATGTGTCCTTTTAGATTTTCACACAACCCTATGCCTTACTTTTGTCTGGAGTGAATCCAATTCACTCTAGGGGCTTTTATTATTTTATTATTATTTTTTCTTTAATTTTTTCTTTTATTTCTTTTTTCATTTTCAGATATGGCTGCAAGAAAAACTAAAACTGGTGTCAGAACCTCCTCTCAAGATTATCAGTCAATATTCCCCTAGGCATTTCCTTCCCCGTCAGCGACTACATTCGTTCGCGACTCTCGACGAAGGGATTACCAGACTCGATGAGGTAACAGACGAGGATGTCAGTTTCATGAATGCTTGGCTTCCCCTCTCTGCCATGATAGTCGATGGCTCTTCGGGATATGTTCCCTTATGCAGGCTTCGCAAAGCCACTTTTTATATCACAGCTCGCTATGCTCGACAGCTCGGGATGACCCAGGATGTGGTGAGACTCTCTTTATCTTTTCGATATGGAGTTCTATCTTCAGCTTTTGCTTCCCGATATCATGATCTCTGGGCCGAGCTACCAGTGAAGACTGTCATTCCTTGCTTTGAAACTCATTATGTCATTTAGTGCATATATGAGATGGGTGCTCAGCCCTACAGTTGGTAACAGGACTCGATAGATTAAACACCTGGCCGGCGAGAGTAGTGATAGAGCCTAGTTTAGATTTGCATGCATTTTGAACGATGTATTTCTTTTTAAAATAGAACTACAAAATAATGTAAATAAATAAATTTAGTTTTATTTCATTTCACAAAATTGTATACATTTCAGTATGATTTTAGTATACATGTTCACCATTTAACACTAATTCAAAATACAAAGCTACATTCATTCATGGAACAAATCTTGACAACATCAAACTCCTATTACCGATTAGCCCTCTCGGGTTTTCTTAATTGGACATTTTCTCTCAAGCCTCTAATTTTTGCCTAGGATGCCTTTTTTTCGATTTTCACCCCGACGAGGTGCCCAATTTTAGCAAGGCCGCCTTTTTAGGTTTTCGACCTGTAGGGCTTTTATTCTCTTCTTTTGATTTTCGGTCTTTAGCTGTAGAACCTCTTGAGTCTATCAACGTACATTAGCTCCTTGAACTCATTGCCATCACTATCTGCTAGAATCACCACCCCTTTTGACAACAGCTTTTTGAGGATGAAAGGACCTTCCCACGTTGGTCTGAATTTTCCACTTATATCTGGCGCTCCCGGTCTCATTTGCTTCAATACCAAATCCCCTTCCTTTAGCGGGTGTTTCTTGACTTTCTTCCTAAATGATCAGGCCAACCTTTTCTGGTAGATCTGATTGTGATAGTAGGCCCTTAACCTGCTCTCATCCAGCATGTTCAGATGGTGCAACCGCTGCTGTGCCCACTCAACCTCCGAAATTCGAGCTTTCATAACTACCCTCAATGACCTGAGTTCGATTTCGACTGGAAATACCGCTTCTGTTCCATACACTAAAGAATATGGTGTGGCCCCTGGAAGTCCTGACAGTCATTCTATTACCAAGAGTGCAAAAGGCAGCTTTTCTGCCCAATCTTTATAGCTTTGAACCATTTTGTCCAAGATTCTCTTGACATTCTTATTGGCGGCTTCTACTGCCCCGTTGGCTTGAGGACAGTACGGAGAAGACTTATGATGCTCGATGCCGTATCTCTGAAGTAACTTCTTTGTTTCAGCCATGAACTAAACCCTGTTATCGGATACAATGTGATATGGGAGACCGTATCTGCATATCAGGTTCTTTTCAATGAATTTGGCCATATCCCGAGCATCAACTTTCTTGAAAGATTTGGCCTCTACCCATTTGGTAAAATAGTCGATAGCGACTATGATGAATCTATGTCAATTAGAGGCCGTGGGACGTATTTCTCCAATAATGTCTATCCCCCAAGCTGCGAATGGCCATGGTGATGTCAAACTGTGTAGTTTCGAAATCGGCAAGTGCCTTAAATCTACATATTGCTAACACAACTGACATTGCTTCACGTACTTTGAGCAGTCCGTATCCATGGTGAGCCAATAGAACCCTTACTTCATGATCTTCTTGGCCAACATTAAACCATTCATATGGGCCCCACAAACACCCACGTGGGTTTCCTCCATTACCTTCTCAGCCTCTTTCTTGTTCAGGCACCTTAATTGGATACCGTCGGCTTATCATTTGTATAATATCCCATCTATGCAGATGAACTGAGTGGATAGCTTGCGGATCAACCTTTGGTCTTTCTCAGTAGCCTCTACAGGGAGTATTGTGTTCTCTAGATAGTTTTTGATATCATGGTACCATGGCTTTCTAATCCACGACTTCCATTTCCATGACTGGTTTGGACACAAAACTAGGCCTCTCAGAACTAGAAATCAGCACAGGCTTCATAACTATCCCTTCCGAGTTATCCCAAATTGACATTAGAGTTGCAAGAGCATTGGCTAATTGATTCTCATCTCTCGAAACAAAGTGAAAGGTGTATACTTTGAACTGATTGCTCAAATCTTTTAAGTATTTCACGTAGGGTACTAACCGCTCTTCTTTAATGGCCCACTAACCTCGAATCTGATTGATTACGAATGATGAATCTCTAAACACCTCTACGTTCTTTGCCCCCAAGGCTATCAAGGCTTCTAATCCAAAAGTGCAAGCTTCATATCCGGCCTCACTGTTGGTGGTTTTATATCTTAATTTCTTAGCCAAGGGAAGTTTTTATTCATCCGGGGTTGTTAAAATAATTCCGACTCCTGCCCCCTTGCTATTTACAGCCCCATCAAAGTGTAATTGCCAGCCTTGTACTGCTATAGCTCTCACATCTTCATTCGTGAAATTGAACTCGTACGAATCCCCTTGGATCGGGTGTTCTGCTAGAAACTCCGCTACTGCACGCCCCTTAATGGTCTTCTGGGTGATGTACTAAACATCGAATTCTTACAATAGCACCAACCATCTCCCCATTTTCCCAAGCAAAGATGGAGCCTCCTGTAGGTATCTAAGAGGATTCTACTTCGCCACCGCCTGTACCTTGTAAGAGTGGAAGTAGTGTCTCAGCTTCTTAGAGGCCCAGATTACTGCGATTCAAATCTTCTCTACTTCTGCGTACTTGACCTCATAAGCAAGGAAATTCTTACTGAGGTAATAGACAGTGAACTCCACCCCAAACTCATCCTCCTGAGCCATCATGGCGCTTACAGAGCTATCTTTAATGGCCAAATATAGAATAAGTTGTTTGACTAGCTGTAGTGGTCTCAGAACTGGTGGGTTCAACAGATATTTCCTAATAGTGTCAAAAGCTTTCTGACAGTCTTCATTCCATACTACAAGTTGGTCTTTTCTGAGTAGCTTGAAAATCGGCTCACAAATTGAAGTAAGCTTGGCGATAAACCTGCTGACATACTGTAATTTACCCAAAAAGCTTCTAAAATCCTTTTCCTTTTGAGGCACTGGCATCTCTCGGATTGCCTTGACCTTGTTCGGGTCGATCTCAATCCCCTTTGGCTGACCACATGTCCTAATAGTTTCCTTGAGGTGACGCCGAAGATACATTTCTTGGGGTTTAACCACAAGTTGTACTTATCGATTCTCTGGAAGAACTTTTCTAGAGCCTCAAAGTGACCTTCCTTGGTGGCCGACTTGATCATTATATCATCCACGTATACCTCCACCTCTTTGTGGATCAAGTCATCTAGAATCCTTGTTGCCATTCTCTAATAGGTTGCGCTTGCATTCTTCAGACCAAAAGGCATTACCCTGTAAGCAAATGTCCCCCACTCAGTGATGAAGGCTGTTTTGATCCAATCAGCTGTTTCGTTGAGGATCTGATTATAGCCTACATAACAATCCACGAAGCTATACATTATGAAAGTGGTTGCGCTATCCACTAACACGTCTATGTGAGGCAATGGAAAGTCATCTTTTGGACAGGCCTTGTTCAGATCTTGATAGTCTACGCACACGTACCTTGCCATTCTTTTTGGCTACCGGGACAACATTGGCTAACCAAGTTGGGTACTGTACCTCAATCAAGAATTTGGCCTCAATCTACTTATGAATTTCCTACTTCACCTTGTCGCCCATTCTGGCTTGAGCCTCCTAAGCTTCTACTTGACTGGCTTATGGTCAGGGTATGTCGGGATGGCATGCTCTGTGATTTCACGATCTACCCCCGGCATATCTTCTTAGGTCGAGGCAAAGACTTTCTCATGTTTTCTTAAAATTCTCTCAAATTTTTCTCACTCTTTAAGAGTTATGTTAGATGCTATCAAGATTTCCTTCGAATTTTTTGAAGTTCCAAGATTAAATGGAGTAACATCAGTTGAATAAATGTCAAATATGAATGGATTATGATCATGATTATGCAAATTGAAATCATCAGAAACATCGCATAAGTAAGCAAAATCTTTCACTTTATTAATAGAAATAAAAATTTCATTAACATTATCAAAAAGTTCAGGAGTAAAAAGAAAATCTAGACTATTTTCTTCCTCTTCTTCTGCCGGTGCAGATGTCGCAACTGACGGTTCTGAATTAACTTTGCACTTTGGAGGTATTGCAGCAACCCCCTGCATGACTTCACTATCTCTGGTAGCTTCGTCTTCCATCTTCGCTTTTCTTTTTATCCGGGCAAACATCAACTTCTCAGTTATAACCTCTTCGGGTGCTTCGCGGTCCCAGACTGCCTCCTTGGTCATGATTTCTTCGTCCCAAAATCCCTTTGCTGGCTTGATCAATCCAATGTCCCAATCGAAGACATCATTGAAAACCTCGGCACAATCTTCCCATCGACACACTGAGGCTCTGCTTCCCCCATGTAGGCACACACTGAAGTCGGTGGCACAAAGATTTCCCTGCGATGGGGGATCTCACCCATTGTCTCGTTGCCCTTCTTCATAATGCCTTAATATCCAAGGCCCCTTCTATCTTTCTGACCTCTAGTAGCAATGGCTATCGGTGACCCCTGCGAACTCTCGAACTCTTGGCTAGACTCGCACCAGGGAGGAATGACATTCTCTTCATCATATTTAGCACTTGAGGGCTTCCTTCCATATTTTCCTCTTCATCTATCACAGCAGCATGAAATCCACTGAAAGGCTGTCTCGCAATTTCCAATATTGACACTTGATTCTCCCTTGCGGCCCTTATAGTCACGACTTGACCTTCATAAGGAATCTTAACCATTTGGTGTAGAGTAGAGGGTACCCCTCCTAGCTTATGGAACTAAGGCCTACCCAAGAGGGCTGAGAAGTTGGCAGGAATGGGTAATACCACAAATTCTACTTCGGTTTCCATCGGCCTCGTCTTGACTACCGTCTTGAATGTCCCGGATGCCTGCCTCCACGAGTTGTCATAAGCCGTGATAATAAGATCAGACTTGGCCAACATAATCTCTATCACTCCGAAAGCTGCCATTGCCACCAGTGGGTGTAGATTAATCGATGAACCATCGTCCACCATGACACACGCCGTGTGCTTCTGATTGATTTGGGCCAGTATGTACAAGGGGCAGTTCTGATTGCGGCCTTCTGTCAGCAGGTCTGCACTTGTAAACACCACATTTTCCCTGGCTCCCCCGTTTACTACATCCAGCAATTCTGTAGGCGAGATGGTTATGGCCACAGTAGTCTCACACAAAGCCTCTACTAATTTCTATCTATGAGATGGAGACTGCCTCAATAGATCCCATATTGAAATTTGAGCTGGTGTCTTTTTCAGTTGCCTCATTATCGGATCGTCCTCTGGCTCTTTTTCTTTTTGGCCTGTCACTGGATCATGTGGCCTCTCAGCTTCTGGAGCTACCCTTCCACTCCGGGTCACTACTCTAACCTTCTTCTTCTCATTCTTCTCTTCTTCCTCCTCCGAACCCCACGGGTCGAGAAATGCTTTAACTTTAGAGTAATCATTTTTGTCTCCACTTTCATCAGTGGACCAGTAATCTATCACTACCATGGGAAGCCCTTCTTCACTTACCTCATGGAGGCACGTGATAGCAGTGTTGATATCAATGCCGTACAAATCTCTCAACACAAACAACTCGGGTAAACCGAAACCTATCATGAACATAGGCGGGGGCACATTATTATGCCTAGACTTCTTCTGATGCACTCTTTTCTCGGGATCCGTGATTTGCTTGGAATCAATCAGACCCTGAATCACATGTCTCAATGCCTTACATTCATCAGTTATGTGTCTGGTATACTGATTATATGCGCAGTATTCATTATCTTTGTGCCCTGGCAAACCCTAAGTCCTGGCCGTTCGGGGCGGTAAAGGCTGCAACTTCCCTTCCTTCATCAGCCTTCTGAGCACCCATGAGAGAGACCTCCCTAAATTGGAAAATTTCCTTGGGGCTGTGTTAGTAGCTGAAACCTCAGCCATCTTCCTCATGCCACTGTTGGAGCCTGTCGATCTAGTTGCCCCCTGGCTACCATTGCCTTTCTTGACATAACTCTCATTATTTGCTCTTCTCGAGAGGTACTCTCCTTCCACCTCAATAGCAATATCCTTCAAGAATTCCCAGTCTCTCATCTTTAACTCGTCTCTCAGATATGGGCTAGCATTTCTTATGAACAACCAGATTTGATCTTGAGTATCTGGCTTCCTTTTCATTTCCATCACCTGATTTCTCCATCGGGTCAGATACTCGTGAAAAGACTTGCCTGACTTCTGCGGTAGCAACTCCAAGTCTTTAAGGGTCACCTCCATTCTTGTGCTATAATCATATTGCCTGAGAAACTCCTCCGTCAACAACCAATCCTCCTTGGTCCTCCGATCTAGACCATGGTACCAATATACCGCCGGGCTGGTTAAGCTCAAACAGAAGTATACAATTTTATGCCTCTTCGTTAAAATATTACCCTTCATTACCAGCAAGTACTGCTTTATATGGGCGGTAGGATCAGAAGTGCCATCAAATTTTGGGACATCCAACATTTTAAAGCTCATCGGGATCAAATCCTCGCCCTCTAGCTCCTTGTCTTCGGGATTCATCCCTTGTCCCCTTACCAACATCCTTGTCATCACCTCAAATTTTTCTTCCATCTTCTTCCAAATGGCTTCCTCTATCTGGGGTGCCTTCCCTCTCAGTGACACACGCTCTTCATAATCATCCTCATCCTCTAAGTCCTCCATTCTATGGGGAGGTATGACGCGCGCCGAACCCCGGGGTGCCCCAAAGGCCCCGCTTTTAGGGCGATCGGGTGGAGGTTCATTAAAAACTTGTAAGGTATTTACAAGTGCATCTATATTGGGCAACAAGGAGGTGTCTTGGAGTCGCCACCCAATAGAACATTGGGAAGGGTCGTCTAGCCTCAACGAGCCTAAGACAGCGTGTACATATCCATTTTGGGTAAACCAGAGGAATCTTGGAGTCACCACCAATAGAACAGTGGGAAGGGTCGTCTAACCTCGTGGAACCTAGGATTACACAGTGTGTAAGTATCCATTTTGGGCAAACCAGAGGAATCTTGGATTCACCACCCAATAGAACATTGGGGAGGGTCATCTAACCTCATAGAGCCTAGGATTATATTGATTAGGCCTTTTGGTGGGAAAAAAGAGATATTTTAGAGATTCCACCCCAATGGAACACTGAGATGGACCTCTAACCTCATTGAGCCCATGACCAGAGTGGGTTCGAGACTTCTCATTTATTCGTACCTTGATTAATATTATAATTAAGTTTTAATTTCATTGTTTCATCAAATTTCCATACGATGAAATTAATTAAAACGCAATCCATTCACATAGATGAGGCGGTAAATTGACATAAAGTAAAATATGCAAAAATAAATTAAAATAAAACTAGAGGCGGAATACAACCCCCATTATAAAACAATATGTAAATCATACAAAAATCAGGATATTCATTGAAATGAGGACATTGGTCCTGCCATGCACATTTATCACAAATCGATTTCTGAGAAGTGTCGATTTGATTGGCTTAAAAAAAGACTTTGGTTCCCTGACTTTCGAAAAATCCCAAATTAATTACTATAAAACATTTGGCCATTTTACTTTAATGGGATTAAACAATTTTTATGATAAAGTGAATAATATAAAATAAAACAACAAAAACAAGGGTAAAGAAAGAACCCGCATGGAAATCCTCAGATCGACGCAACAACCGTCATTAACAACCCCAACTCATCCGAAATGGTCAGATAAAAGCTCATAGAAATAAACATTTCAGCGTCAAAATCAAAATAAAATAAAATAAAGAAAAACAAACTCACAAGAGGATTTAAAGAAAATGAGTTAAAAGATAAAAGAAATAAAAAGAGTAAAAGATATAAGTTAAAAACAGGAGAATTTGCCCAGTGTGACCGGCGGACGGAGTGGTGCACCATCTACGTCCCGTCTCTCAAATTAGGGACGGGCGTAGGTGACCACTCTGACCGTCGGTCACCCCCGATTTCAGAAAATAAAACTTCGAAATTTCACTTGAAATTCTTTATCAATTAAATAAAAAATCAAAGATAAAAAATCAAAACAATTAACATAAGTTAATTAAATTACACAAATATTAATCCAGAATGTTTACCCTCGGATTTTACCTTCTGGGTGGATATCAAATTACTTCGGTCCCGCACGCTCCACAAGGATCGAATGAAAATGGATCAAGAAAATTAAATTTATGTTTCTATTTCTTGAAACTTTGATAGCAATTCAAATATCGGAATTAGCCGGGTTGATGGAAACGAATGAATTTCGCCCCCCTATAGCGACGGGCTACCCGTCGCTATAGGGTCTGATACCCTCTTTTCCGATTTTTTCACCCTTTTTTCCGATTTCTTCACCCAAAATTCCATTTTTTATCCCATTTTTTTAGGGTTTTTGAGTCCAAATTAAATTCTAAAATATTTTCTTAGATAATTAATTAATAAAACTTGATTTTATTTGTTAAAATAAATTTGTTTTCCTTAATTAAATTAGGGCAACTTTTTTTATCTTATAAATACTTTATGATGAAAAATCAAAGAGAGAGCCTCCACATTTTTTTAGACCTGAAATTTCTAGAATTCTTCTTCTTCTATTTTCTCTTCAAAAAATTTCAGATTTCTCTTTTAATTAATAAGGTTTAATTGAAATTGAAAAATCAATTAAATTAGGGCAACTTTTTTTATCTTATAAATACTTTATGATGAAAAATCAAAGAGAGAGCCTCCACATTTTTTTAGACCTGAAATTTCTAGAATTCTTCTTCTTCTATTTTCTCTTCAAAAAATTTCAGATTTCTCTTTTAATTAATAAGGTTTAATTGAAATTGAAAAATCAATTTTCAATTCTTAATTATTCCAATTAATTTCTTTGTTTTTCCTCCATAAACACAAAAATTAATCATCACTTTGAAATCAATTTCTTTTCAATTTTAAGCATACAAATTAATTCTTTTGTTTTCTCCATAAACGAAGAGAATTAATTTTATTGCTACATTATTTTTTCAATCAAGTTTCCAAGAAAATCATTACTTTTCCTTCATGGAATCCGGCTCTAAGGGTAAATATTTTAGGCTCAATTTCTATTTTATATTTTATTTTTATTTAATTTATTCATGTATATTTTATTGTTTTTATTGATTTATTTATTGTTTTCATTTATTCATTTGTTTTGTTGATTTTATATTTGTTCTATTTAATTGTTTATATATGGTTTGATTTTTATTCATGTGAATATTTTTTTTCTTTTAATTCCTAACATGTAAATGATTTTATTTTGATTCCTCGTTGTTTTTAACATGTAAATAATTAATTAACTTAAATTAATCTTTCTGCCATGTAAATAGTTTGTTTTAATTATGAACACATCAATTAATCATGTCATTGTTTTAATTATTTTTATCATTCTTTTGTTTACTAATTTTTATTATTCTTTTTATCATTGTTACATGATTTATTTATTATTATTTGTTTATTTATTCATTTATTATTTTTCACTTTTCATCATTATTTTCATCATGTTTATATTTTCATGTACTAATTAATTAACATGTTTTATTTTATTTTCATCACATCATTTAATCATTTATCATATATAAGGCATTTTTCTCATTTATTTTGGTTTGTTAATATTTTGATTCAATTATCATTCTTTTCATGTCATCTTATTTTATTTTAATTTGTTATTTATTATTTTTTATGTTTAATTGATTTAATTGATTTAATTACTAACATTATTTTATTTGTATTTTGTTTTTTTTTTATGTCTAAACTCATTTTTTGATTGGGCGTTTTTGCAAGTCCTACGGGGAAGTCCTATTGGGAGGTCCAAAAGGCTCGCTCGGAATATTTATTTTTCTTTATTTGTAATATTTTGTTTATTTGGCTTTTTTATTATTTATTTTTGCCATATAATTTTCTTGTAAAATTGTTTATTTAGGCAAGCTAGAAAGAAAGTCACTAAACCATTTTTATTAATTAACTTGGTATTTTTTCTAAATAAAAAAGGGACCAATGTCTCAATTTTCTCCATCCAAAATCATCACATAAAAATTATTTCATAATAATATGCATGCGAGGACCAATGTCCTCACCATTAATGAATATTTCGATTTATGCATGATCTGTATTTTATTTACAATGGGGGTTGTATTCTGCCCCTAATTTTATTATAATATTTTTACATGTGCTTTATTTTACTTATGCTTTTACCTCTTTTCTTAAATGTATGTTGTGCGCTTTAATTAATTGCATTAAATGTATGTGAAATGGGATGAAATAATAAATTCAAAACTCGATTATAAACTTAACCAAGGTATGAATAATTGAGAAGTCCCGAACTCACTCTGGTCTTTGGGGCTCAATGAGGCGAGAGGTCTAGGACTTCCAAGACACCTCTTGAGTCTCACCAAAAGACTTAAATTTACAATCCTAGGCTCCAGGGGATAGAGGCTGAGGCCTCCAAGATCTCTCTGGCTAGCCCAAGATGGATATGTATGCACCGTCTTAGGCTCGCTGAGGCTAGACGACCCTTCCCAATGTTCTATTGGGTGGCGACTCCAAGAAACCTCATTGTTGCCCAAAATAGACGCACTTGTAAATACCTTACAAGTTTTATGAACCTTTCCTGATCGCCCTAAAGCGGGCTTTCGGGAGGCCACGAGGTTCGGCGTGCGTCACAGTGGTGACTCCACTGGGAACATACTTGAGACTTCGATTCGAAAGTACCTTGATTAAAAAATTATAATTGAGTTTTAGTTTAAAAATTTCACCTTTTTTTCAAAACTGCATCGCATCTCATTAGAGCCTTAGATCTATGCTAGTTTGGTCCCTTTTTCAGTCCCGGTGCGTTCCCGAAGCACAACCCTACGTTCACTCAATGTAAGGAAGTGTTAAGGATAATCACCAGCCCAAGCCTCGTACCATCAAGGTATATCAAATGGTGACCCGATCGGTCGTTATGCTCATGATGAGCTAGACCCGTCAGCAGGGACCATGCTTGGGTAACCCTAAAATATCATTGCCCATGACCAAAGCTCATGTAATGGCAATAGATACTTCCCCTAGGTGACATGTACCTTAATACAATGCTTGCTATGTGGTCCATTACATATTGAACAAATTCAACCCAATTAAATGGGTTTTTATCAAAGGCTTTCATGCCCCGATGGGCCCATCTTAATTTAGTTTAAATGTTTAAATACATAAAGGCCAAAATCCATATGTATGCGCATTAGATAAGAGATGTTATGATGCCGATTTTTCACCAAGCACCATACGCATCCATTGGGTTCCCCGCTAACCCATGGATCAAGCCCACTTAGGAAAGAGACCGTATTACCTCGTGTGTGGGAGTAATAAGGTTGGAAGGATTTACTTGCTTGCATGTGATTGTAAATGTTGCATAACTCACTATCATGCATTGTATATGTCATTCATGCATCATCCTAACAATCTAATTTTTTCAGCTATCATAAATTCATCTAAGTGGATTAGAGGTTCCAACGGTCGGCTAGTAAGGACAAATCTGCTCTTTGAGTTGCCGGAACTAGTGTCTGACTGGGATTCTCAGTCATTCCCATCAATCAGTGAATCCTCTCTTGAATCATCAATGGCAGAAGAAGCTGGAGCTTTGACCACTCAGGACCTAGCTAGGAGGCTAGAGGATTTTGAATGGAGAATGATGGATATGATGGGCGCCATGGCTGAAAGGGTGGCCCATCCACCTGTTGCTCCACAGCCGCCTGCTGCTCTACAACCAAAGGCAGCCCCTCCTCGGGGGCAAGCCGAACCACCTGCTGGTGGCGAGACTCCCTTCGTTGGAGCTGCTGCTCGCCAACCCAACAATGAACACAGGGCTGCCGCACCCATCGAGCCAAGAGGGGAAAGGATTCATAATCCCAACGATGATTTCCTGATGGAGGAGGAAGAAGAAGAGGTGCCGATAGTCCACCAAACTGCGAGGCCCAGAGCACCCAGAGTAGAGGATGAAGCTTTAAGAGGAATGAGACAGCAGATCGAAGCTATCACCTGCATGCTCTCAGCTGGAAAGGGGGTCAACCCAGAAGACAGAGATCTGGGGGATGAAGAGCTGCTGCCCCAAAGATTCAAGATGCCCGAGCTGCCGAAATTTGATGGCACCTCTGACCCATCCGCCCACATCAAGCAGTACACCCTGGTCATGAAAGGCACAGGGCTGAGCAAGAAGCAGAAGGTGGAATATTTCTGCCTTAGTCTGGTGGGCCCGGCAGTTGACTGGTACCACGGGTTGTATAGGAGGTCCAAGGAGGACTGGGACCTTTTGACCGAAGAATTCATGAAGCAGTATGACTGCAGCACCAGGATGGAGGTCACCCTAAAAGACCTTGAGCCCTTACAGCAAAGAAGCGATGAGTCATTTCATGAGTACCTCACCAGATGGAGGAACAGAGTCATGGAGATGAAGAGGAAGCCTGACACTGCAGACCAGATCAGGCTGTTTATCAGAAACTCATGCCCTTACTTGAGGGACTTACTCAGTTTTAAGGGCTCAAGGATTGGGAGTCGCTCAAGGATATCGCTATAGAGGCTGAGGCGGCTTACCTAGCAAAGAAGGCAAGTCAAAGTAACTTTGCTGGGAAAGGCTATGGGAACCAGTCTGGGCATAGACCGGGAGGTGCCGGGAGCAGTGATAACAGGAATGGCAAGACAGCCGAAGTCTCAGCGGCTGGAGTTGGGCAGCGCCAGAGATATTACTCCAATTTAGGCCGCTCCTTATCTTGGGTATTGGAGAGGCTGATGAAAGAGGGCAAGCTGCAGCCTTTGGCGCCTAGACCGGCTATGAATCAAGGGGAGCCAGGACACAGAGAAGACCAGTACTGTGCCTACCACCAGCATATCGGCCACCTGACAGATTACTGTCAGACATTGAGAAACAAGGTCCAGGATCTCATCGACACCAATCAGATCACGGATCCTGAGAAGAGAGAAAAGAAGAAAAAGGCAGGCTACAATGCAGCCCCTCCACCATGATAATGATTGGGTCCTCTTAATCCACTAGTGAGTGGAAATGAAGATTATGTTCTTTCTTTTTCAATCTTTGTTATTATTTGGAGAACAATTTTTTATGATAATGTTTGGTTATTTCAATGGAACGATTTTTGCTTATTTGTATGATATTTCTATTTGATTTCATTTAACATGATCACACTGTATTTACTTTGGCATTAATTCAAATGATATGACTGCAGTTAATCTCAAAACTTTGGGGAACCCAAAGAAAATCTTGATAGCATCTGATATAACTCCTGTAGAGAGGGAAATTAAAAAGCAAAGAAAAATTTAAAAAAAACTAGTTGCAATTAGGGGATTGGATGGAAACTCACTAAGAGCACTAGAACCTTTCTGATTACCCATCAAAGCGATCCCTGGATAAGACGGAACCTAGAAAATGATTTAGGCAACATTTTCTTTATATAGCTCTCTAAATGACCATTTCCTACCCTTATTTCATAATCGCTTGCTAGCCCATTGAGCCTTTATGTGGGTATGCTAAATGCGTGCCAATTTTGTTGTTACACATGTTAAAACTATCCCCTCGCCTAAAATGATTTTTGCCTCCCCTTAAAAGAGTGGCCGCTCTAGAAGGGATGGATGTACGTTTTAACAATTTTTTGGGTTATCAAAAATTGCCTTGGTAAGGATGAGTTTACAATTTGAGAAGAGGGTTTCAGTCATGCGCTAAAAACATGAGCTAAAAAAAAAGGTAAAAATAATAATAATAAAATAAAATAGAGCTCAAAATAGTAACCACTTGACGAGTTTCGATGATTACCTTTGTAACTGTCATTCTGATCTTAATGAGCTAAAACGTTACCGAACCCAAATTCAAGAATACCTTTATATATGCAACAGAGCTGAGAATGGTTCATTCATCAGTCGAGTAAATATTGCGGCCATATTTTCTCTAGCGACCTGATCTTCCTTTGACAGCCATCTACCTAAGCCTAACATTACAACAAAAATAAGACCTCTTGATTCTTGGTTCAGTCTTATCCAATTAGCGGAGATGACCTTCAATAAGGTTTGGTACGTAAGAAGAGGCATATGGTGTGTCTTGAGCTTAAAGCGAGGTGCTACGAGTGCATTCATGCATTCGAGTTAAGTCTCATCCCCAAAGTTGCATCTAGAATTCACGTTCAAAGAAAAAATTAAGAGACGATAGAAAACATTCAATCATGAAACCCGAGAGGGCTGATTGATAATAGGAGTTGGATGCTTTCAAGATTTATCCTGAGATTAGCTGGGGTCTTGTATTCCTTGAGATTAATTTCAAACAATGATCATGTTTAATGAAATGAAAGTGAAACACATGCATTTATGTAATGATTTATTGATGTAATCATAGCAGCTCACCTTATGTGGTCAAAGTCATCTACTGTAAGTGCTTTAGTCGACTCATCCTGCTATCAAATGCCAAGACTCCTGAAAGATTCTCGGGCAATATATTCAGCCTCTTCAGCAATCAGCAGCAAAAAATAAAAAAAAAAAGCTGTTAGAATGAAAACCGTAACTGGCGCTCTAAGCAAAAATTAGGCAAAAGGACAGGGTGAAAACCTGAAAACAGGCAGTCTGTCCTTAAAAAAAAAGCCGCTGGATTGGGTTGGGGTCCATTCCAGGCAAAAAAATAAGGCACAGGGTTATGTGAAAATAAAGGACGCATCTCCTACTAAGAAAAGCTAGTGTGAAAATCCACAAGGGACACACTGCCTTCAATTAATGACTACAGGTACCGGATGAGAATCTTGCAATCCCAAAGGGCATGAAATTCAAAAGCAGCTTAAAAGGCATCGATCCTATTGCAAATTGCAGCTCGCCCGGTTGTCATCTCCAAGTCCACATAGATGATTCTTATCCTGAATTACTCATGCATTTCACTTGCATGCTCACTATTTTTCCTGCATATTTTAGTTTCCCTATTTTGCAGAAAGAGAGATTTGATGCGGACACCTACAAAAGCCGAGTGACGACATCAACCTAAACAATCAACCAAAGACCTCTCAGGGGGGCAACCAGCAAAAAAACAAAAATCCAAGTATCAATCCAAACATCAATCGAAGTAATCAACCAAAGACCTCTCAGGGGCCAGATCTCAACCCAAGACCTCTCAGGGGGCAACCACTTCTCAAAGGGCTCATAGACAGCACCACTTCATCAAACTGAAGGGTTAGCACGATGGCGGCACTACCACGCTAAGGAGGGTTAGCACAACCACAGCACAACCACTTCATCAAATCGAAGGGTTAGCATGATGGCGGCACTACTGCTCTACGGAGGGTTAGCACGACCACGGCACTACCACTTCATCAAAATAGAAGGGTTAGCACGATGGCGGCACTACCACTCTACGGAGGGTTAGCACGACCACGACACTACCACTTCATCAAACAGAAGGGTTAGCACGATTGCGGCACTATCACTCTACGGAGGGTTAGCACGACCACGGCACAACCACTTCATCAAATCGAAGGGTTGGCACGATGGCGGCACTACTGCTCTATGGAGGGTTAGCATGACCACGGCATTACCACTTCATCAAAACAGAAGGGTTAGCACGACCACGGCACTACCACTTCATCAAAATAGAAGGGTTAGCACGATGGCGGCACTACCACTCTACGGAGGGTTAGCACGACCACGGCACTACCACTTCAACACACCCACAAGATGGCAACAACCACCACCACGAATTTCCCGCTTCGGAAAGGTAAGGGCTGCTTCAGGTACGCGTCTCTTTCCTTTTCTTCTTTGAGTTTAGGCTCACCTAGATACTAGTGTACTAGATTCCCCTAAACTGGGGGCAACTGTAGATACCGAGTCCTGAGTCAGCCTAAATCGAAGTTACCAAATGATGATAATTGCCTTCACAGGCTAAAAAGGTTAAAAGAGATGATTTCCTCGTCAAATTTACAATTTAGAGTGAAAAATTGGAAAATAATAAAAAAATATTTTAAAAATTAATTTTGAAAAATGGAGGCTTAAAATTATAATGTTTTTAGTCAATTTAAAAAAAAAAAAGTTTTCGGATCGAGAGTGTCTGGCGCCCCTCTTGTCCTGCCCGTCGCTATAGGGTCTGATACCCTCTTTTCCAATTTTTTCACCCTTTTTTCCAATTTTTTCACCCAAAAAGCTATTTTTTATCCCATTTTTTTAGGATTTTTGAGTCCAAATTAAATTCTAAAATATTTTCTTAGATAATTAATTAATAAAACTTGATTTTATTTGTTAAAATAAATTTGTTTTCCTTAATTAAATTAGGGCAACTTTTTTTATCTTATAAATACTTTATGATGAAAAATCAAAGAGAGAGCCTCCACATTTTTTTAGACCTGAAATTTCCAGAATTCTTCTTCTTCTATTTTCTCTTCAAAAAATTTCAGATTTCTCTTTTAATTAATAAGGTTTAATTGAAATTGAAAAATCAATTTTCAATTCTTAATTATTTCAATTAATTTCTTTGTTTTTCCTCCATAAACACAAAAATTAATCATCACTTTGAAATCAATTTCTTTTCAATTTTAAGCATACAAATTAATTCCTTTCTTTTCTACATAAATGAAGAGAATTAATTTTATTGCTACATTATTTTTTCAATCAAGTTTCCAAGTAAATCATCACTTTTCCTTCATTGAATCCGACTCTGAGGGTAAATATTTTAGGCTCAATTTCTATTTTATTTTTTATTTTTATTTAATTTATTCATGTATATTTTATTGTTTTTATTGATTTATTTATTGTTTTTATTTATTCATTTGTTTTGTTGATTTTATAGTTGTTCTATTTAATTGTTTATATATGGTTTGATTTTTATTCATGTGAATATTGTTTTCTTTTAATTCCTAACATGTAAATGATTTTATTTTGATTCCTCGTTGTTTTTAACATGTAAATAATTAATTAACTTAAATTAATCTTTTTGCCATGTAAATAGTTTGTTTTAATTATGAACACATCAACTAATCATGTCCTTATTTTAATTATTTTTATCATTCTTTTGTTTACTAATTTTTATTATTCTTTTTATCATTGTTACATGATTTATTTATTATTATTTGTTTATTTATTCATTTATTATTTTTCACTTTTCATTATTATTTTCATCATGTGTATATTTTCATGTACTAATTAATTAACATGTTTTATTTTATTTTCATCACATCATTTAATCATTTATCATATATAAGCCATATTTCTCATTTATTTTGGTTTGTTAACATTTTGATTCAATTATCATTCTTTTCATGTCATCTTCTTTTATTTTAATTTGTTATTTATTATTTTGTATGTTTAATTGATTTAATTACTAACATTATTTTATTTGTATTTTGTTTTTTTTTTTATGTTTAAACTCATTTTTTAATTGGGCGTTTTTGCGAGTCATATGGGGAAGTCCTACGGGGAGGTCCAAAAGGCTCACTCGGAATATTTATTTTTCTTTATTTGTAATATTTTGTTTATTTGGCTTTTTTTTTTATTTATTTTTGCCATATAATTTTCTTGTAAAATTGTTTATTTAGGCCCGCTAGAAAGAAAGTCACTAAACCATTTTTATTAATTAACTTGGTATTTTTCCTAAATAAAAATGGGACCAATGTCTCAATTTTCTCATCAAAATAATCACATAAAAATTATTTCATAATAATATGCATACAAGGACCAGTGTCCTCACCATTAATGAATATCTCGATTTATGCATGATCTGTATTTTATTTACAATAGGGGTTGTATTCCGCCTCTAGTTTTATTGTAATATTTTTAAATGTGCTTTATTTTACTTATGCTTTTACCGCTTTTCTTAAATGTATGTTATGCGCTTTAATTAATTTTATTAAATGTATGTGAAATGGGATGAAATAATAAATTCAAAACTCGATTATAAACTTAACCAAGGTATGAATAATTGAGAAGTCCCGAACTCACTCTGGTCTTTGGGGCTCAATGAGGCGAGAGGTCTAGGACTTCCAAGACACCTCTTGAGTCTCACCAAAAGACTTAAATTTACAATCCTAGTCTCCAGGGGGTAGACGCTGAGGCCTCCAAGATCTCTCTGGCTAGCCCAAGATGGATATGTATGCACCGTCTTAGGCTCGCTGAGGCTAGACGACCCTTCCAAATGTTCTATTGGTTGGCGACTCCAAGAAACCTCATTATTGCCCAAAATAGACGCACTTGTAAATACCTTACAAATTTTATGAACCTTTCCTGATCGCCCTAAAGCGGGCTTTCGGGAGGCCACGAGGTTCGGCACGCATCACAGGTGGCCTCAATATCCATCACCTGCTCAGTTTCAAAGCAAGGTTTACTCGAACTAGAGATCAGCACGGGCCTCATAGCAATTCCTGTTGGATTATCCCACATAGACACATACGTCGCTAGAGCATCAGCTAACTGATTTTCATCTCTGGGGATGAAGTGAAAAGTGCAAGTCTCAAACTGGCTACTTAACATTCTTAAGTGCTTCACATAAGGTAGCAACCTCTCTTGCTTGATTGACCACTCCCCTCTGATCTGATGAATTACTAAGGAAGAATCTCCGAATACTTTTGCAGTCTTTGCTCCCAGGGCGAGCAGCGCTTCCAATCCAAAGATGCAAGCCTCGTATTCTGCTTCATTATTGGTAGCCTTATACCTCAGCTTCTTGGCTAATGGTAGCTTTTCACCATCCGGGGTCGTAAGAATAACTCCTGCTCCTGCCCCTTTACTATTAACTGCTCCATCGAAGAACAACTGCCACCTTTGCACCGCTATGGCCGTGACATCTTCATCTGGAAAAATGTACTCAAACTGATCTCCCTCTATAGGATGCTCGGCTAAGAACTCCACGACGGCTCTTCCCTTAATGGTTTTCTTGGTTATCTATTCAATGTCGAACTCCTGCAACAACAGTAACCATCTCCCCATTTTCCCTAGCAGAGAGGGCGCTTCCTGAAGATACCTAAGAGGGTTATGCTAGGCAACCGCCTGTACCCTGAAGGAATGAAAGTAATGTCGCAACTTCTTAGAAGCCCAGATAATTGCCAAGCAAATCTTCTCTACCTCAACATATCTGGCTTCATACGGTAGGAACTTTTTGCTAAGATAGTAAACCGTAAACTCCACACCAAAATCATCTTCCTGAGCCATTATAGTACCCACTGAATTATCCTTTACAGCCAGAAAACCATCATAGTACCCACTGATTAGTGGTTTGGCACGGTGTGGTGGTCTTAAGACTGGCGGATTTAAGAGATAATCCTTAATGGTGTGAAAGGCCAATTGACAAACATCGTTCTATACCACAGGCTGGTTCTTCCTTAGAAGCTTGAAAATGGGCTCACATACCGAAGCCAGCTTGGCAATGAACCGGCTGATATACTGAAGCTTTCCCAGGAAACTCCTAACCTCCTTTTCCTTTTGAGGCACTGGCATCTCTTGTAACAATCCAAATAGGGCCTGGTCGGAATTTGCGTGGTAAGTCGATAAGTGAGGGTATTTTCGTAATTTAAGTTTGAGGAAATAAGATAATAAGGAATTATGTGTTAAAGGAATTAATTAATTAAGAGAAGAGGAAATAATAGTGTGTGCTTATAGTGTATGGTTATAGGGTGTAAGTGGACTTAGGGCTTTTATTGTGTGGTTTGTGGTGCTTGGTGCCTTGGATGAAAAGGGTTTTTAAGAAATAATATGGTGTGAGTGAGTTTTGGTGCATTGAAGATATTTGTGTAAGAAAGGCTTGTGTGTGTTTAGTGTATGGTGCCAAGAGTGGTTATGTTAAGATGGATTGATTGATTCTCTAGGATTGTGACAAGTGGCTTGGAGGTTGGTGAGCATTTAATGAAAAGTAAGAGAGAGGGAAGGGAAGGGCAGAAATTTGCCTAGCTTCCCGTGGAAGCTATCTCATTTCTCTCTTTTCATCTTCATTTCCGTTCTCCCCTCTCTCTTGCTTCCATTTTTCTGCTCCCATCTCTTTTCTCTTGAGTTTTCTTGGAAATTTGAGCTAAGTTCTTGAAGGATTGTAAGAGGTAAGTGGTTTAGAGTGCTTTGGGTATTTCGGTTCTTCTTTCTCTTTTTTTTTCTGGTTTTGATTGTGGTTTTGGGTCTGATTTGAGTGTGTTGTGGCTGGGTTTTGTGCAAGCATCGGAAGAGAGAAGGAAGAGCAAGGGCAAGGATAAAGTGGTTTCGTGAGGGGCACGGTTAGAAGCTTCGTTTTCTAGGTATGGGAGCTGTGTTCTTGAGTGTTTATTTGGGAATGGATTTTGAAGGCATACAAGTGATTGGGAGCTATGTTGTGGATTTTGTGTTGTTCCCCTAATTTCCTCCTTGGATCTACTCTATGTTGTGATTGCATGTCATTGGTAATGTTGAGTGTTCATGAATGCATGTCTAAATTTAGTAGTGATTTATAATGAAGTGTTAATGATATAGTGAGGATATTATGTGTTTTCGGATTTTGAACATGCCATGTTAGTGTATTTGAGTTGGTTGTGAGTGATTTTATGTTGAATTGATGTTTGTATATTGTGAAAAATGGGTTTATGTGGCTTGAGAATGATACGGTGATGTGCTGGAGGCTTGAGGTAAGTGCTTGTGCATGTTGTGTGTATGTATGAAGAATGGTGTGTGAATAGTGAAGGAAAAAGTGCAGACTTGGGCGAATCTGGGTTCTGTCGTGATCGCGACGTCTGTCGCAAGCGCGACAGAAGGCGGACTTGGCCCCTTGTTCTTGAAGAGCCCACTGTCGCGATCGCAACGTTGTCGCGAGCGCGACAGAGAGCTCGGTAGTGAAACCCTCAGCGCGGGCGTGCTGTCGAGCGTGCGCGCGAGGAGGAAGGAACTGGTCTCTGTCGCGATCGCGACAGAGCTCGGCCCCATGAAAGTCTGCCACGAGTGCTTCGTCGCGAGTAGGCCCCCTAGCGCGACCTCGCGAGGAAGTACCTCATGCTCTGTCGCGAGCGCGACACTTGTCGCGATCGTGACAGAGGCCCTTCCTGCTTGCCCTGTTTTCTGAATGTGTTTCTTTTGTTCCACTTTGCACGGTTTTTCACTATTGTATGAAATATGTTTGTGCTTATGACTCGTGATATCAATGTACTAGTGTTTAGTTAGGAAGTTATTTTAATATTAGAATCTTGAATTGAATCTTGTTTTGATTGTGTAAGGTCGTGTGAATGAATGTGTTGTCGAGCCTGAAGTGTCAAGGTATAGGATAATTAAGCATGCTTAAGAAGGGTTAGTGTACAGCTGTTCGGTCCGCCCCGTTTGGGCGAAGCGGTCGACCTCCAAGATGGCCATCTTCCGTGTAGTGATAAAATGTTTTGAGACTCTGGTCTCCCGCGCTACCTTTGGGTATTAAAGTGTTTTTGAGGCTTAAGTCTCCCGTGTCGTGTCCCCGTATCCTCCACCATTGATTTCAGGCTATTGTGTGAACTGTCTGGTATTGATTTAGTGAAGTGTTCTGATTATTGTGTGACCCTGAATAGTGTAATGGTTTAGTGTTTTGTATTATTTATCCTGAATATATTTATATCTCTGTACTCTGATTCATAATGAATTACGTATGTTATTGCATGTTTTCTTGTATAATGTTCTGTTGTGTTTGTTTCTCCCCACTAAGCATTATCGCTTAGCACGGGCTTTTATCCTGTGCAGGTAGCGTGAAGGATTTTTGGGAGTTGCTCGTGTCGTGTATCTGCAAGCAGGCCACATAGGAGTTGAGTTATATATTCCTGTCTCCTCCTGTAATTCTTTTTGTATATGTATTATTTTGTAAAGGATTTTAAGTTGTAATCTTTTGGGATATTGTATATAGCTTTGTATTTTGTTTTTATAGTAATGAAGTATATTTTCTATGATTTTTTATATTTGGTTATTGAAGGCTTTCGCTTAGCGCATGTATACTTCTGCTGTATGTTTCGTCGCGTCATGAGTGAGCATCGTGTAGCGCGCCCGCCGGTGCCCTTCCAACGGGGGCGGCAGTGGGGGTGTTACATCTCTCTAATGGCTCTGACCTTATCAGGATCTACCTCGATTCCCCTCTGGCTTACTACATGGCCCAATAACTTTCCTGAGGTAACTCTAAAAATGCACTTCTTGGGATTGAGGCGCAGATCATACTTGTTAATCCTTTGAAAGAACTTTTCTAAAGCCTCAAAGTGACCTTCTCTGGTAGCCGACTTAATAATCATGTCATTGACGTACACTTCCACCTCTTTGTGGTTCAATTCATTGAGAACCCTGGTAGCCATCCTCTGGTAAGTTACTCCTGCATTTTTTAAACCAAAAGGCATAACCCGGTAGGCATATGTCCCCCACTCGGTAATGAAGGCCGTCTTAATCCGATCCACTATCTTGTTAAGGATTTGATTATACCCCGCGTATCCATCCACAAAACTGTACATCATGCAAGCAGCAGCACTATCTACCAGCACATCAATATGAGGCAGAGGGAAATTGTCTTTCGGGCAAGCTTTGTTCAGATCCCGATAATCCATGCATACTCGAACTTTTCCATCCTTCTTAGCCATAGGAACCACGTTAGCTAACCATGTTGGGTATTGAACCTCTATCAGGAACTTAGCCTCAATTTTCTTATAGATCTCCTCTTTCACTTTCTGCGCCCATTCTGGCCTTAGTCTCCGGAGCTTTTGCTTAACTGGTTTAAACTCTAGGTAAGTTGGGAATGCATGCTCGGCAACATCCCGATCGATTCCTAGCATATCCTCGTAGGTCCAAGCAAAGACTTTTTCATATTTTTTTTAATATTCTCTCAAATTTTATCCTCTCTTCAGGAGTTACGTCTGATGCTATCAAAATTTCCTTTGGATTCTCCAAAGTTTCGAGATTAAATGCAGTTGTGCCAGTTGAATTAATATCAAAAATGAATGCATCATGCTTATGATCATGCAAAATGAAATCATCAGAAACATCACACAAGTAAGCAAAGTTGTTCATCTCATTAACATAATCAGAAACATTAACATTGTCATTAAAAAGTTCTGGAATAAAAAGAGCATCTAAATAACTATCATCTTCACCTCCTGCCGATGCCGATGATGCGGCCGACTGTACTTTGGCTCCTTGACTTGGTGGCTTTTCAACTACCTCCGGTGAAATCTTGAGACCTTCAATCTTCGGCTCTGGCTCTACCATCTTCTCCTTCCCTTTGAGTTTAGTGGCCAACAGATTATCAGTTACAATCTCTTCGGGCTCATCCCTATCCCAGATGCTGCATTGGCTCATAATCTCCTCATCCTAGAAGTTTTCTATAGTCTTAATAACTCCAACCTCCCAGTCGAAGACATCATTAAAAATTTTGAAACTCGGGATGATCTTCCCATCTACCCACTGCGGCTCCTCTTCTCCAGCGTAAGCACAAACCGAGAATGCTGACACAAAGCTCTCTGAAATGTGGGGAATCTTCTCTGACACTTTCTTCTTACCATGCTCTCCTTTATAGCCTAACCCCTTCCGATCTTTTTGGCTATGCGAAGTGATGACATCCTGCCGCCCTTGTGAATTTTTGCCCAAACCAGCCCCTGGGAGGAAGTGCATCTTCTTTAGCATGTTCACCACCTAAGGGCTACCTTCTAAGCTTTGCTCTTCTTCGATCATTGATACATGAAAGCCATTAAACGGCTGGTGAGAGATCTCCAAGGCAGACAGTTGGTTCTCTCTTACTGCTTTAATGGTCACCAGATCTCCTTCATGAGGTATCTTAATCACTTGGTGTAAAGTGGATGGCACTCCCCCTAACCTATGGAACCACGGTCTTCTAAGTAAAGCTGAGAAATTTGCTGGGATGGGTAAGACTACAAACTCTGTTTCTATCTCAACGGGTCCAGTCCTGATAATGGCTTTGAAAGTTCCCGATGCCTGCTTCCTGGAATTGTCATAAGCTGTGATGGTCAGGTCAGACTTGCTCACATGCTTTCATTTAACCCAAAAGCCTGAAGCGCCACTAAAGGACAGACATTTATTGATGACCCATCGTCAACCATAATGCAAGCAGTGTGCTTGCCGTTAATCTGTGCTTTGATATATAATGGCCGGTTATGGCTGCGACCCTCAGCTGGCAAATCTGCGTCAGAAAACACCAGTTTCTCCCCGGATCCCCCTTTAACAAGGTCTAGCAGCTCAGATGGAGAAATTGTAGTGGCTACAGTGGACACACTCAATGCCTCGACCAACTTCTGTCTATGGGAGGGGGACTGCCTTAAAAGGTCCCAAATTGATATTTGAGCCGTGGTCTTTTTCAGCTGCTTTACTATGGGACTTTCTTCGGGCTCCTTCTCTGCGGTTGCTTGCACTGGGTCCTGTTGCTTCTCAACTTCGGGGACCACTCTCCCACTTCTTATTACGGCCTCAACTCTTTCCTCCTCTTCCGAATCCCACGGATTCATGAACTCTCCATCTTTCTCTTTATCTTCTTCATTTCCACTCTCACTAGTGGACCAACAGTCGATCGTCGCCACGGGAATCCATTCTTCTTTTGCCTCAGGGCGAGTGATAGCAATGTACTCATTTTCATATAAATCTTGCATCACATACCATTCTGGTAAGCTCGATCCTATCATAAAGACTGGCGGTGGCACAACATTATAATTAGACTTCTTTTTGCTCTCTCTCTCTTTTCAGGGTCGGTGATCTGCTTACTATCGATCAGATCCTGAATTAGGTGCCTCAGCCTGAAATAATTGTCAGTTAAATGTCCGGTATGTTGGTGAAAGGCGCAATACTCAATCTCTTTATGCCCTGGCTGCCCTTGGGTCCTAGCTGGCCTAGGTGGCAGGGGTTGTAGCTTCCCTTCCTTTATCAGCCTCTTCAAAACCCATGACAAAGGCCTACCCAAATTGGAGAAGTACCTCTGATTCACGCCTGTTGCATACACCTCGGCTGTCTTTCCTCCCCTGTTTTCGCTGCTAGAACTTGCTGACTTGGTTATCCCTTGATTGCTGTAGCCCTTCTTGGCATAGGACTCACTGTTTACCCTCTTGGCCATATATTTTCCTTCCACTTCTATGGCAATGTCTTTTAAGGACTCCCAATCCTTCAGCCCCTTCATCTTCAGTCCGTCTCTCAAGTGTGGGCTGGCATTCTAAATGAACAACTGAATCTGATCAGGAGTGTCTGGCTTGCGTTTCATCTCCATAACTCGATTCCTCCACTGAGTAAGGTAATCATTGAAGGACTCTCCAGACTTCTGCTGTAATAACTCCAGATCATTCAAAGTAACTTCCATTCGAGTGCTGCAATCGTACTGCTGAAGGAACTCCTCAGTCAATAAGTCCCAATCCTCTTTGGACCTTCTGTCCAGTCCATGGTACCAATCAATGGCAGCTCCTATGAGACTCAAGCAAAAGTACTCTATTTTCTGCTTTCTTGTTGAAGTTGTACCCTTCATGATAAGCGAGTACTGCTTGATGTGAGCAGCAGGGTCAGAGGTGCCATCAAATTTTGGAATATCGGGCATCTTAAAGTTCTGGGGAATCAGGTCATCCCCATCCAGCTCTCGGTCCTTCGGGTTCATTCCTCTCCCTACAGTCATTATCCTTGCCATGGCCTTAAATTTCTCTTCCATTTTTCTCCACATCACCTCCTCCAATTTCAGCGACATTCCCTTAGCTACCGCATGCTCCTCTTGCTCATCTTCCCCAAAATCAACCTTGGACCTAGGGCCTTCTCAGCACTCGACGGGTGCAGGCACTCTTTGCTCCATAGCAGGTGGGTTGACCGCAGGTTGGTTAATTACAGTAGGGGGATCCTCTCTAACGACCCCTTGTTCAAATGGCACTTGGATAGGGGCAGCAATAGCTTGGTGCCCAGCTATGGTGGTGACTAGGTTGCCCATCATTGCAATCATTCGGGCCTCAAACTCCTCCATTCTTCTTCCTACTTCCTCGGCAATTATTACCCGGGTTGCATCAGACTCATTCGATAGATTGGCCATATTTACGTCTGTCGATGACTCAGAAGAAAACTCCTCATTGTCTTCTATGAGAGCATCTGAACTCTGATCCGATACTAACTCTGGTAACCCCAAAAGCGAAATCCTTCTTAACCATCCGTTGGGACCTCTAGACCACCTAGGAGAATCTATGATGGCTGAAAGAAAATATTACGTTAAGATGATGCATGATTAAAATAATGCAATGCTCATGCTGATGTAACATAGACAAACACATGCAAGCAGATAGATCCTTCTGACCTTATCTCTCCCACACACGTGGTATTGCAGTCTCTTTCCTAGTGGGCTTAGTCCATGGGTTAACGGGGAACCCAATGGAAACGTATGGTGCACGGTGGAAAACCGACAGCATAACAGCTCTTATCTAATGTACATACGTATGAGTGTTTGGCCATTATGTATTTAAACAATTCAACTTAATTAAGATGGGCCCACTGGGGCATGAAAGCCTTTGATAAGGACCATTTAATTAAATTGACTTTGTCCAATATATGACGGCCCATATAGCAAACATGGTATTACGGTACATTTCACCTAGTGGAAGTATCTATTGCCATTACATGAGCTTTGGTCAACGGGTGATGATATTTTAGGGCTACCAAAGCATGGTCCCTGCCAACGGGTCTAGCTAATCATAAGCACAACCAATTGGGTCACCATTTGATATACCATAAGGTACGAGGATTGGGCTGGTGATTATCCTTAACACTTCCCCATATTGAGTGAACGTAGGGTCATGCTTCGGGAACGCACCGGGCTTAAGATAGGGACCAAACTAGCATAATCTAAGGCTCTAGCATGGACGCAATGCAATTTCGAAAAGAGATAAAATTCTTAAATTAAAACTCAATTGTAAATCTTAACCAAGGTACTTTCGAAGGAAAGTTTCTTAGGTCCCCAGTGGAGTCGCAACTGTGACGTGCGCCGGACCACGGGGTGCCCCTTTGACCGCCCGCTTTAGGGCGATCGGGCTGATGAGGTCCGTTGACAACTTGCAACGAATTACAAGTGCGTCTATTTTGGGCAACAAGGAGGTTTCATGGAGTCGCCACCCAATAGAACATTGGGAAAGTTCGTCTCGCCTCAGTGAGCCTAAGACGGCGCATATTTCCATTTTGGGCAAACCAAAGGGGTCTGGGAGGTAATCACCCCAATAGAACATTGGGAATGATCCTCTAACCCTATGGAGCCTAGGATTTATTAAGCCTTTTTGACACAAGAGGTGTCTTGGAGGTCTCGTTCCAATGAATGATCGGATAGACCTCTCGCCTCGTTGAGCCCAAAGACCAGAGAAGGTTCGGGACTTCCAATTTATTAATATCTTGGTTAAATTTATAATTGAGTTTTGAATTTACCTTTTTCGTCTCTTTTCTCATGCGTTTAAATGCAATAAAAATTAAAGCGCAGTATCAACCATATAAATGAAGCAATAAAGAATAACATAAAGCGCATAAACATAAATTACAACAAGACTAGGGGCGGAATACAACCCCCATTTTAAATAAGCTGTGATCCACGCATAAATCGAGTTATTCATTTAAGGATGAGGAATTGGTCCTCGCATGCATATTTAAAGAAAACACTTTTGATGTTGCAATTTTATTTAGGATGAAAATTTAGGACTTTGGTCCTTTTTTATTAGAAAAAACCAATTTATTCTATAAAATATTTTTATGCGATTTTTTACTTAAGCGTGCATAAAAACCATTTTATGTAACAATTACATACACGAAAATCAAAAATATAAAAAAATGAGAATTAAAATGTACAATAAAGATACCAAACCCCGCGTCTCCTCCTTCACGTGTGTGGATGCTCAAATAAGAATAAAACAACGATTTGCAACCAAAAAATAAAAAAAAAAAACCAAATAAAATTCATGTTAGTGATTGAGCCAAAGAAATTATTTAAACATATAAAATAACAAATTATAGAATAAAATAAATAAAACATGCATTATTTATGACAAAATTAATTAAATGACTTGATAAAATATATAATTTAACAAATTAGCAACTTTACATGCACAAAATAACACAACATAATGACGAACGCAAATTATAAATAAAGATTTGCATGAATAAAAAATTAATAATAACAAAGTTATCATACCTAAAGCATGCATAAAATAATTATGAGGCTATTTAACATGCATAAGAATAAAAATACATTAATCTTGCCAAACATGTTAAATAAATAATTATAATAACAGCAATTTTGAGCAAATAATAAAAATATTAACATATGCAAGAAACAATTTAACAAGAAAATAAAATAATAGATTTAAAAGAATTTACATATTAAATAAATAATTAAAGATAAAAATAAGAAGAAAATAATAGGCTAAAAGAATTTACATGCTAAATAATTAATCAAAAACAAAACAAAATAAAAGGGTCTAAAAGAATTTACAAGCTAATTAGTTAAATGAAAACAAAATAAATGAAATTAACAAAAAAAATAAAGGAATAAAGCCAAGAATAATTACCCTCAATATTTTCTTGTAGAATTGAAGGTAGATGAATTAATCCTTTGCCTTGATTTGTTGGAATAATAATAAAATTCAGATGTAAGAAATTGAAAATAATTTTATGTAATTTTTTGAAGAAAACTGAAGCAATTTTCTAAGAAAATCCCTTCCAAAATTTTCAGCCAAAACCCAATTTTTTCTCCCTAAGAAAATAAGATTTTTTTTCCCAAAAAAGCTCCCCAAAAACTCCCAAAAATTTTCCCCTTAAAAATCCTCAAGTTTTTGCCTTTAATTCCCTTCAAAAACTGCCAAAAAACCACCCAAAAAGCCCAAAAAACGGAAAAATGGAGGAAATGGGCAAGTGGGGGCGAAAATGGGCGAGGGATGCACGTCGGCGCGCCCGACGGGCATCCCAGCGCGCGCTGCGCGCGAAAATCGAGCGTAGTGCGCGGACGCTCCGCGCTAGGCGTCGTTGCGTGAGCGTCGCGCAACCATCGCGCTGGGCGCTGCGCGTCGCCCAGCGCACGGGCGAGCGCTTTTTTTTTTTAAATAAAAACCTAAAAACTCACTTTTTTCCCCAAAATAATTTTTTTAAAATATTTTTAAAATATTTAAGAAAAATACATTTTTCTCCATTCCTAACAAATCCAAATGACAAGCGAATTTACTTCCGACCTTCATTCTTTTTGCCTATAAGTCGGCATAGCTAAATTTCATCATCGGGTAATCTTGATCAAGGCTACTTGGGACCCTGTATCTACAGTTGCCCCCAATTTTGGGGAGGCTAGTGCGTGGGTGCCTAGGTGAGCCAAAATTCAGGAAAAGAAAAGAAGCGCGTACCTGCAGCGGCAACCTTCCTGCTGCTCCCTGGGGAACACTGCTATGAATATCCTCTCCGAGTTGCACTGAGTCGCTGACAAGACTACGAAGTGCTAGGGACCATCCTCAGACGGTGATGCGCTGAGTCGCTACCAAGACTACAAAATGCGAAATATAAATCGCACCGAACTGCTGACAAGGCTACTAAAAGTGCGCTGCACGGGGTCGCTGACAAGACTACTAAACGTATAGGTGCTATCTACACATAGCGATGCGCTGAGCCATTGACAAGACTACTAAAAGCGCAGAATGAAAAATCGCACCGAGCCGCTGACAAGGCTATAAAAAATGCGCTGCATGGAGTCACTGACAAGACTACTAAACGTGCAGGGTTCCATCCTAAGACGGTGATGCGCCGAGCCATTGACAAGACTACTAAAAAATGCACAACTTCCAAGACTACCAAAAGTGCACGAAAGAACTACACCGAGCCACTACCAAGGCTACCAAAAGTGCACTGTTCCATCTTCTGATTATGATGCGTCGAGTCGCTAACAAGACTACAAAATGCGAAATTTGCTCTTCTGAGCTGCACTGAGTCTGCTATAGACTACTAAAAGTGCACTGCACTGAGTCACTGACAAGACTACTAAAAGTGCAGGATTCCATCCTCGAATGGTGACTGTCTTCTTTTAGATATTTCCTGTAAAATTATGTGCACAAAAACACATACAAGAAAATGTGTGTGTATGATATGAGATGCAAATGCTTGCAAGAATGTATAGACCATGCCCTAGGTGGCCCAGGGTGCGCTGAGGATATAGTTTGGTTGCTCCACCATGCCCACGGAATCAAGAGGATTGTCATCTTGGCCTTAGGGATTCCGTCCCCAATAAGTTTTCTGAAAGAGACATCCAGTGCATCTTTGCCCCCCGGTTGATGATCATATGCCCAGGATTCTGATTCATGTCCCGTACTACATGTTATCTAATTGAAAGAAGATCATCTGAAGTAATGCCGCCTTATCGCTCCAGGCATCGAACGTCATTGTTTTAAAGGTAGTGCGTCCCTTGCGGATTTTCACACTAGCTTTTCTTTGCGGGAAATGCGTCCTTTCGGATTTTCACATAACCCTGTGCCTTTTTTTTTTGCCTGGAATGGACCCAACCCAATCCAGCGGCTTTTTATTTATTTCATTTTTGTAGGGCAGACTGCCTGTTTCTAGGTTTTCACCCTGCCCTTTGGCCTAACTTTTGGTTAGAGAGCCAGTTACGGTTTTCATCTCTAACGGCTTTTTTTTTGGAACTACTGGAGAAAGCGATTATCAGAATAATTGCCAGGAGGTGGCCGACATATATCCACTTAGACATCTTTCGACACCAAGATTATACAATAGTCATTAGATAGATAAATGATACATTTTTTTAAGACATAACTAAAAGAACAATGAAAATGTATTCTTTTACTCATTGCAAGGTTGTGTACATTTCTATATGATTTCATCATACATGATTCTCATTTGACAGGAATTCAAAAGAAACACAAGACTACACCTAATCTCGGAATAGATCTTGTAAACATCAAACTCCTGTTATCAATCGGCCCTCTCGGGTTTTCTCGATTGAACATTTTCTCTTGGCCCTTAATTTTTGCCAAGGATGCCTTTTTTTGGTTTTCACTCTGACAGGGTGCCCAATTTTAGCAAGGCCGCCTTTTTTCGGTTTTCGACCCGCAGGGCATTTATTCTCTTCTTTTTATTTTTGGTCTTTAGCCATTAAACCTTTTTAGTTTATCGACATTGGCCGGGTCCTTGAACTCATTCCCATCGCTATCCGCCGAGATTGCTGCTCCTTTTGTTAGCAACTTCTTTAAAACGAACGGACCTTCCTAGGTTGGCCTGAATTTTCCTCGTATGTCCGGCATCTTAAAGACCAAATCCCCCTCCTTCAACGGGTGCTTCCGTACTTTCTTGCCAAATGACCGAGCTAGCCTCTTCTGGTAAACCTGATTGTGATAATAAGCCCGTAACCTATCTTCATCTAGCAAATTCAGCTGCGACAATCGCTGTTGTGCCCATTCTGCCTCTGGAATCTCGGCTTCCATGACTACCCTCAAAGACTTCAACTCAATTTCAACTGGCAGGACCGCTTCAGTTCCATATACCTGAGAGAATGGTGTCGCCCCTGGAGAGGTCCTGACTGTGGTTCTATAACCCCAAAGTGCAAAAGGTAACTTTTCTGCCCAGTCTTTATAGCTCTGAACCATCTTGGCCAATATCCTCTTCACGTTCTTGTTCGCTGCTTAAACCACGCCATTGGCCTGAGAACGGTAGGGAGAAGACTTATGATGCTGGATTCCATATTTCTGGAGCATCTGTTTAGTTTCTACCAGGAATTATACCCCATTGTCAGACACAATGTGATGCGGGAGACCATATCTGCATATCAAATTCCGCTCGATGAACTTAGCCATGTCCCTTGCATCAACCTTCTTGAAAGATTCAGCTTCAACCCACTTAGTGAAGTAGTCAATGGCAACTATAATGAACTTGTGCCCATTAGAAGCTGTAGGGCGGATCTCGCCTATGATATCTATCACCCAAGCTATAAATGGCCATGGAGAAGTTAAGTTATACAGCTCTGAGACTGGCACGTGCCTCAAATTTGCGTATTGCTGGCATAACTAGCATTGCTTCACATATTTCGAACAATTTGTATCCATTGTAAGCCAATATAATCCTTGGCGCATGATCTTCTTTGCTAAGGCTAACCCATTCATGTGAGCTCCACAGACCCCGGCATGAACCTCCTCCATAACTCTCTCCGCTTCTTTCGCTGCCAAGCATCTTAACTGGATACCATCAGCTTGCCTTTTGTACAATGTGTCGTTTACGCTAATGAACTGAGTGGATAGCTTCCGAATCATTCTTTGGTCCTTCTCCGTGGCTTCCTCTGGAAAAACTGATCTTTCTAAATAATTTTGAATGTCATAGTACCACGGGTTTCCATTGGGGGCCTCAACATCGCGCCGGACCCCGGGGCACCCCTTTGGGCGATCGAGCTGATGAGGTCCGTTGACAACTTGCAACGAATTACAAGTGCGTCTATTTTGGGCAACAAGGAGGTTTCATGGAGTCGCCACCCAATAGAATATTTGGAAAGTTCGTCTCGCCTCAATGAGCCTAAGACGGCTCATATTTCCATTTTGGGCAAACCAAAGGGGTCTTGGAGGCAATCACCCCAATAGAACATTGGGAATGATCCTCTAACCCTATGGAGCCTAGGATTTATTAAGCCTTTTTGACACAAGAGGTGTCTTGGAGGTCTCGTTCCAATGAATGATCGGATAGACCTCTCGCCTCGTTGAGCCCAAAGACCAGAGAAGGTTCGGGACTTCCAATTTATTAATATCTTGGTTAAATTTATAATTGAGTTTTGAATTTACCTTTTTCGTCTCTTTTCTCATGCGTTTAAATGCAATAAAAATTAAAGCGCAGTATCAACCATATAAATGAAGCGATAAAGAATAACATAAAGCGCATAAACATAAATTACAACAAGACTAGAGGCGAAATACAACCCCCATTTTAAATAAGCTGTGATCCACGCATAAATCGAGTTATTCATTTAAGGATGAGGAATTGGTCCTCGCATGCATATTTAAAGAAAACACTTTTGATGTTGCAATTTTATTTAGGATGAAAATTTAGGACTTTGGTCCTTTTTTATTAGAAAAAACCAATTTATTCTATAAAATATTTTTATGCGATTTTTTACTTAAGCGTGCATAAAAACCATTTTATTTAACAATTACATACACGAAAATCAAAAATATAAAAAAATGAGAATTAAAATGTACAATAAAGATACCAAACCCCGCGTCTCCTCCTTCACGTTTGTGGATGCTCAAATAAGAATAAAACAACGATTTGCAACCAAAAAATAAAAAAAAAAAAACCAAATAAAATTCATGTTAGTGATTGAGCCAAAGAAATTATTTAAACATATAAAATAACAAATTATAGAATAAAATAAATAAAACATGCATTATTTATGACAAAATTAATTAAATGACTTGATAAAATATATAATTTAACAAATTAGCAACTTTACATGCACAAAATAACACAACATAATGACGAACGCAAATTATAAATAAAGATTTGCATGAATAAAAAATTAATACTAACAAAGTTATCATACCTAAAACATGCATAAAATAATTATGAGGCTATTTAACATGCATAAGAATAAAAATACATTAATCATGCCAAACATGTTAAATAAATAATTATAATAACAGCAATTTTGAGCAAATAATAAAAATATTAACATATGCAAGAAACAATTTAACAAGAAAATAAAATAATAGATTTAAAAGAATTTACATATTAAATAAATAATTAAAGATAAAAATAAGAAGAAAATAATAGGCTAAAAGAATTTACATGCTAAATAATTAATCAAAAACAAAACAAAATAAAAGGGTCTAAAAGAATTTACAAGCTAATTAGTTAAATGAAAACAAAATAAATGAAATTAACAAAAAAAATAAAGGAATAAAGCCAAGAATAATTACCCTCAATATTTTCTTGTAGAATTGAAGGTAGATGAATTAATCCTTTGCCTTGATTTGTTGGAATAATAATAAAATTCAGATGTAAGAAATTGAAAATAATTTTATGTAATTTTTTGAAGAAAACTGAAGCAATTTTCTAAGAAAATCCCTTCCAAAATTTTCAGCCAAAACCCAATTTTTTCTCCCTAAGAAAATAAGATTTTTTTTCCCAAAAAAGCTCCCCAAAAACTCCCAAAAATTGTCCCCTTAAAAATCCTCAAGTTTTTGCCTTTAATTCCCTTCAAAAACTGCCAAAAAACCACCCAAAAACCCCAAAAAACGGAAAAATGGAGGAAATGGGCGAGTGGGGGCGAAAATGGGCGAGGGATGCCCGTCGTCGCCCAGCGCGCAGGCGAGCGCCCCGCATGCTGGCGCGCGCTTTTTTTTTTTTAAAATAAAAACCTAAAAACTCACTTTTTTCCGCAAAATAATTTTTTTAAGTATTTTAAAATATATAAGAAAAATACATTTTTCTCCATTCCTAACAAATCCAAATGACAAGCGAATTTACTTCCGACCTTCATTCTTTTTGCCTATAAGCCGGCATAGCTAAATTTCATCATCGAGTAATCTTGATCAAGGCTATTTGGGACCCGGTATCTACAAATGGTCCTTCCCACGTTGGTCTGAACTTTCTTCTGATATCAGGCGCACCTGGTCTCATCTGCTTGAACACCAAGTCCCCTTCCTTTAGGGGATGCTTCTTGACTTTCTTTCCAAAGGATATAGCAAGCCTCTTCTGATAGATTTGGTTATGGTAATAGGCTCTCAATATGTTCGCATCCAACATGTTTAAGTGTTGTAACCGTTGTTGTGCCCATTCAGCTTCTGGGATCTGAGCTTCCATGACCACTCTTAGTGACTTGAGTTCAACTTCGACTGGCAATACCGCCTCCGTTCCATACACCAAAGAGCACGGTGTGGCTCCTGTAGATGTTCTGGTGGTCGTTCTGTAACCCCAGAATGCAAAAGGCAGCTTTTTCGCCCAATCTTTATAATTCTGAACCGTCTTGGCTAGAATCCTCTTGATACTTTTGTTGGCGGCTTCTACTACCCCATTGGCTTGAGGGCGGTATGGGGATGACCTATGATGCTCAATACCATACTTCTGGAACAATTTCTTCATCTCGGCCATAAATTGGACCCCGTTGTCAGATACCACGTGATGTAGGAGGCCGTACCTACACATCAAATTTTTCTCAATGAATTTCGCCGTATCCATAGCATCAACTTTTTTGAAAGACTCAGCTTCTACCAATTTGGTAAAATAATCAATGGCGACGATCATGCATTTGTGTCCATTGGAAGTCGTAGGACGAATTTTCCCAATAATATCAATCCCCTAAGCTGCGGACGACCAAGGCGATGTCAAATTATACAATTCTGAGATAGGCAAGTGCCTTAAATCTGCGTACTGTTGGCACAACTGACACTGCTTTACATACTTTGAGCAGTCATTATCCATGGAGAGCCAGAAGAACCCTTGCCTCATAATCTTCTTTCCCAATGTCAGCCCGTTCATATGGGCTCCGCATACGCCAGCATGAGTTTCTTCCATTACCTTCTTGCCATCTTTCTCATCCAAATATCTCAACTGGATACCATCAGCCTGTCGTTTGTACAACATTCTATCCATGAAAATGAACTGGGTAGACAATTTGCGAATCATTCTCTGATCTTTCTCAGTAGCTTCCTCTAGAAAAGTCGTATTTTCTAGATGGTTCATAATGTCATAATACCACGACTTCCCATCCACTACTTCTCTTTCCATGACTGATTTAGATTCAAAGCTAGGTCTCTCAGTGCTAGAAATCAAAACTGGCCTCATAACTACCCCTTCTAGATTGTCCCACATTGATACTAAAGTTGCGAGCACGTCGGCCAACTGATTTTCGTCCCTTGGAACGAAATGGAATGTACACACTTCAAACTGACTACTCAGGTCTCTCAAGTGCTTAAAGTACGACATTAGCCTTTCTTCTTTAACAGCCCATTTGCCTCAAATTTGATTGATCACCAGGGATGAATCACCAAACACTTCCACTTTCTTTGCCCCCAAGGCTATTAACGCTTCCAACCCAAAAGTATATGCTTCATACTCGGCTTCATTATTGGTAGCTTTGAACCTCAGTTTCTTTGCCAAAGGGAGTTTCTCATTATCCGGGGTGGTCAGAATGACTCCTACTCCTGCCCCCTTATTGTTCACAACCCCATCAAAGTACAGTTGCTATCCCTAAACTCCGATGGCTGTCACATCCTCATCTGGAAAGTTGAACTCATATGAGTCTCCTTAAATTGGGTGTTCTGCTAGGAATTCTGTCACTGCATGCCCTTTGATAGTTTTTCGAGTAACGTACTCTATATCAAACTCTTGTAGCAGCAACAACCACCTACCCATTTTTCCAAGTAAGGATGGAGCCTCCTGTAAGTATCTCAAGGGATTCTGCTTTGCTACCGCCTGTACCTTATAGGAGTGAAAGTAGTGTCTCAACTTCTTAGAGGCCCAAATTACCGCAAGATAGATCTTTTCTACTTTTGCATACTTAATCTCATAAGCCAGGAACTTCTTACTAAGGTAGTAAATAGCAAATTCCACTCCGAATTTGTCCTCTTGGGCCATCATGGCGCCTACAGAACCATCTTCTATAGCTAAATACAGAATCATTGGTTTGACTGATTGTTGTGGTCTCAACACCGGTGGTTTCAGCAAGTATTCTCTGATAGTATCGAAAGCTCTCTGACAATCTTCGTTCCACACTATAGGTTGATTTTTCCTTAAGATTTTTATTGCCATCCTCTGATAAGTGGCTCCTGCATTTTTTAGGTCAAAAGGCACTACCCGGTAAGCATATGTCCCCCATTCCGTGATGAAAGCCGTTTTGATTTGGTCAATTATTTTATTGAGAATTCGATTATAGCCCGCATAACCAGCTCCAAAGCTATACATCTCGCAAGCAACAACGCTGTCTATCAACACATCTATATGGGGCAACGGAAAGTCATCTTTCGGACAAGCCTTATTCAAGTCCCGATAATCTATGCATACCCTTCCCTTGCCATTCTTTTTGGTTACGGAGACAACATTGGCTAGCCAAGTTGGATACTGCACCTCAACTAGAAATTTGGATTTGATTTGTTGGCGAATCTCCTCTTTTACTTTATCTGCCCATTCCGGCCTAAGCCTTCTCAGTTTCTATTTAACAGGTTTATGATATGGATATGTAGGAATAGTGTGCTCTGCGACTTCCCGATCAATTCCTGACATATCTTCGTAGGTCCAGGAAAAAACTTTTTCGTAATTTGTTTTAATTCTCTCAAATTTTTCTCGCTCTTCAGGAGTTATGTCAGATGCCATCAAGATTTTCAAGGTTTCAAGAATAAATAGAGGAGCACCAATCAAGCTAATGTCAAATATAAATGGATTATGATCATGCATAATGAAATCGTTAAAAAAAACATATCACAAGTGAAGGAAATTGTTCAATTTATTAATAACACTAAAAAACATCACTAACATTATTAAAAAAGTTCAGAACTATGAAGGAAAGTGTAACACCCCCATACCCCCAGTAAAGAATATCGGGGCCACACGGACTTTAACGCACACACATACATGTACCATAGCGGAAGCATTAATATTAAAAGATAAGAATATTTTTGGCCAAACAAAAAGCCCTTATAACATATATATAAACTGTACATATACAAAAGTTTTATAATTATTACATATTCATTTTCAGTATACATATATAAAACAGTTAACATTTACATGTAAATACTATACTTCCTATGTACATAATGATGTTACTCAAAATGTAAGAAACTCTATTACTATCTTATACAAAATGAGATCAAAACAAAACTCCTAGTGGCCTTGACCTGCAGATGTGCACCCTCTGATCCAAACCTGAAAACCTACACGGATAAACACCCGTGCTAAGCGATAACGCTTAATGGGGATAAACAGAAGCAAAAGACTTTTAACAAAGTCACAACATATAATACATGCATATTAACTGTCATGTCATATATAAATTATCATGTACACAATCTTGTAAGCAAATACCAACATGCTTTAACTTATTCATAATGCAGAAATCCATATATGGCAAACGATATTAACAACATGTCATATTATAATCAGATGCATTTACAAGTCTCTACTTCATCTTTTGTACTCTACGAGATATATATTAGCCTGAACTTTCAATAATTGTGGATATGGGTACTTTACTTTAAATACTGATAAATAGTATCAAACTCTAGAGACCTAACTCAAAATGAATACTCTGGGTATTCGTCTTTAAACCAATTAAGGTCATTATGGCAGTCGCACTCTAACCCTTTATAAGCATGCTTATCTATCCACTATTCTGACCATTCAGGCTTGACTCAATAACTCAAAACAAAGTACTTAATACTACAAGGATCATAATTCAAAATACTATCGTGTCAATATATTTTCCAATACGGAGATCTAATTATAATGTAAAGAAAGAACAAATAAGCATGCACTATGCATTAGGGAAAAATATGCACAGCAAGACAAAAGAAAATATTTTCCAGAAATAGAACAAGGCAAAAAGGGGTTCACTATCACGATCGCGACAAGAAGTCGTGCTCGCGACAGAAGCTAGGTTCACTGTCGCACTCGCGACAGAAGCCAGATTCCAAAAGATTCTATGTACTATACCCAAATACATTACACCAACACAAGCTTTATACACTATACCAAATGCATTATATAACAATTCATATCACATGACATGTCTTGTTCAACACTAACTCTCATGCCATAGCATTATTTCCCCAAATGACTAATTCTATAACCATTTGATACACCTAAACATACATGGCATAAACTCCGAAATTGTTTCGGTGCAAAACGGGTTCAACTCGGGAAGGAAAACACCTCAAAATATACAAATTAGTTGAGGGTAAAGGTGGGGAATTGGTTCATGTCAACCATGGTCTCAAATTCAAGAAGAAAATCACTCTTATAATCCTCTCTGTCGTGCTTGCGACAAAAGGCTCCGTCAGGAACCTTCACAAGACTACTTCTCACCTCCAATTTTATCATCTAAACCGACCTCTAAACGTCATTTTTAGGCAAAGTTTCCTTCATAACAATTGTTACCTAGGAAGTTAACTTTCAAATGAAACAAGTTTCAGATAAATTAGACATCTACAACTTAAGATATCACCCAAAAAAGATAAACTGCTCAATTGAACCGGCCAAAGTAAAGACACCTCTGGTTTTTGCAATTTATAGGGTCCAAGAGCCAGAATTTGCCCATGGTCATTTCTGAGACTTTAATAGGTATTTAAGTAATGGTTCTAATGGCTCAATAATCACTCAATTCAGAAGTCTATAACTCTATCTATGATGAAAACACTTCACAGCAGTCAGATGCAAAATAAATAGAACTTGCCAAATCAACTTTATCATTAACATACACACTCAATTGATCAATTTACCTACTCAAAACATATATACCCATAAATCATAAGCATATACACACATGTATCATGAAAACACCACAAGTAATCAAAATAAACAAAAGTTAAATTCGCACACGATCCCGAACTCTAGGAGCTTGATCATAGCTCTCAACTCGTTTCGATCTTCTCTTTGCCTTTGTCCAGTTTCTTGTCCACAGCTACAATAGAATCATACAAAGACAATCCAAGAATCAAAACTTGTTTTTCACTTTAAATCAAAAACAGAAAGAAAAAGGAGGTCAGATCGGAAATCCAACCAAACTTACCTTTAACACACTCTCCTCACTTGAAGAACAAACTAAAAGAGGAAGAAAAGAAACAAAAGAAGAAACAAGAGAGGGAGCACGGCAAAGTCCAAGAGCAAAGAAAGCAATTGAAGAATAAAATGCCAAAAGCAGAAATTGAAAAGGAAATTAAGGGAAAGAGTGGCCGGTCAAACCTCTCAAAGCCAATCCTCACATTAAAAGCCCACCAACAAGCCTTTAATGCCACTTACCATCATAAATATATTCATTAACTTAAAAACAAAACTCATGCCACATGTCCACTCCCTACAATGCCACTTGTCAACCTCCTATACCGCCACGTGTCCGATACACATCAAATATTCCAACTCCAACAGGCTTCCCGTGAGGTATTCTATCGCGCCCGCAACACTATCGCGCTCGCGACAGAACCCATGCATAAGCCCCACCCTCTTCGTTTAAACCCATACTAGTATAATCAAAACTTTATAATTTTAATAACTTGCAAACCTGCATATTCACATCTAGATTCACTCTTTTACTTATCAAAATCTGCCAAAAACATTGCCAAAACTTCTAGGGCCAAATCGAGTTGTTACAGAAAGTGTAAACTATCATCTTCCTCTCTCTTTCGACGTAGGTGTTGTTGCCGACGGTCCATAATCAACTTCAGGGCCCATCATTCCTTCCTTCTTAGGCGCTTAGTCCATCTTATTCTTTCCCTCTCGCTTTTCTGGGTCAGAGATCTGCTTAGAGTCAATCAGATCTTAAATGGCATGTCTTAAGGCCTTGCAATAATCTGTGGTATGCCCGGTGTGCTGGTGGAAGGCGCAATACTCATCCCCTTTATGATCGAGCTGTCCCTGGCTTCTGGTGGGCCTAGCTGGCAATGGCTGTAATATCCCCCCCTTCATCAGCCTCTTGAGGACCCAGGACAAAGATCTGCCCAAATTAGAAAAATGCCTTTGCTTTACTTCCATGGTTGGCGCTTTTACAATCTCTTCCTTTTCTGGGCCTGGCATCAGCTCTTAAATGCGATCTCTCAAGGTACGACAGTAGTCCGTTCTATGCCCTGAATACTGGTGATACACACAGTACCAATCTGCTCTATGTTTACAGCGTCCTTGACTTGGGGCAGGCCCGATCGGCAAGGGTTGTAACTTCCCTTTCTTGACGAGACGGGTGAAGTGCCAAGATAATGGCCTACCCGAGATAGTGAGGCTGGGCTGAGTTGTTCTAGTGGCTGGGACTTCTGCAGCCTTAGCATTTGCCTTACTATTGTCAAGGCCTCCTGAGCTTTCATCTTTTGGAGTACGTATGATTGCAGGGTCCACTACAAGAAAAACATCATTTACCGACGGAAATTTGGCGACGGAAAATTTTCGTCGCTATTTAGCGACGGAATAGATATATCCGTCGCTAATTGCCGACGGAACTATTTTCCGTCGGCAATTAGCGACGGAAAAAAATTTCTGTCTCTAATTATCGATGAAAAAATCTAACCGTCAGTAAATTTGGCGCGTAAATATCACGGGATAAATTGCTACGGAACTTAGCGACGGAATTCAAATCCGTCGCTAATATTAGCGACGGTTTTTTTTTTGGTAGCGAAATAAAATTAAATATATTAATTAAAATATTTTTAAATATTTTTAGCTACGGAAATCTAAATCCGTCGCTAATTCCCGACGGAAATACATTCCGTCGCTAAAATTAGCGACGAAAATGCAATTCTGTCGTTAATTAAAATAAAATATATTGATTAAAATATTTTTAGCGACGGATATGAAAAACCGTCGCTAATATTTAGCGACGGTTCAAATACCGTCGCTAAAAATATAAATTAAACTTTTTACCAATTTTTAGCGACGAAGATAAAATCCGTCGCTAAAAAGAAAATTAAAATTTACTATTTTTTAGAGACGGATTAAATATCCGTCGCTAAAAATTTTATATTAAAAATATTTTTCTGACTTTTATTTTCGTCCCTCCCTCTTTCTTTCTTTCTCTCTCTCTCTAGCTCACCCAGGCCGCCTCCCTCGCCCAAGCCGCCCTCACCGCCGCCCGCCCCTCAACCGCCCTCGCAACCCGCCCCCTCCGCCCCTCTCTCTCTTGCGTGTCCCTCTCTCTCTTGCTCGTCGAAGCAGCCGCCGCCGCCCCCCTTGCCCCAGCGGCCCACTCCGTCGCCTTCCTCGCCCCCCTCCCCCTCTCTCTCCCTCTCTCTATCAATCTCACTCCCTCTCTCTCTCAATCTCACTCCCTCTCTCTCTCACTCTTTATCGATCTCATTCACTCCCTCTCTCTCTCTCTATCGATCTCACTCTCTATCGATCTCACTCCCTCTCTCTCTCGATCTTCAAGTTCGTTTCTTTCCATTCAAATCTTCTCTTCTTCATCTCCGATTAGCAGGTACAAATTCTAATTCATTCTTTTTCCCATTTTAATTTCAGTTTTCATTTCAATTTCAAGCAAATCTGTTTATTTTGATTTTTTTGATCCAATTTACAGAAATGGTTACTGCTCTGTTTTGATGCTTTAGGATCATTATTGACTTGAATTTTAGCAGAATGCCTTGGAATTGAATGTAAATCATTATTGACTGGTGATTAATTATGGTAGTATGTGTGACGCGCGCCGGATCCCCGCAGCCACCCCTCTGACCGCCCGCTCGAGGGCGATCGGGCAATTGTGGGTCCGTTGACAGCTTGCAATAAATCGCAAGTGCGTCTATGTTGGGCAACAAGGAGGTTTCATGGAGTCACCACCCAATAGAACATTGGGAAAGTTCCTCTCGCCTCGGAGAGCCTAAGACTGCGCGTAGTATCCATTTTGGGCCAGCCAGAGGGGTCTTGGAAGGTAAACCTCTCGCCCTAAGGAGCCTAGGATTAACGCTAAAGTCTCGTGGCACAAAAAGGTGTCTTGGAGGGTAGACCTCTAGCCTCTTTGAGCCCAAAGACCAGAGCAGGGTTCGGGATTTCTCATCTATTTCTACCTCGATTATTTTATGATCAAATTTTAATTAACATTAATTCGCCCTCTCTCCACACGATGCAATTTAAATTAAAGCGCATTCATCCATTTAAGAGCATAAAATAAAATAGCATTAAAGCATGAAATAAATTTACAATAATACTAAGGGCAGAATACAACCCTCATTGTAAAAAGTACGAGACATGCATAAAACGGGACATTCATTTATTTTGAGGACTTTGGTCCTCACATGCATTCGTTATGAAAATGATTTTTATATGACGGTTTTATTGGATGAAAATAGGACTTTGGTCCTTGATTTAATTAATAAATGTTCATTTTAATAGAAAACATTTTGTGGTGATTTTTTAATAGCGGTCAAAAAACGTTTATTATTACAAACCACAAGCGAATAAAGAGAATAAAATAATTACATATTTTTCAAATAATAAATGATAAATAAATCCTAATTTACCTACCTCGACCGTAACCCTTGGACGAGTCATACCGCTCGCGGTGACAGCCATAAAAGGAAATAATGTTAATCAATAATAAATGAATAAATAATTGAATAAAATAAATTGAAGGAGTTAATTAAAATTAATAATTGATTAAATTAAATGATAAATAAAATGATAAGTAAATAATAAATTAAATAGATGAAATAATGGAATAAATTGATAGTTAATTAATGGATATGCAATATAAATGATAATTATAATAATGAAATAATAAAATGCTACTAACAATAATTATATCAATGATGATGAAAAATAACAATAATAAAATGTAAAATGATGTAAATAATAATATGAACCAAGTAATAATGATGATACTAATATATTGACAATAACAATAATCATAAAATGCATTAAACATAAAATGATAATATTAAGAATAATAAGTAATATAATATTAATATGACAATAATCATAATATCAACAATATAATATTCACACAACAATAATAATAATATAATCTCAATATTAATAATAAACAATAATAATAGATAATACTAAACAAATATAACGATAATAGTAAATATTAATTAATAATAAACATAAATAAATAACAATAATAATATAATACCACAATAATAATAATATTAAATAATGATAATCATATTAACAACAATTATAACAATAATCAATAATTATAATAATAATAAAACATAAAATTAAATAATAATAATCACACATCAATTAAATAATAATATACATAAAATTAACACAAATTAGATAATACTAATAATATTAATGATAATAATAATAATAATAATATAAATAATAATAATAACAATAAATAATAAATATATTAATAATAATAATATTACTATAACACAAAAAATTAAATAAATAATAAAAATAGAATATTAAATAAATAATAATAATAATAATAAATAATAATAAATAATAAATAATAAATATATTAATAATAATAATATAAAATGAGAAAGAGAGAGAGAAGTCACCGGAGGGCCGCCGGAGCGGCGGTTGACGACAACTCCCTCGCCGCCTCGTAGATCGCCTCGTCGGGAGTCCAGATCCGGTGGCCACGTGCCGGAACGTCGTCGGATCGGACCGAAAATCGCGTCGGAGCCTCTTTTGTTTACTTCCGGCATTCTCCTCCGACGAGGCCTTCCCCGGTGAGTGACGGTGGCGGACGACCACCGGAAGAAGCGCCCAGACCCCCCGATGGCAGCGCCGCCGCGCGTGTGGTCCCCTCAGCCGCAGGTGGCCGGCGCTGCCTCCTTCTTTTCTTCCTCTTTTTCTCTTTTCTCCCCGGCGCCGACGTCGTCTCCGTCTCCCCTGGGTCTTCTTTTCCTTTCCTTGATTTCTTTGGCTTTTTCCTTCTTTTGGTTTGATCAATTTGTGTCTCTCTTTATCTTTTCTATTTCTTTTTCTTTGATTTTCCTTTTTATTTCTTTGATTTTCTGGGTCTCGGGTTCCCTATTCTTGCTCTCTCTTTCTCTTCTTTTTCTTTTCTTTTCTTTTCCTTTTCTTTCTCTTTTTTCTTGATCTGCCGAGCCCCCTTAATTTTTCATCATCTTGTTCTTCTTATACCCTCAAATTAGGGCTAAGGGGCACAATGGTCATTTCCTCAATTTTCATGCCTTCAAATAATTCCTCCCATTTTCATATCTTAATTAATCTAACTTAATTAAAACTAATACACACACATACTAATTTAATTAAACATGCATATATTAATTAAACATTACACATTAATATATTCAATTAATTAAATATTACAATAATTAAACATTACATATAAATATAATTAACCTATTTAATATATAATTTATCTAATTAATTATACACTTTAAACTTTAATTTTTCATGCACTTTAATCACACAATAATATTAATTACTCAATTAACTAATAACAAAATTAATTAATTAATTTTTAACTTTATACACACATATTTATATATTTTTTCGGAGGGAATAATCAAGGAATCAAAAAATCACCATTGCCATTTTATGCCGGAGTTCGGGACCCGGTGTCTACAGTATGTATGACAGAAAGTTAAGCAGAACGGTCTAAACTTTCAAAATACATTTCAAACTATTATTTACTATTTCATGGAGCTATTGCTTGCTTTTAGTTTGAAGTGTTTGGGACTTGGGGAGAAATGATCAGAAATTGTTGCATGTTTTAATGTCTTCGGCTCCATGTGTAGGCTTTTGTATCATTTTGTTTAACGAAAATTACTGTACTAATTAAAAATTTAACTTATTGAGGGTGGAATGTTAAGAATTCAATTATTCCAGGCTTAGTCTCTTTACTAATTGACTTCAGTCTTTTTATGATTCTACTTGCTTTTCCATTGTATCTTCATTCTTGTAATTTATCTTGCATTTTTAATGTATTTTACTTTCTGAATGAATAGGTTGGAGCTCCTGCTCGTGTTGGTTTGGTTGCTCCAATTGATGTTGTCGTTCCTCCTGGCAACACAGGGCTCGATCCCTCTCAAACTTCTTTCTTCCAGGTTTTTATTTAAATTCTTTTACTTTACTCTTCATGCTTGCTATGTGAAGCTCCTCGACAGCACTCGTATTAAATATAGAAACATAGAAATGGTTTTCTCCTTTGAATTCAAAAACTAGCAAGTGCCCAGGTTTCAGGTTGTGATAGTCTGAAAATTCTTGCCAACCCTTTTCCAGCCAAATCTTATCTCCGATTTTCAACAACTCTACTTCCCATGAATACCCCTAAACACTATTGAGATTGTTAAATAATCTTCATAATTTGCTACAAACATGGAAGGAATTTCTTCAGTATTTTCCTTGAATTGGTTGTTATTTCATGAACAAATTTACAAAGCAAAACCCCAAAATCTAACATCTGTTTAGAAGAAGAAGCAATAAACCTCATTAGAAACCTATATTTTCGTAGGAATTCACTTGCAAAAAAGATTAAGACTACAATTTATTTTATTCATTTTATAGTTTAATTATAAATGAATAATTTTATGTCTTCTATAGTTATAAACGTGAACTAAAAATTTTCCCACTTTAAAAATAATTTGCCATTATAAATCTTACAACTTTGCAAATAATACTGATATAATGTCTCTCAATATATAAATATTCAATTTGTACTTTCCAATTTTCTATGTCATCTTGAAATACTTATAAATGAAATACTTATGCTCTTTTATTTGTAATCTTGAATATTATATTTATGAGATGTTGTGGTATTTGTATAGGATCCTAGCAAGTTTGCTGTTGTTGCTGTCCCAGTTGAATATTTCATGCATCTTTATCGAGTTCTTCTTTATCCTTAGAGCTAGTGTTATTTAAATAATCAAAATCTCATTGGTTTTCTCTTTTAGTTTTTGACAATTTATTTCAATTATATTGTAATGTTGGGATGCTTCTCATTTATTAATGCATAAGTATGATTTTAGTTTGTTTGCCTGCACTGGAATTGTTTTATTTAATTTTTTTATTTGCTTTTTAAATTACCGACGGAATTTTCCGTCGGTAAAAATAAAAAAAATAAAAAATTTTAGAATTTCCCGACGGAATATTAAATTCCGTCGGGAAATTCTGAAATTTTTTATTTTTTTTATTTGCTTTTTAAATTACCGACGGAATTTTTCGTCGGTAAAAATAAAAAAAAAATAAAAAATTTCAGAATTTCCCGACAGAATATTAAATTCCGTCGGCAATTTACCGACGGAATATTAAATTTCGTCAGGAATTTACCGACGGAATATTAAATTCCGTCGGCAATTTAATTTCCCGACGGAAAATCCTAACTTTTCGTCGAGAATTTCCGTCGGGAAATCTTTAATTTCTTGTAGTGGTCTTCATCCTCCTCGGACATAATGCCATGTTCTAAAGTAGGCTTCCTATTTCGTCCTTGCTCAACCGGGGAATCAAATGATCCCTTACCTCTAATCTCAGAAGGAAAAGGAGGTACTGGAGATGTCGCTGTATGAGCCTTCTCGATCGTGGCCGGCTGTCCTTGGTTGAGAGTTGCTGCCATAAGCTGAGCTTGTAGAACAAGTGTGTAAGCATTGTGTCCTGGGGCGATCCGGATCAGAGGTTACCCTGTGATGAAATCGGCATCCGAGCCTGTATAACGGTTTAGATTCGGAGGCTTTAGCCCCATGCTCCACGAGAAACGAGTCCTTTTACCTCCCGTAGGCAGAAGGGGAGAAAATCGGGGAGTTTTTAAAGTCCAAAAAGCATGTTTTTCTCAAGAGACGGCCGGCCCGTTGGTAAGCGGCAAGCCCGTCGGTCGGAGGTCGGCCCATCGGATGAATCCTTGTGTCAGAAGGATTCTTCCGACGCCCGTCGGCCAAATTGGCAGGGCCGTCGGATGAATCCTTGTGTCATAAGGATCCTTTCGACGCCCGTCGGTCAAAGTAGCAGGGCCGTCCGATGAATCCTTGTGTCAGTATGATTCTTTCAATGCCCGTCGCCACCACAGATGCCCGTCGGTCATGCCTAGCTTATAAAAGCTTTGAATTTTCTCATAAAAAGGGTTGGAAAATTTTCTAAAAGGGGGAAACTCTGCCAAAATTCACGCGTATTTTTCTCTCTCTTCCGACATACACATTTCCAAAAAGATTTAATCGATTCAAGAATCAAACCATTAAAAAGAGCTAAATTTAATTGGTTTTTCCTAAGGTTTTGATTCCAAAAATCCAGTTTTTCAAGAAAAAACTAAGAAGGAAATAGCCTATTTTCCTCATTCTTGATTTTTTTTATCTTGTTCTCTCGTGGAGCGTGCGGAGAGCCATACAACAACAAGGAATCCAACCAAAAAGGTTATTCTGAGGGTAAATATTCCGTACCCTTTTCTGTCCTTGTTTTAGCTTCATTTTCAATATTATATTCGCTTTTGCCCTTATTTTCATTTCTTGCTATTATTCTTCTTGATTTTTGTGTAAAACTTGCTTTTTCTGATTTTTGTAAAGCTTCTATTTTCTGGGACAGAGGTGACCGATGGGTCATCCGTTGTGACCGATGCCCGTCGGTCCCCTTTTAGAATAACCCATCGGTCACCCCCACAGACGGCTTCCTTCGAGTGAGTGACGGGCCGTATTGGTCACCTTAACCGACGCCTGTTGGTTATCCAGTATAGCCCGTTGGTGGGTTCTGTCCCAAATTTTCAAATCTTTTCCTTTCCCCTTTTTTGTTCATTCAAATTTTTATGTTTATTTATAACTTTTCTTCAATATTTTAACATCCCTTTAGCTTGTTTTGTGAGAATATGTTTTTGCTTCTTGGATTAGTTGGAGCCCGAGGGAGTTCTCACACATTCAGAAAGTTCGCCTGGTTTAGTTCCCTATCTTCCTATTTTTTATATTTCATGTGTTTATTTATCGTTCCTCCTGTATATGACAAAATCGTTGTATTTCTCGCTAATGTAAAATCGGCCAAACGTTTTATATTTAATAAATTGAATTCTTCATAAAATCAAGGACCTAATGTCCTATTCTTTATCCAATAAAATCCTCATTATAAAAATAACCTTTTTAATAATGATGCATGCGAGGACCGAAGTCCTCAAAGTAAGCAATGCCCCGATTCGTGTATGTGTCGCACATTTATAAAAGGGAGTTGTATTCCGCTCCCTGTGTTATTGTAATTTATCGCTTTCATTATTTACTTGTTCATTTACCGCTTTCCAAATGTGAATGAACACGCTTTGATTCAATTGCATCATGTGGAGAGAGAGCAAATTAATGGAAATTAAAATTTGATCATAAAATAATCAAGGTAGAAATAGATGAGAAGTCCCGAACCCAGCTCTGGTCTTTGGGCTCAAAGAGGCGATAGGTCTCTCCGATCACTCATTGGAACTATGACCTCCAAGACACCTCTTGCGTCACGAGACTTTGACGTTAATCCTAGGCTCCTTAGGGCGAGAGGTTTACCCTCCAAGACCCCTTTAGTTGGCCCAAAATGGATACTAAGCGCAGTCTTAGGCTCTCCGAGGCGAGAGAAACTTTCCCAATGTTCCATTGGGTGGCGACTCCATGAAACCTCCTTGTTGCCCAAAATAGACGCACTTGTAAATGTCTTTACAAGTTGCCAACGGATCCTCAATTGCCCGATCGCCCTCAAGCGGGCGGTCAGAGGGACGGCCGCGGGGTCCGGCGCGCGTCACAGTGGCGACTCCGCTGGGGACGCTAGGTTCGAGACTTCGTTTTGAAAATACCTCGCTTAACATTTATGATTAAAGTTTAATTCCTAAATTCACTTTATTTCGAATTTGCATTTGCATCCCATTAAAGCCTTAGAATATGCTAGATTGGTCCCTTCTTAGCCTTGGTGCATTCCTGAAGTACAACCCTATGTTCACTCAATGTGGGGAAGTGTTAAGGATAATCACCAGCCCAAGCTTCATACCTAATGGTATATCAAATGATGACCAGATCGGTCGTTATGCTCGTGATGAGCTAGACCTGTTGTGACGCGCGCCGGATCCCGAGCGCCGCCCCTATGACCGCCCGCTTGAGGGCGATCGGGCATTTGCGGGTCCGTTGGCATCTTGCAATAAATCGCAAGTGCGTCTATGTTGGGCAACAAAGAGGTATCATGGAGTCGCCACCCAATAGGACATTGGGAAAGTTACTCTCGCCTCGGAGAGCCTAAGACTGCGCTTAGTATCCATGTTGGGCCATGAGGCCTAGGATTAGCGCTAAAGTCTCGTGACCCAAGAAGTATTTTGGAGGATAACCTCTAACCTCTCGAGCCCAAAGACCAGAGCTGGGTCCGGGATTTCTCATCTATTTCTACCTCGATTAATTTATGATTGAATTTTAATTGTCATTAATTCGCTCTCTCTCCACACAATGCAGTTAATTTAAGGCGCATTTACTCATGTTAGGAAAACCATAAATTAGCAAGTAAAGGAATGAATTACAATAATACAAGGAGCGGAATACAACTCCCATTTAAAAGTGCAAACATACATAAAACCGGGGAATTTATTAATTATGAGGACTTTGGTCCCCGCATGCACAATTAAAGAAAATGTTCTGGATATGATGATTTTATTTGGGATGAAAATTAGGACATTGGTCCCATTTTATTATGAAAAATCTAAATTAATTTAGTAAGAAATATTTTTATGATCTTTATTTAGGTGCGCATAGGAAAACATTTTATTCAATGAATATATACAAGGAAATTAAAAATATAAACGAAATGAGAATTAAAAATGTATAAAGGAAATACCAAACCCCGTAACTCCTCCTTCATGTGCATGGATGCTCAAATGAGAATAAAACAATGATTTGCAACCAAAAATCAAAAAGAAATTCATGTTAGTGATTAGGCCAATGAAATAATACAACATAAAAGGTAATATGTACAACGACCATATAACATGCATAAGATACTATAACATGCATAAAAAATAATTATGATGCAATTTAACATGCATAAAGTGATTAAGATGCAATCTAACATGCATAAGATGAAGTATCATGGCATATGCAACTTATTAATAATAGTTATTAATATACATGGAAGATTAGTGACAATCAATTTTATTATAGTTAAGACATGAATAAATGTGTAACATGAGAATAATTCCACTTGACATGCATAACTAGCATAAAATAATGACTATAACACTCATACATGCAAAAGAAAGCATAATAATAAACATGATATAGCATTAAGAAATTAAAGGTATTTACAACCTAAAACATAGATAATTACATGAACAAAGAATAATTTGACATGAAAAAAAAGATTAATAGAATTTAAAAAAGCTTATTTGTTATATGAATAATTGAAGATAAAAAAAATAAGAAGAAGAATATGGAGACTAAGAGAATTTACATGTTTGATATGTTAATTGGAAGCCAAAATAAATGAAATTAACAAGAGAATTAATGAGCAAAGCCAAGAATAATTACCCTCAAATTCAGTTTTGAAGAATTGAAGATAGAAGTGTTGAATTCCTTGTCTTCTCTTGTGAAAATCCTTAGAAAATAGCTTGAAAACTTGAAGAAAAGCTCTTGGAAACAAGTGTGTAAGATGGATTTTTTTCTCTCAACTCAAAGCTCCAAAATTCAGTTTTTTTTCTCCAAAATGTTCCTGATTCGTCCTCTTCCGTTTCTGAATTTTTTCTAGTGTTTTAACCCTCAAAAACTACCCAAAAACCACCCAAAACCGTCCAAAAACCGCTAAAAATCGTGTTTGGGTCGAAAAGTGGGCGAAGTGGGGCGTCAATCGGCGTCAGGGGCGAGAAAACGTGCGCGTCGCGCACGTTTCCGCGCGATTTGCGCGGAGTTTCCGTGCACGACGTGCGCGGGGCGAGCGACGCCCTGCGCGTCGCTTGCGCGGAGCGGCCGACGCCAAGGGCGTCGGACGCGCGGAGCGCACGGAAATTTGCGACGACCCTTGGCCGTCGCCTTTTCGTCGCGATTATTTTCCCCTATTTTATTTTCAACATTTTTCCATCATTTTTCACCTTTTTTTTTTTTTTTTTTTTTTAAAAAAAATACCACCAATCTAAAACACACTTTTTCTTCTTCAAAATAATTTAAAAAATATTTTTAAAATGCCCTTTTTACTCACCGAAAAGACAAAGAAAATCACTTCTGAGCTCCAATCTTTTGGCCTATAAGCCGGCATAGCTAAATTTCATCATCGGGTAATCCTGATCAAGGCTACTCGGGACCCGGTGTCTACAGTTGCCCCCAATTTTGAAGAGACTAGTGCATGGGTGCCTAGGTGAGCCAAAATTCAGGAAAAGGAAAGAAACGCGTACCTGAAGCGGCGATCTTCCTGCTTGATGGAGTTATGATGATAGCTACTGCTGTCTTTTGGTTGTAGCTGGTAATACCGTAGGTGCGCTAACCTCTTGTGGGTGGCGCCACTATCGTGCTAAACATTGTGAGTTGGTAATGCCGTGGTCGTGCTAACCTCTTGTGGGTAGTGCCGCCATCGTGCTAACCGCTGTGAATTGGTAGTGCCGTGGTCGTGCTAACCTCTTGTGGGTAGTGCCGCCATCGTGCTAACCGCTGTGAATTGGTAGTGCCGTGGTCGTGCTAACCTCTTGTGGGTAGTGCCGCCATCGTGCTAACCGCTGTGAATTGGTAGTGCCGTGGTCGTGCTAACCTCTTGTGGGTAGTGCCGCCATCGTGCTAACCGCTGTGAATATATGTTGTGGTCGTGCTAACCTCTTGTGGGTAATGCCGCCATCATGCTAACCGCTGTGGATTTATTTTTTATTTTTTATTTTTTATTTTTTTGCTCCTTTAGATGTTTGGACTAGTGTCATCACTTGGCTTTTGTGGGTGTTTCCCGCCGATTTCTCCTGCAAGATTGTATGCCTAGGAATATACGAGAAATCATGTGTGTATGTTATGGAATGCAAATGCTTGCAAAAATGTATAGATCGCGCCCTAGGTGATCCATGGTTTGCTGAACTTATAGCTTGTCTGCTGTACCATGCCCCCTGAATCCTGAGGATCGTCGACAAGCTTTCTGAAAGAGACGTCCGGCGTATATCCCTTGCCCCCTGGTCAATGATCATTTACTTGGGATTCTATTTCATGTTCTGTGTTGTGTGTTGTCTGACTGACGGAAAATCATCTTGAACTAATGCCGCCTTATCGCTCCAGGCATTGAATGTCATTGTTTTAAAGGTAGTACGTCCCTTGTGGATTTTCGCACTAGCTTTTCTTTGCGGGAAATGCGTCCCTTATGGGATTTTCACACAACCCTTTGCCTAACTTTTGCCTGGCATGGACCCAACCCAATCCAGCGGCTTTTGTTTATTTTATTTTTTGTAGGGCAGACTGCCTGTTTCCAGGTTTTCACCCTGCCCTTTGGCCTAACTTTTGCTTAGAGAGCCAGTTACGGTTTTCATCTCTAACGGCTTTTTTTTTTTTTTTTTTTTTATCACCAAAGCTTCTATTAAGAGCAAATAGCACATATCCAATGAAGGGACTGAGAAATAATCATTAGATGAACAATTGGTATATTTCTTTTTAAGACAGAACTGAAAGATCAATGAAAATGTATTCTTTTATTCATTGCGAAAATTGTGTACATTTCTATATGATTTCATCATACATGATTTTCATTTGACAAGAATTCAAAAGCATATGACTACACCTAATCTCGGAGTAGATTTTGTCAGCCTCAAACTCCTGTTATTAATCGGCCCTCTCGGGTTTTCTCGATTAAATATTTTCTCTGATGCCTCTAATTTTTGCACAAGATGCCTTTTTTCGGTTTTCACCCTGTCGAGGCGCCCAATTTTAGCACAGCCGCCTTTTTTCGGTTTTCGACTTGCAGGGCATTTTATTCTCTTCTTTTTATTTTTGGTCTTTAGCCATGGAACCTTTTAAGTCTATCGACATTGACCGGGTCCTTGAACTCATTCCCATCGCTGTCTGCTAAAATCGCTGCTCATTTTGTTAGCAACTTTTTCAAAAGGAAAGGTCCTTCCCAGGTTGGTCTGAATTTTCCTCGTATGTCTGGAACTCCCGGCCTCATCATCTTAAAGACCAAGTCCCCCTCCTTCAACAGGTGCTTTCGTACTTTCTTGCCAAATGACCGAGCCAGCCTCTTTTGATAAACTTGGTTGTGGTAATAGGCTCGTAACCTGTTTTCATCCAACAGATTTAGCTGTGACAAACGTTGTTGTGCCCATTCTGCTTCAGGAATCTCAGCTTCCATGACTACCCTTAATGATTTCAGCTCAATTTCAACCGGCAGGACTGCTTCAGTTCCATATACCAGAGAGAATGGCGTTGCCCCTGTAGGGGTTCTGATTGTTGTTCTATATCCCCAAAGTGCGAAGGGTAACTTTTCTGCCCAATCTTGTAGTTCTGAACCATCTTGGCTAAAATTCTCTTCACATTCTTATTCGCCGCCTCAACTGCACCATTCGCTTGAGGACGGTAAGGAGAAGACTTATGATGTTGGATCCCATATTTCTGGAGCATCTGTCTAGTCTCTGCTAGGAATTGTACCCCATTATCAGACACAATGTGATGTGGGAGACCATATCTGCATATCAAATTCCGCTCGATGAATTTAGCCATATCCCTTGCATCAACCTTCTTGAAAGATTCAGCCTCAACCCACTTAGTGAAGTAGTCAATGGCAACTATGATGAATCTATGCCCATTAGAAGCAGTAGGATGGATTTCGCCTATGATGTCTATTCCCCATGCTGCAAATGGCCATGGAGATGTTAAGTTATGTAACTCTGAAACTGGCACATGCCTCAAATTCGCGTACTGTTGGCATAACTGGCATTGCTTCACAAATTTTGAACAATCTGTATCCATTGTGAGCCAATAAAACCCTTGGCGCATGATCTTCTTTGCTAAGGCTAAGCCATTCATGTGAGCTCCACAAACCCGGGCATGAACGTCTTCCATAACTCTTTTAGCTTCTTTCTCTGCCAGACATCTTAACTGGATACCATCAGCTTGCCTTTTATATAAAGTGCCATTAACACTGATGAATTGAGTGGATAACTTCCTGATCATTTTTTGGTCCTTCTCAGTGGCTTCCTCTGGAAAGACTGACCTCTCTAAATAATTCTGAATGTCATAATACCATGGATTTCCATCAGTGGCCTCAATATCCATCACCTGTTCCGCTTCAAAACCAAGTCTTTCCGAACTATATATCAGCACGGGTTTCATTGCAACTCCTGTTGGGTTATCCCACATAGACACTAATGTTGCTAGAGCATCAGCTAACTGATTTTCGTCTCTGGGGATGAAGTGAAAAGTGCAAAACTCAAACTGGCTGCTCAACGTTCTCAAGTGCTTTACATAAGGCAACAGCCTTTCTTCCTTGACTGACCACTCTCCTTTAATTTGATGAATTACCAAGGAGGAATCCCCAAATACTTCTGCGGTCTTTGCCCCCAGAGCAAGCAATGCTTCCAATCCAAAGATGCAAGCTTCGTATTCTGCTTCATTATTGGTAGCCTTATACCTCAGCTTCTTAGCCAATGGTAACCTTTCACCATCTGGGGTCGTAAGAATAACTCCCACGCCTGCTCCCTTATTATTGACTGCTCCATCAAAGAATAATTGCCACCCTTGTACTGCTATGGCCGTGACATCTTCATCTGGGAAGTTGTATTCAAATTGATCTCCCTCAATAGGATGCTCGGCTAAGAACTCCGCTACAGCTCTTCCCTTAATGGTTTTCCTGGTTATGTACTCAATGTCAAATTCCTGCAACAGCAGTAACCATCTTCCCATCTTCCCTAGTAAAGAGGGTGCTTCTTGGAGGTATCTAAGCGGATTATGTTTGGCAACCGTTTGTACCTTGAAGGAATGAAAGTAGTGTCGCAACTTCTTAGAAGCCCAGATAACTGCTAAACAAATCTTTTCTACCTCCACATATTTGGCTTCGTAAGGCAAGAACTTCTTGCTAAGATAGTAAACGGCAAACTCTACACCAAAATCGTCTTCCTGAGACATCATAGCACCCACTGAGTTATCTTCCACAGCCAGGTACAGGATTAATGGTTTGGCACGGCGTGGTGGTCTTAACACCGGAGGATTTAACAAATACCTGTTAATGGTGTCAAAGGCCAATTGGCAGTCATCGTTCCATAGCACCGGCTGATTCTTCCTAAGAAGCTTGAAAATAGGCTCACATACCGAAGCTAGCTTGGCAATAAATCGGCTGATGTACTGAAGCTTTCCTAGGAAACTTCTAACGTCCTTTTCCTTCTGGGGCACTGGCATCTCTCTTATGGCTTTGACTTTATCGGGATCTACCTCGATTCCCCTCTGGCTTACCACATGGCCTAACAACTTTCCTGATGTAACTCCAAAAATGCACTTCTTGGGATTGAGTCGCAGATCATACTTGCTAATCCTTTGAAAGAACTTTTCTAATGCCTCAAAGTGACCTTCCCTGGTAGCCGACTTAATCATCATGTCATCGACGTACACCTCCACTTCTTTGTGGATTAAGTCATTGAGAACCTTGGTTGCCATCCTCTGATAGGTTGCTCCTGCATTCTTCAACCCAAAAGGCATAACTCGATAGGCATATGTCCCCCACTCGGTGATAAAGGCTGTCTTAATCCGGTCCACTATCTTGTTAAGAATTTGATTGTACCCTGCGTATCCATCCACAAAGCTATACATCATATAAGCAGCAGCACTATCTACTAGCACATCAATATGAGGCAGTGGGAAATCATCTTTAGGGCAAGCTTTGTTCAGGTCTCGATAGTCGACGCATACTCGAACCTTACCGTCTTTCTTAGCTACAGGAACCACATTAGCTAACCATGTTGGGTATTGAACCTCTATCAGGAACTTGGCCTCAATCTGCTTATGGATCTCCTCTTTCACTTTCTGTGCCCATTCTGGCCTAAGCCTCCGAAGCTTTTGCTTGACTGGTTTAAACTCTGGGTAAGTTGGGATGGCGTGTTCGGCAACATCTCGATCTATTCCTGGCATATCCTCATAGGTCCAGGCAAAGACTTTTTTATATTTTTTTAATATTCTCTCAAATTTTATTCTCTCTTCAGGAGTTATGTCTGACGCTAGCAAAATTTCCTTTGGATTTTCCAAAGTTTCGAGATTAAATGCAGTTGTGCCAGTTGAATTAATATCAAAAATGAATGCATCATGCTTATGATCATGCGAAATGAAATCATCAGACACATCACACAAGTAAGCAAAGTTGTTCATCTCATTAACATAATCAGAAACATTAACATTGTTCTCAAAGAGTTCTGGTATAAAAAGAGAATCTAAATGACTATCAACTTTAGTCGACGCTGATGCTGCAGATGACTGTGCTTTGGCTTCATGATTTGGTGAAATCCTGAGATCTTCTATCTTTGGTTCTGGTTCCACTATCTTCTCCTTCCCCTTGAGCTTAGTGGCTAACAGCTTATCAGTTACAATCTCTTCGGGCTCATCTCTGTCCCAGATACTGCATTGGGTTATAATCTCCTCATCCCAAAAGTTCTCTACAGCTTTAACAACTCCGATCTCCCAATCAAAGACATCGTTAAAAATTTCAAATCCAGGGATAATCTTCCCATCTACCCACTGCGGTTCTTCTTCTCCGGTGTAAGCACAAACCGATGATGATGGCACAAAGCTCTCTGAAATATGGGGAATCTTCCCTGACCCTTTCTTCTTACCATATTCTCCTTTGTAGCCCAACCCCTTTCGATCTTTCTGACCACGTGTAGTGATAGCATTCTGCAGCCCTTGTGACTCTTTTCCCAAACCAGCCCTTGGGAGGAAGTGCATCTTCTTCAGCATATTCACCACTTGAGGGCTACCTTCTAGGTTTTGCTCTTCTCCGATCATCGATACATGAAAGCCACTGAATGGCTGATTAGAGATCTCCAAGGCAGACACTTGGTTCTCTCTTGCTGCTTTAATGGTCACTACTTCTCCTTCATGGGGTATTTTAATTATCTGGTGTAATGTGGACGGTACTCCCCCTAACTTGTGGAACCACGATCTACCAAGCAGAGCTGAGAAGTTTGCTGGAATCGGCAAGACCACAAAATCTGTTTCTGTCTCAATGGGCCCTGTCTTTACCAAAGCTTTGAAAATTCCCGATGCTTGCCTCCTGGAGTTGTCGTAGGCAGTGATGGTCAGGTCAGATTTGCTTAACATACTCTCATCCATCCCAAAGGCCTGAAGTGCCACCAAAGGGCAGACATTTATCGATGACCCGTCATCAACCATGACACAAGCGGTTTGTTTACCATTGATCTGTGCCTTGATGTACAAAGGTCGGTTGTGGTTGCGACCCTCTGTTGGTAGGTCTGCATCAGAAAAAACCAACTTCTCCCCGGATCCCCCCTTTACAAGGTCTAAAAGCTCGGATGGAGAGATTGTAGTTGCTACGGTGGATACGCTCAATGCTTCGACTAACTTCTGTCGGTGCGAGGGGGACTGTCTCAAGAGGTCCCAAATAGATATCTGAGCCGTGGTCTTTTTCAGTTGCTTCACTATTGAATTTTCTTCCGGCTCTTTCTCTGCGATTGCTTGTGCTGGGTCCTGCTGCTTCTCAGCTTCTGGAATGACCCTCCCACTTCTTGTTACTGCTTCTACTCTTTCTTCTTCCTCTGAATCCCACGGATCCGTAAACTCTCCATTTTTCTCATCTTCGTCATCTCCACTCTCACTAGTGGACCAACAGTCTATCGCTGCCACGGAAACCCCTTTTTCATCCACTGCAGGGTGAGTAATAGCGACATACTCATTTCCATATAGATCTTGCATTACGTACCACTCTGGTAGGCTCGATCCGATCATAAAGACTGGAGGTGGCACTGTGTTATAACCCGACTTCTTCTTGCTTTCTCTCTGCTCAGGATCGCTGATCTGCTTGTTGTCAATTAGATCTTGGACCCGATGTCTTAGCGTTATACACTCGTCCGTCAAATGCCCGGTATGTTGGTGGAATGCGCAGTATTCATTCTCTTTGTGCCCTGGCTGCCCTTGGGCCTTGGCCGGTTTAGGTGATAGGGGCCGCAGTTTTCCTTCTTTTATTAGCCTCTTCAGCACCCATGATAAAGGCTTACCCAAGTTGGAGAAATACCTCTGACTTGCGCCGGTTGCAGACACCTCGGCAGTCTTCCCAACTCTGTTACCACTGCTTGAACCTACTGGTTTGGCCGTCCCCTGATTGCTGTATCCCCTCCTGGCATAGGACTCACTATTTGCCCTCCTGGCTAGATATTCTCCTTCTGCTTCTATGGCAATGTCCTTCAAAGACTCCCAATCCTTGAGTCCCTTCATTTTCAGTCCCTCTCTCAAGTAAGGACTGGCATTTCGAATGAATAGCCGAATCTGATCAGAAGTGTCCGGTTTGCGTTTCATCTCCATAACCCGGTTTCTCCACCGAGTAAGGTACTCGTGGAAGGACTCCCCAGCCTTCTGCTGTAACAACTCGAGATCTTTCAAAGTGACCTCCATCCGGGTACTGCAATCGTACTGCTTAAGGAACTCTTCGGTCAACAAGTCCCAGTCCTCCTTGGATCTCCTGTCAAGCCCATGGTACCAATCAATAGCAGCTCCTGTGAGACTCAAGCAGAAATATTCTATCTTCTGCTTTCTTGTTAAGGTCGTTCCCTTCATGACCATCGAGTATTGCTTGATGTGTGCGGCAGGGTCAGAGGTTCCATCAAATTTGGGAATGTCCGGTATCTTAAAATTCTGGGGAATTAGGTCATCCCCATCCAGCTCTCGGTCTTCCGGGTTCATTCCTTTTCCCACGGTCATCATCCTTGCCATGACCTCAAATCTCTCTTCCATTTTCCTCCATATTGCCTCATCTAGTTTTGGCGACTTCTCTTTAGCTACTTTATGCTCCTCTAGCTCATCTTCCCCAAATTCAGCTTCAGACCTGGGGCCCTCTCTGCGCTCAATAGGTGCAGGCACTCTTTGCTCGATAACAGGTGGGTCAACCACTGGTTGGTTAATTGCAACAGGACGTTCTTCTCTTACAACCTCTTGTTCAGCTGGTACTCGGATAGGGGCAGCAGCAGCTTGTTGACCAGCTATGGTGGTGGCAAGATTGCCCATTATTGCAATCATTCGGGCTTCAAATTCCTCCATTCTCTTTCCTACCTCCTCGGTGATTATTGCCCGAGTTGCATCGGACTCGTTTGATGGATTAGCCATACTTACTTCTGTTGATGATTCAGAAGAAAACCCCACACTTCCTTCTAAGACTGACTCTGAACTCTGATCTGACACTAACTCAGTTAACCCCAAAAGCGGCGTCCTTCTTAACCGTCCGTCGGGACCTCTAGACCACCCAGGAGAATCTATGATGGCTGAAATGCAAAGATTATTAAGATGATGCATGATTAAAATGCAATGTATGCTCATGCTGATGCAACATAGACAAACACATGCAAGCAGATAGATCTTTCCAACCTTGTATCTCCCACACACGTGGTAGTGCGGTCTCTTTCCTAGGTGGGCTTGATCCATGGATTAACGTGGAACCCAATGGACACGTATGGTGCGCGGTGAAAAAACCGGCAGCATAACAGCTCCTATCTAATGTACATACGTATGGGTGTTTGGCAATTATGTATTTAAACAATTCAACTTAACTAAGATGGGCCCACCGGGGCATGAAAGCCTTTGATGAAGACCATTTAATTAAATTGATTTCGTTTAATATATGATGGCCCATATAGCAAGCATAGTATTACGGTACATTTCACCTAGTGGAAGTATCTATTGCCATTACATGAGCTTTGGACAAGGGAGATGTTACTTTAAGGCTACCCAAGCATGATCCCTGCCGACAGGTGTAGACACCGGGTCCCGAGTGGCCTTGATCAGGATTACCCGATGATGAAATTTAGCTATGCCGGCTTATAGGCAAAAAGATTGGAGCTCAGAAGTGATTTTCTTTGCCTTTTCGGTGAGTAAAAAAAATATTTTAAAAATATTTTTTAAATTATTTTGAAGAAGAAAAAGTGTGTTTTAGATTGGCCCCGCGCACGTCAAAGCTCCAAAATTCAGTTTTTTTTCTCCAAAATGTTCCTGATTCGTCCTCTTCCATTTCTGAATTTTTTCTAGTGTTTTAACCCTCAAAAACTACCCAAAAACCACCCAAAACCGTCCAAAAACCGCTAAAAATCGTGTTTGGGTCAAAAAATGGGCGAAGTGGGTGAAGTGGGGCGTCAATCGGCGTTAGGGGCGAGAAAACGTGCGCGTCGCGCACGTTTTCGCGCGATTTGCGCGGAGTTTCCGCGCACGACGTGCGCGGGGCGAGCGACGCCCTGCGCGGAGCGCCCGACGCCAAGGGCGTTGGACGCGCGGAGCGCGCGGAAATTTGCGACGACCCTTGGCCGTCGCCTTTTCGTCGCGATTATTTTCCCCTATTTTATTTTCAACATTTTTCCATCATTTTTCACCTTTTTTTTTTATTTTTTTTTTAAAAATACCACCAATCTAAAACACACTTTTTCTTCTTCAAAATAATTTAAAAAATATTTTTAAAATATTTTTTTTACTCACCGAAAAGGCAAAGAAAATCACTTCTGAGCTCCAATCTTTTTGCCTATAAGCCGGCATAGCTAAATTTCATCATCGGGTAATCCTGATCAAGGCCACTCGGGACCCGGTGTCTACACCTGTCGGCAGGGATCATGCTTGGGTAGCCCTAAAGTAACATCTCCCTTGTCTAAAGCTCATATAATGGCCGTAGCTACTTTCCCTAGGTGATATGAACCGTAATTCCATGCTTGCTGTATGGATCCTTATGTATTGGGTGAGTCCAGATGTCTCGCTTGGTAACCTAGCCAAAGGCTTTCATGCCCCGGTAGGGCCATTTCGAAATTTTTGGAATGTCTAAATACATGATGATCATTACCCATGTGCTTGTACATTAGCATAGGAGTGTCATGCTGCCGATTTTTTGCCGTGCACCATACGCGTCCATCGGGTCCCTCGCTAACCCTTGGGCTAATCTCGCCTAGGAAAGAGACCGCACGACCACGTGTGTGGGAGAAATAAGGGTGGAAGGACCTACCTACTTGCTTGTGTTTTGTGGGTGTTGCATATCACGACCATGCATTACATCTGCATTCCATGCATCACATCTAATGCCTTGTCCCTGTAGCCATCATAGATCTGCCCAGGTGGACTAGATCGCCTACCGGACGATTGATCCGAGTTCCTGCATCTGAACTGCCAGATAGAGAAGGCCTCCCAGAGATCTTACCGGAAGTCAGCTGTACCGTACCCGAGATGGCAAACTCACCAAGGGGAAATGATGCCACCAGGGCCATGATTGCAGAAGAAGTGGGTCAAAGGATTGAAGAGTTTGAGGGCAGAATGATGAACATACTAACTGCTTTGGCCCAACAGAATGCTCCGCAGAATCCACCACCTCTTCCTCCCATGAGACAAAATGAGCGAGAAGAGGAAAGAGCTAAGAGACAAGAAGAGCCTATTCGGCCACCACCGATAGAGCTGAGGTCAGTAGCTTCGGGAGGTTAGAGAAGAAGACTAGTGCTGAGGGTAGATGATGACAGGGATGACGAAGACGACAAAATGACTATTGTATCTGAGAGGGGGAAGGCACCCCAAACTGATGAGTTCATTCTGAAGAAGATGGAAGAGAGGTTTGAAGCCATGGCTCGTATGCTGAGTAGAGGTCAGGGGATGAACCCGGAGGACAAAGAATTAGAGGGAGAAGATCCGATTCCTTACAATTTCAAGATGCCTGATGTGCCAAAATTTAACGATACCTCTGACCCGACTGCCCATGTGAAGCAATACTCTCTCGTCATGAAAGGGACCACTTTGTCTAAGAGGCAGAAGGTGGAGTACTTTTGTTTGAGTCTGACTGGCCCGGCCATCGATTGGTATCATAGCCTCGATCGTCAAACTAAGGAGGATTGGGATCTACTCACAGAGGAGTTCTTGAGGCAATACGATTGCAACACCAAGATGGAGGTCACTCTTAAAGATCTTGAATTGCTCCAGCAGAAGGCCGGGGAATCTTTTCATGATTATCTCACCCGCTGGCGGAATAGGGTAATGGAAATACGAAGAAAGCCAGACACCCAAGACCAGATCCATTTGTTTATCAAGAATGCAAGCCCGTATTTGAAGGATGGTCTGAAGATGAAAGGGTTGAAGGATTAGGAGTCTCTGAAAGACATAGCCATTGAAGCAGAAGGAGAGTTCTTGGCTCGGAAGGCTAGCAATGATAGTTTTGCAAAAAGGACTAACACCAGTCAGGGAACCAATAGGCCAACCGGTCCCAATGGTAGCACCAGAAGAATAGTTGAGGTGTATGCTACTGACGTGACTACCCCGAGGAAGTTTTCGAACTTAGGAAGGCCACTGTCTTGGGTCTTAAGAAGGTTGATGAAGGAAGGAAAGTTGCAACCTCTGGCTCCTAGGCCTGCTATAACGCAAGGGAAGCCAGGTCACAAGGACAATGAATACTGCGCATTTCATCAGCACACATGCCATCTAACAGACAAGTGTAAGGCGCTGAGACACTCTATTCAAGATCTGATTGATGACAAGCAGATTTTCAACCCGGAGAAGAGGGAAGACAAGAAGAAGCCTGGTTACAATGCCGTACCGCCACCAGTTTTTATGATCGGATCCAGCTTGCCAGAGCGGTACGTGCTGCAGGACTTATATGGGAGCAGGGGTATTGCTGTTGTTTATTCTGAGGACAAAGAAGGAAAAGCAGTTTTAGCGACCATTGATTATTGGTCGAGCAGTGAGAACGGTGAAGAGGCCAAAGAGGAAGGAGAGGCGAATTCTGATTTGTGGAGATCTGATGAGGATGAAGAAGAGGTAAGGGCTGTGACAAGAAGTGGGAGAGTGGTCTCTGAGATCACAAGGGTACCGGAACCAGTGCAGACATCGACAGAAAAGGAGCCAGAGGATAACCAGATTGTTAAGCAGTTGAAGAAGACCGTAGCTCAGATATCCATCTGGGATCTCTTAAGACAGTCCCCTTCTCACAGGCAGAAAGTGGTAGAGGCCTTGACTGAGTCCACCGTTGCCACCACAATTTTCCCATCAGAACTTTTGGGTCTAGTTAAAGGAGGATTGGGGGAGAGATTGGTTTTTTTCGATGCCGACCTGCCAGTCGAAGGCCGCGATCATAACCGACCTCTGTACATCAAAGCACAGATTAATGACAAGTACACCGCTTGCGTTATGGTAGATGATGGATCTTCTATCAATGTTTGCCCTCTGATAGCCCTTCAGGCTTTTGGATTGAGTGAGGATATGCTCAGAGAATCAGATTTGACGATTACAGCCTATGATAATTCAAGAAGGCAAGCCTCGAGAACATTCAAGACCCTGGTCAAAATGGGACCCATTGAGGTAGAGGTAGAGTTTGTGGTTCTGCCCATTCCAGCTAATTTCTCAGCCCTGCTTGGGAGACCTTGGTTTCAAAGACTAGGAGGAGTACCCTCCACGCTGCATCAAATGATAAAGTTCCCACACGAAGGGGAGGTGGTGACTATTAAGGCAGCCAGGGAGAATCAGGTGTCAGCTCTTGAAATTGCTAATCAGCCTTTCAGTGGCTTCCACATGTCAATGATAGGAGAAGAGCACGGACCGGTGGATAACCCAGCAGTGGTTAACATGATGAAAAAGATGCACTATCTCCCTGGGGCAGGTTTGGGCAGAAACTCTCAGGGGCTACAGACTGCGATCACCACATGAGGTCAGAAGAACCGGAAGGGTCTGGGGTACAGAGGCGGTTTTGGCAAGAAGAAGACGGCAGTTAAGATACCTCACATCTCAGAGAGTTTTGTGCCCGCATCCTCAATATGCGCCTATACTGGTGAAGATGAGCCACAGTGGGTAAATGGGAGGATTGTCCCCGGATTTGAAATCTTCAACGATGTATTTGACTGGGATGTCAGGGTTATCAAAACCGTTGAGAACTTCTGGGATGAAGAGGTCGTGACTCAGTGTATGGCTTGGGACAGATGTGAGCCCAAAGAGGTTGTCACCGAGAAGATGTTGTTTGCCAGGTTGAAAGGGAAGGAAAAGATGACAGAAACAGAGCTGAAGTTTGGGGATTTAGAGATTTCCTCAGGCATACCTGAAGGGCCTCTGTTGAATCAAGAAGCCGATAAGCAAGCTGCGGCAGCATCAACCTCTAGAGAGGCAGAAGAAAACTCTAGCTTACATTGTCTTTTTATTCCAGAACTTTTTTATGATGTAAATGACAATTATAATATTATTAATAAGGCAAATGATTTCTCTTACTTGTGCGATGTTTCCAATGATTTCAACATGCTTGAACATGATCATATTCCATCAATTTTTGATATTGATTCCACTGATATAATGCCTTTTAATCTTGGAACCTCGGAAAATCTGAAGGAAATTCTAATAGCATCAAATATAACTCCTGATGAGAGAGAAAAATTTGAGAGAATAATAAGAAAATATGAAAAAGTCTTTGCCTTGACCTATGAAGACATGCCGAGGATCGACCGAGACGTAGCAGAACATGCTATCCCGACTTATCCAAATTATAAGCCCGTAAAACAGAAGTTGAGAAGGCTCAGGCCAGGATGGGCAGACAAGGTCAAGGAGGAGATTCGGCAGCAGATTGAGGACAAGTTCCTTGTTGAAGTGCAGTATCCTATATGGTTGGCAAACGTAGTCCCTGTAGCGAAGAAAAATGGGAAGGTCAAGGTATGTGTGGATTATCGAGATCTGAACAAGGCCTGCCCTAAAGATAATTTTCCACTACCCCACATTGATGTGTTGATAGACAGTGCCGCCAACTGCGCGATGTACAGCTTTGGGGATGGTTATGTGGGCTACAACCAGATCCTAAACAAGATAGCTGATCGGGTTAAGACCGCTTTCATCACAGAGTGGTGGACCTATGCCTACCGAGTTATGCCTTTTGGCCTGAAAAATGCTGGGGCCATATACCAGAGGATGGCGACCAAGATCCTAAGCGACCTGATCCATAAGGAGGTGGAGGTGTATGTCGATGACATGATGGTCAAATCAGCCACCAGAGAGGGCCATTTTGAAGCTCTAGAGAAGTTCTTCACCAGGATTGATAAGTACAGTCTGCAACTTAACCCCAAGAAGTGTATCTTCGGAGTAACTTCTGGGAAATTGTTGGGACATGTCGTCAGCCAGAGGGGAATAGAAATTGAGATAAGGTGAAGGCCATCAGGGAGATGCTCGTGCCGCAAAAGGAGAAGGATGTAAGAAGTTTCCTGGGCAAGCTGCAGTACGTCAGCCGATTCATTGCCAAGCTCACTTCGATATGCGAGCCCATTTTAAGCTGCTTAGAAAGAATCAGCCTGTGGTCTGGAACGAAGACTGCCAGAAAGCCTTTGACAGCATCAGGGAATATCTGTTGAATCCGCCAGTGTTGAGGCCACCGCAATGAGTCAAACCGCTTATCCTGTATCTGGCAGTGGAAGGCAGTTCTATGGGTGACATGATGGCTCAAGAGGATTAATTTGGAGTGGAATTCGCAATTTATTACCTCAGTAAGAAGTTCCTGTCTTATGAGATAAAATATGCTGAAGTAGAAAAGATCTGCCTCGCAGTGATTTGGGCATCAAAGAAGCTGAGGCATTATTTCCATTCATACAAAGTTCAGGCAGTGGACAAGCAGAATCCGTTGAGATATTTGCAAGAAGCGCCGTCTTTGCTTGGTAAGATGGGGAGGTGGTTGCTTCTATTGCAGGAGTTTGATGTTGAATACATCACTAGCAAAACTATTAAGGGGCGAGCCGTAGCCGAATTTCTTGCTGAGCATCCCATTCAAGGGGACACCCCGAGCTCACCTTTCCCGATGAGAGCATAGTCGTGATTTCTGTCCAGGGATGGCAGTTACACTTTGACGGGGCAGTGAATAATAAGGGGGCCGGAGTTGGAATTATTCTAACAACCCCAGATAACGAGAAACTCCCTCTAGCCAAGAAGCTGAGGTACAAAGCAACCAACAATGAAGCCGAATATGAAGCTTGCACTTTCGGGTTAGAAGCTTTGGCTGCTTTGGGGGCCAAGAATGTAGAAGTCTTTGGTGACTCATCCTTGGTGATTAACCAGATCCGAGGTGAGTGGGCTGTAAAAGAAGAGCGGGTGGTACCCTATGTTGAATATCTGAAGGAGATATGTGGACAGTTTGAAACCTGCACTTTCCACTTTGTGCCAAGAGATGAGAACCGTCTAGCTGATGCGTTGGCAACCCTAGTGTTGATGTGGGATAATCCTAAAGGGGTAGCTATGAAACCAGTGCTGATTTCAAGTTCTGAGAAGCCCAGCTTTGAGGTCAAGCCAGTAATGGAAGTAGAAGTGGCGGATGGGAAACCATGGTACTTTGACATTATGAATTATTTGGAAAATGCTAGGTTTGCAGAGGAAGCTACCGAGAAAGACCAGAGAATGATACGAAAGCTATCTACTCAGTTCGTATCCTTGGAAAGAGTGTTGTACAAAAGACAGGCAGACGGGATTCAGTTCAGGTGCCTAAATGAAAAAGAAGCCCACAAGGTAATGGAGGAGACCCATGCAGGCATCTGTGGTGCTCACATGAACGGTTTAACCTTGGCAAAGAAGATCATGAGGCAAGGCTTCTATTGGCTTACGATGGACAATGACTGCTCAAAATATGTTAAGCAATGCCAGTTATGCCAACAGTACGCAGATTTGAGACACCTACCAGTATCAGAGCTACACAACCTGACATCGCCTTGGCCTTTCGCTACTTGGGGGATAGATATCATTGGGGAGATTCGGCATACGGCATCTAACGGGCACAGATACATCATAGTCGCAATTGACTATTTTACCAAATGGGTAGAAGTAGAATCCTTCAAAAAGATTGACGCAAGGGATATGGCCAAGTTCATAGAGAGAAATCTGATCTGCAGATACGGCCTCCCTCACCACATAGTGTCTGACAATGGGGTACAGTTCATGGGGGAAACCAGGAAGCTCCTTGAGAAATATGGTATCAAGCACCATAGATCCTCTCCCTACCGGCCACAAGCTAACGAGGCAGTAGAGGCCACTAATAAGAATGTGAAGAGGGTCCTATCCAAGATGGTTCAAACTTACAAAGACTGGGCAGAGAAGCTACCTTTCGTACTGTGGGGATACAGGACAACGGTGAGGACATCTATGGGCGCTACGCCATATTCTCTGGTATACGGGATGGAGGCAGTATTGCCAGTTGAGATAGAGCTCCGATCATTGAGGGTGATTATGGAAGCCCAAATTTCGGAGGCTGAATGGGCACGATAGAGGCTATAGCACTTAAACTTACTGGATGAGAGTAGGCTGAAGGCTTATTATCACAATCAGATCTACCAGAAGAGGTTGGCCAGAACATTCGGGAAGAAGGTGAGGAAGCATCCGCTGAAGGAAGGGTTCTTAGTGTTCAAGCAGATGAGACCAGGTATACCGGATATCAGAGGAAAATTCAAACCAACCTGGGAGGGGCCGTATATCCTTAAGAAGCTATTGTCCAAAGGAGCTGCAATCTTGTCGGATAGAGATGGAAATGAATTCAAAGAACCGATCAATGTCGATAGACTCAAAAGGTTCCATGGCTAAAGACCGAAATAAAAAGAAGAGAATAAAATGCCCTGCAGGTTGAAAACCGAAAAAAGGCGGCCGTGCTAAAATTGGGCGCCTCGACAGGGTGAAAACCAAAAAAAGGCATCCTGTGCAAAAATAAGAGGCACGAGAGAAAATGTCCAATCGTGAAAACCCGAGAGGGCCGATTGGTAACAGGAGTTGATGCTGTTAAAATTTGGTTTCATGCATTAATAGGGCATACACGGTCAAGTCAATGTCAAAACTGATCATGTATGCTGAAATTACATGGAAATGTTCACAATTTCGTGAAATAAAGCAAATATTATCCTTTTCATTTTCGTCATTTTCTAGTTCTGCATTAAAAAGAAATGTAACACCAAAAGAAATACATATGTAAGCTAAGCTAAGTCCTGCCACTGCTCTCGCCAACCAGATGCTTGAGCCCTCGTGTCCTATTGTCAGATGCTGGACTAAAGATCCACTTCTTGTACTCACTGGTTGAGACCGCAGATTGATTGCTGAACCTCGGAATAACAGTCTTCACTGGCAATTTGCTCCACAGCTCATGATAGCTTGAGGCGAAGGCAACCGAAAGAGCTCCTCCCCGAAAAGATAAGGGAACCCTCACCACATCCTGGGTCATCCCGAGTTGATGCGCACATCGAGAAGTGATGCAGAAAGTGGCTTGACGAAGCCCACAGAGGGGGATACACCCCGATGGCCCATCAATGACCACGTGAGATAGTGGGAGCCAGGCAGACGTGAAACTGATATCGTCATCTGACAGTTCATCAAATCTAGTAATGCCTTCACCCGCGGTGGCACACTCATACAGCCGTCGATGCGGAAAGAAATGGCTCAGTGAGTACTGTAGAATGACCCGAGGAGGTGGCTCAGATAGCATCCTCAGTTTCTCTTACAGCCAGATCTAAAAAAAAAAGCCGCTGGAGTAAGTAGGGTTTACTTCAGGCAAAAGTAAGGCAAAGGGTTGTGTGAAAATCCGAAAGGACGCACCTCCCGCTAAGAAAAGCTAGTGTGAAAATCCATAAGGGACGCACTACCTTTAAAACAATGACTTACCTGGAGCAATAAGGGGCTACCGGTGAAAGTACTGGTGGATCCAGAGCTCACAGAGTCCAAGCCCAGGATGGTTTCAGCTAAAATGAGTGGGAAGGGTGATGATCCCCGATGAAAGTCGCTCAGAATCCCGAACAGGCAAGGATCGCCTGTCAGATCCCATGGAACAACAGTGAGAAAGTTCGTCATGCAAAACAAAAATATGATGCTTACCCGGTATGTAGGGACACCAGTGAACCGATCTAGAGCATCAATCAGAGGCTCCAAAGTAAAGGAAGAGCCCAGAGAAACCAGCCGAGCGGCCTCAGAAGGGGGTATGCCAAGAGCCATAGCTATATCCCGAGTCTGGAGTAGACCGCAGTGGGGGATGCAAGGTAGAATGTTAGGGGGGTACCAGGGTCCAAGAATGGCAGCTACTTCCTTAGGCAGGGGGCAGAACTCCTGGTAAGTGAACCGGAAGACGTGAAATCGGGGGTTCCAGAAGTGAGTCGCCGCCAGAAGAAGGTTCTGATCAATTTTGACCCGACGCAGATATTGTAGCCCAGACAGGGAAGACAGGGCGCCTTTTTTCCCAAGTGTGCATGTCATCTAGGATGCAGTGCATTCTTTGGAGAAGAGGGGAAGACATTTTGAGAAGAATGAGGGTCTCAAGATGTTGGGAAAATGAAAAGACACAGAAAAGCAAATTTTTGGAGGAATTTATAGAGAAGCGCCACCGACGGCCTACCGTCTCTGACAAGAGACGGCCTGCCCGTTAGTAAGAATCCACCTGGCAGATGCATACGTCAGCATAGCATTAATCACGAGCATTAAATGCGCATTAATTGGGGAATGGGGAACGACAGATGGGCAGACCGTCGGTCGCTCCTAGCGACGCCCAGCCCGTCGGTCATGAAATTCTATATAAGGCCGAGTGACAGACGGACCAGGGGATGTTGTCCCTTTCACTTTCCCTCTCAAAACGGTTTTTTTTGCCTTTTTTTCTGCATTTTCAAGCATTTCTTCTCCTTTTTCTTGCATTTTCTTTATCTTTTCGCGTTCTTCACTCACCGGATGCTCGGACGCTCATTTTTCTTCAGTTTTTCTACACTTTTCGCGACTACAAGTAAGTAAAATAACTGCTTTACTTTTTAATTTAATTTATTTATTTTTTTCTTCTTCTTTTAGCCTTAAAAATGGCTAGGATACTTTAGATGCCTTAAATATTTAGGGAGAATGCTGTCCGTTTCTTTAATAATTTTTTGGTGCAATTAATCTAAGCCTTTGCATGATCGCATAGAAATAAGACTTTTCTATATCTTTGTCGCCTTAGAAACAAACTTTCTAGCGCATATATTGTGTTGTTGGGGGCACACCCTTGCCGGGGTGCGTCCCATTTTTTTATGTATATTGTTGTTGAGGCCTGAGGCCTGTTTTGATGCCTTTTTTATGCAGGAGGTTGGGCACACCCTTGCCGGGGTGCTGCCCAAATTTTCATTTTTTATTCTTATTTTTATGTATAATGCATGTCTTGGGGCCTAAAAAGCCCACTTTCATTCGCTTTCAAAATATCTTTTTCTACGCCAAAGTGGTGTAAATATCTTTTTCTATGCCAAAGTGGGGCACACCCTTGTCGGGGTGCTGCCCATTGTTACTCAAATCTTTAACTCTTTCTATGCCAATTGCATGTTTTTTTTGCTTTTGATATGTGCAAAGCATGCCGGGCAGCATCCCGTCAAAGCATGCTGGGTAACATCCCTTGACGGGATGCTGCCCATTTCCTTTTTTTTACCTATTTTTGCTCTACCTCGAAAACGAGCCTAATAACGCCTGTTTCGTCAAATTTTCGTTATCTAACATTTCTTTTGCAGGATGCCTCCTAGGCGCAGAGCACCACAGGCCCAGCCCGAGGTCAAGGTTCCAGGTTGGATGGACGGCGAGTCAGCCCAGAGATACAGAGCGCTAGCTCAGGTGGAGATCCGGGCTAGTCGCTTTGTGTCTCGACCGTTTCTAGAGGCCCTAGGGATGTCCCCAGAGGTCAACATACTTATTGAGGGTACTGGATGGACCGAGTTCCTTGATCCTGCTTTCCAGACCTTCCCTGAGCCCACCCGACAGGTGCTAGCCACCCTGCGATACGGCGGTTTTCAGAGATCAGATACAGAGCCGGGGGTGGTACAGTTCTGGTTCGATGGCCAGCATTTCAGCATCACAGGCAGAGGTTTGCGCAGGCCATGGGGCTTCCCAGAGAGGAGGGGATTGAGATCCCACGGCGAGCGGTGAGATGCGCCCACTGGGCGGCCATTGCCTTACCAAGAGTGCTGTATGACCACGATACAGCGAACTGTACTGGTGTCTCAGGCATTCCGATACCTGCACAGAGTGCTATCCAATTCGTACCTTGGTCGAGCTGGTAATCCAGGGTAGCTTAACGCGGCCGAGATCTGGAGCCTCTGGGCTATGGTGGCAAGTCAGCGCCTCAACGTTAGCCATGAGATCTTGGCTAACCTGGTCAGAGTTGGCAGAGGACTGACACCCGTGGTGATAGTAGGGGGAGTCATCACTCGTTTGCTTTTGGGGTTAGGAGTTGCCTCGGATAGGCTGAGAGGACGTCTGGATGAGGGGATACATGTGAATGCCTCTACAGCAGTTCAGATGGGGATGATTTCGCAGCTGTCAGGGCAGGCAGAGGCCTTCAGGTTGCTATCTATCCAGGAGACCAGGCGGATCTTCTCCCTTCCACCCTTGGGTCCAAACCCAGAGCAGCCAGAGCAGCAGCCTCTTCAGCCTCCTCAGCCAGAGCCAGAGCAGCACCCTCCTCAACCTCCTAAGCCTACTCAGCCGCAGTCGCAGCCCAAGCAGGAGCCACCCCGGACTCCATTGGATTTCGACGTGGAGTTCACCATGGACGAGCTGTTCGATTCTTCACTGGCATCCAGCGTGCCGACTCCTGCTCCATCACCGAGCACCAGGGTGTAGAGGTCTACTTTCAGGCCCCCCGAGAGATATCACCCATACTTTCGGGGCGACCCAGGGGCATCTTCCTCTACAGCCCCACCGCCAGAGCCAGCACAGCAGCAGCCAGCACAGCCTGATTTTTCCCAGCTCCTCACTACTATGTTCGCAGCCTTCGAGTGACGACAGGATGAGAGAGACAGAGCTTTACAGGAGAGGTTAAACCGTCAGCAGGCTGCTATTCAGGAGCAGTCCCGGATGATTGAGCAGTTGGCCCTGGAGCAGGCCGGCTTTATTGAGCACACGGCGTGAGAGCAGGCTCAGGTCATGGAGACCTTTAGGGACGAGCAGGCAAGGCTGGTAGAGCAGATTGCCTAGGGCCAGAGGGAGCTTAGATAGCAGCTCGCTCATGATCTGAGGACGGCCCAGGACCAGGCGTCTCAGAGAGTCGATTTAACCTTACAGATGATCGATGAGTCACTCGACTCCCTGAGATCCCGGGTCCAGGCGATAGAGGGGATCCTTCCTCCCTTGTCCCAGACCATGAGGGAGTTTAGGGAGCAGACAGAGCTGCGCCTAGATCAGATGAGGAGGGCCGCCAGCGAGCAGACTACTCAGATGAGCCAGCATTCAAGAAGTTAGGAGGCACAGTCTCAGAGACTTTGGAGTTCATGAGGACTTGCACCCAGCCCTTCTTGGATGGCTATGCTCAGATCAGGTTTAGACAGACCCATGATGCTGGGGCAGGACCCTCCACGGCTCAGCCTCCACCTCCGACACAGCCAGCTCCACCCCCACCTCAGCCAGGGACAGTGCACATATCAGACGATGAGGATCCCGATGAGGAGCCCTCCAACTACACGCCCCTCTGAAGTTCAGGGAGTCATTTTTGTATTTTTGTACATTTTCGCTTTGTATATACATTGTACAAAAGTGGATATTTCTAGTGAAAAACTTTTGTTTTCGGTTTTATACATTTATTCAGTTATTTATGATTCATTCATATTACAGATATATATATGTTTTCACATTTACTCATATTCCAAAATGATGACAACATAATAAACAAACAAAAAAAAAAACAAAACAAAAAAATGACAACTCAATAAAAAGAATATAAATGAAACATGACATGGTAAATAAAGTAAAACCACATCATTCATGGACATGTTAAAAAGATAATAATCCAAACATGAATTAACAAAACCTTTTATCACACAGGTACGGGGAAACCTTGATCCGGACACAAGCGTCGGTCAAAAGTTCGAACATGAGCACCTAAGATTCGTGTCTTCTCGAAAAAGGAACCCAACGAGGTCTCCTCCTCCACAAAATCAAGATTATGGTCAGAGAGTACCGTTTCTCAACAATCGAAGTTGTAGTTAGAGAATACTACTCTTCACCTCGAGATTATGGTTAGAGAGTACCGCTTCTCAACAATCAAAGTTGTAGTTAGAGAATACTACTCTTCACCTTGAGACTGTAGTCAGAGAGTACTGGATCTCACAGTTCATGTTGTAGTCAGAGAGTACTACACACCTTGCAGATCGGATGGGGGTTAGCAGGGGAACTTCACAATCGGAGTTGCAGTTAGAGAACACTGCTCTTCACATCGAGGTGGTAGTCAGAGAGCACTACACCTCACACCGAGCAGGTTGAGATGAGGCTAGCGGGACAGACCAGCCACCGTGCAGACCGAGACGAGGTTAGCGGGGCGCTAGCGATAGAACAGATCACAAATAGAGGTTGGAGTTAGAGAAACTACACCTCACGCTGTGCGAGCCGAGATGAGGCCAGCAGAAGAAGAAGCTGAGGTTAGAAAAACATTGCTCTTCACATCGAGTTTGTAGTCAGAGAGTGCTATATCTCCTCAACACTGTGCGAGCCGAGATGAGGCCAGCAGAAGCAGAAGCTGCGGTAAGAAAAACACTGCTCTTCACATCAAGTTTGTAGTCAGAGAGTGCTACATCTCCTCAACACTGTACGAGCCAAGATGAGGCCAGCAGAAGCAGAAGCTGCGGTTAGAAAAACACTACTCTTCACACCGGGTTTGTAGTCAGAGAGTGCTACATCTCCTCAGCATTGCGCAAGTCGAGACGAGGCCAACAGAAGCAGAAGCTGCGGTTAGAGAAACACTGCTCTTCATATCGAGGTCGTGGCTAGAAAATGCTGCATCTCACCAACACCTACAGGTCAAGATGAGACCGATAGGGATATCTTCACCCACCGAATAGACTGTGATGAGGTCTACTCGATAGAGGGCACGGAAGGTAAGAACCGCCACAGGTACGCTTTCTTCCTTTCTGTCCTTTTTCTGAGTTTTGCCTCGTCTAGGTGCTTGTGCACTAGTTTCCCCAAAACTGGGGGCAACTGTAAGCATCGTGTCCTGGGGCGGTCCAAATCAGAGGTTACCCTGTGATGAAATTGGCATTTGAGCCTGTACAACGGTTTAGATTCGGAGGCTTTAGTCCCATGCTCCACGAGAAACGAGTCCTTTTACCTCTCGTAGGCAGAAGGGGAGAAAATCGGGGAGTTTTTAAAGTCCAAAAAGCATGTTTTTCTCAAGAGACGGCCAGCCCGTCGGTAAGCGACAAGCCCGTCGGTCGGAGGTCGGCCCGTCGGTCGGAGGTCGGCCCGTCGGATGAATCCTTGTGTCAAAAGGATTCTTCCGACGCCCGTCGGCCAAATTGGCAGGGCCGTCGAATGCATCCTTGTGTCAGAAGGATCCTTCCGATGCCTGTCGGTCAAAGTGGCAGGGCCGTCCGATGAATCCTTGTGTCAGTAGGATTCTTCTGACGCCCATCGCCACCACAGACGCCCATCGGTCGTGCCTAGCTTATAAAAGCTTTGAATTTTCTCATAAAAAGGGTTGGAAAAATTTCTAAAAGGGGGAAACTCTACCAAAATTTACGCTTGTTTTTCTCTCTCTTCCGACATACACATTTCCAAAAAGATTTAATCAATTCAAGAATCAAACCATTAAAAGGAGCTAAATTTAATTGGTTTTTCCTAAGGTTTTGATTCCAAAAATCCAGTTTTTCAAGAAAAAACCAAGAAGGAAATAGCCTATTTTCCTCATTCTTGATTTTTTTATCTTGTTCTCTCGTGGAGCGTGCGGAGAGCCATACAACAACAAGGAATCCAACCAAAAAGGTTATTCTGAGGGTAAATATTCTGGACCCTTTTCTATCCTTGTTTTAGCTTCATTTTCAATATTATATTTGCTTTTGCCCTTATTTTCATTTCTTGCTATTATTCTTCTTGAGTTTTGTGTAAAACTTGCTTTTTTGATTTTTGTAAAGCCTCTATTTTCTAGGATAGAGGTGACCGACGGGTCATCCGTTGTGACCGACGCCCGTCGGTCCCCTTTTAGAATAACCCGTCGGTCACCCCCACAGACGGCTTCCTTCGAGTGAGCGACGGGCCGTATTGGTCACCTTAACCGACGCCCGTCGGTCATCCAGCATAGCCCGTTAGTGGGTTCTGCCCCACATTTTCAAATCTTTTCCTTTCCCCTTTTTTGTTCATTCAAATTTTTATGTTTATTTATAACTTTTCTTCAATATTTTAACATCCCTTTGGCTTATTTTGTGAGAATATGTTTTTGCTTCTTGGATTGGTTGGAGCCCGAGGAAGTTCTCACACATTCGGAAAGTTCGCCTGGTTTAGTTCCCTATCTTCCTATTTTCTATATTTCATGTGTTTATTTATCGTTCCTCCTGTATATGACAAAATTGTTGTATTTCTCGCTAATGTAAAATCGGCCAAACGTTTTATATTTAATAAATTGAATTCTTCATAAAATCAAGGACCCAATGTCCTATTCTTTATCCAATAAAATCCTCATTATAAAAATAACCATTTTAATAATGATGCATGCGAGGACCGAAGTCCTCAAAGTAAACAATGCCCCGATTCGTGTATGTGTCGCACATTTATAAAAGGGAGTTGTATTCCACTCCCTGTGTTATTGTAATTTATCGCTTTCATTATTTACTTGTTCATTTACCGCTTTCCAAATGTGAATAAACGCACTTTTATTCAATTGCATCGTGTGGAGAGAGAGCGAATTAATGCAAATTAAAATTTGATCATAAAATAATCAAGGTAGAAATAGATGAGAAGTCCCGAACCCAGCTCTGGTCTTTGGGCTCAAAGAGGCGAGAGGTGTAACACCCCCATACCCCCGGTAAGGAATATCGGGGCGCTACGCGGACACTTACGTATACTTGTACATTCATTAGCGGAAGCGATAGCATAAACACATTTAAAAGTAATTAAATACTACACTAGGGCCCACTTGCATTTCATATTAACTACATATACATTTACATGTTCATATTACATCAGTTTCCATTTAGCTTTACATATACATTTACATGTAACCACTACACTCTTTTATTACATAATGATGTTACTCAAAATGTAAAACTCTATCTCTAACTTATAAAAAGTTGTAACAAAACTCCTAGTGGCCTTGACCCGCAGATGTCCGCTCACTGATCCGAACCTGTAACCTACACGGAAATAAACATCCGTGCTAAGCGATAACGCTTAGTGGGGATAAAATAATGCAAAGGACTTCTTTACGAAGTCACATATAAATCACACAATCATACATCTCATGCATATAACTCTTATACATATATATAATATCTGCTCTTTTACTTGTTCATGCACACTACAACTTGTACATATCATTTATTTAAATATACACTATCATGTGTCGATATTCATGTAAACACACTCATATAATCATGTACTTGTATACAGAACTGTAATGTACTTAAACATTACTCTCATGTACTATAGCTTTATTCAAAGCAACACTTTAATCATCTCAAGTTCACTACACAACATTAACAAGACAAGCCTGAATTCCTTTCATGGTGGATACGGGTAACTCTGGATACTGTTTACAGTATCTTACATGTGGAGAATTAACTCAAACTCTATGGAATACACGAGGTATTCCGAACTCTGGGCACAATTAAGGCCAACTCTAGCAGCTGCACTCTAGCCCTTTATAAGCATGCTTATCTATCCACTATAACGGTAATCAGGCTCAATATCCACCCACACACTATACACAGATATCAACTCATCAACTAAAATCAAATGCATTTATCAAATTCAGAGACATATAATTCATATGCAATCTTTATTAAACTTATTCAACAACTAAAAACATGTAACATTTAAATTCCATGCATGCACTCTTATATAACATCATCATATACATGTATTCAACTCATTGCATAAACATATAAATCATGCAAAGCAAGACAGAAGAAAACACTCTCTTCAAAACAAACAAAACAGAATGCGAAAAGGTTCACTGTCGCGATCGCGGCAAGAAGTCGCACTCGCGACAGAAGCCAAGTTCATTGTCACTATCGCGACAAGAGGTCGCGCTCGCGACGGAAGGCAAGTCCACTGTCGCGATCGCGACAAGAGGTCGCGCTCGCGATAGAAGCTAGATTGTTTAAAAGCTCTCTATACTCTAATGCATTATATAACAATTCCTAAGTTCATACCTATTTACCATGTCATTTACTATACTTCCTACAACTATACATTGTTACTATATTAGTTCAATTACCATTTTTAATCACACTCATATGTATTTTTCCGTTAACAACTAGTTTGTAATCATTTAGGAGCCCGAATCATGTATAAAACGTTAAGGGGAAAGACAAGGGGTTGACCCATGCCAACCATAGGCTCAAAATGAAGAAAAAAGTGCCTAATTTGTGATGTTCTGTCGCGAGGTCGCGACCACTGTCGCGCTCGCGACAGAGGCTCGCCTCAGGAGCCTCATGAGACTGCTTTTTACCCTGATCTTGTATCGTCTAAACCGACCTCTAAAAGTCATTTTTAGGCAAAGTGTTCTTCTTAACAATTGTTCTCTAGGATGTTATCTTTCAAATGGGACAATTTTCAGGTCATTTCGACATCTATAACTCTAAATATGATTCAAACAATCTATGCTATTCCAGTGAACCCGCCAGAACAGGGTCACCTACGTTCTAATTACTTTTCAGGATACCTAGAGCCAGAATTAGATCCAGCACTCTCTTAGACATTTTTAGATAAAACTATTATCTTTCAGATGCAATTAGAATCAACGCAATTGGAGTTCTATAACTCTACGTATGACAAATACAATACACAGGGGTCCGATGACAAATAAGCAGAATTTCGCAACATCAAACTCTATTATCAACACAAACACTCAAATGATCAAGTTACATGCTTATAAACATATATACACATGTCATAAGCACTGCAAGCAATCAAAATGAACAATAAACCAATATACACTAAAAGAACGATGGAGCTAATTAAAGCTCACCATATACATTTACATCATATCATAGTAACACATATCATTCAATCACATGCCAGGAAAATAAAATCGCACTCGATCCCTACCTCTGAATAGCTTAATCTTGTGCTCTCTACTCAGCTCCAACCCCTTTCCTTTACTTAATCCCATATCTTGTTCATAGCTTCCACAAATCACATAGAAAACAATTTGAGTTAGACCTTTTTCTCACTTTAAATTAAAAACAGAAAGAAAAAGGAAGTCAGATCGGAAACTAACTAAACTTACCCTTTTCAATGATCAACTCTAACTTTCTCAACTTTCTCTTTAGGAGCAAATGAAAAAGTGAAGAAAAGAGAGGACGATGGAGCACGGCAAAACCAAGGAAAAGGAAACAAAGAGGAAAGCCAAAAGAAAAAGGGCCAAAAGCTAAGAAATGCCAAATGTTGGCCGGTCAAACCCAAAGAAATTACCAAATTAATTGCCCACTAACCACATTAAAAGCCAACCTCTCTCATTAATACATCTCCATCAAAATATCCCATGCCACATGTCACTCTCTCTTGTAGCCATGTGTCACTTCCCTACAATGACACTTGGCACACTCCTACAATGCCACTTGTCACTCTCATATGCCGCCACTTGTCACTCTTCTATGATGACACTTGTCATGCTCCTACGCCGCCACGTGTCACTCTCTTACGATGCCATGTGTCCAAGACACATCTCACGGTCTCTTAAATCCCACTTGTGCAACCATCTCGCGAGAGGGTTCTGTCGCGCTCGCGACACTTGTCGCGGTCGCGACAGAACTCTCGCACACAACACTTACTTTTTCCGAATAAAACTCCGTAATTCTTCTAGGGCCACTTTGGGGTGTGACAAGAGGTCTCTCCGATCACTCATTAGAACTATGACCTCCAAGACACCTCTTGCGTCACGAGACTTCGACGTTAATCCTAGGCTTCTTAGGGTGAGAGGTTTACCCTCCAAGACCCCTTTGGTTGGCCCAAAATAGATACTAAGCGCAGTCTTAGGCTCTCCGAGGCGAGAGAAACTTTCCCAATGTTCCATTGGGTGGCGACTCCATGAAACCTCCTTATTGCCCAAAATAGACGCACTTGTAAATGTCTTTACAAGTTGCCAACGGATCCTCAATTGCCCGATCGCCCTCAAGCGGGCGGTCAAAGGGCCGGCCGCGGGGTCCGGCGCGCGTCACAAAGTGCCATGGCATCCATCCTTTCTTTGACCATGGCCAACATCTTTGTTTCAAGCTCCTCGAACCTTCTATCCAACTCCTGGGCAATTAGGGCATGAGTCTCTTCATTCTGTGGTGAAGGGCCAGCCATTTCTAATGCCTTTAGATGCTTTGGTAAGAATGCTAAAACTTTGTCAGCCCACGTGAACTCTGATCGCTCCTTAGACAACTATCGGGATCCCCTAACTACCCAAGCAAATGGTCTATAATGGCTGAAAATCAAGGAGTTAGAATGATGTATCAATAATATGTAATGCATGATCGTGCTGTGCAACAAATGGTATACAGTGACAAAAAGAGATTACAATAATACATGTGAAACATTTAAAAAACTATACACAGGATAATATGTACATGTAGTAATTATACACAAAGAATAAGATGTATACGTAGGAAAAAAAAAGAAAAAAAATAAAAATTTTATTTGTGCATGAATAACACGAACATGCCATGCATCATCCATAACCACATGCAAGCAGATAGATCCTTCCAACCTTATTGCCCCCACACACGAGGTCGTGCGGTCTCTGTCCTAGGTGGGCTTAATCCATGGATTAACAGGGAACCCGATGGATGTGCATGGTGCTCAGTGGAAAACCGGCAGCATAACCTCTCCTAGCTAATGTGCATACGTATGGGTTTTGACCATCATGTATTTAGGCTGTCCGAATAAGTTGACATGGGCCTATCGGGGCATGAAAGCCTTTGATTAGGTGACCAAATTAAATTATCTGGGTTTGTCCAATACATAATGATCCACATAGCAAGCATAGTATTAAGGTTCATACCACTTAGGGGGAGTAACTATTTTCATTACATAAGCTTTGGTCAAAGTGATGTTACTTTAGGGCTACCGAAGCATGGTCCCTGCCAACGGGTCTAGGTCATCATGAGCGTAACGAGAGATTGGGTCTCCATTTAATATACCATGATGGTACGAGACTTGGGCTGGTGATTATCCTTAACACTTCCTTACATTGAGTGAACGTAGAGCCGTGCTTCGGGAACGCACCGGGGCTAAAAGAGGGACCAAACTAGCATATATCTAAGGCTCTAATGCGATGCAATGCAATTTCGAAAAAGGATGAAATTTTTAAATTAAAACTCAAATATAAATTTTAACCAAGGTACTTTTAAAGTGAAGTCTCGAGTATGTCCCCAATGGAGTCGCTACTGTGACGCGCGCTGAACCCCAGGGCGCCCCGAAGGCCCCGCTTTTAGGGCGATCGGGTGGAGGTTCATTAAAAACTTGTAAGGTATTTACAAGTGCGTCTATATTAGGCAACAAGGAGGTGTCTTGGAGTCGCCACCCAATAGAACATTGGGAAGGGTCGTCTAGCCTCAACGAGCCTAAGACGGCGCGTACATATCCATTTTGGGTAAACCAGAGGAATCTTTGAGTCACCACCTAATAGAACAATGGGAAGGGTCGTCTAACCTCGTGGAACCTAGGATTACACAGCGCGTAAGTATCCATTTTGGGCAAACCAGAGGAATCTTGGATTCACCACCCAATAGAACATTGGGGAGGGCCATCTAACCTCATGGAGCCTAGGATTATATTGATTAGGCCCTTTGGTGGGAAACAAGAGATATTTTGGAGATTCCACCCCAATGGAACACTGAGATGGACCTCTAACCTCATTGAGCCCAAGACCAGAGTGGGTTCGGGACTTCTCATATATTCGTACCTTGATTAATATTATAATTAAGTTTTAATTTCATTGTTTCATCAAATTTCCATACGATGCAATTAATTAAAATGCAATCCATTCACATAGATGAGGCGGTAAATTGACATAAAGTAAAATACGCAAAAATAAATTACAATAAAACTAGGGGCGGAATACAACCCCCATTATAAAACAATATGTAAATCATACAAAAATCAGGATATTTATTGAAATGAGGACATTGGTCCTGCCATGCACATTTATCACAAATCGATTTCTGAGAAGTGTCGATTTTATTGGCTAAAAAAAAGACTTTGGTCCCTTGACTTTCGAAAAATCCCAAATTAATTACTATAAAACATTTAGCCATTTTACTTTAATGGGATTAAACAATTTTTATGATAAAGTGAATAATAAAAAATAAAACAACAAAAATAAGGGTAAAGAAAGAACCCGGATGGAAATCCTCAGATCGGCGCAACCACCATCATTAACAACCCCAACTCATCCGAAATGGTCAGAAAAAAGCTCATAGAAATAAACATGTCAGCGTCAAAATCAAAATAAAATAAAATAAAGAAAAACAAACTCACAAGAGGTTTTAAAGAAAATGAGTTAAAAGATAAAAGAAATAAAAAGAGTAAAAGATATAAGTTAAAAATAGGAGAATTTGCCCAGTGTGACCGGCAGACGGAGTGGTGCACCATCTATGTCCCATCTCTCAAATTAGGGACGGGCGTAGGTGACCACTCTGACTATCGGTCACCCCCGATTTCAGAAAATAAAACTTTGAAATTTCACTTAAAATTCTTTATCAAATAAATAAAAAATCAAAGATCAAAAATCAAAACAATTAATATAAGTTAATTAAATTACACAAATATTAATCAAGAATGTTTACCCTCGGATTTTACCTTCTGGGTGGATATCAAATGACTTCGGTCCCGCACGCTTCACAAGGATCGAATGAAAATGAATCAATAAAATAAAATTTATGTTTCTCTTTCTTGAAAATTTAACAGCAATTCAAATATCGGAATTAGCCGAGTAGATGAAAACGAATGAATTTCGTTACCTCAAATTAGCTTAATTCACAAGTGAAAATTGAGAAAAGAATAGATAGGTTGAAAGAATTTTTCGTAGAAGAAAAATCAACTAAACAGATTCTTGAGAAACAAAACTATTAAATTTAGATTTTGGTAAACTACTTCATGAAAAGATTTTTTCTTTTCCAAATTTGCTCACCCCCGTCTCTTAAATTAGTCCACTATTTATAGAGTTTTTCAAGATAATTTGGGATGAACATCAATTTAAAGTTTGAATTTTGAAAAGGATTTTAAAATTCAATTTTAACTAAAAATCTCGCCAAATCTCATCCAAACTTGAAAGATATCAAGTTTATCGGATTAAATTTTATCAAATCTCGCGTTATCTGATCAGATGCACTATCGACGGCCGTCCCTATAACTACCGACGGGCATCAGTAGTAAGGGTATGCGTGGTAATTTGGACAAACAGACGTACACGGGCTCGAGGCTAGGGACGGCCGTCTCTATGCGGACACGTGTCTGTCTCTCATGCTACAGACGGCCGTCTCTACAATATAAGAGACGGCCCGTCTATACAAGCGATGGCCCGTCTCTCCATATTAGAGACGGGGAACACGAAATAGCGACGGGCATCCCGTCTGAGGAGCAAAATCTAACTTTTCAAGTTAAATTTCCCAAACTCTTTCAAAACCTCACGCTATAGAGAAAAAAACTTTAATCCTTGTGAAACCGAAAGAGGAAAACCTCTGAATTCCATCCATTTATCCGAAAACAGACATTTAATCTCTTCATCGGGTAACTCTGACCTGGACTGCCTCAAGACCCGATGTCTACAGCAGGCCCCCTTCTCTATCCTGCCAATACATTGGCCCTTAGGTCTACTGGTGGTGGGTGAACCTCTCCTTGTGGGTCTTCTCTAACTTCCTCTTGTTCATTTTGTCTCATAGGAGGAGGAACTGGGTCTGTGGTGCAGCGGGCTGGGCCATATTTGCCATCATGGCCAACATCCGATTTTTAAACTCTTCAAACCTTCTGCCTACTTCCTCTGCTATCGTGGCCCTAGTGGCATCTTCCTCTCTTAGTGAATTAGCCATCTCACTGTGTAGGGAGAACTGGGATGATGTAGCGTGACCGATTTCAAAAATTATGTATGAATACTCCACCCTTTCTAGCAGCTCGAAGAATGGATTTTTGTGTAATTGCCCCTAAGGACCTCTTGACCACCTGGGTAGATCTATGATGGCTGCAAAATTCATCAAGTCAAGATGATGCATGAATACCATAAGATGCATGATTGTGATGTGCAGCATCCACAAGTCACATGCAAGCACATAGGTCCTTCCAACCTTGTCACTCCCGTACACGAGGCCATGGTCTCTTTCCTAGGTGGGCTTGGCCCATGGGTTAACAGGGAACCCAATGGACACATATGATGCACGGTGAAAACCGGCAGCATAACCTCTTCTATCTAATGTACATACGCATGGGTTATGATCATTATGTATTTAGGCAGTCCGAATAGATTGACATGGGCCTATCAGGACGTGAAAGCCTTTAATTAGGTGACCAATCAAACTATCTACGTTTATCTAATACATAATGATCTATACAGCAAGCATAGTATTATGGTTTATACCACCTAGGGGAAGTATCTATTTCTATTACGTGAGCTTTGGCCAGGGTGATGGTACTTTAGGTCTACCATGCCAATGGGTCTAGCTCATCATGAGCATAATGACCGGTTGTGTATCCATTTAATATACCATGATGGTATGAGGCTTAGGCTAGTGATTATCCTTAACACTTCCCTACATTGAGTGAACATAAGGTTGTGCTTTGGGAACGCACCGGGGTTGAAAGAGGGACCAAACTAGCATAGATCTAAGGCTCTAATGAGATGCAATGCAAATTTTGAAAAAAAAGGATGAAATTTTTAAATTAAAACTCAATCATATACTTTAATCGAGGTACTTTCGAAGTGAAGTCTCTTATGTCCCCAGTGGAGTCGCCAATATGACGCGCGCCGAACCCTGTGAGGTCCCGAAAGCCCGCTTTTGGGGTGATCGTGAGAGGCTCATGAGAACTTGTAAGAAATTATAAGTGCGTCTATTTTGGGCAACAAGGAGGTTTCTTGGAGTTGCCACCCAATAGAACATTAGGAAAGGTCGTTTAGCCTCAATGAGCCTAAGACAACGCATATGCATCCATTTTGGGCAAGCCAGAGATATTTTGGTGGCCCTACCCCAATAGAACATTGGGATGGTGTGACACGCGCCGAACCCAGCAAGGGCCCTTGCTAAATCGGCCTTTAGGATTTGAGGGACTGGTTCGCATCTTTTTGATCATGGGCGCCATGAGACATTTTAGACGCTTCCTTCCCAATAGAACATTGGAAAGGAACATCTAGCCCCATGGCACCTTTGGGCACTTTTGAGGTATCATGGAGTCGCCACCCAATTCACAAGGAATTGGGAAAGGTCTCTAACCTCTTATTGGTCAAGACCAGAGATTGGTGTTCGGAACTCCCCTCTTATTCATGCTTTGGTTAATTATAAATGAGTTTTTAACTCCCTAAAATTCTACCTCTCATCTCATACGATTAATGCATTTAAATTAAAGGCGCATTAAAAGCACGTAAAGAAAATAAAGAAAAGCGATAAAGAAAGCAGTAAATGAAGTAATTAAGGAAAGAGATAAACACACAAGCACACAATTACATGAGAGATAGGGGCAGAATACAACCCCTAATGAAAGGAGGCTGAAGATATAGGTTAGGACGAAATACAATCCCAAAATTAAATGATATTGCCCCAAAATTATTTACAAGGGCCCAAAAGAAATGAATTTAAACCTTAAAATAGTCAAACAAAATCAAATACAAGGGAAACATACATAAATCGGGATATTCATTTTGGGTTGAAACATTGGTTCCTTCATATTTGTTTAAAGGTTTTGGAACATTGGTTCCTTCGCGTTTATTTAAAGAGGGTTCAAAGAGTCATTGATTGTTGAGTTGAAAAGCCGGGATGAATAATCCCATTTTTTTGAAAAAAATTAACTCTTCGTTTTATTGTGATATTTTTCATTGCTTGGCTAAGATGAGGGACATTGGTCCCAATTTTATTAGTAAAAATTCTGATTTAATTGTAAAAATATTTTTGTGATTTTTTATCTCACGTGTGCATAAATAAAATATTCATTTTATAAGTAAACACAACAAAAAGAGAAGGAATAGGAAAGGTCTCACCAGACGATGCGGTATCCTACGCGTGGTGACCCATTCGGGAGGTCACGGGAACACTCACATAATGCAAGTCACAATAAATTTCAGACAGAAAAATAATATTAAAATATTAGTAATAATCCTAAAAATTAATCAAATAAAGAACAAGATAATGATAACAATAAAGTTATAGTGATAATATCAATACATAATCATGGCATAATGGTGACAATCAAATAATAATAATAATAATAATAATAATAATAATAGTAACATGATAATAATAATGATAACATAATAATAATAACCATAACAATTAAAACAATAATAATAATAATAATAATAATAATAATAACACCCTAATACTACTAATAACAATAATAATAATAATAATAATAATAATAATAATAATAATAATAATAATAATAATAACACCCTAATACTACTAATAACAACAATAATAATAATAATAATAATAATAATAATAATAATAATAATAATAATATAAAACAAAAATAATACTAATGATACAATAAAGATACTAACAGTAATAGAACCATAAAATAATAATAATAATAATAATAATAACAACAACAACAAGAATAATGGAGGCGGACGACAACAATGACAAGTTAAAACAACAAGAAACCAAATGGAAACCACACAACATGTAACACCCCCTACCCATACCCGTATGAGTCGGGGTGTCACCAAGCAGATACTATACAAATAATATAATCATACATAAACATGTATACTGAATTACAGGATAATTAAAATTTTCATAATACATCGCATGTTATCAATCATCATATATGTAATAATATTACAGGCCCAAATACAAATACACCAGCGGAAGCTATTTTTCAAACCAATATCAAAAGTTCTTTACATAAAAGAATCAACCATAATAAAATAAACTCCAAACTCTAAACCTTGCTGTGTTGGCTGGACTGCAATGACTCTCTTAAACAAAGCTTCTTATTTACCTGCACGGGTAAACACACCGTGCTAAGCGATAAACGCTTAGTGGGGATACACACATATAATATGGATGGCCACTCACAATGGTCGTCAAAGTATAACACATTCATAATGGCATATGCAATAATCATAGCAGATAGATATACATGTTTGTATATAAAAGCCATGAATTCAAAAGCTCACATCTACATAAGTATATATATACATTACCTGATTGTTCATCTCAATGTCACATACATACGGTTACCACATTCTATAATCATATTAAGTAATTCAAAGCAGATCGAATATCATATAAGATACAGATATTATCATGCAGAAATACTTACAATCCCACGTGCATATACTTATCAAGGTATCAGATGTAAGAACTGTACCATGCATAAACACAAACTTTTAAACATGCAATTATCATACCAGAATATCTAGGCACTCAAAAAAAGCCAATTCACGTGAGTTGCATCACAATAATACATATAACAATTCACATATTTAATCATAGAATTCAATAATTCAAGCCAGAGTATTTATACATATTAATTCGCATGCTTATAAGCATAACTGATCGAAATCAAACACATTCACAAATACGGTATATACGGGTAATCGCATACAAAATACATGCTTGAGTCACATTCAGCCCATTCAGAGATTCATGATCACGTTCGGATAATTAACTGATTCACATAACTGAAGCTTTACACATTCGGATATCACATTCTTTTGTTCATATTAGGCAAAACAAACAGAATACATGCTGACTCAAAATAGTGGATAACGAGTAAATGCATGGCGGTACCTTACGGGTACGAATCGAACGCATGGCGGTACCTTACGGGTACGAATCGAAAACCATTTTTATTTTATATTTATAAAACCTTTATAGGGGCCCTTAAACAAGATTCATCATATTAATAAGAATCGCGAGGATTCAAACATATTTTCTTATAGGGTTCGCGAAGAACCAATCGGTGATCTGATCAGGATCCAAATCATCCATATAATTCATCCATATAGGCTGCAGCTAAAAGATTCTATTAGGCATGCCTAATTATCCACTGACTTGACTCTAGCAGGTCATGCATAACACAATTCACATTTGTTCCATATGAATATCTATTGAATTTAACATGCATAAATCAATTATATTTAAGCATGTCACATTTAGTTCATAGGTTAAGGCATAATATGGCATACAAACATTTAGCATAACAAAAATACAATTATAAAAATGTAAGGCATAATATTCAAATCACAAGTTCTTGCTTCCTAATTAAATTAGATTTAATCAAATAATATATTAGATTTAATGCCTTAATCATAAATTATACACATGTTATATAATTCTCGTCATGAGTATTTATTCATCTAGCAAATTATACTTATAGTTTAATTCATGGTTAATCATCATATTAATTAATTTTTCGTTATAAGAATTTATTCAATTCATAGGTAATTTAATTATATATCCTCATTACCTAATTATAAAATAAGTAACATTAAATTTTTCAGGCGTTTCTAGACACTTTGGGGCTAATTCGGAGGTGTAGGATCGATTTTAGGATGAATTGTTGAAGAGGGACAAATTTTACTAAAACACAGCTGTGCTCTGCTGTATATGGTCGATCTAAAAGCCAAAACACAGCTGTGTCCTACCCAAAAGCACAGCTATGCTTTCCAACCAGTCCCCAAATATTATCAGACACAGGGCAGAATTAATTTACTGAATCTATATGAATTTTTGAACTACTAAATGACATTTTTAGACAAACTGATCTTCATAAAAATTAATCATCAAGATGTTATCTTTCTAGTGTCAAAATTTCAGATCAATAGGAGCTGAAATCGTTGAGATATACTCAAATTTCTCTAACCTGCTCCACAGACACACCTGACAAATTTCGCTACAGTAATGGGCAATTTTAAAATAGTTAGAGTCCGAATTAAATTATGGTTACTTCTACAAAGTTTTAGATACGAATGTTATGGTTCTAACCCAACTGGAATCTTGTATTTTGGAGTTGTAAAAATAAACTTATACTAAAAATAATGACCAAAGGTCAATGTGACCCACCTAAGCAGAGAGGTCTCGATTTTTAGCATTTTTGAAGATACTAAGTCCAGAACTAGCTCCAGCACTCTCTTAGACAATTTTAGATACGGATCTTAGCTTTCAGATTCAATTTGAATCAACTCAATTGGAGCTCTATAACTCTACTTATGACAAAAACATCACACTGAGGTCAGATAAAACTTAATAAAATTCACAAACAAATCACAAATAATTTCCAAACAAAATCCCAAACAATTTCCAAACAAAATCCCAAACCTGAAATTTTTCACTTCAATTACTTAGATCCACAACTCCCAGCAATCTTCTTGCCCTTGAAATTTTGAGGAGATTTAACTAAACATAGATCCACCAAAAATACACAAAATAAATCCTAAATTAATACCCAATTAAAGAGTAAAAGAAATTGACAAATTAAGATGCAATTAAGTGTTAATCTTACCAAAATAATGCAAGATCAATTGATTTCTACCCACAATTACACAAATCTAATCTATGATTTTTAGATGAGAGGAATTGAAGGAATTAGGATGAAGAAGATGGTGAAGAAGAAGAGAATGAAGGGAAAGAAGTGATTTACGGGAAATGAAGAAATTCTCCATTTCATGTACATTTCATGTGCATTTTCTTTTACCTAACTTTTGCCACATGTCACTTCCTCATTAGTGCAAACCAATTACTCACACCCAACTCTCATACACTTACACACACTCAAAATATCTCCACTTAACACATCCTACTAGTGTGTGAGTAAAACACACAATAAAGCCCTCTAATAATGCACTCCACATAGGTATGAGCATCCACACACTATAAAATCCCATAAGATTCCTTCTACTATGCTACACTCTTCCACACCCAATCACTACTCCCTTACTCATATCCAACAATGGTATATGCATGCACACACAAATATTTCCCAACTAATTCACACCCTACTAACATATGTGCACCCACATATTAACATAACCTTTATAACATGCAATATACCCCAAAATACCCTTATCACATGCCAAAATACATACAAATGTACACATACACATGGCTCATACTACTAGGGGGCAAACGGGGTGTGACAACTCTCCCCTACTAATAAGAATTTCGTCCTCGAAATTCTCGCCTGAACTGAACAATTGCGGATACTGAGCTCTCATTGACTCCTCGGTTTCCCAAGTAGCTTCCTCGACTCCATGGTTATCCCATAACACTTTAACCAAAGGAATTTGTTTACTCCTTAACTGTCTCATCTCTCGGGCTAGAATAGCTTTTTGGTTCCTCATCATAAGAAAAATCAGGTTGCACTCGCACATCTTGAACCGACAAAACATGTGAAGGATCCGATCTATACCGACGAAGCATCAAAACATGGAACACATCATGCAACTTAGACAACTCCATCGGTAATGCCAATCTATAGGCTACCGGACCAACCTTAGATAAAATCTCATACGGTCCAATGTAGCGAGGACTAAGCTTACCTTTCTTTCCAAACCGAAGTATCTTCCTCCAAGGAGATACCTTGAGGAAAACTTTGTCTCAAACTTCAAACTGCACATCTTTCCTCTTCAAGTTTGCATATGACTTTTGTCGATCCTTAGCCGCTTTCAAATTCTGTTGCATAACTCTGATCTTTTCCTCTGTATCTCTAACCAAATCTGGTCCAATCACTAACCTCTCAGATAACTCGGTCCAATAAATCGGAGTTCTACACTGCCGACCATATAAAGCTTCATATGGTGACATACCGATACTTGACTGATAACTATTGTTGTAGGCAAACTCCATAAGCGTTACATATTTGTCCCAACTACCTGGAAAATCCAAGGTACAAGTTTGCAACATATCTTCCAAAATCTGTATAACCTGCTCGGACTGACCATCTGTCTGAGGATGAAATGCTGTACTGAAATTTAACTTTGTGCCCAAAGCTTCTTGTAACTCTTTCCAAAATTTAGAAGTAAACCTTGGGTCCTAATCTGAAACTATGGACAAAGGCACTCCATGCAACCGAACTATCTCATCCACATAGATACTGGCCAATCTATCCATCGGATAATCCATCCTAACTGGTAGAAAATGAGCTGACTTCATAAGTCGATCCACTATCACCCAAACTGAGTCCTGTTTCTTCTGAGTTAAAGGTAACCCGAAGACAAAATCTATTGTAATATCATCCCATTTCCACTCTGGGACGGATAAAGGCGTGAGCAATCCTGACGGAAATTGGTGCTCGGCCTTAACTTGTTGACATGTCAAACACTTAGATACAAAATCCACAATATCTTTCTTCATACCAGACCACCAAAAGAACTGCTTCATATCGCGGTACATCTTCTCACCACCAGGATGCATGGTGAAAACTGTACTATGTGCCTCACTCAAAAGTTGTTTTCTTAATTCTACATCTCTCTCCATACAGATAATGACGCCATATTTTCAAGGTAAAGATAATAGCAGCCAACTCTAAATCATGTGTCGGATAATTCTTCTCGTGTGGTTTCAACTGTCGAGAAGCATATGCCACAACCTTGCCTTCTTGCATCAAAACACAGCCTAAACCAACACCTGAAGCATCACTATAGATGACAAACTCTTTACCCGAGATGGGTTGAGTAAGTATAGGAGCTTCGACTAATAACTTCTTCAACTGCTCAAAACAAGCCTGACACTTATTTGACCACTCAAATCTAACACCTTTCCTTAACAATTTCGTCATTGGAGCGGCAATCACAGAAAAGTTCTTAACAAACCGACGGTAATAACCCGCTAAACCAAGGAAACTCCTCACTTCTTGAACATTCTTAGGCGCTTTCCAATCAACTATCGCCTCAATCTTAGTTGGATCCACTTGAATACCCTTAGCAGAAACTATATGACCCAAAAATGACACTTTCTGAAGCCAAAAATCACATTTGCTTAGCTTGGCAAACAACTGATGCTCTGTCAAAACTTGTAAAACTATCCGAAGATGCTCTTCATGTTCACGCTCATCCTTGGAATACACCAAGATATCATCTATAAATACCAAAACAAACTGGTCCAAATATGGCCTAAACACTCGGTTCATCAAATCCATAAAAGCTGTTGGAGCATTGGTCAAACCAAACGGCATAACCAGGAACTCATAATGGCCATACCGAGTCCGAAATGCAGTCTTGACCACATCTTTGTCCTTAACCCAAAGTTGATAATATCCTGACCGAAGATCTATCTTTGAGAAAACACCTGCGCCTCGAAGTTGATCAAACAAATCCTCAACTCTAGGCAACAGATACTTGTTCTTCACTGTGATTTTGTTAATCTGTCTGTAGTCGATACACATCCGCATAAGCCAACACAGTCCTAGACATAGACACATTTATGAACACCAATCACAACATCACCCAAAAAACGACTAAACCTAGGCTCTGATACCAAAACCTGTAACACCCCCTACCCATACCCGTATGAGTCGGGATGTCACCAAGCAGATACTATACAAATAGTATAATCATACATAAACATGTATACTGAATTACAGGATAATTAAAATTTTCATAATACATCGCATGTTATCACTCATCATATATGTAATAATATTATAGGCCCAAATACAAATACACCAGCGGAAGCTATTTTTCAAACCAATATCAAAAGTTCTTTACATAAAAGAATCAACCATAATAAAATAAACTCCAAACTCTAAACCTTGCTGTGTTGGCTGGACTGCAATGACTCTCTTAAACAAAGCTTCTTATTTACCTGCACGGGTAAACACACCGTGCTAAGCGATAAACGCTTAGTGGGGATACACACATATAATATGGATGGCCACACACAATGGTCGTCAAAGTATAACACATTCATAATGGCATATGCAATAATCATAGCAGATAGATATACATGTTTGTATATAAAAGCCATGAATTCAAAAGCTCACATCTACATAAGTATATATATACATTACCTGATTGTTCATCTCACTGTCACATACATACGGTTACCACATTCTATATTCATATTAAGTAATTCAAAGCAGATCGAATATCATATAAGATACAGATATTATCATGCAGAAATACTTACAATCCCACGTGCATATACTTATCGAGGTATCAGATGTAAGAACTGTACCATGCATAAACACAAACTTTTAAACATGCAATTATCATACCAGAATATCTAGGCACTCAATAAAAGCCAATTCACGTGAGTTGCATCACAATAATACATATAACAATTCACATATTTAATCATAGAATTCAATAATTCAAGCCAGAGTATTTATACATATTAATTCGCATGCTTATAAGCATAACTGATCGAATTCAAACACATTCACAAATACGGTATATACGGGTAATCGCATACAAAATACATGCTTGAGTCACATTCAGCCCATTCAGAGATTCATGATCACGTTCGGATAATTAACTGATTCACATAACTGAAGCTTTACACATTCGGATATCACATTCTTTTGTTCATATTAGGCAAAACAAACATAATACCTGTTGACTCAAAATAGTGGATAACGAGTAAACGCATGGCGGTACCTTACGGGTACGAATCGAAAACCATTTTTATTTTATATTTATAAAACCTTTATAGGGGCCCTTAAACAAGATTCATCATATTAATAAGAATCGCGAGGATTCAAACACATTTTCTTATAGGGTTCGCGAGGAACCAATCGGGGATCTGATCAGGATCCAAATCATCCATATAATTCATCCATATAGGCTGCAGCTAAAAGATTCTATTAGGCATGCCTAATTATCCACTGACTTGACTCTAGCAGGTCATGCATAACACAATTCACATTTGTTCCATATGAATATCTATTGAATTTAACATGCATAAATCAATTATATTTAAGCATGACACATTTAGTTCATAGGTTAAGGCATAATATGGCATACAAACATTTAGCATAACAAAAATACAATTATAAAAATGTAAGGCATAATATTCAAATCACAAGTTCTTGCTTCCTAATTAAATTAGATTTAATCAAATAATATATTAGATTTAATGCCTTAATCATAAATTATACACATGTTATATAATTCTCGTCATGAGTATTTATTCATCTAGCAAATTATACTTATAGTTTAATTCATGGTTAATCATCATATTAATTAATTTTTCGTTATAAGAATTTATTCAATTCATAGGTAATTTAATTATATATCCACATTACCTAATTATAAAATAAGTAACATTAAATTTTTCAGGCGTTTTTAGACACTTTGGGGCTAATTCGGAGGTGTAGGATCGATTTTAGGATGAATTGGTGAAGAGGGACAAATTTTACTAAAACACAGCTGTGCTTTATAAAAAGCACAGCTGTGCTCTGCTGTATATGGTCGATCTAAAAGCCAAAACACAGCTGTGTCCTACCCAAAAGCACAGCTGTGCTTTCCAAACAGACACACCTGACAAATTTTGCTACTGTAATGGGCAATTTTAAAATAGTTAGAGTCCGACTTGAATTATAGTTACTTCTACAAAGTTTTAGATACTGAAGTTGTGGTTCTAACCCAACTAGAATCATTTATTTTGGAGTTGTAAAACTCAACTTATACTAAAAATAATGACCAAAGGTCAGTCTGACCCACCTAAGCAGAGAGGTCTCGATATTTAGCATTTTTGAAGATCCTAAGTCCAGAATTAGCTCCATAACTCTCTTAGACAATTTTAGATACGGATCTTAGCTTTCAGATTCAATTTGAATCAACTCAATTGGAGCTCTATAACTCTACTTATGACAAAAACATCACACTGAGGTCAGATAAAACTTAATAAAATTCACAAACAAATCACAAATAATTTCCAAACAAAATCCCAAACAATTTCCAAACAAAATCCCAAACCTAAAATTTTTCACTTCAATTACTTTGATCCACAACTCCCAGCAATCTTCTTGCCCTTGAAATTTTGAGGAGATTTAACTAAACATAGATCCACCAAAAATACACAAAATAAATCCTAAATTAATACCCAATTAAAGAGTAAAAGAAATTGACATATTAAGATGCAATTAAGTGTTAATCTTACCAAAATGATGCAAGATCAATTGATTTCTACCCACAATTACACAAATCTAATCTAAGATTTTTAGATGAGAGGAATTGAAGGAATTAGGATGAAGAAAATGATGAAGAAGAAGAGAATGAAGGGAAAGAAGTGATTTACGGGAAATGAAGAAATTCTCCATTTCATGTACATTTCATGTGCATTTTCTTTTACCTAACTTTTGCCACGTGTCACTTCCTCATTAGTGCAAACCAATTACTCACACCCAACTCTCATACACTTACACACACTCAAAATATCTCCACTTAACACATCCTACTAGTGTGTGAGTAAAACACACAATAAAGCCCTCTAATAATGCACTCCACATAGGTATGAGCATCCACACACTATAAAATCCCATAAGATTCCTTCTACTATGCTACACTCTTCCACACCCAATCACTACTCCCTTACTCATATCCAACAATGGTATATGCATGCACACACAAATATTTCCCAACTAATTCACACCCTACTAACATATGTGCACCCACATATTAACATAACCTTTATAACATGCAATATACCCCAAAATACCCTTATCACATGCCAAAATACATACAAATGTACACATACACATGGCTCATACTACTAGGGGGCAAACGGGGTGTGACAACTCTCCCCTACTAATAAGAATTTCGTCCTCGAAATTCTCGCCTGAACTGAACAATTGCGGATACTGAGCTCTCATTGACTCCTCGGTTTCCCAAGTAGCTTCCTCGACTCCATGGTTATCCCATAACACTTTAACCAAAGGAATTTGTTTACTCCTTAACTGTCTCATCTCTCGGGCTAGAATAGCTTTTTGGTTCCTCATCATAAGAAAAATCAGGTTGCACTCGCACATCTTGAACCGACAAAACATGTGAAGGATCCGATCTATACCGACGAAGCATCAAAACATGGAACACATCATGCAACTTAGACAACTCCATCGGTAATGCCAATCTATAGGCTACCGGACCAACCTTAGATAAAATCTCATACGGTCCAATGTAGCGAGGACTAAGCTTACCTTTCTTTCCAAACCGAAGTATCTTCCTCCAAGGAGATACCTTGAGGAAAACTTTGTCTCAAACTTCAAACTGCACATCTTTCCTCTTCAAGTTTGCATATGACTTTTGTCGATCCTTAGCCGCTTTCAAATTCTGTTGCACAACTCTGATCTTTTCCTCTGTATCTCTAACCAAATCTGGTCCAATCACTAACCTCTCAGATAACTCGGTCCAATAAATCGGAGTTCTACACTGCCGACCATATAAAGCTTCATATGGTGACATACCGATACTTGACTGATAACTATTGTTGTAGGCAAACTCCATAAGCGTTACATATTTGTCCCAACTACCTGGAAAATCCAAGGTACAAGTTTGCAACATATCTTCCAAAATCTGTATAACCTGCTCGGACTGACCATCTGTCTGAGGATGAAATGCTGTACTGAAATTTAACTTTGTGCCCAAAGCTTCTTGTAACTCTTTCCAAAATTTAGAAGTAAACCTTGGGTCCTAATCTGAAACTATGGACAAAGGCACTCCATGCAACCGAACTATCTCATCCACATAGATACTGGCCAATCTATCCATCGGATAATCCATCCTAACTGGTAGAAAATGAGCTGACTTCATAAGTCGATCCACTATCACCCAAACTGAGTCCTGTTTCTTCTGAGTTAAAGGTAACCCGAAGACAAAATCTATTGTAATATCATCCCATTTCCACTCTGGGACGGATAAAGGCGTGAGCAATCCTGACGGAAATTGGTGCTCGGCCTTAACTTGTTGACATGTCAAACACTTAGATACAAAATCCACAATATCTTTCTTCATACCAGACCACCAAAAGAACTGCTTCATATCGCGGTACATCTTCTCACCACCAGGATGCATGGTGAAAACTGTACTATGTGCCTCACTCAAAAGTTGTTTTCTTAATTCTACATCTCTCTCCATACAGATAATGACGCCATATTTTCAAGGTAAAGATAATAGCAGCCAACTCTAAATCATGTGTCGGATAATTCTTCTCGTGTGGTTTCAACTGTCGAGAAGCATATGCCACAACCTTGCCTTCTTGCATCAAAACACAGCCTAAACCAACACCTGAAGCATCACTATAGATGACAAACTCTTTACCCGAGATGGGTTGAGTAAGTATAGGAGCTTCGACTAATAACTTCTTCAACTGCTCAAAACAAGCCTGACACTTATTTGACCACTCAAATCTAACACCTTTCCTTAACAATTTCGTCATTGGAGCGGCAATCACAGAAAAGTTCTTAACAAACCGACGGTAATAACCCGCTAAACCAAGGAAACTCCTCACTTCTTGAACATTCTTAGGCGCTTTCCAATCAACTATCGCCTCAATCTTAGTTGGATCCACTTGAATACCCTTAGCAGAAACTATATGACCCAAAAATGACACTTTCTGAAGCCAAAAATCACATTTGCTTAGCTTGGCAAACAACTGATGCTCTGTCAAAACTTGTAAAACTATCCGAAGATGCTCTTCATGTTCACGCTCATCCTTGGAATACACCAAGATATCATCTATAAATACCAAAACAAACTGGTCCAAATATGGCCTAAACACTCGGTTCATCAAATCCATAAAAGCTGTTGGAGCATTGGTCAAACCAAACGGCATAACCAGGAACTCATAATGGCCATACCGAGTCCGAAATGCAGTCTTGACCACATCTTTGTCCTTAACCCAAAGTTGATAATATCCTGACCGAAGATCTATCTTTGAGAAAACACCTGCGCCTCGAAGTTGATCAAACAAATCCTCAACTCTAGGCAACAGATACTTGTTCTTCACTGTGATTTTGTTAATCTGTCTGTAGTCGATACACATCCGCATAAGCCAACACAGTCCTAGACATAGACACATTTATGAACACCAATCACAACATCACCCAGAAAACGACTAAACCTAGGCTCTGATACCAAAACCTGTAACACCCCCTACCCATACCCGTATGAGTCGGGATGTCACCAAGCAGATACTATACAAATAGTATAATCATACATAAACATGTATACTGAATTACAGGATAATTAAAATTTTCATAATACATCGCATGTTATCACTCATCATATATGTAATAATATTATAGGCCCAAATACAAATACACCAGCGGAAGCTATTTTTCAAACCAATATCAAAAGTTCTTTACATAAAAGAATCAACCATAATAAAATAAACTCCAAACTCTAAACCTTGCTGTGTTGGCTGGACTGCAATGACTCTCTTAAACAAAGCTTCTTATTTACCTGCACGGGTAAACACACCGTGCTAAGCGATAAACGCTTAGTGGGGATACACACATATAATATGGATGGCCACACACAATGGTCGTCAAAGTATAACACATTCATAATGGCATATGCAATAATCATAGCAGATAGATATACATGTTTGTATATAAAAGCCATGAATTCAAAAGCTCACATCTACATAAGTATATATATACATTACCTGATTGTTCATCTCACTGTCACATACATACGGTTACCACATTCTATATTCATATTAAGTAATTCAAAGCAGATCGAATATCATATAAGATACAGATATTATCATGCAGAAATACTTACAATCCCACGTGCATATACTTATCGAGGTATCAGATGTAAGAACTGTACCATGCATAAACACAAACTTTTAAACATGCAATTATCATACCAGAATATCTAGGCACTCAATAAAAGCCAATTCACGTGAGTTGCATCACAATAATACATATAACAATTCACATATTTAATCATAGAATTCAATAATTCAAGCCAGAGTATTTATACATATTAATTCGCATGCTTATAAGCATAACTGATCGAATTCAAACACATTCACAAATACGGTATATACGGGTAATCGCATACAAAATACATGCTTGAGTCACATTCAGCCCATTCAGAGATTCATGATCACGTTCGGATAATTAACTGATTCACATAACTGAAGCTTTACACATTCGGATATCACATTCTTTTGTTCATATTAGGCAAAACAAACATAATACCTGTTGACTCAAAATAGTGGATAACGAGTAAACGCATGGCGGTACCTTACGGGTACGAATCGAAAACCATTTTTATTTTATATTTATAAAACCTTTATAGGGGCCCTTAAACAAGATTCATCATATTAATAAGAATCGCGAGGATTCAAACACATTTTCTTATAGGGTTCGCGAGGAACCAATCGGGGATCTGATCAGGATCCAAATCATCCATATAATTCATCCATATAGGCTGCAGCTAAAAGATTCTATTAGGCATGCCTAATTATCCACTGACTTGACTCTAGCAGGTCATGCATAACACAATTCACATTTGTTCCATATGAATATCTATTGAATTTAACATGCATAAATCAATTATATTTAAGCATGACACATTTAGTTCATAGGTTAAGGCATAATATGGCATACAAACATTTAGCATAACAAAAATACAATTATAAAAATGTAAGGCATAATATTCAAATCACAAGTTCTTGCTTCCTAATTAAATTAGATTTAATCAAATAATATATTAGATTTAATGCCTTAATCGTAAATTATACACATGTTATATAATTCTCGTCATGAGTATTTATTCATCTAGCAAATTATACTTATAGTTTAATTCATGGTTAATCATCATATTAATTAATTTTTCGTTATAAGAATTTATTCAATTCATAGGTAATTTAATTATATATCCACATTACCTAATTATAAAATAAGTAACATTAAATTTTTCAGGCGTTTTTAGACACTTTGGGGCTAATTCGGAGGTGTAGGATCGATTTTAGGATGAATTGGTGAAGAGGGACAAATTTTACTAAAACACAGCTGTGCTTTATAAAAAGCACAGCTGTGCTCTGCTGTATATGGTCGATCTAAAAGCCAAAACACAGCTGTGTCCTACCCAAAAGCACAGCTGTGCTTTCCAAACAGACACACCTGACAAATTTTGCTACTGTAATGGGCAATTTTAAAATAGTTAGAGTCCGACTTGAATTATAGTTACTTCTACTAAGTTTTAGATACTGAAGTTGTGGTTCTAACCCAACTAGAATCATTTATTTTGGAGTTGTAAAACTCAACTTATACTAAAAATAATGACCAAAGGTCAGTCTGACCCACCTAAGCAGAGAGGTCTCGATATTTAGCATTTTTGAAGATCCTAAGTCCAGAATTAGCTCCATAACTCTCTTAGACAATTTTAGATACGGATCTTAGCTTTCAGATTCAATTTGAATCAACTCAATTGGAGCTCTATAACTCTACTTATGACAAAAACATCACACTGAGGTCAGATAAAACTTAATAAAATTCACAAACAAATCACAAATAATTTCCAAACAAAATCCCAAACAATTTCCAAACAAAATCCCAAACCTAAAATTTTTCACTTCAATTACTTTGATCCACAACTCCCAGCAATCTTCTTGCCCTTGAAATTTTGAGGAGATTTAACTAAACATAGATCCACCAAAAATACACAAAATAAATCCTAAATTAATACCCAATTAAAGAGTAAAAGAAATTGACATATTAAGATGCAATTAAGTGTTAATCTTACCAAAATGATGCAAGATCAATTGATTTCTACCCACAATTACACAAATCTAATCTAAGATTTTTAGATGAGAGGAATTGAAGGAATTAGGATGAAGAAAATGATGAAGAAGAAGAGAATGAAGGGAAAGAAGTGATTTACGGGAAATGAAGAAATTCTCCATTTCATGTACATTTCATGTGCATTTTCTTTTACCTAACTTTTGCCACGTGTCACTTCCTCATTAGTGCAAACCAATTACTCACACCCAACTCTCATACACTTACACACACTCAAAATATCTCCACTTAACACATCCTACTAGTGTGTGAGTAAAACACACAATAAAGCCCTCTAATAATGCACTCCACATAGGTATGAGCATCCACACACTATAAAATCTCATAAGATTCCTTCTACTACGCTACACTCTTCCACACCCAATCACTACTCCCTTACTCATATCCAACAATGGTATATGCATGCACACACAAATATTTCCCAACTAATTCACACCCTACTAACATATGTGCACCCACATATTAACATAACCTTTATAACATGCAATATACCCCAAAATACCCTTATCACATGCCAAAATACATACAAATGTACACATACACATGGCTCATACTACTAGGGGGCAAACGGGGTGTGACACAACATGTTAACAATAATAATCACATTTAAAAAAAATGCTAAAAATAAATGATATACATGATAATAATCACATGAAAATAATAATAATAACAACAATAAATGATATACAAAAATAAATGAGAACGGGTCCAAAAATATTTACCCTCAGAATTTATAGATCGAAAGAAACGGTGCTTGATCCATCCTCCTTGTCGAATTTACGGTGATAAATACCCGAAGAAAATATAAAAATCTATGTTTTTAAATAAATTAGCTCAAGAAAATATTTTTGTTGGAATGAATAAGTAAAGAAAATTAATTTCTTTTGCTCAAATCAAACCCAAGATGAAATGTTTTCTAGAGGAGAAAAGATTAAAACTTGAAAAAAAGGTTAAGAATTTTTTTTTTTAAGAAGAAAAATGTTTGCTTGAGAGAAAACTGGAGAGAAAACTAAAAACCCCTTTTTTGAATAAAATTCGTTATCCTCTTTGAAATGAAGGGAAGCTCCAATTTATTTCCTGTCTTTGTCCCAAAATAGGAAAAGACAAATGTTCTTTTAATTTTCGTTACCCAAAAATAACATAAAACCATGAAACCAATTTTTTACAGACTGAAAAACTGGAAAAAAAACTAACTGCATAAAGGGGCAAAACTGCCCGCCCGCGTGGCACGCGAACCAAAAAATAATAAAAAAATATAAAATAAAATAAAATAAAAATAAAGGGAATAAAATAAAATAAATAGATAAATAAAAAAGAGTAAAAATGCAAATTCTTGAATTAAAATTTTCAGAGTAACGAAGGAGATTTTCGACAAGGAAAACATCATTTTTGACACCTTTGCTTGTGGCAAGTATCATTTTCATCATCGGGTAATCCTGATCTTGAACCGCCTCGGGACCCGGTTTCTACAGTTGCCCACAATTTTGGGAAACTTAGAACTTAGGTGCCTGGGTGAGCCAAAATTCAGAAAAGAAAGGAAAGAAGCGTGTACCTGAGACGGTTGTCTTCCCGGTCATGCTGATAAAGTCATCTCCTTAGGTCGCCGTATAGACTGAGGAACGATTTTCATCCTTCTAGGTGATGCGTCGAGTCTGCTCCAGACTTACAAAACACGAGAGTTGCTCTTCTGAGCTGCACCGAGTCTGCTCTAGACTTACAAAGTGCAAGGGTTTCATCTTCTGATGGTGATGCGTCGAGTCCGCTCCAGACTTATAAAATGCGAGAGTCGCTCTTTTGAGCTGCACCGAGTCTGCTCTAGACTTACAAATTGCGGGCGTGTTCTTCTGAACTGCACCGAGCCTGCTCCAGGCTTACAAAGTGCGGGGGTATTCTTCTGAACTGCGCCGAGTTTGCTCCAGACTTACAAAGTGCGAGGGGTCCATCTTCTGATAGTGATGCGCCGTGTCTGCTCCAGACTTACAAAATGCAAGAGTTGCTCTTCTGAGTTGCACCGAGTCTGCTCTAGACTTACAAAGTGCGAGGGTTTCATCTTCTAATGGTGATGCGTCGAGTCTGCTCCAGACTTATAAAACACGAGAGTCGCTCTTCTGAGCTGCACCGAGTCTGCTTCAGACTTACAAAGTGCAGAGGGGTTCTTCTCAACTGGTGGTGGTGCGCCGAGTCTGCTCTAGACTTACAAAATGCGAGGATTGCTCTTCTGAGCTGCACCGAGTCTGCTCTAGACTTACAAAGTGCGGGGGTTCCATCTTCTAATTGTGGTGGTTCTTACTTAGATTTTTCCTGCAAAGTTAGGTGCATAGAAGTATATACAAGAAATTGTATGCATATGACGTGAGGTGTAAATGCTTGCACAAAAAAAAAATTAAATGGATAGACCACTTCCTAGGCGGTCCAGGGTCAGTTACGGATGCGGCTTGGCTGCTCTACCATGCCCCCAAGGATCCAGAAGAGTTTATCTTAGCTTTAGGAATTCTAACCCAAAATCATGTTCTGAACAACCCTTTAGGCGTGCATCTCTGCCCCCAAGATTCTGACTCATGTCCTGCATTCTACACTATCCGCTGAAGGGAGATCATCTGTAGTAATGTCACCTTATCGCTCCTAGCATTGAGAGTCATTATTTTAAAGGTAATGCGTCCCTTATGGATTTTCACACTAGCTTTTCTTAGCGGGAGATGCTTTTTATTTTGATTTTCACATAACCCTGTACCTTATTTTTTGCCTGGAATGGACCCAACCCAATCAGCGGCTTTTATTATTTTTTCATTTTTTGTAGGACAGACTGCCTGTTCCCAGGTTTTTACCCTGCTCTTTGGCCTAATTTTTGCTTAGAGCGCTAATTACGATTTTCATCTCTAAAGGCCTCGATTATTTTTTATGGATGAAGCCCCCTGCCGGCTGTAGCAGTGATGGATAGATCACACGCATGCAATGGGAAGCGACGTATTACCTTCTCAGGGAAAATTATTGACTTTTATTGAACGAAAAGAACTATCCTGAGCGTACAATTGCATACATGTACGTGTTTTGGTGCGATTTCATTACACATGACCATTATCTAACATCAGGCTCAAAATACCAGACCACATCTAATCTCGAGATGGATCTTGAAAGCATCACAACTCCTGTTATGAATCAGCCCTCTTGGGTTTTCTTGATTGAAAATTTTCTCTCAAGATTTCCTTTCTTTGCTATTATTATATTTTAAGCCTTTAGCCATGGAACCTTTTCAATCTGTCGACGTTGATCGGCTCCCTGAATTCATTTCCATCACTATCTATCAGGATCGCGGCTCCTTTAGACAAAAGCTTCTTCAGAACGAAGGGGCCTTCCGGGTTGGCCTAAACTTGCCTCGAAGGTCCGTAACCCCCGGCCTCATTTGGTTGAAGACCAAATCCCCTTCCTTTAGCGGGTGTTTCCTGACTTTCTTCGTGAATGATCGAGCAAGTCTCTTCTGGTAGATCTGGTTATGGTAGTATGCTCGCATCCTATCTTCATCTAACAGGTTCAACTGTAGCAATCACTGTTGTGCCCATTCTGCTTCTGGTAACTTGGCTTCCGTTACCACCCTCAGGGATTGGAGTTCAATTTTTACTGGCAGAACTGCTTTCGTCCCATAGACCAGGGAGAAAGGTGTAGCGCCTGTAGAAGTTCTGGCAGTGGTCCTGCAGCCCCATAAGGCAAATGGCAGTTTCTCAGCCCAATCTTTATATGTTTGCACCATTTTAGCCAGTATCCTCTTGATGTTCTTATTGGCTGCCTCGACCGCTCCGTTAGCCTGTGGTCGGTGAGGAGAGGATTTATGATGTTGGATGGCATATTTCTTGAGCATCTGCTTGGTCTCAGCTTGGAACTGTACCCCATTATCCGACACGATGTGATGCGGGAGCCCATACCTACAGATCATATATCATTCAATAAATTTGGCCATTTCTCGGGCGCCCAGTTTTTTGAAGGATTCAGCTTCTACCCACTTAGTGAAGTAGTCAATGGCGACCACGATAAATCTATGCCCGTTAGAGGCTATCGGATGTGTTTCCCCTATGATGTGAATCCCCCATGATGTGAATCCCACCTATGATGTGAATCCCCTAAGCTGCAAATGGCCATGGAGATGTGAGGTTGCACAATTCTGAAACTGGCAGGTGCCTTATATTGGCATACTATTGGCACAATTGGCACTGCTTCACATACTTGGAATAATTTGTATTCATTGTCAGCCAGAAGAACCCCTACCGCATGATTTTCTTTGCCAGAGCCAGAACATTTATATGGGCCCCACAGACCCCTACATGGGTTTCCTCCAAAACCCTCTTGGCTTCCTTCTCATCCAAGCACCTTAGCTGTATACCATTAGCTTGCCTCTTGTACAGCACACCGTCTACATTGATGAACTAAGTGGATAGCTTACAAATCATCCTCTGGTCTTTTTCAATGGCCTCTTCTGAGACTACTGACCTTTCCAAATAATTCTGGACATCATAGTACCACAGCTTTCCGTCAGTAGCCTCAACATCCCCGACCTGCTCAGTTTCAAAGTATGGCTTGTCTGAACTGGAAATGAGTACAGGCTTCATGGCCATCCCTTCTGGGTTATCCCACATAGACACTAGAGTGGCTAGGGCATCTGCTAATTGGTTCTCATCTCAGGGCACATAGTTAAAAGTGCAAATTTCGAACTGACCACTTAATTCCTTCAAACACCTTACATAGGGTAACAACCGCTCTTCCTTAATGGACCATTCACCCCTGACCTGATGGATCACCAAGGACGAGTCTCCGAAGACCTCCACTACTTTTGCCCCCACTGCTGAGAGTGCTTCCAACCCGAAGATACAGGCTTCATACGCAGCTTCATTATTGGTGGCTTTGTACCTTAGTTTCTTGGCTAAGGGAAGTTTCTCACCGTCTGGGGTTACCAGAATCACTCCCATCCTAGCTCCCTTGTTATTTACGGCTCCATCAAAGTACATCTACCATTTTTGCACGGTGATGGCTACCACATTTTCATCGGGGAATTCATATTCTAATTGATCTCCTTCAATTGGATGATCGGCAAGAAACTCTGCAACTGCCCGACCCTTAATGGTCTTTCTGGTAATGTATTCCACATCAAATTCTTGCAGCAAAATCAGCCATCTTCCCATCTTTCCTAGCAAAGAGGGTGCTTCTTGAAGATATCGGAGGGGGTTTTGTTTGGCAATAGCCTGTACTTTATAAGAATAAAAGTAATGCCTCAGTTTCTTCTAAGCCCAGATTATTGCTAGACAGATCTTTTCCTCTTCGACATACTTGGCTTCATAAGAAAGGAATTTCTTACCGAGATAGTAAACTGCAAATTCAACCCAAATTCATCTTCTTAGGCCATCATAGCGCCTACAGAAATTTCCTCTATTGCTAGGTAAAGAATTAATGGTTTGACAGGCTGTGGCGGCCGTAGAACTGGGGGGTGCTGAAGGTAATCCTTAATGACATCAAAAGCCTTCTAACAGTCATCATTCCCCTAATTGGCTGATTCTTCCTGAGGAGCTTAAAAATTGGTTCGCACACCGAAGTGAGCTTGGAAATGAACCTACTGATGTACTGGCGGCCGTAGAACTGGAGGGTGCTGAAGGTAATCCTTAATTACATCAAAAGCCTTCTGACAGTCATCATTCCACCTGACTGGCTGATTTTTCCTGAGGAGCTTAAAAATTGGTTTGCACACCGAAGCGAGCTTGGAAATGAACCTACTGATGTACTGTAATTTACCTAGAAAACTCCGGACTTCCTTTTCCTTTTGAGGCGTTGGCATCTTTCTGATTTCCTTGACTTTATTGGGGTCCACTTCTATTCCCCTTTGTCTTACCACAAGGCCTAATAGCTTACCTGAGGTAACTTCGAAAATGCATTTCTTGGGATTGAGGCACAAATTATACTTATCAATCCTTTGAAAGAACATTTCCAAAGCCTCGAAGTGACCTTCCCTAGTGGCTGACTTAATCATCATATCGTCAACATACACCTCTACCTCTTTGTGAATCAGGTTATTCAGAATCTTCGTTGCCATCCTCTGATAGGTTGCTCCGGCATTCTTCAATCCGAAAGGCATAACCCGGTAGGCAAATGTACCCCACTCTGTAATGAAGGCTGTCTTGATTCGATCCACAATCTTGTTAAGGATTTGGTTGTACCCCACGTACCCATCCACAAAGCTGTACATCATACAAGCGGCTGCGCTATCCACTAGTACATCAATATGGGGTAAAGGGAAGTCATCTTTCGAGCAGGCTTTATTCAAGTCTCGGTAGTCAACACACAGTCGAACTTTCCCATCCTTCTTGGCTACGGGGACAACGTTAGCCAACCACGTTGGTACTGGACCTCTACCAGGAACTTGCCTTCAATCTGTTTGTGTACCTCTTCCTTTACCTTTTTTGCCCATTTCGGTCTCATCCTTTTGAGGTTCTGCTTGACTGGCCACTCTGGATAGGTCGGAATGGCGTGTTTGGCAACTGCCTGATCAATTTCTGGCATATCTTCATAGGTCTAGGCAAAGACTTTTTCATATTTTTTTAAAATTCTCTCAAATTTTATTCTCTCCTCAGGAGTTACGTCAGATGCTATCAAAATTTCCTTTGGGTTTTCCAAAGTCCCGAGATTAAATAAGGTAGTATTGGTTGAGTTAATGTCAAATATGAATGATTCATGTTCGTGATCATGCATAATGAAATCATGAGAAACATCGCACAAGTAAGCAAAGTCATTCATATTATTAAAGTACTCAGAATTACAGACAGAATTGTCAAATAGTTCAGGAATAAAAAGTACATCAAAAAAATTGCCATTAATGTCCTCCACTGGTGCCGATGTTGAGGTCGATGGCCCGTCATCTTGATTATCTGCTATCTTCAAGCTCTTCAATTCTAGCACTGCCGCTTCATCTTCCATCTTTTCTTTGCCCTTTACCTGGGTAGCTAGCAGACTTTTGGTGACAACCTCCTCAGGAACTTCTCGATCCCATGCCGACTCTGATTGAGGATCTCCTCGTCCTAGAAATCTTCCACTACCCTAACCATCCTATCGGACCAGTCAAACACGTCATTGAAGATTTCAAAGCCCGGAGTGATCTTGCCGCCAACCCACTATGGTTCGGCCTCTCCACAGTAGGCACACGCTGATGCAGCTGGTGTGAAGCTCTCTAAGATGTGCGGGACCTCCCCAGGCTTCTTCACAGGCTTGTCCTTCTTGGCCTCAGCAGTATAGCCCAAACCTCTCTTATCCTTTTGCCCCCTTGTGCCGATGAGTGCTTGGATCCCTTATGAGTTCTTTCCCAAACCAGCCCCGAGGAGAAAATTCATCTTCTTCATCATACTGACAACCTGGGGGCTTACCTCTAAGCCATCTTCCTCATTCATCATAGCCACATGGAACTCACTGAAGGGCTGATTGGAAATTTCGAGCACCGACACTTGATTGTCGCTAGCCGCTTTAATGGCCACAATCTGGCCCTCGTGGGGGATCTTAATCATTTGATGGAGCGTAAACGGAACCCCTCCCAATTTGTGAAACAATGGCCTTCCTAGCAGCACCACAAAATTAGGCGGGATGGGCAGGACGACGAACTCAGCTTCAACCTCAACTGGCCCGGTTTTAACCTGTGCCTTAAAAGTCCCAGCGGCTTACCTTCTCGAGTTGTCATAAGCAGTGATGGTCAAGTCAGATTCACTCAACATGCCTTCATTCAGCCCAAACGCAAATAGTGCCATCAGTGGGCACACATTAATAGAGGACCCATTATCCACCATGACACAGGCCGTGTGTTTACCATTGATTTGAACCCTAATATACAGAGGGCGATTGTGATTGCGACCCTCAACCGGTAGATCAGCCTCAGTGTAAACTATGTTCTCTCCATATCTCCCTTTCACCATGTCCAACAACTCGGTAGGTGAGATAGTGGTAGCGACTGTCGATTCGCAAAGGGCTTCAACTAGCTTCTGCATATGGCTTGGGGATTATCTCAATAAGTCGCACACCGATATCTGAGCTGGCGTCTTCTTTAGCTGCTTTAGGACCTGATTCTCCTTGGTTTCTCGCTCCATGGTCGGGGGCACTGGGTCCTGTGGCCTCTTGATCTCCGGCACCACTCTTCCACTGCGGGTTAAAGCCTGCACCTCTTGTACCTTCTATTCATCCTCGGAATTCCACACGTCCTCTAGCTCATCAACTTTTCCATCCTTGCCTTCGCTGGTTGAGCCCCAACATTCTATCATGCCAACATGAGGCTTCTCTTCACTAACCCCTTGATAGGGAGGAACAATAGCCACATAATCATTACCATAAAGGTCTCTTAACATGTACAATTCCGGTAGGCTTGAACCTATCATAAAAACAGGTGGAGGAACAGCATTATACCCGGCTGTCTTTTTCTTTTCCCTCTTCTCATGATTGGAAATCTGTTTACTATCGATGAGATCTTGAATCTGGTGCCTCAGCATTAGACAATTATCCATCAGATGTCTAGTATGTTAATGAAAGGCACAATATTCATGTTCTTTATGTGCCGGATGCCCTTGGGTTCTGGCTGGCCTAGGTTGCAGCGGTTGTAGCTTTCCCTCTTTCATCAATTGGTTCAATACCCAGGATAAAGGCCGACCCAAGTTTGAGAAGTACCTCTGACTAACACCTGTTGCCGATACCTCAGCCGTCTTCCCACTTTTAATAACCCTCAATGACCAATCGCTTGAGTGAGCGACGACCATCGGTCGATCCTCTGCCCGTCGGTCACTCTAGATCCAGAAAAACACAACAACTCAAGCACAAAATTGTTTTATTTTAAATAAAATAAGATTTTATGTGTAAAATCAGAACAAAATTATTAAATGTGAAGGAGATCGATCTAGAATATTTACCCTCGGAATATTACCTTTAAGGGTGAATATCGCGTGGTTTTCGTTCCTCGAGTTCTGTAAGGGTTGATCCGTGATGTGTGATTTTTAGAAGAGTTTTTGGATTCCATGTAACACCCCCTTCCCATACGTAGGCGTTCCCATCCGATAAGGAGTGAGAAGCCGTATGAGACAAGGTGCCACCAAGCAAGTACAAAGTAAAGTATACATCCATTCATAACATACATTCAGAATTACAGAATAATTAAAAACTTTACATGCAGAAAGCAAAATCTGATCATGCATTACTATAATTAAACTATTACAATAATGTTCTGATCAGCAAGCTGATACCAGAATAATATTACATATATGAAATATAAATACAAAAGCGGAAGCTGATACAGAGAGTTCTATACAAAAAGAATCAATAACTAATACAAAAACTGAGCCCTACACTAATCCCTTCTGTGTTGGCTTGATGACGGCGACTCTCTCAAATCAAAATGCCTTCCGCACCTGCACGGGTAAAAAAACACCGTGCTAAGCGATAAAACGCTTAGTGGGGAAACACACATAAGTTATGGACGGCCACTCACAGTGGTCGTCAAGGCATAACACATTCACAATGGCAGAATGCAAGAACTGTTGCATAAATCATATAAACATGCCCGTATTTAAATACCATACTTTCAGAATCTCATCATCATATGCATTACAGAATAAGCCAACGTGTATTTCATCATTAAACTCATTCAGATATTCCATTCAAAGCCATATAGATCAGAACATTTCCATTAACATTCAAAAATACCTGCTGACTCTAGACAGTGGATAACGAGTGTACTGAGGGTACCTTACGGGTACTAATCGAATACTGAGGGTACCTCACAGGTACAAGTCAAATATTATATCATTTGTCAGAACATGTTATTTATATACTGAGGGAATCTTAAACAAGATTCTATACTGAAGGGTTCGCGAGGAACCAGACGGGGACCTGATCGGGGTCCAAACTGAACTGAGGGCTGCAGCTAAAGACTCTATTAGGCATGCCTAACTATCCACTTACTTGACTCTAGCAGGTTATGCGTCACACAGATCACATTTCAGGATACAGAATATAATTCATCAGAAAATCATGCTATCACGCATATCGAAGCATTAAATAGTAAGACATGCATCTTACAATATTAAAGTCCATTCAGAAGAAATACCAAATTCAGTTATGAGCCAAAAACCAAGAAATTTCGGAAAAACGAGCTGAACAGAGAAAACTGGCGATTCAACAGGCAGGTCACGGCGTGACCGAGGGTCACGTCTCGTGACCTGCTCGTTTCTCGCAGATCTCGCTGCGTGATCCTCGCGGATCACGCTTATGCAGGTCACGGCGTGACCTAAGGTCACGCGACGTGACGCTGCACTCCCTCGCAGATCACGTTGCGTGATCTGCCTCTTCCTCGCAGGTCACACGACGTGACCAAAGATCACGTCGCGTGACTTGCCTGCTCTATAGCTGGTCACGCGGCTGGCTTCCCAGCAGGCATGTCACGTCGTGACCGAGAGTCACGCGACGTGACTTGCCTTCCTGGGTAGCGAATCGCGCGACAGAGGGAGTTTCAACAGTATTTGATTTTCCAGAATTTTCACGATTTCCAGAACCATTCAATCCCAATTTGATTTAAAACAAATCAAACCTGTATTTACCTTCCAGAAATCATCTCAAATCACACAATCAATATACATGCAACTCAATTTAGCATTTAAACAACTAAATCACAACTAATTGATTCAAACTCTTCAAGAACACATAAACCCTAGAATTTACAGTAAAACATCAAAATCACACAAATCAATATTCCCAAACCTGGATTCTAACTTCAATCACTTAGCTCCACTTGGTCCAGCAACCTCTTTCCCCTTTGGATCACGTGGAGCCTCAGCTAGAACCCAACACAGTAAAAACATTCACAAATAAACCCTAAGTTAAACCTAGCTCAAGGAAGAAGAAGATGATGTAATTTACAGTAAAACAAAAGACTAAATTATGCACTTACCAAGCTAGGAGTAAGAGTGACCAACTTCTACAACCACACTTAATTATCAGAGAGTAGTAATTAGGAAAGGGAAAAAGAAGAAGAAGAAGAATGTGAAGTTTGAAAGGAAAACGTGAATCTGATTTTTGTTTCACCTTTCTTTTCCTTCTTTAATCTTTTTCCCAAACCTAATACACATGTCAATTCCTTGAGTGGTGAAATTTGCTCACTCATACCCTAACTCCACACTTTACACACACACCTAATGCACTCCTAATTAAATACACCCTACAATGGTATATGCAAATACACACAAATGCAACTCAATTAATTCACACCCTAATGCCATGTATGCACCCACATAATAGTTAAACCCCAAAATCATACATTTTACTGAAATACCCTTATGAAATGCTGAACACATGCGAATGCTGACACATACTGACAGACAGATAGACAGACAGACAGACGGACAGACAGGCTCATTCTACTAGGGGGCAAATGGGGTGTGACAACTCTCCCCTACTAATAAAAATTTCGTCCTCGAAATTCTCACCTGAACTGAATAATTGTGGATACTGAGCTCTCATCGACTCCTCTGGTTCCCAAGTCGCTTCCTGGACTCCATGATGGATCCATAATACTTTAACCAAGGGAATCTGCTTATTTCTCAACTGCCTAACCTCACGGGCTAGAATAGCTCGCGGTTCCTCATCATAAGAGAAGTCTGGCTGAACCTGGATATCCTGAACTGACAGAACATGTGAAGGATCTGATCTGTACCGACGAAGCATCGAAACGTGAAACACATCATGTAACTTTGCTAACTCCATCGGTAGCGCTAGTCTGTAGGCTACAGGTCCCACCTTAGCCAAAATCTCATAAGGTCCAATGAAACGAGGACTAAGCTTGCCTTTCTTTCCAAATCGAAGCACTCTCCTCCAAGGAGAAACTTTAAGGAAAACCTTGTCCCCGATCTCAAAATGCACATCTTTCCTCTTCAGATTGGCATAAGACTTCTGTCGATCTTTTGCTGCCTTCAAATTCCGCTGCACTACTCTGATTTTCTCTTCAGTATCTCTAACCAAGTCGGGTCCAATCATAGATCTCTCGGATAGCTCGGTCCAACAAATCGGAGTCCTACACTGACGACCATACAAAGCCTCATATGGTGCCATACCAATACTCGACTGGAAACTGTTGTTGTAGGCAAACTCCATCAATGATACATATCTGTCCCAACTGCCCGGAAAATCCAAAGTACAAGCCCTCATCATATCCTCCAGAATCTGAATAACTCGCTCTGACTGACCGTCGGTCTGAGGATGAAACGCTGTACTGAAGTTCAACCTAGTGCCCAAAGCTCTCTGTAACTCCTTCCAAAACTTGGAAGTAAACCTCGGATCCCGATCTGACACTATGGACAAAGGCACACCATGCAACCGAACTATCTGATCCACATAGATATTGGCTAATCTGTCCATGGAGTAGTCCACCCTAACTGGCAAGAAGTGAGCTGACTTCGTAAGCCGATCCACAATAACCCAAACCGAATCATGCTTCCTCTGAGTCAAAGGCAAGCCAGAAACAAAGTCCATGGTGATATCACTCCATTTCCACTCAGGAATGGATAAAGGCATAAGCAAACCTGAAGGAACCTGATGCTCTGCCTTCACCTGCTGACAAGTCAAGCACTTGGAAACAAAATCCACTATATCACGCTTCATACCGGACCACCAATAGAATTGCTTCATATCTCTGTACATCTTCTCACTGCCCGGATGCATAGTAAAGACTGAACTATGCGCCTCACACAAGAGCTGTCTCCTCAAATCCTCAGACTCTGGCACACACAGGCGACCTCTGAACATAAGTACCTCATCCTGAACTGAGAACTCTGATGGCTTACCCGCTCTAACCTCATGCACAATCTGCTGAAGTCTCACATCATCTCTCTGAGCATCCACAATCAACTGTCTCAAAGCAGGCTTCACACGCAACTGGGCAAGCAAAGCCCCATCCGAATCAAATCGCCATCTGAAACTCCTCAAGAACAAGGCTGAAACTGACTTACGACTCAAAGCATCTGCAACTACATTGGCCTTACCAGGATGGTAATCCACAATGCAGTCGTAGTCCTTAAATAACTCAAGCCATCTGCGCTGTCTCATGTTCAACTCTTTCTGTGAAAGGAAGTACTTCAAACTCTTGTGGTCCGAGAAGATCCTACACTTTTCCCCATACAGGTAATGACGCCAAATCTTCAAAGCAAAGATTACAGCCGCCAACTCTAAATCATGCGTCGGATAGTTCTTCTCATGTGGCTTCAACTGACGAGAAGCATAAGCCACTACTTTACCCTCCTGCATAAGTACACAACCAAGACCAACTCCAGAAGCATCACTGTAGATAACAAACTCCTTACCCGAGATGGGCTGAGTAAGGATAGGAGCCTCAACAAGTAACTGCTTTAACCGATCAAAACAAGACTGACACCTGTCTGACCACTCAAATCTAACTCCTTTCCTCAACAATCTAGTCATAGGAGCCGCAATCACAGAAAATCCCTTAACGAACCGACGGTAATAACCTGCTAAGCCGAGGAAACTCCTTACTTCCTGAACATTTCGAGGCGCTTTCCAATCAACAATCGCCTCAATCTTAGCTGGATCAACCTGAATACCGCTAGCTGAAATAATGTGACCCAAGAATGACACTTCTCGAAGCCAGAAATCACACTTGCTAAGCTTAGCAAACAAATGATGCTCTCTCAACATCTGCAAAACCAATCTGAGATGCTCCTCATGCTCACTCTCATTCTTGGAATACACCAAGATGTCATCAATGAACACTACTACAAATCGATCTAAGTATGGTCTAAACACACGGTTCATCAGATCCATAAAAGCCGCTGGAGCATTTGTCAAACCAAACGGCATCACAAGAAACTCATAGTGGCCATACCTAGTCCGAAATGCAGTCTTCACCACATCTGCATCCTGAACCCGAAGCTGGTAGTACCCTGATCGAAGATCTATCTTGGAAAATACACCCGCACCTCGAAGCTGATCAAATAAATCCTCAATCCTAGGCAAAGGATACTTGTTCTTCACTGTAACTTTATTAATCTGACGATAATCAATGCACATCCGCAGGGATCCATCTTTCTTCTTGACAAACAGCACTGGAGCTCCCCATGGAGATATGCTCGGTCTAATAAACCCCTTATCCAATAACTCTTGTAGCTGAGATTTAAGTTCCCTCAACTCTACAGGAGCCATCCGATAAGGTGCTCTCGAAATAGGTGCAGTACCCGGCATGATCTCAATGGACAACTCAACCTCTCTCTCAGGAGGCAAACCAGGCAACTCGCTCGGAAACACATCCCCAAACTCTCGCACTATAGGAATATCCTCAATCTGAACCTGATCCCTCCTGGAATCTAACACAACAGCTAGAAAAGCCTCACAACCTTTCCTGATGAATCTCTTAGCTTGCATCGCAGAAATAACATTATTTACTGAACTAGCACCCAAACCTTTCAGAAACACAAGAGACTGACTTCTATCCCGAAGTACCACTGTCTTCCTATGGCAATCCAATACAGCCCGATACTTACCCAACCAGTCCATACCCAGAATCAAGTCAAACTCTCTGAAGGGTAACTCAATCAGATCCGCTGGAAGCACAACTCCCTCAACAATCAGAGGACAACTCCTAAAAACTCTACTCACACTGACACTATGCCCTAATGGACTGGTCACACAAATCTCATAATCTAACTGATCAACAGAATGCAATTTATCAAAAACTCTATCTGTGCACAAGTATGAGTGTGTGGAACCAGGATCAATTAGAGCATACAACTCAGTGTCATGGAGTAGGAACTTACCAGCAATAACATCAGGCGCGTCCTGCTCATCTCTGGCTCTCATAGCATAAGCTCTAATGCCACCCTGAGGAGGATGCTCAACAGTCTCAGAAGCAGCACCATCTCTATGCCGACCACCTCTACCTCTACCTCGGCCTCTGCCACGGGTAGCCTGTGAAGCATTCGAACCGACCCTACTGCCCTCTCTCTGGGACCCTGAATCCTCCTGTACCTTCGGACAACCGGCCAACCGATGCTCAGAACTCCCACACCTGAAGCATGCACCAGTGAGCCACCTACACTCACCACGATGCGACTTACTACAATGAGGACAAACTGGTGTAGTCTCAGCTCTACCACCCCTACCAGAACCTGACACAGCTGTAGAACCCTGACGTCTACCTCTAGAAGCCGGACCAGATGCTGACTCATCCTGTGGGTCCCTCGATCTCTTACTCGAAGAAGATCCTCCACGAGAAGAACTCCTCCTCTGAGCTCTCTCTCTCATCACTGTCTCAGACAACTCTGCTCTCACCGCAGCCTCCACAATCTGATAATAGTGAACCCCAGGTATACACATCAAGGAAATCAAAGCAATCTTCAATGACTCATTTAATCCAGCCTCGAAATGCTTGCATCTAAAGTCATCAGTCATAACTCCTCGAGGGGCATAGCGAGATAACCGGTTGAACTCTTTCTCATAATCAGCTACTGACAAAGTTCTCTGTCTCAAACCCAAAAACTGCGCCCATCTCTGATCTCTATAGGTCTGAGTAATGTACTTCTTTATGAACTCTCCCTCAAAGAACTCCCAGGTAATCGGATCCGGTAACTGAGGATGCCTGCAAACTAACTCCCACCACTCAAAAGCAGACCCCTGAAGAAGAGCTAAAGCACACTCTGCCTGCTGGTCGGGAGGACACCGAATCTCTCTCAGAGCACGCTTCACTTTATCTAACCATCTCTCTGCAGTCTCAGACTCACTCAACCCAGTACCATAGAAATCCTCAACTCCTGCTCTCCTCAGATTCTCCATAGGTGCTCTAGGAGCAGTCACTCTCTCCAACACCCTAGCCATGTCCTGATGCAATCTAAGCATAGCCTCTAAGGGCATGGCTGCGGCCTCGGGCTGAACCCTAGCATGCTGAGCCGACACATTAACAGAAACAGACTGATCAACAGCAGGAGGATTCACACTCTCGGCGGACTCCTCACGCGCACCATGAGCAGAATTAGAAGCCATCTAAACAAACAAGAAACAACCGTATCAGCCAACACAGATCTAGACATATACGCATCTAAGAAAGTCAAAACAATCATAACAATACCCAGAAATGCCTAAACCTATGCTCTGATACCACTAACTGTAACACCCCCTTCCCATACGTAGGCGTTCCCATCCGATAAGGAGTGAGAAGCCGTATGAGACAAGGTGCCACCAAGCAAGTACAAAGTAAAGTATACATCCATTCATAACATACATTCAGAATTACAGAATAATTAAAAACTTTACATGCAGAAAGCAAAATCTGATCATGCATTACTATAATTAAACTATTACAATAATGTTCTGATCAGCAAGCTGATACCAGAATAATATTACATATATGAAATATAAATACAAAAGCGGAAGCTGATACAGAGAGTTCTATACAAAAAGAATCAATAACTAATACAAAAACTGAGCCCTACACTAATCCCTTCTGTGTTGGCTTGATGACGGCGACTCTCTCAAATCAAAATGCCTTCCGCACCTGCACGGGTAAAAAAACACCGTGCTAAGCGATAAAACGCTTAGTGGGGAAACACACATAAGTTATGGACGGCCACTCACAGTGGTCGTCAAGGCATAACACATTCACAATGGCAGAATGCAAGAACTGTTGCATAAATCATATAAACATGCCCGTATTTAAATACCATACTTTCAGAATCTCATCATCATATGCATTACAGAATAAGCCAACGTGTATTTCATCATTAAACTCATTCAGATATTCCATTCAAAGCCATATAGATCAGAACATTTCCATTAACATTCAAAAATACCTGCTGACTCTAGACAGTGGATAACGAGTGTACTGAGGGTACCTTACGGGTACTAATCGAATACTGAGGGTACCTCACAGGTACAAGTCAAATATTATATCATTTGTCAGAACATGTTATTTATATACTGAGGGAATCTTAAACAAGATTCTATACTGAAGGGTTCGCGAGGAACCAGACGGGGACCTGATCGGGGTCCAAACTGAACTGAGGGCTGCAGCTAAAGACTCTATTAGGCATGCCTAACTATCCACTTACTTGACTCTAGCAGGTTATGCGTCACACAGATCACATTTCAGGATACAGAATATAATTCATCAGAAAATCATGCTATCACGCATATCGAAGCATTAAATAGTAAGACATGCATCTTACAATATTAAAGTCCATTCAGAAGAAATACCAAATTCAGTTATGAGCCAAAAACCAAGAAATTTCGGAAAAACGAGCTGAACAGAGAAAACTGGCGATTCAACAGGCAGGTCACGGCGTGACCGAGGGTCACGTCTCGTGACCTGCTCGTTTCTCGCAGATCTCGCTGCGTGATCCTCGCGGATCACGCTTATGCAGGTCACGGCGTGACCTAAGGTCACGCGACGTGACGCTGCACTCCCTCGCAGATCACGTTGCGTGATCTGCCTCTTCCTCGCAGGTCACACGACGTGACCAAAGATCACGTCGCGTGACTTGCCTGCTCTATAGCTGGTCACGCGGCTGGCTTCCCAGCAGGCATGTCACGTCGTGACCGAGAGTCACGCGACGTGACTTGCCTTCCTGGGTAGCGAATCGCGCGACAGAGGGAGTTTCAACAGTATTTGATTTTCCAGAATTTTCACGATTTCCAGAACCATTCAATCCCAATTTGATTTAAAACAAATCAAACCTGTATTTACCTTCCAGAAATCATCTCAAATCACACAATCAATATACATGCAACTCAATTTAGCATTTAAACAACTAAATCACAACTAATTGATTCAAACTCTTCAAGAACACATAAACCCTAGAATTTACAGTAAAACATCAAAATCACACAAATCAATATTCCCAAACCTGGATTCTAACTTCAATCACTTAGCTCCACTTGGTCCAGCAACCTCTTTCCCCTTTGGATCACGTGGAGCCTCAGCTAGAACCCAACACAGTAAAAACATTCACAAATAAACCCTAAGTTAAACCTAGCTCAAGGAAGAAGAAGATGATGTAATTTACAGTAAAACAAAAGACTAAATTATGCACTTACCAAGCTAGGAGTAAGAGTGACCAACTTCTACAACCACACTTAATTATCAGAGAGTAGTAATTAGGAAAGGGAAAAAGAAGAAGAAGAAGAATGTGAAGTTTGAAAGGAAAACGTGAATCTGATTTTTGTTTCACCTTTCTTTTCCTTCTTTAATCTTTTTCCCAAACCTAATACACATGTCAATTCCTTGAGTGGTGAAATTTGCTCACTCATACCCTAACTCCACACTTTACACACACACCTAATGCACTCCTAATTAAATACACCCTACAATGGTATATGCAAATACACACAAATGCAACTCAATTAATTCACACCCTAATGCCATGTATGCACCCACATAATAGTTAAACCCCAAAATCATACATTTTACTGAAATACCCTTATGAAATGCTGAACACATGCGAATGCTGACACATACTGACAGACAGATAGACAGACAGACAGACGGACAGACAGGCTCATTCTACTAGGGGGCAAATGGGGTGTGACATTCCAAAAATCGTGGTTCAAAAACAAATCAAGAAAAGAAAATTATATTTTTCTTTCTCGATGTTTGGATAGCAATTTTAAATTCTAAAATAGCTGGATCTAATAGAAATGAATAAATGTCGTTCCCGCGGATTTGCCTTAATTCAGAGAATAGTTGATGACAATTTTTCAAAAAAATGATAGCAAGAAAACTTTTTGTAGGAGAATTTTCTGTAGGAATTGCTAAATACTCTTTTTGGTCAAAACTGCTAACCCCGAACAATGAACCTCCATCCCCTATTTATAGGTTTAGGAAAATCATTCAAATAATTTTGAATTTAGAATTTAAATTTTAAAAAAGATTTCTGAAACCAAAATCAAAACCGAATGATTTGAAGAATATTCTAAAAATCAAATCCAAGATTTAAAAATATTTGAAAAGATTTAAAAGATTTTGAAAATATTTAGGGAATATTTGGAAATCTTGAAATATATTTAGAAGATATGGAAAAAATATGGAAAATCTCGCCGAAATAATAACAGATCAGCGACCGACGGACGTCGCTGAATGACCGACGGGCATCACTAACCGGGGCATGCACGGTCTTTTAGGCGGCGAGTCACCCACGAGGGACAGAATCCGAGAGACGACTGTCTCTTACGAGATAAGGGCGTCTCTCGCACGAGAGACGGGCATCTCTCGACACGAGATACAACCTCCTCGAGTGAGCGACAACTGGCACTCGCCGAGAGAGACGGGTCCCTCATGCGAGCAACGGGCATCGCTCCCTGTGAGAGACGGGCCCGTCCCGCGTGAGGGACAGGCGCCGCTCACGCGAAGGGAGGGCCATCCAGCAATGGGCATCCCCTCCATTGACGGTTTACCCTTCGGTGGAGCAAAATCCATTTTTCAAATTATGAACTCTTCCTGACTCCTCAAAATCTCCTATTACCAAGAAAAATCCACAATCCTTGTAAAACTTGAGAATGAAAACTTCACAACTTTCATCCATTTGTCTTAAAATAGACATTAATCTCTTCATCGGGTAACTTTAATCTAGACTGCCTCAGGATCCGGTGGCTATAGGCCCAATTATAAAATTTAATTAATGCAATCTAGCCCAAAAAGGTTAAGTGATGAAACTACCTCCAACAAATCAATTAATACCGTATATGTCCCAACATGTAAAAGCTCAATCGAAATACACAAAATCGACCTCTCTTGTACCCTAAGCATGTCCAATACGACTAGGGTACAAGTCAGGGCCTTACAAGATGGGGTCACGCTTAATGCACATTTAATCGGCATGAAAATCGTGGCTATTGAACATTTGATGTGATTATCGCCAGCTTGTCGACATGAAGAATCACAGTTGTTTGGATGGTGGCTAAGGCATATTTAATCGGTATAAAAGTCACCAGCGCACATTTGATCAGCATGAAGACCACTATTGGAAATTGGGGGCCATAATTAACGCACATTTAATAGGCATGAAAATCTCGGCTGTTGGATATTTGATGTGATTATCGCCAGCTAGTCGGCATGAAGAACCACGGTGGATTGGGTGTGATTATCGCCAGCTTGTCAGCAAGAAGAACCACCGTTGATTGGGTGTGATTATCGCCAGCTTGTCGGCATGAAGAACCACAGTTGGTGTGATCAATGCACATTTGAGCGACATGAAGTCCACGATTGAAAATTGAGAGCTTATTGTAGGGATCTCATTCTTGTCAACTAATGGATTACCAGTTAATGTAAAGATTTTTGTTAATTTATTGCGTCAAAGCATAAATTCATTTTCAAATTTCATTATATTTTGATATCTTATTATTTGCGTCAGACTCTGTATTTGCGTTTATGGTTATTTAATTTATTTTTTTATTTACCTTTTATCATTTTTCTATCCAGCATGTATTTTGGAATTAAAAAATTCAAGTGAAAACATAAAAATGTAACTAAACAATGAAGAATTTGTACATTAAAAGGTGTCTATATAAAAACCTACCTGAACATGCATGGCCTAAAGGGAAAAGGCTCATAATCTTCAGAAGGATCTAATGAGTTTGAGGAGGATGAAGAATTAATGGGTACTTGTGGGGCCCCAGATCTCAACGGCCGATCAGCGGCTCTGGAAGAGGATGGCTAGTGACCAAAGGTGGACAACTGATAAGTGACACCTTCTAGAGGAGCCCAAAAAGCCACTAGATGCTATGGCTGCAGTGGCTGGCGAAGATAAACGTCTGTCTAACCTTCTGCGATCGGAGGCACATAGTCTCCTAGGAATCTAACAAGGTCAGAGACACCCCCCTGTAATTTATTGGCAGCTTAGGTCTGCTCTATCGTCTGTAACGGGGATCACTCCACCGAGCATGCAAAGTGGGCATCTATCTCACCTTGTATCTCTCTAAGTACTCCATATACGCTCAGGAAGGCACTCTCTATCCTCTTTACTTGCAGCTTCACCTTTGCAAACTGACTCATCCACCATTTGGATGGCCTCATCAATCATCTATGCTGAGGTAGCCTAAGAACTCCTAAAGGCGGCCTCCAGCTGATCAATCTGCTCTCTCTAAGTGACTAAGCGCTCTCCCTGCATAGTCACTATCTCCTCTAGTCTTGTGAACCTCTCATCCATGCACTGGTCTAGTGCTGCTACAACAGTAGTCATGGTGGCTATGATGTCCTGGGCTAATGACTGAGCGAGTGCTGGTGCGGCCTCTGTTTAAGGCTGGACCTATGGTGGAGCCATAGAGGTGGAGGCCCCTGGATTACTCGGGCCACTATATGGGTGGTACCTCCTCTCTACTCTAGCCTCTGTTCAGGATGAATATAGTGGTGGGATAAGACTCGGCATCTCCATGGGAGCCTACTGTGAAGCTGGAGTGCTGATCATCTCCTTGATGTCGAAGCCCATGCCCATCCCCTTAAGTGTAGAGGTCTCCTCCGACTACGGCTGATACTGGTGAGGCTGGTCCTCCTCGGGATGTTGCTGCTCATGCTGGTGCTGCCTAAACTGTAGCTCCTCTAGCTCCTCATCCACTAGCTAGGGTGGAGGCAAGTGAAAAAGGTGCCTAGTCTATGCCACTATCAGCAACCTGTAGTCACCTACACATCCTGGGCCACAATCCTTATAGTCTGAGCTACCCCTGAATCTACGTATATTTCCTCATCTAGTAGATATCCAAAGTAATCAACATCAACTCCCAAGTAGAGTAACACCCTGGTAATTGCTCCCCTAGCACATATAAATGGGGTTGTCCCCCTAGCAAAGCATACCAAATTAGCCACTACCTAATGGCTAATATTCAAATGCCTATCTATAACCATCACCCATAAACTCCATACCTTAGCTGAGTTGACCATGCTTGGGTCCCTGCTCTGGCCAAGTATGAGCTAGACAAGACACTGTGCAGATAGCGGAGGGCCTGTGATGAAAGCATAGTGCTCTTTTCCGTATCATGATCATACGGCATCTCCGACATAGTAATAATCTCTTAGTATTGCCTGTGAACTGCTCTCTCCGGGTCGCGGTGTCCATATCGACTAGCAATCCTAGTGCCTGGGCGAAGGCCCTACGAGTCAGATTGAAATGGTGGCACCAGACTCTGAATTGGATGAGCCCCTCCTCAGTGTCAGGCCTGGAGTGTAGCTAAAAACTCCCAAGATATCTTAGGATACGTCTGGAATGATGGCCTCAGGAACTCTATCTACCCTGCGGCCTCCAGGAGTCTGTCAACCTCATCCAACATCCCCATCTGCTAGAGGAATGGCCTGGAAATATATCTGCTAAACTGGAGCTAAGCCCGTGCTAGTGCCTTGAACCTTTCTCTCTTGTTCGGAGTCATCCACTCTAGAGCTGGGATCTCCGGGTGTCCCTGTGGCCGGTTGTGTCTTGGAGGCATCCTAAAAAAAGTCAGAAGTTAGTTCATTCAAAGTCATTCGACCTTATTGGGAGACTTAAATGAGTGTTCATTCCATTACTTATCACTTTCTAAATTTTGGCAGCATTTCGGCTGGAATGTGGCCTACCCAAAATTTTCAACAGTATCCTAACAAGGATATGTCAAATCGAAGAAATAGGCAACATTCCGGCAAGAATGCCCCTCAAATTACCTGTGCAAATTCAAAATAAAGGACAGGCCTAGGCCCCAACAACCACATTTTCAATTTTTAAGTCACAAGTTTTCAAATTTTTATTAATGATTACTTGCCTTTGAAAAGTTAGCAGTATATCGACTAAGATGTGCTTAAACAAAGAAAATTTTGACAGTATTCAGGCTGGGTACATTTACGCAAAAATATTTCGGCAGCATCTCGACTAGGATACGTGCCACTCCCTACACAACAAAAGCAATAAAAAGGACAGACCTTGGGCCCCAATCATACAACAAAGGCCTTAGGCCATGATGCACAATTGCACAGGATTATACTTGGAAACATTCACATTTCATAAATGAATATGAATTAGTGTTCCCATTATCCATTTATTTATTTATTTTTCCCTCTTTTTTTTTCTTTATTGTTGTTACTATTTTCTACTGACAATTTTTTCCTTCTTTTTTCCAATGTTAACACAAAATAATCTAACGAAAAAAATGATAAAAAAAGTGTTGCATTTTGCCTATACTTTGGAGCATGCATATTCAAAGTGCACCTAAGGAATAATTAAAGAAACAAAATAAAGAAAAGATGAAAAGTTGATGAAGAAACTAACCTGTAAGTTGACGAAATAAACTGAAAAAAAAAATAGAAAAAACTGGACCCACACTTATGAGATCACTCAAGGGGGACTTAGGCGCAAATGGTACGCGAAACAGACAAAAAATGAAGGAGAAATCGCAAAAAACCCAAAAGCAACCATTGGTTGCGCGATAAGAAGAAAAGAAAACGAACAAGAAAATGACAAGTGAGACAGCAGAAGGACCTTTTATAGTTTCGCATGACTGACGAGCTGTATGTTTTAGGGAGCGATGGGCAATTCTTCAAGCCCATCGATCATCCAAAACCTTTTTTTTAACGATACTCCCTAAATATATCTAGTCCTTGACTTTTCAGCTTCCATACTGCAAAAATAAGACCAATGTACAGAGATATATTTATGCAGGTAACATTCATGGTACATGCAGACAAAATGCAAAAAAGAAAGAGGTCTAAGTAATCCAGGGCCGAGCAATGGGCTGGTCGTGGCTCGCCTTATACCCGTCGCTAGCCGCACTTCTATAAAAGGACTTCTTCTCCTTGGAATTTATGCTATCCTCCTTCTGGCTCCTGATCAGCACTATTTTCTAGGTATTTTCCTTCCCTCTCTTACTTTTCCTTTGCTATTTTTCTTTTGCTTATTTTTAAACTTTGCCCAGGCTCTCTAATATGTCTACGCCAATCCTTAATAAAATTTACCGAACCATGGATGACTCTCGGTCTTGGGGAAATCCCATTTTAGGTCCTTATTATGGTCTAAAATTCTTGCGAATGGTCAAACTTGATGAAAACCTTTTGTTAACCACTGCTCGATTCTGGGACCCTCGATTTCATGTTTTTTTATTCTCTCACCAAGAACTATGCCCCCTACATGAAGAGTTTGCTGCTATTATTTGTTTGAGATTTTCCTCGGCTCCCTTCCTTGCATTCCAAACTGCGGGCTGACTTGCACAAGAGATGTAGCGCAAATATTGGGCATTTTGCCATTAACGGTTGTCAGAGTGACGCCTCAGGATGCACTTTTTGCTTTGGAGCCACTAATTAAGCCACTAAATGACTTCCCTGACATGCCTACCTACCGTTCCAGCATTATTTCGCTATTTTGCTAGTCCTGATACCTGAAAATTATCACTGAGAGGCTAGCTGGTGAATACAAACTGTTCAACATCGTAAAGGTATGTGCTGTGGGTTGACCCCTTTTATGTTGATCCTTGCTGAGACTGTTCTGGGTTTAGATGTTGTCTGTGCCAATTCTTCTGCTTTCTTTACTGGAAGCCCCTTATTACTCCAGGTATGTATCTGTCATTATTTTAAGGGTAGTGCATCCCTTTTGGATTTTCACACTAGATTTTCTTTGCAGAAAATACACCCTTTCAAATTTTCATATATCCCTGTGCCTTATTTTTGCTTGGAACAGACCCAACCCTATCTAGCGGCTTTTTTTTTTGCATCAAACTTAAGCACCTGTTTAATTTTAGATCCAAAACACAAGGTTAAGAATGAAGCTAAGTATCTTTTTGACATAAAATCAGTCAACGTTCTGAATGATATCCTTGATACCTAGCTTGGTGTTTAAGTATTTCTAACTTTGTCTTCTTCTACTTGTTAGATATGGCTATAAGAGAAACAAGGATTTTTAATTGAGCCTCCTTCATGGGTGATCAACACTTACTCTTTGAGGCATTTTCTCCCCCGACAACGGTCATACACCTTTGAGTCATCCGATGACGATTTTGCTTGACTGTCGACCCTTACAGATGGCAATCTAAGCTTCATGTGTCTTTAGCTACCTCTTTCTTCTGTGACTCAAGATGGTCCTTCGGGATGCTTACCTTTATACGGAGTTTATGAGGCCACTTTCTGTACCACTACTCATTGATCTCAACAATTTCGAAGTCACCAGGATATTGTGAGATGCCCATTGTCATTTTAGGGTGGCATCCTACCTTCTGCCCTTGTCACCTGGTACCATGATCTTTGGGCTCAACTTCCTATGAAGACAACCATCCCACAAATTAAGGAATGTGAGTTTACTACCTCTCCCACGTACAAGAGATGGGTGACTAGCCCTGCAGTCGACAACATAACTCATCAATTTAAGCATCTGAGTGTCGAGAGCAGTAGAAGATAGTTTGTTAGATTTCAATAATGTTTTCATTTTTATGCTATAACTGAGTGGGATGAATTGAATTTTGATGTTTTGAATTTCATTGTCATAATTGCGTATATTTTCGATATGATTTCATCGTACATAATCATTCTTTGACATGTATATCAAAAATGCAAAAGCAATATCTAATCTTGGGGTAAAACTCACTAGCATCAAAACTCTTGTTTCCAATCAGCCCTCTCGGGTTTTCTTGATTGGATATTTTCTCTCAGCCATTAATTTTTGCCGAGTGTGCCTTTTTTCGATTTTCACCCTGGCAAGGCGCCCAATTTTAGCAAGGCCGCCATTTTTCAGTTTTTAACCCGCTAGGCATTTATTCTCTTCTTTTGATTTTTAGTCTTTAGCCGTGGAACCTCTTGAGTCTATCGACATTTACCGGTTCTTTGAACTCATTTTCGTCACTGTCTAGTAGGATTGCTGCTCCATTTAACAATAACTTCCTCAATACAAATGGACCTTCCAAGGTTGGTCTGAACTCACCACGTATATCTGGAACACTTAGCCTCATCTGCTGGAAAACTAAATCGCTTTCTTTTAATGGATGTTTTCTAACCTTCTTTCCAAATGACTAGGCTACCCTTTTCTGATGAACTTGATTATGATAGTAAGCTTGCATCCTTTCTCCATCCAATAGATTCAACTGTAATAACCGTTGTCGGGTCCACTCAATCTCTGGAATTTCAGCCTCTAATGTTACTATTAATGACTGACGTTCAATCTCCGTTGGCAGCACTTTTTTTGTTCCACAAACAAAAGAATACGGGGTAGTCCTTGTTGAGATCCTGACAGTAGTTCTGCAACCCTATAGTGCAAATGGCAGCTCCTCTGCCCAGTCCTTACATGTCTGAATTATTTTAGACAAGATCCTCTTGATATTTTTATTAGCTGCTTCGACTGCCCCATTGGCCTGCGAGTGATATGGAGAGGACTTGTGATGTTCGATGCCGTACTTCTAGAGTAATTTCTTGGTTTCTGCTTGAAATTAAACCCAATTGTCAGACACAACATGATACGATACAAATCAGGTTCCTCTCAATAAACCTAGCCATTTCTCGTGCACCCACTTTCTTGAAAGGCTCCGCTTCTACCCATTTTTTGAAGTAATCGATAGCAACTATAATATATCAATGTCCCATGGAAGCCATCGGGTGTACTTCTCCTATTATATCTATTCTCCGAGCTGTGAACGACCATGGAGATATAAGGTTGCAGAGTTTCAAAACCGGCAGGTGTCTCAAGTCTGCATACTACTGGCATAATTGGCACTACTTTACATACTAGGAATAGTTCGTATCCATCGTGAGCCAAAAGAATCCTTGGCACATAATCTTTTTATCTAACGTCAGCCCATTCATATGAGCTTAACAAACTCCTGCATGTGTTTCCTCCATAACTTTCTTGGATTCTTTTTCGTTCAAACATTGCAATTGGATGCCATCGGCTTACCTCTAATACAAGGTCCCACCTACACTAACAAAATGAGTTGAAAGCTTACGAACTATCCTTTTGTTTTTCTCGATAGCGTTTTTTAGGAGCTTTGACGTCTATAAGTAATTCTAGATGTCATAATACCATGGCTTCCTATCGATAGACTCAACCTCTATTACCTACTCGGATTCAAAACTAGGCTTCTCTGAACTCGAAATTAACCTCCATGATCACGCCTTCAAGATTATCCCATATGGACACAAGAGTTGTGAGGGCATCCGCCAATTAGTTCTCGTCCCTTGTAATGAAGTGGAAAGTGCAAGTGTCAAACTGATTGCTTAACACCTTCAGGTGCTTTACATATGGCATTAGATGTTCTTCCTTTACAAACCATTTACCTCATATCTAATGAACTGCCAGCCTGTCTTTGCCCCTAAGGCTAACAGTGCTTCTAACCCAAAAATGTAGGCTTCATACTCGGCTTCATTATTAGTTGCCTTGTATCTTAACTTGTTAGCCAATTTTAGCTTTTCTCCATCTAGAGTGGTAAGAATGATTCTTGTCCCTACCCTTATACTATTGACCGCTCCGTCAAAATGCATCTGCCAGCCCTGTATCATAATGGCCAGGATGTCTTCATTCGGGAAGTTGTACTCAACCTGATCTCCTTCGATGGGATGCTATGGTCTTCCTGGTAACATACTCGATATCAAATTCTTGCAATAACAATAGCCATCTTCCCATCTTTCCTAATAAGAAAGGTGCCCCTTGAAGATACCTGAGAGGATTTTGTTTGGCGACAGCTTGTACCTTATAAGAGTGGAAGTAATGCCTTAATTTATTAAAAGCCCAGATCATAGCTAAACGGATTTTCTCAACCTCCACATACTTGATTTCAAAAGGGAGAAACTTCTTACTAAGGTAATAGATAATGAACTCTACTCCGAACTCATCCTCTTAAGGCATCATAGCGCCTATGGAGTTGTCTTCTATAGGTAAGTACAAGATTAAAGGTTTAACTGGCTGAGGTGGCCTCAAGATCAGTGAGTTCAACAAATATTCCTTTATGGTATCAAAAGCTCTTTGACAGTCATCATTCTATATCACGGGTTGGTTTTTTCAGTAGAGCTTAAATATTGGTTCGCAAATTGAAGTAAGCTTAGCAATGAACCTACTAATGTACTCCAATTTTCGCGAGAAACTCCTAACATCCTTTTCCTTATGGAGAATTGACATTTCTCTAATGGCTTTGGCTTTATAAGGATCAACTTCAATCCCTTTTTGACTTATGACATGACCTAGTAGCTTTCCTAAGGCTCTATTTGGATGGGAGGTAGGGAGGGTTAAGTAATGGAAGGGGAAGGGAAGGTAGATATTTACGCTTGTTTGGGAAGAGAGGGGCTGAAAAATAGAAGGGATTCGAAGGGTAGCTCTTGCCCCCCCTCTTCCCTTGGCTATTCTTATTTCAGCTACACCCCGATTTAGGGTGTAGGGAGAGTTGTGAGTAAAAAAATTTATCTTCCAATTTTATCCTCATCTTATTTATTGAAATCTAAAATTAACCTTATCCATAAGGTTATTTTTGTCATTTTATATACTTACCCTTCCTGTAATTACTCCTCCATTTTTATTCTTTCCCAAACAATGGAAAGGTAATCACATACCCTTCCCCTTCTTTCTCCTTCCTTTCCTGTCTCTACCCTTCCCTACCCTTCCATTAATTACCCCTCCCATCCAAAAAGAGCCTAAAGTAACTCCGAAAATACATTTCTTAGGGTTCAGGGGAAGGTCGTACTTATTAATTCTTTGGAAGAATTTTTCTAAGGCCTCAAAGTGTCCCTCTCGTGTAACGGCCCAAAGTTTTGATTTTCATGAATAGTATTTTTCGATAGTGAGTAATGACATTGGGGTGAATAGTACTCTCGAAGTTGAAAAATATTTTATTAGACCATTGGATAGAGCATGTTAACAGGAGCCCGAATATAAAATTTGGGATCAAACGGAGGTCAAATTAGGTCCGAAAAGTGCAAAATAGTGGAAAATGATATTTGGGGCATCTATCCCTGACAGACGGCCGTCTGTGGGTGACAAAAGGATAGGCCATCGGTGGTGGGGGACAGCTAGGCATTTTGTGGCTTCAGACGGACGTGTGAAGGCTTTTCGAGTCCGATTTGACCAATTTTGACCTGAGTTTGACCGAGCCATATCTTGAGCTACGGACCTCAGAAAAATATTCTAAAAATATGAATGTACTCGCATTGATAAGTAAAATTATATGGTTATTATAAATTAAATTTTGGTGACACTAAAAAAATTAGACTGTCGGACTGATGAATAATTATCGGAACAAGAAATGGTATCCGATTGACTTAAAAATATTTTTGGACTCTAATAAATATATTTTAATAATTATGGAGTCATTTTTATGAGGAATTAGATGTAGAAAGTAAGAAAATTAAAGATACGATTTCGGCTTGAATAGTACTCGGATTGACTAGAGGTTTGACTGATTGCTTAACACCTTCAGGTGCTTTACATATGGCATTAGTTGTTCTTCCTTTACAAACCATTTACCTCATATCTAATGAACTGCTAGCCTGTCTTTGCCCCTAAGCCTAACAGTGCTTCTAACCCAAAAATGTGGGCTTCATACTCGGCTTCATTATTAGTTGCCTTGTATCTTAACTTGTTAGCCAATTTTAGCTTTTCTCCATCTAGAGTGGTAAGAATGATTCTTGTCCCTACCCTTTTACTATTGACCGCTCCGTCAAAATGCATCTGCCACCCCTGTATCATAATGGCCAGGATGTCTTCATTCCGGAAGTTGTACTCAACCTGATCTCCTTCGATGGGATGCTATGGTCTTCCGGGTAACATACTCGATATCAAATTCTTGCAATAACAATAGCCATCTTCCCATCTTTCCTAATAAGAGGTGCCCCTTGAAGATACCTGAGAGGATTTTGTTTGGCGACAGCTTGTACCTTATAAGAGTGGAAGTAATGCCTTAATTTATTAAAAGCCCAGATCATAGCTAAACGAATTTTCTCAACCTCCACATACTTGATTTCAAAAGGGAGAAACTTCTTACTAAGGTAATAGATAATGAACTCTACTCCGAACTCATCCTCTTAAGGCATCATAGCGCCTATGGAGTTGTCTTCTATAGGTAAGTACAAGATTAAAGGTTTAACTGGCTGAGGTGGCCTCAAGATCAGCGAGTTCAACAAATATTCCTTTATGGTATCAAAAGCTCTTTGACAGTCATTATTCTATATCACGGGTTGGTTTTTTCTGAAGAGCTTAAATATTGGTTCGCAAATTGAAGTAAGCTTAGCAATGAACCTACTAATGTACTCCAATTTTCGCAAGAAACTCCTAACATCCTTTTCTTTATGGAGAATTGGCATTTCTCTAATGGCTTTGGCATTATAAGGATCAACTTCAATCCCTTTTTGACTTATGACATGACCTAGTAGCTTTCCTAAGGCTCTATTTGGATGGGAGGTAGGGAGGGTTAAGTAATGGAAGGGGAAGGGAAGGTAGATATTTACGCTTGTTTGGGAAGAGAGGGGCTGAAAAATAGAAGGGATTCGAAGGGTAGCTCTTGCCCCTCCTCTTCCCTTGGCTATTCTTATTTCAGCTACACCCCGATTTAGGGTGTAGGGAGAGTTGTGAGTAAAAAAATTTATCTTCCAATTTTATCCTCATCTTATTTATTGAAATCCAAAATTAACCTTATCCATAAGGTTATTTTTATCATTTTATATACTTACCCTTCCTTTAATTACTCCTCCGTTTTTATTCTTTCCCAAACAATGGAAACGTAGTGACATACCCTTCCCCTTCTTTCTCCTTCCTTTCCTGTCTCTACCCTTCCCTACCCTTCCATTAATTACCCCTCCCATCCAAATAGAGCCTAAAGTAACTCCGAAAATACATTTCTTAGGGTTCAGGGGAAGGTCGTACTTATTAATTCTTTGGAAGAATTTTTCTAAGGCCTCAAAGTGTCCCTCTCGTGTAACGGCCCAAAGTTTTGATTTTTATTAATAGTATTTTTTGATAGTGAGTAATGACATTGGGGTGAATAGTACTCTCGAAGTTGAAAAATATTTTATTAGACCATTGGATAGAGCATGTTAACAGGAGCCCGATTATAAAATTTGGGATCAAACGGAGGTGAAATTAGGTCCAAAAAGTGCAAAATAGTGGAAAATGACATTTCGGGCATCTATCCCTGACAGACGGCCGTCTGTGGGTGACAGAAGGATAGGCCATCGGTGGTGGGGGACAGCTAGGCATTTTGTGGCTTCAGACGGGCGTCTGAAGGCTTTTGGAGTCCGATTTGACCAATTTTGACCTGAGTTTGACCGAGCCATATCTTGAGCTACGGACCTCAGAAAAATATTCTAAAAATATGAATGTACTCGTATTGATAAGTAAAATTATATGGTTATTATAAATTAAATTTTGGTGACACTGAAAAAATTAGACTTTCGGACTGATGAATAATTATCGGACAAAGAAATGGTATCCGATTGACTTAAAAATATTTTTGGAGTCTAATAAATATATTTTAATAATTATGGAGTCATTTTTATGAGGAATTAGATGTAGAAAGTAAGAAAATTAAAGATACGATTTCGGCTTGAATAGTACTCGGATTGACTAGAGGTTTGACTGAGGCTTTAAAAATAACAAATGATTTTCAAAATTGATTAAAATGTTGAGATGGACTCTAAAAAACATTTAGGATTTTTTGGTAGCAAAAAGGGAATTTTATGAGAACATTGAAAATTTGCTAATCAGACCGGTTTGATTGAAGCATACTAGAAACGGACTCAGATTGAGTTAAAATTTTGAGTACAGCCTGGTTTTTACATGATATGAATTATAGAATCAAATTCGGGATGATTTGCAGTTAGGAAGTCAGAAAACCATAGAAAAATTACCAAATGGGCTTAGAATAGCTAATTGGGCTTAATAGGTTGGACCAAGGTTGAACCATTTTGGTCCACTATAAAAGTACTTAAATGGTAGATTGGTGGTTGAGTGATCCTTATCTCTTTAACGATTCTTCTTCCCTTAGTTGGACGAAGTCTTCCTCTCCTCTCCTCTCCTCTCTCAATTTTCTTCAAGTTCTGCTCCATTTTTTCCTTAATCCTAGCTTTTTAAGTGTAATTGAACCCATATATGAGATTATAACAGCCTCTAGTATCCATTTGATGGATTAAAAAAGAAAAAAAAAGCAAGGATCTAAGTTATGTCTCCAAAATGGAGGTAAGAAAAATAGGTTGATTTAATTTGATTTATTGGTTCTTGATGATAGATTAGGGTGTGTTAAGCATGATTATGAGGTTATATTTGATAAAATAAGGAAATTAATGGATTGTTTATTGTTTTGTATTTTCGGCCATTGAGGAAAAATCAAGGGAAAATTGCCTTTTAAAGGCTAAGGACAAGCAATAAGGAGCTTGTAAAGGCTAGAGCATGGATATGAGGTTTATGATTACATTATCTAAGAATTTTCATTTGGAAATTAGGGTTTTGTATTATATTTGTATAGTGAATATGTGTAAATTACAAGTATAAGTAAAATTGAAGTGATAGATGAATTTAAGGAAGTTAAATAAGTCAATTAGAATGACTAAAGTGAAGGAAAACTAAGTGCAAGCTTTGGCCATAATGAGGCATAATGGTATACTTAGGTATAATTATAGTATACCTTACATTTATGTGTAATTAAATGGTATCCACATGTGAATTGAGGTTTAATCTAGTTGAATAAGTAATGAATGAGTGATAACTAAAATGTTAGAGAAAAACCCTGAGGTGGCCGAATGGTTTAGTAAAGGAAAATTTTGGTAGGTTATAAGGTATACATGATATATAATTGAGTGATAAAGTGGATAAATGAATGAATTAGAGGGGAAAGAAAGATTGTAATGAAAAAAATTACATGAAAACCGAATAATTGACTTAATAAATCAAATATATAATTAGTTCAATTAATGATGTTAAAGTCATAAAATGATTATTTATATGATTTGAAGTGTATGAATTTAATTGATTTTGTAAGAAATTAATTAAGTAATTTTGAAAATATTTTTCCCATTAAGTCCATGGCGGGAAATATTGATAAATATTAAAATAATTAAAATTACATGTATATTTGAGGAAACTTTTGATTAAAAGAATAATTGAAGTATAAATGATAATAAAGGCATTAAAGTGACTTAGAAATGAATTTATGGCCACTTAATAGATCAAGTATACTTATTTTGTGAAATAAGTATATAATAAGAATTGTACTTAAATGATAAGAATAGTGATGATTAATGTATTGAAATGTTAAAGAAAGAAATGAGATGTAAACGTAAGTGAAAGTCCTAAAATATTAGAAAAGTGTAGTTACAAGATAATTGAGAAAGTATTGCCCTTAGTAGTGGTCTGGTAGTCTAATCTAGTGCAAGATATGTTTGGCTAGCAATAGGGACACCCATACCGCGGTGCAAGTCATGACGACTTGCTTTACTATAGCAGATTCGCGATGGTCTCCCATAGTGCAGTGTTATATGTTCAGTGAAAAGTGTTAGAGTAGTCCTTCGGGGCCATTCCTTAGTGCAGTGCAGTGGACCTGTGGGGTCCACATCCCGTATATCCAGTCTGCAAATTTTTTACCTGGATTGCACTAGGGAAATAACTGTAAAAAAATAACATGGAAATGTGAAAAGTAAAATGGAAATGAAAATGTATATGTAAAAGGACTTAAATGAAAGAAAATGAAAAGTTTAGGATCAAAATGATAATTGACCTAATTAATACGTTAATCGGGTAATATTGATAAAAATGACTTAAAATGTGAAAAGTATAGTAAAAACGAAAATTTAAATGAAAAAGAGCTTTCATGAAAGAAAATAAAAGTTTAAGGATTAAAACATATTTTACAGTGAAAATAATTAGTTGTGAGACTAATTGACAAATTGTGAGCTATAAAGTGAATAAATGGGAAAATATAGTTAATTAATGGCAAAATCATAATTAAACGCTAAGAGAAGGACCATATTGTAATTTGATAAAGTTTAGGGGTAAAATAGTAATTATATGTGAAAGTAAGTTAATAAGTGACTTGTAAATGAAAAGTGAAATTAAAGTGACCGTTATGAAAAGAATGTAAAGTTTAGGGGTTTAAAATGTAATTTGACGTAAAAATGTTAATTTAGTGACTAATATGTAATTTGTAAGGCAAGTAATGAATTAAGATGAAAAAAGAAATGAACTAGTGGAAAAATTGTAATTATAATGTAAAATTGGCAAGTTTGTAGTTAATTGACAAATTCGGAACCAAAGTGAAATTTTACCATATCGATGGTATATAATAGAATAAAATGAAAAGTGAAGTAAATAGTATTTAATTATGTGAAATAAATGAATTAGAGCCACAATAGTAAGTAAGTGATTAATGGAGGGCAAAATCGTAAATAAAGTGCAAAAAGAAGTAATTAAGTTAAATAATAGGTTTAATGAATGAAAATAATCAAATGAATAATTAATTAATCTAATTGTAATGTAAAAACCTAAGCGGGACCACTATATAAAATGAACATGAAAGTAATAATTTAGGGTCTAAACCATAAATTAGATGTTAAATGAAAATAAATTAAAGTTTGAGGATTAAATGGTAAATTAGTGAATACAAGGGGTAATTTGGTAAAGATTGAATAAGTTATGAATCAAATGGTGAATTGCTCAAGATTGAGGTTTTAATGAGTGATTTAAATGAAATTAAGGAATTAATTAAAGTAAATGTATTAATGAAGTGGAAAGTATAAGCGTAGAGATTTAAAAGTTAAAGGAGTAGAATGATTAGTTATAAGACATGAAGTTAAAGCTAAATGAAAAACAAAGAAGTTAAATGATAGATATGTGAAAAACGCTAAAGTAAAGGTTAAAAGAGTGATAAGTTAAAGGGTAGGTTAAAGGGACAAAGTGAATATGTTACAAGTAAGATAATAAGTTAAGAGTGGAAAATAGAAAGAAAATAATATAAAACCATAATTAAAGGCAAATGAAGAGTAAATTCGGAAGTTGAAGTAAAATGAAGGACTAGATAGTAATATAACATTTGTTAGTCTAAAAGTGAGGACTAAAGTGATGCCTATGGATGTGTGTGCATGTATGTACGTGCCTAAGTTGGAATTGGAAATCTTTAGATTTGTAATCACCACTGAGCATTTAATGCTCAGTACGTAGTTTATTTGACTGCTTGTAGGTACCGAGTAGGACGTCTGAGGAGCAAGCGTGCTATCAGATTCGAGATCAGATCGGACCTTCGGATCGAAGTTAAGTCTAGTATGTTTGTTATTGTTATTGGCATGTATATGTAAAATGTTAGTATTGATTATGTGTAACACCTATATACCCCTTAGGAGGATACAAGAGTGCTACGGGCACTAAATCTATCACAATTAGTAACAATAATTATCTAAGCTAATTTAAAGTAAATTTAAATAACACATAACCAAAAATTAATATTAACATTAATGGAATTAAAGTTTACATCTTTACAGTACAAAATTTATAATATACAATTACATATTCTCGGTATACAAAAAAAAAATGAAACATTTCTATACATTATAAAAGTTTAACCTAACTAGGAGACGTGAAAATTCCTCCTAGTGGCCAGTAGATGTTACTCTCAAAACTTTTCTTCTAGCTATAAACCTACACGGGGAATAAACGCCCATGCTGAGCTATGGCAGGGATATAAACATACCATGGACTACTACAGAGAAATCATGAATTATCATATAATAGCAACACACATTATAGTTAAATGATAAATCAAATATTCATTATTCCCTGCTTCATAATTTTAAATCACTAATATACAAAGTTACCAGAAATGGTACTGTATCATGGCAATTATAACGTGTAACACGATACAATAATTAGTCAATGTAATAACAATCTTAATATAGCCTGAATCAAAACGGCAGTGGATAACGAGTACACTGGATACCACTCGGGTACCGATCCCTGAATACTAGGGAAAACAATATTAACACTAGTGATATGCAAATCTTAAATCACTGGATACCGAACAAGTATCGACACCGGCAACTGCGAACACTAACCCTTATAGGCATGTCTACCTATCTATGACTCGATTATAGGCTAGACAATTATTTCACTTAATGTTCAAATGAATAATACTTTTACTATTACCATATGCATAGTCATTCAAGAACCAAGTACCATTATTCACATGAATAAATACATTTATCATTCATAATCTAATACAATAATGCACACAAATTAGATCAACTAACTTGCATTCATGACTCTCAGATGTGTCGCGCTCACGATATAACCCTAAACACACTGCTGTCGTGCTCATGAACAATGTCGAACTCGCGACAAAATGCTAAAATGGCTTTTGTCGTGCCCGTGACAGAGCTCGCGTTCGCGACAAGGCACGACATGGCAAACTTTGCCTAAGGAGCATTCTTTCGCGCTTGCGACAGAACCTGAACTCTGTGTTCAACTCCCAAATCACAAACCTCTCAAACACATACCTTCTACAAACTTTCCTATATACATAAGCATGACTTCTACCATCAACCAAACATCAAATTCTGCTAAAAGGGCCTTCGAAACAAGTAATGCCATGCATATTACTTTCTCATACATAGCTTGTAACAACATATAATCAACATGCACATAGTCAAATCTCTATACAACCTCAAGTTATCATTAGAACATCATCAAATTAGCAATTCATAATACACTACAAATAGTCACTAGAACATGATTTACTCAACACTATTAACTCATGCATACTTATAACAACTAAAAGAGCTGTTGAACTCTTTCAAGGCCCATAAATTTCCCCCCCAATCTAATCATACATGCATCTATTAGAAACTCAATAAAAATCCCAAACCTTTTTGAAGCACTCCTTCAATCTTCCCAAGTTAAGTAACCTTCTTTTTTCTCTTTTGCTCTCCTACTGAATTCTCCAACTTATAATCAATAAAAACCCTTGAATAAGAAGTAGAACAAGAATAATACTAGCAAACTAAACCCTCGGATAAAATCAACTAAAGAAGAAGAAAGTAAGAACAATGCAAACTTACCTTACTCAACCAAGGACTCCACACAACTCAGAAATTCTTTGAACAGTCAAATACTATTTCGATGGACTTAAGATTGAAGGTAAAGAAAATAACAAATGAAAAACAAAGAAAAGAGAGAACAGATTTGAGTGGAGTGGCCAAACCAAATGAAGAAAAAGGGACCAAAATCTACCTCTCCACTCACTCTATATATTGCATACAAAATCCTAGGTGTTAAGTTATAAGCCATGCAATGCTAGGTGGCAAGATGTGGACTCTACACATGGAACTCCACTTTGAGAAACTTGACACATGAAATTCCTGTAACGGTCGGTTTTTATACCCTCCCCGGAACATATCCCGTCGGGAGCCTCCCCGCAGGGAATCCGAGCCGCTACTCACAGAACTTTACACCCCCCTTGTGCCTTTCGTGGGATTCGAACTCAGGACCTGGGGATAAGTCCTTAAATTCTTAGAATCCCACTACCATTAGGCTATTAGCCTAATGGTAGTGGGATTCTAAGAATTTAAGGACTTATCCCCAGGTCCTGAGTTCGAATCCCACGAAAGGCACAATCGCACAAGGGGGGTGTAAAGTTCAGTGAGTAGCGGCTCGGATTCCCTGCGGGGACGCTCCCGATGGGATATGTTCCGGGGAGGGTATAAAAATCGACCTGCCTATCTATCCACTATATGACTATTACAGGCTAACATATTAATTCAATCATTGGTCAACACTAAAACATAATATAATAATAATTCATAAATTGTTACCTTACTAAATCACAAGTGAGAAACCATGCAAAGTGATATAAAATAAACAACACTAAAGAATAGGGGAGGGTCGCGCTTACGATAGAGGAATATCTTGCCCAATGCTGCGCTCACAACAGCCTACGCACGAGCGAGGGAGAGCTGGCAAGCCTCTGCTGCACCCACAACAATAGTCGCGCTCGCGACAGAGGACTGTAGGCTCCTATCACACAAGCGCACAACAAAGGGTTGACCGAGAGAAGCTCGGCTACCAAGCTCTCTTTTGCATTCGGGACGGAGGGCGATTTGGCAGAAGCTCGAATGATCGAGCTCTATGGCGCTCGCGACAGAGTCGAGCTTCTCACCCCAAATGTCGATCTGCACACTTCTCCTCAAGCCAAAACCCTCCAAAATAATACCAATAACCAAATAACTTTAATCCAAGCACCAACAAGCATTCAAAACACATTATCCATACAATTATCTAAGTTATACTTAAAGAAGTAATTAAAAAGACAAAAGAAATAATTTGAACAACAAAGTTCAATACCCAGAAATTTTCCCCAAATTCCACATAATTCCATTCGTACATTTTATAACAACCTTAAATCCCAATTTCTACTCAAAATTTGTCAAAACGCATATTAATCATACATCTAAACATGCTTAATTCCACAAATTTCAGAAATGAAAACAAACACTCAAAAACTAAAACATTCAAAATCCACACAATTCCCAAAACCTTATCTCTTAAGCTCCTTCAAATTAATTGGTAGCACTCCCACCTACTTTCTCCTTCCCTTTAGGTTCCCTAGCTGGAATCTCTGAACAATACAACCAAATCACACCAATGGTTCAAAACCCACATACACAGCCACCAATAAATAAGAAGAATAGGAAGAAGAAGAAGAAGACACTATTCACTTACCTGAATAGTTATGGAAATTGCCAAACTAACTCACCAAACAACAGCTTGAGAGATGATGTAGGGCAAAGAAGAAGAAGAAGAAGAAGAAGAAGAAAAAGAAGAAGAAGAAGAAGAAGAAGAAGAAGACGTGGTGAGGGAAAATGGGAGAGAAGGGCAGACTACACTCTCTCTCACATTTTCTGTAACACCCCGATTTAGGCCTGCTACAATTTGCAGTGTTATGTGTATAGCAAGAGTAGTAAATATTAGTCTGTACATGGAATTCGGGATTTAGAAGATGTGATTACAAGAAAAAATAAATTTTAAAAGGAAAGAACTGGATTAGAGGGACTATTGAGTAATTTGGCTTAAGAGGTTGTGAGAAAGTGCTGAATTAGTGTTCTGTCGGAGGCACGACAGAACGTAAATTGGCATGTTTATAGGAATCAACAAGTGGTGGTTTGGGGGCTTGACATGGCTTAAGACTGATTTGGTGGAGTCATTTATTGTGGTTGGTTGGCCTTTATTGTGAGTTGGTGACATTTATGTGGGAGGTTGGTAATTTCCTTTCCTTCCTTCTCTTTCTATGGTTACTCTACATTTTTCTACATTTTAGTTCTTCTTCTTTGGCGTTCTTCTTCTACTTGTGTCCCTCTCCGTTAACTTGTTTTTATTGATATTCTTGGATTGGTTTGAAGAGTATTTTGAGACTTTAATGAAAGGGTTGAAGAGGTAAGTGGTTGAAGTTAGGTCTTGATCTTCTTCTTGTATATTTCTGTTGATTTAAAGTATAAGATGTGAATTAAGTGTTTGTTTTGGGTTGTTTGTGCATGGAAGCTGTGGACAAGAGGCAAGACAAAGGCAAGGAGAAGATTTGATCCGAAGTAGTGATTTGATCGAGCTGCTCTAGAGGTTGGGATTGTGTGTGTTGTGGTTAATGGATGTTTATTAGCTATTATTATACTTGATTTGTCATTGGTGGCATGATAGTGACTAAGAATTTGAGAGTTTTGATCCAGTTCAAAGTTGTAAAATGGGTGTGTGTTCACTTTGTTTGCTTGTATGTCTTTTGATTGCAAGTGGATGTGTGTGTATTTGTGAATATGAGTGTGTGTGTGTTTGAGTTTTGCACAGAATCGGGGTTTTATCACAAGCGCAACAGAATGCTTCGAGGGCAAGTGTCCGCCTTTTCGTGTCTGGTCATGAGCGCGAGCCTCGTCGCCAGTACGACACTCCCGCGAGCACTGCAGTTCGAGACTTTTTACCTCTATCGCGGGCACAACAAATGTCGCGAGCGCGACACTGCTCAGGATTTTATATGTAAAGTTTTTGCCCTATTATATGTATAGTATTGTTTGTATGTTGTATGAGCATGTAAAGTAGATGAATATGGCTACATGATTCAATATGTATGAGTGTGACTATGGTTTATTTGGTTAATATATAATTTAAGATGATAAATCATGACTTACTGGGATACTTGAGAATATAGTTCAGTGGATAAAGTTATTTGTTCAAGCCTGAAGAGTCATAGTAGTGGATAGATAAGCATGCTTATAAAGGGTTAGAGTGCAACTGCTAGCATGGCACTGTTGTGCCTATTTGTTGAATAGCCTGCGTATTCATATTTGAGTTAGTCTCTACATATTGATACTGAGATTCAGTATTTAGAGTACCCGTATCCACCATTAATGGATTTCAGGCTATTGAATGTTCAGTAGTATATATGAGATGTAGTGGACAATTGTTATTCATTTTGTCTTACATGAAATGCAAGTCACCGTGACATACCACTTCTATCCGGACAGAATGCAATATTTGGATGCCTCAACTTGATAACCCAGTGGTTGTGACCGTGACCCATGCAAAGTTGCCAATATACAGCTGTACAATAAGCACACCATGTATTCTCGCATTCACTATTTTGTGGCAAACCAACTCACAACTCATGCACATTTTACCTCATCAACTCGCATACAATTTCAATACAATTAAACCCTTATATGCATCTTTCTAAACTCACCATAAAAGTTGGCATAAGCTATCAATTTTGATATCAAAATCACACTACACCAATCTTGGCATGACCATGGCATCTACTATCCACTACATATCAATATCTCTATTCCATTTCAATAATCAATTTACACTAATTCACTATCCAATTCAATCACTATGCAATTCAAATCAATTAACCATATACACACAATAAACACATACTTTAACACATCAAAGCATATCAATTCACACTCAATCCCTAACCTCTTGAAGCACTTCTTCCTTTCTCCTCTATAAGACCTTCTCTTTACCCTTGGCTGATCTACCCACTTCTTTAACTCACATACACAAACAACACATATTCAATTCTATTAGACTGTACTCATAGCTTAAAAATTCAAATCAGAAATGGAAGGAGATGAAGAAGACAAACTCTATACCAAGACATACCTTTCTAGCTAAGTAGTTAATCTTCTTAACTAATGCTACTTAATTCTTAGAAATCCATGGCAGATTAAAGAACAAGAGACAGAGGGTGATGGATGAAGAGTTGAAGAACAAAAGAAGAAGAAACTAATTGATAGAATTTTCCCCATTCTCTCTCATCTAAACCCTTATATGTGCATGCAAGGAGGAGATGTCAAATTCCCTTCCCTCTCATGCTAGGTGGCCGGCTCACACACACCCACATGGCTTCCACTAATATCCAATTATCATTAGTTAATCACCATTATACTAATTAACCACCACTTATCACTTAATCATGCAAGTTACACTTTAGCCACTACAATATTTTATTTCTTTACAATTAAGTCCCTAATTAACACTCATGCAATTATGCTAATCACACTCAATACTACCAGGGTAATTTTTAGGGTGTTACAGAGCGATTCCCTTACCTTGGGTTTATTATCAAACAAAAGCCAAAAATTATTTGTTGTCATTTTAGTGTTTTTTTTTTTTTTGAGTTTTCGAGTTAGTTCAAATCTATTTTGAAACTCGACAAGGGAGTCGGATTCAAACATCTTGCTTCCATATCATCAAATCTGAGGGTAAAGATTTTTGGACCCATTTTTATCATCTCATCGCATTTTATTTGTCATTATCGTTGTTAAATACTGTAATCATTATTGTAAAGTTATCTTTATTGTTGTGATTATTATTGCCATTATGACTATCATTTATCCTCAATTTTATTTTTAATGTTACCATTCTTACATGTTCATATTATTATTACTATTGTTATTTACTTTTATTATTCCTATTATCATGATCATTATTATTACTATTTTTATTATTATTAATATTATTATTATTGTTATTATTATTATTATTTTTATTATTACTAACGTTGGTCCTGCTATTATTATTATCATCATTATTGTTATTATTATCACTATTATTATTGTTTATTATTATTATTATTATTATTATTATTATTATTATTATTATTATTATTATTATTATTATTATTATTATGCATTTGTCACTGCCATTATTATTGTTACTGTTATTATTAATGTTATTAGCATTATCGTCTTCATTGTTATTGTCATTATCATTATATTTTTGCATGTTAAACATGTTTTATATTTCTCTTGCTTTATGCTTATGTGGTTGATTTTAGAATTATTAATAACTCTTTTATTGTTGTTTTTCTTGTTTGGGGTTTAAAATGTGACCTTGTTTGCATGAGCGCCTTCGTGACCAAGTTGAAAGGTCACGACGCGTAGGAGGATACATCACTTGGGTGAGACCTTACCAACTACTATTTGAATAAATGTGTTTTTTTTAGTAAAATAATTCTATTTTGTACGCGTGTCAGTTAAAAACTCACAAAAATATTTTTATGACTAAACCGAGATTTTTATTAATAAATTAGGACCAATGTCCTCGATTTAGCCAAGGAATGCAAAATATCACGAATTAAAATGAAGAGTTAAATTTTCTAAAAATGAGATCACTCATCCCGGTTTTTAGGCCAATAGCGGAAATAACTATTCGATCCCTTTTTAAGTGACCAAGAAGGAGCCAATGTTCCCAAATCGAATAAATATCTCGATTTATGTATGTCTCCTTTTTTGATTAATTTTGCTTGATTGTTTAACTTTATGTTTATATATACCTTGTGGGCCCTTGTAATTAATTATTTTTAGGGCAATTTTATTTAGCTTTTTTTTTTTTTCATTTGGAGATTGTATTTGTCCCAATTTCTATTTTATAATGATGCGGTTTGCATGTTTATCACTTTATTTACTGCTTTATTTATAGCTTTCATTTACCGCTTTTCTTGATGATTGAATTGTGCCTTTAATAAATTGCATTAATTGTGTGAGGGGAGAGACGGAATTTTCTAATCTAAAAACTCATTTATAATTAACCAAGGCATAAATAAGAGTGAAGTTTCGAACCACTCTCTGGTTTAGACCATAGAGATTAGATGACCTATGCCATTTTCTTGTAAATTGGGTGGCGACTCCAAAATACCTCAAAGGTGCCTAAAGGTTTCATGAGGCTAGATGGACTTCCCCAATGTTCTATTGGGTGGGGATTCCAAATGTCTCATGTTACCCAAGATCAAATGATGCGAACCAATCCCTCGAGCCCTAAAAGCAGGCTCAATGATGGCCTTCCAGGTTCGGCGTGCGTCACAGTGGCAACTCTACTGGGGACTTTGTGACTTCGCTCTGAAAGTGTCTTGGTTAAAATGTATAATTGAGTTTTTAAAACTAAAATTCCATCTCCCTTCTAAATTGCATTGCATCATTTTAGAGCCTTAGAATTATGCGAGTTTGTACTCTTATTCTACCCCGGTACGTTCCCGAAGTACGACCCTATGTTCAATCAATGTGGGAAGTGTCAAGGATAATCACCTGCCCAAGCCTAGTACCTTTTGGTATATCAAATAGAAACCCGATCGGTCGTTATGCTCATGATGAGCTAGACCTGTAACACCCCATTTCCCATCCTAGTAGTTTTGAGCAATTTTATGTGTATTTTTGCATGTGTTATCTTAATGTTGGAGTCAATTGCATGATTATATTATTGGTGTGGGTGAGGAATTAGAAGGGTGTTTGTCAAAACCACCAATGGTTGAGTGACACATGGCAAGGGAGAGAAAAAGAAGGGGGTATATAAGCAAGAGAGAGAAAATGAGAGAGAGCAGCTATCTACCCTCTCTCATTTTCTTCTCTCCATGTCCCCATTTCTTTTCTTCTTCTTCCCTCTTCTTGCCCTAATCTCCTTTAGTTGCTCTTTGGTGGAATTTGACAACACAAGTGGTTAATTGGTAAGTCTACCTCTTCTTCTTCTTCTTCTTCTTCTTTGGTATTTCCCATTACTAGTGATGGATGTGGTGTTATGGTGTGTTTTGGGTTTATGGTTCAGAGATACCTGCTAGAGAGGCTAAGGGGAAAGATGTAGCAAGTGCAGCCCCCTTGATTTGAACCTAAGGAGATCAAGGTTTGGGAATGTTTATTTTTGTGTATTTTTCCTTGATTTGTGAAAGCATGGTTATTTGTTGGTAATTGAGTGTATAAATGTAATTGAGCATGTATTTAGGGGTTTTATAAGTTGAGTTATTTAAGTGTTTTGTTGTGTGGGTAGTAAGGTGAAGTTTGGATATGATTTTAGGCATGTTCAAAACTAAATTTTTGGGTTTTGTATGATCTACACGGCAGTATAAAAAGGGAAAACCACCATGTGATCATATTTTATGTGTGTGTCTGCTTGTCTATGATTTTACACGGCAGTAAGAGATCACCATACTGCCTTTTAAAGTCATTTCGTTTTGAAGGAGTTTCGCTGTGCATTTTACACGGCAGTAAGGTTTGGTCATGCCGCCGTGTAAATGAATTCTATTTTTTGGGGATCTGTAACGCGCGTCGAACCCTAGGTCACCCCGAACTGCCCGCTTTTAGGACTTTCGGGAGGAGGTTCATAAAAACTTGTAAGGAATTACAAGTGCGTCCATTTTGGGTAACAAGGAGGTTTCTTGGAGTCATCACCCAATCGAACATTGGGAATGATCGTCTAGCCTCAGTGAGCCTAAGACAGCGCTGCTATGTCCATTTTGGGCAAGCCGGAGGTGTCTTGGAGGCCCCACCTTAATAGAACATTAGGATGGCCCTCTCGCCTCGCACTTGGATAAGCCAGAGGTGTCTTGGAGGCCCCACCCTGATAGAACATCAGGATGGCCCTTTCGCCTCGTGGAGCCTAGAAATGTGCAAATTGAGCCTTTTTCAGGACACAAGAGGTGTCTTGGAGGCCCCACCCCAATAGGACATTAAGATGGCCCTCTCGCCTCGTTGAGCCCAAAGACTAGAGAAGGTTCGGGACTTCCCATTTATTCAAACCTTGGTTAAGTTTATAATTGGATTTTGAATTTAGCGTTTCATCCCATTTCTCATTCAATTCAGTGCAATTTAATTAAAGCCCAGGTTACTCATTCGAGGAAAGCGATAAATAAAAACATAATTAAAATAAAGCATATGAAAATAAGTTACAACAAAACTAGGGGCGGAATACAACCCCCATTGTAAATTGCTCATGATTTATACATAAATTGGGATATACATTAAGAATGAGAACATTGGTCCTCGCATGCATATTTATTACAAAACAAATTTTCAGGCATCGATTTTATTTGTTGAAAAATAGGACATTGGTCCTCAATTGATTGATAAAAGAATCACATCTTAATGAATTAAACTATTTAACTAGTTTTATATTAGCGGAATAAAAAAAATTATATTTATAATAACAACATAAATTAAAAAAATAAAGTCTAGAGAATACACCCGGGTGAGGATCCTTAAGCTATCGCAGTGGCTTCTATCATAAACAGCTCCAGATTCACCAAGCAAGTCAAATAAAACTCACAAAATAGAAGCCATATTAGTGCAAAATTAGGAGCAAAATAAACAAGTGATTGAATAATAGTAAAACAAAATGTGAAAAATTACAAGAAAAACCAATGAAAAAGAAAATGGGAAGGAAAAGGGAAAACAAATGAGAGAGGAGGCCCAGGGACGACCAAAGGCAGGCGAGCGACGAGCGTCTCTGGGCTGACTGGCGGGCTAAGATGACACTCATTGATGGCCCGTTGCTTGCTTCAGTGACGGCCGTCAGTGGTTGTTTCTGTCCATCGATCACTCATGCTTCTGGACTGACCGCCGGGCTAGGATGATATCCATCGACGGCCTGTCACACCCCAAATCGGGCCTAGTCGGAATGTGCATGTTGAGTTGGGATGTCAAGGGCATTTCACTAATTTGGTTAATGGGTTTGGAGCTAATTGGTAATTTGTGCATGTGGAATTTAAGTAATTAAGGACCTAATTGAAAGGATAATTAAAGTTTAAGTGAGGAAATATTTTATTAGTGAGTGAAGTGTAAGTTTGTCAAGGATTTAAGTGGGATTTGTAGGGATCAAAGAGGAATTAATTCAATAAGTGGAATTATTGGTCCAATGGGAAGCTGCCATGTGGAGTGGTGGGTGTGTGCATTAAATGTGAAAGAAAGAAAAGAGAGAAGTGTGTGTGAGAGAGATAGCAGATTTTCTGCTCATCCCTCTCCTCCCTCACGTTACTTTCCTTTCTCTTCTTCTCTTCATCATCTTCTTCTTCTCACGCCATACTCCCTCTCTCTCTTTGCAAGCCCTAAGTTGTGTATAATGGAAAGTGTAGCTCAAGTGTTTTAATGAGAGATTTGGGATGAAAGGGTAAGTTATGAATCCTAATCTCTAAAATTCCCTATTTGCTCAATTAAAAATATTGAGTAATATTCCATGTTTTGATGAGGAAATTGGAGTAATAAAACTGAAGAAAGAGTATGGAAGCAAGAAGAGCAACCATTGAATCTAATGGAGCAAAGGAGTTTGAGGTTTGGGAATTTTTGTGTTAATTTGTGTGTTAAACCTTCCTAATTGATGAATTGAATTTTCTGATGTGTTAGTTTATGTGCTATGTGGAATTGAATTAAATTGGGTGAAGTGATTGTGCCAAATGAGTCGTTTGAAGCACATAGAATTCCAACGTGTGAATCTGCCTAGGTGGGTCTGATTGACCTTTGGCCATTCTTTTTAGCATAAGTTGAGTTTTAAAAAACCAAAATACATGATTTCAGTTGGGTTAGAACCACAACATCTGTATCTAAAACTTTGTAGAAGTAACTATGATTTAATTCGGAATCTAACTATTTCAAAACCGCCCATTGCAGTAGCAAAATTTGTCAGGTTTGTCTGTGGAGCAGGGTAGAGACATTTGAGTATATCTCCCTGATTTCAGCTCCAACTGATCTGAAATTTTGTCACTAGAAAGATAACATCTTGGGTATTAACTGTTATGCAGATTAGGTGGTCTAAAAATGTCGTTTATTAGTTCAAAAATTCATATAGATTCAGTGAATGAATTCTTCCCTGTGCTGTGAATTTAATTTTGGTAGTTTTTGGTGTCTGGCTAGAAAACACAGCTGTGCTTTTTGTAGAACACAGCTGTATTTTTGGCAATTAGATCGACGAAATAGTAGCAGAGCACAGCTGTGCTTTTTATAAAATGCAGCTGTGTTTTAGAGTAATGTCTCCCTCTTCACCAATTCATCCTAGAATCGGTTTTACACCTCCAAATTAACCCCAAAGTGTTTAGAAACGCCTGAAAAATTTGATGTTACTTATTTTATAATTAGGTAATGAGGATATGTAATTAAATTACATGTGAATTAAATAAATTCTTATAACAAAGGATTAATTAATATGATGATTAATCATGAATTAAACTATAAGCATTATTTGCTATATGAATAAATACTCATGACGAGAATTATATAACATGTTTATAATTTATGATTAAGGCATTAAACCTAATATGCTATTTGAATAAATCTAATTCAATTAGGAAGCAAAAACTTTTGATTATGTATTGGATGATTTTTGGATGTGTTAGATGGTGTCCATATAGCTTTTGTGTGTAAAGTGTGATTTTGGGGAAAATCCTGTTCAGTTTTACCAGACCTCTGTGTGATGTTTTTGTCAAAAGTAGAGTTATAGACCTCCAAATTTAATGATTCTAGTGCCATTAGAAAGATAAGACAGATATCTAAAATTGTCTCTGAAGGACCGGAACCCATTTCTGAATTTAACATCCTCAAACAAATTAAAAACCGAAGTGTTTCAGTTTGGGTCGGGTTACTGGAACAGTATAGATTGTTTAGCTCATATCTGGAGTTGTAAATGTCCATTTGACCTGAAATTTGTTCCATTTGAAATATAAATCCTAAGGAACAATCGTTATGAAGAAAGTTTCGCCTAAAAATGTCTCTAACTATGTCTAAAATGCGTTTCAAGTTTAGATATGCAGTCTGTCTTGAACCAGTGAGGCAGAATAGGTTTACATGGGGGTAAGGAATTCCATACCGCCGTGTAAAACCATTCTGTCCCTCGTTTACCCAATTTTCACATCCCACACGGCGGTATGAAGTGCCTTACCACCGTGTAACCTCATATTTCAGCCAAAAAGGTACTTTTTCTGTCCTGAATTGATCCTGAACTTCACCGAAAGTTTTTACCACTTATCCAACTCATGTCTAACATTATAAAATGGGTATATGAATGTCTTTCCAATTGATTTACATGTAAATGATGCTATGATATAAGAGTTTATGAATGAGATTATGTTTATATGACTTCTAGATGAATAAAAGTTTATATGCATGTGGATGTGTGCTTAATAGATTATATGATTATTGATGTGGTTTTGAGCATGTTAAACTAAATGCAAAAAGTGGTACACATATATTTACTCATGAACTTTCTCTAAGAATAATATGCTATGCATAAGTGTAAATTGTATTATAGCATGGTTAGGGCTTTGTATTGATAATCTTTTGCATAATAGTGTTTCCAATATTGACCCCAATATGCTTTAGAACTTTGAATATTGTTCGAGTGTGATGACTGAATCATATTGTTTGTTTCACAATAGGAATTGCATGATGTATGGCTGACAGCATGAAATTATGGATATGGCTATCATACTCTAGTTTATGCATGATGATACGTATATATATTATGTGAATTGAAACATGATTTGTTTTATGCATGAACTACGAGAGTCAATCTAGTGGATAGTTAGGCATGCCTAATAGAGTCTTTTAGCTGCAGCCCTTTGGACGTTTGGACCCTGATCAGGTCCCCCATTTGGTTCCTCGCGAACCCTTTAATGTGTTTGGATCTTGTTTAAGGTTCCTAATGAAAATGTTTTTGAATGTGAAAATGAAATTGATTTTCGATTCGCACCCTTAAGGTGATGTCAGTATTCGATTCGCACCCGTAAGGTGATATCAGTACTCGATTCACACCCGTAAGGTGATGTCCGTATACTCGTTATCCACTATTTTGAGTTAGCAGGTATTTTGTTTGCTTTGTCTGATATGAATATGAGAATATGATATTTGAATGTGTAAGATTTCAGTCATGTGAATCAGTTATGAATTCGAATGTGATTATGAATCTCTGAATGGGTTAAATGTGACTTAAACATGCCTATTGTGTGCGATTATTCATATATATCGTATTGTGACTGCGCTTGAATATAATCAATTGTGGTTATAAGCATGTGAATTAGTATGTATACGAATGTGATTTTATACTATTAACTATTATGGATTAGCATGTGAACTAGTTTGCGTGAAAATGCGACATTGACTATTGAATAATTATATATGAATGTGGATATGATCCTCAAAACGCACGGCTTTTATATGCAAGTATAATATTATATGTGTTATGAATGTCCGCATATGCCATTTGCATGTGTTATGCCTTGGCGACCATTGTGAATGGCCGCCAATATTTCTTGTGTGTTTCCCCACTAAGCGTTATCGCTTAGCATGGGTTCTTTTCCCGTGCAGGTGGCAGGTATGGTTCGGTTCGAGTCGCATCTACAAGGTCGGCCACATAGGAGTTAGAAGTTTTGTATCTTGTTATTAGCCTCTGTATTTTGGATTCTGTATTTCTGTAGCATTTGGTATATGTAATTACATGTAAGGATTTGGATATATTATTTTGACGATGTATTAAGTTATTCCTTTGTTTTATGTTTTGCCTTATGCTTCCGCTGAATGATTATATGTATGCATGTTATATGTTTCCTCTTAGTGCTTATGTGTGTGTGAGCTAATGCATGACCAGCTTGTGCCCTTAAGGTAAGTTTTTAATTTCCTCGTGTTTGCTAATGTATGTTTCGAATGAATGTATGAGTTGTATCGCTTCTGTCCGATGACATGCCCTGCCCGTGCGGCTTCTCGCTCCGATCCGGACGGGTTCGCCTGTGTGTGGGTAGGGGGTGTTACACAGCCCATCACTCACTTGAGAGCCCGTCGTTCACCACTGTTCTAAAAGAAAAGAAAACTCAAATGGTTTTGTTGTTTTGATTTGAATAAAACCGGATTTTTATACAATAAATCACTATAAAATTATTAAATTTAAGATGATGGATCCAGAATGTTTACCCTCGGATTTTTACCTCGTGAAGGTGAGCGTCGTGTGATGTCAATTCCTCGAGTTCTATAAGGATCGGTCCGCGATTGCATGATTTTGAAAAATCTTTAATCGCAAAATTTGTATTGCGAAAGAAAAAAAAGGTAAACCAAGAGAAGAAAATTGCTTTCTCTTTCTCGGTATTATAGCACTTTGAGTGTTGAAAACAGCTAAATCGATGAAAAATGAATGAATGTCATTTCCTCGACTGAGCTTTGATTCAAAAAGTATTTGACAAAAGCATTTTTTTTTTAAGAAAATTGAAATCTCGTGAGAAAAGCTCTAAAGTAACCTTTCTTAATCTAATTTTCCAAAAAACGAAATTTTCTCAGCTGAAATCTTCCACCCCGAATAAGGAACTTCCTTCCCCTATTTAAAGATTTTGGAAGATATTTTAAATAAATTTAAATTTGAAGAGGATTTTTCGAAATCAAATCAAAACCGAATGATCTTCAGAATATTCCCAAAATCAAATCTAATATTTAGAAATATTTGAAAAGATATTGGAGATTTAAAAGATATTTTCTAAAACTTTCAAAATTTGGAGAATCCGGCTGTTTAGACAACTAGATCACCGATCGACGGGCTGCCCGTGGTTGACCGACTGGCATCGGTTGCGGGGGTGTCAGCGGTCATTTGGCTAGCAAGCCCTATACATGGCGTGGAGATGAAAGACGGCCGTGTCTCGCGAGGAGCGAGCGTCACTCAATCGAGCGACGGGCGCCACTCAGCCGAGCGACGGGCTCCATTCCCGAGTGATAGGTGTCGCTCAGGCAAGCGACAGGCTCCCTTCCCGAGCGACGGCCGGCGCTCGACGTGAGGGACGTGCCACTTGAGTGAGCGACGGGCTCTCCCATCACCGACGAGCTACCCATCTGTGGAACCAAACCCGAATTCTCAAAGTTGAACTCTCTTCGACTCTCCGAAGTCTCCCACTTACCCAGAAAACCTCCAATCCTTATAAAACTGGAGCCTTATCCGAAAACCAACATTAGTCTCTTCATCGGATAACTCTGATTTGGATTGCCTCAGGACCCGGTGTCTACAGGAGCTTTGGTTTTGCAGGCCACACGGCGATATGGTTTTTCCTTACCACCGTGTGAATTGTCTTACACAGCGGTAAGGAATTATCATACCGCCATTTAAATGCTCTCTGTTTTGAGAAATGAAACTTTTGATCTCTATATATTTTCGTCCCTTTTGAACTTGTTTTTGCTTTCCATCTTTACTTAGTGGCATCTCATCTAGTAAATGGTATTGAATTGTAATTGGCTTCATCAAATATGTTGATGTTATGTTTCGATTATAAAATGTGTTATGCATAGCCTACAAGTGTTAATTAGTGGATAATTAAGCATGCCTAAAGAGTTCTATTAGCTGCAGCCCCAATGTGTTCTGGACCCTGATCAGGTCCCCGTTTGGGTCCTTGTGATCCTTAATTTATTTGGATCTTGTTTAAGATCCTTAATGTGAAAATGTTTTTTGATGAAAATAAAGAAATTGCTTTTGACCGTACCCACGAGTACTAATGTGTTTACTCGCTATCCACTATTATGAGTTTGCAGGCATCTTTGTGATTCTTATTTGTTGTGGAATTGATTGGTTTAATAAGTGATATAGATATATATATTGTGAACTTTCACTTAATGTTATGCATGATGTATATTATTATACTTTTGGGTATGGTATGATTGCTTGTGGCATATATATTGTAGCGCCCCAATACCCCTTAGGAGGATATTGGAGTCGCCACGCACTCATACACATACAAACAGTCATGCGGAGGCCAAATAGAAAACATACAAACACACGCATTGGAATACCTTTTAACTACACAAGCTATAGACATATCTTAAATAAAACTTTACAATCATGTACATCTCAACATATAGTATTCTTTATACATTACAAAACATTCTTTTTTGCACTTAGATTTCGTTTACATATCTTATACAAAATTGCTTTACATTTACATATGCCAAGCTATACAAAACTTCTATATCATGTATACAAAAAGTTATGCCGTATATAAAAAGTTATGCCATATACAAAAAGACTTCAATATATACTCCTAGTGGCCATGACCTTGCAGATGTGCAACCCTCCGAACTTGTAAACCAACACGAGACAAACACCCGTGCTAAGCCATAACGCTTAGTGGGGATATCACATATAAAAGACTTCTAACGAAGTCACAAACATAATCATCAAAGCATATCAATAGTTGATATGCCGATCAATTAAGAGCATATAAAGTAATAAGCATTTACCATACTTATAACACACCAAACATTTTATCAATATGCTTTATAACATATCTACTAATGTCATATAACCTATATCATGCTCATATTCTTCTGACTCTAACTATCAGTTCATATAACATATAATATCATGTCATTGCATATCATGTCCATTTATATACATATAAGCGTAAAAGCATACTTATAGCATATTCATGTACAACTACCAGCATTTTATATGCTCTTGTAAATCATTTAAACATCTTTGGTACAATAGTCATGTACTTCTATTAGCATTTCCTATAATTCATTTACATATAACATCTCATATACATATAGCAACAATTAATAGCCTGACTCATAACGTAAGTGGATACGGGTACATATAGATACTGTAAACATATAGAGACCGGAGTCTCGAATCATCTAGATACCAAACGGTACCAAACATATAGACATTTATTGATGCCAAACATCTAGACATCCATCGATGCCAAACATCTAGCAGCTACAAAACATCTAACCCTTTATAGGCATGCCCATCTATCCACTTCTATGACAACTCAGGCTTTGAATAAAACTCTATACATTTGTCCATATACATTACTTATATTCAACTATCATGCTATACTATTGCTCATACAACTCAATAAATACATATACTAACTTTACAAAACTATAAACATGTTCATATAGTTCAACATACAAATACACAATCCATTATTCATTTCCACATCACATATATATACATATTCATATGTTAAACACATCAGAATTCTCAAATAATGCATTTAAACTAGTTTAGATTCCATTTGGCATATATATGTAACATTTGATGATGTTTAACAAAGAAATATGCAAGTTGAAGGTACCTCACGGTGGTAACCTTTTGGTTGTGACCGTGACATACCAAAATAAGCAAAACAGAAGCTGAACAACGAGACTGCTTCACTCCATAGTTTTGTACAGCCCAAACCGATATATTACACTCAATTTTAGGTAGAGGTCCCTCATAACATTTGTTCCTTGGGATCTTAATTTCAAATGGGACAAGTTTCAAGTCAATTGGATTTAAAATGAAGGAGTTATAGCCAAGGGAACACAACTGGTTCCAGAAGCCCTCCTACAGAATTTTAACTATGGTTATGGTCAATTTTGAAGACAATAGAGTCCCCAAATCAACAGAGCTATTTCTATAACATTTAAAGCCACAGATCTTATGGTTCTAACACAATTAGTCGCATCCCTTTTGGAGCTGTAAAACTTGTTTTACACCATACAAAGTTCACGTTGGTCAATATAGACCTCAAAGAAAGTTTTGACACCATCAAACTTGTCAAGCTTAAAATCAGCCAATTTGGCCAAACCAAGGCACCCAATTCAAACTACAGTCCTTATAAGAAGATATGAACATTATGGCATAGTCAAATTCACAATTTAAGCCATTAATCAGAAATTACACATCCAGCACTTTTATACCCGAATTAGGGTTCTGCTTGTTCTTTGTTATGCACATGCTAGATTTCCATTCTCATCACATAGCATTTATAACACTTCAATTATATTTCATCACATGGCACATAATTAGGCTCAATATCTCAAATCTCATGTTCATGCATCAATTACACATCAAGATCAAACTAATCAACATGGATACTCAAGTAAAATCAACATATAAACACATATATATCCCAAACCTCAAAAGCAGGTTGCTGGACACTCTCTCACTATCTAGAGCTTCTCCTTGCCTTTAGCTCTTCTTTTGTCCAAATCTTACAAAGTCAATCAAACACAAACTCTCTTATTCCATTACTCAATCAATCCAAATCAAACTCAAAGAAGGGGTAGAAGAAGAAATATACTCAAGCTTTTAACCCTTACTTACCTTCTTGATTTACTGCTTCAAACAAATCCAATCAAATTCCAGATTCAATTGAAGGAAAATGAAACTCAATCTCATGAGATAAAGAAGAAGAAATAGAGTTTAAAGATAGAGAGAGATGGCCGGACTCAAAATGAATCACCAATCCCAATTCCACCTCTTCACTAACTATACTTTGCATGCAAAAAATTGGCTAGCAAGAGGTGAAATCCACACGTGGATTCCACTTCCTAGCCACACCAAAGTTGCACCTCAATCCATTATAAATCCCTTCTTAGTCCCTCTTATATATTCTGTTTTCTATTTGTAACTTTCTTTCTTTCAATTACACCCCTGCGCACTTAATTACTCACTAATTCCAATCACATTTATACCCTATTATGCAATTGACCCTCCAATCCGACTAGGGTACACTTTGGGGTATTACATGTATGTGTTTGCTTTGACGACCATTGTGAATGGCCGTCCATATTTGTGTTTTCCCCACTAAGCGTTATCGCTTAACACGGGTGTTTCATCCATGCAGGTGCGGAAGTAGTGGAGTTTTTGGGAGTGTATCCGCAGTCCAGACCAACAAGTAGGAGTGCAAATTTGGGAAGAATAGCTTTTGTTTTTTCTGTATATGTTTTTGCAATCTTTTGGATACTATTTTGTATTTTTCCTATTGTAATCCTCTAGCTATGTATTTTTGGTAGCAAGTAATTTTTGTATAGGCACCTTTGTACTGTTATATTTTTGTAATGAACCCCCCCTTTTGTTATATCAATGAAGAATTATGAGATTATATTTTATATTTCCTTTGCTATTTATTTATTTATTTAGTTATTTGTTTATTTTTATATCTATGCTTGCCTCAGGACCTAGTGTCTACACATAGTGTCAATGTGAGTGGGGTGTTTAGGAATTGCCCCCTCTTAATTTAAGGAATAGAATTTTTAGCAGATTTGATTGATTTGCCTTTTCAGGAGTTTGATTTGATTTTGGGAATGTATTGGTTATCTAAACATCAAGCAGTAGTAGATTATCATAGAAAGATTATAGTGCTTTGGGATGAGAATCAGTCTTCGGTTGTGGTTAGAGGATTGGGTTCTGGTTCCTTGGGCAATATTATTTCAGCTATGCAAGCTTGGCAGTTTTTGAGGAAAGGTTGTGAGGCCTTTTTGGCTTTGGTGTTGGATTCTAAGTGTAGTCAAGTTAATATTGAGGACATTTCAGTGGTTAGAGAGTTTAAGGATGTGTTTTCTAGTGAGTTGCCTAGGTTGCCTCCAGAGAGAGAAGTGGAGTTGTCCATAGAGATATTGTCGGGTACCATTCCTATTTCTAAAGCACCTTATCGAATGGCTCCTACGGAATTGAGGGAACTTAAGACTCAATTACAAAATCTATTGGATAAAGGCTTTATTAGACCCAGCGTATCCTATGGGTTGCTCCGATTCTATTTGTGAAGAAAAATGATGGCACATTAAGGATGTGTATCGATTATCGACAAATCAATAAGGTCACCATGAAGAATAAGTATCTGTTGCCTAGGATTGAGGTCCTATTTGATCAGCTAAGAGGAGCTGGGGTTTTTTCTAAGATTGATCTACGGTCTGGATATTATCAGCTTAGGGTTAAGGATGCAGATGTGGTTAAGACTGCTTTTCGAACGCGATATGGTCACTATGAGTTTCTTGTGATGCCGTTTAGTTTAACCAATGCACTGGTGGCTTTTATGGATTTGATGAATAGGGCGTTTAGGCCATATCTCGACCGATTCGTAGTGGTATTTATTGATGACATCTTGGTTTATTCAAAGAATGAGAGTGAACATGAAGAGCATCTTCGGATAGTGTTTCAGGTTTTAAGGGATCAGCATTTGTTTGCTAAGCTCAGTAAGTGTGACTTTTGGCTTAAGGAGGTGTCCTTTTTGGGTTATATTATTTCTGCTGAGGGTATTCGAGTTGATCCGGCGAAGATTGAGGCCATTGTGAATTGGAAGGCACCTCGAAATTTATCTGAAGTGAGAAGCTTTCTTGGTTTGGCTAGGTATTACCGACGGTTTGTGAAGGGGTTTTCAGTTATTGCAGCGCCTATGACAAGACTTCTTCGGAAAGGGGTGAAATTTGAATGGTCCGATAAGTGTCAGGCATATTTTAAGCAGTTGAAGAGTTTTTTTATTGAGGCTCCTGTACTTACTCAACCTGTCTCAGGTAAGGAGTATGTGATTTACAGCGATACTTTAGGAGTTGGACTTGGTTGTGTCCTGATGCAAGAAGGTAAAGTTGTGGCCTATGCATCCCGTCAGTTAAAACCTCATAAAAGGAATTATCCAACGCATAACCTAGAGTTAGCTACTGTGATCTTTGCTCTCAAGATTTGGCGGCATTATCTGTATGGGGAGACATGTAGGATTTTTATTGACCACAAGAGTTTAAAGTATCTCCTCACGCAGAAAGAGTTGAATTTGAGGTAGCGTCGTTGGTTAGAACTGTTTAAAGATTATGACTGTATTTTAAAGTACCACCTGGGTAAGGCGAATGTTGTCGCTGATGCTTTGAGCAGGAAATCGATGTCGGCTTTAGTACTGCAGCATTATAGATGGAGGTTTGATTCGAAAGGAGCTTTGGTTGCTCAGTTAAAAGTGAAACCTTCTTTGAGGCAGTCAACAGCAGATGCTTAGAAAGATGATCATAAGTTGTAGCAAGTGTTGAGAGAGGTTCAGAATGGTAAGCAATCTGAGTTTTCTATAGTGGATGGGGTGCTTATGTATAGAAATCATTTGTGTGTGCCAAGTAATGATGAGTTAAAGAAGAAGCTTGTGTGTGAGGCACAGCCTACGGTTTTTACCATGCATCCCGGTAGTGAGAACATATATCATGATTTGAATCAATTTTATTGGTGGCAAGGGATGAAGAGAAACATTGTGGAGTTTGTGTCTAAGTGTTTGACCTGTCAGCAGGTAAAGGCTAAGCATCAAGTTCCTTCTGGACTCCTCAATCCTTTACCCATCCCTCAGTGGAAGTGGGATGATATTACCATGGACTTTGTAGTGGGTTTGCCTTTTACTTAGCGGAAGCATGGTGCGGTTTGGGTTATTGTTGATCGACTCACCAAGTCAGCACATTTTCTGCACGTTAGGATGAGTTAACCATTGGATAAGTTAACAGACATTTATGTGAATGAAGTAGTCAGACTGCATAGCATTCCGTTATCGATTGTGTTAGATCGGGATCCGAGGTTTATGTCAAAATTTTGGAAAGAGTTGCAAGCAGCTTTGGGTACTCGATTAAACTTCAGTACTACTTTTCATATTCAGTCAGATGGGCAATCAGAGAGGGTTATTTAAATTTTGGAAGATATGCTTCGGGGTTGTGCCTTAGAATTGTCGGGCAGTTGGGATAAATTTGTGTCGCTCATGGAATTTACCTATAATAACAGTCATCAAGCAAGTATTGGAATGTCACTGTATGAGGCTCTATATGGACAAAAGTGTAGGACTCCAGTCTGTTGGACCGAGCTAACAGAGCGTGCTTTTGTTGGGCTAGAATTGGTTAGAGATACCAAAGATAAGATATGAGTAGTACAACAGAATTTAAAGGCAGCCAAGGATAGACAGAGATCCTATGCCAATTTAAAGGGGAAAGACATTCAGTTTGAGGTCAGAGACAAGGTGTTTCTTAAAGTGTTGCCTTGGAGGAAAGTTTTGCGTTTTGGCAAAAAGGGTAAGTTAAGCCCCCGATTTATAGGACCCTTTGAGATTTTGGAAAAGATTGGACTAGTTGCTTATAAGTTGGCTTTGCCCTTGGAATTGGCTAAGTTGCACGACGTATTCCTTGTGTCCATGCTTTGCCGCTATCGATCGGATCCATCACGTGTATTGTCAGCTCAAGAAGTAAGGATTCAACCTGATTATTCGTATGACAAAGAACTAAAAGTTATCTTAGCTCAAGAAGTGAGACAACTCTAAAATAAGCAAGTTCCTCTGGTTAAGGTTTTGTGGCAGCACCATGGGCTTGAAGAAGCTACTGGGGAGTCAGAGTCAGTTATGAGATCATAGTTTTCGCAGTTGTTCAGCTCAGGTGAGAATTTCGAGGACGAAATTCTTGTTAAGGGGGGAGAGTTGTAACACCCCGTTTCCCACCGTAGTAGTTTTGAGCAATTTTGTGTGTATTTTTGCATGTGTTATCTTAATATTGGAGTCAATTGCATGATTATGTTATTGGTGTGGGTGAGGAATTAGAAGAATGAGAAGGGTGTTTGCCAAAACCACCAATGGTTGAGTGACACATGGCAAAGGAGAGAAAAAGAAGGGGATATAAGCAAGAGAGAGAAAATGAGAGAGAGCAACTATCTGCCCCCTCCCTATCCCCGTTTCTTTTCTTCTTCTTCCCTCTTCTTGCCCTAATCTCCTTTAGTTTCTATTTGGTGGAATTTGACAAGACAAGTGTTTAATTGGTAAGTCTAGCTCTTCTTCTTCTACTTCTTCTTCTTCCTCTTCTTTTTTGATATTTCCCATTGGTAGTGATGGATGTGGTGTTATTGTGTGTTTTGGGTTTATCGTTCAGAGATACCTGCTAGAGAGGCTAAGGGAAAATTCGTAGCAAGTGGAAGTGCAGCCCCTTGATTTGGAGCTAAGGAGATCAAGGTTTGGGAATGTTTGTTTTTGTGTATTTTTTCTTGATTTGTGAAAGCATTATTATTTGTTGGTAATTGAGTGTATAAATGTAATTGAGCATGTATTTAGGGGTTTTATAAGTTGAGTTCTTGAAGTGTTTTGTTGTTTGGGTAGCAAGGTGAAGTTTGGGTATGATTTTAGACATGTTCAAGACTGAATTTTTGGGTTTTGTATGATCTGTACGGCGATATGAAAAGGGCATGCCACCGTGTGATCGTATTATGTGTGTGTGTCTGCTTGTCCATGATTTTACACGGCGGTAAGAGATCACCATACCGCCGTGTAAAGTTATTCTGTTTTGAAGGAGTTTCGCTGTGCATTTTAGACGGCGATAAGGTTTGGTGATACCGCCGTGTAAATGCATTCTATTTTCTAGGGAGCTTTGGCTCGGCAGGCAACATGACGGTATGGTTTCTCCTTACCACCGTGTGGAATGTCTTATATGGCGGTAAGGAATTGTCATACCACAGTGTAAATGCTCTCTGTTTTGAGAAATGAAACTTTTGATCTCTATATATTTTCGTCCCTTTTGAACTTGTTTTTGCTTTCTATCTTTACTTAGTGGCATCTCATCTAGTAAATGGTATTGAATTGTAATTTTCTTTATCAAATATGTTGATGTTATGTTTTGATTATGAAATGTGTTATGCATAGCCTGCAATTGTCAATTAGTGGATAATTAGGCATGCCTAAAGAGTTCTGTTAGCTACAGCCCCAATTTATTCTGGACCCTGATCAGGTCCCCGTTTGGGTCGTCGCGATCCTTAATGTGCTCAGATCTTATTTAAGATCCTCAGTGTGAAAAAGTTTTTTGGATAAAAATAAAGAAATTGCTTTTGACCGTACCTACGGGTACTAATGTGTTTACTCGTTATCCGCTATTATGAGTTTGTAGGCATCTTTGTGATGCTTATTTGTTGTGGAATTGATTGGTTTAATAAGTGATATAGATATATATATTGTGAACTTTCACTTAATGCTATGCATGATGTATATTATTATGCTTTTGGGTACGGTATGATTGTTTGTGGCATATGTATGTGTTTGCTTTGACAACCATTGTGAATGGCCGTCTATATTTGTGTTTTTCCCACTAAGCGTTATCGGTTAGCACGGGTGTTTCATCCGTGCAGGTGCGAAAGTAGTGGAGTTTTTGGGAGTGTCTCCGCAGGCCAGACCAACACAGTAGGAGTGTAAATTTGGGAAGAATAGCTTTTGTTTTTTTTTTTGTATATCTTTTTGTAATCTTTTTGATACTATTTTGTATCTTTCCTATTATAATCCTCCAGCTATGTATTTTTGGTAGCAAGTAATTTTTGTATAGGCACCTTTGTACTGTTATATTTTTGTAATGAACCCCCCCTTTTGTTATATCAATGAAGAATTATGAGATTATGTTTTATATTTCCTTTGCTATTTATTTATTTAGTTATTTGTTTATTTTTGTTTATATGCTTGCTAGTGGTTTGTTTGGTGACACCCTTATCAATACTGGCGGTCACTCCCTCCGCGGATGAGGTCCCTTACGTATGGGTATGGGGTGTTACAAGACCCATTGGCAGGGACCATGCTTGGGTAGCCCTAAAGCAACATCACCTTGACTAAAGCTCATGTAATGGCAATAGATACTTCCCCTAGGTGAAATGAACCGTAATACGATGCTTGTGATGTGGGCCATCATGTATTGAACAAAATTAAACGAAAATAAGTGGTCTTCTATCAAAGGCTTTCATGCCCTGGAAGGTTCACCTTAATTTGATTGAAATGTTTAAATACATAATGGCCGAAACCCATGTGTTTGCACATTTTAAGAGACGATATGCTGTCGGATTTCTACCGTGCACTACGTGCGTTCATCGGGTCCCCTATTGATCCATGGATTAAGCCCACCTAGGAAAGAGAGCAATTGACCTCGTGTGCGGGAGTTAAAAGGTTGGAAAGATCTACTTGCTCGCATGTGGTTGTGAATGCTGCACGACTCACGACCATGCATTGCACTTCATTCATGCTTCATCCTAACCCTTCGAGTTTTTACAACCATTATTGAGTCATCCGGGTGGTTTAGGGGATCCGATGGATGACTTATTAGGAATTAATCGCCAGAGTTAGTGCCTACATCGAGTTTAGATTGGGACGAAAGTTCATAATCCTCTTCAGAATAATCTTCAGGGTCCGTAATGGCAGATTTACCACAAGAAACTGGTGCTTTGACAGTACAGGACCTAGAAAAGAGACTTAAGGATTTTGAGTGGAGGATATTAGCCATGATGGGAAATATTATTACTCAAATGGCACCAACTATTGGGCAGCCCCCTATAGCTCCTGCTGTGGAACAAGTCAAACAGCCTGTTATGGGGGAGACTCCTATATCAACCGCTATGGTATAGCAACCGGTCGTTGAGCCCAGAGCACCGGTACCAGCTAAGCAGAGAAGAGCAAGGATCCTTGATCTAAGAGATGACTTTATAGTGGAGGAGGAGGATGAATTGATTATTCCTCAGGCCATGAGAAATAAAGTCCCAAAAGTAGAGGATGATATGGTGAAGAAAATGGAAGAAAAGATTGAGGCAATTACGCGGTTACTGTCAATTAAGAAAGGGATCAGCCCTAAAGATATGGAGTTGGGAGATGAAGAGTTGTTTCCTCAGAGGTTTAAGATGCGAACTTGCCAAAATTTGATGGTACCTCGGATCCTTCTACATAAATTAAGCATTATGCCCTGATCAAGAAGGGCACGGGGCTGACAAAGAAATAGAAGGTGGAGTATTTTTGCCTTAGTATGACGGGCCCGACAGTCGATTGGTACCATGGGTTAGATAAAAGGTCCAGGGAAGATCGGGGTCTACTGATAGAGAATTTTTTGAGGCCATATGACTGTAGCACTAGAATGGAGATAACACTGAAAGACCTTGAGCTCTTGCAGCAGAAGCATGGTGAGTCCTTCCATGATTACATTACTTGATGGAGAAATCGGGTCACTGAGATGAAAAGAAAGCTCGATATTTCGAATTAGATCAGGCTGTTCATCAGGAACGCAAGCCCGTACTTGAGCGAAGGGCTTAAGATGAAAGGGCTTAAGGATTGGGAGTCCTTGAAATATATAGCCATAAAAGCCGAAGGAGAATACCTGGAAAAGAAGGCCAGCAATGACAATTTCACTCAGAAGAACTATGGACCTCAAGGAGGAAATAAGTTGAGTGGCGCCGAAAGAAGCAGTAATCGAGTTGGCAAGACAGCGAAAGTTTCAGCCACTAATACGAGCCAAAGAAATTACTCAAATCTAGGAAGATCATTATCCTGGGTTTTGGAGAGATTGATGAAAGAAGGAAAACTTCAGCTGTTGCCAGCTAAGCCGGCTAAGAATCATGGCTAGCCAAACCATAGGAGGGATCAATATTGTGCTTTTCACCAGCACACCGATCATCTCACTGATCATTGTAGGACTTTAAGGGATCGAATTCAGGACCTGATAGACAGTAAATAGATCTCAGACCCCGAAAAGAGAGAAAAGAAGAAGAAAGCTGATTATGATGCTGTTCCCCGCCCGTCTTTATGATAGGCTCCAGTCTACCAAAATGGTATGTGTTGAGGGAACTTTATGGAAATGATTATGTGGCTGTTATTCGTCCCAAGCAGAGGGCCAATGAAGAGAGGCCTCAAGTAGGCATGATAGACTGTTGGGATTCAACCAGTGAGAGTGAGGTTGAGAAAGTTGACGAGTCGGAAGACTTATTGAACTCTGAGGGCAAAGAGAAGGAGCAAAAAGTGCATGCTGTCACTCAGAGCGGGAGAGTGGTACCAAAAATTGAGAAACAACAAGACCCAATACCCCCAACTGTTGAGCAAGAGCAAGAAGAGAACCAGATTTTAAAGCAGTTAAGGAAGACATCGGCTCAGATATCGATATGGGACCTACTAAGGCAGTCTCCGAGTCACATGCAAAGGTTAGTGGAAGCCTTATGCGAATCAACAGTTGCTACCAACATTTCACCTACCGAGTTGTTAGATATGATAAAAAGGGAGGTCTGGAGAGAATGTGGTCTACATTGATGCTGACCTACCAATTGAGTGTCGCAATCACAACCGCCCCCTATATATCAGAGCCAAAATCAATGGCAAGCACATGGCCTACGTCATGATGGATGATGGGTCTTCCATTAATGTATGCCCGCTCGTGGCACTATCTGCCTTCGGGATTAATAAGAGCATGTTAAGTAGATCTGACCTGACCATCACCGCCTATGACAAATCAAGGAGGCAAGCCACCGGGACTTTCAAGGCGCATGTGAAAACTGGGCCAGTTGAGACTAAAGCTGAATTTGTTGTCCTGCCTATCCCGGCCAACTTCGCTGTGTTACTAGGGAGGCCCTAGTTTCATAAGTTGGGAGGGTTCCCATTTACCCTCCACCAAATGATCAAAATCCCCCATGAGGGCAAAGTTATGACCATTGAAGTGGCTAGTGATAATCAAGTGTCATCCTCGGGATTTCTAACCAGCCTTTCAATGGATTCCATGTGGCTATGATAAATGAAGAGGTTGATTTAGTGGGGAGCCCTCAAGTTATTAATATGATGAAAAAGATGAACTTCCTCCTAGGAGCTGGTTTAAGCAAGAATTCGCAAGGGCCTCAGGCACCCATCACCACAAGAGGGCAAAAAGATAGAAGGGGGTTGGGGTATACGGTCGGAGCTGGAAAGAACAAGCCTAAGGAGAAGCCTACGAAGATCCGTCATATCTTGGAGAGTTTCGTGCCAGCTACATCATTATGTGCTTATTGCGGAAAGGTCGAGCCGCAATGGATTGATGATAAGATCACCCCAGGATTTGAGATCTTCAATGATGTCTTTGATTGGCCTAATGGAACGGTCAAGTCTATAGAGGGTTTCTGGGACGAGGAGATTCTTGGCTAAGGTTTCGCATGGGATCGAGAAGTCCCTGAAGAAGTCATCACTGATAGCTTATTGGCCACCCGGGTGAAGGGCAAGGAAAAGGTGGAAGTTAAGGCAACAATGCCAGAATTTGAAGACCTGAAGATTGCAGACAATCAAGACGGCGGATCGTCGGCTTTAGCACCTGCATCAGCAGAAGATGTTAATGAAAACTTTTCAGATGTACGCTTTATTCCTGAACTATTTGACAATGATGTTTTTAATTCTGAGTATTTTAATAAGATGAACAACTTTTCTTGTGTGATGTTTCTCATGATTTCATTATGCATGATCACGAATATGAATCATTCATATTTGACATTAACTCAACTAATACTACCTCATTTAATCTCGAAACTTTGGAAAACTCAAAGGAAATATTGATAACATCTGATATAACTCCTGAAGAGAGAAGAATTTTGAGAGAATATTGAAAAAATATGGAAAAGTCTTTGCCTGGACCTATGAAGAGATGCCAGGAATTGATCAAGAAGTCACCAAACACGCCATACCAACCTATCCAGAATACAGGCCAGTCAAGCAGAAGCTCAAAAGGCTCAGACCAAAGTGGGCAGAGATTGTAAAACAGGAGGTACACAAACAGATTAAGGCTAAGTTCTTAGTGGAGGTTCAATACCCAAAGTCATTAGCTAATGTTGTCCTTGTAGCCAAAAAGGACGGAAAGGTTCGAGTGTATGTTGACTACCGAGACCTGAACAAAGCTTGCCCGATGGATGACTTTCCTTTACCTTACATAGATGTCCTAGTGGATAGCGCTACCACCTGTAGTATGTATAGTTTCATGGACGGATATGTTGGGAACAATCAGATCCACAACAAGATATGAAATCGGATCAAGATGGCTTTCATCACGGAATAGGGTACTTTCGCCTATAGGGTCATGCCTTTCGGGTTAAAAAATGCCGGAGCAACATATCAAAGAATGGTGACCAGAATTCTTGATGATCTAATCCATAAGGAGGTAGAGGTGTATATTGATGATATGATGACCAAGTCAGCTGCACGAGAGGATCATTTCGAGGCTTTGGAGAAGTTCTTTCAGAGGATTGACAAATATAATCTTCTCCTCAACCAAAAGAAGTGCATATTTGGAGTCACCTCAGGTAAACTGCTGGGCCATGTGATAAGTCAAAAGGGAATTGAGGTGGATCCCAAAAAGGCCAAAGCTATCAGAGAAATACTAGTACCCCGAAAGGAAAAAGAGATTAGGAGTTTTTTAGGCAAACTACAGTACATCAGCAGGTTCATCTCTAAGCTCGCTTTAGTGTGCGAACCGATCTTTAAGCTTCACAGGAAGAATCAGCCAATTCAGTGGTATGACAGTTGCCATAAAGCTTTTGATACCATCAAAGAATATCTTCTACACCCTCCAGTCCTACAACCACCACAGCCAGTTAAGCCATTGATCCTTTACCTAGCAATATAGGAAAATCTGTAGGCGCCATGATGGCCCAAGAAGATGAATTCGGGGTTGAATTTGCGGTTTACTACCTTAGTAAGAAGTTCCTTCCTTACAAAGCCAAGTATGTTGAGGTGGAAAAGATCTGTTTAGCAGTAATTCGGGTTTTAAAAAAGCTAAGACACTACTTCCATTCCTATAAAGTGCAAGCAGTCGCCAAACAAAACCCTCTTCGATACCTTAAGGAAGCACCCTCCTTGCTAGGAAAAATGGGGAGATGTCTAATATTGCTACAAGAATTTGATGTGGAATATATTACCAGAAAGACCATTAAGGGCCAGACAGTTGCAGAGTTTTTAACCGATCATCTGATCGAAGGCAACCGATTTGAATATGAATTCCCAGACGAAAACGTGGCTGCTACTACAGTGCAAAAGTGGCAGATGTACTTTGATGGAGTAGTGAATAGCAAAGGGGCTAGGATAGGAGTAATTTTGGTAACCCCCGAGGGTGAGAAGCTTCCCTTAGCTAAGAAACTGAGAAATAAAGCCACCAACAATGAAACTGAGTACAAGGCTTGCATTTTCGGGTGTGAAGCACTCTTAGCCATGGGGGAAAAAGTAGCAGAGGTCTTTGGAGACTCATCCTTGGCAGTCTATCAGGTTAGGGGTGAATGGTCCATCAAGGAAGAACGGCTATTACCATACGGAATGTAACAACCCAAAAAGGACCTAGTCGGAATCTGCACGGTAAGTCGGTAAATTAAGGGTATTTCAGTAATTTGAGTAAGAGGAAAATTGGATAATAAGGATTTTAATAGCAAATAAATTAATTAATGGAAGAATGGGAATTATTAAGTGTGCTTGTAGTGTATGGTGTTAGGATGTAAGTGGGTGAAGAGATTTTATTGAGTGGTTTATGTGTGTATGGTGTCTTGGATGAAAAGTGATTTATTAGAAATTATATGGTGTGAGTCAAGTTTGGTGCCTTGGAGATATTTATGTAAGAGATGCTTGTGTGTGTTTTGTGTATGGTGCCAAGAGTAGATAAGTCAAAGATTTGATGATGGAACCATTAGGAGAGTGGCATGTGTGTGGGTTGTTGGGAGCATTAAATGAGATTTGATGGAGTAGAGAGAGGGGAGATAGGAAGTGAAGCTTCCCATAGAAGCCACTTGAAGTGCCCTCTCTCTCCCTTCTCACGTCCTCTCCCTCTCTTCTTCTCATCTCCATTTTTCTACTCTCTCTTCCTTTGTATGTGGGTATTCTTCCATCTTTGAGCTAGGGTTTTGAGTTTTGAAGGATTGTAAGAGGTAAGTGGCTGAGTTTACTTTTGGGTTCTCTTCTTCTTCTCCTTCTTCTGGTTTGATTGGGTTTTTAAAGGTTTTGTTCTTGGGTTAATAGAGTTATTGATTTGATATGTGCAAGAATCGGAAGAGAGAAGAAAGAGCAAAGGGAAAGAGAAAGCGAGCCCTTGAGGGAAAGATCGAAGCTGCAATTTCTAGGTTTGGGAGCTTTGATTTGAATGTGTTTGGGAGTGTTTTCCCCTAATTCTTCTTGGATCAGATGTATTTTGTAGTTGCATGTTATTAGTGTTTTTGAGTGTTAATTTATATGTGAATGTATGTGTGTGATTTATTGGAGTGCTGATCTAGCATGATTTTAATTGTAGTGATCTGTAGGTTATTGTAGTGAAGTAATTATATTATGATAAAGTATGCTTTGTGTGTATTCTTAATGATTAATTGTGATTTCTTGTTCAAATTAGTGTAAAAATTGAGTGTACATTAACCATGAGCATGTTTTGTATGCTAGGGAGCATCAAGGTAATTGTTTGTGCATGATTGAATGAGTGTTTGGAGGTTTGAGTAGGAATGAGTGTTGGAAATGCAGATTCTGGGCAAATCTGGGTTCTATCGCGAGCGCGACAGAGTGCGGAGTTGGTCCCTTGTTCTTGGAGAGCCCTCTGTCGTGATCGCGATGTTGTCGCGAGCGCGACAGAGAGCTCGGTAGCCGATTCCTCAACGCGAGCATGCTGTCGAGCATGCGCGAGGAGGAAGCGGCCAGTCTCTGTCGCGATCGCGATGTTGTTGCGAGCGTAACAGAGCTCGGTTTTGTATGAGTCTGCCGAGCGTGCTTCGTCGCGAGCGCGCCTCCTAGCGCGAGCCCGCGATGAAGTACCCTGTGCGACAGAGGCCCTTCCTACCAGCCCTGTTTTCTGAATGTGATTCTTTTGTCCCACTTTGCACGGTTTCTCACTATTGCATGGTTCATGATTGAGTTATGTCTTGTTGACCTTTTTATACTCGTGTTGTTGTAGCGAATTAATGTGATATTGGGATTTTGATCCGAGATTTGTGTAGTAAACGTTGTGATTGAGTGTGAGTTGTTGAGCCTGAAGTGTCAAGGTAGTGGATAATTAAGCATGCTTAAGAAGGGTTTGTGAGTGCAGCTGCCCGTGTCCGCCCCGTTTGGGCGAATCGGTCGACCTCCGAGATGGTCATCCTCCGTGTAGTGATAAAATGTTTTGAGACTCCGGTCTCCCACGCTACCTTCGGGTATTAAAACTGTTTTTGAGGCTTCGGTCTCCCGTGCCGTGTTCCCGTTTCCTCAACCATTGAAATTCAGGCTATTGTGTGAAGAGTTTAGTATTGGTTTAGTGAAGTGTTTGTCTATTGCGTGATTGTGATTATTAGTATTTGTTTCGTGATTTATGTTTTCAATTCTGATCTCATACAGTGATTCGTGATATATATTTATATATATATATAAATATTTCTGTCCTCTAATTTTTAGTGGTTTCTGTATTGTTGATGCATGTTTGCATTTAAGTATTAGTGCATGATATTATTGTATAGTGTTCTGTTGTGTTTTGTTCCTCCCCACTAAGCGCTATCGCTTAGCACATGTTCTTGTCCCGTATAGGTGACAGGATTTTGGGAGATTACTCGTGCCGCGCATCTGCAAGTCGGCCACATAGGAGTAGAGTTGTTTTTATTATCTCCTCCTGTAATCCTTTTTGTATGTAGTAATTTTTGTATAGTGGCTCTTGTAACTCTTTGTAAGGATTTAAGATGTAATTTTTTGGCTATTATAAATAACTCTATATTTTGATTATATGAGATTTATGTTCTGCCTTAGTTATTATTATTAGTGAATGCTTCCACTCAGTGTATGTATGTATGTATGTTGTGAGTGAGCGGCGGGTAGCGTGCCCGCCGGCGCCCTTCCAAAAAGGGGCGTCGGAGGGGGGGTGTTACACGTGAAGTGCTTGAAGCAACTAAGTGGTCAGTTTAAAATCTACACTTTTAGCTATGTGCCCTAAGATGAGAACCAATTACCAGATGCACTGGCCACCCTGGTGTCTATATGGGATAACCTAGAAGGAATAGTCATGAATCCTGTAATCATTTCTAGTTCAGACAAGCTGTACTTTGAAACTGAGTAGGTCAGGGATGTTGAGGTTACTGATGGAAGGCCGTGGTATTACGATGTCCAGAATTATTTGGAAAAGTCAATATTCCCAAAAGAGGCCACTGAAGAGGACCAAAGGATGATTCGTAAGCTATCCACCCAGTTCATCAGTGTAGATGGTGTGTTGTACAAGAGGCAAGCTGATGGCATACAGCTAAGATGCTTAGATGAGAAGAAGGCCAAGAAGGTTATGGAGGAGACCGATGCTGGGGTTTACGGAGCTCACATGAATGGTCTAGCTCTGGCAAAGAAAATCATGCATCAAGGGTTCTTCTGGCTCACGATGGATATAGCCTGTTCTAAGTATGTGAAGCAGTGTCAACTATGCTAGCAATATGCCAATCTAAGACACTTGCCAGTTTCAGAGTTATGCAATCTTATATCTCTATGGTCGTTCGCAGCTTGGGGGATTGACATCATGGGAGAAATACATCCAACAGCCTCTAACGGGCATAGATTTATCATAATCGCTACCGATTACTTCACTAAATGGGTAGAGGCTGAATCCTTCAAGAAATTGGGCGCCCGAGAGATGGCCAGGTTCATTGAATTACACCTGATTTGTAGATATTGACTCGCACATCACATTGTTTCAGATAACGGGGTACAGTTCCAAGCTGAGACCAAATAGATGCTCAAGAAGTATGCCACCCAGCACCACAAGTGCCCTCCCTATTGACCATAGGCCAATGGGGCGATCGAGGTAGCCAATAAGAATGTAAAGAGGATACTGGCTAAGACGGTGTAGACCTATAAGGACTGGGCTGAGAAGCTGATGTTTGCACTATGGGGCTACAGGACTACCGTCAGGACTTCAATGAGAGCTACATCCTTCTCTTTGGTTTATTGGACAGAAGTGGTTTTACCAGTGGAAATCGAACTCCAATCCTTGAGGGTCATATCGGAAGCCAAGCAACCAGAAGCAGAATGGGCACAACAGCGGTTGCTACAATTGAATTTGTTGGATGAAGACAGGATGCGGGCCTATTACCACAATCAGATTTACGAGAAGATATTAGCTCGATCATTTGGGAAGAAAGTCAAAAAGCACCCCCTAAAAGAAGGGGATTTGGTCTTCAAGCAACTGAGGCTAGGGGTTCTGGACTTCCGAGGCAAATTCAGACCGACTTGGGAAGGACCTTTTATTTTAAAGAAGATATTGTCCAAAGGAGCGGCAATCTTAACAGACAGTGATGGAAATGAGTTCAGGGAACCTATTAATGTGGATTGACTGAAAAGGTTCCATGGCTAAAGGCTCAAAAATCGAAAGAAGAGAATAAATATCCTGGGGGTCGAAAACTAGAAAAGGCGGCCTTGCTAAAATTGGGCGCCCTGCCAAGGTGAAAACCGAGAAGGTGCCTTGGGCAAAAATTAAGTGCTAAGAGAAAATGTTCAATCACGAAAACCCGAGAGGGCTAATTGATAACAGGAGTTATGATGCTTTCAAGATCTATCCCGAAATTAGATATGGTCTTGTATTTTGAGCCTGATGTTAAATAGTGATCATGTGTAATGAAATCACATGGAAACATATGAATATATGCAATTATATGCTCAAAATAACTCACTTTGTATGAGTAATATCATACAATTCCCTTATGAAAAGATAATATATCATTTTCCATCGGATGGATGCTATTTATCCATTGTTGCTTTTGCTAGCGAGGGGCTTTAGCTGTCTTACCTTGAGGAACATCAATAAAAAAAATGGCTGTTAGAGATAAAAACCATGATTGGCTCTCTAAGCAAAAGTTAGGCCATAGGGCAGGGTGAAAACATGAAAGCAGGCAGTCTGTCCTACACAAAAAATGATAAAATAAATTGAATAAAAGCCGCTGGATTGGGTTCGATCTATTCCAGGCAAAAGTTAGGCATAGGTCATGTGAAAATCCCCAAAGGGACGCATTTCCCACTAAGAAAAGCTAGCTTGAAAATCCATGAGGGGCCCGCTACCTTTAAAATAATAATGAATGGCACCGAGAATAATCAGAGGCTTCTAGTTGCGAGTTGCAGAGTCAGCGCGGAGGGAACCCACGCCACGAACCATATCAGTGGAGGTTATCAAAGAATGATGTTGCCTCGACACCTGGGCCACTCGGACAAATGGTGTCACTCACATTCTGCATAGCATATGCACATTCATGCGCATAACTTACCCTTGCATATGTATTTTAATTTTGCAGGAAAATATTGGCAGTGAAGGCTACCTGAAAAAGTATCCCCAAAGGATTCAGGGAGTATTCAAGAAATATTAAATGAATGACTGTTCAAGTTTCCTTTTTTTTAGGGATGCCTCCGCGACGCGGCTCACCTAGGGAACCAACAAATATTCCACCCCCAGCATCGATGCCCGATGCACAAAGATGGAAGTTTAAGGCATTATGTTACCCACAATATTTGTCCAGTAAGTTTCTGTCCTAGGCATTCTTGGAATAGATGGGCATGTGGGAGAAAGTCTGCATGTTGTTAGCAGTCGTGGGCTGGATGGATTTCCTCACACCAGCTTTTCTCACATTCCCGGAGGTTACAAGAGAGTTCTTGGCTACACCTAAGTATGGGAGGTTCTCAAGATGAGATACAAACCCTGATGCCATATCATTCCGGGTCTAAGACATAGGGCACACGATGAGTCATCGAAAATTTGTAGAGATTATGGGTCTCCCGACTGGAGACCATACGCAGGTGCCGGACAAGGCTGATTTGGCACGTCGATGGGAGGTGATTACAGTACCAGGGGCTCATTATGATCATAACACAACCAAGACACTCTGTTGGCCTCACAGGTGTACAAGTATGTTCAGAGGGTCTTAGCTAGCAGTTATTTGGACAGAACAGGTAGCCCCAGTGCTGTCAGTGCCGCGGAGATTTGGAGCCTATGGGCTATGGCTAGAGGGACGCCGCTCAATATCAATCATGAGATTATGGCCGGTATAGTTTGACAGGATCAGAGGGCCACGATACAGTTATGTATAGGTGGAGTAGTCACCAGACTGCTACTGCATCTAGGTCATAACCCCAACAAATTCGACCCTCCCGTGGATTGGGACATTTACGTCAACTAGGTTCTCGCTAGTGATATGGTCATGGTGGAGCAGTTGCCTGGGCAGGTAGGAGGATATAGACTACTTACTATGGCAGAGACTCTGCAGATATGCCATTTACCTTCGCTCGCAATGGCGACGCCGCCCGAGGATCAGCCTCAAGCCGAGGAGGAGTCTCCACTGCCTCAGCCAGATGAGGGGTATTATTATTCGCAGCCGGGAAGAGGAAAGCCTCTCTCGCCATTAGATGGTATGGATATAAATATAGATCTAGATGATCTTTTTCGCACTCTATCATCACTATCACCTCCAAGGGATCAGATCCGCTCTCTTTCTCATATACATACTTGGGGGTTAGATCCTCAGGCATTAGGGGGTATCATCCCCACGGCCATCTAGATTCTCCGGGGGCATCTACTTCAATAGCCCCGCCACTGCTACCTGAGCCAAGGATAGAGCGAAGCCAGATAAACACAGAGGCCCTAGTCCAGGCCATGCATGAGAGGCTGACGGCTATGGAGCAGTACGTGGATGAGAGGCTGATGGCCGAGCAGCGGAGTTCTGACGAGAGGCCGATTGCCATGGAGCTGCGTAGGAGGCTATAGGCCATGGATGGGAGATTATAGCGTATGGAGTGGCTCATGGAGGAAATGGTCAAAGGGTCGGTATAAGGCATGTCCTGGTTAGCGAAGCCTCTACAGGAGGGTGTGGATACTAGATTTACAAACTTGACCTATCAAATTAGAGACCACTGACTATGATCCATTTGACTAATTTTCAAAAGGACCGCCTATTATGATCTCTACTTTATTCCGTTTGTTATGCCAAACAGATACTTTATATATAGATGATCCTTTATTATCCCTATTTCTTTGTTCCTTTAGCATGCGTTTGACTTAACTTTGCAGGGAATATTAGGCAATGAGAATTAGTCGAAAAAGCGCAACCAGACATTCAGGGAGACCCACTGTCATGATTTGTAGTTTTGTTTGTTTTGCACAAAACAGATATATTTTCTATGATGATGATCGTTTGCTTCCTGTATGTATTTATTTTCCTTGGGCACACTTCCGATGTGGCAAAGATAAAAATAATATATCGAGGCGACAAAATCATAAATGATAAAATGAGAAAACGAGATAATAACAATTGAACCTTCACAAAAGGTGAATGATGAAAATGATTATTTTGATAAATTGATCTAACAGTGTTTGTTTTATTCAGGGGGCTGATCGGCGTTCAGCAAGTGTACTGAATTGACAAGTAATAAAGTGGGGTATAGTTAGGACCCCGAGTTATCGTACCCAAGGGATTGTGTGTGTAAGTGAAGAAAATTAAATGTATGGTAAAGAATTCCCAAAAGTTTGAATTGATTTAGTAATCTATTGATTAAAAACAAAAGAATTAAACAGCTAAAAAAAACAAGTGACAAGTAAACAAATAATACTAACAGCAAAAACTGATAACAAAAACCGATAACAGAATAAAACAATCGAAAAATTCAAGAATGAAAAGAATGTTGCTCAGGTTCACTCATCCACCCCATACCCAGATGTGAATAAAATTAATCTAAGAATCCTATATGAAAGAAATCGGGATAACCCTCTTAACCCAAGAGTCCCATTTCGGAGCAAGCTATTCTATTTGCATGACGTCCCATTCCGGAGCAAGCCATACAACTAGCCTAAGCACGGGTCTAAAATCCTAAGTTTGGTTTGCTTTCCCATTCCGGAGCCAAACAACCCAAAACCTAATTATTTCACTCCTCACTCCAATCTTAAACCATGAAAACCTGCACATCTAGATTCCCATTCCGGAGCAGTCCAAATGATACAGCAAACATGACAGAAAATCTGAAGATAATTGATCATGACATTCAATCCATACAACTCAATAACCAATAAAGATACATGAATTAAGTCATTCATAAAAACTTGAAATTAACTTGAAAATATACATCTCATGATTTGACAATAAAAACCAGTGAAATAAACCTTTCTTTCATATATTGAATATCAAAGCATGTTCAGAATTCACATCAAGGGTAGGGGATTCAGAGATCCCCTAAACAACTAAAAGACTACTCACGATCCATTATAAAATCAAAAGAATAAAGGAAAGAATAAACCCAGAAATTCATTGAGGCGGAAATCCCGGTTGAATCCCACGTTCTTCAATCTTCTTCTTTGGATCTTTAATGGAGAATTAAATTCAAAATTCAAGAAACCCGAAAATAAAACTCTCTTGAAAATAAATTATGTGAATCTGATGAAATATTCTTGATTTCTAATTAAAAACTAAAGACAAAAACTGGAAACCTAAAATTCAGAATAGAAGAATAACTCAGAAAATTGTCAATCTCCAAACTAATATGAAAACTAAACTAAAAAATTTGGAACCCTAGCCAAACAGAAAAATACGTTTATATAGTGTCAGAGTGGTTACGGTGGCAATTAAATCTGTCATGAGGTTTCGAGAACGTTAATCTACCTTTGCGCACAGGAGAGGGGTCACGGTGGCAATGAAATCTGTTGCCACCGTGAGGTCTTCAATTTTAGCTTCTGTCCAGGAATAATTTATATCACGATGGCAATGAAATTTGTTGCCACCGTGAGGTACGTACTCAACTGATTCTGCCTTGGCGATTGTCTTGTCACGGTGACAACCAAATAGGTTGCCACAGTAAGGTGCTTCATACTTGCATTCTGTCCGATGTGTCTCTATGTCGCGGTCACAATGAGTTTTGCTATGACCGTGACCCATGTAAGTCATCTCTTGTTTTCAATTCCTTTTTATGTCACGGTCACAACCAATTTGGTTGTGACCGTGAGGTATCTAGAACCACACCTGCAAAGACAAATCAAACTCCATCAAAAAGCTATCTATAATGCATCAAAATTCCAATTTGACTAAGATTAGCAAAATTAACCTAAAGGAAACATTACATGACAAAAAAACACAACTAAACACCCAAAAATCATACGAAAACACTATCAAAACTAAGTACTATATTGAAGTTATCAAAATATCCCACACTTAGACTTTGCTCGTCCTCGAGTAAATGAATTATCCACATTCCTGAAATTTCAAACTCTAACTCGGAATACGAAAACTTAACAACAGTCATAGCACCAAGCAGAAGGGTCTTAGTTACAAATTCTCAAATCAATTTATATCAAGTGATTTCACGTGTGTGTGTGCTAGGCTCAAAACAAATTTTCTCTTTTCAAAACAAAACAACAAATGCATTCTAGCAATTGAGCAAAGAAAATGAATATGTAAGTAAATTTGCATACAGGTTTCGCACTTAAAACTCAAGATAACAATAAGCTTCTCCTTTAGCACCGGAACCACAAGGGTCATCTCCACTAAACAACTCAAATCAAGATCAGGATCAATAAGACTTATTCCAAGGTCGAAATGTTAGGTTAGGTAATTGGCTAACAAGAATAGTAAAGGAAATCAAATAAAAAGTCAGCCACTCTACCTATAATTCCACTACCCAAACTGAACAAAAAATTTCCATGACCTACCTTTAATTTACTCATAGTTGCCAAAGGTCGTCTAAACTTCCCCAAACATGAAATACATTAAACCTCAAGAAAACAAAGTGATGAGCTTCCTTAATGAATTTATCTTTCAAACCCAAATATCCATGAATATGAATACGTCTTCTTCTAATTAAGGGTACCCCACACTTGAATTTTTCTATAATCAACTAACTCCAAGATTAACAATAATCAACAACTCATCAACTTCTTTTTCTTTTCTTTTCTCTTTTCTCTTTTTTTTCTCTTTTATTTTTTATTTTTTATTTTTTATTTTTATTTTATTTTATTTTTATGATGAGATACCCAAAACCTCTATTTTCCTACCACAAATTTGACTCCATTAAAGGGAACTTAAACGATATACTAGACAACACCCCAAAGTTTCACAATTCTTCTCACTCCCACACTATTTTCACAATAAATACCCTAATTTAACTTTCAATGTTATCCCAACCCAATCCTAGAGTGGCCAATTCTTAGAAAGGATAGTCAAAGGCATTTAGGTTAAATGGTAAAATAATAGTGTAACAAAGAAAAATGCATAGTACGCTTTTAGCATACTAAATCAGCTCAACGGGGCTAGCAATGGAAATGAAGTAAACAAGTAGGTCAAAAGCTATTTAAAATGGTTACCAAAGAAAGAAATTACCTAGATCATGTCCTAAACTTGCTTGAGTTGTTATGATGTTTCGAAGGGTAATAAGGAAGGTTCTAACTATCCTAAAATTCCATCACTCAAAAACTTTTACGCACTGGATTTTTCAAATTTTCACAAACAAGTCTATAGTGCAGAAAAGATTGGAAATTACAAGATATATGACTAATTTAGATTAATTTGCTTCTAAAACTTCCAACTACTCATTTGCTATGATCAATTTTTAAGATAAACCATTCTCAAATTAAAGTTCAAAACATTCACAACAGGAATAACTAAGAGCCAACCAAGCTAAGATAGGGATAATCAAGCAACAACAATTGAGTACACAAAAAAAAAAAAAACTAAACAACAAAAATAAACATGCAAAAATAAACATACATCATAAGCTGTTAGTTACATATTTAAGAATTTAGAGTTACTCCGCTACCCCACACACAATAACTTGCTGTCCCCAGCAAGTCACAATATTACAAAACAAAATGAAAAATAAAAACAAAACAAAAGATGGTATTTCTCCCTAGTCAGTCCTCTGGCGGTGGTGGTGGTGGAAAATGGGCATCAAACCGTGCCTTCAAAGACAAAAGTCCCAAAAGCACCTGATCCATACGCTCCATAAGAGCACTGTACTGCTACGAAGAGAACTGATCAGGCTCTAGAGCTGGAGGCACTGGTACTGCAGGATCCTCCACATTCTCGTGTAGCAAGCCACCCAGACCATGCTCGACACCTTACAGATATTCGTCATGAGTGGACAATCGATATCCATCCGCTGTGGTCGCATCCTTTACTACTACCTTCATATTTCGGAGCATCTTCTTGTCAATTGTAGCAATAGAAGGCAAGGATTTATACTTCTTCAAGGGATGACGGACACGCTTAGCTATGGCAGTGACAAATCCACCAAGTGCGATTTTTTTCACCTTTTTCGATTGCCATTGCATCTCCTCCAATTTGTGCCAGAAATGCGTGGCGCCATTAATTCGGACACCCTGCACCATGCATGCGAGAAATAGGGCTTCAGGTAAGTTGACTTGGCCCGCTGAATCCGTATGGCTTAACAAAGATAGTGAAAAAAACAATGGAGGATGTGCAGAATGTGGCTATTTAAATGATGCGACTTAGTTTTGCCCGAGACATATTGTGTGGCAGTCATAGTGTCTCGAATTATCGCCCAAGCACCATCTTTATCGTAATCATCATAACAGTCCAGTGTGAGGTGTGGAAAACCCAGATACTCTGAAAATTCATGAAAAGTGAGATTATATTCTATTGTGTCCAACATGAATGAAACAGAACCTGGATCGTTGATAAGGTCTCGGCCTGGTCGACAGGTGATGGTCGACACAAAATCACGAGTCAATTGAGGATAAACTTTCTCAGTATGAGAGAAAACCCTCTCCCAGCCAATGATGGAAATAAACCTCTGGACTTCACTCTTTATCCCTAGTTTTTCCAACAAGGCAAAATCCAGATAGCTTGTCGGGATGTATGAACATTCGGAGAATTGAGCATAAGCCTCCTTTTTGGGACCCGGAGCCCAGCCTAGTACTTTAGAAATATCCACCGTTTTTTGGCTCGAAGGCGGGCCTGTAGAACTCGATGCAAGGGCACTGCTTTTTCGCTTAGGGGCCACTGCACGAAAAACAAACAGCCGATTTCAATAACAATAAAAGTTCAAACAGGCAAAGGCTTCAACTTTCATAATCAAAATTCAATACATTATACTCAAGCATATGCATTTTCACGTGCCTAACTAATTGTTCAGAGTATCATCAATGCTAAAACTAGTCAAGAACGTTCAATCCCAAAATTAAAAGTAACTAAGCACAAAGGCAAAAGAATCTCTGCAATCTAAATTGTCAATAAATGAAAAAATTTGGAAAACATTTCAGGAGACAATTTATCAAACACGTGGTAAGCACCATTTCAACTCAAGTAAATGGGAACCACAAGCAAGAATACCCTCCCAAATTGGCAATTGGCAACAATATATTGTAGAACAGGTAGTTGAGGATCGATAAAATCCAAAACCAAACCAAAAATTGAGTAAAATCATCAACCCAAAGTTGTGCACAAATTACGCCCGAAACTCCTACTTCCCAACCATTCACGTTCAGAAATAAGACTAAAAATTAAGAAGGAAAGTAAGAATTGATAGGATTCACCTCAAGATTTCAGAGCTATAAAAGAAAAGAATTAAAATATTCTGACAAATCAAGCGAGAGTAGCATAACAATGGAGAGCGAACGAGAACAGGGAACGAGAGGAGGCGAAAAACAAAAATAAAATTAAAGTAAAAGAAAGAGAAAATTACTTACTTGTTGTAGAATCTCAAAGATTATAGCCGAAAAAGGAAACGAGAAGCACAAATAGAGCAGAGAAAAATGAGATGTGCAATTAGAGAGAGTGAGTGCTGTGTGGGAGAGTGAGAAATATCGTAAATAAAACTAGGGTCTTAAAAGATTTTTGCATGGGGGTCACGGTGGTAACCAAATGGTTGCCACCGTGACATACCTAACATTTGTACTCCAGAATTGCACCTCCAAGTGGTCACAGTGGCAATGAAATTAGTTGCCACCGTGACATACCACTCTCTCAAAACAGAATCGAAAGTTCAACATGTCATGGTCACAATGAATTTCATTGCCACCGTGACATATCCAACCTTGAAAACAGAATGTCATCCACAGATGGTCACGGTGACAACGAAAACCATTACCACCGTGACATATGCACTCATCACAATCAGAATGTAACTTACCCGATGGTCACGGTGACAACTAAAATCATTGTCACCGTGACATACCATTTTTACCAATTCAGATGCTCTCCTCATCTGGTCACGGTGAATACCAGATACCTTGTCACCATGACATGTGCACCAAACAGAATCCAGAATGCAACTTCCTTTGGTCACAGTGGTAACCAAATCCCTTGCCACCGTGACCACCTGCACACTTGCAAAAAAATTCATCAACCTCTCTAGAGTTCTAGCTACAATTACTTTGAAAACTCTCCAACAAAAACATAGTTTCACTAATAAACACAAATTTGACAAAACTAAACAAAACTAACTACCTACAGGAAATATCAATAAAAAAAAAATAACAAAGTTAAGAAGAAGTTCTGCATTTAACAAGTCCGCAGCTGGTCAAGGATCTGCAAGAGCGACAATCGCGGAAGCACTATCAAATGTAGACTCAAAATAAGGCTTCACACGATGTCCATTCACCTTGAATTCATTCTCAAACCTCGGGTGCTTCAATGTCACCACTCCAAACTTATCAACTGCCACAACCTCATAGGGCCCCTTCCATCACGATTTCAACTTTCCGGGAAATAACCGTAACCTGCTATCATAAAGGAGTACTCTCATTCTAGGTACAAGTTCCTTCCTTGCCAGCTTTTGATCATGCCACTTCTTGGTATTGTCTTTGTATTTCATGGCATGATCATATGCCAAAAATTAGTTCTCTTCTAACTCATTCAGCTGTAAGGCCCTGCACTTTAATGCATTCTCAAGGTCAAAATTCAAAAATTTGGTAGCCTAATAAGCCTTATGCTCTAATTCCACTGGGAGGTGATAGGACTTCCCATTAACCAACCTAAAAGGGGACATCCCTATCAGTGTCTTAAATGATGTCCTATAAGCCCATAGAGTGTCATCCAACTTAAGGTACCAATCTTTTCTAGATGCATTGACCGTCTTTTCTATAATGGCCTTTAACTCCCGGTTTGACACTTCAACCTGACCATTAGCTTGAGTATGATAAGGGGTCATGACCTTATGCCTAACTCCAAATTTTTTCAATAAAGCCTTAAATTGGTGGTTAAAGAAATGCTTACCACCATCGCTAATAATGGCTCTAGGGGCTCCATACCGAGTGAATATATTTTTTCTAAAAAATTCTAAAACAACCTTTGCATCACAAGTTCTAGTGGCTATAGCTTCTACCCATTTACTCACATAATCAACTGCCACTAGAATATATTCAAACCCGTAAGAAACCGGAAAAGGTCCCACAAAGTCTATTCCCCACACATCGAACAGTTCTACCTCAAGCATATTAGTCAAGGGCATCTCATCGCTCTTAGAAATATTTCCTACCCTTTGGCATCTATCACAAGTTTTCACAAAAAATTGGACATCCTTAAACATAGTAGGCCAATAAAAACCTGAAGATAAAATTTTCGATACCGTTCTATTTGGCCCATAGTGTCCACCAGCCTCCCCACTGTGACAAGTTGTGATAATCTCACCCTTCTCCTCATCTGAGATGTACCTCATTAGAACTTGATCAGCATACAAGCGGAAGAGGTATGGGTCATCCCAAATGTAATGTTTGGCATCAGCTCGCAACTTCTTCCTTTGCTGCCATGTAAAGTCCTTCGGCATAAAGCCTCCTGCAAGAAAATTTGCTACATTAGCAAACCAAGGAATAGAGGTGTCACATGCAAATAAAGCACAAATATGTTCATCAGGGAAAAAATCTAAAATTTCCCCTTTTTCAATGTGAGCATTCTCTAATTGTGACAAACGATCCGCCACAAAATTTTTCGCTCCCTTCTTATCCTTGATTTCCAAGTCGAATTCTTGCAGTAGAAGCACCCATCTAATCAACCGTGGCTTGGATTCCTTCTTGGCAAACAAATGCCTCAAGGCTGCATGGTCCGACCACACCATGATTTTTGCACCCAGCAAATACGGCCTAAACTTCTCAAACGCATACACAATTGCAAGAAGCTCTTTCTCGGTGGTCGTGTAATTAACTTGTGCCCCTATCAACGTATGACTGGCATAATAAACTGCATAAAATATCTTATCCCGCTGCTGTCCAAGTACTGCTCCAACTGCATAATCACTATCATCACACATTAATTCAAATGGCAGATTCTAATCCGAAGATATCATCATCGGGGCTGAAGTGAGCCGTTGCTTCAAAGTTTCAAAAGCTAGCATACATTCACTATCAAAATTAAAAGCAGCATCTTTCATGAGTAAATTAGACAAGCGTTTAGCAATTTTTGAAAAATCTTTGATAAAGCGACGGTAAAACCCTGCATGTCCTAAAAAACTCCTAATGCCCTTAACACTCGTCGGAGGTGGTAACTTTTCTATCACTTCAACTTTGGCCTTATCAATCTCTATCCCTTTCTCCGAAATTTTGTGTCCAAGCACAATGCCCTCTCTCACCATAAAATGGCATTTTTCCCAATTCAAAACTAGGTTGCTCTTTTCACACCTCCCTAGTACTAAATCGAGATGCTCTAAACAGCTCTTCAAATAAGCCCCATATATAGTGAAGTCATCCATAAATGCTTCCATAAATTTTTCTATGAAGTCATGGAAAATAGCCATCATACACCGCTGAAACGTAGCCGGTGCATTACATAACCCAAAGGGCATTCTCCTATATGCAAATGTGTCATACGGGCAGGTAAAGGTTGTTTTCTCTTGATCTTTAGGAGCTATAGGGATTTGCAAATATCCCGAGTACCCATCTAAAAGACAGTAAAACCTATTACATGCCAGCCTCTCTAGCATTTGGTCAATAAAAGGCAAAAGGAAATGGTCTTTTCTAGTGGCATTATTCAACCTTCTAAAATCAATACAAACTCTCCACCCCGTAACTGTACGAGTTGGAATCAATTCATTCAGCTCATTCCTTACCACTGTCATCCCCTCCTTCTTAGGCACACACTGCACTGGGCTAACCCATTTACTATCAGAGATAGGGTAGATAATACCTGAGTCTAGGAGTTTAAGTTCCTCCTTCTTTACCACCTCTTGCATGGCCGGATTGAGTCTCCTTTGAGGCTAAGCTACTGGCTTGCATTCCTCCTCCATCGGAATTTGGTGTGTGCAGTAACTAGGGTTAATCCCCTTCAAATCTGATGTCTCCCATCCAATGGCACCCTTGTGCTTTTTCAGCACCTCAAGTAACATCTTCTCTTCAACACCTGACAACAAAGAAGATATAATTATTGGTTTTTGCTCATTTTCTAAAAACACATATTTTAAATGAGAGGGAAGAGGTTTAACTTCAGAATTTGAATCCCCCTTTTTCTGATTAAGCTCTTCTTGCTGTAATTCCTCTTCTTCATCTTCTATTTCCACAGCTGCTATCGATTTTCCCTTCATCTCTTCTTCCATCTCTCCATCCTCCAATGAATGTATCAAACTCATATTCACTGGATCAGCTCCCCACACTTTTTCCTGCACCTCCTCTGCACACTCATCTATTTCATCCACAAAATAAACAGACTCCTCCATATCACCAGATGGATACTTTTGAGCCTTGTTCATGTCCACCACCAACTCCTCATCATTGAACCCTAGGGTTACCGTTTGACCATCTACATCTATCAACGCCTTGGCTGTATTTAAAAATGGCCTACCCACAATGAGTGGTACCTTGCGGTCCTCTTCCATCTCCATCACTACAAAATCCATTGGGAAAATAAATTTCCCCACCTTCACTAACAGATCCTCAATCACTCCTTTCGATCTCCTCACCAACCTATCTGCAAGTTGGAGTCTCATTCCCGTCTCCTTGAGCTCTCCAAGATTAAGCTTCCTGCAAATAGAATAAGGCATCAAATTTATGCTCGCACCCAAATCACAAAAAGGGATTATCTAGGGCAGCTACCAAGATTTTGCCCCGTTTGGGCGAAGCGGGTCGACCCCCGAGAATGGTCATTTAATAGAGATAGATGAAAATATTTTGTGACTTCGGTCCATCGAAAATGTTTTTATTATAGAGCGTCTCGTATCCACCATGAAAGGAATTCAGGCTTATTAATGTTGTGTAGTGGACTTGAGATGAGTAAGGGTATTGTTCCGAATAAATGCTATAGTACATGAGAGTAATGTTTAAGCAAATTATAGTTCTGTATACAAGTGTATGATTACATGAGTGTGTTTACATGTATGTGGACACATGATAGCGTATATTTGAATAAATGATATGTACAAGTTATAGTATACATGAGTAAGTAAAAGAGTAGATGCTATGTACATGTGAGCTCATAGGTTTGATAATTGAGTATGCAACCTATATATGTATAAGAGCTATATGTATGAGCTATTTGATTTTGTCATATGAAGTGTGTGATTTATTTGTGACTTCGAATAGAAGTCCTTTGCATTATTTTCATCCCCACTAAGTGTTATCGCATAGCACGGATGTTTATCTCCGTGTAGGTTTACAGGTTCGGATCAGTGAGCGGGCATCTGCGGGTCAAGGCCACTAGGAAGTATTTTCATCTTTTTGTACAAGATAAAGATAGAGTTAGTGATGTTTTGAGTAACATCATTATGTAATACAAGTAAAAAAGTCACATGTAAAGATATATGTAAAGTAAATGAAAACAGGTTGCAATATAAACATGTATAAAGATAAAGGTGTATATGTTTATATATAGTTAAAATGGCTTACATGTTGGGCCCTAGTGTAGTATTCTTTTATTTTGTTACTCTTAACGGATATGTTTTAATACTATCATTTTTGCTAGTGTATTTATATGTATATGTACACGTATGTGCCCGCGTGGCGCCCCAATATTCCTTACCGGGCGTATGGGGGTGTTACATTTAGTGGTATCAGAGCATAGGTTAGAGGTTCTGGTCTATAAGATGTAGTGTATAGGTTAAATGTCAGAGTTTGTTTAGAATTGTGGCCTAATGCAGATGTCGTTTTGTGTAGTGTATAGATGGAGTTAGATGCGCGTGGAAAGATTAGTGAGATGTCGGATATAGTGAGTAATATGAATATGAATTTATATGGTTAGTAAGAGTTTGAAGTGACTCTCTGTACTCCTGTCAGCTATCTCCATGAATTCATTTGACATAAGCATATTGAAACGTGGGATTGGGAAAATGCATTACCACAGCTTGCATTTTATTTTCGCATCATCTTGCATACATAAATCATTACATAGCCATTCCATCTGCATCCCTCATTTGTATGTGAAAAAGCACCATTATATGCGCTTCATTGAGAAAAGCTGACAGGACATACATCGAGTGACTGGTGCTTTGAAGAAGTGTATGGATTAGAGTGCAGTGCGTTAAGGAAAGTGTGAAGTGTGTACGATTTGATAGCTGTATGGTATAAGTGATAGCGATTTGGAGATTTGTTTAAGGATTTACCTGTGTAAGTGATTAGCAGGAAAATTTCGAGGATGAAATTTCTTAAGGGGGAGAGATTTGTAACAACCTGATTTGGCCCTAGTAGAATTTCAGAATTTTTGTTCGGGAATTCAAGAGTTTGTGTGTATAGGAGAGTGTAATTGAGTAAGTAGCTTGTGTGGGGGTTCTGCCGTGAGTGCGACAGCATCGCGGCCACGACAAAATGCTTCACGTGAAGCCTATTTGAGTTGGATTATTTGATGTGTTATAGACATGTGGCAGCGTAGGGAATCGACACATGGCAGCTTGAGAGTGTGACATTTGGCATTATAGGAGGTTAACAAGTGGCATGGTAGGGAAGAAACACTTGGCTTGGATTAGGATAAGTTATGAATTAATATGGCAAGTGACATTTATGAGTTTTGGTGGACATTGACTAAGAGTAATGGCTTTGGATAAGCATGGACCAGCTGCATGTTTTTCTTCTTTTTTCTTTTCCCACGTTGATCTTACTTTTGGGCTATTTGTTCTTCTTTTCTTTCTTTGCTCTTGGTTTTCCCGTGCTCCTTTGCTTTGCCATTTCTTTTCCTTTTCTTCTTCATTTGCTTTGTTCTTTGAGAGAGAGAACCTCTTGGATTGGTTTGAAGAGTAAGAGAAAAGGTAAGTTGGTTAGTTTTCCGATCTGACCTCCTTTTTCTTTTATTATCTCTGTTTTTAATTTAAAGTAAAGTCTATGGATTAAGTGTTATATTGGTTGATTTGTGCATGAGAGCTGTGGACAAGAAGTGGACAAAGGCAAAGAGAAGATCAGGACGAGTAGAGAACTGTGATCAAGCTCCTAGAGGTCGGGATCGTGTGTGGTTTTTAATATCAGTCTATTTTGATTGCTTGCGGTATTTGGTGATATAGGTGTACATATGTTTATGATATATGTGTGTATATATGTTTATGAGTATGTGACTTGATCATTTGAGTGTGTATTGATGATAAAGTTTGGTTTCGGCAATTTCTGTTCAGTTGTCATCTGACCTCCGTGTAATATTTTTGTTATAAGTATAGTTATAGACCTCAAAATTGAGTGATTCTTGAGTCATTAAAACCCTGACTTCCATTCTTATAAATGTCTCAAAAATGATCTTGAGCAAATTCTTGCTCTAAGACCCTGGAAATTGGCCAAAACAGAGGTGTCTCTACCTTGGCCGGTTCATTTGACCAGTTCAGCTTATTTAGATTATATCTGGAGTTATAGATGTCTGATTAACCTGAAAATTATCCCATTTGAAATTTAACATCCTAGGTAACAATTATTAAGAGATAGTTTTTCCTAAAAATGAGGTCTAGACGTTGGTTTAGGCTGTACAAAATAGAGTAGTGAAGCAGTCCTGAGTTTTCGCTTCTGTTTTGCTATTTTGGGTATGTCACGGTGGCAACCAATTTGTTACCACCATGACCAATGCCTAGACAAGGCAGAATCGAATGTTTTTGGACCTCACAGTGACAACCAATTGGTTACCACCGTGACCATCCCCTGATTTGCATATTTTTAGTGTTTTTCTTCCCGAAATGCGCCCGAACTTCATGGTAAGTTCCTATAGCATGTCCAACTCATTTCTAACCTTATGAAATGAGTATATGAATGGTTGTCAATTGAAATTATGTGTAAATGATGCTAGGGTATAAGAGTTTAATAATGAAATTAAATTATAAGTAGATGATGTAGTGGCATGTAATATATGAGTGGATCATAAAATGTGAACTTATGAGCACACATAATAGACTATGTACTTGTATGGTATACATGTATATATGAAATATGTGTTTATACTTGAGTTATAGTTTGTAGTTGGAAAATGGTATAGAGTATAATTGTGATACTACTTGGAGCCTGATTAACCATTATAGTGGATAGATAAGCATGCTTATAAAGGGATTATCGAGGGCAGCTGCCAAGATTCCGCCCCGTTTGGCCGAAGCGGGTCGACCCCCGAGAATGGTCATTTAATAGAGATAGATGAAAATGTTTTGTGACTTCGGTCCATCGAAAATGTTTTTATTATAGAGCATCCCATATCCACCATGAAAGGAATTCAGGCTTATTAATGTTGTGTAGTAGACTTGAGATGATTAAGGGTATTGTTCCGAATAAATGCTATAGTACATGAGAGTAATGTTTAAGCACATTATAGTTCTGTATACAAGTGTATGATTACATGAGTGTGTTTACATGTATGTGGACACATGATAGCGTATATTTGAATAAATGATATGTACAAGTTGTAGTATACATGAGTAAGTAAAAGAGTAGATGTTATGTATATGTGAGCTCATAGTTTTGATAATTGAGTATGCAACCTATATATGTATAAGAGCTATATGTATGAGCTATTTGATTTTGTCATATGAAGTGTGTGATTTATTTGTGACTTCGAATAGAAGTCTTTTGCATTATTTTCATCCCACTAAGCATTATCGCTTAGCACGGATGTTTATCTCTGTATAGGTTTACAGGTTCGGATCAGTGAGCGGGTATCTACGGATCAAGGCCACTAGGAAGTATTGTCATCTTTTTGTACAAATAAAGATAGAGTTAGTGATGTTTTGAGTAACATCATTATGTAATACAAGTAAAGAAGTCACATGTAAAGATATATGTAAAGTTAAATGAAAACAGGTTGTAATATAAACATGTATAAAGATAAAGATGTATATGTTTATATGTAGTTAAAATGGCTTACATGTTGGGCCCTAGTGTAGTATTCTTTTATTTTATTACTCTTAACGGATGTGTTTTAATACTATCGTTTCCGCTAGTGTATGTATATGTATATGTACACGTATGTGCCCGCGTGGCACCCCGATATTCCTTTCCGGGGGTATGGGGTGTTACACATGCACACACCTATTTTTATTTTACTTTATTTAAATTATAAGAGTATTAATTTCTGAGACTTTGGAATGGTTATTATACACTTTTACAATGTTCGTTATCATTGTTTCTCTGATTATCACTGAACTTCCACTATTCATTTTATACACTATTATCAATATCACTAGCACCTTCACTTACACTGTTACTTTCACTATCGCTTACACTATTACTTTTACTATATTTAACTATTACGTTATTAACTTTAACCACTTATCATTTCACCTCTTGTTAATGTTCTTATGACTTAACACTGTTAAATTCGATTATCAATTCGTTATTTATTATTAGTAATTATTTAATACTATAATACTACAATTCATTTATCACTTATCAATCAATTTTCATTTTTATCCCTTGACATTATCTTATGTTTTCCTCTGTATTTACTTAGCAAATAGTCATTGTTTCAATATTCGAAACATTGATTTACTAATATGACTTACTTTATGTGTTTAACATTCCCTTTACTTTCTTGCATTGCACTAATTCCTTTCATTGATACCTTTCACTACATCGAATCTCTCATTAAATTACTTTACGTTAATCATCTATAAATCATTTTATCACTGAATGAATACACTACAATTCAATTACTCGGTTACTTGTATGCTGATTATTCGATCACTATTTCTTTATTCATTTCTTAATCAATGTTGTACCTATTATTACTGACATTATTTTCACTTCTATTATTCACTTTAGAGACCCTATGTTAATTTATTCCAAACACAATTAAATATTTATCTTATCTATTATTTAAACCCATTTGTTTATATCATCATTATACTTACAATTTCTTTATTAATACATACCTTCCAATTTAATTCTGTTCACTTGTACAATTAACATTACATCGGATCCATCAATTTCTATTATACATTTATTACTATTATCATCACTATTTACATTATTAATCTCTTTATTTCCGTGTCACCCCTTGTTGACTTACAAATATTTTCTTCACTTCACTATTAGTAAATTTCTCATTATTCACATTTAAATCCCAACTTTGTCTTATAATAATCAATTACAATTAAATTCTCACTTAATTGCTTATTCACAACATTGCCTTTTTACCTCTTCATCCTTTATTGCTACTTATTTTTAATTACATCATTATTCAAACATCATAAAAAATACACATACATTCATATTCACTATATATGTACAAATCAATTACAATTATTAATCATTTAATATTTATTCATGCAATAATTTTTCTATGTTTTATAAATCATTCATTCATCAATTATCAATTGTATATATTTATCATCTATAATATCCACTAATTTACACTTCACACTTTGCTTAAATTCCAAATTTTACTATTTCAATTTGTTATAATTACACTTTTGTCACTATTTACTCTTAATACCACTTTTAGATTATTATTATTTCTTATTAAATCATTAATCATATTTACTCATTTAAATTCATCAATTTAATCACATAATTACTTATCTAAATCATATTATTCACTAATTACATTTTAAACCCTAATTAAATTTATTATTTCTTTAATTACACTTAAATCCTTATTCTCTTTTTTTTCCATGGTTTCCAATTATACCCTTATCTTTTTCATTAATGACATCTATGTCCCCACAATTACTTTAATTCCATCCATGTCCTTTCTTTTACCTTAATTACATCTATGTCCTCTCTTTTACACTAATTCCTTTTATATCCTCCCTTTTGCATTAATTACCATTATACCCTTTATTATTCACTATTTACCCTTTTAACCCTACATATATTCCACTTCACACTTTTAACCTCATTTAATTATTTTAATTACAATTATACCCTTTTTACTTCACTTTTTCACTCTTAAACTTATAATTTAACCAAATTACATTTTTGTCCCTATTTTATCACATTTTCACTATTTTACTATTTTAACACCATATTTTATCAAAATTACTATTTTACCCTTCCACTTAAACATTTAACTTATTATTATCACTTTTTACCAACTTTTTGTAAAATGACCGTTTTACCCCTAAACTTTCTATTTACTTCATTTTAATCCTGTTTTGACTCATTTTCACCAATATCACTATTTTAATCATTTTATTCACATATTTACTAGTATGCCCCTAGTATGGACCCGGTAGACAATCTACTGACCTGATATGCGGGATGTGGATCCCACAGATCCACTATACTATGAAATGACCCCGATGGGACCAATTTTCACTGCACTGCACTACATTGAACACTGTAATCACTGGATACACTGTAAACACTAAACACTGCATTGAGATAGACCGTCATTGGTCTATCAATAGCGAGTCGCCATGAGCCGTACCGTGGTGTAGAATCCCTATGGCTAGCCAATTATATCCTAGACTAGATTTCACTACCAGACAACTACTAAGGGCAATATTTCATCATCATTCATACAATATCACACTTTATCACTATGCACATTTCAACATACATATTATATTCATTTATAATTTTGCATACACATTCGTTTATCAATACTTAATCACTTTATGCCATTACATTCCATTAATTGTCAAAAATACATACTTACATCACTTAGATTACTATTCGGCCACTACACTATTTTTCTCTTTAGTTCACTTTAATTCCACTTAATCATTCAATCATTTAATTTACATATTGTATTAGTCATAAACATCATTTACTTGCCATATTACCTAACATACCTCATTATTTTATTTAATATCCCATTCGGCCACAACATTAGATTTTCTTAATGTGTTCTTTAATTGCAATCACTCTATCATGCCTTAAACATGTTATACATATAATAACCATCAATTATAAGCTATAAATTTCATTTAATCTTCATAAAATCCATAATATACTATTCGGTCTACATTAGGTTTTTCATATCACTTAGTTTTAACTTTATCTAATCATACTTTTATACTATTTTAGGTCCACTAATCATATATATTAAGTTATATTCAATTATTCATGCATTTTTCACATACACACAATACAAACATAACCTAAAATCATGCCTCTACCAAGGAAAAGAAAGGATATTGTATCCACTAACCTTATTTTCTTGCTCTCCAATTCATAAGCTTGCTTTCCATGCCTTATCTCCTGAAAACTCCATTCTCTTCATAAAAACCCTAAGGTGGCCGAATTTTAATATCAATATTTTCTCAAATCCTTACTCCCTTTTTGCAATATAATACATAATCATCATCTACATCCCAAAAATACCTATTTGAACCATTAGATAAAATTATAGAACTCAAAATCTCTTACCTTACTTTTAGGGCATAACCTTGAACACTTGGTTTTTCCCACTTATTCCACTCCAAATGAGCTTTTGAGACCATCATCAATGAAAAGAGAGGTTGTATTTTGCTTAGGACGGTTGGATGTTGGAAGAACTTTGAAGAGAGAAGAAGAAAATTTAAGAGAAAGAGAGAGGGTGAAATCCGGCCAAGAAGAGGAGTGGAGAGGCTGCTGGATTTGTGAAGATTTCTCTAGAGAAATTTGATATTTTCAGCTTATATGAGGGTCTTAATTGGCCGGGCCAAGCCCAATAAAAGTGGCCCAAATAATTCAAGCCCATTTTCCATTTTTAAGCCCATTCTCCATCCAAAAATTATTTTCCTTACTTCCCAAGCTCAATTTCTCCCAAAATTAATTTCATAATTCTTTAAATATATAATTTATCCTCTACATAAAATTTTAGCTCAATCGGAAATCATTTCCTGATCTGCTAATTCTTTACCAGTCCGATAACTCAATTTTCTGTCTCACCATAAAAATTATTTTTCATTACCAATTGATTCTCCATAAGATTCCAAGTACAACCATACTTTCAGATAATTTTTCTGAGATCCAGAACTCTATTTAGAGTCCAGTCAAACTTTGGTCAACCCTAGTCATACTAAAGTCAACTGGTCCGGTCCGATTCACTGGTTGAACCGGTTCGGTTCACTTTTCACCCTTAACATCATTTTCACTCTTATATATCCATTAGACCTTAATGGGCGTTTGGCGCATGTCGCGCGCGCTGGGGGCGAGGTGCGGCCTCACTTTCCGCGCGCGAGGCCGCACCTCGCTTGCGTGAGGCTCGAGCGTGCGCGCGCAGCGCCGGTGGCGCTCGCCCCAGCGCGCACTGGTGGCCGCGAACTTCCAAATTTTTTTTTTTATTTTTTTTTTGTTTTATGTGACTAGGGAAACATTATTTTCAGCACCCCTTTTTTTAAAAAAACTTATTACTTTTTATTTATTATTTTTTATTTTAGAAAATGGCTTTGATGAGGGAACCATCACTTCTAACCTCTTTGCCTGTGAACAGGCATTATATTTATCACTAGGTTACCCTGGTCTGTGCTGACTCAGGACCCAGTGTCTACACATGCCATTCGGCTTACATGTTGTCCAAGGTATATAATTTATTTCTTTTTTATTTTAGTCATTTAAAATCTCATTTTTAACCTTCCTAAACATGACTATATGGCTTGATTCAATTAAACATGCATATTTCACATACTTTATGTTCAAATATAACCAAAAATCATACTTTTAACATGGAAAAAGAAAGATATTGTATCAACTAACCTTATTTTCTTGTTCTCCACATCTTAAACATCCTTTCCTTCCCTTAGCTCCTTAAAACACCATCACTTTCCTTATATTCCTTAAGTGGCCGAATATAAACATCAAACAAACCACCATAAATTTACCTCCTTTATGCTACATAATTACATAAACATACTCTAGACATCCTAAAATACCCATTTGAACCTTTAAACCAATTTAAAATTATCAACTTTACATACCTCAATTTGACACATAAATTTTCCACTTATCTTCTCCCACTTCTTCCACTTCAAATGAACTCCAATCACCACCGCTAGATTCTAGAGAGGCTGAACGTTACTTAGGAGGCTTAGATTTGGGGAGAGATGAAGAGAAAATGGAAGAAAAATGGAGAAGAAAGGAAGAAATTCACTTTGGCCAAAGGAGGAGAGGAGAGGGCAGCACACTAGGGTTTCTCTAGAGAAATCCAGCATAAGGGGGGTTTATATATAGGGAAAATTGAATCGGACAAGGTCCAAACGAAGTGGTCGAACCGGTTTGGGTTAATTTTTGATTTTCGGGTCACTTTTCACTATTTCAAGGTATCTATAAGTTATTCAACTTATTTCCCTCAAATAAAATTCCATCATTCTTATAATGTGAAACATAGCCTCCATACAAAATTCCAACTCAATCAGAATCCATTTGTGGCCCGGTTCACTTAAATCGATTCGGTTCAATACTATTCGGTTCTGCCATAAAATACTAATCTAACACTGTCAAAATTTCCTAAAAATTATTTTAAGCCTTTACACTTCCCACATTACACCTTTTTAACCTCATTTACTATTTTTAAAAAATAGGTCAAAGTTCAGTCAAATCCTAGTTCAATTGAACTGAACTAGAGGCAAATTTCAGCTTAATTTTCGAGGACCTATTTGACCTCATTTTTGCGCCAAATTTTACCACTAGAGTCCTGACAGTCCACAGATAAATTTTATCAAATAAAAATTTTCCCGTGAACTGTTGTCAGTTTCAGCTGTATAACTTCCCCGATAGGTCACCCATCCTAGAATTGCTATACCTCAGGCACATTTAACCTTTTAACTTTTATGCCATTAAGAGTATTAAAACCATCATATCATATCATAATCACACTACATGCTCTACAGATTTCACTGATCACTACTAACCCGGTATTCGGGCCATTACACGTATGCTATCACCTTACCATCCTGCATCAAAACACAACCAAGTCCAATACTCGATGCATCACTGTATATGATATACTCTTTACTCGAGATGGGTTGAGTAAGTATAGGAGCCTCGATTAACATTTTCTTTAATTGATCAAAACTGGCTTGGCACTTATTAGTTCACTCAAACTCTACTTCTTTTCTAAGCAGCTTAGTCAAAGGCGAAGCAATGACCAAAAATAACTTCACAAACCGTCTATAGTAACCAGGTAAACCCAGAAAGCTTTTTACTTCCGGTACATTCCGAGGTGGCTTCCAATTCACTATCGCTTCCACCTTGGACGGATCCACTTGGATACCTTCCGAGGAAACAATATGTCTTAGAAAGGACACCACATTCAGCCAGAAGTCACATTTGCTGAGCTTTGCAAATAACTGATGATCCCTCAAAACTTGAAGTACAACTCTCAAATGTTCTTCATGTTCACGCTCATCCTTCGAATATACCAAAATGTTGTCGATAAACACAACAACATACCGGTCAAGATATGGCCTAAACACTCTGTTCATCAGATCCATAAAAGCCACTGGTGCATTCGTTAACCCAAACGGCATCACTAAAACTCATAGTGGCCATACCTCGTCCTAAAGGCAGTCTTAGCAACATCTGCATCCTTCACCCCATAGCTGATAATAACTGGACCACAAATCAATATTAGAAAAGACTCTAGCTCCCCTCAATTGTTCAAACAAATATTCTATTCTAGGCAATGGATACTTATTTTTCACAGTAACCTTGTTGATTACCCGATAGTCGATACACATCCTTAACATACCATCTTTCTTCTTAACGAACAACATCGAAGCACCCCATGGAGAAACGCTGGGTCTAATAAAGCCTTTATCTAATAGCTCCTGCAATTGAGTTTTCAACTCTTTCAATTCTACAGGAGCCATTCGATAAGGAGCTTTAGAAATCAGGGTAGTACCCTGTAGAATCTATGGATAGCTCCACTCCTCTCTCTAATGGTAAACCCAGCAACTCCTCTGGAAACACATCCACAAATTCTCTTACCACCGGTATATCCTGAATCTTAACCTGGTCACGCCTAGAATCCAATACCAAAGCAAAATAAGCATTACATCCCTTCCTCATAAACCGCCTCACTTTCATAGCTGAAATCACATTACCAAAGGAACCAGAACCTAACCCTCGCACTATTACAGAAGACTGATCACAACTTTTAAGTACAACAGTCTTCCTATGGCAATCCACCATAGCCCGATGCTTATACAGCCAATCCATACCTAAAATCAAATCAAACTCGTGAAAAGGTAGACCAATCAAATCTACTGGAAACTCTTTTCCTTACACAACTAGAGGACAATCCTTAAATACTCTACTTACATTGACACTATGCCCTAAGGGACTGGTTACACATATCTCATAATCTAGCTGATCAGCATTAGACAAACTGGCACTTAACTTTTTAGAACATAAATATGAGTGTGCAGAACCATAATCTATTAGAGCATGCAACTCAGTGTCAAAGAGTAGAAACTTACTAGCAATCAGCTCAGGACCATCTTGCTCATCTCGAGCTCTCATCGCATACGCTCTGGCTGGAGCAACTGGAGGGCAATCCACCAACTCAAAAGAAGCTCCATCTCTCGGCAGTCCACCATGACCTCAACCCCTTCCTCTACCACGGCTAGCTTGCGGGCTATTAGATCCCGTTCAGCTAGCCTCTTGCTGCTCTTGGGTACTCTCCGACAACCTTGGGCAACTAACTAAGAAATGATCCATACTACCACATCTGAAGCAACCTCCCGTCAACCAACGGCATTTGCCCTGATGACATTTATTACAGTGTGAGCACTCTGGCACAATATCAGCTCAGCCACCCAAACCACCTCTACCAGCACTAGACACATAAGCCAATCCTTGCCTCCTACCTCTCGTAGCAGGGCTATTGGTAGACTCATCCGGTGAAGTTACTTGAGAATTCCTTGACATCTTCCCCGAAGATGAGCCTCCAAGAGAGGGATTGCTTCTCTGAGCTCTTTCCCTCAAAATATTATTCGAACGCTATGCTCTCATCGCCGCTTGTACAATCTGATAGTAACTAACCGTTAGAGAGGACATCAGAGAAATCAACATAGCTTTGAGGGACTCATTCAAACCCACCTCAAAGTGCTAGCAACAAAACTCTTTGGTGAGGATACCCGGCGGTGCATACTTGCTAAGCCTGTTGAATTCCTTTTCATATTCTGCCACAGATAATGCCCTCTGCTTAAGATTTAGAAATTGCATCAATCTAGCCTCCTTATATGCCTTAGTCACATACTTACTATGAAACTCTCGCTCAAAGAACTCCCAAGTAATTGGGTCAGGTAACTGGGGGTGCCTCAGAACCAATCTCCACCAATTGTAGGTGGAACCCTGTAGAAGCCGTACAACACAATCCACTTCTCTTTCCGAAGGACAACGGATCTCTTCTAACACCCTTTTCACTTTCTCAACCCACATCTCTGCCTTATCAGATTCATCCAAACACATTCCATAAAACTCCTCAGCACCAAACTTCCTCATACTCTCAATCGAAGCTTTCGGTGTCGTTACCCTCTCTAAAACTCTAGCCATGTCCTGAGATATCTTGAGCATGGCCTCAAAAGGCATGGCTAGAGCCTCAGGTTGCACCCTAGCTGGCTGAGCAGGACCAGAGACTGACGGATCTTACTCTTAGGGATTCACACTTTCAGCTAAACCCTCGAGAGATCCAAACGACTCCATCTAACTACAAAACATAAGGATATTTGCATTAGGCCAACACAATTCTATTCTATAGTTGCCCAGAAAAGTTTAAACCTATGCTCTGACACCAATGAAATTGTAACATCCCTTACCTATACGTAGGGGAGCTCACCCCTCAAAGAGAAGTGAGTGCCCCGATAGACAAGGGTTGTCACACAAACAGAGCAAAGCATGCATAACCTAAGCATTAATTTATAAATAATAACAAAACCGGAGTAAACTAAAACCCATCCATAATACAATACATTCAGAATATTACCAACTAAAAATCTCAAATCCCATTCATTGATATACCAAAATATTCATTACAAAACTGAAATACAATATGATTCTTTACCTAACTACAATATACATAACTGAAAATATTACAAAAACAAATACAAAACAAAAGGCTTTACACCTGAATACAAAATACAAAATACAAAATCCTAGGCTACAAAAGCCCTCTCTATTGTGTTGGCCCTGACGTTTGCGGATCGCTCATCCCAAAATCTCTGATTACTTCCACACCTGCACGGATAAAGCACTTGTGATAAGCAATAACACTTAGTGGGAAAAACAAGAAATGAACGACCACTCACAATGGACGTCAAATGCAACTTGCATACACATGGCACATACATACTGATAAAGCATCATAAATCTTCCATAAGTTGCATACATCATAACCAATAACTTCATTTAAACATATCACATAATATCAATATCCTAAGTCACAATAATTCATATTACATCATGCAAACACATAGGTAAGCCTGCAAATTCAAAGTGATGGATAACGAGTGAACACATAGGTACCCGTACGTACAAAAAAAATTTCTTTTCTTTCCAATTCAAAACATTTTCACATAGGGATCTTAAACAAGATCCAAACTCATAAGGATCGCGAGGATCCAAATGGGGACCTGAACAGGATCCAAAACGCATAGACTGCAGCTAACAGAACTCTATAGGCATGCCTATCTATCCACTATATGACTCTTGCAGGCTAACATATTAATTAAATCATTGGTCAACACTGAAACACATTATAATAATAATTCATACATTGATACATTACTAAATCACAAGTGAGAAACCATAAAAAGTGACATAAAATAAACAACATTGAAGAACAGGGGAGGGTCGCGCTCGTCGCAGAGGCATATCTCGCTCAATACCGCGCTCGCGATAACCTATGTATGCGCGACGAAAAGCTGGCTGGCCTCTGTCGCGCCTGTGACAATAGTCGTGCTTGTGACAGAGGGCGAGTAGGTTCCTGTCGCACTCGCGCACACAAGCGTGCTCGCGGTAGAGGTCTACCCGATAGAAGCTCGGCTATCGAGCTCTCTGTCACATTTGCGACCGAGGTCATGCTCACGACAGAGGGCAATTTGGTAGAAGCTCGAATGATCGAGCTCTGTCGCGTTCGCGATAGAGGTAAGCTTCTCGCCCCAAATGCCGATCTGCACACTTCTCCTTAAGCCAAAACCCTCCAAAATCATACCAATAGCCAAATAACTTCAATCCAAGCACCAACAAGCATTCAAAACACATTACCCATAAAATTATCTAAGTTATACTTAAAGAAGTAATTAAAAAGAAAAAAGAAATAATTTGAACAACAAAGTTCAAAACCCATAAATTTTCCCCAAATTCCACATAATTCCATTCTTACATTCTATAACAACCTTAAATCCCAATTTCTACTCAGAATTTGTCAAAACCCATATTAATCATACATATAAACATGCTTAATTCCACAAATTCTAGAAATCACAAAAAACACTCAAAAACAAAAACATTCAAAATCCACACAATTCCCAAACCTTATCTCCTAAGCTCCTTTAAATCAATTGGTAGCACTCCCACCTACTTTCTCCTTCCCTTTAGGTTCCGTAGCTAGAATCTTTGAACAATACAACCAAATCACACCAATGGTTCAAAACCCAGATACACAACCACCAATAAACAAGAAGAAGAAGAAGAAGCAGAAGAAGAAGAAGAAGAAGGAGAAGACGTGGTGAGGGAAAACGGGAGAGATGGGCGGACTGCACTCTCTCTCACATTTTCTCTCTCCTGGCTTTTAAAGTCCTTCTAATCTCCTTTTTCTCTTTCCTCTCATCCACCATCCACTTGGTAATTGCTTTAGATAGATTTGGCAAATCTCACTTCAAATCCTTCTTTTCTTCGAAAACCATAATCTAACCACATGATTTAAACACCCTCATGCAATTGACCCCCTATATAAAAATAATAATACTACTATAACTCAACCTAGCAAAATCGAACACAACCCAAACACATGCAATTCGACACACACAAAAGCCAGACTCAACTCAAAATGCTCAAAACCACTAAGATACCAATCGGGCTGTTGCATTTGGTGCATTCTCCCTTCTTGATTGCATAGTCAAGTTTTCATGTGCTTGGGGACAATTTGCCACCAAATGGTCAGTACCACCACATTTAAAGAAAGCTCCAGTGAGCTTTCGACATACAACCCAATGGGTTTTCCCATAATGCTCACATGTCGCCGGGGCACTTCCCCTACTTGATGGAGCTGGAACTCCAATTTCAATAACTGACATCTTTTTACCTGACTTCTCATGACCCACTGATCTCTGTGATGCATTAAACATACCTTGACTATCTCTGGTCTCACAAACTTTCTTATCCGAAACAAATCCGGACCCACTATCCTGTGACTTCCTCTTTTAATTCTTTCTTTGAACTATCACAGACTTTTCCACCTTCAAGGCAGTTAATACCAACTGATAATAGCTTACTGATTGCAAAGAAGTCATTGCTACTATCAATCCCTTGATTATTTCATTCAAACCCTCTTCAAATTGTCGACATTTGAACTCTTCAGTCATTAGGGCATCCGGTACAAACTTACTAAGTCGACTAAATTCCTTTTCATAGTCAACCACAGTAAAGTCTCACTGCTTAAGGCTCACAAATTATCTCCACTTAGCCTCTCTATATGCCTTAGAAACATATCTCTTTTCAAACTCCTGAACAAAGAAAATCCCAAGTTAGATTAACAGGTCATTGAGGATTTCTTAACACCAACTTCCACCAGTCATACGCTGGACCTTGTAATAATGATACTGCACATGACACTCGCTGTTCTGGTGGATAATTCGCTTTTTGCAATATTCTTTCTATCCTCTCTATCTAGAATTTTACTATATGCGACTCATATACAGAAGTTCCTCTAAACTCCCCCGCTCCTCATTTCCTAATTACATCTGAAGGAGACTTAGGGGCAGTCAATCTATTTATCATTTGCATTAATCCCTTTACTAGCACTGGATTTTCTGGGACTAAGGGTGGGTTCCTTGCTGATGGAGGCTCAGGTACATATGGATTAGTATGAGCTGTGTTAACACTTCTGGTCGTTTCACCTATCTCTTCACTAAGATCTGACTCCATAATCACTATACAAAACAAGGAAAACAACATATGCATTATGGCCACACTCTAAACAAACTCATATCAATTCTATCCATTATAAATCCCATAGTCCATAACCGTCTAAACCTATGCTCTGATATCACAACTTGTAACACCCATATACCCCTTAGGAGGATATAAGAGTGCTATGGACACTAAATCTATCACAATTAGTAACAATAATGATCTAAGCTAATTTGAAGTAAATTTAAATAACACATACCCAAAAATTATCATTAACATTAATGAAATTAAAGTTTACATCTTCAGAGAACAAAATTTATAATATATAATTACATATTCTCGGTATACAAAAAAATGGAACATTTCTATACATTACAAAAGTTTAACCTAACTAGAAGACTTGAAGATTCCTTCTAGCGGCTAGTAGATGTTTCTCTCAAAACCTTGCTTCCTAGCTATAAACCTACATGGGGAATAAACACCTGTGTTGAGCTATGGCTCAGTGGGGATATAAACATACAATGGTCTACTACAGAGATATCATAAATTATCATATAATCGCAACACACACTATAGTTAAATGATAAATCAAATATTCATTATTCCCTACTTCATAATTTTAAATCACTAATATACAAAGTTACCAAAAATGCTATTATATCATGGCAATTATAACCTATAACGCGATACAATAATTAGTCAATGTAATAACAATCTTACTATAGCCTGAATCAAAATGGAAGTGGATAACAGGTACACTGGATAACACTCGGGTACCGATCACTGAATACTGGGGAAAATAGTAGTAACCCTAGAGATATGCAAATCTTAAATCACTGGCTACCAAACAGGTATCGACACGAGCAGTTGCGAAAACTAACCCTTATAGGCATGCCTACCTATCCAAGACTCGATTACAGTTTAGACAATTATTTCACTTAATGTTCAAATGAATAATACTTTTACGATTGCCATATGCATAGTCATTCAAGAACCGAGTATTATCATTCATAATCTAATACAATAATGAACACAAATTAGATCAACTAACTTGCATTCATGACTCTTAGACATGTTGCGCTCGCGACATAACCCTAAACACACTGCTGTTGCACTCGTGAACAATGCCAAAATGGCTTCTGTCGCGCTCGCGATAAGGTACTGTGACACCCCGTTACCCCCGTTGGAAGGATACCGGAGCGCCACACGCATAAATACATTTACATACTCAAGCATGCTAGAAACACTTACATATAACTATAAAGATATCAAATCCTTATATAAATAATTATATAGTTTTACAGAAAGGCATTTGTAAACATTAAACATATACATGTACAAAATCATCCTTTACAAAATTTCATTTTCCAAAATCAGTTCCCATATACAAAAATACAACGGAAGACAAAATAACTTCAACTAAAGACTTCTAGTGGCCGACCTGCAGATGTCTAACTCCAAAAAGAATCTGCCACCTACACGGGAAAAGAGCCCGTGCTAAGCGATAACGCTTAGTGGGGAGGAACAACACATGCATGTACATATGATTGCAATAAACATATATATAAGCTTAATAATAACAAAAGCATAAAAACATATACTACTCATGCAAATAACAATTGTTCATCATACTCAAGTATATCGGAAAAATAACCATTCATATTCGAATACAAGTATTACATTTCATCATGTCATAACACATATACATATACATGTGACATATATTTATTCCATATAAATAACGGCTGCATAAATTAAACTCATATAATAACTTCAAGTAATAGCCTGATTACTCGCTAACTAGTGGATACGGGTACTAATGATACTAATAGGACACAGTATCCCAAGCAAATGGAGACATGAGTCTCAAAACATTTTTATAATCATGTATACCCAAAGGTATACCGGAGACCGAGGCCTCATACATCTTATATGACGCAAACGGGGCCCGAATCAAAGACCCAAATAGGGCCCGCATGAAACAATTAAAATACAGCAGCTGCACACACACCCTGACCCTTGATAAGCGCTTATCTATCCACTAACTATGACTACCAGGCTCAAATAACAACTCAATCATGATCTAAAATAATTATCATATAACTAAGGATAAATCAAGTATAATCATGTTATTTATGAATACATGTATGTTGGTCAAACTCAGAAACATATACATCATATATAAGTCTCAATATGAACATATAACTCACGATTAAATAATGCAGGTACATATAAATTATATGCATTTAAATCATATACGATCTTATTAATCATGTTCACGTATCTCATAATTAAAGCTCATCAAAATATAATACAAGTTTAACCCATGTATGTATAAATCATAAATATTTAAATCATATATAATAATACTCATGTATATATATATATATATAACTCATCATGCTTAAGATATTATAGCTCATACACATATTTGTCATTCAATTTGCTATCCTTCACATAATTATATATTGTTACTTTATTAGTTAAATTACCAATCTTAATCATACTCATAAGTTTTCTCAATGATAACTACTTTTATAATCATTTAATAACCCTAATCATGCATACTATGTTGAGAGGAAAGGTAGGGGATTGATCCATGCCAATCATGGGCTCAAAAATGAAGAATAAAAGGCTTTATATGTGTTGTTCTATCGCAAGGTCGCGACTCTATCGCGCTCGTGACAGTAGCTCACCTCAGGAACACTTCGAGACTAGTTTTCACTCCAGACTTTCATCGCCAAAACCGACCTTTAGACCTCATTTTTATGCAAAATGATCTTCTTAACAATTGTTCCACTACGTCTTATATTTCAAATGGGACAAGTTTCAAGTAAATTTAATTCCAAAATTAAGAGATATACATTAAAAACTAAAGACTATTCAAATGAACCCAACTAGACAGAGACACGTCCGGGTTTTGCCATTTTTAAGCCTCTTAATGACAGAATTAAATTATGGTCTCTCTTAAACTTTTAAAGGTACATTAGTCTCGGTTTAAATGGAGCAACAAACACTCAAAATGGAGTTTTCAAACTATAGATATGATCAAAATAATATACAGAGGTCTGGTAAGACATAAACAAAATTCTCCATAAACTAGGGTATATACACAAATTATAAGCTCAATAATCATTCAATCAGCAATTTCAACACAAGTCAATTAAATATCTCAATTATATCATCTATCAATATTCATAAACACAAAGCCATTTTACTCATGCAATTTCATATACCACAAATACACAAATAATATTAACATTTAACTCAAAAACAGGATCCAAAATGAGATGGACAAAACACTCCAAATAAACTCCCAAACCTGATGCCAAAACTCCTTCTACTTCAAAATCCGATCTTTTCTTTCCCTTTGTCCTTCTTTCTCTCTTCAATCACTTGCATAAAATAACCAAATACAACCCATATCAACCCAGAAGAAGATGAAGATGAAGAACCCAAAGAAACTTTCAGCTACTTACCTCTTGGAACCCTTCAAAACTTAAAACCGTAGCTCAAGTAATGGAAGATTACACATGCAAGCTTGAGAACAGAAAATGTAGAAGGGAAAGATCAAGGAAACGTGAGAGAGAGTAGGGAAGAGTAGCAAAATCTGATAGCTTCTAAGAGAAGCTAAAATTTCTGCCTTCTTCTCTCCCCATCATGCACACACTCACTTATCCATATGGCACTCATGCATTGGACCCTCAATTCCACTAACTACACTTTTACTATCTGCTCCTTGCACAACTCTTTAAGTCCTTACAAATTACCAATTGGTCACTAAAAGAAAATTCTGTCATTTAATACTTTTAATCCTTTGCAATTAAGTCCGCCTTTCCTTGTAAAATTACTCAAATGCCCTTAATAAATCCAATTAACATGAAATTTCTACTAGGTCATATTTGGTATGTGATAGGTACAGTATGGCAAACTTTGCTTATGGAGCATTCTGTTGCACTCACGATAAAACCTGAACTCTGTGTTCAACTCCCAAATCACAAACCTCTCAAACACATACCTTCCACAAACTTTCCTATATACACAAGCATGACTTCTACCATCAACCAAATATCAAATTCGAAAAGGCCATCGAAACAAGTAATCCCATACATATTACTTTCTCATACATAGCTTGTAATAACATATAATCGACATGCACATAGTCAAATCTCTATACAACCTCAAGTTGTCATCAGAACATCATCAAATTAGCAATTCATAATACACTACAAATAGTCACTAGAATATGATCTACTCAACACTATTAACTCATGCATACTTCTAACAACTAAAAGAGCTATTGAACTCTTTCAAGGGCCATAAATTTTCCCTCCAATCTAATCATACATGCATCTATTAGAACTTGAAAAAAAATCCCAAACATATTTGAAGCACTCCTTCAATCTTCCCAAATCAAGTAACCTTCTCTTTCCCTTTTGCTCTCCTACTGGATTCTCCAACTTACAATCAATAAAAACCCTACAAGAAGAATACTAGCAAACTAATCCCTCAAATGAAATCAACTAAAGAAAAAGAAAAGAAGAACAATGCAAACTTACCTTACTCAACCAAGGACTCCACACAACTCAAAAATTCTTTGAACAATCAATACTATTTCGATGGACTTAAGATTGAAGATGAAGAAAAGAACAAATGAAAAACAAAGAAAAGAGAGAACAGATTTGAGGGAGTGGCCTAACCAAATGAAAAAAAAGGGACCAAAATCTGCCTCTCCACTCACTCTATATATTTCATGCAAAATCCTACGTGTCAAGCTATAAGCCATGCAATGTTAGGTGGCAAGATGTAGACTCTACACATGAAACTCCAATTTGACAAACTTGACACATGGAATTCCACTCACCAATAATTAAAGATAATTAATCTAACTTAAATTAATTAATCCTCACTTAACACTAATCATGCAGAATTACACTTTGGTCACTAAACTGTCTTATTTTCATGCACTTGGGTCCTTAATTCTCAATTACAATTTAGTCCAAAACTATAAACCCTAAATTAAACTCACTTAATTACCCTAATCATGCTCAATACTTCTAGGGTGAATTTCGGGCCAGTACATTATGTACCGTATATTGTGAATGTGATGGATATGACAGATTATTATAAACTGATATGATACGATAAATGAAATGTTTGGATTGAACTAAAGGTGATATGTTAGTGACCTGATAGTTTAAAAAGGATAAGTAATATAGTTTAAAAAAAAATTACCGTATTTGTCATAAGTATCATTTAGACGGTAGTGGGGTGACATCCGATATCTGTATCATTTACGGGTATAGGGTGTTACATCTCTAGTGACCGATTTGATCATCTTGTCATCGATATACACTTCTACTTCCTTATGGATCAAATCATCCAAAATATTAGTGGCCATCCTTTGTTAGGTAACTCCAGCATTTTTTAACCCAAAAGGCATCATTTTGTAGGCAAATGTTCCCTATTAGATAACAAAGGAAGTTTTGACATGATCTGAAATCTTATTGAGGATTTGATTAAACCTGGCATGTCCATTCACAAAGCTATACATTACACAAGCAGCAGCAGCACTGTCAACTAGAACATCAATGTGAGGTAAAGGGAAGTCATCCTTTGGACAAGCTTTATTCAGGTCACGGTAATCCATGCATACTCGAACTCTTCCATCCTTTTTGGCTATGAGCACTGTAACGCCCATTCCCGACTACTAGATTAGCTCTGCTAATGCAATGAGGAACAGCCGCTACACACACACAATCACAATTTACTATCTGCAACACAAACACACATGCATGCTTAACTATCATAATTTCATGCCAATAACACGAATAATAAAATTTCACCATCAAGCATACATTTCCATGCATCATATATCATAAGTTCCCATGCCATCCGACATACTCACATACTTACATATATACAGGCATTCTTTAAGTTTACAATACTTAGTTATAACAGCTTTATATATTATCTATTGCCAAAAATAATATCTTATATAACTGGTACAAACACATAGTTAAACCCCCAAAACCTACACTAAAGATGTAGCCCTAGTGTTGACCGTTGCTAACACAGATTTGTCCTTCCAAACTCACCTCGCGTCAGAACCTGTACGGATTAGAAAGAACCCGTGCTAAGCGATAACGCTTAGTGGGGAACACATATATAACATACAGGCTCAACATAGCATTGATAATAAACATGCATCATACTAGAATCATGCTTAGGCCTGCAAGTTTAAAACATTTATATATCATTTCACTCATAGCATTATCATTAATTCATATTTCCTAAAGCATGTATTGATTGGCATATACAACTGCTTAATCACATGTCTGAAAAGCATACATAGGTTGACATAAATTCGTCAAATGCAAAGCATTCATACATCAACTTAACCATTAAGTTTGTCATTATCTTTTATATTTAGGTATGCCCGCAATTCAAAGATGCAGATAACGAGTATCACATTGGTACCCCTGAGGTACTATAATTTCATTATATACGTGGATACACATATACGCGTTTGTACCCTAAGGTACAGTAACTCAATAGATCAATATTCCACATTAAAGAATCCGGTAAGGATTTATTTCGCATTGTGATTCCAGCGAAATCGGACGCATTGGGCTACAGCACTTGACCCTATAGGCATGACTAACTATCCACTACTTGACTCGCGGGCTAAAGTTGATTAGTCCCATTATTAATTTCATAGTTGTTAAATCCAATAGTGCATACACAAACCAACACCAAATTCTTCACTTTGCATATGTACAACACATTAACAATCCACCTTATTCTTTTACTCAGCTTACAACTCTTGGATAACTTGCAATTACATCATCAACCAACAACTATTTGCATTCTTTAATCATCATATCTATATGTATATTTGCTTCATATAATCTTGATATCATGCTCATATAAAATAGCCTCAAGCTTGGTTAAAAGCCACACAATTAATAAACCAAAATAACTAAGGGTTACTTGCAAAAATAAGGTACCTCAAGGTCACAAAAATTTTGTTTGTCACCGTGACATACTGAGGTCTTCAAAATAGAATGTAGGCCAAGGTACCTCACGGTCACGACCATTTTGGTTGCCACTGTGACATATTAAGCCCTCCCAAAACAGAATGCAAAAATGAGGTATCTAACGGTCACAACCAATTTGGTTGCCACCGTGACATTCCATGCACTCCCGAACGGAATGCAAAAATGTGGTATCTCACGGTCACAACCAATTTGGTTGCCACCGTGGATACTTCACACTTGCAGACAAAATGCCACTTATGGCACCTCACGGTCACAACCATTTTGGTTGTCACCATGACATGCCATACTCAGTCAAGCAGAATGGAGTTCCTGCATACCTCACGGTCACAACCAATTTGGTTGTCACCGTGACTTACATAAAAACACCAAAACACAGCTCTGTTTTACCTAAGCACAGCTGTGCTCCCTATCTCAATTCCCAAGTCACTATCAAAACCTCAAAACCAATTCCCTTTTTGTCATTCAAGCCATCAATAACTTAACATTTAACACATACCTGATTTCCATGAAGCCAATCTCAACCAAAATACATAAAGTATAACACATACACATTCTCAATACTTAACATACCATTCAAGTATCATAAACACAACACTAGCCTCTAACCTCTTCCACATGATACACACTTTTAGTCTTTAAACCTAAGCAACTTATTTATTTACTTCATTAAGGATTCAGATTATCAATTTAGTTCACGCTTAATCAAATTACGCAAGCAAATACAATCATGCCATTACACACTTAGGGTTAGTTCCCAAACCTCGTCGCCTATGCTCCTAACATTCACTGAGCACTAGTTTCTCCAATTTTTGCCTTTCCCTTGTCCTTCTTCACACCTTCGTCTATAAACCATTCCAATTTTTAGAATTGGACATAATCATAAATCCTCAATCCAAATCAAGCCAAAACCAAAAGAGAGGAAGATAGAACAAGTAATTAACCACTTACCTTTCAATCTTATCAATTTAACTCTTATTCCACTTAGCAATATGCATAGAATCAATACGAGAACTCTAAGGAACCTCACAGAAATGGAAAAAAGAAGAAGATACAGAAATGGCTGAAAACATGCAATTAGTGGCCCTTTTCTCTCTCTTCAAATCAATTTATATGCATGCACTTAAAGGAGGTGGCAGCATAAGGAAATGCCACACGTAATCCACCTCAAAGTCTGCCCTCCTCTTTACTTAATTAACTCATAATTAAGTTAACTAATTCTCAATCCACTTTAATCATGCAAAATTTACAGCTTAGCCACTTAACTTTCTTTAGTTTCTCAATTAGGTCCTTACTTTATTACAATCAAGTCCCAAATCACACAATCAATTCACACACACCCCGAATTAAACCATTTACAACTAGGTTACGTTTTCGGCCATTACAACTCTCCCCTCCTAAAAAGAATTTCGTCCATGAAATTCATACCTGAATCAAATAAATGAGGATGCAGCATAGCAGCTTCAGGCTCCCATGTTGCCTCTTCTACTCCATGGTGTTGCCAAAGCACTTTCACAAGTGGAATTTGTTTATTTCGGAGCTGCCTTACTTCCCTTGCCAGAATTGCCTTCGGTTTCTCATCATAAGAAAAATCTAGCTGAACTTCCACTTCTTATACTGGTAACACAAGAGATTCTTCCGATCGGTACCTTCTCAACATAGACACATGAAAGACATCATGAAGTTTAGCTAAAGCCGGAGACAATGCCAACTGATAAGCCACTAAGCCCACTTTATCTAACACTTCCTATGGTCCAATGAACCTCGGACTCAATTTTCCTTTCTTGCCAAACCTCAACACCTTCCTCCAAGGAGACACTTTTAAAAAAACTTTGTCACCAGTTTCAAATTCAATGTCCCTTCTTTTCAAATCCGCATACGACTTCTATCTGTCACTGGCTGCTTTCAATCGCTGCTGTATAAGCTTTGTTTTCTCTTCTATATCCCGTACCAATTCTGGTCCCACAATTCTGTGTTCACCCAATTCTGCCCAGCATACTGGCGTACGACATTTCCTTCCATATAAGACTTCATATGGCGCCATGCCAACACTTGTCTGATAACTGTTGTTATAAGCAAATTCCATGAGTGGAAGATACTTATCCCAACTCTTTGAGAAGTCCAAAACACATGCTCGCATTAAGTCTTCCAATACTTGGATAACCCTTTTCGATTGTCCATCAGTCTGTGGATGAAATACAGTACTGAAATTCAACTTCGTACCCAATGCAGCCTGTAAACTCTTCCAAAACTTGGAAGTGAATCTTGGATCTCTATCCAAGACTATCGATAGGGGTACACCATGCAGTCGAACAATCTCCATCACATACAATTCAGCTAACCGATCCATTGAATAATCCATTCGAACCGGTATAAAGTGAGCTAACTTCAAAAATCTGTCCACTATTACCCACACTGCATCTTGTTGCTTTGAAGTTAAAGGCAACCCAAAAACAAAATCCATAGTAATAATGTCCCATTTCCATTGTGGGATGGAAAGAGGATTCAATAACCCATGGGGAACCTAGTGTTCTGCCTTCACTTGCTGGCATGTCAAACACTTAGACACATAGTCTACAATGTCCTTCTTCATGCCTGGTCACCAATACAGTTGCTTCAAATCCTGATACATTTTGTTCCCGCCTGGATGCATAGTAAAAATAGTATTATGGGCCTCATACATCAATCTCTTCCTCAACTCTTTGTCACTTGCCACACACACTCGATTCTTATAAAGTAACACTCTATTCTTACCCATTGAATAGTCAGTCTTGCCACCGATTCTAACCAATTGTAAAGTCTGTTGCAATCTTGGGTCACTTCTTTGTGCAACTAACAATTAATCCTTTAATATCAGTCTTGCTTTCAACTGAGCTAACAATGCTCCATCGGAAGTAAATCTCCATTTCACTGACCTTAACTGTAATGCTAAAACAGATTTCCTACTTAACACATCAGCCACTACATTGGCCTTACCTGGATGGTAATCCACAATACAGTCATAATCTTTAAATAACTCAAGCCATCTACGCTGTCTCATGTTCAATTCTTTTTAGGTTAATAAATACTTCAAGCTTTTATGGTCAGTGTAAATTTTACACTTCTCACTATATAAGTAATGTCGCCAAATCATTAAAGCGAACACCACTGCTGCCAGTTCCAAATCATGAGTCGGTGCTCATGTGGTTTTAATTGCCTGGAGGCATATGCTATTACCTTCCCATCTTGCATTAACACACAACGCAAACCTATACCAGAGGCATCACTGTACAAAACATATTCTTTATCAGAAATAGGATGTGTGAGGATTGGTGCTTCCACCAATATCCTCTTCAACTGATCAAAACTCACCTGACACTTTTCTGACCACTCAAATTTAACTCCTTTTCGAAGCAACCTTGTCAATGGCAAAGCTATCACCGAAAACCCTTTCACAAATCTTCTATAATACCCAACCAGCCCTAGGAAACTGCGAATTTCTAGCACATTCCTAGGAGGCTTCCAATTCACAATGGCTTCAATCTTAGTTGGATCCACCTTAACACCTTTAGATGATATCACATGCCCCAGAAAAGATACTTCTCGCAACCAGAACTCACACTTACTCAACTTGGCATATAACTGATGTTCCCGTAATGTTTGAAGCACAATTCTCAAATGCTGCTCATGTTCTTTATCATTCCTCGAATAAACCAAAATGTCATCGATAAATACTACCACAAACTGATCCAGATATGGTCTAAACACTCTATTCATCAAATCCATAAATGCAGCATGCACATTAGTCAACTCGAATGGCATTACTAAGAATTCATAATGTCCATATCGAGTTTTGAAAGCCATCTTGGGTATGTCCTCTTTCTTCACTTGTAACTGATAATACCCAGACCATAAGTCTATCCTAGAAAACACACCTGCTCCTCTTAACTAATTGAATAAATCCTCGATCCTAGGTAGAGGATACCAATTCTTCACTGTTACTTTGTTTAACTACCGATAGTCAATGCACATCCTCATAGTTCCATCTTTGTTCTTAACAAATAAAACTGGTGCTCCCCAAGGAGACACACTAGGCCTTATGAAACCCCTATCCAATAATTCCTGCAATTGAGCTTTTAACTCCTTCAATTCAGTAGGAGCCATTCTGTAAGGCGCTTTAGACACTGGCACTATTCCAGGCACAATATCAATAGACAGTTCTTTATCAATAGGCACACTATCAATAGGCACAATATCAACCTCCTTTATTGGTGGCACACCACCCAGTTCTTCCGAAAACACATCAGGAAACTCTCGTACTATGGGTATATCCCGAATTCTTACTTGCTCTCTTTTAAAATTTAACACAAGTGCCAAGTAAGCTTCACATCCCTTCCTCATCGGTATGCTTGCATTGCTGATACCACATTCACAAGAGGATTCGCACTAACTCCCCTCATTAACACTTTACTTCCCTTACAATCACGGAGTACTACTCTCTTCCACTTATAGTCCACTATCGCATTATATTTACTTAGCCAATCCATACCCAGTATTAAATCAAACTCATCAAAAGGTAACTCAATCAAATCAACTGAAAACACACTATCCTGAACTACCAATGAACAACCCCTATACACCTTGTTCACATTCACGTTATTCCCTAAAGGACTTGATACACATATGTCATATTTTAAACATTAAGCGTTAGGCATTCCATCACATATCTTTTTAGAACACATATAACACCCCCTACCCATACGTAGGCGTACCCATCCTCCAGGAGTGAGAAACCGTATGAGCCGGGTGTGTCACCAAGCATATAAAGATACAAAGCATACATTCATACGTAATAACCATACATCATTACGGGAAAATTAAAACCTTCATAAGTATCGGAATGATCCATCATTGCAATAGCAAAATTCGTTACAAAAATGTCCTGATCAAAAGTTAGAATAAGATAATTATATAACACAAAAGTATATAAATGTTGAAGCTTTACAAAATGATGATATAAAGAGAGTTCCGATACAAAAGAAGCAACATGCTATCAAAAATAAAGCCCTAACACTAATCCCTCTGTGTTGGCTTGACTGGCGATAACTCTCCCAAAAGAACACCATCCTCCGCACCTGCACGGATAAAACACCGTGCTAAGCGATAAACGCTTAGTGGGGAACACACAACAAAAGAGTGGACGGCCATTCACAATGGTCGTCTATGCCATACACATACAATATGACAAATGCGGATAATGATATCAGCTGTATAATCATACTTGCATAATAAAGACATGCATTCAGAAGTTCACATCCACATTCGTTTACACATTAGTTGATTTCTCATACTTATCATTATACGCATCCGAATACCATATTCTTCTAATCATATCAAAGCGGAGCAAAATAAAAAGAGCACATGCTGACTCACAATAGTGGATAACGAGTATAGGGACAGTACCTTACAGGTACGAATCGAATACTGACAGTACCTTACGGGTACGAATCGAAAACCATTTCATTTTATCAATTACAAAACATTTTATTGAGGGGACCTTAAACAAGATCCAAATACTGAGGGGGTTCGCGAGGAACCAAACGGTGACCTGATCGGGGTCCAAACGGAACTGAGGCTGCAGCTAAAGACTCTATTAGGCATGCCTAACTCTCCACTTACTTGACTCTAGCAGCTTATGCATCATTCAAATCATGTTTCCAAGAGTAATACATAATTATACTCACATCCATATCAATGAATCATAAATAAGACATGCATAACCCAATATCATTCAACATCTTATAACATGCAATATCGTATACATTACTCATTATTTGGCTAAGTTAAAATACCCATTATATCATTTGCACATTAAAAACACATAAATGAGGACTAAAGAACTCAAAACAGAAGAAAAAGGATTTAAAAGGACCCAAATACGTTTGATAAAAAAAGAAGGGACAGGGGCTAGAGGGGCACGAGTCGTGCCGAGGAGCACTACTCATGCTACTGGAGACTTGAGGGGCACGAGTCATGCTGAGGGGCACGAGTCGTACTGAGGAACACGACTCGTGCTCCTGCCCCCAGCCAAGGGAGAGCGAGTTGTGCTCCCAGAGTGCGACCCGTGCTCAGCTTCCAGCCAGGAGCACGACTCGTGCTCCTGCTCTCTCTCTTCTCGCCATGAAGAGATCGTCCCTGATATCCCGATTTCTCAAAAACCCTAATGTCGTGAAAACTTCACAGATCCTAGAATTCTAGAAATCATCCTAACTTAAATCCAATTCAATCTTACCTGGAAATCAAGCTTCCTCAAGCATGCAAAACCAACATAAACAACATAAAAACACTTCCTTAAACAAACACCCATCCAAAACAAAAAGTAGCAAAATCAACACTTAAAACGCTAAAACCCAGAAAAATAACAGTAAGCTCAAATCTACTTCAATTCCATTTTCCAGGTTTCAATCTTCATGCATTAAACTAGAATTAAAGCTCACTCATTCATATTTCAACATGCATTGCCAATACAGTAGGTTATCAACGGAGAATCAAACACAACAAACACACAGTAGATACAAAATTCCCAAACCTGAAGATTGAAGCTCTAATCACTGAGCTCCACTACACCTAGCTTTATCCTTGCCCTTAGAGTCCCGAGATGATTCAGCTAACAATCAAACCCACCAAGAACAAATAAAGAACAAACCCTAAGTTAAGTCTAAACCTAGAAATCAGGAAGAAAGAGATGAACAAAAGAGAAAACAAGATGAAAAATGCAATAACTTACCAAAAGAATGCAAAGGAGATGATTGATTTCCACTAACGGTATCTTAAATCAAACTAGGGTTTCAAAATAGGAGCAAAGGAAGAAGATGAGACAAAGGAGAAGAAGAATCGGGAAGAAGAAATGAGTCTCCGCCTTTCCCACTTTTCCCCTCTCTCTTAACTCATCTTTTCCCTAACCCTACACTTGTCCTTTTCCTATTGGTGGAAACCAATCACTCACACCCAACAAGCATACACTACTCACACACAATGCACTCTCAGCTAAAAACACCCTACTAATGTGTGAGTAAAACACACAACCCTAACTCCACTAATTCACACCCTAATAACATACATGCATCCACATGCTAATAAAACCATTAAAACATGCATTTTTACCAAAATGCCTTTATGACATGCCAAAAACACACAATGCATGCACACACACAAATAGGCTCATACTACTAGGGGGCAAATGGGGTGTGATAACTCTCCCCTACTAATAAGAATTTTGTCCTCGAAATTCTCACCTGAACTGAACAAATGCGGATATTGAGCTCTTATCGACTCTTCTGGTTCCTAAGTTGCTTCCTCGACTCCATGATGATTCCATAACACTTTTACTAAAGGAATCTGCTTACTTCTCAGCTGTCTCACTTCCCGGGCTAGGATAGCTTTGGTTCCTCATCATAAGAAAAATCTGGCTGTACTTGCACATTTTGAACCGACAAAACATGAGAAAGATCTGATCTATACCGACGAAGCATCGAAACATGGAATACATCGTGCAACTTCGCCAACTCCATCGGTAAGGCCAATCTATATGCTACTGGACCAACCTTATCCAAAATCTCATAAGGACCAATGAAGCGAGGACTAAGCTTGCCTTTCTTAACAAACCGAAGCACTTTCCTCTAAGGCGAAACGTTAAGGAAAACCTTGTCCCCGACCTCAAACTGCACATCTTTCCTCTTCAAGTTAGCATAAGACTTTTGCCGATCCTTAGCTGCTTTCAAATTTCGCTTCACAACTCTAATCTTCTCCTCAGTATCCCTAACCAACTCTGGTCCAATCACTAAACACTCGGATAGCTCGGTCCAACAAACCGGAGTCCTACACTGCAGACCATATAAAGCTTCATACGGTGCCATACCGATGCTCGACTGATAGCTATTGTTGTAGGCAAACGCCATAAGCGACACATATCTGTCCCAACTACCCGGAAAATCCAAAGCACACGCCCTTAACATATCCTCCAAAATCTGAATGACCTATTCTGACTGACCATCTGTCTGAGGATGGAATGCCGTACTGAAGTTTAACTTGGTACCCAAAGCTCTCTGCAACTCTTTCCAAAACTTTGAAGTGAACCTTGGGTCCCGATCTGAAACTATGGACAACAGCACTCCATGCAACCGAACTATCTCATCCACATAGATACTGACCAACCTATCCATCGGATAGTCCGCTCTCACTGGCAAGAAATGAGCTGACTTCGTAAGCCAATCCACTATCACCCATACCGAATCATGCTTCCTCTGAGTCAAAAGCAAACCAGATACAAAGTCCATGGCTATATCATCCCACTTCCACTCGGCAATGGATAAAGGCGTAAGCAATCCCGAAGGAACTTGATGCTCAGCCTTTACCTGCTGACATGTCAAGCACTTGGACACAAAATCCACAATATCCCTCTTCATCCCGGACCACCAATAAAATTTCTTCATGTCCCGATACATCTTTTCACTGCCAGGACGCATAGTAAAAATCGTACTATGCGTCTCACTCATAAGCTGTTTCCTCAACTCCTCATCCTCAGGCACACACAAGCGATTTCTATACATCAACACTCCATCCAGAACTGAGAAATCTGACTACTTGCCCAATCTGACCTCTTGCACAATTCGCTATAGCCTCTCATCATCCCTCTGAGCATCCACAATCCTCTGTCTCAAGGTAGGCTTCACTCTCAACTGAGCAATCAAAGCTCCATCTGAATAAAACCTCCATATCAACCGTCTCAGGAACAAAGCTGAAACCGACTTTCGACTCAAAGCATCAGCGACTACATTGGCTTTACCCGGATGGTAATCCACTATGCAGTCATAGTCCTTAAACAACTCAAGCCAACGATGCTGTCTCATGTTCAACTCCTTCTGCGTGAGGAAATACTTCAAACTCTTATGGTCCGTAAAGATCCTATACTTTTCCCCAAACAGATAATGGCGCAAAATCTTCAGAGCAAAGATAACAGCTGCTAACTCCAAATCATGTGTCGGATAATTCCTCTCATGTGGCTTCAACTGTCGAGAAGCATAAGCCACAACTTTACCGTCTTGCATCAAAACACAACCAAGACCAACACCCGAAGCGTCACTATACATTACAAACTCCTTACCCAAGGTGGGTTGAGTAAATATAGGAGTCTCGACTAGCAACTGCTTCAGCTGCGCAAAATAAGCCTGACACTTAGCCGACCATTCAAACCTGACGCCTTTTCTTAATAACCTCGTCATTGGAGTAGCAATAACTGAAAAGCCCTTAACAAACCGACGGTAGTATCCCGCCAAACCAAGGAAACTCCTCACTTCTTGAACATTCCTAGGCACTTTCCAATCAACTATCACCTCAATCTTCGCCGGATCAACTTGAATACCCCTGGCCGAAACAACATGACCCAAAAATGACACTTCCCGAAGCCAAAAATCGCACTTACTAAGCTTGGCAAACAACTGATGCTCCCTCAAAACTTGCAGCACTAACCGAAGATGTTCCTCATGCTCACTCTCATTCTTGGAATACACCAAGATGTCATCTATAAACACCACTACAAACCGATCTAAGTATGGCCTAAACACTCTGTTCATCAAATCCATGAATGCCGTTGGAGCATTGGTCAAACCGAACGGCATCACAAGGAACTCATAGTGGCCATACCGAGTCCAAAATACAGTCTTAACCACATCCTCATCCTTAACTCGCAACTGATAGTAACCCGACCGAAGATCAATCTTCGAAAAGACACCCGCACCTCGAAGCTGATCAAACAAATCCTTAATCCTAGGCAAAGGATACTTGTTCTTCATTGTGACCTTATTGATCTGCCTATAGTCGATACACATCCGCAAGGACCCATCCTTCTTCTTAACAAACAAAACAGGAGCTCCCCATGGATATATACTGGGTCGAATGAACCCCTTATCTAATAGCTCTTGTAGTTGAGTTTTGAGTTCTCTCAACTCTACAAGAGCCATCCGATAAGGTGCTTTCGATATGGGAGTGGTACTCGGCATAATCTCTATGGACAACTCAACTTCTCTCTCAGGAGGCAAACCCGACAATTCACTCGGAAACACATCACTAAACTCCCGCACAACCGGGATGTCCTCAATCTTAACTTGATCCCTCTTGGAATCCAACACAACTGCTAGAAAAGCCTCACAACCCTTCCTAATAAACCTTTTAGCTTGCATTGCAGAAATTACATTATTCAAAGAACTAGCATCCAAACCTTTCACAATCACAGAAGACCGATCTCTATCTAGAAGCACCACCGTCTTCCTATGGCAATCAACCACAGCCCGGTGCTTACCCAACTAGTCCATACCCAAAATTAGATCAAACTCTCTGAAAGGCAACTCAATCAAATCCGCTGGAAACACAACTCCCTCAATCAACAAAGGACAATTCTTATAGACTCTACTCACACTGACACTATGCCCTAATGGACTGGTCACATATATCTCATAATCTAGCTAATCACATGCAACTTATCATCAATCTTATCCGTGCACAAGTATGAGTGTGTGGAACCAGGGTCAATTAGAGCATATAATTCAGTGTCATGGAGTAGGAACTTACCAACAATAACATCGGGCGCATCCTACTCCTCTCTGGCTCTCAAAACATATCTCTAGTTGCAATTGGCAACTGACGCTCAACAGACTCTAATGCAGCTCCCTCTCTAGGTCGACCGCCTCAACCTCTACCTCGGCCTCTACCGCGTATAGCCTGCGTGGCATTAGAACCAACCCTGCTGGCCTCTCTCTAGACACCTAAATCTTCATTCGACCACGGACAACTAGCCAGAACATGCTCAGTGCTCCCACACCTGAAGCACCCACCAGTGAGCCACCTACACTCACCCCGATGAGCCTTACTGCAATGCGAATATATGGGGATAGGCTTAGATCTACCACCTCTACCAGAACTAGATACCACTGCAGAATCCTGTCTTCTACCTCTAGTGGCCGGACCAGATGATGACTCATCCTGTGAGTTCCTAGATCTCTTACCCGAGGATGATGAAGACGAACCACCACGAGAAGGATTCCTCCTCTGAGCCCTCTCTCTCAACACAGACTCCGATCTCTCAGCTCTAACAGCAGCTTCCACAATATGATAATAATTCACCCCTGGAGTGCTCATCAGGGAAATTTGCATAGCCCTCAAAGATTTCTTCAATCCTGCCTCAAAATGATGGCATCTGAACTCATCAGTCATAATCCCCTCTGGAGCATACCTAGACAACCGGTTAAACTCCTTCTCAAACTCTGAGAATGATATAGCTCTCTGTTTCAAGCTCAAAACTTGTGCCCATCTCGCATCCTTATAAGTTTGAGTTACATACTTGTTCGTGAACTCCCTTGCAAAGAAATCCCATGTAACTGGATCAGGCAACTGAGGATGCCTACAAACTAACTCCCACTATTCAAAAGCTGTGTAGCAAAGCCACTGCACACTCTGTCTACTGGTCAGGAGGACACTGAATCTCTCTCAGGGTACGCTTTACCTTGTCTAACCATTTCTCAGCCAGCTCTGACTCATCTAAACCCGTGCCATAGAAATCTTCAGCACCATCCCTTCTCAAGCTCTTTATAGGGACTCTAGGAGCAGTCACTCTCTCCAAGACCCTAGCTATGTCCTATGATAGCTTGAACATAGCCTCAAAAGGCATGGCAGCGGCCTCGGGCTGGACCCTAGCATGTTGAGCCGACACGAAAATCGAAGGATCTATGACTTGAGGGTTCACACTCTCGGCAGGCTCCTCAAGTTATCCACGAACAGAGTTAGAAGCCATCTAAAACAACAAAAAGATAACCGCGTCAGCTAACACAGATCTAGACACATACACATCTATGCACCTCAACACATCAACAAAACCAATAAACGCCTAAACCTAAGCTCTGATACCAAACACTGTAACACCCCCTACCCATACGTAGGCGCACCCATCCTCCAGGAGTGAGAAGCCGTATGAGCCGGGTGTGTCACCAAGCATATAAAGATACAAAGCATACATTCATATATAATAACCATACATCATTACGGGAAAATTAAAACCTTCATAAGTATCATAATGATCCATCATTACAATAGAAAAATTCGTTACAAAAATGTCCAGATCAAAAGTCAGAATAAGATAATTACATAACCCAAAAGTATATAAATGCGGAAGCTTTACAAAATGATGGTATAAAGAGAGTTCTGATACAAAAGAAGCAACATGCTATCAAAAATAAAGCCCTAACACTAATCCCTCTATGTTGGCTTGACTGGCGATAACTCTCCCAAAAGAACACCATCCTCCACACCTGCACGGATAAAACACCGTGCTAAGCGATAAACGCTTAGTGGGGAACAAACAACAAAAGAGTGGACGGCCATTCACAATGGTCGTCTATGCCATACACATACAATATGACAAATGTGGATAATGATATCAGCTGTGTAATCATACTTGCATAATAAAGACATGCATTCAGAAGTTCACATCCACATTCGTTTAAACATTAGTTGATTTCTCATACTTATCATTATACGCATCCGAATACCATATTCTTCTAATCATATCAAAGCGGAGCAAAACAAAAAGAGCACCTGTTGACTCACAATAGTGGATAACGAGTATACGGACAGTACCTTATTGGTACGAATCGAAAACTGACAGTACCTTATGGGTAAGAATCGAAAACCATTTCATTTTATCAATTACAAAACATTTTACTGAGGGGACCTTAAACAAGATCCAAATACTGAGGGGACCTTAAACAAGATCCAAATACTGAGGGGGTTCGCGAGTAACCAAATGGTGACCTGATCGGGGTCCAAACGGAACTGAGGCTGTAACTAAAGACTCTATTAGGCATGCCTAACTATCCACTTACTTGACTCTAGCAGCTTATGCATCATTCAAATCATGTTTCCAAGAGTAATACATAATTATACTCACATCCATATCAATGAATCATAAATAAGACACGCATAACCCAATATCATTCAACATCTTATAACATGCAATATCGTATACATTACTCATTATTTGGCTAAGTTAAAATACCCATTATATCATTTGCACATTAAAAACACATAAATGAGGACTAAAGAACTCAAAACAGAAGAAAAAGGATTGAAAAGGACCCAAATACATTTGATAAAAACAGAAGGGACAGGGGCTAGAGCAGCACGAGTCGTGCCGAGGAGCACTACTCGTGCTCCTGGAGACTTGAGGGGCACGAGTCGTGCTGAGGAGCACAACTCGTGCTCTTGCTTCCAGCCAAGGGAGCGCGAGTTGTGCTCCCAGAGCGCGACCCGTGCTTGGCTTCTAGCCAGGAGCACGACTCGTGCTCCTGCTCTCTCTCTTCTCGCCACGAAGAGATCGCCCCTGATATCCCGATTTCTCAAAAACCCTAATGTCGTGAAAACTTCACAGATCCTAGAATTCCAGAAATCATCCTAACTTAAATCCAATTCAATTTTACCTGGAAATCAAGCTTCCTCAAGCATGCAAAACCAACATAAACAACATAAAAACACTTCCTTAAACAAATACCCATCTAAAATAGAAAGTAGCAAAATCAACACTCAAAACGTTAAAACCCAGAAAAATAACAGTAAGCTCAAATCTACTTCAATTCCATTTTCCATGTTTCAATCTTCATGCATTAAACCAGAATCAAAGCTCACTCATTCATATTTCAATATGCATTGCCAATACAGTAGGTTATCAATGGAGAATCAAACACAACAAACACACAGTAGATAAAAATTCCCAAACCTGAAGATTGAAGCTCTAATCACTGAGCTCCACTACACCCAGCTTTATCCTTGCCCTTAGAGTCCCGAGATGATTCAGCTAACAATCAAACCCACAAAGAACAAACAAAGAACAAACCCTAAGTTAAGTCTAAACCCAGAAATTAGGAAGAAAGAGATGAACAAAAGAGAAAACAAGATGAAAAATGCAATAACTTACCAAAAGAATGCAAAGGAGATGATTGATTTCCACTAACGGTATCTTAAATCAAAGCTAGGGTTTCAAAATTGGAGCAAAGGAAGAAGATGAGATAAAGGAGAAGAAGAATCGGGAAGAAGAAATGAGTCTCTGCTTTTCCCACTTTTCCCCTCTCTCTTAACTCATTTTTCCCTAACCCTACACTTGTCCTTTTCCTATTGGTGGAAACCAATCACTCACACCCAACAAGCATACACTACTCACACACAATGCACTCTCAGCTAAAAACACCCTACTAATGTGTGAGTAAAACACACAACCCTAACTCCACTACTCACACCCTACAATGGTACACTCATGCAGACCCAAACTTAACCCAACTAATTCACACCCTAATAACATACATGCATCCACATGCTAATAAAACCATTAAAACATTCATTTTTACCAAAATGCCCTTATGACATGCCAAAAACACACAATGCATGCACACACACAAATAGGCTCATACTACTAGGGGCAAGCGGGGTGTAACAACACACATATGAATGAGTTGATCCACGGTCAATTAATGCAAACATTTCTACATTCCTACTCCTCTCGAGCCTTCATCGCATAAGCCCGAGTTGGTGCCATAGTAGGTCTGTTCACTATTTTTGAATCAGTTGCACCTCTGGACTGGCCACCTTTGCCTCTTCCTCTACCTCTTCCTCTATTAATTGGAGGTAAATTAGAACCACCTCTGCTCTGTTCCTACTGATTTCTAGTTACATCATACGCCTTTGGACAGTTGGCTAAGAAATGCTCAGTACTTCCACACCTAAAACATGCACCGGTTACCTTCCAACATTCTCCTCTATGTCTTTTACCACAGTGGGGGCACTCATGCACTTCATTCTTGGTACCAGATGTACCTCTACTAGATCCAGATACAAAAGGTGCTCCTCACTTCTTACCCCTTGCTGCTGAACTAAACATAGATTCTGCTGATGGTACCATCTGAAAATCTCTTGGTCTCCTGCCAGCATTAGACCAACCTCGATTGGAATTTCTTCTCTGTATCCTCTCTCTTTGAACTCCCAATGATCTCTCAGCTCGCATAGCGGCCTGAACTATCCGATAATATCTTACATTCTGCTCGGTAGTCATCGAGATCAGTAACGCCTTAATCTCTTTAATTAGCCCTTCCTCAAATTGCTGACACCTAAACTCCTCAGTTAAAACACTCTGTGGTGCATATTTACTCAATCGACAGAACTCCTTCTCATATTCTGCCACAGTCATAGTTCTCTGCCTCAAATTCAAGAATTGCTTCCAGTTGGCCTCTCTATATGCCTTGGTCATAAACTTATTTCGGAACTCTCTTTCAAACAATTCCCAGGTAATCGGATTCGGAAGCATAGGATGCTGCAGAACTAACTTTCACCAGTCATATGCTGCACCCTGTAGCAGCGATACTACACATTCTACTAGTTGATCCAGAGGACATTTGATCTCTCCTAGAACCCTCTGCACCTTCTCTATCCAGTATTCTGCTTTATCAGACTCATCCAACCTTGTACCATGAAACTCTTCCTCTCTATGCTTTCTTAATGATTCCACTGGAGCCTTCGGTGCCGTCATTCGATCCAACACTCTAACCATGTCTTGCGAAATCTTTAGCAAAGCCTCCATTGGAACCATCGGAACCTCATTCCCAAAACTGACTAGCCTTGACTACCCATACCCCATCACGTCTACTTCTCGGGGATTAACACTTTTTTCCATTTCCTCTCTCGAATGATGACTAGGGTTGTCACTAGGTTCCATCGATACTACACAATTTACAAAAGCACATCCGCATTAGGTCAACAAGTCTATGCACATTCTAACTACCCAATTACCCAGAAAAGACAAAACCCAGGCTCTGATACCGCAACTTGTAACGCCCATTCCCGACTACTAGATTAGCTCTGCTAATGCAGTTAGGAACAGTCACTACACACACACAATCATAATTTACTATCCGCAACACAGACACACATGCATGCTTAACTATCATAATTTCATGCCAACAACACGAATAATAAAATTTCACCATCAAGCATACATTTCCATGCATCATATATCATAAGTTCCCATGCTATCTGACATACTCACATACTTACATATACACAGGCGTTCTTTAAGTTTACAATACTTAGTTATAACAGCTTTACATATTATTTATTGCCAAAAATAATATCTTATATAACCGGTACAAACACGTACCAAAACCTACACTAAAGATGTAGCCCTAGTGTTGACCGTTGCAAACACAGATTTGTCCTTCCAAAGTCACCTCGTGTTAGAACCTACACGGATTAGAAAGAACCCGTGCTAAGCAATAACGCTTAGTGGGGAAACATATATAACATACAGCCTCAACATAGCATTGATAATAAACATGCATTATACTAGAATCATGCTTAGGCATACAGGTTTAAAACATTTATATATCATTTCACTCACAGCATTGTCATTAATTCATATTTCCTAAAGAATGCATTGATTGGCATATACAACTGCTTAATCACATGTCTGAAAAGCATACATAGGTTGACATAAATTGGTTAAATGCAAAGCATTCATACATCCACTTAACCATTAAGTTTGTCTTTATCTTTTATATTTAGGTTTGCCTGCAATTCAAGGATGCGAATAACAGGTATCACATTGGTACCCCCGAGGTACTATAATTTCATTGTATCCGTGGATACACATTTATGCATTTGTACCCTAAGGTACAGTAACTCAATAGATCAATATTCCACATTAAAGAATCTAGCAAGGATTTATTTCGCATTGTGATTCTAGCGGAATCGGACGCATTGGGTTGCAGCACTTGACCCTATAGGCATGCCTAACTATCCACTACTTGACTCGCAGGCTAAAGTTGATTAGTCCCATTATTAATTTCATAGTTGTTAAACCCAATAGTGCATACACAAACCAACACCAAATTCTTCACTTTGCATATGTACACAACACATTAATGGAACTCTAAGGAACCTCACAGAAATGGAAAAAAGAAGAAGATACAGAAATGGCTGAAAACATGCAATTAGTGGCCCTTTTCTTTCTCTTCAAATCAATTTATATGCATGCACTTAAAGGAGGTGGCAGCATAAGGAAATGCCACATGTAATCCACCTCAAAGTCTGCCCTCATCTTTACTTAATTAACTCATAATTAAGTCAACTAATTCTCAATCAACTTTAATCAGGCAAAATTTACAGCTTAGCCACTTAACTTTCTTTGGTTTCTCAATTATGTCCTTACTTTATTACAATCAAGTCCCAAATCACAATCAATTCACACACACCCCGAATTAAACCATTTACAACTTTGGTACATTTCCGACCATTACAAGGACTACATTGCCTAACCACATTGGGTATTGTACTTCTATCAAGAGTTTAACCTCGATCTATTTGTGTGTTTCTTCTTTCACCTTCTGTGCCTATTCTAGTCTGAGTCTTCTTAGACTCGGGATAGGTCGAGATGGCCTTGTTTGGCAATTTCTTGAACAATTCCCAACATATCTTCATAGGACCAAGCAAAGACTTTTTTATACTTTTTATTATTTTCTCAAATTTTTCTCTCTTCAAGAGTTACGTCAGATGCTATTAAGATTTCCTTTGGGTTTTTCAAAGTCCTAAGATTAAATAGTGTAGCATCAAATATGAATGATTTATGTCCGTGATTATACATATTGAAATCATAAGGAACATCACACAAGTACGCAAAATCATGCATTTTATTGATAACAGAATTTGAAGCATCAATGTTAAAAAGTTCAGGAATAAAAATAACATCTAAAAAACTATCATCATGATTTCCCGCCGACGCCGATGTCACAGCTGACGATTAGGTAATGTCTTCGCTCTTTGGAGGTTCTTCAGTAGCCTTCGGTTGAATCTCAATCTCTTGCTTCTGGTTCACAGCTTTGTCTTCTAACTTCCCCTTTCCTTTTACCCGGGTCGCCAAAAGTCTATCCGTGACAATTTCCTCGGGTGCATCTCGGTCCCAAACAGCAACTTGGGTCAAAATTTCTTCATCTCAGAAATTATTTACTGGCTTGATTACTCTGATGTTCCAATCGTAGATGTCTTTAAAGACCTAAAACCCTAGAATGATCTTGCCATAGATCCATTAGGGCTCGGCCTCTCTGGTGTAAGCACAAATTGACGTTACCGGCACGAAACTCTTCTTAATGTGGGGGATCTCCTTTGTCTTCTTCTTACTTTTCATGGTGGTACCTTCATACCCTAAACCTTTTCGGTCCTTCTGTCCCCTTGTTTCGATGGCTGTTTGTGGTCCTTGAGAGTTCCTACCTAAGCCTGCCCCTAGAAAGAATGACATCTTTTTCATCATGTTGACCATTTGGGGGCTTCCTACAATGTCCTCCTCATCACTGATCATAGCCACTCGAAAATCGCTAAAGGATTGTTTTAAAATATCTAAAATAGAGACCCGGTTTTCCCTTGTTGCTCGGATGGTCACGGCCTGCCCCTCATGAGAGATTTTGATCATCTAGTGCAGAGTGAATGTCACCCCTCCTATCTTGTGGAACCATGGCCTCTAGAGTAATGCTCAAAAATTCACAGGAATTGGGAGGATCATGAACTCGGCTTCTGTCTCCACTGGGCCTCTCTTTACTATCGCTCTGAAGGTCCCTACTGCTTGTCTCCTAGAATTGTCATAGGCGGTGATTATGAGATCTGACTTACTCAACATACCCTCATTTAAACTGAATACAGGGATTGCTACCAAAGGACAAATGTTTATAGAAGAGCCATCATCCACCATTACACATGCAGTGTGCTTTTTGTTGATCTATGCCCTTATATACAGCTAGCGATTGTGGTTGCAACCCTCCACTGGTAAGTTCGCATCTGAATACATAAGGCTTTCTCTGGAACTCCCCTTTACAATGTCCAAAAGTTCCGTTGGGGAGATGGTCGTTGCTACCGTTGACTCACACAAAGCCTCTACCAACTTTTGCCTATGCGTTGGTGATTATCTTAGTAAGTCGCATATCGATATCTGAGCTGATGTTCTCATCAATTGCTTTATTGTTGGGTTTTCTTCCAGCTCCTTCTTTGTAAGTGGTTGTTCTAGTTTCACTTCTTCTTAACTTCTGGAACTACCCTTCTGCTCCGGGTCACTACTTTAATCTTTTCATTGTCTGAGCCCCAAAGATCAGAGGGCTTGTCTTCTTCATCTTCACCTCCACTCTCATTAGTGGACCAACAGTCAATTGTCGCCATGGGAATCCATTCTTCACTCGCTTTCTGTTCATGGCATGTGATAGCGACGTACTCATTTCCAAAAAGGTCTTTTAACACGTACCATTCGCACAAACTAGACCCAATCATTAGAACTAGTAGGGGTACATTATTGTATCCAGACTTCTTTTGGCTCTCCCTTCGCTTCGGATCAGCAATCTGTTTGGTATTAATAAGATCCTGAATCTTGTATGGCAAAGTTTGATAACTATCCGTTGTGTGTACCGTATGTTGGTGATATGTGCAATATTCGTTACTATTGTGTCCTGGTTGCCCTAGGTTCCTGGTGTGTCTGGGTTGTAAGTGTTGTAGCTTCCCCTCGTTCATTAATCTCTTCAATACCCATGATAAAGATCTACCCAAGTTCAAGAAGTATCTTGGCCTCTCCTCGATGGCTAAAACTTCTACAGTTTTTCCCATCCTGTTGCCACTGGAACTTGCTGACTTGCTTGCCCCCTGATTGGCATACCCCTTCTTAGTATAGTCATTGCTTACCTTTCTTACCAGGTACTCACTTTCAGCTTCTATGGTGATGTCTTTTAAGGACTCCCAATTCTTTAGCCCCTTTATTTTCAACCCCTCTTTTAGGTGCGGACTGGCATTCCTAATGAATAGTCTAATTTGATTGGGAGTGTCAAGTTTGCGCTTCATCTCCATAACCCTATTCCTCTACCTGGTAAGGTACTCGTGGAATAACTCTTTCGACCTCTATTGGAGGAGCTATAAGTCCTTCAGGGTGACCTCCATCCTCGAACTACAGTCGTACTGTTTGAGGAATGCCTCGATCAGCAGGTCCCAGTCTTCCTTTGCCCTCCTATCGAGCCCATGATACAAGTCAATTATTAGCCCTATTAGACTCAAGCAGGAGTATTCTATCTTTTGTTTTCTAGTTAATGTCATACCTTTCATCACCAGTAAGTACTACTTAACATGCGCTGAGGGGTCTGATGTACCATTAAACTTCGAAACATTGGGCATTTTAAAATTCTGAGGCATCAGATCCTCGCTATCCAACTCCTTATCTTCCAAATTCATCCCTTTCCCTACAGTCAACATAGGAGACATTGCTTTGAATTTCTCCTCCATCTTCCTCCACATTGCATCTTCAGGTTTAGGGGCCCTGCCTCTTACCACTAGCTCCTCATCTTCAAACAAGTCGAGATCAAGGTTATTGTAGACACCGGGTCTTGAGGCAGTCCAGGTCAGAGTTACCCGACGAAGAGATCCATGTTGGTTTCCGGATAAATGGATGGAATTCAGAGGTTTTCGTCTTTCGATTTCATAAGGATTAAAATCTTTTTCGCTATAGCATGAGGTTTTGAAAGATTTTGGGAAATTTTGCTTGAAATTACAAGTTTTGCTCCACAGACGGGATGGCCGTCTGAGTAGGGACGCTCACATTTACTTGGGGTGATCCCCGTCTCTATGCATAGTAGGGACGGCCCGTCTGTAGCTAGGGACGGACACGTGTTTGAGTAGGGACGCCCGCTAGTCCCGCGCCCGTCTGTAGCCAGATTTCCACGCATGCCCTTAGTAGGGACGCCCGTCGGTAGTTACAGGGATGCCCATCGGTAGTGGATCTGATCAGATAACGCCGGATTTGATAAAATTTTATCTAGAATCTTTGAAATGGATATAGATGTTGGTTCAAAATTGAATTTTAAAACTCCTTTTAGAATTCAAACTTTAAACTGATGCTTATCTTATTTTATCTCCAAATATTCTATAAATTGGGAGGAAGAATTTATTTTTAGGGGTTAGAAAAAATTTTACAAATTTTTGTGAGAAAAATTTTACAAATTTTTGTGAGGAAAGTGACAAATTTTTGAGAGATTTGATTTTTTAGAAAAGATTTTTTGTGAGCAATTTATAAAAGATTTATAAAATCTCTATTTATTTTCAGAATTTTATTTTTGATAAAAATTCTTCCAATTAATTGATTTACTCAAATCTTTCTTGCGAATTAAGCCAATTTGAAGTAACAAAATTCATTCGTTTCCATCAATACAGCTAATTCAAACACTCGATCGCTATTAAATTTTCAAAAAGGTAAAATACAAATTTTCTTACTTTGATCTTTTTATTTGATCCTTGTGGAGCGTGTGGGGACCGAAACCATTTGATATTCACCCAAAAAGGTAAAATCCGAGGGTAAACATTCTGGATTAATACTTGTGTGATTTAATTAATTTATATTAAGTGCATTCATTTTTTACCTTTTTTTTTATCTTGTAACTCATTTCTTTTAAAGCTTCCTATTATTTTTCTTTCTTTACTTTATTCATCAATTTTGACACTGACATGTTTATTCCTATGAGTTATTTACTGACCATTTGGAATTGGAGTTGTAAATAATGATGGTCGAGCCAATCTGAGGATCTCCATACGGGTTCTTTCTTCACCTTTGCTTTTTATTCATGTTATTATTAAGATTATTTCAATGTCGTTAAAGTGAAAAGGGCCAAATATTTTATAGTAATTAATTTGGGATTTTCTCGAAAGCTGTGAACCAATGTCCTGTTTTTAACCAACAAAATTGACGTTTCTTGAAATCAGTTTGTAACAAATATGCATGGCAGGACCAATGTCCTCACTCCAATGAATATCCCGTTTTCTGTATGATTTATATATTGTTTTTATAATGGGGGTTGTATTCCGCCCCTAGTTTTATTGTAATTTATTTTGAGGATGTTTATTTTAATAATGCTTTATTTATTGCTTTTGACGTGAATGATTGCGCCTTAATTGAATGCATCGTGTGGAAAGTTGATGAAACAATAAATTCAAAACTTAATTATAATATTGATCAAGGTACAAATAAATGAGAAGTCCCGATCTCACTCTAGTCTTTGAGGCTCAATGAGGCGAGAGGTCTAGGACTTCCAAGACACCTCTTGAGTCTCGCCAAAAGACTGAAACTTACAATCCTAGGCTCCAGGGGATAGAGGCAGAGGCTTCCAAGATCTCTCTAGCTACCCCAAGATGGATATGTACGCGCCGTCTTAGGCTCACTGAGGCTAGACGACCCTCCCCAATGTTCTATTGGGTGGCGACTCCAAGAAACCTCATTGTTGCCCAAAATAGACGCACTTGTAAATACCTTATAAGTTTTATGAACCTCTCCTGATCGCGCTAAAGCGGGCTTTTGGGAGGCCACGGGGTTCAGCGCGCGTCGCAGTGGCGACTCCACTGGGGACATACTCGAGACTTCTATTTGAAAGTACCTTGATTAAAAATTATAGTTGAGTTTTAGTTTAAAAATTTCACCTTCTTTCAAAACTGCATTGCATCGCATTAGAGCCTTAGATCTATGCTAGTTTGGTCCCTTTTTCAGCCCCGGTGTGTTCCCGAAGCGCGACCCTACGTTCACTCAATGTAGGGAAGTGTTAAGAATAATCACCAGCCCAAGCCTCGTACCATCATGGTATATTAAATGGTGACCCAATCGGTCGTTACGCTCATGATGAGCTAGACTCGTTGGTAGGGACCATGCTTGAGTAGCCCTAAAGCAACACCACCTTTGACCAGAGCTCATGTAATGGCAATAGATACTCTCCCTAGGTGGTATGAACCGTAATACCTTGCTTGCTGTATGGATCATTATGTATTGGACGAACCCAGATAACCTGACTGGTCACCTAATCAAAGGCTTTCATGCCCCAATAGGCCCATGTCAACTTATTCGGGCTGTCTAAATACATAACGATCATAATCAATGCGTCTGTGCATTAGTTAGGAGAGGTTATGCTGCTGGTTTTTCACCGTGCACCATACGTGTCCATCGGGTTCCCAGTTGACCCATGGGCTAATCCCACCTAGGACAGAGACTGCACGACCTCATGTGTGGGAGTAACAAGGTTGGAAGTATGTGCTTGCATGTGATTTATGGATGTTGCATAGCATGATCATGCATCTTATATGTCATTCGTGCATCATCCTAACAGGTATTTTTTGCAGCCATCATAGATCTATCCAGGTGGTCTAAAGGTCCTAATCAGTAATTTATTTGTCTTTTCTTTCTGAGGAAAAAGAATACGTGGGCTCAGAGAACGGCAAGTCGTCCCCTTTTACAATATTTGATAGAAAGTAACATGGCCAATCCATTAGGAAGACCGGGTGTAACCCATGCACTCATTATTGATGAAATGGATAGGAAAGCACGGGATCTAGAGAGCAGGCTGAAAGAATTTGAAGCCAGGATAAAGACTATGAAGGAAGACTTTGCTGCCATGATGACACCATCTACCAAGGCACAACATACTTGTTTTGCCATGATACAGAGCAAACAAGGCTTAGCTGCAATAGCATACATGCCAGGAATTGGGTCTAGAGGAAAGATGCCTTATGTTCTGCAGTCAAGCAAAAAGGCAAAGGGCATATTTGTAATGAGGGGTTTAAGATGACGATGATGGGTGGCCCCAAGAGAAAAATGGACGTCCTCGAGGAGGCAATTCAGTGATCCAAACGTGCTACTACCCAAGCCGCCAACAAGAGGCTCGCCTTTGGTACTACGGACTCGGAGAGAAAAAGTGGTCTATGCGGAGGTGACAGTTCCATTGGCATTCAGAAGATCAAAAAAGTGCCGGTGGCTGGAGTGGCCCAGAAATATTGCTTTGGTTTAGGCGAGTCTTTCCCTCAGATGAGGTCAACTAAGGCAACTGTGGGTTATGGGATAATGGATCCTCATGAGTATGCCACAAGTCTATTTGATGACTGGAAAATCCCGAGGAAGCAAGTTCAAAATCTTGAGCCGTCTAGAATTACTGAAGGGTGCCCAAGTCATAGCAATAGTAGCAGAGTAAGTGGTGGAGACATGAAGATGCCAGCTACGGAGGTGACCCGAAATGACCGCATCATCTTAGAAAAGCCTCTGTCGAATCATTTTGCCTATTTTGTTCAGAAAGGGAAGTTGCAATCAAAATGAGCTAGACACTCTAAAAGCCAAGGGCGTCCAGGACATCGGGCAGATCAATATTGTGTCTATCATCAACAGGCTGGACATGACACTGATGAATGCCGAGCTTTGAGGGAACAAGTTCAAGGCGGATGGGCCCTGAAGTTGATTATGGACCGTCAGCAATAACACCTGCGTCGGCAGAGAGAAGAAGATGATAGTTTAGACTTTCCTTCTTTGTTCTGAACTTTTTTTGAATAATGTTAATAAAGTTTTTTAGTGTTATTAATAAATTGAACAATTTCCTTCACTTGTGTGATGTTTTTTAACGATTTCATTATGCATGATCATCATCCATCCGTATTAGATATTGATTCAACTGATGCTACTCCATTTAATCTTGGAACCATAGAAAATCCAAAAGAAATTTTAATAACATCAAATATAACTCCTGAAGAGCGCGAAAAATTTGAGAGAATCTTAAAAAATATGAAAAAGTCTTTGCCTGGACCTACGAAGATATGCCATGAATTGATCGGGAAGTCGCAGAGCACGCTATTCCTACATATCCGGACCACAAACCTGTTAAACAGAAGCTGAGAAGGCTTAGGCCAGAATGGGCAGATAAAGTGAAGGAGGAGATTCACTAGTAAATCAAGGCCAAGTTTCTAGTTGAGGTGCAGTATCCAACTTGGTTGGCCAATGTTGTCCCCGTAGCCAAAAAGAATGGCAAGGTAAGGGTATGCGTAGATTATCGGGACTTGAATAAGGCCTGTCCGAAAGATGACTTTCCGTTGCCCCATACAGATGTGCTGATAGACAGTGCCGCTGCTTGTGACATGTATAGCTTTGGAGATGGTTATGCGGGCTACAATCAAATTCTCAATAAAATAATTGACTGAATTAAGATGGCGTTCATCACGTAATGGGGGACCTATGCTTACCGAGTAATGCCTTTTGGCCTGAAAAATGCAGGAGCCACTTATCAGAGGATGGCAACAAAAATCTTGAATGACCTGATCCATAAAGAAGTGGAGGTATATGTGGACGACATGATGATCAAGTCAGCCACTAGAGAAGGTCATTTTGAAGCCCTGGAAAAGTTCTTCCTAAGGATAAACAAGTATAATCTACAGTTAAATCCTAAGAAATGTATCTTTGGTGTTACCTCAGGGAAGCTCCTAGGACACGTGGTTAGCCAGAGGGGTATTGAGATTGACTCAGATAAGGTTAAGGCCATCAGAGAAATGCCAATACCACAGAAGGAAAAGGATGTGAGAAGTTTTCTGGGTAGGTTGCAATACATCAGTAGGTTTATTGCTAAGCTTACTTCAATCTATGAACCGATCTTCAAACTACTCAGAAAAGACCAACCAGTAGTATGGAACGAAAGTTGTCAAAAGGCCTTCGATACTGTCAGAGAGTATCTACTCAATCCACCGGTGTTGAGACCCCCGCAGCCAATCAAACCCCTGATTCTATACCTGGCCATAGAGGACAGGTCTGTAGGTGCCATGATGGTCCAAGAGGATGAATTTGGAGTGGAGTTTGCTGTTTACTACCTTAGCAAGAAGTTCCTTATGAGGTTAAGTATACAGAAGTACAAAAGATTTGTCTTGCGGTAATATGGGCTTCTAAGAAATTAAGGCATTACTTTCACGCCTACAAGGTATAGGCGGTAGCTAAGCAAAATCCTTTAAGGTACTTACATGAAGCCCCCTCTTTACTCGGGAAAATGGGTAGGTGGTTGCTGTTGCTATAAGAATTCGATGTAGAGTATATTACTCGAAAAACTATCAAAGGGCGTGCAGTGGCTGAATTCCTGGCAGAATACCCAATTCAAGGAGAGTCGTATGAGTTTAGCTTTCCAGATGAGGATGTGACAGCCATCGGAGTTCAAGGATGGCAACTGTACTTTGATGGGGCTGTGAACAATATGGGGGCAGGAGTAGGAGTCATTCTGACCATCCCGGATAATGAGAAACTCCCTTTGATAAAGAAACTGAGGTTCAAAGCTACTAATAATGAAGCCGAGTATGAAGCATGTACTTTTGGGTTGGAAGCATTAATAGACTTGGGGGCAAAGAAAGTGGAAGTGTTTGGTGATTCATCCCTGGTGATCAATCAAATCCAAGGAGAATGGGTCGTTAAAGAAGAAAGGCTAAAGCCATACATCAAGCACTTGAGAGACCTGAGCAGTCAGTTTGAAGTGTGTACATTCCGTTTTGTTCCGAGGGATGAAAACCAGTTAGCCGACGCGCTTTCTACTTTATTCTCAATGTGGGACAATCCAAAAGGAGTAGTTATGAGGCCGGTTTTGATTTCTAGCTCTGAGAGACCTAGATTCGAGTCTAAATCAGTCATGGAAATAGAAGTAGTGGATGGGAAGCCGTGGTGCTACGATATTATGAACTACCTAGAAAATGCGACCATTCCAGAAGAAGCCACCAAGAAAAATCAGGGAATGATTCGCAAGGCTGATGGTATCTAGTTGAGGTGTTTGGATGAGAAAGATGCCAAGAGTGTAATGGAAGAAGTGCACGTTGGCGTATGCGGAGCCCATATGAATGGCCTGACATTGGCCAAAAAGATTATGAGACAAGGATTCTTCTGGCTCACCATGGATAACGATTGCTCGAAGTATGTAAAGCAATGTCAGTTATGCCAACAGTATGCAGATTTAAGGCACTTGCCCATTTCAGAATTGCATAATTTGATGTCACCTTGGCCATTCGCATCTTGGGGGATTGATATTATTGGAGAGATATGCCCCACGGCCTCCAATGGGCATAGATAGACCGTTGTCGCCATCGACTATTTTACCAAGTGGGTAGAAGCTGAGTCCTTCAAGAAGGTGGATGCTCGGGATACGGCGAAATTCATCAAGAAAAATTTGATATGTAGGTATGGCCTCCCACACCACGTGGTATCTGACAACAGCGTCCAGTTCATGGCTGAAACGAGGAAGTTACTCAAGAAATATGGTATTGAACATCACAAGTCTTCTCCGTATCGTCCTCAAACCAATGGGGCAGTAGAAGCTGCCAACAAGAATGCCAAGAGGATCCTAGCTAAGATGGTCCAGAATTACAAAGATTGGGCAGAAAAATTGCCTTGTGTGCTTCAATGCTGAAGAATCATCGTCGGAACCTCTACAAAAGTCATAGGGGGGCAGAATTAGCATGGCCGATCATTGTAAAGTTCAAACCTTTAAGACAGCCTAAATCCTGGAAGCTGAAAGGGGCACAACAATGGCAGCGGCAGTTAAACGCGTCAGGCAAGGACGAATCATGGGATTATTATCACAGCTGGATCTATCAAACAATGCTCTGCTCGACCATTCATGAGGGAGGTTAGAAAGTATCCAATGAAAGAGGGAGGTTCAGTCTTCGAGCAAATGAGACCAGGGGTTCCGGACAAATGAGGCAAGTTCAGGCCGATGTGAGGAGGGCCCTTGTTCTTCAGAAGTTGTTATCCGAGAGAGCAGCAATAGGTAGAGATAAAGATGACTTCAAAGAACCAGTCAATATCGACGAATTCAAGAGGATCCATGGCTAAAGACAATAAAATCAAAAGAAGAGAATAAAAGCCCCGTAGGTCGAAAATCGAAAAAAGGTGGCCTTGCAAAAATTGGGCGCCTCGTCGGGGTGAAAACCGAAAAAAGGCATCCTGGGCAAAAATTAGAGGCATGAGAGAAAATATCCAATCAAGAAAACCCGAGAGGGCTGATTGGTAACAGGAGTTGATGCTATCAAGATTTGGCTCTGTGAATGAATGTAGTTTGGCATTTTTGAATTAGTGTTAAATGGTGATCATGTATATTGAAATCATACTGAAACGGGCACAATGTTGTGAAATGAAATAAAACTAAATTCATTCATTGATATTATTTCCTAGTTCTGTTCTAAAAAGGAACATATTGCTTAAAATCCATACAAATCTGAACTAGACCTTACTACTGCTCTCACCGGCAGGGTGCCTTAGTGGCCAGGTCCTATTATCAACTGCGGGGCTAGGAGTCTATCCTCTATATGCGCTGGTAGAAGTTACAGAATGATTCTCGGAAAAGGGTGTAGTAGTTTTATCTGGTAATTCAATCAAAAGATCATGATACTGAGAAGCAAAGGCTGAAGACAAGACCCCGCCTCGAAAGAATATGGAATGTCTCACTACATCGTTAATCCCTCTGAATTATCAAGCACAATAGGTGGTAGTGTAAAAGGCAGCCTCATGAGGCCTTCAAGAACTAGATCCTTATCCACTACCTCACCCAATCTAGCAACACATTCATCCAGAAAGTCAAAGGAATGCAATTGATGCCTAGTGAGAAATACCTAAGAGAATAACTGCTAATTACCCTAGGAGGGGGCTTTGATAGTAGCTTCAACTTTTCTTGCAGCCGTACCTGAAAGGCAAGAGAGTCTCAAAAAAAAAGAGGCCGTTAGAGATGAAAACCGTAATTGGCGCTCTAAGCAAAAGTTAGGCCAAAGGGCAGGGTGAAAACCTCGGAACAGGTAGTCTGTCCTTCAAAAAAAATGAAGAAGAAGCAGCTGGAGTGGGTTGGTTCCATTCCAGGATAAAATTAGGCATAGGGTTATGTGAAAATCCCTAAAGGGACGTATCTCCCATTAAGAAAAGCTAATGTGAAAATCCACAAGGGACGCACTACCTTTAAAAGAATGACTTTTGACGCCTGGAGCGATAAGGCGGCATCACTCCGAATGACTTTCATTTAGGCAGAGCTTGATTCAGAGTCAAGGGGGCAAAATGCTCGTTGACCGGGGGACAAAGATGCGCACGAGTTAGTTCTCTTTGAAAAGATTTTGGGTTAGAGTTCTTAAAGCCAAGACAATGTTTTTCTATATTTTCGCGGGTATTAAACAATGTGAGCAGCCGAGTAGCACTCTCAACGAATCCCTTAACCACCTGGGATGTGGTCTATTCATTTTTGCATATCACATGCATGTCACGTGCATTCAGTCTTTTACATGTACAGATATGCACACACAATTCTTATATATTAATCCTTTGCACGTGTTTTTTATATGTAGTTTTGTATGTATACTTCACACACATTATTCCATACGCGCACACAATCTTTTATATATGTTGTTGTGTATATGATTTAGAGGGAAGGGTCCGAATAGACCACATGAGCAAGGGTGATCCAGGGTATAGGTTCATCTCAACATTATCGACCACTGTATCCAGCATAAAATCAGGTGCATATGTGAGAGGGTGGAATACCCAGAAGGACAAGCCTATCCGGACACACCGTGCTGAGGGCAATCCGGAATCACAAAAATCTATAGAAAATAAGATCCTTTGAGAAGCCAAACTATCCACACATAGTCGGAGGCAAATCAGACACAAAAGTGAGCCGAGGTATAGTTTTGAATGTACATCGATGCTCATCCATGCCGAACAATCGGATCAAGATAAAGTCCTCACAAGAATGGAATCTTAATGACCTGCTCCTAAGAAGGCATTTAAGAGAGCAAGCCGACTCATACACACCATATCAGGAGCAATAAGGTAAGTTTCTCTATCATAAGATATATGCTTGCACACATTTGTACAATAATCAAGACGAAGTCCTCATGAGAGAAGAATCTCAAGGATCTGCTCCCAAGAGGGAAAAGAAAAAGCCTCTCCATGCGCACCATGCCGGGAGCGAATAGACTCATGCATGCCATGCCGGGGGCAATCAGTATGCAGGTCTTTTCAAAAGGGAGGCTGCATTAGAGATGATAGAGGAATCGATATCTAGCATGTCAGAATCAGTGCAATCAAGAAAATGGGGAACAACTAAACATCCTTCGAGGGCACACTTTGACATCGGCCCCAACAGGTATGTACTACCACAGGTATGCGTCTTTTATATGCCCTGTACATTTGCTTTTCCCTGGTTGTAGTAAAAAGAAGAGGTCTAGGATAAGCGCTAGCAAAGAAAGCGACGAATGGTTCGCCATACCGATCTAAGGATGGTCGACAGATCAGATAATATACTAGCCGAATAGGGATTGAATGGGGGTTAGCAAGGAAAGTTTGCAAGCCTAAAAGGAACTAGTAATATAAATCAGATACCGTGCATGCCGAGACGAGGACAGCGGCGCACACGCGATAGAACAGACCGCACTGTGTAAGTCTGGAGCAGACTCGGTGCAGCTCAGGAGAGCAATCCTCGCGTTTTGTAAGCCTGGAGCAGACTCGGCGCATCACCATCCGCACTTTGTAAGTCTGGAGCAGACTCGGTGCAGCTCAGGAGAGCAATCCGCGTTTTGTAAGTCTGGAGCAGACTCGGCGCATCACCATCCGCACTTTGTAAGTTGGAGCAAACTCGGTGCAGCTCAGGAGAGCAATCCTCGCGTTTTGTAAGTCTGGAGCAGACTCGGCGCATCACCATCCGCACTTTGTAAGTTGGAGCAAACTCGATGCAGCTCAGGAGAGCAATCCTCGCGTTTTGTAAGTCTAGAGCAGACTCGGCGCATCACCATCCGCACTTTGTAAGTCGAGAGCAAACTCGATGCAGCTCAGGAGAGCAATCCTCGCATTTTGTAAGTCTGGAGCAGACTCGGCGCATCACCATCCGCACTTTGTAAGTTGGAGCAAACTCGGTGCAGCTCAGAAGAGCAATCCTCGCGTTTTGTAAGTCTGGAGCAGACTCGGCTCATCACCATCCGCACTTTGTAAGTTGGAGCAAACTCGGTGCAGCTCAGGAGAGCAATCCTCGCGTTTTGTAAGTCTGGAGCAGACTCGGCTCATCACCATCCGCACTTTGTAAGTTGGAGCAAGCTCGGTGCAGCTCAGGAGAGCAATCCTCGCGTTTTGTAAGTCTAGAGCAGACTCGGCGCATCACCATCCGCACTTTGTAAGTCGGGAGCAGACTCGATGCAGCTCAGGAGAGCAATCCTCGCATTTTGTAAGTCTAGAGCAGACTCGGCGCATCACCATCCGCACTTTGTAAGTTGGAGCAAAAGAGCAATCCTCGCGTTTTGTAAGTCTGGAGCAGACTCGGCGCATCACCATCCGCACTTTGTAAGTTGGAGCAAGCTCGGTGCAGCTCAAGAGAGCAATGCTCACGTTTTATAAATCTGGAGCAGACTCGGCGCATCACCATCTACACTTTGTAAGTTGGAGCAAACTCGGTGCAGCTCAGGAGAGCAATCCTCGCATTTTGTAAGTCTGGAAAAGACTCGACGCATCACCATCCACACTTTGTAAGTTGGAGCAAGCTCGGTGCAGCTCAGGAGAGCAATCCTCGCGTTTTGTAAGTCTGGAGCAGACTCCACGCGTCGTCACTTCCACGACTAAAAGGTAGGGACCGCCTCAGGTATGCGTCTCTTTCCTTTCTCCTCTGAATTTTGGCTCATCTAGACACTAGTGCACTAGTTTCCCCAAAATTGGGGGCAACTGTAGACACCGGGTTTTGAGACAGTCCAGGTCAGAGTTACCTGATGAAGAGATCCATGTTGGTTTCCGGATAAATGGATGGAATTCGGAGCTTTTCGTCTTTCGGTTTCATAAGGATTAAAATCTTTTTCACTATAGTGTGAGGTTTTGAAAGAGTTTGGGAAATTTTGCTTGAAATTGGAAGTTTTGCTCCACAGACGGGATGGCCGTCTGAGTAGGGACGCCCGTCTCTACTTGGAGTGATCCCCATCTCTATGCATAGTAGGGACGGCCCGTCTGTAGCTAGGGACAGACACGTGTCCGAGTAGGGACGCCCGTCCCTAGTCCCGCGTTACGGCCCGTCTGTAGCTAGATTTCCACGCGTGCCCTTAGTAGGGACCCCCGTCGGTAGTTGCAGGGATGCCTGATGGTAGTGGATCTGATCAGATAACGCCGGACTTGATAAAATTTTATGTAGAATGTAACACCCCGCCATCCCCGTTGGAAGGTTACCGGAGTGCCACGCGAGCAAACACATATAATCATATACATTTACACATGTATAAATAAATAAAAGAAAACCAAATGAGATTTAAAGAAACTTTTAATCATATAATAGTAAATCCTTTTTACATATAACATATAACAAGTCCTTATACATATTGTATACATATCGTTTTTACAAAAAGAGGCTCGAAAGCAAAAACATATACAAGACTAACATTTGTACATTTACTAATGATTTACTTTGCTATACACAAGCAAAATACAAACATTACAGCGGAAGACTTCAAATAACTTCAATCAAAAGACTCCTAGTGGCCGACCTGCAGATATCCAACTCCAAGCTAAACTCGCCACCTGCACGGGAAAAGAGCCCGTGCTAAGCGATAACGCTTAGTGGGGAGAAACAAAACAAACTAACGAAGTGCATAAACAGTATATATAACAATACAATAATCCAATGGTTCAAAATCAAAGGCATCAAATCATCTATAAACATAACTCCAAAACTCCTTACTTGACATGCATAATATATATATATACAATACCAGCAATCAAGTATTCAATTCATAATTCTCATCATTCTAAGTATACAGATTCAAGGTGCGATTTAAAGCTATGTAAGAATTCATGTGCACTATATACTTGTAATCATGTTAACAATTCATCTCATCTTATGCAACACAATTAAACTCATAGCCTGACTAGCCTAAAATAATGCATATACAATATTTACAACAACACTACGATCTCGTCCCAACCATAAACATATATTACAAGTAATTAACTAATAAAATATAAATTAAATCTACATATTTCTCACCGTTCCAAATACATATATATATACTCAAGGTATTAAAACACAAAGTTATACTATATTTCATATATAACATATACCTTTAATCTTGTCAATAAACATCTCAACATATATATCACATATAAACATGTAGCCTGATTAATCCGAAATACTCTCTAGAAGTGGATACAGTCATTTGGATACTGATTGAACACAGTATCCCAAGCATATAGAGACATGAGTCTCAAACATGTATTTTCCATATAGAGACCGGAGTCTCGCTTTATTTTCATATAGACCAAACATGGTCGAAACAAGGATCCTAATGGACCCGCATCTATCGTTTTATCATATAGCAGCTGCACACACACTCTGACCTAAGTAAGCGCTTACTTATCCACTACTATGACTATTCAGGCTTCAAACTCAACTCAACAATTCAAGCACTAATATCAATATGAATATTGAAGATAATACTAATTTATGGTCCATGTATACAGGTATACAGATCACATTTAAAACAAGTAACTATAAGTATTAAAACAACTAAATGCAAATACATATTTCACGTATACATGTGTCTAGATCAAATTCAGAAACTTTTAAACATATACATATTAACTACAGGAGGTAATAAGAATAAATAGCTCATATTGAAAAAAATCCCTGTTAAATAAACTATAAACATGTAAATCATGTATATTAATTATTAATCATGTATATAAAACCCAATATTATGCAATTAATAAAATACAATCAAATTTTAAAACTAATTAATCGTCATGTAATGTAAAACCCTTGAAATCAGAAGTTAAAAATCATGCTTTTAGAAAACAGGCAACTGAAGGAAGGCTGGTCACGTCGTGACCTCCAGTCACGTCGTGACTCCAGCTTCACGCGAGCGCCAGGGAAGAACAGCAGGCAGTCACGGCGTGACCACCAGTCACGTCGCTTGACTCCTGTGAGAGGAGAGGGAGAAGTCGCACAGGGAAAGGGCGAAAGTCATGGCGTGATGCCGCTTCACGCCACGTGACCTTCAGCAAAGAAGAAGTCACGGCGTGAAGCTGCTTCGCGCCTCGTGACCTTCAACCGAGAAGGGGGTCACGGCGTGACCACCAGTCACGTCGCGTGACCTTCTTCTCACACTCCTTCATCTTCTCCAAATTTCCAATTTTCCAGAAATCGTAAAAATCCAGAAAACCATGAAAAACAGAGTACAACTAAAATCCAACTTCCTTTCTTGCTAAAAATCAGTTTTCATGCAGTAACCATTCTAACACGTACCTTTTTTAAGTCTTCAGAATTCATCTACAGAAATTTTAATACAAATGACGTATTTTTACTATTAAACAGAGGTAACACCAGAACTTCAGCATCTCAGAATATCACATTCAAACCTATACATATTCATCTCATTTACATACTCATCAATATTCATTTCTTCAGAAATCATGTATACACATTGTATTTTCCATGCATTTAAATAAACAGATACACCTAACAACATTCCCATTAAAAACCGCAACCAGGATCCAATAGAGAATAGACAAACACTCCCAAACCTGATTTGAAGCTCAAAACGTCCACTGAACCTTCTCAATCCACTACCTTGTCTTTTCCCTTCTCTTTTTCTTTTATCCCAGTACCTGCTGAAGCTTCTAACACAACCAGACTATAGTTCCTCAACAGGAAAACACACATGCAAAAAGGAAAAGCACATCAAATGGAGAACAGAGATGGCTAACGTGAGAGAGAACCAGAAAAGAGAGAACTTTCAGTGTCTTTTGTTTTTTTCCAGCCAACTAAATTTCTCAATCTTTTCTTTTCCTCACCACGTGCACACACTGTCCTCCACATGGCACACATGCACCCAACACAAATCCACTTATTCTCTTTTACCATTTAATCCTTGTCAATTTACCTTTTACTCACTATAACAAAATCTGCCAATTAAATACTTCTATTCCTTTGCAATTTAATCCTCAATCAATAGCAAATTACTCAATTACCCTTAATTGCCTAATTAAAATCGCTAAATCCAATTAAGCCTCTTATGGGGTGTGACAACTCTCTCCCCCTTAAGAAAATTTCGTCCTCGAAATTTCCTCGCTAATCACCTGTAGATGAATCTTTAAACAAATCTCTGAATCGCTATCACTTATACCATACAACTATCAAATCATGTACACTCTACACTTTCCTTAACACACTACACTCTAATCCATATACCTCTTCTAATCATCAAGTACTCGATGTATATCCTGTCAGCTTCTTTCAGTGAAGTGCATACAATGATGCTGTTTACATACAAATGAGGGATGCGGATGAAATGATCATGTAATGATTTATGTATGCGAAATGATGCGAAAATGCAATGTAAGCTACTATAATGTACTTTTCCCATCCCCATGTTTCACTATGCTTATGTGCACATGATTTCAAGAAGATAGCTGACAGGAATACAGAGTGTCACCTCGAACTCTTATCAATTCACATCTACTACTGCCTCGTCTTTACTCTCACGCGAGTCGGACTCCATCTATACTTTACACAAATGACATCTGCATTAGGCCACTATACAAAACTGACTCTCATGTATAGACTCGACTCTATACTCAAACAATCACAACATAACCCAGAACCACCAAACCTGGGCTCTGATACCAAGCTGTAACACCCCGCCATCCCCGTTGGAAGGTTACCGGAGTGCCACGCGAGCAAACACATATAATCATATACATTTACACATGTATAAATAAATAAAAGAAAACCAAATGAGATTTAAAGAAACTTTTAATCATATAATAGTAAATCCTTTTTACATATAACATATAACAAGTCCTTATACATATTGTATCCATATCGTTTTTACAAAAAGAGGCTCGAAAGCAAAAACATATACAAGACTAACATTTGTACATTTACTAATGATTTACTTTGCTATACACAAGCAAAATACAAACATTACAGCGGAAGACTTCAAATAACTTCAATCAAAAGACTCCTAGTGGCCGACCTGCAGATATCCAACTCCAAGCTAAACTCGCCACCTGCACGGGAAAAGAGCCCGTGCTAAGCGATAACGCTTAGTGGGGAGAAACAAAACAAACTAACGAAGTGCATAAACAGTATATATAACAATACAATAATCCAATGGTTCAAAATCAAAGGCATCAAATCATCTATAAACATAACTCCAAAACTCCTTACTTGACATGCATAATATATATATATATAATACCAGCAATCAAGTATTCAATTCATAATTCTCATCATTCTAAGTATACAGATTCAAGGTGCGATTTAAAGCTATGTAAGAATTCATGTGCACTATATACTTGTAATCATGTTAACAATTCATCTCATCTTATGCAACACAATTAAACTCATAGTCTGACTAGCCTAAAATAATGCATATACAATATTTACAACAACACTACGATCTCGTCCCAACCATAAACATATATTACAAGTAATTAACTAATAAAATATAAATTAAATCTACATATTTCTCACCGTTCCAAATACATATATATATACTCAAGGTATTAAAACACAAAGTTATACTATATTTCATATATAACATATACCTTTAATCTTGTCAATAAACATCTCAACATATATATCACATATAAACATATAGCCTGATTAATCCGAAATACTCTCTAGAAGTGGATACGGTCATTTGGATACTGATTGAACACAGTATCCCAAGCATATAGAGACATGAGTCTCAAACATGTATTTTCCATATAGAGACCGGAGTCTCGCTTTATTTTCATATAGACCAAACATGGTCGAAACAAGGATCCTAATGGACCCGCATCTATCGTTTTATCATATAGCAGCTGCACACACACTCTGACCTAAGTAAGCGCTTACTTATCCACTACTATGACTATTCAGGCTTCAAACTCAACTCAACAATTCAAGCACTAATATCAATATGAATATTGAAGATAATACTAATTTATGGTCCATGTATACAGGTATACAGATCACATTTAAAACAAGTAACTATAAGTATTAAAACAACTAAATGCAAATACATATTTCACGTATACATGTGTCTAGATCAAATTCAGAAACTTTTAAACATATACATATTAACTACAGGAGGTAATAAGAATAAATAGCTCATATTGAAAAAAATCCCTGTTAAATAAACTATAAACATGTAAATCATGTATATTAATTATTAATCATGTATACAAAACCCAATATTATGCAATTAATAAAATACAATCAAATTTTAAAACTAATTAATCGTCATGTAATGTAAAACCCTTGAAATCAGAAGTTAAAAATCATGCTTTTAGAAAACAGGCAACTGAAGGAAGGCTGGTCACGTCGTGACCTCCAGTCACGTCGTGACTCCAGCTTCACGCGAGCGCCAGGGAAGAACAGCAGGCAGTCACGGCGTGACCACCAGTCACGTCGCGTGACTCCTGTGAGAGGAGAGGGAGAAGTCGCACAGGGAAAGGGCGAAAGTCACGGCGTGATGCCGCTTCACGCCACGTGACCTTCAGCAAAGAAGAAGTCACGGCGTGAAGCTGCTTCGCGCCTCGTGACCTTCAACCGAGAAGGGGGTCACGGCGTGACCACCAGTCACGTCGCGTGACCTTCTTCTCACACTCCTTCATCTTCTCCAAATTTCCAATTTTCCAGAAATCGTAAAAATCCAGAAAACCATGAAAAACAGAGTACAACTAAAATCCAACTTCCTTTCTTGCTAAAAATCAGTTTTCATGCAGTAACCATTCTAACACGTACCTTTTTTAAGTCTTCAGAATTCATCTACAGAAATTTTAATACAAATGACGTATTTTTACTATTAAACAGAGGTAACACCAGAACTTCAGCATCTCAGAATATCACATTCAAACCTATACATATTCATCTCATTTACATACTCATCAATATTCATTTCTTCAGAAATCATGTATACACATTGTATTTTCCATGCATTTAAATAAACAGATACACCTAACAACATTCCCATTAAAAACCGCAACCAGGATCCAATAGAGAATAGACAAACACTCCCAAACCTGATTTGAAGCTCAAAACGTCCACTGAACCTTCTCAATCCACTACCTTGTCTTTTCCCTTCTCTTTTTCTTTTATCCCAGTACCTGCTGAAGCTTCTAACACAACCAGACTATAGTTCCTCAACAGGAAAACACACATGCAAAAAGGAAAAGCACATCAAATGGAGAACAGAGATGGCTAACGTGAGAGAGAACCAGAAAAGAGAGAACTTTCAGTGTCTTTTGTTTTTTTCCAGCCAACTAAATTTCTCAATCTTTTCTTTTCCTCACCACGTGCACACACTGTCCTCCACATGGCACACATGCACCCAACACAAATCCACTTATTCTCTTTTACCATTTAATCCTTGTCAATTTACCTTTTACTCACTATAACAAAATCTGCCAATTAAATACTTCTATTCCTTTGCAATTTAATCCTCAATCAATAGCAAATTACTCAATTACCCTTAATTGCCTAATTAAAATCGCTAAATCCAATTAAGCCTCTTATGGGGTGTGACATAGAATCTTTGAAATGAATATAGATGTTGGTTCAAAATTGAATTTTAAAACTCCTTTTAGAATTCAAACTTTAAACTGATGCTTATCTTATTTTATCTCCAAAAATTCTATAAATTGGGAGGAAGAATTCATTTTTAGGCGTTAGAAAAAATTTTACAAATTTTTGTGAGGAAAGTGATAAATTTTTGAGAGATTGGATTTTTTTAGAAAAGATTTTTTGTGAGCAATTTACAAAAGATTTATAAAATCTCTGTTTATTTTCAGAATTTTATTTTTGATAAAAATTCTTTCAATTAATTGATTTACTCAAATTTCTCTTGCGAATTAAACCAATTTGAGGTAATGAAATTCATTCGTTTCCATCAATACAGTTAATTCAAACACTCGATCGCTATCAAATTTTCAAGAAGGGAAAATACAAATTTTCTTACTTTGATCTATTTTATTTGATCCTTGTGGAGCGTGCAGGGACCGAAATCAATCGATATTCACCCAAAAAGGTAAAATCCGAGGGTAAACATTCTGGATTAATACTTGTGTGATTTAATTAACTCATATTAATTGTTTTCATTTTTTTACCTTTCTTTTATCTTTTAACTCATTTCTTTTAAAGTTTCCTATTATTTTCCTTTCTTTACATTATTCACCAATTTTGACACTGACATGTTTATTCATATGAGTTATTTTCTGACAATTTGGATTTGGAGTTGTAAACGATGATGGTCGAGCCAATCGGAGGATTTCCATACGGGTTCTTTCTTCACCCTTGCTTTTTATTCATGTTATTATTAAGATTATTTCAATGTCGTTAAAGTGAAAAGGGCCAAATATTTTATAGTAATTAATTTGGGATTTTCTCGAAAGCTGTGGACCAATGTCCTGTTTTTAACCAACAAAATTAACGTTTCTTAAAATCAGTTTGTAACAAATATGCATGAAAGGACCAATGTCCTCACTCCAATGAATATCCCATTTTCTATATGATTTATATATTATTTTTATAATGGAGATTATATTCCGCCCCTAGTTTTATTGTAATTTATTTTGAGGATGTTTATTTTAATAATGCTTTATTTATTGCTTTTGACGTGAATGATTGCGCCTTAATTGAATGCATCGTGTGAAAAGTTGATGAAACAATAAATTCAAAACTTAATTATAATATTGATAGAGGTACAAATAAATGAGAAGTCCCGAACTCACTCTGGTCTTTGAGGCTCAATGAGGCGAGAGGTCTAGGACTTCCAAGACACCTCTTGAGTCTCACCAAAAGACTGAAACTTACAATCCTAGGCTCCAGGGGGTAGAGGCAGAGGCCTCCAAGATCTCTCTGGCTAGCCCAAGATGGATATGTATGCGCCGTCTTAGGGTCACTGAGGCTAGACAACCCTCCCCAATGTTTTATTGGGTGGCGACTCCAAGAAACCTCATTATTGCCCAAAATAGACGCACTTGTAAATACCTTATAAGTTTATGAACATCTCCTTATTGCCCTAAAGCGGGCTTTTGGGAGGCCACGGGGTTCGGCGTGCGTCACAGTTATGAACTCTTCTTTGTTCCGGTGGTGTTGTAGTTCTAGGGTCAGCAATTGGCGGGTGCGCCACTTCAGGAGGATCTTCTCTGGCTTGCTCTTGCCCCTCTTATCATACATTGGGAGTGTGATGTGGTTGTCCGGCGGGTGGTGTCACTGCAGCTGTGAGGTTTCCCATCATTGTCATCATCCAGGTTTCAAACTCTTCAAACCTCCTTTCCATTTCTTACAACCTCCTATTCATTTCATCGACAATAAAAGCACGAGTTGGATCAGCCCCAATTTTGAAGAGTATGTTTCGCTGCTGTCCGAGAGTGATTCAGAACCCCAATCTATTTCTGGCAATTTAAATACTGGATTCTTGGTTAAGCGACCGCTGGGACCTCTGGACCACTTAGGGGAATCTATCATGGCTGCAAGCACACACTCTTAGGATGATGCATGGATGTAATGCGATGCATGGTCGTGCTGATGCAGCATAGACAAACACATTTAAGTAAAGCCAATCCTTCCAACCTTGTCACTCCCACTCACGAGGTCATGTGGTCTCTGTTGTTGATTTTCTAATGATGCAACATACCGCAAGTATACGGTGTACCGCAATAGTACTTAAGATGTCGATCCCACGAGGAACGTCTTTACACACTATTACTAATCGATTTTAATCTTGTTTACAATGATCATAAATTTGATGGTTGAATTAGAACTACTTAATTTGAACCTAATTTATGTTTATTAGAAGAAGATAAATAGTATATGAATGAAGAACTAAACATAATGAATTTGATCCATCATTTTGATTTACATTTATTCATCTTTCATGCAAGCCAAGTTAGAATAAATTTTTAACTCACTCTCTCGACATGAATTAAAATGCCTAAAACATACAATTAAAATTCTAACTCACAATTTTCATTAATGAATTAGAGGTTTCTAATTACATATTTTAAGAATAGACACTAACCTATAGCAATTATCTCAATATACCAATCTCTTAAATATATCTTAATAATGAAATTCTATTAGATGTCAGATAAAGCAAACTCTCGAATTACTTTAACTTGTAAAGATCAAGCAAAAGATACTAATAGAAAATCTACAATGAAAGACTATTAAAGTAGATGAAAATAGAAAGAATAAAACATGCAAATTCATTAAAATGATATTCATAAAAATATTGGAGAAGAATAAAAAAATAAGAGAATAATATAGAAGTTCTTCAACCCTTTTCTCAATCTCTTGAAACAGATTTTCTTCTCCTTGATCTTCTTCTTCAAATCATAAAAACTAAATAATAAAACTAAAGAATATTGTTTAACTAAAATACAGAAAATTACTTAATAAAAAATTCCACTCTATTTTTTTTTTTCTTCAAACCATAACACTAAATAGAAATTTAACTAAGAAATATTTGTTTTTCAAAATACAGAAAAATTACTTAATAAAAATTCCACTCTATTCTTTCTTATCTTCTAAAACTACAGATATTTATAGATATTGATTTGAGGGTTGTGTCTCTTGAGAATAGTTGCAATTGTAGGTGAAAAGATGTAACTTTTCATGTGTCTTTTGGCTCAAAACCGCCCCAACGGTCGTCTCTGTCGCGATCGCAACGTTGTCGCGATCGCGACAGAACACGCTTGCACATTTTCTTCCTTCTTTCTTTCTTTCGCTATCTCTTCCCTCTCTGGCCAGTCACGTCGCGTGACTTCCCATCACGGCGTGTCTTCTCGCGTGTGTGGCGTGACTGGTGCTCACGTCTCGCTTCCTCCTCTCCTTTCTCTTCTCTTTCTCTTTTCCTTTCCTTTCCTGGCCTCTCTGTGGCGTCACGTCGCGTGACTGTTGCTCACGGCGTGACTCTTCTTCTTTCTTCTTCTCTTTCCTTTCTTCCTTTCTCTTCCTTTCTTTGCTGGCTTCTCGTCACGTCGCGTGACCTTTGCTCACGTCATGATCTGCTCCTCCATCGTGATTCTCTCATTCTATTTACTTCTTCTCTTCATTTCTTCACCTAAAAACACAAATAACAACATAAACACTCAACTGATATAAATAAACATAGTCTAACATATCAAATCAAATTTTACAAACAATTAGATGATTAATTACATAAATTCACACAAAATAAATACTAAATTATACTTCAATTTAACTCCTATCAGTCTCTTCCTAGGTGAGCTTAGCCCAAGGGTCAAAGGGGAACCCAATGGATGCGCATGGTGCTTGGTAGAAAGCCAGGATCATAACCTCTCTTGTGTAAAGCGCATATGTATGGGTTTTGACCATTGCGTGTTCAAACAATTCAAAGAGGATAAGATAGGCGCATCGAGGTTTGAACGCCTTTGATGAGTGACCATCTAATTTGGTTGAATTTGTTCAATATGCCATGGTCCACATAGCGAGCACAGTATTAAGGCTCATACCACTTAGGGAAAGTATCTACTTTTCATTACATGGGCTTTAGTCAAGGGTTGATATTTTGTGGCTACCCAAGCATGATCCCTACCAACGGGTCTAGCTCATCACGAGCATAATAGCCGGTCATATCATCATTTACTATACCAAAAATGGTACTAGACTTAGGCTAGTAATTATCCCTAACACTTCCCCATATTGAATGAACATGAGGCCGTGCTTCGAAAATGCATTGAGGCAAGAAAGAGACCAACTAGCATAGTTCCAAGGCTCTACAATGCAATGCAAATTTTGAAAAGAGATGGAATTTGATTAAAAACTCATTTATATATTATTAACCAAAATACTTTCAAAGCAAAGTTTCCAAGTCCCCAGTGGAGTCGCCACTGTGATGCACGCCGAACCCGCGTGGTTTCCCCAAGGCCCGCTTTGAGGGTCCGAGATGAGAGTTCATGTCCATTTTGGGCAACAAAAGGTGTTTTGGAGTCGTCACCCAATAAAATATTGGGAAAGTTTTGTCTTGCCTCATTGAGCCTAAGACTATGCATGTGCGTCCATTTTGGGCTATCAAGAAGGCGTCTTGGATTACCTTTCAATGTGGCGCTAGAAGGATCTAACCTTTTGAAGCCTAGGACCATGCATGTGTGTCTATTTTGGGCCATGAAAGTATCTTGGATTTCCCTTTCAGTAAGGGTCATCTAACCTCATGAAGCTTAAGACTATGTAAATACATCTATTTTGGGCCATCATGAGAGTATTTTGGAATACTTTCCAATAGAACATTGAAAGGGTCATCTAACCTCATGAAACCGAAGATCAGAGAGAGTTCGGAACTTCGCTCTTATTCATATCTTGGTTAAAGTTATAAGTGAGTTTTTAGTTAAGCTTCCATTTCTTTTCTCATTCAATTCATGCAAGCAATTAAATCGCAGACATCAATCTTAAGGCATAATTAAAGCAAAATTAATAAAATACATTAATTTACAGTTAAACCAAGAGTCTAAAGGCTAAATGATATATAAAGAAGTCTAAGAAAATGAACCGAAAAGTTACGGCCTTGTTGTCCATTTTTGCTTTCCCTTTGTCATCCTCAGCCAAATTAAGCTCACATAACCCATTATGAAAAAACATGTTGAATGTTAAACCAAAAATAAATTGAATATTGAATGCCAAAAAATTAACCAGCAAAAAAATAAAGGAGTATTACTTGTATAGAAAACACATGGTGTGATGAGACAAAAGAAATTGTAACACCCTTATACCCGTAAGTGGTATGGATACCGGATGTTATAGCACTGGACTAACATACACTACGATACACTTAACAGATCGGTAGGATTTTTTTTAAAAAAAAATAACAATCACAAACATACATATACTATAACATAAAAATTACACTAACACACAAATTAATAGACTTATACCATGCATCTTCGTTTTCGCCTATTGCGACCGTATACATGCCATGCCAATCTTTTTTATCCTCGCTATCGAAACTTCCTTCAATCGTCGCTAAATCTTTGGCCACATCAAAATCTACTCTAACCTGCGCGCAGTAACACTCTACGTGTTGAGTATTAAAAATGCCCAATGGTGGACACGTATCCTAAATTTTCCATAACCAAAACTATATGCATGCACACACAAGCTTATTTCCGAATTCACATCTTTTGAACACTAATTAATTACTTTGGTCATTATTCACTCTTATATCCTTTGTTGTCTTATCTATCACTATTTTTTAACATTACTTTATCGTTTCCATTTTTATTATCAGTATCTTTATTATGTGTACTATTAATCCTGACAATTTTAACACTACGTTCCGTCTATTAATTAATAATCAATTACATTAACAATCCTTGTTATCACTTTGTCTACTTTTAAAATCTATACTTGAACACATCATTAGTCATCTAATCACTTATTAGAACGGTCGTTAATGTAACTCTTGGCAGCACCAATTTAACATCTTTACTTTCTTTATGTCCTTAACGATTCCTTTACTTTTCCTTTAATTACACTAATTCTCTTGTATTTTACAGTTGCACTAATATTTTCCACTTGTTCAAATCTTATATAGTTTACTTAATTTCAATTAACTGTACTTCGAAACATATTCCTGAATTATTAACGCTAGAATACAAATTACTAACTTATCTAGATACTTATTATTCCTATCATTACTCTTTTACTTTTCTCGATCAAAACTATTACTATCATTAATGACATTATTATCAATCTTGTTATTCACACTAACACTTCCCTATATATTCACAATGATATCAATTTTAAATTATGGCCTTGACAATTACACTACTATATTTTACTATTATCTTTACATTTATTATTCCCCACTTTCATTATTTAAATACTTTTGTTATATTTTATTTGGCAGACTATACAATCAGTCTCATTAGCCTTTTTTAATTCCACTCATTATCCAGACTATAGTATAAATTCACTAAAGTTCTTCACATTCTTCATATTTACTAATTTACCCTTCCATGTCACTTTATTATCATTATTACTATTATTCTTATTAGTTAGATTTATTGATTTCTATTTTCATTTCTTAACTTACAATAATATATCAAAATTAATGTTCTGATAATTTCATTTAATAGTCCATCCACTTATTAATGTACGATTAGGTCCTTATATTAGCACTATTAGGATCAATTACCCTTAAATCCCTCATTTTTCACTTATTCACAATAATGCCACTACTTCACATTTTTGCCCTTCATTATTTCTTAATTACAATTATGTCACTATATAAACTTAATTATATTACACACACATACCCAATTATATGTATATTAAATCAATTAAAACCATTATTCATTTAATAATTAATTATACCATAATATTCCATCTTCATTGATTATTTATTTATTAATTATCAACTATACATTTAATTTTAATGTTAATAATTAATTTCACTTTAATCCCTTAATTATCTTTACTATTGTAAATTTACAATTAGGTCCCTAAACTTTTTTGAAATTACGATTTTACCCTTAATTGTCTTATATTTACAAAATGTCACTAGTTAATCTTATTCTTACATTTATTTATCATTTGATCTACAAATTATCATTTAGTCCTTGCCATATCATTTTAAAACCAAATTATGCTTTAATCCTTATGTTACCCTTATATTCCAATTTTGTCATTCAAAATCACTACAATTACAATTATGCCATTAGTTATTCTTAATTTCACTTTTAATTTAATATTAACATACAAATTTACATTTTAATCCTTTCGATAATATTTCATGTAAATTTTCATTTCAGTCCCTAGCACGTAATCAAATTACATCATTAATCATTTAATTACACTTTTCCCTTTACTAATATTTAATATTTCAATTATACACTAAATTACCATCTTACCCCTACACTTTTCATTCCTTTTAACTTAGTCCTCAAACTACTCACTTAAATCATTTATCCACTTAGATACTTACATTAGTCAATAATTACACTTAAATCGTTTAATTAGCTATTCATTTGTAAAATTACATTTAGGTCCTCATTTTTATAAAAATTACAATTATATCCCCAATTTTACCTTAATTACTAAAATACCCATATTTACACTCTTCTTTCATCTTAATCATTACATAACCTACCAAATTACAGTTTAGTCCCTAATTTACCATTTTCACTTCAAATTACCATTTAGCCCCTATATCTTAATTTCCTTACACTATTATTATTTTATTTACAATTTTCACTCAATTATCACTTGTTTTCACTCTTGAGTGTAAAATTACCGTTTTGCCCCTAAACTTTCTATTTCTTCCAATGTAGTCCCATTTTTACTTATCTTTTATTTATCACCATTTTAATCAATTTTAATGCATTTTACCATAATGTCTCAATCTTATGCATAAATACCAAATTGCCCCTAGTATACACCCGATAGAAATCTACAAATCGAATATGCAGGACGTGGATCCCACCGATCCACTACACTATGAAATGATCCCAAAGGAATCATTCAACACTGGCACTGCACTACACTGATCACTGTAAACACTGAACACTGCAGTGAGATAGATCGTCATTGGCCTATCGATAGCGAATTGCCATGACTCGGACCGCAATATAGAATCCCTATGGCTAGCCAATTATATCCTGGACTAGATTTTACTACCAGACTATTACTAAGGGCAAATAATATTAGATTTTCACTTATATCACTTAATATATCAACATATACCATTCAGTCATCAAATGCACTTCACTTTAAAATTTACATATCACTTATAATTCACTTCCATTTCATATATCTACCATTTATATCTTCAATTATGCCATTAAGTTCATTTAATCATATAATAATAATTTTCACTTCACTCTTTTTCCATCAATTTCATTCTAATGCACTTATTATTCAATTTTAACATCAATTAAGTTATTTCTTAACTTTAATATATCATAGCCCATAATATTCACTTTAGACATAATGTATGTTCAACATATAAAATACTTAATTAAACAATTAAAAATTCTAATTAATTTATTTTACACTCCATTTCATTTATACATTTATTTTTAAACATTTCTATTATCAATTTCACAAAATTAACTATAAGATTATCAACATACTCATTCGGCAATCACTTGCACTATACTTTAAAATTTCTCATTTTAAACATTAATCACTTCTATCTCACTTATTAACCCATATTAATACTAAACATAACATTTTACACAATTTACATCATACATGTCAATATTTTTACTTTATACATATTAGATTATCATATAAAATTATTTCAATTAAATTTTATTTATTCTAATTAACTTAATACACACTCTATTATCATTCTAATGTCATTTTATGCCATTACACTTAATCAATTATCAAAGTATACTAAATTATCCTAACCTATTCCATTCGGCCAAGGTGTATCCATACCATTTCACTTAGTTTGCTTTCTTCTAATCAATTAATTAACTAAATTACATGTTATACATCACTAATACACTTGTTACATACTTTAAACATCAAAGTATTTCAAGTATTCCTTAAGAATACCATTCGGCCAAACCTAGGGTTCCTACATCCATTTATTTTCTTTCCATTTTAATCTTTTAAAATCCCATTTTTAACCTTCTTAAACATGTCTGTAAAATTTATTTCAATTAAACATGCATAAATCACATACATGTAATATGAACATAACCTAAAATCATACTTTTTCAATGGAAAAAGAAGGATATTATATCCACTAACCTTATTTTCTTGTTCTCCACATCTTAAGCATGATTTCCACACCTTAACTCCTTAAAACACCATCATCTCCTTTATCTTTCTTAAGTGGCCAAATACAATTATCAAAGAAATAACCATAAATTTGCTTCTTTTATGCAATATAATTACATAAATATACTCTACACATCCTAAAGTACCTATTTGAACATTTAAACCAATTTAAAAACATCAACTTTACACACCTCAATTTGACACATAAACTTTTCCACTTCTTCCACTTCAAATGAGCTCTAATCACCACCATAAAATTCTAGAGAGGCTAAAATTTACTTAGGAGGCTTGCATTTGGTGAGAGATGGAGAGAAAATGGAAGAAAAATGGAGAAGAAAGGAAGAAATTCACTTAGGCCAAAGGAGGAGAGGAGCAAGTCAGTTTTTCTGGGGATTTTCTAGAGAAATCTGGTCTTGGGGGGTATTTATAGGTGTAATTTGAACCAAACCGGTCCAACCAAAGTGGTCTAACCGGTTTGAACCAAAATTTTGGTTTTTTTGCCAAATTCCATTGTTCTAAGGCAACTATATGTTCCTCAACTTATTTCGACTCCAAACCAATTCCATCATTCTTATAATATAACAAATAGCCTCCTTAAAAAATTTTTGCTCAATCGGAGTCCATTTGGGGCCCGGTTCCGATTTAATACTGTTCAGTTCTGCCGTAATTTTCTAATCTAATACTGTTAAAAATTTTTAAAAATTATTTTAAACCTTTACACAACCCACAATACACCACTTAAAGCTCATTTACTATTTTTAAAAATTGAGTCAAAGTTTGGTCAAACCCTAGTTCAATTGAACCGAGCTAGAGGCAAACTTCAGCTTAACTTTCGGAGGCCCAAATGACCTCATTTTCACTCTAAATTTTACCACTAGACTCCTGAAAATCCATAAATCAATTTTATCAAATAAATATTTTCCAATAACTGCAGTCAATTTCAGCTATATAGCCTCCCCGAGGTCACCCATCCCGGGATTGCTATACCTCAAGTACACTTAACTTTTTAACTCTACTGTAATTAAAGGTACTCAAGCCATCCCTCTATACCGAAATCACATTACAGACTCTATAGAATTCACTAATGCTACTAAACTAGTATTTGGGCCATTACAGAAATACTAAAGAAATGAAGGAGCAAAGCATAGAAAAGAGTAAGGGACCGGCAAGAAAGACCGAGCGACGGGCATCTGAAAGGTGACCAATAGGAGGAAGGAGGCTTCCCCGATGGCCCGTCTCTTGCTTAAGCGACGGCCGTCCGTGGGGGCTTCTTCCTGTCGGTCATCACCAGAACCCAAAAACAAGAGGGAAACTCCATAGATGCATGTTTAAACCTCCAATTTCACACTCTTTACATATTTCTCAGCTCAAAACCACCAAATAATATCAGAATTAGTTCACAAAGAAGGTTTATCAACAAAATAATCCAAATTCACATTTCATCAAGATATGCATATCACATCATATTTTTAAAATTAAAGTATGATTAAGTCAATTGTAATCCAGAATATTTACCCTCAGAACTTGGATCTCTAGAGAGTAATGAAACTGTAAGTTCTTACCTTGAAATTCAAACAATCAAATTAAGAAATTAGTGAGAAAATCATTTTCTCTCTCTACTTTCTCTAAGAATTCTAAAACAATGAAAATTGGAGCAAACCAAGAAGAGAGAATTAATTTCTCTTCCTCAAGTAAACTCTTTGATGTTTGAAAAATGAATCTTGAAAGAAAAAGTAAACAAAGAAAATTTGAATTCAATAAAAACTATTTTTGCTGCTCAGAAACCTCCAAAACATTTTTAAGTTAGAAATCATCTCAATTTATAGGCATCCTTTCCCTTGAAAAGCTAGATTTCAAAAAGATTTAAGGAGGAAAATCAGTAATCAAACCCCTAAAATCCTTCAACAAATGTATAAAATCTGATCTTGGATCCTTAAAATCAACATTCTAGATTCCCTATAGAAGGAAATCTAGAAATTCGATGCCAGATCACAACCGACGGGCGTCGCTCAAACGAGAGACGATCATCGCTCGTCAAAATAAACTGAGTCCCAATCCTGCCCCTCGACGTTCCGTCTTTCAAAGAGGGGGGCGTCCCTCTTAGCGACCTACGGGCATCGATTGTACGGTAGGCCATCCCTTCTGGGGCATGCTCAAACTGGAGTCTTTCACGAGAGCGACGGTTGTCGCTCGCTTGAGCAATAAGCATTGCTCACTAAATTGTTGACGGGCGCCAGAGGGAATGACAGGCGTCCCTCGCCATAGCGATGGGCATCGCTCCAGAGGGACAACCCATCACGAGGTTTTCTCTGCATGGGACGGGCATCATAGGCTTAAACGACAAGCGTCCCTCATGAGGGACGATCGTCGGTCACCTAAAATTAAAAGTTTTGACCGAAATTCTACATTTTTCAAATTAATAATAAAATAATAGGATTTTTAATTATAAATGAATCCGACATTTGTGAAATTCAAGGAAGAAACTTGAAACTTCAGCCCTTCACCTATGAAAAGCGCATAGGTATCCTCATTGGGCAACTCTGATCTTGACTGTCTCGAGACCCAGTTGTAGACACCGGGTCTTGAGGTAGTCCAGGTCAGAGTTACCCGATGAAGAGATCCATGTTGGTTTCCGGATAAATGGATGGAATTCGGAGGTGTTCATCTTTCGGTTTCACAAGGATTAAAATCTTTTTCGCTATAGCATGAGGTTTTGAAAAAGTTTGGGGAATTTTGGTTGAAAAAGGAATTTTTGCTCCACAGACGGGATGGCCGTCTGAAGTAGGGATGCCCGTCCTTATTTGGGGTGATCCCCGTCTCTATGCATAGTAGGGACGACCCGTCTGTTGCTAGGGACGGACACGTGTCTGAATAGGGACGCTCGTCCCTAGTCTCGCGATGCGGCCCATCTGTAGCTAGGGACGGACACGTGTCTGAATAGGGACGCCCGTCCCTAGTCCCGCATTACAGCCCGTCTGTAGCCGAATTTCCACACGTGCCCTTAGTAGAGACGCCCGTCAGTAGTCGTAAGGATGCCCGTCGGTAGTGGATCTGATCAGTTATCGCCGGATTTGATAAAATTTTATCTCTTATCCTTCAAATGTGGGTTAAGATTTGGTTAAAGTTTGAATTTTAAAGACTCCTTTTAAAATTGAAACTCAAAACTGATGCTTATCTAATTTTATCTCAAAAATTCTCTAAATTGGGAGGTAAAATTCATTTTCAGGGGTTAGAAAATTTGACAAATTTTTGTTGGAAAAATTAAACACTTTTTGAGAGAGACTGGAATTTTTTTGTGAGCAATTTATAAAAGATTTATAAAATCTCTACTTATTTTTGTTAAAAACTCTTCCAATTAATTGATTTACTCAAATTCTTCTTGTGAATTAAGCCAATTGAGGTAACAAAATTCATTCGTTTCCATCAATACAGCTAATTCAAACACTCGATCGTTATTAAATTTTCCAGAAGGGAAAATACAAATTTTCTTATTTTTGATCCGTTTTATTTGATCCTTGTGGAGCGTGCGGGGACCGAAACCATCTAATATTCACCCAAAAAGGTAAGATCCGAGGGTAAACATTCTGGATTAGCACTTGTGTGATTTAATTAACTTATATTAATTGTTTTTATTTTTCTTTTTTTATCTTTTAACTTATTTCTTTTAAAGTTTCCTATTATTTTCTTTTCTTTATTTTATTCATCAATTTTGATACTGACATGTTTATTCCTATGAGTTATTTTCTGACCATTTGGAATTGGAGTTGTAAATGATGAGGACCGAGCCAATCTGAGGATTTCCATACGGGTTCTTTCTTCACCCTTACTTTTTATTCATGTTAATATTAAGATTATTTCAATATCGTTAAACTGAAAAGGGCCAAATATTTTATAGTAATTAATTTGGAGTTTTCTCAAAAAGTTGTGGACCAATGTCCTGTTTTTTTAACCAACAAAATTGACACCTTTTAAAAACCAGTTTGTAATAAATATACATGGCAGGACCAATGTCCTCACTCCAATGAATATCCCGATTTCTGTATGATCTGTATGTTGTTTTTACAATGGGGGTTGTATTCCGCCCCTAGTTTTATTGTAATTTGATTTGTGGGGATTTATTTTAATAATGTTTTATTTATTGATTTTGACATGAATGATTTCGCTTTAAATTAATCACATCGTGTGGAAAGTTGGTGAAACAATGAATTCAAAAACTTAATTATAATATTAATCAAAGTATAAAACAAATGAGAAGTCCCGAACTCACTCTGGTCTTTGAGGCTCAATGAGGCGAGAGGTCTAGGACTTCCAATACACCTCTTGAGTCTCACCAAAAGACTTCAATTTACAATCCTAGGCTCTAGGGGGTAGAGGCAGTGGCCTCCAAGATCTTTCTGCCTAGCTCAAGATGGATATGTATGCGCCGCCTTAGGCTCGCTGAGGCTGGACGACCCTTCCCAATGTTCTATTGGGTGGCGACTCCAAGAAACCTCATTGTTGCCCAAAATAGATGCCCTTGTAAATACCTTACAAGTTTTAATGAATCCCATCCTGATGGCCCTAAAGTGGGCTTTCGGGAGGCCACGGGGTTCGGCGAGCATCACAGTGGTGACTCTACTGGGGACTTACTCGAGACTTCAATTTGAAAGTATCTTGATTAAAAATTATAATTGAGTTTTAGTTCAAAAATTTCACCTTCTTTCAAAACTGCATTGCATATCATTATACCCTTAGATCTACGCTAGTTTGGTCCCTTTTTTAGCCCCGGTGCGTTCTCGAAGCACGACTCTACATTCACTCAATGTAGGGAAGTGTTAAGGATAATCACCAGCCCAAGCCTCGTACCATCATGGTATATTAAATGGTGACCCAATTGGTCGTTACGCTCGTGATGAGCTAGACTCGTTGGCATGGACCATGCTTGGGTAGCCTTAAAGTAACACCACCTTTTGACTGAAGCTCCTGTAATGGAAATAGTTACTTCCCCTAGGTGGTATAAACCTTAATACTATGCTTGCTATATGGATCATTACGTATTAGACAGGCCCAGATAATTTGATTGGTAACCTAATCAAAGGCTTTCATGCCTCGATAGGCCCATGTCAATTTGTTCGGGCTGCCTAAATACATGACAATCAAAATCCATGCGTATGCACATTAACTAAGAGAGATTATGCTGCCGGTTTTCCACCGTGCACCATGCGCATCCATAGGGTTCCCTGTTAACCCATGGATCAAGCCCACGTAGGACAGAGACCGCACGACCTCGTGTGTGGGGGCAATAAGGTTGGAAGGACCTATGTGCTTGCATGAGATTTGTGGATGTTGCATAGCATGATCATGCATCTTATATGTCATTCATACATCATCCTAATAAGTATTTTTTGCAGCCATAATAGATCTGTCCAGGTGGTCCAAAGGTCCTGACAGGTGACTAATCAGTAATTTATTTTCTGAGGAAAAAGAATACGTGGGCTCAGCCCTTTTACAGTATTTGATAGAAAGTAACATGGCCATTCCATTAGGAAGACCGGGTGCAACCCATGCCCTTATTATTGATGAAATGGATAGGAAAGCACTAGACCTAGAGAGCGGGCTGAAAGAATTTAAAGCCAGGATAAAAACTATGAAGGAAGACTTTGCTGCCACGATGACACCATCTACCAAGGCACAACATACTGGTTTTGCCATGATACAGAGCAAACAGGGCTTAGCTACAATAGCATACATACCGGGAATCGGGTCCAGAGGAAAGATGCCTTGTGTTTTGCAGTCAAGGCAAAACGGCAAAGGACATGTTTGTAATGAGGGGTTTAAGATGACGATGATGGGTGGCCCCAAGAGAAAAATGGATGTCCTCGAGGAGGCAATTCAGCGATCTAAACGTGCTACTGCCCAAGCCGCCAATAAGAGGCTGACCCTTGGTACTACAGACTCGGAGAGAAAAAGTGGTCTATGAGGAGGTGACAGTTACGTCGGCATTCAGAAGATAAAAAAAGTGCCGGTGGCTGGAGTGGCCCAGAAATATTGTTTTGGTTTAGGCGAGTCTTTCCCTCAGATGAGGTCAACTAAGCGAACTGTGGGTTATAGGATAATGGATCCTCATCAGTATGCCACAAGTCTACTTGATGACTGGAAAATCCCGAGGAAGCAAGTTCAAAATCTTGAGCCGTCTAGAATTACTGAAGGGTGTTCAAGTCATAGCAATAGTAGCAGAGTAAGTGGTGGAGACATGAAGATGCCGGCTACGGAGGTGACCCGAAATGACCACATCTTAGAAAAGCCTCTGTCGAAGCATTTTGCTTATTTTGTTAAGAAAGGGAAGTTGCAATCAAAAAGAGCTAGACCCTCTAAAAGCCAAGGGCGTCCAGGACATCGGGCAGATCAATATTGTGTCTATCATCAACAAGCTGGACATGACACTGATGAATGCTGAGCTTTGAGGGAACAAGTTCAAGGCCTCATCGACAAGGAGCTCAAAGGAAGGAAGGATGGACCCTGAAGTTGATTATGGACCGTCGGCAACAACACCTGCGTCGGCAGAGAGAGGAAGATGATAGTTTAGACTTTCCTTCTTAGCTCTGAACTTTTTTTTAATAATGATTAATGACATTTTTAGTTTTATTAATAAATTGAACAATTTCCTTCACTTGTGTGATGTTATTTTCAATGATTTCATTATGTATGGTCGTAATCCATTTATATTTAACATTAGCTCGGTTGATACTACTTTATTTATTCTTGGAACCTCGAAAATCTTGATGGCATCTAACATAACTCCTGAAGAACGAAAAAATTTGAGAGAATATTCAAAAAATATGAAAAGTCTTTGCCTAGACCTACGAAGATATGCCAGGAATTGATCGAGAAGTCGCAGAGCACACTGTTCCTACATATCCAGACCATAAACCTGTTAAGCAGAAACTGAGAAGGCTTAGGCCGAAATGGGCAGAAAAAGTAAAAGAGGAGATTCGCCAGCAAATCAAAGCCAAATTTCTAATTGAGGTGCGGTATCCAACTTAGTTGGCCAAGGTTGTACCCATAGCCAGAAAGAATGGCAAGCTTTGCATATGGTTATGCGGGTTACAATCAAATTCTTAATAAAATAATTGAACGAATTAAGACGGCTTTCATTACGGAGTGGGGGACGTATGCTTATCGGGTAATGCCTTTTGGCCTAAAAAATGCAGGAGCCACTTATCAGAGGATGGCGACATAAATCTTAAGGAAAAATCAACCTGTAGTGTGGAACGAAGATTATCAGAGAGCTTTCGATACTATCAAAGAATACTTGCTGAAATCACCGGTGTTGAGACCACCACAGCCAGTTAAGCCAATAATTCTGTATTTAGCTATAGAAGATGGTTCTGTAGGTGCCATGATGGCCCAAGAGGATGAATTTGGAGTGTAATTTGCTATTTACTACCTTAGCAAGAAGTTCCTGGCTTATGAGGTTAAGTATGCAGAAGTAGAAAAGATATATCTTGCGGTAATTTGGGCCTTTGAGAAGTTGAGACACTACTTTCACTCCTACAAGGTACAAGCGGTAGCAAAGCAGAATCCCTTGAGATACTTACAGGAGGCTCCATCCTTAGTTGGAAAAATGGGTAGGTGGTTGTTGCTGCTATAAGAGTTTGATATAGAGTATGTTACTCGAAAAACTATCAAAGGGTGTGCAGTGGCAGAATTCCTGGCAGAACACCTAATTCAAGAAGACTCACACGAGTTCAGCTTTCCAGATGAGGATGTGACAGCCATAGGAGTTCAGGGATGGCAATTATACTTTGATGGGGCTGTGAACAATATGGGGGCAGGAGTAGGAGTCATTTTGACCATCCCGGATAATGAGAAACTCCCTTTAGCAAAGAAACTGAGGTTCAAAGCTACTAATAATGAAGCTGAGTATGAAGCATGTACTTTTGGGTTGGAAGCGTTAATAGCCTTGGGGGCAAAGAAAGTGGAAGCGTTTAGTGATTCATCCCTGGTGATCAATTAAATTCGAGGCAGATGGGCTATTAAAGAAGAAAGACTAATGTCGTACATTGAGCACTTGAGAGACCTGAGTAGTCAGTTTGAAGTGTGTTCATTCCATTTTGTTCCAAGGGACGAAAATCAGTTGGCCGACGCGCTCGCCACTTTAGTGTCAATGTGGGACAATCCAGAAGGGGTAGTTATGAGGCTGGTTTTGATTTCTAGCTCTAAGAGACCTAGCTTCAAATCTAAGTCAGTCATAGAAATAGAAGTAGCGGATGGGAAGCCGTGGTATTACGACATTATGAACTATCTAGAAAATATGACTTTTTCAGAGGAAGCTACTGAGAAAAATCAGAGAATGATTCGCAAATTGTCTACCCAGTTCATTTGCATAAATGGGATATTATACAAACGGCAGGCTGATGGTATCCAGTTGAGATGTTTGGATGAGAAAGAGGCCAAGAAGGTAATGGAAGAAACTCATGCTGGCGTATGTGGAGCCCATATGAACGGGCTGATATTGGCAAAGATGATTATGAGGCAAGGGTTCTTCTGGCTCACCATGGATAATGACTGCTCAAAGTATGTAAAGCAGTGTCAGTTGTGCCAACAGTACGCAGATTTAAGGCATTTGCCTGTCTCAGAATTGCATAATTTGACATCACCTTGGCCGTTCGCAACCTGGGGGATTGATATTATTGGGGAAATTTGTCCTACGGCTTCCAATGGACACAGATACATCATCATCACCATTGATTATTTTACCAAATGGGTAGAAGCTGAGTCTTTTAAAAAAAAGGTTGATGCTAGGGATATGGCGAAATTCATTGAGAGGAACTTGACATGTAGGTACGGCCTCCCACGTCATGTGGTATCTGACAACGGGGTCCAGTTTATGGCCGAGGCGAAGAAATTATTCCAGAAGTATGGTATTGAGCATCACAAGTCATCTCCACACCGCCCTCAAGCCAATGGGGCAGTAGAAGCCGCCAATAAAAATAATCAAGAGGATTCTAGCCAAGATGGTTCAGAATTATAAAGATTGGGTGAAAAAGTTGCCTTTTGTACTCTGGGGTTACAGAGCGACCACCAGAATATCTACAGGAGCCATACCGTACTCTTTGGTGTATGGAACAGAGACAGTATTGCCAGTCAAAGTTGAACTCAAGTCACTAAGAGTGGTCATGCGAGTTCAGATTCCAGAAGCTGAATGGGCACGACAACAGTTACAACACTTAAACATGTTGGATGAGAATAGATTGAGAGCCTATTACCATACCCAAATCTATCAGAAGAGGCTCGCTAGATCCTTTGGAAAAAAAAGTCAAGAAGCATCCCCTAAAGGAAGGGGACTTGGTGTTCAAACAGATGAGACCAAGTGCACTTGATATCAGAGGAAAATTCAGACCAACGTGAGAAGGACAATTTGTCCTTAAGGAACTGTTATAAAAAGGAGCTGCGATTCTATCAGATAGCAATGGTAACGAATTCAAAGAACCAATCAATATTGATAGACTAAAAAGGTTCCACGGCTAAAGACAATAAAATCAAAAGAAGAGAATAAAAGCCCCGTAGGTCGAAAATCGAAAAAAGGTGGCCTTGCAAAAATTGGGCGCCTCGTCGGGGTGAAAACCGAAAAAAGGCATCCTGGGCAAAAATTAGAGGCATGAGAGAAAATATCCAATCAAGAAAACCCGAGAGGGCTGATTGGTAACAGGAGTTGATGCTATCAAGATTTGGCTCTGTGAATGAATGTAGTTTGGCATTTTTGAATTAGTGTTAAATGGTGATCATGTATATTGAAATCGTACTGAAACGGGCACAATGTTGTGAAATGAAATAAAACTAAATTCATTCATTGATATTATTTCCTAGTTCTGTTCTAAAAAGGAACATATTGCTTAAAATCCATACAAATCTGAACTAGACCTTACTACTGCTCTCGCCGGCAGGGTGCCTTAGTGGCCAGGTCCTGTTATCAACTGCGGGGCTAGGAGTCCATCCTCTATATGCACTGGTAGAAGTTACAGAATTATTCCCGAAAAAGGGTATAGTAGTTTTCTTTGGTAATTCAGTCCGAAGATCATGATACTGAGAAGCAAAGGCTGAAGACAAGACCCCGCCTCGAAAGAATAGGGAATGTCTCACTACATCGTTAATCCCTCTGAATTATCAAGCACAATAGGTGGTAGTGTAAAAGGCAGCCTCCTGAGGCCTTCAAGAACCAGATCCTTATCCACTACCTCACCCAATCTAGCAACACATTCATCCAGAAAGTCAATGCAACTGATGCCTAGAGAGAAATACCTAAGAGAATAACTGCTAATTACCCTAGGAGGGGGCTTCGATAGTAGCTTCAACTTTTCTTGCAGCAGTACCTGAAAGGCAAGAGAGTCTCAAAAAAAAAAGTTGTTAGAGATGAAAACCGTAATTGGCGCTCTAAGCAAAAGTTAGGCCAAAGGGCATGGTAAAAACCTGGGAATAGGCAGTCTGTCCTTCAAAAAAAATGAAATGAATAAAAGCCGTTAGAGTGGGCTGGGTCCATTTCAGGCAAAAATTAGGCACAGGGTTATGTGAAAATCCCTAAAGGGACACATTTCCCACTAAGAAAAGCTAGTGCGAAAATCCACAAGGGACGCACTACCTTTAAAACAATGACTTTTGACGCCTGGAGCGATAAGGTGGCATCACTCCGAATGACTTTCCTTTAGGTAGAGCTTGATTTAGAGTCTCAGGGGCAAGATGCTCATTGACCGTGGGGCAAAGATACATACGGGTCAGTTCTCCTTGAAAAGATTATTGGTCAGAGTCCGTAAAGTCAAGGCAATGCTTTTCTAGATCCTCGCGGGTATCAAACAATGTGAGCAGCCGAGCAGCACCCTCAACGAATCCCTTAACCACCTGGGATGTGGTTTATTCATTTTTGCATATCACATGCATGTCACGTGCATTCAGTCTTTTACATGTACAGATATGTACACACGATTCTTGTATATTAATCCTTTGCACGTGTTTCTTATATATAGTTTTGTATGTATACTTGACACACATTATTCCATACGCACACACAATCTTTTGTATATGTTGTTGTGTACATAACTCAGAAGGATAGGTTCGAAAAGGCCTCATGAGCAAAGATGATCCAAAGGACAGATTCAGCTCCGCATGGTCGGCCACTGTATCCAGCATAAAATCAGGTGCATATGTGAGGGGGTGGAATGCACAGAAGGACAAGCCTATCCGGACACACCGTGCTGAGGGCAATCCGGAATCGCACAAATCTCTTGAAAATAAGATCCTTTGAGAAGCCAAACTATCCACACATAGTCGGAGGCAAATCAGACACAAAAGTGAGCCGAGTTATAGTTTTGAATCTACATCGATGCTCATCTATACTGAACAATCGAATCAAGATAAAGTCCTCACGAGAATGGAATCTTAATGACTTGCTCCTAAGAAGGCATTTAAGAGAGCAAGCCAACTCATACACACCATGACAGGAGCAACAAGGTAAGTTTCTCTATCATAAGATATATGCTTGCACACATTTGTACAATAATCAAGATGAAGTTCTCATGAGAGAAGAATCTCAAGGATCTGCTCCCAAGAGGGAAAAGAATAAGCCTCTCCATGCGCACTATACCGGGAGCGAACAGACTCGTGCATGCCATGCCGAGGGCAATCAAACGAGGGTCTCCAAGCAGCTCCTCTGAAGTCACCACCAGATACTTCATCAGGCAGAAAAGAAAGATGATGCTTACGCTGTATGAAGGAAGGTGGGAGAATTCATCCAGTGCTTCAATCAGAGGATCTAAGGCAAATACCGGGCCCTGAGGAACTAGACGAGCAGCGTTAAAAGGAGCTATACTTAAGGACAGAGCAATATCATGAGTTTGAATCAAACCACAGCGAGGAACGCAGGGTAGAGCACCAGGAGGGTCAGCCTCCGCAGCCACAGCACAAGGAGCAGCATCCGTTTACACCGTCTGACATGGGGGTTGAGTTCACCATGGATGAGCTATTTGCTACTCCTCCAGCACAGAGAGTACAGAGTCCTACTCCGCCTCCACCATAGAGAGTACATCGGACAACTCCCCGGGCATCTGAGAGGTTCAGCCCATATGCTAGAGCAGGGGACCCGGGGGCATCTACTTCTACAGCTCCACCTCCAGAGCGGGCACCAGAGCCGGCCCCCCCTCCATTCACACCATCGATGCACCCGATGCAACCAGATTTTTCTGCGATTTTGACCTCTATGTTTTCCTCCTTTGAGTACAGACAGGAGGAGAGAGACAGGGCCCTTCTTGGGCAGCTTGGGGAGCGAGATAGAGTCATTTTGGAGCGGCTGGATCAGCAGCAAGGTATTATCCAGGAGTAGGGGAGGCTTATTGACCATTTGAGACAGGAGCAAGAGAGACTTGCGGGTCAGCTGAGGCAGGAGATGAGGGCCTCCCAGGATGAGGTGGCCCGGAGGGTAGATGCATTTGTACAGATGGTGGATGAGTCAGTTGAGGCTCTCAGATTCAGGATCCAGGTCCTAAAGGGTGCCATACCTCCCATTGCCCAGTCCATGCGAGAGTTTAGAGAGCATATAGAGGATAGCCTAAAGAGTATGGGGACTACCTCTACAGATCAGACCCTTCGCTTGGCCAGCGCTTTTAGAGAGTTAGGGGGGTCGTTACTGATACGCTGCAGTTCATGACGGTATGCGCACAGCCTTTCCTTGATGGATATGCGCAGGTCCAGTTTCAGCCGCAGGATCTAGCGAGAGCGCAGCCGTTATCAGTACCAGTGGCTGTACCTCCCAGATACCAACGACAGGCCAGAGCCTCGGCTGCTCAGCAGGCCGGACCATCAGCCCCTCCTAGGCAGCCATCTGCTCCAGATGCGGGACCATCTGCTTCTTCATCACGAGGCCAGCCGGTTCAAATATCAGATGATGATGATGATGATGATCCAGAGGAGCTCTCAGATTATGCGCCATTGTAGATTGTTCAGGGAGTTCTTCTGGCTTTATATTTATACTTTTTGTTGTAATCACATTTGTATATTGTACAAAATTTAACCTTTTTAGTGGAAAAACATTTATGGATTAACCTGTTAATTTGCATGTTATTTATTCATGATTTAAATTTTTAAAAAGAGAAAAAGAGAAAAGAAAAAAGACAGTTGATCATATAGAAAACAAGAAGATAAATAATAAGAGAGAGACATAAAAATGTTCATAAATCAACCAATAAAGTTAATTGGTGTGAGAATTAACAAGAATCTCTTATAATACAGGAACATGGTTACACCAATTCAAAAATGACCAACAGTCAAAAGGAGGGAAAAAAACAGATCAAACATTATATCCTTCAAGATCATATTCAATATTAGATGAGAATCAACAAATCACAACGGGACTGGCAAGATAAGTCAGCCACCGTGCACGCCTAGACGAGGACAGCAGGGCACACGTGATAGAGCAATCTGCACTTTGTAAGTTGGAGCAAACTCGGTGCAGCTCAGGAGAGCAATCTGCACTTTGTAAGTTGGAGCAAACTCGGTGCAGCTCAGGAGAGCAATCCGCACTTTGTAAGTTGGAGCAAACTCGGTGCAGCTCAGGAGAGCAATCTGCACTTTATAAGTTGGAGCAAACTCGGTGCAGCTCAGGAGAGCAATCCGCACTTTGTAAGTTGGAGCAAACTCGGTGCAGCTCAGGAGAGCAACCCTCGCGTTTTGAAAGTCTAGAGCAGACTCGGCGCATCACCATCTGCACTTTGTAAGTCTGGAACAGACTCGGTCAAGTTCAGGAGAGCAATCCTCGCGTACTGTAAGTCTGAAGCAGACTCAACGCATCGTTACTTCCACGGCAAAAAGGTAAGGACTGCCATAGGTATGCGTTTCTTTCCTTTCTTCTCTGAATTTTGGCTCATCTAGACACTAGTGCACTAGTTTCCCCAAAATTGGGGGAGCTGCAGACACCGGGTCTTGAGGCAGTCCGGGTCAGAGTTACCCGATGAAGAGATCCATGTTGGTTTTCGGATAAATGGATGGAATTCGAAGGTGTTCATCTTTTGGTTTCACAAGGATTAAAATCTTTTTCGCTATAGCGTGAGGTTTTGAAAGAGTTTGGGGAATTTTGGTTTAAAAGGAATTTTTGCTCCACAGACGGGATGGCCATCTGAAGTAGGGATGCCCGTCCCTACTTGGGGTGATCCCCATCTCTATGCATACTAGGGACGGCCCGTCTATAGCTAGGGACGGACACGTGTCTGAATAGGGACGCCCGTCCCTAGTCTCGCGATGCGGCCCGTCTGTAGCTAGGGATGGACACGTGTCTGAATAGGGACGCCCGTCCCTAGTCCCGCATTACGGCCCGTCTGTAGCCGAATTTCCACGCGTGCCCTTAGTAGAGACGCCCGTCGGTAGTCGCAGGGATGCCCGTCTGTAGTGGATCTGATCAGTTATCGCCGGATTTGATAAAATTTTATCTCTTATCCTTCAAATGTGGGTTAAGATTTGGTTAAAGTTTGAATTTTAAAGACTCCTTTTAAAATTCAAACTCAAAACTGATGCTTATCTAATTTTATCTCCAAAATTCTATAAATTGAGAGGTAAAATTCATTTTTAGGGGTTAGAAAATTTGACAAATTTTTGGTGGAAAAATTAAACACTTTTTGAGAGAGACTGGAATTTTTTTGTGAGCAATTTATAAAAGATTTATAAAATCTCTACTTATTTTTGTTAAAAATTCTTCCAATTAATTGATTTACTCAAATTCTTCGTATGAATTAAGCCAATTGAGGTAACGAAATTCATTCGTTTCCATCAATACAGCTAATTCAAACACTCGATCGTTATTAAATTTTCCAGAAGGGAAAATACAAATTTTCTTATTTTTGATCCGTTTTATTTGATCCTTGTGGAGCGTGCTGGGACCGAAACCATCTGATATTCACCCAAAAAGGTAAGATCCGAGGGTAAACATTCTGGATTAGCACTTGTGTGATTTAATTAACTTATATTAATTGTTTTCATTTTTTTTTTTTATCTTTTAACTTATTTCTTTTAAAGTTTCCTATTATTTTCTTTTTTTTATTTTATTCATCAATTTTGATACTGATATGTTTATTCCTATGAGTTATTTTCTGACCATTTGGAATTGGAGTTGTAAATGATGAGGATCGAGCCAATCTGAGGATTTCCATACGAGTTCTTTCTTCACCCTTACTTTTTATTCATGTTAATATTAAGATTATTTCAATGTCGTTAAACTGAAAAGGGCCAAATATTTTATAGTAATTAATTTGGAGTTTTCTCAAAAAGTTGTGGACCAATGTCCTGTTTTTTTAACCAACAAAATTGACACATTTTAAAAACCAGTTTGTAACAAATATACATGGCAGGACCAATGTCCTCACTCCAATGAATATCCCGGTTTCTGTATGATCTGTATGTTATTTTTACAATGGGGGTTGTATTCCGCCCCTAGTTTTATTGTAATTTGATTTGTGGGGATTTATTTTAATAATGTTTTATTTATTGATTTTGACATGAATGATTGCGCTTTAAATTAATCGCATCGTGTGGAAAGTTGGTGAAATAATGAATTCAAAAACTTAATTATAATATTAATCAAGGTATAAATAAATGAGAAGTCCCGAACTCACTCTAGTCTTTGGGGCTTAATGAGGCGAGAGGTCTAGGACTTTCAAGACACCTCTTGAGTCTCACCAAAAGACTTCAATTTACAATCCTAGGCTCCAGGGGGTAGAGGCAGTGGCCTCCAAGATCTTTCTGGCTAGCTCGAGATGGATATGTATGCACCATCTTAGGCTCGCTGAGGCTAGACGACCCTTCCCAATGTTCTATTGGGTGGCGACTCCAAGAATCCTCATTGTTGTCCAAAATAGATGCCCTTGTAAATACCTTACAAGTTTTAATGAATCCCATCCTGATCGCCCTAAAGCATGCTTTCGAGAGGCCACGGGGTTCGGCGCGCTTCACACCAGTGTCTACATGAAGTCATTCAATCCATCCTCGAACTGTCAGCATCAAAATGCCTCTGTAAGGACAAGTTCAAGACCATATTTATTGAGCCAACTGAACTCCTTTTCTTATTCGGCTACTGTCATATTCCTTTATTTCAGGCTCAAAAATTGTTTCCACCTAGCTTCTTTATATGCCTGAGTAATATATTCTTTTGAAACTCTCAACTGAAGAATCCCCAAGTCATTAGGTTAGGTAATACCAATTTCCACTAGTCATAACTTGCTCCTTGAAAGAGGGAGACAGCACAGGTAACCATTTGATCTAGTGGGCATCTAATCTCATCCAACACACTTTGGGTATTTTCTAACTAGTATTTTGCTCTATTTGACTCTTCTAGAGTCGTTCCTAAGAACTCTTCTGCTCCATGCTTTCTCACATCGTCTATCGAAGCTTTTATTGTGGTTAATCTATTAAGAACTTGTGCTATTTTGTGGGAGATTTTGAGCAAAGTCTACATAGGCATTTCATTCCTTATGGACACAGAAGGATCTGAAATGGATGGATCTTGTTCCATCTAGTTAACACTTCATGCTATCTCTTCAATAGCATCATAAGAATAGTCTATTTCTACTATCTATAAAACAATAGGGACATCTATGTTAGGCTAACACAAATACTATTCAAACACATTTCTAGACTCTTGTTAGCCAAAACCGACTAAACCTATACTATGATACCACTAAATGCAACACCCCTAATACTAAACATATAACTATGTACATATTGCAAAGACATTTGCACGTATTCATTCGAAACTGACGGTTCAAACGGGGTGTCACACTACTATACATATGCTTGTTCATATCACGTTCATGTCATTCTCGATCTTATCAATATTACTTGTTCTTGTTCATACTTGCAATACAAAATTTCTTTACAAATAGAAGATATAATCCATAAATTACAATAACATATACAGAGTCCTTAATTTGGCCCACCATTATGGCCTTTTATACGGCCATTATTTGTTTAAAGTTTCTAGAATCCACATGCCATCATTTTATTGGATCAACTTGTAGAATTTTGATGGAGTCCTTCAACTTCCTTTAAGTCCCACATTCGCATGCTAATTTAATCCAATGAACACTTTAGCCCCATTAAAAGTCCTTTTATTGCATATATATCACATTTTAGTCAATATACCAAATTACCACATCTTTTGAATTAATGATCAATACATCTTTTATTTGTATTCGGTCTCCATTGCACTTTAAACATACTTTAATACTATTAAGGTATAATTTGGGGCATTACACAAGTATCATGAATACCCAAGTGACAGAAAAAAATCAAGTAGTTTTGACTAAACCCTTCCATAGAACAGTTACCGTGCAATTACTCCTTTCATCTTACATTATCACATTTAGGTTTTGAGTATGAATTGTGTCAACTCATATAAAACTAAATATAATTGTTCTAATAATTTAACCATTATTTTTAAAATGCCCTTGTGAATCTCATTCACCTTGGCATTTTACTATGGCCAGAGATTCTTTGAACAAGGGTATTATAAAACATGTGAGATAAATCCCTTAATAAATCTGGGATGGCGAATCCTTTCACTACAAAAAAAAACACTATTTATGGATGGAAATTACAGACAGAATTCCATCGCCAATCAAATTACCAACAAATTTTAGTGATAAAAGATTCATCAGTATAATGCCTATCGGTAAAGTTTACGACGAAAATGTAATTTTTATCGGTAATATTTGCAACAAAAATTAACTTTTCGTCGATAATTTTAGAAATGCTAATAAAAAAATAATTAGTCATTAGTCACTATATAAAATTATAATTATAATTGTAGTGATTGCCTCTCTCAATCCGTTATAAGTACAGTTATAAGTAGTTGTTCCCACCCATAAAAAACAATCATGAGTTTATGGCATAAGGAGTTATTTATGTTATTAAATCAGAATATACACTTTAGTTTAACTCGTTCTCTCAATCCATACAAATAAGAAGTAGGCCAACAAGGAGAAGTTATTATTCATGAGTTGCAATATTCATAATCAAAGCAATTAAAGCTAGATTAATAATACAAAAACTAGAAGGGGGAGAGAGATCAACACTGTTCAATTCTAGGTAACAGATAAAGATGATGGCCACAAGACATAAACATAGCAAATTTATGGCATTCAGATTATGCAAGAAAACAAAATGCAAAATAAATAGTTGTCATTTGAAATTATTAATACAAAACTTCAATTGAATGTGCCAATTGTTTGCCCCTAATCCTTATCCTCGATGCAAATGATAGCCAGGCAATGTTCCATCCAAACAGACTGTAAAATTGAGAAGCAGAACGCTGATTAGGACAATATAGAAGACACAAACTTCACAATAATATAAAATGCCAAATTTCTCAAGCTAGAAACTGGACTTAAGGCTCACAAATCTAATGCCACATGAATGTTGAGAGAGAGAGAGAGAGAGCACAATGAAATATAGCATCATCCAATTCAATTAATACAAACAATATGATCTACTCCTAGTAATTTATATAATTAATAACTAATAATTTTTAAAAAGAAAATAATAATAATAATAATAATAATAATAATAATAATAATAATAATAATAATAATAATAATAATAATAATAATAATAATAATAATAATAATAATAATAAATGACAAAGGAGAATGGAGCAAATTGAAAAAAAAACATACAGAAACATATACAAAATTCTTCACCATAAATAAAAAAAATTAATGAAAAAAACACAGCAAAATGTACAAGAAATATACACCAGATTTATTAAAAAAATTTATTAAAAAAGGGTAGAAAAATGAAAATAATCGACAAATAAAATGTTGACGGCGGTGAGGTGCCAGGGCCGATCGGCGAGCGATAAATTGCGGGAGAGGCAAGCGATTGGAGTGGTGGCAGCGAGCGGTGGAGCAAATCTAGGAGAGAGAGAGAGAGAGAGAGAGTACGAGGGGGGCGCGAGCAAGGGAGATCAACGGCACCCGAGGGAGGGAGACAGCAGAGAGTTTCGATGGGGGGGCCTCCGGCGGGAGCTTGTGATCAGTGAGGGGCCAACAGCGGAGCAGATCTACATAGGCCGAGAGCGCGAGGGAGGGAGGGAGAGAGAGAGAGAAAGAGAGAGGGAGGGAGGGAAGGAGGGAGGGGGAGAGAGAAAAAAAAGAGGTTTTTTTTTTATATATATATAGGGGATTTTTAGTGACGGATATAATTTTCGTCCATAAAAATCAATTTTACCGATAGAATTTCATATCTGTCGGTAAGTCCCATTTTTTGCAATGGAAAAACAATTCCTTCGCTAAGTTTCGCAACATAATTTTCACTGTCCGTCACAAACTGATATTTTTAGCAATGAAAAGCATATTCCATCACTAATTTCTGTCACTAAAATTTAGCGACAAAATATGCCTTTCATCCCTAAAATTTAGCAATGAAAATGAAAATTCCATTGCTAATTTCTGTAGAAATTTTTTGGTGCCACAATTAGGGATAGTTTAATTTTTTTTTCGGTAAAAATTGGCAGGAGAATTTACCTCCATTTTTAGCGATGAATTTTTTTTTCATCGCTAAATAGTGACGGAATTTTTTTACCACTGCTGAATAGCAATGGAATTTTTTTCTCTCGCTAATTTTTCATTTGTAAAATGCATTTTTCTTGTAGTGTTTATTGATCACTCAACTATCTTCAAGTAAGTAATGATATACCCAACCTCCTAACTATGTTCAGCCCTCTCGATGAAGGTAAGCAGTTATAGATTCAAAGTATACCACTCACTACTTAAGATAACTGTGGTGATTTCAAGTCTGAGGATACTTGCACCACTGCTACAAAGAGATTCCTCACTAATATAGATTTGATATCCTTGTGAGGATTTTCTTGGCAGGTTAGCAATGTATTTATTCTTCTAACAAGCATCCACATGTTAACTTTGATCATCTCCATAATCACAGTTATAAAAACCATTGTTTGAACCTTTCAAGAAGCATAACATGTGCTATTCTATCTTTATTAACAATGTTCTTTCTTGTTAATGCAGTAAGCATCTCACATCATGAACTCTTTCATGATTGCCTTTGAACTGTGTTTATAATACTTAGGACTTTGATTTAAGATACGAAATCAAACTAAATGTAATCATAACATAGTATTAATAAATGAATGATGCCTTCTCATAAATAATAATGAGTTCATATACATGAAAAATGTCCCTAATATACATGGACTCTAGGGTATACTCCTAATAATCTTCCACTTGCACTAGAGCCAATCACTCATATGTCTTAAGCCCATATTATGTACATGGTGATCGTACTTATTTTAGGATAGTACTTTAGTGAGAGGATCAACCACATTATAATATATAGGGCCCTTTCTATCTTTATATCATTTCTTGCTATAATCCCCCGAATGAGATGGTAGTGTCTGAGAACATGCTTGCATCGTTAATAAGACCATGGGTGTAACACCCCCGCCGCCGCCCCCGTTGGAAGGGCACCGGCGGGCGCGCTACAACACGACACTCACTCACGACGCGGCAAAGCATACAGCGGAAGCATACATGCGCTAAGCGGAAGCATACAAAAACCATAATACAATCTTAGAAAATATATAAGGAAACATACTTCATTACATAAATAATCAAAATGTGAGTTATATACAATGGCCCAAAAGATTACATCTTAAAATCCTTTACAAAATAATCCATATACAAAAGGAATTACATCATGAAACAAAAAGAAATAAAAAACTCGACTCCTATGTGGCCTGCCTGCAGATGCACGACTCGAGCATTCCCAAAATCCTTCATGCCACCTGCACGGGATAAAAGCCCGTGCTAAGCGATAACGCTTAGTGGGGAGAAACAAACACAATAGAACACTATACAAGGAAACATGCACTAACATACGTAAATCATTATGCATCAGAGTACAGAAATATAACTATATAATCAGGATAATATAAAGCAATGCACTAAACTATTACACTATTCAGAAATCACACTACAATCAGAACACTCACTTTATCAATGCAAGATAATTCACACAATAGCCTGAAATCAATGGTTGAGGATACGGGAACACGGCACGGGAGACCGAAGCCTCAAAAACACTTTAATACCCGAAGGTAGCGCGGGAGACCGGAGTCTCAAAACATTTTATCACTACACGATTGATGACCATCTCGGAGGTCGACCGCTTCGCCCAAACGGGGCGGACAGAACAGCTGAACACTAACCCTTCTTAAGCATGCTTAATTATCCTATACCTTGACACTTCAGGCTCGACAACACAACAACTCACAAGACAATACATAACAAAAACAATATTCAAATTAAGACTCTTATATAATATAAATCCATATAAAGGACACTAGTACAATAGTATCACGAGTCAAAAGCACACACATATACCATGCAATAGTGAGAAACCGTGCAAAGCGGAACAAACGAAACACATTCAGAAAACAAGGCAAGCAGGAAGGGTCTCTGTCGCGATCGCGACAGGTGTCGCGCTCGCGACAGAGCACGGGGTACTTCCTCGCGAGGTCGCGCCAAGGGGCCTACTCGCGACGAAGCACTCGCGGCAGAACTCACGGAGCCGAGCTCTGTCGCGCTCGCGACAAGAGTCGCGATCGCGACAGTGCACGGGGTACTTCATCGCGTCCTCGCGCCAAGAGGCCTGGTCGCGACGGAGCACTCGCGGCAGAATTCACGGAGCCGAGCTCTGTCGCGCTCGCGACAAGATTCGCGATCGCGACAGAGACCAGTTCCTCCCTCCTCGCGGGCACGCTCGGCAGCACGCCCGCGCGGAGGTTTCCGCGGCCGAGCTCTCTGTCGCGCTCGCGACAAACATCGCGATCGCGACAGAGGGCTCTTCAAGAATAAGGGGCCAAGACCGCGTTCTGTCGCGATCGCGGCACTTGTCGCGATCGCGACAGAACCCAGATTTGCCCAATTCTGCATTTTTTTCCTACTCTTTTCACACACAACTCATCATACATGCATACAACAAGCTCAAAACACTTACCTCTCGCCTCCAGCACATTACCGCATCATTCACAAGCCAAATAAACACATTAACACTATAATCAATTATAATTCAACATGAAATCACTCACAACCAAATTCAAATACACTAATGTGGCATGTTCAAATTCCGGAAACACATAATATCTTCACTACATCTCCAACACTTCACTAAATCACTACTCGATTAACATGCATTCATAACACACTCAGGATTACAAATAACATGCAAACACTAGCTAGAGTTGATCCAAGGAGGAAAATAGGGGAAAAACCACAATCCACAACACAACTCACAACACTTACATGCACTTAAACCCAATTCCAACACAACACTCAAGCACACAGCTCCCATACCTGGAAAACGAAGCTTCAACCGAACTCCTCACGAATCCACTTTATCCTTGCCCTTGCTCTTCCTTCTCTCTTCCGATTCTTGCACAAAAACCCAGCCACAAACACTCAAATCAGACCCAAGCACAAACAAAACTAAAAGTCAAAGAGCAAGAGACCTCTAACCGAACTCAACCACTTACCTTCCACAAACCCAGCTCAAACCTTCCAAGATCCCACTCAAAATTCAAGAAATCACAAGAGAAGAGAGATGAGAGTAGAAGAATGAAAGCAAGAGAGAGGGGAGGACGGGAAATGAAGAAGAAATGAGGGAAAATGAGATAGCTTCCACGGGAAGCCTCACCCAAAAGCTGCCCCTCCCTTCCTCTCTCCTACTTTACATTAATTACTCACCAACTTCTTGCCACTTGTCACAATCCAAGGGAATCCATCAATCCATCTTAACATACACCACTTATGGCACCATACACTAACTACACACAAGCCTATTTACACAAATATCTTCTAAAGCACCAAACACAACCCACACCTTATAATTTCCAATAACCCACTTAACATCCATGGCACCATGCCCACAAACCACACAAAAACAGCCCTTAAACCACTAACACCCTACAACCATACACTACAAACACACTAATAATTCCCTTTACTTCACTTAACACTAAATTAATTAATTCCTTTAACACAAAATTCTTAAATGTCCAAAATTCCTCTTACCCAAATTACGAAAATACCCTCACTTTTCCGACTTAAAACACAGATTCCGACTAGGTCCTATTTGGGTTGTTACAATGGGGTAATAGCTTTGTATTTAGATTACCATCAGCAGGAAGCGCAGATAAACTTGGTCAGAAGATTTAAAATCAGATAGTGGACGAAATTCTCCATTCCGGACTCCATCAAAATAACAGCCGTAAGGTATTGGATCAACAATGTTAGGGACCATTCCTAGTTCAGTAATGAACTTCTTGATCCATACTGCCTCCTTAGCCACCTCTGAAGCAATAATGTACTTAGCTTCTATATCAGAATCAGCAGTCGTCTCTTATTTGGAACTTTTCCAACTGACTGTTCTTTCTCCCATTATGAACACAAAATTCGGCTATGTTTTACAACCATCCTTGTCTGACTGAAAGATGGCATCAGTATACCTATTTACTTGTAAATCACCCTATCCATATACCAAGAATATATTGTCCTTTTCAAGTACTTAAGGATATTCTTGATTGCCATCTAGAAATAATTAGATTGGAATCTGCTTGTGACACTCAAAGCAAATGTTAGATCTAGATGTAGACATAACATAGCATACATGATAGATTCGATTGTTGATGCATATGGTATTCTTCTCATGCTCTCTCTATCCTCTAATGTCTTTGGACACATAGACTTAGAAAGGTAGTTTCCATGTACCATGGGTATAAAACCTTTCTTAGAGAGATCCATATTAAACCTCTTCAATATCTTATCTATGTATGTAGATTATGAAAGAGTTAGCAACCTATTGGATCTATCTCTATAAATCCTAATTCACATAATATATGATACTTTTCCAAGGCCTTTCATGGAGAATTGTTGAGATAACCAAATTTTCACCAACTGAAAGACAGAAATGTCATTTTCCATGATCAATATGTCATCCACATATAGAACAAGAAAAATTATTGCACTCTCACTGACCTTTTTATACACAGTTCATCCTCATTCTTTAAAAAATCAAACTCTTTGATTATCTCATTGAATTGGATGCTCCAGCTCCTAGATGAAGTTTGCATACCTTTTCATCATTCCCAGATGTGAGGTTGTGTAACACCCCTTACCCATACGTAGCACACCATATGATAACATAAGCAGTGTGCGACAATGAGTGGAGGGTGCTACCAGACGGAGACACTAATGTAGTAATAACAAAAATAGAATAATAAAATTTCTTTAAATCAAAACAATTTCAATATGCATCGCATACACATACATCTCTTGCACAACACTATTCGTTAATCATATTACAACTTATCATTTATTACAGAATAATACTTAATGACATTACAAATATCAATAATAAACTTCATATAACAACTTCTACAGACTTGTTGGCCAACACTACTGCGGAATGCCCGAACGATACTTTTATCTCCTTAACCTGCACGAACAAACACCTATGCTAAGTGCAAAAGCTTAGTGGGGAAACCATATAATGAACAGCCACTCACAGTGGTTGTTGATGCAAAACACATGCATAAGTAACATATATATAGAGTACATAAGTTAGAAGATACCATAGATTCACATCATAATTCTCATACCAAAACATATGCAAATCATTGAGTACATTTATCTTGCACATAATAAGCATAATATATACAATTTTCCTCAAATGCCCACAAGCTATACATTTACTATATATCATTTAATCAATACATGCTTTAATTTACACATATTTCACACACATCACACATAATCTGACAAATGATCAATACTTTATTTATTTCTCAGTACTTCAATTTGCATTAATTATAGAATTATGAATAAAAAGCAAAATGTATGATTTCTTGTGGTAACATCCTCACGTATTCCACATATATAATTATATTCATTTAGTAATTTTTACTTCAAATTATTCCCTTAATCTTATTTCATTCATTATTGCCTAAACAGCCAAAGGAATAACAAAATTGAAACACATAGGTACCCAAGGGTACTCTCACATTTTAAGCATAGGGATCCGTATGGGATCCGAGAACACATAGGTTTTTGAAGCACAAGTTCAGAGTAACACATATGACACAATAATCATTATGTTCACATGCATATACAATGCTTAATTCCATATTTCCTTATGCGATACAAGTCATCACATTCATTTATTAACTCACATCTTATATTGCTCATTTAATATTCTTTTATTCATTTACTACCTGCTATACAAAGGGATGGATAATAGGTGAACGCATAGGTACCTGCAGGTACAAAACATTTTCTTTTTCTTTTAACAAACGCATAGGGATCTTAAGCAAGATCTAAGCAAAGGGACCCAAAAAGGTCTAAACGCATAAGGACTTGATCGGAGTTCAGAACGCAAAGGGATCTGATCAAGATCCAGAAAATGCATAGGCTGCAATAACAGAATAGAACCCTATAGGTATGCCTATCTATCCACAACTCGACTGACGCAGGCTATACACATACTAGTTTCATTTGTGATACCCATATCACTCTTACATTTTCTTATAAGCACAAATTGATGTCATATTCATTATAAATTCACATTTATAATATTAGTTTCTATACATACCATTTATTTTATTTACAATTATATTACATTTTTAACAATTCCCATGTACATGTAATTCCATTCAAAAGTAATCCACATTTAATCTTATACAAAGTCTATGCATACTTGCTATTTATGTGCCATTCCTTAAATTTTTATCATATTATAGAGTATCCATATCATTACTCAATTCAAATTAGCATAAAAAAAAACTAAACAAAATGTTGGTTAAACAGGTGAACTGTAGCCAGGTGAACAGAGCTACACAGGAGAACTATAGCCAGGTAAACAAAGTTACAGAGGAGCCAAAAAAATTGAGCTCTGTAGAGGAGCCAGGAAAACTGAGCTTTATAGAGGAGCCAGGAAAATCGAGCTCTACAGAGGAGTCAGGAATCCAAACTATACAGAGGAGTCAGGAAAACAGAGCTATATAGAAGAGTCAGGAAAATCAAGCTATACAGAGGAGTCAGAAAAATCGAACTATACAGAGGAATCAAGAAAATCGAGCTATACAAAAGAATCAGGAAAATCGAGCTATACAGAAGAGTCAGAAAAATTGAGCTATACAGAAGAGTCAGGAAAACCGAACTATACAAAGGAGTTAGGAAAATCAAACTATACAGAGGAGTAATGAAAATCGAACTATGCAGAGGAGTCAAGAAAACCGAGCTATGCAGAAGAGTCAAAAAAATCAAGCTATACAGAGGAGTCAGGAAAACTAAACTATACAGAGGAGTCAGGAAAACCGAGCTATACAGAAGAGTCATGAAAACCAAACTCCTTAGGGGAATTGACGCAGATCAGCTCTCCACTTCTAACTTGTATAGCCATAACCAACATATAAACCTCATTTTTAAGTGGAGTTATCTTCTTAAAAAAATTTCCCAAGGTGTGAAATTTCTAATGGGACAAATTTCATGACATTTGGATTTCTAGAACTTCAGTTATGAGTTAAACAAATCAAACTGTTCCCTTTACCCAAACAGAACAGATGCCCTTCTATTTTGGTAACTTTTAAAACACTTAAAGCCAAAATTAGATCTTGACCTCTTCTAGAAATATATAGGTATGTTTCTTAGGGTTCATATGCCACTAGAATCACCCAATTTGGAGATTCTTATAATGAATTATAGCCTAAAACTGAACTGAGGTCGGACAATGCCAAAGACAGAACTGGTTCCAGTCACTCAGCCAAAATAGAAAACCTTCTATTTTGGCCACTTTTGAGGATCTTATAGCTAGAATTTTCTCATGATCATTTCTAGGACTTTTGTAGGTATGGAATTCGCGGTTCTGATGAAAGTATAATCACTTAAGTTGGAGTTCTAAAACTCAACTTATACCCAAAACAGTCCCCAAAGGTCTGACAGGGATTTGAACAGAATTTTCTTTTAACATTTAATCTACACAATTTAAACATTTCCACCATAGCAATCAACATAAATGAACTCCAATTCACATATATCATCCATACACATATACAATCATATAATTTAGCATCAATTGCACAAAAACCCATAAAATTCCCAAACCTCGTTTGGTGGCTCCTTCATCTTTACTAGTGCTTTCTTTCCTACTTTCCTACTCTTTCATGGTCATTATCATCCAAATTCATCATCAAAACCCACATATATCACTAATAAGAATTTTAACCACTTAAGAAGAAATCAAGGAAATAAGAGGCTTATTTCTTACCTTTTTCATACAAATCGTCCATTGAAAACACTTAAAACTTGAGAAATCCAAAACTCTATTTTATGTCTTAAATTTAAGGAGAGTGGCGTGAGGAAGAAGATGAGGAAATCTCCTCTCTTTTCCCTTCTCAATTGGTCGGCCAAAACTCCCATAGAAAGAGCCAAATCGCCTTTTTACTTTTGGACAACCAATTTATCCTCTTTTCCTTTCATCCTTATCCACCTTGCCACATGTCACATGATCATTGGTTCTTTCTTGATTTTTATGCCAAATATCTAATTTAATCTTTTCTCCTTTGATCTTTCATGCATTTACCTATTAATTAATTCCTCCTCATACATTGACCCACATACTTAATTAATTCCATCAATTTAGTCCATAAATGCTAAATAACCAATTTGGCCTTGACTTTTTATTTCTCTCACTACTAGGGCTCAATTCCACATAAAAATGATTCTATAATTCTCAAAATATATTAATTAGCTTACACTAATATTTTCAAGTCAATCTGAGACCCTTTTTCGGTCCGGTTCACTTATACCAATACGATAACCTAAATTTTCATGTCACCCTAAAATTAATTTCTCTTTAACATATGATTCTCCTCATTAATTTGAGCGCGTCCTTATTTTCAAATCATTTTTCAGATATCCGAAACATCATTTCTTGCCTTAAGGTCTGTAAATATTTATTTACCAATTTGCCCTCAATCTTTTGATTAATACCAAAAGTATCCTTAACTACATTTAACCATCTCAATTAGTCAATTTCACATTTCAATCACTTTGGTACTTGAGACGCTTACAAATCCGGCTAGGGTTCATATCGGGCCCTTACAGGTTGTGTCATATACACATCCTCAGTCAAATTTCCATTTAGGAAAGTTGTCTTCACATCCATTTGCCAAATCTCATAGTCATGATCCACTTTTAGAAACCGCAAGGCAAAGGTCTCCCACCTTTCAAGGCGGGTCGCTTCATAATGGTCAAGGGGTTCGACCCAATTCTCTGAGTCCTAAACCTTAAAAAGCCATGAGATAACGCTTCGGGGTAGTCTTATCCCATTATTGGCAATCAACCTCGGGCATCACAAAGTAGGTATGATGGAGTCGCCACCGATAGAATATTGGGACAGTTGTAACACCCCATACCTATGCATAGGGGATCTCATCCATATAGGGGAGTGAGTACCCATATAGATAAGTGTGTTACCAAATAGAACATACATACATAATAAAAACAGAAATGCAACATCCATAACAGAATAAATAAAAACTTTATAACACAAATAATTAGCCAAAGGAAGATCTCAATTCTCTCATTCATATAACAAAATATTCCTTATAAAAAGGTACATCATCTTTACATAATTATAAAAATTACATATTTGAAATATTTACAGCATCATATACATAACAAAAGGCTTACATCAGAGTATCAAAATACAAAAAGACAAGTTACAAAAATATCTCTAACGTGTTAGCTCTGATGGCTGTGGATCGTACTCCACAGAAACTCGGACAGCTTCCACACCTGCACAGACAAAACACCCGTGCTAAGCAATAATGGTTAGTGGAAAAAACTAAAGATGAACGACCACTCACAGTGGCTGTCAAGGCAAAGCACATACATATGGCACATACAGAAGTATACTTATATCCATAAGAAAATGCATCATAAGAATCATACTTTAATCATAAGAGTTACTTAAGATAATTGCATTCACACCCCATCATAAAACAATATTGCATTCATAAGAGAATCAAAGATATGCTTGCAACTCAGAGTAGCAAATAACAAGTGAACACTAGGTACTCGTGGGTACGAAAAAAAAAAAGCAACTTCTTTCATTTTCATACAAAAACATTTTCACTAAGGATCTTAAACAAGATCCAAACACATCAATATCACAAGGACCCAAACGGTGACCTGATCAGGGTCCAGAACACTAAGGGGTTGTAGCTTACAGAACTCTATAGGCATACCTATCTATCCACTAACTTGACTCTTGCAGGCTAGGCATAATTCAATAGAATGAACATATATCAAAGATATTGTGATATATAATTATTCATACATAAAAGCATTAGCAATACATAGGTGAGTAACTAGACAAAAAGGCATAAAACAATTAACATAACATAATAGGGTACAGTCACGCTCACGACAATCGTCGTGCTCATGACAGAGGGGAAATTCGCCCACTGTCACTTTCGTGACAGCCTCCACGCATGCGCGAGGAAGGACTAGCAGGCCTCTGTCATGCTCGCGACCTGGGTCGCGTTCACGACAGAGGGCAAGGGAGATCAATGTCGTGCTCGCACATATAGACGCGCTCGCGACAACCATCAGCCTGGCAGCCGCTCGGCAACCAAGCTCTTTATCACGCCCGCGACAGAGATGCTTTGCACAAAGAGCTCGGATAATTGGGCTCTGTCGCGCACGCGATAGAGTCGAGTTTCCATAACTCCCAGCCGAAATCTGCAGAATTCTCAACACTCAATCAACCCCAACATGCAATCCACTCACCAAACCTCAACACAAACATCAATAGGTATTCAAAACATGTTATACAACATGAAACCCACATTTTATACTAATTAACATAGATTAATACACCAAAATAAGCAATTCAAATCAAGGATTCTTCAAACCCAGAATTTTGCCTAAAAACCATATCAAATCATGTTCAAACTCAATTCCATTACCCATAACAACAATAACGCTTTAATTCATCATCATGCACTTCACTTGAACCCACATAACCATATTATCACTCTCAATTTCCAGCAATTAAGCAGTAATTCAAAGATAAAACAAAATATGCAATTACAAGCAAATTCCCAAACCTTGAAATCCTTAGCTCTAAGGATCAATGAGTTGAACTTCCACCGATAATTTCCTTTCCCTTAAGATCCTTAGGAGTTTTAGCTACAACAACCCAAACACACAAGAGTTCAAACACAAACACACCAATACCCACACACACAACCCAATGGGAAGAGGAGAAATAAAGGAAGAAGAAGAAGAACAAAGAAATAAGAGCAATATACTTACCCAGACTCTGAAATTTGCCATACCCACCAAGAATCACAACATATAGGGGAAGAGAATGAGCAAAGAGGAGAAGGAGGGTTAGCTAGGGCAAAAAAAAAATGGGAGGGAGAGGAGGAACAAGAAATCTATTCTTGTTCCTCTCTCTCTCTCATTCTCTTTAAATAGAAGTCAACCTATCCATTCTCCTTCTTCTCTCTCCCTCTACATGTCACAATCTTATGGTGGGTCTTGGAAAACTCACACTCTAATCCTTCTCTTCCTCTCAAAACTCAAACAAACCACACAATTAAAATAAAACATACAATTATACCCTTAAATAACCCACACACACACACATATATGCTCAAAACTACTAGGGTGGGGATCGGGGTGTTACAACAGTAGTTCAACCTTATGAGGTCAAACTGAGATAAGGGTTTTAAACCTCACTCTTATTCATACCTTTAGTTAATATGAAATTTATGGACCTTTAAATTAATTATTTTATCTCTTTTCTCTAGCGAATTTCACGGCAATGAAAAGTAAAGCGCACTCTTACACTTTAGAAAGCAATAAAACATGGCATGGAATATAAACCCTAGACTAGCATGGCTTACACACACATCAAAATGGGCTATTTATTAGATTTAGTTGGATGAGGACATTGGTCCCCGCATGTAATTATGAAAATGCATTTATTATAGCTTTTATTGGTTAAAAACTGGGATCTTGGTCCCATTTTATTAGGAAGATTCAAATTAATTAATTATGTATAAAATCTTTTACAATATTGAAAGCATATTATTTACATGTGACTTTTACGCTTGAAATAGGACATTGGTCCAGTTTTGTTAACAGAAGATCCCAATTATACAGTATAAATATTTTTTTGATATTTTCCATTAGTCGAGCAAAATATTTTATTATAATATACAACCAAGAAGCAGTAAATATAATGATAAGAAATTAAAGCTATTATACTGCAATAGCCATGTAACACATATATGGTGACAAGACTATGCATAAGATAAGCAAGAAATGCATAAGAAAATAAAAAAAAAAAAACAAAAAGAAGGGATTTAAAAATAAGGAAATAAAATTCTGGATCATGACTACTAAGTCACACCAAGTCACGGGTGTGAGTCATGCATGACACCCCTGACTTGTGAGTCATAAGTGTGAGTCAGTCCAGCTTAAAGAATTGAGGGAAGAGAACGAGTCATGGCCATGAGTCACTTCAAAACAACAACTCTTTTTCTTCCCTCTCTATTATGTTCATTGCCTCTTATGGGTTTCAAACCAAAAAAAAGAAAAGGGATGGAAAGCACACTCACAACTTTTGGAAAGAACTCCTTTTACTAGCTTTAAGTTAAAACAAACTCAAAATCCGCAAAAAAAAAACTTAACACATAGCCTACATGCTTGTAGCACACAACAAATACCCAAGAGTGAATTTCACAACCTAAATCTATCTAAAGGGAAGAAAACTATCAAAAAAACACCTAAAAGGGTGAATTTACAACACTTAAGAGTTAATGTGTAAACTCACCCAGAAGGAAAATAGGGCAAGAGGAAGAACAAGCTTTATAATATTATCTTCAATGTGCTTTTCTCTTGTAGACTATGAAACTTCAAGGTCCAAAATACCACCTTGATTGAATCAGTGAAAATGCAAGCTTGAAAATAGATGTTTAGAGCCTCAAAGCTTCAAAAACCAGATAGAGGGAGGCCAAGGGTCGTAGGAAAATTATCCATCCCTTTCTCCTCCTTTCTCGGTCTTTTATAGATTTTTTTGGGAAGCGGCCACGTCACGGTCATGGGTCGTGAGTCACAGCCGTAACTTGGTTTTTCAAGCTCTGAGGCACAACCTGCCAATTATATACATGACTTCAAGTGTAACACTCTTAACTCTCTATACTATACGTACAGTCACCAGATGTCTCAGTTGTCCCATTAGTACTAAAGTCACAAGATCATGATATAGTAAACAGTTCAGTAAAAATTTTTCGCATTTAAATATCGATGATACACATGAATGAACAATAATAATATAATAATTAATACATAACTCTGTTTAAAGACTTATACTTAACCTACATAAAACATAAACCCGTATCATCCATCGCGATCATATACATGCCATGCCTATCTTCCCATCTCTACTTTCACTCCTCTTCTCGACTGTTACCAAAACTTCAACCAATTTAAAACTTTCTATCTTCATAACGCAGTAACAATACTATGCACTGAGTATTAAAATGACTAGTGGTTGATACATATCCTAAATTTTCCATAACCCTAACTACATGTAAGTACACACAAGCCGATTACCTAAATCACATTATATGAACATTAAATTCTTTAGACTTTTACTTGATCTATGTCTTAATTTAATGTCTTAATAAATCTTTTACTTCAATCGTTAATCGTTATGCCTTTAAGATCATTTCTGTAACAATACTTTAACTTTACACTTTTTAGTTATCAGTATCATTATTGTCCGTAATGTTAACCTTAACATTAATACTATTATGTTCAGTCCACCAACTTAATAATCAGTCATACTAATGATCTTTGTTATTATTTTATTAATGTATTCATTAATCTTCTTCATTTCATTTATAACTTATTTACTTATTTACCGTCTATATTTGAGCACATTACCAGTTACTGAATTACTCACTAGAGCTGTTATCTTTGCTGACATTAACAGTACTGATTTAATGTTATTATTTTCTTCAGGTCTTTAATATGTCTTTTGCTTTTCTTCTGTTACACTAGTCTTTCAACGTTTAACATTTGTATTACTATCTTTCACTTAATCAATTCTTTTACAGTACTATTATTAGAGCTATAAACATAATACATTTACACTGTTTTTCCTACTTAATTTTAATCAATTACATTTCGTATTATACTCTTGAATTATCGATACTATCACTCAATTCACCGACTTATTGTATACTTAATGTTTCCATTATTATTCTCTTAACTTTACACATAAATTCTATTGACATTATTTGACTAAATATCTATTAATAACTATTTTATTTTTAACTTTATTATTACCATGACAAACAATACCATTATTAACAGCAATATATGAATTGCTCATATTATTAATATTATTATCATAACAGTTAACATTATTTCATTATTAACTTTTAATATTTTACTAACAGTACTAAATCCTTTACATGTGTACGTTTCTGTTACTAACATTTCAAGACACTTTCAATTATTTATTAACTTTATCTTTTGTACTTATTATGTCCATTATTTTAGTTATTATTTTTACATTATTTTCCCTATTGACATCGTAACATTTCCATTATTATCTCCAACATAAATATTACGTCACTACCCATGTTATTAACTAATATTACTTGCTAAATTTGCAGTGTACAATATCCTAAAAGCATTAAGTTCCATATCTTGCATTTGTACAATTTAGCCCATAATTATATTATTTATACCAATTAATGTTGTTATTTAATTACGTTAGCATAACCCTATATTCATGTTTCCCCTAAACATTTTCAGTAATCCTATAACATTACACTAGCATTTTCATAAATTCATTAACATTGCCATTATTTATTTATTTTTCTTACTTTCAATACTACTATTATTCACAATATTACTATAAATTTTATTACTGTTATTATCATTGTTATTATTAACATTAACATTGATATTAATATTAACAGTCACATTAACATTAGCTTTAGCAATATCATTAACATTAATCATTATTACAATTAATATCATTTTAACTGTTATCACTATGGTCATTGACATTAACGTTAACATAAATATTTACATTAACATAAACATTAATGTTAATATTAGTATCTGTATTATTATTCTTATTATTATTAAATCGTTAATTCTTCCATCAACATTCAATTATACAATTAATACTCATATTACCTGTCAGTTACAATTTAATCCTTTAATTTACATTACTATCGTCAATTTACAGTTTAGTCCCTATACTTTCACAAAATTACAGTATTGCCCTCCATTTTTCACTTATTTACAATAATGCCAGTAAATACTTCATTATCATATTTATTTCATTATTTGACACTCAAATTACTATCAGTGTGACACGTGTCCGATTGTTACGGGTCCATGTGGCGCCCACGTGGCACCATGTGGGCACGTGGCAGTGACGTGGCTTGGCACGTGGCAGACTCTGATTGGTACACATGTACAATGATGACACGTCATCATGACACGTGGCAGGCCTCAGTCTTACAACGTGTCAAACCCTGATTGGTCCACCTGGCGCCCACGTGGCACCAGGGGACACGTCGGATCCACGTGGCATGACCTCAGTCTGCCACGTGGCTCACGACTATTGGGCCACATGTCAAGGACGCGTCACTCATTGACACGTGTTTGCGCGCGTGTGGGCCACCGCCCACGCGCACGCGCCCAACGTGTGGCTGATTTAGGTCTCCGGATTTTGGCCGGCCGGGAGTTCTCGGGGTCTGTTAACACAGTGGAATGGTTAAAATAAAAAATCCCAATTTCTAGACTAGCGTTTCGAATATTCAATTTTATCCCTTGGGTTTCGGTGTACACATACACGAAATGAGCCAAAATATACACGCATATATATTTTTCACACAAAAAATAAATTTTTTGTTGCGCTTCATGCTTCCTAAATCTACAAATTTTACTCATAAAATTTTAGATCAATTTTAAGCCGCGTGCCAGGACGCAATAAAACGTGGCTCTGATACCAATGAAGGAAAAATAAATAAAAGAAGAAAATAAATACATAATTGTTGTAGCGCGGTAATCACGTTGCGGAAGCGGTACAAGAATCTTCTTTTATTGGTCACCGGTCTGGCTTTTACCTACTCGTGATAATAGCAGTTAGATCACAATCTAGAAGTACCTGAAAGATTAACACAAAATAAAGTGAGTGGGAACGAGCAGTCTTGCAGCGTATACGTTTTCTCGTTACCAAATTATGAGGACATCACCTCTATTTATAAAGGTTTTAAAGGCTAGAGTCTTAATTATAGTCTAACTTAGAATCCTTTTTGAAATAGAATTTGGTAATTTAATTCAGATTAAATAACTCAATTTAATCTGGATAGCAACTCAATCTTATATAGAGGTATCTCAACTCTATCAATAATTTTAAAAATCAATGTTAATGGACAGGTTAATTTTTTTTTGACCAATAGGCATGCTCACCCCTAATTGTTTGGATCGCAATTATGTCATTAGTTACCCCATGATAATTTTATTTCTTTTTTTTTCTGTAATTACAATCATTAGGATAAAAAAAAGGAAATTCGAGCCCTAATTTGAACTACAATTGATTCCCACTGCAGGATAATCTTGTTATGCATTAAGCGCTAATTTGTCTCATAAATTTGTTGCACAATTTATTTAAAATCTGAAATCAATTTATCAAGCGTGGAAATTAAACTCGGATTAAATTTATTTTTTATTTTTTTATTATGAAGTTGGATTAAATTTATTTTAATTAGACCTATTAAAATTTGGCCCAATCCATATGACATGCATTTTTTATCCAAATTTGATCCGACTTGTTTATGATTGGTTTGACCTCCAAGTAACCTGACACGTTATGTGATCCATTTATGATCCATTTAGTTTTTTTTATAATTTATATTTTTTTTATATGATGTAAATATAAAAAATATATTTTTTTAGTTTATATATGCATAATTTTTTTTATGTTGATTGAAAATTAATTTAACTCATTTATAATGCAATCCGTTTATAATTCAATTAATTTGTGATCCAATAACATGTTTGAATCAACCATATCCAACTCAACTCGTTTATAACATGTAAATTTTTAATTCATTTAATTATGACTAACTCATTTATGATTTAATCTGTCAAAATGTGAACCATTTTGCCGGTTATAATCTTAACTTAAAATAATGAACTAATTGAGCCGTAAATTTAATTTCGAATTATATGGAAAATATTGAGGTAAATTGACCTTTAATCCATTTACTTTCGAATCTTAACTTTAAAGCAAATCGGAAAACAAGTTACCATTCAAAGCCAAGCAAACATTACATCTTCCCAAAATTTCAAGCAATAAAACCTAGTAATATTAATGAGACAAATTAAAAAATAACTGATTTACAACAGAAGTTACAGAAGAAAGCTAAGTTCTCCTAAAAACAACCTAAAATCACAACATTTTCAAACACTAGAGCATGCTTCTCAGAACTTATACCCTTTTTTTTTTGTTTTTGCACCTCATCTTGTGAGGAAAGCCACCAAAGAATGATATCCATACTACAAGTGTTAGCTGTACATTGCATTTTCGTTCAGCATTTCATATAGTGGAATTGAAGTCTCATATCTATCAATCAGATTATGCTTGTGAAAGATGATGTCAAAATGTAAGGCATTTGGGCAAGCGGACCCCGTTGTTGAGCAAGTTCATGAATGTCTCTTACAATGTCGAACACTGCCTCCGGCTGAGCTAACTTAAGAGCATTCTCTGACATTTCCTTCAGTTCGTCTGTTTTAGTGCTAAACCATTCGGTTACTATTTTTGCTGTTTCTTTAGGACTTCTGGTAAATACACCAGTTCCATTGTCGACTACGTATGGCACATTGCCCTTTTCCTGCAATTGGAAATGACTTAGGACAAATTCACTACCTTCTCTACCTATGACAATTAATTTCATCCATGTTAACTGAACTATGTGTCACAAGCCACATCAGCATGGAACATTCACATATTATGTTTTCAAAGGTCCCGCATGGCATTTTTGGAATATTAATCTAAACCGGTGTGGCTTGCGACGTTAGCATTCCAAAACCAAATTCATGATTTTCCTGCCAAAGTCACTATAGTTGTAATTCTTCAAAAGTTGAGAGATTTTTGTATGATAATTATTTGTGACCAAAACATTATTATGATGGAAGCTCAGTAAATATAGATGAAATTAACCCTTATCCACTTAGATATGATTCATAGCTTACTTGTCCAGGAATATAGTCATTGAGAATAATAGGAAGTCCCCTTATCAATGCCTCTGCAATTGTACCTGGTCCAGCCTGTAAAGTATCAAAAACAACATATTCTATAAAAATAGATTTATACAGAAATGGACTTACAATGTTAAAGATAGTGACATCTTTAACTTACTTTTGTAATTATGCAGTTGCAAGCTCCCATCCATTTCTCCATCTGTGTTTCAAATCCTCTAACCTACAATGTGAAGACACATAATTCAATCCATGGATTCCTTTCGTTTTGTATCTGTGCTTCATTTAGTACAGATTGACGAGTTACCTTCACTGGGATATTCCACTCCAGAGATTCCAGTGTAGATTTAAGAATCTTATTCCGCCCACATATGATGATTAATTGCCCAATCGGTTTCCCATTTTCCTTATCAAAAAGAGATTCGCCTAGAGCCTCTGCAGTCTTCCTAACAGGTCCCATACCTTCACCTCCTCCCATCAGCAAAACTGCAGGCAAACGAGGATCCATTTTGAGCTCCTCTCTTAATTCATCCTACGCATAAGGAAAGAAAAAGCCACAAAAGTTAAGACCAGGATTCCACCCTGCCAAAGTACGATCAATATTATGTACCTTGGAAAGAACTGCACGGGCAAAAGATGGCCGGATGGGCAAGCCAAAAACACGAATTTGAGACTCTTCCAAGCCATCTATTAAAGCCCTTTTGGCTACCTCCTTTGAGGGGCTGTAGCATCTATTGACTCCAGGGTGAAACCTGCAGGAAAAAGAGTTTCAGTGTTAGTATGATACATGGTTAATTATTATCAATAAAATCAAATCAATGAAGCAACTTGCAAATAAATATTTCTGTTAACTGACCACGTAGGATGGCAGGTATTCAGATCTGTAATGACTGTGACAAAAATCACTTTCTTTTGCAGACCTTGCCATTTAAGAACCCATAAAGGGATATGCTGCATCAATGGATGGACACTGATGATAATGTCTGGTTTGTACTCCATTAGACCAGCCTCCACTTCCCTTCCACCACAAAATGAAAAAAGTATTAGCAAATTGCAAATAAACTTAGCATTCAACCACCCTTAATTAATTTTCACATTTACAACTCATTTTCAATGGAATCAACATTATTTGCACTTAGTTTTTATTTCTAGCATAGAGTGAGAAAACAAGATAAGAATCACTCTTGACATGCTAGAAGTTGTAGTCCATTTTTCAAAAGAATTAAATAAAATGTTATTATAATTATGATTCAGTTAAAAAGATGAAAAAAGAATGTGGCCAAAGTAACATACTTGGCATAGTAGGCAGCAATGGCAGCGAGATAGCAAGAGTGTATCCATCTTGGAGAGGTACCGTGAAATGCAACCTTCCATAACTGTACATGTTTAACCATGAATTTATATTGCCTCTCCATATCATTCAACGGCCAACCGGTGTACTCTTTCCACACATCCTTTACAATTATCTAAAAAGAGAAGAACAAGAAGAAGATGCATTAATCAACGATGCAGAACCTAACATTTCTAAATTTTTGCTTTCAAATTTTCTAATTTAAGTACCCTGAAAATCATCAATGGTAAAAGGAATTCCCACCAACAGAAAGTTGCATCGAGAATTTGTCAAACAGGAAATTGAAACCCTTGTTTAACAAGAATGTTTTAATTTTTGTCCAAGTGCTTTAATAATCCCAAAATGGGAAACTTCACAAAGGAATTGATTGTTCAAGAAGAAGAAGAATAAGAACAACAGCAAAGTCAGAGATCCAAATAAGTCCAAGAAGAAACAAAAAAAAACCAAAAAAGAAACAAACATATCCAACAAGATCAACAAAGAATTACTTACCCTGTATTCATCGCCGTACTCAAGCTTGAAAGCATCACGAATGGCCTCAGCAGAAGCACGATGGCCGCCTCCTGTATCACTCATAAGAATGAGCACATTCTTGGTTCTTTCAGCTCCAATCTGTGCCAGCTCCATAGTCCCATCTTCATCCTCAAAATCATCCTCAATATCATGAATATAATATTTTTTGGCCTGGTGATGATTTTGATGATTGTTGTTACCACAGATACCACTGTTTGAGCCAAAATTCCCATAAACTCTCTGTAAAACCTCCGTTAACGACGCCTTCCTCGGAGACGCCACTTTCATCACCATGTCCTAGTCAAATTTGAAATATTCACAAAGAGAAAGAGAGAAGAAAAATGAATAAAATTAGATATCCAGGTGGGAAAAAGAGTCAAATTTTCTCTCCCGCCACCGGAAGCGAGAATTTCTGGCGGAGAGAGACGCGTGTGAGTTTAGAGAGAGAGGGTGGGGGAGAAGACAGAGAGAGAAAGAGGTTTGTTAATGCTATTGGCTGTTTAAGGTTTGTCGTGAGTTGGCAAAATTGTGGGGGTTTAAAGGGCTCGTACGCAATTATGAAATGGAATGGAATTATGCTTTGGAATTTTTTTCAATTGTGGTATATGATGAGTGTTATAGCCGTCATATCCGCATTTTATTTTGGAATGTTCGGATGCGAAGATTCGAATCTTTTACCTTGTTATTAGACATTTTCTTTTTGGCAAAATATTAGCATTAGTCATTGGACCGCATGGGTGAGGAAAAAAAATCGGTTGTACCGGGTAATATGAAAATGAACCAGTTTTCTGTTAATCAAACTGACTTTCTTATTAATTGAATCAATTTTTTGGTTCATAATTAATAATTTATAGATTTTTATGGTGTGTTCGGTAAAATTGTAGGTTTTTTATTTTTTGTTTTTAAAATCTAAAAACTATTTTTAGTTTTTGTTATTTATTTTTTAGAAAACTGTTTTATATATTTAAAAACTTTATCATATTTTTTTAATTATTCATATATATTTTTTAATTATTCATTACATTATAATAATGACTTTGGTAGTAGCAGTGACAGTAACGGTGGTGTCGTTGTGGTGGTAGCGGAGGTGGCAACGGCGTGGTAAAGGTAGCGGTAGTGGTGGTGGAGGCGGTGGTAGCAGAGGTGACATTGGCGTAGTGGTGGGGGCGGCGACAACATGGTGGTGGTGAAGGCGGCGGCAGCGTGGTGGTGGCTGAGGCAATAGCAGCATAGTGGTGGAGGCAGCGACAGCATGGTGGTGGTAGAGGCGGCGTGTAACAGCCCGATTTATACTCTAGTAGAATTTGTGGTGTCCGGATAAGTATGAGAATGTGTATTAATAAGAGAGGACACATTGGAATGAGTACTCAGCTTAGCGAAGAATTTATGTGGAGGTTCGGGCAAGTCATGGAATAAATGGTCTGAGTGAGGGTCCTGTCGCGAGCGCAACAGAACACTCTAGCGAAAATCTGGTAAAAATTGAATTTAGAGTGCAATTGAGGACCTAATTGCATAAATAAAATTATTTAAGTGACTAAAGTGTTATTGGGTTAGATATTGGTAGAGGGCTGGACTTGCATTGCATGGGTTAATGGACTTAATAAAATTAGATTTGTGGATGGGTTTAACTAGGACTAATGAGGCCGTGGGCTTAGTTTATATTAAGATGATTTGTTGGATTTAAGGCTTGAAGTCCATTAGTGGGACAAATTTGCAGTAGAGCCCATGATCCATTGCTGTAAATGCCACCTAGGATTGTGCATAAGGGAGAGAGAAAGAGACAAATAGGATGATGCATGCTTTGGAGGAGAAAGAGGTGGATTGGCATGCATTGGTGAGTTTGGGTGGTGGAATCCAGCTGTAGATTTCTGCTCTTGCCACCTCATCCTCCTACATGCAATATAAACCTTGAGGAGAGAGAGAAAACCCACTAGTTTTGCATGTGTATTCAGCCATTTCTTCCTCTCTCTAAAATCTGCTGTTCCTTCTTCTTTTTCAACGTGAAGTTCCTTTCAAAGTTACCATTTTTGGTTCTACAAATCCTGCTGGTTAATCAAGTGTTTAGTTGGTTAATTAAATTGCTGATTATTGCAAAGGTAAGTGACCAATTATAGTTTTTCATCTCCCTCTTCTTCTTGTTCTGAAATTTATGGGATTGAAGACTAATTATGGTGTTATAATTCTGGAATTTGGTTGTGCATGTGGTGGTGGTTATGATAAAAGAGAAAGGAAAGATGGAGATTGATGAGTCTAGTATTAAGTAAGCATTGGAGCAAAGGAGAAGAGGTTTGGGAACTAATTATTTGTGTGTGTGTCAATTGATTGCTGGTGTATATTAAGTATGTAAATTGTGGTTTGTGGTGTGTTGGATTAAAAAAAATGAATGGAGTTGATGGGGTTAGGTTCCTATAATATGTGTCTATAATGGTCTTAGTAATGATCATAATGAATTGAGGGCTTTAAAGTTTGTAAAAGTGAATTAAAGTGTAGCTAATTATGTAGGAGGGTCTTTTGGAGCTTGTTAAGTTCCTTGGACCATAACTCCTTGTGTTTTAATCAAATTGAGGTGAGGATTATGCCTGCTACAAGTTAACATATATATAAATAAATGATTAGTTGAGCATGTTGTTTAAAAATGTCATTAAAGTGGAATTTAGAGGTCATATGCACGTAGTAGGAAAAGTGTGCTTGTAGAGTAAGTGCTGTACAATGAGGTTTAGACGTTGGTTTAGGCGATGCAAGTTTAATGTGAAAAGCAGTCTTGTAGAGGGTAGCTACTGTCATGAGCGCGACAGAGATTGCGAGCGCGACAGAACTAGTCATATGAGGGATTTTCTTCTCATTTTATAGCCCATGGTTGGCATGAATCAATTCCCCACCTTTACCCTCAACTAATTTGTATATTTTTATGTGCTTTTCTTTCCAAATTGAACCCGTACTACACTGAAACTTTCAAGGGTCTATCCAATGCATGTTTAGGATTATGAAATGATTATAAGAATAGATATCACTGGGAAATTACACATGAATATGATTAATACTAGTAGTAGAGTAATGAACTAATAATGTATAATTATATGAAATAGAATTTAGTCAAGTTAAATGACATTTAAGGATTATGATGCCTTAATCTACATGAGCATGTGTAGTATGAACAAGTATGCATAATTATATGTTGAGATTAAGTTATACACATGTTAAGTATAATAAATGGAATGAGTTTGCTTAATGAGGATTTGATCTACCATGATATCTAATAACATAAATGTGTTTAATATGTTTATGTGAGGTATTTATACGTAAATGAATGCATGTGCCAAATAAAAATGAAAGAATGTTATGCGTATTGGTGGAATGTGTATGTATGTTGAAATGAGACGAATCCAATAATAATAATATGGAAATTTAGCATGCGTTAGTCGAGTCATGAACAGATAGGCATGCCTATAGAGTTCTGTTAACTGCAGCCCTCTATTCTGTTTGGACCCTGATCAGGTCCCCGTTTGGTTCCTCACGAACTTCAATGTGTATGGATCTTGTTTAAGATCCCCTCTGTAAAATGTTTTTGAATGAGAAAATGTGATGTTGCTTTTCGATTCGTACCCGTAAGATACCGCCATGCGTTCAGTTCGAATCGTAGCCGTCAGGTACCGCCATGTGTTCACTCCCTTATCCACCCCTATGACTTAGCAGGCAATTAAAGAGTGAAATAATGTGAATTAGTTGATAAGCTCTGTGATGATTTATAAATTGATTATGTGAATAAGCATTTGATGCATTTGTGATTAATGCCATTTGACTTGTGCTCTATGCACTCTTCTGTTCTGGATCCTTTATGGACACTCATGTGGAAAAGTACGGTACCATCGGGTACCTATGTGTTTTGGGTAATAAGGCAATATCTGTTCAATGAGAAGAGAAGTAACAAGTACTGTTTGTTCTGATAGGCACGTATGCATAAGTCCTAATTGTATAAGAGATCATATGGGGATAATACATGTTATTAATCTGTTCAAGAGTTAAGAGTATACTTATCTGTACGAAGTTTTTGTAAAGAATAATTGAAGTAAGTGATATGCATGTTTTCTATAGTTGAAAAATCAATGAATGAATTCTATGTATACATATATTCGTTTACATGTTTGAATTGAGAACAAAGGTATGTTATGTATTTGCATATCTTCTGAACTTTAGCTTGGATGACCAATGTAAGTATATCGGTAAGGAAATCCTTGTGTAATGTTTGTTAATTTTTGATGGACATGATGATTGCATATTGTGTATTAGTAAAGGGAAAATAAAGTGGTAAACATGAAATAGATAACTTAATTTAAGAAGGACTTAGAGTTAATTTGATTAATTAAGCATAAAGGTTTTCTGTAGAACTACGTGGTTCTAATTCCCCAACCATAGGGATACGTAGGAAGCTTGGAATAACATTCCAAGCCCGAACCAAATCTGGAAATCTAAATGTTTTGTTTAGCTTTGAACAAATGAAATGTTCTAATGTAAATTCTGGCTGTGGTATGTAAACAAATGTATATAGGAAAATATTTAAGTTTTGTATGAGAAAAAGAATATGAATTTATGATAGCTTTAACCGGTGTGCTTTATGTTCATGTATATATATATATATATATATATTAATTCACATGTGTTTGCCTCGGCAACCACTGTGAATGGCTGCCCATTATTTGTTTTGCCCAACTAAGCATTATCGTTTAGCACGATTATTTATCCGTGCAAGTTAGGAGATCAGAGTCGCGCAGCGGTCCTTTGTGACTTTGACCAACGAGTCGGTAGAAGTTATAGAATGTTTTTATTGATTGTCTGTTTGTAATTAAGTTTATTTATTTAGTATTTGTAATGAGATGTAATAATCTTTAGTGCGAATGATGATGTGTGTGAGATAAGTCTAGAATGTACATATCTTGAGGTTATGATGTTAGAAATTTTATTACTCTGATTTCTGTATTACCATGTGTTTCTTTGTCTGGTAGCACCCTCCACTCACTGTAGCTCTTCATTCGTCGATATGCTACGTGGTGGAGTTGGGGGTGTTACATGGCGGTATGGTGGTGGTGGCGGTGGTGGCATGGTGGTGGCTAAGGCGACATGAAGGCGGCGACAGCGTGGTGGTGGCTGAGGCGACAACGGCCTAGTGGTGGATGCGGCGATAATGTGGTGGTGTTGGAGGCGACAACAGCGTGGTGGTGGTGAAGGCAGCGGCAGCGTGAGCGTGGTGGTGGTGGAGGCGACAGCGGTATGATGGTGGTGGCGGAGGCGGCAGCGACGTGGTGGTTGTGGTGATAGAGGCGGTGACAGCGTGGTGGTGGTGGAGGCGGCAACAGTGTGGTGGCCATCGTCGTGGCGGGGTAGATGACAGGGGTGTGGTGGTGGAGGTGATAGCGGTGTGGCGACGGCGTGGTAGTGGTAGAGGAGGCAGAGTGGTGTTGGTGGAGACAGTTGCGGCGTAGTCGTGGTGGAGGTGGTAGCAGTGGTGGCGTGGTGGTGGTGGCAACAGCGGCGGTGGCAGCAATGGTGGCGGAGTGATGATAATAAAAATAAAGTAGCAAAAGCCTAAAAAACTCATTTTGAAGATTTTTATTTTCTGTTTTAAATGTGAAAATCAGTTTTTTTAATTTTTGTAAAAACCGAAACGGGAAAGAGTTTGCCGAACGTGTTTGCTTTTATTTAAAAAAAAAAAAACAAAAAATCGAAAACAAAAACCTCCCCGAACGCACCCTTAGATTTTGGTTTTCAGTTTCCAAAAATTATCATTTTCTATTAACCAACCTACTTTTATTATTATATATATATATACATATAATTAAATTAGAAACTAGTAACCCAAAAAAACCATAACTCAGTCATTCCTTTTATGCCTTTCCCTCTCTCTCGAAGTAACAAAACAGAGATACATCACTTGTGGCTTAAGAGATTGTTATTAGGTAATGTTCTCCGCTAATTCCTTTTCGATCAAATTATCAAGACTATTTATGGCAAATTAGCAATGGTTGTATAAATGAAACACACGTGTGTGTATTATTTATATGTACATTTTTGCTATCTTTGGATATTTTTTTTACGTGTTTTCCAAAAATGGTGTCATGGATCTAAGCTGTTCAATATCGGATTATGTACAAGTTTGAATTCTTTGATTTCTGGCAGACATTACTTGAGCTTAAAGAGCTGGAAAGTTTACTGTTGAAGGAAAAATGAAATTTAAAAAATGTATGTTTTATTAACTTCATGTCTTGTATATGCCTAATTACTGTGATTTTCATTTTATCCGATTTTATTCAATGGACCGTGTATTTTTTTTTAAAAAAAATTATTTATGCAATTTAGACTTGGGCCTTTGGCAGAATTGGATCGATTTTTTTAACATTTTTTCTATTTAGGCCGATCCCCACATATATAATAGACAAGCTTGATGCGAACTGGATATGAGCCAACTCAAGCCGGGCACAACCTAGCCCGATGTAAAAAATCTTAAATAAAAATAATTTTAATATATAAAACATATACTATAATATACAAAATTATAAAAAATATACTACTAAAATGATTTAATAAATTAATAAATTATAAAATGTTATATTTCTGATAAAAAATATTTTTTTGTGTATATTTTTAATTATTTTAGATTATTTAATTAACAAAAATATATCAAAAAATATAAGATCGAACTGGATTGGGCTATGCCCGTGTTATATAAGCAAAGCTCAAGCTTGCTTGTTGATAAGTAGGTTTTTGATCGGGCTTATTGTGATGCGCGCCGGGCCCCGCGTGCCGCCCGTGCGACCGCCTGCACGAGGGCGATCGGGGCATTTGTGGGTCCGTTGGCAACTTGCAATGAATTGCGAGTGCGTCTATTTTGGGCAACAAGGAGGTTTCATGGAGTCGCCACCCAATAGAACATTGGGAAAGTTTCTCTCACCTTGAAGAGCCTAAGACTGTGCTTATTATCCATTTTGGGCCAACCGAAGGGGTCTTGGAGGGTAAACCTCTCTCCCAAAGGAGCCTAGGATTAACGTCTAAGTCTCGTGACACAAGAGGTGTCTTGGAGGTCTTAGTTCCAACGAGTGATCAGATAGACCTCTCGCCTCTTTGAGCCCAAAGACTAGAGCTGGGTTCGGGACTTCTCATCTATTTCTACCTCGCTCATTTTACGATTAAATTTTGATCTCATTAATTCGCTCTCTCTCTACACGATGCAATTTAATTAAAAGCGCATTTTATTCACGTGTTAAAGCGATAGATAAATAAATGAATAATAAATAATAAAAAAAAATACAATAACACTAGGAGCGGAATACAACTCCCATTTATAAATGTGCAATACATACATAAGACGGGAGATTATTTATTTTGAGGACTTTGGTCCTCGCATGCATTTATTATAAAAATGATGTTTTTATTGTGGAAATTTTTCATTGGATGAAAAATAGGACATTGGGTCCTAAATTTTATGAAAATCTCCTTTTATTAAATATAAAACATTTATCAATTTTTATATTTAGCGAGATACAAAAAAGGGGGGTATATTCATGTACAGAAAATAATCAATAAATAAACAAAATGAATGAAATAGCTAAAAAGGGGTAGAAAACTAAACCGGTCGGAATCCTCCGAGCATGGTAAATTGCCCCTCGAGCTCATGACAGTCGAAGAAAAACATGTATGCTCACAAAAGTTAATGGGTGTTAATATACAAAAAAACGCAATATAAATAAAACTCTAAGATTTGAGAGAGATAGAAAAAGGAAAAGAAAAAGGGAGTTTGGAAATATGGAGGCAGAGCCCAGGGACGGCCACTGCCGAGTGACTGACGGGCGTCAGTCAAGGTGACCGACGTGTCCCGTCGCTCACTCGAGAGAGGGCATCTGTGGGAGGGGTGACCGACGGGCGTCGGTGAAACAGATGACCCGTCGGTCACCGCTGTCTCAAAAAAAACGACCGCGAAACTATTTTTTAAAGCAAAAATAGATTTTTACCGCAAAACGAAGTGAAAAGGGGAGGGCAAAATAAAGGAAGATAAAAGCGAGAAGTCAAAAAGAACAAGAATAAAAATAAAGATGAAATAATAAGGAGAAGAAGTCCGAAATATTTACCCTCAGATAATATCTTGGTTGGATTTTTAGTGTCGATCAGAGTCCTGCACGCTCCACGAGAAACAAAATGAAGGGTCAAGAATGAAGAAAATAGATTGTTTCCTTCTTGATCCTTCAAAAAACTGAGTTTTGGAATCAAAAACTTTAGGAAAACTAATTGGATTTAGCACCTTTTAATGATTTAATTCTTAAACTATTAAAGATTTCTTGAATTTGTGTTTGTTGGAAGAGAGAGAAAATAAGTGTTAATTTTGACAGAGTCTCTGTGACGCGCGCCGGATCCCCGCGGCCGCCCGCTCGACCGCCCGCACGTGGGCGATCGGGGCAATTGTGGGTCCGTCAACAGCTTGCGATAAATCGCAAGTGCGTCTATGTTGGGCAACAAGGAGGTTTCATGGAGTCGCCACCCAATAGAACATTGGAAAAGTTTCTCTCGCCTCGGAGAGCCTAAGACTTGCGCATTTTATCCATATTGGGCCATGAGGCCTAGGATTAACGTCTAAGTCTCGTGACACAAAAGGTGTCTTGGAGGATAACCTCTAGCCTCTTGAGCCCAAAGACCAGAGCAGGGTTCGGGACTTCTCATTTATTCGTACTTTGATTAATATTATAATTAAGTTTTGAATTCATTGTTTCATCAACTTTCCACACAATGCAATTTAAATTAAAGGCGCAATCATTCATATCAAAAGCGGTAAATGTAAGCAAAATCAAAAATAAAGCATTTAAAAATAAATTACAATAACACTAGGAGCGGAATACAACTCCCATTTATAAAAGTGAAATACATGCATAAAACGGGTTATTCATTAATAGTGAGAACATTGGTCCTCGCATGCATATTTATTATGAAAAAGTCTTGATGTGATGATTTATTTGGGTATGAAAAACTAGGACATTGGTCCCCTTTTATTTAGAAAAAGAATGTCAAGTTAATTAATAGAAACGTTTTTGTGATTTTCTTTTTAGCGAGCCTAAATAAATAATTTTACAAGAAAATTAAATGGCAAAATTAAATAAAATATTACAAATAAAGAAAATAAATAAACCAAACGAGCCTTTTTTGGACCTCCCCGATGTGCTCGCAAAAACGCCCAAGCGAAAAAATGAGTTTAGACATAAAAACAAAATACAATTAAAACAATGTTAGTGATTAAATCAATTAAACATATTAAACATACAAAATAATGAATGACAAATTAAAATAAAATAAGATGATATGATATGAAAAGAATGATAATGGAATCAAAATGTTAATAAACTAAAATAAATGAAAAACATGCATTATGTATGACAAATGATTAAATGATGTGAATAAAATAAAATATGACATGTTACTTAATTAATATATGTAAAAAATATGAACATGATGAAAAATGATGAAGATAAACGAATCAAAGAATATATAAAATGATAAAGAAAAGAATAATAGATTAAAACAATTAAAGAATGATGAAAACAATTAACTAAACAATATGATTAATTAAATATGTTCACAAATGATATAAACCATTTTCATGGCAAAAAGATCAATTAAAATGAATTTATTAATTACATGTTAAAAATAATGATGAATTAAAGTGAAATAAATTAATTACATGTTAAAAATTAATAAACAATCAATATTTATGTGAATAAAAATCATATCATGTATAAACAATTAAATGGAACAAATATAAAATCAATACAACAAATGAATAGATTAAAACAATAAATAAATCAATAAAAATATTAAAATATACATGAATAAATTAAATAAAATAGAAATTGAAATGGAGCCAAGAATATTTACCCTCAGAATATTGGATTTGATGAAGGAAAAGTGATGATTGATTTCTTTGTTTGATGATTCACAATATTAGAGTGAAATATTATGAAAATGTTGGAATTTTATTCCAAGGAACATGAAAATAAAAATGATCAAAAATTCTTTAAGAACAAAGAATTGATACCTTTGCCTAAAGAAATGATTTTGATCAAAAAAAAGTTTTATTGATTAAAATAAAGAAAAATTGATTGAAGTTTTATCAAATAAAAATTAGATTTTGATGACAAATAATTATTTTATTTGTCTCAAAATCAATTTTTTATCAAAAAGAGATTCAAAACAAAATCAATGAAAAAAAAGTTTTATTGAACCCAAAATAAAAGAAGAAAAACAATTTTGAGAACAAATAATTATTCTATTTGTCCCAAAATTGAATCCAACAACAAAACTTCCTCTAAAAAATATGTTTAGAAGAAATTATGTTGGAAAAAGAATGAAACACTTGATTTCATTTTTTTTTGATTTTTGGTTGGGGAAAAAATCTGGAATTTTTGGTGGAAGAAGAAGAAGAAATCTGGAATTTTTAGGTCTAAAAAATGTGGAGAGGAGGCTCCTTTGATTTCATCATAAAATATTTATAGCATAAAATAGGTTGCCCTAATTTAATTAAGGAAAAAACCTATTTTAACCCAAAATTATTTTATTTTTAATGATAAAATCAAGTTTTATTATTTAATTACCTAAAAAAATATTTTAAAATTTAATTTGAAGTCAAAAACCCCAAAAAAATGGGATAAAAAATGGATTTTTGGGTGAAAAAATCGGAAAAAAGGCTGAAAAAGAGGAAAAGGGTATCAGACCCTGTACCGACGGCCAGAAGCCCGTCGCCACAGAGGGACGCCGCCCGTCGCTATAGAGCGACGGGCACTCACGCGGCGAGGCGCGAAATCCGCGCGGAGCTCGGGCGAGAATCGCGCGCAGAGGTGCGCGGTGCGGCGCGCAGCGCGCAACGTTGCGCGTCGCTCTTTAGCGACGCGCAGCATTCACGCCCAGCGCGCTGGGCGCCTGGGCGTCGGCGTGCTGGGCGCCTGGCGCCTGCGAGCTGGGCGCCAGCGCGCCTGCGCGCTGCCGCGCCCGACACTCGCGGTCCGAAATTTTTTTTTTATTTTTTTTATTTTTTCTATTTTTTTTAAATTTTAAATAGACTACAAACATCATAATTTTAAGCCCCCATTTTTCAAAATTAATTTTTTAAATATATTTTTTTATTATCTAATTTTTCACTCTAAAATGCAAATTTGACGAGAAAACCATCACTTTTAACCTTTTAAGCCTGTGAAGGCAATTCATTGGGTAACTTCGATCTAGGCTGACTCAGGACCCGGTGTCTACAGTTGCCCCCAGTTTAGGGGAATCTAGTACACTAGTGTCTAGGTGAGCCTAAACTCAAAGAAGAAAAGGAAAGAGACAAGTACCTGAGTCGGCCGTCTTTCCTGCTTGATGGAATTATGATGATAGCTGTTGCTGTCTTTTGGTTGTAGCTGGTAATGCCGTGGTCGTGCTAACCTCTTGTGGGTAGTGCCGCCATCGTGCTAACCGCTGTGAATTGGTAGTGCCGTGGTCGTGCCAACCTCTTGTGGGTTGTGCCGCCATCGTGCTAACCGCTGTGAATTTTGGAACTGTGCTCCCCCTGAGAGGTCTTCAGTTCTTTGCCATTTGCCCCCTGAGAGGTATTCAGTTCATTGATTGTTTGCCCCCTGAGAGGTCTTCGGTTCATTGATTGTTTGCCCCCTGAGAGGTCTTCGATATGCTGCTCCCTGAGAAGTCTTCGATTTTCTGCTCGTTTGCCCCCTGAGAGGTCTTCAGTTTGCTGCTCCCTGAGAAGTCTTCGATTTTCTGCTCCCTGAGAAGTCTTCGGTTTGCTGCTCCCTGAGAAGTCTTCGGTTTTCTGCTCCCTGAGAAGTCTTCGATTTGCTGCTCCCTGGGAAGTCTTCGGTTTGCTTATCGTTTGCCACCTGAGAGGTCTTCGGTTTGCTGCTCCCTGAGAAGTCTTCGATTTTCTACTCCCTGAGAAGTCTTCGGTTTGCTGCTCCCTGAGAAGTCTTTGATTTTCTGCTCCCTGAGAAGTCTTCGGTTTGCTGCTCCCTGAGAAGTCTTCGATTTTCTGCTCCCTGAGAAGTCTTCGGTTTTCTGCTCCCTGAGAAGTCTTCAATTTTCTGCTCCCTGAGAAGTGTTCGATTTTCTGCTCCCTGAGAAGTCTTCGATTTTCTGCTCCCTGAGAAGTCTTCGGTTTACTGCTCCCTGAGAAGTCTTCGGTTTTCTGCTCCCTGAGAAGTCTTCGGTTTGTTGCTCCCTGAGAAGTCTTCGGTTTGCTGCTCCCTGAGAAGTCTTCGATTTTCTGCTCCCTGAGAAGTCTTCGCTTTGCTGCTCCCTGAGAAGTCTTTGGATGGTGCTTGGATTGATGATTAAGCTGGTATGTGGATTGATGATTGAGTTGAGGCTTGGATATATGTTTTGATCGATGTCTGGATTGATGAATGAGTTGAGGTTTTGATTGATGATTTGACCGATGTCATCACTCGGCTTTTGCCGGTGTCCGCCTCAAGCCTTTCTTTCTGCAAAATAAGGAAACTAAACTATGCAAAAATGGTGAGCATGCAAGTGAAATGCATGAGCAATGCAGGAATGCAGGATAAAAATTCATCTATGTGAACTCGAAGATGATGCCGGGCTAGCTGCGATTTGCGATATAATTGATGCCTTTTGAGCTGCTTTTGAATTTCATGCCCTTTTGGGATTGTGAGATTCTCACCTGGTACCTGTAGTCATTAATTGAAGGTAGTGTGTCCCTTGTGGATTTTCACACTAGCTTTTCTTAGTGGGAGATGCGTCCTTTGTGGATTTTCACATAACCCTGTGCCTTATTTTTTTGCCTGGAATGGACCCAATCCAATCCAGCGACTTTTCTCTTTCTTCTTTTTTTGAAGGACAGACTGCCTGTTTTCAGGTTTTCACCCTATCCTTTTGCCTAGTTTTGCTTAGAGCGCCAGTTACGGTTTTCACTCTAACGGTTTTTTTTTTTTTTTTTTTTTTGAAGAGTGCTGAAGTTGTTGGCAAGAATCTTTAGGGAGTCTTAGGACATGGTTGCATGAGCTTGATTTTGCACATCTGATAACAGGATGAATCAGCTGAAGCGCTTGCGTGCTGAGAGTAGCAGAGGGTAGGCAGATACATGAGTTTGATCACACAGGGTACAATACTCTGATCACATCATTGCATAAATGCATGTGTTTCAATTTGATTTAATTAAACATGATCATTATTTTGGCATTGATTTTAAAAAATACAAGACTTTAGCTAATCTCGAGATAGATCTTGAAAGCATCAAACTCCTGTTATCAATCAGCCCTCTCGGGTTTTGTGATTGAAGATTTTCTCTCAATTTTTTCTTTTTCTTTGAATGCGAATTCTAGATGCAACTTTGGGGATGAGACTTAACTCGAATGCATGAATGCACTCGTGGCTCCTCGCTTGAAGCTCAAGAAACAACATAAGCCTCTTCTTACGTACCAAACCTCTTTAGAAGGTCATCTCCGCTAATTGGATAAGACTGAACCAAGAATCAAAAGGTCTTACTTTGGTTGTAATGTCAGGCTTAGGTAGATGGCTGTCAAAGGAGGATCAGGTCGCTAGAGAAAAATGGCCGCAATATTTTCTCGACTGGTGGATGAACCATTCTCAGCTCAGTTGTATATACAAAGGTATTCTTGAATTTGGGCTCGGTAACATTTCAGCTCCTTGAGATCAGAATAACAATAAAAGGGTAATTATTGAAACTAGTCAATTGGTTACTGTTTTGAGGTCTTTTGTTTTTTTTTTTTTTCAAAGTGTAAACTCGCACTTACCAAGGCAATTTCGATAACCCACGAAGAAATTGTTAATTGTCAAAACGTTCATCCATCCTTTTTAGAGCGGCCACTCTTCTAAGGGGAAGCCAAAATCATTTTAGGCGAGGGGATAGTTTTAATGTGTGTAACAACAAAATTGGTACGCATTCAGCATACCTTCATAAAGGCTCAATGGGCTAGCAAGCGATTGTGAAGTAAGGGTAGGAAATGGTCATTTAGAGAGCTATACAAAGAAAATGTTGCCTAAATCATTTTCTAGGTTCCGTCTTATCCAGGGATCGCTTTGACGGGTAATCAGAAAGGTTCTAGTGCTCTTAGTGAGTTTCCATCCAGTCCCCTAATTGCAACTAGTTTTTTTTCTCTCTCTACAGGAGCTATGTTAGATGCTATCAAAATTTTCTTTGGGTTCCCCAAAGTTTTCGAGATTAAATGCAACCATATTATTTGAATTAATGCCAAAGTTAATTTGTTATGATCATGCAAAATGAAATCAATAGAAATGCCATACAAATAAGCAAAATTGTTCTCTTTATTACAAACAGAAAATTGTAATATAAAAAGTTCCAGAAATGAAAAGATTCCAGCATCTAAAAGCAATATCACTAGTGGACTGCAAGACACGATCATGTTTGCGGTGGAGGGACTGCGTAGTAGCCTGCCTTTTTCTTCTTTTCTCTCTTCTCAGGATCTGTGATCTGATTGGTGTCAATGAGATCCTGGATCTTGTTTCTCAGAATACGGCAATAGTCAGTCAAATGGCCGGTGTGCTGGTGGTAAGCGCAGTACTGATCACCTCTATGTCCCGGCTGTCCCTGACTCAAGGCTGGTCTGGGTGGCAAAGGTTGCAACTTGCCTTCTTTAATTAATTTTTCCAGTACCCAGGATAGAGAGCGGCCTAAGTTGGAGTAGTATCTCTGACCCTGCCCAACTCCAGTAGCTGAGACCTCTGCCGTCCTACCGTTTTTGCTGTTGCCGCCTCCAGCTCCACCTGATTTGAATCCCGACTGGTTCCCATAGCCTTTCCCAGCAAAGTTATTTTGGCTTGCTTTCTTTGTCAAGAAAGCCGCCTCAGCTTATATAGCAATATCCTTAAGCGACTCCCAGTCCTTGAGCCCCTTAAAACTGAGCAAGTCCCTTAAGTAAGGGCATGAGTTTCTAATAAACAGCCTAATCTGGTCTGCAGTGTCAGGCTTCCTCTTCATCTCCATGACCCTGTTTCTCCATCTTGTAAGGTACTCATGGAATGACTCATCATTCTTCTACTGTAGAAGCTCGAGGTCTTTTAGGGTGACCTCCATCCTAGTGCTGCAGTCGTACTGCTTCATGAATTCTTCGGTCAAAAGGTCCCAGTCCTCTTTGGACCTCCTATCCAACCCGTGGTACCAGTCAACCGCCGGGCCCACCAGACTAAGGCAGAAATATTCCACCTTCTGCTTCTTGCTCAGGCATGTGCCTTTCATGACCAGGGTGTACTGCTTGATGTGGGCGGATGGGTCAGAGGTGCCATCAAACTTCGGAAGCTCGGGCATCTTGAATCTTTGGGGCAGCAGCTCTTCATCCCCCAGATCTCTGTCTTCTGGGTTGATCCCATTGCCTACTGACAGCATGCGGGTGATAGCTTCGATCTGTTGTCTCATACCTCTTAAAGCTTCATCCTCTACTCTGGGTGCTCTGGGCCTTGCAGCTTGGTGGACTATCGGCACCACTTCTTCTTCCTCCTCCATTAGGAAATCATCGTTGGGGTTATGAATCCTTTCCCCTCTTGGCTCGATGGGTGCGGCAGCTCTGTGCTCATTGTCGGGTTGGCGAGCAGCAGCTCCAATGAAGGGAGCCTCCCCACCAGCAGGTGGTTCGGCTTGCCCCCGAGGAGGGGCTGCTTGTGGCTGTAGAGCAGCAGGCGGCTGTGGGGCTGCAGGTGGATGGGCAATCCTTTCAGCCATGGCACCCATCATGTCTAGCACTCTCCGTTCGAAGTCCTCTAGCCTCCTAGCTAGGTCTTGAGTGGTCAAAACTCCAGGTTCTTCTGCCATTGATGATTCAAGAGAGGATTCACTGATTGACGAGAATGACTCAGAATCCCAGTCAGACACTAGTTTCGGCAACTCAAAGAGCAGATTTGTCCTCACTAACCGACTGTCAGAACCTCTAGTCCACTTAGATGAATCTATGATGGCAGAAAAAATTAGATTGTTAGGATGATGCATGAATGACATATACAATGCATGATAGTGAGCTATGCAACATTTACAATCACATGCAAGCAAGTAGAGCCTTCCAACCTTATTACTCCCACACACGAGGTAATGCGGTCTCTTTCCTAGGTGGGCTTGATCCATGGGTTAGCGGGGAACCCAATGGATGCGTATGGTGCTCGGTGGAAAACCGGCATCATAACATCTCTTATCTAATGTGCAAGCACATGGGTTATGATCGTTATTTATTTAGGCAATCCCAATAAGTTAACATGGGCCTATCGGGGCATGAAAGCCTTTGATTAGGTGACCAATCAGATTTTTTGGGTTTGTCCAATACAAAATGATCCATATAGCAAGCAAGGTATTACGGTTCATATCACCTAAGGGAAGTATCTATTGCCATTACATGAGCTTTGGTCAAAGGGTGGTGTTACTTTAGGGCTACCCAAGCATGATCCCTGCCGACGGGTCTAGCTCATCACGAGCGTAACGACCGATCGGGTCACCATTTGATATACCATGATGGTACGAGGCATAGGCTGGTGATTATCCTTAACACTTCCCTAAATTGAGTGAAAATAGGGTCGTGCTTCGGGAACGCACCGGGGCTAAAAGAGGGACCAAACTAGCATATATCTAAGGCTCTAATGAGATGTAATGCAGTTTTGAAAGAAGATGAAATTTTTAAATTAAAACTCAATTATGATTTTTAATCAAGGTACTTTCGAATCGAAGTCTCGAGTATGTCCCCAGTGGAGTCGCCACTGTGACGCGCGCCGGATCCCCGCGGCCGCCCGCACGTGGGCGATCGGGGCAATTGTGGGTCCGTCAACAGCTTGCGATAAATCGCAAGTGCGTCTATGTTGGGCAATAAGGAGGTTTCATGGAGTCGCCACCCAATAGAACATTGGGAAAGTTTCTCTCGCCTCGGAGAGCCTAAGACTTGCGCATTTTATCCATATTGGGCCATGAGGCCTAGGATTAACGTCTAAGTCTCGTGACACAAAAGGTGTCTTGGAGGATAACCTCTAGCCTCTTGAGCCCAAAGACCAGAGCAGGGTTCGGGACTTCTCATTTATTCGTACTTTGATTAATATTATAATTAAGTTTTGAATTCATTGTTTCATCAACTTTCCACACAATGCAATTTAAATTAAAGGCGCAATCATTCATATCAAAAGCGGTAAATGTAAGCAAAATCAAAAATAAAGCATTTAAAAATAAATTACAATAACACTAGGAGCGGAATACAACTCCCATTTATAAAAGTGAAATACATGCATAAAACGGGTTATTCATTAATAGTGAGAACATTGGTCCTCGCATGCATATTTATTATGAAAAAGTCTTGATGTGATGATTTATTTGGGTATGAAAAACTAGGACATTGGTCCCCTTTTATTTAGAAAAAGAATGTCAAGTTAATTAATAGAAACGTTTTTGTGATTTTCTTTTTAGCGAGCCTAAATAAATAATTTTACAAGAAAATTAAATGGCAAAATTAAATAAAATATTACAAATAAAGAAAATAAATAAACCAAACGAGCCTTTTTTGGACCTCCCCGATGTGCTCGCAAAAACGCCCAAGCGAAAAAATGAGTTTAGACATAAAAACAAAATACAATTAAAACAATGTTAGTGATTAAATCAATTAAACATATTAAACATACAAAATAATGAATGACAAATTAAAATAAAATAAGATGATATGATATGAAAAGAATGATAATGGAATCAAAATGTTAATAAACTAAAATAAATGAAAAACATGCATTATGTATGACAAATGATTAAATGATGTGAATAAAATAAAATATGACATGTTACTTAATTAATATATGTAAAAAATATGAACATGATAAAAAATGATGAAGATAAACGAATCAAAGAATATATAAAATGATAAAGAAAAGAATAATAGATTAAAACAATTAAAGAATGATGAAAACAATTAACTAAACAATATGATTAATTAAATATGTTGACAAATGATATAAACCATTTTCATGGCAAAAAGATCAATTAAAATGAATTTATTAATTACATGTTAAAAATAATGATGAATTAAAGTGAAATAAATTAATTACATGTTAAAAATTAATAAACAATCAATATTTATGTGAATAAAAATCATATCATGTATAAACAATTAAATGGAACAAATATAAAATCAATACAACAAATGAATAGATTAAAACAATAAATAAATCAATAAAAATATTAAAATATACATGAATAAATTAAATAAAATAGAAATTGAAATGGAGCCAAGAATATTTACCCTCAGAATATTGGATTTGATGAAGGAAAAGTGATGATTGATTTCTTTGTTTGATGATTCACAATATTAGAGTGAAATATTATGAAAATGTTGGAATTTTATTCCAAGGAACATGAAAATAAAAATGATCAAAAATTCTTTAAGAACAAAGAATTGATACCTTTGCCTAAAGAAATGATTTTGATCAAAAAAAAGTTTTATTGATTAAAATAAAGAAAATTTGATTGAAGTTTTATCAAATAAAAATTAGATTTTGATGACAAACAATTATTTTATTTGTCTCAAAATCAATTTTTTATCAAAAAGAGATTCAAAACAAAATCAATGAAAAAAAAGTTTTATTGAACCCAAAATAAAAGAAGAAAAACAATTTTGAGAACAAATAATTATTCTATTTGTCCCAAAATTGAATCCAACAACAAAACTTCCTCTAAAAAATATGTTTAGAAGAAATTATTTTGGAAAAAGAATGAAACACTTGATTTCTTTTTTTTTTTTTGATTTTTGGTTGGGGAAAAAATCTGGAATTTTTGGTGGAAGAAGAAGAAGAAATCTGGAATTTTTAGGTCTAAAAAATGTGGAGAGGAGGCTCCTTTGATTTCATCATAAAATATTTATAGGATAAAATAGGTTGCCCTAATTTAATTTAGGAAAAAACCTATTTTAACCCAAAATTATTTTATTTTTAATGATAAAATCAAGTTTTATTATTTAATTACCTAAAAAAATATTTTAGAATTTAATTTGAAGTCAAAAACCCCAAAAAAATGGGATAAAAAACGGATTTTTGGGTGAAAAAATCGGAAAAAAGGCTGAAAAAGAGGAAAAGGGTATCAGACCCTGTACCGACGGCCAGAAGCCCGTCGCCACAGAGGGACGCCGCCCGTCGCTATAGAGCGACGGGCACTCACGCGGCGAGGCGCGAAATCCGCGCGGAGCTCGGGCGAGAATCGCGCGCAGAGGCGCGCGGTGCGGCGCGCAGCGCGCAACGCTGCGCGTCGCTCTTTAGCGACGCGCAGCATTCACGCCCAGCGCGCTGGGCGCCTGGGCGTCGGCGTGCTGGGCGCCAGCGCGCTGCCGCGCCCGACACTCGCGGTCCGAAAATTTTTTTTTATTTTTTTTATTTTTTCTATTTTTTTTAAATTTTAAATAGACTACAAACATCATAATTTTAAGCCCCCATTTTTCAAAATTAATTTTTTAAATATATTTTTTTATTATCTAATTTTTCACTCTAAAATGCAAATTTGACGAGAAAACCATCACTTTTAACCTTTTAAGCCTGTGAAGGCAATTATCATCATTGGGTAACTTCGATCTAGGCTGACTCAGGACCCGGTGTCTACAGTTGCCCCCAGTTTAGGGGAATCTAGTACACTAGTGTCTAGGTGAGCCTAAACTCAAAGAAGAAAAGGAAAGAGACAAGTACCTGAGTCGGCCGTCTTTCCTGCTTGATGGAATTATGATGATAGCTGTTGCTGTCTTTTGGTTGTAGCTGGTAATGCCGTGGTCGTGCTAACCTCTTGTGGGTAGTGCCGCCATCGTGCTAACCGCTGTGAATTGGTAGTGCCGTGGTCGTGCCAACCTCTTGTGGGTTGTGCCGCCATCGTGCTAACCGCTGTGAATTTTGGAACTGTGCTCCCCCTGAGAGGTCTTCAGTTCTTTGCCATTTGCCCCCTGAGAGGTATTCAGTTCATTGATTGTTTGCCCCCTGAGAGGTCTTCTGTTCATTGATTGTTTGCCCCCTGAGAGGTCTTCGATATGCTGCTCCCTGAGAAGTCTTCGATTTTCTGCTCGTTTGCCCCCTGAGAGGTCTTCAGTTTGCTGCTCCCTGAGAAGTCTTCGATTTTCTGCTCCCTGAGAAGTCTTCGGTTTGCTGCTCCCTGAGAAGTCTTCGGTTTTCTGCTCCCTGAGAAGTCTTCGATTTGCTGCTCCCTGGGAAGTCTTCGGTTTGCTTATCGTTTGCCCCCTGAGAGGTCTTCGGTTTGCTGCTCCCTGAGAAGTCTTCGATTTTCTACTCCCTGAGAAGTCTTCGGTTTGCTGCTCCCTGAGAAGTCTTTGATTTTCTGCTCCCTGAGAAGTCTTCGGTTTGCTGCTCCCTGAGAAGTCTTCGATTTTCTGCTCCCTGAGAAGTCTTCGGTTTTCTGCTCCCTGAGAAGTCTTCGGTTTTCTGCTCCCTGAGAAGTCTTCGGTTTACTGCTCCCTGAGAAGTCTTCGGTTTGCTGCTCCCTGAGAAGTCTTCGGTTTGCTGCTCCCTGAGAAGTCTTCGCTTTGCTGCTCCCTGAGAAGTCTTTGGATGGTGCTTGGATTGATGATTAAGCTGGTATGTGGATTGATGATTGAGTTGAGGCTTGGATATATGTTTTGATCGATGTCTGGATTGATGAATGAGTTGAGGTTTTGATTGATGATTTGACCGATGTCATCACTCGGCTTTTGCCGGTGTCCGCCTCAAGCCTTTCTTTCTGCAAAATAAGGAAACTAAACTATGCAAAAATGGTGAGCATGCAAGTGAAATGCATGAGTAATGCAGGAATGCAGGATAAAAATTCATCTATGTGAACTCGAAGATGATGCCGGGCTAGCTGCGATTTGCGATATAATTGATGCCTTTTGAGCTGCTTTTGAATTTCATGCCCTTTTGGGATTGTGAGATTCTCACCTGGTACCTGTAGTCATTAATTGAAGGTAGTGTGTCCCTTGTGGATTTTCACACTAGCTTTTCTTAGTGGGAGATGCGTCCTTTGTGGATTTTCACATAACCCTGTGCCTTATTTTTTTGCCTGGAATGGACCCAACCCAATCCAGCGACTTTTCTCTTTCTTCTTTTTTTGAAGGACAGACTGCCTGTTTTCAGGTTTTCACCCTATCCTTTTGCCTAGTTTTGCTTAGAGCGCCAGTTATGGTTTTCACTCTAACGGCTTTTTTTTTTTTTTTTTTTTGAAGAGTGCTGAAGTTGTTGGCAAGAATCTTTAGGGAGTCTTAGGACATGGTTGCATGAGCTTGATTTTGCACATCTGATAACAGGATGAATCAGCTGAAGCGCTTGCGTGCTGAGAGTAGCAGAGGGTAGGCAGATACATGAGTTTGATCACACAGGGTACAACACTCTGATCACATCATTGCATAAATGCATGTGTTTCAATTTGATTTCATTAAACATGATCATTATTTTGGCATTGATTTTAAAAAATACAAGACTTTAGCTAATCTCGAGATAGATCTTGAAAGCATCAAACTCCTGTTATCAATCAGCCCTCTCGGGTTTTGTGATTGAAGATTTTCTCTCAATTTTTTCTTTTTCTTTGAATGCGAATTCTAGATGCAACTTTGGGGATGAGACTTAACTCGAATGCATGAATGCACTCGTGGCTCCTCGCTTGAAGCTCAAGAAACAGCATAAGCCTCTTCTTACGTACCAAACCTCTTTAGAAGGTCATCTCCGCTAATTGGATAAGACTGAACCAAGAATCAAAAGGTCTTACTTTGGTTGTAATGTCAGGCTTAGGTAGATGGCTGTCAAAGGAGGATCAGGTCGCTAGAGAAAAATGGCCGCAATATTTTCTCGACTGGTGGATGAACCATTCTCAGCTCAGTTGTATATACAAAGGTATTCTTGAATTTGGGCTCGGTAACATTTCAGCTCCTTGAGATCAGAATAACAATAAAAGGGTAATTATTGAAACTAGTCAATTGGTTACTGTTTTGAGGTCTTTTGTTTTTTTTTTTTTTCAAAGTGTAAACTCGCACTTACCAAGGCAATTTCGATAACCCACGAAGAAATTGTTAATTGTCAAAACGTTCATCCATCCTTTTTAGAGCGGCCACTCTTCTAAGGGGAAGCCAAAATCATTTTAGGCGAGGGGATAGTTTTAATGTGTGTAACAACAAAATTGGTACGCATTCAGCATACCTTCATAAAGGCTCAATGGGCTAGCAAGCGATTGTGAAGTAAGGGTAGGAAATGGTCATTTAGAGAGCTATACAAAGAAAATGTTGCCTAAATCATTTTCTAGGTTCCGTCTTATCCAGGGATCGCTTTGACGGGTAATCAGAAAGGTTCTAGTGCTCTTAGTGAGTTTCCATCCAGTCCCCTAATTGCAACTAGTTTTTTTTTCTCTCTCTACAGGAGCTATGTTAGATGCTATCAAAATTTTCTTTGGGTTCCCCAAAGTTTTCGAGATTAAATGCAACCATATTATTTGAATTAATGCCAAAGTTAATTTGTTATGATCATGCAAAATGAAATCAATAGAAATGCCATACAAATAAGCAAAATTGTTCTCTTTATTACAAACAGAAAATTGTAATATAAAATGTTCCAGAAATGAAAAGATTCCAGCATCTAAAAGCAATATCACTAGTGGACTGCAAGACACGATCATGTTTGCGGTGGAGGGACTGCGTAGTAGCCTGCCTTTTTCTTCTTTTCTCTCTTCTCAGGATCTGTGATCTGATTGGTGTCAATGAGATCCTGGATCTTGTTTCTCAGAATACGGCAATAGTCAGTCAAATGGCCGGTGTGCTGGTGGTAAGCGCAGTACTGATCACCTCTATGTCCCGGCTGTCCCTGACTCAAGGCTGGTCTGGGTGGCAAAGGTTGCAACTTGCCTTCTTTAATTAATTTTTCCAGTACCCAGGATAGAGAGCGGCCTAAGTTGGAGTAGTATCTCTGACCCTGCCCAACTCCAGTAGCTGAGACCTCTGCCGTCCTACCGTTTCTACTGTTGCTGCCTCCAGCTCCACCTGATTTGAATCCCGACTGGTTCCCATAGCCTTTCCCAGCAAAGTTATTTTGGCTTGCTTTCTTTGCCAGGTAAGCCGCCTCAGCTTATATAGTAATATCCTTAAGCGACTCCCAGTCCTTGAGCCCCTTAAAACTGAGCAAGTCCCTTAAGTAAGGGCATGAGTTTCTAATAAACAGCCTAATCTGGTCTGCAGTGTCAGGCTTCCTCTTCATCTCCATGACCCTGTTTCTCCATCTTGTAAGGCACTCATGGAATGACTCATCATTCTTCTGCTGTAGAAGCTCGAGGTCTTTTAGGGTGACCTCCATCCTAGTGCTGCAGTCGTACTGCTTCATGAATTCTTTTGTCAAAAGGTCCCAGTCCTCTTTGGACCTCCTATCCAACCCGTGGTACCAGTCAACCGCCGGGCCCACCAGACTAAGGCAAAAATATTCCACCTTCTGCTTCTTGCTCAGGCATGTGCCTTTCATGACCAGGGTGTACTGCTTGATGTGGGCGGATGGGTCAGAGGTGCCATCAAACTTCGGAAGCTCGGGCATCTTGAATCTTTGGGGCAGCAGCTCTTCATCCCCCAGATCTCTGTCTTCTGGGTTGATCTCATTGCCTACTGACAGCATGCGGGTGATAGCTTCGATCTGTTGTCTCATACCTCTTAAAGCTTCATCCTCTACTCTGGGTGCTCTGGGCCTTGCAGCTTGGTGGACTATCGGCACCACTTCTTCTTCCTCCTCCATTAGGAAATCATCGTTGGGGTTATGAATCCTTTCCCCTCTTGGCTCGATGGGTGCGGCAGCTCTGTGCTCATTGTCGGGTTGGCGAGCAGCAGCTCCAACGAAGGGAGCCTCCCCACCAGCAGGTGGTTCGGCTTGCCCCCGAGGAGGGGCTACTTGTGGCTGTAGAGCAGCAGGCGGCTGTGGGGCTGCAGGTGGATGGGCAATCCTTTTAGCCATGGCACCCATCATGTCTAGCACTCTCCGTTCGAAGTCCTCTAGCCTCCTAGCTAGGTCTTGAGTGGTCAAAACTCCAGGTTCTTCTGCCATTGATGATTCAAGAGAGGATTCACTGATTGACGAGAATGACTCAGAATCCCAGTCAGACACTAGTTTCGGCAACTCAAAGAGCAGATTTGTCCTCACTAACCGACCGTCAGAACCTCTAGTCCACTTAGATGAATCTATGATGGCAGAAAAAATTAGATTGTTAGGATGATGCATGAATGACATATACAATGCATGATAGTGAGCTATGCAACATTTACAATCACATGCAAGCAAGTAGAGCCTTCCAACCTTATTACTCCCACACACGAGGTAATGCGGTCTCTTTCCTAGGTGGGCTTGATCCATGGGTTAGCGGGGAACCCAATGGATGCGTATGGTGCTCGGTGGAAAACCGGCATCATAACATCTCTTATCTAATGTGCAAGCACATGGGTTATGATCGTTATTTATTTAGGCAATCCCAATAAGTTAACATGGGCCTATCGGGGCATGAAAGCCTTTGATTAGGTGACCAATCAGATTTTTTGGGTTTGTCCAATACAAAATGATCCATATAGCAAGCAAGGTATTACGGTTCATATCACCTAAGGGAAGTATCTATTGCCATTACATGAGCTTTGGTCAAAGGGTGGTGTTACTTTAGGGCTACCCAAGCATGATCCCTGCCGACGGGTCTAGCTCATCACGAGCGTAACGACCGATCGGGTCACCATTTGATATACCATGATGGTACGAGGCATGGGCTGGTGATTATCCTTAACACTTCCCTAAATTGAGTGAAAATAGGGTCGTGCTTCGGGAACGCACCGGGGCTAAAAGAGGGACCAAACTAGCATATATCTAAGGCTCTAATGAGATGTAATGCAGTTTTGAAAGAAGATGAAATTTTTAAATTAAAACTCAATTATGATTTTTAATCAAGATACTTTCGAATCGAAGTCTCGAGTATGTCCCCAGTGGAGTCGCCACTGTGACGCGCGCCGGATCCCCGCGGCCGCCCGCACGTGGGCGATCGGGGCAATTGTGGGTCCGTCAACAGCTTGCGATAAATTGCAAGTGCGTCTATGTTGGGCAACAAGGAGGTTTCATGGAGTCGCCACCCAATAGAACATTGGGAAAGTTTCTCTCGCCTCGGAGAGCCTAAGACTTGCGCATTTTATCCATATTGGGCCATGAGGCCTAGGATTAACGTCTAAGTCTCGTGACACAAAAGGTGTCTTGGAGGATAACCTCTAGCCTCTTGAGCCCAAAGACCAGAGCAGGGTTCGGGACTTCTCATTTATTCGTACTTTGATTAATATTATAATTAAGTTTTGAATTCATTGTTTCATCAACTTTCCACACAATGCAATTTAAATTAAAGGCGCAATCATTCATATCAAAAGCGGTAAATGTAAGCAAAATCAAAAATAAAGCATTTAAAAATAAATTACAATAACACTAGGAGCGGAATACAACTCCCATTTATAAAAGTGAAATACATGCATAAAACGGGTTATTCATTAATAGTGAGAACATTGGTCCTCGCATGCATATTTATTATGAAAAAGTCTTGATGTGATGATTTATTTGGGTATGAAAAACTAGGACATTGGTCCCCTTTTATTTAGAAAAAGAATGTCAAGTTAATTAATAGAAACGTTTTTGTGATTTTCTTTTTAGCGAGCCTAAATAAATAATTTTACAAGAAAATTAAATGGCAAAATTAAATAAAATATTACAAATAAAGAAAATAAATAAACCAAACGAGCCTTTTTTGGACCTCCCCGATGTGCTCGCAAAAACGCCCAAGCGAAAAAATGAGTTTAGACATAAAAACAAAATACAATTAAAACAATGTTAGTGATTAAATCAATTAAACATATTAAACATACAAAATAATGAATGACAAATTAAAATAAAATAAGATGATATGATATGAAAAGAATGATAATGGAATCAAAATGTTAATAAACTAAAATAAATGAAAAACATGCATTATGTATGACAAATGATTAAATGATGTGAATAAAATAAAATATGACATGTTACTTAATTAATATATGTAAAAAATATGAACATGATGAAAAATGATGAAGATAAACGAATCAAAGAATATATAAAATGATAAAGAAAAGAATAATAGATTAAAACAATTAAAGAATGATGAAAACAATTAACTAAACAATATGATTAATTAAATATGTTCACAAATGATATAAACCATTTTCATGGCAAAAAGATCAATTAAAATGAATTTATTAATTACATGTTAAAAATAATGATGAATTAAAGTGAAATAAATTAATTACATGTTAAAAATTAATAAACAATCAATATTTATGTGAATAAAAATCATATCATGTATAAACAATTAAATGGAACAAATATAAAATCAATACAACAAATGAATAGATTAAAACAATAAATAAATCAATAAAAATATTAAAATATACATGAATAAATTAAATAAAATAGAAATTGAAATGGAGCCAAGAATATTTACCCTCAGAATATTGGATTTGATGAAGGAAAAGTGATGATTGATTTCTTTGTTTGATGATTCACAATATTAGAGTGAAATATTATGAAAATGTTGGAATTTTATTCCAAGGAACATGAAAATAAAAATGATCAAAAATTCTTTAAGAACAAAGAATTGATACCTTTGCCTAAAGAAATAATTTTGATCAAAAAAAAGTTTTATTGATTAAAATAAAGAAAAATTGATTGAAGTTTTATCAAATAAAAATTAGATTTTGATGACAAACAATTATTTTATTTGTCTCAAAATCATTTTTTTTTATCAAAAAGAGATTCAAAACAAAATCAATGAAAAAAAAGTTTTATTGAACCCAAAATAAAAGAAGAAAAACAATTTTGAGAACAAATAATTATTCTATTTGTCCCAAAATTGAATCCAACAACAAAACTTCCTCTAAAAAATATGTTTAGAAGAAATTATGTTGGAAAAAGAATGAAACACTTGATTTCTTTTTTTTTTGATTTTTGATTGGGGAAAAAATCTGGAATTTTTGGTGGAAGAAGAAGAAGAAATCTGGAATTTTTAGGTCTAAAAAATGTGGAGAGGAGGCTCCTTTGATTTCATCATAAAATATTTATAGGATAAAATAGGTTGCCCTAATTTAATTAAGGAAAAAACCTATTTTAACCCAAAATTATTTTATTTTTAATGATAAAATCAAGTTTTATTATTTAATTACCTAAAAAAATATTTTAGAATTTAATTTGAAGTCAAAAACCCCAAAAAAATGGGATAAAAAACGGATTTTTGGGTGAAAAAATCGAAAAAAAGGCTGAAAAAGAGGAAAAGGGTATCAGACCCTGTACCGACGGCTAGAAGCCCGTCGCCACAGAGGGACGCCGCCCGTCGCTATAGAGCGACGGGCACTCACGCGGCGAGGCGCGAAATCCGCGCGGAGCTCGGGCGAGAATCGCGCGCAGAGGCGCGCGGTGCGCAACGCTGCGCGTCGCCAAATCACGCCCAGCGCGCTGGGCGCCTGGGCGTCGGCGTGCTGGGTGCCTGGCGCCTGCGAGCTGGGCGCCAGCGCGCTGCCGCGCCCGACACTCGCGGTCCGAAATTTTTTTTTTTTATTTTTTTTTCTATTTTTTTTTAAATTTTAAATAGACTACAAACATCATAATTTTAAGCCCCCATTTTTCAAAATTAATTTTTTAAATATATTTTTTTATTATCTAATTTTTCACTCTAAAATGCAAATTTGACGAGAAAACCATCACTTTTAACCTTTTAAGCCTGTGAAGGCAATTATCATCATTGGGTAACTTCGATCTAGGCTGACTCAGGACCCGGTGTCTACAGTCTCCCCTTTAGAAATTTTTCCAACCCCTTTCTTGGTTGGAAATGAAAGCTTTTATATATGAAAACAAGTGTTAATTGTGCCCATTGGATGCCATAGGGCGGATCTCTCCAATAATGTCTATTCCCCAAGCAGGGAATGGCCAAGGCGACGTTAGGCTGTGTAGCTCTGACACTGGCAAGTGCCTTAAATCTGCGTACTGCTGGCATAGCTGGCACTGCTTGATATATTTTGAGCAATCGTTGTCCATCGTAAGCCAATAGAAGCCTTGCCTTATAATCTTCTTTGCCAGGGTTAACCCATTCATATGAGCCCCATAGATGCCTGCATGGGTTTCTTCCATCACCCTCCGGGCTTTTCTTTCGTCTAAGCACCTGAGCTGGATACCATCTGCCTGCCTTTTATATAAAAACCCATCTAAGGATATGAACTGAGTGGATAGCCTTCGGATCATCCTCTGATCTTTCTCGGTAGCTTCCTCTGGAAATCACTCATTTTCCAAATAATTCATGATGTCAAAGTACCATGGCTTTCCATCTGCTACTTTTATTTCCATTATTGGTTTGATCTCGAAGCTGGGCCTCTCAGAACTCGAAATCAGGATGGGCTTCATAGCTATCCCTTTAGGATTATCCCATATCGACACGAGAGTTGCCAGTGCATCAACCAGACGGTTCTTCTCTCTCGGCACAAAGCGAAACGTACAAGTCTCGAACTGCCCACATAGCTCCTTCAGATATTCAACATAAGGTACCAGCCGCTCTTCCTTTACAGCCCACTCACCCCGGATTTGGCTGATTACCAAGGATGAGTCACCAAAAACCTCTACGTTCTTTGCCCCCAAGGCAGCTAAGGCTTCTAACCCGAAGGTGCACGCTTCATATTCAGCTTCATTGTTGGTGACCCTGTACCTCGACTTCTTGGCCAACGGGAGCTTTTCATCATCTGGGGTCGTCAAAATGATTCCAACTCCTGCCCCCTTGTTATTTACGGCCCCATCAAAATATAACTACCATCCTTGGATGGAGATTATGGCTATGCTCTCATCAGGAAAATTGAATTCAGGCACGTCGCCTTGAATGGGATGATCAGCAAGAAACTCGGCTACTGCTCGCCCCTTGATAGTTTTGCGAGTGATGTATTCGACATCGAACTCTTGTAGCAATAGCAACCACCTTCCCATCTTACCAAGCAAAGACGACGCTTCTTGCAAATACCTCAAAGGATTTTGCTTTGCCACTGCCTGAACTCTGTACGAATGGAAGTAGTGCCTAAGCTTCTTCGACGCCCAAATCACTGCCAGGCAGATCTTCTTTACTTCAGCATATTTTATCTCGTAGGCCAGGAACTTCTTGCTGAGATAATAAACCGTGAATTCCACCCCGAACTCATCCTCCTGAGCTATCATGGCTCCCACGGAACCGTCCTCTACTACCAGATACAAGATAAGCGGCTTGATCGGTTGCGGTGGCCTCAGCACTGGCAGATTCAGCAGATATTCCCTGATGCTATCAAAAGCTCTTTGGCAGTCTTCATTCCAAACCACAGGCTGATCCTTTCTGAGCAACTTGAAGATTGGATCGCATATCGAAGTGAGCTTCGTAATGAATCGGCTGACATATTGTAGCTTGCCCAGGAAGCTTCTCACCTCCTTCTCTTTCTGTGGCACGAGCATCTCTCTGATGGCCTTTACCTTGTCCGGGTCAATTTCAATTCCCCTCTGGCTGACGACATGCCCCAGTAGCTTTCCTGAAGTTACTCCGAAGATACACTTCTTGGGATTAAGTCGCAGGTTGTACTTATCAATCCTAGTGAAGAACTTCTCTAAAGCTTCGAAATGGCCCTCTCTGGTGGCTGACTTGACCATCATATCATCTACGTACACCTCCACTTCCTTGTGGATCAAGTCGCTTAGGATCTTCGTTGCCATTCTCTGGTATGTAGCCCCTACATTCTTTAGGCCGAAAGGCATTACTCTGTAGGCGCAGGTCCCCCATTTCGTGATGAAAGCTGTTTTAATCCGGTCGACTATCTTGTTAAGGATCTGGTTGTAGCCCACATAACCATCCCCAAAACTGTACATCACGCAGTTGGCGGCACTATCTATCAACACGTCAATGTGGGGTAGCGAAAAATCGTCTTTAGGGCAGGCCTTGTTCAGATCTCGATAATCCACACATACCCTTACCTTTCCGTTCTTCTTGGCTACAGGGACTACATTTGCTAGCCATGTAGGATACTGCACTTCGACCAGGAATTTGGCTTCGATCTGCTGCCGAATCTCCTCTTTAACCTTGTCTGCCCATTCTAGCCTAAGCCTCCTCAATTTCTGTTTTACAGGCTTGTGATCTGGATACGTCGGAATAGCATGCTCTGCGATGCTCCGATCAATTCCTGGCATGTCGTCGTAGGTCCAGGCAAAAACTTTTTCATATTTTTTTATTATTCTCTCGAATTTTTCTCTCTCATCAGGAGTTATATTCGATGCTATTAAAATTTCCTTCGGATTTTCCGAGGTTCCAAGATCAAAAGGCGTGGAATCAATATCAAAGAAGATGGGATATGATCATGTTCATGCATGTTGAGATTATTGGAAACATCGCACAAATATGCAAAATAATTCATCTTACTAATAATATTATTATTGTCATTTACATCATAAAAAAGTTCCGGAATAAAAAGACAATCCAAGCTAGTATCTTCTTCAGCTTCCGTTGAGGTCGATGCTGCAACAGCTTGTCCCTCGGCTTCCTGGCTTAGCGGAGGCCTTTCAGCTACCCCTGAGGAAATCTTCAAATCCCCAATCTTTAGTTCTGGCTCTACCATTTTTTCCTTCCCTTTTAGCCTGGCAGCTAACATCTTCTTGGTGACAACCTCTTCGGGCTCATCCCTACCCCAGGCAATGCATTAGGTCATAACTTCCTCAATTCCTCAGCCATTTTAATAACTCCCACATCCCAGTCAAAAACATCACTGAAGATTTCAAATCCAGGGACAATCTTTCGATTCACCCACTGTGGCTCATCTTCACCAATGTAAGCGCATACTGAGGATGCGGGCATGAAGCTTTCTAAAATGTGAGGGATCTTTTCCGTCGTCTTCTTCTTGCCAAGCCCGCCTTTATATCCCAAACCCTTCCGATCTTTCTGACCTCGAGTAGTGATTGCGGATTGAGGCCCTTGCAAATTTCTACCAAGACCAGCCCCAGGGAGATAGTGCATCCTCTTCATCATATTAACCACTGGAGGGCTATCCACTGACCTCTGCTCTTTCCCTATCACCGATACATGAAAACCACTGAATGGTTGATTAGCAATCTCTAGGGCCGATACCTGATTATCCCTGGCTGCCTTAATGGTTACCACCTCGCCTTCATGCGGGAATTTTATCATCTGGTGTAGCGTAGACGACACTCCCCCTAGTTTATGAAACCAAGGCCTCCCATGCAATGCCGAGAAGTTGGCCGGAATAGGCAAAACTACAAATTCTGTCTCCGTCTCAATAGGTCCAACCTTGACCAAAGTCTTGAACATCCCCGAAGCTTGCCTTCTAGAATTATCGTAAGTTGTAATAGTCAAATCCAACTCGCTAAGCATAGCCTCATCCAAACCGAAAGCCTGAAGCGCCACCAGAGGGCAAACATTTATAGATGACCTGTCGTCTACCATAACACAAGCAGTGTGCCTGCCACTGATTTGCGCCTTAATATACAGCAGTCGGTTATGATTACGGCCTTCGACTGGCAAGTCGGCATCAGAATACACTAATTTCTCTCCTAATCCCCCTTTTTCAAGGTCTAACAATTCTGATGGGGAGATTGTAGTAGCCACAGTAGACTCAGTCAAAGCTTCTACCAACTTTTGTCTATGTGAAGGGGACTGCCTCAGAAGATCCCATATAGATATTTGAGCCGTGGTCTTCTTCAACTGTTTGACTATCTGATTCTCTTTCGGCTCTTTCTCTGTTGATGCCTGCGCTGGTTCTGGTGACCTTTCTATCTCTGGGACTACTCTTCCACTTCTCGTTATAGCTCCTACTTCCTTTTCCTCTTCATCTGACTTTCATAGATCCAAAGATATTTCAACCTCCTCCTCATTTTCTTCACCGCTTTCGCTACTAGACCAACAATCAATTGTCGCTACAGACATCCTTTCCCCCTTGACCTCGGGGCGAGTAATAGCAACATACTCATTTCCATACAAGTCCTGCAGCACGTACCATTCTAGTAGGCTTGATCCAATCATGAAAACAGGATGCGGCACAGCATTATAGCTAGGCTTCTTCTTTTCCTCTCTCCGCTCGGGGTCAGTGATTTGTTTACTGTCAATCAAATCTTGGATTGAGTGCCTCAGCGCCTTACAATTATCCATTAAATGGCCCGTATGCTGATGAAAGGCACAGTACTCATTATCTTTATGCCCCAGCGCCCCTTGCATCATAGCAAGCCTGGGAGGCAATGGCTGCAACTTCCCTTCTTTCATCAACCTTCTTAAAATCCAAGACAGTGGTCTTCCTAAGTTCAAAAACTTCCTCGGGGTAGTAGTGTCAGTAGCAGACACCTCAACCGTTCTTCTGGTGCTACCATTGGGACCGGCTGGCCTACTTGCCCCTTGACTGGTATTAGCTCTCTTGGAATAACTATCATTGCTCGCCTTTCGGACTAAGTATTCCCCTTCCGCTTCTATGGCTATGCCCTTCAAAGACTCCCAGTCTTTTAGACCCTTCATCTTCAAACCTTCTTTTAAGTACGGGCTCGCGTTCTTGATGAACAAACGAATCTGGTCTTGAGTGTCTGGTTTTCTCCTCATCTCCATTACTCTACTCCGCCAGCGGGTTAGGTAATTATGGAAGGATTCTCTGGCCTTTTACTGAAGCAGCTCCAAATCCTTGAGGGTCACCTCCATCCTCGTATTGCAGTTGTACTGCCTTAAAAACTCCTCTGTGAGCATATCCCAATCCTCCTTGGTTCGGCGATCGAGGCTGTGGTACCAATCTATGGCGAGGCCAGTTAGGCTCAAGCAAAAGTACTCCACTTTCTGCCTCTTGGACAAGGTAGTCCCTTTCATGATCAAGGAGTACTGCTTTACATGGGCAGTCGGGTCAGAAGTGCCGTCAAACTTGGGGACATCAGGCATCTTGAAATTGTAATCGGGTCATCTCCCTCCAGCTCCTTATCTTCTGGGTTCATCCCTTGGCCCCTACCCAAAATGCGGGCCATAGCCTCAAACTTCTCTTCCATCTTCTTCCAGATGAACTCCTCGGTCTGGGGTGCTTTCCCCCTCTCAGATACAATGCTTATCCTGTCATCTTCATCCTGCCGGTCATCTTCTAACCTCAGCGTTTGTCTCCTTCTCTGGACCCCGGAAGCCACTGATCTCAGATCTATAGGTGGTGGTCGAATTGGTTCCTCCTGTCTTTCTACTCTTTCCTCTTCCCGCTCATTTTGTCTCATGGGAGGAGGAGGAGGATTTTGCAGAGCGGGCTGCTGAGCCATTGTAGCTAACATATTCATCATACGGCCCTCGAACTCCTCAAACCTTCTACCCACTTCTTCAGCAATCAAAGCCCTGGTCGCATCATTTTCCCTTGGTGAGTTGGCCATCCCAGATACGGTACCACTAGTTTCTGAATGGGTTTCCAGAAGACTCTCTCTTTCTTGTGGCTCAAATACAGAAGCTCTGATCAGTCGTCCAGTCGGTCCTCTCGTCCACCTGGGCAGATCTATGATGGCTGCGTAGATAAGGTGTTAGAATGATGCATGAAATGCAAATGAGGTGTATGACCGTGATATACAACATCCACAAATCACAGGCAAGCAGATAGGTCCTTCCACCCTTATTGCTCCCACACACGTGGCCGTGCGGTCTCTTTCCTAGGTGGGATTAATCCATGGGTCAGCGGGGAACCCAATGGACACGGATGGTGCGCGGCGAAAAATCGGCAGCATAACACTCCTATGCTAATGCACAAGCGCATGGATAATGGTCATCATGTACTTAGAAATCCCAAATATATCGACATGGCCCTACCGGGGCATGGAAGCCTTTGGCTAGGTTACCAAGCAAGACATATGGATTCACCCAATACATAATGACCCATACAGCAAGCATGATATTACGGTTCATATCACCTAGGGAGAGTACCTACGGCCATTACATGAGCTTTGGTCGAGGGAGATATTACTTTAAGGCTACCCAAGCATGATCCCTGCCGACGGGTCTAGCTCATCACAAGTATAATGGCCGATCGGGTCATCATTTTATATACCAAAAGGTACGAAGCTTGGGCTGGTGATTATCCTTAACACTTCCCCACATTGAGTGAACATAGGGTTGTGCTTCGGGAATGCACCGAGGCTAAGAAGGGACCAATCTAGCATATTCTAAGGCTCTAATGGGTTGTAATTGCAAATTTGAAAGAAAGCGAATTTATGAATTAAACTTCAATCATAAACGTTAAATGAGGTATTTTCAAATCGAAGTCTCAAACCATTATCCCCAATGGCGTCGCCACTATGACACGTGCCGGGCCCCGCGTGCCGCCCATGCGACCGCCCGCTCAAGGGCGATCGGGGCATTTGTGGGTCCATTGGCAACTTGCAATGAATTGCGAGTGCATCTATTTTGGGCAACAAGGAGGTTTCATGGAGTCGCCACCCAATAGAACATTGGAAAAGTTTCTCTCGCCTCGGAGAGCCTAAGACTGCGCTTATTATCCATTTTGGGCCAACCGAAGGGGTATTGGAGGGTAAACCACTCTCCCAAAGGAGCCTAGGATTAAAGTCTAAGTCTCGTGACACAAGAGGTGTCTTGGAGGTCTTAGTTCCAACGAGTGATCGGGTAGACCTCTCGCCTCTTTGAGCCCAAAGACCAGAGCTGGGTTCGGGACTTCTCATCTATTTCTACCTCGCTCATTTTACGATTAAATTTTGATCTCATTAATTCGCTCTCTCTCCACACGATGCAATTTAATTAAAAGCGCATTTTATTCACGTGTTAAAGCGATAAAAAAATAAATGAATAATAAATAATAAAAAAATACAATAATACTAGGAGCGGAATACAACTCCCATTTATAAATGTGCAATACATACATAAGACAGGAGATTATTTATTTTGAGGACTTTGGTCCTTGCATGCATTTATTATAAAAATGATGTTTTTATTGTGGAAATTTTTCATTGGATGAAAAATAGGACATTGGGTCCTAAATTTTATGAAAATCTCCTTTTATTAAATATAAAACATTTATCAATTTTTATATTTAGCGAGATACAAAAAAGGGGGGTATATTCATGTACACAAAATAATCAATAAATAAACAAAATGAATGAAATAGCTAAAAAGGGGTAGAAAACTAAACCGGTCGGAATCCTCCGAGCATGGTAGATTGCCCCTCGAGCTCATGACAGTCGAAGAAAAACATGTATGCTCACAAAAGTTAATGGGTGTTAATATACAAAAAACGCAATATAAATAAAACTCTAAGATTTGAGAGAGATAGAAAAAGGAAAAGAAAAAGGGAGTTTGGAAATATGGAGGCAGAGCCTAGGGACGGCCACTGCCGAGTGACCGACGGGCGTCAGTCAAGGTGACCGACGTGTCCTGTCGCTCACTCGAGAGAGGGCATCTGTGGGAGGGGTAACCGACGGGCGTCGGTGAAACAGATGACCCGTCGGTCACCGCAGTCTCAAAAAAAACGACCGCGAAACTATTTTTTAAAGTAAAAACAGATTTTTACTGCAAAAGAAGTGAAAAGGGGAGGGCAAAATAAAGGAAGATAAAAGCGAGAAGTCAAAAAGAACAAGCATAAAAATAAAGATGAAATAATAAGGAGAAGAAGTCCGGAATATTTACCCTCAGATAATATCTTGGTTGGATTTTTAGTGTCGATCAGAGTCCCGCACGCTCCACGAGAAACAAAATGAAGGGTCAAGAATGAGGAAAATAGATTGTTTCCTTCTTGATCCTTCAAAAAACTGAGTTTTGGAATCAAAAACTTTAGGAAAACTAATTGGATTTAGCTCCTTTTAATGATTTGATTCTTAAACTATTAAAGATTTCTTGAATTTGTGTTTGTTGGAAGAGAGAGAAAACAAGTGTTAATTTTGACAGAGTCTCCCCTTTATAAATAACCCCTTTCTTGGTGGGAAATGAAAGCTTTTATAGGTCTGGGGTGACCGACGGGTGTCGGTTCCACAAACGGGCATCGGTTTAATCCTACTGACACAAGGATTCAACCGACGGGCCTGCAATTCTCACCGACGGGTTCGGAGAGGTTGCGTGCTCCGGGAAATCAGGTTGCCTGCCCCGGAAGATCAGTCCCTCCGACGGGCGTCGAAAGATCCCATAGGTCGTCTGTGACCCGAAGCGACGGTCTTGCCATTGATAGATGGGCAGATCGCCGGTGGAGAAAAAACATCTTTTTGACCCCAAAATTCCCCATTTCCTCCCTCTTTCCTACGAAGACTGAAAGAACACATTTCTCGTGAAGCAGGGGACCAAAACCTCCGAATCTCAACCGTTTGTATGGACTCGGACGTTGATTCCTCATCGGGTAATCTCTGATCCAGACCACCTCAGGATAGGGTGCTTACACTTATGTAGTAAAAATTTGTCTAAACACGCAAAATTTACTAGGCAGATTAGACGAATTGGATTGATACTTGATTGTATCTCTAAGGTCTAATGTAATTGAGGGGATATGTTATTGAGTGTTACTATCATGGTTATCAAAATCAATACATACTGATAACATTCTCGAAAAAAATTTCGTACTTTATTATCTGCAAAAAAGAATAAGAGACCTATTGCAGATTTATAAATACTCCGACAGTCAAGTCAGTACCATGACTAAAATATGAAAAGCATAATGTAATTGAGAAAAAGAGATCCTTCAAAAATACTTGAATTCCTACTATTTATAGGGTAAAGAATCAATGTTGGAATAGAAATCAGATCCTAAATAGGATATGACTCATAGATTCCTAATTTGTGCTTAACTCTTGGTAGAGTTCTATATTAAATTAGATTAGCTTTGTTATCATAAGTCCCCCCCTACGATGTGCGACATTTATGTCAGCAGCATTTTAGGTGACATTTTTTAGTGGCTGCTATTTGGTACGTTGTAGACATCGGGTCCTGAGTCAGCCTAAATCGAAGTTACCCAATGATGATAATTGCCTTCACAGGCTAAAAAGATTAAAAGTGATGATTTCCTCGTCAAATTTACATTTTAGAGTGAGAAATTGAAAAATAATAAAAAATATTTTAAAAAAATTAAATTTGAAAAATGGGACTTAGATTTATAGTATTTTTGTAAATTAAAATAAAAAAATAAAAAAATAAAAAAAATATTTCAGATCGCGAGTGTCGGGCGCGGCGGCGCACTGGGCGAGAAGAGGCGACGTGCAGCGTTGTGCGCGCTGCGTGCCGCACCGCGCGCTGGAGCGTGCGATTTTCGCGCCTCTGCGCGCGGTTTCCGCGCAGAGCTGGCTGCGGGAAGCCCGTCACCCTATAGCGACGGGCTTCCCTCCTCCCCTGGCCGTCGCTATAGGGTCTGATACCCTCTTTTCCGATTTTTCACTCTTTTTTCCGATTTTTTCACCAAAAAATCCGTTTTTTATCCCATTTTTTTTGGGTTTTTGAGTCCAAATTAAATTCTAAAATATTTTCTTAGATATTTAATTAATAAAACTTGATTTTATCATTAAAAATAAAAGAATTTTGTGTTAAAATAAATTTGTTTTCCTTAATTAAATTAGGCCAACCTTTTTTATCTTATAAATACTTTATGATGAAAAATCAAAGAGGGCCTCCACATTTTTTAGACCTGAAATTTCCAGAATTTTTCTTCTTCTATTTTCTCTTCAAAAAAAATTTTAGATTTCTCTTTTAATTAATAAGGTTTAATTGGAATTGAAAATAATTTTCAATTCTTAATTATTCCAATTAATTTCTTTGTTTTTCCTCCATAAACACAAGAAATTAATCATTACTTTGAAATCAATTTCTTTTCAATTTTAAGCATACAATTTAATTCCTTTGTTTTCTCCATAAACAAAGAGAATTAATTTTATTGCTATATTATTTTTTTTTTCAATCAAGTTTCCAAGAAAATCATCACTTTTCTTTCGTCAAATCCAATACTCTGAGGGTAAATATTCTAGGATCAATTTCTATTCTATTTTATTTTTATTTAATTTATTCATGTATATTTTATTGTTTTTATTGATTTATTTATTGTTTCCATTTATTCATTTGTTGTATTGATCTTATATTTGTTCTATTTAATTTTATTCATGTGAATATTGTTTTCTTTTAATTCCTAACATGTAAATAATTTAGTTTATTTTGATTCCTCATTATTTTTAACATGCAAATAAATAATTAATTTTTTTTAATCATTTTTGCCATGTAAATAGTTTATATTAATTATGAACACACCAATTAACCTTGTCATATAGCATTATTATTTTCATCATTCCTTTGTTTACTAATTTTTATTATTATTTTTATCATTTTTACATGATTTATTTATTATTATTTGTTTATTTGTTCATTTATTATTTTTCACTTTTCATCATTGTTGGGAAAAATTATAACATATATAATTTAACATGCGGAGGTAACATTAAATAAATGTACCTACCTCTTGTAGCGCAGAAACTAGTTGCGGAAGCGTCTACCAAGATCTCGTTTGTTTTGGTCACTGGTCTGGCTTTTACCCACTCGGGGTAAGAGCAGCTAGATCACAATCTAAATGCCCCTGAAAATAAGACAGAAAACTGTGAGTGGGAACGAGCAGCCTTGCGGCGTATACGTTTTCTCGTTACCAAATTATGAGGACCTCACCTCTATTTATAGAGGTCCTAATGGCTAGAGACCTAACTCTAGTTTAACTCAGACTCTTTCTGAGATAATATTTGGTAATTTAATTTAGATTAAATAACTCAATTTAATCTTGATAGGAACTCAATCCTTTATAGAGTCATGGGCGTATCCCAACTCTATCATCTCCCACTCGCACATGACGGAACGCATTCCAGTCTTAATTTTCAGTTATACTGGCAAATAGATTGTGTGACCAGCATACCTCGAGAGCACTAGTGCTATACACCTGTTAGGGATATATAGCGTCTCGGAAAACAAGATCCTCTTCTTCACGTATGCCTAACCCTAGATTGCCTTCTCACATTCACTGTTTTAACTCATGATCTCATAAAACAATTTTCGTGTTCACTATTATATTTCTACTCATAGAAACTATAATAGACCGGTCAGTGAACCACAAAACCTTATGAAAATGATCAGAAGGCTATCTTCCCCTCTTACTGTATGCCATCCATCATGATTCAACTCACTTTTCTAGTTAGATCCGCCAGGCCTAAATTTTTCCCGGACCTTTTGGAAACTAACTAAGCTAGCCACATTGAACCATACTTCAGGGATAAGTTAAGGGTTCTAAGGGTCGAAATATAAATATATAGGGTCTCACAATAGGGAAAGTTGAGATCATTAATATTATTAAATTCCCATCCCTGTGGTCACATAAGCACACACGGTATAAAACATGTGTTATGGTGTTCATTCCTTCCCTTAAAGGAGCGCATGTCTCACATTTTGATAATGTGTATATTAAACACCATACAGAAGCGTAAGGTTGCGATGCACCGAAGCACCCAACTTTAGTCCGCTTACTTAAGGACTACTTCTGGCTTTTTAGACAGAATATGGTAGTTACATTTAACTTACCATCGGATTTCGTATAATCCTTTATTTGGATCTCAATCCAAAGCATACAACTTCATGTATGTCTTTATCTCGCACATTAACAAGACTCATCTTGTAATTTCTACAAGACGGCACTTTTATTTTGAACAGGCTCTCGAGCATTCTTATATGTTCAAAAATCGCCTCATCTTAGTCTTTGCCAACTCATTGACAAAACTAAGGTAAACACCCTTGTGAGTGGGCTACTTCTCTGTCCAACATGCTCAATCTCATATCAATAACAGTAAATGTTTACACATAAACATTCACACTCATGTATTGCCAACAATGAACTTTAGTTATTATTCACAAATAATAACGTTAAGGGATTATATTAAGTATAACAGTACCAATTAAATTCTACGCAAACCTCGAGATCTAATGTGTCTCTCAAAACACATCTCTCGTCATAGGTTTACTCAACGGATCTGCGTGCGTAGAAACGTACTGTAAGTTCACATCTCTCCTTGTGCAACAATATCTATCGCGTATTGATACTTAATGCCGATACGCTTAGCTCCACTATAAGCTATCAACGACTGACTGCCACTAAAGACTGTCATTAATACCTCTAAGACAGTTACTCTTAAATGGCTCATAAACCATTTTAACAAAACTGTCTCCTGTACTGCAATTGAGGAAGTGACAAATTCAACTTCCACTATTGATAAGGCTTCACGGGTTTAATTCTTGTTACTCCTCGAGATGGCACTCTTGCCAAACAAGAATTTAAACCTGAGGTGGATGCCTTCTCATCCACATCTCCTGCCCAATCAACGTCTCTGTATTCTCTCAATGCAGATCATTTTCTTAATAATAGAGAGAATAGGCTGCAGTACCTCTAAGGTATATAAGTATCCTTTTAATTGCTTCCAATGTGCTTTGCCTGGGTTAAATTGATATTTATTAACCATGCTCACTGCATAGTATATATCATGTCTTGTATACAACACTGTATACATAAGACTACCCCATGGCACTGCCATATATAGAACGCTCCTCATACGTTCAATTTTTCTGACTTCATAGGACACACATCTTTGCTAAGAAACTGATTCTTGGCAATGAGGTAATTTATGAGTTTACAGTATTGCATATTAAATCGCTCAAGGTCTTTGTTGATATATTTCTCTCAAGAAATAGACAACAATCTTCTTGAATGATCTCTTGAAATCTTAACTTCAAGAATGTAATATGCACAACTCATATTCTTTGTCTCAAAGTTGGACGATAACCAATCTTTGATTTTATTTACGTACCATTTATCATTGTCAGCTTTAAGTATGTCGTCTACATACAATGCCAAAATGATGAATTCATTTTCAGAGCTTTTACTATAAACACAATTATCTTCATCAATCATGTTGAACACATTCGACATGATTATATGATGAAGTCTCAAGCACTATTGTGTTGAAGACTGTTTAAGGCAATAGATTGAACACATCAATCAGCAAACCTTATGTTTGCTGCATTTTTCGATGAAACTTGTAAATTGTTTCATCCATTTCTCCATTGAGAAAAAACAGTCTTTTCATCCACTTGATGAAGCTCTACTTTCAAACTCGCCACTGTGGCTAGAATGAACCTTATGCACGTAAATTTTACAATAGGATGAGAAAGTCTACTCATAGTCAATCTCTTCCTATTGTATGAACCCCATAGCGACTAGCCGAGCCTTATATCTTTCGATACCTCTTTCAGCCTTTCACTTTATTTTGAGAATACATTTATTCTCAATTTGTGTCCTTCCAGTAGATCAACTAGTTCTCAAACATGGTTTGATCTATGGATGCCAATTTCCTTTTCCATTGCTTTAGTCCATTTTTCTCTTAAATGGGCATGAAAGAGCTTTTTGAATAGGTTTTATGCTCTTTCTAGTCTTGTGGGATAACCAAAAGGGCTTCGTTCAGGCTTTCAATTTTAAATTGTCAGCATGAAACACTTATCCTTTTAGATTTTTGCAGTTCTGAATCTTGATAAACATGTCTCATATATTTATCGTGATTCATAATGCTCCCACTGGGACCATGTTCCATACTCCCACTGGAGTCAGGAATACTTCATTATTTGTCTCCCACTGGAGTTAAGAATGCTCCCACTCGAATCAGGTCTCGAACATCCGAATCGTTTGGAGGATAAAGGTCTTAACTTTCTTCCTCTAACTCCCTCCCACTCGGATGGAGTGATCCTGATCGTTCCTCTACCTGAAATTAATAGAAAGTGAAATCTCAATTCACTTCGCCCAACTTAGAAAATTCATCCTCTCAAGAATATAACGTTTAGTGATTCAAATTCTGTCATTATGCCATTTTCTTACTTACCCACGAAAATGTATCCTCTTGATACTTCAGAATATCTCACATAGATACTCTTCTGCCTCTTGGTCTCATATTTACCAAATTGAGGTATCATGGACGTAAGCATTATAACCCAAAAGTTATAAATGGCTTAGGTCAACTTGTCGACCATTTCACAACTCATAAGTTGTGGTAATGACAGATTTGGAGGGCATATAGTTCAGAACATATGTGGTAGTCAATAATGCATCTCCCCAATAGGAGATGAGCAAATTTGTCTCTGCCATCATAGATCTAACCATATGTAGGAGAGTCTTATTTCTCCTTTCCTCAACACCGTTTTGTTGTGGATTTCAAGGAATGAACAACTGATATTCAATCCTCTTTCATCACATGAAACTTTAAGTTTATCTGTAAGATATTACTGACCTCTGTCAATTCTTAAAGTTTTGATCTTTTTATCTAATTGATTCTCAGTTATACTCATATAAGTCGTGAAGCAACACAATACTTCTGACTTGTGAGAAATCAAATAGACATGACCATACCTAGTACAGTCATATGTGATGAAATAGTAGGCCTCATGCCTTACCCTCACATTCATTTGACCACATTCGTCAGAATAGACTAACTGCAATGGAAATTCGCTTTAGTTCCTTATCCGAATGATTTTCTAACTAGTTTTTCCTTTAAGCAATGCTTAAATGTAGGTAATTCAACCTTATTTAAATCGCCTACTAAACCTTATTTGACTAACCAACTCATTCGGTTTTGTCCAATATGGTTTATTATAGCATGCCTTAATTTCACATTGTTCTCATAACTATGTGAAGAATAAGAATCAATTAAAGGAAAAATTAGTTTTACTTAAATAGTTATGGTCCACATCCATAATAATAAAATCATTCAAGCATAAGTATACACTGTTATCCTCAAAATGTAAATTGAAAAACAAACTTCAATAAAGAAAGAACAGAATCTAAATTTCATAACAAAGTTATCTCAATCCCTTGTTATATGGTCCATTGGTTCTAAATTTACCACCCACAAAGGATAAAATTCAGAACTAGATACATAAATTTTTGCTCACTCTTGAGTCAAAATAGTGTATTTTTAAAGACACAATGCAGTCTCTTTGCATAGTATCCTTTTAGGCAATTGAAACATTTCACTCTTGAATTGTTTACCACCCATTTGCCTTTGGACCTTTCATGATTCTATTCCTTTTACTTTTCAGGCTCTCAAGCCTTTTCTTTATCCCTATTAATGAAGCTTATTATCTTGTTCTAATGAGAACTCATTCTATTAGAACAGGACTGTGCCATATGCACTATGACATTGACCTTAATCATTGTCAGCCGGTCCCTTTTAAGCTTCAAATAACAAGCAACATCCTCAAATGTCTATATGCCTATCCATGTAAATTAGTTGCATCCTCACATGCTACCAACTCTTGGGTAAAGAACGGATAACAGTTTGGACCTACTGCTCATCAGTCACTTATGACTAAGATCACTAAGCTCACTTTCCTTTCCATCTCTCTTAGATGTTTTCGCATCGAATAATCAGACATTTTCTGATATGTATCAAATTTGATCATCAATGATCGGAGCTTATTCAGAGTCACATCTCTAAATTTCTCTTGCAAAATGATCCACAGATCAATAGCATTTTGATACTTGCGAAATTACTTAGTGATGTGATGCCACATAGGCATCCTGGTCCTGCTTATACTGTGATATAGTGTCATCCTCAAGTTCAGCCATAACCGAACTTGAAGATTTAAGAGCCTCTTGCTCTTTAAGCACATGCTGGATCTTTATATTCCAGATTTTATAATTGTCAACATTCATCTTAATATCTATATTAAGGGCGACAGTTGACTTGGAAGCATTATCCATTAAGATCCTCTGATCTCAAATGGATCAATATTGCACATTTTAAAAGAGATAAGGCAACACATGCAATTTATTATGCACCTGAAATAGTAACCTAGTAAAATTTTCTATTAGGCTCAAATTCGAAAAGGCTACTTATAGTATCCAATTACCCTCTAAGTCCTAATGTCCAACCTTATAAGTTAAGATTTCATGCATAATAAATCTGAATTATTGGATTATCAAGTTCTCAAACTTATGAGGGGATCTTTATTAAGCCTTTACTTAATAGACATGCAATTATTTTACTCATAAAATATCGCAAGGCAATTAACAATTAAAATAAACTCATTTATTATAACATTAAATGCCATCATAATAAGTAAATAAACACATTTATTTAACCAATAATTAAAATCCAATAATTCCAAAATAAGACACTCATGTCAAATATTAATAGGAAACATAAATCCTATTTAACAAAAATAATCGCTAACTCAAATTGACACTTATGTCAACTATTTTAGAAGACCAGATTTCATAAAATCTTTTTAGTTATTAGGATTATATCTTTGACCGATTTAATCAATTCATCAAGTGACTCATAAGTCCATTGATGAAGTCATGGACAATGCACGCTCTGTCCATTTCTCAACACCATCACAGAATTTTAGTGTTACTTTTCAACACTTGCCCTTTTGGTAACTCGAACCAAAATTTTATTTTCATACTCAGACCACCAGTTCAAATGCACTCTTGCATTTGTTCTCACATATGTATTTTATGATGCACTGTTGCATCAATGTTATCAGCTCAAAACTTCCTTCGCATTCTCATGTTACTTATTGATTGCACCCTTGCAATTCTTAAAATAACCAATGCGTTTCATAAGGAAGTACCAGTACCCTTATTTAACTTTTCTGTAACATATTACAGGTAAAATTTATACACTCATGTATAAATACACATAATTGAAACACATTTCAATCAATAAATAAGGACAGCAACTCAAAAATTTTTCAAAATATTATAAAAAATTAATCAAATGCAGAAAACAATTTTTCTACAAGTTTAAATATTTTATTTTGAAATTAAACACATTTAAATTTCAAAAATTACAAAATATATTTTCTGGTCATTAAAAAATTTTTAAAACATGACCAAAAAATCAGAAATAATTTTTAAAAATTATTTGACAAAAATCGGAGCTGAAAAGGTGGTCGGAGGTCACCGCACGCGCCCACACGCGCCGAACAGAGGGAGGGAGACGCGCTCACGCGCCTTCACGCGCTACACGCGCGTCCTCCCACTTGGCTAGACACGTGTCACATCCACAGCGTGCCACGTGTCCGAATCCAGTCACGCCACGTGTCTGAATGCCATTGGTCCAGCTGGTGCCACATGTCAGCGTCTCATTGGTCCACGTGTTACGCATGACACGTCAGCTTTGCCACGTGGCAGACCTCGGTCTGACACGTGGCGACCCTTGATTGGGCCACGTGTCATTGATGCCACGTCATCAATGACACATGGTATGACACGTGGCACCGCCTCATTGGTCCACGTGTCTCTCCTCGATTGGGCCACGTGTCAGCTGTATGACACGTCATCATGACACGTGGCACGACCTCGGTCAGCCACGTGTCCGCCCCACGTTGTGCCACGTGGCATGGCCTCTGTCATCCACGTGGCGCTCGGCTATTGGGCCACGTGTCAGCAGTGATGCAATACTGCTGACACGTGGCACGCGCGTGTGGGCCACCGCCCACGCGCACGCGCCGAACGAGTTTAGGCGCGTGTAGTCCACGCGCCGCCTTGCCGACCGATTCTGACTCTCCGGTTCCGGCCGGTGGGGGGTTTTCAGGGTCTGTGAATCCAATGGTGAGGTCAAAAATAAAAAATCCCGACTTCTAGTTAGTCGTTTAGAACACTCATGTTCGTCCCCTCGGGTTTCGGTGTACACATACACGAAATCGAGCCGAAATATACACGCATATATATTTTTCACACAAAAAAAAAAAATTTTGTTGTGATTAATGCATCCCAGATCTAATAATTTCACACATAAAATTTTTAGATCTATTTAGCCACATGCCAGGACACAAAAATCGCGGCTCTGATACCAATGTTGGGAAAAATTATAACATATATAATTTAACATGCGGAGGTAACATTAAATAAATGTACCTACCTCTTGTAGCGTAGAAACTAGTTGCGGAAGCGTCTACCAAGATCTCGTTTGTTTTGGTCACTGGTCTGGCTTTTACCCACTCGGGGTAAGAGCAGCTAGATCACAATCTAAATGCCCCTGAAAATAAGACAGAAAACTGTGAGTGGGAACGAGCAGCCTTGCGGCGTATACGTTTTCTCGTTACCAAATTATGAGGACCTCACCTCTATTTATAGAGGTCCTAATGGCTAGAGACCTAACTCTAGTTTAACTCAGACTCTTTCTGAGATAATATTTGGTAATTTAATTTAGATTAAATAACTCAATTTAATCTTGATAGGAACTCAATCCTTTATAGAGTCATGGGCGTATCCCAACTCTATCAATCATTATTTTCATCATGTGTATATTTTCATGTATTAATTAATTAACATGTTTTATTTTATTTTCATCACATCATTTAATCATTTATCATATATAATGCATGTTTCTCATTTATTTTGGTTTGTTAACATTTTGATTCAATTATCATTCTTTTCATGTCATCTTATTTTATTTTAATTTGTTATTCATTATTTTGTATGTTTAATTGATTTAATTACTAACATTATTTTATTTGTATTTTGTTTTTTTATGTCTAAACTCATTTTTTGATTGGGCGTTTTCACAAGCACACGGGGAGGTCCAAAAGGCTCGCTCGGAATATTTATTTTTCTTTATTTGTAATATTTTGTTTATTTGGTTTTTTTATTATTTTTGCCATATAATTTGCTTATAAAATTGTTTATTTAGGCCCGCTAGAAAGAAAATCGCTAAATCATTTTTTAATTAACTTGGAATCTTTTTCTAAATAAAAATGGGACCAATGTCCTTGTTTTCCTCCATCCAGAACAAAGTCATCACATAAAAATTATTTCATAATAATATGCATGCGAGGACCAATGTCCTCACCATTAATGTATATCTCGATTTATGCATGATTTGTATTTTATTTACAATGGGGGTTGTATTCCGCCCCTAGTTTTATTGTAATATTTTTACATGTGCTGTATTTTACTTATGCTTTTATCGCTTTTCTTAAATGTATGTTGTGCGCTTTAATTAATTGCATTAAATGTATGTGAAATGGGATTAAATAATAAATTCAAAACTCAATTATAAACTTAACCAAGGTATGAATAAATGAGAAGTCCCGAACTCACTCTGGTCTTTGGGGCTCAATGAGGCGAGAGGTCTAGGACTTCCAAGACACCTCTTGAGTCTCGCCAAAAGACTTAAATTTACAAATCCTAGGCTCCAGGGGGTAGAGGCTGAGACCTCCAAGATCTCTCTGGCTAGCCCAAGATGGATATGTATGCGCCGTCTTAGGCTCGCTGAGGCTAGACAACCTTTCCCAATGTTCTGTTGGGTGGCGACTCCAAGAAACCTCATTGTTGCCCAAAATAGACGCACTTGTAAGTACCATACAAGTTTTATGAATTTCTCCTGATTGCCCTAAAGCAGGCCCTCGGGAGGCCACGGGGTTCGGCGCGCGTCACACACGTGTAGCCATAATGAAGGATTCATTTCTAGTAACCTGGCCATATAGCGGAACTAGGTGTTAGAATAGGCAATTGAGTATTTGAACAATGATATAGCCGAACTGAGCAATTGACAATGAATAAGTATTCAAATGGTGATAATGCCGAACTTGAAAAATAAATAGCAAAATTGCCGAACTTGATGCTCGAATGGCGAACTTGCCTAATTGAGCGATAACTGGCGAAATTATCGAAATTGATGCTTGTAGACACCGGGTCCGAGGCGATTCAAGATCAGAATTATCCGATGATGAAAAAGACAATTGCCACCAGTAAAGTGTCAAGAATGATGCCTTCCTTGTCGAAAACTCTCTTTGTTTTTCTGAAAAATTTCGATTTAAAATTCGCGTCGTTACTCTTTTTTTATTCCTTTTCACTTTTGTTTTTATTTTTATTTTTATTTTTATTTTTATTTTTATTTCTATTTTTATCTCAATTTATTTTATTTCGCACGCCGAGCGGTGGGTCGCACTGGCATGGGAGACGCGTGCGCTTACGGGCGTGCGCGTCGCGGAGGTAGCGCTCACCCGCGAGCGCTGCCAAAGCAATGCACGCCTGCGCCCGCTGCCGAAGCAGCGCGCACTGCTAGGCACACAGCGGCCCGTTGGGGCGCGTATCCCAGCAGAAGCGCGCGCCCCTTGGGGACGCATCACTCCCTCACCCTCCCAGTCGCACCTGCATTTTTTCTGCATTTTCTATTTTTCCTCAGTCCGTTTTTACCGGCATTTTTCACGTTTTTGTGCTAACTTCGATCAACTAAAATGAAGATATTATCTGTCTCTTTCCATTTTCGGGCGAGACAACAAATCAAAAGGCACCTTGGTCTTCATTTCAAAGGGATCGGCAATTTTATTCAAAGAAAAAGAAACTGGTTTTTTCTCTCTAGCAAGAGGAAGAAAACGTAAGTTTTTCTAAGGAAATTTCTAGGAACCATTTTCTACTTCTCATTTTTTTCTCTAAAAGCATTTCGCTGGGGACTGATTTAAGCAAGGAAAATTAATTTCCTTTGCTTGGCTCATCCCACAAAAATACTTTTTTCTTAAATCCATTCGTTTAAAAATACAGTTTTTTTACTTCTTTTTCTTTGTGCTTATCACCGCAAAATATTTGCAAAATATTCGACAAGGAAGAAGGATCAAAACACCGCTTTCTCATATCTACAATCTCTGAGGGTAAACACTTGGAACCGTTCTCATTCATTTTTTTTTATGTTGTTTACATTTACTAGCATTTTCGTTTTTGTTGTTAACATCATGCTTATTGTTAAATCCATTTGTTTAAAAACATAATTTTTAACTTGATTTTCTTGTGGATTTTGAGTTTTACTTTGTGATTTTTAAATGTCTATTTGTCGTTGTCGTCCATCTTTTCCTTACTTATTTTTATTTTTATTATTATTATCAGTATTACTATTATTATTGTTTTATGGCATCATTATCATTGATGTGGTTCAATGTTTATTATTATTATTATTATTATTATTATTATTATTATTATTATTATTATTATTATTATTATTATTATTATTATTATTATTATTATTATTATCATTATCATTATCATTATCATTATCATTATCATTATTGTTATTGTTTTGTGTTATTATTAATGCTATTATTTCCTGTTTATAATATTATTATTATTATCATGTTATTGTTATTATTATTATTACTATTATTATTATTGTTATTATCGTTATTATTTTATTGTTGCTACCATGCCATGATCATTTATTGTTATCGTCACCATAATTTTATTGTTGTCGTTATTTTGTATTTATTTGATTAATTTTTAGAATTATTACTAATATTTTTGATATTATTTTTTTGCCTGAGATTTAATTTGGGTCACGTTATGTGAGTGTCCCCGTGATTTCCCGGATGGGTCACGATGCATGGAGGAACACGTCGGGTTGGTGAGACCTTTCTTATTCCCCTTTATGTGTTTGGTGTTTGATTGCAAATAATTATTTTCATTTATGCACGCGTGGGATAAAAATCACAAAAATATTTCTATAATTAAATTGGAACTTTTACTAATAAAATCGGGACCAATGTCCCTTATTTTAGCCAAGAAATAAAAGATATCACATAAAATGAAGAGTTAGTTTTCTCCAGAAATGGGATCACTCATCCCGGTTTTCCAACTCAACAATCAAGTGACTCTTCGAACCCTCTTTAAATAAACACAAAGGAACCAATGTTCCTAAACCAAACGACTGTCCCGATTTATGTATGTTTTTCTTATATTTGATTTTGTTTGATTGTTCAAATTTATGTTCATTATCTTTTTGGCCCTTGTAATTAATTTTGTGGCAATACTATTTAATTTTGGGATTGTATTCCATCCCATTTATATTTTTAATTTTTTTTCAATGGGTTTGTATTCCGCCCCGACTTCTCTTGTAATTGTGTGCTTATTTGTTTACCGCTTTCCTTAGTTATTTTATTTACCACTTTTTTTATCGCTTTCCTTTACTTTCTTTACGTGCTTTTAATGCGCCTTTAATTTAAATACATTGACGTGTGAGATAAGAGGTAGAATTTTAGGGAGTTAAAAACCCATTTATAATTAACCAAAGCATAAATAAGAGAGAAGTTCCGAACACCAATCTCTGGTCTTGACCAATAAGAGGTTAGAGACCTTTCCCAATTCCTCATGAATTGGGTGGCGACTCCATGATACCTCAAAGGTGCCCAAAGGTGCCATGGGGCTAGATGTTCCTTTCCAATGTTCTATTGGGAAGGAAACGTCTAAAATATCTCATGGTGCCCATGATCAAAAAGACGTGAACCAGTCCCTCGAATCCTAAAAGCGGATTCAGCGAGGGCCCTTGCTGGGTTCGGTGCGCGTCACAATGCTCGAATGGCGAACTTGCCTAACTGAGTGACAACTGGAAAAATTACCGAACTTGATGCTCAAATGGAGAACTTTCCTGAGTGAGCTAATAAATAAAGCAAATGCTCTAACGGTAAAACTGCCTGAACGAGCTTTTGAATTAAAGAGATACTCTTGTGGCAAATCTGCCTGATCGAGTTATGAATATAAATGTGCTCGGATGGCGAGACTGCCTAATTTGAGCAATAAATCTGAAGGAAATGCCATTCTAAAGGATTGCAGATTTATGAGATACTTCACAGACCATCTAGAATAGTCAGGTGTTATCTCCAAAACATCACAATTATGCCCATCCTTGTAGCCTATAACATTCAACTGGCCATGAGACACCCTAAAGTACAAGTCTCTTAATTCCTCAGGAAGCGACAGTTTCTTGAATGTCTGAGCATTAAACGAGAAGCAGGGTAGCAATCGAGGGCTACAATGCACAATCCAATGAATACCATCATTAACAAATGAGCAATGAGTTCGCAAAATGGTTGGATCATACAATTCCAAGCGAAAGTCAATTGCATTTGCTGTTTGTGAAGTCCAGGAATCATTTTCCAATGAACATACATGAAATTCAACAGCACAATGATCGTTCTATTTTGGATATTCTAGAATAAAAATGAACTTGTAGAGTGGAGATATATTAGGATCAAATGCTAAACTGACAGTTATCAATTAATAGCATCTATATTTTTCAAGAAGTGAACTTGAACAAGAGATTATTCTAGATTGTCGAGTAGTAGGGTAACTGTGACACGTGCCGAACCCAATCGCTTCCCGGGATGCCCGCTTTTAGGGCCCGAGAGGGTTCGCGTCCTTGATCTTGGGAAATCATGAGATATTTTGGAATTCCTACCCAATAGAATATTGGAAAAGTTCATCTAATCCTATGAAAGCCTTTGGCACCTTTGAGATATTTTGAAGTCGCCAACCAATTTACAAAAAATTGGAAAAGTTCGTCTAAACTCGGGATCTAAACCAGAGAAAAATTCAGAACTTCACTCTTATTAATGTCTAATTATAATTGACTTTTTTTTTTTTACAATTCCATCTGTCTTCACGCGATCATGCATTAAAATTAAAGCACAAACCAAGCACCAAAGGAAAGTGAAAAGCGATAAAATAATAAAGCAAATTACAAAAATAAAACTAGGACAAAATACAATCCCCCAAAAATAAAAAGGTATTAAAATCTGAGACAAAAATACAATTTTCGGAATAAAATCAAATAAAACATAAATAAATAACAAAATCAAATGAATAAATAAACATTTATAAATCGGGATATTCACTTACAAAATCGAAGAGTTATTTTTGGTATTTATTAATAAAATCGGGATGAGTGATACCATTTTGAGAAAATTAATTCTTCTTTTTAAAAGTGAGTTTTTATTGTCGAAATTAGGAAAATAATTATTTGTGAACAAGCACAACAAATAAGAGGGGAATAAGAAAGGTCTCACCAATCGACACGGTCTCTTACACGTGGTGACCCATCCGGAATGTCACCAGAATGTTCAAACGATGCGACTCAAATTAAATCTCAGACAGAAAAGCAACATCAAAAATATTAGCAATGATTTTAAAAATTAATCAAGTAAAGACAAAATAATAATTGGGCACAATAATAAATAATGATAATGATAATAATAATAACAATAATGACCAAGTTGCCAGCAATAATAATAATAATAATAATAATAATAATAATAATAATAATAATAATAATAATAATAATAATAATAATAATAATTGTCAACTGTGAATAAACACGGAATAATAATAGCAACAACATAATAGAATGATAACAATATAAAATGGTAATGATAACAATGATATAAAACAAATAAATATAATATAATAATAAATAAATAATATAATGGTGATAATAATAATAATAATAATAATAATAATAATAATAATAATAATAATAATAATAATAATAATAATAATAATGCAATAATGATGATAATGATGGTAAGAAAGGGGATGTCGGCAAACAAATGAAAAAAGGTAAGTTAAAATCACAAAGGTTAAACTAGAACTCACAAAAATCAAATAAATAGCTAAATGAAAATGTTAACAGTGGCAAAACATGAGGAAAATATTTGACAATAGACATGGTATTAATAACAAAAGGCAAAAATATTAATAACAATAAATAATGTACAGGAGAAAATAAATTAATGAGGATGGTTCCAAGTGTTTACCCTCAGAGTTATGTATTTGGAAAATGAGGTGTCTTGATCGTTCACCTTGTCGGAATTCTGATAGAAAACAGAGAAAATATTTAAAAAGAAAATACAAGTTTAACAAGGTAAACTTGGGATAATATAGGCGGGGATGATGAACAACAAAGGAAATTGATTGTTCCTTGTATAGAATAAATCTCCCACTAGAAATTCTTTAAAGAAAACCCAAGAAGAAGGATAAAAATCAGACCTTTTAAATCTAAAAAATCTTCTTTGCTTTTTATTTTTTGAAAAAACCCTACTGTTCTCCTTGAGAGAAAAGCAGATCTCTTTTTTGAGTCGAAACTGCCGATCCCTCAAATGAAAGACCAGCTCACCTTTTGATTTCCTGCATCGCCCAAAAATGGAAAGAAACAAATTATGCTTTCATTTTTAGTTAACCAAAATTGCATCAAATTGTGAAAGAAACAGAAAAAAATCAGACTGTAAAACAGGCTGAAGGCTGATCAAAAAATGCGCGGAGAAAGGCCAAAAAATGGCCGCGTGTGGAGGCAGGTGACGCGCACCCAAAGGGCGCACGCGCTCGCGCGAGGCGCTCCCAAGGGGGCGCGCGACTCGCAACAAGATGCGCCCCAATGGGGCGCGTGCGCCTCGGCGAGACGCGCCCCAATGGGGCACGTGCTCCTGGCAGCGCGCGCGCCCGCAGCTCCCGCGCATGCACGACTCGCCCACGTAGCATGCGAACAAAATAAAATAAAAATAAAATAAAATGTAAAATAAAATAAAATAAAATAAAATAAAATAAAATAAGAAAATAAGAGTAAAAATGTAAATTTTTGAATTAAAATTTTTAGAAGAACAAGGGAGATTTTCGACAAGGAGAACATCATTTTTTTGACACCTTCACTTGTGGCAAGTATCACTTTCATCATCGGGTAATCCTGATCTTGAACCGCCTCGAGACCCGGTGTCTACAGTTGCCCCCAATTTTGGGGAACTTAGAACTCAGGTGCCTAAGTGAGTCCAAAATTCAGAAAAGAGAGAAAGGGACACGTACCTAGGGCTGTCGTCTTCCCGAACTTGGTCTTGCCAGCTTGTTGAGGTGTGGAACTATTGTTGGTCACGTGATTGATGAACGTCAGCTTGTTGACGTGTGAAATTGTCAAACTTTAAAGGACGTGATTGATGAAACACCAGCTTGTCGGTGTGTGAAATCACAGCTGTAGGACTGATAAACACCAGCTTGTCAGTGTGTGAAGACGCCAGACTTTGAAGGGCGTGATTGATGAAACACCAGCTTATCAGTGTGTGAAACCATGACTGATAAACACCAGCTTGTCCGTGTGTGAAGGCACCAGACTTTGAAGGTCATCACCAGCTCATCGGTGTGTGAAACCACGGCTGAACGACTGATAAACACCAGCTTGTCGGTGTGTGAAAGCACCAGATTTTGAAGGACATAATTGATGAAACACCAGCTTGTCGGTGTGTGAAACCACAACTGAACGACTGATAAACACCAGCTTGTCGATATGTGAAGGCGCCAGACTTTGAAGGACGTGATTGATGAAATACCAGCTTGTCGGTGTGTGAAACCACAGCTGAACGGCTGATAAAAACCAGCTTGTCAATGTGTGAAGGCTCCAGACTTTAAAGGATGTGATTGATGAAACACCAGCTTGTCGGTGTGTAAAACCATGGCTGAACGACTGATAAACACCAGCTTGTCGGTGTGTGAAGATTCTAGACTTTCCTGCGGAATCAAAAGAAACTTGTATGCAAGGGTAAGTTATGCATGTGCATGTGCATATGTCATGCGAAATGCAGGTGACACCCTTCATCTGAGTGGCCCAGTGGTCGTGGTGCGATAACTTCTGCTGAAGCGACTCATGGCTTCGTTTGGACGATTATGCCCCCAAGGGTCTGAAGGTGCCATCCTGGTTTAGGGACTCTGACTCATAATTTTTCAGGGAGAACTGCCTGATGTGCATCTCTGCTTGAAAGGGGTTGCTCAAGGTAATGCCGCCTTATCGCTCCAAGCGTTTAACGTCATTATTTTAAAGGTAGTGCGTCCCTTGTGGATTTTCACACTAGCTTTTCTTAGCGGGAAATACGTCCTTTTCGAATTTTCACATAACCCTGTACCTTATTTTTTGCCTGGAATGGACCCAATCCAATCCAGCGGCTTTTATTCATTTCATTATTTTTTATAAGGTAGACTGCCTGTTTTCCAGGTTTTTACCCTGCCCCTTGGCCTAATTTTTGCTTAGAGCGCCAATTACGGTTTTCATCTCTAACGGACTCGTGTTTTTTTTTTTTTTGGGAATAAAGTTTTTCTTGGCCGTGGCAATAGCGGATGAATTGTGCACATTCAAATGGGGAGTGACATATTACTTATTTAGAAGCAATAATGGACATTTATTGAATAAAAGAACTACTCTGAGTGCATAGCTGCATACATGTACATGCTTTTGTGTGATTTCATTACACATGATCATTATCTAACATTAGGCTCGAAATACCAGACCACATCTAACCTCGAGGTGGATCTTAAAAGCATCACAACTCCTGTTATCAATCAGCCCTCTCGGGTTTTCTTGATTGAACATTTTCTCTCTCTCTTTTACTTTGTTTTATTTCTTTTTTATACACACATTTTTTTTTGGCCCTTAGCCATGGAACCTCTTCAACCTGTCGACGTTGACCGGCTCCCTGAATTCATTTCCATCTCTATCTATCAAAATTGCAGCCCCTTTAGACAAAAGCTTCTTTAGAATGAAGGGTCCTTCCCAAGTTGGCCTAAACTTGCCTCAAAAATTCGGAACCCCTGGCCTTATCTGCTTGAAGACTAAGTCCCCTTCCTTCAGCGGGTGCTTCCTTACTTTCTTCTCAAATGAGCGAGCCAGTCTCTTCTAGTAGATCTGATTGTGGTAGTATGCCCGCATCCTATCTTTATCCAACAGGTTCAACTGTAGCAGCCGTTGCTGGGTCCATTCGGCTTCTGGTAGCTGAGCTTCCGTTACCACCATCAATGACTGGAGTTCTATTTCTACCGGTAGGACTACTTCCATCCCGTAAACCAAGGAGAAAGGGGTAGCCCCTGTAGGAGTTCTTGCAGTAGTCCTGTAGCCCTATAGTGCAAATGGCAATTTCTCGGCCCAGTCCTTATAGGTTTGCACCATCTTAGCCAGTATCCTCTTGATGTTCTTATTAGCCGCCTCAACTGCCCCATTAGCCTGCGGTCTATAAGGGGAAGACTTATGGTGTTGAATGGCATATTTTTTGAGCATTTGCTTGGTCTCAACTTGGAATTGTACCCCATTATTCGACACGATGTGATGCGAAAGCCCGTACCTACAGATTAGATGTTGCTCAATAAACCTTGCCATTTCTTGGGCACCCAGTTTTTTGAAGGATTCAACTTCTACCCACTTAGTGAAGTAGTAAATGGCAACCACGATAAATCTATGCCCGTTAGACGCTGTCGGATGTATTTTCTCTATGATGTCAATCCCCCAAGCTGCGAATGGCCATGGAGATATGAAGTTGCACAATTCTGAAACTGGCAGGTGCCTTAGATTGGCATACTATTTGTATAGTTGGCACTGCTTCACATACTTGGAATAATCTGTGTCCATTGTTAGCCAGAAGAACCCCTGTCGCATGATTTTCTTTGCCAGAGCTAAACCATTCATATGGGCTCCACAGACCCCTGCATGGGTTTCCTCCATAACCCTCTTAGCTTCCTTCTCATCCAAGCACCTCAGTTGTATGCCATCAGCTTGCCTCTTATACAACACCCCATCTACGCTGATGAAATAGGTGGACAGTTTGCGAATCATCCTTTGGTCCTTTTCAGTGGCCTCTTCCGAGAATATTGACTTTTCCAAATAATTCTTGACATCATAGTACCACGGCTTTCTGTCAGTGGCCTTAACATCCCCGACCTGCTCAGTTTCAAAGTATGGCTTGTCTGAACTGGAAATGAGTACAGGTTTCATGGCTATCCCTTATGGGTTATCCCACATAGACACCAGGGTGGCTAGGGCATCCGCTAATTGGTTCTCATCTCTGTGCACATAGTTAAAAGTGCAAATTTCGAACTTACCACTTAATTCCTTTAAGCACCTCACGTATGCCAATAGCCGTTCTTCCTTGATGGACCATTCACCCCTGACCTGATGGATTACCAAAGATGAGTCTCCAAAGACCTCTACTACTTTTGCCCCCACCGTTGAGAGTGCTTTTAACCCGAAGATGCAGGCTTCATACTCAGCCTCATTATTGGTGGCTCTATATCTCAACTTCTTAGCTAAGGGGAGCTTCTTACCCTGTGGGGTTACTAAAATTATTCCCGCTTCGGCTCCTTTATTATTTACTGCCCCATCAAAGTACATTTGCCACTTCTACACTGTGATGGCTGCCACATCCTCACCCGAGATTTCATACTCAAATTGGTCACCTTCCACCGGATGGTCGTCAAGAAACTCTGCAACTGCCCAACCTTTAATGGTCTTTCTGGTGATGTACTCCACATCAAATTCTTGTAGTAATATCAGCCACCTCCCCATTTTTCCTAGCAAAGAGGGTGCGTCCTAAAGGTATCGAAGAGGGTTTTGTTTAGCGACTGCCTGCACTTTGTAAGAATTGAAGTAATGCCTCAGTTTCTTTGAAGCCCAGATTACTGCCAGACAGATCTTTTCCACTTCGACATATTTGGCCTCATAAGGAAGGAATTTCTTACTGAGATAGTAAACTGCGAATTCAACCCCAAATTCAAATTCTGAGGCCATCATAGATTCCTCCAAGTGGATTAGAGGTTCTGACGGTCGGCTAGTGAGGACAGACTCGCCCTTTGGATTGCTAGAGTTAGTACCTGGTTGGGATTCTTTTCGATCCACAAACTTTGAGGGGATCCAGATGATTATTTGAAAAGCAATCGGAGTTTAAAGTGGTTGGCAGAGATCTAGTATCTTTATCAGAATACCCACAGGTATTAAAAATGGCTTATCCCTCGCAACAGATTGAAGAGGCTCATGCCTTAATGACCCAAGAGATGGATAGAAGGTTTGAGGAGCTAGAAAAGAGGTTATTGGCCACAGTTAAAGAGAGGATGGATGCCATGGCCCTAGTTCTTCAAGCTCAACTTATGGCGACTACCCTTAACTAGGCTGAGCTTGCCAATTTCAAAAGGGATCATGCAACGATGGCTGTAATGTTTCCATCCACTCCCGAGCCTAGAGGCAAGGCACCACTCGACTCACTAATCGAACAAGTGCGAAGAGCAGAAGGACCGGAGCCTTTACGGTCGATGAGCCTCCTCTGTCCCTCAATCACCAAAAGAAAACTAGCTGATCTGGAAGAAGAGATTGTGAGGTCCAAGCTTGCAACTACCGGAGCGCCTCTTGATGAGACTACTGTTGACACCGCAAGTCTAGAAGTTGGTCGCTATAGTAATAGCAGTGGTACCCGAAGGATAGGGAAAGCACCAATGATTGAGACGGCTCGAAGGCGCTACTTTGACTTAGGTAAACCTTTATCTTGGGTCCTGCAAAGGCTGATGAAGAAGGGGATATTACAGCCAATGCCTCCCAAGCCAGCTAAGACCCGGGGGCAGCCTGGGCATAAGGAAGATGAGTATTACGCCTACCACCAGTACACTGGCCATGTGACGGATAATTGTGCTAGGCTGAGGCATGACATTCAGGATCTAATCGACAATAACCAGATCACAGATCCTGAGTGCCGGCAAGGTAGTCATGGGAGCTCAAGTTTTTCGAGTAGCAATGAAAAAAATTTTAGAGCCACAAGGGCCTCGACCTTCGGAATGACTCAAAGTTACTATGCCATGCTGGAGAAGCCCTTGTCTAAACATCTCGCTCATTTTGTTAGTAAGGGGAAAATACGGCCAATGCCGGCCCAACCTGCCAGGAGCCAAGGGCGTCCCAATTACCGAGCAGATCTGTATTGCGCCTACCATCAGCATACCGGGCATGAGACTGATGGGTGCCAAATTCTGAGAAGTCAAGTTCTATATTTAATTGATGAGGAGCTGAGAGGTGAGGAGAATGGTTCCCGGGGATGATAATAGACCTCGACTATGGCATCCGTGCTGGCAAGAAAGGAGGATGTTAGCTATTTAGATGCTCTCTTATTTTTATTTTCGAACTACTTAATGACGATGTTTTAACCCTAATTTTTATGAAGTGGAGTGAATGTTTTTATTTATTTGTGTGATGTTTCTTGTGATTTCATTATGCATAATCATGGCACATTTATATTTGACATTGATTCAATTAATGCCATTCCATTTAATCTTGGAACTTTGGGGGACCTAAAGAAGATCTTGATAGCATCTGTTATGACTCCTGAAGAGAGATTAAAAAGAGAGAAAAAAAATGAAAATAAAAAGTCTTTGCCTGGACCTGTGAAGACATGCCAGGAGATAATTATAAAGCCGCCAAACACGCTATGCCAGTGTACCCCGATCATGAACCAATCAAGCAGAAGCTCAGAAGATTTAAGCCAGGAGTGACAGGAAAGGTTAAAAAGGGGAATCCACAAGCAAAACTAGGGCTAAATTTTTTACTGAAGCGCAATGACCAACTGGGTGGATCAACGACATTCCCAATGGTTAAGAAGAGAAGTGCGCATATGTGTAAATTATCAGAATTTGGACGAAGCTTGTTGGGGAGAAAAAAAAGGGAGTATGCAAAAACAAAAAAAAAAAAGAGAGAAAAAAAAAGAAGAAGAGAGAATTGATTATCAACGTAGGGCAAGGGAAAGTTATCTAGGAGCAAGCTTTGTTCAAATCCCGTTGATCTACACATACCTGCATTTTACTGTTTTTCTTAGATATCGAAAAAGACCTGAAGACTGATCCACAAGCTATCCACCCAGTTCATCAGTATAAAGGGTGTGCAGTACGAGAGGTGAGCTGATGACATACAGCAGAGAGACCAAACAAGAGGAAGGCCAAGAAGGTTATGGAGGAAACCCATGCTGGGGTCTGCAGTCGGAACCCCTACGAGTGTCACGCATTATTCCTCGACGCATGGGGCAAAAGCACTACTACCCGTTGAAGCACGTCAAATCTTTAAGGGGTAGTCATGGAAGCAACGGCCATAGCAGCTACAGTACGTTAAACATTATAGGTTTTGGGATTACTATCACAATCAGATCTATCAGAAAACACCTTATTCAATCATTTGGTAAGAAAGTCAGAAAGCACCTACTGAAAGAGTGAGATTTGGTCTTCAAGCCAATAGGTCTGAGTGTTCCAGACGGATGAGGTAAATTTAGGCCAACGTATGAATACCCATTTGTTCTTGAAAAGTTGTTATCCAAGGGAGCAGCATTCCAACAGACAGCAATGGAGATGAGCTCGGAGAACCAATCAGCATCAACAGACCCAAGAAGGTCTATGGCTAAAGACTAAAAATCAAAAGAAGAGAATAAATGCCCCGCGGGTTAAAAATCAAAAAAAGGCAGCCTTGCTAAAATTGGGTGCCTTGTCAGGATGAAAATCGAAAAAAGGCGTCCTGGTAAAAAATTAGAGGCTTGAGAGAAAATATCCAATCAAGAAAACTCGAGAAGGCTGATTGAAAATAGGAGTTTTGATGCTTTCAAGATCCACTTTGAGATTAAATTTAATTTTGCATTTTGAATCTATGTTAAATGGTGATCATGTATTGAGAAATCATGCTGAAATGTACACAGTCTTTGCAAATACATAAAACAAAAGCAGTTCAACTCACGTACTCATCATTTCCTAGTTCTTTTATAAAAAGAGAAACGCCATTTATTACTGAATGTGTGAAATCTAAATGGCTATACTCTGCTCCTGCTCTCACCGGCTAGATGCTTAAGTCGGTGGGCCCTGTTATCAAATGCGGGACTAAACACTAACCAATTATGCGCACCTGTGGGGGCGAAGGTGTAGTTTCTGGTCTGCAGCATGATATTTTTTGCAAGCAGCTGTATCCAGGGCTATGGTACTTAGGGGTGAAGACCGAGGATAAGATACTACCCCGGAAAGATAGAGGATACCTCATGAGATCTTGAATCCCTCCGAACTATCAAACGCAACAGGCAATGATATCCAAAGTGCTCTCAAGAAATCCCCACAAGAGAATAGAAAAGAGAGCCAGGGGCATAGGGAGTTGACCCTTGTTAGCCACCTCACCCAATCTAGCAACACCTTCGGCAGAGGAGGCAAGGGGATATAATCGCTGTTCAAGGGAAGATGTCTCAGTGAATAATTGCCGATTGCTGTAGAAGGGGGCTCTAATAGTAACTCCAGTTTCTCTAATAGCCACACCTCAAAAAAAAAAAGGCCGTTAGAGATGAAAACCGTAATTGGCGCTCTAAGCAAAAGTTAGGCCAAAGGGCAGGGTGAAAACCTAGAAACAGGCAGTCTGTCTTACAAAAAAATAAAATGAATAAAAGCCGCTGGATTGAGTTGGGTCTATTTCAAGCAAAAAATAAGGCACAGGGTTATGTGAAAATCCGAAAAGGACGCATTTCCCTTTAAGAAAGGCTAGTGTGAAAACCAACAAGGGGCGCACTACCCTTAAAATAATGACCTCCGATACCTAGAGCGATAAGGCGGCATTACTTAGGCTGACCTCCCTTCGGGTGGAAAGTGCATGATACAGAGCATGAGTTAGAATCATGGGGGCAAGACGCAATATGGCTCATAGCCAAAGGGTGCATGCTCGTTGACTGAGGGGCGAAGATGCACACCGGACGGTTCTCTCTGAAATGATTATAGGTCAGAGTTCCTAAGCCAAGATGATACTCTTCTATATCCCTGGGGGCATCAGACAGTATGAACAGTATCCTCAATGAGTCCCTTAACTACCTAGGACATGGTCTATCCATTTTTGCATCTCACGTGCATTCCACGTTACAATCTTTCGCATATCTCTTTGCAAAACTTTACATGTGCATGGAATTTGACGACGTCCAACACGCATTCACACATGCATGAACTTTATATATATCTTGCATAAGCAATTCTTCGAGCACATTTCGTGCACATAATCTTTGCATACTTGCAACACATAATTCTTTGCGCATGTCTAGCATGCATAGCACAAGCACTTATCACGTGCATTTAATCTTTTACACGTATAGTTGTGTACAAATAATTTTCGCACATTAATCCTTAGCATGATTTGTGTGTATAGCTTTCAACATACATTTTACATGTCATTATCTTCAAGTCCTTTTCCAAGGCATTCCCAGTCTCTTCGGAGTATTATCTTTAAGTCCTTTTGAAGGCATTCCCAGTCTCTTCGGAGCATTATCTTTAAGTCATTTTTCAAGGCATTCCCAGTCTCTTCGAAGCTTTATATTTAAGTCCTTTTTCAAGGCATTCCCAGTCTCTTCGGAGCATTATTTTTAAGTCATTTTTCAAGGCATTCTCAGTCTCTTCGGAGCATTATCTTTAAGTCCTTTTTTCCATGGCATTCTCGGTCTCTTCGGAGCATTAAGCTCAATCGTAGACCACATCAACAAGGTTGGACACTGCACAGGTTAGATGCCAAAGCAATAGGGGTTAACACATCGATGAACAGACGGTAACTACTCGCGACAACTTCATCCAGCCTGGAAAGACGAACACCTCAGGTATGCGCTTCTTTCCCTTCTTTTCTGAATTTTGGCTCACTTAGGCACCTAAGTTCTAAGTTCCCCAAAATTGGGGGCAACTGTAGACACCGGGTCCCGAGGCGGTCCAAGATCGGAATTACCCGATGATAAAAATGATATTTGCCACAAGCAAAGGCGTCAAAAATGATGTTTTCCTTGTTGAAAATCTCCTTCGTTACTCTAAAAATTTTAATACAAAAATTTGCTTTTTTACTCTTTTTTATTTATCTATTTATTTTATTTTATTCCCTTTATTTTTATTTTTATTTCTATTTTTAATTTTATTTCTATTTTTATTTTTATTTTTATTTTTTATTATTATTTTTTTATTATAATTTTATTCGCTTGCCACGCGCGAGAGTGGCGCGCGCCTGAGGCTCCGCAGCGCGCGCTTGTGGGTGCGCGCGCCCCCTGGGGCCGTCTCACCGAAGTGAAGCGCGCGCCCCTGGGGCACATCTCGCTGAGCAAGGCATGCACCCAGGAGTCGTGCCTCGCCTGCCTCCACCCGCGACCATTTTGGCCCTTTGCGCAGTTGTTTTCTTCTCTGCGTTCCTGCAATTTTCAGCCTGTTTTTTTTTTTCCGTTTCTTTCACTCTTTTGGTGTCTTTGAAAAAATAAAATTAAGAAATTAATTTTGTCTTTTTTCCATTTTGGAAAGACAGAAAATTAAAATGACTTTTACCTTCATTTGAGAGGGGGCTGCATTTTTCTTCAAAGCAAAGAGGAGAGAGTTTTCTCTCAAGAAACAAGAGCAGCCGTAGGTTTTGAAAAGCAAAAATCTTAGGAATTTCAAAAGGCTTTAACTTTTCTTCTTCTTTTCTTCAAGAACATTTTTAGTTCTCGGATGGTTTGAGTCTGGAAAATCAATTTCGTTTGCTCAATCATCCACCAAAAATATTTTTATCAAAAATATTTTCTTGAGTTAACCTATTTTTAAACACATATTTTCATATTTTCTTCAAGTATTTATCACCACAAATTTCGACAAGGAGGACAGATCCAAACACCGCTTTTCTCCAATCTGTAAAATTCTGAGGGTAAATACTTTGGACCCGTTCTCGCTTATTTTCACTTATCATTCATGGTTATTAATATTGTTGTTTTTGTTATTTTTACCATGTCTATTTCCTAACAATCTTGATGTTATTTGCTACTGTTGGCGTTTTATGTTTGGTCTTTTTATTTGATTCCTTTATACTTTTTAATTTGACTTTCATGGTTTTACCTTCACATTTGTTGTCGGCACACTTTTTCTTCCCTCTATTATTATTATTATTATTATTATTATTATTATTATTATTATTATTATTATTATTATTATTATTATTATTATTCTCACCATTGCCAATACTTTGCTTGTCCTATTATCATACTGTTGCCATTATTCTTCTCATCGCTATTATTATTACTATCATGCATCTATTATTATTATTATTATTATTATTATTATTATTATTATTATTATTATTATTATTATTATTATTATTATTATTATTATTATTATTATTATTATTATTATTGTTATTGTTATTCTTGCTATTTGTGTTCACTGTAGATGTTTGCATGCTCATTTAGCATTGTTGTTGTTATTATTATTATTATTATTATTATTATTATTATTATTATCTTGTGTTTATTTTCTTACATTATTATTATTATTATTTCATGGTGTTAATATTACTAGTATTATTATTCTATGTATATTGTATATTATCATCATTTGTCATTATGATTTTGTTTGTGTTATTATTATTATTATTACTACTATTATTATTATTTTATTGTTGCTATTATGCCATGATTATTTATTATTATTGTCACTATAATTTTATTGTTTTCATTAACTTGTCTTTATTTGATTAATTTTTAGAATTATTACTAATATTTTTAATATTATTTTTTCTGTCTGAGATTTAATTTGAGTCGCATTGTGTGAGCATGTCCATGACCTCCCGGGTGGGTCACAACGCGTAGGAGACCATGTTGTTCGGTGAGACCTTTCCTATTCCCTCTCTTTCTGTTGTGCTTATTTGTAAATAATTATTTTATTCATGCACGCGTGAGATAAAAAATTACAAAAATACTTTTATAATTAAATTGAATTTTTTACTAATAAAAATTTGGACCAATGTCCCTCATTTTAGCCAAAAAATGTAAAAATGTCACAATAAAACGAAGAGTTTCTTTTTCTCCAAAATGGGATCACTCATCCCGGTTTTCAATCCACCAATCAAACAACTCTTCGATCCCTTTTCAAATAAGTGCGAAGGAACCAATGTTTCTAAACCTTCAAACAAGCGCGAAGGAACAAACGTTCCTAAACCAAACGGATGTCCCGATTTATGTATGTTTTTCTCATGTTTGATTATTTAAATTTATGTTCGTTTTCTTTTGGACCCTTGTAATTAATTTTGGGGCGACATTATTTAATTTCCATTTGGGATTGTATTCCGTCCCAACTTATATTTTTAACCTTCTTTTATTGGGGTTGTATTCTGCCCCTATCTTCTATGTAATTGTGTGCTTGGCGTGTTTATTTACTTTCTTTCATTACTTTATTTATCGATTTATTTATAGCTTTCCTTTACTTTCTTTAAGTGATTGCAATGCGCTTTAATTAAATGCATCGATCGTGTGAGATGAGAGATAGAATTTTACCGAGTTAAAAACTCATTTATAATTAACCAAAGCATAAAAAAGAGTGAAGCTCCGAACACCAATCTCTGGTCTAGACCAATAAGAGGTTAGAGACCTTTCCCAATTTCTTGTAAATTGGGTGGTGACTCCAAAATACCTCAAAGGTGCCTAAAGGTGCCGTGAGGCTACATGATCCTTTTTAATGTCCTATTGGGAAGGAGTCATCCAAGATATCTCATGGCGCCCAAGATCAAAAGATGTGAACCAATCCCTCGAATCCTAAAAGCGGGTTCAACGAGGGCCTTTGCTAGGTTCGGTGCGCATCACAATAAGTCATAAGCAAATAATGAGAAACAAATGAGTAAGTTAATAAGATATTTACAAATATTGTTAATATGACTGGTCATAGAAATAACAGACTGAATAAAATAGTATTAATGTTAAAGTTAACAGTACAATTATTGATGATTCTAATAACAGTAATAGTAATGTTAAAGTATGGTTATTGAATTAATAAAAAAGGAATGAGGTAATGAATTAAGCAAAAGATCTATCAGGACATTGTAAATAAGGCATAAGTTACCTAAAAGTCTTTAATAATTTTAATGTTCATATAATAGAAATAAAAATATATGCTTGTATGTTCATGCATGTTATTTTAGTGTGAAAAATTTAGGATATGTATCCACCACTGGGCATTACAATGCTCAGCGCGTAGGGTTGTTACTGCCTGTAGGTTATAAAAGAAAAGAAATCGTAGTGGCCGATGTTATTGATAAACAAAAGAATTTATGGGACAACAAGGATATTGACATAGGCATGGCATGTATACGACTGCAATGGATAAACTCGAGGTTATACAGGTTAAGTATAATAATGGTGTGTTAGTGTAATTGTTTGTTATTATTATGTATGATTGTTATTGTTGAAAAAAAAAAATTCACTGAATCTGAGGAGTGCAATACAGTACAGTGTGGTGACATTCGATATCCGTATCATTTACGGGTATAGGGTGTTACAGTTTTATTGGTATTAGAGCAAAAGTTTAGGCGGTCCTAAGATCGGAGATAGTGTAATGAGGACGAAGTGATGCGTATACATGCTATGAATAGGTATTGATGATTGAAGTGAGTAAAGGTATCGGAGGAGATATAAGAATAGTATAGGTTCATAGAATTGTAAGAGAATGTAAAGTATGATGACTGATGTAAAGTAAATGGATCTTCTGAATCGAATGTCTCTATAGTATAGTGATTGTGATTCATGATTGTGGTACATAAGGAAAATTTTGAGGCCGAAATTTTTATAAGTGGGAGAGAATTGTAATGGCCGGAATACTGGGTTAGTTGTGATCAGTGTTTTCTATAGAGTCTGTATGTATGTTCTTGGCTTCTGATGTTGTATGTGGTATTCTTTATTCAGTAGAGGTTAAAGGTTAAAATGCTTAAGGCATAACAATTCTAGGAAGGGTGACCTATTGGGAAGCTGTATAGCTGATATTTTTAGCTGTGTGCTAAAAAAAAATATTTTATAGAAATGATCTGTGGACTGTCAGGAGTCTAGTGGTGAAATTTGGTGCGAAATTGAGGTCAAATAGGCCCCCGAAGGTGAGTCTGAAGTTGGCCTTCGGTTCAGTTCAGTTGAATCGATGGTTGACTGAACTTTAACTGAATTTTTAAAAATGGTTAGAGTGAATAAAAAGGTATACTGTGGGAAGTGTACAAGCTCAGAATAATTTTTAGAATTTTTTTGACAGCTTTAGAATGGTATTTTACGGCAGAACCGAACTAAATTGAATCGGACCAGTTTAGGTGAACCGGGCCCCAAATGGACTCCGATTGAGCTGAAATTTTGTGTGAAGGCTATTTTTGATATTTTAAAAATGATGGAATTGATTGGGAGTGAAAATGAGTTGAGAAACTATCAGTTACCCTTAAACCGTGAAAAATGAACCGAAAATCAAAAATTGAACCAATCCGGTTGGACCCAGTCCGATTCAACTAAACCCATATAAAAACATCTTAAAGGCTGGAAAACCCTAGAGTTCTCCATTTGTGCTGCCTCACTTCCCTCCCTCTCTTTGGCCGAATTGAACACTCACACTTTCTCCTCTATTTTCTTCCATTTTCTCTCCATCTCACCCCATATTCAAGCCTCCCTAACATATTTCAGCTCCTTTATAGTCTATTGGTGGTCTTAGAAGTCCATTTGAAGGTTTGGAAGTGGGAAAAACCAAGTGTTCAAGATTATGTCTCAAAATAAGGTAAGTGATTTAGGGTTCTATAATTTTATTTAAGGGTTCCTATAGGTACTTTAGGATGTGTAGATCATATTTATGAAGTTATATTGCAAAAAGGAAGTAAAATAATGGTGGTTTCTTTGATGCTAGAATTCGGCCACTTAAGGAATACAAAGGGAATGGTGATGTTTTATGGAGCAAAGCTAAGGAAAGGAAGATCTAAGTGTGGATAGCTTGAATATAAGGTTAGTGGATACAATATTCTCCTTTTTCCATGTTAAAAGTATGATTTTAGGTTATATTTAAACATAAAGTGTGAGAAATATGCATGTTTAATTGAAAATAACTTTATATTCATGCTTAGAGATGTTATAAATGATGATATGAATGTTTAAAATGGGAAAAAAAGTTGACATGATGGATCCCTACTTAGGCCAAATGGTATATCACATGATTTTGATGTGTTTTGATAATGTTTATGGCATGTTTATGATGTATACATGATATTTGGCATGTGATTTAGATGATGGTATGTGACAAAGCATGAAAAAGTTTCATGATGCATGATATATACATGAGGCTGAATGGTTAACACATGAAAAGGCATAATTTTTATGTGTTTTGATGTGATTTTATGGCATGACTATGTTGTTTGACATGTGATCTACCAAATGGTATGTATTAGAGCATGTGAAAATGTCTTAATGTATGGTATGCATGTATGGTCGAATGGTTACCATGTGTAAAGGCATGATTTTGATGTGTTTTAATGGAAAACAATGGCATGGCTATGTTATTCAACATGTAAGTGACATAAAGAAATGTTAAAGTTAAAGAAAAGAATTAATAGTGAAAAGTTAACATGTTGGCCGAATGATGTGCATTTGTGTTTACATGTGTACCATGATGATAACAGGAGAATTATGGCATGTGATGGTATGATGATGATAATCACATGTATGATAATTGAATTGTATGAAAAAGAATGGAATAAAATGATAAAATTCCATGAAAAGTATGACTGGTAACTTAAAAATGTGAAAAGTGGAATTTTGATGCCCTATGTAGTAATCTGGTAGTCAAGTCTAGTCCAGGATATGATGGCTAGCCATAGGGACATAAGACCGTGGGTGTGACCATGATGTCTCACTTATTATAGGCTAATGACGGTCCTATTCTGTATATTATTCTGTCTTAATATAGTATTGATCTGTATTTCTATTGTCTGTATCATAGAGGTGGTCTCATGGGGTCCCTCTATTCTGTATTGACTCTATAGAGGTGGTCCTACGGGGTCCCACTATTCTATATTGAACCTATCGGGTTCACGTCTCATTTATCCTGGTCATAGATGTCTGCCAGTTTTATACAGGGGCAAATGGCAAAAAGGAGCTTGATAAGGTTGATCTGTGATTAAAATGATATTTGTATGAAAAATGGACTTAATTCGAATAAATAAAAAGTTTTGAGGACATAATGGTAAATTTGACCATAAAAAGAAATGATTATGTGATAAAGATAAGATATGCATGTGATTATGTGATAAAGATAAGATATGGTAATTATTAAAGTGATAAGGATAAGGATAAAGAATAAAGATAGGGTTAAAGGTAGAATGGTAAATATGAGCTTTTAAATGGTTAATATGTGATGGAAATGATATTTGTGTGAAAAAGGGTATAATCGTAATTAATGAAAAGTTTTGAGGGTAAAATGGTAATTTTGTCTATATATATTTTAATAAATGTTAATAAGGGTAAAAATGTAGTTAAATAGCTAAATATGGAAATTGGTCACTGTGACGTGCGCCGAACCTAGCAAAGGCACTCGCAATACGAGACCCGCTTTTAGGGCTCGAGAGATTGGTTCGCGTCTTATTGATCTTGGGTATCATGAGACATTTTGGACACCTCCTTCCAATAAAACATTAGAAGGATCATCTAGCCTCATAATGCCTTTTAGGCACCTTTGAGCTATTTTGGAGTCGCCACCCAATTTACGAGAAATTGGGAAAGGTCATCTAACCTCGGGGGTTTTAAACCAGAAAAGGTATTCAGAACTTCACTCTTATTAATGCCTTAAGTTAAGTTTATAAATGAGTTTTTAGAAATTGAAATTTCATCTCTCATCTCACGCGACCGTGTAATAAATTTAAAGCGCATTGCAATTATATTGGAAAGCGGCAAAGAAAGCGGTAAAAAAAGCGGTAAATAAATTACATGTGAAAAATATGGGACAGAATAATCCCTAAAATAAAGAAAGCATGAAAGAATAAAATTGCCCCAAAATTAGTTACAAGGGCCCAAAATAAATAAATGAATACTACAAAAAGAACATAAACTACATCATACATAAATCGGGACATTTATTGGGATTGGGAACATTGGTTCCCTTTTATTGACTTAGAAAATTGGAGAACTATTTTTTGCGTATTTATCGAGAAAATCGGTATGAGTGATCCCATTTTATGAAAATTAATTCTCTACTTGAAAGTGAGATTTTATTGGGTAAAATAGGACATTGGTCAATTTTATTAGGAAAAACCCGATTTATTAATAAAAATCTTTTTGGTGATTTTTTTATTCAACGTGCATAAAAATGATCAATTTTACATAAAAATACACAAATATGACAAATAACTCGAAAAAAAGAAAATGCAGAATTTAAAATACGCAAACCGAAGTTCTGAAGGTCTTTAATTTCCTGATCTGCCGGTTCACTCGGAAATATTACTCGCGCTGAAAACAAATAATTTTGAGGCAATAAAAAGAATAAAATAAAATATTAGTAAATTAAATTAAATAAAAAATATAATATAAACAGGCAATTAATTAATTAAATTTATCAATTCAAACGATCAATTAAACAATCAATTAAATAATATAAACAATAAAGTACATCATAATATTACCACAAATAAATAAACAAAAAAAATTAAAATGATATTAATAAAATGAAATAAAATTACGGAGCACTTATACAAGTAGAAAATAAAATATAACGAATCATTTCATACAAAAAATATATTCATAAAATGATAAATGAAGGAATGAATAGTGAAAACATAAGTGCAGTGTGTGAAATGAAAGAAAACAAAATGAGAAAAGAACAATGCATTTCCATGCATACATGCAAAATGAAAGAAACCCATTAATATACATGTACAACAGTGGCCCACGTAGGAAATTAATGCAATAATAATAATAATAATAATAATAATAATAATAATAAATTTAATAAATTATTATAACACACAAAAGATATTCACGAAATAAGAAATGACAGTTCAAATAATAAAGTAAAATTTGTATGAAATAAAGAAAATTAAACAAAAAAGAATCCCGAATACAAGAAGTTAACAATGTTAATAATAATAATAAAATTGGTAATGAAATCAAACAAGCAGGTGAATGAACAAATGAATAAAATAACTAATAAGCCCAATAGGCGTGTGTGTGTGTTAAAGGAAAAGACAAAATTAGACTAAGACATACAAAATGAACCAACAAATAAATTAAACAAATAAAACATTCAATTAAATAAATTAAATAAATTAAACCATCAATTAAATTAATTGAGCAAAAAGATACATCATAATAGAAATAAGCCGTTTAATAAAAGATCCAATATAATCAGAAAATAAATTGGATAAGAAATCGGAAATTAAATTAATTAACACCTAAAGGCAAAGCAAAAATCAATAAAAACAAAATCAATGTCAGATCTACATAATTTCATTCATTATACCAATATATCAATTAGATTAGACTAAAGCTAAAGTTAATTGCATCGTACAAGCAATATGCCAATTGATAATAAATAGTAATGAATTTGTATTAATAACAACACAAAAAAAAAAAAAAAAAACAAGTAAAAAAATGAATATATGTTAAGTAAATAATAAGCAGTAGCAACACACATGAATAGATAACAACAACACGAAATATACTTACAGTATACAGATTAACAAAATCAAATAAGAAACATATACAGTATATACAATGACAAAACTAAGAAAGAAAAAGAAAAATAAGAAAAAGAAATAAGTTGATTTAGCCCAGGTATTTACCCTCAGAGATTTGATATTTGCAGCAAAAAGAATAAAGTGATGACTTGTTCGTCAATTTGCTTGAAAAGAAAATTAAAATCACTGTTTCAAAATTATTTGTAGAAAATATGTTCCTGAGAATTGAGCCTTGAACACAAATAATCAATTTATTTGGCTCAAGAACAATCTCAGAATATTTTTGAGGAAAGAAAATCGTTCTCTGCCATTCCAACCTCTCCTCTTTGCTTCATATTTTTCTTTTTATACCCCAAAGGTAGGTTTTCCCCTTCATTCCTTGATTTTCTCCATATATATATTTATTTTTTCTTTTTTTAATTTAATTTAATTTTAACTTACTTAAATTATCACATATTTTACTTAATTAAACACTCCATATTTATTTTCTTTTTAACTTTAATTATCCTACAATATTAATTAATTTAACCTAATCTTAATTTTTATTTTTACATATATTTTTTATATTTTATTTTTTTGTTTTTACATTTTTTTTCGGGGAAATTATCAAGTTTGCCTGGAGAGCCAAAATTGTCCATTCTTTGGATAAATATTACCCTTGACTCAGGACCCGGTGTCTACAGTTGCCCCCAATTTTGGGGAAGCTAGTGCAATAGACGCATAGGTGAGCCAAAATTCAGAGAAGAAGGAAAGAAGAGACACGTACCTGAGACAGTTGTCGTTCCAATCTGAATGAAGTTACTGGGGTATTTATCGTCTACTTGTCGACGTGTTAACCCTCATCATTTTGGCATCTAACCTATGCGGTGTCTAGCCTTTTATACGGTGTCTAACCTCTGTCGTATCGGCGTCTAACCTATGCGGTGTCTAGTCTCAGTCATTTCGGTATCTAACCTATTGGTGTGGTGTCTAACCTCCCTCGTTGTAGCATCTAACCTGTGCGGTGTCTAGCCTTAGCTGGGTCGGTATCTAACCTGCTGGTGTGGTGTCGGCATCTAACCTGTGCGGTGTCTAGCCTTAGCCGGGTCGGTATCTAACATGTTCTGAGATATGAAGTGGTGCCCCCTGAGAGGTCTTTAGTTGACTGCCCCCTGAGAGGTCTTTGGTTGGTTGCCCCCTGAGAGGTCTTTGGTTGGTTGTTTGGATTAACGCCTCTAAGAGGACTTTTGAGAATTTGCCTCTTAAGAGGACTTTGAAGGTTTGCCTCTTAAGAGGACTTTGAATGGTTTGCCTCTTAAGAGGACTTAGGGATTTGCCTCTTTGGAATTTGCCTCCTCAGAGGGCTTTGGAATTTGCCTCCTCAGAGGGCTTGAGAATTTACCTCCTCAGAGGGCTTGAAAGTTTGCCTCCTCAGAGGACTTGAGAATCTGCCTCCTCAGAGGACTTGAGAATCTGCCTCCTCAGAGGGCTTTGGAATTTGCCTCCTCAGAGGGAGGGCTTAGAGATTTGTATTACCTCTTGAGAGGCTTTGGAATTTGCCTCCTCAGAGGAAATGGAAGTTTGCCTCTTGAGAGGGCTTAAGGAACGTCAGCTTGTTGACGTGAAACCACGGTTGAGCCGCGCGATTGATAAACATCAGCTTGTCGACGTGTGAAGTCCCGGTTGAGATTGATGTACACCATCTAGTAGGCATAGGGCACCATATATGCATGGAATGCGTGTGAAATGCTATACATGTATGAAAAGACATGCAAAGTTATGCATGTGTGAAATTTAAGCACAAAATCATTCATATGGAATATGCAAAAGATTATACTTGTGGGATGCTTAGAATGCGACATGAGACAACTGTAAGGAGTTGTGTACGTGAAGTGCGTACTATGTATGTAACGTGCATGAAACGAACTAGGAACATGAAATGCATGCAAAGTTATGCATGTGACATATATACCATAGTCACGTGCATGGGACCGCTTGTATACATGTAAAGGATTATGGAATGTGTGTAAAGGATCGTATTCTGTAAAATGTTCATAAATGATAATGAATGAGAAATATATGCAAAGGATCATAGGGTAAAGAGTCATGCATAGATGCAAAGAATCATATATAGGTGGAAGGTCATGAAGACTATGTAAAGAATTGAGTGTGTGTGATGTGTGCATGGATAACTACGCATATGAAACACATGCAGAAAAAATCATATATGTGTATGTATTGAATGCATGGGAAAAATGTGCATGTGAGATACATGCAAAGGATATGCTCACAAAATGCGTGAAAATAAGTGATTATAAAAAATGAAGTTTAGAGGGCTATGTAAGCAAAAGTATCTACAAACACTTATGTGGTGAAAGATGCTTGCTAAAGATCTTATGCCAAAAGATATACACCAAGAGTTATACATGTAAAACTATTTATAAGAATATTTGCTACAATTATATGTAAAAACATTTAAGGAAAGCGTATGTACAAAGAATATTGTTGGGTGTACATGCAAAGTATCACTTTCATGAGTAGCAATAAGAAGTAACCAAAGATTGTGAAATGATTGCAACCTATTAGTTACCCCAAACTCGAGTTTCTATCTACCCTTGAACGCACTCAATGAACCACATTCTCAACTGATTCAATCTCAGCAAAAGAATTCATGAGCCATTCCTAATGAAGGGCAAGAAGATAAACATATAAATATCAAGGTTTACTAAACCAACATGTAAATACAAGGCACATCATGCAATCTCTGTGTGTGTGTGCAAAAGACCAAAACCGAATTTTTCACCATTTGAAAGCAAATTCTAGATGCAACGTTAGGGACGAGACTCAACTCGAATGCATAAATGCACTCGTGGCTTCTCGTTTGAAACTCAAGAAACACTATATGCCTCTTCCTATGTACCAAACCTTATTAGAAGGTCATCTCTGCTAATTAGATAAACTGAACCAAGAATCAAGAGATCTTACTTCGGGTGTAACGTTAGGCTTAGGCAGATGGTTACCAAGAAAGGATCAAGTCTCTAGAGAAAATTGGCCGCAACGTTCACTCGACGGATGAAAGGACCATTCTCAGCCCAATTGCGTACTGTCTAGGTATTTATGAATTTGGACTTGGTAATACTTTAGCTCATCAAACTAAGTATAACAATTCAGTTAAAAAGATAACTACTAAAACTCATCAAAGGGTACTATCTTCAACTCTACTTTTTTCTTTTTTTCTTTTCTATTTTTTTCATTTTTTTTTTTTCGCAAGCTTATGTCTCTAATTACACAAAGAGTTTATTAATGATTAAACCCCTTTCCTAAAGTGTAAACCCATCTTTATCAGGGCAATTTTTGATAGCCCAAAGAACTGTTAATGATTGAAACTCTCTTCCCGAAGTATAAACCCATTCTTATCAAGACGATTTTTGATAGTCCAAAGAAATGTTGTAATGTACATCCATCCTTACTAGAGCGGCCATTCTTCTAAGGGAAAGCCAAGATCATTTTAGGCGAAAGATAGTTTTAACATGTGTAACAATAAAATCGGTACGCATTTAGCATACCAAAATAAAGGCTCAACGGGCTAGCAAGCGATTACAAAATAAGGGTAGGAAACAGTCATTTAGAGAGCTATACAAAAAAAATGATTGCCTAAATCATTTTCTAGATTTGGCCTTATCTAGGGATCACTTTAACAGGTAATCAGAAAGGTTCTAGTGCTCTTACTGAGTTTTCATCCAATCCCCTAATTGCAACTAGTTTTTTTTTTTAGTTTGTTTCCAAAATGGGCCAAAAGTGCTCCGACCTTAGAAATTACATGGTATAGTTAAATGTTTTCATGTGATCCAACTCTCAGAGATTAAACATATTTACCCTTTGCTTAATTCAAAATGGAATGAAACGCAGATTTCTAGAACTGAGATCAAAGCCATTCATAGTTGAGAACAACTTAGGCAAAGTCAGACTTTGAATCAAAGGTACCTTAATAAGATGCAATCATGTTAGCATTTTGGGTACAACTTAACACAAAAAAAAAATTTACTCTATCAAAATTTATATACACAAGAATCATGTAGGCGTACAAAGAATTATTTGTAAAATATGTGCAAACTATGTGCTAAGAATCATATATAGGGGAAGATTCATGCAATTGTGTCATGCATATTAGTAATGAGTGTAAGGAATTATACGTGCGAAACATGTGTGAAAACATATTGTATAGATATGCGTACATGAAATATGTGCAAAGACGTGTGCGCATAAAACACTTACAAAAAAATTTTTAAGTGTGTGTGTAAACACTGCGTGACAAATGATGTGCATACATAAATTTACAGTGTACATGCAAGCTGACGCGACCTCAGCAAGTGTACAGAATCGACAAGTAATATAATGGAGTAATTTTAAGACTCCGAGTTATCGTACCCAAGAGACTGTGTGCGCAAGTGATGAAAATCAAATGTATGCTAAATAATTCCCAATTGTTTGAATTTATTGAATTAACTACTGATTAAAAACAAAGAAATTAAATAACCAAAAATAAGTAAACAGAAACAATCAAATTAAATCAACGGCAATAATCGCAATAAACTAAATGACGGAAAAATAAACAATATAAGAATTAAAAAATAGACAAACGTTGCTCAGGTTCACTCATCCACCCCATACCCAGATATAAATAAAATTAATCCAAGAATTATTTATGAAAGAATTCGGGATAACCCTCTTAACCCAGGCTTCCCAAACGGAGTCAGCCACTCTAATTACATGAATCCCAAACCGGAGTCAGCCACATAATTAGCCTATGTACGGGTCTAAAATCCTAAGTTTAGTTTATTTTCCCAATACGGAGTCAAATAACCCAAAACTTAATTATCTCACTCACCATTCTAGTCTTAAATCACAAAATCCTGCACTTCTAGATTCCCAATCGGAGTCGTCCAAAAGACACAGCAAGAATGATAAAAACTGAATATAGATAACCATGGTATTCAATCCATACAACTCAATAACCAACAAAAATAATGAAATAAATCATTCATCAAAACTGGAAATTAACTTGATAAAATAAATTCCATAAATCAATAATAAATACCAGTGAAATAAACCACTCAATCATATTTAAATTCAACGATGTTCAGAATTCACATCATAGGTAGGGGATTCAGAGATCCCCCAAACAACTAAAAAACTACTCACAACCCATCACAAAATCAAAAGAAAAGAGGAAAGAATAAACCCAGAAATTCATTGAGGTGTAGATCCCGTTAAACCCTTAGTTTCTCAATCTCCTTCTTCAAATCTTCAATGGAGAAAATCTGGAAATTCTCTAAATGTAAAAACTCCTCTTGAAACTAAAATTAGGTATTTCTAATGAAAAAAAAACTCTTGAATTGCATATCCAATCTCAAGATAAAATCCGAAATTTTAATTAAGAACAACTGAAAACTTATCACAAAGGTCTATCTCTAAAACCCTAACTTGAAAATAGATTAAAAACTAGCAGCCAACCCTCAAAATCAGAAACTTCTCTTTTTAAATCGCGATGGATCACGGTGGTAACCATATTGGTTGCCACCGTGAGGTGTTGAGGAAGTAAATCTGGATTGCATGTTGGATAGGGGTCACGGTGGTAACCAGGATATGTTGCCACCGTGACATGCTCAACTTTTTGCTTCTGTCCAAGAATTTCCTATGTCACGGTGGCAACCACATTACCTTGCCACCGTGAGGTAACTTCTCACTTGATTCTGTCTTGGTGCGAACTATGTCACGGTGGTGATAACATTGGTTGCCACCGTGACCCATAACAGGTCTGCATTCTGCCCAATGGATACACATGTCACGGTGGTGAGTACTTTGGTTACCACCGTGACCTATGTTACTCCTGCATTCTGTTTTAACTCCTTTGCATGTCACGGTGGTGACAAAAATCACCACCACCATGAGCTACCTAAAAATTCTGTACACAAATTAAACTTAATCAAAAACTAACAAAAATTACATAAAAACTCTAATTTCATTAACATTGACATAATTAATCTAAAATGAGCATATCACGACAATAAACACTACTAAACACCATAAATCATACGAAAACACTACCAAATCTAAATACTAAATTGAAGGTATCAAATACCCCACACTTAGACTTTGCTCGTCCTTGAGTAAACGAATTATCCACATTCCTGAAATTTCAAACTCTAACTCAGAATATGAAAACTTAACAACAATCATAGCACCAAGTAGAAGGGTCTTAGTTACAAATCCTCGACTCAATTTATATCAAGTAATTTCACGTGTGTGTGCGCTAGGCTCAAAACAATTTCTCTCTTTTCAAAACAAAACAACCAATGCATTCCAGCAATTTGAGCAAAGAAATTAAATATACAAACGAATTTACATACAGGTTTCGCGCTTAAAACTCAGGAAAATCATACGCCTCTCCTTTAGTACCGGAACCACAAGGGTCATCTCCACTTAAACAACTCAAATCAAGAACAGAATCAAAAGGACTTATTCCAGGGTTGTAATGTTAGGTTAAGGTATTGGCTAACAAGAAAAGTTAAAGAATTCAAACAAAGAATTAGCCACTCTCCCTTAAGTTTCAACTACCCATAACTGAACAAAATTGTCTAGATCCTACCTTCAATTCACCCATAATTTCCAATGTTGTCTAAACTTCTCCATACATAATATGCATTGAACTCAACAACAACAAAGTGATGAACTTCCCTTTTAATTCACTTTTAAACCCAATTCTGTAAATATAAGTATATCTTTTTCTACTCAAAGGTACCCCACACTTGAATTTTTCGATATTCAATAATCAAAATTGACTAAAAGAAACGACAAAACTCATTGAACTTTCACATTCTTTTTTTTTTCATCATTCTTTTTCTTTCTCTTTTTTTTTCTTTTCTCTTTTTTTTTTTTTTTTTTGGGTACCCAAAGTCTAGAATTTCTTATACCCATTTTTTTCTAATGAGGGAAAGTTTAACATCATACTAATTAATACCCACAAAATTCAATAATTCTTCTCACACTTCCACTATTTCAACAATAGATACCCTTATTCAACTTTCAATGATATTCCAACCCAATCCTAGAGTGGCCAATTCTTAGAAACGGGTAGGCAAAGGCATTTAGGCTAAATGGTAAAATAATAGTGTAACAAGAAAATTTCGTAGTACGCTTTTAGCATACTAAATCAGCTCAACGGGCCTAGCAATGGAAATAATATAAACCGGTAGGTCTAAAGCTATTTAAAAGTGGTTATCAAAGAAATAAATTGCCTTAATCACGTCCTAAACTTGTTTAAGTTGTTATCATGTTTCGAAGGGTGATGAGGAAGGTTCTAATTATCCTACCATTCCTTCACTCAAAAACTCTTACGCACTGGATTTTTTTCAAATTTTTACAAACAAGCCTATTGTGCATAAAAGATTGGAAATCACAAGATATATAACCGATTGAGATTCAATTTGCTTCTAAAACTTCCAACTACTCGTTTGCTAAGATTGATATTTAAGAAATTCCATTCACAACTTAAAGTTCAAAACATTCACAACAGGAATAACTAGAGGCAAGCTAAACTAAGATAGGAAAATTTCTCACAACCACAATTAAGTATTCAAATCACCTGAACTCAATAAAATATGCAAATATAATTAAGATAAAACATCAAACATGCAAAAACATAAAGAAAATGAAATAATCATTTACATATTAAGCTGTTGGAGTTAGTCATCCTACCCCCCACTTAATACCTTGCTGTCCCCAGCAAGTTAAAAATAATTACAAAACACAGTTAATATGCAAATACAAATAAAAATAAACAAAAAGATAATAGGTCTCCCTGGTCATATCTCTGGAGGTGGCGGTGGCGGTGGGAAATGGGCATCAGCCCGTGCAGTCCAGGCAAAAAATCCCTGGATCAGCTGGTCCATCTGGGACTGCATGTCTGCCTGGGACGCTGAGATGGTGCCCACAGATGTGGCAAGGGTATCCACTGACGCAGCGATGATGTCTATGCGAGCCATCAGAGCGTCGTACTGTTGTGAAGATAATTGCGCAGGCTCTGGTGCTGGAGGTGCCTTCGGATCGTCCTCGTGCTCATAGGGCAAGCCTCCTAGACCCCGCTGGACTCCCTGAAGATACTCGGCGCGGGTAGTCAATCTGTATCCATGTCGAGTCATCGCGTCGTCCACTACGACTTTCATGTTCTTCAACAGCTTCTTGTCAATAGTCACAGTGGAAGAGAGTGGCTTAGGTTTCCTCAAGGGGTGATGCACAGCCTTAGCAATTACTGTGACCAACCCACCCAAAGCAATCTTCTTCACCTTCTTGGGATGCCATTGCATCTCTTCTAACTTATGCCACAGATGGGGTGCCCCATTAATTTGCACACCCCGCACCATACAAGCGAGAAATAACGCTTCCGGTAAGTTAACCTGCCCTGGTGAGTCCATATGACTCAGGAAAGATAGTGAGAAAAATCGATGTAGGATCCGCATGGCATGAGTATCAAGATGGTGGGCCTTTGTCCGGCCCGATACATATTGCGTGGCTGTCACAGAATCTCGAATGATTGCCCAGGCGACATCCTTGTTATAATCCGCAAAACAGTCTGGAGCGCGGGCAGGAAAACCTAGCATTTCAGAAAAGTCGACAAAAGTGCGCTCATACTTAGTACCCTCCAGAAAAAAGTTACCCTTCCAGGATCTTGAGAGGGATCGCGGCCGATCCAACATTGCACAGTTGACACGAAATCCCTTGTCAACCCCGGATAGACTTTCTCGTTAATCGCAAATAGCCTCTCCCAACCAATATTAGAGATTAGCCGTTGTACTTCATCTTTAATTCCCAGCTTTTCCAACAGGTCAAAATCCAAATAGCTCGTTGGAATGTACGAGCATTTGGTAAACAGAGCGTATGCAGGTTTTTGACTGACAGGAACCCAGGAAGGGACATGTGAAATATCAACCGTAGGCTGGCTGGACGTTTGTCCTGATGAACTAGAGGCAAGAGCCGAACTTTTGCGCTTAGGAGCCACTGCACAACAAGGAAAAATGAAATTCAATAGCATGCTATGGGCATTAAAAGTAATGGATTTAAAATAAAGAATAATGTTAAACTCCTACTAAGTTGTTAAACAATCTCTCAATTCCAAAATGAACAACATAACAGATGCCAGAATGCAAGAAGAATGCAAATGACATATGTACACTGTGGCAAAGGTGATTAGCAAATGCTTTATGAACCAAAGAATCACTAGTAGCAAAATGCAATCAATGGTTAAGAGAAATTGAGCTACTGTCAACAGGCAAAATGGATAAATGAGAACAACAAACTCATTTTCACGTTATTGCGAAAGAATCTTGGCATTTCATATTGGCAGGAATTAGAAAAAACAGGAAAATCATTCATTCAGACATTTAGTCAAACACCTGGTATGCAGATAATTATCTGACCAACTTGAAGCTCAAAGATCATACTAACAACCCATGAATTCAAAAACCAGGCATTACAACACAGAGTAAGCAATTAAAATCCAACAATTTCCATTAGGAACCAAGAATTTGAAGAAAAATTGCAATTTAAATCATACACACACCCACTTGCCCTAACATCCCAACTCAACTCGTTCATGGATTTAACATCTAAGATTGAAATTGAGGATGAAGATAAGAATTGAAAATACCCCCAACATAAATTCAGAGTTTAAACAAAAGTAAATCCTCAGTGGGGAGAAATAAAGAGATTTCTAACATACCGCTATTGTAAAGACAAGAACAGGGAAAAAAAAAACAATCACGAAAAGAAAATAAATGCAAAAATAGAAAGCAAAAGAGAGAGTCGAATAACTTACTTGTTGTAGGTTGGAAGAATTCGAAGCCTAAAAGAAAGATTGGGAGTTCGAAAAGCAGATAAAGTGAAAGATTGAAATTTTTGAGAGTGCGATGTGCGGGTGAGTGAGAAACAAAACATGTAAAACTGGAATTTTAAAACAGATGTGCGCGTGGGTCACGGTGGTAACCAAATAGGTTGCCACCGTGAGGTACCTTAAACTTGTAATCCAGAATTGAAATGCCCCTTGGTCACGGTGACAACCAATTTCGTTGTCACCGTGACATATAAAAATTGCAAAACAGAATGGAAGTGTCCACATGTCACGGTGGTAACCAGATTTCATTGCCACCGTGACATGTGCAAACTCAAAACAGAATGGGACATACCTACATGTCACGGTGGTAACCAAATACCATTGCCACCGTGACATGTGCAAACTCAAAACAGAATGGGACTTACCTTTTGGTCATGGTGGTAACAAAATACCATTGCCACCGTGACATACGAAAAATTCCAATCCAGAATGGCTTCCTCATTTGGTCACGGTGGTAATGAGATTCCATTACCACCGTGACATATGTACATCCCAATTCCAGAATTCATTCTCCCTTGGTCACGGTGGTGACCAAATACCATTGCCACCGTGACCACCTGCAAACATGCAAACACATGTCATTAACCACTCAAAACTTCAGATATTAAAACTTTGAACAGTCTCAACAAAAATAAACATGATTAACTACCGAAATGGAAGAACTATAAAAACAAAAAATCATAAAAGGAAAAGAAGTTCTGCATTTAACAAGTCCGCAGCTGGACTTATAAAACCGTTAAGGATCCGCAAGGTGGACGATCGCCAAAGCCTCATCATATTTTGATTCAAAATAAGGCTTCACACGGTGTCCATTGACCTTGAACTCATTTTCACCATTCGGGTGCTTCAATGTGATCACTCCAAACTGATCAGCTTTCACAACCTCATATGGCCCCTTCCACTGAGATTTTAACTTTCCAGGAAACAAACGCAACCTGCTATCATATAAAAGTACTTTCATACCTGGAGTGAATTCTTTTGGGACTAATCTCTTGTCATGCCATTTCTTCATGTTTGCTTTATACTTCTCTGCTTGTTGGTACGACCAATAACGTATCTCTTCCAATTCGTTCATCTGGAGAAGTCTCTTCTCACCTGCACTCTTAATATCAAAATTTAAAAACTTGGTTGCCCAATAAGCCTTATGTTCTAATTCGACAGGGAGATGACAGGATTTGCCAAAAACAAGCCTAAATGGGGATAATCCTATAGATGTTTTGAAAGCAGTTCGGTAAGCCCACAAAGCTTCATCCAACCTTAAACACCAATTCTTTCCAGATGAATTCACAGTCTTTTCTAGGATGGCCTTAAGTTCCCGATTGGACACTTCAACCTGCCCATTAGCTTGAGCATGATAAGGGGTGGTTACCTTATGCCTAACTCCAAATTTTTGCAATAAAGCCTTAAATTGGTGGTTAACAAAATGTTTACCACCATCACTAATAATTGCTCTAGGGGCTCCAAATCGGGTGAATATATTCTTTCTCAAAAATTCCAGAACAACCTTGGCATCACAAGTTCTAGTGGCTATTGCTTCTACCCATTTACTCACATAGTCCACTGCTACCAAAATATACTCATACCCATAAGAAACCGGAAAAGGTCCCATAAAGTCTATCCCCCACAAATCAAACAATTCTACCTTTAGCAAATTGGTTAAAGCCATCTCATCCCTCTTAGAAATGTTACCTACTCTCTGACACCTATCACAGGTTTTCACAAAGACTTGCACATCTTTAAACATAGTAGGCCAATAAAAACCAGAGGATAAAATTTTCGATACCGTTCGATTTGGTGCATGGTGCCCACCAGCTTCCCCACTATGACATGCCTTGACGATCACTCCCTTCTCTTCATCCGAGATACATCTCCTCAGCACTTGATCAGCACATAGACGGAACAAATAGGGGTCATCCCAAATGTAGTATTTGGCATCAGCTTTCAATTTCTTCTTTTGCTGCCAAGTAAAATCTTTAGGCATAAAACCTCCTGCAAGAAAATTTGCTATGTTAGCAAACCAAGGCACAGAAGTGTCATAAGCAAATAAAGCACATATGTGTTCATCAGGAAATAAATCTAAAATTTCCCCCTTTTCAATGTGGTCATTTTCCAATCTTGACAAATGGTCTGCCACGAAGTTTTCAGCGCCCTTCTTATCCTTAATTTCTAAATCAAACTCTTGCAAGAGCAACACCCAACGAATCAGCCTTGGTTTGGATTCCTTCTTGGCAAACAAATGCCTTAAGGCTGCATGGTCCGACCACACCACAACTTTTGCACCTAGTAAATATGGCCTGAACTTCTCGAATGCATACACAATTGCTAGAAGTTCTTTCTCTGTGGTGGTGTAATTAACCTGTGCTCCTGTCAAAGTGTGACTAGCATAATAAATTGCACAGAATATCTTATCCCGTCGCTGTCCCAGTACCGCTCCCACTGCATAATCACTAGCATCACACATTAGTTCAAACGGCACAGTCCAATCCGGAGATATAATCACCGGAGCTGAAATAAGCCGTTGCTTTAATGTTTCAAAAGCTAGCAAGCATTCATTATCAAAATTAAAAACAACATCTTTCATGAGTAAATTAGATAGGGATTTAGCAATTTTTGAAAAATCTTTAATAAAACGCCGGTAAAATCCCGCATGTCCTAAAAAACTCCTTATGCCCTTAACACTCGTTGGAGGCGGTAACTTCTCTATGACTTCGACTTTTGCCTTATCCACTTCTATCCCTCTCTCTGAAATTTTATGCCCTAACACAATGCCCTCTCTCACCATAAAATGGCATTTTTCCCAATTTAAAACTAGGTTAGTCTTTTTCACACCTCCCTAGCACTAAATCAAGATTCATTAAACAACTCATAAAATCAGCTCCATATATAGTGAAATCATCCATGAATACCTCCATAAATTTTTCTATAAAATCATGGAAAATAGCCATCATACACCGCTGAAACGTAGCCGGTGCATTACATAACCCAAAGGGCATTCTTCTGTAAGCGAATGTGCCATATGGGCAGGTAAAGGTCGTTTTCTCTTGATCCTCAGGGGCTATAGGAATCTGCAAATATCCCGAATACCCGTCTAAAAAACAGTAGAACCTATTACCTGCTAACCTCTCTAGCATTTGATCAATAAATGGCAAAGGGAAATGGTCTTTCCTAGTGGTAATATTCAACCTTCTATAATCAATACAGACTCTCCAACCCGTAACTATACGAGTTGGAATCAATTCATTAAGTTCATTCTTTACCACTGTCATCCCCCCTTTTTTAGGCACACACTGCACTGGGCTAACCCATCTACTATCAGAAATAGGGTAGATTATACATGCATCAAGGAGTTTGAGTACCTCCTTCTTTACTACCTCTTACATGGCCGGGTTGAGTCTTCTTTGAGGCTAAGTTACCGGCTTGCATTCCTCCTCCATTGGGATCACGTGTGTGCAGTAGCTGGGGTCAATCCCCTTCAAGTCTGAGGTTTCCCATCCAATTGCTCCCTTGTGCTTTCTCAGCACCTCTAGCAGCAGCTGTTCTTCATCACCTGTCAACAAAGAAGAGATAATTACTGGTTTCTGATCTTTCTCTAAAAACACATATTTTAAATGAGATGGGAGAGGTTTAAGTTCAGAATTTAAATCCCCCTTTTTATGGTTAGACTCTTCATTCTGTGACTCATCCTTCCCATCCTCTATCTCCTCTTCCACTTCTTCTCCTTCTCCTGAATGTAACAAACTCAAAGTTTCTGAATCAGCTCCAACCACATTTTCCTGCACTTCTTCCACACATTCGTCTATTACATCAACAAAATAAACAGACTTCTCCATATCCCCAGATGGATACTTTTGAGCCTTGTTCATATCCACTACTAATTCCTCATTATTAAACCGTAGGGTGACCGTTTGACCATGAACATCTATCAATGCTTTTGCTGTGTTTAAAAACGGCCTCCCCACGATCAGTGGCACCTTCCTATCCTCTTCCATTTCCATCACCACAAAATCCACTGGGAAGATGAATTTCCCCACCTTCACCAATAGATCTTCTATCACTCCTTTGGGCGGCCTCACCGATCTATCTGCCAATTGGAGTCTCATTCCCGTCTCCCTTAGGTCCCCAAGATTAAGCTTTCTGCATATAGAATAAGGCATCAAATTTATGCTGGCACCCAAATCACATAAAGCATTACCATAAAAATCTTCACTAATAGCACAGGGTAAAGTAAAGCTACCTGGATCTTCCAATTTCTCAGGGATCTTATTCATGATTATAGCACTGCAATTTTCTGTTAGCTGTACAGTTCCATGCCCTTCTAATTTCTTTTTATTAGAACATAATTCTTTCATAAATTTAGCATAGTTAGACATATGAGCTAAAACTTCAGCAAATGGTAAATTGATGTGCAGTTTCTTAAACATCTCTAGAAACCTAGCCTTTTGCTCATTTTTCTTTTCCTGTTTAGCAACTGCAGGAAATGGCAGTCTATTTATATCAAGATCCTCTACCCTCGGATTCACTAAACTTTTACCCTTATCAGTTTTAGGAGCATCTTCATTAACTTCTACTCTAGAGTTAGAATTACTTACCGTCTGTGTCGGCTCCTCCTTTTCTGATGATGAAGAATTTTTACCTTGGCTTTCTTTTAGTACCATTTCCTTACCACTTCTCAGTGTGATGGCTTTAGCTTCCTCTTTTTGATTCCGGTCTACATTCGAAGGGAATGTTCCCAGTTGTCTTTGAGACACGGAATTCGCTAGTTGCCCCACTTGAGTCTCTAAATTCCTCATGGAAGCATCTTGGTTCCGGTTCCACTGCTCTTGAGCTTTCCAACTTGTCTCTTGATTAGCCATGAACTGCTGCTGGCTATTTACAAACTGTTGTTGACTGGTTATAAAAGTAGCCAACATATCTTCCAGATTTGTCTTCTTTTCTTGCACGGGTGGCCTCGGTTGGTATCCCGGTGGGTGGTATTGTTGCCCTTGGTTAGGATGGGGTGGATATGGTTGTTGATACGGTTGCCCTTGGTTCTGATGAGTGTTCTAGTTGAAGGGAGGTCTAACTTATGGTTGAGAGGATGAAGCATTTGGATTTCCATCCTTCCAAGAGAAGTTTGGATGGTTTCTCCATCCCGGGTTATATGTGTTGCTGTAGGGGTCATTCCTTCTGTAATCCCCTATGGCATTTATATCTCCCATTGCCCCACTCTCTTGACCAGCTTGCCCACTTTCATACCATCCACTCTCTTGAGCCACAGATGCTATATTCTGCACCTTCAGACTACTCATCTCCTTCCTCATGGACTCAATCTGTGCCTTAAGCATTGACACCTCATCCACAGCATGTATCCCTTGTCTTTTCGGTACTGACCTAGGATTAGACCATTGGGCGTCATTCGCTGCCATTTCATCTAATAGATGAAAAGCCTCCTCTGGTAGTCTATTCATGAATGACCCTCCTGATGAAGCATCCAATAAGGATCTTGTCTGTGGTGTAACCCCAGAATAAAATGTTGTCATCAGGTGGTATATGGCTATCTCATGATGTGGACAGCTTCTTAATAGCCTTCTAAACCTTTCCCAGGCTTCATGAAATGGCTCCTCACTCATTTAACTAAAACCCAATATATTATTACGGATGTGCGCAATCTTTGTCGGAGGGAAGAATCTCATAAAAAATCTCTCCTGTAACTGGTCCCATGATCTAATCGATTGTCTAGGTAGCATTTGCAATCATTCTCGTGCTTTTCCAATCAATGTGAAAGGGAATAACTTTAATCTTACCGAGTCGGATGATACTCCAGGAATCTGAACCGTATCACTGACCTCTAAGAATATGTCCAAGTGCTGTGCGGGGTCTTCCACTTCTGAACCCGTAAACTGATTCCTCTGTACCATATTGATGGTGGCTGGTTTAAGCTCAAACTGCACTCCCCTTGGCAGCACAATCGTCCGATTATCCTCATTCCATCTTGGTACTGCATAATCCCTTATTGTCCTCTACCTCGGGACCTCTTCTCTATGATTCCTTTGATTTACATTTTGTGCCCTCGGTACTTGTTCGTTCTCAGGAGGAACTTCACCAATAGGGAGAATATTGTCTTCCATGTTATAATTTCTGTTAGCTCTCCTTCGTTGATGTAAAGTCCTCTCGATTTTAGGATCGTAGGGTGCTATTTGCTCCTGTCTCAATCTGCTCATGAACCACAACAATTACCTGAAAAGAATAAAGAATAAATAAAAATAAAATAAAAGAAAAGAAAAAGTAAAACACACACAAATAATAATCAAAACTTAAAACAACGCCAGTCCCCGGCAACGGTGCCAAAAACTTAACGCGACCTCAGCAAGTGTACTGAATCGACAAGTAATATAATGGAGTAATTTTAAGACTCCGTGTTATCGTACCCAAGAGACTGTATGCGCAAGTGATGAAAATCAAATGTATGCTAAAGAATTCCCAATTGTTTGAATTTATTGAATTAACTACTGATTAAAAACAAAGAAATTAAATAACCAAAAATAAGTAAACAGAAATAATCAAATTAAATCAACAGCAATAATCGCAATAAACTAAATGACGGAAAAATAAACAATATAAGAATTCAAAAATAGACAAACGTTGCTCAGGTTCACTCATCCACCCCATACCCAGATATGAATAAAATTAATCCAAGAATTATTTATGAAAGAATTCGGGATAACCCTCTTAACCCAGGCTTCCCAAACGGAGTCAGCCACTCTAATTACATGAATCCCAAACCGGAGTCAGCCACATAATCAGCCTATGTACGGGTCTAAAATCCTAAGTTTAGTTTATTTTCCCAATACGGAGTCAAATAACCCAAAACTTAATTATCTCACTCACCATTCTAGTCTTAAATCACAAAATCCTGCACTTCTAGATTCCCAATCGGAGTCGTCCAAAAGACACAGCAAGAATGATAAAAACTGAATATAGATAACCATGGTATTCAATCCATACAACTCAAAAACCAACAAAAATAATGAAATAAATCATTCATCAAAACTGGAAATTAACTTGATAAAATAAATTCCATAAATCAATAATAAATACCAGTGAAATAAACCACTCAATCATATTTAAATTCAATGATGTTCAGAATTCACATCATAGGTAGGGGATTCAGAGATCCCCCAAACAACTAAAAAATTACTCACAACCCATCACAAAATCAAAAGAAAAGAGGAAAGAATAAACCCAGAAATTCATTGAGGTGTAGATCCCGTTGAACCCTTAGTTTCTCAATCTCCTTCTTCAAATCTTCAATGGAGAAAATCTGGAAATTCTCTGAATGTAAAAACTCCTCTTGAAACTAAAATTAGGTATTTTTAATGTAAAAAAGAACTCTTGAATTGCAAATCCAATCTCAGATTAAATCCAAAATTTTAATTAAGAACAACTGAAAAACTATCACAAAGGTCTATCTCTAAAACCCTAACTTGAAAATAGATTAAAAACTAGCAGCCAACCCTCAAAATCAGAAACTTCTCTTTTTAAATCGCGATGGGTCACAGTGGTAACCATATTGGTTGCCACCGTGAGGTGTTGAGGAAGTAAATCTGGATTGCGTGTTGGATAGGGGTCACGGTGGTAACCAGGATATGTTGCCACCGTGACATGCTCAACTTTTTGCTTCTGTCCAAGAATTTCCTATGTCACGGTGGCAACCACATTACCTTGCCACCGTGGGGTAACTTCTCACTTGATTCTGTCTTGGTCCGAACTATGTCACGGTGGTAATAACATTGGTTACCACCGTGACCCATAACAGGTTTGCATTCTGCCCAATGGATACACATGTCACGGTGGTGAGTACTTTGGTTACCACCGTGACCTATGTTACTCCTGCATTCTGTTTTAACTCCTTTGCATGTCACGGTGGTGACCAAAATCATCACCACCGTGAGCTACCTAAAAATTCTGTACACAAATTAAACTTAATCAAAAACTAACAAAAATTACATTAAAACTCTAATTTTATTAACATTGACATAATTAATCTAAAATGAGCATATCACGACAATAAACACTACTAAACACCATAAATCATATGAAAACACTACCAAATCTAAATACTAAATTGAAGTTATCACAAGCAGCATATAATGAAGGCATAAGTACAAAATATGGCACAATATGAGAATGAATGTTCATGATACATGGTGGATGTGCACATGGTATGATTTATACATGATAGGGATACGTATGTGATGTAAGAGGAAGAAGATCTGGCACGATAATGTGTATTAATGAGTCGTGAGGTATGGAAAAACTCATGTACATAGAAATGCAAAATATATACAAATAATGCACATGACATGGAACACAATATAAGAATGACTATGTATAGTGAGCGGCATATGTGTGCGATGTAAGTCATGGTATGAAAGTGGTTGCGAGAAACGAATGGCGTTTACAAGGTATGTGCATTCACATGGTATGTATATGCAAAGCGTGGCATGATATCTATAATGACTAACATGATGCAAGATTCATATGTACATGGCATAACTCATGCATGATAATGCATGTGTATGATATGGCACACAATGTGAAAGGTGTAAGGTGTCTCGATGTGTACAATGCCCAGCCTAATGATGTATGCTAATGTGTACACGCTATGATATGCAGCAGTATGTACATGCTCTAGCACACAATGCTTATGTACATATGCAATGTGAGCATACTAAGATATATGTCCATACGTACATGCTATAACACATAATTGAATTTTTTATTTTATTTCATTTATTTATTTATTTTGATGTACTTTCCATGCTACATGCAAAACGAATATTATGGATGTCATGATGAATGTTAATATGTATGTGTTGCGACAAGCATCGCTATGTACATGCATGACAAATATAAGTTATATTTATATTCACAAATTATGATACAAGCAATTTTACAAACAAAGTGCACAGGTTCTATAATTATACATGAGACAAAATGCATATGCTCTATTTACTATTATTGTTCATGAAAAATGCGAATACATATACAAAAAAAAACTCCTTCCAACCATATTTCTCTTCCACAGGAGGTCATGCAGTCTGTTTCCTAGGCGAGCTTGATCTATGGGTTAACGAGAAACCTAATGGACGCATGCAGTGCGCTACGAAAAACCAATAACACAAACTCTCATTGCTAAAAAGCGCATGCAAATGAATTTTTGGCCACCGCGTATTTAAACAATCCAAATAAATCGAAACGCACCCCTCGGGGCATGAAAACCTTTAATGAGCGAACGTTTAAATTTATTTGAATTTGTTCAATATACAAAAACCCACTCCACAAGCAACTTATTATGGTGCATGCCCCCTAGTGGAAGTATCTATTTCCATTACATGTGTTTTGGTCAAAAGTGATGATACTTTAGGGTTACCCAAGCATGATCCCTGCCAACGGGTCTAGCTCGTCGTGAGCATAATGACCGGTCGGGTCATCATTTGATATACCACATGGTACTAGACTTGGGCTGGTGATTATCCTTAACACTTTCCTACATTGAGTGAACGTAGAGTCGTGCTTTAGGAATGCACCGGGGTAAGATAAGGGACCAAACTAGCGTAGATTTAAAACTCTAGTGAAATGCAATGCAATTTTTCGAAAAGAGATAAAATGTCTTGATCCTAAATCCATTTATATTAGATTAACCAAAAGTGCTTTCGGAGCAAAATCTCATGATGTCCCCAGTGGAGTCGCCACTGTGACGCGCGCCGAACCTAGCAAAGGCCCTCGCAATGCGAGACTCGCTTTTAGGGCTTGAGGGATTGATTCGCGTCTTATTGATCTTAGGCATCATGAGACATTTTGGACACCTCCTTCCAATAGAATATTGGAAGGACCATCTAGCCTCATAATGCCTTTTAGGCACCTTTGAAGTATTTTGGAGTCGCCATCCAATTTACGAGAAATTGGAAAAAGGCATCTAACCTCGGGGGTCTTAAACCAGAGAAGGTGTTTGGAACTTCACTCTTATTAATGCCTTAAGTTAAGTTTATAAATAAGTTTTTAGAAATCGAAATTCCATCTCTCATCTCACGCGATCGTGTAATAAATTTAAAGCGCATTGCAATTATATTGGAAAGCGGCAAAGAAAGCGGTAAATAAATTACATGTGAAAAATATGGGACAGAACAATCCCTAAAATAAAGAAAGCATGAAAGAATAAAATTGCCCCAAAATTAATTACAAGGGCCCAAAATAAATAAATGAATACTACAAAAAAAAAACATAAACTACATCATACATAAATCGGGACATTTATTGGGATTAGGAACATTGGTTCCCTTTTATTGACTTAGAAAATTGGAGAACTTTTTTTTGGGTATTTATCGTGAAAATCGGGATGAGTGATCCCATTTTATAAAAATTAATTCTTCACTTGAAAGTGAGATTTTATTAGGTAAAATAGGACATTGGTCCATTTTATTAGGAAAAACCCGATTTATTACTAAAAATCTTTTTTGTGATTTTTTATTCAAACGTGCATAAAAATGATCAATTTTACATAAAAATACACAAATATGACAAATAAATCGAAGAAAAGAAAATGGGGAATTTAAAATACGCAAACCGAAGTTCTGATTTAATTTCCTGATCCGCCGGTTCACTCGAAAATATTACTCGTGGTGAAAACAAATAAATTTCGAAGCAATAAAAAGAATAAAATAAAATTTTAGTAAATAAATCAAATAAATAATATAATATAAACAAGTAATTAATTAAATAAATTAATCAACTCAAACGATCAATTAAATAATATAAACAATAAAGTACATCATAATATTACCATAAATAAATAAACAAATAAAATTAAAATGACATTAATAAAATGAAACAAAATTACGGGGCACTTATACAAGTAGAAAATAAAATATAATGAATCATGTCATACAAAAAATATATTCATAAAATGATAAATGAAGGAATGAATAGTGAAAACATAAGTGCAGTGTGTGAAATGAAAGAAAACACAATGAGAAAAGAACAATGCATTTCCATGCATACATGCAAAATGAAAGAAACCCATTAATATACATGTACAACAGTGGCCCACGTAGGAAATTAATGCAATAATAATAATAATAATAATAATAATAATAATAATAATAAATTTAATAAATTATTATGACACACAAAAGATATTCACGAAATAATAAATGACAATTCAAATAATAAAGTAAAATTTGTATGAAATAAAGAAAATTAAACAAAAAAGAAGAAAGGAATTCCGAATACAAGAAGTTAACAGTGTTAATAATAATAATAAAATTAGTAATGAAATCAAACAAGCAGGTGAATGAACAAATGAATAAAATAAACTAATAAGCCCAATATGCCTGTGAGTGTGTTAAAGGAAAAGACAAAATTAGACTAAGACATACAAAATGAACCAACAAATAAATTAAACAAATAAAACATTCAATTAAATAAATTAAATAAATTAAACCATCAATTAAATTAATTAAGCAAAAAGATACATCATAATAGAAATAAGTCGTTTAATAAAAGATCCAATATAATCAGAAAATAAATTGGATAAGAAATCGAAAATTAAATTAATTAACACCTAAAGGCAAAGCAAAAATCAATAAAAACAAAATCAGTATCAGATCTACATAATTTCATTTATTATACCAATATGTCAATTAGATTAGACTAAAGCTAAAGTTAATTGCATCGTACAAGCAATATGCCAATTGATAATAAATAGTAATGAATCTGTATTAATAACAACACAAAAAAAAAAATAAGTAAAAAAATGAATCTATGTTAAGTAAATAATAAGCAGTAGCAACACACATGAATAGATAACAACAACACGAAATATACTTACAGTATATAGATTAACAAAATCAAACAAGAAACATATACAATATATACAATGACAAAACTAATTAGCAAAGCAAAATAAGAAAGAAAAAGAAATAAGCTGATTTAGCCCAGGTATTTAGCCTCATAGATTTAATATTTGCTGCAAAACGAATAAAGTGATGACTTGTTCGTCGATTTGCTTGAAAAGAAAATTAAAATCAATGTTTTAAAATTATTTGTAGAAAATTTGTTCTTGAGAATTGAGCCTTGAACACAAGGCTCAAGAATAATCTCAGAATATTTTTTAGGAAAGAAAATCGTTCTTTGCCGTTCCAGCCTTCCTCTTTTCTTCATATTTTTCTTTTTATACCCCAAAGGTAGGTTTTCCCCTTCATTCCTTGATTTTCTCCATATATATATTTATTTATTTTTTAATTTAATTTAATTTTAACTTACTTAAATTATCACATATTTTACTTAATTAAACACTCCATATTTATTTTCTTTTTAACTTTAATTATCCTACAATATTAATTAATTTAACCTAATCTTAATTTTTATTTTTACATATATTTTTATTTTTTATTTTTTATTTTTTTTACATATTTTTTTCGGATAAATTATCAAGTTTGCCGGGAGAGCTAAAATTGCCCATTCTTTGGATAAATATTACCCTTGACTCAGGACCCGGTGTCTACAGTCACTTTTTAGGGACTAAAGTGTAATTTGGTAGGAAAATGGTAGTTTAAAGACTAAAATGTAATTTGCATCTTAAATGATAATTAAAAAGATAAAATGAATGAAATAATGGCATTTTTGTAATTTTGATAAAGTTTAAGGATTAAGTTGTAATTTTGCCATGTTATGGACAAAATGTTAATTATGGTCTGTTACGTGTACTAAATGTGTAAATGACCTTAATTATGTGATTTAATGGTAATTAGCTTGTTATATAATGAATTAAATAAATTGATAAGTTAATTTGGTGGCATAATAGTAAATAAGGGAAAGTTAGGGGCAAAATCATAATTTAATAATAGTAAAGGGCCTAAGTGTAAATATGGCATAGTTAAAGGAACTAGATGTAAATATGCTATAGTATGAGGACCTAATTGTAATTATACCATAGTTAAGGGACCTAATTGAAAATATGTAATTTTATTTGTGCTATAAATGTATATGTCCTTAAATGAATGATTTAATTGACATTAAAAATATTAGTGCATGTTAGATAATAAAATGAAGATAATTATAAGTTAACTAATGGCATTATTGTAAATAAATGAAAAGTAAAGGGGTAAAACTGTAAATTGACGAAAGTCTAGGAACCTAATTGTGAATTTGCCAATATCAAGGTAAATGAGGGATTTTAAAGATAATTGGCAGGTGATTTGAATGTTAATTGTATAATTAATTGACATTAGAGAAAATAAGGATAATTATGTTAATATTAATAGAAATATTACTGTTAATGCTAATATAATAGAAATGGCAATAGGATTAATATAAGAAAATAGATGAGTAATAGTAGCATTAATAAAAGAATAAGAATGTTTTTGGACCAGTAAAGGATTATTATAACTGATTAAAAATAATCGAGATGGGTATTTAAAATCTGTAATATTAAATTGAAGAAAGATAATGTAATTAAGATAAATAATAACGTGTCAGGTAAATTTAACTTAATACTGTGAATTTCATAATATAGTCACAATAAATTAAGAGTGTGTAATAAAAATATGTAAAGGACATTATTATAGAACTGAAATAAGTGTTACAGATTGGATTAATTATCCAAAGTATAAAATATGATAATTAATATTTTTATAATATTGTATATCTAGAATTTATTAGTGGGGTCACCTAAGAATGTTAGTAACGAAACTAAAGACGTGAAAGAAAGTAGAAATGTCATTAAATATTGAAAGTTAATAGTGAAACGATAATTGGCAAGTGACGCCCGCGCGCATAGGCGAGTGACCCACCTTTGATCTACTTACTGTCGGCAATTTTTGGTGGCCAGCGGCAGAAGCGTTTGGGCTAGAGGAGTTCGTTGGTACCGTGCGTGATGCCGCTCGCTGTCGGGACTGGCCGCCAAAGTACCCTTTTTCTCCGGTTCCTCTCTTTCTCGGTTTCTTGTGTTTTGCTGTGTTATTTATCTTTTTTTTTATATAGAGGCAAAAATAGCAATAGCACTAATAAGGCACATAACAGGTATAGCCACAAGAATCAACAGAACCATGACACCAGCAAAAAATACATGTTTGTGAGACCATACATCACTATAAATATTGTAGCATCTGATAGCTGCTTGAAGCAAAAATAAAGACTAGCAGGGAAAAGGAAAAGCAGGATATGAAAATCAAACATGAAAGACGAAAGTTGTGTAAGTTAAATGAAAGCACGTATGACGGATGTTTTTGAAGTATTAAGGAATTGTGTTACAACATGTTGTAAGTTAAATGGTTTATATGTGAAGTGTATGTGCTTTGGTTTCCGAATGGTGGTTAAAGTAATGATTGTTCTGATGAATGTAATTGATTTGAACGTAAAGATGATGAGAAGAGAATTATGAGATTTATTTAAATAAATTTTACAAGTTTGAGTTTAGTTTTAAACAAGGAAAAATTATGATTTGTATAGTCATCCCGATTAAAAAGAAGTGGTTTGAGAGTATAGTGATGAGAATAAGTAATAGCAAGTGAGTATGTTAAAAGTGAAGTGTATGGGAATGAGTGAAAGGTATGTGTTACAAGTGTAGAGCATAAGTGTTATATGATGGTATGGAAATGATCAATGAGAATGACAGTGAATTGAAGTTTAGCATTTGGATTTTTTTGATGTAAGTGAATTTCGAGGATGAAATTCTATTAGGAGGGAACAATTGTAACAACCCGAAAAGTACCCTAGAAGGATGCAGGCATATTGAGAATAAGTGGTGACCAAAGTTGTGCAAGCTGAAGTGTTGGGTATGCTAAGTGGACAATTTAAGAATTAATGTCAAAGTTTCGGCAAGTGCTGTAAATTGTAAAATTATGAAGTATGGAATTAGGACTTGATTGAAAGGATAAAATTAATTAAGTGGGCCAATGTGAAGGATTAGTACGTTATAAGTTAAGTGCAAGAAGAATTAAGAGTGCAAGGATTAAAAGAGAAATTTGACATAAATATCTAAATTGGACCAATTGCAATATGATATGTGGCAAGGGGATAAGAAGGGTATAAAAGAAGAGAGAGAAAGAGAGAGGGGGCAAAAAAAATCTGCTCTCCCCTCTCTCTTTCTCCCATTCTCCTCCGTCTTCTTCTTCTTCTTCTTCTTCTTCTTCTCCTTCTTGCTTCAATTCCATTTGCTCTCCCTTAGATCAAAACACAAAGATTTTGAGGAAGAAAGTTGTGGGTTCAAGTGATTTAAGTGAAGATTGTCAAGGTAAAGTGCATTATAAGCTTTGATTTCTCTTTTGTTTCTTCTTGATTAGGTTTTGACCTAGATGTGTGTTTTTGTGTATGTGTTTGTGTGATTGATGAGGATGTTGGATGAGAAAGACCTTGGATGAGTTTGGAAGCAACGAAGTGCAACCATTTAAGCTAACAGGAGCAAAGGAGTTTGAGGTTTGGGAGTTATTTGAGTTTTGGTTGTGTTTCGATAGTTTTGGATTTCTGGAAACTTTGAATGTTCATATGTGTTTTATATGTATGTTTGAGTTGAGTTTGAGTATATTTATATGATATGTTATATGAAATCTTGGTATATGATGATTGAGAAATGGATTTGCATGAGTAAGAGTAAAATCATTGTGTATGAGATTTTGTTGAGCAAGTTTGCTAATTATTGCTTATATCAAGTGATAAAGGTTGTTAAGATGATTATAAGTATGAGTAGAATCCGTATGCTTAGTTATTTGAAGTGATATGCATGAGATGATGAAGTTGATTTTGAAATAAATGAGCTTTCTGCGAAAATCTGGGTTTGGAATGATTTACACAGCGGTAAGGGATCCTCATACCGCCGTGTAAACGCATTCTGGATTGGTGATTTCGCTTGTTCATCGAGCTACATGGCGGTAAGGATAGTCCATACCGCCATGTAACTGCTCTTTGTATGTGTTGCTCGGAATGATTTTGGTTCCTTCACGAGTCGTGAAGGTAAGCTCGAGTCGTGAAGGTCCTTTACGAGTCGTGAAGGTAAGTCGCGCAAGTCGTGAAGCATGAGTTGAGGGCTGGCACAACTCGTACAGCTATTGTCACGAGTCATGCCATCATGCACGAGTCGTGACACTAAGCACGACTCGTGACTGCTACTCCATCCTGCCTGCCCTATTTTCTGAAATAATTTTTCTGGTCTTACTTTGCATGGGTTCTATCTACTGCATGGTACATAATTTTTGCTTAGGTCTGTATAATATTATGATTTCTTTATTATAAGTTATATGTTTATTTTTTATGTGGTCTATTGATATATGTTTTACATGTGTACGAAATTGATTGGTAATTATGTATACAAGTGATAGAGTTGGGATGCGCCCATGACTCTATAATGGATTGAGTTCCAATCCAGATTAAATTGAGTTATTTAATCTGATTAAAATTACCAAATATTATCTCAGAAATAGTTTGAGTTAAACTAGAGTTAGGGCTTTAGCTTTTAGGATCTCTATAAATAGAGGTGAGGTCCTCATTATTTGGTAACGAGAAAATATACACGCCGCAAGGCTGCTCGTTCGCACTCACGCTTGTTTTCTGTCTTAATTTTTTCAGGGGCATTTAGATTGTGGAATAGTTGCTATTATCCCACAAGTGGATAAAAGCCGGACTAGTGACCAAAAACAAACGGGATCTTGGTAGACGCTTCCACAACGAGTTTCTGCGCTACAAGAGGTAGGTATCATTTATTAATGTTACCTCCATTAAATTATATTCGTTATAATTATCCTTCAACAAGAAATAAGTGGTTATGTTTGAGTTATACTCTATAGTATGGCAATGTTTTAGAGCATGAAATGACTGATCTTTCATTTTAGTGAAAATAAAGAATGTTGCAAGTATGTAATGGAAACACATATGAAATTTAGCCTGCGTGAGTCGGTCGTGGATAGATAGGCATGCCTATAGAGTTCTGATGCGGTAGCCCTTTGTTCTATTCTGGACCCTGATCAGGTCCCCGTTTGGATCCTTGCGATCCCCAATGTGTACGGATCTTATTTAAGATCCTCAATGTGAAAATGTTTTGCATGAGAAAATGAAAGATGTTGCTTTTCGATTGTACCCTCAGGTACCCCCAATAAGTTCTGTTCACTCGCTTATGCACCCTCTTGACTTAGCAGGCAATTAAAAGAATAAAAGAATGTGAATAAAGTGACGAGTTCTGGAATGATGTGCATAAAATTATGTGTATAAACTTTCAAAAGTGTTTGTTGATATATTGAGCTTGTGCTTTATGCACTTAAATGTTCTGGATCCTTTATGGACACTTATGTGGAATTGTGTGGTATCTTTGAATACCTAAATGCGTTGCATTTGAACCTAATGTCAGTTAAATGTAAAGAGGTATAGCAAATAATGTTTAATCTAATGAAGGTGTGTGAATAGCTATTGACTGCATAAGAATTTGTATGTGATAAATGCATATCATTAATCTGTTTAAAAGTCAGGAGTATGATTGCTTTTATTAAGTTGTTCATAAAGCATTATTCAAGTAATTGATATGTTATTGCTATAGTCAATTATTCAGTAAATGAATTCTATGAATGTATTCGTTTATATGTTTAAAATAAGAATACAGGTATGTTATATGTTATCTGCCTTCTAGACCATCGCCGGGATAACTATTGTAAGTATATTGGTAAGCAATTTATGTGCATTGTTTGTTGGTTTTACTGAATACGGTAACTAAGTAATGCATGGTAAGTATGGAATAATAAAGTAGTATGCATGATATAGATAATTGGGTTTAGAGAATGAGTTAGGATTAATTCTAGAACATGTGAGTATAAAGGTTTTCTGTAGAACTGCGTGGTTTTGATTCCCAACTATAGGGATACGTAGGAAGCTTGGGATAATTATTTCAAGCCCGAACCAAATCTAAGAATTTAAGTGTTTTGTTTTGGTTTGAACAAGTAATGGTTTAATCAAAAAAAATATTTTGACTTAAGTATTGATATTGTAATCTACATGGTTTTGAAAATACTGGTAATAATGGGAATTTCTAGACTTTATAATTCGATTTTCGAAAACGTATTTCGGGAATTCAGGAGGTATAACTATTTATAAGATCATTAAGCGATTTAATGCAATCATTAAGCATGTATATTGTATTTTGATGAAAAGTAGTAAAGTATTTATGTTTTATGGTTTATAAAATGCATATACGTGTGAAATTGCTTAAGCTTTAGTATGAAATTAATGTTGCAATTCTGTGCTAACTCTAGCCGGTATCTTTTTGCTTATGTACATATTGCTTATGCATGTATTTGTATTGACTGCCACTGTGAGTGGCTGTCTTTTATTTGTGTATCCCCGCTAAGCGTTATCGCTTAGCACGGTTGTTTATCCGTGCAGGTTAGGAGATCAAAAGTTGGTTCGAGTGGTCCGCTGTAGCTTTGGCCAACAAGTTGATAGAGTTGTAATAGGTTTTAGTTATTGTATTTCGGAATGTAATTAAGTTTATTTATTTGCATTATTATTGAGTAGTAATATTCTATAGTGCAAATAATGGTGTGTTGATGACATAGGTTTAGGATGTGCATGTCTTGAGATTTCGATTCTAGAAGTTAGAAATTTTATTACTCTGATTTCTGTATTGCCATGTGTGTCTTTGTCTGGTAACACCCTCTGCTCACCGTAGCTCTTCATCCTTTGACATGCTACGTGTGGGAGTTGGGGGTGTTATAATTTGGTATCAGAGCTCCGGTTTAGTCGGTCCTGGTTAACTGGGTATTTCAAAGTGTGTCTGTATAGTTTAGCATTGGACAAAGCGGACGGCCTTATCCTTTAGGTATGTTTTAGGAAGGGGAACCTTATGATTTTATAAAGTGTTTAGTTAAGTGTTGGCTCGGTAGGTCACGATCTACCTACCTTGAATTGTTATATGTGTGTACGATTTGGAATGTGTCTATTAGATGAGTTATCTAGGGTTCTGTTAGAGTTTTGTTTTGATGCTAGTTGGTTAAAGGAGAAGGTTTCGTAGAATTCCTTGAAGTGTTTTGATAAATGGTTATCTTTGTGGGAATAGATCTCTAGTGTTCTAATAAGAGGAATATTTGGATTTTTTAAGAATGTGGTGATGCTCTATATGCCTGTCAGCTATCTCCAGAAAATCGCTTAAACATAAGCATATTGAACCACGGGGATGGGAAAAGTGCATTATTATAGCATCAATTACATTTCTGCATCAACTTGCATACATGAACCATCACATCCTCATTGCATCATCATCCTTTGATCACCCATGAGAAGCATTTGTGAATGTGTTTTTGATGGAGAAAAGCTGATAGGGTGTACATTGAGTATTTGATATTAAGATTAAGTGTGTAACTTAAGAGCATAATAGTTGCTAAGGAAAATGTATTGTGGTTATAGTCTGAGTTTAGTAGAAAGAGTATTTTAGAATCTTGTATGAACGAATGTGAAGAGATTTTGGAGTAAGATGCGAGTATTATTAGTAAGGAAAGTAGCACGTATGACGAATATTTTTGAAGTATTAAGGAATTGTGTAACAACATGTTGTAAGTTAAATGGTTTATATGTGAAGTGTATGTGCTTTGGTTTCCGACTGGTGGTTAAAGTAATGATTGTTCTGATGAATGTAATTGATTTGAACGTAAAGATGATGAGAAGAGAATTATGAGATTTATTTAAATAAAATTTACAAGTTTGAGTTTAGTTTTGGACAAGGAAAAATTATGATTTGTATAGTCATCCTGATTAAAAAGAAGTGGTTTGAGAGTATAGTGATGAGAGTAAGTAATAGCAAGTGAGTATGTTAAAAGTGAAGTGTATGGGAATGAGTGAAAGGTATGTGTTACAAGTGTAGAGCATAAGTGTTATATGATGGTATGGAAATGATTAATGAGAATGACAGTGAATTGAAGTTTAGCCTTCGAATTTTTTCGATGTAAGTGAATTTCGAGGACGAAATTCTATTAGGAGGGAACAATTGTAACAACTCGAAAAGTACCCTAGAAGGACGCGGGCATATTGAGAATAAGTGGTGACCAAAGTTGTGCAAGCTGAAGTGTTGGGTATGCTAAGTGGACAATTTAAGAATTAATGTCAAAGTTTCGGCAAGTGCATCAAATTGTAAAATTATGAAGTATGGAATTAGGACTTGATTGAAAGGATAAAATTAATTAAGTGGGCCAATGTGAAGGATTAGTAAGTTATAAGTTAAGTGCAAGAAGAATTAAGAGTGGAAGGATTGAAAGAGAAATTTGACATAAATATCTAAATTGGACCAATGGCAATATGACATGTGGCAAGGGGATAAGAAGGGTACGAAAGAAGAGAGAGAAGGAGAGAGAGGGCAGAAAAAAATTTGGTCCCCCCTCTCTCTTTCTGCCATTCTCCTCCCTCTTCTTCTTCTTCTTCGTCTTCTTCTTCTCCTTCTTGCTTCAGTGCCATTTGCTCTCCCTTAGAGCAAAGCCCCAAGATTTTGAGGATGAAAGTTGTGGGTTCAAGTGATTTAAATGAAGATTGTTAAGGTAAGGTCGATTATAAGCTTTGATTTCTCTTTTGTTTCTTCTTGATTAGGTTTTGACCTAGATGTGTATTTTTGTGTATGTGTTTGTGTGATTGATGAGGATATTGGATGAGAAAGACCTTGGATGAGTTTGGAAGCAAAGAAGTGCAACCATTTAAGCTAATAGGAGCGTAGGAGTTTGAGGTTTGGGAGTTATTTGAGTTTTGGTTGTGTATTGATAGTTTTGGATTTCTGGAAACTTTGAATGGTCATATGTGTTTTATATGTATGTTTGAGTTGAGTTTGAGTATATTTATATAATATGTTATATGAAATTTTGGTATATGATGATTGAGAAATTGATTTGCATGAGTAAGAGTAAAATCGTTGTGTATGAGATTTTGTTGAGCAAGTTTGCTAATTATTGCTTATATCAAGTGATAAAGGTTGTTAAGATGATTATAAGTATGAGTAGAATCCATATGCTTAGTTATTTGAAGTGATATGCATGAGATGATGAAGTTGATTTTGAAATAAATGAGTTTTCTGTGAAAATCTGGGTTTGGAATGATTTACACGATGGTAAGGGATCCTCATATCGCTGTGTAAACGCATTCTGGATTGGTGATTTTGCTTGTCCGTCAAGCTACACGGCGGTAAGGATAGTCCATACCACCGTGTAACTGCTCTCTGGATGTGTTGCTCGGCATGATTTTAGTTCCTTCATGAGTCGTGAAGGTAAGTCATGAAGCTCCTTCACGAGTCATGAAGGTAAGCACAACTCGTGAACCATGAGTCGAGGGCCAGTACGACTCGTGCAGCTAGTGTCATGAGTCGTGACATCATGCACGAGTCGTGACACTAAGCACGACTCGTGACATCTACTCCATCTTGCCTGCCCTATTTTCTGAAATGATTTTTCTGGTCTTACTTTGCAAGGGTTCTATCTACTGCACGGTACATAATTTTTGCTTAGGTCTGTATAATATTATGATTTCTTTATTATAAGTTATATGTTTATTTTTTTATGTGGTCTATTGATATATGTTTTACATGTCTACAAAATTGATTGGTAATTATGTATACATGAAATAAGTGGTTATGTTTGAGTTATAATCTATAGTATGGCAATGTTTTAGAGCATGAAATGACTGATCTTTCATTTTAGTGAAAATAAAGAATGTTGCAAGTATGTAATGGAAACATATATGAAATTTAGCCTGCGTGAGTCGGTCATGGATAGATAGGCATGCCTATAGAGTTCTGATGCTGCAGCCCTTTGTTCTGCTCTGGACCCTGATCAGGTCCTCGTTTGGATCCTCGTGATGCCTAATGTGTACGGATCTTGTTTAAGATCCCCAATGTAAAAATGTTTTGCATGAGAAAATGAAAGATGTTGCTTTTCGATTGTACCCTCTGGTACCCCTAATGTGTTATGTTCACTCGCTTATCCACCCTCTTGACTTAGCAGGTAATTAAAAGAATAAAAGAATGTGAATAAAGTGACGAGTTCTGGAATGATGTGCATAAAATTATGTGTATAAATTTTCGAAAGTGTTTGTTGATATATTGAGCTTGTGCTTTACGCACTTAAATGTTCTGAATTCTTTATGGACACTTATGTGGAATTTTGTGGTATCTTTGAATACCTAAATGCATTGCATCTGAACCTAATGTCAGTTAAATGAAAAGAGTTATAGCAAATAATGTTTAATCTAATGAAAGTGTGTGAATGACTATTGACTGCATAAGAATTTGTATGTGATAAATGCATGTTATTAATTTGTTTAAAAGTCAGGAGTATGATTGCTTTTGTTAAGTTGTTCGTAAAGCATTATTGAAGTAATTGATATGTGATTGCTATAGTCAATTATTCAGTAAATGAATTCTATGAATGTATTCATTTATATGTTTAAAATAAGAATACAAGTATGTTATATGTTATCTGCCTTCTAGACCATTGCCGGGATAACTATTGTAAGTATATTTGTAAGCAATTTATGTGCATTGTTTGTTGGTTTTACTCAATACGGTAACTAAGTAATGCATGGTAAGTATGGAATAATAAAGTAGTATGCATGATATAGATAACTGGGTTTAGAGAATGAGTTAGGATTAATTCTGGAACATGTGAGTATAAACATTTTCTGTAGAACTACGTGGTTCTGATTCCCAACTATAGGGATACGTAGGAAGCTTGGGATAATTATTTCAAGCCCGAACCAAATATGAGAATTGAAGTGTTTTGTTTTGGTTTGAACAAGTAATGGTTTAATCAAAAGAAATATTTTGACTTAAGTATTGATAATGTAATCTACATAGTTTTTAAAATACTATTTCGGGAATTCAGGAGGTATAACTATTTATAAGATCATTAAGCGATTTAATGCAACCATTAAGCATGTATATTGTATTGTGACGAAAAGTAGTAAAGTATTTCTGTTTTATGGTTTATAAAATGCATATGCTTGTGAAATGGCTTAAGCTTTCGTATGAGATTAATGTTGCAATTCTGTGCTAACTCTAGCTGGTATCTTTATGCTTATGTACATATTGCTTATGCATGTATTTGTATCGACCGCCACTGTGAGTTGCTGTCTCTTATTTGTGTATCCCTGCTAAGCGTTATCGCTTAGCACGGTTATTTATCCGTGCAGGTTAAGAGATCAAAAGTTGGTTCGAGTGGTTCGCTGTAGCTTTGGCTAACAAGTTGATAGAATTATAATAGGTTTTGGTTATTGTATTTCAGAATGTAATTAAGTTTATTTATTTGTATTAGTATTGAGTTGTAATATTCTATAGTGCGAATAATGGTGTGTTGATGACATATTTTTAAGATGTGCATGTCTAGATATTTCGATGCTAGAAGTTAGAAATTTTATTACTCTGATTTCTGTATTGCCATGTGTGTCTTTGTCTGGTAGCACCCTCCGCTCACCGTAGCTCTTCATCCTTCGACATGCTACGTGTGGGAGTTGGGGGTGTTACACGTAATGAAATGGCATGACCGAGCTAACTAATCGAACCATACTTACAGGACTAAAGAAAAGACTTGATTCAACCAAGGGCCTTTGGGCGACGAACTGTGTAACGTTCTATGGGCCTATCGAACTTCACTAAGATCTACAATTGGAGTCACGCCTTTCTCCCTCACATATGGGACAGAAGTTGTTATTCCATGTGAGATTGGTGTCCCAAATATTCGAACCTCAATGTTTGATGCGGAGAAAAATGAGGCAAGCCTACTCTGTTAACTAGATAGACTGGAGGTGTCACACCTCGTTTTCCCCCTAGTAGTTTGAGCCTTGATTGTATGTGTGTTTGTGAGTGTTTTGCTATGTGATAATGGTATTTTGGGTTATATGCATGTTTTGTGGGCTTTATTAGAGTGTGGGTGCATGTATGATAATAGGGTGTGTGTATATGGGTCTTGTTAGTGTGTGTGCATGCTCATAGGGGAGTAGTGTGTGAATTAGTGAGGGTTAGTCTTGTGTGTAGTGTCATGCATGAGTGTAGGGTGTGAGTGATCAAGATCCACCAAAGATTGGGTGACATGTGGTTAGGGTTTTAAGAAGTAGTTATAAATAGAAGGAGAGAGAAAAGTGAGCAGCCATTTTGCTGCCTCTTTCCTATTTTTCTTCCTCTTCTCTTTATCTCTTCTTCCTCTTTTCTCTTCAAGTGTGCCCTAGCTTAGATCCAAGTGGTTTTGGTGGAAATTGATAATCTCTTAAGCTTTATTGGTAACTTTTAGTGGGTTTTCTCTTCTTCTTCATCTTTTCTCTTGATCTTTGTTAGATGTGGTGGCGACTCCATGAAACCTCCTTGTTGCCCAAAATAGACGCACTTGTAAATATCTTTACAAGTTGCCAACGGGTCCTCAATTTCCCGATCGCCCTCAAGCGGGCGGTCTAAGGGGCGGCCGCGGGGTCCGGTGCACGTCACAGTGGCGACTCCGCTGGGGACTTGTGGTTTGAGACTTCGATTTGAAAATACCTTGTTTGACATTTATGATTAAAGTTTAATTCATAAATTTGCTTTCTCTCATTTGCATTCGCATCCCATTAGAGCCTTAGAATATGCTAGATTGGTCCCTTCTTAGCCTCGGTGCATTCCTGAAGCACGACCCCACGTTCACTCAATGTGGGGAAGTGTTAAGGATAATCACCAGCCTAATCTTCGTACCTAACGGTATATCAAATGATGACCCGATCGGTCATTATGCTCGTGATGAGCTAGACCTGTCGGCAAGGATCATGCTTGGGTAGCCCTAAAGTAACATCTCCCTTGTCCAAAGCTCATGTAATGGCTGTAGCTACTTTCCATAGGTGATATGAACCGTAATTCCATGCTTGCTGTATGGATCCTTATGTATTAGACGAGTCCAGATGTCTTGCTCGGTAACCTAGCCAAAGGCTTTCATGCCCCGGCAGGGCCATGTCGAAATTTTTGGAATGTCCAAATACATGATGATCATTATCCATTCGCTTGTACATTAGCATAGGAGTGTCATGCTGCTGGTTTATCGCCGTGCACCATGCGCGTCCGCTGGGTCCCCTGCTGACCCTTGGGCTAATCCCGCCTAGGAAAGAGACTGCACGACCACGTGTGCGGGAGAAATAAGGGTGGAAGGACCTACTTGCTTGCTTGTGTTTTGTGGGTGTTGCATATCACGACCACGCATTGCATCTGCATTCCATGCATCACATCTAATGCCTTGTCCCTGCAGCCATCATAGATCTGCCCAGGAGGACTAGATCGCCTACCGGACGATTGATCCGAGTTCCTGCATCTGAACTTCTAGATAGAGAGGGCTTTTCAGAGATCTTACCGGAAGTCAGCTGTACCGTATCTGAGATGGCAAACTCACCTAGGGGAGATGATGCCACGAGGGCCATGATTGAAGAAGAAGTGGGCCGACGGTTTGAGGAATTTGAGGTCAGAATGATGAACATGCTAACTGCTTTGGCACAACAGAATGCTCCACAGAATCCACCACCTCCTCCTCCCACGAGACAGAATGAGTGAGAAGAGGAAAGAGCTTGGAGGCAAGAAGAGCCTATTCGGCCGCCACCAATAGAGTTGAGGTCAGTAGCTTCGGGAGGACAGAGAAGAAGACCAGTGCTGAGGGTAGATGATGACCGAGATGACGAAGACGACAAAATGAGTTCTGTATCTGAGAGAGGGAAGGCACCCCAAACTGATGAGTTTATTCTGAAGAAGATGGAAGAGAGGTTTGAAGCCATGGCCCATATGCTGAGTAGAGGTCAGGGGATGAACCCGGAGGATAAAGAACTGGAGGGAGAAGATCCGATTCCTTACAACTTTAAGATGCCTGATGTGCCAAAATTTGACGGTACCTCTGACCCGACTGCCCATGTGAAGCAGTACTCTATGGTCATAAAAGGGACCACTTTGTCTAACAGGTAGAAGGTGGAGTACTTTTGTTTGAGTCTGACTGGCCCTGCCATCGATTGGTACCATAGCCTCGATCGTCGAACTAAGGAAGATTGAGATTTACTCACAGAGGAGTTCTTGAGGCAATACGATTACAACACCAGGATGGAGGTGACCCTGAAAGACCTTGAATTGCTCCAGCAGAAGGCCGGGGAATCTTTTCACGACTATCTCACCCGCTGGCGGAATAGGGTAATGGAAATGCGAAGAAAGCCAGACACCCAAGATCAGATCCGCTTGTTTATCAAGAATGCAAGCCCATATTTGAAGGATGGTCTGAAGATGAAAGGGTTGAAGGATTGGGAGTCTCTGAAAGACATAGCCATTGAAGCAGAAGGGGAGTTCTTGGCTCGAAAAGCAAGCAATGATAGTTTTGCAAAAAAGACTAACACCGGTCAGGGAACCAGTAGGCCAGCCGGTCCCAGCGGTAGCACCAGAAGAACAGTTGAGGTGTCTGCTACTGATGCAACTACCCCGAGGAAGTTTTCGAACTTAGGGAGGCCACTGTCTTAGGTCTTAAGAAGGTTGATGAAGGAAGGAAAGTTGCAACCCCTGGCTCCTAGGCCTGCTATGAAGTAAGGAAAGCCAGGTCACAAGGACAATGAATACTGTGTATTTCATCAGCACACAAGCCATCTAACAGACAAGTGTAAGGCGCTAAGGCACTCTATTCAAGATCTGATTGATGACAAGCAGATTTCCGACCCGGAGAAGGGGGAAGACAAGAAAAAGCCTGGTTACAATGTCGTACCGCCACCAGTTTTTATGATTAGGTCCAGCTTGCCAGTGTGGTACGTGCTGCAGGATTTATTTGGGAGCAAGGGTACTGCTGTTGTTTGTTTTGTGGACAAAGAAGAAAGAGCAGTAGTGGCAACCATTGATTGTTGGTCGAGCAGTGAGAGCGATGGAGAGGCCGAAGAGGAAGGAGAGATGAACTCTGATTTGTGGAGATCTGATGAGGATGAAGAAGAGGCAGGGGCTGTGACAAGAAGTGGGAGAGTGGTCCCTGAGATTACGAGGGTACCAGAACCAGCACAGCCATCGACGGAAAAAGAGCCAGAGGAGAACCAGATTGTTAAGCAGTTGAAGAAGACCGCAGCTCAGATATCCATCTGGGATCTTTTAAGGTAGTCCCCTTCTTACAGGCAGAAAGTGGTAGAGGCTTTGACTGAGTCCACTGTTGCTACCACAATTTCCCCATCGGAACTTTTGGGTCTAGTTAAAGAAGGATCGGGGGAGAGATTGATTTTTTTCGATGCCGACCTGCCAGTCGAGGGCCGTGATCATAACTGACCTCTGTACATCAAAGCACAGATTAACGACCAGTACACCGTTTGCGTTATGGTAGATGATGGATCTTCTATCAATATTTGCCCTCTGATAGCCCTTCAGGCTTTTGGATTGAGTGAGGATATGCTCAAAGAATCAGATTTGACGATTACAACCTATGATAATTCAAGAAGGCAAGCCTCGGGAACATTCAAAACCCTGGTCAAGACGGGACCCATTGAGGTAGAAGTAGAGTTCGTGGTTTTGCCCATCCCAGCTAATTTCTCATCCCTGCTTGGGAGACCTTGGTTTCACAGATTAGGAGGAGTACCATCCACGCTGCACCAAATGATAAATTCCCGCACGAAGGGGAGGTGATAACTATTAAGGCGGCCAGAGAGAATCAGGTGTCAGCTATTAAAATTCTAATCAGCCTTTCAGCGGCTTCCACGTGTCAATGATAGGAGAAGAGCACGGACCAGTGGATAACCCAACAGTAGTTAACATGATGAAAAAGATGCACTATCTCCCTGGGGCAGGTTTGGGTAGAAACTCTCAGGGGCTGCAGACTGCGATCACCACTCGAGGTTAGAAAAACTGGAAGGGTCTGGGGTACAGAGGCGATTTTGGCAAGAAGAAGACGGCGGGTAAGATCCCTCATATCTCGGAAAGTTTCATACCAGCATCCTTAGTATGTGCTTACACAGGTGAAGATGAGCCTCAATGGGTGAATGGGAGGATCGTCCCCGGATTTAAAATCTTCAACGATGTATTTGACTGGGATGTGGGGGTTATCAAAGCCGTTGAGAACTTCTGGGATGAAGAGGTCGTGACTCAGTGCATTACTTGGGACAGATACGAGCCCGAAGAGGTTGTCACCGAGAAGATGTTGTTTGCCAGGCTGAAAGGGAAAGAGAAGATGGCAGAAACAGAACTTAAGATTGGGGATTTAAAGATTTCCTCAGAGGCGCCGGAAGGGCCTCTGCTAAACCAAGTAGTCAATGAGCAAGCTGCAGCAGCATCAACCTCTAGGGAGGCAGAAGAAGACTCTAGCTTAGATTGTCTTTTTATTCCAGAACTTTTTTATGATGTAAATGACAACTATAATATTATTAATAAGGCGAATGATTTCTCTTACTTGTGCGATGTTTCTAATGATTTCAACATGCATGAAGATGATCATATTCCATCATTTTTTGATATTAATTCCACTGATACAACGCCTTTTAATCTTGGAACCTCGAAAAATCCGAAGGAAATTCTAATAGCATCAAATATAACTGCTGATGAGAGAGAAAAATTTGAGAGAATAATAAGAAAACATGAAAAAGTCTTTGCCTGGACCTATGAAGACATACCAGGGATCGACCGAGACGTAGCAGAACATGCTATCTCGACTTATCCAGATCATAAGCCTGTAAAACAGAAGTTGAGAAGGCTCAGGCCAGAATGGGCAGACAAGGTCAAGGAGGAGATTCGGCAGCAGATCGAGGCCAAATTCCTTGTTGAAGTGCAGTATCCTACATGGTTTGCCAATGTAGTCCCTGCAGCGAAGAAAAATGGGAAGGTCAGGGTATGTGTGGATTATCGAGATTTGAACAAGGCTTGCCCTAAAGATAATTTTCCACTACCCCACATTGATGTGTTGATAGACAGTGCCACCAACTGCGCGATGTACAGCTTTGGGGATGGTTATGTGGGCTACAACCAGATCCTAAACAAGATAGCTGATCGAGTTAAGACCGCTTTCATCACAGAGTGGGGGACCTACGCCTACCGAGTTATGCCTTTTGGCCTAAAAAATGCAGGGGCCACATACCAGAGGATGGCGACTAAGATTCTAAGCGACCTGATCCACAAGTAGGTAGAGGTGTATGTCGATGACATGATGGTCAAGTCAGCCACCCGAGAGGGCCACTTTGAAGCTCTAGAGAAGTTCTTCACCAGGATCGATAAGTACAATCTACGACTTAACCCCAAGAAGTGCATCTTTGGTGTAACCTCAGGGAAGCTGTTGGGACATGTCGTCAGCCAGAGGGGAATAGAAATTGACCCAGACAAGGTGAAGGCCATCAGAGAGGTGCCCATGCCGTAAAAGGAGAAGGATGTAAGGAGCATCCTGGGCAAGCTGCAGTACGTCAGTCGATTCATTGCCAAGCTCACTTTGATATGCGAGCCCATTTTTAAACTGCTCAGAAAGAATTAGCTTGTGGTCTGGAATAAAGACTGCCAGAAAGCCTTTGACAACATCAGGGAATATCTGTTAAATCCGCCAGTGTTAAGGCCGCCGCAACCAGTCAAACCGCTTATCCTGTATCTGGCAGTGGAAGACAGTTCTGTGGGTGCCATGATGGCTCAGGAGGTTGAATTTGGAGTGGAATTCACAGTTTATTACCTCAGCAAGAAGTTCCTGGCTTATGAGATAAAATATGCTGAGGTAGAGAAGATCTGCCACGCAGTAATTTGGGCATCAAAAAAGCTGAGGCATTATTTCCATTCGTACAAGGTTCAGGCAGTGGCCAAGCAGAATCCGTTGAGATATTTGCAAAAAGAGCCGTCTTTGCTTGGAAAGATGGGGAGGTGGCTGCTTTTGCTACAGGAGTTTGATGTTGAATACATCACTCGCAAAACTATTAAAGGGCGAGCCGTGGCCGAATTTCTTGCTGAGCATCCTATTCAAGGAGACACTCCCGAGTTCACTTTTCCTGATGAGAGCATAGTCGCGATTTCTATCCAAGGATGGCAGTTACACTTTGACGGGGCAGTGAATAACAAGGGGGTCGGAGTTGGAATTATTTTGACAACCCCAGATAATGAGAAACTCCCTCTAGCCAGGAAACTGAGGTACAAAGCAACCAATAATGAAGCCGAATATGAAGCATGCACTTTCGGGTTAGAAGCTCTAGCTGCTTTGGGGGCAAAGAATGTAGAAGTCTTTGGTGACTCATCCTTGGTGATTAACCAGATTCGAGGTGAGTGGGCTATAAAAGAAGAGCGACTGGTACCCTACGTTGAATATTTGAAAGAGGTATGTGGGCAGTTTGAAACCTGCACTTTCCACTTCGTGCCAAGAGATGAGAATCGTCTAGCTGATGCGTTGGCAACCCTAGTGTCGATGTGGGATAATCCTGAAGGGGTAGCTATGAAACCAGTGCTGATTTCGAGTTCTGAGAAGCCCAGCTTTGAGGTCAAGCCAGTAATGGAAGTAGAAGTGGCGGATGGGAAACCATGGTACTTTGACATTATGAATTATTTGGAAAACGCTAGGTTTCCAGAGGAAGCTACCGAGAAAGACCAGAGAATGATCCGGAAGCTATCTACTCAGTTCATATCCTTGGAAGGAGTGTTGTACAAAAGACAGGCGGACGGGATTCGGCTCAGGTGCTTAAATGAAAAAGAAGCCCGCAAAGTAATGGAGGAGACCCATGCAGGCGTCTGTGGGGCTCACATGAACAGTTTGACTTTGGCTAAGAAGATCATGAGGCAAGGCTTCTATTGGCTTACGATGGACAATGACTGCTCAAAGTATGTCAAGCAATATCAGTTATGCCAACAGTACGCAGATTCGAGACATCTGCCAGCATCAGAGCTACACAACCTGACATCGCCTTGGCCTTTCGCTGCTTGGGGGATATATATCGTTGGAGAGATTTGCCCTACGGCATCTAACGGACACAGATACATCATAGTCGCAATTGACTATTTTACCAAATGGGTAGAGGCGGAATCCTTCAAAAAGATTGACGCAAAGGATATGGCCAAGTTCATAGAGAGAAATCTGATTTGCAAATATGGCCTCCCTCACCGCATAGTGTCTGACAACGGGGTGCAGTTCATGGGGGAAACCAGGAAGCTCCTTGAGAAATATGGTATCAAGCACCATAGATCCTCTCCCTATTGACACAAGCTAACGGGGCAGTAGAGGCCGCCAATAAAAACGTGAAGAGGATCCTATCCAAGATGGTCCAAACTTACAAAGACTGGGTAGAGAATCTACCCTTCATGCTGTGGGGATACAGGACAACGGTAAGGATATCTACGGGCGCTACGCCATATTCTCTGGTATACGGGACGGAGGCAATATTGCCAGTTGAGGTAGAGCTCCGATCGTTGAGGGTGATTATGGAAGCCCAAATTCCGGAGGCTGAATGGGCACGACAGAGGCTACAACACTTAAACTTATTGAATGAGAGTAGGCTGAAGACTTATTATCACAATCAGATCTACCAGAAGAGGTTGGCCAGGACATTCGGGAAGAAGGTGAGAAAACATCCGCTGAAGGAAGGGGACTTAGTGTTCAAGCAGATGAGACCAGGTATACCAGATATCAGAGGAAAATTCAGACTAACCTGGGAGGGGCCGTATATCCTTAAAAAGCTATTGTCCAAAGGAGCTGCAATCTTGTCGGATAGCAATGGAAATGAATTCAAAGAACCGATCAATGTCGATAGACTCAAAAGGTTCCATGGCTAAAGACCAAAATAAGAAAAAGAGAATAAAATGCCCTACAGGTCGAAAACCGAAAAAAGGCGGCCGTGCTAAAATTGGGCACCTCGACAGGATGAAAACCGAAAAAAGGCATCGTGTGCAAAAATAAGAGGCACGAGAGAAAATGTCCAATCGTGAAAACCCGAGAGGGCCGATTGGTAACAGGAGTTGATGCTGTTAAAATTTGGTTTCATGTATTAATAGGGCGTACGCGGTTGAGTTAATGTCGAAACTGATCATGTATGCTGAAATTACATGGAAATATACACAATTTCGTGAAATAGAATAAATATTATTCTTTTCATTTTCGTCATTTTCTAGTTCTGCATTAAAAAGAAATGTAACACCAAAAGAAATATATATGTAAGCTAAGCTAAGTCCTACCACTGCCCTCGCCGACCAGATGCTTGAGCCCTCGTGTCCTATTATCAGATACTGGACTAAGGATCCACTTCTTGTACTCGCTAGTTGAAGCCACAGATTGATCGCCGAACCTCGGAATAACAGTCTTCACTGGTAGTTTGCTCCATAGCTCATGATATCTAGAGGCAAAGGGAGCAGAAAGAATCCCTCCCCGAAAAGATAAGGGAACTCTCACCACATCCTGGGTCATCCCGAGCTAACGCGCACATCGAGAAATGATGCAGAAGGTGGCTTGACGGAGCCCATAGAGGGGAACACACCCCGATGGCCCATCAATGACCACATGAGACAGTGGGAGCCAGGCAGACGTGAAACTGATGTCTTCATCTGACAGTCCGCCAAATCTGGTAATGCCTTCACCAGCGGTGGCACACTCACATAGTCATCGACGAGGAAGGAAATGGCTCGGCGAGTACTATGGAATGACCCAAGGAGGTGGCTCAGACAGCATCCTCAGTTTCTCTTGCAGCCAGACCTGAAAAAAAAAAAGCCGCTGGAGTAAGTAGGATTTACTTCAGGCAAAAGTAAGGCGAAGGGTTGTGTGAAAATCCAAAAGGACGCACCTCCCGCTAAGAAAAGCTAGTGTGAAAATCCATAAGGGATGCACTACCTTTAAAATAATGACATACCTGAAGCAATAAGGGGCTACCGGTGAAAGTAGTGGTGGATCTAGAGCTCACAGAGTCCAAGTCCAAAATGGTTTTAGCTAGAATGAGTGGGGAGGGTGATGATCCCCAATGAAAGTCGCTTAGAACCCCGAACAGGCGAGGATCACCTGTCAAACCCCCTGGAACAACAGTGAGAAAGTTCATCATGCAAAACAGAAATATGATGCTCACCCGGTATGTAGGGACACCAGTGAACCGATCTAGAGCATCGATCAGAGGCTCCAAAGTAAAGGAAAAGCCCGGGGAAACCAGCCGAGCGGCCTCAGAAGGTGGTATGCCAAGAGTCATAGCTATATCCTGAGTCTGGAGTAGACAGCAGCGGGGGATGCAAGGTAGAGCGCCAGGGGGATACCAGGCTCCAAGAATGGCAGCTAGCTCCTCAGTTAGGGGGCACAACTCCTGGTAAGTGAATCGGAAGACGTGAAATCGGGGGTTCCAGAAGTGGGTCGCCGCCAGAAGAAGGTTCTGATCAACTTTGACCCGACGCAGATATTTTAGCCTAGACAGAGAGGACAGGGCGCCTTTTCCCCAAGTGTGTTTGTCATCTAGGATGCGGTGCATTCTTTGGAGAAAAGGGGAAGACATTTTGAGAAGAATGAGGGGCTCCAGATGTTGGGAAAATGAAAAGACACAGAAAGGCAAATTTTGGAAGAATTTATAGAAAAGTGTCACCGACGGCCTACCCGTCTCTCACAAGAGACGGCCTGCCTGTCGGTAAAGATCCACCTGGCAGATGCATACGTCAGCATTGCATTTATCACGAGCATTAAATGCGCATTAATTGGGGAATGGGGAATGATAGACGGCCAGCCCGTCGGTCGATCCTAGCGACGCCCAGCCAGTCGGTCACGAAACTCTATATAAGGGCGAGTGACAGACGGACCAGCGGCGCTGTCACTTTCACTCCCCCTCTCAAAAATGGTTTTTTTTTTCATTTTTTTTGCATTTTTAAGCATTTCTTCTCCTTTTTCTTGCAATTTCTTCGTCTTTTCGCGCTCTCCACTCACCAGACGCTCGGACATTCATATTTCTTCAGTTTTTCTACACTTTTCGCGATTGCAAGTAAGTAAAACAACTATTCTACTTTTTATTTAATTAATTTCTTCTTTATTCTTTTTTTTTAGCCTTAAAAATGGTTAGAATACTTTAGATATTTAGGGAGAATGCTGCCCGTATTTAGTTTTGTTAATACAAATAATCTGAGCCTTTGCATGATCACATAGAAATAGGACTTTTCTATACCTTTGTCGCCTTAAAAATAGGCTTTCTAGCGCTTTTTTTTTTTTGTGTTGTTGAGGCCTGAGGCCATTATTTTGTGTTGTTGGGGGCACACACTTGCCGGGGTGCGTCCCACTTATATATATTATTATTATTGTTGAGGCTTGAGGCCTGTTTTGATGCCTTTTTATGCAGGAGGTTGGGCACACCCTTGCCGGGGTGCTGCCCAAATTTTCTTTTTTTATTCTAGAATTGATTATTTTTGTGTATAATGCATGTCTTGGGGCCTGATAAGCCCACTTTTATTCGTTTTCAAAATACCTTTTTTTCCTTACGCTAAAATGGGGCACACCCTTGGTGGGGCGCTGCCCATTTCCATTATTCTTTCTATGTCAATTGCGTGTTTTTCTTCTCTACTTTTGATATGTGCGAAGCATGCTGGGCAAACATCCCTTAACGGGATGTCGCCCATCTCTTTTTTTTTCTTATCTATTTTATTTCATCTCGAAAATAAGCCTAATAACGCCTGTTTCGTCGAATTTTTGTTAGCTAACATTGCTTTTACAGGATGCCTACTAGACGCAGAGCACCACAGGTCTAGCCCGAGGTCGAGGGTTCAGGTTGGATGGACAGTGAGTCAGCCCAGAGATACAGGGCGCTGGCTCAGGTGGAGATCCGAGCTAGCAGCTTTGTGTCTCGATCGTTCCTAGAGGGTCTAGGGATGGCCCCGGAGATCGACATGCTTATTGAGGGTGCCGGATGGACAGAGTTCCTTGACCCTACTTTCCAGACCTTCCTTGAGGCCACCCGACAGGTGCTAGCCACCCTGCGATATGGCAATTTTCAGAGATCAGATATAGAGCCGGGGGTGGTACAGTTTTGGTTCAACGGCCAGCATTTCAGCATCACCAGGCAGAGGTTCGGGCAGGCCATGGGGCTTCCCAGAAAGGATGGGGTCGAGATCCCATGGCGAGCGGTGAGATGCGCACACTGGGCGGCCATTGCCTTACCAGGAGTACTGTATGACCACGATACAGCGAAGAGCACCGTACTGGTGTCTCAGGCACTCCGATACCTGCATAGAGTGCTATCCAGCTCGTACCTCGGTCGAGCTGGTAATCCAGGGTCGCTTAACGCGGCCGAGATCTGGAGCCTCTGGGCTATGGTGGCAGGCCAGCGCCTCAACGTTAGCTATGAGATCTTGGCCAACTTGGTCAGAGTTGGCAGAGGACTGACACCAGTGGTGATAGTGGGAGGAGTCATCACTCGTCTGCTTTTGGGGTTAGGAGTTGCCCCGGATAGGCTGAGAGGACCCCTGGATGAGGGGATACATATGGATGCCTCCGCAGCGGTGCAGATGGGGATGATTTCGCAGCTATCAGGGCAGGCAGAGGCCTTCAGACTGCTATCTATCCATGAGACCAGGCGGGTCTTCTCCCTTCCGCCTTTGGGTCCAGATCCAGAGCAGCAGCCTCCTCAGCCTCCTCAGCCAGAGCCAGAGCCAGAGCAGCAGCCTCCTCAGTCAGAGCCAGAGCCTCAGCCTCCTCAGCCTCCTCAACCGTAGCCCGAGCAGGAGCCGCCCCGGACTCCAATGGATTTCGATGTGGAGTTCACTATGGATGAGCTGTTTGGTTCTTCACTGGCATCCAGGGTGTCGACTCCTGCTCTGTCACTGAGCACCAGAGTGCAGCGGTCTACTTTCAGGCCCCCCGAGAGGTATCACCCATACTTCCGGGGCGACCCCGGGGCATCTTTCTCCACAACCCCACCGCCAGAGCCAGCACAGCCCGATTTCTCTCAGCTCCTCACTGCTATGTTCGTAGCCTTCGAGCAATGACAGGATGAGAGAGACAGATCTTTATAGGAGAGGTTGGACCGTCAGCAGGATGCTATTCAGGAGCAGTCCCAGATGATAGAGCGGTTGGCCCTGGAGTAGGCCGGCTTTATTGAGCACACGACGCGAGAGCAGGCTCAGGTCGTGAAGACCTTTAGGGACGAGCAGGCAAGGCTGGTAGAGCAGATTGCCTAGGGCCAGAGGGAGCTTAGGTAGCAGCTCGCTCATTATCTGAGGACGTCCCAGGATCAGGCGTCTCAGAGAGTTGATATGACTCTACAGATGATCGATGAGTCACTCGACTCCCTGAGATCTCGGGTCCAGGCGATAGAGGGGATCCTTCCTCCCTTGTCCCAGGCCATGAGGGAGTTTAGGGAGCAGACAGAGCAGCGCCTAGATCAGATGAGGAGGGCCGCCGGCGAGCAGACTACTCAGATGAGCCAGGCATTCAAGAAGTTAGGAGGCACAGTCTCAGAGACTTTGGAGTTCATGAGGACTTGCACCCAGCCTTTCTTGGATGGCTATGCTCAGATCAGGTTTAGACAGGCCCATGATGCTGAGGCAGGACCCTCCACGGCTCAGCCTCCACCTCCGACACAGCCAACTCCACCTCCACCTCAGCCGGGGACAGTGCATATATCAGACGATGAGGATCCCGATGAGGAGCCCTCCGACTACACACCCCTCTGATGTTCAGGGAGTCATTTTTGTATTTTTGTACATTTTCACTTTGTATATACATTGTACAAAAATGGATATTTCTAGCGAAAAACTTTTGTTTTCAGTCTTATACATTTATTCAGTTATTTATGATTCACTCATATCATAGATAAATGTATGTTTTCACATTTACACATATTCCAAAATGATGATGACATAGCAAACAAAAATGCAAACAAAAAATGACAACTCAATAAAAAGAATATAACTGAAGCATGACATGGTAAATAAAACAAAACCACGCCATTCATAGACATGTTAAAAGATAACAACTCAAACATGAATTGACAAAACCTCTTATCACACAGGTACAGGGAAACATTGATCCGGACACAAGCGCCGATCAAAAGTCCGAACATGAGCACCTAAGATTCGTGTCTTCTCGGAAAAGGAGCCCAGCGAGGTCTCCTCCACCACAAAATCAAAATCGTGGTCAGAGAGTACCGCTTCTCAACAATCGAAGTTGTAGTTAGAGAATACTACTCTTCACCTCGAGATTGTGGTCAGAGAGTACCGCTTCTCACCGTTCGAAGCTGTGGTTATAGAAACACTGCTCTTCACGATGAGTTTGTAGTCAGAGAGTGCTACATCTCCTCAACCCTGCGCCAGCCGAGACGAGGCCAGCAGAAGCAGAAGCTGCGGTTATAGAAACACTGCTCTTTACGACGAGTTTATAGTCAGAGAGTGCTACATCTCCTTAACCCTGCACGAGCCAAGACGAGGCCAGCAGAAGTAGAAGCTACGGTTAGAGAAACACTACCCTTCACACCAGGTTTGTAGTCAGAGAGTACTACATCTCCCCAACACTACGCGAGTCGAGACGAGGCCAGCAGAAGTGGAAGCTGCGGTTAGAGAAACACTGCTCTTCACATCGAGGTCGTGGCTAGAGAATGCTGCATCTCACCAACACCTACAGGTCAAGACGAGACCGATAGGGTATCTTCACCTACCGAGCAGACTGAGACGAGGTCTACCCGATAAAAGGCATAGAAGGTAAGAACCGCCACAGGTACGCTTTCTTCCTTTCTGTCCTTTCTCTGAGTTTTGGTTCGTCTAGGCACTTGTGCACTAGTTTCCCCAAAACTGGAGGCAACTCTGAACACCGTGTCCCGGAGCAGTCCGGATCAGAGATTACCCTATGATGAAATCAGTATCTGAGCCTATATAAACGGTTTGGATTTTGAGGTTTTGGTCCCATGTTCCATGAGAAACGAGTCTTTTTACTTCCCGTAGGCAGAAGGGGAGAAAACTGGGGAGTTTTTAAAGTCCAAAAAGCATGTTTTTCTCAAGAGACGGTGTGACGCGCGCCGAACCTCGCTTCCTCCCGAAAGCCCGCTTCAGGGCGATCGGGAAAGGTTCATAAAGCTTGTAAGGTATTTACAAGTGCGTCTATTTTGGGCAACAATGAGGTTTCTTGGAGTTGCCACCCAATAGAACATTGGGAAGGGTCGTCTAGCCTTATCGAGCCTAAGATGGCGCATACATATCCATCTTGAGCTAGCCAGAGGGATCTTGGAGGCCTTATCCTCTACTCCCCTAGAGCCTAGGATTGTATATTTAAGCCTTTTGGTGGGACTCAAAAGGTGTATTGGAAGTCCTAGACCTCTCGCCTTTTTGAGTCCCAAAAACCAGAGTGAGTTCGGGACTTCTCATTTATTCGTACTTTGATTAATTTTACAATTATGTTTTGAATTTATTATTTCACCAACTTTCCATACGATGCATTTTATTTAAGCGCAAATCATTCACATCCAAAGCGGTAAATAGAAGCAAGAATCAAGGTAAAGTGTTCGAAATAAATTACAATAACACTAGGAGCAGAATACAACTCCCATTTATAAAAGTGCGACACATGCATAAAACGGGATATTCATTGGAATGAGGACTTTGGTCCTACCATGCATATTCATTACAAAAATGGTTTTTTATGAAGTGTCAATTTTATTGGCTGAAATGGGACATTGGTCCACCATTTTCGGGAAAATCTCCAGGTTTAATTGTTAAAAAGCTTTTGGTCCTTTTTTACCTTAATGACGTTAAAACCATTTCCATAACAACATAAATACAAGGTAAGGGTAGAAAAATGAACCCGAATCAAGATCCGCAGGATGGCGCAACCAACATCTCTCACAACTCCAACTTCCAATGGTCAGAAAAGAACTCACCATAAAAAACACGTTAGCAAAAACGTGAATAAAAATAAAAATGAGAAAATTCTAACAGCAATGAGTTAAGAGATAGGATTTTATGAGGTAAAAAAATGAGAATTTTGCCTAGGGACGGCTACCTGGATCGTGCCAGTGGCTGTCCCTAGTGAGGGGAAAACAAATCAAAAAAACCTCTTAAATCTTTTGCATAAAAATAGGATAATGAAGTATATATAGAAATTAGTGTGAATCAAATTAAATTATACAAATGTTAGTCCAAAATGTTTACCCTCGGATTTTACCTTTTAGGGTGGATGTCGGATGATTTTGTCCTCGTGTGCCTCGCAAGGATCAAAAGAAGAATCAGATCAAAGAAAGAAAATTTATGTTGTTCTTTCCTTGAATATTTGATTGCAATCGTGTGTTCGAATTAGTTACATTGATGGAAACAACTGAATTTCGTCACCTCAATTTGACTTAATTCGTAAGAAAAATTTGAAGAAATTGATTAATCAAAAGAAGTTTTATCGAAATAAAACTCTACAGATGAATAGAGATTTATGAACTTTTTGCGTGATCTACTCACAGAAAAACCCCTTTTCTAAAAAGCAATTTTCTCCAAAAATATTTGATAGCTTTTTTAAATAAAACTCTCTTTAGAATTTCTCTCCAAATTTTCTAACCCCAAAAACTGAAATTTTATCCTCTATTTATAGGGTTTTTATGAGATAATTAAGATAAATCTCTATCTAAAGTTTGAATTTTAAAAGGACTTTAAAATTCAAGTTTTAGATAAATTCTATCCCTATTTTGAAAAGAAAAAGATTAAATTTTATCCAATCTCGAGTGATCCGGTCAGTTACCGTACCGACGGGCTTCCCTGCGCCTACCGATGGCCGTCCCTACTAAGGGCAAATGCGGGAGACTAACTAGGGACGGGGCGTGAACTAGGGACGGGAGTCCCTAGATCGACACCTGTCCGTCCCCACTACACCTAGAGATGGGTATCTCCCCAAGTAGAGACGGGCGTCCCTACACAGACGGCATACCTGTCTATGAAGGAAAACTCCCATTTTTACCCAAATTCTGTAAAATTTATCCAACTCTTTCAAAACTCCATGCTATAGAAAAAGATTTTAATCCTTGCGAGACCAAAAGACGAAAACCTCCGAGTTCCATCCCCTTACTCGTAAATCGACATTGATCTCTTCATCGGGTAAATCTGATCTGGACTGCCTCGAGACCCGGTGTCTACAGTTGCCCCCAATTTTGGGGAAACTAGCGCACTAGTGCCTAGATGAGCCAAAATTCAGAGAAGAAAGGAAAGAGACGCATACCTGAGGCAGTCCTTACCTTTTCGCTAGGGAAGCGGCAATGCGTCGAGTCGGTTCTGGACTTATAAAATGCGGGGTTTGCACCGAGTCCTCTTCGGACTGTACGAAGTGCGATAATTGCTCTCCTGAGCTGCACCGAGTCTTATTCGGACTGTACAAAGTGCGATAGTTGCTCTCCTGAGCTGCACCGAGTCTTCTTCGGACTATACAAAGTGCGATAATTGCTCTCCTGAGCTGCACCGAGTCTTCTTCGGACTGTACAAAGTGTGATAGTTGCTCTCCTGAGCTGCACCGAGTCTTCTTCGGACTGTACAAAGTGCGATAATTGCTCTCCTGAGCTGCACCGAGTCTTCTTCGGACTGTACAAAGTGCGATAATTGCTCTCCTGAGCTGCACCGAGTCTTCTTCGGACTGCACAAAGTGCGATAGTTGCTCTCCTGAGCTGCACCGAGTCTTCTTCGGACTGTACAAAGTGCGATAATTGCTCTCTTGAGCTGCACCGAGTCTTCTTCGGACTGTACAAAGTGAGATAGTTGCTCTCCTGAGCTGCACCGAGTCTTCTTCGGACTGTACAAAGTACGATAGTTGCTCTCTTGAGCTGCACCGAGGCTTCTTCGGACTGTACAAAGTGCGATAGTTGCTCTCCTAAGCTGCACCGAGTCTTCTTCGGACTGAGTGATTTAACTTGGCGGCCTCATCGTGCCCCCAAAGTGCAATTCTGATCTTTTGATTTCCTGTGGTCCCGAAGGAGATGATGTTTGATTTGTTTATTCTTCCTTTTGACTGTGGGTCGATTTTGAATTGGTGTAAGACCATGTTCCTGTATTGTAAGAGACTTTTGTTAATTCTTACGCCAAGTACCTTGATTGGTAGAGTTATGAACGTCTTATATCTCTCTTTATTATTCATTATCTTATTTCCATGTGATCAATTCCTCTTTTCCTTTTTCTCTTTCTCTTAAATTTAAATCATGAAGAAATAACATGCAAATTTAACAAGTTGATCCAAAAATCTTTTTTTTTTCCACTAAAAGGTTAAATTTTGTACAATATATAGATGTGATTACAAAAAGTATAAACACAAAACTAGAAGAACTCCCTAAACAATCTATAATGATGCATAATTTGAGAGCTCCTCTGGGTCATCATCATCGTCCGATATATGAACCGGCTGGTCTCGTGCTAGAGCATCGGAGGGCCTTGCATCTGAGGCAGACGGCTGACTGGGAGGGGCTGACGTTTCAGCGTGCTGAGTAGCCCAATCCCTAGCTACCTGCTGGTATCTGGGAGGTACAACCACTGGTACCGATAACGGCTGTGCTCCTGCTAAGTCCTGCTGCTGGAACTGGACCTGAGCATATCCATCAAGAAACGGCTGTGCACAGACCGTCATGAACTGGAGTGTACTGGTAACAACCCCCCTAACTCTCTAAAAGCATCGCCCAGGCGGAGGGTCTGATCTGTGGAGGTGGTCCTCATACTCCTCAGCCTATCCTCAGTCTGCTCTCTAAACTCCCGCAGGGATTGGGCAATGGGAGGTATGGCACCCTCCAGGACCTGAATCCTGAATCTGAGAGCCTCCACTGACTCATCCACCATCTGTACGGATGCGTCTATCCTCTGGGTTGCCTCACTCTGGGAGGCCCTCATCTCCTGCCTCAGCTGACCTACGAGTCTCTCCTGCTCCTGCCTCAGATGATCAATAAGCCTCCCCTAGTCCTGGATGATCCCCTGCTGCTGAACCAGCCGATCTAATATGACCCTATCTCGCTCTTTGAGCTGTCCGAGAAGGGCCCTGTCTCTCTCCTCCTGTCTATGCTCCAAAGATGCGAATAGAGAAGTCAATAGGGTAGTAAAATCTGGCTGCGCTGGGAAAGCTGATGACGAGGATGGAGGGGGAGCTGAATCTGGTGTTGGCTCAGGTGGTGGAGCTGTAGAAGCAGATTCTCCCGGATCCCCCACTCTAGCATATGGGCTAAACCTCTCAGGCGCCCGGGGAGTTGTCCGCTGTACTGTCGATGATGGAGGCATAGGACTCTGCACTCTCTGTCCTAGGGGAGTAGCCAGTAACTCATCCATAGTAAACTCGATCCCCATATCAAAAGGTGTACCCGGCTGCTCCTCGTGTTGCGGCTGCGGAAGCTGACCATCTGGATGCTCTGGCTGTCGGGGAGGCTGGTCCTGAGCCTGCTCTGGGTGCTCAGGAGGCTGATCTTGAGCCTGCTCCTCTACTGGCTCTAACGAGGGCAAGCTAAATGCGCTCCTAGTCTCGTGCATAGTGCGAAGTCTGTATGCCTCGGGGTGGCCCGGTATCGGTAGTATCATGGCCATCGTCATAACCGCTGGAGCGTCCACATAAATACTCTCATCCAAAGGGCGCCCCAACATATCTGGACGAACACCCAAACTCAAGAGCAATCTGGTAATGACCCCCCCCCCCCCCCCGACATACACTACTGCGGCTGCCCCCATGGATGCCCTCACCAGGTTGACCAAAATCTCATGGCTGATATTGAGCCTCTGACCTGCCATCATGGCCCATAAACTCCAGATCTCTGTGGCATTGAGGGAACCTGGGTTACCAGCTCGTCCCAAATATGAGCTGGACAAAACTCGATGAAGATATCGCAGAGCCTGTGATAAAAGTACTGTACTCTTCGCCGTATCATGATCATACGACACTCCTGGTAAGGCTATAATCGCCCAATGCTGACGTCTCACTGATCTCTGGGGTGTTATGACATCCTGCCCGAATGGGAGCCCCATGGCCTCTGTAAACCGCTGACGGGTGATGCTGAAATGGTGGCCCTCAATCCAAAACTGGATGACTCCCTCCTCCGTGTCAGATCTCTGATATCTGCCATAGTGTAACGTGGCGAGGAACTGTCGTACCACCTCCGGGTGAGTCTGGAAAGCAGGTGTCAAAAACTCTATCCAACCTGTGCCTGCCATCAGTATGTCCACTTCATCCGCCATCCCCAGAGCCTCGAGGAACGGCCTAGAAACGAAGCGGCTAGCTCGGAACTGTACCTGAGTCAATGCTGCATACCTCTGTCTAGCCTCGTCACTCATCCAACCTGGGGCCTCAGGCTCAGGCTGATCATGTGGAGCGTATCGTCGTGGTGGCATCCTGTGAATAAGACAAACAATTAGTTTAGCATTGTGGGTATGAACAGACCTTATGATAGAAATTTAGGTGGCATTCTGTCTGGGTATGTCTAAACCAAAAAGATTTCAAAAAATTTGAGCAGCACCCCGGCAAGGGTGTACCCAACCTCCTGCATGAAAAGATAAGAAGAAGGGATAGGCCTCAGCCCCAAGCAACAATATAATATTTACATTTGCTAAAAAAACTGGCAGCACCCCAGCAAGAGTGTGCCCAAACTCTTACATAATGAAGAAGAAATAGAATGGAACGGGCCTCAGACCCCAAACAACAATGCAATATAATCACCTTTGCTTTCTAATTCTCAAATTATTTGCCTCAAAATATATGAATTCCTAAGGCCATATTTATACTCTAAACACTAATTATTCCTTGAACAGCATACGTTCGTGCACTCTTTATTTATTAACACAAATTTCATCCTATTAACTTATTTACAATGTCAATCAGGATTAAACAGGCCACTAATTCCATTAATTCAAAAGAAAAAGAAATCCCCTTGCTCATAATAATAATAAAAAAAATAAAAATGGAGGTATTTTTACTAACCTGGAAGTCGAGACCCACTGAAGAAGTTAAAAAACTGGAAACTGGTGCGAAAAAATGCAATTTGAAAAGACAAAAACGAAAAAAGACTATTGGAAACAAAGGAAAAGGCGTCGGTGTGAAGAAGAAGAAGAAGAAAATGATTTCCCATCGGTACTTGCGTCTTTATATAGATTTTAAGTACTGACGGGATTTCCGCCCATACAGCGACAGACGGGCATTCCGTCGGTCTATCCAGATTCCCTCATTAATTACCTAATTAATGCGCGTGATATGCACAATGCACGATTCGCCAGGTGGACTAGTACAGACGGGTTCACCGTCTGAATATAGGGATGGGTTAGCCGTCTGTCAGCCAAATCTATAAAATTCAACCATTTTTCTTGAATTTCGTGCCCCTTTCTTATTTTAGCTCCAAAATAGGCTCTTTTCTCTAGCTTTTTCCTTTTTTCCTCTTAGCAACTGTGGCCTTAGCTATCAAGGCATGAATTCTCCTTTCCTTTCCAAGATGCACCGTATCTTAGATGATGCTCAAATTTGGGAACACAGTATTCTTGCCCCCCTTTCTGGATTGAGGTTTTTACGGAGAGTCCAGGTAGACTACACCCTTCTTTTGGCTGCAACCCACTTCTGGGATCCTCGTTTTTATGTTTTCAGGTTCACCTATCAGGAAATATGCCCCTTGCCTGAAGAATTTGCTGCTATCATTGGAAGCTGGTATCCACCTGGTGCTTTGCCTTGCGTACCTTGCTGCGGTTTGATCCAAATCCGGGGTATTGCCTTGTCCTTAAGTGTAGCTCCTTCTGACGCTTCTCGTCTAGTTCCTCAGGGCTCAGTATTTTCTTTGGAACCTCTAATTGAAGCAATGGATGAATTTTCCAACATCCCCTCATACAGCGTAAGTGTCATCTTCCTCTTCTGCCTGATGAAGTATCTAGTCGTGACCTCAGAGGAGCTGCTCGGAGACCCTCGTCTGTTTGGAATTTTGAATGACTTCCATCACGGGCTCACACCTTTCCCCCTTATTCTAGCTGAGACTATCTTGGGTTTGGACTCTGTTCATGTCGGGTCTACGACTTCATTCTTTGGGAACCCCTTATTACTCCAGGTACGTCATTGTTTTAAAAGGTAGTGCGTCCCTTGTGGATTTTCACACTAGCTTTTCTTAGCGGGAAGTGCGTCCTTTTAGATTTTCACACAGCCCTATGCCTAATTTTTGCCTGAAGTAAATCCAACTTACTCCAGCGGCTTATCTTTGCCTTTTATTTTATTCTCTTTGGCTTTTATTTTCTTTGTCTTTCTTTGTTTCCCCTATCAGATTTGGTTGCAGGAGAAATTAAAGCTTTTGTCAGAGCTACCTCCTAGAGTTATCAATCGTTACTCTGCGAAGTATTTCCTCCCTCGACGTCGTCTGCATTTACCTGGGACTCCTGATGAGTGCATTACCAGATTTAGTGAGATGTCTGATGATGATATTAGCTTTACTCACGCTTGGCTTCCCTTGTCCGGTGCAGTTATTGATGGGTCTTCAGGATGTGTTCCCTTATGCGGGCTCCGCGAGGTGACTTTCTACATCACAGCTCGTTGTTCCCGTCAACTCGGAGTAACTCAGGATGTGGTGAGACTCCCTCTATCCTTTTGAGGTGGAGTCCTTTATGCGGCCTTTGCCTCCCGCTATCATGAGCTTTGGAGCCGACTTCCATTGAAAACCGTCATACCTTTGCTCGGGAGCCACTCTACCATGGCGTACAAGAGATGGATACTTAGCCCGGCAGCTGATAACCGAACCCGACTACTGAGGCATTTAGCCAGCGAGGGTGGTAGCAGGGCATAGTTTAGCTTTACATGCATTTTGAGCAGTATGTTTCTTTTTAAAGTAGAATTGGACAATAATGTAAATGAATAAATCAAACTTATTTCATTTCACAAATTTGTGTGCACTTCAGTATGACTTCAACATACATGATCGCTTTTTTGACATTAATTCAATTATGCAAGACTACATTCATTCATGGAGCTAAATCTTGACAGCATCAAACTCCTGTCTCCAATCAGCCCTCTCGGGTTTTCATGATTGGATATTTTCTCTCAAGCCTCTAATTTTTGCCCAGGATGCCTTTTTTCGATTTTCACCCTGACGAGGCGCCCGATTTTAGCAGGGCCGTCTTTTTTCGGTTTTCGAGCCGCGGGGCTTTCATTCTCTTCTTTTGATTTTGGTCTTTAGCCATGGAACCTTTTGAGTCTGAATTCGTTACCATCGCTATCCGATAAGATTGCAGCTACTTTGGATAATAGCTTCTTGAGGATATATGGTCCTTCCCAAGTTGGTCTGAATTTTCCTCTGATATCTGGTACGCCTGGTCTCATCTGTTTGAACACCAAATCCCTCTCCTTTAGCGGATGCTTTTTCACCTTTTTTCCAAATGATCTGGCTAGCCATTTCTGATAGATCTGATTATGATAGTAAGCTTTCATTCTGCTTTCATATAATAAGTTCAAATGCTGTAACCTCTCTTGCATCCATTCGGCTTCCGGAATCTGAGCTTCCATGACTACTCTCAGTGATTTAAGCTCTACCTCAACCGGCAGCACTGCCTCTGTTCCATGAACCAAAGAATACGGAGTAACGCCTATAGATGTCCTCACCGTCGTTCTGTAACCCCACAATGCAAAGGGAAGCTTCTCTGCCCAGTCTTTGTAGGTTTGAACCATCTTGGCTAGGATTCTCTTCACATTCTTGTTGGCGGCCTCTACTGCCCCGTTAGCTTGTGGTCGATAAGGGGAGGATTTGTGGTGCTCAATCCCGTTCTTCTCAAGAAGTTTTCTAGTTTCCCCCATGAATTGCACCCCGTTATCAGACACTATGTGATGTGGGAGGCTATATCTGCATATCAGATTTCTTTCAATGAACCTGGCCATATCTTTTGCGTCAATCTTCTTAAAGGACTCTGCCTCCACCCATTTTGTAAAATAGTCGATTACGACTATTATATATCTGTGTCCGTTGGATGCCGTAGGGCGGATTTCTCCAATAATGTCTATTCCCCAAGCAGCGAATGGCCAAGGTGATGTTAGGCTGTGTAGCTCTGACACTGGCAAATGCCTTAAGTCTGCGTATTGCTGGCACAGTTGGCACTGCTTCACATATTTTGAGCAATCGTTATCCATCATAAGCCAGTAGAAGCCTTGCCTCATGATCTTTTTTGCTAATGTCAGCCCATTCATATGGGCTCCACATATTCCGGCTTGTGTTTCTTCCATTACCCTCCTGGCTTCTTTTTCGTCCAAACACCTCAATTGGATACCATCAGCTTGCCGTTTGTACATTATCCCATTTATACAAATGAACTGGGTAGACAGCTTACGAATCATCCTTTGATCCTTTTCAGTAGCCTCCTCTGCAAATGTCGCATTCTCTAGGTAATTCATAATGTCATGATACCATGGCTTTCCATCCGCCACTTCTACTTCCATAACTGATCTTGATTCGAAGCTAGGTCTCTCAAAACTATAGATTAAAACTGGCTTCATGTGCACCCCTTCAGGGTTGTCCCACATTGATACTAGCGTGGCGAGCGCATCGGCTAACTGATCTTCGTCCCTGGGAATGAAATGGAATGTGCATACTTCGAATTGACTGCTCAGGTCTCTCAAACGCCAGATATATGGCATTAGCCTCTCTTCTTTCACGGACCATTCACCTCAGATTTGATTGACCACCAAGGAAGAATCACCAAACACTTCCACACTCTTCGCTCCTAAAGCTATTAACGCCTCCAATCCAAAAACACATGCTTCGTATTTAGCTTCGTTATTGGTAGCCTTGAATCTCAACTTTTTTGCCAACGGAAGCTTTTCGTCATCCGGGGTTATCAGAATGACTCCTACTCCTTCCCCTTTGTTATTTACAGCTCCGTCAAAGTGTAATTTCCAACCTTGAATCCCGATAGCTGCCACATCCTCATCTGGAAAGTTAAACTCGTATGAGTCTCCTTGGATTGGGTGTTCTGCTAGAAATTCCGCCACTGCACGCCCTTTGATGGTCTTCCGGGTGAAATACTCCACATCAAATTCTTGAAGTAACAGCAACCACCTACCCATTTTCCCAAGCAAAGATGGGGCCTCTTGCAAATATCTCAGGGGATAATGCCTCGCGACTGCCTGCACTTTGTAAGCATGAAAGTAATGTCGCAATTTCTTAGAAGCCTAGATTACTGCAAGGCAAATCTTTTCTACCTCTATGTATTTGACTTCGTAGGCTAATAACTTCTTGCTGAGGTAATAAACAGCAAATTCCACTCCAAAATCATCCTCTTGGGCCATCATAGCACCTGCAGAATTGTCTTCTATGGCCAGGTATAGGATCAGTGGCTTGACTGGCCGTGGTGGTCTTAGTACCGGTGGATTCAACAAATATTCTCTGACAGTATCAAAAGCCTTTTGGCAATTCTCGTTCCATACTACTGGTTGATCTTTTCTGAGTAGTTTAAAGATTGGCTCACAGATCGAAGTAAGCTTAGCGATAAACCTACTGATGTATTGTAGCCTGCCCAGAAAGCTTCTTACATCCTTCTCCTTCTGCGGTATCGGCATTTCTCTGATGGCCTTAACCTTATCTGGGTCAATCTCAATTCCCCTTTTACTAACTATGTGTCCTAGGAGCTTCCCTGAGGTAACGCTAAAAATACACTTTTTAGGATTCAACCGCAAGTTGTACTTATCTATCCTTCGAAAGAACTTTTCCAGGGCTTCAAAATGGCCTTCTCTAGTGGCTGACTTGATAATCATATCGTCCACGTATACCTCTACCTCTTTATGAATCAAATCATCCAATATCTTTGTTGCCATTCTCTGATAAGTGGCCCCTGCATTTTTCAGGCCAAAAGGCATCACACGATAAGCGTAAGTCCCCCACTCTGTGATGAAGGCCGTCTTGATCCGATCAATTACTTCATTGAGAATTTGATTGCAGCCCGCGTAACCATCTCCGAAGCTATACATCTCACAAGCAGCGGCACTGTCTATTAGTACGTCTATATGAGGCAATGAAAAATCATCTTTTGGACAGGCCTTATTCAGATCCCGATAATCCACGCATACTCTTACTTTGCCATTCTTTTTGGCTACAGGGACAACATTGGCCAACCATGTTGGGTATTGCACCTCGACTAGGAACTTGGCTTTGATTTGCTGGTGAATCTCTTCTTTCACTTTCTCCGCCCATTCCGACCTAAGCCTTCTCAACTTCTGCTTAACAGGTTTATGGTCTGGATAGGTGGGGATAGCATGCTCTGCGACTTTCCGATCGATTCCTGGCATATCTTCGTAGGTCCAGGCAAAGACTTTTTCATATTTTTTTAAGATTTTCTCAAATTTTTCTCGTTCTTCAGGAGTTATATTTGATGCTATCAAAATTTCTTTTGGATTGTCTAGGGTTCCAAAATTGAATGGAGTAGCATCAGTTGAGTCAATATCAAATATGGATGGATAATGATCATGATCATGCATAGTAAAATCATCAGAAACATCACACAAGTAAGCAAAACCATTCGATTTATTAATAAGATTGAAATTATCATTGATATCATTGAAAAGTTCTGGAGCAAAAAGAAAATCTAAACTATCTTACTCTTCCTCCTCTTCTAGTGTATCTACCATAGTTGACGTTTTCGCATCACATCGGCCCTTTGGAATCTCCTCATCCATCTTCCGCACAGCTTCCTCTATCTTGGCCTTTCCTTTCAGCTGGGTGGTTATCATCTTTTCAGTAATTATTTCTTCCGGCATCTCGCGGTCCCAAATTGTCCTATTGGTCATGATTTCTTCATCCCAAAAACCCTCTGCTGGCTTGATTAATCCAATGCCCCAGTCATAGACATCATTGAAAACCTCGAACCCTGGCACAATTCTTCAATCCAGCCACTGCGGTTCATTGTCTCCTGCATAGGCACATGCTGCGGCCGCTGGCACAAAGGTCTTCCAAATATGGGGAACTTCCATTTTCGACTTCTCGCCCTTCTTTACGGCACCTGTATATCCAAGACCCCTCTTGTCCTTTTGACCCTTAGTGGTAACGGCTGTCGGTATCCCTTGGGAATTCTTGCCCAGCCCTGCACCAAGGAGGAATGACATTTTCTTCATCATATTCAATACTTGGGGGCTTTCTTCCTTCTGTCCTTCTTTGCCTATCATGGTGACATGAAACCCATTAAACGGCTGCTTGGCTATCTCCAGCACTGAAACCTGATTCTCTCGTGCAGCCTTTATAGTCACGATTTGGCCCTCATAAGGTATCTTTACCATCTGATGCAGTATAGAGGGGACTCCTCCCAATCTATGAAACCATGGTCTGCCTAGCAAAGCTGAGAAATTGGCGCGTATGGGCAACACCACAAACTCTACTTCTGATTCTACCGGTCTCGTTTTTACCACCGCTGTGAAGGTTCCCGAAGCCTGCCTACGCGAGTTGTCATATGCCGTGATGGTAAGATCAGATTTTGCCAACATATCCTCTGTTACCCCAAAAGCTGCTATTGCTACCTGTGGGCATACATTTATGGAAGAACCATCATCCACCATCACACAGGCGGTATGCTTTTGATTAATCTGCGCCCTTATGTAAAGAGGGCGATTATGGTTGCGACCTTCTGCCGGCAGATCCGCACTGGTAAAAACTACATTTTCTCCCGATCCTCCTTTTACTACCTCCAGAAGTTCCGTAGGTGAAATGGTTGTAGCCACAGTTGCTTTGCATAAAGCCTCCACCACCTTCTGCCTATGTGATGGCAACTGTCTCAAAAGATCCCATATTGAAACCCGAGCCGGCGTCTTTTTCAGTTGCTTGACAATCGGATCTTCCTCTGGCTCCTTTCCCCTTCTGTCCTCAATCGGCTCTTGTGGCTTCTCTACTTTTGGGGCTACCCTTCCACTCCGGGTCATAGCTCCCACTTCCTTTCTCTTTGGTTCTTCTCCTTCCTCTTCCGAACCCCAAAGGTCGGAAAATGTTTCCAAATCATCATTTTCAGTTCCACTATCATCAGTGGACCAGCAATCGATCACTGCAGTGGGAAGCCCTTCTTCACTCCCCTCATAGAGGCTCGTGACAGCAGTGTGGATATCGTTGCTGTATAGTTCCTTCAACACAAAGTTCTCGGGCAAACTGGACCCGATCATATTCACTGGCGGAGGCATGTTATTGTACCCAGCTTTCTTTTAACCCCCTCTCTTTTCTGGATCTGTGATCTGTTTTGAGTCGATCAGATCCTGAATTGCATGCCTCAAAGTCCTACAGCTATCAGTTACATGTCCAGTGTGCTGATGATATGCACAATACTCATCGTCTTTGTGTCCTAGCGTGCCTTGACTTCTCGCAGGTCTGGGTGGTAGGGGTTGCAGCTTATTCTCTTTCATCAGTCTTCTTAGTACCCATGATAAGGACCTCCCGAGATTGGAGAAATGTCTCAGAGTGGCGTTTGTAGCTGACACCTCAGCAATCTTCCTTGTACCACTAGCAAAACTTGTTGGTCTGCTGGCCCTTTGACTCCCATTACCTCTCTTAGGATAGTTCTCATTTCCTGCTTTCCTAACAAGGTACTCTCCCTCGGTCTCAATGGCGATGTCCTTCAGGGACTCCCAATCTTTTAGTCCTTTCATCCTTAATCCATTCCTCAAATACGGGCTCGCATTTTTAATGAATAATCGTATTTGATCCTGGGTATCTGGTTTCCTCTTCATTTCCATCACCCGATTCCTCCACCGAGTTAGATACTCATGGAAGGACTCTCCTTCTCTCAGCTGTAACAGTTTCAGGTCCTTCAGGGTTACCTCCATTCTTGTACTGCAATCATATTGCCTCAAAAATTCTTCTGTCAATAAATCCCAGTCTTCCTTAGTTCGGCGATCGAGCCCGTGATACCAACCCACTGCCGGGCCCGTCAAGCTCAAGCAAAAGTATTCAATCTTCTGCTTCCTCGTTAAAGTGGTGCCTTTCATCACCAATGAGTACTGCTTTATATGTGCTAGGGGATCAGAAGTACCGTCAAACTTTGGCACGTCCGGCATCTTAAAGTTCATTGGGACCAGATCTTCTCCTTCTAACTCTTTATCCTCAGGATTCACTCCTTGGCATTTTGTCAACATCCTCGTCATAGCTTCAAATCTCTCCTCCACCTTCCTCCAGATGGCCTCTTCAATTTGAGGGGCTTTTCCTTTCTCAGACATATGTTCCTCATATTCCTCATCTTCCCAATCATCATCCAGCCTCGGGACAGGTCTTCCCCTATGTGCCCCCGAAGTAGTAGCTCTTAGGTTCACGAGTGGCGGCCGAGTTTCATCTTGTGGGTCCTCTCTGACCTCTTCCCTTTCATTATTCCTCACAGGAGGAGGTTGTGGGTTTTGCGGGGCTGCTTGTTGACCCATTGCGGCTATCATTTCCAACACTCGGTTCTCAAACGCTTCCAACCTTTGGTCCACTTCCTCTGCTATCATTGCCCTAGTGGCCTCTGCCCCTCTCGGTGAATTTGCCATTTCTTCGGGTACAGAAAACTGATCTGAAGTGGCATAACTGGTCTCAGAAGAACTGTCCGGATACTCTATCCTTTCTGGTAACTTGAAAAATGGATTCCTGCGTAGCCGTCCTCGGGACCCTCTTGTCCACCTAGGCGAATCTATGATGGCTGAAAAACATAGGGCTTAGGATGATGCATGATTGCGCAAAATAATGCATGATCGTGCTATGCAGCACTCACAAGCCACAAGCAAGCACATAGGTCCTTCCAACCTTATTACTCCCGCACACGCGGTTATAGTCTCTTTCCTAGGTGGGATTAGCCCATGGGTCAATCTGGGGACCCGATGAACGCGTATGGTGCACAGTGAAAATCCGGCAGCATAACCTCTCCTAACTAATGCACAGGCAGATGGGTTATGATCATTATGTATTTAGGCAATCCGAATAAGGCGTCCTGGGCCTATCGGGGCATGAAAGCCTTTGATTAGGTGACCAGTCGAACTATCCGGGTTTCTTTAATACCTAATGATCCATACAGCAAGCATCGTATTAAGGTTCATACCACTTAGAGGAAGTAACTATTTCCATTTACATGAGCTTTAGTCAAAGGGTGGTGTTACTTTAGGGCTACCCAAGCATGGTCCCTGCCAACGGGTCTAGCTCATCACGAGCGTAACGACCGATCGGTTCACCATTTAATATACCATGATGGTACGAGGCTTGGGCTGGTGATTATCCTTAACACTTCCCTAAATTGAGTGAAAATAGGGTCGTGCTTCAAGAACGCACCGAGGCTAAAAGAGGGACCAAACTAGCATAGATTTAAGGCTCTAATGCGATGCAATGCAGATTTTGAAAGATGGTGAAATTTTTAAGCTAAAATCTAATTGCAAATTTTAATCAAAGTACTTTCGAATCGAAGTCTCGAGTACGTCCCCAGTGGAGTCGCCACTGTGACGCGCGCCGAACCTCGCGTCCTCCCGAAAGCCCGCTTCAGGGCGATCGGGAAAGGTTCATAAAGCTTGTAAGGTATTTACAAGTGCGTCTATTTTGGGCAACAATGAGGTTTCTTGGAGTCGCCACCCAATAGAACATTGGGAAGGGTCGTCTAGCCTTATCGAGCCTAAGACGGCGCATACATATCCATCTTGAGCTTGCCAGAGGGATCTTGGAGGCCTTATCCTCTACTCCCTTAGAGCCTAGGATTGTATATTTAAGCCTTTTGGTGGGACTTAAAAGGTGTCTTGGAAGTCCTAGACCTCTCGCCTTTTTGAGTCCCAAAAACCAGAGTTAGTTCGGGACTTCTCATTTATTCGTACTTTGATTAATTTTACAATTATGTTTTGAATTTATTATTTCACCAACTTTCCATACGATGCATTTTATTTAAGCGCAAATCATTCACATCTAAAGCGGTAAATAGAAGCAAGAATCAAGATAAAGTGTTCGAAATAAATTACAATAACACTAGGAGCGGAATACAACTCCTATTTATAAAAGTGCGACACATGCATAAAACGGGATATTCATTGGAATGAGGACTTTGGTCCTACCATGCATATTCATTAAAAAAATGATTTTTTATGAAGTGTCAATTTTATTGGCTGAAATGGGACATTGGTCCACCATTTTCGGGAAAATCTCCAGGTTTAATTGTTAAAAAGCTTTTGGTCCTTTTTTACCTTAATGACGTTAAAACCATTTCCATAACAACATAAATACAAGGTAAGGGTAGAAAAATGAACCCGAATCAAGATCCGCAGGATGGCGCAACCAACATCTCTCACAACTCCAACTTCCAATGGTCAGAAAAGAACTCACCAGAAAAAACACGTTAGTAAAAACGTGAATAAAAATAAAAATGAGAAAATTCTAACAGCAATGAGTTAAGAGATAGGATTTTATGAGGTAAAAAAATGAGAATTTTACCTAGGGACGGCTACCTAGATCGTGCCAGTGGCCGTCCCTAGTGAGGGGAAAACAAATCAAAAAAACCTCTTAAATCTTTTGCGTAGAAATAGGATAATGAAGTATATATAGAAATTAGTGTGAATCAAATTAAATTATACAAATGTTAGTCCATAATGTTTACCCTCGGATTTTACCTTTTAGGGTGGATGTCGGATGATTTTGTCCCCGTGTGCCTCGCAAGGATCAAAAGAAGAATCAGATCAAAGAAAGAAAATTTATGTTGTTCTTTCCTTGAATATTTGATTGCAATCGTGTGTTCGAATTAGTTATATTGATGGAAACGACTGAATTTCGTCACCTCAATTTAACTTAATTCGTAAGAAAAATTTGACGAAATCGATTAATCAAAAGAAGTTTTATCAAAATAAAACTCTACAGATGAATAGAGATTTATGAACTTTTTGCGTGATCTACTCACAGAAAAACCCCTTTTCTAAAAAGCAATTTTCTCAAAAAATATTTGATAGCTTTTTTAAGTAAAACTCTCTTTAGAATTTCTCTCCAATTTTTCTAACCCCAAAAACTGAAATTTTATCCTCTATTTATAGGGTTTTTATGAGATAATTAAGATAAATCTCTATATAAAGTTAGAATTTTAAAAGGACTTTAAAATTCAAGTTTTAGATAAATTCTATCCCTATTTTGAAAAGAAAAAGATTAAATTTTATCCAATCTCGAGTGATCCAGTCAGTTACCGTACCGACGGGCTTCCTTGTGCCTACCGACGGCCGTCCCTACTAAGGGTAAATGCGGGAGACTGACTAGGGACGGGGCGTGAACTAGGGACGGGTGTCCCTAGATCGCCACCTGTCCGTCCCCACTACACCTAGAGACGGGTATCTCCCCAAGTAGAGACGGGCATCCCTACACAGACGGCATGCCCGTCTGTGAAGCAAAACTCCCATTTTTACCCAAATTCTATAAAATTTATCCAACTCTTTCAAAACTCCATGCTATAGAAAAAGATATTAATCCTTGCGAGACCAAAAGACGAAAACCTCTGAATTCTATCCCCTTACTCGTAAATCGACATTGATCTTTTCATCGGGTAACTCTGATCTGGACTGCCTCGAGACCCAGTGTCTATAGACGGCGAGCCCGTCGGTAAGCGGCAAGCCCGTCGGTCGGAGGTCGACCCGTCGGATGAATCCTTGTGTCAGAAGGATTTTTCTGACGCCCGTCGGTCAAAGTGGCAGAGCCGTCGGATGAATCCTTGTGTCAGTAGGATTCTTCCGACGCCCGTCGCCACCACAAACGCCCGTCGGTCGTGCCTAGCTTATAAAAGCTTTGAATTTTCTCATAAAAAGGGTTGGAAAAATTTCTGAAGTGGGAAAACTCAGCCAAAATTCGTGTGTGTTTTCTCTCTCTTCCAACAAACACATTTCTAAAATCTTTAATTAATTCAAGAATCAAACCATTAAAAGGAACTAAATTTAATTGGTTTTCCTAAGGTTTTGATTCCAAAAATTCAGTTTTTAGAAAAATCAAGAAGGTAACAAGCTATTTTCCTCATTCTTGATTTTTATCTTGTTTTCTCGTGGAGTGTGCGGGAAGCCGTACAACAACAAGGAATCCAACCAAAAAGGTTATTCTGAGGGTAAATATTCCGGACCCTTTTCTGTCTTTGTTTTAGCTTCATTTTCAATATTGTACTTGTTTTTGCCTTCATTTTCGTCTCTTGTTATTATTTTTCTCGAGTTTGGTGTAAAACTTGCTTTTTGATTTTGGGAAAACTTCTATTTTTTGGGACAGAGGTGACCGACGGGTCGTCTGTTGTGACCGACGCCCGTCGGTCATGTTTGAGCATAACCCGTCGGTCACCCCTACAGACAGCTTCCTTCTAGTGAGGGACGGGCCGTATTGGTCACCTTATACGATGCCCGTCGGTCATCTAGCATAGCCCGTCGGTGGGTTCTGTCCCACATTTTCAAATCTTTTCCTTTCCCTTTTTTTGTTCATTCAAATTTTTATGTTTATTTGTAACCTTCTTTCTGTATTTTAACATCCTTTTGACTTGTTTTGTGAGGTATGTTTCCGTTTCTTGGACTGGATAGAGCTTGAGGGAGTCCTCGCATATTTGGAAAGCTTGTCTGGTTTAGTTCCCTATCTTCCTATTTTATACATATTCCATGTATTTATTTATCGCTTCTCCTATATATGACAAAATTATTGTATTTCTCGCTAATGTAAAATCGGCCAAACGTTTTATATTTAATAAACTGAACTCTTCATAAAATCAAGGACCCAATGTCCTATTCTTTATCCAATAAAATCATCACAATAAAAATACCCATTTAAATAATGATGCATGCGAGGACCAAAGTTTTCAAAATAAGCAATGCCCCGATTCGTGTATGTATCGCACATTTATAAAAGGGAGTTGTATTCCGCTCCTTGTGTTATTGTAATTTATCGCTTTCATTATTTATACATTTACCGCTTTTCAAATGTGAATAAATACGTTTTGATCCAATTGCATCGTGTGGAGAGAGAGCGAATTAATGAATATTAAAATTTGATCATAAAATAATCAAGGTAGAAATAGATGAGAAGTCCCGAACCCAGCTCTGGTCTTTGGGCTCAAAGAGGCGAGAGGTCTATCCGATCACTCATTGGAATTATGACCTCTAAGACACCTCTTGTGTCACAAGACTTTGACGTTAATCCTAGGCTCCTTAGGGCGAGAGGTTTACCCTCTAAGACCCCTTTGGTTGGCCCAAAATGGATACTAAGCACAGTCTTAGGCTCTCCGAGGCGAGAGAAACTTTCCCAATGTTCTATTGGGTGGCGACTCCATGAAACCTCCTTGTTGCCCAAAATAGACACACTTATAAATATCTTTACAAGTTGCCAACGGGTCCTCAATTACCCGATTGCCCTCAAGCGGGCGGTCTGAGGGGCGGCCGCGGGGTCCGGCGCACGTCACAGATACTATAAAATAATTGATTAAGTAAATAAGTAATTCAGTAACAGGTATTGTGCCCAAATATAGATAGTAAATAAGTAAATAAGTTATAAGCGAAATGAAGAAAACTAATGAATACATTGATAAGATAATAACAGAGATCGTTAATATGACTGATTATTAAATTGGTGGACTGAACATAATAATATTAATGTTAAGGTTAACAGTACAGACAATAATGATACTGATAACTGAAATAGTAAGGTTAAAGAATAGTTATAGAAATGATACAAAAGGCATAACGATAAACGACTAAAGTAAAAGATTTATTAAGACATTAAATTAAGGAATATATTATATAAAAAAATTAAAGAATTAATGTTCATATAGTGTGAATAAAGAAATGTGCCTGTGTGTTTATGCTTGTAGATAGTTATGGAAAATCTAGGATATATATCAACCACTGGGCATTTTAATACTCAGCGCATCGGATTGTTACTGTTCGCAGGTTATGAACATAGGAAGTTTTAAAGTGGCCGAGATTTTAGGTGACAATCGTGAAGAGGAGTAAAAGCAAAGATAAGAGGATAGGCATGGCATGTATATGATCACGATGGATGGTACGGTTTATGTTTTATGTTGGTTAAGTGTAATTTTTTAAACAGAGTTATGTATTAACTGTTATATTATTATTGTTTGCTAATGAGTATCATGGATGTTTGAATGAGAAAAATTTTTACTGAACTGTTTGCTATAACATGGTCTTGTACGGTCAGTACTAATGAGATAATTGAGACATCCAATTTCCGTACGTATAGTATTGAGTACTAAGGGTGTTACAAATCGTGGTACTATTAACCTCAGTGTTCGTTGTTTACAGGCCTAAAGGTACTATTCACATAACTGAAATTTTTTGGATATTATAAGAGTTTTTAGTGTCGAAAATATAATTAAGCTCATCCTCTAAATTTATAAAGAGATCCCCTTATATAGAGGGTCAGTTCTAATTAAGTTAGAAAAGGAAATCTAAATTAATATATGAATAGGATTCTTTAACCAAATAAGAATAAAACTCTTTATTAAATCCTAATTAGAAAAGGATTCCAATTCAAAATTGAAAAAAGATTCCTAATTAATTTATAACCAAGAGAATTAGAAATCAATTAAGAAATAAATTCCAAATTAAAATTGAAAAATGATTCCTGATTAATTTTTAATTCGAAAAAATTTAAAAACAATTAGATATAAAAATTGCACAGTTTATCTCTCTTAATTCTTGAATTGATGGTTCACGCCCATGACATTAATTGTCACGGATGTGAACTCATTTTTTCCATTTTTCGAGCATGAATCCTCATTTGGCCGTGAACACAAAGTCCCAGTTGTGAATAGGAAAGTGACGGCTATGAAATGCTTAGGCTTAAAATTTCAAAATCATTTCTAGACATTAAATCTTTTAGTGGACTCAATCACTCTTGGTTTCTTCGGACCTTTGTTCTCATGATGAGAACTATCATCATTAGGTATCATCTGAATAAGGGAGCCACAAAACCTAGTGTCTATAGTTGCCCCCAAATTTGAGAAAGTGAACATAGTGTGCAGTGAGGTTATTCCAAAGTTCAGACAAGGGAGAAAGAGATGTATTTCTTTTTGGGGGCATCCACATCCATCATTTTGACCTAAGACTAAGATACATACCATTCTTGGCATCCACATCTAGGCTTGAAGGTTTTCCAAATGCTATCTCTCTTTTAGGGTTGGAATCCAAGTGTAACTCTCTTGGGAGGTACCTGAGGGTACATGCCACTCTCGGCATCCATATCCTTTAGGAGTATGCATCACTCTCAGCACCTGTATCCATTATGCTCAACTTCCCAAATAGTGATTTCTTCCAAAATGGGGATTGTAGATGATTAACAAATCATCAGTTGATAGACTTCCAAGAAAGGGATCTTCTTCTAACTCAAGGATAATTGTAGACCTACAATAAATTTTGGTTAGTTAGTTTAGAATTCAGTCATTATAGCTGAGAAGCTTATCGATTTGCCCCCTACAGAGGAGTGAGTGCGAACTGCTGGTAGCAGTTGTATGGTTGCATCCAAAATTTTCTTGGTTTTAAAGTCATAAGATTGAAAAGTTTCTAAGCTTTCCCCCTACAATTGGTTGAGTTTGCGAGCTTGTGAAGCGATAGTCAGGTGAGTGCACAGTTTTTTGGTATTTGAGTATGCCTTTGGTGAAGTAGCCTCCTTCATTTGGTTATCAAAGCAAAATTTATACTGTATGCATGTTTGCAAATTTATGTAAAAGTCCTATCAAACTCTTAAGATGGTCTTAATGATCATTGAGGAATTGAAAAGTGCCTTTTGTCCTATTCTGGAAGGTCAAGCTATATAGTAGTTATGTGCTTTATTGTTGAGCAAAGGTCATGCTTATGAGAAGGAGGTCACTGTAATGTTAGAGAATAAGATCTTTGTACACCATTTGTTACAACATTGACAGTTCTTTTTTGATTTTATATCAGTCACAGTAGTGAGAAGGCCATGTTGCCCACGTTAAGCTAATAGGTGACTACCACTTGTTTGAAATTACTGATAATCAATACTATTAGCGGTCAGAATATTGTGCGAGTAGGTACTTTTGCCTTTTCCTGTGGTAGCCCCATCTTATTGTAGGTAACTAACTCAACCTCCTCTCATTATGATTTTGCCTCGAATTGTGTCCAATTGTCTCATACCATTGTCTCTAGCTTTGGCTATTGGAAAAAATTGCGACTGTTAGCTAATCTTATCATTGATTAAGACGTTCTTTTTTTATGTGACTTGGCCCAAATGTTTTTGGCAGGTTTTCACAAGTTGTTGAGATAGTTGCCTATAAAACCTAACATTCCTGCATGTGGCATTATTTCCATTAAGTCCTTAGCTGCCTATAGGGCATGGGTCATGAGGCGTGGCTGTGACAATAGGTCTTCTGTGATTAGGAGATATGGTGGTATGGATGCGAGCAGGGATAAGAGGTGCCACGTACAGTTTTCATGTTTCTCCCTTTTTGATAGGAACCTTTAGATGGCTTTTGCATTTGAGAAGAAATGATGTCTTTGTTATCCTTAATTAAATTTGTACAAGGTGTCATAGTTTGCTTATGAACTATTATATTTCTTTTAGGTTTCAAGATATGCTATCTCGTACTTTTGTCAATGGAATAACCAATTATGCTTATAAAATCTGAGTACCCCATATTACAATAATGATAATCATGACGTAGACATTAAATGCAACAACATATTTCTTCTTTTAATCTTGGGGAGTGATACCTTAAGTGTATCAAACTCCTATTATCAATCAGCTCTTGTAGATTTTCTTGATTGAATATTTTTTTTTAACCCCTAATTATTGCTTATGACTTTTTCTTTTCATTTTTGCCCTAGCGGGGTGCCCCCTTTTACTAGACCGCCTTTTTTCAGTTTTCAGTCTATTGGGTCTTTATTTCTATCCTTTTTCTCTTTTGAATCTTTACCCATAAAACATCTTTAACGCATTTATATTGATAGGCTTTCTAAATTCATCATCATCGTTGTCTATTAGAATGGCAACTCCTTTATGCAACAAAGTTTTAAGGATGAAAGTATCCTCCCAATTAGGTCTAAATTTCCCTTTAGGATTAGATAACCCATCTTAACTATTTATACACCAAGTCCCCTTCTTTCAAGTGATGAGCCCGGACCTTCTTTCCAAATGCCCTAGCCATGCATTTTTGACAAGTCTTCTTATAGTAGTAGGCTCTCATTATGTGTTTATCCAACAAAGATAATTACTGGTTAATTTTTGCCCACTCAGATTCTGGTATGTTGGCTTATAAAGCTACTCTCAATTATTGTAATTCAATATCCATTGGTAGTATTGCTTTAGTGCCATTTATTAAGGAGAATGGGGTGGCTCCTGTTGAGGTTCTATCTATGGTCTTGTTCATGCTACCACTTTTATCCAATCTTTTCTACTTTGGAACAATCAGGAACTCAACTTGATTATCCTTAACTCAAGGTGTGCATCTCAAGGAATTCTATCTTATTCCTAATAAGCTAGATTAGATTCGGGATGGGCACCACAATGTGGTTTTTATTTGTGAAGTTGCCACATGAAGCAATCAAGAAAAACCTTACGCCCCGATACAAAAGATGGTTTGAAATCTAACTCTTAGTTGTGCCTTAAATAATTAATTTTAAATAGTTTAATTGATTTGTGTTATTAACTTTATATCTCTTCTTACACGATTTAACATGCATTCTATCTCAACAAGCACTTCAAAAGTAGTAAATAAAGTGAGTAAAGAAAGCAGTAAAGCAGTTCATATGTACATGAAAATTAAGTCATTCACATGAGGCATAAAACCTTTGAAAAGTGATAAATGCGCTATCTAAAGCTTGTTGTCCATCTAAACGGACTGATTTATTTGATTTGAGTACTTTGATCCTCGCATGTAAAAAGGGCTTGGGACATTGGTCCCTCTTGGAAAATACTTTTTGAGTGATTTTTAAGAGAAAACTAAATCCTCGATTTGATAAAAATATCACATTTTAGATATAATTCTTTTTATGATCATTTTTTCACATTTACAACGTGTAAATATTTTACCTAAACTAAACTTCTTATGTGTACATACACAAATCGGATTGATTTATTTAAATTGTGAATTAAAGGGAAAATAACATGCTATATGCATATATGGAGGTAACATAATCGGGTTATATGCTACCTATCTCTTGTAGCGTGGATAGTTTGGCGAAAGTATTTACAAGGATCCCTTCTGATGTCACTGGTCCGGCTGATATCCACGAGCTGGATAACGGCAACTAAACCACAGACTAAAAGCCCCTTAGAGGAAAAGTAATCGAGAGGAAAAACCGTTAGAGTTTCGGTATAAGAAATTTTTCTTATTCTTCCTTTGATTTACCTTTTCCTTATTTATAGAGAGCCTCCTGCTCTTAATAAGGAATGTAACTTATGAAGGTAATCAATAGGTCAGTTACAATATTTATGAGGGCAGTTACACCATTAATAGGGAAGTTAAACATTTAATATTAGTAACTTCTCTTTTCAAATTCCTCCTAATTAAGGGAAAAAACACTCAATTAAAGGATATGATATGGAGCTCTTTCCATATCTATGTAATTCCCATACTGATATGGATTCGGGTCCATATCGGGAGTCATGGGTCTATGCAGACTCCATCATGAATATTGGTTCACACATACAATATGAAGTAAGACAATCAAACCTTTTTATTTTGAAAACACAAATCATTTAATAAAAAATACTTTGGTTAGTTTTTAAGTGTGTAAAATCATTTTCTACCTATTATAATATTCATGGAATAATATAGGAAAATTGTACAGAAATATAAATGCAATTTACATAGAAAATGGATAACATATATAACCTTCTAAACAAAAATAAATACTAAGAAAATAATAAATAAAAAAAATAAAATATGTGAAAGAAATAAACACATGAAAAAAGGAAATAAATAATACATAAAAATAAGACAGTGAAAATGAAACTAATTAAGATAAAAATCATATTTAAAAAAAATAAAGTTTTAAATACCAAAAATCATGGATTTTGATATTAAGAAAATCTCATGTCATTTTAATTAATCCAATTAAATCATTTTATTTGAAAAGCATACATTTTATCTTAATTAAGGGATAATTACATCAATAAAATAAATATACATGAATTAAATAATAAAATAGAAAAAAGGGAAAAAAACTGAAATTAAGGAAAAACACGGCCATGCTTCTCAACTGTTACTCTAAAACACACACAAATATATGACAAACGTAAAATAATTAAATAAATAAACATAAGGCAAACTAATGCACAATAAATAAAATGAATTAAAGACACAAATAAATAAATAAAATATAGAAAAATAAATTGGACTATATGTGTTTATATCGTGTACATGGATCTAAATCCCATTTTTATAGGATCAAATCATTGAAATAATGAAAGATTTTAAACACATTTGATTTTGTCCATAAAAGATGATAAACTACAGAAAAATAAATGACATAAATTAAATTGTATAATTTAATAGTTGAAATTAAATTGCATAAAATAAATAAGCATGAATGTAAATAAATTGCAAGAATAAATAAATTGCAGAAATTGAAGAGCATAAAAGTAAAATAATTGCAATAATGTAAGTAAGCAATAAATGATTATGTGATAGTGACTTTCGAGCCGTAAATAGTGATATCGGGATGAATAGTGATATCGGGATGTCGAAAAATATTTTACTGGACCATTGAAAAAAGTAGGGGTGTTCAAAAAAACCGTTGAACTTGGTTAGTCTAGAAACTGAACTGAAAAATAGGTTAACTGAACCGATTTTTTTTTTTTAACGGTTAGTGTTTTGCAAAAATCGATATTAATGGACCGGTTTTTATTTTTAAACTCATGAAATGGTTAACCGAACCGAAACCGATGCATGAATATCCCTATAGTTTATTAATTTTATTTCACTATTTCTTTCTTTTTATTATAATTTTTGTATTTCATTAATTTCATATTTAATTATTTATATCCTTTTAATTTTCATTTACTTGAAAATATTTCAATTTCATTATAGTTTTTTTAAAGATATTTTAGTTAATTTATTAATTGTTCAATATGTACATATTTAGTATTTCTTATTATTTCCTTATATATCCATTTTATATTAATTAAAATCAAAATATATTCGAAAAGTTATATAATATTAATATATTAACTAAAATTTTCAAGAAACATAATTTTTTAATATATGTGAAAATAATATGTATCAAGTTAAAAACATAAATAAAGAAAATTAGTTGTTAGTATTGGATTGATTTATTTTAATAATTTTGCATTTTTTAAATATTTTTGTTACACTTTTTTTTTTTCATTATTCTAATTAGTTTGAAATTTTTAATTTTTTTAATTGGCGATTAGTAAGTGTGACTATCAATCTAATTAGGGTGATCATGACTTATTAATTTTTTTACTTATTAAATCTTAATTTTTAAAAATAAAGCTACTTATATCCACTAAAAACTTTTATTTTAACAACAATGATATTATAGTGGAGAAATTTTAATTTCTAAGTAACTTGAATATTTAAATTTTTTTATTAATGTATTTTTAGTTGTAATAGTTAACCGAAAAATATTGGTTAACCAATCCGAAACCGATAGACTGGTTAACTGATAGTAATGGACTGGTTAATGGTTAGTGTTTTTAAAAAATTTAATTTAATGAACTGATTTTTTTTAGCTCATAGACCGAATAACCGGTCATTAAGCACCCCCAGGAAAAAGCAGGTTAGCAGGAGTCTAAGGATGAAATTTGAGGTGAAACGGGGGTCAAATAAGACTTTAAAATGCAAAAAGAAGAAAAAAACTAAGTTGTGGGTGTAATTGTTCAAAAATATTTACTTCGGTAAATAGTAAAAGTAGGCCTAGGTGGCGCCCAAAAATAGTAAAAATGGGCCCAGGTGGGGCCCATGAATAGTAAAAATGGACCTCATGAATAGTATGTCATCATTGATTGGGTCCCATGAATAGTATTATTATCATTGACTGGGTTCTATGAATAGTAGTATTATCATTGATTGGGTCTCATGAATAGTGATAGCATCTTTGACTGGTCTGTGAATAGTGACTGTGGGTCCCGAAATAGTAACTATGGGTCCCACAAATAGTGACTTCAGCGTGAACAGTAGCCGAAAATATTTTATTTTAGCATTATAAAGAGGATGTTAAATGGAGGATAATGGTATAATCTGGTGTAAAAACGAGCTCAAATAGGCCCCCGAAAGTCAGTCTGAAGTTGCCTTTGGTTCGGTTGAACCAAAATTTGACTGAACTTTGACCGAATTTTTATAAATTGTTAGAGTGGATAAAAGGGTCTAATGTAAGAGGATTAAAGGCTTAGAATTATTTTTAGAAATTTTTGACAACATTAGAATTGTGTTTTACGGTAAAATCGGATTGAACCGAATTAAGGGAACCAAACCCCAAACGGACTCCGATTGAGTTGCAATTTCGCAGGAAGACTAATTTTAATATTATAAGAATTATGGAATTAGTTGTGAGTGAAAAGGAGTTGAGAAAAATTCAATTTCACCAAAACAGTGGAAAATGACTTGAAAACTGAAAATCGAACCAAGTCGGCTCAACCACTTTGGTTGGACCTAGTTGGGTCCAATTGAACCCATATAAATACACCCAAATATCTGGAAATCCATTGGATTCCCTTTTATTTCAGCCTCCTCCTTCCCCTCTCCTTGGCCGAAGTCTTTTCTCCCTATTCTCCACAATTTTTCTTCAATTTTTCCTTCATTTCACCTCAAAATCAAACATCTCTAACATAATTCAGCTCATCTACAATCCATTGGTGGTCTTATAATTTCATTTGAAGGTGTAAAAGTGGGTGAAATCTAGACTTGAAAGTTAGGTGTAAAATTGAGGTAAGAGATTTAAGTATTTTTAATTTGATTTTAAGGTTCCTAAAGGTAATATAGGATGTGGATTAGATGTTTATTAAGTTTATTTGATGAAAGGAAGCTTGATTTTGATGAAATCATAATTTTTATGTTTGGACATAACTATGTCCATTAGGTAAAGGAACCTCTAGTCAAGCTAAGGGCAAGGAAAAGGTTAATTGAGAAGCATATTTCAAGGATTTGAGGTTTGTGATTGCAAATTCCATTTAATTCCATGGTAAAAGTGTGGATTTATGTTATATTTGTGAAGAAAGTATGTGTTTTATGCATGTTTAATTTAAATTAACATGATATTCATCCTTAGGGATGTTAAAAATGATGGCATGGATGATTAAAATGAAGAAATAAATTTTGTATGAAAAATTCCTTCTTTGGCCGAATGTGAATCATGTGAATTCCATGTGTTTTCATGATGTTTTATGCATGTTTATGATGGATCTATGGTATTTGGCATGCAAAATAATGAATGGTATGTGTTAGAGCATGTGAAAACATCATGAGGTATGTGATGTATGTATGGCCGAATGTATATCATGTGTAAAGTCATGATTTTGATGTATTTTCATGGAAATTGATGGTATGGTGATGTTATACATCATGAAATTGGCCTAAATAAATGATAAAATTGATAAAAAGAATTAATATAAAAAAAATTGGTATGTGGGCCGTATGCATGTGTACCATGATGAAATAATGACTTTACATGGCATGTGATGATGTAATGATGATAATCACATGTGAAATGATGAAATGGTATGAAAAAAAAAGATATTATGATGATATACCATGAAATATATGTATGTCACATTAAAAATGTGGAAAATAAAATAATATTACCCTATGTAGTGATCTGGTAGTCAAGTCTAGTTTAGGATATGTTGGCATGCCATAGGGACATAAGACCGCGGGTGTGAGCATGGCGTCTCACTTTTTAAATAGGCCAATAATGGTCCTATCTCTCTGTATTTGAATATTGTACTGTACTGTATTTAAAGACAGTAGTGGTCCCACAGGACTGCTCTGGTATTTCTGTGAACTTTTGGAGTTCACATCTCGTTTATCCTGTGCTTAGAGTCTGCTAGTGTATTACAGTTGCATAATGGTAAAAATAAGATTAAAATGGTTAAAATGTGATTAAAATAATATTTATGAGGAAAAAGGACATAAATGGAATTATATAAAAAGTTTGAGGAAAAAATGGTAATTTTGTGCATATGTGTGTTAAGAATGATTAATAAGGGTAAAAATGTAAATGAATGGTTAAATATGAAAATTGGCCACTTTTTATGGGTAAAGATGTAATTTGGCATGAAAATGATAATTGTAGGGTAAAATAGTAATTTGGCATGTAAATTAACGATAAAATTGTAATATTAGTGAAATTAATTAAAATAGTGGCATAATTTTAATATTATTGAATTTAAAATCAATTAGTGGCAAAATTGTAATATTAGTAAAAATAATTGAACTAGTGGCAAAATGGTAATATTAGTGAATTTAAAATGAACTAATGGCATGAATGTAATTTTGGTGAAGTATAGTTGAACTAATGGCATTTTCGTCATTTCGAAAAAGTTTAAGGGTATAAATGAAATATTACCATAAGTTAAGGATAAAATGGTAGATAAGATTAATTATGTATTAATTGTGTAATTGCCTAATTGTGTGATTTAAGGGTAATTAAATATAATATTGCATGAACAATTAGAAATTAAATTAAATTAAATGTGTTTATTTATGAATATTATTCATACATGTGGAATTAGTTTAAATGGAAATTTCTGGAATTGCAATCACCACTGAACATATTTAATGTTTAGTACGTAGTTTTATTTGACTGCATGTAGGTACTCCGTAGGATTTTGGGAGCAAAGAAAACCTCACACTTTGGAAGTGGTATGGAGGAAATTAATTGGAATATTTAAGTATGTTAAGAAGTTTGGCATGTATATGTCTTATAATATTACTTTTGGGTTGGACTATAATAGATTATTATAATTGTCTCTAGTATATTGTGATTGGCATGCTTAATAATTGGTAGAAATTAAGTCAATATAATTGGTAAAGAAAAATGTAGGTTTTTAACTTAAAAGAAAACTTGCCAAATGAATAGTAACTTAGACAGTTATAGATCAATCAACATAATTGATAACGAATTAAAATAGAAATATTAAGTTTAATGATTAATTAATAATTGTTAATAGACTTAAGTAAATTGACTATTTATATAGTACTATTTATACGGTACTATTCATACGATACTATTCATACGGCACTATTCATATGGGACTAGTAAAAAAAAATACCGATTTTAATTAATTGTCTATTTAATAACCTGATTAGTTCAATTAGTTTAACCGGATTAAAATGAACACTAATTTAATCGGAAGTAGGGTGTCACAAGTTTTGGTATCAGAGCTCCGGTTTGGGTGGTTCTAAGATCGGAGTAGGTCAATGGGAATAGTATAAGTACATGCACATGCCAAATAAATTTTGGACAGTATAGTCATGTGAGGCTAATGTATGCTTGCTCCTTGTGTTAGATTGTGAATATGGCTTCAGATGAAGGTCGTCGTGATAGTGATGTGGAGAGTGCCGCATCTATTGGTATTAGTTGATCGAGATCGGCTCGGCATCAGGATACTCGGCCGATTATTCCTCCTCCTCAGTAGCAGCCTAAGTTTTTAAACATGATGGGGAATTTCTATTAGTTTATGCAATCGCAGCAGCAGCCTCGGGGTCCTGAATAGCTGTTAGCTCAACCTAGGCGAAGGCCTATTTTGGAACAAATTAAGAGATTGGGAGCGGAAGATTTTTATGGTCGCGATCCTTTGACTCCAGTTCAGGCAGAGGAGTGGTTGTTTAAGTTAAAGAGGATGTTTGAGACAACTCAAAGCCCACCAGATGAGATGCTTCAAGGAGCAATTGATTTGCTTCAGGGTCCTGCTTACACTTGATGGAGTTCAGTTCGTAAATATACTCCAGCTGATCAGGTTAGTTAGGGGTTTTTCTAAACTCAGTTTGAGAAGAAATATGTCGGTTCTGAGTATAGATCTGCTATGCAAGGTGCCTTTTGGAGGCTTAGACAGGAGAACAAGTCAGTTGCTGAGTACGAGAGAGAGTTCGAGCAGCTTAGTGCTTATCTAGATGATGAGTCCATGACTGAGCAGAAGTTATGCCATAGATTTGAAAGAGGTCTATCTACTAACATCAGATTGGCTTTGGGTTCTCAGAGACATATGGATATGAGGTCCTTGGTTAAAGCAGCTCTCAGAACAGAGATGATTATGTCAGAGGAGGCTGATAGACAGTCCTATTTCAAACAAAAGAGGAAACCGGGTGAGTTTTCTAGTGCAGCTAGTTAGAGTAAGAAGTTTAGAGGGCCTCCTCAGTCACAGAGCCGTGCATCAGCAGCACTTGTTATTACTCAGAAGAAACCAGTAGGCAGCACTGCCCCAATCACATCCGTAGCTAGTGCACCCAGGGGTAGAGGATGAGAGTCAGTTCCACAGTGCCCTCATTGTAAGAAATTTCATCCAGGCGAGTGTAGATATTTGAACAGGGCTTGTTTCAGAGGTAGGTCCCGGGAACACCAGATCAGAGATTGTCCTGAGGCCCAGCCATCCATTGCAGCATCACCAGCTTTAGGTGGAGGGTCAGCCCCTCAGAGAGGACGTGGTAGGGGAGCAGTTCCTCCACAGGCAGTGCCAAGCCCTTCAGTACAGCCACCTCAGGGTCGTACCACTGGACAAGCATATGCTGTTAGAGCCCGTGAATAGGATGATGCTCCAGACGTCATTGTTGGTAAATTCTCATTGCTTTCTCATTCATTTTATGCTTTGATTGATCCTGGTTCTACGCATTCCTATATTAGTACTGTGGTTGCTCGGAATAAAGGGTTGCATGACAGTCTGTTAGACTAGGATATTTTAGTGAGTAATCCTTTAGGGCATAGTGTAGTAGTGAACAAAGTTTATAGAGATTGTCCAGTTAGTGCTCAGAGTTTTGTGTTTTCTGCTGATTTGATTGACCTCCCATTCCGAGAGTTTGATGTGATTTTGGGTATGGACTGGTTATCCACTCACCAGGCCACTGTTGACTGTAAGAGGAAGAGAGTAACTTTAAGAACTGCAGATGATCAGGAGATTATCATTGTGGGTGAAAGATTAGATTTTCTTTCTGATATGATTTTAGCTACTGCAGCTAAAAGACTTATCAGAAAAGGGTGTGTTGCTTACTTGTGCTATGGAATAGAGACTAAAAAGGATGAACTTAAGGCTTCAGATGTGCCCATTGTTCGGGAGTTTCTGGATATTTTCCCTGAGGAACTTCTAGGTCTGCCACCTGATAGAGAGTTAGAGTTTACTATTGACTTAGTACCTAGTACTGCACCTATCTTTATTACTCCTTATAGAATGGCGCTGTCACACCCCATTTGCCCCCTAGAAGTATGAGCCATTTGTGTGTGTGTGTGTGTGTATTGTTTGTGTTTTGGCATGTGCTAAGAGTATTTTGGGTAAAATGCATGTTTGTGGGTGTAGACACCTGGTTCTGAGTCAGATTTTGATGGCAATCTCGGGTTCTTGATAATTCCTCCAAATAAATATATATTCGATATAAAATAGGTAGGTTAAATTAATAATTAAGATTAGTTGATTAATTAGTTAATATTTTAGGATAATTAAAAATGAAAAAATGAAATTTATATAGGGTTTGATTAGATAAAATATATGTGAGCTTAATTAAATTAAATAGGTATAAAAATATAGAATATTTAATTAGTAGAGTGTTTAATTAATTAGATAAATTATATGATATATTAAATAGATTAATTATATTAAGATGCAAAATATGTAATGTAATTAATATGTAATGTTTAATTAATATGTAATATTTAAATTAATTAATGTGTGTTATTTAATTAAGTTAAAGTAATTAAAAAACTAAAAATGGAGGAAATTACCATTATGACCCAAAACCAACCCTAATTTTAGGGTATAAGAAGAAAAGAACAAGGAAATGGAAAGGGGGGCTCGGCAGATCAAGAGAGAAGAGAAAGAAAGAGCCAAGGAAGAGAGAAAGAAAAAGAAAAGAAAAGGAAAGGAAAAAGAAAAAGAAAAGAAAGGGAGAAGAGAGGAGCAGACCAGGGACCAACCAAGGGAGAACGACGCCGGAACCAAGGGAAAGAGGAAGAAAAGAGAGAGAGAGAGGCGAGGCCTCCGCCGGCCAGCTCCGGCTACCGATCGCCGCACGTGCCCCGCCACGGTGGAGAGCAGACCCCGGCGCACCGAAAGACGGTCTCCGATCAGCCATCAGCGCCGGCGTGGAGGAGATCGGCGGGGAGGAACAGAGACGACGCAAAGGAGAAAAGAGGAAAGGGAGAAGGCGCTGCTCCCGCCGGCCAACCGCCACCGTCCACGGCCACACGCACACCACCACCGTGCAGAGGAGACCGAGGCGCACCAGCCGGCATCGACCAGCCACCGCCACTCGCCGGAAAAAGCCAGATTGGCGAGAGAGGGGCAGTGGCTTTGCAATCGTTTTCCGGCGAGCCTGCTTCGTCGTCAGGCGCGTGGACACGGTCGGGGAGCTCAACGTGCGACGATCTACCTTCCGGCATAGGTGGTGTCGACCACCTCCCCTCCGGCGAAGCTCCGGCGACCGGTAAGTCTCTTTTTCCCTTTTTTATATTTATTTATTATTATTATTATTATTATTATTATTTATTTAATATTCTATTTTTTATTATTTTATTATTTATTTAATTTTCTGTCATATTATATTAATATTATAATTATTAATATATTTATTATTTATATTATTAATATTTATTTATAATTCTGTTTTTATTTTATTTAATATTTATTATTCTGTTTTTGGTGATTGTGTTAATTTCTATTATATTATTAATTATCATTATTTTTATCTATTTAATTTCTATTATTATTATTATTTGCATTATTGCTATTATTATTATTATTATTATTATTATTATTATTATTATTATTATTATTTTATCCATTCATAATTACTATCATTATTTTATGTTTATTTATTATTCATTATTATTTTATGATACTATTATTAGCATTATTATTTTCATTTGATTATTATAATTGTTATCATGTTTTGCATCCATTAATTCTTCTAATTTTATTCATTTAGAATTTATTTATTTATTCGAGAAATATGTAATCACTATTTTATTCTATTTTATATATTTGTGGTCTGTAATAATAAAACGATTTTCGACCGCTCTTAAAAAGAACCACCACACAAATGTTTTATATCCAATAAAATGAGGTTTTTTATGAAACTTAAGGATCTAATGTCCTATTTTTATCCAATAAAAATTATCACAATGAAAACATCCAATTTTAAACAATGATGCATGCGAGAACCAAAGTCCTCAAAATAAACAATACCCCGATTTATGCATGTATTGCACTCTTTATAAAAGGGAGTTGTATTCCGCTCCTTGTATTATTGTAATTTATTGCTTTCACTATTTATTTGATCATTTATGGCTTTCCGAATATGAATGAATGCGCCTTTTAATCAACTGCATAGTGTGGAGAGAGAGCAAATTAATGACATTAAAATTTGATCATAAACTAATTGAGGTAGAAATAAATGAGAAATCCCAGACCCAGCTCTGGTCTTTGGGCTCGAGAGGTTAGAGGTTATCCTCCAAAATACTTCTTGGGTCACGAGATTTTAGCGCTAATCCTAGGCTCTTTAGGGTGAGAAGTTCACCTTCCATGATCCCTCTAGCTGGCCCAAAATGGATACCAGGCGCAGTCTTAGGCTCTCCGAGGCGAGAGTGACTTTCCCAATGTTCTATTGGGTGGCGACTCCATGATACCTCCTTGTTGCCCAACATAGACGTACTTGCGATTCATTGCAAGATGCCAACGGACCCGCAATTGCCCCGATCGCCCACGTGCGGGCGGTCCGAAAGGGCGGCGCTCGGGATCCGGCGCGCGTCACAGTGGCGACTCCACTGGGGACGTTATGGTTCGAGATTTCGATTTGAAAATATCTCGCTTAATATTTATGATTAAAATTTAATTCATAAATTCGCTTTCTCTCAAAATTGCATTCGCATATCATTAGAGCCTTAGAATACGCTAGTTTGGTCCCTCTTCTAGCCCCGGTGCATTCCTGAAGCACCTCCTCATTTTCACTCAATTTGGGGAAGTGTTAAGGATAATCACCAGCCCAAGTCTCGTACCATCAAGGTATATCAAATGGTGACCCGATCGGTCGTTATGCTCGTGATGAGCTAGACCCGTTGGCAGGGATCATGCTTGGGTAGTTCTAAAATTTCATCACCCATGACCAAAGCCCATGTAAAGGCAATAGATACTTTCCCTAAGTGGTATGAACCATAATACATTGCTTGTTACGTGGATCAATATGTATTGGACAAATCCAGATAATTTGATTGATCACTTAATCAAAGGCTTTCATGCCCCGATAGGTCCGTGTCAATTTATTCGGACTGTTTAAATACATGATGATCATAACCCATGCGCTTGTGCATTAGCATAGGAGTGTTATACTGCCGGTTTTTCACCGTGCACTATACGCGCCTATTGGGTTCCCTGTTAACCCATGGGTCAACCCCGCCTAGGAAAGAGACCGCACGACCTCGTGTGTGGGGGGCAATAAGGTTGGAAGGTTCTACTTGCTTGCATGTGATTGTTTATAATCACGTATTGTATATTATCATTCATGCATTATTCTTACAATTTGAATATTTCAGCCATCATAAATTTATCTAAGTGGATTAGAGGTCCTGACGGTTGACTAATAAGAACGGACTAGCCCTTTGGATTGCCAGAAATAGTGCTTGGTTGGGATTTTGAGTCACTCTCAACAATCAGTGAATCATCCACTGTGTCAGGAGAGGCTGGAACTTTGACTATTCAAGATCTTGCCAGAAGGCTAGAAGATTTCGAACGAATGATGCTAGATGTGATGGGCGCTATGGCTGAAGGATTGTTCATCATCCTGTGTATAGTTTTTCTTGAGTTTCAATGTATCATTCATACACAAATAATTTTTTATTATTTCCTCTATATACGTACTTTCCTGTGCATAAAACTATCACATGTACATATTATCCTGCGTATAGTTTGTCACATATCTCAATGTATCATTGTAATTTCCGTTAGACGTTATATATTATTGTTGAACAACATGACCATGTATTGCGCATTATTCATGCACCATAATCAGTACATATAGCCTACATCCCTGAAGGTACGTATTGGCATGCATCATAGCACACACAGACATACTACCACCATGACATGTATAAGATAATAAAATCAAATCAAAAAATGCATTCACCATGTGTCATAGCATGTACATATCAGTATGCTCACATTACACATGTACATTAACATTGTGCCCTGGAACATATATATACTGTTGCTTGTCATAGTGTGCACACATTAACATACTTCATTAGACTAGACATTAAACACAGAAAATACCTTGCATTTTTCACATTGTATACCATATCATGAACATGTACTATCATACATGAATTATGCCGTGTACATATAATTTCTTCATCATGCATGTCAGTCGTTACATATATACCAATGCATGTCTTGCATGCTCATACCATGTAAATACGCATACTTTGTGAACGCTATTTGTTTCGTGCAGACACTTTCATTGCATACCTCGTATTGCACGCATACTCCGCTCACTGTACACAATCATTCTCATGCTGTGTCCCATCTCATGTGCATTATTTGTATATGTTCTGCACTTCTATATATATGAGTTTTGCCACTCCTCGAACTCATTGGCGCACATTTTCGTGCCAGATCATCTTCATTCTACATCACGTCGTCATCTTGCATACATATCTCTATCATGTCTAAATTATGCCATGTTCACATGTACCATATATCATGAACATTCATCCCCATACTGTGCCATAGGTTGTACTCACGCTTTCATCGTATGCATGTACATTGCAAATTTATGCATGTACATCATTTATCATGCAGTGTTTACACACTCATATTTTTTCGCAGGTGTTTTACACACACACCTTTGCACATATTTCATGTACGCATTTTTTATACAAATGTTTTTACACATGTTTCGACATACAGATCCTTACGTGCATTGCTAATGTACATGACGCTATTGCATATGCCATTCCATATATATGATTTGTAATGCACAGTTTGTGCATATTTTATAAAAAAAAAAAAGAAAAAAAATTCTTTGTGCCTACACAATTTTTGTTCATATACATTTTTGATAGATTAAAAATATTTTTGTGTTAAGCTATATCCTAAAACGCTGACATGTTTGCACCTCATTAAGGTACCTCTGATTCACGGTTCGACTCTGCCTAAGTAGTTCTCAACTATGAATGGATTTGATCTTAACTCTAGAAATCTGAGTTTCATTCCACTTTGAATTAAGTAAGGAGTATATATGTTTGGTCTTTAAGAACTAGATCACGTGAAGGTATTTGATCATACCATGTCATTTCTAAGTTCAGAGCACTTTTGGTCCGTTTTAAAAATAAACTGAAAAAACTAGTTGCAACTAGGGGATTGGATGAAAACTCACTAAGAGCACTAGAACCTTTCCGATTACCCGTCAAAGTGACTCGTCGATAAGGCTGAATCTAGAAAATGATTTAGGCACTATTTCTTTGTATAGCTCTCTAAATGACCAATTCCTATCCTTATTTTACAATCGCTTGATAGCCCCTTGAGCCTTTATTTTGGTATGCTAAACGCGTGCCAGTTTTGTTGTTATATACATTAAAACTACCTTTCGCCTAAAATGATTTTGGCTTCCCCTTAGAAGAATGGCCGCTCTAGTAAAGATGGATGCACATTGCGATATTCTCTTGAGCTATCAAAAATTGTCCCAGCAAAAGTGGGTTTACACTTCTGAAAGAGATTTTTAATCATTGATGATCTTTGAGACTTGATCATTGGCAATCCTTTGGGCCATAAAAAATTCACCCTGATAAGAATGGGTCTGCACTTCGAGAAGAAAATTTCAATAATCGATAACTTTTTTTGGGGTTACCAAAAATGGCCCCGATGAAAATGGATTTGCACTTTGAGGAAAAGAGCCTCAATTTTTGATAATTCTTTGAGCTACCAATAATCACCCTGATAAGGATGGGTTTACCCCTTGAAAAATTTTCAATCATCGATAATCTTTGGGCTACACTTCTGGAAAGGGGTTTGATTCATTAATAAACCTTTTGTGTAGTTAGAGACATGAGCCTGCGAAGAGAAAAACAAAAGAAAAAAAAAACAGAAAAAAGAAGCAGAAAAAAAAAAGAACTTGAAGAAAAAAAAAGAAAAATTGAAGAAAAAAAACAAAAGAAAAAAAAGAAGAGAACTTGAAGAAAAAAAAAAGAAGAAAAATTGAAGAAAAAAGTTAGAAAAAAATAAAAGTAAAAAAGAAGAAAGCAAAAAAAAACGTAGACCTCATGGTAATACCCCGTGATGAATTCAGTAGCTATATTTCTTAGCTTAATTTTTATGCTGAGCTTGATGAGATCAAGTATTACTAAATTCAAAATCAAGAGTATCTAGATAGTATACAATTGGAGTTGGGAATGGTCCTTCCATCCGTCGAATGAACGCTGCGGCCATTTTTCTCTAGTGACCTGATCCTCCTTTGATAACCACCTACCTGAGCCTAACGTTACAACCAAAGTAAGACCTATTGATTCTTGGTTTGGCCTTATCTAACTAGCGGAGATGACCTTCTAGTAAGGTTTGGTACGTAGGAAGAGGCGTATGGTGTCTCTTGAGCTTCAAGCGGGAAGCCACGAGTGCATTTGCATTCGAGTTGAGTCTCGTCTCCAAAGTTGCAATTAGAATTTGCTTTCAAGTGATGAAAAAATCTGTTTTGGCCTTTGCATATACACACAGAGATCGCATAGTATGCCTCATATTCACATGCTGATTTAGTAAACATCGATACTTACGTGTTTATTTTCTTGCACTTCATTGGGAATGACTCCCGAATTCTTTTGCTAAGATTGAATCAGTTGAGAATGTGGTTCATTCAGTATGCTCAAAGGTAGATAGAAACTCGAGTTTGAGGTATCTTATAGGTTGCACTCATTTTACAATCTTGGGGTATTTCTTATCGCTACCCATGAAAATGATACTTTGCATACACTCCCAACAATAGTCTTTGTACATATGCTCTCTGCAAATGTTTTTACACACAATTGTAGCAAAATTTTCAATAAATAGTTTTACATGTACAATTCTTGGTGCATGTCTTTTGGCATAAGAGCTTTAGCAAATACATTTCATAAGTGCTTTTGACGCATGTCCTTTGCCAGCATCTTGCATCCACATTTTTTGCATGCATTCAATACACATATATGTGATTTTTCCTACATATGTTTCATACACATAGTTGTATATGCACACATCGTACACACCCAATTCCTTACATAACATATCCCACCTGTCTTTGCATATGATTTTTTTACATCTATGCCGATGAATGACTCTTTACCACATGCATGATCATTTGCATGCATGGTCATTTACACATAGTTTGCATACATAATCCCCTGTATATATTTATCATGCATGAACTTTTGCATGTCTCTCTCATTCATGATCATTTGCAAACATGTTAGAATAACGATTCTTAGCGCATGTTCCATAATCTTCCACTTGGATATAAGCCATTGGCATATATGACATACACATAAGCATTTCAGGGTCATAGTCCTTTGCATATCACACGTGCATAGCTTTCCATATAATTTCCATGCATACATGATGCCCTTCGTCTACTAGATGGTGTACATCAGTCTTAATCAAAACTTCACACGTCGATAAACTGACGCTTCCAAAGCCCTCTCAAGAGGCAAATCTCTAAACCCTCTCAAGAGGCGAACTTCCAAAGCCTTCTCAAAAGGCAATTCTCAAGCCTTCTGAAAAGGCGATTCCTAATCAACCAAAGTCCTCTCCAGGGCAATCAGTTCTCTAAGTCCTCTCAAGAGGCGATTCTTATCTCTCTGCATACATTTCTCATGCTCGAACATTTGTATGCATAGCTTTTCACATGCATTCTATGCATACATGGTGCTCGACACTCCTCTCAAAGTCCTCTGAAGAGGCACAATTTCTAAGTCTTTTGAGTAGGAAGCAAAGGAAGCAAGCCTATTCATGCATGCCATGCCGGGGGCAAGCAGCCCAACGTTATCAGGCACTACCCAGAAAAGCGGGCTTATTCACACACGCCGTTCCGGGGGGCAACCAGGCAAGCAACATAACTCTTTCAATCAATCTCTCATTTCTAGAAAATCAAAGGCTCTCAGTGAGCGTCAAAGCCTCTCGGTGAGCATCCAAGTCTCCCAGTGAGCGTCAACTGACAGCGACTCCAACAGGCAGGTGCCGCTACAGGTACATATCTCCTTTTAATTTACCCTACAGATTTGCGTCTTCCTTTTGCAGAAAAAAGATAGTTCAAGATAAATATCAGCGATAGAGCAGATCGCAACCAAAACTGCAGTTAGAGAACACTGCATCTCACAATTGAGGTTGTAGTCAGAGAACACTGCACCTCACAAGGCGGGACTGCAGTTAGAGAACACTGCATCTCACAAACCGAAGTTGCAGTTAGAGAACACTGCTCCTCACATCAAGATCACGGTCAGAGAGTACCTTGTCTCACGGTTCACGCGGCAGCCAAAGAGTGCTACGCACCTTGCAGATCGAATAGGGGTTAGCAGAGGAACTTCAAATCGAAGCTGTGGTCAGAGAGTGCCGCACTTCACCAGATCGAGATTGTAGCCAGAGAGTGCTGCATCTCACCAATCGAAACTGTGGTCAGAGAGTGCCGCACTTCACCAGATCGAGATTGTAGCCAGAGAGTGATGCATCTCACCAATCGAAGCTGTGGTCAGAGAGTGCCGCACTTCACCAGATCGAGATTGTAGCCAGAGAGTGCTGCATCTCACCAATCGAAGCTGTGGTCAGAGAGTGCCGCACTTCACCAGATCGAGATTGTAGCCAGAGAGTGCTGCATCTCACCAATCAAAACTGTGGTCAGAGAGTGCCGCACTTCACCAGATCGAGATTGTAGCCAGAGAGTGCTGCATCTCACCAATCGAAGCTGTGGTCAGAGAGTGCCGCACTTCACCAGATCGAGATTGTAGCCAGAGAGTGCTGCATCTCACCAATCGAAGCTGTGGTCAGAGAGTGCCACACTTCACCAGATCGAGATTGTAGCCAGAGAGTGCTGCATCTCACCAATTGAAGCTGTGGTCAGAGAGTGCTGCATCTCACCAATCGAAACTGTGGTCAGAGAGTACCGCACTTCACCAGATCGAGATTATAGCCAGAGAGTGCTGCATCTCACCAATCAAAACTGTGGTCAGAGAGTACCGCTTCTCACAGACCGAAGTTGCAGTTAGAGAACACTGCTCTTCACCAGATCGAGACTGTGGTCAGAGAGTACCGCATCTCATAAATCGAAATTGCAGTTAAAGAACACTGCTCTTCACACCGAGATTGTAGCCAAAGCATGCTGCATCTCACCAAGCCCTACAGGTCGAGATGAGACCGATGGGGGTACCTTCGCATCGCCGAACAGATCGAGATGAGGTCTAATCGGTAAAAGGGCACGGAGGGTGAAAAGCCGTCACAGGTATAGAGAAATACCGATCTGAACACAGACATCGATTAAAAAGATCCCTTTTGGGACAAGGAACCCGACGGGGTCTCCTCATCTCACATCTCACCAATCGAAGCTGTGGTCAGAGAGTGCAGCGTTTCACCAAACCGAGGTCGTAGCCAAAGCATGCTGCATCTCACAGATCGAGGTCATAGCCAAAGCATGCTGCATCTCACAGATCGAGGTCGTAGCCAAAGCATGCTGCATCTCACTAATCGAAGCTGTGGTCAAAGCATACTGCACTTCAAATCGAAGCATGCTGCATCTCACTGATCGAAGCTGTGGTCAAAGCATACTGCACTTCAAATCGAGGTCGTAGCCAAAGCATGCTGCATCTCACAGATCGAGGTTGTAGCCAAAGCATGCTGCATCTCACTGATCGAAGCTGTGGTCAAAGCATACCACACTTCACCAGACCGAGGTTGTAGTCAGAGAGCACTACATCTCACAAACTTCGTGCAGGCCGAGACGAGGCTAGCGGAACACTCGTGGTGGAACAGGCCACAAATAGAGGTTGTAGTCAGAGAGCACTACATCTCACAAAGCTACGCAGGTTGAAATAAAGACCAGCAAGGGCACATGTACCAGCGCCCACAAGGTGAGGTTCGGCATCCCCAGGTATGTAATTCTCCCTCTTCCTTCTTGAATTTTGGCTCACCTAGGTGTCTAGGCACTAGTTTCTCCAAAATTGGGGGCAACTGTAGACACCTGGTTCTGAGTCAGATTTTGATGGCAATCTCTAGTTCTTGATAATTCCTCTAAAAAATATATATTCGATATAAAATAGGTAGGTTAAATTAATAATTAAGATTAGTTGATTAATTAGTTAATATTTTAGGATAATTAAAAATGAAAAAATGAAATTTATATAGGGTTTGATTAGATAAAATATATGTGAGCTTAATTAAATTAAATAGGTATAAAAATATAGAATATTTAATTAGTAGAGTGTTTAATTAATTAGATAAATTATATGATATATTAAATAGATTAATTATATTAAGATGCAAAATATGTAATGTAATTAATATGTAATGTTTAATTAATATGTAATATTTAAATTAATTAATGTGTGTTATTTAATTAAGTTAAAGTAATTAAAAAACTAAAAATGGAGGAAATTACCATTATGACCCAAAACCAACCCTAATTTTAGGGTATAAGAAGAAAAGAACAAGGAAATGGAAAGGGGGGGCTCGGCAGATCAAGAGAGAAGAGAAAGAAAGAGCCAAGGAAGAGAGAAAGAAAAAGAAAAGAAAAGGAAAGGAAAAAGAAAAAGAAAAGAAAGGGAGAAGAGAGGAGCAGACCAAGGACCAGCCAAGGGAGAACGACGCCGGAACCAAGGGAAAGAGGAAGAAAAGAGAGAGAGAGAGGCGAGGCCTCCGCCGGCCAGCTCCGGCCACCGATCGCCGCACGCGCCCCGCCACGGTGGAGAGCAGACCCCGGCGCACCGAAAGACGGTCTCCGATCAGCCATCAGCGCCGGCGTGGAGGAGATCGGCGGGGAGGAACAGAGACGACGCAAAGGAGAAAAGAGGAAAGGGAGAAGGCGCTGCTCCCGCCGGCCAACTTCCACCGTCCACGGCCACACGCACACCACCACCGTGCAGAGGAGACCGAGGCGCACCAGCCGGCATCGACCAGCCACCGCCACTCGCCGGAAAAAGCCAGATCGGCGAGAGAGGGGCAGTAGCTTTGCAATCATTTTCCGGCGAGCCTGCTTCGTCGTCCAGCGCGTGGACACGGTCGGGGAGCTCAGCGTGCGGCGATCTACCTTCCGGCATAGGTGGTGTCGACCACCTCCCCTCCGACGAAGCTCCGGCGACCGGTAAGTCTCTTTTTCCCTTTTTTATATTTATTTATTTATTATTATTATTATTATTTATTTAATATTCTGTTTTTTATTATTTTATTATTTATTTAATTTTCTGTCATATTATATTAATATTATTATTATTAATATATTTATTATTTATATTATTAATATTTATTTATAATTCTGTTTTTATTTTATTTAATATTTATTATTCTGTTTTTGGTGAATGTGTTAATTTCTATTATATTATTAATTATCATTATTTTTATCTATTTAATTTCTATTATTATTATTATTTGCATTATTGCTATTATTATTATTATTATTATTATTTTATCCATTCATAATTACTATCATTATTTTATGTTTATTTATTATTCATTATTATTTTATGATACTATTATTAGCATTATTATTTTCATTTGATTATTATAATTGTTATCATGTTTTGCATCCATTAATTCTTCTAATTTTATTCATTTAGAATTTATTTATTTATTCAAGAAATATGTAATCACTAATTTATTCTATTTTATATATTTGTGGTCTGTAATAATAAAATGATTTTCGACCGCTCTTAAAAGAACCACCACACAAATGTTTTATATCCAATAAAATGAGGTTTTTTATGAAACTTAAGGATCCAATTTCCTATTTTTATCCAATAAAAATTATCACAATGAAAACATCCAATTTTAAACAATGATGCATGCGAGAACCAAAGTCCTCAAAATAAACAATACCCCGATTTATGCATGTATTGCACTCTTTATAAAAGGGAGTTGTATTCCGCTCCTTGTATTATTGTAATTTATTGCTTTTACTATTTATTTGATCATTTATGGCTTTCCGAATATGAATGAATGCGCCTTTTAATCAACTGCATAGTGTGGAGAGAGAGCGAATTAATGACATTAAAATTTGATCATAAACTAATTGAGGTAGAAATAGATGAGAAATCCCGGACCCAGCTCTGGTCTTTGGGCTCGAGAGGTTAGAGGTTATCCTCCAAAATACTTCTTGGGTCACGAGATTTTAGCGCTAATCCTAGGCTCTTTAGGGTGAGAAGTTCACCTTCCATGATCCCTCTAGCTGGCCCAAAATGGATACCAGGCGCAGTCTTAGACTCTCCGACGCGAGAGTGACTTTCCCAATGTTCTATTGGGTGGCGACTCCATGATACCTCCTTGTTGCCCAACATAGACGTACTTGCCATTCATCGCAAGATGCCAACGGACCCGCAATTTCCCCGATCGCCCACGTGCAGGCGGTCCGAAAGGGCGGCGCTCGGGATCCGGCGCGCGTCACAGTGGGTTTTGCTAGTATGTGGGTGCATGTATGATACTAGGGTGTGAATTAGTTGGGTTGCATTTGGGTGTGTTGCTCACATGTTTGTAGGATGTGAGTGAGTGAGTTGTGTTTGTGTGTGGTGCTCACACATTTGTAGGGTGTGCCTAAGGTGGGAGAGTCTTGTGTGTGTTTGATGTGTGCTCGTAGGGTGTGAATTATTAAGATCCACCAATAGTAGTGTGCCATGTGGAAAGGGGAAGGTGTATTATTGAGGAAAGAGAAAGAGAAGAGCAGAAATCTACTCTCTCATCCCTGTTCTCCCCTTCTCTTCTGTTTTGCTTTCCCTTTCTACTTCCTCTTCCTCTTCCTCACCTTGGCTCACTCCTTTTGGGTTGGATTATTGGTGGATCTTGATAGTTCTAAGGGGTTTATTGGTAAGTTTTGCTGCATTTTGTTCTTGTTCTTGTTCTTTCTTCTTCATCCTCATCTTTTCCATGTTTTTGGGTTAGGGTTAATTTAGAGTTTGTTGCTTGTTGTGTTGTTGGATTTGGTTGTTAGTTGAGCCTCCTCGTGACCCCAAAGGGAAGGAGAAGGCATCGGGAAGTGGCACTAAGTGATTAGGAGCTAAGGAAATTCAGGTTTGGGAGTTTTGTGATTTATGCATTTTTTTGATTTTTGTTCTTTGGATGAATTTCTGGAAATTTGTGGTTTCTTGATGTTCTTTGTAGTTTAAATGTTATGGGTTTTGATTTAGATGTGTTAAGAAGGCTTGAATGTGGCTTAATCAACTCAATTATGTTCTTGATTGAGATGAATGATGAATAGTGCTGATATTTAATTTGTTTAAATTGGAGTTTGTTATTGGCATGATTTAATTGGAATTCTTGGCATAAATGTTGGGTTATATGTTTTTAATGATGTGTGGGTGGCTGGAAATGAGGTAAGTTGAAGTTTGAATTGAGTGTGTCTGATTGGGTGTTCTGAAAGTGAGATTTTCTGTAGAATTCTCGTGTAAGGGCTAGAAATCAAAACCCTGTCGCGAGCGCGACATTGTCGCAACCTCAAGATAAAGCTCAGTGATAGCAGTCCTCGCACGCATTCGAGCTTCCGCCGAGCGGAGCAACAGGGCCTCTGTCGCGAGCGCGATAGAGCGCTCGGCTGCCGAGCTGTTTTGGGCAATCCTCTATCGCGAGCATGCTCTCGAGCTCGAGCGCGAAGGATCCGGCTAGTAGCTCATGGTCGCGAGCGCGATAGTGAGTTTTATTTGATCCCTCGTGAGATCGCGAAGATCATCGTGGTCGCGACCTGGGGCAAGTTCGCCTCTGTCGCGAGTGCGACAATGACCTCTTTAGGCCCTATTTTTTCGATTTTGTCTTCTCTTCTAAAATGAATTTCTAATGGTTTCTTCATGAACTTTTACCTTGGTATGCTATATAATATGCTTATTTATATGTGTAATATTATGAACCCTTCATGATAAATGATATGCTATGATTTGGAATGTAAATTGGATTACGTATGACTTTCAAGAGTCAGTCTAGTGGATAGTTAGGCATGCCTAATAGAGTTTTTTAGCTGTAGCCTCAGTTTCGTTTGGACCCCAATCAGGTCCCCGTCTGGTTCCTCGCAAACCCTTATGAATTTTGGATCTTGTTTAAGGTCCCTCCAAAAAATTGTTTTGAATGTGATAAAATAAATGGTTTTCGATTCGTACCCGTAAGTCACTGTCTGTATTCAATTCATACCCGTAAGGTACTATCTATATACTCGTTGTCCACTATTGTGAGTCAGCAGGTGTTTTGTTTGCTTGGTTTTGCCTCAATATGACTATCAGAATGTGATATCCGAATGAACATGATAATGATTTGAGAATCAGTTAATACGTATATGAATGTGGATATAAGCTTCTGAATGTATGTCTTTATTATGCAAGTATGATTATATATCTGACATGATTATCCGCATATGTCATTTCGTATGTGTTATGCTTTGACGACTGTTGTGAACAGCCATCCACTCTTTTGTTGTGTGTTTCCCCACTAAGCGCTATAGCTTAGCACGATGTTTTGTCCGTGAAGGTGCGAAAGGTGCTGTGTTTTGGTAGAGTCATCGCCAGTCAAGCCAACACAGAAGGGATTAGTGTTAGGGCCTATTTTTTGTATTAGTCATAATGATTCTTTTTGTAATAGAACTCTCCTTGTATCCGTAATTTTGTAAGCTTCCGCTCTGTTTATTTTGGATATGTAATTCTTTTATTTTGGGCAATTGATTAGAATATTATTGTAATGATTTTGTTATATTAATGCATGATCAGTTGTTGTTCTCAAAAGTTTTAATTTATACTGTAATTCCGAATGTTTTGCTGTTTGAATGTATGTTATTATTCTATTCTGTTTGGTGACACCCCTGCTCCTACAGCTTCCCACTCCGATGTGGATGGGTTTGCCTACGTATGGGTAGGGGGTGTTACAGTTTTTGGTATCAGAGCCAGGTTTAGGCGTTTCTGGGTGTTGTTGTGATTGTTGTGATGTGCATAGATAAGTATATGTCTAGGACTATGTTGGCTGATACGGTTGTCCTCTTGTTATTTTAGATGGATTCCGATTCTGTTCGAGGGTCCCTTGAGGGGTCAGCTGAAAGCGTGAATCCCCAAGCTGTTGATCCTTCAATTTCTGCGTCGGCTTAACCTGCTAGGGTACAACCTGCGGATGTAGCCATGCCCTTCGAGGCGATGCTTAAGCTATCTCAGGACATGGCTCGAGTCTTGGAGAGAGTGACCGCCCCTAAGGCCCCGACTGAGAGTATGAGAAGAGCTGGTGTTGAAGACTTTTATGGAACGGGTTTGGATGAGTCAGAAGTTGCTGAGAAGTGCATTAATAAGGTAAAGCGTACTTTGAGAGAAGTTCGGTGTCCTCCTGATCAGAAAGTAGAGTGTGCAGTGGCTTTGCTGCAAGGGTCTGCATATGAATGGTGGGAGTTGGTTTGTAGGCATCGTCAATTACCTGACCCGATTACTTGGGATTTCTTTGAAAGAGAGTTCACGAACAAGTATGTGACTCAGACATACAAGGATGTAAGGTGGCCTCAGTTCTTGAGTTTAAAACAGAGGGTGATGTCTGTGTCTGAGTTTGAGAAGGAGTTTAACTGGTTGGCTAAGTATGCACCATAAGGTATTTTGATAGAGGAGTTCAGGTGTAATCATTTTGAGGCTGGTTTGAACGAGTCGCTGCGAGCGATGTTAATTTCTTTGATGGGTACTCCAGGAGTTGGGTATTACCAGATTGTGCAAGCTGCTGTTAGGGCTGAGAGGTCAGAATCAGTGCTGAGAGAGAGAGCTCAGAGGAGGAATCCTTCTCATGGAGTTTCATCTTCTTCGTCCTTGGGTAAAAGATCAAGGAACCTGCAGGATGAATCATCTTCAGGCCCGGCTACTAGAGGTAGAAGATAGGGTTTAGCAGCGGTGTCCGGTTCTAGTAGAGGTGGTGCTGGTGGTAGGACCGAGTCGATACCTATGTGCTCTCATTGCAGTAAGCCTCATCGGGGTGAGTGTATGTGGCTCACAGGTGGATGTTTCAGATGTGGGAGCACTGAACACTTTTTAGCCAACTATCCGAGGTTGAATGAGGATTCGGGTGCTCAGAGAGAGACCAGTAGAGTTGGTTCGAATGCTACGCAAGTTGCCCGTGGTAGAGGCAGAGGTAGAGGTCGAGGCGGTCGACCTAGAAAGGGAGCTGCATCTAAGTCAGTTGAGCATCCGTCACCTGTTCCAGCCAGAGCTTATGCTGTGAGAGCCAGAGATGAGCAGGATTCCCCTGATGTGATAGTCGATAAGTTCGTACTCCATGACATTGAATTATATGCTCTAATTGACCCTGGTTCCACACACTCATATTTGTGTACTGATAAGTTAAGTGATAAGTTGCATGTGGCAGATCAATTAGATTATGAGATTTGTGTGACCAGTCCTTTAGGGCATAGTGTCAATGTGAGTAGAGTGTTTAGGAATTGTTCCCTGTCGGTTGAGGGAGTTGAGTTTCCAGCAGATTTGATTGAGTTGCCTTTCAGAGCGTTTGATTTGATTTTGGGTATGGATTGGTTGGGTAAGCATCGACCAGTGGTTGATTGTCATAGGAAGACAGTTGTGCTTTGGGATAGAGATCGGTCATCTGTGTTTGTTAAAGGCTTGGGTGCTAGTTCCTTGAATAATGTGATCTCCGTAATGCAAGCTAAGAGATTTATTAGGAACGGTTGTGAGGCTTTTCTGGCAGTGGTGTTGGATTCCAAGAGGGATCAAGTTAGGATTGAGGATATCCCAGTTGTTCGAGAGTATGGGGATGTGTTTTCAAGCGAACTGCCTGGTTTGCCTCTTGAGAGAGAGGTGGAGTTATCCATAAAGATAGTGCCAGGTACTACTCCCATATCGAAAGCACCTTATTTGATAGCTCCTGTAGAGTTGAGAGAACTCAAAACTCAGCTACAAGAGCTATTGGATAACGGGTTTATTCGACCCAGCATATCTCCATGGCGAGCTCCGGTTCTGTTTGTTCAGAAAAAGGATGGTTCTATGAGAATGTGTATCGACTATAGGCAAATTAACAAGGTCACAGTTAAGAATAAGTATCCATTGCCTAGGGTCAAGGATTTGTTTGATCAGCTCTGAGGTGCAGGTGTCTTTTCAAAGATTGATCTTCGGTCGGGTTATTATCAGTTGTGAGTTCAGGATGAGGATGCGGATGTGGTTAAGATTGCATTTCGAACTAGGTACAGCCACTATGAGTTTTTAGTGATGCCGTTTGGTTTGACCAATGCACCTGCGGCATTCATGGATTTGATGAACAGAGTGTTCAGGCCATATCTAGACCGATTTGTAGTAGTGTTCATAGATGATATCTTGGTTTATTCCAAGGATGAGAGTGAGCATGAGGAGCATCTCCGGTTAGTTTTGCAAGTTTTGAGAGAGCATCGGCTGTTTGCCAAGCTTAGTAAGTGTGACTTCTGGCTTCGAGAAGTATCATTCTTGGGTCATATTGTTTTGGCTAAGGGTATTCAAGTTGATCCGTCTAAGATTGAGGCGATTGTTGATTGGAAAGCACCTAGGAATGTTCCAGAAGTGAGGAATTTTCTTGGTTTGGCGGGGCATTATCGTCGGTTTGTGAAGGGTTTCTCAGTTATTGCTGCTCCGATGATGAGATTGTTAAGGAAAGGGGTCAGATTTGAGTGGTCGGATAGATGTCAGGCTTATTTTGAGCAGTTAAAGAAGTTGCTAATCGAAGCTCCTATACTTACTCAACCCATCTCGGGTAAGGAGTTTGTAATGTATAGTGACGCTTCAGGTGTCGGTCTTGGTTGTGTTTTGATGCAAGATGTGACGCGCGCCGAACCCTGTTGGACGCCCCGAAGGCCCGCTTTAGGGTGATCGGGAGAGATTCATGAAAACTTGTAAGGTATTTATAAGTGCGTCTATTTTGGGCAACAAGGAGGTTTCTTGGAGTCGCCACCCAATAAAACATTGGAAAAGTTCGTCTTGCCTCAGTGAGCCTAAGACGGCGCATAATATCCATTTTGGGCAAACCAAAGGGGTCTTAGAGACATTCATCCCAATAGAACATTGGAATGACCCTCTAACCCTATGGAGCCTAGGATTGTAAATTGAGTCTTTTGGTGGGACACAAGAGGTGTCTTGGAGATCCCATTCTAATGAAGCACCGGAATGGTCCTCTTGCCTCGTTGAGCCCAAAGATCAGAGATGGTTTGGGACTTCTCATTTATTCATACCTTGGTTATTTTATAATTAAGTTTTGAATTTAAGTTTTCATCCCTTTTCTCATACATTTCGATGCAATAATTAGAGCCCAAGTTTGATCATTCAAGGAAAGCAATAAATAAAATAAAATACATGAAAGTAAATACAACAAAACTAGGGGCGGAATACAACCCCCATTGTGAATATAATACAAATCATGCATAAATCGGGATATTCATTAATGGAGAGGACATTGGTTCTCGCATGCATATTATTATGAAACAATTTTGATGTGATGATTTTGGATGGGGAAAATTGAGACATTGGTCCCATTTTTATTTAGGAAAAAATACCAAGTTAGTTAATAAAAAATATTTGGGATTTTCTTTCTAGCTGCCCTTAAATAAACGATTTTATACAAAAATATACATGGCAAAAGTAAATATAAAGACAAACAAGTAAATATTATAAACAAATAAAATAAATAAATAAACCAAACGAGCCTTCTGGATCCCCCCGTGTGCTCGCAAAAAATGCCCAAGCAAAAAATGAGTTTTGACATAAAAAAAAACATAAACAAAATAATGTTAGTATTTAAATCAATTAAATCAAATAAATATATAAAATAATGAATGACAAATTAAAATAAAATAAGATGACATGAAAAGAATGATGGTTGAATTAAAATGTTAACAGACCAAAATAAATGGAAAAAATGCAATTATAAATGACAAATTAATTAAATGATGTGAATAAAATAAAATATGACATGTTGATAAAATTAATGTATGAAAATATGAATATGACAATAATAATAATGAAAGTAAACAACTAATAGAATAAATAAAAAAAATAACATGTAACGAAAACAAAAGAATGATAAAGATTAGTAAATAAGAGAATGATGAAAATAACTAAAATAATGACATGATTAATTGATGTGTTCATAATTAACATAAACCACTTATATGGCAAAAATGATTAACCAAAAACAAATTAATTAATTAATTATTTACATGCTGAAAATAATGAGGAATCAAAATAAATTAAATTATTTACATGTTAAGAATCAAAGTAAGTCAAAATTCACATGAATAAAAATATGATCATATATAAATAATTAAATAAAACCAATATAAAATAAATACAATAAGTAAATAAATGAAAACAATATATAAATCAATCAAAATAATAAAATATACATGAATAAATTAAATATAAATAAAAAATAAAATAGAAATTGAGCCTAGAATATTTACGCTCAGAGTCGGATTCGATGAAGGTAAAAAATGATTTGATTTCCTTTGTTTGATGATTTGCTATATTAGAGTTCAATACGATGAAAACGTTGGAATTTTATTCCAAGAAAAATAGGCTTAAAAAACCTAAAAAAAACCTCTTTGAGAACAAAGAATTAATTTCTTTGCTCAAAGGAATTATTTTTATTGATTAAACAAAAAAAAAACCTTGAAAAAGTTTAATGGAAAAACAAATGAAAAACAAAACTAAATTTTTTAAAGTGAAAATTAATCTCTTATGTTTATAGAGAAAACAAAGAAATTAATTTGGAATAATCAAGAATTGAAAATCAATTTTCAATCTCCATTAATCCTTGTTAATTGAAAGAAGAAATCTAAAATTTTTGGAAGAAAAAATCAAAGAAGAAGAGAGGAAACCCTTGAAAAATTTGATGAGAAGAATTATGGAGGCTCCCCCTTTAGGTTTTGATCCTAAAGTATTTAAAGGATGAAAAAAAGTGATGCCCTAATTCAATTAAGGAAAATAATTTTATTTTAACACAAATTCCTTTATTTTTGGGGATAAAATCAAGCTAATTAATTACTTATCAAAAAGAATATTTTAGAATTTTATTTCGACTCAAAAACCTTGATTTAGGGTGAAAAAAATCGAAAAAAATGGGTAAAAAAAATCATAAAATAGCTGTTCTAGGCCCTTTAGCGATGCCAGGGGCTATTGAACGACGGGCGTCGCACGCGGCGACGCTGCACGATTCCGTGAGCAGAGGCGCGAAAACCCCGCGCTCCAGCGCGCAATGTTGCGAGCGCGTTTTTAGCAACGCGCAGCATTGGCGACGCTGCGCGTCGCCTCTTAGCTGGGCGCCTGGATGCCCAAGAGTTGGGCGCCACCGCGCCCGACATTTGCGATCCGAATTTTTTTTTATTATTATTTTAAAGTTTAAATTGACTAAAAATACTATAATTTTAAGCCCCCATTTTTCAAAATTAATTTTTAAAATATTTTTTATATTTTTTCAATTTTTCACTCTAAAATGCAAATTTTACGAGTAAATCATCACTTTTAACCTTTTTAGCCTGTGAAGGCAGTTATCATCATCGGGTAACTTCGATCTAGGCTGACTCAGGACCCGATGTCTACACAAGAGGAAAAAGTTGTGGCTTATGCTTCCTGTCAGTTAAAGCCATATGAGAGGAATTATCTGACGCACGATTTAGAGTTGGTGGCTGTGATATTTGCTTTAAAGATTTAGCAGCATTATCTGTATGAGGAGAAGTGTAGGATCTTTACAGACCATAAGAGCTTGAAGTATCTTCTCACGCAGAAGGAGTTGAATATGAGGCAGCGTCGATGGCTAGAGTTGTTCAAGGACTACGACTGCATATTGGATTACCACCCGGGAAAGGCCAATGTGGTCGCATATGCTTTGAGTTGGAAGTCGGTTTCTGCTTTGTTCTTGAGGCGGTTTGAGTGGAGATTTGATTTGGATGGGGCTTTGGTTGCTCAGTTGAGAGTGAAGCCTACCTTGAGACAGAAGATTGTGGATGCTCAGAAGGATGATGAGAGGCTACAACGGGTTTTGCATGAGGTCAGTTCTGGTAAGCAGTCAGAGTTCTCGGTTTTGGATGGGGTACTAATGTATAGAAACCGCTTGTGCGTGCCGGAGAATGTGGAATTATGGAAACAGCTTTTGAGTGAGGCGCACACTACGGTTTTCACTATGCATCCCGGTAGTGACAAGATGTATCGAGATATGAAGCAGTTCTATTGGTGGTTCAGTATAAAGCGGGACATTGTGGATTTTGTGTCTAAGTGCTTGACATGTCAGCAGGTAAAGGTTGAGTGTAGACACCGGGTCTTGAGTCAGCCGAGATTGAAGTTATCCAATGATGATAATTGCCTTCACAGGCAAAAAACATTGAAATTGATGGTTTCCTTGCAAAATTTGCAATTTAGAATTAAAAACAAAAAAATATAAAAATTATTTTAAAAATTAGTTTTAAAAATGATATTTGAAAATTTTGGTGTTTTTTAGTCATATTTAAAATTTAAAAAAAAAAATTCGGCGAGTGTCGGGCGCGGACGCCAGCGCGCACGAGCGAACTGCGCACACGCCAGCCCGCAGTGCGGGCAACGCGCAGGGCGTCGCCCGCGCCTGCCGCTCGTTAGTCGCCCAGATACGCCGAAATTGCCCCTTTTTCGCCCAGATTTCATTTTTCTCCTATTTTTGACCTTTTTCACCCAAATTTCGGGATTTTGAATTTGTTCTTCCTTTTTTACACCCAAAATCAAGGGAATTAATTAGAAATCTGATTTTTCTTCCATAAATCAATCTTTTTCCTTTTTTCTCATTTTAAGTGGGAAAATTGGAGGACTTTGGGTAGGGAGATCATTTTTCATCTTCTTTTTTCTCTTTTCTTTAAAAAGAATTCTCTCCATCTTTTTTGACATTTTTTTTTCTCCAAATAAAATTCTAAGATTAAGAAATTCAATTTTTGATCTAGAATTTTTATTGAGACAAGAAAAATCTTTCTTTTGTTCTTGAATCTTGGATCTTTTTATCAAAAGTATTTTTGAAAATAATTTTTTGTTCTTGACGATTAATTTTGTTTTCATCTTTTTCATCTTTTTTATCAAAAATAATTGTTCTTGAAACAAAGAAATCAATTCTTTGTCTTCAAGAATTAATTTCTTTCCTTCCAATTTTTTTATCAATTTTCTCTTGGAATAAATTTCTAATTTTTTATTATTTTCATTTTTATCTCTATTTTGTGAATTGCAATAAGGAAAATCAATCATTTTCATCATCAATCGAATCCAAATCTGAGGGTAAATATTCTAGACTTGATCCCTCAACTTTTATTTTTCTTTTATTTATTTTGCTTATATTTAATTGTTAATCATGTAGATCTTTACATTTATTTTGTTTTTATTTATTTCATGTGTTTTTGTACATAGATCTAATATTTCTAAATATTATTTTTGTCTTATCTCATTTATTATTATTTAATATGTTAATCAAGTTATTTTAATATGTTATTTAATTGACTTGTCGTATATAATGCATGTTTTATTTATTCTAATCTATGATTTATTGTTTTATGTGTTTAATTAATTTCTTTGGTTTAATCACTAACATAAATTTTATTTGTCTTTGTTTTTTTTGGTTTCAAAACCGTATTTTTTTCTTGTTTGAGCATCCATGCAAGCGAAGGAGGAGATTTGGGGTTTGATCATTTTATTGTACATGTTAGTTTTTCTTTGTTTATTTTTGATTTATTTGTTATATAATTGTTAAATGAAATAGTTTTTATGCACGCTTAATTAAAAAAATCGCACAAAAGTATTTCTATAAAATAAATTGGTTTTTTCCTAATAAAATGGGACCAATGTACTAGTTTTTCATCCAAATACATTGTCACCAACAAAATTATTTTATTTAATTATGCATGAGAGGACCAATGTCCTCATTCTCAATAAATACCTCGTTTTATGCATGACGTTGTATTTTATGTTGTATTCCGCCCCTAGTTTTGTTCTATTTTATTTTCATGTACTTTATCTTATTTACCCTTTTATTTATCGCTTTCCTTGAATGATCAAACTTGCGCTCTAATTATTGCATCGAAATGTATGAGAAAAGGGATGAAAACTTAAATTCAAAACTTAATTATAAAATAACCAAGGTATGAATAGATGAGAAGTCTCGAACCATCTCTGGTCATTGGGCTCAACGAGGCGAGAGGACTATTTCGGTGTTTCATTGGGATGGGATCTCCAAGACACCTCTTGTGTCCCACCAAAAGACTTAAATTTACAATCCTAGGCTCCATAGGGTTAGAGGGTCATTCCAATGTTCTATTAGGGTGAATTCCTCCAAGACCCCTTTGGTTTGCCCAAAATGGATAAGATGCGCCGTCTTAGGCTCACTGAGGCGAGACGAACTTTCCCAATGTTTTATTGGGTGGCGACTCCATTAAACCTCCTTGTTGCTCATAATAGACGCACTTGTAAATACCTTACAAGTTTCCGTGAACCTCTCCCGAAAGCCCTAAGAGCAGGCCTTCGGGGCGTCTTGCGGGGTTCGGCGCGCATCATAGTGGCAACTCCACTGGGGACCTCTAAGTGGCTTCGATTCGAAAGTACCTTGGTTAAAATTTATAATTGAGTTTTAATTTAAAATTTTTATCCCTTTTCAAAGTTGCATATCATAGCATTAGAGCCTTAGATCTATGCTAGTTTGGTCCCTTTATTAGGTCCGGTGTGTTCCTGAAGCATGACCCTATGTTCACTCAATGTGGAAAAGTGTTAAGGATAATCACCAGCCTAAGCCTCATACCATCACGGTATATCAAATGGTGACCCAATCGGTCGTTACACTCATAATGAGCTAGACCCGTAGGCAGGGACAATGCTTGGGTAACCCCAAAATTTCATCACCCATGACCAAAGCTTATGTAATAGCAATAGATACTTCCCCTAGGTGACATGTACCTTAATACTATGCTTGCTATGTGGGCCGTTATATATTGAACAATGTCAACCAAATTAAATGGTTCTTCATCAAAGGCTTTTATGCCCCGGTGGGCCCATCTTAATTTAGTTGAAATGTTTAAATACATAAAGGCCAAAACCCATATGTATGTACATTAGATAAGAGATGTTATGCTGCCGATTTTCCACCGAGTACCATGCGCGTCCATCGGGTTCCCCGCTAACCCATGGATCAAGCCCACTTAGGAAAGAGACCACATTACCTCGTGTGTGGGAGTAAGAAGGTTGGAAGGATTTACTTGCTTGCATGCGATTGTAAATATTGCATAACTCATTATCATGCATTGTATATGTCATTCATGTATCATTCTAACAATTTAAATTTTTTTAGCCATCATAGATTCATTTAAGTGGACTAAAGGTTCCGGCGGCGGGCTAATAAGGACAAATTTGCTTTTTGAGTTGCCGAAATTTATGTCTGATTGGGATTTTGAGTCATCCTCATCAATTAACGAATCCTCTGTAGAACCACCAATGGCATAAGAAACCGGAGCACTGACCACTCAAGACCTAGCTAGGAGGCTAGAGGACTTCGAACGGAGAGTGCTAGACATGATGGGTGCCATGGCTGAAAGGATTGCCCATCCTCCTACTCCACTAGCACTTGCGGTCCCACAACCACCTGCTGCTCTACAACCACAGGCAGCCCCTCCTCGGGGGCAACCCGAACCACCTGCTGGTGGGGAGGCTCCCTTCGTTGGTGTTGCTGCTCGCCAACCCAACAATGATCACAGAGCTGCCGCACCCATCGAGCCAAGAGGGGAAAGGATTCATAATCCCAATGATGATTTTTTGATGGGGGAGGAAGACGAAGAGCCAATAGTCCACCATACTGTGAGGCCCAGGGCCACCCAAGGGGGAAGACGAAGCCTTAAGGGGGATTAGGCAACAGATTGAGGCAATCACGCGCATGCTGTCAGCTAGAAAGGGGGTCAACCCAGAAGACAGAGATCTGGGGGATGAAGAGCTGCTGCCCCAAAGATTTAAGATGCCCGAGCTGCTGAAATTTGATGGCACCTCTGACCCATCCGCCCACGTCAAGCAGTACATCTTGGTCATGAAAGGCACAAGGTTGAGTAAAAACCAGAAGGTGGAATATTTCTGCCTTAGTCTGGTGGGCCCGACAGTTGACTGGTACCACGGGTTGGATAGGAGGTCCAAGGAGGACTGGGACCTTTTGACCGAAGAGTTCATGAAGCAGTACGACTGCAACACCAGGATGGAGGTCACCCTGAAAGACCTTGAGCTCTTATAGCAAAGAAGTGATGAGTCATTCCATGAGTGCCTCACCAGATGGAGGAACAGAGTCATGAAGATGAAGAGGAAGCCTGACACTGCAAACCAGATCAAGCTGTTTATCAGAAACTCATGCCCTTACTTAAGGGACTTGCTCAGTTTTAAGGGGCTCAAGGACTGGGAGTCGCTTAAGGATATCGCTATAGAGGCTGAGGCAGCTTACCTGGCAAAAAAAGCAAGCCATAATAACTTTGCTGGAAAAGGCTTTGGGAACCAGTATGGGCACAGACCGGGAGGTACCGGGAGCAGTAACGACAGAAATGGCAAGACAGCAGAGGTCTCAGCCACCGGGGCAGAACAAGCCCAGAGGTACTTTTCTAATTTGGGCCACCCTTTATCCTTGGTGTTAAAGAGACTGATAAAAGAAGGGAAGCTGCAGCCCCTTCCTCCTAAGCCAGCCAAAACCCAAGGACAACCGGGTCATAGAGATGATGAGTATTGTGCTTTCCACTAGCACACGGGACATATGACGGACCCGTGTGCGAGGCTAAGGCATAAAATTCGGGACTTGATCGACAGCAAGCAGATCACAGATCCTGAGAAGAGAGAGAAGAAGAAGAAGGCCGACTACAATGCAGTCCCTCCATCGTGTCTTTTGGTCCACTAGTGATATTGCACTTAGATGCTTGATTCTTTTTATTTCAAGAACCTTTTATGTCATGGTTTATAGTTTGCAATAAAATGAACAATTTTTGCTTATTTGTATGATATTTCTAATGATTTCATTTAACATGATCACAATACATTTACTTTGACATTAATTCAAATAATATGGCTGCATTTAATCTCAAAACTTTGGAAATTCCAAAGAAAAATCTTGATAGCATCTAATATAACTCCTGAAGAGAGGAAATTCTTGAGAGATATGAAAAAAAAGAGAGCCTTTGCCTGAACCTAGAAGGAAATGTCGACAATTGACGAGGATATTGTGGGGGCAATGCTGCTTCAATGTGCCGACATGACAATCAACAGAATTTCAAAAGCCAATCCTCATCCCCAACATCCCAGATGCACACAGCATAACCAAGCAAAACAAAATTCCGATAAGCCCATTAGGGCCAAGCTTTGGAATTCCTTTCCTCACAATCTTTTGAGATATGTACCCCAGAGCCAATCAAGACCAATCTTTAATCATATCAGACCAGTAGTGACCCTTGTGACTTAGGAGGACAGCTCGTTCCCAAAAAAAAAAATGAAAAAACCATAGTCCTATCCTAAACCATAATGTTGTCCTACGCCATTTAAAGCCAAAATACAACTCCATCTCAACCATCAAAGTTTACTTCAGAAATTAAGCCACCCAAAGCCAATAAAATGAAGACTTTCAAAGCCAAGAATCAAGCAAGAAAACTCACCATCTTAGCCAATTTGCATAAGGGTTGAGAACAAGACTTTGGTGCTAAAAAGAATCATCGTCAGAAAATGAAGACGAAAGCAAATTCAACCAACGCAAACGAACTAAAGAAAGTTCATGGCAAAGGCTCAAAAAAAATCGAGTGAAAATCTTCAATCATGAAAACCCGAGAGGGCTGATTGATAACAGGAGTTTGATGCTTTCAAGATTTATCCCGAGATTAAATGAGGTATTGTATATTTTGAGATTAATGCCAAAACATTGATCATGTTTAATGAAATCAAATTGAAACACATGCATTTATGCAATGATGTGATCAGAGTGGTTCATTTAGTGTGATCAAAGTCATGTATCTGTCTACCCTCTGCTACTCTCGCCACTGAAGCGTTTCAGCTGACTCATCTTGCTATCAAGTGTGAAGACTCCTAAAAGATTCTCGGGCAATATCCTCAACCTCATCAGTAAAAAAAAAAGCCGTTAGAATGAAAACCGTAACTGGCGCTCTAAGCAAAAATTAGGCAAAAGAATAGGGTGAAAACCTGGAAACAGGCAGTCTATCCTTAAAAAAAAAATAAAGAAAGCCGTTAGAGTGAAAACCGTAACTGGCGCTCTAAGCAAAAATTAGGCAAAAGGATAAGGTAAAAACCTGGAAACAGGCAGTCTGTCCTTCAAAAATAAAAAAATAATAATAAAAAAATAAATAAAAAAGGCCGCTAGATTGGGTTGGGTCCATTCTAGGCAAAAATAAGGTACAGGGTTATGTGAAAGTCCGTAAAGGGCGCATGTCCCGCAAAGAAAAGCTAGTGTGAAAATTCACAAGGAACACACTACCTTTAAATAATGAATACAGGTATCAGATGAGAATCTCGCAATCCCAAAGGGCATGAAATTCAAAAGCAGCTTAAAAGGCATCGCCCCTATTGCAAATTGCAGCTAGCCCGGCTGTCATCTCCAAGTCCACATAGATGAATTCTTATACTGCATTCCTGCATGACTCATGCATTTCACTTGCATGCTCACTATTTTTCCTGCATATTTTAGTTTCCCTATTTTACAAAAAAAGAGATTTGATGCGGACACTGATAGAAGCCGAGTGACGACATCAATCCAAACAACCAACCAAAGACCTCTCAGGAGGCAACCAGCCAAAACAACATCGATTCAAGCATCAACAGAAGACCTTTGAGGAGGCAAATTTCGAAGACCTTTGAGGAGGTAAATCCCAAAGACCTTTGAGGAGGCAAATTCTGAAGACCTTTGAGGGGGTAAATCCCGAAGACCTTTGAGGAGGCAAATTTAGAAGACCTTTGAGGAGAAGATCTTTGAGGAGGCAAATTTAGAAGACCTTTGAGGGGGCAAATCCCGAAGACCTTTGAGGAGGAAAATCCCGAAGACCTTTGAGGAGGTAAATCCCGAAGACCATTGATGAGGCAAATTTAGAAGACCTTTGAGGAGGCAAATCCCGAAGACCTTTGAGGAGGAAAATTTAGAAGACCTTTGAGGAGGCAAATTCAGAAGACCTTTGAGGAGGCAAATTTCGAAGACCTTTGTGGAGGCAAATTCAGAAGACCTTTGAGGAGGTAAATCCCGAAGACCTTTGAGGAGGCGAATTCAGAAGACCTTTGAGGAGGCAAATTTAGAAGACCTTTGAGGAGGAAAATCCGGAAGACCTTTGAGGAGGCAAATTCCGAAGACCTTTGAGGAGGCAAATCCCGAATACCTTTGAGGAGGCAAATTCTGAAGACCTTTGAGGAGACAAATCTTGAAAGCCTTTGAGGTGGCGAAACCCAAAGACCTCTCAGGGGGCAGCATCGCAGAAGGGTTAGCGCGATCACGGCACTACCGCTCCACAGAGGGTTAGCACATCACGGCACTACTGCTTCAACAAGCAATAACACGCCAACAACATGGCAACAACCACCACCACAAATTCCCTGCATCGGAAAGACAAATGCCTCATGTAAGTGTCTCTTTCCTTTTCTTCTTTGAGTTTAGGCTCACCTAGACACTAGTGTACTAGATTCCCCTAAACTGGGGGCAACTGTAGACACCGGATCCTGAGTCAGCCTAAATCAAAGTTACCCAATGATGATAATTGCCTTCACAGGCGAAAAACGTTGAAATTGATGGTTTCCTTGCAAAATTTGCAATTTAGAATAAAAACAAAAAAATATTAAATATATTTTAAAAATTAGTTTTAAAAATGATATTTGAAAATTTTGGTGTTTTTTAGTCATATTTAAAATTTAAAAAAAAAAAAATTCGGCGAGTGTAGGGAGTGGCAGCGCCCAGGCGCGCGTGGACACCAGCGTGCAGTGCGCGCGCGCGATCTGCGCGAAGCCGACGCTCGTCGGGCTCGCCTACGAACATCGGTCACCCATCCGCGCCCAGATCCGCCGAAATTGCCCCTTTTTCGCCCAGATTTCATTTTTCTCCTATTTTTGACCTTTTTTCACCCAAATTTCGGGATTTTGAATTTCTTCTTCCTTTTTTACAACCAAAATCAAGGGAATTAATTAAAAATATGATTTTTCTTTCATAAATCAATCTTTTTCCTTTTTTCTCATTTTAAGTGGGAAAATTGGAGGATTTTGGGGAGGGAGATCATTTTTCATCTTCTTTTTTCTCTTTTCTTCTAAAAAGAATTTTCTCTATCTTTTTTTACACTTTTTTTTCTCCAAATAAAATTCTAAGATTAGGAAATTCAATTTTTGATCTAGAATTTTTATTGAGACAAGAAAAATCTTTTTTTTATTCTTAAATCTTGGATCTTTTTATCAAAAGTATTTTTGAAAATAATTTTTTGTTCTTGACGATTAATTTTGTTTTCATCTTTTTTATCAAAAATAATTGTTCTTGAAACAAAGAAATCAATTCTTTGTCTTCAAGAATTAATTTCTTTCCTTCCAATTTTTTATCAATTTTCTCTTGGAATAAATTTCCAATTTTTTATTATTTTCATTTTTATCTCTATTTTGTGAATTGCAATAAGGAAAATCAATCATTTTCATCATCAATCGAATCCAAATCTGAGGGTAAATATTCTAGACTTGATCCCTTAACTTTTATTTTTCTTTTATTTATTTTGCTTATATTTAATTGTTAATCATGTAGATCTTTACATTTATTTTGTTTTTATTTATTTCATGTGTTTTTGTGCATAGATCTAATATTTCTAAATATTATTTTTGTCTTATCTCATTTTATTATTATTATTATTATTATTATTATTATTATTATTATTATTATTATTATTATTATTATTATTATTATTATTATTATTATTATTATTATCATTATTTGTTTTATTTAATATTTATTTTATTTAATATGTTAATCAAGTTATTTTAATATGTTATTTAATTGACTTCTCGTATATAATGCATGTTTTATTTGTTCTAATCTATGATTTATTGTTTTATGTGTTTAATTAATTTCTTTGATTTAATCACTAACATAAATTTTATTTGTCTTTGTTTTTTTTTGGTTTCAAATCCGTATTTTTTTCTTGTTTGAGCATCCATGCAAGCGAAAGAGGAGATTTGGGGTTTGATCATTTTATTTTACATGTTAATTTTCCTTTGTTTATTTTTATTTATTTGTTATATAATTGTTAAATTAAATAGTTTTTATGCACGCTTAATTAAAAAAATCGCACAAAAGTATTTCTATAAAATAAATTGGTTTTTTCCTAATAAAATGGGACCAATATCCTAGTTTTTCATCCAAATACATTGTCACCATCAAAATTATTTTATTTAATTATGCATGAGAGGACCAATGTCCTCATTCTCAATAAATAACCCGTTTTATGCATGACGTTGTATTTTATTTACAATGGGTGTTGTATTCCGCCCCTAGTTTTGTTGTATTTTATTTTCATGTACTTTATTTTATTTACCCTTTTATTTATCGCTTTCCTTGAATGATCAAACTTGCGCTCTAATTATTGCATCGAAATGTATGAGAAAAAGGTTGAAAACTTAAATTCAAAACTTAATTATAAAATAACCAAGGTATGAATAGATGAGAAGTCCCGAACCATCTTTGGCCTTTGGGCTCAACAAGGCGAGAGGACCATTCCGATGTTTCATTGGGATGGGATCTCCAAGACACCTCTTGTGTCCCACCAAAAGACTTAAATTGACAATCTTAGGCTCCATAGAGTTAGAGGGTCATTCCAATATTCTATTGGGGTGAATGCCTCCAAGACCCCTTTGGTTTGCCCAAAATGGATAAGATGCGCCATCTTAGGCTAACTGAGGCGAGAGGAACTTTCCCAATATTTTATTGGGTGGCGACTCCATGAAACCTCCTTGTTGCCCAAAATAGACGCACTTGTAAATACCTTATAAGTTTCCATGAACCTATCCCGAAAGCCCTAAGAGCGGGCCTTCAGGGCATCCTGCGGGGTTCGGCGCGCGTCACACTGAGCATCAAGTTCCTTTGAGATTGCTCACACCTTTATCCGTTCCCGAGTGAAAGTGGGATGATATAGCCACGGACTTTGTATCTGGTTTGCCTTTGACTTAGAGGAAGCATGACTCAGTTTGGGTGATTGTGGATCGGCTCACAAAATCAGCTCATTTTCTGCTAGTTAGAGTGGATTATCCGATGGATAAGTTAGCCAGTATCTATGTGGATGAGGTAGTCAGACTGCATGGAGTGCCGTTGTCCATAGTGTCGGATCGAGACCCAAGGTTCACTTCGAAGTTTTGGAAAGAATTGGAAAGGGCTTTGGGTACCAATTTGAACTTCAGTACGGCATTCTATCCTCAGACAGATGGTCAGTCAGAGCGAGTCATTCAGATTTTAGAGGATATATTGCGGGCTTGTGCTATGGATTTTTCGGGTAGTTGGGATAGATATGTGTAGTTGATGGAGTTTGCCTACAACAATAGCTATCAGTCGAGCATCGGTATGTCACCGTATGAACCTTTGTATGGTCGGCAGTGTAGGACTCCAGTTTATTGGACCGAGCTATCCGAGCATTTAGTTATTGGGTCAGAGTTGGTTAGGGACACCGAGGAAAAGATCAGAGTTATGTAGCAGAATTTGAAGGCGGCTAAGGATCGGCAGAAGTCTTATGCTAACCTGAAGAGAAATAATGTTCAATTTGAGGTCGGAGACAAAGTTTTTCTTAAGGTTTCTCCTTGGAGAAAAGTGCTACGGTTTGGTAAGAAAGACAAGCTTAATCCTTGATTTATTGGACCGTATGAAGTATTAGCTAAGGTTGGTCCGGTAGCGTATAGGTTGGCTTTACCGATGGAGTTAGCAAAGTTGCACGATGTTTTCCATGTTTCGATGCTTCGTCTATACAGATCAGATCCTTCACATGTTCCGTCAGTTCAGGATGTGCAAGTGCAGCCAGACTTTTCTTATGATGAGGAACCGAAGGCTATTTTAGCTCAAAAAGTAAGACAGTTGAGGAGTAAGCAAGTCCCTTTGGTCAAAGTATTATCGAATCACCACGGAGTTGAAGAAGCTACTTGGGAACCACAGGTGACCATGAGGGCTTAGTATCCGCATCTATTCAGTTCAGGTGAGAATTTCGAGTACGAAATTCTTGTTAGTAGGGGAGAGTTGTCACACCCCATTTGCCCCCTAGAAGTATGAGCCATTTGTGTGTGTGTGTGTGTGTGTGTATTATTTGTGTTTTGGCATGTGCTAAGGGTATTTGGGTAAAATACATGTTTGTGGATTTTGCTAGTATGTGGGTGCATGTATGATACTAGGGTGTGAATTAGTTGGGTTGCATTTGGGTGTGTTGCTCACATGTTTGTAGGATGTGAGTGAGTGAGTTGCATTTGTGTGTGGTGCTCACACATTTATAGGGTGTGCCTAAGTTGGAAGAGTCTTGTGTGTGTTTGATGTGTGCTTGTAGGGTGTGAATTATTAAGACCCACCAATAGTAGTGTGCCATGTGGAAAGGGGAAGGTGTATTATTGAGGAAAGAGAAAGAGAATATCAAAAATCTGCTCTCTCATCCCCGTTCTCCCCTTCTCTTCTCTTTTGCTTTCCCTTTCTACTTCTTCTTCCTCTTCCTCACAGTGGCTCACTCCTTCTGGGTTGGATTATTGGTGGATCTTGATAGTTCTAAGGGGGTTTATTGGTAAGTTTTGCTGCATTTTGTTCTTGTTCTTGTTCTTTCTTCTTCATCCTCATCTTTTTCACGTTTTTGGGTTAGGGTTAATTTAGAGTTTGTTGCTTGTTGTGTTGTTGGATTTGGTTGTTAGTTGAGCCTCCTCGTGACCCCAAAGGGAAGGAGAAGGCATCGGGAAGTGGCACTAATTGATTCAGAGCTAAGGAAATTTAGGTTTGGGAGTTTTTGTGATTTATGCATTTTTGTGATTTTTGCTCTTTGGATGAATTTCTGGAAATTTGTGGTTTCTTGATGTTCTTTGTAGTTTAAATGTTATGGGTTTTGATTTAGATGTCTTAAGAAGGCTTGAATGTGGCTTAAAGAACTCAATTGTGTTCTTGATTGAAATGAATGATGAATAGTGCTGATATTTAATTTGTGTAAATTGGAGTTTGTTATTGGCATGATTTAATTGGAATTCTTGGTATATATGTTGGGTTTTATGTTGTTAATGATGTGTGGGTAGCTGAAAATGAGGTAAGTTGAAGTTTGAATTCAGTGTGTGTGATTGGGCGTTGTGAAAGTGAGATTTTCTGCAGAATTCTCATGTAAGGGCTGGAAATCACAACACTATTGCGAGCGCGATGTTGTCATGACCTCGTGATAGAGCTCGATGATAGCAGTCCTCGCACGCATTTGAGCTTTCACCGAGTGGAGCACAGGGCCTCTGTTGCAAGTGCGACGTGTGTCGCGAGCGCGACAGAGCGCTCGGCTGCCGAGCTATTTTGGGCGATCCTCTGTCGCGAGCGCGACGGATCGGGCTAGCAGCTCACGGTCGTGAGCGCGATAGTGAGTTGTATTTGATACCCTGCGAGATCGCAAAGATTTCCATGATCGCGACCTGGGGCAAGTTCGCCTCTGTCGCGAGCGCGACAGTGACCTCTTCAGGCCCTATTTTTTCGATTTTGTCTTCTCTTCTAAAATGAATTTCTAATGGTTTCTTCATGAACTTTTACCTCGGTATGCTATATAATATGCTTATTTATATGTGCAATGTTATGAACCCTTCATGATAAATGATATGCTATGATTTGGAATGTAAATTGGATTATGATTCGTACCCTCCGAAAAATTATTTTGAATGTGATAAAATAAATGGTTTTTGATTCGTACCCGTAAGGTACTGTCTGTGTACTTGTTGTCCACTATTGTGAGTCAGCAGGTGTTCTGTTTGCTTAGGTTTGCCTCAATATGACTATCAGAATGTGATATCCGATTGAACATGATAATGATTTGAGAATCAATTAATATGTATATGAATGTGGATATAAGCTTCTGAATGTATGTCTTTATTATGCAAGTATGATTACATATCTGACATGATTATCCGCATATGTCATTTCGTATGTGTTATGCTTTGACGACCGTTGTGAACGGCCGTCCACTCTTTTGTTGTGTGTTTCCCCACTAAGCGTTATCGTTTAGCACAGTGTTTTATCTGTGCAGGTGCGGAAGGTGCTGTGTTTTGGGAGAGTCGCCGCCAGTCAAGCCAACACAGAAGGGATTAGTGTTAGGGCCTATTTTTTGTATTAGTCATAATGATTCTTTTTATAATAGAACTCTCCTTATATCCGTAATTTTGTAAGCTTCCGCTCTGTTTATTTTGGATATGTAATTCTTTTATTTTGGGCAATTGATCAGAATATTATTGTAATTTGTTATATTAATGCATGATCAGTTGTTATTCTGAAAAGTTTTAATTTCCGCTGTAATTTCGTATGTTTTACTGTTTGAATGTGTGTTATTGTTCCATCCTGTTTGGTGACAACCCTGTTCCTATAGCTTCCCACTCCGATGTGGATGGGTTCGCCTACGTATGGGTAGGGGGTCTTACAGGCACCTTCAGAACTCAGAGAATTGAAGATTCAGTTGCAAGAATTATTTGATAAAGGCTTCATCAGATCGAGTGTTTCACCTTGGGGCGCACCAGTCCTCTTTGTGAAAAAGTGTGTCCTCTTTGTAAAAAAGAAGGATGGATCACTTCGGTTATGTATTGATTATAGACAATTGAATAAAGTTACCATAAAGAACAAGTATCCATTGCCTCAGATTGATTATTTGTTTGATCAGTTGAAAGGTGCGGGCGTGTTTTCCAAGATTGACTTAAGATCTGGCTACCACCAGCTAAAGATTAAAGAGTCAGATGTGCCTAAGACAGCTTTTCGCACCAAGTATGGTCATTATGAGTTCATGGGCATGCCTTTTGGATTGACAAATGCTCCAGCAGCTTTTATGGATCTGATGAATAGGGTTTTCCACCCTTACTTGGATCAGTTTGTGGTTGTTTTTATTGATGATATTTTGGTGTATTCGAAGACTCCAGAGGAGCATGATGAGCATTTGAGGATTATTCTGCAGACTATGAGAGATAAGCAGCTTTATGCCAAATTCAATAAATGTGAATTCTGGCTGAATGAGGTATCATTTTTAGATCATATAGTATCGACAGATGGTATTAAAGTTGATCCTAAAAAGATTGAAGCGATCCTTCAGTGGAAGACACCCAGGAGTGTTACCGAGGTTAGGAGTTTTCTTGGATTGGAAGGTTACTATAAAAGATTTGTCAAAGGTTTCTCTTCAATTGCAGCTACTTTAACCAGGTTATTACAAAAGAATGTTAAGTTTGCATGGTTAGATAAATGTCAGGAGAGCTTTAAAAGGCTTAAGTGTATGCTGACTAAAGCTCCAGTGTTAATGCAACCTGAATCTGATAAGGACTTTGTGGTCTTCAGTGATGCTTCAAGAAATGGTTTAGGTTGTGTATTGATGCAGGAAGGCAATGTGATTGCTTATGCCTCCCGACAGCTTAAGACTCATGAGAAGAATTACCCTACTCATGATCTTGAGTTGGCAGCTATTGTATTTGCATTGAAGATCTGGAGACATTATCTCTATGGTGAGAGATGCTACATCGACACTGATCATAAGAGTCTTGAGTATTTTCTTACTCAGAAGGAGCTTAACTTGAGGCAGAGACGTTGGCTTGAATTGATCAAAGACTATGAGTGCTTCATTAACTATCATCCTGCTCTCAGTAGGAAGTTCATGGCTTCTCTACGGGCTATGAATGTTAGCCTAGACTTATCAGATGATGGAGCTTTGATTGCAGAAATGCAAGTTAAGCCAGATTTTCTCTAGCAAGTGAAAGATGCTCAGAAGCAGGATGATCGGTTGTCCACCATTATGGCACAGGTGAACGATGGCCATGTCAGTGATTGCTCATTGGGTTCAGATGGTGGGTTATATTACAAATAGAGATTGTGCGTTCCTGATCAAGCTGATTTGAGAAAAAATAACTTGTCAGAAGCTCATCACAGCAGCTTCGCCATGCTTCCTGGTTGTAACAAGATGTATCAGGATTTAAAATTGCTTTATTGGTGGCCAGGCATGAAACGTGATGTGACAGAATTTGTGGGTAAGTGTCTGATTTGTCAACAAGTCAAGGCAAAACATCAAGTTCCTTCAGGTTTGCTTCAGCCTATTATCATTCCTGAATTGAAATGGGATAGGGTAACTATGGATTTTGTGTCAGTGTAGACACCGGGTCCTGAGTCAGCCTAGATCGAAGTTACCCAATGATGATAATTGCCTTCACAGGCTTAAAAAGTTAAAAGTGATGGTTTTCTCGTCAAATTTGCATTTTAGAGTGAAAAATTAAAAAATAATAAAAAATATTTAAAAAATTAATTTTGAAAAATGGGGGCTTAAAATTATGATGTTTTTAGTCAATTTAAAATTTAAAAAAAATAGAAAAAATAATAAAAAATAATAAAAAAAATTTTCGGACCGCGAGTGTCGGGCGCGGCAGCTCGCAGGCGCCCAGCTCGCAGGCGCCCAGCACGCAGGCGCCCAGCGCGCTGGGCCCGATTTGGCGACGCGCAGCGTCGCCAATGCCGCGCGTCGCTAAAGAGCGACGCGTAGCGTTGCGCGCTGCGCGCGATTTCCGCGCCTCTGCGCGCGGATTTCGCGCGCCTCGCCGCGTGAGTGCCCGTCGCTCTATAGCGACGAGCGGTGTCCCTTATAGCGACGGGTTCCTGGCCGTCGGTACAGGGTCTGATGCCCTATTTCCCTCTTTTCAGCCTTTTTCCGATTTTTTCACCCAAAAATCCGTTTTTTATCCCATTTTTTGGGGGTTTTTGACTTCAAATTAAATTCTAAAATATTTTTTTAGGTAATTAAATAATAAAGATTGATTTTATCATTAAAAATAAATGAATTTTGTGTTAAAATAGGTTTTTTCCTTAATTAAATTAGGGCAACCTATTTTATTCTATAAAGAGTTTATGATGAAAAATCAAGGGAGGCCTCCACACATTTTTTAGACCTAAAAATTCCAGAATTCTTCTTCTTCTTTCACTAAAATTCTAGATTTATTCCCCAACCAAAAATCAAAAAGAAAAATCAAATGTTTCATTCTTTTTCCAACATAATTTCTTCTAAACATATTTTTTAGAGGAAGTTTTGTTGTTTGATTTAATTTTTGAGACAAATAGAATAATTATTTGTTCTCAAAATTGTTTTTAATCTTTTATTTTGTGTTCAATAAAACTTTTTCATTGATTTTGTTTTGAATCTCTTTTTGATAAAAAATTGATTTTGAGACAAATAAAATAATTGTTTGTCATCAAAATCTAATTTTTATTTGATTTTCTAAAATAAAACTTCAATCAATTTTTTTATGAACAAAGTGATTGATTGTTCTTGAAATCATTTTTCTTTATTTTAATCAATAAAAGCTTTTTTTTGATCAAAATCATTTCTTTAGGCAAATGTATCAATTCTTTGTTCTTAAAGAATTTTTGATCATTTTTTCATGTTTCTTGGAATAAAATTCCAACATTCTCATCATATTTCACTCTAATATTGTGAATCATCAAACAAAGAAATCGATCATCTTTTACCTTCATCGAATCCGAAACTCTGAGGGTAAACATTCTGGGCTTGTTTTTATTATTTCTTTTGGTTCATATCTAATTTATTTATGTATATTTTATTGTTTTTATTTTATTATTTATTTCAGATTTGATTTATTTAATTTGTTTATATATGATTTTTATTCACATAAATATTGATTGTTTATTAATTTTAACATGTAATTAATTTATTTCACTTTAATTCATCATTAATTTTAACATGTAATTAATTTATTTCACTTTAATTCATCATTAATTTTAACATGTAATTAATTTATTTCACTTTAATTCATCATTATTTTTAACATGTAATTAATAAATTCATTTTAATTGATCTTTTTGCCACGTAAATGGTTTATATCATTTGTGAACATATTTAATTAATCATATTGTTCATTTAATTGTTTTCATTTATTATTCTTTTCTTTATCATTTTATATATTCTTTGATTCGTTTATCTTCATCATCATTGTTATCATGTTCATATTTTCATGTACTAATTAATTAACATGTTTTATTTTATTTTCATCACATCATTCAATCATTTGTCATACATAATGCATGTTTCTCATTTATTTTGTTTTGTTAATATTTTTGATTCAATTATCATTCTTTCCATTATCATCTTATTTTATTTTAATTTGTTATTCATTATTTTGTATGTTTAATTGGTTTAATTGATTTAATTACTAACATTATTTTATTTGTATTTGCTTTTATGTCTAAACTCATTTTTCGCTTGGGCGTTTTTGCGAGCACATTGGGAGGTCCAAAAAGGCTCATTTGGTTCATATATTTATTTTCTTATATTTGTAATATTTTATTTAATTTTGCCATATAATTTTCTTGTAAAATTATTTATTTAGGCTCGCTAGAAAGAAAATCACAAAAATGTTTCTATTAATTAACTTGACATTCTTTTTCTAAATAAAAGGGGACCAATGTCCTAGTTTTTCATACCCAAATAAATCATCACATCAAAACTGTTTCATAATAAATATGCATGCGAGGACCAATGTTCTCACTATTAATGAATAACCCGTTTTATGCATGTATTTCACTTTTATAAATGGGAGTTGTATTCCGCTCCTAGTGTTATTGTAATTTATTTTTAAATGCTTTATTTTGGATTTTGCTTACATTTACCGCTTTTGATATGAATGATTGCGCCTTTAATTTTAAATTGCATTATGTGGAAAGTTGATGAAACAATGAATTCAAAACTTAATTATAATATTAATCAAGGTATAAATAAATGAGAAGTCCCGAACCAGCTCTGGTCTTTGGGCTCAAGAGGCTAGAGGTTTACCTTCCAAGACACCTCTTGTGTCACGAGGCTTTAGCGTTAATCCTAGGCTCCTTTGGCTGGCCCAAAATGGATACTAAGCGCAGTCTTAGGCTCTCCGAGGCGAGAGAAACTTTCCCAATGTTCTATTGGGTGGCGACTCCATGAAACCTCCTTGTTGCTCAACATAGACGCACTTGCGATTTATTGCAAGCTGTCAACGGATCCACAATTGCCCGATCACCCACGTGCGGGCGGTCGAAGGGGCGGCAGCGGGGATCTGGCGCGCGTCACAGTGTCGACTCCACTGGGGACATACTCGAGACTTCGATTCGAAAGCACCTTGATTAAAAATCATAATTGAGTTTTAATTTAAAAATTTCATCTTCTTTCAAAACTGCATTGCATCTCATTAGAGCCTTAGATCTATGCTAGTTTGGTCCCTCTTTTAGCCCCGGTGCATTCCCGAAGCACGACCCTATTTTCACTCAATTTAGGGAAGTGTTAAGGATAATCACCAGCCCAAGCCTAGTACCATCATGGTATATTAAATGGTGACCCGATCGGTCGTTACGCTCGTGATGAGCTAGACCCGTCGGCAGGGATCATGCTTGGGTAGCCCTAAAGTAACACCGCCCTTTGACCAAAGCTCATGTAATGGCAATAGATACTTACCTTAGGTGATATGAACCGTAATACCTTGCTTGCTATATGGATCATTTTATATTGGACAAACCCAAATAATTTGATTGGTCACCTAATCAAAGGCTTTCATGCCCCGATAGGCCCATGTCAACTTGTTCGGGCTGCCTAAATACATAACGATCATAACCCATGTGCTTGCACATTAGATAAGAGATGTTACGATGCCGGTTCTTCACCGAGCACCATACGCATCCATTGGGTTCCCCGCTAACCCATGGATCAAGCCCACCTAGGAAAGAGACCGCATTACCTCGTGTGTGGGAGTAATAAGGTTGGAAGGATCTACTTGCTTGCATGTGATTGTAAATGTTGCATAGCTCACTATCATGCATTGTATATGTCATTCATGCATCATCCTAACAATCTAACTTTTTTAGCCATCATAGATTCATCTAAGTGGACTAGAGGTTCCGACGGTCGGTTAATAAGGACAAATCTGCTCTTTGAGTTGCCGGAACTAGTGTCTAACTGGGATTCTGAGTCATCCTCATCAATCAGTGAAGCCTCTGTAGAACCACCAATGGCAGAAGAAACCGGAGCACTGACCACTCAAAACTTAGCTAGGAGGCTAGAGGACTTCGAACGGAGAATGCTAGACATGATGGGTGCCATGGCTGAAAGGATTGCCCATCCACCTGCTGCCCCACAGCCGCCTGCTGCTCTACAGCCACAGGCAGCCCCTCCTCAGGGGCAAGCCGAACCACCTGCTGGTGGGGAGGCTCCCTTCGTTGGAGCTGCTGCTCGTCAACCCAACAATGAGTACAGAGCTGCCGCACCCATCGAGCCAAGAGGGGAAAGGATTCACAATCCCAATGATGATTTCCTGATGGAGGAGGAAGAAGAAGAGGTGCCGATAGTCCACCAAGCTGCGAGGCCCAGAGCACCCAGAGTAGAGGATGAAGCTTTAAGAGGTATGAGACAACAGATCGAAGCTATCACCTGCATGCTATCAGCTGGAAAGGGGGTCAACCCAGAGGACAGAGATCTGGGGGATGAAGAGCTGTTGCCCCAAAGATTCAAGATGCCCGAGCTTCCGAAGTTTGATGGCACCTCGGACCCATCCGCCCACATCAAGCAGTACACCTTGGTCATGAAAGGCACAGGGCTGAGCAAGAAGCAGAAGGTGGAATATTTCTGCCTTAGTCTGGTGGGCCCGGCAATTAACTGGTACCACGGGTTGGATAGGAGGTCCAAAGAGGACTGGGACCTTTTGACCGAAGAATTCATGAAGCAGTACGACTGCAGCACTAGGATGGAGGTCACCCTAAAAGACCTCGAGCTTCTACAGCAGAAGAATGATGAGTCATTCCATAAGTACCTTACAAGATGGAGAAACAGGGTCATGGAGATGAAGAGGAAGCCTGACACAGCAGACCAGATCAGGTTGTTTATCAGAAACTCATGCTCTTACTTAAGGGACTTGCTCAGTTTTAAGGGGCTCAAGGACTGGGAGTCGCTTAAGGATATCGCTATAGAAGCTGAGGCGGCTTACCTGGCAAAGAAAGCAAGCCAAAGTAACTTTACTGGGAAAGGCTATGGGAACCAGTTGGGATTCAAATCAGGAGGTACCGGGAGCAGCAACAGCAGAAACAGTAGGACGGTAGAGGTCTCAGCTACTGGAGTTGGGCAGGGTCAGAGATACTACTCCAACTTAGGCCGCTCTCTATCTTGGGTACTGGAAAAACTAATGAAAGAAGGCAAGTTGCAGCCATTGCCACCCAGACCAGCCTTAAGTCAGGGACAGCCGGGACATAGAGGTGATCAGTACTGCGCTTACCACCAGCACACCGGCCATTTGACTGACCATTGCCGTATTCTGAGAAACAAGATCCAGGATCTCATTGACACCAATCAGATCACAGATCCTGAGAAGAGAGAAAAGAAGAAAAAGGCAGGCTACAACGCAGTCCCTCCACCGTGAACATGATCGTGTCTTGTGGCCCACTAGTGATATTGCTCTTAGATGCTGAAATTCTTTTTATTTCTAGAACATTTTATGCTACAATTTTCTATTTGTAATAACGAGAACAATTTTTGCTTATTTGTATAATGTTTCTATTGATTTCATTTTGCATGATTATAACAAATTAACTTTGGCATTAATTCAAATAATATGACTGCAGTTAATCTCGGAAACTTTGGGGAACCCAAAGAAAATTTTGATAGCATCTAACATAGCTCCTGTAAAGAGAAAAAAAAGAAAAAAGAAAAAAAACTAGTTGCAACTAGGGGACTGGATGGAAACTCACTAAGAGCACTAGAACCTTTCTGATTACCCGTCAAAGCGATCCCTGGATAAGACGGAACCTAGAAAATGATTTAGGCAACATTTTCTTTGTATAGCTCTCTAAATGAACATTTCCTACCCTTACTTCACAATCGCTTGCTAGCCCATTGAGCCTTTATGTGGGTATGCTAAATGCGTGCCAATTTTATTGTTACACATGTTAAAACTATCCCCTCACCTAAAATGATTTTGGCTTCCCCTTAGAAGAGTGGCCTCTCTAGCAGGGATGGATGAACGTTTTAACAATTAACAATTTCTTTGTGGGTTATCAAAATTGCCTTGGTAAGGATGAGTTTACACTTTGGGAAGAGAGTTTCAGTCATGCGCCAAAGACATGAGCTCCTAAAAAAAAAAAAAAGTAGAGCTCAAAATAATAACCACTTGACGAGTTTTGATGATTACCTTTTTAACTGTCAATCTGATCTTAAATCAGCTAAAATGTTATCAAATCCAAATTCAAGAATACCTTTGTATATACAACTGAGCTGAGAATGGTTCATCCACCAGTCGAGAAAATATTGCGGCCATTTTTCTCTAGCGACCTGATCCTCCTTTGATAGCCATCTACCTAAGCCTAACATTACAACCAAAGTAAGACCTTTTGATTCTTGGTTCAGTCTTATCCAATTAGCGAAGATGACCTTCTAATAAGGTTTGGTACGTAAGAAGAGGCATATGGTGTTTCTTGAGCTTCAAGCGAGGAGCCACGAGTGCATTCATGCATTCGAGTTAAGTCTCATCCCCAAAGTTGCATCTAGAATTCGCATTCAAAAAAGAAAAAAAATTGAGAGAAAATCTTCAATCATAAAACCCGAGAGGGCTGAATGATAACAGGAGTTTGATGCTTTCAAGATCTATCTCGAGATTAGCTAAAGTCTTGTATTTTTTAAAGTCAATGCCAAAATAATGATCATGCTTAATGAAATCAAATTGAAACACATGCATTTCTGCAATGATGTGATCAGAGCAGTTCTCTTTGTGTGACCAAAGTCGCCTATTGTCCACCGCTCAAGCGCTTCAGCCGATTCATCCTGCTATCAAATGAGAAAAATCAAGCTCATGCAACCATGCCCTAAGACTCCCTAAAGATTCTTGCCAACAACTTCAACAATCTTCAAAAAAAAAAAAAAGAAAAGAAAAGAGCCGTTAGAGTGAAAACCGTAACTGGCGCTCTAAGCAAAAACTAGGCAAAAGGATAGGGTGAAAACCTGAAAACAGGCAGTCTGTCCTTAAAAAAAAAAAAAAAAGAAGAAGAAAGAGAAAAGCCGCTGGATTGGGTTGGGTCCATTCCAGGGAAAAAATAAGGCAAAGGGTTATGTGAAAATACACAAAGGACGCATCTCCCACTAAGAAAAGCTAGTGTGAAAATCCACAAGGGACGCACTACCTTCAAATAATGACTACAGGTACCAGGTGAGAATCTTGCAATCCCAAAGGGCATGAAATTCAAAAGCAGCTCAAAAGGCATCAATTATATCGCAAATTGCAGCTAGCTCGGCTATCATCTTCAAGTTCACATAGATGAATTTTTATCCTGCATTCCTGCATAATTTATGCATTTCACTTGCATGCTCACCATTTTTGCGTAGTTTAGTTTCCTTATTTTGCAGAAAGAGAGACTTGAGGCGGACACCGACAAAAGCCGAGTGATGACATCGGTCAAATCATCAATCAAAACCTCAAGTCAAACATCAATCCAGACATCGATTAAATCATCAATCCACATACCAGCTTAATCATCAATCCAAGCACCATCCGAAGACCTCTCAGGGGGCAATCAGCTAAAGACTTCTCAGGGAGCAGCAAATCAAAGACTTCTCAGGGAGCAGCAAATCAAAGACTTCTCAGGGAGCAGTAAATCGAAGACCTCTCAGGGGGCAATAAACCGAAGACTTCTCAGGGAGCAGTAAATCGAAGACCTCTCAGGGGGCAATAAACCGAAGACTTCTCAGGGAGCAGCAAATCAAAGTCTTTTCAGGGAGCAGTAAATCGAAGACCTCTCAGGGGGCAATAAATCAAAGACTTCTCAGGGAGCAACAAACTGAAGACCTCTCAGGGGGCAAACAATCAATAAACCGAAGACTTCTCGGGGAGCAACAAACTGAAGACCTCTCAGGGGGCAATGAATCGAAGACCTCTCAGGGGGCAATGAACCAAAGACCTCTCAGGGGGCAATGAACCGAAGACCTCTCAGGGGGCAAACGATCAATGAACAGAAGACCTCTCAGGGGGCAAACAATCAATGAACGGAAGACCTCTCAGGGGGCAATGAACAGAAGACCTCTCAGGGGGCAAACAATCAATGAACAGAAGACCTCTCAGGGGGCAAACGATCAATGAACCGAAGACCTCTCAGGGGGCAATCAACCAAAGACTTCTCAGGGAGCAGCAAATCTAAGACCTCTCAGGGGGCAAACGATCAATGAGCTGAAGACCTCTCAGGGGGCAAATGATCAGAAAACTGAAGACCGCTCAGGGGGCAAACAAATAATAAATGAACCGAAGACCTCTCAGGGGGCAATCAACCGAAGGGCTCACAGATAGCACCGCTTCAACAAACAAAAACACACCATGGTAATAACCACCATCTCAGAATTCTCCAGTTCGGAAAGACAGCTGACTCAGGTACTTGTCTCTTTCCTTTTCTTCTTTGAGTTTAGGCTCACCTAGACACTAGTGTACTAGATTCCCCTAAACTGGGGGCAACTGTAGACACCGGGTCCTGAGTCAGCCTAGATCGAAGTTACCCAATGATGATAATTGCCTTCACAGGCTTAAAAAGTTAAAAGTGATGGTTTTCTCGTCAAATTTGCATTTTAGAGTGAAAAATTAAAAAATAATAAAAAATATTTAAAAAATTAATTTTGAAAAATGGGGGCTTAAAATTATGATGTTTTTAGTCAATTTAAAAATTTAAAAAAATAGAAAAAAAAAAAAAAATTTCGGACCGTGAGTGTCGGGCGCGGCAGCGCGCAGGCGCCCAGCACGCAGACGCCCAGGCGCCCAGCGCACTGGGCGCGATTTGGCGACGCGCAGTGTCGCTAAAGAGCGACCGCTGCGCGCCGCACCGTGCGCCTCTGTGTGCGATTTCCGCGCCTCTGCGCGCGGATTTCGCGCGCCTCGCCGCGTGAGTGCCCGTCGCTCTATAGCGACGGGCGGTGTCCCTTATAGCGACGGGTTCCTGGCCGTCGGTACAGGGTCTGATGCCCTATTTCCCTCTTTTCAGCCTTTTTCCGATTTTTTCACCCAAAAATCCGTTTTTTATCCCATTTTTTTGGGGTTTTTGACTTCAAATTAAATTCTAAAATATTTTTTTAGGTAATTAAATAATAAAGATTGATTTTATCATTAAAAATAAATGAATTTTGTGTTAAAATAGGTTTTTTCCTTAATTAAATTAGGGCAACCTATTTTATTCTATAAAGAGTTTATGATGAAAAATCAAGGGAGGCCTCCACACATTTTTTAGACCTAAAAATTCCAGAATTCTTCTTCTTCTTTCACTAAAATTCCAGATTTATTCCCTAACCAAAAATCAAAAAGAAAAATCAAATGTTTCATTCTTTTTCCAACATAATTTCTTCTAAACATATTTTTTAGAGGAAGTTTTGTTGTTTGATTTAATTTTTGAGACAAATAGAATAATTATTTGTTCTCAAAATTGTTTTTAATCTTTTATTTTGTGTTCAATAAAACTTTTTTATTGATTTTGTTTTGAATCTCTTTTTGATAAAAAATTGATTTTGAGACAAATAAAATAATTGTTTGTCATCAAAATCTAATTTTTATTTGATTTTCTAAAATAAAACTTCAATCAATTTTTTTATGAACAAAGTGATTGATTGTTCTTGAAATCATTTTTTTTTTATTTTAATCAATAAAAGCTTTTTTTTTATCAAAATCATTTCTTTAGGCAAAGGTATCAATTCTTTGTTCTTAAAGAATTTTTGATCATTTTTTTCATGTTTCTTGGAATAAAATTCCAACATTCTCATCATATTTCACTCTAATATTGTGAATCATCAAACAAAGAAATCGATCATCTTTTACCTTCATCGAATCCGAAACTCTGAGGGTAAACATTCTGGGCTTGTTTTTATTATTTCTTTTGGTTCATATCTAATTTATTTATGTATATTTTATTGTTTTTATTTTATTATTTATTTCAGATTTGATTTATTTAATTTGTTTATATATGATTTTTATTCACATAAATATTGATTGTTTATTAATTTTAACATGTAATTAATTTATTTCACTTTAATTCATCATTAATTTTAACATGTAATTAATTTATTTCACTTTAATTCATCATTATTTTTAACATGTAATTAATAAATTCATTTTAATTGATCTTTTTGCCATGTAAATGGTTTATATCATTTGTGAACATATTTAATTAATCATATTGTTCATTTAATTGTTTTCATTTATTATTCTTTTCTTTATCATTTTATATATTCTTTGATTCGTTTATCTTCATCATCATTGTTATCATGTTCATATTTTCATGTACTAATTAATTAACATGTTTTATTATTTTTTCATCACATCATTCAATCATTTGTCATACATAATGCATGTTTCTCATTTATTTTGTTTTGTTAATATTTTTGATTCAATTATCATTCTTTCCATTATCATCTTATTTTATTTTAATTTGTTATTTATTATTTTGTATGTTTAATTGGTTTAATTGATTTAATTACTAACATTATTTTATTTGTATTTGCTTTTATGTCTAAACTCATTTTTCGCTTGGGCGTTTTTGCGAGCACATCGGGAGGTCCAAAAAGGCTCATTTGGTTCATATATTTATTTTCTTATATTTGTAATATTTTATTTAATTTTGCCATATAATTTTCTTGTAAAATTATTTATTTAGGCTCGCTAGAAAGAAAATCACAAAAACGTTTCTATTAATTAACTTGACATTCTTTTTCTAAATAAAAGGGGATCAATGTCCTAGTTTTTCATACCCAAATAAATCATCACATCAAAACAGTTTCATAATAAATATGCATGCGAGGACCAATGTTCTCACTATTAATGAATAACCCGTTTTATGCATGTATTTCACTTTTATAAATGGGAGTTGTATTCCGCTCCTAGTGTTATTGTAATTTATTTTTAAATGCTTTATTTTGGATTTTGCTTACATTTACCGCTTTTGATATGAATGATTGCGCCTTTAATTTTAAATTGCATTATGTGGAAAGTTGATGAAACAATGAATTCAAAACTTAATTATAATATTAATCAAGGTATAAATAAATGAGAAGTCCCGAACCAGCTCTGGTCTTTGGGCTCAAGAGGCTAGAGGTTTACCCTCCAAGACACCTCTTGTGTCATGAGGCTTTAGCGTTAATCCTAGGCTCCTTTGGCTGGCCCAAAATGGATACTAAGCGTAGTCTTAGGCTCTCCGAGGCGAGAGAAACTTTCCCAATGTTCTATTGGGTGGCGACTCCATGAAACCTCCTTGTTGCTCAACATAGACGCACTTGCGATTTATTGCAAGCTGTCAACAGACCCACAATTGCCCGATCGCCCACGTGCGGGCGGTCGAAGGGGCGGCAGCGGGGATCCGGCGCGCGTCACAGTCAGAATTTCCTCTCACGAGAAAGAAATTTGATGCAGTTTGGGTGATTGTTGACCGACTCGCTAAATCAGCTCACTTCCTGCCTATCGAATGGATTATTCGTTATCCAAGTTAGCAGAGTTGTAAACTAGTGAGATTGTAAGACTGCATGGAGTTCCGTCCTCTATCATTCAGATCATGATCTAAGATTCAGTTCTCAGTTTTGGAAGAGACTTCAGGAAGCTTTGGGAACTAGATTACATTTTAGCACAGCTTTCCATCCTCAGACTGATGGTCAATCTGAGCGTGTAATTTAGATTCTGGAGGATATGTTGAGATGTTGTATACTTGAGTTTGGTAACCGTTGGGAGAGGTACTTGCCTTTAGCTGAATTCACCTACAATAATAGTTATTAGACTAGTATTAAGATGGCTCCTTATGAAGCTTTGTATGGTAGAAAGTGTAGAATTCCTCTTTGTTGGACAGAGCTTAGTGAGAACAAGATTGTGGGGTCAGATTTGATTCGAGAAACTGAAGAAAATGTTCAAGTGATTAAAGACAGACTAAAAGAAGCCATAAATCGACAGAAGTCCTATACAGATTTGAAGAGGAAGGATATAGAGTTTCAAGTGTGAGATAAAGTATTTCTGAAAGTTTCTCCATGGAAGAAGATCCTGAGATTTGGAAAGAAAGGCAAGCTGAGTCCAAGATTCATTGGCCCTTATGAAATTATTCAGCGGGTTGGACTAGTAGCTTACAGATTGAAGCTTCCATAAAAGTTAGAGAAGATTTATAAAATCTTTCACGTCTCTATGCTTCGAAGGTATCCCCAGTCATGTCATCAAGCCTAAAGAAGTTTGAGTTCAGCCAGACATGACTTATGAGGAGTATCCAGTGAAGATCATGGATAGAGAAGTGAAGCAGCTCAGAAACAAACAGATTCCACTAGTGAAGATTCTTTGGAATTAGCACAATATCGAGTAAGCGACGTGGGAACCCGAAGAGACCATGAGACAATAGTATCCGCAACTCTTCAGTTCAGGTAAATTTCGAGGATGAAATTTTTAATTGGAAGGGGAGAATTGTAATGGCCCAAAAATATTTACTTCGGTGAATAGTAAAAGTGGGCCCCAGTGGGGCCTATGAATAGTAAAGGTGGATCCCATGAATATTATTGTCATCATTGACTGGGTCCTATGAATAGTAATATCATCATTGACTGGGTCCCATGAATAGTGATAGCATCTTTGACTGGTCCGTGAATAGTGACTGTGGGTCCCGTGAATAGTGACTGTGTGTGAACAGTAACCAAAAATATTTTATTTCACCATTAGAAAGAGGATGTTAGATGGAGGATAATGGTATAATTTGGTATAAAATTGAGGTCAACTAGGCCCCCGAAAGTCAGTCTAAAGTTACCTCTGGTTCGGTTCGGTTGAACCGAAGTTTGACTGAACTTTGACCGAATTTTTATAAATAGTTAGAGTGGATAAAAGGGTCTACTATAAGAGGGTTAAATTCTTAGAATTATTTTTAGAAATTTTTGACAACATTAGAATTGTGTTTTACGGTAAAACTGAATTGAACCGAATTGGACCGATTTAAGGGAATCGGACCCCAAACGGACTCCGATTGAGTTGAAATTTTTCAGGGTGAATAATTTCAATATTATAAGAATGATTGAATTAGTTCGGAGTGAAAATGAATTCAGGAACATTCAATTTCACAAAAACAGTGGAAAATGACTCGAAAACTGAAAATCGGACCAAGTCGGCTCAACCACTTCGGTTGGACCTGGTTGGGTACAATTGGACCCATATAAATACACCAAAATATCTAGAAATCCAATGGATTCCCTTTTATTTCAGAATCCTCCTTCCCCTCTCCTTGGCTGAATTCTTCTCTCCTTATTCTCCACCATTTTTCTTTAATTTTTCCTTCATTTCACCTCAAAATCAAACCTCTCTAACATAATGAAGCTCATCTAGAATCCATTGGCGGTCTTAGAATTTCATTTGAAGGTGTAAAAGTAGGTGAAATCTAGACTTGAAAGTTGGGTGTAAAATTGAGGTAAGAGATTTAAGTATTTTTTAATTTGATTTTAAGGTTGCTAAAGGTAATATAGGATGTGAAGTAGATGTTTATTAAGTTTATTTGATGAAAAGAAGCTTGATTTTGATGAAATCTTAATTTTTGTGTTTGGTCATAACTATGTCCATTAGGTGAAGGAACCTCTAGTCAAGTGAAGGGCAAGGAAAAGGTTAATTGAGAAGTATGTTTCAAGGATTTGAGGTTTGTGATTGCAAATTCCATTTAATTCCATGGTAAAAGTGTGGATTTAGGTTATATTTGTGAAAAAAAGTATGTGTTTTATGCATTTTTTTAATTGAAATTAACATGATATTCATCCTTAGGGATGTTAAAAATGATGGCATGGATGATTAAAATGAAGAAATAAATTTTGTATGAAAAATTCCTTCTTTGGCCGAATGTGAATCATGTGAATTCCATGTGTTTTCATGATGTTTTATGCATGTTTATGATGGATCTATGGTATTTGGCATGTAAAATAATGAATGGTATGTGTTAGAGCATGTGAAAACATCATGAGGTATGTGATGTATGTATGGCCGAATGTATATCATGTGTAAAGTCATGATTTTGATGTGTTTTCATGGAAATTGATGGTATGGTGATGTTATACATAATGAAATTGGCCTAAATAAATGATAAAATTGATAAAAAGAATTAATCTAAATAAATTGGTATGTGGGCCGTATGCATGTATGTATGTATTGTCACATCCCAAAATAGCCCTGGTCGGATTGTGCATGCTAAGTCGGGATCGGAAGAGTATTTCAGTAATTCGTGCATGAGAATTTGGATAATAAGGACTTAATGGCAAATAATTAATTAAGTATGTTAAGAAGAGAAGTGTTAGTGTGTGCTTGTGGTGTATGGAGATAGGATATAAGTGGGTTATTAGAAATGTTTGGGTATGACTCAAGTATGGTACCATGGTTGGAAAGTTTGAGTGGATTTTATGGTCCAATTGAGTGTTGCCAAGTGGCTTGTTAGGTGGGCATTGAAAGAAGAAAAAGAAGAAAGGAAAGAGGAAGAGAGAGGGAACACAGATTGTATTCCCGTTCGTCCCCTCCTCTCACGCTCCTTCTTCCTCTTCTCTTCTCCTTTCTATGCTTTTTCCTTTCTTTCTCATTTGGCTTGGGTTGTGTTTGGCTTGGATTGTTCTTTGTTTGAAGAGGTAAGTTGGTTTAAGGTTTTCTACGTGCTCCTGTTCTTCTTCATCTTCCTGGTTTTGTCTTCAATTAGGGTTTGAACTAAGGAATTGTGGGTTTTGTTGTGCAAGCTTTGGATTGCATGAAGAAGCAAAGTAAAGGCAAGGAAAGGATTGAGGTTTGATCTTGAAGCGTGATTTTGGATCGTCATTTCCAGGTTTGGGAGTGTTTTGAATGCATGCAATGTTTGGAAGCTTCTGTGTTCTTCAATTTCAGTATGTCTATGCCCTATTTCTCACTAGGCTTGTAAATGTGTTTGCATTATCTAATTTCTGGAATTTGTTATGTTTTGAAATGTGTATATGCATGATTATGTGATTAGATGTGTTAATAATGCATGTATAGGATTGAATGGAAGTTATTGAGTTTGTGTTTTGAACTTACTGTAAGTTTTAGGGTTTATGTTCTTGAATGGATTAAATGTGGTTATGCTTGATTTTGAATGTTTGATTAATTTCTGGAATGCTGAGTTTAGTTTGATCTCGAGTATGTTGGGTTATGCATCTGAGTGATAAGGTAAGAGTTTATGCATGATTGAATGAATTTTCGAGTGGTTTTAGAAAGAATTTCTGGGAAAACGATGGGAAATCTGCAGGTTTGCGATAGCGGGGAAGAAGAAGGAAGCGGCTCACGCGACGTGAGCCATGCTCACGTGACGTGAGCCATGCTCACGCTAAGTGAGCAATGCTCACGCTACGTGAGCTATGCTCACGCGACGTGAGCAATTGCTCACGAGGCGTGAGCTATGCTCACGAGGCGTGAGCTATGCTCACGCGACGTGAGCAATGCTCACAAGGCGTGAGCTATGCTCACGCGACGTGAGCAACCTTCACGTGACGTGAAGGTTGCTCAGGTCTCCCAATTCTTCTGTTTTGCTTCTGTTTTTCTTTCCCTAAGCGACCAGTTTTTATAAAATGATTTCCAAACGCTTTTTAATGGTATTTTCCTTTACTGTGTGCTATATTACCTTGCTGATATGATTGATTATCCCAATTTATTTGGTATTAATAATATATTATCTATGATAAGTTATATGTGGTATTTTGGAATAAGTTTTGGATTACAGTGATCCTGTTAAATGACTGTGGGATTTTAACTGTATGGTTTGGATTGAGATATGCCTATTGTTGTGATCTTTATTGTATGTCATATTTCGAATGCGAAGGATTTATGAAGGTTAAATTTCTGACTGTTTAGTTCCAAACATGTTCTGTCTTAATGAAAATTATGTTAAGCATGTCTTTAGTCTATTTCTTCTTTAGGAATAATTTGCCATGCTTAAGATTATGTTGTAACTTTCCCCGATTAAGATGATGCGTCTTTGGTCATTGGCATAATATGATTCCACATATGTTCCTGACATGCTTTAGTATTATGAGTATTGCTAAAATATGATTGATGGAATTTTTGCATGTTCCAGAATATGACTTGTATGAGGTATGATTGATATTATGCTATGCTATATTTATTTGAATAATATGGTTAATGTCTGAATGCATTGTTATGCTTTAGCCTTGGAACTCATTGTGTTATGTTTAAATGTAATTTGGATTATGCATGATTTATACTTTGTATCCACACCTAAACTCATATTTAGGATTATGTTTTGATAATCATTGGTATGGTAGTGTTCCTATACCTGATTCTTGACATGCTTTAGAACATTGTTAAATGTTAAAGTATATTGACTGTATTATGTTGTGCAATGGGAATTGTATGAGATATGACCAACTTTATGAGCATATTTATATGTCTATCATTCTCTAGTTTATGCATGATGTATATATATTTATGCGTTATGCGATTCGAAGCGCGAATTGTTTTATGCATGACCTGCGAGAGTCGGTCTAGTGGATAGTTAGGCATGCCTAATAGAGTCTGTTAGCTGCAGCCCATAGTTCTGTTTGGACCCCGATCAGGTCCCCGTTTGGTTCCTCGCGAACCCTTTTCTGTATTGGATCTTGTTTAAGGTCCCTTTTGAAAATATCTGTGAAAGTTAAAGTATAATGGTTTAATCGATTCGTACCCGTAACGTACTGTCTGTAATCGGCTTGTACCCGGAAAGTACTGTCTGTACACTCGTTATCCACTACCTAGAGTCAGCAGGTGTTCTTTGAATGTTTATTTGAACTGCTCTGATCTGATTTGGCTATAAATGGATTATCTGAATGAGTATATCGATGTAATGTATATCGGATTATTTCTGAATGAATATGATTAGGAAATACTGATTGTATGGCTTTATTATATGAGCATGTTTATATGGATTATGTTTTAGCCTTTGCATATTGTACTCGTTACTTTGAAATAACTATAAGAATGTGATATCCGTTTAAGCATGATAAGGATTTCAGAAATCAGTTTATGTGTATATGAATGTGACTATGGGCTTCAGAATGTATGTCTGTATTAAGTAAGCATAACTTTATATTTAACATGATTATCCGTACTTGTCATGTGATTTGTTATAAGTTTCTAAATGCTTTGAAATGATTCGATTGATGTATTTAAGTATATGACTTAAGCATAGTTTTGTTATATATATTAGCATGTGAACCGAAGCAGTTGTGATGGTAAGTATGTGATGATTACTGTACTTTCTGCATGTTGATGATATGAATGTAATGTTATGTGATTATGCTTTCAGTCTCCGCTATTAGAGTGTTTTCGCTTGATACTTTATATATGAGAGTTGCGCAGCGGTAATATGATGCTTTGGATTTTGTACCTAGGATTTTGACTAGTGTGTGTGTTTAGCATGTCTAAGTATGTTGGTTAACTAGCATTCTTAACATGATGGTTTGGTTGTCAGTTCATGCATGGTGCTTAGTTATGTCAATTGCATGTGTAAAGCTCATGTGACTCCGCACGGTAAGATGTTGATATTTGCTACCCATGTAGGTTTATGCATGTGATATAGTATGTAGTTCAGCATGATGATGATGCTTGTAACGTGTATTGTATTATGTCTGTTTTGGTCTATCCTGGACATGAGTTTATGGTTTGATTGTGAGTATTGAAATGAATGCCTTTATTATGCAAGCCTAATTATTTATATGTTATGAATATCTGCATTTGCCATTTGAATGTGTTTTGCCTTGACGACCATTATGAATGGCCGTCCATACTCTTGTGTGTTCTCCCCACTAAGCGTTTATCGCTTAGCACGGATTTCCTTTTCGTGCAGGTGGCAGGTTTGGTTCTGTTCGAGTCGCGCTTCTGCAAGGTCGGCCACGTAGGAGTTAGAAGTTCTGTATTTTGTTTAGCTTCTGTATTTCAGCTTTTGTAATTCTGTAGTATTGTATATGTAATTAATTATGTTTAGATCTTGAGTTTTCTTTCGGGAATGTAATAGTTAGTATGTTTTTATGTTTAGTTATTCCTTTGTTTTATTATTTCGATTATGCTTCCGTTGAATGGTTATATGTATGCTTCTGTGTATGCTTTTGCTTAGTGCCTGCATGTGCATGAGTTATTGCATGTTCAGTCTGTACCGCAAGGTAAGTCAAGGTAAGTTTTTAATTAACCCGTATTTCCGTATGTATGTTATGTGTGTATGTATGCTTCCGCATTGTACATGTGCATATCTGTGTGAGTGAGCATCCGGTAGTGCACCCGTCGGCGTCCCTCCAACAGGGACGGCGATGGGGGTGTTACATGTATGCATGTGTACCATGATAAAATAATGAATTTACTTGGCATGTGATGATGTAATGATGATAATCACATGTGAAATGATGAAATGGTATGAAAAAGAATAAGATATTATGATGATATACCATGAAATATATGTATGTCACATTAAAAATGTGAAAAATAAAATAATATTGGCCTATGTAGTGATCTGGTTGTCAAGTCTAGTTCAGAATATGTTGGCATGCCATAGGGACATAAGACCGTAGGTGTGAGCATGACGTCTCACTTTTTAAATAGGCCAATGATGGTCATATCTCTCTGTATCTGAATATTGTACTGTATTGTATTTAAAAACAGTGGCGGTCCCACAGGACTCCTCTGATATTTTTATGAACTTTTGGAGTTCACGTCTCGTTTATCCTGTGCTGAGAGTCTGCCAGTGTGTTATAGGGGCATAATGGTAAAAATAAGATTAAAATGGTTAAAATGTGATTAAAATAATATTTATGTGGAAAAAGGACATAAATGGAATTATATAAAAAGTTTGAGGGCAAAATGGTAATTTTGTTCATATGTGTGTTAAGAATGATTAATAAGGGTAAAAATGTAAATTAATGGTTAAATATGAAAATTGGCCACTTTTTATGGGTAAAGATGTAATTTGGCATGAAAATGATAATTGGAGGATAAAACCGTAATTTGGCATGTAAATTAATGATAAAATTGTAATATTAGTGAAATTAATTAAAATAGTAGCATAATTTTAATATTATTGTAAAACCGTAATTTGGCATGTAAATTAATGATAAAATTGTAATATTAGTGAAATTAATTAAAATATTAGCATAATTTTAATATTATTGAATTTAAAATCAATTAGTGGAAAAATTGTAATATTAGTAAAAATAATTGAACTAGTGGCAAAATAGTAATATTAGTGAATTTAAAATGAGCTAATGGCATGAGTTTAATTTTAGTGAAGTATAGTTGAACTAATGGCATTTTCTTCATTTCGAAAAAGTTTAAGGGTATAAATGAAATATTACCATAAGTTAAGGATAAAATGATAGATAAGATTAATTATGTATTAATTGTGTAATTGCCTAATTGTGTGATTTAAGGATAATTAAATATAATATTGCATGAACAATTAGAAATTAAATTAAATGTGTTTATTTATGAATATTATTCATGCATGTGAATTAGTTTAAATGGAAATTTCTGCAATTGCAATCACCACTGAGCATATTTAATACTCAGGAGGTAGTTTTATTTGACTGCGTGTAGGTACTTCGTAGGATTTTGGGAGCGGAGCATACCTCACACTTTAGAAGTGGTATGGGAGAAATTAATTGAAATATTTAAGTATGTTAAGAAGTTTGGCATGTATATGTCTTATAATATTACTTTTGGGTTGGACTGTAATAGATTATTATAACTGTCTCTAGTATATTGTGATTGGCATGCCTAATAATTGGTAGAAATTAAGTTAATATAATTGGTAAAGAAAAATGTAGGTTTTTAACTTAAAAGAAAATCGGCCAAATGAATAGTAACTTAGACAATTATAGGTCAATCAGCATAATTGATAGCGAATTAAAATAAAACTATTAAGTTTAATGATTAATTAATAATTGTTAATAGATTTAAATAAATTGACTATTTATATAGCACTATTTATATGGTACTATTCATACAATACTATTAATATGATAATATTCATACGGCACTATTCATACGACACTATTAAAAAAAATTACCGATTTTAATTAATTGTCTATTTAATAACCTGATTAGTTCAATTATGTTAACCGGATTAAAATGAACAGTAACTTAATCGGAAGTAGGGTGTTACAGTGGGCGTCTCTCATGAGGGACGGGCTTCTATCATTGAGTTGTGGGCTTCTGTCACTCAAGAACTGGAAAACTAACTCGGTTTGACCAGTTTGATCGGGGTTTAAATGATGCTATGGACCTCTTAAAAATTATCCAAAAATATGGATGTGTTCTAAATAATATGGAGAATTATATAGTAAGGAAAAATTAATCTTATGTTGACACTAAAAATTGGATTATCGGACCGGTACATATTTGTCGAATTGGGAAACGGTCTCCGATTGACCTAAAAATATTTATGGAGCCTAATAAATATATTTAGAGAATTATGAAAGTATTTTTATGAGGAATTGAGCTTGAGAAGTGATAGAATTAAATTAAGGTCACATAATGGCTAAATAAATGCATTTGTGCTTGAGTTGGGTTGGCCCAATTTGTTGGACCAATTCTAGACTCATCTAAAGAACCTATAAAATGCTAAAATATCAACCATTTTCTAGAATTCTCTCCTCTCCTCTCCTACTTTCCTTAATCGTATGGTGTATTCTCTCCTTCTCCATAATTTTTTCATTTGTCTTCCATAGTTTCCACCAAATTCAACCCTCCGAAGTAAAGTTTAGCCTCTCTTTTCATTGGTAGTGGCCTCTAGAGTTCATTTGAAGTGAAAGAAATGGGAAAAAGTAAGTGAAGAAGTTTATGTGTCAAAATTGAGGTAAGTAAAATTAAGTTTTATAATTTGGTTTAAAGGTTCATATGGATAGATTAAGGGTTGTAGAGCATAAATATGATGTTATATTGAACAAAGGAGGCATGAAAATGATGATTTCTTATGGATAAATATTTGGCTTATATTGGTTATAAAGAAAAATAAAGGCTTTCCAAGGATAAGAGTAAGAAAAAAGAAGCTTGAGAGGTGTAGAATAAGAATACAAGATTAGTGGATACAATATCCTTTGTTTTCCATTGAATTTATTTAGGTTTAAGCTTATGTATGTTATGAAATTGTGTGAACTATGCATGTACAATTGAAATAAATGTTATAGACATGTTTATATAGGTTAGGAATGATGATTTAAATCATTAAAATTGAAAGAACAAAGTTGTAGGAAAAACTCTCATGTTGGCTGAATAGGATACTTAGGGTTATCATGGTGTATTTTCATGTTTAATGGTTTATAAGTGTGTATATATATATGTGTGTGTGTAAGTTAACATGTAAATTGAATGGATTAAATGATAAATGGAAGAAAAGAAATTATGAATGAAAAACCATAAGGTTGGCTGAATGCTCATTTAAAGGGTATTAATGTGTATTTGATGAATTTAATGAAACTAATGTCATAGAATGAATGTATAGTTAAAATGGACTGTATACTAATTTATTTGGAATTTTTAGACTATTAATGAATATAATTTATGTTGACAATGCATTATGTAATAAGTAAAGATTATGAAATATGTTATGTTTAAGTAAAGTAATAACATAAATAAGATTGGAATAAAATAATAAGTAGAGTGGAATTGAATTTAATGGAAAGGAAATTAAGTGTATGAATGGTAGTGTAATGATTGAATAATATGTGATTATGGAATGGTTGTTATGTAATGATTATGGATATGTAAGTATAATAAAGGAATAAAAAAGTAATGTATGAATGTTTATTTATTGGGATGAGAAATGGAATTATGTCTAAGAATAAAAGTAAGGTTATGTTAAGGCATGATATGTAATAAATATGGCTAATAAGTAATGATTATGATTATGTACATAAGGAATTAATGAAGTAATGTATATTGAATGTTGCCCTTAGTATACTGGTAGAAAATCACTAGTTCAGGATATAATTTGCTAGCCATAGGGACACCTATACTGCAGTTCGAGTCATGACGACTCGTATGGGTAGGCTAATGACGGTCTATTATGTATGGCACTATGCTATTATGGCTTATGGAATTGACATATTTATTTTTATGACTCATAGTAGTGAACCTTCGTGGTCACTTACTCTTATGGCTCCTAGAGTAATGATCATTAGTGATCATTTACTCTTATGGCTCCTAGAGTTAGTGATCCTTAGCGGTTACTATCTCTTATGGCTCTTAGAGTTAGTGGCCCTCAATGGTCACTATCTCTTATGGCTCTATGTTTCGTGTATCCGATTTAGAGATTTCGACGGGATTAATACTAGGGACAAATTAAGGAAAATTGATTAAAATGAATAAATATAAAATAATAAGAGAAATGAAGTGAATAAAGACTAAATTGTAAGGATTTAAAAGTATTAGGGTTAAAAGGTAATTATGGTTAATAATGAGAAAATAAGATAATTATGAAACATAATTAGTTAATTAGTTAAGTAAGTAATAAGGTAAATAAATATGGTTTAAATGTAAATTTATGCATAAGATATAAATTAAGGACTAAACGGTAATTTTACATGGTAACTAATAAGTTAGGTATAAAATATGGATAACTAGTGGCATAATCGTAATTATAGTGTAATGGAAGGACAAAACTATAATTTAATGAAAATTGAAGGACTAAAATGTAATTGACCACAATAAGGCAAATGGGAGGACCTAGATGTAAATTGACAAAGTATTTGACTAATAAATGTAATTATTTAACAAAGCTCATGTTTTATTCTTTGACTGGTTTGAATTTACGCATCTCAAAAGAAAATTTCATATCCATTCATATCAAACACCAAATTTGTCAACCCTGTTACCATTAGAAATAAGGTTACAAAATGAGAAATGGTAGATGGGAAAAGAACTCAATCTGAACATCCACCTTTAAGACAAATCAAAATTGCACATCTAGAAACCTCAATAGATGCTGCACCTTACAAAACTCCAAGTAATGATTCAAACAAGGATATTAAAAACATCCTTCAACAAAACAACTTTACAAACACTCATCTTAGTACAATTGCCAAGCAGTTAACAATGATAGAGGAAACCCAAAAAATCAACACTGTCGTTTCCCAGGTTGAATCGACAGCTTCAAAATTGAAAAGTCTAGTGTTCAAACCTTTTCAGGTCTCCAAAACAAGTCAAAAACTATTCAGGGAAGGTAAATCAGAATTTACCGAAGCTCTTAAAACCCAACTTAGTAGGATAGAGCATACCTCTACGTATACGCCAGAAGTTGTAAAGGATACCCCAGAACGTAGCAAAGCTGTTAGTACTCTAGATCAGGTATCTGACTATGAAGGTACACAGCCAAAATAGAAGGAGGAAATATTCAAACTTGTTTGGCAAAAAGGTCAACCATTAACCATGACCACAGCCCCAGACTTAGGTATAGAAAATAGACCAAACATTTTGTCTCAGTCTAAATTCAATGCCTCTACTGTCTATGAATGGAATATAGATGGTATGTCTGAATACAATATCCTTAGTCTTCTACAACAGATGACTATGGCCTCCAATGCTTACAAAACCCAAACCAATACACCTGATAGAGCCATTGCTGAACTTCTCGTTGCAGGATTTTCAGGGCAACTGAAAGGATGGTGGGATTATCATCTCACTGTCCAACAGCAGTTAGAAATATTAGGTGCAATCCAAACCACAGAGGATGGAACACCCATTCTTGATGAGATAGGAAACCCCATACCTGATGCTGTAGCAACCCTAATCCATACGATTAGTCTACACTTCATAGGTGACCCTTCTCATTTGAAGGACAAAAACGCAGAATTACTTTCAAACCTTAGGTGTAAGAAGCTTTCTGATTTTCAAAATTACAAAAACACTTTCTTGACTAGGGTAATGCTTAGGGAAGATTCCAATCAACTGTTTTGGAAAGAAAAATTCCTTGCTGGTCTTCCTACCCTTTTAGGAGAAAGAGTCCGTAATAAAATCAAAGAAGCTTTTGGGATTAACCAAATTCCTTATAACCATCTAACCTATTGGGAATTAGTTAGTTTCACTCAAAAAGAAGGTTTAAAAATCTGCCAAGATTTAAAACTTCAAAAACATTTAAAATTGGAAATGAAGAAAACCAGACAAGAGTTAGGATCGTTCTGTAAACAGTTCGAAGTCTCCACAGATGGACAAACAAAAACCTGTGGAGGTTCCTGTCCCAAATCCTAGAAAAGGCCTCATAAACGATTTTCTTCAAAACGTAACAAACAAGAGTTTTATAAAAGATCTAAACCATAGAAACCTTACAAGAAAGGAAGATCTTTTAAAAAGCCCTTAAAACCAAATTTTAAACAAGTCACTTGTTTTAAGTGTGGCAAGCCGGGCCATACTTCAAAATATTGCAGGCTTAACAAAAAACTTCACGAGTTGCAAGTAGAGGAAGAAACAATACAAAAAATTGAAGCTATCCTCCTTAAAACATTAGAAAGTGAATCTCAAACAGAATTATCAGAAACAGAAGATTCTTTACAAAATGATGAAGTTGCTGCCCTTGATTCCTCTTGTAGTGAGTCAGGTAGTAGTTTCAAGTCAATAAATGTTTTGACAAAAGATCAAGAACTGATTCTTGATATCATCAAACAAGTGGAAGATTCAAAACTTGAAAAAGAAATCATTGAAAAACTTTTGAAGTCCTTTGAACCAAAAACTCCAAAACCTTCCATTTCCAAACTCATTCCAAATAGTACTTATGATCTCACTAAAATCCTAAGTACTAAATCAAAAGAAAAACCTCCTGTGGCAATTCAATCGCTTTAAGAAGAAATTAAAATTGTCAAACAAGAGCTAAAAACTCTTAAGGAAAAACAGGAGAAAGATTCAAATCTTCTTCATGCTCTTTTATCACAAGACTCTAGTTCTAATGATAATGAAAATGAAGAAAAGGAAGAAAATGAAACTGCTAATCTAGACTTAGAAAATGAAATTCAAAGTTTAGAAAACGCTCCAAATGATTTCTTGTTTATTTTAAGAGAAATAACCACGAGAAAATATTTGGTAAAAATTTCCCTTGTTTTTTCAGACAACTTTAAAATAGATACAGTTGCTCTTTTTGATACAGGAGCAGATTTAAATTGTTTAAAAAGCTGTATCGTCCCAAAAAGATTTTCTGAAAAAACTTCTAAAAAACTTGTCGCAGCTAATAACCCTAACATGAAAATAAAATTAAAAACAGAAGCTTCCATTCAAAATGGTAGCATCTTTATTAAAACTCCTTTTGTTTTACTCAAAAATATCAGTCATATTGTCATTTTAGGGACTCCATTTATCAATATGATTACTCCCTATTTTGTTACGTATGATGGTATTTCTTTTAAAATAAATAGAGAAAAAATTGTTTTCCCTTTTGTTGAAAAACCCAGAACAAGAAACCTAAATCTTTTAAAAGCTTGTTCTGTTTACAAAAGTGAATTAAATTGTATGATTCAATGAAAACAAAAACATTTACAATTTCTCAAACACGATGTTTCCTTCTTTAGAATCCAAAAGAATTTGGAAAATGATTTGGTGAAACAAAGAATTTATGATTTTCAAAAAATGATTGAAAATGAAATATGTTCGGATTTACCAAATGCTTTCTGGAGCAGAAAACAACATATGGTTGATTTACCATATGAAAATGAATTTTCAGAAAGACAAATTCCAACAAAAACTAGACCCATTCAAATGAATCATGAACTCGAAGAACATTGCAAAAGAGAGATTCAAGATTTAAAACAAAAGGGTTTAATCATAGAATCCAGATCTCCCTGGAGCTGTGCAGCTTTTAATGTTAACAAAAACTCTGAAATTGAAAGAGGCACGCCTAGGCTTGTAATAAATTACAAACCATTAAACAAGGCATTAAAATGGATTTGGTATCCAATTCCCAACAAAAAAGATCTTTTGCAAAAACTGCATTCTGCATTTGTTTTTTCAAAATTTGATATGAAATCAGGTTTTTGGCAAATTCAGATTGAACCAAAAGATCATTACAAAACTGCTTTTATTGTTCCATTTGGACGGTTATGCCATTTGGTTTAAAAAATGCTCCATCAGAATTTCAAAGAATTATGAATGAGATTTTTAATCCTTTTTCAAATTTTTGTATCATCTATATTGACGATGTTCTTGTCTTTTCAGAAACAATTGAACAACATTTCAAAAACCTCAGGACCTTTTTCAATGTGGTAAAGAAAAATGGACTTGTTGTTTCAAAAACAAAAATCTCTCTTTTCCAAACAAAAATTCGTTTCTTAGGACATTATATTTCCTAAGGGATAATTACTCCTATAGAGAGATCTTTAGCTTTTGCTGATAAATTTCCGGATAAAATCTTAGATAAAACCATGCTTTAGAGATTCCTAGGAAGTCTGAATTATGTTCTAGATTTTTGTCCAAATATCAACCGATTGGCAAAACCCTTGCATGATAGGTTGAAGAAAACCCCTGTAGCTTGGTCTGATGAACACACTAGTATAGTTCAACAAATTAAGAAACAGGTAAAAGAAATTCCATGCCTACATTTAGCTGACCCATTAGCACCTAAGATTATTGAGACTATGCGTCTGACTTAGGTTATGGATGCATATTAAAACAAAAAGTGGGCGGGAAAGAATGCATAGTCCAGTTCACTTCTGCACATTGGAATGATTGTCAGAAAAATTATTCTACAATTAAAAAAGAAATTCTTTCAATTGTCATGTGCATTTCAAAATTCCAAAACGATTTACTAAATCAGAAGTTTTTACTTCGGATTGATTGCAAATCTGCCAAGGAAGTTTTTTAAAAAGATGTTCAAAACATCGCATCAAAACAAATTTTTGCCCGGTGGCAAGCTATCCTTAGTATATTTGATTTTGAAATTGAATTTATTAAGGGAGATAAAAACTCGATTCCTGATTTTCTAACCAGAGAGTTCCTTCAAAACAGGACCTAAAAATGCCCAGAAAATCGAAAGGGAAGGGAAAGGAGGTCCAAAAAGAGGACCAAGAAGTTTCAAAACCTATGGCAGCCTCTTCTGCTACAGAAATTAAATCATGGGCTCAAATCGTCGAAGAAGATGAGAAGGCCCTTGCCAAACAGTCTCAAGTACAACAATGGATTGAGACTCTTTCCAAACAGCCAGAACTTGGCTCCCTTCTAAAAATGCTGTCGGAACAGTAGTCAGGTAAATCTTCTCAAACTATTTCAAAACTAGAGGGAGGATCTTCATCCTCAAAACCCTCCTCTAAACAAATTACAAAACCTACACAAGAGGCATCTTGTAGTAGACAACTTATTAAACCCTCTGATCTCGGAGTTATCTCTTCAAAATCCTTGCAAGAGGAATTTTCAAAAATTGATTTAACTCAAAATAGTTCTGAAATTGTTTTATCTCAATCAAAAAAATTTTCAAATTATTTTGTCAAAACAGATTTTCAATACATTTGGATCATGGAGGAAGGATTTTATCTTCAAAACCCTCAGATGGCCACTTCAAAAGTTTTCCCTAAAGGCTGGTTATTTAAACCTTGGGATTTAACAAAACCCCAGCCTTATTATAGGGCAATTCTTGAATTAACGGGTTCTGTGTCCATTGTAGACAATCCCAAAATCGGACCAGTCAACTATTCAATGGGAAAAAATCCATAAAGTTCTCTCTCCTCTGGAGTGGGGACAAGACCTCTATCAACCCAAATCCATTCCTGTTGACTTTAAAACTACCTATAACCATTGTCGGACCTATTCCTACTGGGATTACCAACAGGCCTGGTACAATGCTTTCCTTTTCCAAAACGCAAATTTCACCCACACCTGGTTGTTTTATTTCAACCTCAAACAGGACTCTACGAAAATTCCTTTTTGGTTCGCTCACTGGTGGAAATTGTATGGAGTTTCTCCTGAAATACTAAAACCCCAAATCCAGGAAAGCTATACCCTTTTCAAAACCTCTTATAAACCTTCTGACAAAGAAAAAATGTTTCATCCTTTATTGCTTTTTGCAACAAGGTTTTTCTTACCATGGGTAATAGCCTGGTATCTGTATTACCATCAATAAGAAGCACATATAAACTTGGTCAGAAGATTTAAAATCAGATGGTGGACGAAATTCTCCATTTCGGACTCCATCAGAAAACCAGCCGTAAGCTTGTGGCTCCAAAGTTAGGAATTTCTCAGAGCAGAACCAGCAACAACTCAGTTTCTGGCACAGAAATTATTTGCTCAAACACAACTGGCGGCAGCAAAAACTGAAGAGGAATACTTTCAGATTATGGCCCAACTTCTCCAAAGCAAGGCCACTTCTTCGAAAGCCCCTTCAGGTTCATTAAAAGCAAGCTCATCCTCTGGAACAGAGCCCATCTTCGATCTAGCAGATGAAGACTGTGATGTCTTCCCCAACTCTCGCATGGATCCATAAACGGAGATGTTTTACAAACATGGGCCTAGCCCATTCATTTTCCTTATTATCATATTTTGTAAACATGGGCCTAGCCCATTTATTTTCTTGATCTTGCAAACATAGGCTTAGCCCGCAAACTTGTAAAAGGCCCAGCCTATTGAAAAAAAAAGTCAAAAAGAAAACAGTAAAAGATATTTTCCTGCTTTCGGCTCTTAGCTTTTTCCTCCTTTTTAAAACAGCCATAATGGATCTACAGGAACAAAGCATGTGAAGTCTTCTTTTCCAGCTCATCCCATCACTTCCTATCTCCATGAGGCTCCCTTGATTGACGGAAAACTCTCTACTTAAAGACTACCTTCTTCCCAGTTAAAGGCAGAGACTAATTTGGAGAGGATTCCCAGTCTTCAAACTCTCACACTTAGATCAGATATTAAGTAGCTCATGTGTTGAGCAAAAACACCTTGTAATCTTGAGCTGAGTGGTTATCTCCAAAGTTTGTAGTTATTTTCCTTTATTCCAAAACTTGTAAGTGTAGCTCATGTGTTAAGCCTTTGTACCTTAAAATTTCTGTAATTAAAATTATTAATATATATATATATATATATATTTTCCAAACAATTGTTTTACATTCATAAGTATGATCTGTACCTGCGGTTTAAACTAATCTGGTACATCAGAAATACTGTTTGCATAAATTTTTCAAACAATCTTGAAGGTATATAGGCTGAAACAATTCGAGCTACGGGCTACTGGTCCAAAGGATAACTCAGTTATTGTGCTTGATTATCGCCACGTACTTTCTTGATTTGGTTTTCATATATGTACATATATATGTGTGTGTGTGTGTGTGTGTGCTGTTAATTATGGAAAATAATGATAGCCTAATTAATAAAAATAAATGAATTAATTTGCATAACTATTAAATGTTAAGGCATGAAAGTATATATATGGACAATGATGAATATTATTTATAGAAATATTAATTATGGAAATAATGATAGTTTAATTACTGAGAATTAAATGTTTGATTAAGTAATTGATTGTATTAATGTTAATATATGATAATGATATATGAAAATCTCAAATTATATATATATATATATATATATATATATATATATATATATATATATATATATATATATATATATATATTTAGTAATTGAAAATCTAGAATATGTATCCACCACTAAGTATAAATAATGCTCAACATGTAGTTTTATTTGGTTACGTGTAAGTATAGGAGTTTAAGAGTCGGAGCAAGCATACCTAAAGATTTTGGAAGCGGACTGGTGAAGCATCTGACATACAATCTTTTGTATGTATTTAAGTATGGCATGTATATGTTCTGTGGGTTAATTGTTTTGGTTATGTAATATTAGAATATATATGTAATACTTTATACCCGTAAATGGTACGGATATCGGGTGTCATAACACTACACTGGAGTACACTGTAATGCACTTATCAGATTCAGTGGAATTTTTTTTTCAACAATAACATTCATACAAATACAACAATATAACAGACATACCGACACACAATTCATATACCTATCCTATACAATCTCGTGTTCATCCATTGCAGTCGTATACATGCCATGCCTATACCTTTATCCATGCTGTCGAATATTCTTTCGGTCATCAGTAAACCTCGGACACTACCACTTCTTTTATCGCTATACTATTAACCTTAACACTCATATTATTATATTCAGTCTATTAATTTAATAACCAGTTACGTTAACATTCCTTGTTAATATTTTATTAATGTATTCATCAGTTTTCTTCATTTTTATTCATAACCTATTTACTCAGTTACGGTCTATATTTAGGTACAGTACCAGCTATTGAATTATTCATATTACTATTTTCCTTTTAATCATTTCTTTTACAGTGCCATTATTACAGTTGTAATATAATCACAATATATTCATAAAGTTTTATATATTTAATTTCAATTAGATACATCTATTTTAATACTTTAATTACATAACTCTAAAACTCTAGTTCATTTTACATTACATAACATTTTGCTAATAATTCTAATGATTTTACTATCATTATCAACATTATTTTTTCCATTGTCAATTCTTTAAATAAATTCAATTCGTTTCTTTAATTTAACTATACAGATCTAAATTCATATACATGTTTTCCCTAATCAGTATCAATAATCTTTTATTACCACAATGACATTTTTCGCGCATTTACTGATACTAATATTACTCAATTATTTTTCTTACATTTAATCCTATTGTCATTTTCATAACATTAACATTAACTGTAATGTTTCTATCAATATTAACATTAACATGAATATTGATATAATCATAAATATTAATATTAACATAAATACCATTATTAACAATAACATTAATATTACTTCATTATTAGTGTAATATCGTTATTTTCTCTATTGTCAATTTATTATACAATTAACATTCATATTATCTGTCAATTACCTTTTAATCCCTTATTTTACATTACTATTGGTAAATTACATTTAAGTCCCTGGACTTTTACTAATTTACAGTTTTGTCCTTCACTTTTCACTTATTTACAATAATGCTATTAATTAACTTATTATCAAATTTATTTTATTGTTTAACATGCAATTTACCACTCAGTCCTTAGAATATTATTCTTATACTAAATTACACTTATGTCCTTAAAATATTACTATAATTACAATTTTACCTTTAAGCAATTATTTATTCCATTCGATTATTTACATGTAATAGTTTTTACTTTAAATCATTTATACATTCAGTACCCTTAAAAATATATATATATTTGCATTTCAATCCCTTAACTATGGCATAATTACAATTAGGTCCTTACACTATGTCACATTTGCATTTAGGTCCTCCAAGTATGTCATATTTACATTTAAGTCCTTAAATATTTGCTAAATTATAAATTTACCACTAACTTTCTCAAATTTACAAAATTGCCACCAATTTATCTTATTTACTTATTTGATCCATTAATTAACATGCAAATTACCATTTAGTCCTCAAATAACCAATATCATGCCAAATTACACTTAAGTCCTTAAAATGTGACTAAATTGCATTATTAACCCTTATTTAATTCATTTATGAACTAAATTACCATTTTACCCCTAAACTTTTTATTTCTTTCAATTAAGTTCTTTTTCACTTCAATTTCCATTTAAACTTTAAATTGATCATTTTAATTCCATTTTTATCATATTGTCTCAATCTTTTATATAATTACTAATTAGTCTTTGAAATACTACTTTCAAGTCAAATTTCATTTTAGTCATTATCCTATCTTATCTCGTCTCATCTCATCTCATCTCGTCTCATCTCATCTCATCTCATCTTATCTTATCACTTATCTTATCTTATCTTATCTTATCACTTATTTACCTATATAATCATTTAATTATCTATTTTTCTATTATTACCCTTTTTTCACTGTATTTCTCAAACAATCTCATTTTAATCCATTTTTCCTTAATTTGCCCCTAGTATAATTCCGATAGAAATTTCCAAACATGATACACGGGACGTAGACACCAAAGGCCCAATATATTTAAACATTTAGAGTGATCCCGAAGGACCACCCATACATTTCATTTCAGTTGACATTTCAACATTTCAATCATTTCAGTAGGACCGTCATTGGCCTACAATAGGTGAGACGTCTTGCTCACCACTGCGGTATAGTGTCCTTATGGCTAGCCAACTATATCCTGAGCTAAATTTAACCCCAGACTACTACTAAAGGTATTAATTTTTCCACTTATCCATTATCAAGTTATAATATACATTATCAATGGAACATAACCATACCATACCAAACCATTCTTTTTACATAAAATCATTTGTAAATCACTTAATCATTCCATTTTAGCATCAATGATACCATGACATAAATTAAATACAACTCATTGTATACTTTTTATTATAAATATAATATTTCATTCCATGGAAACATATTCAATTTCCATTCTAAAGTTATCAATTAAATTACTATATACTTAATTTTTATTATTAACATTTTATACCCTTAATTTTTAATAATGATCAAATAACATTACATTATTCTTATATATACCATTCGACCAAGGTGTAATTCTTTCACCATAAATTACTTTCATCCCATTTATCACTCATTTAGTTAAATTTCATGTTAATTAACCTCGTTATACCTCAAAATAACATTATATCACAAAATATCCATTTATATACCCTTAAGATTATCATTCGGCCATGTCATTACATATTCATTAAATTTATTTTTCTTTCCTTTAAACATTAAATTAGCTAGATCTCATGTCAAACATTATGAATATATCATTTATATGCATTAAACATCAAAGTATACCTATGTATACCTAAACATACTATTCGGCCTACATGTTGTTCATGGTATGAAGTTTATTTCTTTTCATTTTAATCATTTAAAATCTCATTTTTAACCTTCCTAAACATGACTATATGGTTTGATTCAATTAAACATACATATTTCACATACTTTATGTTTAAACATAACCAAAAATCATACTTTTAACATGGAAAAAGGAGGATATTGTATCCACTAACCTTATTTTCTTGTTCTCTATATCTCAACATCATTTTATAGCGTTGGCTCCTTAAAACACCATAACTTTCCTCATATTCCTTAAGTGGCCGAATATATACATCAAAGAAACTACCATAAATTTGCTTCCTTTATACAATATAATTATATAAACATAATCTGAACATCTTAAAGTAGCTATAGGAACCCTTGAACCAAATTAAAAACATCAATTTCACATACCACAATTTGACACATAAACTTTTCCACTTACTTTCTCCCACTTCTATCACTACAAATGAACTCTAATCACCACCACTAGATTGTAGAGAGGCTGAAATTTGCTTAGGAAGCTTGGATTTGGGGAGAGATTAAGAGAGACTTGAAGAAAATAGGGGATGAAATCATGAATGAAATTCAGCCTTAGGAAGAAATGGGTGAGGCAGCATGAAATCTAGTATTTTCTCCAGAGAAATCTGGTTTAAGGGGATTTATATAGCTGCCTTAATGGGCTGGGCTTGGTCCAACCAAGTTGGGCCAACCAGACCTAAGCCCAATTAGGTTTTAAGCCCATTTTGCAATCCAAAATGATTTTTATCATTTTCCAAGATCAATTATTCCCAAAATCAGTTCCATAATTCTTAAAATATATAATTTAGCCTCCATATAAAATTTTAGCTTAATCGAAAACCGTTTCTCTTTCCAGTAATTTCTTACCAATTCGACAACTCAATTTTCTTTTTCACCGTAAAATTTATTTTTCATTACCATTTGATTCACCATAATATTTAAAGTAAATTCATGCTTCCAGATAATTTTTTTGAGGTTCGTAGCTTCATTTAGAGCTCAGTCAAACATTGGTCAAACTAATCAGACTAAAGTCAAATTGGTTCGACCGGCCCGATTCACTAATTGAATCGGTTTGGTTCACTTTTCATCCTTAACTTCATTTTTATTCTTAATAATCCATTTGACTTTGGTTTGATCTTAATCAGGGTCCATTTTTGGTCCAGTTCAATTAAATTGGTTCGATTCATTCATTTTTTCAGTGTCACCATAAAACTACTTTTTCACTACCAAACTGTTTCACACACTATTTTGAGTTTATTTATGCCTTGTAACACCCCCGTTACCCCCGTTGGAAGGATATCGGAGCGCCACGTACACAAATCACACACAAACTCAAATAAGTTAAGATAACAATTACATTTAATTAAAAGATACCAAATCCATAATTAACCATATAGTTTTTACAAAAGGGATTTGTAAAAGATAAACATTTACAAATACAAAATCATCCTTAACAAAATTACATTTTCCAAAAATCAGTTGCCAAAAACCAAAAATACAACGGAAGACACAAAATAAACTCCAACTACAGACTTCTAGTGGCCGACCTGCAGATGTCCGACTCCAAAATGATCCTGCCACCTACACGGGAAGAGAGCCCGTGCTAAGCGATAACGCTTAGTGGGGAGGAACAACACATGCATGTACATATAATTGCAATAAACATATATATATATAAGCTTAATAATAATAAAAGCATAAACTTATACTGTTCAAATATATAACAATTGTTCATCATGCTCAAGTATATTAGAAAAATAACCATTCATATTCGAATACAAGTATTACATTTCATCATGTCATAACGCATATACATATACATCTAACATATATTCATTTAGTATAAATAATAGCTTCATATAACGAACTTGTATAACAACTTCAAGTAATAGCCTGATTACTCGCTAACTAGTGGATACGGGTACCAATGATACTGATAGGACACAGTATCCCAAGCATTTGGAGACATGGGCCTCAAAACATTTTCTTATATTCATGTATACCCGAAGGTATACTGGAGACCGAGGCCTCATACATCTTATATGACCCAAACGGGGCCTGTATGTAACAAATAACATATAGTAGCTGCACACACACCCAGACCCTTGATAAGCGCTTATCTATCCACTAACTATGACTACCAGGCTCAAATAACAACTCAATCTTGATCTAAAATAATTATCATATAACTGAGGATAAATCAAATATAATCATGTTATTTTATGAATACTTGTATATTGGTCAAACTCAGAAACATATACATCAGATATAAGTCTCAATATGAACATATAACTCACGATTAAATAATGCAGGTACATATAAATTGTATGCATTTAAATCATATACGATCTTATTAATCATAATCATACTCATAAATTTTTCCCAATGATAACTACTTTTATAATCTTGTAATAACCCTAATCAAGCATAACATATTGAGGGGAAAGGTAGGGGATTGATCCATGCCAAAAATGGGCTCAAAAATGAAGAATAAAAGGCTTATATGCATTTTTCTGTCGCGCGGTCACGATCGCGACAGAGGCTCACCTCTGGAACCCCTTCGAGACTGGTTTTCACTCCAGACTTGCATCGCACAAACCGACCTCAAGCCCTCATTTTTAGGCAAAGTGGTCTTCTTAACAATTGTTCCCCTACGTCTTATCTTTCAAAAGGGACACGTTTCAGGTCATTTAGACTCCAAAATTAAGAGATATGCATTAAACACTAGAGACTATTCAAATGAACCCAGCTAGACAGAGACACATCCGGTTTTTTCCATTTGTAAGCCTCTTAGAGATAGAATTAATTTATGGTCTCTCTTAGACATTTAAAGGTACATAAGTCATGGTTCAAAATGCGCAATAATAATTTAATTTGGAGTTGTAAAACTCCAACTATTATCAAAACAATACACAGAGGTCCAGTAACAATTTAAGCAGAATATCCCTTAAATTAGTGTTCATGCCCTAACTAAAGTCTCATGACAATCAACCAATAATTCCAACAGAATTCAACTATATATCTCATCTATATCATCTATCAATTAACACATATTCACACACAAATTCCAAATGCAAATAATCACACATCAAATGAACAACTTACACACAAACACATATAAGCAACCAAAGCTCCCAAACCTGATATGGAGTTCAACTTCCTCTATCACCCTTAAGTTCAGACCTTCCCTTTTCCTTTATCCTTCTTTCTTTCTTCAATAGCTTGCATGAACCAACAGATAAACCGAAATACCATTACCCCATGAAAACCACTATATAACTCAAAATAATCCCAGAAGAAGATGAAGAACGAGAACCCAAATATATAACCAGCAGCTACTTACCTTAAACTCAGCCTTTAACCTCTTAGAACATACTTAAACTTGCAGAGTATTAAAACATGCAAAACCCATAAAGAAGCAAAGAAGAATGAAGAGAAGAAAGAGGAGAAACGGGACAGCCAAGGAAAAATGAAACCAATTTCTGCCTCTTCCTCTTTCTTTTTTCAAATCCTCAACATGCACACTATCCACTTGTCATATTCTGATTGGACCCCCAATTCCACTTACTACTCTTTTTCCAACAGCTCCTTACAATTACTAATAAATCCTTGTCAAAATACTTTTTACTCACTAAATGAAATCTGCCAAATAAATAAAATAATACTTTTAATTCCTTTCAATTAAGTCCTCCTTTCCTTGTAAAATTACTCAAGTGCCCTTAATAAATCCAATTAACATGAAATTTCTACTAAGCTATATTTGGGATGTGACAACTCTCTCCTCCTTAAGAAATTTCGTCCTCGAAATTTCCCCGCTGATTATTTAGATCCAAAAAGCAAAACCGAACTCAAATAAAACTTAACAAATCAATACTTACCGGAAGGACCTGCGGCTCTAGTTGCCTCTTCTCCAATTAGCGCATACACCCTAGGCCGATTATACTCTTCCGTAGGACCAGGTCGCTGCACCATTTCTGATGGTACCCGAGGAGCTCTACTTCTATCCTGATTACTTCTTGTCGCATTAGATCTACCTTCACCCGCTTGACTAACTTGCTGGCTCTTGTTCTCTTGTCGTTCGGGGCAATTAGCAAACCGATGCTCCATACTACCGCACTTAAAACGAGCACCCGTTAACTTACGGCATGTACCCCAATGGTGTCTTTGGCAGTGCTCACACTTCGGTGCTCGGTTTCCTTTAATCGCATGCGGTGCCACACTTCCTACTTCTGAAGGCACTTGAACAGTTCCTCTATTTCCTTGCCCTATCGGAGCACCCTTAGACTTCTGACTACTTGGAACTCCACCATCCGATACTTTCCTCTTCTGTGCTATTCTTTGCTTTTCTATCTCAGATTCTTCTAATTTCATTGCCGCTGCCACAAGCTGATAATACCCTACTGGTTGTAAGACTGTCATTGCCGATAAAGGACCTCTGATGACCTCACGCAATCCCTCTTGGAAATGCCTACATCTAAACTCATCCGTCAACAACTGCTCAGGCACATACTTACTCAACCGGCTGAATTCCTTATCATACTCACTCACGGTCATACCCCGCTGCTTTAGACTGATGAACTCTCTCCACTTGGCTTCCTGGTATGCCTTCGTCACATACTTTTGCTCAAATTCTTTCTTAAAGAATTCTCAAGTCAACTCGGCTAGTAGCTGAGGATTTCGCATCACAAGTTCCCACCAATCATACGCTGACCCTTGAAGCAACGACACTGCACAAAGCACCCTCTGGTCTGCAGGACATCTAATCTCTTGCAAAATCCGACCTACCCTCTTAAGCCAAAACGCGGCGACATCAGATTGGTCCATGGCAGTCCCATGAAAGTCTTATGCTCCTCTCTTTCTTAAGAATTCAGTTGGAGCCTTTGGAGCAGTCAACCTATCTACTAATTGTAGCAAACCTTGCACTAATGCTGGATCCAAGCCACCACCCATATTTGGACCTACCGCTGGTGCATGTTCCTGTGCAGGCCTATCTTGTTCGACCGGGTTATCCCTTCGAGCCACATTAACACTATCCATTGTGTCGCCCATATACTCACTTGGATCCGACTCCATCTAGACACTACACAAAACAACATCTACATTAGGCCACGACTCTAGACAGACTCTCATGTAAAGACTCTATACTCAACCAATCACATAGGACCAGAACCGACTAAATCGGTGCACTGATACCAAGCTGTAACACCCCGTTACCTGCGTTGGAAGGATACCGGAGCGCCACGCGCACAAATCACACACAAACTCAAATAAGTTAAGATAACAATTACATTTACCAAATCCATAATTAACCATATAGTTTTTACAAAAGGGATTTGTAAAAGATAAACATTTACAAATACAAAATCATCCTTAACAAAATTACATTTTCCAAAAATCAATTGCCAAAAATCAAAAATACAGCGGAAGACACAAAATAAACTCCAACTACAGACTTCTAGTGGCCGACCTGCAGATGTCCGACTCCAAAATGATCCTGCCACCTACACGGGAAGAGAGCCCATGCTAAGCGATAACGCTTAGTGGGAAGGAACAACACATGCATGTACATATAATTGCAATAAACATATATATATAAGCTTAATAATAATAAAAGCATAAACATATACTGTTCAAATATATAACAATTGTTCATTATGCTCAAGTATATTAGAAAAATAACCATTCATATTCGAATACAAGTATTACATTTCATCATGTCATAACACATATACATATACATCTAACATATATTCATTTAGTATAAATAATAGCTTCACATAACGAACTTGTATAACAACTTCAAGTAATAGCCTGATTACTCGCTAACTAGTGGATACGGGTACCAATGATACTGATAGGACACAATATCCCAAGCATTTGGAGACATGGGTCTCAAAACATTTTCTTATATTCATGTATACCCGAAGGTATACTGGAGACCGAGGCCTCATACATCTTATATGACCCAAACGGGGCCTGCATGTAACAAATAACATATAGCAGCTGCACACACACCCAGACCCTTGATAAGCGCTTATCTATCCACTAACTATGACTACCAGGCTCAAATAACAACTCAATCCTAATCTAAAATAATTATCATATAACTGAGGATAAATCAAATATAATCATGTTATTTTATGAATACATGTATGTTGGTTAAACTGAGAAACATATACATCAGATATAAGTCTCAATAAGAACATATAACTCACGATTAAATAATGCAGGTACATATAAATTGTATGCATTTAAATCATATACGATCTTATTAATCATAATCATACTCATAAATTTTTCCCAATGATAACTACTTTTATAATCATGTAATAACCCTAATCAAGCATAACATGTTGAGGGGAAAGGTAGGGGATTGATCCATGCCAACCATGGGCTCAAAAATGAAGAATAAAAGGCTTATATGCATTTTTCTGTCACGAGGTCGCGACTCTGTCGCTATCATGACAGAGGCTCACCTCAGGAACCCCTTCGAGACTGGTTTTCACTCCAGACTTACATCGCACAAACCGACCTCAAGACCTCATTTTTAGGCAAAGTGGTCTTCTTAATAATTGTTCCCCTACGTCTTATATTTCAAAAGGGACACGTTTCAGGTCATTTGGACTCCAAATTTAAGAGATATGCATTAAACACTAGAGACTGTTCAAATGAACCCAGCTAGACAAAGACACGTCCGGTTTTTTCCATTTTTCAGCCTCTTAGAGACAGAATTAATTTATGCTCTCTCTTAGACATTTAAAGGTACATAAGTCATGGTTCAAAAGGCGTGATAATAATTTATTTTGGAGTTGTAAAACGCCAACTATGATCAAAACAATACACAGAGGTCCAGTAACAATTTAAGTAGAATATCCCTTAAATTAGTGTTCATGCCCTAACTAAAGTCTCATGACAATCAACCAATAATTGCAACAGAATTCAACTATATATCTCATATATATCATCTATCAATTAACACATATTCACTCACAAATTCCAAATGCAAATAATCACACATCAAAGGAACAACTTACACACAAACACATATAAGCAACCAAAGCTCCCAAACCTGATATGGAGTTCAACTTCCTCTATCACCCTTAAGTTCAGACCTTCCCTTTTCCTTTATCCTTCTTTCTTTCTTCAACAGCTTGCATGAACCAAGAGATAAATCGAAATACCATTAACCCATGAAAACCATTATACAACTCAGAATAATCCCAGAAGAAGATGAAGAATGAGAACCCAAATATATAACCAGCAGCTACTTACCTTAAACTCAGCCTTTAACCTCTTAGAACACACTTAAACTTGCAGAGTATTAAAACATGCAAAACCCATAAAGAAGCAAAGAAGAATGAAGTGAAGAAAGAGGAGAAACGGGACAGCCAAGGAAAAATGAAACCAATTTTTGCCTCTTCCTCTTTCTTTTTTCAAATCCTCAACATGCACACTATCCACTTGTCATATTCTGATTGGACCCCCAATTCCACTAACTACTCTTTTTCCAACAGCTCCTTACAATTACTAATAAATCCTTGTCAAAATACTTTTTACTCACTAAATGAAATCTGCCAAATAAATAAAATAATACTTTAATTCCTTTCAATTAAGTCCTCCTTTCCTTGTAAAATTACTCAAGTGCCATTAATAAATCCAATTAACATGAAATTTCTACTAAGCTATATTTGGGATGTGACAACTCTCTCCTCCTTAAGAAATTTCGTCCTCGAAATTTCCCCGCTGATTATTTAGATCCAAAAAGCAAAACCGAACTCAAATAAAACTTAACAAATCAATACTTACCGGAACGACCTGCGGCTTCAGTTGCCTCTTCTCCAATTAGCGCATACACCCTAGGCCGATTATACTCTTCCGTAGGACCAGGTCGCTGCACCATTTCTGATGGTACCCGAGGAGCTCTACTTCTATCCTGATTACTTCTTGTCGCATTAGATCTACCTTCACCCGCTTGACTAACTTGCTGGCTCTTGTTCTCTTGTCGTTCGGGGCAATTAGCAAACCGATGCTCCATACTACCGCACTTAAAACGAGCACCCGTTAACTTACGGCATGTACCCCAATGGTGTCTTTGGCAGTGCTCACACTTCGGTGCTCGGTTTCCTTTAATCGCATGCGGTGCCACACTTCCTACTTCTGAAGGCACTTGAACAGTTCCTCTATTTCCTTGCCCTTTCGGAGCACCCTTAGACTTCTGACAACTTGGAACTCCACCATCCGATACTTTCCTCTTCAGTGCTATTCTTTGCTTTTCTATCGCAGATTCTTCTAATTTCATTGCCGCTGCCACAAGCTGATAATACCCCACTAGTTGCAAGACAGTCATTGCCGACAAAGGACCTCTGATGACCTCACGCAATCCCTCTTGGAAATGCCTACATCTAAACTCATCCGTCAACAACTGCTCAGGCACATACTTACTCAACCGGCTGAATTCCTTATCATACTCACTCACGGTCATACCCCGCTGCTTTAGACTGATGAACTCTCTCCACTTGGCTTCCTGGTATACCATCGTCACATACTTCTGCTCAAATTCTTTCTTAAAGAATTCTCAAGTCAACTCGGCTGGTCGCTGAGGATTTCGCATCACAAGTTCCCACCAATCATACGCTGACCCTTGAAGCAACGACACTGCACAAAGCACCCTCTGGTCTGCAGGACATCTAATCTCTTGCAAAATCCGACCTACCCTCTTAAGCCCAAACTCGGCGACATCAGATTGGTCCATGGAAGTCCCATGAAAGTCTTCTGCTCCTCTCTTTCTTAACAATTCAGTTGGAGCCTTTGGAGCAGTCAACCTATCTACTACTTGTAGCAAACCTTGCACTAATGCTGGATCCAAACCACCACCCATATTTGGACCTACCGCTGGTGCATGTTCCTGTGCAGGCCTATCTTGTTCGACCGGGTTATCCCTTCGAGCCACATTAACACTATCCATTGTGTCGCCCATATACTCACTTGGATCCGACTCCATCTAAACACTATGCAAAATAACATCTGCATTAGGCCACGACTCTAGATAGACTCTCATGTAAAGACTCTATACTCAACTAATCACATAGGACCAGAACCGACTAAACCGGTGCTCTGATACCAAGCTGTAACACCCCGTTACTCCCGTTGGAAGGATACCGGAGCGCCACGCTCACAAATCACACACAAACTCAAATAAGTTAAGATAACAATTACATTTACCAAATCCATAATTAACCATATAGTTTTTACAAAAGGGATTTGTAAAAGATAAACATTTACAAATACAAAATCATCCTTAACAAAATTACATTTTCCAAAAATCAGTTGCCAAAAACCAAAAATACAGCGGAAGACACAAAATAAACTCCAACTACAGACTTCTAATGGCCGACCTGCAGATGTCCGACTCCAAAATGATCCTGCCATCTACACGGGAAGAGATCCCGTGCTAAGCGATAACGCTTAGTGGGGAGAAACAACACATGCATGTACATAAAATTGCAATAAGCATATATATATAAGCTTAATAATAATAAAAGCATAAACTTATACTGTTCAAATATATAACAATTGTTCATCATGCTCAAGTATATTAGAAAAATAACCATTCATATTCGAATACAAGTATTACATTTCATCATGTCATAATGCATATACATATACATCTAACATATATTCATTTAGTATAAATAATAGCTTCATATAACGAACTTGTATAACAACTTCAAGTAATAGCCTGATTACTCGCTAACTAGTGGATACGGGTACCAATGATACTGATAGGACACAGTATCCCAAGCATTTGGCGACATGGGTCTCAAAACCTTTTCTTATATTCATGTATACCTGAAGGTATACTGGAGACCGAGGCCTCATACATCTTATATGACCCAAACGGGGCCTGCATGTAACAAATAACATATAGCAGCTGCACACACACCCAGACCCTTGATAAGCGCTTATCTAACCACTAACTATGACTACCAGGCTCAAATAACAACTCAATCCTAATCTAAAACAATTATCATATAACTGAGGATAAATCAAATATAATCATGTTATTTTATGAATACATGTATGTTGGTGAAACTCAGAAACATATACATCAGATATAAGTCTCAATATGAACATATAACTCACGATTAAATAATGCAGGTACATATAAATTGTATGCATTTAAATCATATACGATCTTATTAATCATAATCATACTCATAAATATTTCCCAATGATAACTACTTTTATAATCATGTAATAACCCTAATCAAGCATAACATGTTAAGGGGAAAGATAGGGGATTGATCCATGCCAACCATGGGCTCAAAAATGAAGAATAAAAGGCTTATATGCATTTTTCTGTCGCGATCGCGATAGAGGCTCACCTCAGGAACCCCTTCGAGACTGGTTTTCACTCCAGACTTGCATCACACAAACTGACCTCAAGACCTCATTGTTAGGCAAAGTGGTCTTCTTAACAATTGTTTCCCTACGTCTTATCTTTCAAAAGGGAAAAGTTTCAGGTCAGTTAGACTCGAAAATTAAGAGATATACATTAAAAACTAGAGACTGTTCAAATAAACCCAGCTAGACAGAGACACGTCCGGTTTTTGCCATTTTTAGGCCTCTTAGAGATAGAATTAATTTATGGTCTCTCTTAGACATTTAAAGGTACATAAGTCGTGGTTCAAAAGGTGTGATAATAATTTAATTTAGAGTTGTAAAACTCCAACTATGATCAAAACAATACACAGAGGTCCAGTAACAATTTAAGTAGAATATCCCTTAAATTAGTGTTCATGCCCTAACTAAAGTCTCATGACAATCAACCAATAATTCCAACAGAATTCAACTATATATCTCATCTATATCATCTATCAATTAACACATATTCACACACAAATTCCAAATGCAAATAATCACACATCAAATGAACAACTTACACACAAACACATATAAGCAACCAAAGCTCCCAAACCTGATATGGAGTTCAACTTCCTCTATCACCCTCAAGTTTGGACCTTCCCTTTTTCCTTTATCCTTCTTTCTTTCTTCAACAACTTGCATGAACCAACAAATAAACCGAAATACCATTAACCCATGAAAACCACTATACAACTCAGAATAATCCCAGAAGAAGATGAAGAACGAGAACCCAAATATATAACCAGCAGCTACTTACCTTAAACTCAGCCTTTAACCTCTTAGAACACACTTAAACTTGTAGAGTATTAAAACATGCAAAACCCATAAAGAAGCAAAGAAGAATGAAGAGAAGAAAGAGGAGAAACGGGAGAGCCAAGGAAAAATGAAACCAATTTCTGCCTCTTCCTCTTTCTTCTTTCAAATCCTTAACATGCACACTATCCACTTGTCATATTCTGATTGGACCCCCAATTCCACTAACTACTCTTTTTCCAACAGCTCCTTACAATTACTAATAAATCCTTGTCAAAATACTTTTTACTCACTAAATAAAATCTGCCAAATAAATAAAATAATACTTTTAATTCCTTTCAATTAAGTCCTCATTTCCTTGTAAAATTACTCAAGTGCCCTTAATAAATCCAATTAACATGAAATTTCTACTAAGCTATATTTGGGATGTGAAATGCCTTCAGATAACTTTTTGGAGGTTATTTACTATCTTTAAAATCTAAGTCTAATTTCAATCAAATCTAGTTACTATTTGAATCAAACCAGAGGTTGTTTTCAATTTGACTTTCGGGGACCTATTTGACCTCATTTTTGTACCAAATTACATCACCAAACTCCTCTTATCTCATGTATTCTAATGGTATAATAAAATAGTTTTAGCTACCTGCTGTCATTTTTACCTAGAGAGCTTCCAAGGGGGTCACCCATCCTAGAATTTCTCTAACCCTTGCATGTTTAACCTTTTAACTCCTCTGTAATTCAGGATACAAATACTATTGTTTTCACACGTAAGATACACTATTCACTCTACATAATTCACTGATTACTACTAACCCAGTATTCAGGCTATTACATGCTGACTATGGTAATTTTGGGCCATTATAATATAAGACATGTATGGATGGTTGAACCTATTATAGGCATATGTGATGTGAATGTGATAAGTGCTGTGACATTATGACTGAGATGCTGATATTGATTATATTGAATATTACTGGGTTGTTCTGCCCATTATGTGTTGTGGTATTGTTTGGTTTGTAGGAGCAGTAAGTAAAATATGTAACCGTTATACTGCAAAAATTTCTACTAATTTGTGCTGAGATGCCTTGAATGTGGTATATTAGATCAATATACGCTTTGGATTGGAATTTTGAAGTCAAAGTTGCTGGTTGTTAAATTGGAGATTTTGATTATGTTATTTCTTGATTTAAGTGTGATTATTAGTGTAAAGGTTTGAGTTTTGGGTTGTTTATGATGATTTTAATGCTTGATTTGAGCTGTGTTGAAGTTTGAATTGAATTGGAGTTTTGGGTATGATTTTGAAGGAGAAGGTTTTCTGCAGAATTGCTGTAGATCTGGAAAATGCGACTTTGTCGCGAGCGCGATGCTTGTCGCGAGTGCAACAGAGCTCGAGGATTTCAACTCTCGCAGTTGGCTGAGCTCTGTTCTGTCGAGCTATAGCATTGCGCACGCTATCACGAGCGCGACAGAGCGTGTTATGTCGAGCTATAGCGAGCAGCATTGTCGCGAGGGTGCATGAGAGTGCGCGATCGTGACATCGATATCGGGCGTGTTCTGTCATGAGTACGACAGAAGCTGATATGTTCCTTTGTGCATGAGCGCGAGGCTTGTCGCGAGCGCTACACCTCCTGTTTTCAAAATGAGTTTTCTTTTGTGTTTCGATAATTATTTTCCGAACTTGCGATGCTTTTAGACTTATGCATTGATAATTTTATGAATAATATGAATATGATTGGATGATATATGCATGGCCTGCAAGAGTCAAATTAGTGGATAGTTAGGCATGCCTAATAGAGTTCAGTAGCTGTAGCCCCAATGTGTTCCGGACCCTGATCAGGTCCCCGTTTGGATCCTCACGATCCTCAATGTGTTTGGATCTTGTTTAAGATCCTCCAATGTGAAAATGTTTTGAATGAGAAAATAAAGATGTTGCTTTTCGATTGTACCCTTGGGTACCCCCAATGTGTTCACTCGTTATCCGCTATTGTGAGTCAGTAGGCGTTTGTTTTTGTTGTGATTATAAGCATATGCAACCAGTTTGATATATGAATTGAATATGAGCTTTTGAATACAATTGAATGTGAGTAAGCTATGATTTAGTTATATGTTGTTATGAGCATGTGCCATTTTGTATGTGTTTTGCCTTAATGGCCATTGTGAATGGCCATTCATATTATTGTGAGTTTTTTCTACTAAGTATTATCGCTTATCACGGGTGTTTCATTCGTGCAGGTGCGGAAGGTTTTGAGTGTAATGGCCCAAATACCGGTCTGGAAGTGTCAGTGAGTAATTTCAGTGTTATCATGATGATCGCAGCGTCGAACAGTGCAGGGAGTAAGTTTGCAAGTGTTAAAGTTTAGTAATAAGTGGGTTAAAAATATAGTGATTCCGGGACAGGTGACACTGGAGTGGCTATACAGTGGGCTTTTCGGCACCCGAAAAATTTTAATTTCGCGAAAATGATCTGTGGGTTATGAGGAGTCTAGTGGTGAAATCGGAACTGAAAACGGAGCTAAAACGACCTCCGAAAGTCATTCTGAAGTTGGCTACCGGTTCGGTTCAATTTCAACCAGGGTTTGACTGAGGGGTTATGAGAGGTTTATGTGGCCCAATATAAGGTAAGTGTGTTAAATAATGTAATGGAAGTGATTTCTGTGAATTTTGACAACTTTAGACCTGTATTTTACGGTAGAAGAAAAATTGATCGAATCAAACTGGTTTAAGTGAACCGAGGCCCAAATGGACTCCGATTGAGGTAAAATTTTGCAGGCAGCCTATTTTTGATGTTTTAAGATCAATGGAATTATTTATAAGTGGAAATAATGAGAGGAACATATAGACGCTTTGGAAAAGTGCAATTGAACCAAAAAATTAAAATTTTTGTTTAAATCGGTTGGACCACCTTGGTTGGACCAGTTCAGTTCATTAGAGGCCTATATAAGGAGAGAGGAGGCCAGATTTCTCTAGATAAATCCATCCAAAACCGACCTCCTTCTTCTTCTCTAAAAAAGAATGGGTTTTCTTCACTTCTCCACCATTTTTCTTCATCTTTCTTCCAATCTTTCTCCAAAATTCAACCTCCTAGACAAAGTTAAGCTCCTCTTCAATCACATAGAAGTTATTGGAGTCCATTTGGAGCACTAGAAGTTGGAAAAATCAAGTGTGCAAAATATATGTCAAGATTTGAGGTATGTGATTTAAGGGTTTTTAATTTAGTTTATTGGTCCCTATGGGGGTTTTTGAGGGTGTAGAACAGATTTATGATGTTAGATTTCATTTTGGAAGTTTAGTTTTAAAGTTATATGGATTTTTTAATTCGGCCACCTTAGGGAATAAAAGGGAATGATGGAGTTTCAAAGAGTTATGGCATGGAGAGCATGTTTATGATGTGGAGAACAAGAATCTAAGGTGAGTGGATACATTATCCTTCCTTTTCCATTGATTATGTGTGAATTTTAGGTTATGTTTAAGTGTGAAAATGAGATTTAGGCATGTTGAATTAAATCTAATGGGATATTCATAATCTATGGACTTAATATAGTGTATAAATATGATTAGATGAAATTAAAACATATTGGAATGAAAACTCTAGTGTAGGTCGAATGGTTATTAAAGGATTTCCTCAAGATCTAATGATGATTATGGTATATAAATGATGGATATAGTGTATATAAAATGTTTAAAGCATAATAGAGTGATTAAAAGAATTAAAAGAAATTATAATGGAATGGTAAAGTAGTGGCCGAATGGCATATAAAGGGTTTAATTAAAATATATGATGAATTGTGCCATGTAAATAATATTTATAGCATGTTTAATATGTAAGGAGTATGAATGAGTGATTAAATAAAACTAAAGTGCATGATAAGAAAAAGTGATTCATTGGTCGAATGGTATTTATATGGAATAAAGTGTGTATTTTGATAATTAATGCAATGTAATAACATAATATGATTAAGTGATGATTAATGAGTGTGTACGTAAAGTGGAAAGTGAAAATGAAGTGTATGACAAAATAAGTGTGATGGCATAATGTGATGTTTATATGAATATTGATGAAATATTGCCCTTAGTAGTTGTCTGGTAGGAAAATCTAGTCCAGGATATAATTGGCTAGCCATAGGGATTCCACACCGCGGTACGAGTCATGGCGACTCGCTATTGATAGACCAATGACGGTCTATTTCAGTGCAATGTTCAGTGTTTATAGTGTATTCAGTGATTTCAGTGATCAGTATAGTGCAGTGCAGTGAGAAATGGTCCTATTGGGATCATTTTATAGTGTAGTGGATCTGTGGGATCCACGTCCCGCATATCCAGTCAGTAGATTTTCTACCGGGTGTATACTAGGGGCATTCTGATAATTATGTGATAGAAGTGATTAAAATAGTGATAAAAGTGAAAATGAGTGAAAATGGGATTAAAATGAAGTAAATAAAAAGTTTAGGGGTAAAACGATAATTTTATAAAAAGTTGGTAAAAAGTGAGCAAGTTAGGTAAAAAGTGTAAGTGGAAGGGTAAAATTGTAATTTTGGCAAAATGTGAGGTTAAAATAGTAAATTAGTAAAAAAGTGATAAAATAAGGTCCTAAATGTTATTTAGTGAAAATATAAGGTTAAAAGTGGTATTCAAGTGTAAAAAGGGTAAAATAGTAAATAAATAAGTAAATAAGGGTAAAAGTGTAAATTGGAAAATAAATGAGGTTAAAAAGGGTAATTATTATATAAGTGAGGGCAAAAATGGTAATTAGGTGAAAAATGAGGACATAAAGGGAATTAGTGAAAAAAAAGGACGTGGATGGCATTATGGTAAAAGTAAGGACATGAATGTAATTAATATAAAAGATAGGACATAGATGTAATTAATGGAAAAGTTAGGGACGTATATGGAATTAAGTGAAAAGATTAAGGACTTAAGTGTAAGTAATTATCATTGGTAAGTAATTATAGAATATGCATATATTTAATGTAATTAAAGTGATTTAATAAATAATATGGTTAAAATGAGATTAATTAATGAATTAGTATAAAAATATGTTAATTGGCAAAATAATGGTATAATTAATTAATTGGTGAATTTAAGTGGATTATTACATTGAGGAAATAATTGGATAAATTATTATATTTAATTAATTATATTGTAGTTAGTGAAAATTTATGCATAAGTGAATGAATGATTTAAAGACTAAAATGTAAAATTGTGAGTTAATAATAATATTAAAAGTGAGACTAATTATAAATAGTGGTATAATTATAATTATAGTGAATTATAGTGGTAAAATTGAAATTAGTGACTAATGAGGGACTAAAGTGTAATGTGAGTAAAATATTATAGTAGTTTCTAGATGGAAATTGTATGCTAAATGAATAATAAAGTAATGTAATAATGAAATTAAGTAATGACAAGTTCGTAATATAAACTAATTGAAGGCTAAATTGTAAATTGTCACAAAGTAAGGGGCTAAATGGTAAATTGGAAATAATGAGACTAAGGAAGAGATTAAAATGTAAATATGCAATAAAAGAGATAATAAATGCGTGTCTGTAATTAGTGAGCGAACAATTGAGAATTTTAGAATAATATTGTTTGATTAAATATGAAGTGAATAATGGATTAAATATATTATGATTGAATTAACATGCTAGTGATAATGAAGGATAAATAGGTATATTAGTGGCGTTATTGTAAATAAGTGAAATTTATCTGATTTAAACGTAATTGATTATAACAATGCTAGTGATAATATTTAAGTGTAAATGGAAAAGAAATAGACTACTAAGTAAATGAATAAATTGGTTTTATGTATGTGTAAATTAAAAGATAATATTTGGAAATAAGTAAATAATAAGGTAAATAATAACGATAATATTAATCAAGTGAAATGGAAAGATAGTGTTTTAAATTGTAAGAAACATAGAGAGATTAAATGGTAAAGTTAATTTTTAAGAGGCTATAGTGAATAAAAGTACAGTGTAAATTAAGTGAATAAATGTAATAAGTAGGATTAGCAAGTTAAGTGTAGCCAAAATAATTAGAATATTAGAAGTGCTTAATTGAGTATATTGGGAAATAAAGATTTCATAGTAAAAGTGATAAAGGATAGAGTGATTAATAAATAGTGTTAAGATAAAAGAAAATAGACAGGTCATAATTGTGAATAATAATATAGGTGACCAAGTCAAATAAGAAATAATATATTAGTAATGAAATTTATAATGACGTATATGTGGACCAAGTGAATAGTAAAAATAGACAGTTATAAGTCAATCGATAGTTAAGTGATAAGTGAAAATTGTTAAACAAATGAGTGTCTAAATGAAATGAAATTGATAAGTGATATTGTAAAGTAAAATTATTGATAAGTGTAGAATCAAAATAGTAAAGGAAGGAATAAGATAGTGATTAAAGTATAGTAATAACCACACAAGAATAAATGCAATTGAAATTAATTTAAATAAACAACTTATCGGAAGATTTAACATAGTAAGTGATATTAACATAAGAAAGTTAGTGCAGTGTAAAAGAGTAAAGGAAATGTTAGAAACGTAAAGAAAGTAATAGTATTTGATTAGTATTACTAGTAGTGAAATAATGATAAATTACTAAGTAAGTTGATAAACAATTTACTATCTGAAATTAAATTGTAACTGAGCATTCATTAAGGAAGGAATCTAATAGGTTATTTACAAAGATGAAAGTATTAAAAGAGATACACGTGAAATTGATCGTAAACGATAAAACCGAACAAAGTGTTAAGCGACAAGAGTCATTAGTGCACATGATAAAGTTAGTGATAATAGTAATGAAAAAAAAATAGAACCAATAAATAAGGTAAAGCACCAAAATTGGCAAATAATAGTGAAATCGACAACATTAAAGGTCAACAGTGTAAATGATAGTGAAATCGATAAGTGTAATGGTTAACAGTGTAAATGACAGTGAAATCGATAAGTGTAATGGTTAACAGTGTAAGTGATATCGATAAGTATAATGGTTAACAATATAAGTGATAATGAAATTATCAATAGCATGATAGCGATTAATATATTATAGTGTAGTGCTAAAGGTAAAGACATTGATTAGTGATAATAGTGACAGTGATGAAGATAAAAATAGTGAGTCACAAAAGTATGCTATAAACTATTTAAAAGATTTAGAAATAATTGACCCCATAACCTAAATACAATAAAACAATTAAGTGATCAAGTATGTAGGATTAGTATGGAAAACTTAGGATAAGTATCCACCACTGAGCATTTTAATGCTCAGCGCGTAAGTGTTTATGCGCGCAGGTTATAATAGCTAGATGTGGCCGAAGACGTAGAAGTAATCAAGGATTGAGCGACAGCAAGGATCGAAGGTTGCATGGCATGTATACGATCGTAGTTGGGAAAAGTTATGGTATGGATAGGTAGTTTATATGTTATTGTTTTGATATGTTTATTGTATATGTTTTATTGTGTATATTATAAAAAAAAAATATCAGAGCTTTCAAGTGTGTCATCAGTGATTGGCAATGCAGTGCAGTGTTGTGACATCCGGTATCCGCATCATTTACGGGTATAAGGGTGTTACATTGAGCTTTTGGGAGAGTTTCCGCAGGTCCAGCCAACACAGAAGGATTGAAGTGTTAGGATTTAGTGTTGTAATTAAGTTTTTTTTTTGTAATCTTTTGGGCTCTCATTGTATTTATTCTTTTGTATTGCTTCCGCTATGTATTATGAAAGATGAATTTTTGTAATATCAGTTTATGTATAGAATATTTTGTAATGACCCCTTTAGGTATCAATGAATGATCTGTCATTTCTCAACTTTTTATTTCTGCTATTTTCTGCATATTATGGATGTGTATTTTGTATTGCTTGTTTGGTGACACCCTTGCTCTTACGGGTTCTCACTCCCTATAGGATGAGTTCTCCTATGTATGGGTAAGGGGTGTTACAGTTTTTGGTATTAGAGCTCCGGTTTAAGCGTTTTTTAGGTGTTCGTAGAGTATAGATATATGTTTAGGACTGTGTTGGCTAATGCGAATGTCTTTATGTTTATTATAGATGCGCTCTGTGCATGGATCACTCGAGAGGTCAGCTAAGAGTGCTTATCCCTAAGAGCAAGATCCGACAGTGTCTAGTCTGGCTCAGTCAGTTAGGGTGCAGCCTGAGGCCGCAGCCATGCCTTTTGAGGCTATGCTGAAGATCTCTCAGGATATGGCTCGGGTCTTAGAAAGGGTGACTGCTCTGAGAGACCCGATTGAGAGCATGAGGGAAGCTGGGGTGAAAGATTTCTACGGGACAAGTCTTGATGAGTCTGAATTAGCCGAGAAGTGGATTGAGAAAGTGGGGAGAGTTATTGAGGAGATTCGTTACCCTCCAGAGAGGCAGGTTGAGTGTGTTGTTGCCTTGCTCCAAGGATCGGCCTATGTCTGGTGGAAGTTGGTCCGTAGGCATCTCCTGTTGCCTGATTCGGTCACATGGGAGTTCTTTGAGCAGGAATTTACAAGTAAGCTAAGTGGGCTCAATTTCTAAGTCTGAAGCAGAGGGCAATGTCTGTTGCGGAGTATGAAAAAGAGTTTAATAGGCTTGGGAAGTATGCTCCTCCGGGTATTCTAATAAAGGAATTTCGGTGTCAGCATTTTGAGGCTGGATTGAATGAGTCCTTGAGGGTGATGCTCATATCTTTGATGAGTGCCCCTACTATCAGTTATTACCAGATTGTTCAAGCAGCTGTGCAAGCAGAGAGGTCTGAATCAGTTTTGAGAGAAAGAGCTCAGAGGAGGAATCCCCCTCGTGGAGGTTCGTCTTCGGGCAAGAGATTGAGGAACCCGCAAGATGAGTCCTCTATAGGTCTTGCTTCGAGGGGTAGGAGGCCGGGATCCACAGTTGGTTCGAGTGCCGGTAGACGTAGTTCTGGTGGCAGAGGTGAAGCGATACCTAAGTGTTCACACTGCAGTAAGCGCCACAAGGGTGAGCGTAGGTGGCTTACTGGTGGTTGTTTCCGTTGTGGAAGCACCGAGCATTTTCTAGCCGATTGCCCAAAGTTAAGTGAGAATACTAGAGATCAGCATGAGGCTAGCCGATCGGGGTCTAATGTTCCTCGGGCTAGTCAAGGTGGAGGCAGAGGTAGAGGTGGAGGTGGTCGGCCTAGAGAGGGAGCTCCATCGGAATTGGTAGACCGTCCTTAGATGGTGCCAGCGAGAGCTTATGCTATGAGAGCTCGGGATGAGCAAGATGCGCTGGATGTGATTGCAGGTAAGTTTCTACTCTGTGACACTGAGATGTATGCTCTAATAGACCCTGGTTCCACACACTTATACTTGTGCTTTGATAAATTATATGATAAGTTGCATGATGTTGATCAGTTAGATTATGAGATTTGTGTGTGTAGACACCGGGTCCCGAGGCAGTCCAAGATCAGGATTACCCGATGATGAAATAAAAGACCGATTTTCGGCAAGAAAGGTGAGAATCGATCGTTCCCTTGTCAAAGGTGTGTTTTTCGGAAAATAATTAAAAATATATTTTAGAAATTAAAAAATTAAAAATGGGGTAAAAAAATATTAATTTTGTGTCAAGGTTTTATTAAAAGAAAAAAAGAAAGGTCGCGAGTGCCACCTGCGGCAGGCTGCCCCAGCGCATAGGGGCGCCTACGCGGCAGGCCGCCCCTACGCGCGCGTAGGCAGGGGGACCGCGCGCCCCCTGCGCGCGAGGCAGGGGACTGCGCGTCCCCCCTGCGCGCGAGGCAGGGGGATCGCGCAACCCCCTGCGCGCGAGGCAGGGGGACCGCGCGCCTCGCGTGATGCAGGGGCACCGCGCGCAGCAGCCTGCCGCGCGCGGTGCAGGGGTACCACGCGCGCAGCAGGCTGCCGCGCGCGCTCTTCCCTCTCCGCGCGACTGCTTTTTGTCACCTGCTCCTGCTTTTTTTCAGTCTGTTCTTTTCAGTCTGATTTTTCCATTTGTTTCACCATTTTATGCTATTTTGGATTAACTAAAAATAAAAGCTGTTCTGGTCCTTTGCCTTTCTTGGCCAAGGTAGGAATTAAAGAGGATTTTCCCCTCATTTTGAAGGGACGGCAACAATTATTCAAGGGAATTTCTTTAGCTTTCTCTCCAACTTCTCCTCTCCAAAAAACTTGGTTTTTCTTGTCCAAAATATTCTTAAACTTTTTTTCCTTTTTCTCAAGCTTTAACTTTCTTTATTTTTTTTCTTCAAAAAATATAATCCATTTCTTGGGTGATTTGAGTTCGGAAAAGTAATTTCCTTTACTCAATCATCCACCAAAAAATATTTTCTATCAAAATATTCTCTTAATTTATTTTGAAATATCAATTTCTACACTTTTTTTCAAATATTCATCACCACAAATTCGACAAGGAGAACAAATCGAGACACCGTTTCTCCGATCTAAAAATTCTGAGGGTAAACATTTTTGGACTCGTTCTCATTTATTTGTTTTGTATATTATTTGTTGTTATTAATATTATTTTTGCTCTTATTATCATGTCTATTATTTACTTTTTTGCATTTTAACGTGTTAATATCACTATTGATGTACTATTTATTTGCTTTAATTTGATTTTTATGTTCATTCACCATTATTAGTATTATTATTATTATTATTATTATTATTATTATTATTATTATTATTATTATTAGTTTTTATCGTTACTATATTGTTACTATATTTGTGTTCATCTTTACTATAGTTATTAATACCATGTTGTTGTTGTTGTTATTATTATTATTATTATTATTATTATTATTATTATTACTATTATTTATTTTTTGTATATCATTATTATCATTATTATTATTATTATTATTGTTGTTGCTTATCATTATTATTATCATATTTGTTCATATTATATTCACTATTATTTATTATCATTGTCCCTTATTATCATCATCATCATCATTATTATTATTATTATTATTATTATTATTATTATTATTATTATTATTATTATTATTATTATTATTATTATTTTGTTGTCGCCATACCATGATTATTTGTTATGATTTTATTATTGTCATTATGTTGTCGTCATTTGATTAATTTTTGGAGTTGTTACTAATATTCTTTTTGGTGTTGATTTTTTTATGAGTTTTTAATTTCAGTTGGGCTATGTGAGCGCCCCGCGACTCCCCGGATGGGTCGCGATGCGTGGACGGACACTCCGTTTTGGTGAGATCCTTTCAACTCCCCTTGATGTGTTACGTGTTTATTTGTAAATATTTATTTTATTTATGCACGCGTGAGATAAAAAGTAACGAAAATACTTTTACAATTAAATTGAGTTTTATTAATAAAGGTGGGACCAATGTCCCTTGTTTTAGCCCAATAATGAAATTATCACGATTAAAACGAAGAGTCAATTTTCAATAAAATGGGATCACTCATCCCGATTTTCCTCCAAATAACCAAAGCGACTCTTCGAACCTTCTTCAAGCAAACGCGAAGGAATCAATGTTCCTAAACCTTAGAATAGGCACGAAGGAACCAATGTTCCTGAAGTAATGTCCCGATTTATGCATGTCTTTTATTTTAATCTTGCGTGAGTGTTTAAATTTATGTACATTATTTGCCTTTGGGCCCTTGTAATTAATTTTGGGGCAACTTTATTTATTTGTGGGGATTGTATTCCCTCCTCATTTATATTCTTAATTTCCTTTTATTGGGGTTGTATTCCGCCCCTATTTCTCTTGTAATTGTGTGCTTGCGTGTTTTTCGCTTTCTTTTATCGCTTTATTTATTGATTTCCTTTTACTGCTTTTGAATGCTTGAGGTGCGCTTTTACTTTTAATGCATTAATCGCGTGAGATGGGAGATATAATTTTAAGAGGTTGAAAACTCATTTATAATTAACCAAAGCATAAATAGGAGGGAAGTTCCGAACACCATATCTCTGGTCTTGACCGATAGAGGTGGAGACCTTTCCCAATTTCTCAAAATTTGGTGGCGACTCCAAAAACACCTCAAAGTTGCCTTTAGGTGTCATTAGGCTAGGTGGTTCTCCCCAATGTTCTATTGGGAGGGATTCACCGACGATGTCTCATGGCACCCATGATCCAAAAGACGCGAACCACATACCTCGAATCCCAATGGCGGATTCAAAGCGAGGGCCCTTGCTGGGTTTGTCCGGCGCGCGTCACAGAGGCGACTCCACTGGGGACTTTGTGTTTGAGACTTTACTCCAAAAGTGCTTTGGTTAAAAATATAATTGGGTTTTTTAAAACTTAAAATTCTATCTCTCATCGAACTTGCATTACATTCTAGAGCCTTAGAAATATGCTAGTTGGTCCCTTTTTACCTCGGTGCGTTCCCAAAGCACAACCCTACTTTCACTCATTGTAGGGAAGTGTTAGGGACAATCACCAGCCCAAGCCTTGTACCTTTTGGTATATCAAATGGAGACCCAATCGGTCGTTACGCTCATGACGAGCTAGACCTGTTGGTAGGGACCATGCTTGGGTAGCCCTAAAGCTTCATCACCTTGACCAAAGCCCATATAAAGGCAAGTAGAAACTTCCCCTAGGTAGCATGCTCCTTAATACAATGCTTGTGATATGGGTCATCGCGTATTAGATGAAATCAACCAATTTAAGTGGTCTTTTATCAAAGGCTTTCATGCCCCGGTAAGCCCACCTTAATTTGATTGAATTGTCCAAATACATAATGGCCAAAACCCATACGAATGCACATTAGATTAAGACTGTTATGCTGCCGATTTTTCACCGTGCACCATACGTCTCTGATGGGTTCCCTGTTAACCCTCGGATGAAGCCAACCTAGGAAAGAGACCACACAACCTCGTGTGCGGGAGTGATAAGGTTGGAAGGGTCTACTTACTTGCATGTGGTTGTTGATGCTGTACAGCATGCTCATGCATCGCGTGTCGTTCATGCATGTTAAAAATAAAATAAAATGCATATGTAAACACATATCCATTTCATTTTTGTGTGTGTATATCCTTTTCTCTACATATCTTTTTCACGTATACATATCATTTTACGTACAATTTTTTTAACGCATCGCATCATATCACTGTAATCTATTAACCTTTCACTCATTGAGGACTATTTGCATGGCACGACCATGCATCACATGTCATCCATTCATCATTCTAACCCCTTTGATTTTTCAGCCATCATATGCCATTCAACTGGGAGGTTCTGGGGTCCTCATAGCTGTCTGAAGAGTAAGCAGAATTCAAAGTGGTTGGCAGAGATCTACCGTCTTAGTCAGAGCATCTATAAACATTGGGAATGGCTGGTCCTTCGCGACAGATTGAAGAGGCCCATGTCATGATTGCCCAAGAACTAGATGAAAAGTTTGAAAAGCTTGAAGGGAGGTTATCAGCCACAATTAAGGAAAGGTTGGATGCCGTGGCACTAATTCTTCAAGCTCAAGTCACTGCAGCTACACTTAACCGATTTGAGCTAGCCACGACCAAAAAGGAGTACACGATGATGGTTGTAATGTCTCCATTCGCTCTTGAGCCTAGAGGCGAGGCGACACCCAACTCACTGATCGAGCAAGTGGAAAGAGGGAAAGGACTAGGACCCTTACAGTCGATGGATCCTCTCAGTCCCGCAAACACTAAAAAGAGATTAGCTGATCTTGAAGAAGAGATTATGAAGTCCAAGCGTGCAACTACCCGGACACCTCCCAATGAGGCCGTTACTAGCCCTGCAAGTCTCGGAATTGGTTACTATGGTGACAGCAGAGGTACGAAAAGGATGGGAAAAGCGCCAATAGTTGAGATGGCTCAGAGGCGTTACTCTAATTTAGGCAGACCTTTGTCTTGGGTCCTAGAAAGGCTGATGAAGAAGGGGGTGTTACAACCATTGCTGCCCAAGCTGGCTAAGACTTGGGGGCAGCCCGGGCACAAGGAAGGCGAGTACTACGCCTACCACCAACACATTGGCCATATGACGGATAATTGTGCTAGGCTGAGGCACGAGATTCAGGATCTGATCGATAGCAACCAGATCACAGATCCTAAATGCCGCAAGGGTAGTCACGGGAGCTCAAGTTTTACGGGTGGCGATGGAGAAGGTTTTAGAGCCACGAGGACCCCGACCTTCGGAATGACTCAAAGTCACTATGCCATACTGAAAAAGCCCTTGTCTAAACACCTCGCCCATTTTGTTGGCATGGGGAAGATGCAGCCACTACCGGCCCAACCTGCCAGGGGCCAAGGGCGCCCCAATCACCGAGCAGATCTGTATTGTGCCTACCATCAGCTTACCGGGCATGAGACAGATGAGTGCCGAATTCTGGGGAGGCAAATTCTACACTTAATTGATGAGGAGTTGAGAAGTGAGGAGAATGGTTCCCAAAAGTGATAGTAGGACGTTGACTGCAGCGTCCGTGTTGGCAAGAGAAGAAGGAAGTAGCTATTCAGATGTTCTTTTTTTATTTCTGAACTGTTTAATGATGACAGTTTTAATTCTAGTTTTATTGAATGAAATGGATGAATTTGCTTACTTGTGGGATGTTTCTTATGATTTCATTATGCATAATCATGACACATTCATATTTAATAATGATTCAGATGATGCCATTCCATTTAATCTCGAAACTTTGGGAGAACCCAAAGAAAATCTTGATAGCACATGTTATGACTCTTGAAGAGAGAGTAAAAGAGAGAATGAAAAAAAATAAAATAAAAGTCTTTGCCTGGACCTACAAGGACATGTCAGAAGATGATCATGAAGCCACCGAGCATGATAAACATATCCTAATCATGGGCAGGTGCCAGCACATCTCAGAAGACTCAAGCTGAAATAGACAGAAATGGTCGAAAGGGGAAACCGCAAGTAGAACTAGAACCAAAATCCTTACTGAAATACAATATCCAAATGGATTGAACAACGATGGTCCCAACGGTTAAAAAGAAAAGTGTGCGTATGTGTAGACTTCAGGACTCGAATGAAGCTTGCTAAAAGAGAATTGGGGAGCAAAAAAAAAATAAAAATAAACAAAAAAAATAAAAACAAAAAAAATAAAAAAAAAACCATCTAAAATCTAAAAAAATAAATAAAAAAAGAAGAAAAAATTTTAAATTGAAAAAAGAAAAAAAAAAGAAAAAAAGAGAGAATTGATCAGGGGGCAAGGGAATGCTATTTGGGGGGCAAGCTTTGCTCAAGTCCCGTTAATCTACACGTATCTGCATTTCGTCATTCTTCTTAGCCACTGAAAAGGACTTAAAAACTGAACCACAAGCCACCCAATCATTTCATCAATATAGAGGATGTGTAGTGCGAGGGATATTCTTGTATTGTTACTGCTCATGCCTGCCACTGAAAAGACCTGGAGGCTAATCCATAGGCCATCCACCCAGTCCGTAAGTATAAAGGATGCGCTATACGAGAGATGACCTGATGACATACAGATGACATACGAACAAGAGGAAGACCAAGAAGGTTATGGAGTAGACCCATTTTGGGGTCTGCAATTATAACCTTTACAAGAGTCACGCTTTATACCTTGATGCGTGAAGCGAAAGCATTACTGCCCGTCGAAGCACGTCAAGTTCTTAAAGGGCAGTCATGGAAGCGACAGCTGCAGCAACTAAAACATGTGAAACGAAAAAGGGTTTCGAGATTGCTATTGCTATCGGATCTTTCAAAAAACACCTTGCCCGATCATTTGGGAAAAAAGTCAGAAAGCACCCGCCAGAAGAATAAGATTGGGGTCTTTGGGCAAATAGCTTCGGATATTCCAGATGGGCGAGGTGAATTCAAACCAACATGTGAAGGCCCACTCTTTCTTGAAAAGTTGTTATCCAAGAAAGCAGCATCCCAACAGACAGCGACGGAAGCAAGTTTAAAGAGCCAGACTGACATCAACAGATCCGAGGAGGTCCATGGCTAAAGACTAAAAATCAAAAGAAGAGAATAAATGCCCCGCAGGTCGAAAATCGAAAAGGCGGCCTTGCTAAAATTGGGCGCCTCGTCAGGGTGAAAACCGAAAAAAAAGGCACTCTGGTCAAAAATTAGACGCTCGAGAGAGAATATCCAATCAAGAAAACCCGAGAGGGCTGATTGGAAACAAGAGTCGGATGCTTTCAAGATCCATTTTGAGATCAAATGTAATTTTGCATTCCAAATTTGTGTTAAATGGTGATTATGTATAGAGAAATCGTGCTGAAATGCACATAGTTTTTGCATATACATAAAGCAAAAGCAGTTCAACTCATCATTTCCTAGTTCTTTTATAAAAAGTAAAATCTAAATGGCTACTCTACTCCTGCTCTCACCAGCTAGATGCCCAAGCCGAGGGGTCCTATTATCCACTGCAGGGCTAAGTACCTTCCTCTTACATGCACTTAGGGTGTAGTCTGTGATCAGGACAACTCATTTTGCACACTCAAAGTTGCCTGGTTCTAGCATAAAATTAGCGCATTGGTACTATCGATCCTCTGCCACTCTCGCCACTCAGGCACTTAAGTCAACTCCTCCTGCTATCAACTGTGAAGCCAATTCTATAGCGCCCTCATGATAGAAAACAAGCTCAGACAACCATGACCTAAGACGTAAATACATGTCGATTATACCTGAAAGACCTTTTACAACAACTATCTACCCTCTACCATTCTTACCACTCAGGCACTTCAGTCATCTCATCTTGCTGCCCACTATGAGGCCAACCCTACAGCTCCTCCCCGATAAAGAACCAAGTTCATAAAACCATAACCTGAGATATAAGCACGTGCCGATCACACCCGAAAGATCTTTCACAATGACTCAAACTTCTCTCTCCCTCTCTCAAAAAAAAAAAAAAGCCGTTAGAGATGAAAACCTTGACTGGCGCTGTAAGCAAAAGTTAGGCCAAAGGGCAGGGTGAAAACCTGGCAATAGGCAGTCTGCCCTACAAAAAATGAAATAAATAAAAGCCGCTGGATTAGGTTGGGTCCATTCCAGGAAAAAAAAATAATAAGGCACAGGGTTATGTGAAAATCCGACAAGGACGCATCTCCCGCTAAGAAAAGCTAGTGCGAAAATCCACGAGGGACGCACTACCTTTAAAGCAATGACGCTTGGAGCGATAAGGCGGCATTACCTTGGGTAACCCCTTTCAAGCAAAGACACACATCGGGCAATCCTCCCTGAAAAATTATGAGTCAGAGTTCCTAAATCAGGACAGCGCCTTCAGACACTTGGGGGCATAATCGACCAAACTAAGCCACAAGTCGCTTCAGTAAGAGTTATCGCACCTCGACCACTGGGCCACTCAGATGAATGGTGTCACCTGCATCCTGCATGACATATGCATATGCACATGCATAACTTAACCTTGCATACAGATCTCTTTTGATTTCACAGGAAAATCTGGCGTCTAAACACATCGACAAGCTGGTGTTTATCAGCCGCTCAGCCGTTGTTTCACACGCCGACAAGCTGGTGTTCTGTCAATCACGTCCTTCAAAGCCTGGCGCCTTCACACACCGACAAGCTGGTGTTTATCAGTCGCTCAGCCGTGGTTTCACACGCTGACAAGCTGGTGTTCTATCAATGACGTTCTTCCAAGTCTGGCACCTTCACACACCGACAAGCTGGTGTTTATCAGTCGCTCAGCCGTGGTTTAACACTCCGACAAGTTGGTGTTCTATCAATCACGTTCTTCCAAGTCTGGCGCCTTCACACACCGACAAGCTGGTGTTTATCAGTCGCTCAGCCGTGGTTTCACACGCCGACAAGCTGGTGTTCTATCAATCACGTTCTTCCAAGTCTGGCACCTTCACACACCGACAAGCAAGTGTTTATCAGTCGCTCAGCCGTGGTTTCACACGCCGACAAGCTGGTGTTCTATCAATCACGTTCTTCCAAGTCTGGCGCCTTCACACACCGACAAGCTGGTGTTTAACAGTCGCTCAGCTGTGGTTTCACACACCGACAAGCTGGTGTTCTATCAATCACGTCCTTCAAAGCCTGGCGCCTTTACACGCCGACAAGCTGGCAGGACCAAGTTCGGAAAAGCGACCACCTCAGGTACGCGTCTCTTCCCTTCTTTCCTGAATTTTGTCTCACTTAGGCACTTGAATTCTAAGTTCCCTAAAATTGGGGGCAACTGTAGACACCGGGTCCCGAGGCGGTCAAAGATCAGGATTACCCGATGATGAAATAAAAGACCGATTTTCGGCAAGAAAGGTGAGAATCGATCGTTCCCTTGTCAAAGGTGTGTTTTTCGGAAAATAATTAAAAATATATTTTAGAAATTAAAAAATTAAAAATGGGGTAAAAAAAATATTAATTTTGTGTCAAGGTTTTATTAAAAAAAAAAAAAAAGGTCGCGAGTGCCACCTGAGGCAGCGCGGGGCCTCCTGCGCGGCAGGCCACCCTAGCGCGCAGGCAGGGGGACCGTGCGCCCCCTGCGCGTCCCCCCCTGCGCGCTGTGCGGGGGCACCGCGTGACCCCCTTGCGCGCGAGGCCGGGGGATCGCGCACCCCCCTGTGCACGAGGCAGGGGGACCGCGCGCCTCCCCTGCGCGCGAGGCAGGCGCCTCGCGCGATGCAGGGGCACCGTGTGCGCCCCTGAGCGTGCAGCAGCCTGCCGCGCGCGCTATTCCCTCTCCGCTGCTTTTGCTTTTTTTCGCCTGCTCCTGCTTTTTTTCAGTCTGTTCTTTTCAGTCTGATTTTTCTGTTTGTTTCACCATTTTATGCTATTTTGGATTAACTAAAAATAAAAGCTGTTCTGGTCCTTTGCCTTTCTTGGCCAAGATAGGAATTAAAGAGGATTTTCCCCTCATTTTGAAGGGACGGCAACAATTATTCAAGGGAATTTCTTTAGCTTTCTCTCCAACTTCTCCTCTCCAGAAAACTTGGTTTTTCTTCTTCAAAATATTCTTAAACTTTTTTTCCTTTTTCTCAAGCTTTAACTTTCTTTATTTTTTTTTCTTCAAAAAATATAATCCATTTCTTGGGTGATTTGAGTTCGGAAAATAAATTTCCTTTACTCAATCATCCACCAAAAAATATTTTCTATCAAAATATTCTCTTAATTTATTTTGAAATATCAATTTCTACACTTTTTTTCAAATATTCATCACCACAAATTCGACAAGGAGAACAAATCGAGACACCGTTTCTCCGATCTAAAAATTCTGAGGGTAAATATTTTTTGACTCGTTCTCATTTATTTGTTTTGTATATTATTTGATGTTGTTAATATTATTTTTGCTATTATTATCATGTCTATTATTTACTTTTTTGCATTTTAACGTGTTAATATCACTATTAATGTATTATTTATTTGCTTTAATTAGATTTTTATGTTCATTCAACATTATTATTATTATTATTATTATTATTATTATTATTATTATTATTATTATTATTATTATTATTATTATTATTATATTGTTACTATATTTGTGTTCATCTCTACTATAGTTATTAATACCATGTTGTTGTTATTATTATTATTATTATTATTATTATTATTATTATTATTATTATTATTATTTATTTTTTGTATATCATTATTATCATTATTATTATTATTGTTGTTGCTTATCATTATTACTATCATATTTGTTCATATTATATTCACTATTATTTATTATCATTGTCCCTTATTATCATCATCATCATCATCATCATCATTATTATTATTATTATTATTATTATTATTATTATTATTATTATTATTATTATTATTATTATTATTATTATTATTTTGTTGTTGTCGCCATACCATGATTATTTGTTATGATTTTATTATTGTCATTATATTGTCTTCATTTGATTAATTTTTGGAGTTGTTACTAATATTCTTTTTGGTGTTGATTTTTGTATGAGTTTTTAATTTGAGTCGGGCTATGTGAGCGCCCCGTGACTCCCCAGATGGGTCGCGACGCGTGGACGGACACTCCGTTTTGGTGAGATCCTTTCAACTCCCCTTGATGTGTTACGTGTTTATTTGTAAATATTTATTTTATTTATGCACGCGTGAGATAAAAAGTCACGAAAATACTTTTACAATTAAATTGAGTTTTCTTAATAAAGGTGGGACCAACGTCCCTTGTTTTAGCCCAATAATGAAATTATCACGATTAAAACGAAGAGTCAATTTTCAATAAAATGGGATCACTCATCCCGATTTTCCACCAAACAACCAAAGCGACTCTTCGAACCTTCTTCAAGCAAACACGAACGAATCAATGTTCCTAAACCTTAGAATAGGCACGAAGGAACCAATGTTCCTAAAGTAATGTCCCGATTTATGCATGTCTTTTATTTTAATCTTGCGTGAGTATTTAAATTTATGTACATTATTTGCCTTTGGGCCCTTGTAATTAATTTTGGGGTAACTTTATTTATTTGTGGGGATTGTATTCCCTCTTCATTTATATTCTTAATTTCCTTTTATTGGGGTTGTATTCCACCCCTATTTCTCTTGTAATTGCGTGCTTGCGTGTTTTTCGCTTTCTTTTATCGTTTTATTTATTGATTTCCTTTTACTGCTTTTGAATGCTTGAGGTGCGTTTTTACTTTTAATGCATTAATCGCGTGAGATGGGAGATATAATTTTAAGAGGTTAAAAACTCATTTATAATTAACCAAAGCATAAATAGGAGGGAAGTTCCGAACACCATATCTCTGGTCTTGACCGATAGAGGTGGAGACCTTTCCCAATTTCTCAAAATTGGGTGGCGACTCCAAAAACACCTCAAAGGTGCCTTTAGGTGTCATTAGGCTAGGTGGTTCTCCCCAATATTCTATTGGGAGGGATTCACAGACGATGTCTCATAGCACCCATGATCCAAAAGACGCGAACCACATACCTCGAATCCCAATGGCGGATTCAAAGCGAGGGCCCTTGCTGGGTTGGTCCGGCGCGTGTCACAGTGTGACCAGTCCTTTAGGGCATAATGTCAATGTAAGTAGAGTGTTTAGTAATTGCCCCCTGTTGGTCCAAGGTATAGAGTTCCCAGCGAATTTGATAGACTTGCCTTTTCGGGAATTTGATTTGATTTTTGGAATGGATTGGTTTAGTAAGCAATGGGCTATGGTTGATTGTCATAGGAAGATGGTTGTGTTGCGGGATAGAGATCAGTCTCCAGTTGTGGTTAAAGGTTTAGGCTCGGGTTCTTTAGGGAATGTGATTTCTATCATGCAAGCTAAGAGGTTCATGAGGAAAGGTTGTGAGGTATTTTTGGCTTTGGTATTGGACTCTAAGCGCAGTCAAGTTAAGATTGAAGATATTCCAGTGGTTAGGGAGTTTGAGGATGTGTTCCCTAGTGAGTTGCCTGGGTTACCTCCGGAGAGAGAAGTGGAGTTGTCCATAGAGATATTGCCGAGTACTGCCCCCATTTCTAAATTACCTTATCGAATGGCTCTTGTAGAATTGAGAGAACTTAAAACCTAATTAAAAGAGCTATTGGATAAAGGCTTTATTAGACCTAACATATCTCCATGGGGATCCCCAGTATTGTTTGTAAAGAAAAAAGATGGGACATTGAGGATGTGCATCTATTACCATTAGATTAATAAGGTTACTGTGAAGAATAAGTATCCTTTGCCTAGGATTGAGGATTTGTTCGACCAGCTCAGAGGTGCAGGAGTTTTTTCTAAGATTGATCTTTGATTTGGATATTATCAGCTTCGGGTTAAGGATGCCGATGTGGTTAAGACTGCATTTTGGATGCGATATGGCCATTATGAGTTTCTTGTGATGCCGTTTGGTTTGACTAATGCACCTACGGCTTATATGGATTTGATGAACAGAGTGTTCAGACCATATCTCGACCTATTTGTTGTGGTATTTATTGATGACATTCTAGTTTACTCAAAGAATGAGAGTGAAGAGCATCTTCGGATAGTGCTTTAGGTTTTGAGAGATCACCATCAGTTTGCAAAGCTTAGTAAGTCTGATTTTTGGCTTAAGGAAGTGTCCTTTTTGGGCCATATTATTTCAGCTAAAGGTATTCAAGTTGATCCAGCCAAGATTGAGGCAATTATGAATTGGAAAGCACCTAGGAATGTATTGGAAACGAGAAGTTTCCTAGGTTTGGCTGGGTATTATCGTCTGTTTATGAAGGGATTCTCAGTCATTGTTATTCCTATAACTCGACTATAGAGAAAAGGGGTCAGATTTGAGTGGTCGGATAAGTGTTAGGCATGTTTCGAGCAGTTAAAGAGATTGCTGGTTGAAGCTCCTGTACTTACTCAACCCATTTCGGGTAAGGAGTTTGTAATGTACAGTGATGCTTCAGGAGTTTGACTTGGGTGTATTTTGATGTAAGAAGGTAAGGTTGTGCTTATATGTCTCGTCAGCTGAAGCCTCATGAGAAGAATTATCTAACGCATGATCTAGAGTTAGCGGCTGTGATCTTTGCTTTGAAGATTTGGCAGCATTATCTGTATGGGGAGACATGTAGGATTTTCACGGATCACAAGAGTTTGAAGTATCTCCTCACGTAGAAAGAGTTGAATATGAGACAGCGCCGTTGGTTAGAATTGTTCAAAGATTATGACTATATTTTGGAATACCATCCGAGCAAGGCTAATGTTGTTGTGGATGCTTTCAGTAGGAAGTCAGTTTCGACTTTATTTTTGCAGCATTTTAAGTGGAGATTGGATTCGAAAGGGGCTTTGGTTGCCCAATTGAAAGCTAAGCCATTTTTTATGCAGTTGATTGTCTATGCCCAGAAAGACAATGTGAAATTGCAGCAAGTATTACAAGAGGTTCATCATGGTAAGCAATCTGAGTTTTCAGTTTTGAACGGGATGCTTATGTATAGGAATCGTTTGTGCGTGCCTGAGAATGATGAGTTTAAGAAGAAGCTTTTGAGTGAGGCACACACTACGGTCTTTACTATACATCCCGGTAGTGAGAAGATGTACCGAGATCTGTAGCAGTTTTATTGGTGCTCTGGGATGAAAAGAGACATTGTAGAGTTTATGGCCAAGTGTTTGACTTGTCAGCAGGTAAAGGCCGAGCATCAAGTCCCTTCAGGATTGCTCAACCCTTTACCCATTCCTCAGTGGAAATGGGATGACATCGCTATGGATTTTGTGTTAAGTTTGCCATTGACTCAGAGGAAACAGGATTCAGTTTGGGTGATCATTGACCGACTTACTAAGTCAGCGCATTTTCTGCTAGTCCGAGTTCACTATTAGATGGATAAGTTGGCAAGTATTTATGTGGATGAGGTGGTTAGATTGCATGGTATTCCATCATAGATAGTGTTAGATCGAGATCCGAGGTTCACATCGAAGTTTTGGAAAGAGTTGCAAGCAGTTTTGGGTACTCGATTGAATTTTAGTATAGCTTTTCATCCTTAGTAAAACGGTCAGTCAGAGTGGGTTATTCAGATTTTGGAAGATTTGCTTTGGGGTTGTGTCTTGGAATTTTTAAGCAGTTGGGACAAGTATGTGTCACTCATGGAGTTTTCCTATAACAATAGTTATCAGTCAAGCATCAATATATCACCGTTTGAAGCTCTTTATGGACGACAGTGTAGGACTCTGGTTTGTTGGACAAAATTGACTGAGCATTCCTTTGTTGGACCAGAGATGGTTAGGGATACAGAAGAGAAGATCCAAGTGGTTCAGCAGAATTTAAAAGTAGCTAAGGATAGACAGAGGTCCTATACTAATTTGATTAGAAAGGACATTCAGTTTGAGGTTGGAGACAAAGTGTTCCTTAAGGTATCGCCATGGAGGAAAGTGTTGCGCTTTGGTAAGAACGGTAAGCTTAGTCCAAGATTCATCGGACCCTATGAAGTGCTAGCTAAGGTTGGTCCTATAGCTTATAAGTTGGCCTTACCGATAGAATTGGCTAAGATGCACGATATTTTTCACGTATCTATGCTTTGCCGGTACAGATCAGATCCATCGCATGTGTTATCGATTCAAGACATAAGGATTCAGCTAGATTATTCTTTTAATGAGGAGCCGAAAGCCATTTTAGCTAGAAAAGTGAGACAGTTGAGAAGCAAGCAAGTTCCTCTAGTTAAAGTGTTATGGCAGTATCATGGAGTTGAGGAAGCAACTTGGGAACTAGAGACAGTGATGAGATCTTAGTACCCTCAGTTATTCTATTCAGGTGAGAATTTTGAGGACAAAATTCTTATTAGTAGGGGAGAGTTGTAACACCCTATTTCCCACCCTAGTAGTTTGAACCATATTATATGCAAGTGTGTGTGTGTGTTTTTGGCATGTGTTAATTAATTTGAGTTTTATGCATGTTTATTAGGTTTGTTAGAGTGTGAGTGTATGTAGGGAGTTAGTGTGGTTAGACTTGGGTGTTGTGTAGAGTATGGTTGTAGGGTGTGAGTGGTCAAATTCCACCAATGGTAAGATGAAAAGTGGCAAGGGATTTAGAAGGGGTATAGATAGCAAAGAGAGAGAAAGAGAGAGCAGCATTTAGCTGCCTTGCTCTCCTATTCGCTTCCCCACGCCATCTCCTCCCCTCTTCTTCTTCTTCTTCCTCTTGTTTCATCTTCATTTGGCTGAGATTTTGGGGGAAATTGATCAACTCAAGTGTTAATTGGTAAGTTTTAGTTGGGCTTTTCTTCTTCCTCCTCTTTTCTTTTAATTTTTATTAGTGTGCGTTTTGAGTTAAGGTTTTTGATTGTTGTGTGGATTTGGGTGTTCTTGATCAGAGGTTCCTCCTAGAGATCCCAAGGGTAAGGAGAAGGCTAGTGGAAGTCATGCCCTTGATTAGGAGCAAAGGATTTTAAGGTTTGGGATTTTTATGGATTAGATGCATTTTATGATTTTGTGTTTTGATTTGATTTTTTTGGAAATTTATGGAGTTCAAGTTGTTTAGGTATGTTTAAATGTTACGGGTTTTTAACTAATTTGTGTTGAGATGCTTTGAATGTGGTATATTAGATCAATATATGCTTTGGATTGGAATTTTGAAGTCAAAGTTGTTGGTTGTTAAATTGGAGATTTTGATTATGTTATTTCTTGATTTAAGTGTGATTATTGGTATAAAAGTTTGATTTTTGGGTTGTTTATGATGATTTGAATGTTTGATTTTAGCTGTGTTGAAGTTTTAATTGAATTGGAGTTTTGGGTATGATTTTGGAGGAGAACGTTTTCTACAGAATTGTTGCAGATCTGGAAAATGCGACTCTGTCATGAGCGCGACAGAGGTCAAGGATTTCAGCTCTCGCGGTTGGCCGAGCTCTGTTCTGCCAAGCGACAGCATCGCGCGTGCTGCCATGAGCGCAACAGAGCGCGTTATGTCGAGCTATAACGAGCAGCGTTATCGCGAGCGCGCGTGAGAGTGAGCGATCGTGACAAGATATCGGGTGTGTCGCGACAGAAGGCGATCTATTCCTTTACGCGCGAGCGTGAGGCTTGTCACGAGCGTGGCGCTCAGGAACTTTGCCCCTGTCGCGAGCGCGACACCTCCTCTTTTAAAAATGAGTTTTCTTTTGTGTTTCGATAATTATTTTCAGAACTTGCGATGCTTTTAGACTTATGCATTGATAATTTTATGAACAATATGAATATGATTGGATGATTTATGCATGGCCTGCAAGAGTCAAATTAGTGGATAGTTAGGCATGCCTAATAGAGTTCACTAGCTGCAGCCCCAATGTTTTCCGAACCCTAATCAGGTCCCCATTTGGATCCTCGCGATCCTCAATGTGTTTGGATCTTGTTTAAGATCCTCTAATGTGAAAATATTTTGAATGAGAAAATAAAGATGTTGCTTTTCGATTGTACCCTCGGGTACCCCCAATGTGTTCACTCGTTATCCGCTATTGTGAGTCAGCAGGCGTTTGTTTTTATTGTGATTATAAGCATGTGTAACCAGTTTGATATATGAATTGATTATGAGCTTTTGAATACAATTGAATGTGAGTAAGCTATGATTTAGTTATATGTGGTTATGAGCATGTGCCATTTTGTATGTGCTTTGCCTTAACGACCATTGTGAATGGCCGTTCATATTATTGTGAGTTTTCCCCACTAAGTGTTATCGCTTACCACGGGTGTTTCATCCGTGCAGGTGCGGAAGGTTTTGAGCTTTTGGAGAGTCTCCGCAGGTCCATCCAACACAGAAGGATTGAAGTGTTAGGACTTAGTGTTGTAATTAAGTTTGTTTTTGTAATCTTTTGGGCTCTCATTGTATTTATTCTTTTGTATTGCTTCCGCTATGTGTTATGAAAGATGAATTTTTGTAATATCAGTTTATGTACAGAATATTTTGTAATGACCCCTTTTGGTATCAATGAATGATTTCTCATTTCTCAAGTTTTTATTTCTATTGTTTTTTGTATATTGTGGATGTGTATTTTGTATTGCTTGTTTGGTCCTTGCTCATACGGGTTCTCACTCGCTACAGGATGAGTTCTCCTACGTATGGGTAAGGAGCGTTACATGAACCTTATTATACACTAATTACATTTAAATCCTTTCGTTAAATTTATTAATTCCTTAATTACATTTTTACCTTAATATTTTTCTCATGGTTTCCAATTTTATCCTAATCTTTTCCATTAATTACATACATGTCCTCACTATTCACTTAATACCATCCATGTCCCTTCTTTTTCCTTAATTCCATTTATGTCCTCCTTTTTACACATAATTACTATTTTATCCTTAGTTATTCTTTATTTACATTTTTAACCTCACTAAAACTTATTTCCACTTTTACCCCTTAATAACTTCTTTAATTACCAAAATACCTTTTTTACTTCAAATTTCTACTTTTAACCTTATAATTTTACCAAATTACATTTAGGTCCCTAATTTATCACTTTTACACTAAATTACCATTTTAACCTCATATTTTACTATAATTACCAAATTACCCTTACTTTTACACTTTTTACCTAACTTTGCCACGTTTTACCAACTTATTGTAAAATTACCGTTTAGTCCCTACATTTTCATTCATTTACATAATTACCCTTTTCAATTACACTTTTCACCTATTTAACACTATTTTTACCCATTAAGTATATAATTACAATTTTGCCCTCAAATTTTCTATTTCTATCATTTTAATCCTGTTTTCACTTAATTTCTTATTTATCACTATCTTAGTTAATTTACTTACATAATTACCAAAATGCCCCTATATTATTGTCAAATTACGATAGTGCCCTTCTTTTCACTTTAGTTACAATTATGCCATTATCTAATAATACTTCCACAATTATTTACTTTTCATTTTATAAAATATTAATTTAATCCGTTAATCACTCATTTTCATGGTAAATCATGTTTTAGCACTTAAACTTTTTATTTCTTCAATTTAACCCTTTCTTTACTCTTTATTCACTATATTTTACAATGAATCTCTTTTTAATCAATTCTTTTCAACTTTGCTCCTAATAACACCCAGTAGTTATTACTAGACTGGATATGCGAGACTGGACTCTATAGCCCTAACCTACCGAAGTGGAATTAGGTGCCAAATTACACTTCGGTAGTGTCGGAGTGGAACTAGGGTGCCAAATTACACTCCGACGACTTTATACATACACTTTACACTACACTGACATATAGACCGCCATTGGTCTAAGTTTAAAAGCCGCCATGACTTGACACTACGGCTTACACTGACGTCCCTATGGCTAGCCATATATATCCTGGACTAGATTTCACTACCAGACAACTACTAAGGGCAATATATCATCAAATTACACATAAATATCACATTATGTTCACATACAAAATTCGGCCAACATCTCATGTTCACTTGTAATTTTGTATACACTCTTATTTATCCACTATTAACCATATTATTCCATTATTTATTAATACTTGTCAAAACAGACACTTTAAAACCTCATATATGCCACTCGATAAAGGCATCAAATTTTTATACCATACGCTTTAATTCCTTTTAACCACTCAATCATACTCTTTACATGTTAAACATACCATAAACACCATTTACATGCCATAATTCATTATATATCTCAATTAAACCCTTAGTTAATCATTTGGCCAAAGGGTTAAATTTCCATTATGTTCACTTTAATTTCATTTATCCCCTTAATCATCCTCTCTACATGTTATACATGTTATAAATACCAATTACAAACCATATTACACAACATCCGATTAATTTCCTTAATAATCCATTCGGCCAAGCTTATACAAATTATTAAGTTTACTTTTCAATCTTTTAACCACTCCATTATACATTACACATGTCATATGTATTATAACTATCATTTACAAGCCACAAAATCCATATAAACTGATGAATTCCTTAAGTTACTATTCGACCCACTTTAGGGATTTTACACCAATGTGTTTTAATTTAATCTAAGCATGTTTATACACTAACTTAAGTCCACTAATCATGATTATCAAGTTAGATTTAATTAATCATGCCTAAATTACACACTTATACTTAAACATAACCTAATATTCAACTTAAAACAATGGAAATAAAGGGATTTTGTAACCACAAACCTCAAATTCTTGCTCTACACTCCCTTAAGCTCCCTTTTCCTTCACTTTGGCTTGAGAAAACTCCTCCTCACCTTGATAAACTACCATGGCCAAATACAGATATCCACATAACATCAAAACCAAGCTTCTTTTTTGCAAACTAACATCATAAATGATCTCTACACCCTTGAAAATCCCCGTAGGGACCAATAAACCTAATTAAAACCACTTAAATCTCTTACCTCAAAATGAACCCTAACCTTTGAACAGTTGAAAAATCCCACTTACAAAGCTTTAAATGGCCTCCATTCACTTCTATTAGGTTTTAGAGGGACTGAAATTTGTCTAGGAGGCTAGATTTTAGGGAAATATTGAAGAAGAAATGAAGAAAAGTAGAGGAAGAAATGAAAAATGCAATTCGGCCTTGAAGAAGAAGAGAGAGGTGGTTTATGGCTGGATTTATCTAAAGTAATCTAGCCTCTCCTTCCTTTATATAGGCCATAAATGAACCAAACCGGTCCAACCAAATTGGTCCGACCGGTTTGAACCAAATTTTTTTATTTTTCGGTTCATTTCCACTGTTTCAAAGCATCTATATGTTTCTTACCTTATTTTCACTTCTAACTCATTCCATCATTCTTAAACTATCAAAATAGCCTCCTTGCAATTTTCAGCTCAATCGGAGTCCATTTGGGCCTTGGTTCACTTAAATCGGTCCGATTCAACCACTTTTTATTCTACCATAAAATCCAATTCTAATGCTGACAAAACTTATAGGAAATTATTTTATACCTTTATACTTCCCACTACAAACCCATTAAAGCTCAATAACTATTTTTAAAGGCTCAATCAAACCTTGGTCAAACCCCGGTTCAATTTGAACCAAATCGAAGGCCAACTTCAGAATGACTTTCGGAGGCCAATTTAACTCCTTTTTCACTTCAGATTTCACCACTAGACTCCTAACGACCCACAGATCATTTTCACCAAATTAGAATTTTTCGGCCGACGGACGCGGAGCCAGCTGTATGGCTACCCCGAGGTTAACCACCCTAGAATTTCTATACCACAAACACACTTTACACTCAATATTATCCCACATAATCATACTTATGACATCACTCTACACTGATATTACACTAGAGACACTGTAATCTTACACTAACACTTTTAGACCGGTATTTGCGCCACTACATGATATATGTAATGACCTGAAATCTATCCTAGTAGAATTTGGGCTTAATTAGGGTAATTGGACAAGTTTGATTTGGGATTTCAAATTTTGGAACTAAGTGTAATTGGAAAAGAGGACTTAATTGGATGAAATAAATTAATTAAGTAACTAAAGTGCAGTTGTGCGTGATTAATTAAAGGTAGGATTAATTAAAGATTAAGTGGGATTAGATTAACCTAATTGAAGTAAGTGGATTCTATGTGTGTTGTGTTGCTTTTGCCAACACATTCCTTACAAGCAATATAAAGGATTTGAAGACAGAAATTGACTCACTTTGTGCACTCCTTTGTCCGGCTAATTCTTTATTTCTGCTCTCTCTCTCTTTGTTCTTCATTATGCTCTTTCTTTTCTTCTTCTTCTTCTTCTTCTTCTTCTTTAGTCTTTAAGTTTATCAGATCTTTGATTATTGCATGAGTTGTGTTGTGTCATGAAGTTAAGGTAAGTAATTGTGTTTGTTTCTTTTTCTTCTTTTCTGTAATGAGCTTGAGATTGATCCTTTGTCCAATTCTGGAAATTAGATTGTGTTGTAGTGGTGGAATCAAGAAAGGATAAGGGAAAGGAGAAGGTTGGTAATCAAAGTGCCAAGTGAGCCCTTTTTGGAGCAAAGGAGTTGAGGTTTGGGAAACTATGCATTGTGTGTGCTAAATTGATAGTGGATAAAATTTGAAATGCATGATTATGTTATGTGTTTAATTGAATTAAAGATGTGTATTGTTGTATTAAAATTGATTGCCATAAAGTTAATTGACTTAAGCATGTAACCCTAATTTCTGGAGACTTGAGAAATTACTGTGTATATGTGAATAAATGAATGCCTAAAGGGAAATGGAATGTGTCATAGTGTTCATGCTTGTGTTAAGAAAGTTTGAGTTTGATGAAATAGTTATACCAAATTAGTTAGTTTGAAGCTTGTTAAGTTTGGAAGTGTAGAATTGGTTTGAGTTCCATTTTTACCTACTTGGATTGTTTAGGTCATAAAATGAGTTTTACAAATCTAAAATGAATAAGGTTAATTGTATTAGAATCACAATGTCCATATCTGAAATTGCTGTAGAAATAGCTCATTTGTTTTAAGGATTCTAAGGTTTTCAAAATTGCTCTTACTTGTAGCTCAAATTTTGTAGGAGGGCTTTTGGAGCAAGTTGTGTTCCTTTCACCATAACGCCTTGATTTTGAATCCAAACGCGTTGTTATTTGTCATATTGTAAAGTTAACATGTAGGTTGTCATGTGGTCAGAAGGCTATATTGGCTAAAAATGGTGTTTTGATGGTTTTAGAAATCATATATATTGAGGTATGAAAAAGGGTTTGAAAGAGGTAAGTTAAATGCTTTTGTTTTCCATTCTTCCTCAAAAATTGCATATGTCACGGTCACAACCAATTGGTTGTCACCGTGAGGTATGCCTGTTTTCTATTCTGGCTCGAATTGTTCATATGTTACGGTGACAACCATTTGGTTATCACCGTGAGGTACCTGAATTTTTTTATAATTCTTTATGAAACATTATCTAATGTTGTATATGTGTACGAAATGGAATTCAATCATGTTTAGCAACATTTAATAGAAACTATAATGTGTTAATCCATGTGAACACGTATAATGTGAATATGTTTAATGAAGTGTGGGCTTGTTTGATAATCCATGTATGTAGACATCTAATGAAATTATATTGCTTCATGTGAATGAATGGATGATATATAATGCGAATAAATGAACATTAATTGGAATTAACAATTTAGCCTGCAAGTCGAGTAGTGGATAGATAGACATGCTTATAGGGTCAAATGCTGCAGTCAAAGCGTTTGATTCTCATTCGGATCCCCAATGCGTATAGAATCCTATTTGGATTCACATAATTGTGTGTGTATATATATATATATATATATATGAATGAATGAATAAATCGATACCTATGGGTACTAATGCGAAAGTGTTGTATTTACGGATACTAATGTGATATGTGGTACTTACGAGTACTAATACGATACCCGTTATCCACATCTGTGAGTTGCAGGTAAGGTAAATAATGATTGTTGAATCAATAATAAGCAATATGAATATTATGCATTATAAGAATGTGAATGTGATGCGTTATAAAATTGTCATGTGATACTGCAATATATGAACACGATTTAGTATTGATGTTATATGTATATACTGAGGTATATTCATTGATATGTTATGAAGCATGTATATGATGAAGCATGAATATAATGTATGTATTTGATGTTATACAATGACTATTATGAATAGATATTGTGTGTTGTTTCCCCACTAAGTGTTATAGCTTAGCATAGGTGTTAATCCGTGTAGGTTCTAAAGTGAAGCGCAAGTGAAGGACGGCCCTGCATTATTTCTGGTCAGTACTATGTATAATGAAATTACTTGCTTTGGCATGTAAAGATAAGTGATATAATAACTGAATATTATATGTACTATAAGTTGATAGTATAAACTATGAGTCTTGGAAATGTATTCCGCTGCATTTAAAAGAAATTTGTTAATTCTGGATTTTGTCTATAACTCACTTGTATGTGCATGTGATATGTGATAAGCATTGTGATGACCCTCTTCGACTGCCGTAGCGAAGCTATGCATGCGGTTGGGGATGGGTGTTATAGGTTGTGGTATTAGAGCCTAGATTTAGTCGTTTCTGGATAAAGTGTAGAATAAGAATGCGTATAGTTGTGTTGACCTATTGCGGACGCCCTTATGTATGTATCAGATTGATGAATCCTTCTTAAGAAGCTAGAGAAGAGACTGCAGAGAGTGTTAATCCGAGAGAACCAGAGATGTCTATGTCTTGTCCATCTGTACTAATGTGTAACACCCTTATACCCATAAATGATACGGATACCGGATGTCACAACACTGCACTGACAAACACTACAATGCACTCGATAGTTCTATAGAATTTTTTTTTTACAATAATAACAATCATGAACATACATATACAAAATTTAATAGTACACTGACATACACATCAAATATTTATACCATAATTCATTGCTTCTCTCTACTGCGATTGTATACATGTTATGCCAATCCATCTATCCTCGCTATCGAATACTCCTTACTATCGTCACTACATCTTCGGCCAGCGCGCAGTAACACTCTACGCGCTGAGCATTAAAAATGCCCAGTGGTGGATACATATCCGAAATTTTCCACACTAATACAACATGCAAGCACACAAAAACATTTCTCTTTATTTTATTTATGGGAATATTAATTTCTGAGTCTTTATTCAATTTATGACATACTTTTACTGTAATAATTTATCTTTTTCCTTTGTCATTATTATTGCAATCATATTTATCATTATTATTGCTATTATTAATATCACTATCATTTACACTGTTAACTTTTACATTATATTATCATTACGTTCCGTCTGTTAATTTAAAGACCAGTTATAAAGACAATTTTATAAGTATTTTATAGATGTATCCTTTTGCTTCTGTTTCTTTAACTACTTTTTATCAATTATTTTATCCTTTTCACTTCTATTATCAGTATCTTTATTGTGTGCACTAATAATCTTAACAATTGTAACTTTACATTCAGTCTGTCAATTAATAATCAATTCCATTAACAATCCTTTTTATTATTTTATCTATATTTATAACTTTTGGATTCCTTCTCTTTTTCCCTTAACTTATATACTTAATTACAGTTTATACTTGGACACTCTATTGTTTGCTGAATCACTTATTAAAATGGTCATTATTTTTGATATTAACGACACTGATTAATATTATTATCTTCTTTATGTCCTTAACGCTTCCCTTACTCTTCTTGTATTACACTAACTCTTTTACAATTTATATTTGCATTAATGTTTTTCATTTTATCAAATCTTTCACTGTATTACCTAATTTTAACCAATTACAAGTCGTTTTATACCCTTAAATGGTTAATACTAAAATTCAATTACTGGCTTTTCTGGACACTTATTATTCTATCATTATTTTCTTTTTTCTCTGTCAATCAATGCTATTTTATTATTACTGACATTGTCATCAATTTTAACATTTATTCTAGCAATTCCATATCCATTAATCAATAATATAATTTTTATATTTATCTTAACAATTACCGTAACCCACATTTTACCTTAATGTTATTCTTGTAATTTCATTATTAATACGTAAATTCCTTATCAATTGCATTTACTTATATAATTAACATTATAATGTTTCCACTATTTTCTTTTATATTAACTCTATCCTAATAATCACATTACAATATATTACTATTACTATTATATTTATTATTTCCCATGATATTTAATTAAACACTTTTAACGTTCTAATTTAACAAATTACACAATCAATTTCATCGGTCCTTTTTGAACCTTCATTCCATAAGCATGCACTATAATTTAATTTAGTAAGGTCCATTTAAGAATCTTACTATAACTTATTATAATTTAGTTCTCTACATTTACCAATATATAACCAAATCAATGTTTTCATAATTTCACTTAATAGTCCATTTCATGATCAATTTACATTTAAGTCCTAATATTAACCTTATTATAATCAATTAGATTTAAGTCCCTCCTTTTTCACTTATTTACAATTACATCATTACCTTAAACTTAATTTAGTTACACACACATCCATAATCATCATACATTTATAAATCAATTAAAACCATTATACATCTAATAATTATCCATACTACAATATTCTATAATTCTTGATTATTCATTCACTAATTATCAATTATACATTTATTACCTATATCATTGATTAATTATACCTTAATCCCTTAATTAGCCTCAATATTGTAAATTTACAATTTGGTCTTTAAACTTTATATTAATTTATGATCTACCCTTAATTGTTTCACATTTACAAAAGTGCTACTAATTAATTTAATTATTACATTTGTTTATCATTTGGTGTATAATTTACCATTTAGCCCTTACCCTAACATTTTAAAATCAAATTACACTTTAATGCTTACTTTGCCCTTAACTTCCAATTTTGCCATTCTAATTCATTATAATTACAATTAAGCCACTAATTAATCTTAATTTCACTTTTAATTTATTATTAACTTACAATTTCACATTTTAGTCCTTAAACCACTCATTTAGATCATTTATCCACTTCGATACTTACATGTGTCAATAATTACACTTAGATCCTTTAAATTGCTATTCACTTGTAGAATTCCTTTTAGGTCCTTAACAATTTCAATAACTCAAATTATGTCCCCATCTTTTTTAATAATTCCATATACGTCCCTACTTTTTCAATAATTCCATATACATCCCTACTTTTTCAATAATTCCATCTATATCCCTTTTTTACCACTTTTACCCCAAATTACTATTTTGTCCCTATATTTTCATTTATTTACATTATTACCCTTTGATTACACTTTTTACCTAACTTACTCCATTCTTATCCATTAGGTGTAAAATTACCATTTTACCTCTAATATTTCTATTTCTTTCAATTTAGTCCCATTTTCACTTATTTTCTTAATTATCACTATTTTAATCGATTTTAATGCATAATTACCATTATACCCCTAGTATACACTCGGTAGAAAATCTACTGACCGGATATGCGAGATATGGACCCCACAGATCCACTACACTAGAGAATGAAATAGGACCATTCATTGCTGCACTGCACTGATCGCTTTTCAGCACTATAAATTGTGACAGACCGTCATTGGCCAGTCAATAGCGAGTCGTTATGACTCGTACCGCAGTGTGGAATCCCTATTGCTAGCCAATTATATCCTAAACTAAATTTTACTACCAGACTACTACTAAGGGCAATTATCATAAAAAATTCACTTAAATCACATAATATGCCAACATGTACCATTCGGCTATCAAATACACTTCACTTTAAAATTTACATATCAATTATAATTTACTTTCATTTCTTATATTTAAGCATTTTAACACTAAATATAACATACTGTATAATTTTCATAACATGTAACCATATTTTTACTTTTAACATATTAGGTTAACATGCCAAAATATGTCCAAATTAAATCCATTAATTTCAATAAAATTAATATACACTCAATTGTTATTATATAATCATTTCATGCCATTTTACTTATCAATTTATCAAAATACCTTTAGATATTCCATTGATTACCATTCGGCCTAACCATTAAATCTTCACTAAGATTGTTTTCCATTCCATTAATCACTCACTTAACTAAATTACATGATATACACTTCAAATATGCCATTTTTATGCTTAAATCACTAAATGAATTCATTACTTTCCTTATTATTCAATTCGGCCAAGACTTCATTTCTTCATCAATAATTAATTTTCTTATTCATTTAACTAGATTACATATTATTCATCATGATTACATAGTTATTATGCCTTAAATATCCATTTATACCTTAAGAACATATACTTAACAATTCGGCCATATACTTAATCCTTTATTAATATTCATTTTTCTTCAATTAATCATTAATTTATCTAGATTACATGTTATTTATCACAAATATACCATTCATTTGCATTAATCACTAAAGTATACCCTTGTATACTAAGGTATACCATTTGGCCTATAAGGTGTCTATGGTATAAGATTTACTTCTTTCCATTTTAATCATTCAAAATCTCATTTTTAGCCTTCTTAAACATGTCTATCAAATTTGTTTCGATTAAACATGTATAAATCACTTATATACAATATGAACATAACCTAAAATCATACTTTTTCAAAGGAAAAAGAAGGATATTGTATCCAGTAACCTTAGATCCTTGCTTTCCATGCTTAGAGCTCCCTTATCCATGCCTTAATCCTTTGAAACACCTTTCTCCACAAAAATTCGTTAAGTGGCCGAATCTTCAAGGATACAAAACCATCATTTTCTTTGCTTCTAAATTCAATATAACATTATAAACATACTCTACATACCTTAAAATATTTATTAGAACCTTTAAATCAAATTATAGAACCCTAAATCATTTACCTCATTTTTGGGACATAACCTTTGTCACTTGCTTTTTCCTACTTCTAATCCACCAAATGGACTCCAATCACCATCACCATGTTGTAGAGGAGCTGAACTTTGTCCATGAGGCTTAGATTTAGGGAGAGAATTGGATGAAAGATGAAGAAATTTGGTGAAAAGAAAGAGGAATAATTCAGCTAAGAGAGGAGGAAGAGAAGCTATTGGAATTCTACTGATTTCTCTAGAGAAATCTAATATTCCAGCATTTATATAGCCTCTCTTAATGGGCCAAACCCAAAGCCCATTTTCAAACCAAAAATAATTTCCCTCAGTTTCCAAATTCAATTTCACTCAAAATTAATTCCATAATTCTTAAAATATATAATTTAGTCTTCACATAAAATTTTAGCTCAATCGAAGACCGTTTCCTGGTCTGGTTCACTTAAACCAGTCCGATTAGGCAATTTTTGGTGTCACTGTAAAATTCCTTTTTCATTGCCAAATAATTCTACATATTATTTAGAGAAAATCTGGAGCTTATGGTAATTTTTAAATATTATCTGCTATTTTTAATAGCCCGATCAAACCTCGGTCAACTAGTCAAACCAAAATCAACTGGTTCGACCAGTCCGGTTCACTAGTTGAATCGGTTCGGTTCACTTTTCATCCTTAACATCATTTTCACTCTTAATAGCCCAATTGACCTTGGTTTCATCTCAATCAGGATCCTTATCCACTCCGGTTCACCAATTTTTCAGTGTCATAAAAAATTTTATTTTTCACTACTAAAAATTCATAAATATTATTTAAAGTCTGTCCATGCCTTCAAAACTATTTTTAGAGGTAATTTACTATTTTTAAAAATTTGGTCAAAGTTCGGTCAAATCCTTGGTTACTATTGAACCGAACTAGAGGCTTTTCTTCAGTTTGACTTTCGAGGACCTATTTGACCTCATTTTCACTCCAAATTATACCATCAGACTCCTTATAACTTGTATTTTTCAATAGTCCAATAAAATACTTTTCACTACCGGCATCCCGGGAGGTCACCCATCAGGGGCTTCCCTGGCCTGAACACGTTTAACCTTTCTCCTCTACTGCCTTTTTAGGTATAGTCACTGATATTTTCGTATGAAATTCACACTATAGATTCTACAGATTTCACTGATCATTACTGACCCGATATTCAGGTCATTACATAGTGAGTGTTGAACGAGATGTTCCGATGTTACTGATGGAGGCTCTACTTAATATGTCTCAAGATATGGCAAGGGTGTTAGATCGTATGATAGCACCGAAAGCTCTAGTGGATTTGTTGAGAAAACATAGGGCTGAGGAATTCTATGGTACCAATTTGTACAAATCTTTTATAGTTGAATTATGGATTGAGAAAGTGCAGAGGGTACTTGATGAAATCAGATGCCCTCTTGAGCAGAAAGTAGAGTGTGTAGTATCTCTTCTGCAAGGATCTACCTATGACTGGTGGAAGTTGTTTCTAAAGCATCCACTGCTTCCTACTCTGATAAGTTGGGAGTTCTTTGTTCAAGAATTCCGTAATAAGTATATTACCAAGGCATATCGGGAAGCAAATTAGAAGCAATTTCTGAATTTGAGGCAAAGAACCTTATCAGTGGCAAAATATGAAAAGGAGTTTTGCAGGCTCAGTAAGTATGCTTATAGAAGAATTTCGATGCCAACAGTTTGAATGAGTCGATAAAGGCATTGTTGATCTCCATGACTACCTCTCAGAATGTGAGCTATTATCAGATAGTTCAGGCAGCCATTAAAGTCGAAAGGTCGTAAGAGAGTCAGAGGGAAAGAGTACAAATGAGGAATTCTTCTAGAGGTGGTGAACATTCAGGAAAAAGATCGAGAGATTCTCAAGTGGCACCTCAAGTTGAATCAGGTAGTAATCTAGCTACCAGAGGCAGAAAGCAAGGATCTTCTTTTGCATTCGGTATTGGTAGAGGTGTGTCTAGTAACAGAAGTGATGTACCTGAGTGTCTCCATTGCTGTAAATGACATAAAGGTGAATGTTAGAAGTTGACTGGTGCATGTTTCTGATGTGGGAGCACTGAGCACTTCTTGGCTAATTGTCCTAAAGCCTATGAAGTGAGAGGGAATTAGCAGGAAGCAAGCAGAGGTGGATCTAATATGTCGCCTGCAAACCTTGGAAGAGGTAGAGGACGTGGTAGAGGCAGCCAGTCCAGAGGTGGCGTAGTGTCAGAATCAGTTGATCGACCTCCTACAGCACTAGCACGGGCATATGATTTGAAAGCTCATGAGGAGCAGGATGCACCAAAAGTTATAACTGGTACATTTCTACTCTTTGATATGGAAATATTTGCATTAATTGACCCTGGATCCACGCATTCATATGTATATTCTAAGAAGTTATGTGATAAAATGTCTTCAGTTGATTATTTAGAATATAATATGTGTGTGACTAGTCCATTGGGGAATAGTATTAATGTGAATAAGGTGTATAGAGATTGCTCTTTTGTGGTTCAAGGTCAAGTATTTCCTGTAGATTTGATAGAACTGCCTTTTGATGAGTTTGATCTGATTTTGGGTATGGATTGGTTAAGTAAGCATCGAGCTATTGTTAATTGCAGAAAGAAAACAGTTGTGCTTAAAAGTTTAGAACAGTTTAAGGTGATTGTGAAGGGCGTGCATTCTAATCCTCTGGTTGATGTAATTTTTGCTATGCAAACTTATCGGTGTTTGAGAAAAAGATGTGAAGTTTTCTTAGCTCCTGTATTAGATTCAAAGAGGGAACAAGTTAGAATACAGGATGTACCAGTAGTGAAAGAATTTCCTGATGTGTTTCCATAAGAGTTGACTGGTATACCACCTATAAGGGAAGTGGAACTGTCGATTGAGATTGTGCCGGGTACCGCACTTGTCTCTAAGACATCTTATCGTATGGCTCCTACTGAGTTGAAGGAATTAAAGACTTAGTTGCAAGAGTTGTTAGATGAGGGTTTTATACGACCGAGTGTATCACCCTAGGGAGCTCCAGTGCTGTTTGTTAAAAAGAATGATGGTACAATGAGAATGTGCATTGATTAAAAACAGCTTAACAAGGTGACAGTGAAGAATAGATATCCTTTACTGAGAATTGAGGATTTATTTGATAAGTTAAAAAGAGCTGGTGTATTTTCAATGATCGATTTGCGATCAGGATACTATCAGCTATAAGTTAAGAAAGAAGATATACCAAAGACTGCATTCAAGACTCGATATGGTCATTATGAATTCCTAGTAATGCCATTCGGGTTGACTAATGCGCCTACAACATTCATGGGTTTGATGAATAGAGTGTTCAGGCCGTATTTGGATCAGTTTGTTGTGGTGTTTATTAATGACATACTTGTGTATTTGAAGAATGAGAAAGAACGTGAGCAGTATTTGAGAATTGTGCTTCAGACTTTGAGGGAACATTAGTTGTATGCTAAGCTTTGTAAATGCGAGTTCTGGCTTAAAGAAGTATCTTTCTTGGGTCATATTGTCTCTTCTGAGGTCATTAAAGTTGATCCAGCTAAGATAGAAGCAGTTGTGAATTGGAAACCGCCCAAAAATGTGCCTGAGATTAGAAGTTTCTTTGGTTTAGTGGGTTATTATCGACGTTTCGTAAAAGGGTTTTCAGTTATTGCTTCTCCACTCACCAAGTTACTTCGTAAAGGGGTTAAGTTTGTATGGTCAGATAAGTGTCAAGCTAGTTGAAAAAGATGCTAGTTGAGGTACCGGTTTTGACTCAACCCACTTCAAGTAAAGAGTATGCTCTGTATAGCGATGCTTTTAGAACTAGATTGGGATGTGTATTAATGCAAGATGGGAAAGCGATAGCCTATGCCTCAAGACAGTTGAAACTACATGAGCACAACTGCCCGATGCATGATCTTGAGTTAGTTGCAGTAGTGTTTGCTTTAAAGATTTGACTCCATTATTTATATGGTGAGAGATGCAAGATTTTTGCTGATCATAAGAGTCTCAAGTATTGCTTACTCAAAAAGAGTTGAATTTGAGACAGAGGAGATGGCTTGAGCTATTTAAAGATTATGACTGCATTGTGGATTACCATCCTGGCAAAGCTAATGTAGTAGCTGATGCTTTGAGTAGAAAGTCAATCTCAGATTTGACATTGCAACATGTCAAATGGAGATTTGTATCCGATGGGGCTTTAATGGCTCAGTTGAGAGCAAGACCTAGTTTGAGGAATGAGATAGCGGACGCACAGAAAGATGATCCTAAGTTGCAACAGATTCTGCAGTTAGTCAGAAATTGTGATAAGACGAATTACTTAGTGAGTAAAGAAGGAGTTCTATATTATCAAGATCGGTTGTGCGCAACAAATGATAAAGAGTTAAAAAAGAAGCTTTTCTATGAAGCTCATAATACGGTCTTTAACATGTGTGATGCGCGCCGAACCCCGTGGCCCCCGAAAGCCCGCCTTTAGGGCGATCGAGAGAGGTTCATGAAAACTTGTAAGGTATTTACAAGTGCGTCTATTTTGGGCAACAAGGAGATTTCATGGAGTCGCTACCCAATAAAATATTGGAAAAGTTTGTCTCGCCTCAATGAGCCTAAGACGGCGCATATTATCCATTTTGGGCAAATCGAAGGGGTGTTGGAGGCATTCACCCCAATAGAACATTGAAATGATACTCTAACCCTAAGGAGCCTAGGATTGTAAATTGAGTCTTTTGGTAGGACACAAGAGGTATCTTGGAGATCCCATTCCAATGAAACATCGGAATGACCCTCTCGCCTCGTTGAGCCCAAAGACCAGAGATGGTTCGGGACTTCCCATTTATTCATACCTTAATTAAGTTTATAATTGAGTTTTGAATTTAGCGTTTCATCCCTTTTCTCATTCAATTTTAATTCAATTTAATTAAACGCACATGTCAAACACATAATAAAAGCGATAAATAAAGTAAATGAAAGCAAAATAAATTACAACAAAAACTAGGGGCGGAATACAACCCCCATTTTTAAATAAAATACAATTCATACATAAATCGGGCTATTTATTAAAATGAGGACGTTGGTCCTCTCATGCTTAATTAAAGAAAATAATTTTAAAGTGACAATTTATTTTGGATGAAAAAAGTTAGGACATTGTTCCCATTTTATTTAGAAAAAAACAAATTAATTAAGTAGAAATATTTTTGTGGTTTTTTTAATTAACGTGCATAAAAAATAATTTATTACAAATTACATATTAAATAAAATAATGAAAGCAAAGTAATGAAAATAATAAAGAAATAACTAATCAACTCCCAAATGGATCTTCAAATCTTCATGGGCTCCCATTTGGTATGGAAAAGACTCACACATAAAAATAAGTATTGAAATAAAAGAAAAAAAAAACAAATAAAAGTGAAGTTAGTAAAAAATTAGTTAAACATATAACATGAAAACAATTAAATTAAGGTAATCAAAATTGCATCATGTATGACAAGCCAATTAAAATGACATAATAAAAATATGCAATCTAATTAATTAACAATTTAGCATGCATAAAAGATAACATAATAATAATAAAATTCAACATGCATAAATAAGCATAAAATAATGATGATAGAATTTAACATGCATAAAAACATAAAATAACAACAATAACATCCAATCATGCAAAAAAAATATAATATACATAAAATTCAGCATGTACAAGAAATACAAATAATAATATTAATAATAATGATACTAGTATCAAATGATAGCAATAAACAAGGATAATAAAACTTATAATAATAAAACTAACAATTGCAACAATAATAATAACAATAATAAACATAATGAAACCAAAGAGTATTAAACAACCCAAATTAAGCATGCAATAATAAAATAGTATATGGCAAACTAATAAAACATGACAAATAATACCAACAACAACAACAACAACAACAACAACAATAATAATAATAATAACATCAAAGAAGATGAACAATCCAATTAAATATGGAAGAATAAAATGAAAATAAAATATACCAATTATGCTAAAACATGTTAAATGATAATACTAATAATATATATGAACAAAAAATAATGACAATAATATGAACATGAACAATTAAATAAGAAAAAAGAAAAAAGAAATAATAATATGAACAATTAAATAAAAAATAAGAAATATGAACAATTAAATAATAGATCTAAAAGAATTCACATGATAATTAATTAAATAAAAACAAAAGAACAAGAAAATAAGAAGAAAATGATAGAACTAAAAGAATTTACATGTTAACTAATTAATTGGAAACAAAAAAATGAAATTAAAAAATTAAATTAAGAAATTGAGCCTATAATGTTTTACCCTCAAAATTAGCTTGATGAAATGAAGGTAAGGAGATCCAATTCCTTGTCTTGATTTGAAAAATATGACTAGAAAAATAAAATATCAAGAGTGATTTTTTACTAAAGAACAAACAATTAGTTTATTTGTTTTAAAATAAAAAAATTGTTAATTGAAAGAATAAAGTCACCAAGAACAAAAATTATTATTTTTTTTGCCTTGATAATCTTTTTGGAAAAGTTCTTTAGAAAATTTGAGAGAATTTGCTTGAGAGAAGAAAGAAGAAGAAAAGTAATTTGTAAAGAAAATCCCTTTCATTTTCTCTTAAAAATTCCTTTTTATCCCTCTCCCAAAATCAGAATTTTTAATGAAAGAATTAAATTAAATTAATTTCAATAAAAGCAAAAAACTGAAGAAAATCAAAGGTTTGGAATTTTAAAAGTTTTACCATTGAATTCTACAACAAAAATTGAAGAAAAATCAATTTTTGGGGCAAAAATGACCAAAAACGGTAAAAATGGGCGACAGGGGCGAGGGACGCCCCGTCAGAGCGCCCGACGGGCGTCCTCGCGCGCGCGGCCGATGCTTAGGGCATCGCTCGCCCAGCGCAGCGCAGCGTACGCTGGGCGCTGTCGCGCGCGACGTTCGCCGATTTTTTTTTATATTTTTTATAAAACACAAAAAAATTAAAAGCTCACTTTTTTACCCCAAAAATAATTTTTAAAACATTTTAAAAATATTTTTAAAATACATTTTTATTTATTCCTAACAAATCAAACGACAAGGAAATTATCACTTCCGACTTTCATTCTTTTTGCCTATAAATTGGCACACTTAATTTCACATTGGGTAATCCTGATCAAGGCTACTCGGGACCCGGTGTCTACACCATGCATCCAGGTGGCAATAAGATGTATCAGGATTTGAAACAGCTTTATTGGTGGCTTGGTATAAAGAAAGATGTGGTTGAGTATTTTTCTAAGTGCTTGACTTGTCAGTAAGTGAAAGCGGAACATCAAGCTCCATCAGGTTTGTTGAATCCTATTCCGATTCCATAGTGGAAACGGGATAACATTACCATGGATTTTGTCACAGGTCTTCCAATGACATCTAAATAGCACGATTCTATATGCGTGATCGTTGATCGTTTTCCAAGTCGGCCCATTTTATACCGATTTGACTTGATTACTATATGGATCGGTTGACGATGCGCCGAGTCGCTGACAAGACTACAAAACGCAGGAGATATCCTCCTCAGAGGATTGCACCGAGTCTGCTACAGACTACTAAAAGTGCAAGGATGTCATCCGCAGATGACGATGCGCCAAGTCACTAACAAGACTACAAAAAGCAAGAGATATCCTTCTCAGAGGATTGCACCGAGTCTGCTACAGACTACTAAAAGTGAAAGAATGTCATCCGCAGATGACGATGCGTCGAGTTGCTGACAAGACTATAAAACGCAGGAGATAACCTCCTCAGAGGATTGCACCGAGCCTGCTACAGACTACTAAAAGTGCAAGAATGTCATCCGCAGATGATGATGCGCCGAGTCGCTGACAAGACTACAAAACGCAGGAGATATCCTCCTCAGAGGATTGCACCGAGTCTGCTACAGACTACTAAAAGTCTAGAAAAAGGCTGCACCGAGTGTGCTACAGACTACTAAAAGTGCAGGGGAAAACTGCACCGAGTCGCTGACAAGACTACTAAAAGTGCAGGGTCCGCAATGACCGCACCGAGTCTACTACAGACTACTAAAAGTGCAAAAACTGATGATCTTCATTTAGATATTTCTTGCAAAGTCATGTGTGCAGAAATATATACAAAATTTTAAGTGTATATGATATGAGATGTAAATGTTTGCAAAAATAGATTGACCCTATCCTAGGTGGTTAAGGGTCTGTTGAGGATATAGCTTGGTTGCTGCATCGCGCCTCCAAGGATCTGAAAGAGTGACATCTTGGCTTTAGGGACTCTGACCCTAAAACATTTTCTGAGAGAGACATCAAGTGTGCATCTTCGCCCCCCGGCCAATGATCATATGCCCAGGATCTGACTCATGCATTATCTGACTGAAGAATGATCATCCAAAGTAATGCCGCCTTATCGCTCCAGACATCGAACGTCATTGCTTTAAAGGTAGTGCGTCCCTTGTGGATTTTCACACTAGCTTTTCTTTGTGGGAAATGTGTCCATTCGGGAATTTTCACATAACCCTTTGCCTAACTTTTGCCTGGAATGAACCCAACCCAATCCAGTGGCTCTTATTTAATTCATTCAATTTTTGTAGGGCAGACTGCCTGTTTCCAGGTTTAACCCTGCCCTTTGGCCTAACTTTTGCTTAGAGAGCCAGTTACGATTTTCATCTCTAACGGCCTTTTTTTTTTATTTTCAAGAATTTTTTTGAAGGAACTACAAGAGAAGGCTATTATCAGAACCACCGCTAAGAGTGAATAGCACATATCTGCTTAGGCACCTTCCGACAGAATGATTAGACAATAGTCATTAGATGAATAAGTGATATATTTCTTTTTAAGGCAGAACTAAAGAACAATGAAAATGTAAACTGTATTCTTTTATTCATTGCAAAATTGAGTACATTTCTATATGATTTCATCATACATGATCCTTATTTAACAAGAATTCAAAAGCACAAGACTACACCTAATCTCGGAATAGATCTTGTAAGCATCAAACTCCTGTTATCAATCAGCTCTCTCGGGTTTTCTCGATTGAACATTTTCTCTCAGTCCTTAATTTTTGCCCAGGATGCCTTTCTTCGGTTTTCACCCTGACAGGGCACCCAATTTTAGCAAGGCCGCCTTTTTTCGGTTTTCAACCTGCGGGGCATTTATTCTGTTCTTTTTATTTTCTGGTCTTTAGCCATGGAACCTTTTTAGTCTATTGACATTGACCGGGTCTTTAAACTCATTCCCATCGCTGTCCATTAAGATTCCTACTCCCTTTGTTAGCAACTTTTTCAAAATGAATGGGCCTTCCCAGGTTGGCCTAAATTTTCCTCTTATGTCTGGCATTCCCGGCCTCATCATCTTAAAGACCAAATCCCTTTCTTTTAACGGGTGCTTTCGTACCTTCTTGGCAAAGGACGGAGCTAGTCTCTTCTGATAAATGTGATTGTGGTAATAGGCTCTCAACCTATCTTCATCCAACAGATTCAACTGCAACAATCGCTGTTGTGCCCATTCTGTTTCTGGAATCTCGGCTTCCATGACTACCCTTAAAGATTTTAGCTCAATTTTAACCGGCAAAACTGCTTCGGTTTCGTATACCAGAGGGAATGGTGTTGCTCCCGTAGAGGTTCTGACTATGGTTGTATAACCCCAGAGTGCAAAAGGCAGCTTTTTCGCCCAATCTTTATAGCTCTGAACCATCTTGGCCAGTATTCTTTTCACATTCTTGTTCACCGCTTCAACCGCACCATTAGCTTGGGGACGGTAAGGAGAAGACTTGTGATCCTAGATTCCATACTTCTGAAGCATCTGTTTAGTTTCTGCTAAGAAGTGTACCCCATTATCAGATAAAATATGGTGTGGGAGACCATATCTGCATATCAAATTCCGCTCGATGAACTTAGCCATATCCCTAGCATCAATCTTCTTGAAAGATTCAGCTTCGACCCACTTAGTGAAATAATCAATGGCAACTATAATGAACCTGTGCCCATTAGAAGCTGTAGGATGTATCTCGCCTATGATATATATCCCCCAAACTGCAAATGGCCATGGAGATATCAAATTATGTAGCTCTAAAACTGGCACATGCCTCAAATTCGCGTATTGCTGGCATAACTGGCATTGCTTCACATATTTTGAATAATCCGTATCCATTGTGAGCCAATAGAATCCTTGGCACATGATCTTCTTTGCTAAGGCTAAGCCATTCATGTGAGCTCCACAGACTTCGGCATGAACCTCTTCCATAACCTTTTCAGCTTCTTTCTCCACCAAACATCTTAACTGGATACCATCGGCTTGCCTTTTATACAAAGTGCCATTTACACTGATGAATTGTGTGGACAACTTCCGAATCATCCTTTGGTCTTTCTTAGTGGCTTCCTCTGGAAAAACTGACCGTTCTAAGTAATTCTAAATGTCGTAGTACCAAGGGTTTCCATCGGTGGGCCCAACATCCATCACCTGCTCGGCTTCAAAATAAGGCTTTTTTGAGCTAGAGATTAGCACGGGTTTCATAGCAACCCCCATTGGATTATCCCACATGGACACTAATGTCGCTAGAGCATCAGCCAATTGATTCTCATCCCTGGGGATGAAGTGAAAGGTGCAAGTCTCAAACTGGCTACTCAACATTCTCAAGTGCTTCACATAAGGTAACAGCCCCTCTTCCTTAACTGTCCATTCCCCTCTAATCTGATGAATTACCAATGAAGAATCTCCGAAGACTTCTGCGGTCTTTGCCCCTAGAGAAAGCAGTGCTTCCAATCCGAAGATGCAAGCCTCATATTCTGCTTCATTATTGGTCGCCTTGTACCTCAACTTTTTGGCTAATTGAAGCTTTTCACCATCCGGGGTCGTAAGAATGATCCCCGCTCCTGCCCCTTTACTGTTGACTGCCCCGTCGAAGAAGAATTGCCACCCTTATACTGCTATGGCCATGACATCTTCATCTGGAAAATTGTTCTCGAACTGGTCTCCCTCAATAGGATGTTCAGCCAAGAACTCAGCTACAACTCTTCCTTTAATGGTTTTACTGGTGATGTATTCGATATCGAACTCCTGCAACAATAGTAACCACCTTCCCATCTTTCCTAGCAGAGAGGGCGCTTCCTGAAGGTACCTAAGCGGGTTATGCTTGGCAACCGCTTGCACACTGAAAGAATGAAAGCAGTGTCGCAACTTCTTAGAAGCCCAAATAACTGCCAAGCAAATCTTTTCTACTTCAACATATTTGGCTTCATATGTTAGGAATTTCTTGCTAAGATAGTAAACAGCAAACTCCACCCCAAAGTCATCCTCCTGGGCCATCATGGCACCCGCTGAATTGTCTTCTATTGTAAGATACAGGATTAATGGTTTGGCACGACGTGGTGGTCTTAAAACTGGAGGATTCAGGAGATAATCCTTAAAAGTATCAAAGGCCAATTAACAATCATTATTCCACACCACAAGCTGATTCTTCCTAAGAAGCTTGAAGATGGGCTCACATACTGAAGCCAGCTTGGCAATAAACCGGCTGATGTATTGAAGTTTTCCCAGGAAACTTCTATCCTCTTTCTCTTTTTGAGGCACTGGCATCTCTCTGATGGCCCTGACCTTGTTAGGATCTACTTCAATTCCTCTCTGGCTTACTACATGGCCTAATAGCTTACCCGAGGTAACTCCAAAAATGCACTTCTTGGGATTGAGGTGCAGATCATACTTATTGATCCTTTGAAAGAACTTTTCCAAAGCCTTGAAGTAACCCTCTCTGGTAGCTTTGATCATCATGTCGTCAACATACACCTCCACTTCCTTGTGGATCAAATCATTGAGAACTCTGGTGGCCATCTTCTGATAGGTCGCTCCTGCATTCTTTAGTCCGAAAGGCATGACCCGGTTAGCAAATGTACCCCATTCGGTTATGAAAGCTGTCTTTATTCGATCCACTATCTTGTTAAGGATTTGATTGTACCCTGCGTACCCGTCCACGAAGCTGTACATCATGCAAGTAGCGGCACTATCTACCAGCATATCAATATGAGGTAGAGGAAAATCATCTTTCGGGCAGGCTTTGTTCAGGTCTCGATAGTCCACACATACTCGAACTTTTCCATCCTTTTTAGCCACAGGAACTACATTAGCCAGCCACGTCGGGTATTTAACCTCTAGTAGAAACTTAGCCTCAATCTGCTTATGGATCTCCTCTTTCACCTTCTGAGCCCATTCTGGCCTAAGTCTTCTGAGCTTTTGCTTGACCGGTTTACTTTCTGGGTAAGTTGGAATGACATCTCGATTAATTCCCAGCATGTCCTCGTAGGTCCAGGCAAAGACTTTTTCATATTTTTTCAATATTCTCTCAAATTTTATCCTCTCCTCAGGAGTTATGTCTGATGCTATCAAAATTTCGTTTGGATTCTCCAAAGTTCCGAGATTAAATGCAGTCGTGATAGTTGAGTTAATCTCAAAAATGAATGCATAATGTTTATGATCATGTGGAATGAAATCATCAGAAACATCACACAAGTAAGCAAAGTTATTCATCTCATTGATGTAATCAGAAGCATTAACATTGTCATAAAAACATTCTGTCATAAAAAGACTATCTAAACAACTACTGTCTTCATCTTCTGTCGATGATGATGTTGCAGCTGACTGGGCTTTGACTTCTTGGCTTGGTGGAGGCTTTTCAACTGCCTCCGGTGAGATCTCCAAATCTTCAAACTTCAGCTCTAGTTCTACCATCTTTTCTTTTCCCTTCAACCCGGTAGCTAACAGCTTATCAGTGACAATCTCCTCAGGCCCATCCCTGTCCCAAATATTGCACTGAGTCATGATCTCCTCATCCTATAAGTTCTCTGCGGGCTTAATAACTCCAACATCCCAGTCAAAGACATCATTGAAAATTTCAAAACCTGGAATGATCTTTCCATCCACCCACTGAGGCTCTTCTTCTCCAGTATAAGCACAGACCGAAGATGAGGGAACAAAACTCTCTGAAATGTGGGGAATCTTCTCTGACACTTTTTTCCTACCATGCTCTCCTTTGTAGCCCAGACCCTTCCGATCTTTCTAGCCTTATGTTGTGATAACATCTTGCAACCCCTGCGAATTTTTACCCAATACAGCCCCTGGGAGGAAGTGCATCCTCTTCATCATGTTCATCACCTGAGGGCTACCTACCAAGCCCTACTCCTCACCAATCACTGGTACATGAAACCCACTAAATGGCTGATTAGAGATCCCTAAGGAAGACACTTGGTTCTCTCTCGCTGCTTTAATGGTCACCACCTCCCCTTCATGAGGTATCTTTACCATTTGATGTAGGGTGGATGGCACTCCTCCCAATTTATGGAACCATGGCCTTCCAAGCAGAGCTGAGAAATTTACTGGGATAGGCCAGACCACAAATTCTGCTTCTGTCTCAATGGGCCCAGTCCTAACTAGAGCTCTAAATGTTCCCAATGCCTGTCTCCGAGAATTGTCGTAGGCTATGATGGTCATATCAGACTTACTCAACATACTCTCGTCCAGCCCAAAAGCCTGAAGTGCCACCAAAGGGCAGACATTTATGGATGACCCATCATCAACCATAACACAAGCGGTATGCTTGCTATTAATTTGAGCCTTGATGTATAGTGGTCGGTTGTGATTACGGCCTTCAGCTGGCAAATCTGCGTTAAAAAACACCAGCCTTTCCCCTGATCCCCCCTTGATGAGATCTAGCAGCTCGGATGGAGAAATTGTGGTGGCTACGGTGGACTCACTCAAAGCCTCAACTAACTTCTGTCTATAAGAAGGGGACTGCCTTAGAAGGTCCCAAATAGATATCTGAGCCGTGGTCTTTTTCAGCTGCTTTACTATGGGATTTTCTTTCGGCTCCTTCTCCACAGGTGCTTGCACTGAGTCCTGTTGCTTCTCAACTTCGGGGACCACTCTCCCACTTCTTATTACAACCCCAACTCTTTCCTCCTCCTCTGAATCCCATGGATCCGTGAACTCTCCATCTTTCTCCTCTTTATCTTCATCTCTACTCTCACTAGTGGACCAACAGTCTATCGCCGCCACGGGCATCCCTTCTTCACTTGCCTCAGGGCGAGTGATAGCAAAGTAATCATTTCCATATAAATCTTGAAGGACATACCATTCGGGTAGGCTCGACCCAATCATAAAGACAGGCGGTGGCACAGCATTGAAATTGGACTTCTTCTTGCTCTCCCTCTTTTCAGGATCGGTGATCTGCTTACTATCGATTAGATCCTGAATCTGATGCCTCAGCCTGAAGCAATTGTCTGTCAGATGCCCAGTATGTTGGTGAAAGGCACTGTATTCGTTCTCTTTATGCCCCGGTTCCCCTTGGGTCCTAGCTGGCCTAGGTGGCAGGGATTGTAGCTTCCCCTCCTTCATCAACCTTTTCAGTACCCATGACAAAGGCCTACCCAAATTCGAGAAGTACCTCTGATTCACTCCTGTTGTCGACACCTCAACTGTCTTCCCACTTCTATTACCACTACTGGAACTAGCTGACTTGGTTGCACCTTGATTGTTGTAGCCCTTCTTGGCATAAGCCTCACTGCTTGCCCTTTTGGCCATATATTCTCCTTCTGCCTCTATAGTAATGTCCTTCAAGGACTCCCAATCTTTCAGCCCCTTCATTTTCAGTCCATCTCTCAGGTATGGGCTGGCATTCCGAATGAATAATCGGATCTGATTAGGAGTGTCAGGCTTGCGCTTCATCTCCATAACCCGATTCCTCTACCAAGTGAGGTATTCATGGAAAGACTCCTCAGCCTTCTGCTGCAGCAGCTCTAGATCCTTCAGTATGACCTCCATCTGGGTACTGCAATCGTATTGCTTTAGGAACTCTTCAGTCAACAAGTCCCAATCTTCTTTGGATCTCCTGTCGAGCCCATGGTACCAGTTAATGGCAGCCCCTGTAAGACTCAAGCAAAAGTACTCTATCTTCTGCTTCCTTGTTAAAGTTGTCCCCTTCATGACTAGTGAGGACTGCTTGATGTATGCAACAGGGTCAGAGGTGCCGTCAAATTTCGGAATATCAGGCATCTTGAAGTTCTGGGGGATCAGATCATCCCTATCCAGCTCACGATCCTTCGGGTTCATTCCCCTTCCTACCGTCATCATCCTTGTCATAGCTTCAAATTTCTCCTCCATCTTCCTCCACATTGCTTCCTCCAGCTTAGGCGACTTTCCCATTGCCATCATCTGTTCCTCTTGGTCCTCCCATAAGTCAACCTTAGATTTAGGGCCTTCTCTATGCTCTATAGGCACTGGTGCTCTTTGCTCAACCACAGGTGGGTCAGCCACAGCAGGGGGATCCTCTCTCACAGCCCCTTGTTCATCTTGCCCCCTAATAGGAGCAGCAACTTATTGCCCCGCAAGTAGAGCTAAGGTAGTGGCAAGGTTGCCCATCATGGCCATCGTTCTGGCCTCAAACTCTTCCATTCTTCTCCTTACTTCCTCGGCGATCATTGCCCTAGTTGCATCAGACCCACTTGATTGGTTAGTCATACTTGTATCAGCTGATGATTCTGAAGAAAAAGTCTCACTACCCTCTGAAAGAGAATCGAAACTCTGATATGATACTAGTTTTGGTAACCCCAAGAGTGGAATCCTTCTCAACCGACCATCAGGACCCCTAAACCACCTAGGCGAATTTATGATGGCTGAAAAAAATATATCTCGTTAGGATGATGCATGGTCGAAAATGCAATGCATGGTCGTACTGATGCAGCATAGACAAACACATGCAAGCATATAGATCCTTCCAACCTTATTGCCCCAACACACGAGGTAGCATAGTCTCTTTCCTAGGTGGGCTTTATCCAAGGGTTAACAAGGAACCCATCAGACACGTATGGTGCATGGTGAAAAACCGGCAGCATAACATCTCTTATCTAATGTACACACATATGAGTGTTTGGCCATTATGTATTTGAACACCTCAATTAAATTAAGATGGGCCTACCGGGCATGAAAGCCTTTGATGAAAGACCATTTAATTTAACTGATCTTGTTCAATATGTAACGGCCCACATAGCAAGCACGGTATTATGGTACATTTCACCTAGTGGAAGTATATATTGCCAATACATGAGCTTTAGTCAAAGGTAGTGAAACTTTAGGGTTACCCAAGCATGGTCCCTGCCAACGGGTCTAGCTCATCACGAGCATAACGACCGATTGGGTCACCATTTGATATACCATAAGGTACGAGGCTTGTCTGGTGATTATCCTTAACACTTCCCCACATTAAGTGAACGTAGGGTTGTCCTTTGGGAATGCACCGGGGTTAAAATAGGGACCAAACTAGCATAATCTAAGGCTCTAGCATGGATGCAATGCAATTTCAAAAAGAGATGAAATTTCCAAATTAAAACTCAATTGTAAATTTTAACCAAGGTACTTTCGAAGGGAAGTCTCTTAGTCCCCACGAGGTAGCATAGTCTCTTTCCTAGGTGGGCTTTATCCAAGGGTTAACAAGGAACCCATCAGACACGTATAGTGCATGGTGAAAAACCGGCAGCATAACATCTCTTATCTAATGTACACACATATGAGTGTTTGGCCATTATGTATTTGAACACCTCAATTAAATTAAGATGGGCCTACCAGGCATGAAAGCCTTTGATGAAAGACCATTTAATTTAATTGATCTTATTCAATATGTAACGGCCCACATAGCAAGCACGGTATTATGGTACATTTCACCTAGTGGAAGTATCTATTGCCAATACATGAGCTTTAATCAAAGGTAGTGTAACTTTAGGGTTACCCAAGCATAGTCCCTGCCAACGGGTCTAGCTCATCACGAGCATAACGACCGATTGGGTCACCATTTGATATACCATAAGGTACGAGGCTTGTCTGGTGATTATCCTTAACACTTCCCCACATTAAGTGAACGTAGGGATGTCCTTTGGGAATGCACCGGGGTTAAAATAGGGACCAAACTAGCATAATCTAAGGCTCTAGCATGGATGCAATGCAATTTCAAAAAGAGATGAAATTTCCAAATTAAAACTCAATTGTAAATTTTAACCAAGGTACTTTCGAAGGGAAGTCTCTTAGTCACAAGTGGAGTCGCCACTGTGACACGTGCCAAACCCCGTGGCCCCCGAAAGCCCACCTTTAGGGTGATCGAGATTCAAGAAAACTTGTAAGGTATTTACAAGTGCATCTATTTTGGGCAACAAGGAGATTTCATGGAGTTGCCACCCATTAAAACATTGGGAAAGTTCGTCTCACCTCAGTGAGCCTAAGACGGCGCATATTATCCATTTTGGGCAAACCTAAGGGGTCTTGGAGGCATTCACCCCAATAGAACATTGGAATGACCTTCTAACCCTAAGGAGCCTATGATTGTAAATTGAGTCTTTCGGTGGGACACAAGAGGTATCTTGGATATCCCATTCCAATGAAACATCGGAATGGCCCTCTCGCCTCGTTGAGCCCAAAGACTAGAGATGGTTCGGGACTTCCCATTTATTCATACCTTGATTAAGTTTATAATTGAGTTTTGAATTTAGCATTTCATCCCTTTTCTCATTCAATTTTAATGCAATTTAATTAAATGCACATGTCAAACACATAATAAAAGCGATAAATAAAGTAAATGAAAGCAAAATAAATTACAACAAAAACTAGGGGCGGAATACAACCCCCATTTGTAAATAAAATACAATTCATACATAAATCGGGCTATTTATTAAAATGAGGACGTTGGTCCTCTCATGCTTAATTAAAGAAAATAATTTTCAAGTGACAATTTATTTTGGATGAAAAAAGTTAGGACATTGGTCCCATTATTTAGAAAAAAACAAATTAATTAAGTAGAAATATTTTTGAGGTTTTTTTAATTAACGTGCATAAAAAATAATTTATTTCAAATTACATATTAAATAAAATAATGAAAGCAAAGTAATGAAAATAATAAAGAAATAACCAATCAACTCCCAAATGGATCTTCAAATCTTCATGGGCTCCCATTTGGTATGGAAAATACTCACACATAAAAATAAGTATTGAAATAAGAGAAAAAAACAAATAAAAGTGAAGTTAGTAAAAAATTAGTTAAACATATAACATGAAAACAATTAAATTAAGGCAATCAAAATTGCATCATGTATGACAAGCCAATTAAAATGACATAATAAAAATATGCAATCTAATTAATTAACAATTTAGCATGCATAAAAGATAATATAATAATAATAATAATAAAATTCAACATGCATAAACAAGCATAAAATAATGATGATAGAATTTAACATGCATGAAAACATAAAATAACAACAATAACATCCAATCATGCATAAAAAATATAATATACATGAAATTCAGCATGCATAAGAAATACAAATAATAATATTATTAATAATGATACTAGTATCAAATGATAGCAATAAACAAGGATAATAAAACTTATAATAATAAAACTAACAATTGCAACTATAATAATAACAATAATAAACATAATGAAACCAAAGAGTATTAAACAACCCAAATTAAGCATGCAAGAATAAAATAGTATATGGCAAACTAATAAAACATGTTAAAACATGGCAAATAATACCAACAACAACAACAACAACAACAACAACAACAACAACAATAATAATAATAATAATAATAATAATAATAATAATAATAATAATAATAATAATAATAATAATAATAATAATAATAATAATAATAATAATAATAACAACAACAACAACATCAAAGAAGATGAACAATTCAATTAAATATGGAAGAATAAAATGAAAATAAAATATACCAATTATGCTAAAACATGTTAAATGATAGTACTAATAATATATATGGACAAAAAATGATGACAATAATATGAACATGAACAATTAAATAAGAAATAAGAAATAAGAAATAATAATATGAACAATTAAATAAAAAATAAGAAATATGAACAATTAAATAATAGATCTAAAAGAATTCACATGATAATTAATTAAATAAAAACAAAAGAATAAGAAAATAAGGAGAAAATGATAGAACTAAAAGAATTTACATGTTAACTAATTAATTGGAAACTAAAAAATTAAATTAAGAAATTGAGCCAAGAATGTTTACCCTCAAAATTAGCTTGATGAAATGAAGGTAAGGAGATCCAATTCCTTGTCTTGATTTGAAAAATATGACTAGAAAAATAAAATATCAAGAGTGATTTTTTACTCAAGAACAAACAATTAGTTTATTTGTCTTAAAGGAAAAAATTGTTAATTTAAAAGAAGAAAGTCACCAAGAACAAAAATTATTATTATTTTTGCCTTGATAATCTTATTGGAAAAGTTCTTTAGAAAATTTGAGAGAATTTGCTTGAGAGAAGAAAGAAGAAGAAAAGTAATTTCTAAAGAAAATCCCCTTCATTTTCTCTTAAAAATTCCTTTTTATCCCTCTCCCAAAATCAGAATTTTTAATGAAAGAATTAAAGTAAATTAATTTCAATAAAAGTAAAAAACTGAAGAAAATCAAAGGTTTGGAATTTTAAAAGTTTTACCATTGAATTCTACAAAACAAATTGAAGAAAACTGAATTTTTGGGGCCAAAATGGCCAAAAACGGCAAAAATGGGCGACAGGGGCGAGGGACGCCCCGTCGGAGCGCGCGTCGTCGCCCGCGCGCGCGGGCGACGCTTAAGGCGTCGCTCACCCAGCGCATGCTGGGCGCTGCCGCGCGTGACGTTCGCTGATTTTAATTTTTTTTTAATTTTCTATAAAACACAAAAAAAATTAAAAACTCACTTTTTTACACCAAAAATAATTTTTACAACATTTTAAAAATATTTTTAAAATAAATTTTTATTTATTCCTAACAAATCAAACGACAAGGAAATTATCACTTATGACTTTCATTCTTTTTGCCTATAAATCGGCACACTTAATTTCATCATTGGGTAATCCTGATCAAGGCTACTCGGGACCCGGTGTCTACACCATGCATCCAGGTGGCAATAAGATGTATCAGGATTTGAAACAGCTTTATTGGTGGCTTGGTATGAAGAAAGATGTGGTTGAGTATTTTTCTAAGTGCTTGACTTATCAGTAAGTGAAAGCGGAACATCAAGTTCCATCGGGTTTGTTGAATCCTATTCCGATTCCATAGTGGAAACGGGATAACATTACCATGGATTTTGTCACAGGTCTTCCAATGACATCTAAATAGCACGATTCGGTATGGGTGATCGTTGATCATTTTCCAAGTCGGCCCATTTTATACCGATTCGACTTGATTACTATATGGATCAATTGGCTGAACTATATGTAAATGAGATTGTGTGACTTCATGGTATTCCTTTATCCATTGTATCTGATCGAGACCCGAGGTTTACTTTTAAGTTCTTGAAAGGATTGCAATCTGCACTTGGTACAAGACTACATTTCACTATAGCTTTTCACCCGCAGACTGATGGGCAGTCAGAAAGGGTAATTTAAGTTGTGACGCGCGCCGAACCCTCGGCCGCCCCTTTGACCGCCCGCTCGAGGGCGATCGGGCATTTGAGGTCCGTTGACAACTTGCAACGAATTACAAGTGCGTCTATTTTGGGCAACAAGGAGGTTTCATGGAGTCGCCACCCAATAAAACATTGGGAAAGTTTTTGTCACCTCGGAGAGCCTAAGACTGCGCTTATTATCCATTTTGGGACAACTAGAGGGTTCTTGGAGGGTAAACCTCTCTCCCAAAGGAGCCTAGGATTAATGTCTAAGTCTCGTGAGACAAGAGGTGTCTTGGAGGGTAAACCTCTAGCCTCTTTGAGCCTAAAGACCAGAGATGGGTCCGGAACTTCGCATCTATTTCTACCTTGATTGATTTTACAATTTGGTTTTGAGTTTATTAGTTCGCTCTCTCTCCACACGATGCAATTTTAATTAAAAGGCACAAATATTCACATTGAAGGCGATAAAATATTTGAAAATAACACCAAAATAAATTACAACAATACTAGGAGCGGAATACAACTCCCATTAAAAATGCGAACATACATAAAACCGGGGAATTTATTAATTATGAGGACTTTGGTCCCCGCATGTGTATTTAAAGAAAACATTTTGAACGTGGTGATTTTATTTGGGATGAAAATTAGGACATTGGTCCCATTTATTATGGAAAAATCCAAGTTAATTTAGTAGAAATGTTTTTGTGATTTTTATTTAGGCGTGCATAAAAACCATTTTATTTATTGAATATATACAAGGAAATTAAAAAATATAAACAAAATGAGAATTAAAATGTGCAATGAAAATGCCAAACCCCGCATCTCCTCCTTCGCGTGCACGGATGCTCAAATGAGAATAAAATAATGATTTGCAACCAAAAAAAAAAAAAAAAAAAAAGAAATTCATGTTAGAAATTAAACCAAAGAAATAATATGACTTGGAGGATAATATGTATAATGAAAATATAACATGCATAAAATACTATAACATGCATAAAATAATTATGATGCAATTTAACATGCATAAGAATAAAAAATATTAACCATGCTCAACATATCAAATAAATAATTATAATAACTATGAGTAAAAAATAAAATATTGATATGTATAAAAAAGAAAAATAATTTGACATGAAAATATAATAGGATTTAAAAGAGTTTATTTGTTATATGAACAATTGAAGATAAAATAATAAGAAGAAAATGGGGACTAAGAGAATTTACATGTTTAAAAGTTAATTGGAACCAAAAGAAATTAAAATCAACAAGAGAATTAAGGAGTTAAGCCATGAATAATTACCCTCAAATTTAATCTTGAAGAATTGAAGGGAGAAGTGTTGAATTCCTTGTCTTTCCCTTGTGAAAAATGCTTGAAAAATAACTTGGAAACTTGAAAAATCATCCTTGGAAGCAAGTGTGTAAGATTGATTTTTTCTTTTTCCCTCCGAGCTCAAAAATTCAGTTCTTTCTCTCTAAAATCTTTCTAATTCGTCCTCCCCTTGTTCTGAATTTTTTCTACACTTTTTTACCTCAAAAACCACCCAAAATCGTCCAAAAACCGTTCAAAATCGAGTGGGGGTCGAAAATGGGTGAAATCTCGGCGAAATGGGGCAAAAGTGGATGACTGCCCGGGAGAAATGTGCGCACGAAGCGAGCGACGCCCTACGCATCGCTCGCGCAGGCGAGCGCTCATCCAGCACTTGCTTGCGCGCGCGCCGCCCAGTGCCCGGGCAGGCGCTCCGCGCGCTGCTGCGCCCCTACCTTCTCGAAAAATACCTTTTTTTTTTATATAAAAACCCTCAACCTAAAACATGCTTTTTCTTCTCCAAAATAATTTTAAAAATATTTTTTGAAATATTTTTAAAATACACTTTTTACTCATCAAAAAGAAAAGGAAAATCACTTCCGAGCTCCAATCTTTTTGCCTATAAGCCGGCGTAGCTAAATTTCATCATCGGGTAATCCTGATCAAGGCTACTCGGGACCCGGTGTCTACAGTTGCCCCCAATTTTGGGGAGGCTAGTGCATGGGTGCCTAGGTGAGCCAAAATTCAGGAAAAGGAAAGAAGCGCGTACCTGAAGCGGCGACCTTCCTGCTGGATGGAGTTATGATGATAGTTGTTGCCGTGTTATAGGCAAGCTGTCTTTTGGTTGTAACTGGTGGCGCCATGGGTGCACTAACCTCTTGTGGGTGGCGCAGCTATCGTGCTAACCATTGCGAGTTGGTAATGCTGTGGTCGTGCTAACCTCTTGTGGGTAGTGCCGCCATCGTGCTAACTGTTATGACTTGGTAGTGCCGTGGTCGTGCTAACCTTTTGTGGGTAGTGCCGCCATCGTGCTAACTGCTGTGAATTGTAATGCCGTAGTCGTGCTAACCTCTTGTGGGTAGTACCGCCATCGTGCTAACTGCTGTGAATTGTAATGCCGTGGTCGTGCTAACCTCTTGTGGGTAGTGCCGCCATCGTGCTAACTGCTGTGAATCTTGGAGCTGTGCCCTTTTGGACGTTTGGACTGATGTCGTCACTCGGCTTTTGTTGGTGTTCCCCGCTAATTTCTCCTGCTAGATTGTATGCGTATAAATGTACAAGAAATCATGTATGTATGATATGGAATGCAAATGCTTGCAAAAATGTATAGACCATGCCCTAGGTGGTCCAAGGTTTGCTGAGGCTATAGCTTGCCTGCTCTACCATGCCCCCGGAATTCTGAGGATCATCGACAAGTTTTCTGAAAAAGACCTCCGGTGTACATCCTTTGCCCCCCTGGTCAATGATGCCTTACCCGAGATTCTGATTCATGTTCTGTGTTGTGTGTTATCTGATTGAAAGAAGTTCATCTGAAATAACGCCGCCTTATCGCTCCAGGCATTGAACGTCATTGTTTTAAAGGTAGTGCGTCCCTTGTGGATTTTCACACTAGCTTTTATTTGCGGGAAATGTGTCTCCTAAGGGATTTTCACACGACCCTTTGCCTAATTTTTGCCTAGAATGGACCCAACCCAATCCAGCGACTTTTGTTCTTTTTTTTTTTTTTATTTTTTTTTTAGAGAAGGTTATCATCAAAGCTTCTGTTAAGAGCAAGTAGCACATATCCGATGAAGTGACTGAGCAATAATCATTAGATGAACAATTGGTATATCTCTTTTTAAGACAGAACTAAAAGATCAATGAAAATATATTCTTTATTCATTGAAAAATTGTGTACATTTCTATATTATTTTATCATACATGATTTTCATTTGACAAGAATTCAAAAGCTTATGACTACACCTAATCTCGGAGTGGATTTTGTCAGCATCAAACTCCTGTTATCAATCGGCCCTATCGGGTTTTCTCGAATGAATATTTTCTCTTGGCCCTTAATTTTTGCCCAGGATGCCTTTTTTCGGTTTTCACCCTGACAGGGCGCCCAATTTTAGCAAGGCCGCCTTTTTTCGGTTTTTGACCCGCAGGGCATTTATTCTCTTCTTTTTATTTTTGGTCTTTAGCCATGGAACCTTTTAAGTCTATCGATATTGATCGGGTCCTTGAACTCATTCCCATCACTGTCTGCCAAAATTGCTGCTCCTTTTGTTAGCAGCTTCTTCAAAATGAACGGACCTTCCCAGGTGGGCCTGAATTTTTCGCGTATGTCCGGCACTCCCGGCCTCATCATCTTAAAGACCAAATCCCCCTCCTTCAACGAGTGCTTTCGTACTTTCTTGCCAAACGACCGAGCCAACCTTTTCTGATAAACTTGATTGTGGTAATAGGCCCGCAACCTATCTTCATCTAGCAAATTTAGCTATAACAAATGCTGTTGCGCCCATTCTGCCTCTGGAATCTTGGCTTCCATAACTACCCTCAAAGACTTCAACTCAATTTCAACTGGTAGGACTGCTTTAGTTCCATATACCAGAGAGAATGGTGTTGCCCACGTAGAGGTTCTGATTGTAGTTCTATATCCCCAAAGTGCGCAGGGTAACTTTTCAGCCCAGTCTTTATAGCTCTGAACCATCTTAGCCAATATCCTCTTCACATTCTTGTTTGCTGCTTCAACTGCACCGTTTGCTTGAGGATGGTAGGGAGAAGACTTATGATGTTGGATTCCATATTTCTGGAGCATTTGCTTAGTTTCTGCTAGGAATTGCACCCCAGTATCAGATACAATGTGATGTGGGAGACCATATCTGCATATCAGATTCCGCTCGATGAATTTAGCCATATCCCTTGCATCAACCTTCTTGAAAGATTCAGCTTCAACCCACTTAGTGAAGTAGTCAATGGCAACTATAATGAATTTGTGCCCATTAGAAGCTGTAGGACAGATTTCGCCTATGATGTCTATTCCCCAAGCCGCAAATAGCCATGGAGATGTCAAATTATGTAACTTTGAAACTGACACATGCCTCAAGTTCGCATACTGTTGGCATAACTGGCATTGCTTCATAAATTTTGAACAATCCGTATCCATTGTGAGCCAATAAAACCCTTGCCGCATGATCTTCTTTGCTAAGGCTAAGCCATTCATGTGAGCTCTACAGATACCGGTATGAACCTCTTCCATAACTCTTTTAGCTTCTTTCTCCGCGAGACATCTTAACTGGATACCATCAGCTTGCCTTTTGTACAAAGTGCCATTAACACTGATGAATTGAGTGGATAACTTCCTGATCATTCTTTGATCCTTCTCAGTGGCTTCCTCTGGAAAGACTGACCTTTCTAAGTAATTTTGAATGTCATAGTACCATGGATTTCCATCGGTGGTCTCGAAGTCCATCACCTGCTCAGCGTCAAAGCAAGGCCTTCCTGAGCTAGAGATTAGCACAGGTTTCATCGCAACTCCTGTTGGATTATCCCACATAGACACTAAAGTTGCTAGAGCATCAGCTAACTGATTTTCATCTCTGGGGATGAACTGAAAAGTGAAAGTCTCAAACTGGCTGCTCAAAATTCTCAAGTGCTTCACATAACGCAACAGCCTTTCTTCCTTGACTGACCACTCCCTTCTGATCTGATGAATTACCAAGGAAGAATCTCCGAATACTTCTGCAGTCTTTGCCCCAAGACCGAGTAATGCTTCCAATACAAAGATGCAAGCTTCATATTCTGCTTCATTATTTGTAGCCTTATACCTCAGCTTCTTAGCCAATGGTAGCCTTTCACCATCCGGGGTCGTAAGAATAATTCCTGCTCCTGCCCCTTTACTGTTTACTGCCCCATCAAAGAATAGCTACCACCCTTGCACTGCTATGGCCGTGATATCTTCATCTTGGAAATTATACTCAAACTGGTCTCCCTCAATAGGATGCTCGGCTAAGAATTCTGCTACAGCTCTTCCTTTAATGGTTTTCTTGGTTATGTATTCAATGTCGAACTCCTGCAACAGCAGTAACCATCTTCCCATCTTCCCTAGTAGAGAGGGTGCTTCTTGGAGGTATCTAAGAGGATTATGTTTGGCTACTGCCTGTACCCTGAAGGAATGAAAGTAATATCGCAACTTCTTAGAAGCCCAGATAACTGCTAAACAAATCTTCTCCACCTTTACATATTTAGCTTCATACGGTAGGAACTTCTTGCTAAGATAGTAAACTGCAAACTCCACACCGAAATCGTCTTCTTGAGATATCATAGCACCTACTGAATTATCTTCCACTGCTAGGTACAGGATTAGCGGCTTGGCACGGAGTGGTGGTCTTAATACTGGAGGATTTAACAGATACTCCTTAATGGTGTCAAATGCCAGTTGACAGTCATCGTTCCATATCACCGACTGATTCTTCCTAAGAAGCTTGAAAATAGGCTCACATACTGAAGCTAGCTTGGCAATAAACCGGCTGATATATTGAAGCTTTCCTAGGAAACTTCTGACTTCCTTCTCCTTCTGGGGCACCGGCATCTCTCTTTTGGCTTTGACTTTATCGGGATCTACTTCAATTCCTCGCTGGCTTACCACATGGCCTAATAGCTTACCCGAGGCAACTCAAAAGATGCATTTCTTAGGATTGAGGCGTAGATTATACTTACTAATCCTTTGAAAGAACTTTTCTAAAGCCTCAAAGTGACCTTCTCTAGTAGCCGACTTAATCATCATGTCGTCGACATATACTTCCACTTCTTTGTGAATTAGGTCATTGAGAACTTTGGTGGCCATCCTCTGATAAGTTGCTCCTGCATTTTTCAACCCAAAAGGCATAACCCGATAGGCGTATGTCCCCCACTCGATGATGAAAGCTGTTTTGATCCGATCCACTATCTTGTTAAGGATTTGATTGTATCCTGCGTATCCATCCACAAAGCTGTACATCATACAAGCAGCAGCACTATCCACTAGCACATCAATATGAGGCAGTGGCAAATCATCCTTAGGGCAAGCTTTGTTCAGGTCTCGATAGTCAACGCATACTCGGACCTTACCATCTTTCTTGGCTACAGGAACCACGTTAGCTAGCCAGGTCGGGTATTGAACCTCTATTAGGAACTTGGCCTCAATCTGCTTATGGATCTCCTCCTTTACTTTCTACGCCCATTCTGGCCTAAGTCTCCGAAACTTTTGCTTGACTGGTTTAAACTCTGGGTAAGTTGGGATGGCATGTTCGGCAACATCTTGATCTATTCCCGGCATATCCTCATAGGTCCAGGCAAAGACTTTTTCATATTTTTTTAATATTCTCTCAAATTTTATTCTTTCTTCAGGAGTTATGTCTGATGCTATCAAAATTTCCTTTGGATTCTCCAAAGTTTCGAGATTAAATGTAGTTGTGCTAGTTGAATTAATATCGAAAATGAATGCATCATGCTTATGATCATGCGAAATGAAATCATCAGAAACATCACACAAGTAAGCAAAGTTATTCATCTCATTAACATAATCAAAAACATTAACATTGTTCTCAAAGAGTTCTAGCATAAAAAAGAGAATCTAAATGACTATCAACTTCAGTCGACGCCGATGCTGCAGCCGACTGTGCTTTGGCTTCTTGACTTGATGGAGGCTTTTCCACTATTTCTGGTGAAATCTTGAGATCTTCAATCTTCAGCTCTGGTTCTACCATCTTCTCCTTCGCTTTGAGTCTGGTGACTAACAGCTTATCAGTTACAATCTCTTTGGGCTCATCCCTGTCCCAGATGCTGCATTGGGTCATAATCTCTTCGTCCCAAAAGTTCTCTACAGCTTTAACAACTCCAATCTCCCAATCAAAGACATCATTGAAAATTTCAAAACCCGGAGTGATCTTCCCATCTATCCACTGCGGCTCTTCTTCTCCGGTGTAAGCACAAACTGATGATGATGGCACAAAGCTCTCCGAAATATGGGGGATCTTCTCTGATACTTTCTTTTTACCATATTCTCCTTTGTATCCCAACCCTTTTCGGTCTTTCTGACCATGTGTAGTGATAGCATCCTGCAGCCCTTGTGACTCTTTTCCCAAACCAGCCCCTGGGAGGAAGTGCATCTTCTTTAGCATGTTCACCACCTGAGGGCTACCTTCTAAGCTTTGCTCTTCTCCGATCATCGATACATGAAAGCCACTGAATGGCTGATTAGAGATCTCCAAGGCAGACACTTGGTTCTCTCTTGCTGCTTTAATGGTCACTACTTCTCCTTCATGGGGTATCTTAATTATCTGGTGTAAGGTGGATGGTACTCCCCCTAACCTATGGAACCACGGTCTACCAAGTAGAGCTGAGAAGTTAGCTGGAATCGGCAAGACCACAAAATCTATTTCTGTCTCAATGGGCCCCGTCTTTACTACAGCTTTAAAAATTCCCGATGCTTGCCTCCTAGAGTTGTCGTAGGCTGTGATGGTCAAATCGGACCTGCTTAGCATACTCTCATCTAGCCCAAAAGCCTGAAGCGCTACTAAAGGGCAGACATTTATTGAGGACTCGTCATCAACTATGACACAAGCGGTGTGCTTGCCATTGATCTGTGCCTTGATATATAGAGGCCGGTTATGGTTGTGACCCTCTGTCGGTAAATCTGCATCAGAAAATACCAGCTTCTCCTCAGATCCCCCCTTAACAAGGTCTAACAGCTCAGATGGAGAGAGTGTAGTTGCTACGGTGGATACACTCAATGCTTCAACTAACTTCTGTCTGTGAGAGGGGGACTGTCTCAAGAGGTCCCAAATAGATATCTGAGCCGTGGTCTTTTTCAGTTGCTTCACTATTGAATTATCTTCCGGCTCCTTCTCTGCGGGTGTTTGCACTAGGTCCTGTTGCTTCTCAACTTCGGGAACTACTCTCCCACTTCTCGTTACTGCCTCAACTCTCTCTTCTTCTTCCGAATCCCACAGATCCGTGAACTCTCCATGTTTCTCATCGTCTTCATCTTCTCCACTCTCACTAGTGGACCAACAGTCTATCGCTGCCACGGAAATCCATTCTTCATTCACCGCAGGGCGAGTAATAGCGACATACTCATTTCCATATAAATCTTGCATCACATACCATTCTGATAGGCTTGATCCAATCATAAAGACTGGAGGTGGCACTACATTATAGCTGGACTTCTTCTTGCCTTCTCTCTTCTCAGGATCGGTGATCTGCTTGTTGTCAATTAGATCTTGGACCCGATGTCTTAGCGTTATACAATCATCTGTCAAATGCACCGTATGTTGGTGAAATGCACAATATTCATTTTCCTTATGCCTTGGCTGTCCCTGGGTCTTGGCCGGCCTAGGTGATAGGGGTCGCAGTTTTCCTTCTTTTACTAGCCTCTTCAGCACCCATGATAAAGGCCTACCAAAGTTGGAGAAATACCTCTGATTCACGCCTATTACAGATACCTCGGCTGTCTTCCCACCTCTATTACCACTGCTTGAACTTGCTAACTTGGCTGTCCCTTGATTGCTGTATCCCTTCCTGGCATAGGACTCACCGTTTGCCCTCTTGACTAAATATTCACCTTCTGCTTCTATGGCAATGTCCTTTAGGAATTCCCAGTCTTTCAGTCCCTTCATTTTTAGTCCATCTCTCAAGTATGGGCTGGCATTTCGAAGGAATAATCGGATCTGATCAGAAGTGTCCAGTTTGCGTTTCATCTCCATAACCCGGTTCATCCATCGAGTAAGGTACTCGTGGAAGGACTCTCCAGCCTTCTGTCAACTCGAGGTCTTTCAAAGTGACCTCCATCCGGGTACTGCAATCGTACTGCTTAAGAAACTCTTCGGTCAGCAAGTCCCAATCCTCCTTGGACCTCCTATTAAGCCCATGATACCAATTAATAGCAACTCCTGTGAGACTCAAAAAATACTCTATCTTCTATTTTCTTGTTAAGGTCGTTCCCTTCATGACCAGTGAGTATTGCTTAATGTGTGCGGTAGGGTCAAATGTGCCATCAAATTTAGGAATGTCCGGCATCTTAAAGTTTTGAGGAATCAGATCATCCCCATCCAGCTCTTGGTCTTCTGGGTTCATTCCTTTTCCCACTGTTATCATCCTTGTCATGGCCTCAAATCTCTCTTCCATTTTCCTCCACATTGCCTCCTCCAGTTTCGATGACTTTTCTTTAATTACTGCATTCTCCTCTTGCTCATCTCCCCCAAACTCAGCTTCAGACCTAGGGGCCTCTCTATGCTCAACAGGTACAGGTACTCTTTGCTCAACAATAGGTGGATCGACCACTGGTTGGTTAACTGCAGCAGGGAGCTCTTCTTTAATAGCCTCTTGTTCAGCTCGCATCCGGATAGGGGCAGCAGCAGCTTGTTGCCCAGCTATGGAGGTGGCAAGATTGCCCATCATTGCAATCATTCGGGCTTCAAACTCCTCCATTCTCTTTCCTACCTCTTCAGCAATTATTGCCCGGGTTGCATCAGATTCATTTGATGGATTAGCCATGCTTACTTCTATTGACGATTCGGAAGAAAACCCCACACTATTTTCTAAGATTGAATCTGAACTCTGATCCGACACTAACTCTGTTAACCCCAAAAGCGGAGTCCTTCTTAACCGTCCGTCGGGACCTCTAGACCACCCAGGAGAATCTATGATGGTTGAAATGCAAAAATTATTAAGATGATGCATGATTAAAATGCAATGCATGCTCGTGCTAATGCAACATAGACAAACACATGCAAGCAGATAGATCCTTCCAACCTTATATCTCCCACACACGTAGTAGTGCAGTCTCTTTCCTAGGTGGGCTTGATCCATGGGTTAACAGGGAACCCAATGGACACGTATGGTGCACGGTGGAAAACTGGCAGCATAACAGCTCTCATCTAATGTACATTCGTATGGGTGTTTGTCCATTATGTATTTAAACAATGCAACTTAACTAAGATGGGCCCACCGAGGCATGAAAGCCTTTGATGAAGACCATTTAATTAAATTGACTTCGTCCAATATATGATGGCCCATATAGCAAGCATAGTATTACGGTACATTTCACCTAGTGAAAGTATCTATTGCCAATACATGAGCGTTAGTCAAAGGGTGATGATATTTTTGGGTTACCCCAGCATGATCCCTGTCGACGGGTCTAGCTCAGCACGAGCATAACGACCGATCGGGTAACCATTTGATATACCTTAATGGTACGAGGCTTGGGCTGGTGATTATCCTTAACACTTCCCTAAATTGAGTGAAAATAGAGTCGTGCTTCAAGAACGCACCGGGTTTGAGAAGGGACCAAACTAACTTAATCTAAGGCTCTAATGAGATGATATGCAATTTTGAGATAAAGCGAAACTCATAAACTAAAACTTAATTATAAAGGATAATCAAGGTATTTTCAAGTTAAAGTCTCGAACCATTTGTCCCCAGTGGAGTCGCCACTGTGACGCGCGCCGAACCCGCGGCCACCCCTTTGACCGCCCGCTCGAGGGCGATCGGGCATTTGAGGTTTGTTGACAACTTGCAACGAATTACAAGTGCGTCTATTTTGGGCAACAAGGAGGTTTCATGGAGTTGCCACCCAATAAAACATTGGGAAAGTTTCTCTCGCCTCGGAGAGCCTAAGACTGCGCTTATTATCCATTTTGGGCCAACCAGAGGGGTCTTGGAGGGTAAACCTCTCTCCCAAAGGAGCCTAGGATTAATGTCTAAGTCTCGTGACACCAGAGGTGTCTTGGAGAGTAAACCTCTAGCCTCTTTGAGCCCAAAAGACCAGAGATGGGTCCGGAACTTCTCATCTATTTCTACCTTGATTGATTTTACAATTTGGTTTTGAGTTTATTAGTTCGCTCTCCCTCAACACGATGCAATTTTAATTAAAAGGCACAAATATTCACATTGAAGGCGATAAAATATTTGAAAATAACACCAAAATAAATTACAACAATACTAGGAGCGGAATACAACTCCCATTAAAAATGCGAACATACATAAAATCGGGGAATTTATTAATTATGAGGACTTTGGTCCCCGCATGTGTATTTAAAGAAAACATTTTGAACGTGGTGATTTTATTTGGGATGAAAATTAGGACATTGGTCCCATTTATTATAAAAAAATCCAAGTTAATTTAGTAGAAATATTTTTTGTGATTTTTATTTAGGCGTGCATAAAAACCATTTTATTTATTGAATATATACAAGGAAATTAAAAAATATAAACAAAATGAGAATTAAAATGTGCAATGAAAATACCAAACCCCGCATCTCCTCCTTCGCGTGCACGGATGCTTAAATGAGAATAAAATAATGATTTGCAACTAAAAATAAAAAAAAAAAAAAGAAATTCATGTTAGAAATTAAACCAAAGAAATAATATGACATGGAGGATAATATGTATAATGAAAATATAACATGCATAAAATACTATAACATGCATAAAATAATTATGATGCAATTTAACATGCATAAGAATAAAAAATATTGACCATGCTCAACATATCAAATAAATAATTATAATAACTATGAGTAAAAATTAAAATATTGATATGTATAAAAAAGAAAAATAATTTGACATGAAAATATAATAGGATTTAAAAGAGTTTATTTGTTATATGAACAATTGAAGATAAAATAATAAGAAGAAAATGGGGACTAAGAGAATTTACATGTTTAAAAGTTAATTGGAACCAAAAGAAATTAAAATCAACAAGAGAATTAAGGAGTTAAGCCATAAATAATTACCCTCAAATTTAATCTTGAAGAATTGAAGGTAGAAGTGTTGAATTCCTTGTCTTTCCCTTGTGAAAAATGCTTGAAAAATAACTTTGAAACTTGAAAAATCACCCTTGGAAGCAAGTGTGTAAGATTGATTTTTTATTTTTCCCTCCGAGCTAAAAAATTTAGTTTTTTCTCTCTAAAATCTTTCTAATTCGTTCTCCCCTTGTTCTGAATTTTTTCTACACTTTTTTTCCTCAAAAACCACCCAAAACCGTCCAAAAACCGTTCAAAATCGAGTGGGGGTCGAAAATGGGCGAAATCTCGGCGAAATGGGGCAAGAGTGGGCGCTCCGTGCGCCCAGCGCGCTGCCGCGCCCCGACCTTCGTGAAAAATACCTTTTTTTTTTTTTTATAAAAACCCTCAACCTAAAACACGCTTTTTCTTCTCCAAAATAATTTTAAAAATATTTTTTAAAATATTTTTAAAATACACTTTTTACTCATCAAAAAGACAAGGAAAATCACTTCCGAGCTCCAATCTTTTTGCCTGTAAGCCGGCATAGCTAAATTTCATCATCGGGTAATCCTGATCAAGGCTACTCGGGACCCGGTGTCTACACAAGTGTTAGAAGATTTGCTTCGAGCTTGTGTTTTGGATTTTTATAAGAGTTGGGATAAGTACAATCCATTGATGGAATTTGCGTACAATAACAGTTATCAAGTGAGTATCGACATGGCACCTTATGAAACTCTTTATGATAGGAAATATCGAACTCCTGTATGCTGGACAGTGTTGAATGAGCATAAGATAATTGACTCTGATTTGATAAGAGATACTTAAGAGAAAGCAAATATTATTCAACAGCGGTTGAAGGCTGCAAGTGACAATCAAAAGTCTTATGAAGATTTGAAGAGAAAGGGTATAGAGTTTGATGTGGGTGACAAAGTCTTTTTGAATGTGTCTCCATGGAGAAACGTGCTTCGATTTGGAAAGAAAGGAAAAATGAGTCCGAGTTTTATTGGACCTTATGAAGTGCTAAAAAGAGTTGGGACAGTGGCATATCGGTTAGCCTTACCTCCGGCTTTGGCTAAGCTTTATGATGTCTTCCATGTGTCTGTGCTTCGCAGATATCATTCAGATAAGTTGCATATTTTGTCAGTGCAAGATGTACAAGTGCAATCGGATTTCTCTTATGATGAGAAGCCTAAAGCAATATTTGCACAGGAAGTGAAGCAACTTCAAAATAAGCAAGTTCCGTTAGTGGAAGTGCTTCGGCAATATCATGGGATAGAAGAAGCGACATGGGAACCTGAAGCAGTGATGCAAGCTCAATATCCTCATCTATTTAATATAAGTATGAATTTCGCGGACGAAATTCTTTTTAAGGAGGAGAGAGTTGTAATGACCCAAAATCTACCCTGGAAGCATTTTGGCTTAATTAGGGTAATTGGACAAGTTTGATTTGGGATTTCTAATTTTAGACCTAAGTGTAATTGGAAAAGAGAACTTAATTGCATGAAATAAATTAATTAAGTGACTAAAGTGTAGTTGTGATGATTAATTAAAGGTAGGATTAATTAAGGATTAAGTGGGATTAGATTAACCTAATTGAAGGAAGTGGATTCCATGTGTCTTATGTTGCTTTTGCCAACACATTCCTTACATGCAATATAAAGGATTTGAAGACAAAAATTGACTCACTTTGTGCACTCCTTTGTCTGGCCAATTCTTCATTTTTGCTTTCTCTCTCTCTTTATTCTTTATTCTATTCTTTTTCTTCTTCATCTTTAGTCTTTAATTCCATTGGATCTTTGATTATTGAGTGAGTTGTGTTGTGTTCTTGAAGTTAAGGTAAGTAATTGTGTTTGTTTCTTTTTCTTCTTTTCCATCTTCTTTTATGTGATGAGCTTGAGATTGATCATTTGTCCAATTCTAGAAATTGAATTGTGTTGTAGTGGTGGAATCAAAAAAGGATAAGGGAAAGGAGAAGGTTGGTGATCAAAGTGCCAAGTAAGCCCTTTTTGGAGCAAAGGAGATAAGGTTTGGGAAACTATGTATTGTGTGTGCTAAATTTATAGCAGATAAAATCTGAAATGTATGATTGTGTTGTGTGTTTAATTGAATTGAAGATATGTATTGTTGTGTTAAAATTGATTGCCATAAAGTTCATTGACTTAAGCATGTAACCCTAATTTTTGGAGACTTGAGAAATTGCTGTGTATATGTGAATGAATGAATGCCTAAAGGGAAATGGAATCTATCGTAGTGTTTATGCTTGTGTTAAGAAATTTTATTTTGATTTTGATGAAATATTTATGCAAAATTTGTTAGTTTGAAGCTTGTTAAGTTTGGAAGTGTAGAATTGGTTTGAGTTCCATTTTGACCTACTTGGATTGTTTAGGTCATAAAATGAGTTTTACAAATCTAATATGAATAAGGTTAACTATATTAGAATCAGAAAGTCCATATCTTAAATTGCTATAGAAATAGCTCATTTGTTTTGAGGACTCTAATGTCTTCAAAATTGCTCTTACTTGTAGCTCAAATTCTATAGGAGGGCTTTTGGAGCAAGTTGTGTTCCTTTGGCCATAACTCCTTGATTTTGAATCCAAATGTGTTGTGATTTTTCGTATTGTAAAGTTAACATGTAGGTTGTCTTGTGTTTAGAAGGTTTTGTTGGCTAAAAATAGTTTTTAATGGGTTTTAGAAGCCATACATATATTGAGGTAGGAAAAAGGGTTTGAAAGAGGTAGGTTAAATGCTTTTGTTTTCCATTCTGCCTCAAAAGTTGCATATGTCATGGCCACAACCAATTGGTTGTCATCGTGAGGCATGCCTATTTTTTATTTTTCCTCAAATTGTTCATATGTCACGGTTACAACCATTTGGTTGTCACCATGAAGTACTTCAGTTTTCCATTATGTTTTGAGTTGTCCATATGTCACGGTCACAACCATTTGGTTATCACCGTGAGGTGCTTCAGTTTTGCATTCTGTTTTAAGTTGCCCATATATCATATTCATAACCATTTGGTTGTCACCGTGAGGTATTCCTATTTTTGGTTCTGCCTCATATTTCATTATGTCACGGTCACAACCTGTGACACCCCGATTTTCACCCTAGTAGTTTTGAGCTTGTGTGTGTGTGTGGTCTTAGTGTGGTTGTGGTGTTTTATGTACTTGCATGTGTGTGTATTAGGAATTTCAAGGGTATTATTGCATGTTAATCTTTAATTATGTGGCTTGATCGGTCTTTGAGGAGAAAAGAAGAGTTAGAAAGAAATTTGCCAAAGTTAATACACCAACTTGAGAAATGGAGGGTTGAGATGAGGAAAGAGAAGAAGTGGGGATAGAGATTGACTAAGTCAATTGAAAGAGAAAATGTGAGAGAGAGATAGGAAAGAGCAGATTTTTCCCATTTTCCCTCTCTCTCCCATCTTCTCCATCTGCTTTAGGCCTTTTCCCCTTCTTACTTATTCATCTTCTTCCTCTAGTTGTTGCAATTGTGGCAATTGTGTTTTTGGGTTGGCAAAGTCCAGATTAGGGTAAGTGATAATCTTCTTCTTCTTCTTCTGCTTCTCTTCTCCTCTTGGTTTCCTTTGATGATTGTATTTGTTTTTGAGTTTTGAGTGTGTGGTGTTTTGGTTGATTTACTCAGAGGTTCTAGCTAGAGATCCCAAGGGGAAAGAGAAAGCAAGTGGTAGTGCCACCGATTGATTCTTATGGAGCTTAGGAATTGAAGGTTTGGGAATTATGTGTGATTTTGAATGTTTGTCTTTTGAGTTACATTATAATTTTTGGAAATTTGTGAGATTAAACTTGTTTATATTGTATGATTGATATGGGTTTTGACTAATTTTGAGTAGAATTTAGATGGAAGTGGTGTATTGAGGGAAATATTGGATTTATGTGGTTTTTAAGGGAAAATTCTGGGTTTTTAAATTTTTATGTTCAAATTGTTTCTTTTGACCTTTTGATTCTTCCTTTTGTGTATAATTTAGATAATCCTGTGGGTAACATGTTTTGGATGATTGTTGTTGATTGTGTGCAAGTTTGGTAGGTTAATTGCAAGATTTGGGATGGTTTTAGTGAGGAAGTTTGATGTTCAGATTGGTAGCAGGAGAAGGAAGCCCGACTCTATAGCGAGCGCAACCATCATTGCTAGCGCAATAGAGCCTGGTCATCCCGACTTCTGCCGAGGTGTGTCTATGTCACGAGCGCGATAGAGAGCTCGGTAAGCCAAGCATCTGCCGAGTGCTAGCGCGAGCGTGACAATCACCTCCCTGCCTTTTATCGTGAGCGCGACAGAGGCCAGTCAACCCCTTCTGCTGTGGGCCCGATTGAATGTAGCGAGCACGCCTTGGTGTGCGAAATGCTTATATCGCGAGCGCGACGCTCCCCTGTTCTCAAATGTTAATTCTTTTATCCTCTTTGCATGGTTTCTCACTTGTGATCCAATCATGTATTAATGTATGGGCTATAATATGCTTCATTATGTGATCCTTTTTGAATAAATGCCTGGCCTGGAATAGTGAAGTAAGTGGATAGATAGGCATGCCTATAGAGTTCTGTTAGCTGCAGCCCCAATGTGTTCCGGACCCTGTTCAGGTCACCGTTTGGGTTCTCGCGATCCTTATAAGTTGGGTTTTGTTTAAGATCCCCTGATGTGAAAATATTTTTGAATTAAAATGAAAGAAATTGCTTTTGTTTGTACCCACGGGTACCAATGTGTTCACTAGTTATTCGCTACTCTGAGTTTGCAGGCATATCTCTGAAGTTAATATTGATTTGAAATAATTTGAATTATTACAAGATATTATATGAATGTTTATAAGTTTTAGTGTAAGCCTGTTGTGCTTATATATATATATATATATATATATATATATATATATGAGTGTGTGTATGTGCCATATGTATATAATTTGCCTTAACGTCCACTGTGAGTGGTCGTTCATCTTGTGTTTTCCTCACTAAGCGTTATCGCTTAGCATGGGTGTTTCATCAGTGCAGGTGTGGAAGCAATGGAAGTTTTTGGGACGTTCGATCCGCAGTTGCCTAGGCCAACACAATAGGAGGACTTTTGTTAGAGGCTTAGTTTTGTATTTTGTAATTCCTATTGTATAGATTTTGGTTTGTAACCATTTTTGTATTATATAACTCTCAAGTTTGTATTTCCTCTTTTTTTTTTTTTTGTATATTGAGATTGTAATACAATTATGTAATGTAAATATTTTGGGATATCAATGAAGGAGTTCTGTTAAGTTCCGTTTGGGCTCTATTGTACTTTTCTCTGAATGTGTGGTTATTTAGAGAGTTTTACGGTTCCCGATTCTATTATCATGTATGTATTATTTTTCAGTTATACTTATGTATTGGACTATGGTATGCATGCATTATTCTACTTGGTGACAACCCTTATCTATGCGGGCACTCACTCCTTCATATGGGTGAGCTCCCCTACATATAGGTTAGGGGTGTTACAATTTTATTGGTTTCAAAGATAGGTTTAGACGTTTCTGGGCGACCATAGAATAGGATTTTTTTTAGGATTGTGTTGGCCTGATGGGGATATCTTTATATTTTATAGTTAGATGGAGTCTGCGCGTGGATCACTCGAGGAGTCAGTCGAAGAGTGCGAATCCCCAAGAGCAAGATTCATCTATTTCTAGCCCTGCTCGGCCAGTTAGGGTGCAGCTTAAGGCTCCAGCCATGCCTTTTTAGGCTATGCTCAAGATGTCTGAAGACATGGCTAGAGTCTTAGAGAGGGTGAAGGTACCAAGAGCTCCGATTGAGAGTATGAGAAAGTCCGGAGCTAAAGATTTTTATGGGACAAGTTTGGATGAGTCCGATAAGGCAGAGATGTGGGTTGAGAAAGTGAAATGGGTTTTGGAAGAGATTCGCTATCTCCGGATAGGGAAGTGGAGTGTGTGGTCTCACTCCCGCAAGGTTTCGCCTATAATTGGTGGAAATTAGTTCTGAGCCAACCTCAGTTGCCCCACCCAGTCACATGGGAGTTCTTTGAGCGGGAGTTCCATAACAAGTATGTGGCTAGGGTGTATAAGGAAGCTAGATGGGCTCAGTTCTTGAGTTTTAAGCATAGGGCTTTGTCGGTAGCAGATTATGAGAAGGAGTTTAACCGGCTTAGCAAGTATGCTCCACCGGGTATCCTCACAAGAGATTTCCTTTGCCTACATTTTGAGGCGGGCCTGAATGAGACCCTTAGAGTGATGCTGATTTCTTTGATAAGTTCTCCGATGGTTAGCTATTATCAGATTGTGTAAGCGGCATTGCGAACGGAACGCTCGAAAACTATGTTGAGGGAAAAAGTTCAAAGGAGGAATCCCTCTGGTGGAGGCTCATCTTAGGGTAAGATGTCAAGGATCACCCAAGGGAATGCCCCGGATGAGTCTTCCAACAATCCTACTATGAGGGGTAGGAGATAAGGATCTCTTTATATGTCGGGTGCTAGCAGAATTGGTTCGGGTGCTAGGAGTGAAGTTATGCCAGAATGTTCACATTGCAATAAGCGCCATAAGGGCGAGTGTAAATGGTTGACTGGAGGTTGCTTCCAATGTGGTAGCTTGAATCATTTTCTGGTTAATGGCCAAAGGTTGAGTGAGAACACACGGGATCTGCAAGAGGCTAGTAGAGCGGGGACTAATGCCCCACAAGCCAGCCGAGGTAGAGGTAGAGGTCGAGGTCGTGGTGGATGGCCTAGAGATGGAGCTTCTTCAAAGACAGTGGATCGACCTCAAGTGGCACCAATGAGAGCTCGGGAGGAGCAAGATGCACCTGAAGTGATTGCTGGTAAGTTCCTACTCTTTGACACTGAATTGCATGCTCTAATAGACCCTGGGTCCACACACTTATATTTATGTTCTGATAAGTTGTGTGCTAAGTTGCCTTATGTAGAACAATTAGATTATGAGATTTGTGTTACCAGTCCCTTAGGGCATAGTGTCAATGTGAGTAGAGTGTATAGGAATTGTCCCCTAGTTTTGCTGGGTAAAGAGTTCCTAGTGGATTTGATTAGTCTACCTTTTTATGAATTGATTTGATTCTGGGTATGGACTTGTTCTGTAAGCACCGGGCTGTGGTGGATTGTCATAGGAAGACTGTAGTGCTCAAAGATTGTGATAAGTCTACAGTGGTTGTTAGAGGTTTAGTCTCTGGTTCTTTGGGTAATGTGATCTCGGCTATGCAAGCTAGGCGTTTTATGAGAAAAGGTTGTAAGGTGTATTTGGCCCTGGTTTTAGATTCTAGACGGAGTTAAGTTAAAGTTCAAGATATACCGGTAGTGAGGCAGTTTGCGGATGTGTTTCCGAAAGAGTTACTGGGTTTGCCTCCAGAGAGGGAGGTGGAGCTATCCATAGAGATTTTGCATGGTACTACCCCTATTTCTAAAGCTCCTTATTGAATGGCTCCTGTGGAATTGGAAGAACTAAAGATTCAACTGCATGAGCTATTGGATAAAGGCTTTATCAGACCCAGTATCTCTCCATGGGGTGCTCCAGTTTTATTTGTACCCTAAGGATGTGTATCGATTATTGACAGCTTAATAAAGTCACTGTGAAGAACAAGTATCTATTGCCAAGTATTGGGGACCTATTTAATCAGTTGAGGGGCAGCGGAGTGTTTTCTAAGATTGATTTGAGATTGGATTACTATTAGTTACGAGTTAAGGACGTGGATGTTGCTAGGACTGCTTTTAGGACGAGGTATGGCCACTATGAGTTTTTACTGATGCCGTTTGGTTTGACAAATGTGCCAGCGGCTTATAAGGATTTGATGAACAGGGTGTTCAGGCCATATCTCGACCAATTTGTTGTGGTATTCATCGACGTTATCTTTGTTTATTCGAAGGATGAAAGTGAGCATGAGGAACATTTGCGGGTTGTGCTTTAGGTTTTGAGGGATCATCAGCTGTTTACGAAGCTCAGTAAGTGTGATTTTTGGTTAAAAGAGGTGTCTTTCTTAGGGCATATCGTTTCTTCTGAGGGTATTGGGGTTGATCCGTCTAAAGTTGAGGCCATTGTGAATTGGAACCCACCTCAGAATGTGCCAGAGGTGAGGAGTTTTTTGGGTTTAGCGGGGCACTACAGGCGGTTCATGAAAGGGTTTTCGGTTATTGTTTCACCTTTTGCCAGACTTCTTTGGAAAGGGTTAAGTTTGAGTGGTCTGAAAGGTGTCAAGAAAGTTTTGATCAACTAAAGAATATGTTAGTTGAGGCTCCTGTACTTACTCAACCCATCTCGGGCAAAAAGTATACTATGTACAGTGATGCTTCGGGTATTGGACTCGATTACGTTTTGATGCAAGATGGTAAAGTGATAGCCTATGCCTCTAGACAATTGAAGCCCCATGAGCGGAATTATCCGACACATGATTTAGAATTGGCTGCAGTAGTATTTGCTCTTAAGATTTGGCATTATTATCTGTATGGGGAGACTTGTAGAATTTTCATCGACCATAAGAGTTTAAAGTATCTGCTCACGCAGAAGGAATTGAATTTGAGACAACAGCGATGGTTAGAGTTGTTCAAAGACTACGATTGCATAGTGGACTACCATCTGGGTAAAGCAAATGTGGTCATTAATGCCTTGAGTTGAAAGTTAGTTTTGGCTTTAGCATTGCAGCATGGTAAATGGAGATTCGATTCTGATGGAACTCTGATTGCCTAGCTGAGAGCTTGGCTTACTTTGAAGCAATTGATTGTTGATGCTCAGATGAAGGATCCTAAGTTGCAGCATGCTCTGCAAGTGGTTAGAAGTTGAAGTCAGACTGAGTATTATGTGGACAGTGAGGGGTTGCTAAGTTATAGAAATTATTTATGCATGCCTAGTGATAGTGAATTAAAGAAGAAGCTTTTGCAAGAAGCGCACACTATGGTTTTTATTATACATCGGGGAGGTGATAAGATGTATAGAGATCTCAAGCAATTCTATTGGTAGCCCGATATGAATAGAGATATAGTGGACTTTATTTCCAAGTGCCTAATCTGTCAGCAGGTGAAGGCTGAGCACCAAGTTTCATTTGGGTTGCTTAATCCTTTGCCCATTCCTCAGTGGAAGTGGGACAATGTCATGATGGATTTTGTATCAGGTTTGCTATCGACTCAGAAGAAGCATGACTCTATTTTGGTAATAGTCGATTGGCTTACCACGTCGGATCATTTCTTGCTAGTTCAACGAGATTACCCTATGGATCGGTTAGCAGAAATTTATGTAAATGAGATAGTTCGGTTGCACGGAGTTCCTCTATCGATTGTGTCTGATCGGGATCCTAGGTTCACATCAAAGTTTTGGAAAGAATTGCGGTCTGCTTTGGGTACTTGACTGAATTTCAGCACTGCTTTCCATCCTCAGACTAACGGTCAGTCAGAGAGGGTTATTCTGATTCTAGAGTATATGCTTTGGAGTTGTGTATTAAATTTCTCAAGCAGTTGGGATAGATATGTATCTTTGATGGAGTTCGCGTATAATAATAGCCATCAGATAAGTATCGAGATGGCACCGTATGAGGCTCTCTATAGATAAAAATGTAGGACAACAGTTTATTGGGCTGAATTGACAGAACATTCTATTGTTGGTCCGAAATTGATTAGGGACACCGAAGAAAAGATCAGATAAGTTCAGCAAAATCTTAAAAGCAGCAAGAGACCAACGGAGATCCTATGCCAATTTAAAGTGAAAAGATATTCAGTATGAGGTCAGGGACAAGGTCTTTTTGAAAGTGCCGCCTTGGCGTAAGGTTCTTCGTTTTGGTAAAAAGGGAAAGCTAAGTCCAAGGTTTATAGGACCGTATGAGATTTTGGAACGGATCGGGCCAATTGCCTACTCATTAGCTTTGCCGTTGGAATTAGCCAGATTGCATGATGCATTTCACGTGTCGATGCTTCTCCGGTATAGATTGGATGCATCTCATGTACTATCGGTCCAGGATGTGTAAGTTCAGTCAGATTATTCTTATGATGAGGAACCCGAGGATATTTTGGCTTAAAAAGTGAGACAGCTCCGAAACAAGCAGATTCCTTTAGTTAAAGTGTTGTCGCATCATCACGAAATTAAAGAAGCTACTTGGGAACAAGAGTCAGCCATGTGATCTAAGTATTCGCAATTGTTCGGCTCAAGTAAGAATTTTGAGGACGAAATTCCTTAAGGAGGGGAGAGTTGTGACACCTCAATTTTCACCCTAGTAGTTTTGAGCTTGTGTGTGCACGTGGTTTTAGTGTGGTTGTGGTGTTTTATGTACTTACATGTGTGTGTATTAGGAAGTTCAAGAGTATTATTGCATGTTAACCTTTAATTACGTGGCTTGATCGGTCTTTGACGAGAAAAGAAGAGTTAGAAGGAAATTTGCTAAAGTTAATACACCAATTTGACAAATGGAGGGTTGAAGTGGGGATAGAGATTGACTAAGTCAATTGAAAGAGAAAACGTGAGAGGGAGATAAGAAAGAGCAGATTTTTCCCATTCTCCCTCTCTCTCCCGTCTTCTCCATCTGCTTTAGCTCTTTTCCCCTTCTTCCTTGTTCATCTTCTTCCTCTAGTTGCTGCAATTGTGTATTTGGGTTGGCAAAGTCCAGATTTGGGTAAGTGATAATCTTCTTCTTCTTCATCTCTTCTCCTCTTGGTTTCCTTTGATGATTGTATTTGTGTTTGAGTTTTGAGTGTGTGGTGTTTTGGTTGATTTACTCAGAGGTTCTAGCTAGAGATCCCAAGGGGAAAGAGAAAGCAAGTGGTAGTGCTGCCGATTGATTCTTGTGGAGCTTAGGAATTGAAGGTTTGGGAATTGTGTGTGATTTTGAATGTTTGTCTTTTGAGTTACGTTATAATTTTTTGAAATTTGTGAGATTAAACTTGTTTATATTATATGATTAATATGGGTTTTGACTAATTTTGAGTAGAATTGAGATGAAAGTGGTGTATTGAGGGAAAGATTGGATTTATGTGGTTTTTAGGGGAAAATTATGGGTTTTTAAATTTTGATGTTCAAATTGTTTCTTTTGACCTTTTGATTCTTCCTTTTTATGTATAATTTAGATAATCCTATGCGTAACATGTTTTGGATGATTGTTGTTGATTGTGTGCAAGTTTGGTAGGTTAATTGCAAGATTTGGGATGGTTGTAGTGAGGAAGTTTGATGTGCAGATCGGTAGCAGGAGCAGGAAGCCCGACTCTGTCGTGAGCGCGACAGAGCCCGATCATCCTGGCTTCTGCCAAGGTGTGTCTATGTCGCAAGTGCGACCTTGGTCGCAAGCGCAATAGAGAGCTCAATAAGCCGAGCATCTGCCGGGCTGATTCTTGTCGCTAGCACGCCTGTACGCAAGAGTGCGACAATGACCTCCCTGCCTTCTGTCTCGAGCATGACAGAGGCCAGTCAGCCCCTTCTGCTGCTAGCACGGCTAAATGTCGCGAGCGCGCCTTGGTGTGTGAAATGCTTCTATCGCGAGCGCGATGCCCTGGTTTCAAATGTTCAATCTTTTATCCTCTTTGCATGGTTTTTCACTTATGATCTAGTCATGTATTAATGTATGGGCTGTAATATGTTTTATTATGTGATCCTTTTTGAATAAATGTCTCGCCTACAATAGTCAAGTAAGTGGATAGATAGGCATGCCTATAGAGTTCTATTAGCTGCAGCCCTAATGTGTTCCTGAGCCTGATCAGGTCACCATTTGGGTCTTCGCGATCCTTATAAGTTGGGTCTTGTTTAAAATCCCCCAATGTGAAAATGTTTTTGAGTTAAAATGAAAGAAGTTACTTTTGTTTGTACACATGGGTACCAATGTTTTCACTCGTTATCCGCTACTCTGAGTTTGCAGGCATATCTCTGAAGTTAATATTAATGTGAAATAATGTGAATTATTACATGATATTATATGAATGTTTATAAGTTTTGATGTAAGCCTGTTATGATTATATATATATGTGTGTGTGTGTGTGTGTGTGTGTGTATGTGTGCCATATGTATGTGATGTGCCTTAACGTCCACTGTGAGTTGTCATTCATTTTGTGTTTTCCCCACTAAACATTATCGCTTAGCACGGATGTTTCATCCGTGTAGGTATGAAAGCAGTGGAAGTTTTTGGGAGGCTTGATCTGCAGCTGCCTAGGCCAACACAATAGGAGGACTTTTGTTAGAGGCTTAGTTTTGTATTTTGTAATTCCTGTTGTATAGCTTTTGGTTTGTAACCATTTTTGTATTATGTAACTCTCAAGTTTGTATTTCCTCCTTTTTTTGTATATTGAGATTGTAATACAATTATGTAATGTAAATATTTTTGGATATCAATGAAGGAGATCTGTTAAGTTCCGTTTGGGCTTTATTGTGCTTTTCTCTGAATGTATGGTTATTTAGAGAGTTTTATGGTTCCCGATTCTATTATTATGTATGTATGGTTTTTCAGCTATACTTATGTATCGGACTATGTTATGCATGCATTGTTATGCTTGGTGACAACCCTTATCTATGCGGGCACTCACTCCTTCATGCGGGTGAGCTCCCCTATTATAGGTTAGGAGTGTTACACAACCATTTCGTTGTCACCGTGAGGTACCTAAATTTTCTATAATTCTTTATGAAACATTATCTAATGTTGTATAAGTGTATGAAATGGAATTCAATCATGTTTAGCAACATTTAATAAAAACTATAATGTGTTAATCCAGGTGAACACGTATAATGTGAATATGTTCAATGAAGTGTGGGCTTGTTTGATAGGCCATGTATGTAGACATCTAATGAAATTATATCACTTCATGTGAATGAATGGATGTTATATAATGTGAATAAATGAACATTAATTGGAATTATTAATTTAGCCTGCAAGTCGAGTATTGGATAGATAGGCATGCCTCTAGGGTCAAGTGCTGCAGCCGAAGCGTTTGATTCCTGTTTGGAATCCCCAATGCGTGTAGAATCCCGTTTGGATCACATAAGTGTATATATATATGAATGAATAAATCGGTAACTACGGGTACTAATGCAAAAGTGTTGTATTTATGGATACTAATGTGATATGTGGTACTTACGAGTGCTAATGCGATACCCGTTATCAGCATCTATGAGTTGCAAGTAAGGTAAATAATGATTGTTGAATCAATAATAAGCAATGTGAATATTATGCGTTATAAGAATGTGATTGTGATGCGTTATAAGATTGTCATGTGATACTGCAATATATGAACAAGATTTAGTATTGATGTTATATGTATATACCGAGGTATGTTCATTGATATGATATGAAGCATGTATATGATGAAGCGTGAATATAACATATGCACTTGATGTTATACAATGATTATTATGAATAGATATTGTGTGTTGTTTCCCCACTAAACGTTATCGCTTAGCACGGGTGTTAATCCGTGTAGGTTCTGAAGTGAAGCGCAAGTGAAGGACGGCCCCGCATTATTTCTGGTCAACACTAGGGTTCGCTATATTTTTGTGTAGGTCATTTGTTATATTTAAAATGTAATTACTAGCTTTGGCATGTAAAGATAAGTGATATAATAACTGAATATTATGTGTAATATAAGTTGACAGTATGTATAAAGTATGAGTTTTGGAAATGTATTCCGCTGCATTTAAAAGATATTTGTTAATTCTGGATTTTGTCTATAACTCAATTGTATGTGTATGTGATATATGATGCATGTTGTGGTGACCCTCTTTGACTGCCGTAGAGAAACTATGCATGCAGTCGGGGATGAGTGTTACAATATATATTGCATGAGTAACATAAAGGCAAAGCAAAATTTTAATTATGACATTTTTATGTATATGGCAGTTTCAGAATAACAATTCGATGTTAATAACATGTAAGGATGACTAGTACATTATCGGGTCTCTTTGTATAGTAGCGTAATGCTCTGCTACATGTGATCATATATCCTAGAATAGGATATTAGGGTACATGTAGAGGGTGTTCCATTAAGTGGTATCAGAGCATATGTTGTTGTGGATGACTATGGTTTAGAAATGAGTTTGTACCGTACTTGTGTTGGCCAATGTGAATGTCCTTGTTTGTCGTGCTGATGATGTGATAGAGACAAATAGATTGTCACGATGTTATTGAAGAGAAAACTAAGTGTGTTAATCTGATAGAGCGTGACCCGCCTATTTTAGGTCTCTTTGTGTCTGTAAGGCTTGAAGTGCCAGTAACGGTTGTGCTATTAGAAGATTTATTTAAGATCTCCCATATCACGACCCAAGTTTTGAATAGACTTACTACCTTGAGGGGAAATATGGAGTATAGGTTTAGACAGTTCTAGACTTAAGGTAACCGGAAGGAATAAAGGAATCGTGACATTTTATATACCTATTAGCGACCTCAATGATGAGAGCAATTATTTGAACATGTTATAGCATGGGGTTGGGCAATGTGCATTTCCATTATATGAGTTACACTTGCATCATTTTGCATACATGAATCATTTTGCGTTCAATACATTAACATCATCTACTCATTCATGATAAGCATCAGATCATATGCATATGCCTCAAGTGAAAGGAAGCTGACAGGGTGTGCTTTGAGTGTATCAAAGTTAAAGTAGACATGTTAAGGAACAAATGATATGAACTAGATGTATAAAAAAATAAAGAGTAAAGGAATTCGGAATGTGTATAGGTATAAATATAAGTGTATGTATATGGAATTGGTGAGGATAACCCTAATACGTTAATAGGTTAAAATATTAAAATGCCTGGTATCTGACTAGTTTCTTTAATAATGATGTATAAGCACTAGTTGGTCTTGAATACTAGAGATTTGTTTGACAAAATAGTGTCAGTAGCCTAAATGGATTATAAAATTCTAATGACTAGTCCTTGAGTAGGAATGTGATAGTAAATGCAGTGTATAGAGAAGATTTTGACATGTTTTGAGAGAGATAGAGTTTGTACTCGGCTAGATTGAATTATTTTGTCATAGATTTGAATTTGATCCAAAGAACAAATTGTATTATGAACTCTTGAAGAAGCAGTTAAGTATTAAGCTAAATAAGTAATATCAGATACTCCAGGAATGATAGACAACTGTGACAAGTTATAATGATAATCCAGCAGAAGGAATCTATAGTCATCTTGATTGAGAAAGGTAGCTTAAAGAGATAGATGAATATCCCTAATGAAAATGTTTTGATGTTATCATGATACTGAAAAGTGACTAAGGAGCCTGAATGAATAAAGTAGGAATGATTCAAAGAAAGCTAAGGAAAGCATAAGATAAAAGGAATTAAAGTATTCAAAAGTTATGAGACTTGAAATAGGTGAATGTAAGATGAAAAGGATAAATTATTTTGAAGAGATGGTGTAAAAGTCCTGATTGGGATTTTGATTGATCCATGAATAGTTCGACATCATGGAAACAAAATGTAACACCCCCATCGCCGTCCCCATTGGAAGGACGCCGACGAAACGCGCTACACGACGCTCACATATACAGATATACACATGCACAATGCGGAAGCATACTTTCATACATAACATGCAAACAGAAATACGGACTAATTAAAAACTTACCTTGACTTACCTTGCGGTACAGACTGAACATGCAATAACTCACGCACACACAGGCACTAAGCAAAAGCATACACAAAGGCATACATATGACCATTCAACGGAAGCATAATCGAAATAATAAAACAAAGGAATAACTAAACATAAGGACATACTAACTATTACATTCCCAAAAGAAAACTCAAGAACGAAACATAATTAAATACATATACAATACTACAGAATTACAAAAGCTGAAATACAGAAGCTGACAAAATACAGAACTTTTAACTCCTACGTGGCCGACCTTGCAGAAGCGCGACTCGAACAGAACCAAACCTGCCACCTGCACGGAAAAAAAATCCGTGCTAAGCGATAACGCTTAGTGGGGAGAACACACAAGAATATGGATGGCCATTCACAATGGTCGTCGAGGCAAAACACATTCAGATGACAAATGCAGATATTCATGGCATATCAATAATCAGGCTGCACAATAAAGGCATTCAATCGATAACTCACAAACAGACCATAAACCCATGTCCAGGATATACCAAAACAGACATAATACAATATACGATACAAATATCATCATGCCGAACTACATACTATAACTCATGCATAAACCTACATGGGTATCAAATGATAGCATCTTACCATGCGGAGTCACAAGAGCTATACACATGCAATAAATATCACTAAGTACCCACGCCTGAACTGACAACCTAATAATCATGTTAAGCATACACACTAGTCAAATATCCAAAGGGTAACATTTAGAGCATCACAATACCGCTGCGCAACTCTAAAATATATTAAGCATCAAGCAGAAACATTCTGATAACAGAGACTGAAGGCATAACCACTTAGTATTACATTCATATCATCATCATGCAGAGAGTACAGTAATCATCACATACTTACCATCACAGCTGCTTCGGTTCACAAGCTAATATATTAACAAAACATGTTTAAGTCACATACATAAATTCTCTAGTTGCATCATAATCAAAACATTCAGAAACTTATAACAAATCACATGACAAGTACTGATAATCACGTTAGATATGAAGTCATGCTTATTTAAAACAGACATACATTCTGAAGCTCATAGTCACATTCATATACATATAAACTGATTCCTGAGATCTTTATCATAATCAAACGGATATCACATTCATATAGTTATTTCAGAATAATACCAACCAATAAAGCACCTGCTGACTCACAATAGTGGATAACGAGTGTACTGAACTGATTAGTACCTTACGGGTACAAGTCGAAAACCATTTTATTTATCACAAAAGCATTTTACTGATGGGGGATCTTAACCCGATCCAAATTCATTAAAAGGGATCACGAAGATCCGTACTGAGGGGGGGTTCGCGAGGAACCATACGGGGGACCTGATCAGGGTCCAATACGTTCAAAGGGCGCTGCAGCTACTGAAAGACTCTATTAGGCATGCCTAACTATCCACTAGACTGACTCTCGCAGGTCATGCATCAAACAATACACATTTCGAATCGCACAACGCATAGATATATATATACAAATATATATACATCATGCATAAATCAGAGTACAATAGACATATAAATATGTTCATAAGGTTTGGCATATCTCATACATTCCCATTGCAAAACATAAGACAGTCAATATACTTAACATTTAAACACTGTTCTAAAACATGCCAAGAATCAGGTAAAGAAGCACTACCATGCCAATGATTATCAAAACATAATCCTAAACGTGCGTTTAGGTGAGGATACTAGGTATAAATCATGCATAGTCCAAATTACATTTAAACATAACACTTTGAATTCCCAGGCTAAAGCATAATCATGCATTCAGACATTAACCATATTATTCAAGTAAATATAGCATAGCATAATATCAATCATACCTCATTCAAGTCATATTCTGAAACATGCAATAGGTCAATCAATCGTATTTTATCCCTACTTAATTTACTAAAGCATATCAGGAACAAACATATTGTGCTAATGACCAAAGACGCATCATCTAAATCGGGGAAAGTTACTACATAATCTTAAGCATGGCAATTATTCTTAAAGAAGAAGCAGACTAAAGATATGCATAACATAATTCACATTAAGACAGAACATGTTTGAGAACTAACAGTCAGAAAGTTAACCTTTATAAATCCTTCGCATTCAAAATATGACGTGCAATACATATCACAATAATAAACATATTACAGTCCAAACCATACTGTTAAAATCCCACAGTCATTTAACAGGATCACTGTAATCCAAAACTGATTCAAAAATACTACATATAACTTATCTTAGATAACATATTATTAATACCAAATAAATTGGAATAATTAGTCATGTCATCAAGATCATATAAAACACAGCAGAGGAAAATACCCTGAAAAGCTTTTGAAAACCATTTAATAAAAACTGGACACTTGGGAAGGAAAAACAGAAGCGAAGCAAAACAGAACGTGAGGGTTGCTCACGTCGCGTGAGCATAGCTCACGCCTCGTGAGCAATCTGCTCACGTCGTGAGCATTGCTCACGTAACGTGAGCAATCTGCTCACGTCGTGAGCCTTGCTCACGTAACGTGAGCTACTTCTCTTGCCCTCTTCTTCTTTCCCGAAATCGCAAACCTGCAGATTTCCATCCTTTTCCAGAAAATCAAAGAACTCAATAAAAACTATTTTCAATCTAATTCAAACACCTCCAGAACTCATCTTACCTTCCAATTGATGTCCCAAACAGCATAAACAAGATAATTGCAACTTAAATCAACAATCAAAACCATGCATAACATAGTTAATCCAATTAAGAACATAAACCCTAAAAATACAGTAATTTCAAAACCCAAAGCTCAGTAACTTCAATTCAATCCCCAACATGCATTACTAACATATTTACTCACTTAATCATGCATATTCTCATGCCAAAACACATCAACTTCCAGAAATTAAGCAAAGCAAACCCATTTACAAGCCTAGTGAGAAATATGGCAGAGACAAGAACACAGAAGCTCTTCAACCATTACATGCATCCAAAATATTCCCAAACCTGGAAATGACGATCCAAAAATCAGGCTTCAAGATCAGTCCTCAATCCTTCCCTTGCCTTTACTATGCTCTTTCTTACAATCCAAAGCTTGCACATACAAGAAACCACACAATCCTTAGTTCAAACTCTACTTGAAGATAAAACCAGTAGATGAAGAAAAAGAAGAAGAACAGGAGAACGTTAATTCTAACTTACCTCCTCAAGCAAAATCACAATCCAAGCCACACAAATCCAAGCCAAACGTGAGAGAAAGGAGAAGCAAAGAAAGGAGAAGAGAAGAAGAGGAGTAGGCGTGAGAGGGGAGATCGGGTTGCAAATCTGTGTTTTCCTCTCTCACTCACTTACTTTTCTTCTTTTCTTCTTTCAATGCCTACCTAACAATCCACTTGGCAACATCCAATTGGACCCCAAACTCCACTTAGCATTTCAAACCATGGCACAATACTAGAGTCATACCCAAACATTGCCTTAATAAATATCTTGTCTTAATGCTCTTTAGTCCTTAGACAAAATACAATTCACTCACTTACATAATTCTTTCTTTACCAACTTAATTATCTTATCAATTAGATCCTTAACATTCCAAATTTCTCAAACACAAATTTACTGAAATACCCTTCCGATCCCGACTTAACATGCACAATCCGACCAGGGCTATTTTGGGGTGTGACACAAAATATATTATAAGTAAAAAGTATGTAAGGAGAATTTGATGTAACAGGAATAACATGAGAATATGTGTAACACCCTTATACTGCATATACACTATGCTTACTTATACGTTTACTATCATTGTATGGAACCAATTGTCATTCAATAATTGCAAATGAGGGTAAAATTTGATTTTTTTTTTACTTAACTAAATATGATTGTAACCTCAAACCATAATAACTGGACTCCATTTATTCATTTGGTCAAATTTTCAGCAGTATAATGGCTATATACTTAGGCTACCCATCCTGCAAACCAAACAATAATCTGCCCAACTCAGGGTTCAACAACATATAACATCATAACACATTCATAAACAATCCAAAATACATATCATCCATTGATACCATCACACCATTCAAAATATATAAATGTTCACATATATGCCTTAATATACAACCATAAATCCTTCCATATATATATATATATAGATGCCAATAACTTAAACATACAAAATATTCTTTAACTATGTCCTTCTCCGGTCCGCTTCGAAAATTTTGAGGTATGCTTGCTCCGAACATCCTACAGGGTACCTACATGCAGTCAATAAAAACTACGTACTGAACATTAAATATACTCAGTGGTGGTTACAAATTCAAAGACTTCCACTATCTTAATGCTACACACACATGCATATTTCAAATATTTTAACTCATTAAATCTATTATTAGTCATTTTCCATACTAAAATTTTTTTTATTGCTTATTCTACAATTTTACTAGTTAATATCCCATAAATAACTAATTTATCTTATTTTCCAAGTTTACTTCATTAATAACCTTATTTATTCAATTAATCATTCATTATCACTTAATTTCACAATTAATTATTATAGTGCTATATAATTACATTTTAATCCTTAAATTAACATTATCATCAACAATTTACAATTTGGATTAAATTGGTAATAGTTCACGTAATTACCATTTACCTCTAATTCTTTTAAATCTTTACATTTAAGCCCATTTCCATTTCAATTCTCGTTTCACTTCGTTGCTGTTCATTTTGACTTCAATTGTTTTCTTAGTGACTATTTACACTAAAATATGTACTACCAATACAATAAATTTTTACATTAGTTATTATACATTTCTATATTCATTATTATTATTACGATTTATTTATTCATTTATTAATCATCCATTATAAATTATTTACATAAACAGTATTCATTTTACTAACCAATTACATTTAGATCCTTTAATTTAAACTATTTATATCAATTTACATTTTAGTCCCTAAACAAATCACTAATTACAATATTGCCCTTTATTTCTTATTTATCTACAATAATGCCACTAGTTAACCAATTTCCACAATTAATTTATTATTTAACCTACAATTTACCATTTAGTCCCTTAAATATTATTTCAATGTCAAATTACATTTTAGTTCTTATACAATAATCAATTTACTTATTTTACTAATTTATTTCATATTTTCTCTTATTTAAATTAATTGACTATTAAATTTACATTTTTGCCATTTAGTCCCTAAATCTTTTAAAATTCTTATAATTAAGTCCTTTTTCACTCTTTTTCTCATTTTAACTCTTATTTACTCAATTTTTTATTCATTTTTACCATTATTACCCTTTTTCACTATATTTCTCAAACAATTTCATTTAAATCCATTTTTTTTAAATTGCTTATAGTATCATCCAGTAGAAATCACTAGACTGGATATGAGGGGAAGGGCTTTTAAACCCTAAACCTATCGAAGTGGTCACTTAGGGGCCAGATTGCTCTTTGGTAGTGTTAGAGTGACCACTTAGGGGCCAGATTGCGCTCAAATAATAGTACATTTACATTCTAGCATGCACTGTGACAATATAAGTAGACCGTCATTGATCTACAATTACGAGTCATCATGTGTAACACTCTACACCAGTAAGTAGTTCGAATATTGGATGTCACAACACTGCACTGAAATACACTATAATGCACTCAATAGATTCAGTAGAATTTATTTTTTAGTAATAACAATCATAAATATACATATACAAAAGAACTTAACAGTACACTAACATACAATTCAAATACTTATACCATACGTCATTTCTTTCCTCTACTACGATCGTATACATGCCATGACAATCCTTCTGTCCTTGCTATCGAATACTTCTCTTTGTCGTCACTATATCTTTGGCCACATCAAAATCAATCACAACCTGCGCGCAGTAACACTCTACGCACTGAGCATTAAAAATGCCCAGTGGTGGATACATATCCTAAATTTTCCATAAGCAAATCTATATGCATGCACACACACAAGCTTATTTCCATAATCACATCTTTTGAACATTAGTTATTTACTTTGGTCAATTATCACTCTTATATCCTTTGTTGTCTTTTCTGTCACTATACCTTAACATTTTCAATTCTATTATCGGTGTCACTATTAATTATACTAATACTCTTAACATTCTAAACGCAACGATTAGACTGTCACTTAACAATCAATTACATTAACAATCTTTGTTATTACTTTATCTATATTTATAATCTTTGATCTCTTTCTTTTTGCTTACAACTTATTTTACAATAGATATTTGGGTACATCATTAGTCTCTTAATCACTTATGAGATCAGTCGTTAACGTTACTTTTGTAGCACCAATTTCCTTTACTTTTTCTTTTAATTACACTAACACTTTTATGTTATATAGTTACATTAATATTTTCCACTTTATTCAAATCTTACAAAGTTTACTTAATTTCACTTAACTGTACTTCAAACTATACCCATGAATTATTAATGCTAGAGTACCATTTACTGACTTATTTGGACATTTATTATTTCTATCATTATTCTCTTAATTATTTCTCAATCAATACTATTTCTATTATTAATGACATCATTATCAATCTTAACATTTACTCTAATAATTCCATACTCATTAACAATAATATTAATTTTAACAATAACCTTATCGATTACCTTAATCCATATTTTACATTAATGTTATTCTTGTAGTTTTATTATTAATATGTAAATTCCTTCTCAATTTCCTTCCTAATTTCATTCAATTATATAATTAACATTAAAATGTGTCCATTATTTTTTTTATATTACCATTATCTTAATAATCACATTACAATCTATTACTATTACCTTTACATTTATTATTTCCCACTATACAAAATTAAACACTTTTAACACTCTTGTAATGGCCCGAATACTGGGTTAGTAATGATCAGTGAAATCTGTATAGTCTGTAGTGTGATTATGATATGATATGATGATTTTAGTACTCTTAATTGCATAAAAGTTAAAAGATTAAATGTGCATGAGGTATACCAATTCTAGGATGGGTGACCTATTGGGAAAGTTATATAGCTGAAACTGACAGCAGTTCACGGAAAAATTTTTATTTCATAACTGTTAGGAGTCCAATGGTAAAATTTAGTGCAAAAATGAGGTCAAATAGGTCCCCGAAAGTTAAGCTGAAGTTTGCCTTTAGTTCGGTTCAATTGAACTAGGGTTTGACTAAACTTTGATCGAATTTTTAAAAATAGTAAATGAGATTAATAAGGTGTACCGTGGCATGTGTAAAGGCTCAAAATAATTTTTAGCAATATTTGACAGCATTAGATTTGTATTTTACGGCAGAACTAAACAGTATTGAATCGGATTGATTTAGGTGAACCGAGCCCCAAATGGACTCCGATTCAGCTAAAATTTTGCGTGCAGACTATATTTGGTATTCTAAGAATGTGGGAATTTATTGGGAGTGAAAATTAGTTGTGGAACACATAGTTATCCTAAAATAGTGAAAAATGACCCGAAAACTAAAAATTGACCCAAATCGGTTCGACCACTTCGGTTGAACCTAGTCTGATTCAATTTTACCCATATAATACATCACTTTGGCTAGATTTCTCTAGGTTTTTTCATTTGGTAATTGCCTCACCTCCACCTCCCTTGGCCGAATTGTATCTTCTCACTTTTTCTCCATTTCTCTTCTAATTTCTCTCCATCTCTCCCTAAATCCTAGCCTCCCAAAAATATTTTAGCTCCTCTATAATCTATTGCTGGTCTTAAAATTTCATTTGAAGGTTTAAAATTGGGAAAAACCAAGACTTTAAAGTTAAGCTGTGATTTTGAAGTAAGTGATTTAGGTGTTTTTAATTTGGTTCAGGGTTCCTATAGGTACTTTAGGATGTGTAGAACATGTTTATGAAGTTTTTTTTGTTAAAAGAAAGCTTGATATTAAGTATATCTTGATGAATATATTCGGCCACTTTAGGATTTTAATGGAGAGAAAGGGGTTTCAAGGAGCAAAGGCAAGGAAAGCATGCTTAAGAGGTATAGAACAAGAAAATGAGGTTAGTGGATACAATATCCTCCTTTTTCCATGTTAAAAGTATGATTTTTAGTTATGTTTAAACATAAAAACTGTGAAATATGCATGTTTAATTGAATCAAGCCATATATTCATGCTTAGGAAGGTTAAAAATGAAATTTTGAATGATTAAAATGAGAAAAAAAAACTTGGGCGATGACTTACTATGTAGGCCAAATGGTATTCCATGGGTTTTCAATAATATATGATGATGTTTATGACATATAAATGGTGTAAACATGATATTTGTCATGTGATCTAATTAATAGAATGGATTAGAGTATGAAAAATTAGCATGATGGATGTTAAACACATAGGCCGAATGGTATAAGTGTATAAAAATGTTATTTTGATGTATTTTGATGTGAAATAATGTCATGGCTATGTTATGTGACATGCAAATCACCTAAATAAATGTTAAAGGTGATGAAAAGATTTAATGGTGAAAAATTGATATGATAGCCGAATGAGATACATGTATGTATCCATGTGTACTTTGATGGTTTAATGAGTTTTATGGCATATGTATGGAAATTAAATGTATAATCCATGATTTGGATGGAAAAGAATGGAAGAGTATGATGAAATTCCATAAAATGTATGAATGGTAACTTGAAAAAGTGAAAAGTGGAATTTTGATGCCCTATGTAGTAATCTGGTTGTGAAATCTAGTTAAGGATATAGTGGCTAGCCATAGGGACACATAATCGCGGGTGTGAGCATGATGTCTTACTTATTGTAGGACAATGACGGTCCTACTCTGTATTGTTCTGTCTTAATACAGTATTGATCTATATTTTTATTGTTTTTATTATAGGGGTGGTCCCATGAGGTCCCTCTATTCTGTATTCAACATATAGGTTTCATGTCTCGTTTATCTTGTTCATAGATTTTTGTCAGTTTTATACATGGGCAAATTGGCAAAAATGAGCTTAAAATGGTTAATTTGTGTTTAAAATGATATTTGCGTGGAAAATAGACTCAATTGGAATAAATAAAAGTTTTTAGGGCATAATAGTAATTTTGACCAAAAAAAGGTTAATAAAGTAATGATGGAAAAATGAATAATTAAATGGGTATACATGTAATTAAGTAATAAGATAAAGATAAGGATAAGGATAAAAGATAAGATAAGATAAGATAAAGATAATGATTAAAACGAAATTTGAATTGAAATCGTACTTTAAGGACTAAATGATAATTATGTAAAAGATTGAGACAATACAATAAAAATGAAATTAAAATGATAAATTTGCAATTTAGATGGAAATTGAAGTGAAAAGGGACTTATTGACAGAAATAAAAAGTTTAAGGGTAAAATGGTAATTTTAGCCTAGATGGTTAAACAATGCTTAATAAAAGGAAAAATGTAATTTAATGGCTCATTAGGTGAATTAGTTATTATTTAAGGACTAAAATATAATTTGGCATGAAAATGGTAGTTTAAGGACCAAAATGTAATTTGGATGTTAAATAATGATTAAAAAGGTAAAAAGAATGAACTGATGGCATTTTTGTAATTTTGGTAAAGTTTAAGGATTAAATTGTAATTTTGCCATGTATAGGGACTGAATTATAATTATGGACTTTTATATGTGCTTAGTGGGAATATACCTTTATGTCACACCCCATTTGCCCCCTAGTAGAATGAGCCTGTCCGTCTGTCTGTCTGTATGTGTAAGCATTCGCATGTGTTCAGCATTTCATAAGAATATTTTAGTAAAATGTATGTTTTTGGGTTTTATTATTATGGGGGTACATACATGACATTAGTATGTTTATTAAGTGAGAAATACTTGGGTGTGTGTGTTTATGCCATTGTAGGGTACTTTAATTATAAGTGCATTAGGTGTGTGTGATGTATGTGGAATTTAAGTGTGAGTGGTTAACTACACCAATAAGAAATGGACACTTATTTAGGGTAAAGAAAAGGAAAAAGAAAAAGGAAGGAATGGAAAGGAACTTACAGATTTACGTTTCTTTCTTTACTCACTTTCTTCTTCTTCATTTTTCTTTATCCCAAGTACTGTGTTGAGGGTTCAAGATTTTATTGGTGAAGTTAAACTCTTTTGGCATTCCCTAGCTGGCTGAGGCTCCACGCGATCCCAAAGGCAAAGAGGTTGCTGGGAGCAGTGGGACTAAGTGTTAGAAGCTTAGAATCCAGGTTTGGGAATGTTTATTTGTGAAATTATGTGATTTTGAATTTACTGTAGAATTCTAGGGTTTATGTTCTTGTAAGTTTGAATGCATATGTTCTTGATTTGATTTGATTAATTAATTGATGAATTGAGTTGTATAATTGTTGCCTATGTTGTTTGAGATGATTTCTGGAAGGTAAAAACAGGTTTGTATGGTTTAAAATCAAATTGGGATTGAATTCTTTGTTCTGGAAATTCTGGAAATTCTGGGAAAAATGAAGTACTGTTGAAGTTCTCTCTGTCACGTGACTCGCTACGAGAGAAGGCAAGTCACGAGACGTGACCCTCGGTCATGCCGTGACCTGCCTGCTGAGAAGCCAGTCGCGTGACCAGCTGAAGAATAAGCAAGTCACGGGACGTGATCTTCGGTCACGTCGCGCGACCTGCGAAGACGAGGCGTGATCTGCGAGATCACGCATGAGGAAGTAGCACGTCACGAGACGTGACGTCCAGTCACGCCGTGACCTGCGAAGGCGTTGCGTGATTTGCGAAGATCACGCAACGTGACCGGCGAGGAACAAGCAAGTCACGTCGCGTGACCCTCGGTCACGTCGCGTGACCTGCCTGTTGGGAAGGCCAGTCACGCCTCGTGACCAGCCAATCTCGCCCGTTCCTCCGTTCAGCTTGTTTTTCTGAAATTTCCTAGTTTTTAACTCAGAAATGAATCTGGTATTTTCTTCTGAATGGACTTTACTGTTGAATGATGCATGTCTTACTGTTTGATGCTTTGATATGCGTGATACCATGAATTTCTGATGAATACTATTCTGTACTCTGAAATGTGATCTGTTTGACGCATAACCTGCTAGAGTCAAGTTAGTGGATAGTTAGGCATGCCTAATAGAGTCTGTTAGCTGCAGCCCATAGTTCTGTTTGGACCCCGATCAGGTCCCTGTTTGGTTCCTCGCGAACCCTTTTCTGTATTGGATCTTGTTTAAGGTCCCTTTTGAAAATATCTGTGAAAGTTAAAGTAAAATGGTTTAATCGGTTCGTACCCGTAATGTACTGTCTGTAATCGGCTCGTACCCGGAAAGTACTGTCTGTACACTCATTATCCACTATCTAGAGTCAGCAGGTGTTCTTTAAATGTTTATTTGAACTGCTTGATCTGATTTGGCTATAAAAGGATTATCTGAATGCGTATAGCAATGTATTGTATTTTGGATTATTTCTGAATGAGTATGATTATGAAATACTGATTGTATGGCTTTATTACATGAGCATTTTTGTATGGATTATGTTATAGCCTTTGCATTCTGCCATTGTGAATGAGTTATGCCTTGACGACCATTGTGAATGGCCGTCCATTATTTATGTGTGTTTCCCCACTAAGCGTTTATCGCTTAGCACGGTGTTTTTATCCGTGCAGGTGCGGAAGGCGTTTTGCCTTGAGAGAGAGTCGCCGTCATCAAGCCAACACAGGAGGGATTAGTGTAGGGCTCAGTTTTATATTAGTGATAATTCTTTTTGTATAGAACTCTCTGTAGCAGTTATGTATCAGCTTCCGCTTTTGTATCGGAATTTTGTATATGTAATATTCTTTTGTATCAGTTAGTTGATCAGATCATTATTGTAATAGTTTATTATAGTAATGCATGATCAGCTTTTGCTTCCTGCATGTAAAGTTTTTTAATTATTATGTATTTTCTGAATGTATGTTTGAATGAATGTATGTTTTACTTTGTTCTTGCTTGGTGGCACCTTTACTCATACGGCATCTCACTCCTTCTCGGATGGGATCGCCTACGTATGGGAAGGGGGTGTTACACTTTAAATAAGTGATTTAATGGTAATTTACTTATTAAATAATGAATTAAATAATTGATAAGTTAATTTGGTGGCAGAATTGTAAATATGAGAAAGTTAGGGGTAAAATCATAATTTGACAATATTTAAAGGATCTAAATGTAAATGTTACATAGTTGAAGGACCTAGATGTAAATATGACATAGTTGGAGGACTTAAATGCAAATATGACATAATATAAGGACCTAATTGAAATTTATCATAATTAAGGGACCTAAATGCAAATATACAATTTTATGTGTATTAATTACATATATGTCCTTAAATGAGTGATTTAATTGAAAATAAGAATATTATTGCATGTTGGATAATGAAATAAGTATGATAATAAGTTAATTAATGGCATTACGGTGAATAAGTGAAAAGTAAAGAGTAAAACGGTAAATTGATGGGAGTCTAGGAACGTAAATGTAAATTTGTCAATACCGAGGTAAATTGAGGGATTTAAAAGATAATTGATATGTAATTTGAAAGTTAATTGTATTATTAATTGACAATAGAGAAAATAATGATATTTATGTTAATATTAATAGAAATATTACAGTTAATACTAATATGAGGAAAATGGCAATAGGACTAAATGTAAGAAAAATAGATGAGTAATATTAGTATTAATAAACGAATGAAAATGTTTTTGGACTACTAAAGGATTATTATTATTGATAAGGGATAACCGATATGTAGATTTAAAGTAGTCTAATTTAATTAAGATAAGATAATGTAATTAAAATAAATAATAATGTGTCAGGTAAATTTAATTGAATACTGTGAATTTTCTAATTAAGTCACAATAAATTAAGAGTGTGTAATAGAATATGTAAAAGACATTGTTATAGAATTATTGTAAGTATTATAAGTTGGGCCCATTATCTAAAGTGTAAAATACGATAATTAATATTTTTATAATATTGTACTTGTAAAATTTAGTAATGGAGTCACTTAAGAATGTTAGTAACGGAACTAAAGACATGAAAGAGAGTAAAACTGTCATTAAATGTTAAAAATTAATAGTGAAATAATGATAATTACTGAAATAATGATAAATAAACAATTTGAGTAATTCAGGTGTTAGTATACTGATAGTATTGTTAGTCACGGTAATAAGGAAATTAAATATAAAATATTGTCAATAGATATTTAATGAAATAATGTTAATAGAAAGTGTGTATAAAGTTAAGAGAATAATAATGTTATGCCTACAAATAAGTTAGTGGATTAAGTAATAGCATTGACAATTCAAGTATATAATATGAAATATAACTGAGTAAAATTAAGTAAGAAAATAGAGTAAACATATTATGGTTATAGTTTTAAAAATGATACTGTAAAAGAAATGATTGAGTGAAAGATAATAAAATGTATATGAAACGTAAAATAATTAATGTAACTGAAAGAGTAAAAGAAATATTGAGGATATAAAGGAAATGATAACGATTAATCAGTCTGTTAATAACAGTAATGATGATTGTTCAATAGACATGTTAGTAACTGATACTGTGTCCAAGTGTAGACTGTAACTGATGTAAATAAGTTATAAGCAAATAATGAAAAACAAAGGAATACTTTAATAAGATAATTACAAATATTATTAATATAACTGGTCATTGAATTAATAGACTGAACATAATAGTATTAATGTAAAAGTTAATAGTACAAATAATAATGATTTTTATAACGGTAATAGTAATGTTAAAATATGGTTTCTGAAATAATTAAAAAGGAATAAGATAATGACTGAAGCAAAAGATCTATTAGGATATTAAAAGTAAGGCAAAAATCATCTAACAGTCTAAAGGATTAATGTTTATATAATGTGAATAAAGAAATACACTTATGTGTGCATGCATGTAGTAATAGTATGGAAAATTTAGGATATGTATCCACCACTGGGCATTTCAATGCTCAGCGCGTAGTGTGATTACTGCATGCAGGTTATAAAAAGATAGGAAGTTTAAAGTGGCCGGGATTTGACGACAGTCGAGATGGAAAGTGGAAGCAAAGGATAAAGATATAAGCATGTCATGTATACGATTGCAATGGACGAAAACGAGATTGTACAGGATAAGCATATGAAGAGTGTGTTAGTGTAATTGTTATGTTACTATATATGTCTGATTGTGATTGTTAAAAAAGAAAATTTACTGAATCTGATAAGTGCATTACAGTGTAGTGTGGTGACATCCGATATCCATACCATTTGCGGGTATAAGGTGTTGCAACTCTAATTCAACAAGTTACACAACTAATTTCAAGAGTCCTTTTTTTAAATTTTCATTCAATAACAATGCACTATAATTTAATTTACTAAAGTCCCTTTTAAGAACCTTATTATAAATAATTTACAATTTAGTCCTCTACATTTACCATAATTACAGATTTACACTTCTATTTCACTTAATTGTCATTATTATTATTATTATTATTATTATTATTATTATTATTATTATTATTAGTTTTATTAATTTCTGTGATTATTTCTTAATTTACAATCATATAACCAATTTAATGTTCTCATAATTTCACTCAATAGTCCATTTCCTTATCAATTTGCATTTCCTTATCAATTTACATTTAAGTCATAACATTAACCTTATTATGGTCAATTTCATTTAAGTCCTTTCTCTCTCTTACTTATTTATAATAATGCCACTAATTTACCTTTTTGCCCTTTATTGTCAATTATTTACAATTACATCATTGTCTTAAACTTAATTAAGTTACATGCACATCCTTAATCATTATATATATAATTTAATTAAAAGTATTATACATCTAATAATTATTTATACAACTATATTTTATAATCATTGATTATTTATTCACTAATTATCAATTACGTATTTAATACCTATATTATTGATTAATTATACTTTAATCCCTTAATTAGCCTTACTATTGTAAATTTACAATTAGCCCCCTAAACTTTTATCAAGTTACTATTTTACCCTTAATTGTCTCGTATTTAAAAAAAATGCCACTATTTAATCTTATTCTTACATTTATGTGTCATTTGGCCTACAAATTACCATTTAGTCCTTACCATATTATTTTAAAACCAAGTTACACTTTAATCTTTATTTTACCCTTAAATTCCAATTTTACCATTCAAATTCACTATAATTATAATTATGCCACTAGTTATTCTTAATTTCACTTTTAATTTATTATTAACATACAAATTTATATTTTAGTCATTCCGACAATATTTTCATGCCAATTTTCATTCTAATCCCTAGCACGTAATCAAATTACATCATTAATCATTTAATTACACTTTTCTCTTTAATAACATTTATGTCTCAATTATACACTAAATTATCGTCTTACCCCTACACTTTTCATTTCTTTTAACTTAATTCTCAAACCACTCATTTAAATCATTTATCCACTTAGATACTTACATTAATCAATAATTATACTTAAGTTTTTTAATTTGCTATTCATTTGTAAAATTGCATTTAGGTCCTCAATATTTACAAAAGTTACGATTATGTCCCCAAATTTTATCTTATTTACACTTATTTTTCATTTAAGTCATTATGTAACTTAAAAAATTACATTTTGGTCCCTAAAATTCCACTTTTACGTTAAATTACATTTTAGCCCCTAAACTTTAAATTCTTTACACTATTATCATTTTATTTACACTTTTCACTTAATTATCACTTATTTTCACTCTTGAGTGTAAAATTACCATTTTACCCCTAATCTTTTTATTTCTTTCAATTTAGTCTCATTTTTACTTATTTTCTCATTTATCACTATTTTAATCAATTTAAATACATTTTACCATAATTCTCCTAGTATACACCCGGTAGAAATCTTTGAACCGATTATGCGGGACATGGATCCCATAGATCCACTACACTATAGAATGATCCCAAAGGAACCATTCAACACTGGCATTGCACTACACTGAATATTGCACTGAGATAGACCGTCATTGGCCTATCGATTGCGAGTCGTCATGACACCGCGGTGTGAATCCCTATGGCTAGCCAATTATATCATGGACTAGATTTCACTATCAGATTACCACTAAGGGCAAATAACATTAAATTTTTATTTATATCACTTAAAATATCAATATGTACCATTCAGCCATCAAATACACTTCACTTTTAAATTTACATATCACTTATAATTCACTTCCATTTCATATATTTGAGCATTTTAACACTAGTTATGATATACTTCATTATTTTTATGACATGGAACAATGTTTTCACTCTTCACATAATAGGTTCACATGCCAAAATATGTTCAAATTAAATCCATTAACTCTGATAAAGCTAATATACACTCAATTATCATTATAAAGTCATTTCATGTTATTACACTTATTAATTTATCAAAACGCACTTAGATATTCCATTGATTACCATTCGGCTTAAATATTAAATCTTCACTAAGATTATTTTCCATTCCATTAATCACTCAATTAACTAAATTACATGTTATACACTTCAAATATACCATTTACATGCTTAAATTACCAAAGAAATTCAACATTTTTCTTAATGTTCAATTCGGCCAAAGTTAGGTTTCTTCATCAAGATATTATTATCTCATTTTAAACACATACATAGCCATTTTTAACCCTCATAATCATGTTTATAAGTTTTTGTTAAATTACACATGCATATTTCACATACCTTATGCTTAAACATAACCTAAAATCATGCATTCTTAATGGAAAAAGAAGGATATTGTATCCACTAACCTTATTCTCTTGTTCTCCACATCTTAAGCATGCTTTTCATGCCTTAGCTCCTTGAAACACCATAATCTCATTTATCTTCCTTAAGTGGTCAAATACAATCATCAAAGAAATCACCATGAATTTGCTTCCTTTATGTAATATAATTACATAAGCATACTCTACACATCCTAAAGTACCTATTTGAATCTTTAAACCAATTTAAAAATATCAACTTTACATACCTCAATTTAACACATGAACTTTTTCACTTATTTTCTCCCACTTCTTTCACTTTAAATGAGCTCTAATCACCACCACTAGATTATAGAGAGGCTAAAATTTTCTTAGGAGGCTTGGATTTGGGGAGAGATAAAGAGAAAATGGAAGAAAAATGGAGAAGAAAGGAAGATATTCACTTTGGCCAAAGGAAGAGAGGAGAAGGTCAGTTTCTCTAGGGATTTCTCTAGACAAATCTGGTCTTGGGGGGGGGGGGGGTTATTTATAGGTGTAATTTGAACCGAACTAGGTCCAACCAAAGTGGTCGAGCCGGTTTGAACTAATATTCATTTTTTAGGCCAAATTCCATTATTTAATGGTAACTATAAGTTCCTCAAGTTATTTTCACTCCCAACCAATTACATCATTCTTATCATATGAAAAAAAGCCTCCTTACAAAATTTTAGCTTAATCGGAGTGCATTTGGGGCCTGGTTCACTTAAACTGATCCGATTCAACACTTTTCGATTCTGCAGTAATTTGCTAATCAATTAATGTCAAAAATTCCTAAAAATTATTTTAAGCCATTACATAACCTATAGTACATCCTTTAGACCTCAATTATTATTTTTAAAATTAAGTCAAAGCTTGGTCAACCCTAGTTACTATTGAACCGAACTAGAGGCTTTTCTTCAGTTTGACTTCCGGGGACCTATTTGACCTCATTTTCACTCCAAATTATACCTCCAAACTCGTTATAACTTGTACTTTTCAATGGTTCAATAAAATATTTTTAACTATTGGCTTCCCTGGAGGTCACCCATCAGGGGGTTTCCAGACCTGAGCACGTTTAACCTTTCTCTTCTACTGTCGTTTAAGGCACAATCATTGATGTTTTCGTATGAAATTTACACTATAAACTCTACAGATTTCACTGATCACTACTAATCCGATATTCGGGCCATTACACCAGGACTCGCTGCCGCGGTATATTATATCGTCCCTATGGCTAGCTAACTATATCCTAAGCTAGATTTAACCACCAGATCACTAAGGGCAATAAAATTGGTCATTCAATTTAATCTTCATTAAATACATAACATACATTTTATTCATTTTATTAAATATCAAAGTGCCATATATGGCTAACATAACATAATCATTTCCACTTCATTCTTTTTCCATCAAATTAATTTCAAAACACTTATTATTCAATTCTAACATCAATTATGCCATAACATAAATTAAACATAACTCAATCTATATTTTTCGTTCTAAATATAATATAATTACCAATTAAAAAATATTCAATTTAATTCCAGTTATTCCCAATTAATTAGTACACACTCAATTTCCATCACATATTCATTTTATGCCATCACACTTAATAAATAATCAAAATATACACCAATTACCCCATGTATACCATTCGGCCATAATAACACATTCACCCTCAAATTTATTCTTTACTCAATTATTATTAATATAGCTACATTACACTTTAATTAGCCTAAGTATATAACTAGTTTGCATTAATCACTTAATATACTAATGATATACCTAAGTATACCATTCGTTTTTAGTCACATTTTACTATTAAAAATTATTTTTCTTTGCTTTATTCATTAATCTAGCTAAGTTTCATGTATATTATCATAAACATGTAATTATCCTACATAAATCATCAAAATATACCATGCAAAAACCTAGGGTAACCATTTGGCCTCACTAAGTCTTCCATACACATTTTTTCTTTCCGCTTTAATTACTTAAATATCCATTTTTAAATTCCCCAAACATGTTTATAAAGTTTGATTCAATTAAACATGCATGAATCACATACTTTATACTTAAACATAACCTAAAATCATACAAAAAAAATGGAAAAGGTTGCATTTTGTAACCGTAAACCTCAAATCCTTGCTCTAGGCTTCTCAAACTTCCTTTTCTTCGCCTTAACTCTTAGATGTGCCTCCTTCTCCTTGATTTCCTAACCATAGCCTGATATAAAACCATGATTATTTTGCTTTATTTTTGCAATATAATTACATAAACATGATCTACATATCCTAATATATCTATTTGAACCATTGAACCAATTTAAAAATATAAATTTCTCTTACCTCAAAATTATGCCCTAACTTTGAATCATTGATTTCTACCACTTCTAACCCTTCAAATGGGCTCAAATAACCACTACTAGATTGTAAAGGAGCTAATCTTTAATTAGGAGGCTTGGATTTGGGGAGGGATATGGAGAGAAATGAAGAAATTTGGTAGAAGCTTAAGGTAACCAATTCGGCCAAGGAAAAAGGGAGGAGAGGCAGCTGAAACTTTGGGGATTTCTCTAGAGAAATCTAATATTTGGGGTATTGTGACGCGTGTCGAACCCACTTAGTATTTTTTTTGGAGAGCTCGCTTTTAAGGTCCGAGAGGGTTCGCGTCTAGATTTTGGATAACATGAGATATTATGGAATCCCTACCATTAGAACATTGGGAATGTTCATCTAATCCCATGAAACCTTTTAGGCACCTTTGAGGTATTTTGGGGTTGCCATCCAATTATAAGAAATTGGGAAAGTTTGTCTAACCTTGAGGGTCTAAACCAAAGAGTAGTTCGAAACTTTATTTTTATTAATGTCTTGGTTAATTATAAATGAGCTTTTAATTATTAAATTTCCATCTCTCTCTCACACGGCCATGCATTAAAATTTAAAGCACACATCAAGCATTGTAAGAAAACAGTAAAGAAAAGCGATAAAATAAGTAAAATACAAAACAAATTATAAAATAAAATTGGGACAAAAATACAATCTCTCAAATTAAAACGAACAAATAAATAAAAAAATTGGGACAAACAAATACAATTCCCCAAAATAGGAAATTAAAATAAATAAATAAATGACAAAATCAATTAATAAGCATACATAAATCGAGACATATATTTGGAATAGGAAATTGGTTCTTGCATGTTCGCTTAAAAATCAAAGAGTTATTTTTGGAAATTATTGAGAAAACATAAATGAGTATCCCGTTTTGAGAAAATTAACTCTTTTTTTCAAAGTGATTTTTCTTTATTAGTTGAAATGAGGACATTGGTCCTATTTTATTAGAAAAAATCCAATTTATTAATAAAAATATTTTTGTGATTTTCTTTTTAATGAGTATAAAATAAATAAATTTATTACAAATTACATGAAAAAAGGTAAAATAAAGGAAAAATAATAAAAATATTAAATCAATCAACTAAATCTCTTGGATCTCCTCATTCGCATGCAAGGGTGCTCAAACATGACAAAAACAAGTATTGAAAAAAAAACAAATACAAGTAAAATTAATGTTAGTAATTAAATAAAAAAAATCAATTGAACACATAAAATAATAAAAATGAAATAAAATAAATAAAACAATAAAATAAAATGCATTATGAATGACAAATAAATTAAATGACATAATGAAACAAATAAATTAACGTATTAATAAATTAACACAGATAAAAACATAAATAATAATAATAATAATAATAATAATAATAATAATAATAATAATAATAATAATAATAACAACAACAACAACAACAACAACAACAACAACAACAACAACAATAACAATAATAATAATAATAAAAATATGAACAATCAAGTAAATAAAAAGAATAAAAAATAAAATGAAAAATTTTAAATAATGTTAAATTTATGACTAAAATAACATAAAACAAATAAATACATTATAGATCTACAATCTACATGGTCATGAATTGAAAATAAAAAAATATAAAATCGATTCGAACCCAGAATATTTACCTTTAGGATTGGATTTGATGAAGGAAGGAAAATGATTGATTTTTTTGTCTTAATTTGCAAAAATAAGATTAGAAAAAAAATTGATCTTTTTATTTAGAAAGAAAATTGCAAAAAAGATTGTTCAAATAAAAAATATATGGATGAAAAATTGGATCTCAAGAACAAAGAATTATTTTTTTTGTATCAAGAAAAATTGCTTAAAAAAATAATAGAAGAAAATTTCCAAAAACAAAGAATTGTTTTCTTTCTCTCAATAAAACTTGTTTAAAAAAAATAATGGAAGAAAATTTCCAAGAACAAAGAATTGTTTTCTCTGTCTCAAGAATGATTTTTCTACTAAGAAAAACCAATTTGGAACCTTAGAAGAATTCTCTTGAAGAAGAAAAAAAATAAAAAAAAATGCAACCCAAAAGTTCTCTTCAAGAAGCAAAGAAAAGAAAAGAATGAAATTCTCACCTAAAAAATGTCTGTCCATTTTCTCTTAAGTGTTCCTATTTATATCATTAAAAAAGGAAAATCTAATTAATTAGGGAAAGAAACCTTAATTAAATCAAAATTCTTTATTTATGTTTAAAATCTAAAATTATCTCTATCAAATCCCATAAAATCAGCTTTAAAATCCTTTTTAAAAGTCAAAAAACCTGATTTTTGGGGGAAAAACAGAAAAAAAGGTGGAGGTGGCGAAGGGTAGGCAAGCCGCCCCTCAAATTTTTTTTTTTTTGCAAATTGACAAGGAAATATCACTTCCAACTTTCTTGCCTGTGAAAAGGCATATAATTTTTATCATTGGGTAACCCTGATTTGGGCTGTCTTGTGTCCCGGTGTCTACAGTTACCCCCAATTTTGGGGAAACTAGAGCATGGGTGCCTAGGTTAGCAAAAATTTAGAGAAAAAGAAAGAGGCGCGTACCTGAGGCTACCACCTTCCCGCTGTGTCGATGGAGTTGTGGCAGGTTTGACTAGCGCCAGTTTGTTTACGTGTTAAGCTATGCTCTTGGTGGCTAATTGACGTCGCCTTGTTGGTGTGTTACATTCCCGTTGAGTTGATGTCGGACGGATGCCTCTTGAAGGACTTGTTGTCCCTTGAAGGATGGGTTGCCCCCCAAAGGACGGTTGTTCCCTACGGAACGGTGTTGTGAATATTGTCATCTTGGATTTTACCGAGTCATTTCTAGACTTCCAAAGTGCAGGTATCGTCCTCTTGGATGGTACCGACTCATTTCTAGACTTACAAAGTGCTGATATCATCCTCTTGGATTGCACTAAGTCATTTCTAGACTTACAAAGTGCGGGTATCATCCTCTTAGATTGCATCGAGTTATTTCTAAACATACAAAGTGTGGGTTTCATCCTCTTGGATTGCACTGAGTCATTTCTAGACTTACAAAGTGTAGAAAACATCCTCCTAGATTGCACTAAGTCATTTTTAAACTTACGAACTGCAGAAAACATTCTCTTAGATCGCACCGAGTCATTTTTAGACTTACGAAGTGCAGGTATCATCCTCCTGCATTGCACCAAGTCATTTATAGACCTACGAAGTGTGGGTATCATCCTCTTGGATTGTACCAAGTCATTTCTAGACTTACAAAGTGCAGAAAAAATCCTCCCGAGTTGCACCGAGTAATTTCTAGACTTATGAAGTGTAAAAAACATCCTCCTGGATTGCACTGAGTCATTTCTAGACTTACAAAGTGCAAAAAACATCCTCTTGGATTGCACCAAGTCATTTTTGTACTTATAAAGTGCAGAAAATATCCTCGCAAATTGCACCGAGTCAATTATAGACTTACAAAATGCAGAAAACATCCTCCTGACTTACAAAGTACAGAAAATATCCTCTTGGCTTGCACCGAGTCATTTCTAAAGACTAACATCGATGTGACTTATCATTAATGCCATTGAGTCATTCTGTGAACTTTAAATTGATTGAGTTAATGAAGAGCCATCCGGTGCCGCCTTCTTGTTGAAAAGACTTGTATGCCTCTTAAGAGGGCTTTGTGTTTGCAATGAGCAGCTTAGATGCTCACTGAGAGACTTAGACTTTGAGCCTCCTGATTACCCCCGACATGGTGTGTAACACCCCAAATATGCCCTAGTCGGATTAGGGTAAGTTTAGGTTGTATCGAAAACCGAATGTGGTTGAAATAGAGACGGAAGTGTCTAAAAGGGGCACAACTGTCATTAATTTGAGAGTTTCGGCAAGTGTCGATAAATTGGACAGTTATATCGTTGTGCCCTAAATGACGCGAAAAAAATTATTTTGGTAACTAAAAATGTGTAATTGGATGATGGAAGTGATTAATTGTAATAGAAAATGTGACTAGTTTTATTTGTGTATGGTAGGGGTATTTCGATCATTTTGTAATTAAGGATTAAATTGATTGAATTAATTAATTAAGTGGGCTAATGTATGAAATGGAAAGATGTTGTGTCAATTGAAGAAAGAAGGTAAGTTAAGAGGCTAAATTATAAAGTTTGGCATAAATATCTTGAAAGGACCAATCAACTTGTGACATGTGGCATTTGAGATAGGAATGGAATTAATAGCTTTAATAAATCATTTTGACTTCAATTAGGCCATTTTTGACGGTGGAAATGAGGGAATTAGATTGAGGGAGGACTCTTCTCCTCCTTCCTCATGCCATTTTCCCCTTAGTTCAAGCCCAAAGTGGATTTACTCAAGTTCAAGTAATTGGATGCAAGTTTTGGGTTGAGAAAGGTAAGTGGTTGATCCTTTTTCCCCTCCCTTTCTTCTTTTCTTTAAACGTGAGTAGAAGTGTGTATGATTCTAAGTGTAATTCTGAATTTTGTTGGTTGTGTTGAGGAAAAACAAGAGAAGCTAAAGCAAGAGGAAGAAATCAAAGGTGTACCGTTATTTGAGCAATTAGGGAGCAAATGAATAGAGGTTTGGAAACTTTTTCGTTATATATATGAATTTGTATTTGTTTATGGCTTATATGAGTTATTTGAATGTTTTGATGATAATATATGATGATGGTAGTGAGTGTTGGTTTAAATTGCTAAACCGTGCATGTGAATAGGATTTTGGGTGAAAATTGTGTTAGAATACACTTGACCCTTCTTCAGTTATTAGGATGTATTGTGAGTTTTCGAACTCCAAGCGATATGAGACTAGTGCCATTTGAAAGATAAGACATATTCCTACATATTTGTTATCAATAGGCTTGAGCGAATTCTAGCTCTAAGTGTCCCAAAAGTGGTCCGGAAATAGAGGTATCTCCTCTGGCCGGGTTCAGGGAAGTAGTATAGGTTGTTTTGATCATATCTAATTATTTAGATGTCCAAACGACACAGTATTTGTTCTATATTAACGCTAACATCCTAAGGATCATTTGTAAAGAAGGACACTTTGCCTAAAATTGATGTTTAGAGGTCGGTTTAGGCAGTTGAAGTTTGAAGTGGAAAACAGTCTTTCGATTTGCTCTTGGGAAAACCTGAAGCGAGCTTCTGTCACGAGCGCGACCATGACCATGGTCGCGAGCGCGACCGAATCTACTCGACAAGTGTATTTTTCCTTTTTTTGAACCTTTTGGATGGTAGGAACCCTTGCCTACCTTTACCCTCTTCTAGTTTGTATATTTTATGATGTTTTCCCTTCCGTAAATACACCCGAACTTCGTCAGAACTTTATGAGACATATTCATTACATGTTTAGAACTTGTAAAAGAGTAAATAAATGGCTCTCACTTAGGAACACAAGAAACTAAGGTTATAAATAAGAACATTGACTAAGGTACTTAAGGATTTAACAAGTCAAAAACTTCCGAATACATTCAATATTAACCTGATTTAAATTCTGATAAGAGATTTGAAGTGAAATTCTATAATCTGTACTTTAAACTTGTAGAACTACGGGGTTCTAGTTCCCAATTCTTTGGGAAACATAGGAAGCTTGGGATATCCTCCTAAATCCGAACCAAAGCATCGAAACTTATTCAGACATAGAAGATAATGTATCAACTGAATTCTGCAAAACGCCTTGGAAATGTGACATGTAGGTGCCGATTTATACAAGTTTGTAGAACTATTAATGATTCAAGTCATGAGTAGGGTAATTTATAGCTTAAAATTTGTATGTGATATTAAGATGGAATTAAATGAATGTTTCGGTGTGTCTTAACTTAAGCTGAACGGATATTTCGTATATTAAATATCAAACGATTTTATATGATTGACTAAGTAATAATTAATCCTTAATAAATTGAATAGTACGAGTTCCTCATGTTGGAATTCTTAAGATTTACGCATGTGGTTGAAGAAGTAGTGTTTATAAAATTAATAGTGGACAATACAAGAATAAATATGTTTTATGTAAAGTTCATATAATTAAGAATAATATGAGTGCGATGCTTGACTCTGTCGTGAGCGCGACAGAGGCCATTTCGTTTTCTGTTGCAATCGCGACTATGGTCGCGAGCGCGACAGGGGCCATTTAGTGTCTGTCGCGATCGTGACTATGGTCGCTAGCGCGACACTCCCCTATGATATAAATGCATGTGTTGCACTTTTGAACATGCGTTGGAACTTGTGATTTACATATGACATAGTGCATAAACTAAGACATGTTATACCATGTAAGCTATAGTTGAAATAAATTGTTAAGTCTTTAAATAATTAAATTATGATTGTAGTTAAAGCTTATGGTTGGTTATATTTTATATGAGCCATTGCTTTAGCTTATGTATGAATTATGCGTAAGATTGTTATATGACTATAATAAGTGTATGTAGTTATGAAAAGTATGAAAATATAATATGTACATCATTAAAAGAAACAAGTATGTATTAGCCTGCATTAGTCGAGTCGTGGATAGTTAGGCATGCCTAATAGAGTTATGTGTTGCTGCAGCTATGTGTATGATTCTTGACCCTGATCAGGTCCCCCGATTGGATCCTTGTGATCCTTCTGTTGAATCTTTCTTAAGATTCTATGTGAATACGTTATTGAACAAAAATGAAAAGAATGTTTTGATGCCTTCAGGTATCTATGTGTTATGTGATGATATCGATACCCTCGGGTATCTATGTGTACTCGTTATCCACCCCTTTTGACTCAGCAGGCAATAAATGAACAAGAGTATGTGATTCAAATAATAAGATGTGAATTGATCAAAATATATGATGACTTGTATGCAAGTATGGGATTAAGCAGTTCACAAGAATGTGACCTATGTGTGTGAAGTGGGTTAGTGCTTTAAGCACTCATGGGTTTAGGGGTTCCGTATGAATCTTTGTTTATGAATAGGATAATACCTTTGTATAAATTGGTATATGTGATCTAATACTCCATTGATTAGAAAGTTATATGGTAAGACCTGTGTAAGTAAATTGTATGAAATGAATTTTGGGAACCGTAATGAATGTAAATAAGTGAACAAAATGACATGTATATGATGCAAAAAAGTGTATTATTACATAAGTGATTTGTTAACATTGATACATGAAGTGAGTAGTTATTTTGATAACCTACTAGAAAATATTTAACTTGTTATGATAGATACGATTATACTTTCTGTATTATGTTTTTCTTTGAACTTATCTGACGGCTCTTCTTAGTGGTCGTCTATATTTATATGTTTCCCACTAAGCTTTATGCTTAGCACGGATTTTCTTTTAATTCGTGTAGGTACCATTGATCGGGTCATTCGGGGTCCTTCCGCAGCAGTCCAGGCCAGTGCAAGACTATGAAAGGAATTTAGAATAGGATTTGTATAGTCTTCGAAATGTATACAAGATTGGTAGTTATAAATAATAAGTTTGTATAAGTGAATTTAGTTTTGTAAATGATTTATCTGTAGTAAATTCTGGAAATGTTATACCTTGTGGTGTGATTGTGTAATGAATTTAAAGTTAACCATAATGTGTTATTGAAAACGAAAGAAATTTTATAATTCATATCTTAGCTTAAAGGTTTATAAGTTTTACTTGGTTGTTCGGTAATGCCCTTGACCGTCGTCGTGAACCACTGGTTCACGGTATGGTTTACTACGTACGGGTAAGGCGTGTTACATGGTGTGCATAAAGAGGCTTGCTCTTTTAGATGTTCTCATTGGTACAGATCCGCGTGATTCCTTTTCCGTAGGGACTTTATCTTGATCTAATTGTTCAGCGTGGATGAGTGCCGATGTTAAGTAGAAGTTGTCCTTTTGCCCACTTTTGCGTGTGAGGTTTATTTAGACATTTCCTGCAAAGTTATGTGCACAAGAACATATACAAGAGATTGTGTGTGCATGTGTGAAATATATACGCAAGGCTATATATAAGAAACACACGCAAGGGACTATGTGCTAACATCTCTCTGTGCAAATTATACGCATGTGATGTATTCATGACGTTATGCATATGAAACATGTACACAGACCTATATGCATCTTATGTATGCAGAACTATGTACACGGAATGTGTACCTTATGTGCATGACATATATCCATGGAATATGAACACAGGATGAGTGCAAAAGTTGCATATACGAGATATGTGCAAGGGATCATGCGTGTGAATCCATGTGGGCCTGGAAGGATGTATGCAAAGAAATATGCAAAAGATTGTACTTATGCAATGAAAGTGAGATGCAAAGTGTTATGCAAATATGCAAAAGATCGTACATGCATGATGCATGTGAGATATTATATGCAAATGTTTGCAAATGACGTATGCATGTAAAAATGGATAGGCCATATCCTAGGTGGTTAAGGAATTCATTGAAAGTATGACTCGGCTGCCAATACCTTCTGATGCCCCTAATGATCTAGAAGTGTTGTCTTGTCTTAGGAATTCTGACCCATAATCTTTCCAGAGAGAACCATCCGGTGTGCATCTTTGCCCCCTGGTCAACGAGCATGCGCCTTTTGCTATGAGCTATACAGCATTTTGCCCCCAGGATTCTGACTCGTGTCTTACATTATGCACTATTTACTGAGAGAGGTTATTCGGACCGCCTTATCGCTGAGCATATTGGAAGTCATTTATTGAAGGTAGTGCACCCTTGTGGATTTTCACACTAGCTTTTTGTTGGAAATGCGTCCCTTTAGGGATTTTCACAAAGCCCGGTGCCTAACTTTTGCCTAGAATGGACCCAACCCATTCCAGCGGCTTTTATTTGTTTTATTTTTTTCTTGTAGGCAGACTGCCTGTTTTCAGGTTTTCACCCTGCCCTTTGGCCAAACTTTTTCTTAGAAAGCCAGTTACGGTTTTCATCTCTAATGGCCTTTTTTTTAAGGGTAGGATTTTTAACATGCAGTGTTGTTATTACTGTCTTGAGACTTTCTCCAACATATGTCACTATGCATGCCACAGGTTTCTCTTGACCATTCAATTGCATGTTTATGCCTAGTTTATGCATGTATTCCTATTTATATGCACCATATAGCAACAACAATAATCATGACTAGACATGTAATGCACAAACAAAGGTTTTGTTTAAACTCAGGGAGTAACACCTTGGGCACATTCAACTCCTGTTATTAATCAGCCCTATCGGGTTTTCTTGATTAAATATTTTCTCTCAGCCCCTAATTTTTGCCTATGGTGCCTTTTCCAGGTTTTTGCCTTAGCGGGATGCACAGTTTTAGCAAGGTCGCCTATTTTAGATTTTCGACTTGTGGGTTCTCTGTTTTTTTTTTTTTGCCTTCTCCATAGAATATTCTTTAGTTTGTCGGCATCTGTTGGTTCCTTTGAATTAACTTTCATCATTGTTAGTCGGCACGACTGCTTCTTATGACAATGCCTCTTCAGCAAAAAAGGATTAATCTTGACTTTTATGCAAACTAGCTGAGTCAACGAGCTCTCCTTTTGGAACTTGACTGTGAAAGCTCCCATTTTGCTTTTTTCGATTTTGGCCACTCAATTTTTGAGGTAGCTTTCAATGGTTGAGATTGGGTTGCAGGTTGGCCTCGGATGGTTTAGGTCAAAACTGTGGGTTTTTTTTTCCTTTTTTCTTTTCTTTTCTTTTCCCATTTTTCTTTTTCTTCTCTTTTCTCTTCTTTTCTTTTTTGTTTTTTCGTGAAGGCCTAAAACTTTGTTCGTTTTGAATTTGATAGTCCAGCTTCTGAGACAACCCCTTATTGATTGGAGCTTGGCTTCATTTGGCTACATTGTATGCGTTCTAGATGTTGAGGAGGAAAGGGAATGGCTTTTGAAACTTCAATTGCTATTGGGTTGGCAAATAAAAGCAGGTTGTCTTAGCAATGCCCTTGTAAATTTTCAGCATGTCATTCTAGGTGTAGGCAAAGGCCTTTTCTTTTCTTTTCTTTTCTCTCTATCAAATTTTATCTCACTTCGGGAGTTAGGTTGGATGCAACCAAGATGTTTTTTCCTTGAAATTGAATTAAAAAAAATGTTTGTCAAACCAATGCCTTAATCATGATTATTACTCTAACACCCTATACCTGTAAATGGTACGAATATCGAATGTCATAACACTACACTGTAATACCCTAATATGCACTTATCAGACTCAGTAGAAATTTTTTTTTTCTACAATAACATTCATACAAATACAACAATATAACAGACATACCGATGCACAATTCATATACCTATCTTGTACAATTTAATGTTCATCCATTGTAGTCGTATACATGCCATGCCTATACCTTTATCCTTGCTGTTGAATATTCTTTCGATCATTAGTAAACCTGATCATTAGTAAACCTCGGCCACTACCACTTCTTTTCTTTCTATAACCTGGACGCAGTAACCACACTTCGTGCTGAGCATTAAAAATGCTCAGTGGTGGATATATATACTAAATTTTCCATGACTAATTAAATATATACATGCATGAGCACACAAGTATTTTCTTCATTTAAACTATATGAACATTAGTCTTTTAATCTTTTTCTTAACTTATGCGTTCATTTAATTTCTTATTAAATCTTTTACTTCAATCATTTATCATTATGTCTTTTGGCATCATTTCTGTATCTATACTTTAACATTCTCATTTCATTTATTAGTATCATTATTGTCTATACTGTAAATTTTACAAATTTTTACCCTTATGACTAATCCACTAATTTAATAATCAGTCACTTAATCACTTTCTTTACAGTACTGATATTAGAGCTGTACTCATAATACATTTGCACTGTTTATCATACTTAATTTCATTCAGTTACATTCCATATCATATTCCTAAAATATCAATACTATTATTACAGTAATATTTGAAATACTTATATTATTTATTTTACCTGTCAATCATATTTTAATCCTGTAATTTACTTTTCTATCGTCAATTTACAGTTTAATCCCTAAACTTTCACTAAATTACAATATTACCTTCAATTTTCACTTATTTACAATAATGCCACTAATTTATTTTATTTACTTATTTAACCCATTATTTTTTTTATCTAAAATATTCACATTATACTATCATTATTTTTCTTATTCAATATTTCCATAAATAATTTAATTAATTATCAAATTGATGATCTAATCCAATTAGAGTTCTAATCCATTTAGAGTTTTAATCTATTTAGTGTTCTAATCCAAATAGACTTCTAATTCATTTAGAGTTTTAATCTATTTACATTAGGGTCCTTCAATTTCATTCAAATTACGATTTTACCTTTCTTATTTACTTTAATTACAATTATGCCATTAGATATTCATTTGATGAAATTTATTTACATGAAGCATTCGTATTACTAATTAATTACATTTTTAATCCTTTAATTAACTATATTACGGTTAATTTACAATTAAGTCCCTATACTTTTACTAAATTATGATTTTTATCCTAAACTTTTTCATAATTACAGTTATACCCTTATGTAAGCTTGTTCTCCCATTCAATTCATTTTTCTCATACTTAACCCAAAAATTATTCAATAATTACAACTAAGTCCTTTAACTTACCATACTTTTGTAAAATTACAATTAGGTCCTTGTACTTCCTTTATATTATGAATATGCCATTAATTACTCTTATCATTCACTTAAATCATCATTTAACTTACAAATTGCAAAATAGTCCTTAAATTAACATTTGCATTTCAAATTACATTTTAGTCCCTGAACTTTACATTCTTTTACATCATTAAAATTTTAACTTCATTTTTCTATCAAATTTCACTTATTAATTTACTTTTACACACAATTATTATAAACTTTTATCAAATTGACATATTGCCCTTCTTTTTGCTTTTATTTACGTTTATGCCATTAATTAATTAAACTTTCACATTTATTCACTTCTTAACTTATAATTTACCAATCAGTCCCCCAATTAATGACTTTTAAGGTAAGTTACATTTTAGTCCTTAAACTTATTATCTTCTTTCAATTTAGTCCTTTATTTATACTTTTTCACTATATAACACAATTAATCACATCTTATTCATTTTCTTTACATTTGTGCCTAGTATTATCCAGTAGGAATCACTAGATTGGATATGCGGGACTGTGCTCTACAGCCCTAACCTACCGAAGTGGCCACTTGGGGGCCAGATTGCGCTTCGGTATTATTAGAGTGACCACTTGGGGGCTAGATTGTGCTCCGACGATAGTACACTTACACTATATATTATACCATGACACTTACAAATAGACCATTATTGGTCTATTATTTGCAAGTCATCATGACTCATTGCCGCAGCATATAGTAACGTCCCTATGGCTAGCCATCTATATCTTGAACTAGATTTACCACCAGATCGCTAAGGGCAATACATAATCATCATTCAATACATTTTCCACGTAGAATACAATCTGAGATAAATCCACAATATTAATTAGTACAGTACAATTTCACTTTCAGTTCATTCTTTTTCCATAAGTTCCATTCCAATTCACTCAATATTTAGTATAAACTTCATCCATACCATATGTTCACTTAAATGTACACATTCTATCAGTTTCATTATAAATATAATGTAATATCACACTTTAATATACACAATTATACTCCATTTGTTGCAAATAAATTCACACATACTTATTTTTCATTCTTTATTCATTTCATACCATTATACTTAATAAATAATCAAGTTACACACCGTTTGATTCTAGATTACCATTCGGCCATCAAATACACTTTACATTAAAATTTACATATCACTTATAATTCACTTCTATTTCATATATTTAAGCATTTTAGCACTAGTTATAACATACTTCATAATTTTCATGACATGTAACAATGTTTTCACTTTTCACATAATAGGTTAACATACCAAAATATGTTCAAATTGAATCCATTAATTCCAATAAAGCTAATAGACACTCAATTATCATTATAAAATCATTTCATGTCATTACACTTAACAAATTATTAAAATTCACTTAGAATTTCTATCAATTACCATTCGGCCTCACCATCCAAAATTCACTATGATTATTTTCCATTCCATTTATCACTCTATTAGATAGATTACATGTTATACACTTCAATTATACCATTTACATGCTTAAATCACCAAAGAAATTCAACATTTTCCTTAATGTTCAATTCGGCCAAGGTGCGGTTTCATATTCAAAATGTTATTTACTCATTTTAAACACATACACAATCACTTTTAACCATTCTAATCATGTTTATAAGGTTTAGTTCAATTATACATGCATATTTCACATACCTTATATTTAAATAGAAACTAAAATCATGTATTCTTAATGGAAAATGAAGGATATTGTATCCACTAACCTCATTTTCTTATTCTCCACATCTTAAGCATGCTTTCCATGCCTTTGCTCCTTGAAACTCCTCTCCCTCCATTAACCCTAAAGTGGCCGAATATATTCATCAAGATTTACTCAAAATCTTGCCTCCTTTTTACAATATAACCACATAAATATCATCTGCATATCCTAAAATACCTATTGGAACCTTTAAATCAAATTATAGAACCCTAAATCACCTCATTCTTAGCACATAACCTTTTTCACTAACTTTCTCCAACTTTTTTCACTTCTAATGAATTTTGGAGGCTATTATCATTGAAAAGAGAGGCTAAAAATTACTTAGTAACCTTTAATTTTGTGGAAAAATGAAGGAAGAGAGAAGAAAATGGTGGAGAGAGGATATGTATACCATTCGGCTATGGAGAAAGGTGGAGAGAAATGGAGAGCTTTCTAGGATTTTCTAATATTTTGGGGTTTATATAGGTGGTTTTGATGGGTTGGGCTTGGTCCAACCAATTGGGCCAACCCAATTCTAAGCCCATTTAAGAAATTAGGCCCAATAAGTAATCCAATTTATTTCTCTAACTTATTAAGCCCATTTTCTCCCAAAATCAATTTCATAATTCTCAAAATATATAATTTAGCCTCCACATAAAATTTTAGCTCAATCGGAGACCGTTTCCCGATTCGGTAATTTCTTACCAGTCCGATAACTCAATTTTCTGTCTCACCGTGAAATTTATTTTGCATTACCATTTGATTCTTCATAATATTTCAAGCAAATTCATGCTTTCAGATAATTTTTCTAAGGTCCATAACTCCATTTAAAGTCCAATCAAACCATAGTCAAACTAGTCAGACTAAAATCAAACTGGTCCGATCGGTCCGGTTCACTGGTTGAACTAGTTCGATTCACTTTTCAATCTTAACATCATTTTTAATCTTAATATCTTATTTGACCCCAATTTTATCTCAATTAGGGTCCATTTTCGGTTTGGTTCAATTAAATCGATTGGATTCATCAATTTTTCAGTGTCATCATAAAATTACTTTTTCACTACCAAACTATTATACACACTATTTTGTGTCCATCTATGGGTTTCATAGGTCATTTACTATCTTTAAAGTCTCGGTCAAACCTAGTTACTATTTGAATCGAACTAGAGGTTTTTCTTTAGTTTGACTTTCGGAGATCTATTTGACCTCATTTTCACTCCAAATTATACTACCAGACTCCTTATAACCTGCACTTTCCAATGGTCCAATAAAATAATTTTCATTTCTAGGTTCCCGGGAGATCACCCATCAGGGGGGCTTCTCTGGCCTGAGCACGTTTAACTTTTTTAATCTTTTGTAATTCAAGGTACTAGAATTGTTGTTTTCACACCAAAATTACATTACAGACTCTAAGGAATTCACTGATCATTACTACCCAGGTTTCAGGCTATTACAATTACCATGCATGATGCAATAAGATACAACAACGCATACATAAGAAAAACCTATACTATTAAAATAAATAGAGAAACAAGTGCGTAACATAGTTTAGAAACACACTTTATATCATAAAAAGAATGGTATTGTAACAACTGTAATTCTTTCTTTCTTTCTTTGGGCCCGGCATCAATTCTTGATTTCAGTCTCTTAGAGGACAACAATAGTCTATTTTATGCCCCATGTACTGGTGATATGCACAATACCAATCTGTTCTGTGTTTAGGCTGCCCTTGACTTAGGGCAGGTTCCCTTCTTTGATGAGAAGGGTGAAGTACCAAGACAATGGCTTTCCTGAGATGGTGAAGTGGTGCCGAGTTGATCCTATGGCTGAGACTTCTGTTGTCCCAGCATTACCCCCATTACCACTTCTACTTCCTTCGTTCTTGCCAAATGCCAAGTTTGCAGATTTAGCCATTTTCTCCAGATGCTCGGCCTCAGTTTCGATGGCTATATCTTTAAGCAACTTCCAATCCTTGAGTCCCTTCATCTTTAGCTCTTCTCTCAAATATGGGCTAACATTCTTGATAAATAACTTGATTTGATATAGCATATTAGATTTTCTCTTCATTTCCATGACCCGATTCCTCGATCTGGTAAGGTACACATAAAAAGATTCTCCCTACTTCTGTTGAAGCAGCTCTAGGTCTTTCAAGATGACCTCTATCCTCATATTGCAATCATATTACTTAAGGAATCCCTCCATCAATAGCTCTCAATCCTCTTTGGACCTCTTATCCAGTCAATGGTACTAATCGACTGAAGGCCTTATTAAGCTCAGGTAAAAATATTCCATCTTTTGCTTTCTCGTCAGAGTCATACCCTTCATCACTAACGAGTATTGTTTTACATGTGTTGTTGGGTCTGAGGTACCATTAAACTTAGTGTAGACACCGGGTCCCGAGACAGCCTAAATCAGGATTACCCAATAATGAAATTAATTGTGCCTGTTTATAGGCGAAAATGAAAGTTGGAAGTGATGATTTCCTTGTCAAATTGATTTATTAAAAATAAATAAAAATGTGTTTTAAAAATATTTTGAAAATGTTTTAAAAATTATTTTAAGATAAAAAAAGTGAGTTTTGAAATTTTAGTGTTTTAGCAAAAATTAAAAAAAAAATTATGAGTGTCGGCCTGCGGCAGCGCGTCCTCGCCTGCAGCGCGAACGATGCACAAAGTGTCGCCCACGCTCGGCGACGCTCGTCGTGCGCGCCGACGGTCGTCGCATCACCCCTGCCGCACGCCCGTCGCACCTCTAGCAGCCCTTTGGGAGTTTTTTGGCATTTTTTGAGTTTTTTTACTCATTTTTTTTGTAGAATTTAATTTTAAAATCCTTTAGTCTTCTAACCCTTCAAATTCTTCAGTTTTTGTGTTTAATTGAAAATTAAATTAATTTAATTTTTTCATTAAAAATTGATTTATTTTGAGGTATAAAAGGGGTTTTTTGAGAGAGAAAAGGGGGGATTTTTTCTTAAGAAAAATTGGTTTTCTCTCTTCTTCTTCTTCTTCTTTTTTCTTCTTCTTTAAGAACAAGTTCCCCAAGTATTTTTAATTTTTTAAGTTAATTCTTGAGACAAATAAATTAATTATTTGTTCTTATGAATTTTCTTGCTTCTTTTTTTACAATTTTTCCTTAAGAAAAATTATTTGTTCTTGTGGATAAAATTTTATCATCACTTTTATTTTTATAAATCAAGACAAGGCAATTGATCACCTACATTCATTCATCACATCAGATTTCGAGGGTAAATATTTTAGGCTCAATCTTTTATTTAATTTTTGTTTTATTTTTTGTTTCTAATTAATTAGTAATCATGTAGATTTTTGATCTGTTATTTTATTTTGTTTATGTTCATGTGATTTAGCCATAGATTTAATATTTTAGCACATTTTATTTTATTCTTGTATATTTATTTGATTGTTCATCTTTTGTTATTTTTGTTATTATTATTATTATTATTATTATTATTATTATTATTATCATTACTTTTGTTCATATGTTATTTTTATTATTATTAGTATTATTATTTAACATGCTTTAAAATGTTTTATTTTTTTATTATTTCTTTTATTTTTGCTTGCTTGATTGTTCATTTTTCTTATTGTTGATTGTTCATCTTCTTTATTGTTATTGTTTATTATTATTATTGTTATTGTTAATATCATGATTACTCTTGTTTTATTATTATCATTATTGTGATTATTATCATCATTAGTATTAGTATTATTATCATTATTATATATTATTACTACCATCATTACTATTATTATTTTTATTTTTGTTAGTAATATTTATTATTGTTATTATTATTATTATTATTATTGATGTTTTTATGCATGTTGAATTGTTCATATGTTAAGTTACTTATTTTTATTATGCCATTTAATTGATTTGTCATACATAATACATTTTATTTTATTTATTCTTCCATTTTTACATGTTATATGTTTAAATTCATTTTTTATTACTAACATCATTTTTATTTGTGTTTTTTTATTTTATTTCGATATTTATTTTTCATGTGTGAGTTTTTTCCAATGACAAGTGGGAGCCCATGGAGATTTGAAGACACCATTATGGTGGAATTTATCTTTTTAGCATTTTTAGTTTTTTTAATATTATTATTATTTTGCTTTCATTTGTTTTTATTTTGTAATTTGTAACAAGTCTATTTATTTTTTATGCATGTTAATCAAAAAATCACAAAAAAAGTTTTATATTAATAAATTGGATTTTTTCTAATAAAATAAGACCAATGTCCTAATTTCAATCAATAAAAATTCACTTTAAAAAGAAGAGTTAATTTTCTTAAAATGAGATCACTCATCCCAATTTTCCAAAAGTATACCAAAAACAACTTTTCGATTTTCTAAAGTGAACATGAAGGAACCAAAGTTCCTATTTTAAATAATATCCCGATTTATGAATGTTTATTTTATTCATTTGGTTTATTTATTTATTTATCTATATTTTGCTTGATTTTATTTAGGAGATTGTATTTTTTGTCCCAAATTTTACACCTTTTTTATTTTGGGGGATTGTATTTTGTCCCACTTTTTATCTCTCTCTAGATTGCTTTCTTTATTGCTTTCTTTCGTGCTTGATTGGCACTTTATTTTTTTATATATGACCGTGTGAGAAGAGAGATAGAAATTTAAAATTAAAAACCCATTTATAATTAATCAAGGCATTAATAAGAGTAAAGTTCCAAATCTCTCTCTGGTTTAGACCCCCGAGGTTAGACGAACTTTCTCAATTTCTTGTAAATTGGGTGGCGACTCCAAAATACCTCAAAGGTGCCTAAAGGTTTCATGGGATTAAATGATCTTTCCAATCTTCTATTGGAAGGAGGAGTCCAAAATATCTCATGATTGCCCAAGATCAAAAGATGCAAACCCCTCTCGGGCCGTAAAAGTGGGCATCCTAGGAACCATTTGGGTCCACGCGCATCACAGTGGCGACTCCACTGGGGACTTTGAAACTTTGCTCCGAAATTGTCTTGGTTAATAATATAATTGGGTTTTTTAAGTTAAAATTCTATCTCTTTTTCGAAAAATTCCTTTGCATCCATGCTAGAGCCTTAGAATTATGCTAGTTTGGTCCCTTTCTTAACCCCGGTGCGTTCCCGAAGCACAACCCTACATTCACTCAATGTGGGGAAGTGTTAGGGATAATCACCAGCCCAAGCCTTATGGCATATCAAATGGAGACCCAATCGATTATTATGCTCATAAAGAGTTAGACCCATTGGCAGGGACCATGCTTGGGTAGCCCTAAAGTATCACTACCTTTGACTAAAGCTCATATAATGGCAATAGATACTTTCACTAGGTAAAATGTACCGTAATATCGTGCGTGCTACATGGGCCGTTATATATTGGATAAAATCAGTTAAATTAAATGGTCTTTCAACAAAGGCTTTCATGCCCCGGTGGGCTCATCTTGATTTAATTGAAGTGTTTAAATACATAATAGCCAAACACCATATGTACATTAGGCAAGAGATGTTATGTTGCTGGTTTTTCACCGTGCACTACACGCATCCAATGGGTTCCCTGTTAACATTTAGATAAAGCCCACCTAGGATAGAGACTATACTACCTCGTGTGTGGGAGAGATAAGGTTGGAAGGATCTATCTGCTTGCATGTATTTTTCTATACTGCATCAGCACGACCATGCATTGCATTTCAATCATGCATCATCATAACGAGGTGTACTCTGCAGCCATCATAGATTCATCTAAGTGGTATAGGGATCCCAGTGGACGACTGAGCAGAAAATCTATCTTAAAGTTGCCAAAAGGAGTATCCGTTTGGGGTTCAGATTCACTCTCAGAGGGCATTGAGACTTTATTTTTAGTTTTTTTCAACAGAATGGCTGATCTTCCAAAAGAGATGGAGGCGATCCGCACTTTGGTTGCTGAAGAAATAAGTAAGAGATTGGAGGAATTTGAGAATAGAGTAATGGCCATAATGAGGAATTTGACTGCTACAACGACCCAGCCCGCTGGGTAGCCATTAGTCACTCCTGCAGTAGGATAAGAGAAATTGGATCCAGATAGGGAGGATCCTCTAGTGATTTTACTCCCACCAATGGCTGAGCTCAAGGGTGCACCCGAACCCAAAGGGGTCATAGATCCTGACGGTGATTTCTTCGAAGAGGACATGGTCTCAGTAAAGGGTCAGCTGCCTAAAGTTGAGGAGGCAGTGTGGAAGAAGAAAGAAGGGAGGTTTGAAAAGTTTGAAGCCCGGACGATGGTTATTATGGAGAATTTAGTTGCTGCAGTGATGCCACCCTCTGGGCAACAGCCTATTGCTCCTACCTTGCCCCAAAAAGAGCATGATCTAGCTAAGGAAGTATGCATACCACCCACTGAGTCTAGAGGAGAGTCGCCTATTGCTCCGTCATCTAAGTAAAAAGGAAATGGGCCTGCCTCAGAGAATGGGTTTCTGGCAGTGGCACGGGGCCTAAAAAGAAGGTTGGACGTCCTCAAAGAAGAAATTTCAAAGTCTAAACTTGCGAATACCCTGGCTGCTCGCAAGGAAGTCTTTGTGAACTTAGGAAAGAGAGGTCGACTGCATGGGTGTAACAGCCGTGTCGGCACTTGTGGGATGGAAGGAGTATCAGCAATTAGAACAACCCAGAAGTGTGGTCTCGGCATAGGCAGATCTTTGCCTCAACCGTTAGAGGGGAACTCACGACTAGGTTCGGCTATGCTAACTAGAGGTAAGAGGCAACTAAATCATCATCAGCACACCAGCTATCCAGTAGACAGTTGCCAAACCCTTAAAGGTCAAGTCCAGGATTCCATTAATAACGAGTAGCTGGTAATCCTTGAAGGAGGGAGCAATGGTAAGGGAGAAGCTTATCATGGGAACTCGAGTCTTGTTGATGACAGTGCAAGACACGTTAGAGCTGCAAAGATTTCAACCATTGGAACTACTCAAGGCTGCTATACCATATAGGATAAGCCTTTATCTGAGCATCTCTTTCATTTCATTAACAAAGGGAAGTTACCGCCGAAGCCTACAAAACTCGCCAAGAGCCAAGGGCGTCCTAGCCATTGAGTGGATCAGTATTGTGCCTACCATCAGTATACTGGCCATGAGACTGATTGGTGCCTAACTCTAAAGAAGCTTGTTCAAGGCCTCATTGATGAGGAGCTGAGAGGTGGGGAAGATGGTTCTCGTGGATGATAATGGACCATCGACTATAACACCTGTGCTAGCGGAAATGGGAAGAAGATAGCTATTAAGATGTTCTTTTTATTTTGGAACTAGTTGATAATGACAGTTTAATTCTAGTTTTTATTAAATGAAATAATTGGTTTTTGGCTTATTTGTGTTATATCTCTCATCATTGCACTGTGCATAATCATGATCATGACTCATTCATATTTGACATTGATTCAACTGATGCCATTTCATTTAATCTTGGACACTTTGGAGAACGCAAAGGAAATCTTAATAGCATCTGTAACTCCTGAAGAGAGATTAAAATTTGACAGAATAAAAAAATTATGGAAAAGTCTTTGCCTGGACCTACGAAGACACGCAGGGAGATGATCGCAAAGTCACCGAACACACTATGCTAGCATATCACAATCATGGACCAGTCACACAGAAGCTTAGAAGACTCAAGCCAGAAGGGACAGAAAAGGTTAAAAGGAGAGATCTACAAGAAGAAACGGGGCTAAATTTCTTAGTGAAGTGTAACACCCAACTGGGTTGATCTACGTTGTCCCTAATGGTTAGGAAGAGAAGTGCGTGTATGTGTAAACTATCAGGATTTGAACAAAGCCTGTAAAAAAAAATAAAAAAAGAGAAAAGAAGAAAAATAATGCAAAAAAAAGGAAGAAAAAGAATCAATATGTAGATCCAGCCGAAAATTGTTGATATAAGGAAAGTAATCCTAGGGGCAACCTTTGTTCAAATCCCGTTCATCTACACATACCCGTACTTTGCCATTCTTCTTAAAAGGACCAAAAGGGTTCTATTGACTTACAATGGATACGGATTGCTCGAGCTTGGGAATAGACATCATAGGGGAGGAGTGCCCTACGACCTCCAGCTGACAAGTTCATCGAAAGGAATCCAATTTGTCGATATGGTCTCCCTCACCACGTTATGTCCAAGGACGGAAGGGCAGTTTATGGCTATGGCTAAGGAGTTGCTCCAGAGGTACGGCATTAAAGACTACAAGTCCTCTCTGTATTGCCCTCAAACCAATGGGGCATGAGAGGCTGCTAACAAGAGGATCTTACTCAAGATGGTTCGAAACTACAAGGATTGGACAAAGAAATAGCCTTTTGCACTTCGGGGCTAAAGAACCACCGTCGGAACCTCTACAGGAGTCAACTTTTATTCCTCAATACATGGGGCAAAAGCAGTACGGCCAGTCGAAGTAGAGCTCAAATATTTAAGGATAGTCATGGAAGCCCAGATTCTGGAAGCCGACTGGGCACGGCAATGGTTGCAGCAGTTAAACACGTCAGACTAGGATAAATCGTGGGATTACTATCACAGTCAGATCTATCAAAAAATACTCTGTTTGATCATTCGAGAAGGAAGTCAGAAAGCACCTATTGAAAGAGGGAGATTTAATCTTTAAGTAAATGAGTCCGAATGTTCTAGACGAATGAGGCGAATTCAGACCAATGTAGGTAGGCCCATTTGTTCTTGAGAAGTTATTGTCCAAGGGAGCAGCATTTTCGATAGACAGTGATGGAAGCAATATGAAAAACCAGTCAGCATCAAAGGATGCAAAAGGTTCCATGGCTAAAGACTAAAAATAAAAAGAAGAGAATAAAAGCACCGCGGGTTAAAAATCGAAAAAAGGCGGCCTTGCTAAAATTGGATGCCTCGTCAGGATGAAAACCGAAAAAAGGCATCATGGGCAAAAATTAGAGAATTGAGAGAAAATGTCCAATCAAGAAAAACTGAGAGGATTGATTGGAAACAGGAGTTTTGATGCTTTCAAGATCCATTCTGAGATTAGATGTAGTGCATTTTGAATCTATGTTAGATAATGATCATGTATAGAGAAATCATACTAAATGTACACAATTTTGCAAGAAAGATAGAAAACAAAGGCGATTCAACTCATGTGTTCATTATCTTCTAGTTCTTTTATAAAAAGAAAGGCATCATTCATTATTGAATGTATCTAATGTAAATAACTATACTCTGCTCTCGCCGGCCAGATGCTTAAGATGATGGGTCCTATTATCAACCGCTGGACTAGGCACCTGTATCTTGCATGCACTAGTAGAAGCAATGGGGGCAACCTCCGATTAGTTATATAACAACCTTCACAGGCAACTGGGTCCAGAGGCCATGGTACTTGGAAGTGAAAGTCGAAGATATGATTCCATTTGGAAAGGATGGGAGGGGCCTCACAACATCTTGAATTCCATCTGAACTATTCTCTAATTGTTTTTTGCCAGAAGGTGTCTAAGCAAATTATGCTAGTCATCCTTAAGGGAGGATCTGATAATAGCCTTCACTCCTCTTGTAGCCTTTTAAATTTTTTTTTTTTAAAAAAAGAGGCCATTAGAGTTAAAAACCATGACTGGATCTCTAAGCAAAAGTTAGGCCAAAGGGCAGGGTGAAAACCTGGAAACAGGCAGTCTGCTCTACAAAAAATGAAATGAATAAAAGCCGCTGGATTGGGTTGGGTCCATTTTAGGCAAAAATTAGGCAAAGGGTTATGTGAAAATCCCTAAAGTGACGCATTTTCCACAAAGAAAAGCTAGTGTGAAAATCCACAAGGGACGCACTACCTTTAAAACAATGACTTCCGATGCATGGAGCGATAAGGTGGCATTACTTCAGATGATTTCCCTTCAGCTAGGTAAGGTATAATTCAGGACATGAGTCAGAGTCCAAGACGTATGCTCATTGACCGGGGGCCAAAGATTCACACCTGACGGTTTTCTCTGAAAAGTTTATGGGTCAGAGTCCCTAAGCCAAGATGACACTTCTAGATCCTTGGAGGCATGATCGAGCAGGCAAGCCATATGCTCAACGAACCCTTAACCACCTAGGACATGGTCTATCCTTTTTGCATGCATTTCATACAATTCTTTAGCAAACACCTGCATATGACCTTTTGCACATGCATGCACTATCTATTGTATATATTCCTGTGCACACAGCTTTGCAGGAAAAGTCCAAATGAAGGCCACACGCATAAAAGCTAGTCAAGGACAACAACATTAGCACTCACCCATGTTGGACAACTAGGTCAAGATAGAATCTACGCCGGCAAATCTCTAAGACCTCTTAAGAGGCAATTCTCCAAGACCTCTTAAGAGGCAATTCTCCAAGACATCTTAAGAGGCAAATTCTCAGAGTCCTCTTAAGAGGCAAATTCTCAGGGTCCTTTTAAGAGGCAAATTCCCGTGTTCTCTGAGAAGGACATTCCCTGTGTTTTGTAAGTCCGAAGTGGACTAGGCGCATCGCCATTTGAGGATGGCACCCCGCACTTTGTAAGTCTGGAGCAGACTCGGTGCAGCTCAAGAGAGCTCTTCCTGCATTTTGTAAGTCCAGAGCGGACTCAGCGTATCGCTATTTGAGGATGACACCCAGCACTTTGTAAGTCTGGAGCAGACTCGATGCAACTCAAGAGAGCACTTCCTGCATTTTATAAGTCTGGAGCAGACTCGACGCATCACCATCTTAGGATGGCATCCGCACTTTGTAGTCTTGTCAGTGACTCGGTGCAATCATTTGTAGCCTATTTAACGGCTCGATGATATTCATGAATGTTCGCAATTCGTAGTCTTGTCAGCTACTCAGTGTGATCTGAAAAGGTAACATTCACAGTTCAAGTCACAACACTATTCTACAGGGAGCAGTTGGAAGGAGGCAGCCTCAGGTATGCGCTTCTTTTCCTTTTCTGAATTTTGGCTCACCTAGGTACTCATGCACTAGCCTCCCCAAAATTGGGGGCAACTATAGACACCGGGTCCAGAGGCAGCCTAAATTAGGATTACCCAATGATAAAATTAATTGTGTTTGTTTATAGGCGAAAATGAAAGTTGGAAGTGATGATTTTCTTTTCAAATTGATTTATTAAAAATAAATAAAAATGTGTTTTAAAAATATTTTGAAAATGTTTTAAAAATTATTTTAAGATAAAAAAGTGAGTTTTGAAATTATAGTATTTTAGCAAAAAAAATTTTTTAAAAACAAATTGCGAATGTTGGCCAGCGGCAGCGCGCGCGGGAGTGTCAAAGCATGAGGCGCATGCTGCTACGTGCCGATGGGCGTCATTCGCCCCTGCCGCGCGCCCGTCGCCCCTCCAGCAGCCCTTTGGGCGTTTTTTGGAATTTTTTTAGTTTTTTTACTCATTTTTTTATAGAATTTAATTTTAAATCCCTTTTGTCTTCTAACCCATCAAATTCTTCAGTTTTTGGGTTTAATTGGGAATTAAATTAATTTAATTTGTTCATTAAAAATTGATTTATTTTGAGGTATAAAAGGGGTTTTCTGAGAGAGAAAATGGGGGATTTTTTCTTAAGAAAAATTGGTTTTCTCTCTTCTTCTTCTTCTTCTTTTTTCTTCTTTTTTAAGAACAAGTTCCCCAAGTATTTTTAATTTTTTAAGTTAATTCTTAAGACAAATAAATTAATTATTTATTCTTGTGAATTTTTTTACTTCTTTTTTTACAATTTTTTATTAAGACAAATAAATAAATTATTTGTTGTTAGGCATAAACTTTTATCATCACTTTTATTTTTATAAATCAAGACAAGGCAATTGATTACCTACCTTCATTCATCACATCAAATTTTGAGGATAAATATTCTAGACTCAATCTTTTATTTAATTTTTGTTTCTAATTAATTAGTTATCATGTAGATTTTTGATTTATTATTTTATTTTGTTTATGTTCATGTGATTTAGCCATAGATTTCATATTTTAGCACATTTTATTTTATTCTTGTATATTTATTTGATTGTTCATCTTTTGTTATTTTTATTATTATTATTATTATTATTATCATCATTACTTTTGTTCATATGTTATTATTATTATTATTAGTATTATTATTTAACATGCTTTAACATTTTTTTTTATTATTTCTTTTATTTTTGCTTGCTTGATTGTTCATTTTCCTTATTATTGATTGTTCGTCTTCTTTATTGTTATTGTTTATTATTATTATTGTTATTATTAATATCATGATTACTTTTGTTTTATTATTATCATTATTGTGATTATTATCATCATTAGTATTATTATTATCATTATTATATATTATTACTACTATCATTACTATTACTATTATTATTTTTGTTAGTATTATTTATTATTGTTATCATTATTATTATTATTATTTATATTTTTATGCATGTTGAATTGTTCATATGTTAAGTTACTTATTTTTATTATACCATTTAATTGATTTGTCATACATGATACATGTTATTTTATTTATTCTTCCATTTTTACATGTTATATATTTAAATTCATTTTTTATTACTAACATCATTTTTAATTGTATTTTTTTTATTTCAATACTTATTTTTCATGTGTGAGTTTTTTCCAATGACAAGTGGGAGCCCATGGAGATTTGTAAACACCATTTTAGTGGAATTTATCTTTTTAGCATTTTTAATATTTTTAATATTATTATTATTTTGCTTTCATTTGTTTTTATTATGTAATTCATAATAAGTCTATTTATTTTTTATGCACGTTAATCAAAAAATCACATAAAAAGTTTTATATTAATAAATTGGTTTTTTTCTAATAAATTGGGACCAATGTCCTAATTTCAATCAATAAAAATTCACTTTAAAAAGACGAGTTAATTTTCTTAAAATGGGATCACTCATCCCGATTTTCCCAAATTATACCAAAAACAACTCTTCGATTTTCTAAAGTGGACATGAAGGAACCAAAGTTCCTATTTTAAATAATATCCCGATTTATGAATGTTTATTTTATTCATTTGATTTATTTATTTATGTTTTGCTTGATTTTATTTGGGAGATTGTATTTTTTGTCCCAAATTTTAACACCTTTTTTATTTTATGGGATTGTATTTTGTCCGGCTTTTTATCTTTCTTTAGATTGCTTTCTTTATTGCTTTCTCTCGTACTTGATTGGCACTTTATTTTTTTATACATGACCGTGTGAGAAAAGAGATAGAAATTTAAAATTAAAAACCCATTTATAATTAACCAAGGCATTAATAAGAGTAAAGTTCCGAATCTTTCTCTGATTTAGACCGCCGAAGTTCCGAATCTTTCTCTGATTTAGACCGCCGAGGTTAGACGAACTTTTCCAATTTCTTGTAAATTGGGTGGCAACTCCAAAACACCTCAAAGGTGCCTAAAGTCTTCATGGGATTAGATGATCTTTCCAATGTTCTATTGGAAGGAGGTGTCCAAAATATCTCGTGATTGCCTAAGATCAAAAGACGCAAACCCCTCTCGGGCCCTAAAAGCGGGCATCCCAGGAACCGGTTGGGTCCGCGTGTGTCACACTTAGGAATGTCAAGCATCTTGAAGTTCTGGGGGTTAGATCTTCACCATCTAACTCTCTGTCCTCAAGACTCATGCCTCTTTCCACTACTAGCAAGCGGGTCATAGCTTCGAACCTCTCCTCCATTTTCCTCGAGATGATCTCCTCCATCTTGGGGGCCTTGCCTCTTATCATGACTGGCTCCTCTTGCTCTTCCTCCAGTAAGTCATCTTCGGGTTTATGAGCTCCTCTTCACTCTACTGGTGCTGCCACTCTGGCCTCAATTGCTTGTAGGTCTACTACTAGAGGACCCTCTTTAATTAGTTCTTGTTCATCTTGCTCCCCAACAAGAGCAGCAGGTGGCTATTCAGCCAGCGGTGCTAGAGTAGCAGTAAGGTTCACCATCATTTCCATCATTGGAGACTCAAATGCTTCCATCCTTTTACCCACTTCTTCTGCAATCAGTGAATGGGTTGCATCAGATTCACTTGGTAAATTGGCCATTTCTGAAAATTGTTCTGAATGCACTTGATTTTGAGTTAAAAAAACCCTCTAATAAGGTAGACGTCGGAACCCCTAAACCGACTAGGCAAATGGTCTATAATGGCCAAAAATTAAGAAGTTAGAATGATGTATAAATGTCATGCTATGCAACAAATGGTCTACAATGGCTGAAAAAATCAAAGAGGTTAGGATGATGTATGCAATGCATGGGAAAAATTTATGCACGAGATGATATGTACATGTGAAAATTATATGCACAGAATAGGATGTACACACACACACGAAGGAAATTAATTTTTTTATGTTTTTATGTGCATGAATGACACGTAATGCATGAATATGCAATGCAACATCCACAACCACATGAAAGCAAATAAATCTTTCCAACCTTATTACTCCCACACATGAGGTCGTACAGTCTCTTTCCTAGGTGGGCTTGACCCAAGGAAGATTTTTATGCCAAACTTCTCTTTAATCCCTTATCATACTTCCTTTCCTTTAATTGACTTTTAGCTTTTCTATTTACAACATTAGCCCACATAATTAACCAATTCCACTGATTTAGTCCATAAATATGAAATACCCAAATTACCCTCAGTCTTTTTAATTAATACCAAACACGTCCTCAACTACATTTAACCATTTTAATCTGTCAATTACACATTTTTAGTCGCCAAAATAATTTTTTTGATGCCATTTAAGGCATAACGACATAATTATCCAATTTATCGAAATTTGCCGAAACTTTCGAATTAATGATGGTTGTGTCCTTTTTGACACTTTCATCACTAAATCAAACACATTCGATTTCCACTTCACCCTAAACATGCCTTAATACGGTTAGGGTGTATTTTGGGTCCTTACAAGTCTCTCCTCCTTAAAAAAATTTTGTCCTCGAAATTCACTCATAACAGATTATCTGAATACCAAACTCTTTATCACTAACATTTATATCCGTTAACTTTACACTATCATATAACATATATACTTTGCTTTTCACATAACCCATCTTACTACTTCCTGTCTCATAGCATAATTATAAACCATTTCAATGTTTACTTAAACTTCTTATTTTCCTTGCCTCCAAATGCTATTATCTAGAAATAATAGTAGCCTGCTTGGGAAATCATCGACATTGCTATCCAAATAGCAAGTCGTCTCACTCAAATCAGTGTCAACTATCATCGTTACAATATGCCACCTTGCATCATCATCTTACAATCCAAGTCATTCTTACTAATATCATTATCTCCAAAATTTGAGTTATGGATTATTTGCACTCTATCATAGTCAGGACACTAATGTCATTCTCATCTCTTATTATTTACTTAGTTGTCCTTAAACCATTTAAACTTTAATCATTCAAACTATACCTCACCTTGCACAATTAGCATGTCATCAAAATGTCTTTCTGACAAACATTTACACATTCACTAACACTACAAGAAATTAGACTTTTTATGACGCAAAAGATTGTCATGAAAAATTTATTTTTCGTTGCTGAAAAAATAAGATGACGATTTTTTATCGTCACAGACAACGTAACGGTAGGCGCGTAATATAAAAGTTTACGTGACGATTTACTTTTTTGTCACCGTAAATATCATTTTTTGTGACGAAAATGATTATCGTCATCTTTAGTTCTTACTTTTCATGACAAAAATTATGTCATAAATAAAATTATATTTTGTCACATTATATTGTTTATCGTCACTAAAAATTGATATTTTTTATGACAAATTTAAAATTCGTCATGAAATTAAATATTTTTAATGACGAAACTCTGCTACTGGTCAAAATCATTAAGTATTGGTTACGTAATTATCGTCACAGATAAATATAATTTTCGTCATAAAATATTTAATTTCGTCACTAAATCTAATACTTTAAGTGACGAATAATGATTTCGTCATTAAATTAATGTATATTAATGATGGATATAAACCGTCATATTACGTTATATTTTAGTGACATAAATAGGGATAAAAATAATTGTCACAAAAAATATTTTTAGGGACAATTTTTTATCGTCATTAAATTATATTTTTTTATTACAATATTAATATCATAATTGTAAACATTATATCGTTATTTATGAACTAACAAGTTGACAAATTATGACAAATATACTTATCATATATGCATTGTATTAAAAATGACACATTTTAAATTTAATGTCATACAATCAATTAAATTTCTAAAAAAAATCTAATATAATGTATTTATTCAAATAAAAGGTTAATTAAAAAAAAATACTGTCTAATACAAAAAATTAAATTTACATCCTAATCAAGAAATAAAATCTGTTGAAACCTCAAAATTTGCATCCTGTTCCTGCAAAAAAAAATCTTATATTAGATAAAAAAACTCAATCATGTAACACCATTCATTTATACACACAACGATTCCTTTCACTATACCCATCTGCCCTATATCTATTTAGTACTACTATTCATTCAATCAAAATACAAATGTAACTTAATTCTACCGAAATTTCGGCAGAATTCCCTCTATAATGTTGCCTACCCCACTGTAATCAATAAAATCTTTACACTTCAAATAATCATATATTTATTCACCCCACTTCAATTCAAATTCCAACACAAGTTTGCCCATCCTCTAATTCAGATCCAATCTCACACACCACATATTATAATATACTTGTATCATCCAATTTCAGTACTCAATTTAATTATACAAAATACAAAGGTATAATATTGATACATCAAAACTATCAGCTAAAAATAAATGCACAAGTATCACATTGACATAAATAAAAGAGAAGTTACACTTGTTACCTGAAATTCATAAACATCGCTATTAATTGAACAGTTTGGATGAACCTAAATTAAAGAACTGTAAAATTAAAAACCACTAAAACATGAGATACCAAGAAAGTCAAAGAGTTTCAAAATCAAATACAAGTAAAACATACATAATTTTTACCATTTAAATTTGCCCCTCAGAATAAAATATGAACTTCTCACAGCCAATGGGTTCTCTTGGTTAACTATAATACAAAAAACTGTAAAAGAGTGTTAAGGTCACAGAGTGACATGCATAAATATGTTGGCCAAACTCCCACCAAAAGTGTCAATATCAGAACTAATTCTCTTCGATTGCACTTTGGCATTATTCTGAGACCAGTTTTTCCATTATAAGAAAACACCTCCCAAAACAACTATGCAGAGACCAACATTGGAAAACAGTTAACAAAGGAAAACATACCCTTTGTTACTAACCCATCTTGGACAGTTCATTTGCATCCTTTTTAAACTAATTCTTTTAATTCAATTAACTACCATTAACCATTCTCATTTTTATTGAACATGTGAAATTGTTAGCACATTTAGAATTTAAACAAACCAGGTTAACTCCTCTTCCTAACCAAGCCGTGAGGGTCACAAAGAGACAAGTTCAACATACTCTTCAAATTTCACTTTAGTTTATCATTTTACATTTGTGTAATGTTAGCTAACATGCAAGTTCAACAAGGTAACAAAATAACTTTAGAATTTCGTTATAGTGACAGAAATAGCTACACCGGAATAGCTTATCAATTTTCAATATCTAATTATCAATAAGCTACAGGAGTCATTTAATAGCAAATAAAACTAGAACCATATATCAGCATCCCCTAATATACATAATTGGCCAATTAGACATTAAACTTCACAACACATAACACAGAAATTCCATAGCATGGTTATCTTATATAAAATCATATGGAAAGGTAGATTTGATTTACTCCAACCAATTACTCAATTAACACAGGAAATTCATCAATCAATTCAGTAAACCTTAACCACACACATACTGTAAATATAAATCGCACCTTAACAATTTAATTTATGAATAAATCTTTTGGGAAAGGTAAGTTTGGCGGCCACTAACCTATTTTCTGCATTTTTTTGGTCTTTTCCCGGTCACCGGATATTCGCCGGAGTCTCGCGAAGGTTCGCCGGAGCTCCACCGGAGGCACTAAGACCATCGGAAGGAAGTTCGACACGTCGGGGTTGCTGTTCCGGTGGTCACGCGCCGAGAACGCCCTCCTTTTCGCCGGAATCGTCGTCGGTATGTTCGGTTTTCTCCCTCTCCGATCTACATGTCGCCGGCGATTGAGAAGGATCCATGGCCACCGGAAGCTTCGTCTGGCCACCAGTAATCCCACGGTGCCCTTCGTGTCGTCAACAACCATCGGAGTTCACCGGAAAACGCTGATGAACTCCCGATTTTTCCTCCCGTTTTGCTGAACGACGACGTCATGATGGAGGGGGAAAACGCCGTGATCGGCAACGGCGATGATCCCCGGTTTCTCGCCGTCGACTGTCGCCTCCCTCGCTGCCCCCGCCGTGCTCCGTCGTCGCCCTCACTCTCTCTCTCTCTCGGTCTCTTCTTTCTTTTTCCCCGATCTCCCTGTTCCTTCTTTCGCTCTCTTACTCTTTCTTTTATTGTTTTTCTACTCTTATTTTATTTCTATATCATACAATTCCCTGAAATTTTAACTTAATTCTCACTAATTTAGTTTAATCTCCGTTAAACTAGTTTATGCTATTTTCACTTGTCTAGATAATTTAGACCATAATAAATTATCACATTTATAATTATTTTTATTTGTCTATATACCTTTTCATTCATAATATATTCATTTTTTATAACATATTTATTTGTTATAAATAAAATTATTATGATAAAATAATTTTATCGGCACTAATTTACTAAATTGTGACAAATATAATTCATGTCACAAAAAATAAGTATTTCACGACAAATTTATGTGTCACAAATAGTTATTTTTTTTCTTTATATTTTTTTCCCACCAAAAGAAAAAGGTTGAAAATTTTCCCTCCATATCAAATGTAACGAAATTGTATCTCATCACAGTATATTTATTTTTTGTGATACATTTATTTGTCATAAATAAAATTATTTTTTAAACTAAATTTTTTCAAAAAAATAATTAGAATTTTTTTATATTGATATCTTATTTGTGACAAAATGATTTATTGTCACTAATTTATTTAATTATCACAAAAATAATTCGTCATGAAAAATAAATATTTTGTGACGATTATATACGTTACAATAAGTTATTATTTTGTCATTAAATTTTTTTCCTCCAAAAAAATGGTGGGAAATTATCTCTCCTAAATAAATCATGACGAAATATATTTTTTCGTCACCAAATTAATCTTTTAGTGACGATAATTAAAACATAAAATGACGTAAGATAATTTCGTCACAATAATAAATAGTATGGTAACGTTTATAAAAATTTCGTCATTGTAAGTTACAATTAGTGACGAAATTTTATGTGTCATTAAAAAATTCGTCACAAAAAGTCAAATTTCTTGTAGTGTAAGCTCTTTCCTTGATCAAAATAACTATAACATTTTCCTCCCAGAGTACCAGTATCACTGGTCACAATCTATCTATCACTTTTGAAACATCACATATGTCTTACAGTATTTATCATTTAACCACTTTTACCAAAAGTCCACAATATCATTCACTCTTATAAGCAAGTTCCAATCTATAACCAATAAGTCAATCTAATCAGATACAAATTCCATTCCTCTCAAAATATACTAAAATCTTATCACATTCGATACCTTAATTCATTAACAAAGAAGGGTCAAATCCACAAATTCTATAGACACAAATCTCTTACTCATACTTGTACACATTCAGTGATATTTCATTTTTCTCTTATTAATTTCTAGTTTGTATCACTAACTCCTTGTCACACTCACTCAGCTTTGTTACACCCAATACACATCCTGTCAGCTTCCTGTCACTTGATGCAAATGCACATGTTTGATGTTCATTACAAATGAACAACTAATATTAATGCAATGGATATTGAATGATTCATGTATGCAGAATGATGCAATGTATTAGTACATTTCATATAATGGCAATGCAAGTTGCCCAACCCCCATTATGTATCACATTCAAATATTTGCTCTCATCAGTAAAGTAGCTGATAGCTGCACATAGTGTCACAATCCTCGAAATACTTTCAATCTTCGAAAATCTAGCACTATCTAAACCTTTATTCCATATTTCCCCTCAAGGAAAACTTATACATAACTTATGTTGTACTATAGACAATCTCTAACTAGAATCTCCACAGCTACATCCAATACCTTAACAAAAAAATGGATTCACAATAGACTGATCACAACTTATTGTATACCACACTTAACTGTCTCATCGACGATATCGTCAACATCTATTCATTCCTACCGCACTACTTATACAAAAACTAGGATATCCGCATTGGCCAATGTAAACACTGTACAAACTCATCTCTAAACTCTAGTCGTCTAGAATCGATTAAACCTATGCTTTAATACCACTAAATCTAACACCCCTTACTCATACGTAGTAACCCGTACCGTAGTCCGGCGAGTTCACTATGATGCTCCAAGGTGTTATCGAAACGATGCTTCCAAGATACAAAGTTTATGTTAAAAGTCACGGTTATACAATTTCTTTCATTTACAAATACATTTGCACAGTTAACCATAAACTTACTGTGCAATTACAGTACCAAATAAACTTCTTTAGAATTTATAACAGATAGATAAATTGCATAGCTCACATTGCTTTTACAAAACTTATATTTCAAAATTATAAATCTTACATACACTCTTAAGACTATACCATAAGATTTCTTTATATACTTGTATTGGCCTGGACTGCTGCGGATGTGTAGACACGGGGTCCCGAGTAGCCTTGATCAGGATTACCCAATGATGAAATTAAGTGTGTCGATTTATAGGCAAAAAGAATAAAAGTTGGAAGTGATAATTTCCTTATCGTTTTGATTTGTTAGGTATGAAGAAAAATGTATTTTAGAAATATTTTAAAAATGTTTTAAAAATTATTTTGGGATGCCGCGACCCTTCCCGAGATCCTGGAAAAGTATCCTTTTTTTTGGAGGGTACGAAATATGAGAGGACTTTTATGGACTTGCAGAAATACTTGGTTTCCCTTCCCTAGCCCCGGATTGCTTTGAGGATTATGACAAGGATAATGCCTGGGCAACAATTCGAGATTCGGTAACAGCCACAACATATGTATCGGGTAAGACAAAGGCACACCATCTCGATAATCATGCCATGAGGATCATCCATCGGTTTTTCTCACTCTCTTTTCTAAGTCATGTGGACTCACCTTGGCAAGTCAATCTACCGGAGGCTTTATTTTTAGCTTGTATGGTGCAGGGTGTGAGAATTAATGGGGCACCTCAGTTGTGGCATAAATTGGGAGAAATGCAGTGGCACCCTAAGAAGGTGAAGAAAATTGCTCTGGGTGGTTTGGTAATAGTTATTGCTAAGGGTGTACATCACCCACTGAGGAAACCTAAACCACTATTATCCATTGCGACTATTGATAAGAAGATGCTGAAGAACATGAAAGTTGTAGTGGATGACACGACAGCTGCACATGGCTACAGACTGACTACTCATGCAGAGTATCTTCAGGGAGTTTAGCGAGGTCTAGGAGGCTTGGCCCATGAGCAAGAGGAAGATCCGGAAGCACCTCAAGCACCAGAGCCCGCACATTTATCATCTCAGCAGTACGACGCGCTGATGGAGCGCATGGACACCATCGTTGCGTCTGTGGGCACCATCTCCGCGTCTCAGGCCGATCTTCAGTCCCAGATGGACCATGTGCTCTTGGGACTTTCCTTATTCACTGCGCGCATTGATGCGCATTTCTCACCTTCACCACCTCCAGAGAGCTAGACAGGGAGAAATACTATCTTTTATTTTTTATTTTTATTTTGATTGTGTTTTGTAATTATTTGACTTGTTGAGGACAGTAAGGTATTAAGTGTGGGGTAGGAGGCGTAACTCCAATAGCTTAATATGTAACTAATTATTTTTATTTTATTTCCATGTTTGATGTTTTATTTTAATTGTATTCGCATATTTTATTGAGTTTTAGTTTTTTTTTTATACTTAATTGTGGTTGTTTGAATTTTTCCTATCTTAGTTTAGCTTGCCTCTAGTTATTCCTGTTGAGAATGTTTTAAACTTTAAGTTGTGAATGGAATTTCTTAAATATTGATCTTAACAAGAGAGTAGTTGGTAGTTTTAGCAGTAAATTAATTTCAATGAGTCATATATCATATAATTTCCTATCTTTTGTGCACTATAGGCTTGGTTGTGAAAAACTTGAAAAATTCCAGTGTGTGAAAGTTTTGAGTAAAGGAATTTTAGGATAGTTAGAACCTTCCTCATCACCCTTCGAAATGATATAACAACTTAAGCAGGTTTAGGACATGATTTAGGCAAAAAAAATTTTCTTTGATAACCATTTTAAATGACTTTTTACCTACCTAATTGCATAATTTCCGTTGCTAGCCTCGTTGAGCTGATTTGGTATGCTAAAAGCATACTATGCATTTTTCTTTGTTACACTATTATATTACCATTTAACCTAAATGCCTTTGCTTATCCTTTTTATGAATTGGCCACTCTACAATTGGGTTCGGATAACATTGAAAGTTAAATAAGAGTATTTACTGTGAAAATAATGTGGGAGTGAGAAGAATTGTGAAACTTTGGGGTGTTGTCTAGTATATCGTTTAAGTTTCCCTTAATGGAGTCAAATTTGTAGTAGGAAAATTGAGGTTTTGGGTATCTCATAAAAAAAAAAATCAAAAAGAAGAATTTGATAAAAAGTTTGATCATTGTTTTAAATGTTTGAGTTAAGCAGATGTAGAAAAATTCAAGTGTGGGGTACCCTTAATTAGAAGAAGATGTTTTTACATTCAGAAATGATGGGGTTGAAAGAAAAATCTCTTTCGATAATTTCTTCTCTTTGTTTTCCTGTGGTTTAATGTTTTTATTTTTTTTTCATTATGGGTAGTTCAGACGAGTTTTGGCAACTGCGGGGGGATTAAAAATAGGTCATGGAAAAATTGTATTTAAATTAGGTAGTGGTGTTTGTAGGTAGAGTGGCTGACTCTTTGTTCGATTTCCTTAACTTCTCCTGTTAGCCAATACCCTAACCTAACATTTCAACCTTGGAATGAGTCCTAATGATCCTGCTCTTTGCTTGAGTTGTTTAGTGGAGATGACCCTTGTGGTTCCGGTGCTAAAGGAGAGGCTTATGATTACCCTAAGTTGCAAATGCACAACCAATTTGCAATTTATTTGCTTATTCATTTCCTTTGCAAAATTGCTGAATTGTGTTGGTTGTTTTTGTTTTGAAAAGAGAAAATTTGCTTTTAGCCAAGCACATACACAAGTGAAATTTATTGATATAAGCTGAATTGAGAATTTATGGTTAAGACTATTCTACTTAATGCTTTGGTTGTTTTTGAGTTTTCTTATTCCGAGTTAGAGTTTGAAATTTCAAGAGTGTGGATAATTCATTTACTCAAGGTCGAGCAAAGTCTAAGTGTGGGGTATTTTGATAACTTCAATTTAGTATTTAGATTTGATAGTATTTTCGTATGATTTATGGATGTTTAGTAGTGTTTATTGTCATGATATGCTTACTTTAGATTAATTTTGTCAATCTTAATGAAATTAGAAATTTTATACATTTTAGTTAATATTTTGATTGAGTTTGAATTTTATGTGTAGCAAATTTTTAGGTACCTCACGGTGGCAACCTATCTGGTTAACACCGTGACATTCAAAGGAGTCAAAATCAGAATGCAGGCATACTATGGGTCACGGTGGTAACCAATGTCATCACCACTGTGACATATTTATCCATCAAGCAGAATGCAGGCAAGAAATACCTCACGGTGGCAACCTATCTGGTTCTCACCGTGACATAATTCTCACCAAGGCAGAATCAATTGAGGAGGTACCTCATGGTGGAAAGGAAATCTGGTTACCACCGTGACATAGGGAGTTCCTAGACAAAAGCGAAATTGGAGCATCTCACGGTGGCAACAAATATGGTTGCCACCGTGATCCCTATCCAACTCGCAAGCATATTCACTTACTCGACAGCCTCATGGTGACAACCATTTTTGTTGCCACCGTGACCCCTCGGGATATAAAAAGAAAAGTTTTCTATTTGGTGGGGAGTTCGGATTTTTGGCAGCTATTTTTGATATTAGGGTTTTAGAACTAGAATTTTGGGATTCTTTTCTTTTGTTCTTAATTTAGGTTTTCAATTTTATCTTTAGAATTAATTTGCAAATCAAGAGTTTACATTTGAAACACATAGTTTAATTTCAATACACAGTTTTTACATTAGAATTTCCAGAATTTTTCTCTATTGAAGATTTGAAGAAGGAGATCGAAGGACGTTGGATTCAACTGGGATTTACACCTTAATAAATTTCTGGGCTTATTCTTTCCTCTTTCCTTTTGATTTTGTAATGGATCGTGAGTAGTCTTTTAGTTGTTTGGGGGGATCTTTGAATCCCCTACCCATGATGTCAATTCTGAACATCTTTTGAATTTAAATATATGATTGAATGGTTTATTTCACTGGTTCTTAATGTTAGTTCATGGGATTTATTTTCTCAAGTTAATTTCCAATTTTGGTGAATGGTTTATGTCATATATCCTTGTTGGTTATTGAGTTGTATGGATTGGATGCCATTATTATTTACATTCAGTTCTTATCATTCTTGCTGTGTCTTTTGGACGACTCCGATTGGGAATCTAGAAGTGCAGAATTTTATGATTTAGGACTAGAATGGTGAGTGAGATATTTAAGTTCTGGCTTATTTGACTCCATATTGGGAAAATAAAGCAAACTTAGGATTTTAGACCCGTGCATAGGCTAGTTATGTGGCTGACTCCGGTTTGGGATGTCATATAATTAGAGTGGCTGACTCCGGATTGGGAAGCCTTGGTTAAGAGGGTTATCCCGATTTCTTTCATAATTGGATCTTGGATTAATTTTATTCACACTTGGGTATGGGGTGGATAAGTGAACCCGAGCAACGTTCGTATAATTTGAATTCTTATCTGGTTAATTTCTCCATCATTTTATTTCTTCAATTATTGGCGTTAATTTAATTTGATTATTTTTGCTTGCTTATTTTAGTTATTTAATTTTTTTTATTTTTAATCAATAGACAACTAAATCAATTCAAACAATTGGGAATTCTTTAGCATACTTTTGATTTTCATTGCTTCAACACGCAGTCCCTTGGGTACGATAATTCGGGGTCTTAATTATACCCCACTGTATTACTTGCCGATTCGGTACGCTTGCTGAAATCGCGTCATATCACAATTGAGAGAGAGAGCTAAACATTGCAAGTTAACTACCCTAACAATTCCAGTTTCCATTATCATAATTTAACATGTTTAGTTTACCAAATTTTAAGAGGCCCCTTTTTTGCACATGTTACTACCCAATATTCAACATTCTCTCGGCATTGTCCATTCCATCATACATGAAATACACAGCATAAGCATAGTTCAAATGCAAGGTATTCAAAACAGGGCATCATGATAACTTAACATAACCAACAATTTCATCATCACATACAAGTTCAGTTTCTATACATTTAAATCAAATAATCTTAACTCATGATTTATTAAATACACACAAAATGCAGTCTTTCTCAAACCTCAATATCCTTTGGCTTTCCCTTTATCTTTCTTTGGTTCTACCACTATAACCAAGACCCAATTTCCAGAATTGGATGCAAGAAATCAAAACCCCATTTACCAAAATACCAAGCAAGAAGGAGAAGAAGAAGAGAAAAATGAGTTAAGTGAACCACTTACTTTCTAAGATAATGAAATACCCACATGTAACACTTCTAGACTCACAATGCAGCAGAATTTACACTTGAGGAACTAAAGAGGAAGAAGAAACGAAAAAGAAGAGGAAGAAGAGGATGCAGAATCCGTCCAACAGAGAGAGAAAAGGGAATGAGATAAAGAAGAAAAGAAAAGGAGAAAATGAATGGAGGGAGAAGGAAGTAGCTGAATTCATGAAGCTAAAGGATGAGTTTCTCTCTCCTTCATGCATGGTCCTAGTTGGCAATGCAGAAAAGACACTTGGGTACCACCAAAATTAATCCCACTAATTTAAATCTAATTTCAATTAACTTAATTAATTCCACGTTAAGGTTAAATAAGTCCACTTAATACTTAATCATGCTCTTTTACATTTTGGCCACTTAAACAAATTTTATTAATGCGATCAAGTCCTTAAAATAACAAACACATAAATGTAGATTTTAAAAATCTCCCAAAAGCAATTTACCGAGCAATACAATTAGACAAATATTACTCTTAGGCTGACATTCGGGCTGTTATAGCTCTCCCCTCCTAATAAGAATTTCGTCCGCGAAATTCATACCTGAAGCGAAAAGATGAGGGTACTGATCTTGCATAGCTGCTTCTGGTTCCCATGTCACCTCTTCAATCCCATGATGTAGCCAAAGCACCTTAATCAACGGAACTTACTTGTTCCGAAGCTGCTTAACTTCTCTAGCCAGAATCTCTATAGGCTTCTCATCATAAGTGTAGCACACCCCCACCGCCGCCCCAGTTGGAAGGGCGACGACGGGCGCGCTACCCGACGCTCACTCACAACATACATACATACATGCACTGAGCGGAAGCAATCACTAACAATAATAACAAAGGCAGAATATAAATCTCATTTAATCAAAATATAGAGTTATTTACAATAGCCAAAAGATTACATCTTAAATCCTTTACAAAAATTAATACATATACAAAAAGAATTACAGGGGAGATAACAAAAATAAAGACTCTACTCCAATGTGGCCGACCTATAGATGCGCGACACGAGCAATCTCTCAAAATCCTGTCACCTACACGGGACAAGAACCCGTCCTAAGCGATAACGCTTAGTGGGGAGGAACAAAACACAACAGAACACTATATAATAATATCATGCACTAATACTTAAACGCAAACATGCATCAACAATACAAAAACCACTAAAAATCAGAGGACAGAAGAATATATATAGAAAATCAGAATTGAAAACAGAAAGCACGAAACGATTACCATAATCAAAATCACGCAATAATTACAACACTTCACTAACCCAACACAAAACACTTAAGACAATAGCTTGAATTCAATAGTGGAGGATATGGGAACACGGCACGGGAGACCGAAGCCTCAAAAACAGTTTAATACCCGAAGGTAGTGCGAGAGACCGAAGTCTCAAAAAATTTTATCACTACACGGAAGATGACCATCTCAGAGGTCGACCGCTTCACCCAAACGGGGCGGACACGGGCAGCTGCACTCACAACCCTTCTTAAGCATGCTTAATTATCCACTACCTTGACACTTCAGGCTCAACAACTCACACTCAATCACAATGCTTACTACATAAATCTCGGATCAAAAATCCCAATATCACAATAATTCGCTACAACAACACGAGTATACAAAGGTCAACAAGACATAAACTCAATCATGTACCATGCAATAGTGAGAAACCGTGCAAAGAGGAACACAAGAGTCACACTCAGAAAACAGGGCAGGCAGGAAGGCTTCTGTAGCGAATCGCGACAGTGTCGCGCTCGCGACAGAGCACGGGGTACCTCCTCGCGAGCTCGCGCCAGAAGGCATGCTCATGACAAAGCACGCAAGGCATTCACATAAAACCGAGCTCTGTTTCGCTCGTGACAGAGACCAGTTCCTCCCTCCTCGCGCGCACGCTTGGCAGCATGCTCGCGCGGAGGATTCGGCCACAGAGCTCTCTGTCGCGCTCGCGACAACATAGCGGTCGCGACAGAGGGCTCCTTAAGAACAAAGGACAAAACCCACACTCTGTCGCGCTCGCGACAGCGTCGCGATCACGATAGAGCCCAGATTTTCCCAGATTCTGCACTTTCCCGCACTCATTCCCACTCAAACCTCCAAACACTCATTCAATCATGCAAAAACACTTACCTCAAGCCTCTAATACATCCTCGCAACATTCTCAAAGCCACATAAACACATTTTACACCATAATCAAACATCAATTCATCATGAATGCCAACAAAACTAACTCCAAATTCAGCTTACATAACATGTTCATGTTCTCCAAAAACACATGCCAACCTCACTATATTACTAACATCTCACTCAAATCATTACACGATGCACACATGCATTCACATATAACTTAACACTCAAGAACACTAATAACATGCAACCACAAAATACATTTGATCCAAGAAGAAAATAGGGGAAAGCACTCCCAAACACATTCAATTAAAGCTCGCAAACCTGGAAATTGCAGCTTCACACTAGGCCCCTCTTGATCCCACCTTATCCTTGCCCTTGCTCTTTCTTCTCTCTTCCGATTCTTGCACAAAACCCAGCCACAACACACTTAAATCAAACCATAAACTCACACCCAAAACCAAAAACTAAGGAAAGAAGAAGATGAAGATACCCAACTCCAACCCCAAGCACTTACCTTCAAGAACCCAGTTGAAACCTCCAAAAAAATGCAAGAGGGAAAGGTTGAGAGCAGAAAATGGTAGCAAGAGAGAGCGAGGACGGAAAAGAAGGAATAGCAAGGGAAGAGGGCAGCTTCCACGGGAAGCTTCATCCCATTCTGCCCTCCCTACCTCTCTCTTCCTTTTCATTTAATGTTCACTAACCCAAAGCCATTTGTCACTCTCCTTAACTTACTCATACAATGCACCATACAAAAAACACACACAAGCATCTCTTACAATAATATCTTCAAGGCACCAAACTTAACTCTCACTAAATAATTCCTTATAAACCACTTACATCCAAGGCACCACACACACATGACCCACACAATAAAATCTCTTAACCCACTTACATCCTAATACCATGCACTACAAGCACACTTAATAATTCCTCCTCTTCACTTAATTAATTCCTTTGCTATTAAAATCCTTATTATCCAATTTTCCTTTTTACTCAATTGACTGAAATACCCTAAATATTCCGACTTACTACGCAGATTTTGACTAGCCCCTTTTTGGGTTGTTACAATCACTCCTTTTAAAGAAATTTCATCCTAGAAATTTCCTTGCTAACCATTTATCCAAACAACCCAAACCTCAAACCGAACTTAACAAAAGCTAATAACACAACTTACCGGAAGGTCCTGCTCGATCCGCTGCATCCTCTCCTAGCATTGCATAAACTCTTGGGCACACATACACTTCTTCAGCTGGCGGTTTTTGCACTGACTCTGACGGCGCTTGTGAAGGTCGTCCACTGCCTCTTCGCTCTCTGACCACTTGCTCTACTCTCGGGTCTATCCTGAAACTCTCTTCGATCTGGGCAGTTAGCTACCATGTGCTCTTGGCTCCCACATCTAAAGCATGTCTAGAGATCCTTCTGCACTCGCCCCAATGGCATTTATGACAATGTTCGCACTCCAGGATCGCACTTCCCTTGCTAGAGGGTGGCGCTACACTACCGACTTTCGAACGTACCGGAACCGAACTCTTCACACCTTGACCACTCGGAGCTCCTCTCGACTTCTTACCACTTCCATGATCACTATCCGGTGCTTTCCTCTTGTTCTCGATTCTCTGTTTGATCAGTTCGGATTCCTCTAACTTGATCGCCGCTGCCACTAACTGATAGTACCCCACTGGTTGCAAGACTGACATTGCCGACAAAGGACCTCTGATCACCTCATACAATCCCTCTTGAAAGTGCCTACATCTAAACTCATCCGTCAACAGAGGCTCGGGCACATACTTGCTTAACCGGCTAAACTCCTTCTCGTAATCACTCACGGTCATACCCCTCTGCTTCAGACTGATGAACTCTCTCCACTTGGCTTCTCGGTATGCCTTCGTCATATACTTCTGCTCAAATTCTTATTTGAAGAAATCCCAAGTCAACTCGGCTGGTCGCTGTGGATTTCGTATCACAAGTTCCCACCAATCATACGCTGACCCTTGCAACAATGACACTGCATAAAGCACCCTCTGATCTGCAGGACATCTAATCTCTTGCAAAATTCGGCCAACCCTCTTAAGCCAAAACTCGGCCGCATCAGATTGATCCAAAGTAGTCCCATGAAAGTCTTTTGCTCCTCTCTTTCTTAATAACTCAGTCGGAGCCTTAGGAGCAGTCAACCTCTCTACCAACTGAAGCAAACCTTGCACTAAGACCAGATTCTCATGACCAAAACCCATACCAGGAACCTCTTCTTGCTGACGCTGCGGAGCAGGTTGCTCACCTCTTACTACACTCGCACTACCAGCTGTCTCATCCACGTTCTCACTTGGATCAGACTCCATCTAGACACTACACAAGACAAGACACATCTGCATTAGGCCACGACACAAAATCGACTCTCATACAAGGACTTGACACATAACAAACAAAAACAACTAGAACCGCCTAAACCGCGCTCTGATACCACAAACTGTAGCACACCCCCACCGCCACCCCCGTTGGAAGGGCGATGAGGGGCCCCTACCCGATGCTCACTCATAACATACATACATACATGCACTGAGCGGAAGCACTCACTAATAATAATAACAAAGGCAGAACATAAATCTCATATAATCAAAATATAGAGTTATTTACAATAGCCAAAAGATTACATCTTAAATCCTTTACAAAAATTAATGCATAAACAAAAAGAATTACAGGGGAGATAACAAAAATAAAGACTCTACTCCTATGTGGCCAACCTGCAGATGCGCGACACGAGCAATCTCCCAAAATCCTGTCACCTACACTGGACAAGAACCCATGCTATGTGATAACGCTTAGTGTGGAGGAACAAAACACAACAGAACACTATACAATAATATCATGCACTAATACTTAAACACAAACATGCATCAACAATACAGAAACCACTAAAAATCAGAGGACAGAAGAATATATATAGAAAATCATAATTGAAAACAGAAAGCACGAAGCAATTACCATAATCAAAATCACGCAATAATTAAAACACTTCACTAACCCAACACAAAACACTTAAGACAATAGCCTGAATTCAATGGTGGAGGATACGGGAACACGGCACGGGAGACCGAAGCCTCAAAAATAGTTTTAATACTCGAAGGTAGCGCGGGAGACCGGAGTCTTAAAACATTTTATCACTACACGGAAGATGACCATCTCGGAGGTCGACCGCGTCGCCCAAACGGGGCGGACACAGGCAGCTGCACTCACAACCCTTTTTAAGCATGCTTAATTATCCACTACCTTGACACTTCAGGCTCAACAACTCACACTCAATCACAATGCTTACTACACAAATCTCGGATCAAAAATCTCAATATCACATTAATTCGCTACAACAACACGAGTATACAAAGGTCAACAAGACATAAACTCAATCATGTACCATGCAATAGTGAGAAATCGTTCAAAGTGGAACACAAGAGTCACACTCAGAAAATAGGGCAGGCAGGAAGGCTTCTGTCGCGATCGCGATGGTGTCGCGCTCGCGACAGAGCACGGGGTACCTCCTAGCGGGCTCGCGCCAGAAGGCATGCTCACGACAAAGCACGCAAGGCATTCACACAAAACCGAGCTCTATCGCGGTCGCGACAGAGACCAGCTCCTCCCTCCTCGCGGGCATGCTCGGCAGCATGCTCACACGGAGGATTCGGCCACCGAGCTCTCTGTCACGCTCGTAACAGAGGGCTCCTTAAGAACAAAGGACCAAATACGCACCAAGATTTGCCCAGAATCTGCACTTTCCCGCACTCATTCCCACTCAAACCTCCAAACACTCATTCAATCATGCACAAACACTTACCTCAAGCCTCTAATACATCCTCGCAACATTCTCAAAGCCACATAAACACATTTTACAGAATAATCAAGCATCAATTCATCATGAATGCCAACAAAACTAACTTCAAATTCAGTTTACGTAACATGTTCATGTTCTCCAAAAACACATGCCAACCTCACTATATTACTAACATCTCACTCAAATCATTACACGATGCACATATGCATTCACATATAACTTAACACTCAAGAACACTAATAACATGCAACCACAAAATACATTTGATCGAAGAAGAAAATAGGGGAAAGCACTCCCAAACACATTCAATTAAAGCTCCCAAACTTGGAAATTGCAGCTTCACACCGGGCCCCTCTTGATCCCACCTTATCCTTGTCCTTGCTCTTTTTTCTCTCTTCCAATTCTTGCACAAAACCCAGCCAAAACACACTTAAATCAAACCATAAACTCACACCCAAAACCAGAAATTAAGGAAAAAAGAAGATGAAGATACCCAACTCCAACCCCAAGCACTTACCTTCAAGAACCCAGGTGAAACCTCCAAGAAAACACAAGAGGGAAAGGTTGAGAGCAAAAAATGGTAGCAAGAGAGAGAGAGAGGATGGAAAAGAAGGAATAGAAGGGAAGAGGGCAGCTTCCACGGGAACTTCATCCCATTCTGCCCTCCCTACCTCTCTCTTCCTTTTCATTTAATGTTCACCAATCCAAAGCCATGTGTCACTCTCCTATTAGACCAAAATCCACTATCTTAACTTACTCATACAATGCACCATACACAAAACACACACAAGCATCTCTTACAATAATATCTCCAAGGCACCAAACTCAACTCTAACCAAATAATTCCTTATAAACCACTTACATCCAAGGCACCACACACACATGACCCACACAATAAAATCTCTTAACCCACTTACATCCTAACACCATACACTACAAGCGCACTTAATAATTCCTCCTCTTCACTTAATTAATTCCTTTGCTATTAAAATCCTTATTATCCAATTTTCCTTTTTACTCAATTGACTGAAATACCCTAAATATTCTGACTTACCACGCAGATTCCGACTAGCCCCTTTTTGGGTTGTTACAATAAGAGAAGTCCGGTTGCACTTGCACATATTGCACTGGAATGATATGGGATTCGTCCGAATGGTATCTCCGAAGCACTGACACATGAAAAACATCATGGAGCTTTGACAATGTTTTAGGCAAAGCCAATCGGTAAGCCACGGATCCCACTCTTTCCAATACCTTATACGGCCCAATAAACCTCGGACTTAGCTTTCCTTTCTTTCTATACCTTAGCACTTTCCTCCAGGGAGACACATTCAGAAAAACATTATCACCCACTTCAAATTCAATGTCTTTCCTCTTTAAATCTGCATACGATTTCTGCCTATCACTTGCAGCTTTCAATCGTTGTTGAATTAACTTTGCTTTCTCCTCAATATCTCTAATTAAATAAGGACCAATGGCCTTATACCCCGTCAATTTCGTCCAACAAATTGGGGTTCCACACCTTCTACCATAGAGAGCTTGAAATGGTGCCATACCAATACTTGCTTGATAGCAAATTCCATTAATGGAATATACCTATCCCAACTCTTTGAGAAATCTAGCACACATGCCCAGAGCAAATCTTCCAACACTTGAATTAGCCTCTTCAACTATCCATCAGTATGCGGGTGGAAAGCCGTACTGAAATTCAATCTAGTACCTAAAGTAGCTTTCAAACTCTTCCAAAACTTTGAGGTAAACCTCGGATCTCTATCAGAAACAATAGACAAAGGAATACCATGCAGCTTGACGATCTACTTCACATACAAATCAGCCAATCGATCCATTGAGTAGTTAAGCCGAATCGGTATAAAGTGAGCCGACTTCGAAAACAAGTCAACTACTACACACACGGAATCGTGCTGTCTCGATGACATAGGTAAACCCGAAATGAAGTCCATGGTATTGTATCCCACTTCCACTTTGGAATTGGAATCGGATTCAATAGACCATGTGGAACCTGATGTTCTGCCTTAACTTGCTAGCAAGTCAAACACTTAGAAACGTAATCCACTACATCTCTTTTCATACCAGGCCACCAATAAAACTGCTTTAAGTCTCGGTACATCTTATTACCGCCTGGATGCATAGTAAAAATCGTATTATTTGCTTTATGCAACAACCTCTTCCTTAGCAGGTTATCATTGGCGACACACAATCGCCCCCGATAACACAACACACCCTCTTCACTCAAAGAAAAATCAGTCTTGTCTATGCTTCCAACTGACTGCACAATCTACTGCAACTTGGAATCACCTTTCTACGCATTTACCAATTCATCCTTTAACATGGGCCTCACTTTTAACTGTGCCACTAAAGCACCATTAGAATCAAATCTCCACTTAACTCTTTGTAATAGCAAGGCTGAAACTCAAAGCATACGCTACCACATTGGCCTTACCCGGATGGTAATCCACGATGCAACTATAATCTTTAAACAATTCCAGCCACCTTCTTTGTCTCTAGTTTAGCTCCTTCTGAGTGAGCAAATACTTAAGACTCTTGTGGTCAATGAAGATCTTACACTTCTCACCATACAAGTAATGCCGCCAAATCTTCAAGGCAAACATTACTGCAGCCAATCCCAAATCGTGAGTAGGATAATTCTGCTCATGTAGCTTTAACTGCCTAGAAGAATAAGCCACTACCTTACCATCCTGCATCAACATATATCCCAATCGAATTCTAGAAGCATCACTATACAAAGTATACTCCTTACCCGAAATTGGTTGAATCAGAATTGGTGCCTCAACCAACATTCTCTTCAACTATTCAAAACTGGCTTGGCACTTATTGGACCACTCAGACTTAATTCCCTTATGCAACAACTTAGTAAGTAGATAAGCAATCACTAAAAATCCTTTCATAAAGCGACGATAATACCTCGCTAATCCCAAAAAGCTTCGTACTTTCGACACATTCTTTGGTGGTTTCCAATTCACCACCGCTTCAAACATAGCTAGATCCAACTTAACACCCTCAGAAGAAACAATGTGACCAAGAAAAGACACTTCCTTTTGCCAAAATTTGCACTTACTTAGCTTCGCGAACAACTGATGCTCTCTTAGAGTTTGAAGCACAGTTCTCAAATGTTGCTCATGCTCCTTCTCATTCTTCGAATACACCAAGATGTCATCAATAAACACAACTATAAACTGATCCAATTATGGTCTAAACACCCTATTCGTCAAGTCCATAAATGCAGCAAGCTTATTAGTCAACCCGAATGGCATTACTAGGAATTCATAATGCCCATATCAAGTCCTAAATGCTGTCTTAGGTACGTCTATCCTCTTTACTTGCAACTGATAATACCCAGATCTCAAATCAAATTTAGAGAACATGCCAGCTCCCTTCAATTAATCAAACAAATCCTCAATCCTTGGCAAAGGGTATCTATTCTTCATTATCAACGTATTTAACTGTCTATAATCGGTGCACATCCGCATAGACCCATCTTTCTTCTTTACAAACAGCACTGGTGCTCCCCAAGGAGACACACTTGGCCTTATAAAACACCTATCCAATAACTCTGACAACTGAGCCTTCCTTTCCTTCAACTCAGTAGGCTCCATCCAATAGGGTGCCTTAGACACAGGTGCTGTACCAGGCACAATATGAATGGACAACTCTACTTCTCTAATTGGCGGTACACCAGCCAACTCTTCGGGAAAAACATCAGGAAATTCCCTCAATACCGAATATCCTGAATCTCCATTTGCTCTCTCTTAGAATCCAATACTAAGGCTAAGAAAGCCTCGCATCCTTTCCTTAAACATCAGCCAGCTTGCATAGCAGATATTATGTCTACTAGTGGATTAGAGCACACACCTCTAATCACTACTTTAGATTTCTCTGCGCTGTTAAGTACAACTGTCTTTTTCCTACAATTGACTACTGCTTGGTGCTTAATTAACCAATCCATCCCTAATATCAAATCAAATTCTTCAAAAGGTAGCTCAATTAAATCTACGGGAAACTCATAGCCTTGAATCATTAGAAGGCAATTCCTAAATACTTTGTTCACATTCACCCTATTTCCCAAAGGACTAGACACACATATATCATAATCCAAATGCTCGACAATAGGCATCTTAACACATAATCTCTTAGAACATACATATGAATGCATAGACCCAGGGTTAATCAATGCAAGCATTTACGTATTAAAAAATAGAAATGTACTTGCAATGACCTCTGGTGCATCCTGCTCATCCCGAGCTCTCATGGCATAAGCTCTTACTGGCTCTATAGGTTGTTTATCCACTAATTTCGACACTATTACTCCTCGGGACTGGCCACCTCTGCCACGTCCTCTACTTCTTCCTCGATGAGCTGGGGGCAAGCTTGACCCACCTTAGCTAGCCTCTTGCTGATTTCCTGCTACCTCATATGCCTTGGGATAGTTAGCCAAATAGTGCTCGGTACTACCACATCGGAAGCAAGCCCCAGTTACATTCCAATACTCCCTTTTATGCCTCTTACAGCAGTGAGGGCATTCAGGTATTTCACCCTTATTACCTGATGCACCCCTATAAATCCCAAGTGCATAGGATGATCCTTGCCTTCTTCCTCTAGTAGCTGGATTGTTTACTAATTCAGGTGGAGGTGCTACAGAAGGATCTCTTGACCTTTTTCCCAAATGTACCCCACCATGGCTAGGTTTTCTCCTTTGCATCCTCTCTCTCTGAATCTCAAGTGATCTTTCGGCTCTTATGGTAGCCTGCACTATCTGATAGTAACTGACTGTCTGAGATGTGGTCAGTGAGATCAGTAGTGCCTTTCTCTGCTTAATCAATCCTTCCTCAAACTGCTGACATCTAAACTCCTCAGTGAGCACTCCCGCAGGTGCACACTTACTCAGCCTACAAAACTCCTTCTCATACTCAGCCACAGACATCGCTCTCTGCCTTAAATTCAGAAACCCCTTCCAATTAGCTTCCTTATAGTCCTTTGTGATGTACTTGCTCCTAAACTCTTATTCAAAGAATCCCCAAGTAATAGGAGTCGGAAGCGTAGGATGCCTCAATACCAGCTTCCACCAATCATAAGCAGATCCTTGAAGCAGAGACACCACACACTCAACCCTCTGCTCAGCCGGGCACCTTATTTCATCCAACCCTCGCTAAATCCTCTCAATCCAGTACTCAGCCTTCACTGACTCATCCAAACTAGTTTCGTAGAACTCTTCTGCCCCATGCTTCCTCAAGGATTCCAATGGAGCCTTTGGTGCTGTAACTCGGTCAAGTACCCTCACCTTGTTTTATGACATTTTGAGTAGAGCTTCCAAAGGAACCATGGGCACATCATGCCCCACACTAGCTAGTGTTGATTGACCAGACTCAGATACTTTCATTTCTCTAGGGTTCACGCTTTCTGCAGTCTCTTCTCTAGTATCTAGAGAAGGATCCATCGATCTAAGAAATTAACAAGGATGCTCGTATTAATCAACACATCTATACGCATCCTAATCTATGACATGCCCAGAAATGACTAAACCAGGCTCTGATACCACTAAACTATAACACCCCATTCCCATCCACTCACATGGCTTCGCTACGGTAGTTGGGAATGGTTGTCACGACCCAGACGCATGCACACACATAATACATACTAGACATCATCACATCATCCTGAACCAATAAATTTCGATCACATGCAGTGGAAGACATTCATAACGCATACATAATCCCACAGAATCCGATTAAATTACATCCAATGTGCAGAGTTATATAATACATATTACATACCAAAACATTTATGAATTACACATATTTAATACACAATCCAAAAACCTACACTAGGAATCAGAAACCTAATGTGTTGATCAACCAAAATGCGGGGACATCCTCTGGATCACTTCGCTGCTAAACCTACACAAATCGAGAACCCGTGCTAAGCAATAATGCTTAGTGGAGAAACAATAACATTATTTATAATATCCATGCATACACATATACAGATCATTAAGTAAGGAATAGATACATAGCATCATTCATATTTCATAGTTAACATGTTTGCATTAACATAATTAAGTATGCTAGCGGCAATCGTAAAACAATCAGGATGTTACGACTGTTGTCATATAGATTCATATTAGGCATAACGCATCCCATTAACAATCTCATATCACATAGCATCCATATGTATTATGTAACTCATTTTAGTTATTAAGCCTTGCCTGCATTTCAATGACACGGATAATCAGGCATCGCATCAGTACTCAAGTGTACTGTAATCACAATTGTATCCGAAGATACATAATTATTGCATTAGTACTCGAAGGTAAAGAAATAATCAATAAGATAATAGCAATTCGCATTGAGGAATCCAAATTGGATTCAAGTCACATTAATGATTCCAAAGGAATCTAATGCATTTGGCTGCAGCACTTAGACCCTATAAGCATGCCTATCTATCCACTACTTGACTTGCAGGTTAAATTACTAGTCCGGTTATTTTCATTATCATAGCAAGTATAGCATTATAATAGCATTCAATTATACATCTTCACATTGTTCATATCCGCTGAAGTTCACATCACAATCACTTCATCATGGCATATGCATAAGATCATACATATATATATATATACTATACATAAATCTCATATATATGTATCCATAATCACATGCCTATAATAAAGAATGTAATTTTATATCTATTTATTCATAATTCATACATATTGATTCAATAAGAATTTTGGCATAAAGAAATCATTTCAAGTATCCTGGAGTGTTGTGCTTGTGCTAGACTCAACCTTTCACTTCTATTGCGCTTGTGACGATCGTCACGCCCATGACAGAATGTAGCCCTTGCCTCTGTCGCGCTCGCGCACTAGCACATGCCCGCAACAGAAGCCCACCTCACCAAAATGAGCATTCTGTCGCACTCACGATAGAACAGGAATTTCTCATTCTTTGCTCTCTAACCTTCACTATCCATTTCCCATTTGATACCCCTTTCACCTACAACTCCCACAGCCTATTCCCAACGCATTATTCACCAACATGATCTATTAACCAGCTATTTAATTACATGTTATGAGTTCAATAACACCAATCTTATCAATTATCATCACATATATTAGGAGTTAAGGCCAATGGAACTACACATGCTTTAAATGCCCTCCTATCACATTAATCTAACTTATATACCCAAATTTGAAGACCATAACATCCGCAATCCAACATAGTTATTTCCACACTTTTATAATTACTCCTCTTTAGAACAAAACTCTTATATCCCAATTGAGATAGAGCTAAACATTGCAAGTTAACTACCCTAACAATTCCAGTTTCCATTAGCATAATAAAACATGTTTAGCTTACCAAATTTTAAGACACCATTTTTTTACACATATTACTACCCAATACTCAACATTCTCTGAGCAATGTCCATTCTATCATACATGAAATACACAACATAAGCATAGTTCAAATTCAAGGTATTCAAAACAAGACATCATGATAACTTAACTCATCATAACCAATAATTTCATCATCACATACAAGTTCAGTTTCTATACATTTAAATCAAATAATCTTAACTCATGATTTTTTAAATACACAAAATGCAGTGTTTCTCAAACCTTAAAATCCTTTGCTCCCTTAAGATCACTTGGTGCTAGCTTCACCAACTTTGGCTTTCCCTTTATCCTTCCTTAGTTCTACCACTACAACAAATACCTAATTTCCATAATTATATGCAAGAAATCAAAACCCCATTTACCAAAATACAAAGCAATCAGCCAGAATTCACATTTACTGAGCTTAGCATACAACTGATGCTCTCTCAAAGTTTGAAGTACAGTTCTCAGATGTTGTTCATGCTCTTTCTCTTTCTTAGAGTACACAAATATGTCATCAATGAACACTGCTACAAATTGATCCAAATATAGCCTGAAAACTCTATTCATCAAGTCCATAAATGTTGCAAGCGCATTAATCAACCCAAATGACATTACTAAGAATTCCTAATGTCTATATCGAGTTCTGAATGCAGTCTTTGGTATATCCTCCTTTCTCACTTGCAATTGATAATACCCAAATCTCATATCAATCTTAGAGAATGCACTAGCTCCCTTCAACTGGTCAAACAGATCTTCTATCCTTGGCAAAGGATATCTATTCTTCACTATCACGTTATTAAGCTGCCTATAATCAATATATATTCTCATACTTCCATCCTTCTTCTTTATAAACACCACTGGTGCTCCTCAATGAGACACACTTGGTCTTATGAAACACCTATCTAATAACTCCTATAACTGAGTCTTCAATTCCTTTAACTCAGTAGGAGCCATTCTATTGGGTGCCTTAGACACAGGTGTTGTACCAGGCAAAATGTCAATTGATAACTCCACTTCTCTAACAGGTGGTACTCCAGCCAATTCTTCTGGAAATACATCAGGAAATTCCCTCACCACAGGTATATCTTTAATTCTAACTTGTTGTCTTTTTGAATACAACACAAGGGCTAAGAAAGCCTCACATCCTTTCCTCAAGCATTTATACGCTTGAATAACAGACATTACATTAACTAAGGGATTATAACATACACCCCTCATAGTCACTTTAGACCGTTCTGCACTACTAAGCACCACTGCTTTCTTTCTGCAATTAACTACAACATGGTGTTTACTCAACCAATCCATGCCCAATATCAAATCGAATTCATTAAAAGGTAACTCAATCAAATCTATAGGAAACACTTGACCTTGAACCATTAGAGGACAATCTCTATATATTTTGTTCACTTTAACACTATTCCCCAATAGGCTAGCTACACATATATCATAATCTAAGAAATCAACATCAGTTATCTTATCACACAATTTATTAGAATACACATAAGAATGCGTAGACCCAGGGTCAATCAATGCAAACATTTCTATGTTAAAGAGTAGAAATGTACCAGCTATGACCTCTAGCACATCCTGCTCCTCACGAGTCTTCATTGCATATTCCCATGCTGGTGCTGTAGTCGGTCGGTCAATAGACTCTGACACTGCACTACCCCTGGAGTTGCTACCCCTGCCACATCCTCTACCTCTTCCTCTGTTAACTAGAGGAAAATTGGATCCACCTCTACTCACATCCTGCTGAATCCCCGTCGCCTTATAAGCCTTAGATGGTTAGCCAGAAACTTTTCTGTGCTGCGACATCTAAAAAATGCCCTAGTCAACTTCCAACACTCACTCCTGCGACGCTTACCACAATGGGGACACTCAGGCACATCACTCTTATTACTAGATGCACCTCTTTCAGTACTAAGTGCATAAGAGGATCATTCCTTCCTGCCTCTAGTAGCTGGATTACTAACCGACTCGGCTGGAGATGCTGCTTAAGTATCTCTCGATCTTTTCCCTAAATATGGCCCACCTCTGTTAGGATTTATTCTCTGTATCCTCTCTCTCTGAATCTCAAGTGATATTTCTGCCCTCATGGCTGCCTATACTATTTTGTAGTAACTCCCAGTCTGAGAAGTGGTCATGCAGATTAGTAATTGTAATGCCCCAAATGCGTATGTCGCACACTGTATGATAACATAGGCAGGGTGCAATGGAGGGTAGACGATTTTAACAAATGGAGACACAAACATAGCTATTAAAGAAACAGAATAATAAAATTTTCCAATAACAAACCTTATCAACACACACATCTCTAACACCCTATACACATTAATCATATTGCAATCCAACAATGATTACAGAAAAAAACTTAATTACATTACCAAATTCCCAATAATCTAATATAATAATTCCTACAGACTCATTGGCCAAAACCACTGCAGAGTGCCTGAATGTAACTTCTATCTCCTCAACCTGCATGGATAAAAACCCGTGTTAGGCGCGATGGCTTAATGTGGAAAACCATATAATAAACAGCCACTCACAATGGTTGTTGATGCAAATCACATGCATACAAAATAATTATACAAAGTACACAAGTTGAAAGATACCATAAGTGCACATCATAACTTCTCCCGCTATAACATTTGTAAATCATTGTATACATCTATTAATCGCATCTCAAGTAATATATACATTTAAACATTAAGACCAACTATTTTTAAACCAAAACATATGCTTAAACATAATACCATTTACTCATTTTACTTAAACATATCCTAATCTTAGCTCCTCTTAACCACATATAGTCATATTATTCGTCTTTTTAAAATCCTAGACTTTCTCATTCTCACATATGTTCTTAATTCATCCCTAAAACAATCTTGTGACTTTAATGAGGATAGCTTATTTGTTTCAACCATAATACGTTTCAAACTTTCAAACATATTACAATTTTAAGATTTGTTTTGGGCTTGAAATGAATATTTCAAGCTTCCTACGTATCACAAAGATTGGGAATCAGAACCATGTAGTTCTACTGATAAATGATAATAATATACCATTTCCCAATTTATTCTTAATTCAGTCTCTAAGTTCAATTATCTTATTCTTACTTGTTATGCTTCATTCTGTATCATTAACTTATTGCCTACTTATTTATAGCAATTATCTAAGTTAAAGACTCTCTTTTGAATCATTTATCCTTTCTTACACCATAGTTCTATAACAAAGTCATACATTAACGTTTGGAACAAGTAATATCAAATCCTTCCCATTAATTATTAACTATCCCATCTAATCATATAATTTAAACATGGCCTTATTATTCTCAAAGGTTATTCATACGGAAATCAAAAACACATAACATCCATGTTTCACAATAACGTTTTGTCAAGACATACTTTTAAAACAATTAATCATACTTATAACAAATCATAGCATTCTTACACTTTTATTCACATATACATATACATGTACAAGTTATCATCAAATATATTCTAATTTTTCAATTACATCCCTGCACTTAGAGATTACCCATTTTAGCAAGGAAACATATAATGAAATACCGAACATATAGGTACTCACGATTATGATCCACATAATGTATAGGGATTCTTATATATAATCCAATCATAGGGGAAATCCATAATAGAAATTTCAAACCAAATTCATACCAATGGAATCATAAAGTACGCATTATCATATTACCATTCATTTCTTAAACATATACATAATTATGCTTGCGATTACAAAGTAGTGGGTAACGAGTGAACACATTGGTACCCGTAGGTACAACAAAAGCAATTTCTTTCCTTTTTCTTCAAAAACATTTTCACATTGGGGGATCTTAAACAAGATTCAAGTCATGGGATCGCGAGGATCCAAACGAGGACCTGATTAGGGTCTAGAACGCATTGGGCTACAGTGAACATAACACTATAGGCATGCCTATCTATCCACTACTCTATTGACGTAGGCAACATATGTTAAATACATCATAAAATACTCATTTCACATTTACACTTTCATTTTACAATATGTATCATTAATATGATCAAACAATCATTTACTAGCATGTTATTCATACTAATCATATTTTTCTTACTTAATAGTAATAATCATATACTTTTCATAAGTCTGAGCAGTCAGACAGTCACATTACATAAATTCATGCTATTAGATATCTTATACACACTCTTCCATATATAGATATCTACATGTTCAAAATAACGACTGCAGATTAGTTCTCATAATTCAATTATTAATCACATGGTGAAACATATTATAATTCATATGTTAAATCATATTTGTATAACATAAGTGAGAAACCATACAAAGTATAACAATTAAAAGTTTCTTCAAATAATAGGGGAAGGTCGTACTCGAGATGGCCTATCACGCTCGCGACAGAAATAATTGGCATACGGAGGTGCGCAGGTGACAACCAGTCGCGCTCGCGAGAAGGAACTGACCGATCTTTGTCGAGCTAGCGACAAAGGGCAGGTAGGCCTCGGTAGCACTCATTCACGCAAATATGCTCGCGATAAAGGACAACCCGGAAGAGGCTCGACTACCGAACACTCTATCGCGCCCACGATATGAGTTGCACTCGTGATAGAGAGCTCCTCAGCAAGAGCTCGGATCACCGAACACTATCGCTCTCGCAATAGAATCGAGAGTCCTACATAGATGCCGAGCTCAACACAACTTCCGCACCCAATGCAATTAACCTATAGAACTTCCAAAAATTCATCACATGACATTCAAAACATTTTACCCATCATAATCATACAATAAACATGCCTAACTTCTCAATTTCCTAAAATTATAATAAAAATACAAAAGTCAAACATTTAAAAACTACATAAATCCAAAACTTGACATCCTTTGCTCCTATAAGCTCAATTGATTTCACTTCCTAGCTCACAAACTCCTCTATAGTCACAGTCCTCCAATTCCTCATTAAATACACACATAATATCAATTTAGCTATACATCAAGAAATTAAAGAAAGGAAAAGCTTATATCTTACATTTCCAACTCAAACCCTTCACCTAAAGCACTTGAACTTGAAGATTCCATCATCCAAATCTTAGGGCTTGCATTTAGAGAGAGAGAAAGGCATTGGGAAGAAGAAGAAGAGGAAGAAGAAGATTATGGGAACGAAAGAGAGGTGAGCAGAAATCTGCTCTCTCTCGCATTCTCTCTCTTCTTAAATACCTCAACCAATTCAATCTCATCTCTAATGCCACATGTCCTTTTTCTGTTGGTCCTTATTAGATTTTTATGTCAAATTCCCCTTTCAATCCTTCGACTATTATTCCATCTTACATTTGACTTTTAACTCTATTATTCCTAACATTGACCCACATAATTAATTAATTCCCTCAATTAAGTCCTAAATTCATACTTTATAAATTTACAATTGGCCGCACTTGCCGAAACTTTTACATTAATACCGAATTCATCCTTTTGGCACACTCGACACCACCATTACATAAATTCGGACATAATACTAATCCATTCTTATAACTTAAACTTAATTCATACAACCTGATCCATGTAGGTAAAATAACCAAATTACCTTTAACCTTATTGATTAATACCAAACACATCCGTAACTACTTTTAGTCATTTCAACATATCAAATAAGCGCTTAACGCACTTAAGTATTCCAACATATACGAATCCGACTAGGGTACTTGTCGGGGTGTTACAACTCTCTCCTCCTTAAAGAATTTCATCCTCAAAATTCACTTATATCGAAAAAAAGTCCGTAGACTAAACTCCAGATCATTATCATTCATGCAAATTACTTCTGTATCATCATAGAATACTTACATTCTACACTTCTAACACATACACTTCATTCATTCATGTGCATGTCTTTAATAACATACCTATCTGTTTTCGCTTATATTAATCTGCTATTGCCTCGAATACTTTCTTTTAATTAAACTAACTATATAAGTCATAATATTTCCCTATGCATAATCTAACCCAAACTTATAAAACTGATGTGTTAACATTCCATAATTTTCCTTTTATTAATTTACATCCAAAATCACTCACATATATACATTGGAACATTCGCTGCCATTATTATTATTCATAAATCATAACAAACACACACTTCGCACACAAACCAATCTACTTATGACATCTCACTACACAATTCTTTAATATCTCAAATATACTTGATACACATGTTACTTCCTTTACTTATAACATTAATATCCCAACTAAAATTTCAACCCATTTTCCTGCACAAAGTTCCAAATTACTCATTTCTTCTAACTTAGACTACATGCACTTGACACTTTCCTTAACAAACACTATACTTTCCACCAAAATGCTTCTTTTAAACCTTAAACACTCGATGTACACCCTGTCAGCTTTCTCTCTAGATGAAACACATACACCAATGTTTTTTATGTATGATCAAAAGATGCAGATGAAATGAGGATACGATGAGTCATATATGCAAGATGATGCAGAAATGCAATTTGAGTTATAACAGTGCACTTTCCCGATTCCATGTTTCGATATGCTCATGTTCAAATAATTTTAAGGAGATAGTTAACAGTCATACAGAATGTCACCACATTCTTATACAATCCACATATCCTTACATAAATCATACTATCCTTAAATTCCATCATTAATAAACATCTCTTTCCAAGAGACGGTCATAAATTTTCAAGACTTTAAGAATTCACTGCGAACTTTCCTTTAAATATCCACATTATACATAAGGAAATTCTAAATAGAATCTCTAATAACTCATTGAGCACACATTCTAGCTCATACATACACATAGAAGCTCAGAACAGGCAGATCATGATCTACCAAGCTAGTACTTTAGCTAAACACCTTATCTTATCGAGAAAACTCCTATTCCCAACACATAAATAAGGAATGAGGGCATCTGTTTTGGCCAACGCAAAACTATACAGACAAACTTTTAAACACCTAGTCGACTAAAACAAACAAAACCTATGCTTTGATACTACTAAATGTAATACCCCAAACTCGTACGTCGTACACTACATGATAATATAGGCAGGGTGTGACGGAGGGTGGAGGATGTTACCAAACGGAGACACAACCATAGTGTGACGCGCGTCAAACCTCGGGGTGCCCCGAAGACTCGCTTTTAGTGTATTCGAGAGAGGTTTATGGAAGTTATAAGAGATTAGAAGAGCGTCTATTTTGGGCAACAAGGAGGTTTCTTGGAGTCGCCACCCAATAATACCCCAAAGTGTACCCTAGCCGAATTAGTGGTGTCAATTGCATAATAGGGTACAAAAGTGATTAAGTGAGTAAGTAAGTAAATGTATGTAAGGATGTAATTGGAAAGAGAAGTTGGAAATTAAAGGGATAGAACTTAAGTGAGGGATTAAATGGAGAATCACCAAGGATTAAGGTGGGAATTTGGTGGAAGTGAGTGCATTCCACGTGTGGAATCCACCTCTTGCCAACCAACTCCTCTCATGCAATATATAGTGAGGAAGAGGCAGAAATTAGAATTAGGATCCATTTGAGTTCGGCTATCTCTTTCCTAATTATGAATTCCTTTCTTCTTCATTTAATGATATTTAGCTTCATTTCTATCTCAGTTGAATTCAGAAATCTTGCATTGAAATAGTTTGATGAAGTAAGTTGAGAAGGTAAGTAGGGTTGATAGTTGTGTATATCTCCTTCTTTTCAATTTCTGTTTTGGATTTAGATTGACATGAGTTATGGACTAAGAGAGTGTATTTTGATTGATTATGCAAGAATTATTGGATAAGAGGAGAGCTAAAGGCAAGGAGAAGGTTTAGCTTGAGAGAGTGTTCTTCAGCCTGCTTTTTGAGGTTAGGGATTATGTGCTATATTTGGTTAAATTGCATATGTTGCTAGTTTGTGATTCTATGTGTTACTTTGTTTAGAAGCATATTTGATTAGGTGAGAAATTGTATATGTGTTTATGTGATAATTGATAGTTGATATAGTTAAAATGTTAATTGAATTGCAAAGACTATAGCATTGTGATCAACCTTGAACCCTAATTCGGGCATGAAAGTGTTGGATGTGTAATTTTCTATTAATCGATTAAATTTTGAATTTGATCATGCCATAATGTTCATGTATATGTATAAGGACTGTAGTTTGAATTTGGTGTATTGGTTTGGCCAAGTTGGCTATTTTCAAGCTTGACAAGCTTGATTGTGTTAACCTGACTTTGGAGCCTATATTGACCCCCTGGAATTGTTTATAGTTTAAATTGAGTTTTATAGCTCTAAAAGGGATGGGACCAATTGGGTTAGAACCATCAGATTTGTGACTATAAATGTTGTAGAAATAGCTCTGTTAATTTGAGGACTATAATCTATAAAATTAACCATAAGTGTAGTTAAAATTCTGTAGGAAGGCTTCTGGAACTAGTTGTGTTCCCTTGGCCATAACTCCTATATTTAAAATCTAAATGCCCTGAAACTTGTCCCATTTGAACCTTAGTATCCCAGGAAAAAAATATTAAGAAGGGAATTTTGCCTGAAATTGAGGTTTAGATGTTGGTCTGGGCTATCCAAAATAGAGCAATGAAGCAGTCCTGAAGTTTAGCTTCTATTTTGCTTATTCTAGTATGTCACGGTCAAAACCAAATGGTTGCCACTGTGACCAATGCTGAAAGAAGGCATATTTGCTTATTTTTGGACCTTACGGTCACAACCAAATGGTTACCACCATGAGGTATGCCTATTTTCAGTTTTGTTTTGTATTTTCTTATGTCACGGTGACAACAAAAAGGTTACCACCGTAAGGTACCTTCAACTTGCATAATTCTTTGTCCAACATTATCAAATGTTATATATGAATGCCAAATGGAATCTAAATTGGTTTAAATACATTATATGAGAATTCGAATGTGTTTAACATATGAATATGTATATAGTTATGTAAAGTTAGTATATGTATTTATTGAGTTGTATGAGCAATAGTATAACATGATAGTTGAATATAAGTAATGTATATGGACAAATGAAAAGCGTATTTATTCAAAGCCTGAGTTATTCATAGAAGTGGATAGATGGGCATGCCTATAAAGGGTTAGATGATTTGCAGCTGCTATATGTTCGGCATTGACGGGTGTCTATATGTTTGGCATCGACGGTTGTCTATATGTTTGGTACCGTTCGGTATCTAAATGAATTGAGACTTCGGTCTCCAGATGATTTGAGACTTCTATCTCTAGATGTTTGGTACCGTCCATCGGTATCTATATGTTTACCTGTATCCACTTATACTATGAAGTCGGGCTATTAATTACTTGCTAAATGTATATGAGACGTTAATATATGTTAAAGAGCTATAGAGAATGCTAAAAGAAGTACATGACTATTATATTAGAGATGCTTATATGAGCTTGTAAGTGCATATGTAAAGTTATAATTGTACATGAATAGGCTAGAAGTAGGCTGCTAAGCTTAAATGTATACAAAAGTCCATGAGATACTATGATATGAAATACATGTTATATGAGTCGATAGCTAGAGCTAGAAGAATATGAGCATGATATAAGTTACATGAGATTAGTAGATATCTTATAAAGCATGTTAATAAAATGTTTGGTATGTTACAAATATTATAAATGCTTATTACTTTTATATGCTCTTAATTTATTGGCATATCGACTATTGATATGCTTGATGATTACGCTTGTGACTTCATTAGAAGTCTTTTATTTGTGATATCCTCACTAAGCGTTATCGCTTAGCATGGGTGTTTTCCCGTATAGGTTTACAGGTTTAGTGAGGGTTGGACATCTGCAGGCCAAGGCCACTAGGAGTATAAGTTGAAGTCTTTTTGTATATGTGGCATAGTTTTGTATATATATAATGTAGAACTTTTGTATAGCCTTGTAAATGTTCAGCTTCTGTAAAAATAAAGCATTTTTTTATATGGCATGTAAATGATAAAGTGAAGGTTGTTTCTTTTATAGATGATATGTAAAGACTAATTAAAGAGAATGTTTTGTAATGTATAAAGAACAGCTATATTTTGCAATGTAAATGATCATTTGATTTTGCTTAAGGCTTATTTAGTAACTTGTGCTTTATAATGATATTCTGCTACAAATGCGTCTTGCATGATTTTTACTTCCCCTTCCGCATGACTGTTTGTATGTGTATGCGTGTGTGGTGACCTAATATTCTCCCAAGGGGTATTGGGGCGCTACATATTTGGTAAGTCATCGAGTTTCCTTCTTCCCCTTCATCTTCTTCTTGGTTTGATTAGTGTGTGTGTTTTGAGTTAGGGTTTTTAATTTGTGTGTATTTCTTGGGTGTTCTTGCTTTAAAGTACCTCCTAAGGATCCCAAAGGTAAAGAGAAGGTAAGTGGGAGTGGATCTTGTAACTAGGAGCTTAGGAGTTATCAGGTTTGGGAATATTGTGTTTTGATGCATATTGGTGACTTTGTGTTTTGATGGATTTTCTGGAAATTTGGATGATGAATAAGGTTTATGTTGGCATAATTATTATGGATATTGAACAATTGGTGACATAAAGCTTTAACTGTGTGTTGTTTGGTCAAAATGTAAATTTGATTAAGTTGATGGTTGTAAATCGTTGGGTTTTGGTTTAAAGGATTTAAGCATGTTCATTGTATGATTTCTTTAAGTTTATGGATGTAAAAAGATGGGTTTTAAGTTGATTTTGATGAGTGTATTGTTTAAATTTTGAAGTATGTTAAATTTGGTTGTGAGTTGTGTGGATTTCTGGTGTATTTCTTAATTGGGGGATTCACACGGTGGTATGGTTTGAGCATACCCCCGTGTGATCGTGTTCTGTTCTTCAGAAATTCTTTGTCCGTGATTTTACACGGCGGTAAGAACTTTGTATACCACCATGTAAAGTCATTATGCCTTGTAAATTTCTAGGCTGTGCGTTTTACATGGGGGTAAGGATTCTCCATACCGCCATGTAAATGCATTCTGTCTGATGAGGAGTTTGTGTTGGGCATTCTACACGGCGGTATGGATTTTCCTTACCACCATGTAGTATGTCTCATACGGCGGTAAGGGTAGGTCATACCGTCGTGTAAAACCTCTCTATTTTGAAAATTTTGTGAAGTTTGAATTGCGTCTTTTTCATTTATTATTGGTTTTAAATTTTATTGGGTGTCTTCTTGATTAGTAAATGATATTAAATTGCATTTTTTTTACCTTGTCTAATTATATTAAATGTAAATTATATCGAATGTTATGCTTTGATTATGGAATGGATTATGCATGTCTAAATTTTATGGTTCTTTATTATAAATAATATGTTATGCTTCGAATGTGATTTGTATTATACGTGATCTGTAAGGGTCATATTAGTGGATAGTTAGGCATGCTTAATGGAGTTTAGTAGCTGCAGCCCCTTTGTTCTGTTCTGGACCCTGATCAGGTCCCCATTTGGGTCCTTGAGATCCTCAATGTGTATGGATCTTGTTTAAGATCCCCCAATGTGAAAATGTTTTGAATGAGAAATAAGATGTTGCTTTTCGAATCGTACCCTCGGGTACCTCCAATGTGTTACTCGTTATCCACTATTGTGAGTCAGCAGGTGTTATGATATATTATGTTATGTTTACAAGAATGTGAATTTTGAATGACTCTGATTATGAGCATGTGAATCAGTTAATATGTGAATATGACTATGAGCCTTTGAATGATTACGAATGTGATTCAATTATGATTATGTTTTATATGATTTTCATCATATGCCGCTATGAATGTGTTTTACCTCAATGACCATTGTGAATGGCCATCCACTCTATTGTTTGTTTTACCTACTAAGCGTTATCACTTAGCACGGGTGTTTAATCCGTGCAGGTACGGAAGGTGGTTTGCTTTTGGGAGAGTCTCTGCAAGTCCAGCCAACACAGAGGGTTTAATGTTAGGGCTTAGCTTTTTATATTATTATTCTTTTTGTAATAGTAAACTCTCATTGTATTTATTCTTTTGCTCAGCTTCCGCCGTGTATTTTGGAAAAAACAATTACTTTGTAATATCAGATATGTTTAGAACGATATTGTAATGAATATTATTCCATCTATGAATGAATGATCATTTTGCTCAAAAGTTTTTATTTTCTCTATATTTCTGTATATATATATTATAGGTGGATGTATGTTTATTATATCGGTTTGTTGGTGACACCCCGACTCGTACGGGTTTCCACTCTATTACGGATGGGTTCGCCTACGTATGTGTAGGGGGTGTTACAATTAATCAACAACGTGCAATTTCGGGGAATTTTCTACCGCAAAACTGTACTTTCTGAAATTAAATCAAGAAAAGAAAATTGTTTTTTCCTTCTCAATTTTTTTTATAGCAATTATCAATGTCAGAAAGGCCAAATCAAATAGAAATGAAATGATTTCATTTTCTCGGATTCACCTTAATTCGAAAAAGATTTTATAAAATTTTTTGATGAAAATAAGGAAAAAAGCTCTTCCTGAATTTCTAGTCAGAAATCTCCTTCATAAAAATTTCCAACCCCCGTTAATGAACCTTACCCCTCTATTTATAGATTAAGGGGGAAAATTCAAAAGGTTTTAAAATTTAAATTTGAAATTGAATTTGAATTTGAATTCGAATTTTAAAGAGATTTATGAAATCGAATCATAACCGCTAAATCTTGGAGAATATTTGAGAATCAAATCAAATGTTTGAAAATATTTGAAGAAGATTAGGAAATCAAACAAAATATCCGGAAATCTTTAGAAAAATCTTTGAAATCCCGTGAAATCCCCTCAAATCTGCTGCAGATAGCTGAGGGGCAGGCCATCCCATGGGAGTGACGGGTGTCACTTGCACGGGATGGGCGTCCCTCGAGCACGAGTAATAGGCGTCACCCACACGAGGGACAGGCATCCCAAGGCCAGCAATGTGTAACAACCCAAAGTAGACCCTAGTACAATTACAAGGACTTTGCTTTGGAAAAAGGGGCATTACTGTATTTGTGCAAGTGAGAAATTGGATATAAGTGAGGACTAAATTGACAGAAGAATTAAAGTTGTTAATTGAAAGATTTTAGTAGTGACTAAAAGGTAATGGAACAAGGACTAAAGTGATTTAAACCTAGGATTGAGTTAATTAGATCAATAGGAGCTTGACACTTGGCTTGGGTAGGTGGAGAGTAATAAATGAAAGAAGAAAAGAAAGCAAGAAAGGGAAAGAAGGAAATCAGATTTTTCCCGTTCCCTTCCCTGTGTTTCCTTCCTTCTTTTTCTTTCATTTCTTACTCTTTACTCCTCTTGTGGTTTGATGATTTTCCCGCTTTGAGGAAGAATTTAAGAATAGAAGTTGGTTTCAAGAGGTAAGTGGCTGGGTTGAATTTGTTTCTTCTCCTTCTCTTCCCGTATTTCTGGTTTAAAAGTTTTGAGATATGGGTTAATTGAGTTGTATGTGTTGATTGTGCAAGAATTTGTTGGCAAGAAGAAGAGCAAGGGTAAGGGGATAGTGGAATCTTGAAGGGAGTTGGATTTTGAAAGCTTCAATTTTCAAGGTTTGGGAGTTTATTTGGTTTTGTGATTTTGTCTAAATCTGGGAACATTGAGTTGTTAATTATGTCTTCTAACATGTTAGAGTTGGGTTTTTGTATATGTTAAACAAGATGGAAGTGATTTTTATATATGATGATTGCAAATGAATTTGTATGAGTTAAGAATAAATTTTGGGTTTGATCTTTTAATTGAGCATTCTTGCTAATTATTACTATTAATAAGTGTTAATTGTTATTAATATGATTGTAAACATAAATAAAATGTATTGGGTTGAAGTTATATGCATGTTGAGATGATTTTAGTTGAGTTTTGTTCGAAGCAATTCAGTTGTCTGCCAAAAATTTGGGTTTTTATCGATTTACACGGCGGTAAGGGATCCCACACCGCCATGTGATCGCATTATGGAAATGTGACTTTGCTTGTGTAATGACCACAAAAGGGCCTAGTCGAAATTCGCGAGCTAGGTCAAAAATTGATAAGGGCATTTCAGTAAATTATGCATGAGGAAATTTGGATATTAAGGATTTAATTGCAAAAATTTATTTAAAATTTTAAGTGAAGGAATTATCTAGTGAAGTATGTGTATTGTACCAAGGATTTTATGGGTTTAATAAGGAAGTTATCTAGTTTGTGTTGTGTTTGGTGCCATGGGACATGAAAGTCAAAGTGGGAACCTTTGGTTCAATAGGATTATGCCATGTGGATTGGGTAGGTGAGAGCATTTAATGTGAAGTGAGTGAAGGAGAGAGGAAAAGAAGAAAAAGCAGATTTCGAGCTTCTTGTTAACGTTTCCTCTTCTTCTTCTTCATTCCATCTTGCTCTCTCTAGCTTGCCTAACATGAACCTTGGGCTTTGAGGTTGGATTTCTGATTTGAGCTGGGTTTTGAAAGGTAAGTGCTTGGATTTTCTTGGGTTGCTTTGGGTTCTTCTTCTCCTTCTTTATTTTTGGTTTGATTAAGTGTGTACTAGCTGGGTTTTGTACAAGAAATGGAGGAGAGAAGGAAGAACAAGGAAAAGGAAAAAGTGGGATTTTTGAAGGAGTGGATTGAAGCTTCTTTGACAGGTTTGGGAGCTTGTCTTTTGTGTTCTGGATTGAGATTTGATTGCCCTGTTCTCTTGGATTATTTGTGAATATGTGTTTATGCATGTGTTAATTGATGGGATAGTTAGTGATGCATGTTAGTGATTGAGATGATAGAGTTAAAATGCTTTGCATGTCCATTTTGAATTAAAGTGCATGAACATGAGATGAAATTCTGGGTTTGTTAGTTGTATTGATTTCAAGAGTTCAAGTGTATTATTATCGTGTATATTTATGTTTAATCATGTTTATGAGCACGTTTTGAAGGCCTAACAGTGATGAGGTAAGTGAGTTTGTTTGTATGAGTGCTTGGGCATGTTGGGTATGTGTTTGAAGCTTGGAAAAGATGTGTTTTGTGCCAAGGAACTGGGAAATTTGACTATGTCGTGAGCGCGATAGAGCCGCTTGTTCCAGCTTCTCGCTGCCCGCTTGGAGGTACTCCTCACAACACGTGAAGGTCCTTCACGAGTCGTGAAAATTGCCCGATCGGATGTAGGCGTTCGACGAGCAATCCTTCACGACACGTGAAGTACCTTCACGAGTCGTAAAGAATGGCCCTGGTCCTTCACGACATGTGAAGCATCTTCATGAGTCGTGAAGAACAGCTCGGGTTCTACACAACACGTGAAGCAGCTTCACGAGTCGTGAAAAAGCTTGATTTTCGTCCGCTCGGCAAGGACTCCCGTTCGGCATGGTGGGCGTCACTCAGAGCTGGGCTTGAGCACGAGTCGGACATCCTGTCATGACTCGTGCCAAGCAAGAGAGGCCACCACGAGTCGTGCCTCCATAGCACGACTTGTGCCGACCAAGTCTCACTATCGCGAGTTGTGTCTCATGACACGAGTCATGATAGCTTGCCCTTCTGGCCTGTAGCGCAGAGGCTACTGTCGCGAGCGCGACACAAGTCGTGATTGCAACAGCAAGCCCCTTCTCCTGCCTGTTCTATCCTGGTTTGCCTGATCAATTTCTTCTCTCTTTGCATGGCTTGTTCGTACTGTGTAAGTTATGTATTGTATTTTTATGCAAGTGTATTGATGTTTCTGAATTGTGCTTATGATTAATGACATGTTAGTGTTGGACTTTGGCTTTTGATATTGTCTAGTGAGATATGTTTAGAGCAAGTGTTTTAAGCCTGAAGTGTCAAGGTAGTGGATAATTAAGCACGCTTAAGAAGGGTTAGTGAGTGCAGCTATAAACCCCCCGACACCCCCATTGGAAGGATGCCGGGTGCGCTACCGACACTCACTCACAAACATGCAGAACAGCGAAAGCAGACACTACACACTAATCATAAATGAAAACTTAAATATATATATATATATAATTCAAAATATAATTACATAATCCAAAATTACATCTGAATCCTTATAATAAAAATACATATATAGAATTACAGGAGCATAATACAAAAATAAAACACTTCTAACTCCTATGTGGCAAACCCTGCAGATGCGCGACTCGAGCAGAAGCCTAAAATCCTGCCACCTACATGGGAAAAAAACCCGTGCTAAGTGATAATGCTTAGTGGGGAGGAACAAAGACAAAAGAAAATGAATACACTAACAGGAATGCGGTAAATCATGCAAAATAAAAATATATACACAAACCGAAATGCTTACCATGCAAAAAATACAGAATATCACATGCATAGCATACCAAAACCACAAGCACTAACTCTCGATAATACAATAAATGCCTAAGCCACAACATGTATAAGCATCAGCCCAAACCACTCATCGAGACATAGCACTACACTGCACATATACTCAAACTACTCAATCATTAGCCTAAATCTCATTAGTTGTGGATATGAGAGCACTACACTGCAGGGGATACTGCGAACATTATCAAATGTGAGAGGCTGGGCCTCGATCACACACTACACTGCACTACACTGGAGACCGAAGCTTCAAAACATTTTTAATAAGGGAGACCAAAGTCTCAAAATATTTTCACTTTTAGAATGACCATCTCGGAGGTCGGCTGAAAGACCCAAACGGGGCCATCACAGGCAGCTGCACTCATTGTCCCTTTATAAGCATGCTTATCTACCCACTACCGTGACACTTCAGGCTCAACTCACTCACTCTAGACATAGCACTAGACAATACCAAAACCAAGAGCCATAACACCAGACTAAAATCTTCACTAAACATTCACTAGGCAATATTACATGGCATAAGTCCAACCACTAGCATAATAATAATCACTAAGTCAAACCATATCAGAACTAGGAATTGAAAACACTACCATATCATAATTATTTACACAATTTAGAGCAATAACATATGCAAGACAAATCCCAAGACATAGGTCATGCAATACTAAACCATGCGAAGCATTTCAAAGATAAAGTTGGAAAAATATATGGATTAAAGGATAATATGCAAATCCCTCATAGCCATATAACATTTAAAAGCGAAGCCTTACCGCCGTGTAACAAAGCCATCAATAAATGGGACAGAAGTAAGTTACACGACAGTATGCACCCTCCTTACCGCCATGTAACAAGTTACACGGTGGTATGGAATGACCTTACCGTTGTGTGGAAGGACAGCAAAAGAAATCCCCAAGGCAGAATAGGTTTACACGGCGGTATGCCCTCCCTTACCACCGTGTAACACACCCAGAACCCAGAATTTTGCAGAAATAACACTTGTTCAACATGCCAACTCAACTCACAATTCAACATAACTAATACAATCATGCATCCCACTTCACTTCACTAAGCATATTCATTTTAAACATGCTCATGATTATAATACACTCAATTATCATGAACTTAAACAATTAATTCAACTGAAAACACAACAATTTTAGAACAAGAGCATCAAGAGTAGAAGTAACCCTAACTCATGCATTTTCACTACAAATCTTACATACATTTTCCTTAACCACTAACATGCTTTTCCTTCACTCTTACCCAAACCAACACATGTATATACACATAAAAATCACTCAAAATTTCAAAAATCAAAACCAACACACACGCACTCTGACTTGATCCGAAAGAGAAAAGAGTAGAAACAAAAACTCCCAAACCGCTTTGAAGCACAAACCCAGCTGATCTTCAATCTAGGACCTTCTCTTTACCCTTGCTCTTCTTCTTGCCACCAATAACTTACACAAAACAAGCCCAGAAATCTTAATCTAAAACCCTAACTTTCCCAAATCCAAAGCCAAACAAGAACGATAAGAAGATCAAGCACATACAAATCTAAAACCAACACTTACCTCTTCAATCTTGCTTTAAAACTCTATCAAAATCACCCACTAACTTGCACAAAATCCATCCATAAGAAAGACAAGGAGGAAAGGCAGAAATGGGGAAAAGAAAGAGGAAGAGGAGCTGAAAGAGAGAGGAGAACGGGAATGCAGGATTCCTGCATTCTCTCTCCTTCTTTTCCCCTTTTTTCCTTTCATTTAATGGCCACCAACCAAAATCCACTTAACAAGCTCCCATTGGCTCCCAACAAAATATCTTTGTACAATATCCTTTAAATCCTTGGAAAATCTCACTTAGCTCCTTCACAATTCCAATTCACTCACTTAAACAAAATTATTTATTCACCAAACTTTAATTCCTTTCGATTAGGTCCTTAATTTCTCGAATTAACTCCAATTTCACGAACCAAAATTACCGAAATACCTTAAATATTCTGACTTAACATCCAAATTCCGACTAGGCCCATTTTTGGTTGTTACAATCTCTCCCCCTTAAGAAATTTCGTCCTCAAAATTTTCTCGCTAACAACTTACATCCAAATAACCCAAATCGAAAATAAATGCAAACTGAACAATATAAACTTACCGGAAGGACCTGCAGACTCCTTCACTTCCTTCTCGATCATTTCCTCTCGACTTGCTTGCAAAGCTAAGTTCTCTCTCTTCTTAGGACAATCTTTGAGCCAAAGTTCCTTGCTTTCGCACTTGAAACAGGCACCCGTGAGTTTCAAGCACTAACCCCAATGTTATTTATGGCAGTGCTGACATATCGGTATACTCTGACTTTTGTTTCCCACTGACATGTCTCTACCCAATACCTTTCTCTTCTAAGGCAATTGCTGAATAGAACCTTGAGAAGCCCAAGAAGCAGTCAATCGGTTCACTAATTATAGCAACCCTCGCACTAACGTCTCATCATCGAGAACGGGACCAGAATCTCCAACTGAAGGATGCTCGGGAACATTCTGATCAACTCTGATCGGGTTTACACTTTCCGTTGTCTCGCCCACATTCTCACTCGGAACAGACTCCATCTAGACACTACACAGGACACATCTGCATTAGGCCATGACATAAAATCGACTCGCATGCAATGACCCGACACTCAAACAATAACAGACAACCAGAACCGGCTAAACCAGCGCTTTGATACCACAACATGTAACCCCACCCCCCCCCCTCCCGACACCCCCATTGGAAGGATACCGGGTGCACTACTGATACTCACTCACAAACATGCAGAACAACGGAAGCATACACTATACACTAATAATAAAAGAATTATCCAAAATTACATCTGAATCCTTATAACAAAAATACATATATAGAATTACAGGAGCACAATAAAAAAATAAAACACTTCTAACTCCTATGTGATCGACCCTGCAGATGCGCGACTCGAGTGGAAGGCCAAAATCCTACCACCTACATGGGAAAAGAACCCGTGCTAAGCGATAATGGTTAGTGGGGAGGAACAAAGACAAAAGAAAATGAATACACTAAATAGGAATGCGGTAAATCATGCAAAATACAAATATACACACATACCGAAATACTTACCATGCCAAAAATATAGAATATCACATGCATAGCATACCGTAACCACAAGCACTAACTCAAGATAATAAAATAAATGCCTAAGCCACAACATGTATAAGCATCAGCCCAAACTACTCATCGAGACATAGCATTACACTGCACATATACTCAAATTACTCAAACATTAGCCTGAATCTCATTAGCTGTGGATATGGGAGCACTACACTGCAGGGGATACTGCGACCAGTATCAAATGTGAGAGGCTGGGTCTCGATTACACACTACACTACACTACAATAGAGACCGAAGCCTCAAAACATTTTTAATAAGGGAGACCGAAGTCTCAAAACATTTTCACTTTAAGAATGACCATCTCGGAGGTCGGCCGAAAGACCCAAACGGGGCCATCATAGGTAGCTGCACTCACTATCCCTTTATAAGCATGCTTATCTATCCACTACCGTGACACTTCAGGCTCAACTCACTCACTCTAGGCACTAGACAATACCAAAACCAAGAGCCATAACACTAGACTAAAATCTTCACTAAACATTCACTAGGCAATATTACATGGCACAAGTCCAACCACTAGCATAATAATAATCACTAAGTCAAACCATATCAGAATTAGGAATTGAAAACATATTCATATCATAATTATTCACACAATTTAGAGCAATAACATATGCAAGACAAATCCCAAGACATAGGTCATGCAATAACACTAAACCATGCGAAGCATTTTAAAGATAAAGTTGGAAAAATATATGGATTACAGGATAATATGAAAATCCCTCATAGCCATATAACATTTAAAAGCAAAAATTTCAAAATAGAATGGCATCACACGGCGGTATGGGGAAGCCTTACCACCGTGTAACAAAGCCATCGATAAAAGGGACAGAAGCAAGTTACACAGCGATATGTACCCTCCATACCGCCGTGTAAATGACCTTACCGCCGTGTGGACGGACTGCAAAAGAAATTCCCAAGGCAGAATAGGTTTACACCGCCGTATGCCCTCCCTTACCGCCGTGTAACACACCCAGAATTTTGCAGAAATAACACTTGTTCAACATGCCAACTCAACTCACAATTCAACATAACTCATATAATCATGCATCCCACTTCACTTCACTAAGCATATTCATTCTAAACATGCTCATGATCACAATACACTCAATTATCACTAACTTAAACAATTAATTCAACTAAAAACACAAAAATATCAGACACAAGAGCGTCAAGAGTAGAAGTAACCCTAACTCATGCATTTTCACTACAAATCTTACATACATTTTCCTTAACCACTAACATGCTTTTCCTTCAATCTTACCCAAACAAACACATGTATATACACATAAAAATCGCTCAAAATTTCAGAAATCAAACACAATACACACACTGACTTGATCCGAAAGAGAGAAGAGCAAAAACAAAAGCGCCCAAACCTCTTTGAAGCACAAACCCAGCTGATCTTCAATCTGGGACCTTCTCTTTACCCTTGCTCTTCTTCTTGCCACCAATAACTTGCACAAAACAAACCCAGAAATCTTAATCCAAAACCCTAACTTTCCCAAATCAAAAGCCAAACCAGAAGGATAAGAAGATCAAGCACATACAAATCTAAAACCAACACTTACCTCTTCAATCTTACTTCAAAACTCTATCAAAATCACCCACTAACTTGCACAAACTCCAGCCACAAGAAAGACAAGGAGAAAAGGCAGAAATGGGGAAAAGAATGATGAAGAGGAGCTAAAAGAGAGAGGAGAATGGGAATTCAGGAGTCCTGCGTTCTCTCTCCTTCTTTTCCGCTTTCTTTTCTTTCGTTTAATGCCCATTAACCAAAATCCCCTAGGCAAGCTTCTATTGGCTCCCAACAAAATATCTTTGCATAATATCCTTTAAATCCTTGGAAAATCTCACTTAGCTCCTTCACAATTCGACTTCACTCACTTATACAAAATTATTTCTTAACTAAACTTTAATTCCTTTCAATTAGGTCCTTAATTTCTCCAATTAACTCCAATTTCACTAACCAAAATTACTGAAATACCCTAAATATTCTGACTTAACATCCAAATTTTGACTAGGCCCATTTTGGGTTCTTATAGCAGCTGCCAGTGTTGACCTTGTTTTGGGTCAAGTGATTAGAGTTGACCTCCGTTAAGGTCTTAGTGAAAATGTTTTGAGACATTGGTTTCCCGTGCTACCTTCGAGTATAGAAGTATTTGAGGCTTTGGTCTCCCGTATAGTGTTCCTGTATCCTCCACCAGTGAAATTTAGGCTATTGTTTAAAGTGTTTGGCTTTTGCGTAGGAAAGTCTTATGAATATTATGTGAATCCAGTTAGTGTAATTGCTTATTGCTTTCTATTATCAAGTTATGATTTTATATAGTGAATTGACTTATGTATCTCTATTTCTTCTATTTAGTGAATTCAGTATGATGCCTAATCTCTGTATTGTTGCATGATATTATTGTATAGTGTTATGTTATTCTTGTTCCTCCCGACTAAGCATTATCGCTTAGCACGGGTTGTTTTCTCATGTAGGTGGCAGGTTTTGTTCGGTTCGCCGCGCATCTGCAGGGTTGGCCACTAGGAGTAGAGTCTTTTTTTTTTCTGTGTACTCCTCCTATATTATTCTTTTTGTATATGTATTCTTTTGATTAGTGGCTTCATGTAAGTTTTGTTAAGGATCCTTATATAATTCTGAATGATGTATTATGTTTTAATTTAATATTAAGATTCTGAGTTTAATTAATGTATATTATTGTTACTATTATTGTACGCTTCTGCTATGATGTATGCATGTTTATGAGTGAGTATCGGGTAGCGCTCCAGCGTCCTTCCAATGGGGGCATTACAGTTTTGGTATCAGAGCATCGATTTAGGCGGTTCTGGTTGTCTTTGATTATTTGAGTGTTGAGACTTTGCATGCGAGTCGATTTTGTGTCATGGCCTAATATAGATGTGTCTTGTCTTGTGTACTGTCTAGATGGAATGTGATCCAAGTGAGAACGTGGGTGAGACAATGAGTAATGTGAATGCAGTGAGAGTTGAGGAGTCTGCTTCGTAGCCTCAGCGTGATGAGCATCATGATGTGCCTGGTATGGGATTTGGGAATCTGGCTTTAGTGCAAGGATTACTTCAGTTAGTGGATAAGGTGATGGCTCCTAAGGCTCCTACTAAGTTATTGAGGAAGATAGGAGCCGAGGATTTTCATGGGACTTCGTTGGATCAATCTAATTTGGCCGAGTTCTGTATTGAGAGAGTGGATCGGATGTTGTAAGAGATTAGTTATCCCACGAATCAGAGAGTATCTTGTGTGGTATCGCTACTTCAAGGACCGACGTATGACTGGTGGAAGCTTGTGCTTTGCAACCCTCAATGGCCAGCTGAGTTGACTTGGGACTTCTTTAAGCAAAAGTTTGAACAGAAATATGTGATGAAGGCATACCGTGAGGCCAAGTGGAAAGAGTTCATCAGTTTGAGATAGCGGGGTATAACAGTAAGTGAGTACGAGAAGGAGTTTAGCCGGTTGAGCAAGTATATGCTGGAGTTGCTTTTAACTGAGGAGTTTAAGTATCGGCATTTCCAGGAGGGTTTGAGGGAAGTGATCAGAGGACCGTTATCGGCTATGGTGGTTATGCAACCGGTTAGCTACTATCGGCTAGTTGCAGCAGCGATCAAGTTAGAGGAATCTTAGTTAATCAAGCAAAAGATTGAACACAAGAGGAAAGCACCGGATAGAGGACTTGGGAGTAGTAAGAAGTCAAGAGGTGTTCCGAGTGGATAGGGAGCAAAGGGATCGGTTCCGATATGTTCAGAAGTTGGGAGTATAGCACCACCCTCTAGTAGGGGAAGTGTGATTTCGGAATGCAAGCATTGTCAGAAACGCCATTGGGCCGACTGTAGAAGGATCTCTGGAGCGTGCTTCAGATGTGGAAGCCAAGAGCATATGGTAGCAAGTTATCCGAATCGAAGAGAGCTTCAGGATCAACCCGAGAGTAGAGTGAGCGATCAAAGATCGAGAGGGAACCGAAGTGGTAGAGGTAGTGGATGACCTTCACAGGCACCATCGGAAACCGTACAAAAGCCACCAACTAAAGAAGTGTATATGCCTTTGCAAGCGTAAGCAATGCTTGGAGAGCATGTAGCAGATCGAGCATGACCTTTTGGTAAGTTATGTTATTAGCTTTTGTTATGTTTGGTTTGGGGTTGTTGGATTTACGGTTAGCGGGGAAATTTTGAGGATGAAATTTCTCTAAGGGGGAGTGATTGTATCGACCCAAAAAGGGCCTAGTCGAAATTCGCGAGCTAAGTCGGAAATTAATAAGGCCATTTCAGTAAATTATGCATGAGGAAATTTGTTTATTAAGGATTTAATTGCAAAAATTTATTTAAAATGTTATGTGAAGGAATTATCTAGTGAAGTATGTGTATTGTACCAGGGATTTTAAGGGTTTAATAAGGAAGTTATCTAGTGTGTGTTGTGTTTGGTGCCATGGGACATGAAAGTCAAAGTGGGAACGTTGGTTCAATAGGATTATGCCACATGGATTGGGTAGGTAAGAGCATTTAATGTGAAGTGAGTGAAGGAGAGAGGAAAAGAAGAAAAAGCAGATTTGGAGCTTCTTGTTCACATTTCCTCTTCTTCTCCTTCTTCTTGTTCATTCCTTCTTGCTCTCTCTTGCTTGCCTAACGTGAACTTTGGGCTTTGAGGTTGGATTTCTAATTTGAGCTGGGTTTTGAAAGATAAGTGCTTGGATTTTCTTGGGTTGCTTTGGGCTCTTCTTCTCCTTCTTTATTTCTTGTTTGATTAAGTGTGTATTGGCTGGGTTTTGTGTAAGAAATGGAGGAGAGAAGGAAGAACAAGGAAAAGGAAAGAGTGGGATTTCTGAAGGAGTTGGATTGAAGCTTCTTTCATAGGTTTGGGGGCTTGTCTTTTGTGTTCTTGATTAAGATTTGATTGCCCTATTCTCTTGGATTATTTGTGAATATGTGTTTATGCATGTGTTAATTGATGGGATAGTTAGTGATTGAGATAATAGAGTTAAAATGCTTTGCATGTCCATTTTGAATTAAAGTACATGAACATGAGATGAAATTCTGGGTTTGTTAGTTGTATTAATTTCAAGAGTTCAAGTGTATGATTATCGTGTATATTTATGTTTGATCATGTTTATGAGCACGTTTTGAAGGCTTAATAGTGATGAAGTAAGTGAGTTTTTTAGTATGAGTTCTTGGGCATGTTTGGTATGTGTTTGAAGTTTGGAACAGATGTGTTTTGTGCTGAGGAACTCGAAAATTCAACTCTATCTCGATCGCCACACTTGTCGCAAGCACGACAGAGCTGCTTGTTCCAGCTTCTCGCTGCCCGCTCTGAGGTACTCTTCACGACACGTGAAGGTCCTTCACGAGTCGTGAATATTGCCCAATCGAATGTGGGCGTTCGACGAGCAATCCTTCACGACACATGAAGTACCTTCACGAGTTGTGAAGAATGGCCCTAGTCCTTCATGATACGTGAAGCATCTTTACGAGTCGTGAAGAACAGCTCGGGTTCTTCACAACACGTGAAGCAGCTTCACGAGTCGTGAAGAAGCTCAATTTTCATCTGCTCGACAAGGATTCCCGCTCGCCGTGGTGGGTGTCTCTCGGAGCTGGGCTTGAGCACGAGTCGGACATCCTGTCATGACTCTTGCCAAGCAAGAGAGGCCAGCACTCCATAGCACGACTCGTGCCTACCAAGTCTCACTGTCTCGAGTCGTATCTCACGACATGAGTTGCGACAGCTTGCCCTTCTAGCCTGTAGCGCAGAGGCTACTGTCACGAGCACGACATAAGTTGCGATCGCGACATTAAGCCCCTTCTCCTGCCTATTATGTCCTAGTTTGCCTGATCAATTTCTTCTCACTTTGCATGGCTTGTTAGTACTGTGTAAGTTATGTATTGTATTTTTATGCAAGGGTATTGATGTTTCTGAATTGAGCTTATAATTAATGACATTTTAGTGTTGGACTTTGTCTTTTGACATTATCTAGTGAGATATGTTTAGAGTAAGTGTTTTAAGCCTAAAGTTTTAAGGTATTGGATAATTAAGCATGCTTAAGAAGGGTTAGTGAGTGCAACTGCCAGTGTTGGTCCCGCTTTGGGTCAAGTGATCATGATTGACCTCCGTTAAGGTCTTAGTGAAAATGTTTTGAGACCTCGGTCTCCCGTGTTACCTTTGGGTATAAAAGTATTTGAGTCTTCGGTCTCCCGTGTAGTGTTCCCATATCCTCTACCACTAAAATTCAGGCTATTGTTTGAAGTGTTTGGCTTTTGCGCAGTGAAGTGTTATGAATATTATGTTAATCCAGTTAGTGTAATTGCTTATTGCTTTTTGTTATCAAGTTCTGATTTCATATAGTGAATTGACTTATGTGTCTCTGTTTCTTCTATTTAGTGAATTCAGTGTGATGCCTAATCTCTGTATTATTGCATGATATTATTGTATAGTGTTATGTTGTTCTTGTTTCTCCCCACTAAGTGTTATCGCTTAGCACGGGCTGTTTTCCCGTGTAGGTGGCAGGTTTTGTTCGGTTCGTCGCGTATCTGGGTTGGCCACTAGGAGTAGAGTCTTTATTTTTTTTGGTACTCCTCCTGTATTATTCTTTTTGTATATGTATTATTTTGATTAGTGGCTTCATGTAATTTTTGTTAAGGATCCTTATGTAATTCTGAATGATGTGTTATGTTTTAATTTAATGTTAAGATTATGAGCTTAATTAATGTATATTGTTATTACTGTTATTATACGCTTCCGCTATGATGTATGGATGTTTATGAGTGAGTGTCGGGTAGTGCTCCAGCGTCCTTCCAACGGAGGCATTAAAGCTTGTCCGCCCAGCCACACGGTGGTAAGGATATTCCATACCATCGTGTAATTGCTCTCTGGATTTGTTCAATTTGTTGGCTCGACATGTTACACAGTGGTCAGGCTTTCTTGACCACCATGTAGGATGTCTTACATGGCGGTAAGGATTTGCCATACCGCCGAGTAAACCCTGTTTTTCCCCAAATGCTATTTGTAAGTGAATCCTTTGTAAGGTGTCTCACTTATAGGTTATATGATCTTTAATAATAAGATATATTCATGGTAAATTGAAATGTATATGATTTGTATGTTTATTCAATTGATTAGTTAAAATATGAAATATATGGTTATGCTTGAATTATGTTCTAGTATATGGTTCTAATTGAGATCAAGTACAGATTTGTTTTGAGCTTGACCAGTCTTAGTAGTGAATAGATAAGCATGCTTATTATGGGTTAGAGTGTGAGTGCAACTTCTATATGTTGGCCCCATTTGGGTCTTATAAGTCGGCCCATTTGGGTCTATATGATTCGAGACTTCGGTCTCCCTTCTACCTTCGGGTATACATGATTCGGGACTCATATCTCTATATGCTTACAATATTGTGTCCTATCAGTATCAATAGTACCTGTATCCACTGTTTATTGTGTAATCAGGCTAATATATGTTTCTATTATATGAAATTGGGTATATCGTACATGTTTATGTACATGAGATAACAAGATATGATGTTTTAATGTGTTTCTAGTATATTGATGTTTTAGTTGCTTTATACTTTTGTGTATGCACATGATGATTAAGTAACATTATATATATTTGTGTGTATATGTCAATGACATGATGTACAAGTAAAATATTTCTTGCATGTTATGATGTTGTGCTAAGCTAAATGGTTTGTTCTTGTGGTTATTTATATATGCATATCCATGTCTTGTTTTGGGTTCCTCCTAACTAAGCATTATCGCTTAGCACGAGAGTTTTCCCATGTAGGTGGTAGGTTCGAGTTTCGAGTTGGGCATCTGCAAGTCAGCCACTAGGAGCTTAGTTATAGTCTTTTTGTCTATTGCAAGTATTTTTAATAGTTATGTATATGTCTTTGTAAAGAGATATTAATTATAAACAATGTAACTTTTTGTAAAGGAATATTTTAGTATATGTATATGAAAAGGTTTACAAATATACTTTTGTAATATTTGTATCATTATATTTATATAAAGATTTGGATCTCCTTTTGGTTTAATTGTTTTCGCTTTTGTTTATTTGTATATATGTGTGTAGCGCTCCGGTATCCTTCCGAAGGGGTTATCGGGGTGTTATAATTTTTGGTATCAGAGCATAGGTTTTGAGGTTTTGGTCTATAAGATGATAGAGTATAGAGTATATATATGCGAGTCGATCTATGGTTGTGGCCTAATAAAGATGTCATCTTGTGTAGTGTATAGATAGAGTCTGATCCGAGTGAGAATATGAGTGAGACGACGGGTAGTGTGGATTCGGATGGGGTTGATCGACCTGCACCTGAACGTGCTCCAACAGAGGGTCCCGGTCATGCTTATGGTGATCCGGTATTGGTACACAGGTTATTGCAGTTGGTTGATAGATTGACAGCTCCCAAGGCTCCCTCTGAACTTTTGAGAAAGAGGGGAGCGGAGGAATTTATTGGAACCTCCTTGGACCAATCAGATTTAGCAAAGTTCTGGTTATAGAAGATGGATAGGATACCACAAGAGATAAGTTATCCTCCGAATCAGTGAGTAACTTGTGTTGTATCACTTTTACAAGGATCGGCATATGATTGGTGGAAGCTAGTCCTTCGCCATCCTCTAAGACCGGCTGATTTAACTTGGGAATTCTTTGTGCAAGAGTTTGAGAAGAAATATGTTACCAAGGCCTACAGAGAGGCAAAGTGGAAGGAGTTTATCAGCTTAACACAAAGGAATATGTCTGTCAGTGACTATGAGAAAGAGTTATATGTCGGTCAGTGACTATGAGAAAGAGTTTAGTCTCTTGAGTTAGTATATGCCGAGTATATTATTGAAAGAGGACTTCAAATGTTGGCATTTCGAAGATGGGTTAAGAGAAGTGATTAGACGTCCTTTGTCGGCTATGGCAATGATGCGCCAAGTTGGATATTATCAGTTAGTGGCAGCGGCAATGAAATTGGAAGAGTCAAAACTAGTGAAACAAAGAAGAGAACGGAAAAAAAGAGTATCAGATAATGTGACCATGGGTAATAAGAGAACTAGAGATGTTGCAAGTGGGCAAGCGGCTAGAGGAATGGTCCAAGTGCCTTCGGAGTTAGGAAGTGTGGCTCCGCCCTCTAGTAGGGGAAGTCAAGCACTTGAATGTGAGCATTGCCAGAGGCGGCACTGGGGTACATGTCGAAAGATCACGGGTGCGTTCTTCAAGTGTACTAGCAAGGAGCACTACAAGAAAATTGACTTTTAACGACCAAAATTTAACGAAGGGATAAAAATCCAGTCGTTAAAATATACAAATAACGAAGGGAAATTAATCCGGTCGTTAGTTCTTAAATTTTATTGTTATATAACGAGGGGATTAAATCCGGTTGTTAAAACAATAAAAATCCAGTCGTTAAAATATACAAATAACAAAGGGAAATTAATCCGGTCGTTAAAACTCAAATTTTATTATTATTTAACGATGAAATTATTTTTTGTCGTTAAAAAGCATAAAATCCGGTCGTAAAAATTTATCAGTAGCGAAGGGAAATAAAGTCGGTCGTTAATGTTTAAATTTTATTACCATTTAACGAAGGGTTTAAAATTTGGTCGTTGAAACATTATAAATCCGGTCGTTACTAGTCTAGGAAAATTGGCGGGACTTCTATAAAACTTACCTCTAAAATCATTGTTCATTATTTCATTAAAAATATAACACAAAACTACCTATCCCACACAAAAAACAGCAAACACGGCAGATGAAAAAATAGCAAAAAAATGCAAAACCCTTTTCAGTTTCCTATCTTCCAACCTAAACTTCGATCTAGGGTTTCACTTGATCTAAGATTACAGGTAAGAAACTGAAAAAATTTCTTTCTCTTCTCCCTTGATACCATTATCATTCTATTTATTTCTAATCTTCTCTTCTTCTCGTCGAATAGGAAAATAGGGCATACCAACTCTGAGATGTTTTGAGGAATTGCATTTCTACTAAGCTAATCGATCTATTATAATAGGTGAGTTCAATAAATTGGGTATTTTTGATATTCTAATTTATTGATTTCAAAACCGTATCTGCTATTTTTCTGGGTTTTTCATAAATGTCTATTTCTTTTTCTTGTTTATGTTTTTGCTGGAAAAAGATTGATTTGATTTTGGTGATATGTGATTCTTGTTCTTTTTGATTCCCGTTTTGCTTTTGATTCCCGTTCTGTTATTTATTCCCCTTCTGCTTTTAATTCTCGTTCTTCTTTTGATTCTTGTTCTGTTTTTGATTCCCGTTCTTCTTTTAATTATCAGTCTTCTTTCGATTCCCGTTCTTCTTTTGATTATCAGTCTTCTTTTGATTCTCATTCTTCTTTTGATTCCAGTTCTAAATGCTTTTGATTGATTCCCATTTTGCTCTTGACTGATTCTCGTTCTGCTGTTGAATGATTCTCAAATTTATGTTTTTCTGATTGTTTTCAGGTTATCAGTCTTCAAGTCTTCAAATTTGCAACGTAAAATTGGGATTTCTTCTTAAATTTTATTCTTTGACTCAATGTAATTGTTAATTTCCTTCTTTTCTGCTCAATTGTCATATTCTGGAAGCATTAATTTTCATGATGTTTATGCTTTCTATATGTGGTTTATATGCTCAAAGTTAAGCTGTTGCCATCGTTTTCTGGATGTTGATGCTTTCCTTTTGTGGTTTATATGCTCAAACATTCACTTTAGTTTAAGTTTAAGTTTAAGCTGTTGCCATTTTTCTCTGGGTGTTCATACTGTGTTCATGCTGTTTGTGATTGTTTAAGCCATTGCCATATTTGGCTGGATGCCCAAACACTCTCAGTATGTTCATGCTTTATATATGTCTGCATATTTTTCATCTAATATCTATTAAAGTCTTTCACTTTTAACTTGAAATCCTTTTCACTTTTGCTCTTTCATCTGATAGTGGATGGTTATCTGATTTAGTGGCTTATATCTTTGTCATTTTGTTGATCAATGTGGTCCAATTAATGGTGTAATTTATTATACGAATTTATTTATTATCAATAGCAATCTTGAAATATGATAAAGCCTCTAAGAATGTTATCTATATTAATTTCGTTTTTAGGATGCATGCATTTTATTGATTTTATATAAACATCTATATATGTTAATATATGTACCTATAATAATTACAGTAGTGCTAGACTCTAATAGGCTTATATATGAGACAAAGTCAAAAGTCCCCTCTAAAACTGGGGAACAAAATAATTTATATGAAAAAATAATAAAATTATAATAATACCACTAAACTTCAAACTTAAAAATAGAAGTCTAAACGTTGTTTTTGAGGCCCGAAATAGATTTTTATAAAAGTCAACCGGCTCGGAATGAGCTTTCCGAAAACATATTATAATAAGCAATCGGACACTTGTAGCAAAAGTTATAGCAAAAACAATACGTACCGTAAAAACAAAAGATATTAATGATGATTGAGCCATTTACCTCGCTCCAAATATTGAAAACCCAACTAGTCTTCATTGTAATTTTTATACTAAACACTTTATTACCATAACCGTATTTAAACAACAAATCTGTTGAGTTTAGTGTAAGATTATGGGGTAATTTTGGGCCAGTTTCTGCTATTTTATTGGTATACTGTAGGCAAGTGTGAGGGATTTGTTAGAGTAATAGAAAATTAGGTTTCGGTCTATGCTTGGGAATAAATCGTTGTTATATGAATGTATAGCTTTCGAAGAAGAGCTCAGCGTATGCTTTGCTTGAAGGAAATTGCTGAGAAATATAATATTATATAACTCATGAGCAGGATCACATTCAGTTTTTTAATTGAATAATTAAAAATTAATTAGCTTGTTGGGTTAGTTATGCTGTGTGAGGTAACTAAATTAAAGAAAACAAGTGTAGTATTATGGACAGCCATATACAATCAAAATATAAAAAGCTAATTCCATAATCTGATATGTGAGGGACTATAATTTTGGCTTGAGACTCAATAATAGAGCATTATAGATTGCTAAATGATCCTACTAGACTGCCTTTGGCTTGGTACTCTATTTTTTTTCTCAACAGACAGAACTTAGTATCATTGTAAAATTCAAATTTTTAAAGTTACTAGATTTTGAGCCAGATTTAACCTTAGACAGAGAGATATGGTGGCAAAGAATCCTTATAGCTGACCCCATCTAGTGTGGGATAAAAACTTAATTTCTAGTAGAAAGTTTAGATGTGAATTTATCATCTCCTTTTTAATTGGTAATAAAAACAAGCTGGTGTTACACATTGTTTCAACATTTGTGTGGGTAGATTTTTTTACAAGCGGAGAAAAAAACCTCTATTGCATGAAGAAACTAGTGCAGGAATTTCAGAGATGCTAAAGTTTGTCTAGTTGGTTAAATTAGGGCCTTGAGCCTTAAAGGGAATTTATTTTTATTTTCATTTTGTTGACTTGGCGGGCAAACCATCAACTATGTCCTTCTAAGTGATTCCCATCACCATGGTATAAGTTAACCTTTTTTATAAGTGTCAGACTCAATCCTCTTGTGAGCTTTATAGCAGGATGAATTTTGATGCTGGACATGACCAACATTGCATAGTATTCTTGATATTTGTTTCAATTTATTTATTTATTTATTTTTACATATATTATGAGGATTTTTTAGGAAAGAGAGTGATGTTGAATAGAGAGATATATGTATAGAGAATGCATGTCATTTCAATGAATTGGAGTTCAACTTTCTTATTTGTTTTGCAGCTGTTAATGGACTGATTCTTAGCATTGGGCTAATGATATTACGATATTGAATTTGCTCATATTCAAGGATAATGATTATTGATGTTTACTTTAGAGTATAATAGTATTAGGTGTATGTGTTTCATTAAAGAAACATTAATTGCAAATATTTTTTAACTATTGGCTACCAATAGTAATTTGATGATGGTTTTGTGACAATTTTATTGTTCACCCTTGCAGTGCAAGTACTGAATTCCAGAAGTGATACAAACAGAATAGCTTCAAGTAATTACCATAATCAAGGTTTTAATCTTTCCTCTCCTTTTTTTTTCTCTTTTTTCCATGTCTTTGAATGAACTCCTATTGCAATACTTACCATGACTGCTTTATGTTTCTTGAGGTAATTAATTAAAGTATCTTTACAACATATAGTATATATGTTAAATTGTATCAAGAAAATCGTAACACTGCATTGCTATTTTCCATTAATTTGGACTGCTGCTTTTCAATTTTTTTTTCATTGATAGAATATTTTGGAGAAGAGCAATCAAGCTAGAAAGTTTGCAATTTCTTGATGGATTCTATCATTATAATTCAATTTACTGCCATATTTTTAAAATTAAACTTTTAATGGTTAGTTGACTTAGGAGTTGCTCTTAGCATATGCTTAAGCTGATTTACTATTTCTGCATGAAAATTAATTAATACTTTTTTGCTCCTTTTGTTTTTATCCTAACATATTGACATTAGGAAGGTTATGGCACCTAATAAGCAATGGATGCAACTTGTTCATAATCGACTTGATGATGCTTATATATCTGGGGTGCAAAATTTTTTGGATTATGCTTTCACAAGAATAGGAGAAATGAACGAAATACCATATTCGTGCATCAAATGTTGCAACACATCTTTAGGGACACGTGATATGGTCAATTCACATTTGATAGCATATGGAATAATTGAAAATTACACCATTTTGTATTACCATGGGGAGCAGTTATGTAAGCCATAGTCAGACTGCTTTGATAATATAGAAGAGGTTGAAGATGAGGATGAAATACAAGGGATTTTAAGAGATTTATATCCTAGTTTTGATGGAGATACTATGAACATAGGTGGGGATGAAGTTCTTGAGGAAGAACCCAATCTTGAAGCAAAAAAATTTTATAGGCTCTTAACTGATCTCGAGCAACCCTTATATCATATATCAAAAAGCTCTAAGATTTCTACCTTGATAAAATTGCTTCATATTAAAAGTCTTGGTCATTGGAGTAATGAGTCATTTACAATGTTGTTGAAAATGTTGAAGGAATAGTTATTGCCTGATGGGTCCGACTTACCCGATTCATATTATGAGGCAAAGAAGATAATTCAAGATCTTGGGCTTTCTTACAATAAGATTGATGCATGTAAGAATGATTGCATGTTGTATTGGAAGGAAGATAAGTTTCTCAATTCTTGCAAATTTTGTGGTGCATCTAGATGGAAGGAGGATAAACATAGCGGGGAAAGTAAAAGTAAAAAAGAAAAAAGAATACCATTCAAGATTTTACGTTACTTTCCCCTAAAGCCAAGACTTCAAAGGTTGTTTATGTCCACTAAAACATCTTCTCTAATGAGATGGCATCATGATAAAAGAGTTGATGATGGAGTAATGAGGCACCCAGCTAATTCAATGGCGTGGAAATCCTTTGATGAACTTCATCAATCTTTTTCAAATGAGCCTCATAATGTTCGACTTGGTCTTGCTAGTGATGGTTTTCAACCAGTTGGAAATTCAAAAACTCCATATAGCATTTGGCCAGTTGTACTTATTCCTTATAATTTACCACCTTGGTTGTGCATGAAGTAGGAAAATTTTATTTTATCAATGCTTATTCCTGGTCCAGAGAGTCCTGGAGATGCAATTGATGTTTATCTCCAACCTTTGATAGAGGAATTGAATGAATTATGGGGAAATGGGGTTGATACTTTTGATGCATCTACTAAACAGAATTTTAAGCTACATGCAGCTTTGTTATGGACAGTTAATGACTTTCTAGCATATGGAAATTTGTCTGGATGGAGTACCAAAGGAAAGATGGCTTGCCCATGTTGTAACAAAGATACTTGCTCGATGAGGTTACACAATGGTAAGAAACAATGTTATATGGGCCATAGACGTTATCTTCCTCTTAATCACAGGTGGAGAAATGACAAAGAGTCATTTGATGGAGCTAAGGAGCGGAGGATACCACCTAAGCCATTGTTTTGCTATGATATACTTGATCAAGTGGTTGATTTAAATGGATTGTTGCTAACCAAGGATCCAATGAAGAAGACTAAGATATCACATGCTAGTAGAGGTGATAATTGGAGCAAGAAGAGCATTTTTTTAATCTTCCATATTGGAAAACACTATTGTTGCAACACAATTTAGATGTGATACACATTGAGAAAAATATATGTGATAGTATTTTGGGGACAATATTAAATGTCAAAGGAAAAACAAAGGACAGCATTAACACTCGGTTGGATTTGCAAGCATTGAATATCAGGAAGGAATTACATCCAGTAAAAAGTGGTGATAAATATGAACTGCCCACTGCATGCTACTCATTATCTGTTGAAGAGAAGAAAAAATTATGCCAGTTTTTAAAGAATCTAAAAGTTCCAGATGGATTTTGATCTAATATTTCTCAGTGTGTCAACCTCAAAGATCGCAAATTATCAGGCTTAAAGAGTCATGATTGCCATGTTCTTCTACAACATTTTCTCCCTCTTGCCATACGTGGCTTGCTTTCCAAATCTGTGTGTGAACCACTCATTGAATTATCTTTTTTTTTCAATGTGCTTGGAGCAAAATGTTTAAAAATATATGAGTTGGAGCAAATAGAAGACCAAATTCCTACTACTCTGTGCATGTTAGAAAAAGTCTTTTCTCCTTCATTTTTTGATATCATGGTGCACTTGCCAATTCATTTAGCTAATGAAGCTAAGATTGCCGGAGTTGTTCAATACCGATGGATGTATCCGGTAGAGCGATGGTTGTACTTTTTAAAGTCTCTTATCGGTAATAGGGCTTGCCCAGAAGGTTCTATTGTAGAGGGATATTTGGCAAGTGAATGTATGACCATATGTTCAAGGTACCTGCAAACAATGGAAACAAAATTTAATCGCCTTGAACGGAATTATGATGGTGGTATTAAAAATGATGGAGGTTTATCTATCTTTTCTCAACCTGGAAGAGCTTTAGGGGGTAAAAAACAAGTTACACTTGATGCATATGAATTAGAGCTAGCCCATATTTATATTTTGAAGAATTGTGATGAAGTTCTGCCCTTTCTCGAGTACGTACATCCAACAAATTATTTCTATTTATCTCCGTTACTATACATTTTTCAATTGAAGTTATACATTGTTGTACTTTAATTTCATACAGGGAGTTCTCAAAAATTCAATCTAATACCTCTCAACACATTTCTGATTCTGCATGGAGTCTCCAATTCATTAGTTGGTTTAAAAAAATGGTTAGATTTTAGTTGAACATTTTTTAGTTTTTTTTTTTGCCCTCTTCTTAGTTGCTTTATAGTTATTGTTAACATGATTTTGGCAGGCAATAGAAATGCATAACCAATATGATAATAAGATGACAGTTGATTTATTATCATTGTCATGTGGCCCTACACAATATGTGACAAGTTTCAGTGGCTACATTGTTAATGGTTATAGGTTTCATGTGCAAAGTTATGATAAACATTTGAGCACACAAAACTTTGGAGTGGTTGTTGTTAGAGAGGCGGATAAAGAGAATGGGAATGTTGATTACTATGGAGAACTTATTGAGATCCTTGAATTACAATTTCTTGAGGGAAGAAGAGTGAATGTGTTTCAATGTAATTGGTTTGATGTATATGACAAAGAAAAAGGGATAAAAATAGATGAATATGACTTCGTAAGCATTAACCGTCAACGAATCTTGAAAACAAATGAACCTTTTGTCTTGGTCAATCAAGCATTATAAGTATTTTATGCTAATGATTATGCCAATAAAGGTTGGCATGTTGTGCGAAAGGTTATACCTTATGATTCCTTTGATGTTGTACAAAAGAATGAGGAGGATATGGAGGAGTTTGACAATTCAACACAAATAAAAAGGAAACATATTGATCAAGGTTGGATTTTATCTTGTTATATGATTGTGTTATATGATTGTGTATATGTTGCAACTAACTGAAATTTATACGAAATTCAATATCATTTTTTCTTTTCATGTGATTCAAAATGAATCCATCCAAGTTTCAAAAGACTGGGATGGAAACCAAAGCAAAAGTGGGCAAGCAAGCATTCATTCCACCAGGTGTTTTAGGGAGAGGACGAGGATAAAGTTTAAGATCTTTTACCTCTTCTAGAGCTATTGAATAAGGAATTTCAACTATAACAAGAAAAACTTCCCAAATAAGTTCTAATCAAGATGCGGTGCCACTTGTACCTCCTGGATTACAGTCAATTGAAGATGATAATCCTTCTCTTCAAGTGGATGAAGAGATGCATGACATTGAGACAAGTATTTTATTCACTCAAATTTAATTTCTTTGATATTCAATTAGTATTTTATACTTAATTGATCTTAAATAAGTATTTTATACTGAATTTATTATTTATAGGTGCAGTACAACTCAAGGCGAAAAAGGTCCGAGGAAGGAATAAGTGTAAAAAAGTTGCGGGACTCAAGGCTGGAGAAAAATTAAGAGTCACTTTTTATCAAAATCGAGTTGTTGGTGAGCATCATGAAGATTTTTCAAGGGATTTGGGTATAATAATTCGTGATCGTAATATGTGCCCTTTGAAAGTACACTCATGGAGAGAAATTCCAGAACAAAATATAGAACACATGTGGCAAGCTGTAATTGTAAGCATTTATAGCATTATATTTTTTTAAATATTTTTTCTTGCTTTAATTATGCCAATTACTTTGTGTGGTCAAGTAATGCTGATTGTTCTTGATAATAATGAATCAAGGATAAATTTGAGAGTGATGACATACTTGAGCAATGTGAGCATGTCATGAAACATATGAGAACCTTATGGAACAACTGGAGAGGAGAGATGCATTTAAAAAATGTGAAGTCTAGGTCACTTCACGAGGCTATGAAGAATATACCAAAAGGGGTGGAAAAGAATGATTGGGAATGGTTGGTTAAAGAGCACCTTTTTAGCAAAAAGTTCCCGTTATGACATAATATACTTTTCTTCTCATATTCAAATTACAAATTTACATGTTATATTATTAATGTAGGAAACAAGTAAACGGAACTCCATTAATAGGTCCAAGTTGAATATGCCTCATCGTACAAGCAGCAAGCCTTTTAGACAGATTATATATCAACAGGTGATTTACCCTTCTTAAATATTATTAGAGAATTTATTATTACTTTTGAAATTTCTCATTTAGTAGCCTAATTCTGTTGTGAAGGGAGGCAAAGATGGTAACCCACCAGACATGGCTACCATGTTCTTTGAGACCCGCAAAAAAGATGGCAAACTTGTTGAAACTACCACCAATGAAAGATATGTGTGTGTAATTGATTTGATTTCCATTATACTGTTTTTTATTTGAAATGCTGATACATTTAAAATTATTGTTGAATTTTTATAAACTCAAATTCAAGAAGTTGTGCAATCGGAACCTTCTCTTTCCAATATAGAGGTAGCAGAAAAAGTCTTTGGACCTCAACGGAAAGGTCATGTTGCGGGATTTGGTGGTGGCATAACTGCAAGGCATTTGAAAGGGACTGGTTCATCGAAAGAGGCATTATTATCTAAGCTACACAAAACTGAAGAAGAAAATCAAGAATTGAAAAGAAAACTCGATGCCTTGGAGGGTAAATTGGCACGAAGCTATAATCTTGGTTCAGCAATCTAATATCTATTCTGAATCACCATCTTCAAGTGAATTCCCAACAGAATGAAATATTTAACAGGTAAGTATGCAATTCACATTATGAAACATTTCATAATTTCTTATTTCATGATTGTAATTATGCTTTACAATATTTTCTATATTTTATCTTTGTACATAATTTACAAGTATAGTTAGTGAACACTTAATATGAATTGTTGAGTATTTATGTAAACATAATATTGTTGAGAACAACTTTGTTATAGATTCAATGTAAAATTGCAAGATTTATCAATAATCTTGGAAAAAGAAGTTGCATTTGATGTGGATGTTGTTTGTCATGTTTCAAAGATGCTATTTTCAATTGGTTGTAAATTGGTTAGTCCCATATACTTGTTTTATGGTATTGAAAATTTTAAATTGAACTGCTATAGTGATATGGATGTCACTACATAAATAAATAGAATATTATTGTATCGAAAAGTTTGTATTAAATAATTATTTATAGTTGATAGTTGATGTATTATCATAATATCCTTGTATTTTGTATAACTGATGTAAGTATTGAGTGGTTGATATTTGTAAATTATTATATGAGTGTGAATGAACCTAAATTGGAGGATGGGCAATCTTGTGTTGGAGTATGAATTGGAGAAGGGTGAATAAAGATATGCTTATTTGAAGTGTAAAGACTTTCTGTTTACAGGAGGATAGACAATATTATAGAGGAAACTCTGCCGAAATTTCGGTAGAATTGGGTGGCATATTTGTGTTTTGAATAAATAAATAGTAAAGTTTAATAGTTGTAGGATAGTTGAAAAAAAACTTTACTCGGATTTAATCAATAATCTTAAGAGTAGTTTTAAGATCGAGTTATTGTATAGTGTCGTTGGAACCGTTGTGTGTGTATGTATAGTTTAAGGGTGTTACAAATTTAGTATCTGTAATTGGATTCGAAGTCAAATTTTTTGCTCATACAGTTGTCTCCCCATTTTAATGTAAGTTGTATTCTATTTTTTTTATTATTATAATAACATTATACTTATGATTATTTTTTACATTTTTTTTTGCAGCCCTTTTCATTTTTTGGATATTTTGAAGTGCATATACAATTACACTTATTGGATTTTGGATATTTTGAAGTGTATATATAATTACACTTGTTGGGAGATTTTGAATATTTAAGGTAAATTATATTCAATTATTTGGCCTTTTGATTTATTGCTTTTATGCATGAATTTTAATTATAAATTTATGTTTTAAATTCCACAGGTTTTCAAAACAGTGGACAATGAAGATATAAGGTTCATTATTCATTCTTTTAGAATTTTTATATTCTAAGGTTAATAGAAAATGATATAGACAGGGGCTGTTTTTATATTTTATAGTATATGATACAATTTTGAAATATTAATATATTTTGTATATGATATTTTGCAATCTATGACAAAACTATTTATTATAATTTTGGATTTATGTGTGTAAATGATGTGTACAGGTAATAGTCAAATAAAATATTTTAATTATTATGAAAATTATTAATTTCTAAATTTTCTGTGAATGATGAAAAATTCATGACTGTCTTTAACTACCGAATATTTTTTCATTGATAGTGAATATAGCGATTAGTAAAACAGTATTTGTAACGACATGAAAGGTTGAATAGTGAATATAATTATCGAAATAAAATTCTAATCCCTTTAACGAACTAAAATCCCTTCGTTGAAAGTGAATATAATTAACGAATGAAAAATTCGGTCGCTAAAACGTATCTTTCACGAACAAAAATTCGGCTTAGCGAAGGGAAAATTCGGTCTCTAAAAGGCATTTTTAACAACCGAAAATCCCTTCGTTGAAAGTGAATACAATTAGCGAAGGGAAAATCCAGTCGCTAAAAGGCATTTTTAACGACCCGAAATCCCTTTGTTGAAAGTGAATACAATTAGCGAACGGAAAATCCGGTCGCTAAAAGGCATTTTTAACGATCGGAAATCCCTTCGTTGAAAGTGAATATAATTAGCGAAGGGAAAATCCAGTCGCTAAAAGGCATTTTTAACGAACGGAAATCCCTTCGTTAAAAGTGAATACAATTAGCGAAGGGCAAATTCGGTCGCTAAAAATCACTTTTCAACGACCGAAAAAATTCCGGTCGTTAAAGACATTAACGACAGGATGCAATATCCGGTCGTCTATACCTTTAATGAAGGGGCTTTTACCGACCGGATTTTCCGGTCATTAAAGGTTTTTAACGACCGGATTTTAACTTTTAACGACCGGATTTCCCTTCATTAAAGAGCATTTTTCTTGTAGTGGAGCACCGATTTGCTAATTGCCTAGAACGGATTGAGAGTAAGGATCAACAAGAGAATAGAGCTAGTGGTGATAGGCCAGGGGCTACAAGAGGTACTAGAGGTAGAGGTAGAGCCTCACAAACACTAGAGCTAGTGGTGATAGGCCTGGGGCTACAAGAGGTACTAGAGGTAGAGGTAGAGCCTCACAAGTGCCGTCTATAATAGTTGAGCAACCGGCTGCTGCTGGTGGTTTTAAAAGGGTTTATGCGATGATAAGAGAGGATGCAGAAGAACCAGTAAGCCCTTCCGATAAGTCGTGATTTGTTAAGTTTTTCGATAAGTTTTATTTTGGTAGTTAGGTTGCAAGTTGTAAGTGTGGAAAAGTCGAGGACGAAATTTCTTAAGGGGGAGATATTTGTAACAACCCAATGTAGACCCTAGTAGAATTAGAAGGATTTTGCTTTGGAAAAAGGGGTATTACTGTATTTGTGCAAGTGAGAAATTGGATCTAAGTGAGGACTAAATTGACAAAAGAATTAAAGTCGTTAATTGAAAGATTTTAGTTGTGACTAAAAGGTCATTGAACAAGGACTAAAGTGATTTAAACAAAGGATTGAGTTAATTAGATCAATGGGAGCTTGGCACTTGGCTTGGGTAGGTGGAGAGTAATAAATGAAAGAAGAAAAGAAAGCAAGAAAGGGAAAGAGGGAAATCAGATTTTTCCCGTTCCCTTCCCTGCGTTTCCTTCTTTCTTCTTCTTTTATTTCTTACTCTTTACTCCTCTTGTGGTTGGATGATTTTCAAGCTTTGAGGAAGAATTTAAGAAATAGAAGTTGGTTTCAAGAGGTAAGTAGCTGGGTTGAATTTGTTTCTTCTCCTTCTCTTCCCGTACTTTTAGTTTTGACGTTTTGAGATATGGGTTAATTGAGTTGTATGGGTTGATTGTGCAAGAATTTATTGGTAAGAAGAAGAGCAAGGGTAAGGAGATAGTAGAATCTTGAAGGGAGTTGGATTTTGAAAGCTTAAATTTTAAAGGTTTGGGAGTTTATTTGGTTTTGTGATTTTGTCTAAATCTGGGAACATTGAGTTGTTAATTATGTCTTCATACATGTTAGAGTTGGGTTTATGTATATGTTTAACAAGATGGAAGTGTTTTTGATATATGATGATTGCAAATGAATTTTTATGAGTTAAGAATAAATTTTGGGTTTGATGTTTTAATTGAGCATTCTTGCTAATTATTACTATTAATAAGTGTTCATTGTTATTAATATGATTGTAAACATGAATAGAATGTATTGGGTTGAAGTTATATGCATGTTGAGATGATTTTAGTTGAGTTTGGTTTGAAGCAAGTGAGTTATCTGCCAAAAATATGGGTTTTTGTCGATTTACACGGCGTTAAGGGATCCTATACCGCAGTGTGATTGCATTCTAGAAATGTGACTTTGCTTGTCCGTCCAGCCACACGGCAGTAAGGATAATCTATACCTCCGTGTAATTGCTCTCTGGATTTGTTCAATTTGTTCGCTCGGCATATTACACGACGGTCAGGCTTTCTTGACCACCGTGTAGGACGTCTTCCACGGCAGTAAGGATTTGCCATACTGCCGTGTAAACCCTGTTTTTCCGCAAATGTATTTGTAATTGAATCCTTTGCAAGGTGTCTCACTTATAGGTTATATGATCTTGAATAATAATGTCTATTTATGGTAAATTGATATTGTCACATCCCAAATATGGCCTAGTTGGAAATAGCAAGATTAATTGGACATTAAGGGTATTTTGGTAATTTATGCAAGAGAATTAAGGGCTTTATTGAGAAGTTAATTAAGTTTTGAGAGAAGAATTTTTATTAGTGACCATTTGGTAATTTGTAAGGACTTAAAGAGTTATGCAAGGAGCTGTTGGTAAAAGTGTAGTTAGTGGAATTGAGGGTCCAATGCATGAGTGCCATGTGGATAAGTGAGTGTGTGCATGATGGGGAGAGAAGAAGGTAGAAAGTTTAGCTTCTCTTAGAAGCTATCAGATTTTGCTCCTCTTCCCTACTCTCTCTCACGTTTCCTTGCTCTTTCCCTTCTCCATTTTCTGTTCTCAAGATTGCATGTGTAATCCTCCATTCCTTGGGCTAGGGTTTTAAGTTTTGAAGGGTTCCAAGAGGTAAGTGGCTGAATGTTTTCTTTGGGTTTTCTTCTTCTTCTCCTTTCACGGTTTGGTTTGGATTTTATAAGGTTTTGGTTTTTGGGTTATCTGAATATTGGTTTTGTTGGATCTTTGCAAGCATTTGAAGAGAAGAGGAATGATAAAAGAAAAGGAAAAGTTGTAGATTGAAGTCAGTGGAATTTTTGAGCTCCATTCCAGGTTTGGGAGTTTATTTGGAGTGTTTTGTCCATCTCATTTTGGATCCTGTTTTTGAGTTAAATGTTAATATTATTTGTGTATTTATGGTAAATGAAAATGGATAGAGGATATAATTGAGATATTTAATTTACTTGTGTTGAAATTGCTGATTGAATGATTATTGAGCTTACAATTTGTGTATATACTGTAGTGTAGACACCGGGACTTGAGGCAGTCCAGGTCAGAGTTACCCGATGAAGAAATCCATGTTGGTTTTCGGATAAATGGATGGAATTCGGAGGTTTTCGTCTTTCGGTTTCACAAGGATTAAAATCTTTTTCGCTATAGCATGAGGTTTTGGAAAATTTTGCTTGAAATTAGAAGTTTTGCTCCACAGACGGGATGGACGTCTGAAGTAGGGACGCCTGTCCCTACTTGGGGTGATCCCCGTCTCTATGCATAGTAGGGACGGCCCGTCTGTAACTAGGGACGGACACGTGTCTGAGTAGGGACGCCTGTCCCTAGACCACGTTACGGCCCGTCTGTAGCTAGGGACGGACACGTGTCTCAGTAGGGACGCCCGTCCCTAGTCTACGTTACGGCCCGTCTGTATCAAAATTTCCACGCATGCACTTAGTAGGGATGCCCGTCGGTATTTGCAGGGATGCCCGTCGGTAGTGGATCTGATAAGTTACCACCGGATTTGATAAAATTTTATCTCAAATCTTTCAAATAGGATAAGTTTTGGTTAAAAAAATGGAATTTTAAAGACTCCTTTTAAAATTCAAACTCAAAATTGATGCTTATCTGATTTTATCTCAAAAAATTCTATAAATTGAGAGGGAAAATTCATTTTTAGGGGTTAGAAAATTTGATAAATTTTTTGGTGGAAGAAATTAACCATTTTTTGAGAGATTGAATTTTTTAGAAAGGTTTTTTGTGAGCAATTTACCAAAAAGCTATAAAATCTCTATTTTTAGAATTTTATTTGACAAAGATTCTTCCAATTAATTGATTTACTCAAATTCTTCTTGTGAATTAAGCCAATTTGAGGTAACGAAATTCATTCGTTTCCATCAATACAGCTAATTCAAACATTCGATAGTTATTAAATTTTCAAGAAGGGAAAATTTTCTTACTTTAATCTGTTTTTTATTTGATCCTTGTGGAGCGTGCGGGGACCGAAACATCTGATATTCACCCAAAAAGGTAAGATCCGAGGGTAAACATTATGGATTAGCACTTGTGTGATTTAATTAACTTATATTAATCGTTTTCATTTTTCATTTTTTTTTATCTTTTAACTTATTTATTTTAAAGTTTCCTATTATTTTCTTTTCTTTATTTTATTCATCATTTTTGATACTGACATGTTTATTCCTATGAGTTATTTTCTGACCATTTGGAATTGGAGTTGTAAATGATGACGACCGAGCAAATCTGAGGATTTCCATACGGGTTCTTTGTTCACCCTTACTTTTTATTCATGTTAATATTAAGATTATTTCAATGTCGTTAAAGTGAAAAGGGCCAAATATTTTATAGTAATTAATTTGGAGTTTTCTCAAAAAGTTGTGGACCAATGTCCTGTTTTTTTAACCAACAAAATTGACACCTTTTAAAAACCAGTTTGTAACAAATATACATGGCAAGACCAATGTCCTCACTCCAATGAATATCCTGATTTCTGTATGATCTGTATGTTGTTTTTACAATGAGTGTTGTATTCCGCCCCTAGTTTTATTGTAATTTGATTTGTGGGGATTTATTTTAATAATGTTTTATTTATTGATTTTGACATGAATGATTACGCTTTAAATTAATCGCATCGTGTGGAAAGTTGGTGAAACAATGAATTCAAAAACTTAATTATAATATTAATCAAGGTATAAATAAATGAGAAGTCCCGAACTCACTCTGGCCTTTGGGGCTCAATGAGGCGAGAGGTCTAGGACTTCCAAGACACCTCTTGAGTCTCACCAAAAGACTTCAATTTACAATCCTAGGCTCCAGGGGGTAGAGGCAGTGGCCTCCAAGATCTTTCTGGCTAGCTCAATATGGATATGTATGCGCCGTCTTAGGCTCACTGAGGCTAGATGACCCTTCCCAATGTTCTATTGGGTAGCGACTCCAAGAAACCTCATTATTGCCAAAAATAGACGCCCTTATAAATACATTACAAGTTTTAATGAATCCCATCCTGATCGCCCTAAAACGGGCTTTCGGGAGGCGACGGGGTTCGGCGCGTCACAGTGGCGACTCCACTGGGGACTTATTCGAGACTTCGATTCGAAAGTACCTTGATTAAAAATTATAATTGAGTTTTAGTTCAAAAATTTCACCTTCTTTCAAAAAACTGCATTGCATCTCATTAGAGCCTTAGATTTACGCTAGTTTGGTCCCTTTTTCAGCCCCGGTGCGTTCTTGAAGCACGACCCTACGTTCACTTAATGTAGGGAAGTGTTAAGGATAATCACCAGCCCAAGCCTTGTACCATCATGGTATATTAAATGGTGACCCAATCGGTCGTTACACTCGTGATGAGCTAGACCCGTTGGCAGGGACCATGCTTAGGTAGCCTTAAAGTAACACCACCTTTTGACTAAAGCTCATGTAATGGAAATAGTTACGTCCCCTAGGTGGTATAAACCTTAATCCTATGCTTGCTATGTGGATCATTATATATTGGACAAGCCCAGATAATTTGATTGGTCACCTAATCAAAGGCTTTCATGCCCCGATAGGCCCATGTCAACTTGTTCGGGCTGCCTAAATACATAATGATCATAACCCATGCGCTTGTACATTAGTTAGGAGAGGTTATGCTGTCGGTTTTCCACAGTGCACCATGCGCGTCCATCGGGTTCCCTGTTAACCCATGGATCAATCCCACCTAGGAAAGAGACTATGACCTCGTGTGCAGGAGCAACAAGGTTGGAAGTACCTATGTGCTTACATGCAGTTTGTAAATGTTGCATAACACGATCATGCATCTAAGCACATTCATGCATCATCCTGACCCTTTGTGTTTTTTAGCCATCATAGATTCGCCTAGGTGGACAAGAGGGTCTTGGGGGCGACTACGCAGAACTCCATTCTTCAAGTTACAAGAAAGGGTAGAGTATCCGGACACTTCTTCTGAAACCAGCTACGCTACTTCAGCTCGGTTTTCTTTATTTAAAGAAATGGCCAATTCACCAAGAGGGGCAGATGCCACTAGGGCAATGATAGCAGAGGAAGTGGGTCGAAGGCTTGAAGAGTTTGAGAACCGTATGATGGCGATGATAGCCACTATGGGTCAGCAAGTGGCCCCACAGAACCCACCACCTCCTCCTATGAGAAATAATGAAAGGGGGAGGTCAGAGAAGACCCCCAAGAGGAAATTCGCATGCCACCTGCAAATTTAAGAGCCACTACTTCAGGGGCACAATGGGGAAGACCAGTCCCAAGGTTAGATGATGATTGGGAAGATGAAGAATATAAGGAACGTATGTCTAAGAAAGGGAAAGCCCCTCAAACCGAAGAAGCCATCTGGAAGAAGATGGAGGAGAAATTTGAAGCAATGACAAGAATGCTAACAAAGGGTCAAGGAATGAACCTAGAAGACAAGGAGTTAGAAGGAGAGGATCTAGTCCCAATAAACTTTAAAATGCCGGATGTTCCGAAGTTTGACGGCACTTCCGACCCCATGGCACACATAAAGCAGTACTCGCTGGTGATGAAGGGCACCACTTTGATAAAAAAGTAGAAGATTGAGAACTTTTGCTTGAGTTTGACCGGCCCAACAGTAGATTGGTACCATGGGCTCGATCGCCGAACCAAGGAGGATTGGGATTTATTGACGAAGGAGTTTTTGAGGCAGTATGACTGCAGTACAAGGATGGAAGTGACCTTGAAGGACCTGGAGCTGCTACAACAGAAGGGAGGTGAGTCCTTCCATGAGTATTTAACCTGGTGGAGGAATCGGTGATGGAAATGAAGAGAAAACCGGATACTCAGGATCAAATACGACTATTCATAAAAAATTCGAGCCTGTATTTGAGAGAAGGATTGAGGATAAAAGGGCTGAAAGACTGGGAGTCTCTGAAGGACATCGCTAATGAGGCCGAGGGAGAGTACCTTGTTAAGAGAGCAGCTAATGAGAACTATCCCAAAAGGGGTAGCAGTAGCCAGGGGGCAAGTAGACCAACAGGTTTCGCTAGTGGCACACGGAAGACTGTTGAGGTATCAGCTGCTAGTGCTACCCCAAGGCATTTTTCCAATCTTAGAAGGTCTTTATCATGGGTGCTGAGGAGACTTACAAAAGAGGGTAAATTATAGCCTATGCTACCCAAGCCTGCTAGAACTCAAGGCACGCCAGGACATAAGGATGATGAGTATTGTGCATATCATCAGCACACCGGGCATATAACCGATAACTGCAAGACATTGAGGCATGCGATTCAAGATCTAATCGACTCAAAGCAGATCATAGACCCAGAGAAGAGAGAAGGTCAAAAGAAGGCTGGGTATAACAGTATGCCCCCGCCAATGAACATGATTGGGTCCAGTGTGCCCGAGGAGTTTGTGTTAAAGGAATTGTATGGCAATGATGTCCACACTGCTGTCACGAACCTCAATGAGGGAAGTGAAGAAGGGCTTCCTGCAGTAGTGATCGATTGCTGGTCCACTGATGATAGTGGAACTGAAAATGATAATTCTGAAGTATTTTCTGACCTGTGGAATTCGGAGGAGGAAGGAGAAGAAGCAAAGAAGAAAGAGGTAGGAGCTGTGACCCAGAGCGGAAGGGTAGTTCCGGAAGTTGAGAAGCCCCAGGAGTCAGTTGAGGGCAGAAAGGGAAAAGAGCCGAAAGAAGATCCGATAGTTAAGCAACTAAAAAAGACGCCGGCTAAGATTTCCATATGGGATCTTTTGAGACAGTCGTCATCGCATAGGAAAAAGGTGGTAGAGGCTTTATGCGAGGCAACTGTGGCAACAACTATCTCGCCTACGGAACTTCTAGATGTAGCGAAAGGAGGATCAGGAGAAAATGTTGTCTTTACCAGTGCTGATTTACCAGCAGAAGGCCGCAACCATAATCGCCCTCTGTACATAAGAGCACAAATTAACCAAAAGCACACTGCTTGCGTAATGGTAGATGATGGCTCTTCGATAAATGTGTGCCCACAGGTGGCAATGACGGCTTTTGGGGTAACAGAGGATATGTTAGCCAAATCTGATCTCACTATCACAGCTTATGACAACTCGCGTAGACATGCTTCGAGGACATTCACGGCAATAGTGAAGACTGGGCCTATAGAATCAGAAGTGGAGTTTGTGGTACTGCCTATACCCGCCAATTTCTCAACTCTTCTAGGCAGACCATGGTTTCATAAGCTGGGTGGAGTCCCCTCTACACTTCACTAGATGGTAAAGATACCTCATGAGGGCCAGATTGTGACTATAAGGGTTGCATGGGAGAATCAGGTTTCAGTACTGGAGATTGCTAGGTAGCCATTTAGTGGATTTCATATCGCCATGATAGGTCAGGAAGAGCAGAAGGAAGAGAGCCCCCAAGTACTGAATATGATGAAAAAGATGTCATTCCTCCCTGGCGCAGGACTGGGCAAGAATTCTCAAGGGATGCCAATAGCTGTTACCACCAAGGGCCAAAAGGACAGAAGGGGTCTAGGATACACAGGTGTTGTAGAGAGGGGTGAGAAGTCAAAAATGGAAATTCCTCACATTCGAAAGACTTTTGTGCCAACAACCGCAGCATGTGCCTATACAGGGGAAGATGAACCACAGTGGCTGGATGGAAGATTTGTACCAGGATTCGAGGTTTTCAATGATGTCTATAACTGGGACATTGGATCGATTAAGCCAGCAGAGGGCTTTTGGGATGAAGAAATCATGACCAGTAGGACAATTTGGGGCCGTGAGATGCCTGAAAAAGTAATGACTGAAAAGATGGTAGCCACCCAGTTGAAGGGGAAAGAAAAGGTAGAAGAAGCCATGCATGAGTTGATTGGGGAGCCCCCAAAGAGCCGAAGTGATGCAGGACCATCAACCGCAGCAGATGCGCCAACAGAGGAGGGAGAGGAAAATAGTTTATATTTTCTTTTTGCTCCAGAACTTTTCAATGATGTTAATGACAATTTCAATCTTATTAATAAATTGAATGATTTTGCTTACTTATGTGATGTTTCCGATGATTTCACTATGCATGATCATGATCATCATCCCTCCATATTTGATATTGATTCAACTGATGCTACTCCATTTAATCTTGGAACCGTAGAGAATCCAAAAGAAATTTTGATAGCATCAAATATAACTCCTGAAGAGCGAGAACAATTTGAGAGAAAATTGAAAAAATATGAAAAAGTCTTTGCCTGGACCTACGAAGATATGCCAGGAATCGATCGGGAAGTCGCAGAGCACGCTATTCCTACATATCTGGACCACAAACCCATTAAACAGAAGCTGAGAAGGCTTAGGCCAGAGTGGGCGGATAAAGTGAAGGAGGAGATTCACCAGCAAGTTAAAGCCAAATTTTTGGTTGATGTGCAGTATCCGACTTGGCTGGCCAACGTTGTCCCCATAGCCAAAAAGAATGACAAGGTAAGGGTATGCGTAGATTATCGGGACTTGAATAAGGCCTGTCCAAAAGATGACTTTCCATTGCCCCATATAGATGTGCTGATAGACAGCGCCGCTGCTTGCGAGATGTATAGCTTTAGAGATGGTTATGCGGGCTACAATCAAATTCTCAATAAAATAATTGACCGGATTAAGACAGCGTTCATCACAGAGTGGGGGACCTATGCTTATCGAGTAATGCCTTTTGGCCTGAAAAATGCAGGAGCCACTTATCAGAGGATGGCAACAAAAATCTTGAATGACCTGATCCATAAAGAAATGGAGGTATACGTGGACGATATGATGATCAAGTCGGCCACTAGAGAAGGTCATTTTGAAGCTCTGGAAAAGTTCTTCTTAAGTATAGACAAGTATAATCTGCGGTTAAATCCTAAGAAATGTATCTTTGGTGTTACCTCAGGGAAGTTCCTAGGACACGTGGTTAGCCAGAGGGGTATTGAGATTGATCCGGACAAGGTCAAAGCCATCAGAGAAATGCCAATACCACAGAAAGAAAAGGATGTGAGAAGTTTTTTGGGAAAGTTGTAATATATCAGTAGGTTTATTGCCAAGCTTACTTAAATCTATGAACCGATCTTCAAACTACTCAGAAAAGACCAACCAGTAATATGGAACGAAAGCTGTCAGAAAGCTTTTCATACTGTCAGAGAGTATTTACTGAATCCACCGGTGTTGAGACCGCCGTAGCCAATCAAACCCCTGATTCTATACTTAGCTATAGAAGACAATTATGTAGGCGCCATGATGGCCCAGGAGGACGAATTTGGAGTGGAATTTGTTGTTTACTACCTTAGCAAGAAGTTCCTAGCCTATGAGGTAAAGTATACGGAAGTGGAAAAGATTTACCTTGCAGTAATCTAGGCTTCTAAGAAATTAAGGCATTACTTTCATGCCTATAGAGTACAGGCAGTAGCGAAGCAGAATCCTTTGAGGTACTTACAAGAAGCTCCATCTTTACTTGGGAAAATGGGAATGTGGTTATTGTTGCTACAAGAATTCGAAGTGGAGTATATTACTCGGAAAACTATCAAAGGGTGTGCAGTGGCTGAATTCCTGGCAGAACACCCAATTCAAGGAGACTCGTACGAGTTTGACTTTCCAGATGAGGATGTGACAGCTATCGGAGTTCAAGGTTGGCGGTTGCATTTTAACGGAGCCGTGAACAACAAGGGGGCAGGAGTAGGGATTATTTTAACAACCTCGAATGATGAGAAGCTCCCTTTGGCCAAGAAATTAAGGTTCAAGGCTACCAATAATGAAACTGAGTATGAAGCATGTGCCTTTGGGTTAGAGGCATTGATAACCTTAGGAGCGAAAAACGTGAAAGTGTTTGGTGATTCCTCCCTGGTGATCAATCAAATCCGAGGTGAATGGGCCGTTAAAGAAGAGAGGCTGATGCCATATATCGAGCACTTGAGAGACCTGAGTAGTCAATTTGAAGTATGTACATTCCGTTTTGTTCCGAGGGATGAAAACCAGTTAGCCAACGCGCTTGCTACTTTAGTCTCAATGTGGGATATTCCCGAAGGGGTGGTTATGAGGCCAGTTTTAATTTCTAGCTCTGAGAGACCTAGCTTTGAATCTAAATCAGTCATGGAGATAGAAGTAGCGGATGGGAAGCCGTGGTATTATGATATCAAGAACTATCTAGAGAATACAGCGTTTCCAGAGGAAGCTACCGAAAAAGATCAGAGAATGATTCGCAAATTGTCTACCCAGTTCATTTGCATAAATGGGATATTATGATGGTATCCAGTTGAGATGTTTGGATGAGAAAGAGGCTAAGAGGATGATGGAGGAAACTCACGCCGGAGTATGTGGGGCCCATATGAACGGGTTGACATTGGCAAAGAAGATTATGAGGCAAGGATTCTTCTGGCTCACCATGGATAATGATTGCTCAAAGTATGTAAAGCAGTGTCAGTTATGCCAGCAGTATACGGATTTAAGGCACCTGCCCGTTTCAGAATTGCATAATTTAACGTCACCTTGGCCATTCGCAGCTTGGGGGATTGATATTATTGGAGAGATACGCCCCACAGCCTCCAATGGGCATAGATACATCATCGTTGCCATCGACTACTTCTCCAAGTGGGTAGAAGCTGAGTTCTTCAAGAAAGTAGATGCTTGGGATATGGCGAAATTCATAAAGAAGAACTTGATATGTAGGTATGGCCTTCCACATCATGTGGTATCTGACAACGGGATCCAGTTCATGGTCGAGACGAAGAAGTTGCTCCAGAAGTATGGTATCGAGCACCACAAGTCTTCTCCGTATCGTTCTCAAGCCAACGGGGCAGTTGAAGCTGCCAACAAGAATGTCAAGAGGATCCTGGCTAAGATGGTCTAGAATTATAAAGATTAGGCAGAAAAGTTGCCTTTCGCACTATGGGGTTACAGAACAACCATCAGGACTTCAACGGGAGCCACTCCATATTCCTTGGTATATGGGATGGAGGCAGTATTGCCAGTCGAGGTCGAACTTAAGTCACTAAGGGTGATAATGGAAGCAGAGATTCCGGAGGCCGAATGGGCGCAACAGCGGTTGCAACGCTTGAACATGTTGGATGAGAACAGGTTAAAAGCCTACTATCACAACCAGATATATCAAAAGAGGCTCGCTAGGTCTTTTGGAAAGAAAGTTAAGAAACATCCATTGAAGGAGGGGAATTTGGTATTCAAACAGATGAGACTAGGAGCACCGGATATTAGAGGGAAGTTCAGACCTACATGGGAAGGTCCGTTTATCCTCAAGAAGCTATTGTCAAAAGGAGCTGCGATTTTGTCGGATAGCGATGGCAACGAATTCAAAGAATCAGTCAATATTGATAGACTCAAAAGGTTCCATGGCTAAAGGCTACAAAATTAAAAGAAGAGAATGAAAGCCCCGCGGGTCGAAAACCAAAAAAAGGCGGCCTTGCTAAAATTGGGCGCCTCGTCAGGGTGAAAACCGAAAAAAGGCATCCTGGGAGAAATTTAGAGGCTTGAGAGAAAATATCAAATCATAAAAACCCGAGAGGGCTGATTGGAGACAGGAGTTTGATGCTGTCAGGATTAAGTTCCATTAATGAATGTAGTCTTGCATAATTGAATTAGTGTCAAAAACGATCGTGTATTCTGAAATCGTACTGAAATGTACACAATTTTGTGAAATAAAATAAGACTTGACTTATTCATTTATATCATTGTCCAATTGTGCTTTAAAAAGAAACATATTGCTCAAAATGCATGTAAAACTAAACTATGCCCTACTACTACCCTCGCTAGCCAAATGCCTCAGTCGCCGTGTTCGGTTATTAGATGACGGGCCAAGTATCCACCTCTTGTACGCGCTGGTGGAAGTGACAAAGTGGTTTCCGAAGGACGGTATGATAGTTTTCAGTGGAAGTTGACTCCAGAGCTCATGATAGCGAGAAGTAAAAGCCACAGAAAGGACTCCACCTTGAAAGGATAGAGGGAGTCTCACCACATCCTGAGTCATCCTAAGTTGATGAGAGCAGCGGGCTGTCATGTAAAAGGTTGCCTCATGAAGCCCGCATAGGGGAACGCATCCTCAAGACCAATCAATAACTGCACTGGATAAGGAAAGCCAAGCATGCATGAAGCTAATATCCTCATTTGATATCTCATTGAATCTGATAATGCCTTCGTCAGGGGGTCTCAGGCAGGTACAAACGCCGGCGAGGGAGAAAATGCTTCGCAGAATACTGACTAATGACCCTAGGAGGTGACTCTGACAGCAGTTTCAATTTCTCTTACAACCAAATCTGGAAGAAAAAACAAGGAAAAATAAAAGCCAAAGAAAATAAGATAAAAGGCAGAGAAAAGCCGCTGGAGTAAGTGGGATTTACTTCAGGCAAAAATTAGGCATAGGGTTGTGTGAAAATCCGAAAGTACGCACTTCCCGCTAAGAAAAGCTAGTGCGAAAATCCACAAGGGATGCACTACCTTTAAAACAATGACGTACCTAGAGTAATAAGGGGCTCCCAGAGAATGAAGTGGTAGGCCCGGCACGGACAAAGTCCAAACCCAAGATAGTCTCGACTAAAATAAGTGAAAAAGGGGTCAGCCCGTGGTGAAAACCGTCCAAAATCCCAAATAGACGAGGGTCTCCAAGCAGCTCCTCTGAAGTCACCACCAGATACTTCATCAGGTAGAAAAGAATGATGATACTTACCTTGTATGAAGGAATGTGGGAGAATTCATCCAGTGCTTCGATCAGAGGATCTAAGGCAAATGCAGGGCCCTGAGGAACTAGACGAGCAGCGTCAGAAGGAGCTATACTTAAGGATAGAGCAATATCATGAGTTTGAATCAAACCACAGCGAGGAACGCAGGGTAAAGCACTAGGAGGATACCAGCTCCCGATAATAGCAGCAAGTTCCTCAGGCACGGGGCACATTTCCTGGTAAGTGAACCTAAAAACGTGAAAGCGAGGGTCCCATAAGTGGGTCGTAGCCAGAAGGAGGTTGTAGTCTATTTTGATTCTTCGTAAAAATTTCAGTCCAGAAAGGGGGGCAAGAGTGTTGTTTTCCCAAGTTTGAATATAGTCTACGATATGGTGCATCTTGGAAAGAAAAGGAGAATTCATTCCTCAGTAGCTAAAGCCGAAGTCACTAAAGGAAATAAAGAAGGAAAAAAGGAATGAAGCTGAAATGAGAGAAAAGGCATGGAATCCAAGAAAATGCTGAATTTTATAGATTTAACCTACCGACGGCTAGCCCGTCCCTCACTCAGATGGCGTTCCTGTCGGTAATTGTCCACCTGGTAGTCTTTGTATCGTGCATATCACGCACATTAATTAGGTAATTAATGAGGGTTAAATGCAGAATCCAGAGAGACAGACGGCACGCCCGTCGGTAACTCTATAGACGTAAAGCCCGTCGGTACGTGAATTCTATATAAGGACGCTGGTACCGACGGATGATCGTTTTCTTCTCTTTTCTTCACACCGACGCTCTTCCCTCCTTCTTCCGTTACATTTTATCATTTTTGCTTTTTCGGTTGGTTTCTTTTGCACCACTGTTTACTCCTTTCTTCTTCATTGATTCTCAACTTCCAGGTTAGTAAAATTCTTCTAGTTTTATTTATTATTTATTTTATTTCATGGTGAGTAATTTAATTTAATTTTATTGTTGGATTAGTATAATTAGGCTAATTGCTGTAGTATAATTTGAAAGGCTATAGTTATGTTTTTGTTAAATCTTTAATCGCTAGAATTAACACATATTGTAAGTGATATGTTGTTATAAAATGCATGGATATGGCTATTTTGAGAACAATTAATTTTTAATTATTGAGTTTTTAGATATTCAGGCATGGCCTTAGGAATACATGCATTTTGAAACCAATATTTGGAATTAGAAAGTAAAGCAAATATGAGTATGTTGCACTGTTGCCTGGGGCCTGAGGCTTGTCCCTTTTTCTTTCTGTTTTCTCATGCAGGAGGTTGGGCACACCCTTGCCGGGGTGCTGCCCACTTTTTTTAACAAGAGTGAATATGTTGTACTGTTGCTTGAGGCCTGAGGCCTATTTTTTTGCTTTCTCAGGCAGGAGGTTAGGCACACCCTTACCAGGGTGCTGCCCAAATTTTTTAATTAATTTAATTTAATTTTAATTTTTCGGTTTAGACCCGAACCCATCGGAATGCTGCCTAAACTTTTGTTATTTTCTGAGTAAAGACCGTTTATGATTATGATGCCAAACTAATCGTTTACTTTATTTTCAGCATGCCACCGAGACAACATGCTCCGCGCGATCAGCCTGAGCCTTAGGCCCTGGATTGGATGAGCGCCGAGGCCAGACAAAGGTATGCAGCACTGGCTCTGGTGCAGTTCCGAGCTAGCCATTTCATTTCCAGGCCGTTCATTGAGGCTCTCGGGATGGCCGACGAGGTCAATATTCTGATAGCAGGTGCGGGGTTGACTGAGTTTCTGACGCCTACTTTTTAGACTCACCCAGAGATAGTTCGGCAGTTTCTTGCTACATTACAGTACGGGGGGTATTAGAGATCCGACACAGAGGAGGGTGTTATCCAGTTTTGGATTGAGCGGCATCATTACAGCATTACCCGACAGCGATTTACAGAGGCTATGGGACTTCCATTAGGACAGGATGTTATAGTGCCCCATAGAGCAGTTAGACGCCACCATTGGGCGGTTATTGCATTGCCGGGAGTGCCGTATGATCATAATAAGACAAAGATCACGGCACTCTCGTCACAGGCCGTTCGATATGTTCATAAGGTTTTATCCAGCTCCTATTTGGGACGAGCTGGTAACCCAGGGTCCCTCAACGCTGTTGAGATTTAGAGTTTATGGGCCATGGTGGCAGGCCAGCAGCTCAACATCAGCCACGAGATTTTGGTTAACATGGTGAGAGTGCCTAGGGGGGCAGCCCCTGTAGTGTATGTTGGCGGAGTCATCACTAGCCTACTCCTGAGTTTGGTTATTCATCCAGACATCCTGGGGCCTGCCTTGGATGAGAGCATTTATGTGGACGCCCCGGCAGCTATTACGATGGCTATGATACTGCTGATACCAGGTCAGGCCAAGGCGTACAAACTTCACACCATTCATGAGACCAGACGTGCGTTTAGCCTACCCTCGCTAGAGCCGGTAGAGGAGCAGCCTCAGGATCAACCTCAGATGGAGCAGCCTCAGGAGTAGCCTCAGATGGAGCAGGAGCCTCCCGAGCACCCACAACACCAGGAAGGTCAGCCTCCGCAGCTGCAGCACGAGGAGCAGCATCCGTATACAACTCCTGACATGGGGATTGAGTTCACCATGGATGAGCTATTTGCTACTCCTCCAGCACAGAGAGTACAGAGTCCTACTCCACCTCCGCCGTCGAGAGTACATTGGACAGCTCCTTGGGCACCTGAGTGGTTCAGTCCATATGCTAGAGCAGGGGACCCGGGGGCATCTACTTCTACAGCTCCACCTCCAGAGCGGGCACAAGAGCCAGCCCCCCCTCCATTTACACCATCGATGCACCCAGAGCAGCCAAATTTTTCTTCGCTTTTGACCTCTATGTTTGCCTCCTTTGAGCACAGACAGGAGGAGAGAGACAGGGCCCTTCTCATGTTGCTTGGGGAGCGAGATAGAGTCATTTTAGAGCGGCTGGATCAGCAGCAGGGTATTATCCAGGAGCAGGGGAGGCTTATTGACCATTTGAGACAGGAGCAGGAGAGACTTGTGGGTCAGCTGAGGCAGGAGATGAGGGCCTCCCAGGATTAGGCGGCGCAGAGGATAGATGCATCTGTACAGATGGTGGATGAGTCAGTTGAGGCTCTCAGATTCAGGATTCAGGTCCTAGAGGGTGCCATACCTCCCATTGCCCAGTCCATGCGAGAGTTTAGAGAGCATACAGAGGATAGGCTGAAGAGTATGGGGACTACCTCTACAGATTAGACCCTCCCCCTAGCCGGCGCTTTCAAAGAGTTAGGGGGGTCGTCACTGACACGCTGCAATTCATGACGGTATGCACACAGCCTTTCCTTGATGGATATGCATAGGTCCAGTTCCAGCAGTAGGACCCAGCGAGAGCACAGCCGTTATCAGTACCAGTGGCGGTACCTCCCAGATACCAGCGACAGGCCAGAGCCTCGACTGCTCATCAGTCTAGACCATCAACCCCTCCTAGGCAGCCATCTACTCCAGATGCGGGACCATCTGCTTCTTCATCATGATGCCAGCCGGTTCATATATTAGACGATGATGATGATGATCCAGAGGAGCTCTCAGATTATACGCCATTGTAGATTGTTCAGGGAGTTCTTATGGCTTTGTGTTTATACTTTTTGTTGTAATCACATCTGTATATTGTACAAAATTTAACCTTTTGGTGGAAAAACATTTATGGATTAACCTGTTAAATTTGCATGTTATTTCTTCATGATTTAAATTTCTTAAAAGAAAATTTAAAAAGAGAGAAAAGAAGAAAAAGAAAAGAAAAAAGGACAATTGATCATATAGAAAACAGGATGATAAATAATAAAGAGAGACATAAAATGCTCATAAATCTACCAATCAAGTTAATTAGTATGAGAATTAACGAGAATCTCTTATAATACAGGCACATGGTTACATCAATTCGAAAATGACCAACAGTCAAAAGGAGGGATAAACCGATTAAACATTATCACATCCAATATTAGATGAGAATCAACAGATCAAAATCATACCTTGCAGATTGAGTGGGGGTTAGCAAGGAAAGTTCACAAGCCTAAAACAGGACTAGCGATATAAATTAGACACCGTGCAAGCTGAGACGAGGCTAGCAAGACAGATTAGCCACCGCGCAAGCCTAGACGAGGACAGCGGGGCACACGCGATAGAGAGCAATCCGCACTTTGTAAGTCGGAACAAACTCAGTGCAGCTCGGGAGAGCAATCCGCACTTTGTAAGTTGGAGCAAACTCGGTGCAGCTCAGGAGAGCAATCCGCACTTTGTAAGTTGGAGCAAACTCGGTGCAGTTCAGGAGAGCAACCCTTGCGTTTTGTAAGTCTAGAGCAGACTCGATGCGCCGCCAACCGCACTTTGAAAGTTTGGAATAGACTCGGTGCAGCTCGGGAGAGCAATCCGCACTTTGTAAGTTGGAGAAAACTCAGTGCAGTTTAGGAGAGCAACCCTCACGTTTTGTAAGTCTAGAGCAGACTCGACGCACCGCCAACCGCACTTTGAAAGTTTGGAACAGACTCGGTGCAGGTCGGGAGAGCAATTCGCACTTTGTAAGTTGGAGCAAACTCGGTGCAGTTCAGGAGAGCAACCCTCGCGTTTTGTAAGTCTAAAGCAGATTCGATGCGCCGCCAACCGCACTTTGAAAGTTTGGAACAGACTCGGTGCAGCTCAGGAGAGCAATCCGCACTTTGTAACTTGGAGCAAACTCGGTGCAGTTCAGGAGAGCAACCCTCGCGTTTTGTAAGTCTAGAGCAGACTCGACGCGCCGCCAACCTCACTTTAAAAGTTTGGAAAAGACTCGGTGCAGCTCAGGAGAGCAATCCTCGCGTTCTGTAAGTCTGGAGCAGACTAGGCGCATCACCATCCGCACTTTGTAAGTTTGGAGCAGACTCAGTGCAGCTCAGGAGAGCAATCCTCGCGTTCTGTAAGTCTGAAGCAGACTCGACGCATCGTTACTGCCACGACAAAAAGGTAAGGACCGCCACAGGTATGCGTTTCTTTCCTTTCTTCTCTGAATTTTGGCTCATCTATACACTAGTGCACTAGTTTCCCCAAAATTGGGGGCAACTGTAGACACCGGGTCTTGAGGCAGTCCAGGTCAGAGTTACCCGATGAAGAAATCCATGTTGGTTTCCGGATAAATGGATGGAATTCGGAGGTTTTCGTCTTTCGGTTTCACAAGGATTAAAATCTTTTTCGCTATAGCGTGAGGTTTTGAAAAATTCAGCTTCAAATTGGAAGTTTTGCTCCACAGACGGGATGGCCGTCAGAAGTAGGGATGCCGGTCCCTACTTGGGGTGATCCCCGTCTTTATGCATAGTAGGGACATCCAGTCTGTAGCTAGGGATGGACATGCGTCTTAGTAGGGACACCCGTGCCTAGTCCACGTTACGGCCAGTCTGTAGCTAGGGATAGACACGTGTCTGAGTAGAGATGCCCGTCCCTAGTCAGCGTTATGGCTCGTCTGTATCCAAATTTTCACGCGTGCTCTTAGTAGGGACGCTCGTCGGTATTTGCAAGGATGCCCGTCGGTAGTGGATCTGATCAGTTATCACCGGATTTGATAAAATTTTATCTCAAATCTTTCAAATAGGATAAGTTTTGGTTAAAAAAATTGAATTTTAAAGACTCCTTTTAAAATTCAAACTCAAAATTGATGCTTATCTGATTTTATCTCCAAAAATTCTATAAATTGAGAGGGAAAATTCATTTTTAGGGGTTAGAAAATTTGATAAATTTTTTGGTGGAAGAAATTAACCATTTTTTGAGAGATTGAATTTTTTAGAAAGGTTTTTTGTGAGCAATTTACCAAAAAGCTATAAAATCTCTATTTTCAGAATTTTATTTGACAAAGATTCTTCAAATTAATTGATTTACTCAAATTCTTCTTGTGAATTAAGCCAATTTGAGGTAACGAAATTCATTCGTTTCCATTAATATAGCTAATTCAAACATTCGATCGATATTAAATTTTCAAGAAGGGAAAATTTTCTTACTTTGATATGTTTTTTATTTGATCCTTGTGGAGCGTGCGGGGACCGAAACCATCTGATATTCACCCAAAAAGGTAAGATCCGAGGGTAAACATTCTGGATTAGCACTTGTGTGATTTAATTAACTTATATTAGTCATTTTCATTTTTTTTTATCTTTTAAATTATTTCTTTTAAAGTTTCCTATTATTTTCTTTTCTTTATTTTATTCATCAATTTTGATACTGACATGTTTATTCCTAAGAGTTATTTTCTGACCATTTGGATAATTGCTATAAATAAGTAGGCAATAAGTTAATGATATTGAGTGAAGCATAACAAGTAAGAATAAGATAATTGAACTTAGAGAGTGAATTAAGAATAAATTGGGAAATGGTATATTATTGTCATTTATCAGTAGAACTACATGGTTCTGATTCCCAATTTTTGGGATACTTAGGAAGCTTGAAATATTCATTTGAAGCCCAAACCAAATCTTAAAATTGTAATATTTTAAAAGTTTTAAACGTATTATTGCTGAAATAAATAAGCTATCCTCATTAAAGTCACAAGATTGTTTTAGGCATGAATTAAGAACACATGTGAGAACGAGAAAGTCTAGGATTTTAAATAGATGAATAATTTGACTATATGTAGTTAAGAGGAGCTAAGATTAGGAAATGTTTCAGTAAAATGAGTAAATGGTATGATGTTAAAGAATATGTTTTGGTTTAGAAATAGTTGGTCTTAATGTTTAAATGTATATATTGCTTGAGATGCACACAATGGATGTATACAATGATTTACAAATATTATAGCGGGAGAATTTATAATGGGCACTTATGGTATCTTTCAACTTTTGTACTTTGTATAATTGTTTTGTATGCATGTGTTTGGCATCAACAACCACTATGAGTGGCTGTTTATTATATGGTTTTCCCCACTAAGCCATCGCCTCTCATTTGAATCATTTATCCTTTCTTACAACCATAGGTCTATAACAAAGTCATACATTAATGTTCGGAACGAGTAATATCAAATCCTTCCCATTAATGGTTAACCATCCCATCCAATTATATAATTTAAACATGGTCTTATTATTCTCAAAGGTTATTCATACGGAAATTAAAAACACATAACATCCATGTTTCACAATAACGTTTTGTCAAGACATACATATAAAACAATTAATCATACTTATAACACATAGCATTCTTACACCTTTATTCACTTATACATATACATATACAAGTTATCATCAAATATATTCTCGTTTTTCAATTACATCCTTGCAATTAGAGATTACCCGTTTTAGCGAGGAAACATATAATGAAATACCAAACATATAGGTACTAACGATTATATTTCATATAATGCATAGGGATTCTTATATAGAATGCAATCAGAGGGGAAATCCATAACATAAATTTCAAATCAAACTCATACCTATAGAATTATAATGTACGCATTATCATATTACCATTCATTTCTTAAACATATATATAATTATGCATATGATTACAAAGTAGTGGATAACGAGTGAACACATTAGTACCTGTATTTACAACAAAAGCAATTTATTTCCTTTTTATTCAAAAATATTTTCTCATTGGGGAATCATAAACAAGATCCAACTCATAGAGATCGCGAGGATCCAAATGGGGACCTGATCAGGGTCTAGAATGCATTGGGCTACAGCGAACAAAACTCTATAGGCAGGCCTATCTATCCATAACTCTATTGACGCAGGAAACATATGTTAAATACATCATAAAATACTCATTTCACATTTACAATTTCTCTTTACAATATGTATCATTAATATGATCAAACACTCATTTACTTGCATGTTATTATTACTAATCATAAGTCTGAGCAGTCAAACAGTCACATTAAATAAATTCGTTCTATTAGATATCTTATGCACACTTAAAATTATCAAGCAAGTTTGCACTCTTCCATATATATATATATGTGTGTTCAAAATGACGAGTGCAGATTAGTTCTCATAATTCAATTATTAATCACATGGTGAAACATATTATAATTCATATTTTAAATCATATGTCTGTACCATAAGTGAGAAACCATGCAATGTATAACAATTAAAAGTTTCTTGAAACAAAAGAGGAAGGTCACGTTCGCGACGACCTGTCGTGCTCGAGATGACCTGTCATTCTTGTGACAGAAATAATTGGCATACAGAGGCGCGGTTGCAACAAATAGCCGCACTCGTGAAAAGGAACTGACCGATCTCTATCACGCTCGTGACAGAGGGCGGGTAGGCCTCGGTCGCACTCGCTCACTCAAAGATGCTCGCAACAAAGGATAACCCCGGTAGAGGCTCAGCTACCAAACACTCTATCGTGCCCACGACATGAGTCGCGCTCACGACAAAGTGCTCCTAAGGAAGAGCTCGGATCACTGAACACTATCGCTCTCACGACAGAATCGAGCATCCCACATAGATGCCGAGCTCAACACAACTTCCACACCCAAATCTTTTCCAATTCATGCAATTAACCTATAGAATTTCCATAAATTCATCCCATGACATTCAAAACATTTTACCCAACTCAATCATACAATAAACATACAAACTTCTCAATTTCCTGAAATTATAATCAAAATTAAAAAGTCAAAGCATTCAAAAACGACATAAATCCCAAACCTGACTTCCTTTGCTCCTATAAGCTCATTTGATTTCATTTCCTAGCTCACAAACTCCTCCATAGTCACAATCCTCTAATTCCTCATTAAATACACATATAACATCAATTTCAGTTTTTAGCTATACATTAAGAAATTGAAGAAAGCAAAAGATAATATCTTACCTTTCTAACTCAAACCCTTCACCTAAAGCACTTAAACTCGAAGATTCCATCATCCAAATCTTAGGGCTTGCATTTAGAGAGAGAGAATTGCATTGTGAAGAAGAAGAAGAAGAGGAAGAAGAAGATTGTGGGAAAGAGAGAGAGGTGAGCAGAAATCTGCTCTCTCTCATGTCTCTCTCTTCTTAAATACGTTAACCAATTCAATCTCATCTCTAATGCCACATGTCCCTTTTCTATTGGTTTTTATTAGATTTTTATGTGAAATTCCCCTTTTAATCCTTTAACTCTTACTCCATCTTACAATTAACTTTTAACTCTATTATTCCCAACATTGACCCACACAATTAATTAATTCCCTCAATTGAGTAATAAATTCATACTTCACAAATTTACAATTAGCCGCACTTATCGAAACTTTTATATTGAAATCGAATTCGTCCTTTCGGCAACTCGACACCACCATTACATAAATTCGGACATAATACTAATCGATTCTCATAACTTAACTCTCATGATTACTTATTTCATACAACCTGATCCATATAGGTAAAATGACAAATTAACTTTAACCTTATTAATTAATACCAAACACGTCCTCAACTACTTTTAGTCATTTCAACAGATCAAATAAGCACTTCATGCACTTAAGCATTCCAACATATACGAATCTGACTAGGGTACTTATCGTAGTGTTACAGTAATGCCTTAATTGGCTCATTCAGACCTTTCTCAAACTGCTGGCAACGAAATTCCTCAGTAAGCACTCCCTCAGGTGCATACTTGTTGAGCCTGTAGAATTCCTTTTCATACTCAGCTACTAACAATACTCTCTGTCTTAGACTCAAAAACTATTTCCAGTTAGCTTCCCGATATGCCTTAGTGATATACTTGTTACGGAACTCCTATATAAAGAATTCCCATATAACCGGGTTTGGACGCATCATATGTCTTAAAACAACCTTCCACCAGTCGTAGGTAGATCCTTAAAGTAGTGAGACCATGCACTCCACCTTCTGCTTTAGAGGGCATCTTATTTCATCCAATAGCCTCTGAATCTTTTCAATCCAATACTCTGCCTTGACCGACTCATCCAAACTGGACCCATAAAATTCCTCCGCACCATGCTTCCTTAATGATTCTAGCGAAGCCTTTGGTGCTGCCATTCGATCAAGCACCCTCGCCATGTCTTATTACATCTTCAATAAGGCTTCCATAGGAACCATTAGAACATCACTCCCATAATTACTGGCATAGACTGACCAGATTCAAACACTTTCGGATCTCGGGGATTCACACTTTCGACAGTCTCTTCTCTAGTGTCTTAAAAAGGATCCATCATTCTGATGTAGAAACAAGGACATCCGCATTAGGTCAACACAACTATACGCATCCTATTTTGCACTATGACCAAAAATGGCTAAACTTATGCTCTAATACCACAACTTGTAACGCCTTTCCCAACCACTCTCTTAGCTCCGCTAAGGTAGTTGAGAACGATCGTGACACAACACATACTCATACACTTCACATAATTAATACACATGCAAATCCGGAATTAATAAATTTCATTTACATACGCAGTAAAATTCACATTCAATCACATGCTCTTATACAAAACCTTTACTTTAGATTACATGCTTCATTAATTATTACATAGCGAAAATGTCTAAGTACAAAACATATTTAAGTATACAAAATGCCAAAACCTACACCAATGAAAATCCTAGTGTTGACCGTTGGATATGCGGATCCATCCTTTAAGATTACTTCGCTCCGGAACCTACACTGTAACACCCCGTTTCCCACCCTAGTATTTTTAGCAATTTTGTATGTGCATTTTTGTGTGTGATATTTTAATTTTTGGGTTCATTGCATGTTTTTGGGATTTTTATAGGGTGTTATTGCATGTTTGGAGTTAGTGTATTGTGTTTGGGGTTAGACTTAGGTGATGTGATATAACACCCCGTTTGCCCCCTAAAAGTTGAAGCCATGTGTGCATGTGTGCATTATGTGTGTGAAGGCATGTGATAAGGGCATTTTGGGTAAAATGCATGTTTTGGGGATTTTACTAGAGTGTGTGTACATATAGGTTATTAAGGTGTGCTATGTTGGGTTTTGTTAGTGTATGCATGTTCACATATTGGTAGGATGTGCTTTAGTGAGGATGGCATTGTGTGTGTTGTAGTGCTTGTGGGTAGGGTGTGAATGGTCAACCTCTAGCAATAAGGAAATAACACTTGGCTAGGGTAAGGAAAGAGGGGTAATTAGAAGAAAGACAATAAGGGAAACAAATTTTCCTATCTCATTCCCGTTTTTCTCTTCTTCCTATTTCTCTTCTTCCTTTTCTCACCATTTGAGTACCCTAGCTTGGATCCAAGAGTGTGTTGGTGGGAATTGATCATCCCTTAACCTCATTTGGTAAGTGTTGTTGCATTTCTTCTTCTTTATCTTTTCCTCTTCATCTCTTTTCTTAATTTGCTGGTTTGGAGTTTTGATTTGGGTTTGTTGTGTTTGTATGATTTTAGTTTGGGTATGTTTGTTAGTTGAGCCTCCTCACGATCCCAAGGGGAAGGAGAAGGCTGGTGGAAGTGGTACCAAGTGATTTTGGAGCTAAGGACTTTAGGTTTGGGATTTGTTTGGTTTTGTCTGTAATTTGATTATTTATGTTCATATTGTAATTTACGCCTTTGCATGTGAGTTCTGGAAAATTGATATTTGATGAGGCATATAATGGTGTATAAGTCATGAATTTTGAGTATGTTGGGTTATAAAACTTGAGTTGTGATTTTATTGAATTATATATGCATTTGATTATGTTTTAGATTGTAAATTGCTGAGTTTGGGTTTGGAAGATTTAAGTATGCTTAATGTATGATTTCTCCAAGTTATGGTTATGAAATCGTGGGTTTTAAGTTGATTTTGATGAGTATATAGTTTGATTTTGAGGTATGTTAGGATTGGATTTCGAGTTATGTGATTTTCTGGCATTTTTCTGGGTTCGGGTCATTTTACACGGCTATATGGGGATTCCATACCGCCGTGTAAATGCCCCTTGGAATGCTTGTCCGTCGGGCCACACGGCGGTAAGGAACTCCATAGCGCCGTGTAAGTGCCTTTTGGGCACTTGTGGGAAGGGAAGGACACGAGTTGTGTCCCTCATCCATGACTCGTGTTCCCCGATTTACACAGCGGTATGGCTTTTCCATACCCCCGTCTAAAGTGTCTTACATGGCGGTAATACAAGGTCATGCCGCCGTGTAAAACGCTACTGTCCCCTATTTTGGTAAAATTTCCAATTGTGTTATTTTTGCTCCTTTTTCTTCTAATTTGGGTTTTCAACCTTTATTTGTGTATTATTAATTAGTAAATGACATTAATTGCCATTTCAATTTAGTTAACTTATATTTATGGTAAATTATATCTCATGTTTCATGTTATGCATATCTAAGTTCATGGTTCTCCTGTATGAACAATATGTTATACTTGAATGTGATTTAATGGCTTATGCATGACCTGCAAGAGTCAGTCTAGTGGATAGTTAGGCATGCCTAAAAGAGTCCTTTTGCTACAGCCTCTGTACTGTTTCGGACCCTAATCAGGTCCCTATTTAGTTCCTCACGAACTTTTACATGTTCGGATCTTGTTTAAGATCCCTTTGTAAAATGTTTTGAAATGAGAAAATATGATACTATTTTCCTAATTCGTACCTTTAAGGTACTACTATGTGTCAATTTGTACCCATAAGATACTGCTACGAGATTACTCGTTATCCACTACTATGAGTTAGCAGGTGTTTTGATTTGTTTTGAGTATGATTATAAGTATTTGAATCTGAATGACTCCAATTATGAGTATATGAGCTGTTGGCATTTGAATATGTTATTGAACCTTTGAATGATTATGAATGGTATTTTATTATGATTATATCTTATGATATTCAGTATGCCATTATCATATGAGATTTGCCTTGACGACCATTATGAATGGCCATCTGCATATTATTGTTTGTTTCGCCACTAAGCGTTATCGCTTAGTACGGTTTTTTCACCGGTGTAGGTGCGGAAGGTGTTTTACTTTTGGGAGAGTCACCGCCAGTCAAGCCAATATAGAGGGATTAGTGTTAGGGCTTTAATTTTGTAGTATGATTCTTTTGTAATAGAACTCTCTATGTATTATTTTTGTAAGCTTCCGCTATGTATCTCTGACAGTTGTAATTATTTTGTATTATCAGTTTTTCATCAAAACATTATTGTAATGACTGTTATTATATTAATGCATGATCATTCTGATATTTTAAAAGTTTTAATTTCCGCTATTTGTATTTATGTTTTTGTATTGATCTGTGTGGTGACACCCTTGCTCATAAGGCATCTCACTCCGATACGGATGGGTTCACCTACGTATGGGAAGGAGGTGTTATAGTTTTTGGTATCAGAGCCAGGTTTATGCATTTTCTGGGTGTTGATGTGCATATATGTGTATATGTCTAGGACTGTGTTGGCTGATACGGTTTTCCTCTTGTTTATTTTAGATGGCTTCTAATTCGGGGCGTGGATCACTTGAGGAGTCCACCGAGAGTGTGAACCCTCAAGCAGTCGATCCTTCTGCATCTGTGTCGGTTCAACCTGCTAGGCACAACCTGAGGCTACAGCCATGCCCTTTGAGATTATGTTGAAGATTTCATAGGATATGGCTAGGGTCATTGAGTGTGTGATCCCTCCTAGAGTACCGACTGAGAATCTGAGGAAGGCCGGTGCAGAAGACTTTTATGGGACCGGTTTGGATGAATCAGAATTCGCTGAGAAGTGGTTAGAGAAGGTAGAGTGAGCCTTGGATGAGATTCGGTGTCCTCAGGAGAGGCGGGTAGAGTGTGTTGTAGCCCTGTTGTAAGGATCCACCTTTGACTGGTGGAAGTTGGTTCGAAGGCATCCCCAGTTGGCTGACCTAGTCATATGGGAGTTCTTTGATAGGGAATTTACAAGTACGTATGTTACTCGGGAGTACAAGGATGCCAAGTGGGCACAGTTTTTGAGTTTGAAGCAGAGGGTGATGACGGTTTCAGAGTTTGAGAAAGAGTTTAACAGTTTGGCTAAGTATGCTCCTGAAGGTGTTCTGACTGAAGAGTTCAGATGTAGGCATTTTGAAGACGGTTTGAATGAGTCACTTAGAGCTATGATCATTTCTCTAATGAGTACTCTAGGTATTGGGTACTACCAGATTGTTCAAGCAGCAGTTCGAGCTGAGAGATCTGAGTCTATTCTAAGAGAGAGAGTTCAGAGGAGGAATCCCCCACATTGTGGATCTGGATCGTCATCATCATCGGGTAAGAGGTCTAGGAACCCGCATGATGAGTCTTCTTTAGGCCCTGCTTTGAGAGGCAGGAGGCAAGGTTCTGCTAGGGGTTCTGGTTCTGGCAGAGGTAGTTCTGGTTTGAGGTCTAATGTGATGCCTGAGTGTTCACACTATAGTAAGCGCCACTGGGGTGAGTGTAGGTGGCTCACGGGTGGTTGTTTCAGATGTGGTAGCACTGATCACTACCTGGCAAATTGTCCGAGGTATGAGGCTTCTAGTGATTAGCGTGAGGCTAGCAAAGTTTGTTCGAATGCTATGCAAGCTAGTCATGGTAGAGGCCGAGGTAGACGTCGAGGCAGTCGGCATAGAGAGGGAGCTCCATTAGAGTCTGTTGATCATCCTTTGACCGTTCCTGCTAGAGCTTATGCCATGAGATCTCGAGATGAGAAAAATGCCCCTGATGTGATAGCTGGTAAGTTCTTACTCTTTGACACTGAGTTATATGCTCTAATTGATCCTGGCTCCACACACTCATATTTGTGCACAAGTATATTGTTCTATAAGATGCATGATGTTGACCAGTTAGATTATGAGCTTTGTGTGACCAGTCCTTTAGGGCATAGTGTCAATGTGAGTAGAGTGCATAGGAATTGTCCTCTTTTGGTTCAGGGTGTTGAGTTTCCTGCTGATTTGATTAAGTTACCGTTTCGGGAGTTTGATCGGATTTTACGTATGGATTGGCTTAGTAAGCATCGAGCTGTTATGGATTGTCATAGAAAGGTAGTTGTGCTTTGGGATAGAGATCTGTCTTCTATAGTGGTTAAAAGTTTGGGTTCTAGTTCTTTGAGCAATGTGATATCCGCCATGCAAGCTAAGCGATTTTTTAGAAAAGGATGTGAGGCATTCTTAGCAGTTGTTTTGGATTCGAAGTGTGATCAGGTTTAGATTAGGACATCCAGTTGTTAAGGAGTTTACTGATGTGTTTTCGAGTGAATTGCCTAGTTTGCTTCTAGAGAGAGAAGTCGAGTTGTCCATAGAGATTTTGCCGGGTACTTTGCCCATTTTGAAAGCACCTTATCGGATAGCTCCTGTAGAGTTGAGAGAACTCAAAACTCAGCTACAAGAGTTACTGGATAAGGGGTTTATTAGACCCAGCATATCTCCATGGGGAGCCCCGATTTTGTTTATTAAGAAGAAAGATGGTTCCTTGAGGATGTGTATCGACTATAGGCAAATCAATAAGGTCACCATGAAGAATAAGTATCCTTTGCCCAGAATTGAGGATTTGTTTGATCAGTTAAGAGGAGTGGGTGTCTTTTCAAAGATTGACCTTCGGTCGGTTACTATCAGCTTCGAGTTCAAGATGCAGATGTGGTTAAGACTGCATTTCGGACTCGGTATGGCCATTATGAGTTTTTAGTGATGCCATTTGGTTTGACCAATGCACCTGCGGCTTTCATGGATTTGATGAACTGAGTGTTTAGGCCATATCTTGATCGATTTGTATTGGTGTTTATAGATGACATCTTGGTTTACTCCAGATACGAGAGTGAGCATGACGAGCATCTCCGATTGGTTTTGCAAGTGTTGAGGGAGCATCGATTGTTTGAGAAGCTTAGCAAGTGTGATTTCTGGCTTCGGGAAATGTCTTTCTTAGGGCATGTTGTGTCGGCTCAGGGTATTCAAGTTGATCCATCTAAGATTGAGGTGATTGTTGATTGGAAAGCGCCTAGAAATGTTCCGGAAGTGAGAATCTTCCTTGGTTTGGCAAGCTACTATCGTCGGTTTGTGAATTCTCAGTTATTGCTGCTCCTATAACTAGATTATTGAGAAAAGGAGTTAGATTTGAGTGGTCGAATAAGTGTCAACTTTGCTTTGAGAGGTTTAAGAGTTTGTTAATCGAAGCTCCTGTACTTACTCAACCCATCTCGGGTAAAGAGTTTGTGATGTATAGTGATGCTTCAAGTGTTGGACTTGGATGTGTGTTGATGTAAGAGGGAAAAGTGGTGGCTTATGCTTCCTGCCAGTTAAAGCCACATGAGAAGAATTGTCCAACGCACGATTTGGAATTGGCAGCTGTGATCTTTGCTTTGAAGATTTGGCTTCATTATCTGTATGGGGAGAAGTGTAGGATCTTTACGGATCACAAGAGTTTAAAGTATCTCCTCACGCAGAAGGAGTTGAATATGAGGCTGCGACGATCGTTAAAGTTGTTCAAGGACTACGACTGCATTGTGGATTACCATCCGGGTAAGGCCAATGTGGTTGCAGATGCTTTGAGTTGGAAGTCGGTTTTGGTTTTATTTTTTAGGCGGTTCTGATGGAGATTTGATTCAGATGGGGCTTTGGTTGCCCAATTGAGAGTGCAGCCTACCTTGAGACAGTTGATAGTGGATGCTCAGAAAGATGATTTGAGATTGCAATGGATTTTACTAGAGGTTTAGCAGGGTAAGAAGTCAGAGTTCTCGGTTTTGGATGGGGTGCTTATGTGTAGGAATCGTTTGTGTGTGCCCAAGAATGCTGAATTAAGGAAACAGCTTTTAAGTAAGGCACACACTACGGTTTTTACTATGCATCCCGGTGGTGAGAAAATGTATCGGGACATGAAGCAATTCTATTGGTGGTCTGGCATGAAGAGAGATATTGTCGATTATGTGGCCAAGTGTTTGACCTATCAGCAGGTAAAGGTTGAGCATCAAGTCCCTTTGGGATTGCTCGCTCCTTTGCCCGTCCCTGAGTGGAAATGGGATGACATCGCTATAGATTTTATGTCGGGTTTGCCATTGACTCAGAGGAAGCATGACTCGGTTTTGGTGATTGTGGATCGGCTTACGAAGTCAGCTCATTTTCTGCCTGTTAGGTGGATTATTCGATGGATAAGCTAGCCAGTATTTATGTGGATGAGGTAGTCAGATTGCATTGAGTGTCGTTGTCTATAGTGTTGGATCGGGATCCAAGGTTCACTTCGAAGTTTTGGAAAGAGTTGCAAAGAGCTTTGGGTACCAAGTTAAATTTTAGTACGGCATTTCATCCTCAGACAGATGGGCAGTCAGAGAGGGTCATTCAGATTTTGGAGGATATGTTGCGAGCTTATGGCTTGGACTTTTCTGGCAGTTGGGATCAGTGCCTACAATAATAGTTATCAGTCAAGTATCAGCATGTCACCGTGTGAGGCTTTGTATGGTCGGCCATGTAGGACTCCAGTTTGTTGGACAGAGTTGAACGAGCGTTCTATTGTTGTGCTAGAATTAGTTAGGGAAACTGAGGAGAAGATCAGAGTTGTGCAGCAGAATCTGAAGGTGGCTAAGGATAGGCAGAAGTCCTATGCTAATTTGAAGAGAAAAGATATTCGGTTTAAAATCGGGGACAACGTTTTCCTCAAAGTTTCACCTTGGAGGAAAGTGTTGTGATTCGGTAAGAAAGGTATGCTTATCCTCGATTTATTGGACCTTATGAGGTATTAGCGAAGGTTGGTCTGGTAGCCTATGGGTTGGCTTTACCGATGGAGCTGGCGAGGTTGCACGATGTATTTCATATCTCTATGCTTCTTTAGTGTAGATCAGATCCCTCGCATGTGTTATCGGTTCAAGATGTGCAAGTGCAGCCAGATTATTCGTATGATGAGGACCCAAAGGCCATTTTAGCTCGAGAAATGAGGCAGTTGAGCAATAAGCAAATCCCTTTGGTCAAGGTATTATGTCATCATCATGGTATTAAAGAAGCGACTTGGGAACTAGAGGCAACAATGAGAACTCAGTATCCACAGCTTTTCAGTTCAGGTGAGCATTTCGAGGACGAAATTCCTGTTAGTAGGGGAGAGTTGTAACACCCCGTTTGCCCCCTAGAAGTTGGAGCCATGTGTGCATGTATCCATTATGTGTGTGAAGGCATGTGATAAGGGCATTTTGGGTAAAATGCATGTTTTGGGGATTTTACTAGAGTGTGTGTACATATAGGTTATTAGGGTGTGCTATGTTGGGTTGTGTTAGCGTATGCATGTTCACATGTTGGTAGGATGTGCTTTAGTGAGGATGGGATTGTGTGTGTTGTAGTGCTTGTGGGTAGGGTGTGAATGGTCAACCTCCACCAATGAGGAAATGACACTTGGCTAGGGTAAGAAAAGAGGGGTAATTAGAAGAAAGAGAATAAGGGAAACAGATTTTCCTATCTCATTCTCGTTTTTCTCTTCTTCATTTCTCACCATTTTAGTACCCTAGCTTGGATCAAAGAGTGTGTTGGTGGGAATTGATTATCCCTTAACCTCATTTGGTAAGTATTGTTGCATTTCTTCTTCTTCATATTTTCTTCTTCATCTCTTTTCTTAATTTGCTGGTTTGGAGTTTTGATTTGGGTTTGTTGTGTTTGTATGATGTTTGATATGTTTGTTAGTTGAGCCTCCTCGCGATCCTAGGGAGAAGGAGAAGGCTAGTGGAAGTGGTACCAAGTGATTTTGGAGCTAAGGATTTCAGGTTTGGGATTTGTTTGGTTTTGTTTGGAATTTGATTGTTGATGTTCATATTGTAATTTATGCCTTTCAATGTGAGTTCTGGAAAATTGATGTTTAATGAGGCATATAATGGTGTATAAGTCATGAATTTTGAGTATGTTGGGTTATAAAACTTGAGTTGCGATTTTATTGAATTATATATGCATTTGATTATGTTTTGGATTGTAAATTACTGAGTTTGGGTTTGGAAGATTTAAGTATGGTTAATGTATGATTTCTCCAAGTTTATGGTTATGAAATCGTGGGTTTTAAGTTGATTTTGATGAGTATATTGTTTGATTTTGAGGTATGTTGGGATTGGATTTTGAGTTATGTGATTTTTTGGCTTTTTTTTGGGTTCAGGTCATTTTACACGGCTGTATGGGGGTTCCATACAGCCATGTAAATGCCCCCTGGAATGCTTGTCCGTCGGGTCACACGGCGGTAAGGAACTCCATAGCGCCGTGTAAGTGCCTTCTGGGCACTTGTGGGAAGGGAAGGACACGAGTTGTGTCCCTCATGCACAACTCATGCTCCCCCGATTTACATGGCAGTATGGCTTTGCCATGCCCCCGTGTAAAGTGTCTTACACGGCGGTAAGACAAGGTCATACCACCGTGTAAAACGCTACTGTCCCCTATTTTGGTAAAATTTCCAATTATGTTATTTTTGCTCCTTTTTCTTCTAATTTGGGGTTTCAACCTTTTTTTGTGTATTATTAATTAGTAAATGACATTAATTGGCATTTCAATTTAGTTAAATGATATTTATGGTAAATTATATCTCATGTTTCATTTTATGCATATCTAAGTTCATGGTTCTACTGTATAAACAATATGTTATACTTGAATGTGATTTAATGGCTTATGCATGACCTCCAAGAGCCAGTCTAGTGCATAGTTAGGCATGCCTAAAAGAGTCCTTTTGCTGTAGCCTCTGTACTGTTCTGGACCCTAATCAGGTCCCTATTTAGTTTCTCGCGAACTTCTACGTGTTCGGATCTTGTTTAAGATCACTTTGTAAAATGTTTTGAAATGAGGAAATATGATAATGTTTTCCCGATTCATACCCGTAAGGTACCGCTACCTGTCGATTCGTACCCATAAGGTACTGCTATGCATTTACTCGTTATCCACTACTGTGAGTCAACAGGTGTTTTGATTTGTTCTAAGTATGATTATAAGTATTTGAATATGAATGACTCCAATTATGAGTATATGAGTTGTTGGCATTTGAATATGTTATTGAACCCTTGAATGATTATGAATGGTATTTTATTATGATTATATCTTATGATATTCAGTATGCCATTATCGTATGTGATTTGCCTTGACGACCATTGTGAATGGCCGTCCGCATATTATTGTTTGTTTCCCCACTAAGCGTTATCGCTTAGCACGACGTTTTCACCCGTGCAGGTGTGGAAGGTGTTTTTCTTTTGGGAGAGTTGCCGCCAGTCAAGCCAACACAGAGGGATTAGTATTGGGGCTTAATTTTTGTAGTATGATTCTTTTGTAATAGAACTCTCTATGTAATATTTTTGTAAGCTTTCGCTATGTATCTCTGACAGTTGTAATTATTTTGTATTATCGGTTTTTGATTAGAACATTATTGTAATGAATGTTATTATATTAATGCATGATCATTCTGATATTTCCAAAGTTTTCATTTTCGCTATTTGTATGTATGTTTTTGTATTGATCTGTGTGGTGACACCCCTGCTCATACGACATCTCACTCCGATGCGGATGGGTCGCCTACGTATGGGAAGGGGGTGTTACAATTTTTTGTATCAAGGCTTAATTTTTGTAGCATGATTCTTTTGTAATAGAACTCTCTATGTATTATCACTACAAGAAAATTTACTTTTAATGACCAAAATCTAGCGAATGGATAAATATTCGGTCGTAAAAAGATATAAACAACAAAGGGAATTGAACTCGGTCATTAAAACTCAAATTTGGTTATTATTTAACGAGTGGATTAGTTCCGGTCGTTAAAAGACTTACAATCCGGTGGTTATTGCCTTATAACAAAACAGCGGACTTCAAAACCATTTATCTCCAAAAACTCTCTCTTCCTCTCTCTCTCTCTCCCTTCGTCCCTCTCTCTCTTCCTCTCTCTCGCGTTCGCGCGATTGATCTGCTCCACCTCCCCCATTGCCACTGTTGCTCCCACTGCCGCTCGCCGCTCGCCATCTGCCCTCTCACTCTCACGCGCGCCAGATTTGATCCGCCTCCCTCGCGCTCCAGCCTCTCCCGCTACTGCTGTTGCTGCTCTCGCCACCGCTCGCCGTGGACGTTGCCGCTCCAGAATCGCCAGCGATGAAAGATCAAATTATGCATACAAGTATTTATGTTTATAATATCATTTAATTTTCAAGGTTTTTGGGTTTTGCCTCTTCCCTTTCTTCCCGTTTCTCTCTAACAAATTGAATTTTCTGATTTGCAATTTATCGCAAGGTTAATTAGTGAAGCTTTACAAATGATGAAGGGAAAGATTCCAAAAATTGCTAGCTCCCATGTTTCTTCACGTGTTTTGCAGGTATCACTTTTTGTGCCATCTTAAAATTCTGTTTTCATGTGTGGTAGCACTGATTCTCATCTACTCTGTTTCTCTTGAATGAGACCTGTGTTAAGTATTGTTCGAAAACTTAAAGGGATGCCGTGTTTGAGCAGCTTAAACCACATTTTCTTAATTTTGCTTGCAACACTTATGCTGTTCATCTGGTGAACAAAATGCTAGCTCATGGTACATTTTGAATAAAACTTGAAACTCGAAACTACAATTGCCTGGTGGTTTTCTTTTTTTGGTTTAAATGTGAATTTAATTCTGATTCACTTGGTATGTGGGGTGGGCAAGTGTGGTTATTTTATATTTGTCTGATCTTCATTTATTTTTTAATTGATTGGTTCATTGAAGGGACTTACAGATTTAATTGGGGGTGAATCCCCTAGGGGACAAGCACAAATCTGTTTCCTATGGCAGCAAGTATTGAAACTAGTACAATATTCAATTTGTTTTAATGTCCTATATTCTCTGTTGGTAGAGTTTGGCAGTACAAATGTTGTATTTGGCTTTGATTAGCAAGTGTAGTTGTCGAGCATGCATACCAACTTGGAAATGCAACTCAAAAACTAGAGCTTTTTATTGAGTTATATTCTACTGAGCTTTAATTGTTCAAAAACCAAAGCTTCTTATTACACTCTAATTTGTTTGGAGGTGAAAATTAGATTTTGCTAATTTCGATTTTTCATTATTCTCCTTTTAGGAATGACATATAGTTTTGATGATTTAGGACATATAGTTTTAATTTCTTTTTTAAAGTTCAACACATTACAATTAATGCTATATATATTGTTTTTATTTTAACCGGTATCTCACCATCGCCATATTTTCCACCGTGCAAGCAATGGTAATTATGGCCACCTACCTGTATCAAATCATTTTTTGTTTTTTTTTTACTAGTTAATCATAATTTAAATTAATAACCTTTAAGGATAATTCATTGATCTTGATGATGCATTGAATATTCTAAAGATTCTACTGCATCAAACACTACACTTTTTGTTATCCACGAAAGTAAAATTGGTAAGAAAACAAAAGAAAAAGAAATATTTGCAATGAAGTTACAAGTGTGCACAAATAATTAGAGTAGTTGGAAAGATGAAAACTTATCTATCCATATATGTCATATCTGGTGAAATAATTTAACCAATCATAGACCAACATGTGTGGATGCTAACCAATTAGATATCCCATAATTTTTACTGCTTGCAACCTCACTCTAAATTTTTACGCTAAAAAATGTTAGAATTATTGTGACCAAATAACATTTGGTTTGTTCCCAAGGGAACACCATGCTTGTCCTCTTAGTGAATTTTTAGGTTCAAGCCTCCTTTTTCTTCTATAAAAAAATGTTATCCTGATTTTTTAACTAGTTGGTAAATAATTAATTAATAATGAATATGGAATCAAATTACTAAGAGATCACTGGTGATCAACAAGGCCAGTCTGTCTTCAAGTTGATCCTCAAAGTTCTTATCTTGAGCACTCTCTGCTAACTCACAGATGTGTTAGTTTCTAAGTCCACTGTCTCATCTCTTAGAATTTATCATTGTCTAATAAGGTAACATCAACTAGACAATTTTTGCCTTTGACATGTGACCCAAAATGACACAATATAACAAACAAAAAACATATACTAGGACGCACCAAACATTTACTCTTGGCTGTGATTAATAATTTTGTTATTTAGCAATTAATTAGTAACTTGTGGTTAATGTTTCAGTTTCTTAGACAAAGCTGCAATCAACGACCAGATTTAAAACATCACTGTGTCATTTGATATGTCTAACTTGATTTATTTTTATATATTATATTTTAGAACATTTAATTGTAAATTATTGATGGTATGAATGTCTAGTTTGTTTCTGTTAATTGCATGAGGATAACATGGTTAGCCTTTTATGCTTTGTGCTTTAAGCAATTGGAATATTATGCTTTCTGGAATATTTCTTCGTGGGACTTGTCTGTTGAGTCGAACACTTAGTTTATTTCTTCAAATGTTTAGCTTATTTTTCTTGGCCACTTATTGCAATATTAATTTATGCTTAACACTGAACATACAATAATTCATATATAGCAAATTTAATGAAAAGATTAAGTGGACGAAGAATAATAAAATCGGTTTGTTAGAGAGCACTTTGTAGTTATCTTCAATAACTACAGTTGTTAATGTAATTAGTCTCTACAGTTGTTAATGTAATTAGTGTCTAATGAAAAAGATATATACATTATTACAGCATAATGATGCCTATGTCTTTACTTTGTAGTTATCTTCAATAAGGAGCGGCAAAGGATAAGTCATTTACTTATGAGGTATAATTTTATTCATCTAATTTCCTGGATATCCTAAGCTAATTTTCACTGCTAGTTATGAATGATTGTGATAGCAAAGAAGCTCAATTAATCCTAGTACTAAATGCAACAAAGTCATGTTCATTTTCAGGAATCCTAGTTGGTTTTCTACATCCATTACGTAAATCATTCCTCGAGTATGTTGTTGATGTTATCGTTCGAGCTTTGCTAACAAATACTGTTTGGACTTGAGTGCTGTCTATTTTAATGTTTATCATTGATTGTCCTACTTCACTATACAATCTCTTTTATTTAACACTTGTTTACCACATAAGATGAGAAGGGTGTATGTCATTCCTGTAGTGAGAAGCTTGTTTGTATTGATATAGATCCAAAAGAGACAGAAAACTTTGCTGCCTCATTAAGCAACTTGGCTTGCAAGAAAGAGGTTAAGACAGAATTTGTGCATTTCCAGGTAAAGCAACAGTTGTCTTTCTCTCTATTATATGGTATTCATGAATGGACATACATCATTTAGTTCTTGCGATGTTGGTAGTTTTCTCATTCTTCAACTCTGGCAAAGAAGTATCGCACAGTAGTGTTTTTGCTTCTTGCATAGAGTGGAAGGATTTTTAAATTGTCTAATATTGATCAAATATTGTTGCTTTCAAGTTTTCCTTTTTCTTCATATCCTTCTAATTTGGCTTATTGGATCAAGACAAAGTGATGCATAAAAGTCAGAGTACTTGATGTACCAGTATTTGTGGTCATCGCTTAGTGGTTAAGTACTTGGTTTGTGGTGTCAAATTTTAGGCATAAATCTGTCCGTTTCCTTCCCCTTTGTGATTTGCAATTTCACTGAGGCAGAAGGGCAGCTTAGTTTCTCATACTCCACTATTGTTCCTTGTTTATAAATAGGTTTATTTTCCTTTCTTAAAAATATTAAATAGCCCATATCATGTACAGTTGAACAGATTCCATTTTATCAAGTGGTGGGTCATGTTACAGACATCCAGGTTTGTATAGGAAAATTTCCTTATAAATCCTTTTCTGGATGCTGCTTCTAGAGTATTGCACTTGCATCAGCTTCTTTCACTTTTTCGTGCATTAATATTAATCTGATTTTAAAATTACTCCAGATCCTTTCGTTTTATCCAGTGTCACCTGTTTGCTCTTTCTAATATAGTTTACAGGGCCTATTTATATGTCTCATATGGTTTTCGGTAGAAATCTAATTTTTATTTTCAGATATAAGCATCTGAAGTATTATATTCATCACATTTTACTCTCTGAGCTTGCCTAAAATGGTCCTGGATATTTCGGGAGCAATTTTAACATTGTTAGATATGTAGTAATCTTATTAATAGTAACCTTAAAATATTAATTTTTATCATTATTGATTGAATAACAAACATGATGCCTCCACCTTATTCAATTGTGATCCAGGTGAGATGGTCAACCAACTATTTATATGTGAACTACAAAGATGATCTAGGCGTTTCTTAAGCCTGAAATGCAATTAACTCCTAATAATCACAGGATGGAACCTAATTTATGTTATTAGTGATGGTTGTTTGTTGATGCAATGCAGGAGTCTGAAAATGGGAATTGGCATGTCCCAACCACAACCGAAGATGATCTCAAAACACCAAGGCAGTGGTTGTGCACCACCAGAGCAAGTAATAACCAGCATTCACTCTGAAACCGGCAGTTTTTAACTCTTAGCAGCCGGAGACAGCGGTATGTATACTCTTTGATGAGATTGATTGAGAGATTTTTGTAAATTTTGCCGGAGACAGCGGTATGTATAGAATTTTTGTGATGGTTCCAAAATAAAAGGCATATAAACAAGTAATTTTAAAATCATTCTTTCTTTTTATAAGAATTTGACAAAGGTTAAAATTCATTTCCTCACAACCTAGCTAAAAATAAGTTGATTAAAGCAAAGAAACTAGTTTTATGTCAACAAACCCTTAGTTATGTGTAGCCTCTATGAATTTTTTGTTAATTTCTTTCTCAATGCTTTCTGAATTACTGGTTGCTGAAGTTGCTATTATAATCACACCTCCTTCTTCTTCTTCAACTTCTCTCTCTTTCTATTCTATTTTTTTTAATGTAAGTTTTATTCTATTTTTTTATTGTTATAATGACATTATAATGCATTAAATTTTACTTTTTCTTTGCAGCCCTTTTCATTTTTTGGATATTTTGAAGTGTATATACAATTACACTTGATGGACTTTGGATATTTTGAAGTGTATATATAATTACACTAGCTTGTTGTGAGATTTTGAATATTTAAGGTAAATTATATTTTAAATTAAAAATATTAAATTATTTGGCCTTTTGATTTATTGCCTTTGTGTATGAATTTTAATTATGAATTTATGTTTTAAATTCTACAGGTTTTACAAAACAATGGACAATGAAGATATAAGGTTCATTATGCATTTTTCTAGAATTTTCTAGGTGAATAGAAAATGATATAGATAGGGGCTGTTTTTATATTTTATACTTGTATATGATACAATGTCAACCAATTTCAAAATATTGATATGTTTTGTATTTGATATTTTGCAATCTATGAAAAAACTATTTATTATAATTTTGGATATGTATATGTGCGTGAATGATGTGTACAGGTAATAGTCAAATAAAATATTTTATTTATAGTGAATACAGTGAAAGAAAAAACTTATCGATAAAAAGTATCTGCAACTATCAAAAATTCCTTCGTTGAAAGCGAATAACATTAACAAAGGGAAAATCCAATCGGTAAAACAGTATTTTTAACGACAGGAAAGGTTGAAAAGTGTATAATTAACGAAAGGAAAATTCGGTGGCTACAAAGTATCTTTAACAACTGAAAATCTTTTCGTTGAAAGTGAATATAATTATCGAAGTGAAAATTTGGTCGCTAAAAGGTATCTTGCACGACCAAAAATTCTTTCGTTAAAAGTGAATATAATTAGCGAAGGGAAAATCCGGTCGCTAAAACATATGTTTAACGACTGGAAATCCCTTCATTGAAATTGAATACAATTAGCGAAGGGAAAATTCAGTTGCTAATAGGTATCTTTAACGACAGAAAATCTCTTCGTTGAAATTGAATACAATTAGCGAAGGGAAAATCCGGTCGCTAAAAGGTATCTTTAACGACTGGAAATCCCTTTGTTAAAAGTGAATACAATTAGAGAAGGGAAAATCCGGTCACTAAAAATCACTTTTCAACGACCGGAAACATTCCGGTCGTTAAAGACATTAACGACCAAATGCAATATCCGGTCGTCTATACCTTTAACGAAGGGGCTTTTACCGACCGGATTTTTCGATCATTAAAGATTTTTAACGACCGGATTTTAACTTTTAACGACCGGATTTCCCTTCGTTAAAGAGTATTTTTCTTGTAGTGTATTTTTGTAAGCTTCCGCTATGTATCTCTAACAGTTGTAATTATTTTGTATTATCAGTTTTTGATCAGAACATTATTGTAATAAATGTTGTTATATTAATGTATAATCATTCTGATATTTCTAAAGTTTTAATTTCCGCTATTTGTATGTATGTTTTTGTATTGATCTGTGTGGTGACACCCCTGCTCATATGTCATCTCACTCTGATGCAGATGGGTTCGCCTACGTATGGGAAGGGGGTGTTACAAGTGCAGAGGATGGAAGTAGGGTGTGAATTGGTAACGTGCACCAATAGATTGTTGACATGTGGCATGTGAGAGAGGCTATAAACGCCAAGGAGAGAGACTGAGAGAGCAGCCTTTTGCTGCTTTGCTTTCCCGTTCTCTCCTCCTTCTCACGCCAACTTCTTCTTCTTCTTTTTCTTCTTCTTTTTCTTCTCCTTCTTTCTTTCTTTCCTCTAGTTGATCCTCACTCTTTTGGCTGCAATTGTTGGTAGAATTTAACAATTCTTGAGTTTATTGGTAAGTTTTAGTTGGTTTTATTCTTCTTCTTCTTCCTTTTCTCTTTGATTTTGCTAGTGTGTTCTTGGGTTAGGGTTTTGAGCTTTGGTTTATTTTGGGTGTTTATGTTCAGAAGTTCCTCCTAGAGATCCCAAGGGTAAAGGAGTTGTTCAAGGGAGCTCAGCCCCTTGATTTTGTGGAGTAAAGGAGTCTAAGGTTTGGGAAATTTTGAATTGATGCATATTTGTTCAATTTTGTGTTTTGTGATAATTTATAGAAATTTATGATGTTTAACTTGATTATGTTGGTGTTAATGTTATGGATTTTTTATTAATTTGAATTAAGATACCATGGTTGTGGTTTATTGAACCAAAATGTGTAATTGGATGAACTTTTGGAACAAAATTCTGGGTTGGTTGAATCTGAGATTTTGATTGGTAAATTTTGATGTTTTAATTGTGATAATTGGTATAAAGCATGGGTTTTATGTTGTATTATATGATTTGGATGCTTAATTTGGTTTGGGTTGAAGTTTGGTAGATCAATTACATGTTTGGCTCATTTTGGTGCATGAGTTTCTGCAGATTTCTCGGTGTTGAGAGCTGGAAATCGACTTTGTCGCGAGCGCGATGGAGCCCTAGGTTCTAAGCTCCTGTTGTGTCGGGCTTCTATCGCGAGCGCGATAGAGCGCTCGATTGCCTAGCTAGTCCTGGGTAGTCCTCTGTCGCGAGCACAACAGTGCTTCTGTTGGCCCTCTGTTACGAGTGCGACATTCATCGCGAGCGCAACAGAGGCTGATTAGCATTTCTTCGCGCAAGTGTGGCACTTAGCGATCTTTGCCTCTGTCACGAGCACGACTCCTCTGGTTTTCAAATTAAGTTTTCTTCTTTCCTTTCGATACTTGATTTTCGACCCTGTGATGTTATTATGCATATGCATGGATGATTTTATGTACCTTATGTGATTGATGTGATGAATGATGCATGGCCTGCAAGAGTCAAATTAGTAGATAGTTAGGCATGCCTAATAGAGTTCTATAGCAGTAGCCCCTATGCGTTTCGGACACTAATCAGGTCCCCGTTTGGATCCTCATTATCCTCAATGTGTTCAGATCTTGTTTAAGATCCCCCAATGTGAAAATGTTTTTGAATGAGAAATAAAGATGTTGCTTTTCGACTGTACCCTCGGGTACCCCAATGTGTTCACTCGTTATCTGCTATTCTGAGTTTGTAGGCAGTTTTTTTTTTGTCAATTATGTGATTATGAGATCATTATTACATATGTTCCGATTATGAGCCTATTGAATGTAATTGATAATGCTTAAGTTGTGATTTCGTTATATGTATTTATAAGCATGTGCCATTTGTATGTATTCTGCTTTAATGACCATTGTGAATGGCCGTTCATAATATTGTGTCTTTTTCCCACTAAGAGATATCGCTTAACACGGGTGCTAGGTGCTAAAAACGATAACTCCCCAAGTGCACGGTTAATCGCTTATAGTACTTAAGATGTCGATCCCACAGACAAAGTAGATTAAATATTACTCACTATTACTACTTGATTTTATTTTTTTTACAATGTTCAATAATTTATAAGTTAATTTTATACTACTCATGTCATGCAAATTAATTAAACCTAGTTAAAAATGATCAAAGAAGACAATGTAGATGATGAAGAACTAATAATTATGAAACTTGATTCCATCTTTTAATTATAATTATAATCTTATCACAAGCCAAGTTGGAATAAAATTCTAATTCACTCTCTCGACATGAAATAGACTGCCTAAAACATGCAATTACAATACTAATCCTTAACTCTCATTAATGAACTAGTTAATTCAAATTACATATTCTAAGATTAATCACCAACCTATAACAATTATCTTGACATACTGATCTCTCAAGTTATGTTTTGATAATGAAATTCTATTAGTTGTAAGATAAAGTGAATCTCTCAATTCTACCTTAACTTATAATGATCATGCAAATATACCAATAGAAAATTCTACATTCAAAGAATATTAACATATATGGAAATAGAAGTAACATTAATATCATTCAAGTTCCTTAAACAACTTTCATTTAATGTTTACAAAGAACAAGTAAAGATTAGAAATAGAAGAAGGAGATCTCTCAATCCTTTTTCCCTTCACAAAGTGTAATCTTCTTCCTTGCACTTGCCTTCTTCTTAAAACATGAAATCTAACTTAGAACATCAACTAAATAAATTATTCTCTCTAACTTACAGAAAATTAATTAGTTAAAAGTTCCATATTAACTTCCTAAATTATAGTTGAATTAAATATTTATAGTGTTCTAAAGGTCATGTACCTTGATAAGCTTCTTCAAAGAGTTGCAAAAGTTAGTGGAAAGTCCTAATTGTTCAAGTAACTTTTCAAAATAAACTGCCCAACGGCTCTCTCTGTCGCGCTCATGACAGAACACGGCACTCTCCCCCTTCTTTCTCTTCTCTGGCTTTGCTCTTCTGGTGACCGACTCATGATTCTCTGTCCAAGTCCTGCAGTTTGTTCGAGTCATGTATATGTTCATGACTCGTGCACCTCTTCACTATTCGTGCACCTCTTCACTAGTCATTTGCTCCTTCTATCATATAAACACATAAACTAGACAAAAACACATGAAATATAAATAAATTTACATACTTAACTACCTAGAATAAAGAAAATATACACTAAGTAATAGACCATTTTATGTGGTGTCAAATTCCCCCACACTTAAACCTTGCTTGCCCTCAAGCAAGGGAAAAGAATGAGAAAATTTAATGCCAAATTAAACCTAGTAAACTTTACTATACAGCATTGTTCATTTTGCATATGTGATATGATTGAAAAGAAATTAAAGACCTTAAAGACTCAAAATACCAGTGAATCATTTCTTAGACCATGTATTCTAAATTTAACAAGTCACCTAAGTTTACTAATTCCAACATCAAGAGTATGGAGTCTCAAAACTAAACATACTTGAAAGAGAGAATATTAATCATAAACCTTAAGATTCTAAGGTTGCCAGTTGCCTTTTTAGAACAATTTATAAGCACACATACCCTTAATCCAATCTCATGGCATTTTTAGACTTTTTTTTTTAACATGGGTATACTTTTAGACTTTATCCCATGATTTAAAATAGCAAGAGAATGTAGTATTGGGTGCGTTTTACGCTCATCCCATACTTTATAAAATTTTTGATATACATCTTGCTTTGTTTCCTTTCCTTCTTTTGTTTTTTTTTTTTACTTTCTTTTTCTTTTGTTTTTTTTCCTTTTTGAGTCCTCATCCATTATTGAAAGGGCCTCAGGGTAAGTATTATGGCTATAGTTTCCATGGGGAAACTAGAACTCTAAAATCTTAAACTAAATGAGCAATTCCTAACCTTAAAGCATAGTTAGTAAAGAGACTAAATACTCTAAGATATTGAAAGAAGTAAAAGGAGATAACTTGAAAAATGTAAAACACATACTAAAAGCTTTGAAAGACTAATAGAATGAGCATAAAAGGTAAATGACTTAACATAACAACCTATATTATATACAAAGTGAACAATGCTTTATAGTAAAAATCACTAAAAAGTTTAATTGAAAAAATGAATACACACAAACACACATGCAACTAACATATAAAACACATACAAAAACTCATAAAACACAAACAAACATGCACACATACTCCCCCACATTTAGAACAAACATTGTCCTCAATGTGAAGAAATAAAATGAAAAGAAAAAAAAAATAAACAAGGATAGAAAACTCCCCTGATAATCATGGTGTTGGTGGAGGAGATGCTACCACATATCTAGCTTGCGCAATGAAGGTGTCGACCTTATGCTCTAACCTGCATTGACGGCTAGCCAAATTACGATTGACTTGCTCCATGGAAGTGAGTTGGTCTTGAATGGTGGACTGGTTCTTCAATATTTGTTCTAGCATGGATGGAATGTTATTGGAAGAAGACCATAGAACAGGAGGCACGATAGCCATATCAGTAGAAACATTAACCATATCATCATAACTAGCCTCCTGCTCCTCCTATATTTCCTCATCCGCGTCGCTCTCATCAGCAACTACATGCGAAGTAGACGAACCTAAAAGATCTCTCCAACAAGATCTTGAATGATGCGGAATGGCCTGAAATGCATTATTACCAACCTCACCACAAACAAAAAGATGTTTAGTAAAATACACACTAGGAAGGACTCGAGCATAAGTACGAAGATCAATATCACAACTCCTAGCAATAACAGATAAAATATGACCATGTGTGAGAGAGGCATCGTGATAACCAACACACTGCAATAATTGATTAAAGATCTAATACAACCAACAAACTGATTTCCTATTATGCACACACCACATCAAGAAAAGCTCCTGAGAAGATACTCTATTAAACTCAAGTTTGTTAAAAACCAATGAAGCAAGAATCTTATGCCAAATCCAATACTTCAAATCTTTAATAAACATGGACTTGGCATCCCTAGACCTAAATGGTGTTGTCAAACTAGTGAGAAAGGTCGAAAGGTCATTGGGACCAAAAGTTTTGGTAGGATCACACAATCTAGATTGTTTAAAACCAAAAAATCTATGCATCATGAAATATATAAGAGTATGATCCTTACCATTTAAATGATAGTCCAACAGCCTAAGTTTTCCTCATTAGTCTTTAAATTTTTATAAAATTCTAATACTAAATCAAGATAAAAATTCTCATGCATATTAACAAATCACAACAAACCACATTCGGATAACATCTCATTAATAGTGTCTAACATACCAACTTGATCGAGGAGAGAATCGAAAAAATACTTACGTTGTAGAATGGCTCTATCATTAAGAGCAAGAAATCGATTACCGTCATCCACAAAGGAGATGGGGAACTTGGCACCAAATGTTGATGAAAGGTCTCCTGACTGTGGTTCTGTCGCGGCTTGATGAGCTCGTGAAGAGGATGAGTTTTTAGTTTTCACCATTTTGCATTAAAGAAAGAATTTTAGAGGAATGTAGATCCGAAGAGGAAGAATAAGAATGAAATAGATAGATGAATGAGAAATGTAACAAAGATGAGGGAAGATAAGGCAACCGTAAGGAGAGGGAAAGGAAGAGCACGACTCAGAGAGAATAAGAAAAGACATTGGAAATAAATAAAGAGGGAACTGAACCAGGAATAAGTAAATGTAAGAGGGAAAAGCCGAAACGACAATGGAAACCAAGGGTCACGACATTTCACAAAATTAGGGTTTTGAAAAATTTTGTTTTTCTCTTTGTTATTTTTTTCTTTTTTTTTTTCTTTTAAATTAAATTAAATTGTGACACACACTTGACTTACTATGAAGAAAAATAATCAAAATAGTAGAAAAATAATCAAAATATTAGAAAAAGAAAAAGAAAATAAAACAAATTAGAAAAATACGTACAATGGATTCGACTCGGACAGGCTTCATGACTCGATCTGCCCTTCATCATACAAGCACGAGTCGAACAGAACTGCATGACTCGTGATGAAGCCGCTTGCCAGATCACTCGTGAATACCCTCACGAGTCAGACAGAACTCTTGAACAATGACACGAGTCAGACGAGACTCGTGAAGCAGCTTCTTCAGCAGATGGACACGAGTCAGAAAAATTACACGACTCGTGATGAAGACCTTTCTATTTCACTCGTGAAGATTAGCACGAGTCGGACATGACTCGTGATAAACCTCTAGCTTGGTTAAGGCTTCACTTTGGCTCCTTCTATTGCGCTCACTATGCTTGTCACGCTCGCGACAGAATCATCTTCTCTTGCACAATTTTGCTTCTTTGTCCATTGTTTTCTCTGATTTCTCCTATATTCACAATACATAAAACAGACTTAATTCTAACACAATTAACTACAAATAACACAATCTTGAACTACATCTAAATACAAAGTAAATTTTGTTAGTAATATTGAAATCCAAATTACAAAAATTAATTAACAAAATAATATAAAAAAAACATAAACAAAATAAAATGCATGTAGAAAGAAAACCTAATTCATCAACCAAAATAAGAGACTATAAAATACTATGGTTTCACTTGCTCTCTTTGATTATCCTCTGTATTGCTTGGAAGACGCCCTATACTTCTTGATGGTAAAGCATTGGCATGTTGTCCCAATTGAACCTCAAGGGTGTGGATGGATGAAGCATGATTTTTGGTGATTTAGTCAACTTTTGCCTCAAGCCTCTTTTGATTCTCATCTTGAGAGCTAATCTTCGAATTGATATCTACAATGAATTTATCAATTTTTACTTCTAAGGCTCCAAACCGATCTTGTGGCTGTTGAAATCCTACTACTCTATTTTGGCCTTTACCCCATGAAAAATTAGGATGGTTACGCCAATCAGGATTATAGGTGTTGGAATAAGGGTTACCACATCCTTGGCTTTGAATGAAACACACTTGTTCTTCCTTACTAGCCATTCCAAAATTGCAAACTTAACTAATATGACCTTGTTGACCATAAATAGTGCATGCATTTTGTGGACTTCCTCCCACACTTAAGCTATTAATCTTATGAGTTAAAGCCTCAACTTGTGCTTGCAATGCTACCACTGAATCAATTGAATGTACCCCCCAGGATTAGAAAGATTTGATTCTCTTACTCTATTGGTTGGCCACATGCAATTATTCATGAACATTTCCTCTAGCAACTCAAATGCGGCTTCCGTTGTTTTCCTCATGAGAGAACCACCGGCTGCAGCATCTATTGTTCCTCTAGTTGTGGGTTTCACTCCATTGTAAAATGTTTGCATTAGCAACTCCCTTTGAAGGTTATGATGTGGACAACTTCTCTGCAATTCTTTAAACCTTTCCCAAGGTTCATACAAAGATTCATTATCATGTTGAACAAAAGTAGTGATATCTTTAATAATTTTTGCAGTTTTGGCTAGAGGAAAATATTTAAAGAAAAATGCTTGAGCCAATTGGTCCTAAGTTGTAATCGATCCTCTAGTAAGTGAATTCAACAAAGCCTTTGCCTTATCCTTCAAAGTAAAAGGAAAAAGCCTAAGCTTAATTGCATCTACAGAAACTCCATTAATTTTGAAGGTATCAGAAATTTCTAAAAAATTTGCCAAATGAGCATTTGGATCCTCATTTGCCAAACCATAGAATTGAATACTATTTTGATTCATTTGTAAAAGAGATGGCTTAATTTCAAATTAATTTGCATTTACCATTGGCCTTACCACCCTTTGTTGAGCCCTGCTCAATGCTAGCATAGCAAAATCCATTATCCTTGGTGGATTCTCTTCTTCAGCCATGATTAGTCTCCTAGTTTTATTCTTCTTCTTATTGGATTTACGGCTACTTAAAATAAATCTTTCTATTTTTTTATTCAATAGTTCAAGTTCTTCTTAAGAACTCCTTGTACAAGGAATAGACTTGAACTATCCAATCCTGTAAAAATAAAACAAAACAAACAAACAAAACTATTTAGTATTGTAATAAAAAATCATAAATCAAGATTCATAATTGCAATAAATTTAGTCATAACATTCCCCGGCAACGGCGCCAAAAACTTGTTAGGTGCTAAAAACGCTAACTCTGCAAGTGCATGGTTAATCGCTTATAGTACTTAAGATGTCGATCCCACAGAGAAAGTAGATTAAATATTACTCACTAGTCGTGCATCTCTTCACTAGTCGTGCACCTCTTCAATAGTCCTACATCTCTTCATTAGTCATTTCCTCCTTCTATCATCCAAATTACCCTGAAATGCATATAAACACATAAACTAGACAAAAACACATGAAATATAAATAAATTTACGTACATAACTACCTAGAATAAAGAAAATATACACTAAATAATAGACCATTTTATGTGGTATCAATGGGTGTTTCATCCGTGCAGGTGTGGAAGGTTTGGAGTCTTTGGGAGTGCATCCACAGGTTAAGCAAACACAGTAGGAGTGGAGCTTTTGGGAAGCTGATAATTTTTGTATATCTTTTGTAATCTTTTGGACTTTATGTGTATTTATCTTTTGTAATCCTTTGGCAATGTAATTATGTATTTTGGAAATTCTGTACAGACAAATTTTGTAATGAACTTTTGGTTTATCAATAAAAGAGATCTTTGAGAATTATGTTATTTTAATTTCTTTTGCTATCTACTTATTTTGTTTATGCATGTCATGTGAATTGTTTGGTGATACCCTTATTCGTACGGGTGTTCACTCCCTTCTCAGGATTAACTTTCTTACGTATGGGTATGGGGTGTTACATACACGAATTAAAAAACCTGTGCTAAGCGATAACACTTGGTGGGGAACAACATACAGTATACAATATACATATAACATATTCATAATCATAATATTCCTTATAGAATAACAGACATAAACTTATAATCACGCTTTTACACATATAAAGGCTTCCATATCATACTTTTACACTCACACAATATGAATATGTCTTTACTTATACCTTTACTAATGAATCATATTCACATATTTGTATCACATGTCAAACTTTTCATGTCACATTAACATTCTCATAAAGTATAACATTCATATTTTTAATCATAATATTAATATTAGTCTTGCCTGCAACTCAATGACGTGGATAACGGGTATCAAATTTGTACTTGAAAGTACCACAATCATTTTGTATCCAAAGATACACAATCTCAATCAGTACCTATAGGTACAAAGATAATTAGTATAATAATAATATATAAATGAACCTGACAAAGGTTCAATTGAATTGAAGATTCCCAAAGGAATCAGACGCTATCGGCTATAATTCTTAGACCTTATAGGCATTCATATCTATCCACTGCTTGACTCACAGGCTAAATTATTAAGTCCAATTATTGTTCAATTGTTCGTGCTTTATGTTATTCATAGCACAACACATAAAGCAATGCAGTACAGTATATGTAACTTACAAAAACACATGGCTTATCAAGTAAGCCCACATTCATTAATCACATACGTTCATCATGTTTAATCATTGCATTTAACACATAACAATCCTCGTTAAATGATGTTAAACTTGATTGAATTATTGCTCATGGAAGTATATAATATTTGTTAAAGTTTTATAGTTCATTATGCAAAACAAAGGTACCTCACGGTGACAACCAATTGGTTGTGATCGTGACATAAGCTCAACTCAAAATGAATTCAATTCGAGGGTACCTCATGGCGACAACCAATTGGTTGTGACCATGACATACCAAATTTCCCAAAGCATAATGTAAACCAGGTGCATATCACGTTGATAACAAATTGGTTTTAACCCTGGCATGCAAATTCAATCCGGCATAATGCAATTTGGGCATACCTCACGGTGACAACCAATTCATTATCACTGTGAAATATGCCACACTTGAGGCAGAATGCTAAACACAAGCATTCAACCTACAAATCCAAAACCCCTTTTTTCCACTTGCAAATACAAGATTTTTGGCACTTATCAAAATGCCATTTAAACCAACATAATCACATCCCTTCTTAAACTATGAAACTCCTTTTATATGACAACCATTAAGAAACATCTCAACTAATTCATTATTCACAAAACACAACCATTTCATTACTCATCCGAAATTAGGGTTCAAGTTAGTCATTTAGACTCATTGCTATCATTGTAACCCAATAGGTTCAATCCTTCAATTCAACACATCTTATAGCGTAATTTACACATTCTAAGCACATACAAAATCAATTAGCATACACAAGTCAATTTGTTCCCAAACCTCTTCTCCTTAGCTCCTCTTTAGTCACTTAGGGCTAGGCTCTCCCACGTTTCCTTTGCCCTTGTCTTTCTTTGTTTCTACCTCTACATGTGTAACACCCCCATAGCCCTGGTAAGGAATATCGGGGCGTCACGCGGCACATACGTAAACATATATACATATACCGTAGCAGAAACATTAATATTGAAAGGTATTAATAAAATGGGCCAACAAAAGAGCTCTTATAACATATATATAAACTGTACATAATACAAAAGCTTTATACTTGTTACATATTCATTTTCGGTACACATATATACAACAGTTAACTTTTACATGTCAATACTATACTTCCTATGTACATAATGATGTTACTCAAAATGTAAGAAACTCTATTGCTATCTTATACAAAAAGATGTAACAAAAGCTCCTAGTGGCCTTAACCTGCAGATGCATGCTCTCACTGTTCCGAACCTGTACCTACACGGAAATAAACATCTGTGCTAAGCGGTAACGCTTAGTGGGGATGAAAATAATACAAAGGACTTCGTTCCGAAGTCACACATAGATCACACATTTCATAGAACACAATCAAATATCTCATGCATATAACTTTTACACACTTATACAGGGCATATAATCAAATATAGCAATCACCATGTATTCACATACATGTAATCATGTACTTCTATATAGAATATTCATGTATTTAAACATTACTCTCACGTGCTGTGTCATTTATTCAGAGCAATATTTTTCATCATCTCAAATTCACTACACAACATTAATAAGACAAGCCTGAATTCCTTTCATGGTGGATACGGGTAACTCTGGATACTGTTTACAGTATCTTACATGTGGAGAATTAACTCAAACTCTATGGAATACACGAGATATTCCGAACTCTGGGCACAATTAAGGCCAACTCTAGCAGCTGCACTCTAACCCTTTATAAGCATGCTTATCTATCCACTATAACGGTAATAAGGCTCCATAACAACTCATCAACTATAATTCAAGTGCACTCATCAACTTTAGAAGCATTTAAGTCATATACAGTCTTTATTAATCATGTTCAACAACTAAAAGCATGTAACATTTAAATTCCACTCATAAACTCTTATATCATACTATTATTTACATATAATGTCAATTGGGAACATTCATATGCTCATTTGATAGGGTTAAATATGAGTTGGACATGTTACAGGAACTTACCCTGAAGTTCAGGTGCAATACGGGTTCAATTCGGGAAGAAAAACACATAAAATGGTCAAAATAGAGGGGTGGAGGTTGTCACTACTCGTGACAGGTGCCTAGCCTACTATCACGACTCATGACAATCGTCACTACTTGTGACAGGGGCCTACTGTCACGACTCGTGACGGTCGTCACTACTCGTGACAGAGCCACAGAGATCTAGACAAAATCCCAACAACATCAATTTTATTCAGACTAAACGGATATCGAAACGACATTTCTAGGCAAAACTTCCTTGTTAACAAATATTCCCTGGGATGTTAAATTTCAAATGGAACAATTTTCAAGTTAATTGGACCTCTACAACTTGAGTTATGATCTAAATAACCTATAATGTTCAAGTCACCCGACCCAAATAGGGATGCTATAGTCTTTAACCGTTTCGAGAATCATAGGGCCAGAATTAGCTCTAGCTCCCTCTTAGAAATGTTTAGCTATGGATCTTAGCTTTCAGATGCAATTCGATTCAACACAATTGAAGCTCTGTAACTCAACTTATGATAAAAACTATATTCAAAGGTCTAATGAAACCCAAACAGAATTTCTCTAAAATCACTTTTTACACACAAAACCATATGAAAACCATTTAACACAACCAAAACTCATACACCATGATTCAAAACATGATTGTAAACATGTATACATATATCGTGAGCTCACTACAGGCAATCAAAATAGATTCGCACGCGATCCCTACCTCTAGGAGTTGATCACGGCCCTCTACTCCGCTCCGACCTTCTCTTTGCCCTTATTCGGTCCCTTGACCACAGCTTCCATGCACAACCATTCAAAACACAAGAATTACTCTTCTCTTTACTTTAAATCAAAAACAGAAATATTCAAAGAAAAAGGAGGTCAGATCGAGAAATAAATCCAACTACTCTTACCTTCTTCTCAAGAACTAAGCTCAACCTTTGACTTATACACTTCAAACCAACTCAATGAGCTCACTCAAAATAGACCAAAGGGGAAAGGAAAGAACAAAAGCAAGAGCAAGAGAGGGAGAACGGCTGACCAAAGGAAAAGAAAGAAAAAAAAATAAAGAACAAAGGGCCAAAACTCACGTAAAAGAAGAAGAAAGAAGCAAATGGTCAATCCTCATCCTCCATTTACTATTCAAATAAATGCCCACTTACTTTAATTAATTCATGTATATCTCACTTTGACTCTTAATTCCATTTTTAATTTATTTAGTCTTGCCACATGTCACATCCCTACAAAGCCACTTGTCACTCTAATATAAACCACACTTAAGTCTCTTGCCAAGTGTCACCTTCTCAAGTGGCCATGTGTCAACACACTACGATGCCACGTGTCGAAAATCCCAATTTAATTGACATACCACGGAAGGGTTCTGTCGCGCCCGCAATGCTTATCGCGCTCGCGACAGGACTCTCACACTCAACATCTAATCTCTTTTCTGAACAAAAATTCTGTAATTCTTCTAGGGCTAATTCGGGTTGTTACAACATGTATCATCCAAAATCTAGAATTACAATAAGGAATTACAACCAATTCATACTCAATTCTAGCAACAAGAAGAAGTAGAAGAAGATGAGGCTCAAAAACTTAACTACTTACCCTTATTGCTAGCAAATACTTTGCAACTCAGAATTTACTTGATCAATCCACAAGAATGTAAGGGATCAATTTAAGGAGATAAACGAAAGAAGAAGAAGAAACACAAAAGAAATTTAAGAAGGGATGGCCAAAGAACACATGCAGCAAATGAGGATTTTCTATTTCTTTAACACCTTAAATTGCATGATTTGGGTGTGTTGGCAAAGCCAAGAAGAGACACCCGGATTCCACTAAGAAGACGTGTAACACCCTTATACCCTATACGTATACTGCCGACTTAGCGATACTGTGCGTTTACCATGTTCGGTTAACTGTCATTCACTTATGAAATTACGGGTCAATTTTTTTTTCTACACTCATATTTATTAACACTAAGTTCACTTAACACTTTATTCACTTATTCACTTTACATACCCTTTAACATTTGCATTTGCATTTACTTAGTTACCGATGACCTATAACTGTCTTATTTACTATTTATTTGGTATAAATTTCGGCAGTATAACGACTTATAAATTGCACTACCTAAACCTGCAAATTTAAATCTCCACAACCCCTGCAAGGGCACAACAATAATATCATCCTATATCCATACATTTCCCATCCGCCATTCATCACACAGTCACAAAACAATCCACACAGATAAAATAACATATAACATCATTACATGCCCAAAATCAAATACTAGATAAGTATATACATGCCACAATTTATCCATTACATATACAGAATAAAATCCACTTCTACTCCTTTAGCTTGCTCCACCAAAATACCGAGGTATGCTGCTCCAGTCCTATGGGGTACCTACATGCAGTCAAAAACAACTACGTACTGAGCATTAGAATGCCCAGTGGTGGTTACCAATCTATAAATTTCCTAAGTATTTCTATATAATTAACATACTTTGATTACATATTCTTATTATTCTCACTTATTGTTATTTATATTTATTTCACTTATTAAGTCACTTAATTAATCTCATATTTCTTTAATTCATCACTTAATTAATCACATAACTATGAATTTAATCACTTAATTGCACTTTTATTCACTTAATTACATTATTTATTTCATTACCTCACTTAATTATTTATTTCACCATTAATTACATTTTATCACACTAATCTTTACACTAAATTCCATTCATGTTCTTAACTTTACCACTAATTACCATTATGTCCTTTCTTTTCATTAATTGCCATTATGTCCTCACAATTACACAAATACCATTTATATCCCATCTTTTGCCATAATTACACTTATGTCCTCACTATTATACATAATTACCAAAATGCCCTTATTTATTCCATTTTTACACTATTAACCTTATTTAATTTAATTAATTACAAGTATACCCTTATTACTTCATTTTTTTACTATTTAACTTACAATTTAGCCAAATTACATTTTAGTCCCAATTTTAACACATTTTCACTGTTACACTATTTTAACACTATATTTCACTAAAATTACCATTTTATCCTTCCACTTACCCTTTTAACTTATTTTTACCACTTTTTATCAACTTTTAGTAAAATTATTGTTTTACCCCTAAACTTTCTATTTACTTCATTTTAGTCCTGTTTTCACTCATTTTCACCAATTTCACTATTTTAATCATTTTTAACACATATTTACCATTATGCCCCTACTATGGACCCAGTAGAAAATCTACTGACCGGATATGCGGGACATGGGCCCCACAGACCCATTTTACTATAAAATGATCCCAGTAGGACCATTTTCACTGCACTGCACTATTTTATACACTGAATTGCACTGTACACTGTGATAAGCTCTCATCGGCTTATCAATAGTGAGTCGCCATGACTCATACCGCGGTATGGAATCCTTATAGCTAGCCATCTATATCTTGAACTAGATTTCACTACCAGACAACTACTAAGGGCAATATTTTCTCAAAATTTCATTAAGTATCACATTATGTCAATATGTAAAATTCATCATACATCTCTTTTTCACTTACCACTTTGCACATACACTCATTTATCAATATATAGTCACTTTATACCATTAAATCACATATACCATCAAAATATACACATGTAAAATCTTATATACTATTCGGGCCAACATTCAAATTTTTATACCAAGCACTATAATTTCTCTTAGCCACTTATTTACACTTATTTCAGGTCATACATGCCTCAAATGTCCATAATATGCCAATATTCATCATATAATTCACTTAAAGTCACATTATACCATTCGGCAATAACACTCACTCATTCATTATGGTTTCTTTTAATTCTTCTTTTCACTCAGTCATGCATTACCCTTATTAAACATGTTATAAACATGAATTTCATGCCTTAAAACCCATTAAAACATCATGATTTCTTAAAAATACCATTCGATCACTATTACACTTTTCATACCACTTTGATTTAATTTCACTTAATCATGTTTATACACTATATTAAGCCCACTAAACATGAATATCAAGTTAGATTTAATTAAACACATCATTATCACATACCTAACCTTAGATATAACCCTAAAATCAATATAAAATTTAGGAAATAGGTAGATTTAGTAACCATAAACCTCTTTTCCAAGCTCTATAGCACTCTAGGGTTGCTTTTCCTTTCCCTTTAGCTTGAGAAATCTCCTCCTCACCTTAATTTCCTACATGGGCCAAATATAAACATCCTCATAACTTACAAATCAAGTCTCAAAGGTAAAATATAACATCATAAACGTGTTCTACAGCCCAAAAAACCTCTATAAGGACCAATAAAATAAATTATGAACCCTTGAATCAAGAACCCAAAAACTCACCCTAACCTTTGATCTCTTGATTTCACCCACTTCCAGTGCACCAAATGAACTCTAAACACTGCTATAAGATTGTATAGGAGCTGACATTTAGTTAGGGAGCTAATATTTGAGCAGAAATTGGAGTAGAAGAGAAGAAAATAGAGGAGAGAAGTGAGAAAAACCATACGATTTTGAAAGGGAGGAGAGATGCCGACTTTGGATGGATTTCTCTAGATAAATCCAGCCATTTCTCCCTTTATGTAGTCCTCTAATGAACCAAACTGGTCCAACCGAGGTGGTTAGACCGAATTAGACCAAAATTTTATTTTTTCGGTTCATTTGCACTTTTTCAAAGGATCTATATTTTCCCTTCAATATTTTCACTTATAACTAATTCCATTTATCTTGAATCATCAAAAATATGCTCCCTGCAAAGTTTTAGCTCAATCGAAGTTCATTTGGGTGCCGGTTCACTTAAATCGATCCGATTCGATCAATTTTCCTTCTGCCGTAAAATACAACTCTAAAGCTGTCAAAATTCACAGAAATCACTTCCATTACATTATTTAACATATTGAAATTCTATTGGGCCACATAAGCCTCTCATAACCCCTTGGTTAAACCTCAGTCAAACCCTGGTTCAAATTGAACCGAACCGGAGGTCGACCTCAGAATGACTTTCAGAGGTCATTTTAGCTCTGTTTTCAGTTCCGATTTCACCACTAGACTCCTTATGACCCACATATCATTTTCCCGAAATTAAAATTTTTTGGGCGCCAGACAGCCGGATCCGCTGTATAGCCACCCCGGTGTCACCTGACCCAGAATCACTATAATTTTAACACACTTAAGACTGAAGTTTGACACTGGCAAACGCACTCCCTACACTGTTTGACACTACGATTATCATGGCAACACTAGAATAATGCACTGGCACTTATAGACCGGTATTTGGGCCATTACAAGATGCTCAATCCAAATTAGCCAAAATCAGATTTCATTAGTGTTAATTAGCCTCACTTAATCCTAATAAAGCACATCTACCAATGGGTCATGCAAACTTATTCAATTTACTCAATTAGGTCCTCAATTTAGTTACTCTTTGGTCCAATATTGACAAACTCAAACTTAAACTTACTCAATTACCCGAGTTAGGCCAATATGCTACTAGGGTAAAATCCGGGCCATTACAGGTATTGTGCGTGTAAATGAATTAAAAATATGTGGATATGTGATGTGATGAGCTTGATGAGTTAATTGTTTGATATGAGATAATTGATTAAGCTTATAACCCTGTTTTGATGAGTTGAGAAACTATTTGTAAATTGTGAATGAATAGATGCTTAATGTGGTATTGAATATATCAAAGGGTTTATGTGTATGTCAGGGTAGTTTTGTATGAATTAGGAGTATTGGGATATTCCAAATTAGTTAGTTAAAGCTCGATTAGTTGGGAATGGTAAAGCTGGTCTTGTAGGGTAAATTGACCTATTGAAATTGTAAGTACTATAACTTGAATGGTATAACTCTAAAATGAATGAGACTAATTGGATTAGGTTCCTCAAAGATGTGCCTATAAATGTGTTAGAAATGGTCTTGTGGAATTGAGGACCTTAAGGTCTTTAAAATGCTTATTAAGTGTAGTTTAAACCTGTAGGAAGGCTTTTGGAGCATGTGGTGTTTCCTTGGCCATAACTCCTCAAAATCAAGACCAAAAAAATAATGAGAATTGTGCCATTGTACTCTTAACATGTAGATAAGTAATTGGTTAGAAGACCATTATGGCAGAAAATAATGTTAGGATGGGTTTTGGAAGTCATATATGTGGGCATTGCTAAGTGCATGAGAAAGTGGTTTGAAGTGTGGAGCTTTGAATATGAAGTTCAGGCTCTGTCATGAGCGCAATATGGGTCATGGGCATGACAGAGTGCTCCGATGGGCAGACTTGCTAGCTGGTGTTTTGTCGCGGGCACGGGCATTACCGCAAGTGCGATGGAAGACAAAGGTTTGATCTGCTGCGAGCTCGACTTGTGCCACAAGCGCGACAGAGGGTTGAGTTGAGTTCTGTCATGAGCGTGACATGCATCGTGCGCGCAACAGATTCTCAAGTCTGATATACTTGCTAAATGTTCTCCCTTGTGTAAATGATATTATTTGTTCACGAATAAAGATGCTTATGAGATTATAAATGTATTAATTCATGTAATTTAATATAATGAAGTGGGAATGTGTTTGTTGAGCCATAACCATGTATGCAATATAATGAATGTTAAGAAATTGCTTACTGTGTATGTACGGTGTTTTATAATGCCAATAAATTATTAATAATTTTAGCCTACAAGTCGAGTAGTGGATAGATAAGCATGCCTATAGGGTCTAAGTGATGTAGCCAAAGCGTCCGATTCCTTACAGAATCTTTAATGCGTATCGAATCCTTATTGGGTTCATTTATATATATTATCACTTATTAATTATTTCTGTACCTATGGGTACTGATGCGAAAGTGGGTATCTCCGGATACAAAGTGATTGCTGTACTCTAGAGTACTGATGCGATATCCGTTATCCACGTTTATGAATTACAGGCAAGGCTTAAAGTTAACAATTGAATTATCAATATTGAACAATGTAATATGAGAATGAGAATGTGATGTGTATAGTATTGTTATGCGATTACTGTGTTAATGAATATAACTGACTAATGTTGCCATGTTAATGAGACAAGTTTGTATGAGGCATGAACTTAATATATGTATCTTTTATTGCTCAATGCATGTTATATATGTGTGTAGTTTATATGTTGTGTATTGTTTCCCAACTAAGCATTATCGCTTAGCACGGGTTTCAAATCCGTGTAGGTTCCGAAGCGAAGCGAGCTTGAAGGACAATTCCGCATCACTTTTGGTCAACACACTAGGACTCTTTGCTTAGTGTAGGTTTTGTAAATTTTGTAGTATGTAATAGTACTTAGTTATTATGGCATGTAAAATATGTACTGTGTTAACTGAACAAGATGTGTAATAAGTAACATCAAGTTATATAAAAAAACTTATAGTATATGAAGTGTAAATTTCAACTGTAATTATATGACTATGTAATTTGGATAACAATATTTTGTAATAGATGAACAGTGATGTTTTATTATACATGTAGTTTTAAAATTCTTTATTACAATTATGTTTTTGTATAATGATATTCTTTTTCTTTAGTGGAATCTTTAATGAAGCATGGTGCAGAGGAATTCTATGATACCAGTCTGGATGAGTCTATCAAGGCTAAATATTGGATTGAGAAGGTTCAGAGGGTCCTGGATGGGATACGATGCCTTCCTGAATAGAAGGTGGAATGTATTGTATCTCTGCTGCAAGGATCTGCTTACGACTGGTGGAATTTGGTCTTAAGACATCCAATGCTTCCAAATCCGATCAGTTGGGAGTTCTTTGTGCATGAATTCCATAATAGGTACATCACTAAGGTGTACCGGGAAGCTAATTGGAAGTAGTTTCTGAGTTTGAGGTAGAGATCCCTATCTATAGTTGAGTATGAGAAAGAATTTTGTAGGCTCAGCAAGTATGCACCTGAGGGTGTGCTTACAGAAGAGTTTTGATGCCAGCAATTTAAGGAAGGCTTGAATGAGCCAATCAAGGCACTGTTGATCTCTATAACTACCTCTCGGACTGTGAGCTACTATAAAATCATTTAGGCAGCCATAAGAGTGGAAAGATCACAAAAGATCCAGAGGGAAAGGTTGCAAAGAAGGAATTCTAATAGAGGTGGAGCACTGTAGACATCGGGTCCTGAGGCAGTCCAGATCAGACTTGCCCGATGAAGATATCAATACCCATTTCAGGCAAATGGATGAAAGTTATGAGTTTTCGCTCTTTAAATTCACAAGGATTGAAGATTTTTTTTGACAATATGAGATTTTCGTACGTTAGGAGGAGTTCATTAATGGAAAATTTTTATTTTAGTCCCGACGGTCAAGAGAGACGCCCGTCGCTCATTTTGAAAGACGGCCTCCCCTCATGCGACCAGCACCTGTTGCTCGCTCGAGACGGGCCTGCCTCTTGCAGGAGCGACGGCCATTGCTCGCGTGTGAGGGTCCATCTCTCACAGTGAGCAATGACCGTTGTGCACGTGTGAGGGCCCATCTCTCACATTGAACAATGCTCGTCGCTTGCGTCGCTCGTGCGAGAGGCGCTTGTCCCTCGAGACCGACGGCTAGGCCCTCATTACTCGCTTCTCACGAGGTGGCCCGCCGCTCGAAAGGCCAGGTGTGCCCCGTGACCAACTCCCGTCGGACTCCGAGTGACGCCCGTTAGTGGGGTATCTGTGGCACTATTTCATGCGATTCTCCCATATTTCCCGTGGATTCTAAATCTTTTTCCAAGATTTTGAAAATATTCTCCAAATCTTTTGAAATGGTTTCAAATTTCAGATTTGATTTTAAAAATATTCAGCAAATCTGTCAGTTTTGATTCTGATTTCATAAATCTTTTTAAAATCTAAATTAAAAATTTAAATTTATTTGAATTATTTTCCTTAATCTATACATAGGGGGTTGAGATTCATTTTCAGGTGTCAGCAATTTTCATTAGATATTGAAAGTTTTCTTGCTAAATCCCAAAAGAGTTTCTTTATTTTATTTTCATAAGGGATTTTCTTCAAATCTCTCTTAAAAAGTTAATCGGGGAAAACGAAATCAATTGGTTCTTGCTCGATTTAGCTTTTTAGTATTTATAATTGCTATAAAATATCGAGAAGGAAAAATATAATTTTCTTTTTTTGATCTAATTTCAAAAATACGATTTTGCTATAAAAACTGGCCGAAAATGCACATTGGTGATTAATCCTTGTAGAATTTAAGGGCAGAAATCGCGTGACATTCGCCTCCAGAAGGTAATATTCCGAGGGTAAATATTCTGGATCAATCTTCGATTCAATTTTCGTTTCATATTAATTTATTTGTACCCAGTCGCGCGAGAAGGTAATTTTAATAGCAAAAATTGGATTTTAATCAGAATTTTTATCCCTTTTTAAACCAAGGACGACCGACGGGCTGAGGGTTCACCGACGGGTGTCGCTCGCCCGAGCGATGGACCATTGCGGAACTTTGCCTCTACCCGTCGGTCGGCCCAGGGACGACCGTCGCTAATGTGATGTGGGCCATCCCTGGGCTTTTCTCCCTCATTTTCCTTATTCCTTTCTTTTCTACCCCTTTTTATTCTATTTATCCATATTCTTTCATGGTATTTTTTTTACTGATTTTCCATCTTTATTCGTTTCGTCATTTTTATTGTTTAATTATTGCACTAATATGCTCTTTGTTTGTTTTTTTGTTAGTTTAACTATTTTTCTTGGATATGGGGTGTTAAAAATGGAGAACACCGAAATGATTTGAGGACATTATTCGGGTTTATTTCTTTATCTTATTTCCTTTTATTGCGAGTTTCAATTTTTTATCATTCATTGAATATTATTTTGAGCTCATTAATGTAAAAATGGCTAAATATTTCTGCAAATGAGTGGGGTTTTTCCCAAATAAAATAGGCCCAATGTCCTGATTTTTTGTCCAAAACAAAATAGATGTCTTAACAGCATTTTCCTCTAGACATACATGCGAAGACCAACGTCTTTATCTTTTAACGAATATCCCGTTTTATGTATGATTACATGTCATTTACATTCGGGGTTGTATTCCACCCCTAGTTTTGTTGTAATTTATTGTGTTTACCTTATTTTAACATTGCTTTATTTATCGCTTTCCTTTACATGATTAATTTGAGCTTTAAATTATTGCATCGCAATGTATGAGAAAATGGATTGAATTTTAATCTAAAAACTAAATTGTAACTTAATCAAGGCATGAATAAATGGGAAGTCTCGAACCATCTCTGGTCTTAGGCTCAACGAGGTTAGATGAACCTTTCTAATGGTCTATTGGGAAGGGAATTCCAAAATATCTCTTGCTGACCAAAATAGGCCCAAGTTTGTAGACACTGGGTCCCGAGCAGCCTAGATCAGGATTACCAAATGATGAAATTAAGTGTGCCGATTTATAGGCAAAAATGAAAGTTAGAAGTGATGATTTCCTTGTCGAATTTGATTTATTAAAAGTAAATAAAAATGTATTTTAAAAATATTTTAAAAATGTTTTAAAAAAATATTTTGAGATAAAAAGGGCATGTTTTGAAATTATATTATTTTTAGTAAAATTTAAAAAAAAATATTTCCGCGGATGTCGGGGTGTGGCTTTGTAAGAAATTACAAGTGTGTCTATTTTGGGCAACAAGAAGGTTTCTTGGAGTCGCTACCCAATAGAACATTGAAAAAAATTGTCTAGTCTCAGTGAGCCTAAGACAGCGCTGCTATGTCCATTCTGGGCAAGCCAGAGGTGTCTTGGAGACCCCACCCTAATAGAACATTAGGATGGTCCTCTCGCCTCGTGGAGCCTAGGACTATGCAATTTGGAGCCTTTTTACGGGACACAAGAGGTGTCTTGGAGGCTTCCCCCTCAACGGAACATTGAGATGCCCCTCTCGCCTCGTTGAGTCCAAAGACTAGAGAAGGTTCGGGACTTCCCATTTATTCATACCTTGGTTAAGTTTATGATTGAGTTTTGAATTTATTGTTTCATCTCTTTTCTCATTCAATTCAATGCAATTTATTTAAAGCGCACGTCAATCATATAAAGAAAGCAATAAATAAAAACGAAAGCGATAAATAAAAATGAAATTAAAATAAAGCACATGAACAAAAATTACAACAAAACTAGGGGTGGAATACAACTCCCATTTGTAAATAAAATATAATTCATACATAAATCGAGCTATTTGTTAAAAATGATGACATTGGTCCTCACATGCATGTTTAAAGAATATAATTTTATTGTGACAATTTATTTTGGATGGAAGGCACTAGGACATTGGTCCTATTTTTATTAGGAAAACCCAAGTTAATTTAATAGAAATATTTTATGATTTTTAATTAACGTGCATAAAAAATAGATTTACTTATTACAAAATACATAATAAAAATACAATAAACCCAAAAATAATAAAAAAACTAAAGAATGGCGAGTCCACCGAAAAAGCATCTCTAAATCTCCATGGGCTCCCACTTAGTACGGAAAAATACTCACACATAAAAATAAGCATTGAAAATAAATAAAAAAAAAAAACACAAATAAAAGTGAAGTTAGTAATAAAAAAATTAATTTAAACATGTAATAAAGATAATTAAGATAAAAACAAATAAACATGCATCATGTATGGCAAATCAATTAAATGTCATAATAAAATATGCAACTTTTCATATTAACAATTTAACATGCATAAATAATAAAAAATAACAACAATAATAAAATTCAACATACATGAAAACATAAATAATAATAAAAAAATAATAATGATAATAATAACAATAACAAATTATAATAATAAATAAAACTAATAAAAATAATGATAATGATAGTAATAATGATAAATAATAACTAATAATAACACTAATCACAATAATAATAACAATACTAATGATAATAATAATAACATAATAACACCAAAAAATATGAACAATCAAATTAAATCTGCAAGAATAAAATGAAATAAAATAAATATAACATATCAAAACATGATAAATAATAACACCAATAAAAATAACAATAATAATTTATGAACAACAATGATGATAATGATAATCATAAAAATAGAAACAAAAGATGAATAATCAAATAAAGAACAAAAGGATAATAATAATAATAATAATAATAATAATAATAATAATAATAATAATAATAATAATAATAATAATAATAATAATAATAATAATAATAATAATAATAATAATTAAATAAGAACACAAGAAATAAGAAGTAAAAAAAATAATAGATCTAAAAGAATTTACATGATAACTATTTAATTGTAAATGAAAATTGAATTAAAAATTAAGCCAAGAATGCTTACCCTCAAATTTTGATGTGATGAATGAAGGTAAGTGATTAATCTCCTTGTTTTGATTTGTAAGAATGATATTAGAAAAATAAAATATTGAAAATGAATTTTTATGCAAAAACAAATAATTGATTTATTTGTCTCAAAGTAAAGAATTATTAAATGAAAAGAATAAAATTTCCAAGAACAAAAATTATTCTTTTTGCCTTAAGAATTAACTTGGAAAGATCCTTTAGAAATTGAGCGAATTTGTTTTTGAGAGAAGAAAGAAGAAGAAAGTAATTTTTCTAAAGAAAATCCCCCCAAATTCCCTGTCTAAAAATCATTTTATACATAAAAAAACCCAAAAAAATCATATTTTTATTAAATTGAATTAAATCAATTTAATTCCAATAATCACAAAAAAAAACTCATGAATTTGAAGGGTTTGGAAAATAAAAGGTTTTTGCATTAAATTCTATAAAAAAAAAGTGAAGAAAAATCAATTTCTGGGGCAAAAAACGGAAAAAAAGAAAAAACGGGCCAAGAGGGGGAGTCAGGGGGCGAGCGACGCCCGACGGTCGTCGCTCGCGCCGCAGCACGCGATGCCGCACCCCGGTATTCGCCGATATTTTTTTTTTTTTGAGGGGACTACAAGAGAAGGCTATTATTAAATCGTCCCTTAAGGGTGATCAGCACACATCTGCTTAGACAACTTCTGACAAAATGATTAGACAATAGTCATTAGATAAATAAATAAATGATGCATTTGTTTTTAAGACATAACTAACAGAACGATGAAAATGAAAATTGTATTTTTTATTCATTGCAAAATTATGTACATTTGTATATGATTTCATCACACATGATCCTCTTTTGACAAAAATTCAAAAGCACAAGACTACACCTAATCTCGGAATAGATCTTGTAAGCAATAAACTCCTGTTATCAATCGGCCCTCTTAGGTTTTCCCGATTGAACATTTTCTCTTGACCCTTAATTTTTGTCCGGGATGTCTTTTTTCGATTTTTACCCTGACAGGGTGCAATTTTAGTGAGGCCGCCTTTTATTCGGTTTTCGACCCGCGGGGCAACTGTAGACACCGTGATGCATCCCAGAGCGCACTTTTCCGCGAGTGGCGCGCCGACGGGCGTCGCTCGCCCCCTGACGCCCCCTCTTCGCCCGTTTTTTATTTTTTTCCGTTTTTGGGCCAAAAATTGATTTTTCTTCACTTTTTTTTATAGAATTTAATGAAAAAACCTTTTATTTTCCAAACCCTTCAATTTCATGAGTTTTTTGTGATTATTGGAATTAAATTGATTTAATTCAATTTAATAAAAATTTGATTTTCTTTGGGTTTTTTTTATGCATAAAATGATTTTTAGAGAGGGAATTTGGGGGGATTTTGTTTAGCAAAATTATTTTCTTCTTCTTTCTTTTTCAAGAACAAATTCTCTCAATTTTCTAAAAGATTTTCCTAAGTTAATTCTTAAGGCAAAAAGAACAATTTTTGTTCTTGGGAATTTTCTTCTTTTTTATTTAATAATTTTTACCTTGAGACAAAAAAATTAATTGTGTGTTCTTAATTTAAAATTTCTTTTCAATATTTTATTTTCCTAATATATTCTTACAATCAACACAAGGAATTGGATCTTACCTTCATTTCATCAAGCTAAATTTTAAGGGTAAGCATTCTTGGCTCAATTCTTAATTTAATATTTGATTTTATTTTTTGTTTCCAATTAATTAATTATCATGTAAATTCTTTTAGATCTATTATTTTACTTCTTATTTTTTTTTGTTCTTATTTAATTTTTCATCTTATATGTTATTATTATTATTATTTGCTAGTACTATTATTTATCATGTTTTAACATGTTATATTTATTTTATTTCTTATTATTCTTACATGTCTATTTGATTGTTTATATTCTTTGGTTGTTATTGTGCTTTATTATTATTATTATTATTGTAATTACTACCATCATTAGTATTAGTATTATTTTTATTACTCTCGTTTATTATTTTTATTTATTATTATTCATATCTTCACACATGTTGAATTTTATTATTATGATTTGTGTTTTATTGATGTTGAATTTTATATTTATATCTATTTATATTCTTATGTATGTTAAATTTTGTTATTATACTTTTTTATCCATGTTGAATTGTTAATTGGTTAATTTGCATATTTTATTATGACATTTAATTGATTTGCCATATATGATGCATGTTTATTTGTTTTTATCTTAATTATCTTTTTTACATGTTTAAATTAATTTTTTTTATTACTAACTTCACTTTTATTTGTTTTTTTAATTTTCAATACTTATTTTTATGTGTGAGTATTTTTCCATACCAAGTGGGAGCACATGGAGATTTGGAGATGGTTTTCGGGTGGATTCACAATTCTTTAGTTTTTTATTATTTTTGGGTTTATTGTATTTTTATTATGTAATTTGTAATAAGTAAATCTATTTTTTATGCACGGTAATTAAAAAATCATAAAATATTTCTATTAAATTAACTTGGGTTTTCCTAATAAAAATGGGACCAATGTCCTAGTTTCTTCCATCCAAAATAAATTGTCACATTAAAATTATTTTCTTTAAACATGCATGTGAGGACCAATGTTCTCATTTTTAACAAATAGCCCGTTTTATGTATGATTTGTTTTTTTATTTACAATGGGGGTTGTATTCCGCCCCTAGTTTTGTTATAATTTATGTTCATGTGCTTTATTTTAATTTCGTTCTTATTTACCGCTTTCATTATGTGATTGACATGCGCGTTAAATTAAATTGCATTTAAATTGAATGAGAAATGGGGTGAAACGCTAAATTCAAAACTCAATTATAAACTTAACCAAGGTATGAATAAATGGGAAGTCTCGAATCTTCTCTGGTCTTTGGGCTCAACGAGGCGAGAGGGCCACCTCAATGTTCTATTGGGGTGGGATCTCCAAGACACCTCTTGTGTCCCAAAAAAGGCCCAACTTGCATAGTCCTAGGCTCCGCGAGGCGAGAGGGCCATGCTAATGTTCTATTAGGATGGGGCCTCCAAGACTCCTCTAGCTTGCTCAAAATGGACATAGCAGCGCTGTCTTAGGCTCACTGAGGCTAGACGACATTTCCCAATGTTCTATTGGGTGGCGATTCCAAGAAACCTCATTGTTGCCCAAAATAGACGCACTTGTAATTTCTTACAAGTTTTTATGAAACTCTCTCGAAAGCCTTAAAAGTGGGCATTCGGGGTGCCCTGGGGTTCGGCGCACGTCACAATTGCGACTCGCTTCGCTTGCCCCCTCTTCGCTCATTTTTTATTTTTTTTCCGTTTTTGGCCCTAAAAATTGATTTTTCTTCACTTTTTTTTATAGAATTGAATGAAAAAACCTTTTATTTTCCAAACCCTTCAAATTCATGAGTTTTTTTTTGTGTTTATTGGAATTAAATTGATTTAATTCAATTTAATAAAAATCTGATTTTCTTTGGGTTTTTTTTTTTATGTATAAAATGATTTTTAGAGAGGGAATTTGGGGGGATTTTCTTTAGAAAAATTATTTTCTTCTTCTTTCTTCTCTCCAAAACAAATTCTCTTAATTTCTAAAGGATCTTTCCAAGTTAATTCTTAAGGCAAAAAGAATAATTTTTGTTCTTGGGAATTTTCTTCTTTTCATTTAATAATTCTTTACTTTGAGACAAATAAATCAATTATTTGTTTTTGAGTAAAAATTCATTTTCAATATTTTATTTTTCTAATATCATTCTTACAAATCAAGACATGGAGATTAATCACTTACCTTCACTCATCACATCAAAATTTGAGGGTAACCATTTTTGGCTTAATTTTTAATTCAATTTTCATTTACAATTAAATAGTTATCATGTAAATTCTTTTAGATCTATTATTTTTTTTACTTTTTATTTCTTTTGTTCTTATTATTATTATTATTATTATTATTATTATTATTATTATTATTATTATTATTATTATTATTATTATTATTATTATTATTATTATTATTATTATTATTATTATCCTTTTGTTCTTTAATTGATTATTCATCTTTTGTTTCTATTTTTATGATTATAATTATCATGATTGTTGTTCATAAATTATTATTGTTATTTTTATTGGTGTTATTATTTATCATGTTTTAATATGTTATATTTATTTTATTTTATTTTATTCTTGCATATTTAATTTGATTTTTCATATTCTTTGATGTTATTATGTTATTATTATTATCATTAGTATTGTTATTATTATTGTGATTAGTGTTATTATTAGTTATTATTTATCATTATTACTATCATTATCATTATTTTTATTAGTTTTGTTTATTATTATAATTTGTTATTGTTATTATTATCATTATTATTTTTTATTATTATTTATATCTTCACACATGTTGAATTTTATTATTATAGTTTTTTATGCATGTTGAATTGTTAATTGGTTAATTGGCATATTTTATTATGACATTTAATTGATTTGCCATACATGATGCATGTTTATTTGTTTTTTTATCTTAATTATCTTTATTACATGTTTAAATTAATTTTTTTTATTACTAACTTCACTTTTATTTGTGTTTTTTTTTTATTTTCAATACTTATTTTTATGTGTGAGTATTTGTCCATACCAAGTGGGAGCCCATGGAGATTTGCAGATGCTTTTCGTGTGGATTCGTCATTCTTTAGTTTTTTTTATTATTTTTTGGTTTATTGTATTTTTATTATGTAATTTTTAATAAATTTATTTTCTCATGCACGTTAATTAAAAAATCACAAAAATATTTTTATTAATTAAACTTGGGTTTTCCTAATAAAAATGGGACCAATGTCCTAGTTTCTTCCATCCAAAAGAAATTGTCACATTAAAATTATTTTCTTTAAACATGCATGTGAGCACCAATGTCCTCGTCTTTAATAAATAGCTCGTTTTATGTATGATTTATTTTTTATTTACAATAGGGGTTGTATTCCGCCCCTAATTTTGTTATAATTTATTTTGCTTTCATTTACTTTATTTACCGCTTTCATTATGTGATTGACATGCACATTAAATTAATTTGCATTAAAATTGAATGAGAAATGTGATGAAATGCTAAATTCAAAATTCAATTATAACTTTAACCAAGGTATGAATCAATGGGAAGTCCCGAACCTTCTCTGGTCTTGGGCTCAACGAGTCGAGAGGGCCACCTCAATGTTCTATTGAGGTGGGGCCTCCAAGACACCTCTTGTGTCCCAAAAAAGACCCAACTTGCATAGTCTTAGGCTCCACGAGGCGAGAGGACCATCCTAATGTTCTATTAGGGTGGGATCTCCAAAACACCTCTGGCTTGCCCAAAATGGATATAGCTGCGCTCTCTTAGGTTCACCGTGGCAAGACAAACTTTCCCAATGTTCTATTGGGTGGCGACTCCATGAAACCTCCCTATTGCCCGAAATAGACGCACTTGTAATTTCTTACAAGTTTTATGAATCTCTCTCGAAAGCCCTAAAAGCGGGTGTTTCGGGGCGCCCCGGGGTTCGGCGCGCGTCGCAGCGGCGACTCCACTAGGGAACAGTGCTGTGATTTGAACTGTGAGTATCCTCTTAGATTGAACTGAGTCACTGACAAGACTACAAAGTGCTAAGGACCATCCTCAGACGGTGATGTGTCGGGTCTGCTACAGACTTACAACACGCTAGAAATGTCCTCCTCAGAGAACTGCACCGAGTCTGCTATAGACTACTAAAAGTGCAGGTGCCATCCGCAGATGGCTATGCGTCGAGTCACTGACAAGACTACAAAACGTAGGAAATGTCCTCCTCAGAGGACTGCACCGAGTCTGCTCTAGACTACTAAAAGTGCAGTTACCATTCGCAGATAGCGATGCGTTGAGTCGCTAACAAGACTACAAAACGCAGGAGATATCCTCCTCAAAGAATTGCACCGAGTCTGCTACAGACTACTAAAAGTGCAAAGGTTTCTCTCTTAAGCTGCACCGAGTCTGCTACAGACTACTTAAAGTGCAAACGATGTCCTCCTCAGATGATCGCACCGAGTCTGCTACAGGCTACTAAAAGTGTAGGTGCCATCCGCAGATAGTGATGCGTCGAGTTGCTGACAGGACTACAAAATGCAGGAGATATCCTCCTCAGAGGATTGCACCGAGTCTACTACAGACTACTAAAAGTGCAAATGATGTCCTCCTCAGAGGACCGCACCGAGTCTGCTACAGACTACTAAAAGTGCAGGTGCCATCCGCAGATAGCGATGCGTCAAGTCCCTGACGCCTCCTCTTCGCCCGTTTTATATTTTTTTCCGTTTTTGGCCCCAAAAATTAATTTTTCTTCACTTTTTTTTATAGAATTTAATGAAAAAACCTTTTATTTTCCAAACCCTTCAAATTCATGAGTTTTTTTTGTGATTATTGGAATTAAATTGATTTAATTCAATTTAATAAAAATCTTATTTTCTTTGGGTTTTTTTATGTATAAAATGATTTTTAGAGAGCAAATTTGGGGGGATTTTCTTTAGAAAAATTATTTTCTTCTTCTTTCTCCTTCAAGAACAACTTCTCTCAATTTTCTAAAGGATTTTTCTAAGTTAATTCTTAAGGAAAAAAAATAATTTTCGTTCTTGGGAATTTTCTTCTTTTTTATTTAATAATTTTTACCTTGAGACAAATAAATTAATTGTTTGTTCTTAAGTTAAAATTTCTTTTCAATATTTTATTTTCCTAATATATTCTTACAATCAAGACAAGGAATTGGATCTTACCTTCATTTCATCAAGCTAAATTTTGAGGGTAAGCATTCTTGGCTCAATTCTTAATTTAACATTTGATTTAATTTTTTATTTCCAATTAATTAATTATCATGTAAATTATTTTAGATCTATTATTTTACTTCTTATTTTTTTGTCTTCTTATTTAATTGTTCATCTTATACGTTATTATTATTATTATTTACTAGTACTATTATTTATTATGTTTTAACATGTTATATTTATTTTATTTCTTATTATTCTTACATGTCTATTTGATTGTTCATATTCTTTGGTTGTTATTGTGCTTTATTATTATTATTATTATTGTAATTACTACCACCATTAGTATTAGTATTATTTTTATTACTATTGTTTATTATTTTTATTTATTATTATTCATATCTTCACACGTGTTGAATTTTATTATTATGATTTATGTTTTATGCATGCTGAATTTTATATTTATATTTATTTATATTCTTATGTATGTTAAATTTTGTTATTATACTTTTTTATGCATGTTGAATTGTTAATTGGTTAATTTGCATATTTTATTATGACATTTAATTAATTTGCCATACATGATGCATGTTTATTTATTTTTTTATTAATTATATTTTTTACATGTTTAAATTAATTTTGTTTTTATTACTAACTTCACTTTTATTTGTTTTTTTAATTTTCAATACTTATTTTTATGTGTGAGTATTTTTCCATACCAAGTGGGAGCCCATGGAGATTTGGAGATGCTTTTCGGGTGGATTCGCCATTCTTTAGTTTTTTTTATTATTTTTGGGTTTATTGTATTTTTATTATGTAATTTATAATAAGTAAATCTATTTTTTATGCACGTTAATTAAAAAATCATAAAATATTTCTATTAAATTAACTTGGGTTTTCCTAATAAAAATGGGACCAATGTCCTAGTTTTTTCCATCCAAAATAAATTATCACATTAAAATTATTTTCCTTAAACACTCATGTGAGGACCGATGTCCTCCTCTTTAACAAATAGCCCATTTTATGTATGATTTGTTCTTTTTATTTATAATGGGGGTTGTATTCCGCCCCTAGTTTTGTTATAATTTATGTTCATGTGCTTTATTTTAATTTCATTCTTATTTATCGCTTTCATTATGTGATTGACATGTGCATTAAATTAAATTGCATTTAAATTGAAACAGAAATGGGGTGAAACGCTAAATTGAAGACTCAATTATAAACTTAACCAAGGTATGAGTAAATGGGAAGTCCCGAACTTTCTCTAGTCTTTGAGCTCAACGAGGCAAGAGGACCACCTTAATGTTCTATTGGGGTGGGGCCTCCAAGACACCTCTTGTGTCCTAAAAAAGGCCCAACTTGCATAGTCCTAGGCTCCACGAGGCGAGAGGGCCATCCTAATGTTCTATTAGGATGGGGCCTCTAAGACTCCTCTAGCTTGCTCAAAATGGACATAACAGTGCTATCTTAGGCTCACTGAGGCTAGATGACATTTCCCAATGTTCTATTGGGTGGCAACTCCAAGAAATCTCTTTGTTGCCCAAAATAGATGCACTTGTAATTTCTTACAAGTTTTTATGAACCTCTCTCGAAAGCCCTAAAAGAGGGTGTTCGGGGCACCCCGCGGTTCGGCGTGCATCACAAAGTTGCACTGTCTTAGGCTCTATGAGGTTAGACGAACTATCTCAATACTCTATTGGGGTGGGGACTCCAAAATGTCTCAGGTTTGCCCAAAATAGACAGATATGCATCGTCTTAGGCTTCATGAAATTAGATAAATCCTTCCAATATTCTATTGGAAGGAGGATTCCAAAATATCTCTGATTACCCAAAATAGACACACATGCACTGTCTTAGGCTCAGTGAGGTTAGATGACATTTCCCAATGTTCTATTGGGTGACATCTCCAAAACACCACCTTATTGCCAAAAATAGACGCACTTGTAATCTCTTACAAGTCCCATGAACCTCCCTCGAATGTCCTAAAATCGAGTCATTCGGGGCCCCCCAGGGTTCGGCGCATATCACAGTGGCGACTCCACTAGGGACACTTAAATCTGACATCGCTTTGAAAGTACCTTGATTAAAACATATAATTGTGTTTTTGAAAGTACCTTAATTTAAAAAAATCATCTCTTTTCAAAATTGCATTGCATATCACTAGAGCCTTAGATCTATGCTAGTTTCCACCCTCTTTTAGCCCTGGTGCATTCCTGAAGCACGACCCAATGTTCACTCAATATAGGAAAGTGTCAAGGATAATCACCAGCCCAAGCCTCGAACCGTTTGGTATATTAAATGGAGACCCGATTGGTCATTATGCTCGTGATGAGCTAGACCCGTTGGCAAGGACCATGCTTGTGTAGACCTAAAGTATCATTACCCTGGCCAAAACTCATGTAATGAAAGTAGATACTTCCCCTAGGTGGTATGGACCGTAATACTCTACTTGCTGTATGGATCACTTTGTATTGGACAAACCCAGATAGATTGGTTGGTCACCTAATCAAAGGCTTTCATGCCCTGATAGGTCCATGTAAATTTATTCGGACTGCCTAAATACATAATGGTCAAAAGCCATACGTATGTATATTAGATAAGAGAGGTTATGCTGCCGTTTTTATCACCGTGCACTATACGCATCCATTAGGTTCCTTAACCCATGGATCAAGCCCACTTAGGAAAGAGACTATACTACCTCGTGTGTGGGAGGAACAAGGTTGGAAGGGTATACTTTCTTGCATGTGGTTGTGGATGCTGCATAGCACGACCATGCATCATTTGTCATTCATGCATCATCCTAACCTAAGATGTTTTGCAGCCATCATAGATCTACCTAGGTGGTCAAGAGGTCCTCGTGGGCGGCTATGCAAAAATCTGTTCTTCGAATTACCAGAAAAGGTAAAATATTCGGACTCACTTTTCAATAGCAATCAGGCTACCTCCTCTCAGTTTTTGATAAATAGTGAATGGCTAACCTGTAGAGAGAGTCAAATGCAACTCAGGCCCTGATAGCTGAGGAAGTGGGTAGAAGGTTTGAGGAATTCGAGAAAAGAATGATGGCCATGATGGCAACAATGGCCCAGTATTCACCGCAGAACCCAGCTCCTCCTCCCATGATATAAAATGAACAGGAGGAGGTCAGAGAGGACCTACAAGAAGAAATTCGCCCACCACTAGTGGATTTAAGGGCTAATATATTGGCAGGGAAGAGAAGAGGGGCTGTTGTAACGCGCGCTAGAACCCAGCAAGGGCCCTCGCTTTGAATCCGTCTTCGGGATTCAAGGTATTGGTTTGCGTCTTTTGATCATGGGCGCCAAGAGACATCATTGGTGTATTCCTCCCAATAGAGCATTGGGGAGAACCACCTAGCCTAATGACGCCTAAAGGCACCTTTGAGGTATTTAGAGTCGCCACCCAATTTATAAGAAATTGGGAAAAGTCTCTCACCTCTAACGGTCTAGACCAGAGATTCGGTGTTTGGAACTTCCCTCTTATTTATGCTTTGGTTAATTATGAATGAGTTTTTAATCTCTTAAAATTATATCTCTCATCTCACACGATCATTGCATTTTTAATTAAAGAGCACATTTCAAGCATGTAAAGAAAATAAATGAAAGCGATAAAAGGCGATAAAGAAAGCGATAAATGAAAGCGATAAACACACAAGCACACAATTACAAGAGAAATAGGGGCGAAATACAACCCCAAATAAAAGTAAATTAAAAGATATAAATGGGACGGAATACAATCCCCAAAAATAAATAAAGTTGCCCCAAAATTAATTACAAGGGCCCAAAAAGAAATGAACTTGAATTTAAAACACTCACATAAGATCAAGATAAAAGGACATACATAAATCGTGGCATTTATTTTAGGAACATTGGTTCCTTTGCGCTTATTGAAGGTTTAGGAACATTGCTTCCTTCGCGTTTATTTGAAGAGGGTTCAAAGAGTCGTTTTGGTCATTTAATGAAAACGGGGATGAGTGATCCCATTTTCAGAGAAAATTGACTCTTCGTTTTAATTGTGATATTTTTTTTATTTGGCTAAAACAAGGGACATTGGTCCCAATTTTATTAGTAAAAATTCCAATTTAATTATAAAAATATTTTTGTGATTTTTTATCACATGCGTGCATGAATAAAATTTTTACAAACAAACACATAACACAACATAAAGGAAGAGTTGAGAAAGATCTCACCAAAACCGGTGTGACCCTCCACGCGTTGCGACCCATCCAGGGAGTTGCGGGGATGCTCAAATAACCCGACTCAAGTTAAATCTCAAACAAAAGTTAACATCAAAAATATTAGTAATAATTCTAGAAATTAATCAAATAAAGACAAGATAATGACAACAACAAAATTATAGCGATGGTAACAACGAATAATCATGGCATAGTAATAACAATAAAATAGTAATAATGACAATAACAATAATAATAATGGTAATAATAAGATAGTAATAATGATAATAATAACTTAATACTACTAGTAATAATAATACCATAGAACAATAATAATAATAATAATAATAATAATAATAATAATAATAATAATAATAATAATAATAATAATAATAATAATAATAATAATAATAATAATAATAATAATAATGAGATAATAACAATAACAATGATAATAATAATAATAATAATAATAATAATAATAATAATAATAATAATAATGAATGAACATAAAAATCAAATTAAAGCAAACAGATAATATATTAATGGTGATATTAACACATTAAAATGCTAAAAGTAAATAATAGACATGATAATAAGAGCAAAGAATAATATTAACAACAATAAATAATATACAAAAAATAAATGAGAACAAGTCCAAAAATGCTTACCCTCAAAATTTTTAGATCGGAGAAACGGTGTCTCGATTTGTTTTCCTTGTCAAATTTGTAGTGATTAATATTCGAAGAAAATGTAAAAGTTGATATCTTAAAATAAATTAACTCAAGAGAATATCTTGATAAAAATATTTTTGGTGGATGACTGAGCAAAATAAATTAATTTTCCAAGCTCAAATCACCCAAGAAATGAAATATATTTTTTGAAGAAAAATAAATAAATTAACACTTGAGAAAGAGAAAAGAAGACTTGGGAATATTTTGAAGAACTTTTGAAGAAGGGAATAAGTTGCTGGAAACAAGAAAAAAACTAGAGAGAAAAGATTAAAATCCTTGAATAAAAATGTTGCCGTCCTCTCAAATGAAGAACTAAAACCTCTTTTATTTTTGCCTTGGCCAAAAATAGGAAGAGAACAAAATACTTTAATTTTTAGTTAAACAAAAATATCATAAAATTGTGAAAGAAACAAAAAAATCAGACTGGAAAACAGACTGAAAATGCAGGAAAGCGACGGGTCGAAGGCCAAAATTGGCCGCGCGGAGAGGGAAGACCGCGCGCGCAAAAGAGGCGCGCACGGTGAAGGGGAACCGCGCGCGCATGGAAGGCAGCCGCGCGCGCACTTGCGGGCAGGCGGCACTCGCGACATTTTTTTTTTTTTTATAAAACCTTTAAGGACACAAAATTAATATTTTCTACCCTATTTTAAGTTTTTAATTTCTAAAATATATATTTTCAATCATTTTTCTAAAAAATGCAATTTTGACAAGGAAACAATCGATTCTCACTTTCTCGCCGAAGATCGATCTTTTGTTTTCATCATCGTGTAATCCTGATCTTGGACTGCCTTGGGACCAGGTGTCTACAACTGCCCAGACAGTATAGGAGGATTGGGAAGAAGATGAATATGAGGAGCCTATGTCAGTGAGAGGAAAGGCACCTCAGATGGAAGAAGCCATCTGGAAGAAGATTGAGGAAAAATTTGAAGCAATGTCAAGGTTGTTGACGAGGGGGCAAGGGATAAACCCCGAAGATAAGGAGTTGGAGGGAGAAGATCTGATACCTCAGAACTTTAAGATACCAGACATTTGAAAGTTCGACGGCACCTCAGACCCTACTACGCATGTAAAACAGTACTCGTTGGTGATGAAGGGTACTACTTTGACTAAGAGGCAGAAGATAGAGTACTTCTACTTGAGCTTAACAGGCCCAGTAGTAGATTGGTACCATGGGCTCGATAGGAGAACGACGAAGGATTGGGACCTATAGACGGAAGAGTTCCTGAGGCAGTACGATTGCAGTACGAGGCGGTATGACTACAGTACAAGGATTGAAGTGACACTGAAAGATTTGGAACTCTTACAGCAAAAGTCTGGGGAGTCATTTCATGAGTATTTGACTCGATGGAGGAACAGGGTGATGGAAATGAAAAGAAAGCAAGATACCTAGGGTCAGATAAGGCTCTTAATCAAGAATGCTAGCCCGTATTTGAAGGAGGGGCTAAAAATAAAGGGCTTAAAGGATTGGGAGTCATTGAAGGACATAGCCATTGATGCTGAAGGGGAGTATTTGGCAAGGAGAGCCAGCAGTGAGACATATAAGAAGAGTGGTGGTGGTCAAGGGGCAAGTAGAGCAGCCAGTTCAAGCGATGGCAGCAGATCAGGCAAGACTGCCAAGGTTTTAGTTGCAAGCACCGGTCCGAGGCATTTCTGAAATCTAGGGAGGTCTCTTTCTTTGGTACTCAGGAGGCCGATGAAAGAAGGAAAATTGCAACCCCTACCACCACGACCCGCTAGAACCCAGGGTCAGTCAGGACACAAGGATAAGGAGTACTGCGCCTATCATCAGCATACCAGGCGCACAACTAATAATTATAAGGTGCTAAGGAATGTAGTTCAGGATTTGATTGATTCCAACCAGATCACAGATCCGGAAAAGAGAAGAAACCAAAAAAAGCTCAGATACAACAACGTACCCCACTTGTGTTCATGATCGGGTCTAGCTTGCCCGAGTGGGTTCTTTTGAAGGATTTATATAGAGTTGATACAAACGTTCCTATCATGAGCCTTCATGAGGCTAGTGAAGAAGGGATGCCCATAGCAGCGATCGACTTCTGGTCCATTGATGAAAGTGGAGATGAAAACAATAACTTTGATGTTAAAGGATTTCTCGAACCATGGGGTTCGGAGGAGGAAGAAGAGAAGAAGGATGGAAAAAAGAAAGTTGGAGTGGTGACTCGAAGCAGAAGGGTAGTTCCGGAGGTAGAAAGGACACAAGATCCCGTAGTAGTTCAAAAGGAAAAAGAGCCAGAGGAGGATCCGACAATGAGGCAGTTTGTCACACCCCGAAATGTACCCTAGAAGGATTGGGTGTATTGAGAATGGGTAGTGACCAAGGTTATGCACGTTGAAGTGTTAGGTATGTCAAATGGACCATTTAAGAATTTAAGTGAAAGTTTCAGCAAGTACGGTTAATGGTAAAATTGTGAAGTATGAGTTGAGGACTAAATTGAAGGAGTAAGATTAATTTTATGGGCCAATGTTAAGAATTATATAGATGGATGCTAAATGTAAGAAGAGAAAGGAGTTGATGGACTAAATAAGCGAATTTGACGTAAATATCTATTTGTGGGTTATATGCATGATTTGTGGGTTTTGATAGAGTGTGCATGCATAGAGGGAAGTAGTGTATGTGTTAGTGGAGTTAGTCTTGTGTAGTGTCATGCATAGTGTGTGAGTGGTCAGGTTCTACCAATTATAAGATGACATGTGGTAAGGATTTAGAGAGGGGTATAAAAGGCAAGGAAAGAGAAACAAAGAGGAGAATTTTGCCCTAGCCCTCCCGTTCTCTCTCCCTCACGCCTCCTTCTCCTTCTCTTTTTCCTTCCTCTTTGCTCCATCTTGATCCCTCTTCATTTGGATGAATTTGGTGGAAATTGATCAACTCAAGAGATTGTTTTGGGTATGTTTTGTTGAGTTCTTTCTTTTCTTCATCTTCTTCATTTGTTGTTAAAATGTGTTCTTAATCTAGGATTTTGTGTTTGTGTGATTGATGAGGATTTTGGGATGAGAAAGATCTTAAACGAGTTTGGAAGCAAGAAAGATCATCTAAGTTAGCTAATGGAGCAAAGGAGTTGAGGTTAGGGTTTTGTTTTTGTTATTTTGAGGTATACTTTGATTTGGGATTTTGTTTAATCTTCTGAAAATTTTATGGAGTTAAAATTGTTTAGATATGTTCCAAGTGTTATGTGTTTGAATAAGTTTGGGCTAAGATGTTTTGTATGTGGATTATTGATCTAAAGTGTGTTTTGATTGAAAATTTGAAGTTATTTCACTAGGTGTCAATTTAGAGATTGTAATTATGCTAATAGTATGACTAAGTTGTAATACTTGGTGTAAAGATCGGTTTTTTATGTTGTTGAAAATGATTTGGATGTTTAATATGAGTTGTGATGAGTTTTGGTTTGAATTGAAGTTCTAGGTAAGTTTTGAAAGAAGAAGAATTCTATAGATTTTTGCGGAGATCTGGAAATGCAACTCTGTTATGATCGCGACAGAGGGCGATTCCAGTGTCTCGTTGTGAGGTTTTGTGGGACAAATGCACTAATCGTGCAATTGTGCAAAAGTTGTGCGCTTGATGAACGAGCCATGCAATTGTGCACGAGTCGTGCACATGGCGCACGACTCGTGCACTCGTGCGTGCACTTAATGAACGAGCCATGTAATTGTGCACACAGGTATATTTGTTATATGTTTAAATGAGAACACAGCTATGTTATGTGCTATTTACCTACGAAACTTTAGCCTGTGGAATTTCAGTAAGTATATTGGTAAGAAATTCATATGTATTTGTTTGCGGTTTTAATGAATACGGTAAATGATGTATTGATTGGTAAGTAAGATAGATAATAACTGTTACGCATGCGATAGATAACTGAATTTAGGAAAATGGCTTAAGATTAATTCTTGGATTATTTAAGTATAAAGGTTTTTGTAGAACTACGTGGTTCTGATTCCCTACCATAGGGATACGTAGGAGGCTTGGAATATTTATTTCAAGCCCGAACCAAATCTGAAAATCTAAATGTTTTTTTAGCTTTGAACAATAAATGGTTTTAACAAATGGAATGTTCTAACGCAAGTACTAATACTGTAATCTGCATAATTTTAGAAATGTTAGTAATAATGGGAATCGATATGACTTAATTTGCCCCGCTAGCAAATGTATCTTTGGTAACCTAGGAGGTATAACTATTACATAGTTAATTAAATGAATTAAGCAAACAATAAGTATGCATAATGTCATTGTAAATTACTAAGGTAATAATGTAAATTCTGGCTATAGTATGTAAACGAATGTATATAGGAAATTGTTTAAGTTTCGTATGAGAAAAAGAATATGAATTTATGATAGCTTTAACCTGTGTACTTTATGTTTATGTATACATATATATTGATTTACATGTGTTTGCCTCGGCAACCTTTGTGAGTGGCTACCCATTATTTGTTTCGCCCGACTAAGCGTTAACGCTTAGCAAGGTTGTTTGTCCGTACAGTTTAGGAGATCAGAGTATCGCAGCGGTTCATTGTGACTTTGGCCAAGGAGTCAGTAGAAGTTATAGAATGTTTTTATTGATTATCAGTTTGTAATTAAGTTTATTTATTTAGCATTTGTAATGAGATGTAATAATCTTTAGTTCAAATGATGGTGTGTATGAGATAAGTTTAGGACGTGTATGTGGTTCAGGTTCTCGATGTTAGAAATTTTTTTACTCTGATTTCTGTATTGCCATGTGTGTCTTTGTCTGTTAGCACCCTCTGCTCACTGTAGCTCTTCACCCTTCGAAATGCTACGTGTGGGAGTTGGGGATGTTACATAGTTAAAAAATACACCGGCTCAAATATCGATCTAGGATCTGCTGAAACGGTCTCCCTCACATAGGCAGAAGCTAGTGGAAGCCTTATGCAAGACTACAGTGGCCACTACCATTTCCCCTACCGAGCTGCTAGACATAGTGAAAGGGAGCGCTGGAGAGAACGTGGTTTATTCAAGTGCAGATTTGTCGGCTGAAGGCCGCAACCACAACCACCAGTTGTACATAAGGGCTCAGATAAATCAGAAGCACAGAGCCCGTGTCATGGTGGACGATGGTTCATCGATTAATGTCTGTTCGTTGGTGGCAATGGCAGCTTTTGGGATATCAGAGGATATGTTGAGTAAGTCGGATCTCACGATCACAGCTTATGACAATTCCCAAAGGTATGCATTAGCAACATTCAAGGCAGTGGTCAAGACAGGGCCAGTTGAGACCAAGGCAGAGTTCGTTGTCCTCCCAATTCTGGCCAACTTTTCACTGCTTTTAGGCTGGCCATGGTTCCATAAGCTAGGAGGGGTGCCTTCCATATTGCACCAAATGATCAAGATTCCTTACGGGGGGCAAGTGGTGGCCATCCAAGCTGTAAGGGAGAATCAGGTGTCGGTACTAGAAATTTCTAGATAACCCTATAGCGGATTTCATGTCATAGTGATAAATGGGGAGGAGCATATCGAGGGAAGCCCCCAAGTAATGAACATGATGAAAAGGATGTCTTTCCTCCCTAGAGCTGATTTGGGCAAAAATTCTCAGGAGCTGCAGACCGCCATAACTACAAGAGGTCAGAAGGATAGGAAGGGCCTTGGATATGAGGGCAGTACAATAAAGAGCAAGAGGGAAGTAAGTGGGATCCTTCACATCAAAGATAGTTTTGTGCCAGCCGCGTCATTATGCACATATGCAGGGGAAGCCGAGCCTCAATGGGTGGATGGAAGGATTGTACCAGGATTTGAGGTCTTTAACGATGTTTTCAATTGGGACATTAGAGTGATCAATCCAGTTGAGGGTTATTGGGATGAGGAAATCATGACCAATGGGACCATCTAGGACCGAGAATCACCCGAGGAGATTATTACCGAAAGAATAACGGCTGCCCGAGCAAAGGGGAAAGAGAGAATAGAAGATGAAGCTATAGGGGAATGAAGTAAAGCTACACAGGGGGTTGCTGTAGTGCCTCCAAAATGCCAGTTTGATCCACAGCTGTCAGCTGCAACATCTTCGCCTGCAAAGAAAGAAGAAGAAGATAGTTTAGATTCTCTTTTTGTACCTGAACTTTTCAATAATGTTGATGACATTTTCAGTTCTATTAATAATATGAACAATTTTGTTTACTTGTGCGATGTTTCTAATGATTTGATCATGCATAATCATATTCATGATTCATTCATATTTGACATTGATTCGACTGATGCCATTCCATTTAATCTCGAAACTTCGAAAAAGCTAAAAGAAATCTTAATAGCATCTAATGTTACTCCTAAAGAGAGGTCAAAATTTGAGAGAATTTTAAGAAACTATGAAAAAGTCTTTGCCTGGACCTATGAAGATATGATGGGAGTAGATTTTGAAATCGCAGAACACGCCATCCCAACGTACCCTGATCACAAACCAATCAAACAGAAGCTTAGGAGGCTTAGGCCAGAATGGGCTGAGAAAGTGAAAGAAGAGATCCACAAATAGATTAAGGCCAAGTGTCTTATTGAAGTTCAATATCCAAAATGGTTGGTCAACATCGTCCTGGCAGCTATAAAGACTGGCAAGGTACGTCTATGTGTGGACTACCGAGATTTGAATAAGGCTTGTCAAAAGGATGACTTTCCACTACCACACATTGACATATTGGTAGACAATACCGCAGCTTGTATGATGTATAGTTTTGTAGACAGTTATGCAGGGTATAATCAGATCCTCAACAAGATAGCCGATTGGATCAACACAGCTTTCATCACTGAGTGGGGAACGTTTACTTACAGGGTAATGCCATTCAGTTTGAAGAGCGCAGGCACAACTTATCAGAGGATAGCAACAAGGACCATAGATGACTTGATCCACAAGGAGGTAGAAGAATATGTGGATGACATGATGATCAAGTCAGCCACCAGGGAAGGTCACTTTGAGGATCTAGAGAAGTTCTTTCAGAGGATCAGTAAGAATAATTTTTGAATAAACCCCAAGAAGTGCATTTTCGGTGTCACTTCAAGGAAACTGTTATGACATGTAGTCAGCCAGAGAGGGATTGAGATTGACTCAGACAAGGACAAGGCCATCAGAGAGATGCCAGTGCCTAAGAAGGAAAAAGATGTCAGAAGCTTTTTGGGTAAGTTGCAATATGTAAGCAGGTTCATCGCCAAGCTTATTACAATTTGTGAGTCAATCTTCAAGTTGCTCAGAAAAGACCAGCCTATAGTATGGAATGAAGATTGCCAAAAAGCTTTTGACACTATTAGGGAATATTTGCTGAACCCCCTAGTTCTGAGGCCACCTCAACCAGTCAAGCCACTTATCCTCTATTTAGCTAATGAAGATAGCTCTGTAAGTGCCATGATGGCTCAAGAGGACGAGTTTGGATTGGAGTTTGCGGTCTATTACCTTAGTAAGAAGTTCCTTTCCTATGAGGTCAGGTATGCAAAAGTGGAAAAGATTTGCCTTGCAGTAATCTGGGCCTCCAAGAAGTTGAGACACTATTTCCATTCTTATAAGGTACAAGCGGATGCAAAATAGAACCCTTTTAGATATCTAGAGGAAGCCCCATCTTTGTTATGAAAAATGGGGAGATGGTTGCTGTTATTACAAGAATTTGATGTTGAGTACATCACTCGAAAAAACCATTAAGTGGCGAGCAGTAGCGGAGTTTTTAGCTAAATACCCTATCCAAGGGGATTTGTATGAATTCAATTTCCCAGACGAGGACGTTGTGACCATCACAGTACAAGGTTGGCAGTTGCATTTTGACAGAGCAGTTAATAGTAAGGGGGCAAGAGTAGTAGTAATTCTAAGAACTCCAGATGATGAAAAACTCCCACTAGCAAAGAAACTGAGATATAAGGCCACTAATAATGAAGTCGAATATGAAGCTTGCACTTTCGGGTTAAAAGCCTTGATAGCCTTGGGGGCAAGGAAGATACACTACAAGAAAATTGCTTTTTAACGAAGGGAAATCCGATCGTTAAAAGGGGAAATCCGGTCGTTAAAGATCTATAACGACCAGAAAATTCGGTCGGTAAAAGCCCCTTTGTTAAAGGTATAGACGACCGGATATTGAATCCGATTGTTAATGTCTTTAACGACCGAAACATTTCCGGTCGTTAAATATTGATTTTTAGCGATCGGATTTTCCCTTCGCTAATTGTATTCGCTTTTAACGAGGGAATTTTCGATCGTTAAAGATACCTTTTCGTGACCGAATTTTCCCTTCGTTAATTGTATTCACTTTTGACAAGGAAATTTTCGGTCGTTAAAGATACCTTTTAGCGACCGAATTTTCCCTTTGCTAATTGTATTTCATTTTTAAAGAAGAGAATTTCGATTATTAAAATCCCTTTTAGCGACCGGATTTTCTTTCGTTGAAAGAAAATTTGATCATTAATATTAAATTTTCAAAATAAATAAAATATTTTATTTAAATATTACCTGTACACATCATTCACACGCACACACAAATCCAAAATTATAATTAGTCTTTTCATAGATTGGAAAATGCCAGTTGCAAAATATCCAAAATCTCACAACAAGTGCAATTATATATACATTTCAAAATATCCAAAATCCAACAAGTATAAATGTATATACTCTTCAAAAAATTTAAAAAATGAAAAGGCCTTGCCAAGTATCTAGCCTTCCTCTTTCACAACAAAATCAAGTCCAGTAGTTGTTATCCTTTTTATTTCCTCTTGCAGCAACACCATCCCTACATTATTTATCAAAAGAAATCTAATATTAATGATATGGGAGAGTGATAACGAGAGACTTATTTGAGTGTTATATAGAAAAGAAACAAAGATATAATTATATAAATTAAAATAAATAAATAAATTTGAGATATAATTTTATAAATTAAAATAAATAAATAAATAAGACAAGAATATGAGAACATCAAAATAGCATAGTCTATTCTTGCATATTACTTTTAAAACCCAACCAAGGGAGAAAGAGAGTTTATGTGAAAAAAAATTATAGAAAACAATTGCTTGAAGGAGGGACAATGCAATATTCAGTTATTTACAATCAATTAAAAGAATAATGCATACAACTCAACGTTCATAGGGTAAATGATATTGATGAGTCATCTAGCTTAGTATAAGCCAAAGAACATTGCAGTTACTGCATTAAGAACCAATATAATAACAACAAAACTCAAGCACTGGAGGTTAAAGTCGAGCATTAGAACTTCCATAGGGTAAATGATATTGATGAGTCATCTAGCTTAGAATAATCCAAAGAACATTACTGCACAGTGTCTAAGGTAAGGTAACCAATAAAATCTGTAGAACATATACATCCATCACATATTACAGGACTTCTTGTTAAAGATACAAAACTAATTGGCAAATCATCATGGTTCAATATATTTTATTCTTACTATTCTTATTTAATGTTTGAAACTCGTTTATATCAAAATATATAGGCCAAATCTTATTTTTCTCTCTTACAAAAAATTGTTTATTTTTCATTTTTTGTGACTTCTTCCTCTTATCAAGAGATTTCGAGCCATATTGTACCATACTATCAAGAGATTATACTATCCTCCACAACATGCTAAGAATAAATACTATAGTATATACCATATTGTATAATACTATGACACACCTCATCAAAAAAAGGTGCAAGAGGTTTTGGGAAGTCACTCAGTTCTAGAGCTTAACATCCTTAACATATCCAAGTGATTCTAGACGTATAGAACTACAACCAACCATGAGCAGTGCATAATATTTACATGAACAAATCTGTTGGGATATCAGAAATAACCAAACAAATATAACTTCGTAAAAAGTATATAAAAGCCTTAAATGGACAAATAACTAATCTATGTTCTTAAATGATGTTATTATAAAATGATAATTCTACAGATTAGCAAAACTGTAAGATCTCTACAGAGAAAAAATGATGCTATCCAATAAAAGTCAAAAACAAGAAGTTGAGCCCATGAAATGCCATATATGTGTAATGAATTGTGAGAGCATAATTAAACAAGGAGCAGAAAGGTTCTACAAATACTGCATATTTTCAAAAAGAAAGTAGAAAATCTAACCGTGTAGGTGATCGTCCAATGATCCAAGTGGCATAAACTCATATACAAGGAGGCGTTGATCCCTGTCATCACAATAAACAAGCAAATTAACAAGGTTTGGATGGTGAAGGAGATTGAGCATGAGAACTTTCACTAGAAATTTCCTATTTCCTTGAAGGCCATTCTGATCAAGCTGCTTTATAGCAACTACCTGCAAAACCAAATCCCTAATTAGCCCAAATTTACCCCATAAGAATGAACTTAGCACCAATAGCAGCTTTTCTTGATCATTGTTGTTGGTAATAAATGCTTAAAAAGGTAAAAATATAAATAAATGCAGAAAGTTCATACAAAACAGTGTCACAATGCATGTCATATAAATAAAATTCCTTCATCGCCAATACAGTAACATATATTAAAACACAAAAGATAGATATATATCAAACAGTGATTTCTTCTCCACCACTATATTCATTCCAATATTTATGGTTAAGTTAGTTAACACAGTAACAACAATAAATAATCATAAAACCTTTTTCTTGTTAGATCTTAGAATATCTAATTAGGAATTCAAAAGAACAAATTAATCATCAAGAACATTACCTGATCAGAGGATATAAATTCAAAGAACAAATTAATCATCAAGAACATTACCTGAAACTTGAAGCTATCTTCTTCTTCATAATTAACAAAGAACTTCAAGAAAAAACATGAAAGCTTCAAGAAAATAAAAGAGAGAAAAAAGCAGGTAGCTAGCTAGCTTAGGTAAGAGGGCAAAGGAAGTACGGGGGCTGCAGGATTTTCTTTTATAAATGTATTTATATATATTTCACCATAGAATATAATAATAATTATAATAATAATAAGAAGAAGAACTTATTTATTTATTTATTATTCAAGTAGCTATGGCTCCTTCTTATGATCAGAACCATTTCGAGATTTCGATTTGTCTGTATAACTAAATGCATCCGTTCGAAATAGAGATGCAACTTATTGTAAACATATTTAAATAACCTAATGGATATAAAAATGCATATCTGTAATCAAGTAAATAAGCAAATGGCCTTTTTCTCCAAATTAAATTGGCTGTGACAATATAACCTTAAATAAAATGCTAATTAAAGCATAAGTTTTTCATACTCTACATTTTTCAAACAAGAACAAAAAGTATCAACAATTTGTACCATCCACTTAAAGGGGCATTACAGAGCTTCCAAGTACTACCATCCGGTTCTAACTAGACAATTATGATAGAAAAGAAGACCTAATAATAAGAAATTCCAAAACATCAGTTCTCATAACCAAGGGCATATCTCTAAAACAACACTAGCAGCACTCCATTAGCATAAACCTCAAACAGCACAAGCAGTAGGCAATTTTAAACATACAAACCATCAAAGAACTAGCAACAAAGCTTTAAGAAACCTCCAATTAAGTAAACTACCAATAAACGAGACAGATCAAAGCAGCATTGAACTTTATCAGAAACACTACTCTATTAAAATCGAGAAACTCATAATTCAACTCCAATTACAACTAAATTAATCTTTGAAAGGAACACCATAGCATATTCACCAAAAACTTCTTAAAGAACAAACTTTTTTACCTGAGCTAACTCTATTAACATGGTAAGACTGAGCAACAGAACCTTCTTTGACCCAATCCTTCTTGGCCACTTCATTGATGGCACCACCACCTCCACCACTGCCCTCCTTGTTTGATGATCCAAAACAAGGAAAACACCCACCTATATCAAATCCAAATCAAACCCGACCCAAAAACCTCAAAACAGATAAACTCAAAACCCAAAAACCCAGAATTTCAAAATTGAAAATAAACGAAGAGAAATTTCAAAGTTTGAGTCTTTAGCAATCAGCTCCTTAAAAACTGATACAATTTACTATCAAGTTACTAATAATTTATGCAGTTGAAGCTGCCCCATTTTTTCTTCTTCTATCTTTTTTTGGAGGGAACACAACCAAAAAAATTATTAACTCACCAAATTATTGATTCGCCGAAAGGTTATTGAGAAAGAAGAGGAGGAAGAAGGCCATGTTTTAAATGATGATGAAATAAAACAAAAATAAATAAACAAATAAATAAAAATTTAAGACAGAAAATGGCGAACACTAACCGGTACGAGAGAGGGCGGAGTCGCTAGCGAGTAAGAGACGAGGAACAAGCGGCGATGGCGACGGGCCACGACGGCGAACTGATAGTGTGAGAGGCAGACAATGTGTGAGGCAGCGGTAACGGCAAGATCGGATCTACAGCGGCGGGGTGGGGATGTGAAACACCCCCTACTACCCGTTGGAAGGAAGCGGGTGCGCTACCGACGCTCACTCACATACATGCACACATACACTAAGCGAAAGCATACATTCATACATAACATACATACAGAAATACAGCGAAAATTAAAACTCTAAAGAAACAATAGCTGAACATACATTAACTCACATACATACATATAATCATTCAGCGGAAGCATAAGGCAAAAGATAAAACAAAGGAATGACTGAAAACTTAATTACATTAAGATCCTTACATAATCAAATACATAAGCAAAAGGCTACAAAATTACAGAATCCAAAATAGAAGAGCTGAAACAAAATAACAAAACACTTCTAACTTCTATTGGCCGACCCTGCAGATGCTCGACTCGAACCGAACCAAAACCTGCCACCTACAAGGGAAAAGAACCCGTACTAAGCGATAACGCTTAGTGGAGAGGAACAAAGACAAAAGGACACTAAACCAATAAACATATAACATCATGCAAAAATACATATAAACTCAAAGGTAAACACTTACCGGTTCCACCGAAGTCTCAGATATCAAAAAGCGAATCATGCGAAGACACAATTTATAGATAAACAGCTGTCATACCAAAGTACCCATATACCAACTAAAAGCTGATCCACATGCAATGCAACTATCATGCAGAGACGCACATACACGATAACTGATATCCGAGTTATGAAGCTGATGCACTAAACTACCATACAATGATGCACACAAATATCATACAAGGTCACTAGAGGTCAGAACATACAACTATCATGCCATGATACACACACCCTAGCCGAGAACCAACTGACAAAGTCAAAGCACAACACTTCCATTGCGCCACGCTGATACATATAATATCATGCCAAGAACGTAATCACGTGACAACATGCCGAAGACACCCCAATAGCAGAGACCAAAGAAATTATAACACAACAATACATCCAAGTCACTACACAAAACATATGTTATCACAACATGAAATGTAAACGTATATCAACATACCGAAATCACTACGATGGCATAAACCAAGGAAACATATATCATAGCACTACCTTCATAGCATTCAAGAGGTCAAGATCACAATCTTAAACATATCAATTTACATACTTATAGCCACAACTGATCCGATTCACATGCTTATATACAATAAAAATATGCTTGAATCACATACGTAAATACATTAGTCGAATCACATTCAAAGCATTCTGAAACTTATAACCCATCATATAACAAGGGCGGATAATCGTGTCAGTTATAAGATCATGCTTGCATAAATAAGACATATATTCTGAAGCTCATATCCACGTTCATATGCATATAAACTAATTCCTCAAATCATTATCATGCTCATTTGGATGTCACATTCTTATAGTTATTTCAAAGCAAAACAAAACAACAAAGCACCTGCTGACTCACAATAGTGGATAACGAGTGTACGGACAGTACCTTACGGGTACGAATCGAAAACCATTTAATTTTATCACATTCAAAACATTTTCTGAGGGGGATCTTAAACAAGATCCAAACACAATAAAAAGGATCGGGAGGATCCGAACACATTAAAAGGGTTTGCTAGGAACCAAACGGGGACCTGATCAGGGTCCAAATGTCCAAAGGTGCTGCATCTAAAGAGACTCTATTAGGCATGCCTAACTATCCACTAGATTGACTCTCGCAGGTCATACATAATACAATTAAGGTTCAAAATCGTAGCATATCATTTATCATAAAGGATTCATAATATTGCACATATAAATAAGCATTTTATATAGCATGCAGGAGGTAAAACTCATGAAGAAACCATTTGAAATTCATTTCAGAAGAGAAGGAAAAATCAGAAAATAGGGCAGAATTGGGGTCATTGTCGCGCTCGCGGCAGAGGCGGGCTTACCCGGGGCGTGACCACGACACCCGTCACGATCTCGCGAGGTAGCAAGGACACTTCGCTGTTGTGCTCGTGACAAATGTCTCGCTCGCGATAGTGAGCGGCCAGCTCGAAACAGATCGGCAGTCGAGCTCTCTGTCGCGCTCGCGACAGGCGTTGCGCTCTCGACAGAGGCTCCGCTGTACGGCTCGACGGAGAGCTCGGACACATGCAAGGGTTGCTTTCACCGGGCTCTGTTGAGACCTCGCAATAATGTCGCGCTGGCGATAGAGTCGTGAATTCCAACCCTTACACGAGAAATCTGCAGAAAAATCCAACCTCACAATACCCAAATCTCAAACCAAACATCAAAACATCAACTTACCTCATCTCCAGCAAGCCACACATCATTAACAACAAAAAACACAACATCCATACCCAGAATTCCAATTAAATCATGCCACTAACAATATCCATTTACACAATCTACAATATCATCACTATTCATCATTCATCTCAATAAAAAACACAATTAAGTTCAATAGCTCACATTCAAGGCTTCATGCATCATCTAAATCAAAACTCATAACATTTAAACTATTATGAACACCAAGAACACCATAATTCCATTCTCAAACATTTATTTATTCTATCTCCAAACTCTAAACAAGTAATGACTAAGTTTTGGACAGTTACAACGAAGTTCAGATGCATTTCGGAAGCAAAACGTACCAAAATACTCAACCTAAAGGAGGGTAAGGAAAGGCAAGTACTCAAGCCAACCATAGGGTTCAAAATAAGAGAAAATACCTTCAGTAAGCAGGTTCTATTGTGCCCACGACAAGGGTCGCGCTCACGACAGAAGCCTCCGCCACTGCACTATGAAAACAAACTAAGATGACTGCTACTCGCCCCTGACTTGTACTGCCTAAACCAACCTCTAAAACTCATTTTTAGCCAAAACTTCCTCTTAATAAATGTTCCTTAGGATGTTAATGTTCAAATACAACAAATTGTAGATCAAATGGACATCTATAACTTCAGATATCAGCTAATAAACCTATACTATTCAAGTAACCCGACCCAAACAGAGACACTACGGTTTTGGAAAATTTTCAGGATCTTAGAGCAAGAATTTGCCCAAGGTTATTTCTAAGACTTTTAAATAAATGGAAGTCATGGTTCTAATGGCTTAATAATCACACAATTTAGAGATCTAAAACTCTACTTATGACAAAAACAATACACGGAGGTCAGATGAAAACTAAACAGAATTGCCAAAACTCAAGATCACCATACAACATTCAATTCAAAGAAATTCCCAAACTCATGCATTTCAATACCAACCCTCATATACATCTATCTCAATCAATAACATGGATTACTAAAACATTTACCCAAATTAATTCATGCATAAACTCATATCAAAGCACTCAAATTTCTGGAAAGCAAACACAAATACACACTCATGATCCAAGGAGAATTAGGCAATGACAACTCAAAACTCAAATGCAGAAATCAAAGCTCCCAAACCTCTTTGAAGCACAACCCAACCGATCTTCACTCTTCAAACTTCTCTTTGCCTTTACACTTCTTCTTGACACCAACCACTTGCACAAACAAACCCAGAAAATCCTTAATCCAAATCCCAACTCACAATCAATCAAAACCAAAAGAAGAAGAAAGAGAACCATATGCAGGAAACCCTTAAAACCCAAACACATACCTCTTTAATCTTGTTCCAAAACTCAGAAATCCAACTTCAAATCTTGAAGATCCACGTTGAGCACACACACAAGAGAGTAGAGAAAGCAGAAAAGTAAAGAGAGGGAAAAGGAGAAGAGAAAAACGTGAGGGAGAAGCAAAAAATCTACTCTCCTTTCCTCTCTCTTCTTTAATGCTCTTCCATCTACCCATCCTATGTGTCATAACCCCATTAGACCAAACATTCCACCTTTGACTTACCAATCCTTGGCACCATACTCCTACCTCAGTAGATAATTCTTAAGTAGATATTTTCAATCCTTAGTACCATACACACAATCCACTAGATAAAACCACAACAAACACCCTACATCCATCCACCACATGCACACCAAATAATTTTTCCCACTTAACTTATTTAATTAATTACTTTGCAATTAAGTCCTTATTATCAAATTTCCTCATGCACAAATTACTGAAATACCCTTAAATTCCCGACTTAGCATGCAAATTTCGACTAGGGCCATTTTGGGTTGTTACAGGATGAGCAGTGGCGGGGTGGGGGTGACGCCCGATCTGGCATCTGGTGGCTCACGAGGGAGAGGACGCGCGATGGAGGGGGCGACGCGAGGGAGAGGAGTAGAGAGTTGAAGAAGTTCAGTAGATGGGAAAATGCATTTTTGTGATTTTAGGGCATTTTTGGAGGTAAATGGTTTGGAAGTTCCTGTTCCTCCATTTTGTTTTCAGTAAATAACGACCGGATTTTGAGTCTTTTAATGACCGGAATTAAACCTCTCGTTAAATAATAATAAAATTTGAGTTCTAAAGACCGGATTAAATTCCGTTCGTTGTTTGTATTTTTTAACGACCGTATTCTTATCCCTTCACTAAATTTTGGTCGTTAAAAATCAGTTTTCTTGTAGTGGTAGAAGTGTTTGGAGATTCATCGCTAGTAATCAATCAGATTCGGGGTGAATGGGCCGTTAAAGAAGAATGACTAATTCCATATGTGAAGCACTTAAGGGATCCGAGCAGCCAGTTTGAGGTGTGCACCTTCCACTTTGTCCCAAGAAATGAAAACCAATTAGCCGATGCGCTTGCAACCATAGTATCATTGTGGGATAACCCAGAGGGTGTAGTAATGAAGCCTGTGTTGTTCTCTAGTTTTGAGAGGCCCCGTTTCGAGCTTAATCCTATCATGGAAATTGAAGTTGTGGATGAGAAGCCATGGTATCACGACATCAAGAATTAATTGGAAAATACAACATTCCCAGAAGAGGCTACTAAAAAGGACCAAAGATTAATCCGCAAGCTATCCCCTAAGTTTATCTATATAGACGGCGTGTTATACAAATGACAAGTCGACGACATTTAATTGAGACGCCTGGATGAAAAAGAGGCCAAGAGGGTAATAGAGGAAACTCATATTGGAGTTTATGGGGCCACATGACTGGTTTAATACTGGCAAAGAAGATCATGAGACAAGGGTTCTACTGGCTTACTATGGATACAGACTGATCGAAGTATGTGAAGCAATGTCAGTTATGCCAATAGTATGTGTAAGCACCGTGTCCCGGAGCGGTCCGGATCAGAGATTACCCTATGATGAAATCGGCATCCGAGCCTGTACAAACGGTTTGGATTCGGAGGCTTTAGTCCCATGCTCCACGAGAAACGAGTCTTTTTACCTTTCGTAGGCAGAAGGGGAGAAAACGGCGAGTTTTTAAAAGTCCAAAAAAGTATGTTTTCCTCGACGGACGGCCAGCCCGTCGGTCAGGTGATGGGACGTTGGATGAATCCTGGTGTCAAAAGGATTCTTCCGACGCCCGTCGGTCAGGTGGTAGGACCGTCGGATGATTCCTTATGTTAGAAGGATTCTTTCGACGCCCGTCAGTCAAAATGGCAGGCCCGTCGGTCAGGTTGCAGGGCCGTCGGATGAATCCTTGTGTCAGTAGGATTCCTCCAACGCCCGTCGGTGAACCACAGACGCCCGTCGGTCACCCCTGGCCTATAAAAGCTTTGAATTTTCTCATAAAATGGGTTTGAAAAATTTGTAAAAATAGGGGAAACTCTGCCAAAATTCACGTGTGTTTTCTCTCTCTTACAACAAACACATTTCTAAAAAGATCTAACTAATTCAAGAATCAAATCTTAAAAAGAAAGAGGATCTAGTTGATTTTTACGGGTTTTTGATTTCCAAAACTCAATTTTCGTCGAACTGTTGAAGACACATTCTATCTTCTACATTTGATCTTTTTGTTCGGATATTCTCGTGGAGCGTGCGGGAAGCCAGACAACAACAAGGAATCCAACCAAAAGGTTGTTCTGAGGGTAAATATTCCGGACCCTTTTCTGTCCTTTTTTTTACCTTCATTTTCGATATTATCTCTGCTCTTGTCTTTTTTTTATTTCTTATTGCTATTCTTTTTGAATTTGTGTAAAATTTGTCTTTTTGCTTTTGAAAAGCTTCTATTTTTTCTGGGACAGAGGTGACCGACGGGTCATCTGCTGTGACCGACGCCCGTCAGTCACCTTTAAGCATAGCCCATCATCACCCACACAGACGGCTCCCTTCGAGTGAGCGACGGGCCGTATTGGTCACCTTGACCGACGCCCGCCGGTCATTCAGCATAGCCCGTCGGTGGGTTCTATCCCACATTTTCAAATCTTTTCCTTTTCCCCTTTTTTGTTCACTCAAATTTTTATGTTATTTATGATTTTTCTTCTGTATTTTAACATTCTTTTGGCTTGTTTTGTGAGAATATGTTTCTGTTTCTTGGACTGGCTGGAGCCTGAGGGAGTTCTCCCGTATATGGAAAGTTTGCCTGGTTTAGTTCCCTATCCTCCTCTCTTTTGTATTTCATTTATTTATTGTTTCTCCTGTATATGATAAAATTGTTGTATTTCTCGCTAATGTAAAAAATCGGCCAAACGTTTTATATTTAATAAACTGAATTCTTCATGAAATCAAGGACCCAATGTCCTATTTTTATCCAATAAAATCCTCACAATAGAAAAATCCATTTTAATAATGATGCCTGCGAGGACCAAAGTCCTCAGAATAAGCAATGCCCCGATTTTTGTATATATCGCACATTTATAAAAGGGAGTTGTATTTCTCTCCTTATGTTATTGTAATTTATCGCTTTCGTTATTTACGCTTTCGTTTATCGCTTTCCAAACATGACTAAATGCGCTTTGATTCAGTTGCATCGTGTGGAGAGAGAGCGAATTAATGAAATTTAAAACTTAATCGTAAAATAATCGAGGTAGAAATAGATGAGAAGTCCCGAACCTAGCTCTGGTCTTTGGGCTCAAAGAGGCAAGAGGTCTATCCGATCACTCATTGGAACTATGACCTCCAAGACACCTCTTGTGTCACGAGACTTTGACGTTAATCCTAGGCTCCTTAGGGCGAGAGGTTTACCCTCTAAGACCCCTTGGGTTGGCCCAAAATGGATACTAAGCGCAGTCTTAGGCTCTCTGAGGCGAGAGAAACTTTTCCAATGTTCTATTGGGTGGCGACTCCATGAAACCTCATTGTTGCCCAAAATAGACGCACTTGTAAATATCTTTACAAGTTGCCAATGGATCCTCAATTGCTCGATTTCCCTTAAGCGGGCGGTCAGGGGGCCGGCCACGGGGTCTGGCACGCGTCACAGTGGCGACTCCACTCGGGACCTATGGTTCGAGACTTCGATTTGAAAATACCTCGCTTAACATTTATGATTAAAGTTTAATTCATAAATTCGCTTTCTTTCAAATTTTGCATTTACATCCCATTAGAGCTGTAGAATATGCTAGATTGGTCCCTTCTTAACCTCGGTGCATTCCCGAAGCACAACCCTACGTTCACTCAATGTAGGGAAGTGTTAAGGATAATCACCAGCCCAAGCTTCGTACCTAATGGTATATCAAATGCTGACCCGATCGGTCATTATGCTCGTGATGAGCTATACCCGTCGGCAGGGATCATACTTGGGTAGCCCTAAAATAACATCTCCCTTGTCTAAAGCTCATGTAATGGCCGTAGCTACTTTCCATAGGTGATATGAACCGTAATTCCATGTTTCCTGTATGGATCCTTATGTATTGGGTGAGTCCAGATGTCTTGCTTGGTAACCTAGCCAAAGGCTTTCATGCCCCGATAGGGCCATGTCAAAATTTTTTGAATGTCTAAATACATGATGATCATTATCCATTTGCTTGTACATTAGCATAGGAGTGTCATGCTGCCGATTTTTCGCCGTACACCATGCGCGTCCATTGGGTCCCCCGCTGACCCTTAGGCTAATCCCGCCTAGGAAAGAGACTGCACGACCACGTGTGTGGGAGAAATAAGGGTGGAAGGACCTACTTGCTTGCTTGTGTTTTGTGGGTGTTGCATATCACGATCATGCATTGCATCTGCATTCCATGCATCACATCTAACGCCTTGTCCCTGCAGCCATCATAGATCTGCCCAGGTGGACTAGAGCGCCTACCGAACGGTTGATCCGAGTTCCTGCATCTGAACTGCTAGATAAAGAAGGCCTTCCAGAGATCTTACCAGAAGTCAGCTGTACCGTATCTGAGATGGCAAACTCACCGAGGGATAATGATGCCACTGGGGCTATGATTGCAGAAGAAGTGGGCCGACGGTTTGAAGAGTTTGAGGGTAGAATGATGAACATGCTAGCTGCTTTAGCACCACAGAATGCTCCGCAGAATCCACCACCACCTCCTCCTCCCGTAAGACAAAATGAGCGAGAAGAGGAAAGAGCTAAGAGACAAGAAGAGCCTATTCGGCTGCCACCAATAGAGCTGAGGTCAGTACCTTCGGGAGGTCAGAAAAGAAGACCAGTGCTGATGGTAGATGATGACAGGGATGACAAAGATGACAAAATGAGTTCTGTATCTGAGAGAGGGAAGGCACCCCAAACTGATGAGTTTATTCTGAAGAAGATGGAAGAGAGGTTTGAAGCCATGGCCCGTATGTTGAGTAGAGGTCAGGGGATGAACCCGGAGGACAAATAATTGGAGGGAGAAGACCCGATTCCTTACAATTTCAAGATGCCTGATGTGCCAAAATTTGACGGTACCTCTGACCCGACTGCCCATGTGAAGCAGTATTCTCTGGTCATGAAAGGGACCACTTTGTCTAAGAGGCAGAAGGTGGAGTACTTTTGTTTGAGTCTGACTGGCCCTGCCATCGACTGGTATCATAGCCTCGATCGTCGAACTAAGGAAGATTGGGATCTACTCATGGAGGAGTTCTTGAGGCAATATGATTGCAACACCAGGATGGAGGTGACTCTTAAGGACCTTGAATTGCTCCAGCAGAAGGTCGGGGAATCTTTTCACGACTATCTCACCCGCTGGCGGAACAAGGTAATGGAAATGCGAAGAAAGCTAGACACCCAAGACAAGATTCGCCTATTTATCAAGAATGCAAGCCCGTATTTGAAGGATGTTCTAAAGATGAAAGGGCTGAAGGATTGGGAGTCTCTAAGAGACATAGCCATTGAGGCGGAGGGAGAATTCTTAGCCTAAAAAGCTAGCGATGATAGTTTTACAAAAAGGGCTAACACCGGTCAGGGAACCAGTAGGCCAACTGGTCCTAGTGGTAGCACCAGAAGAACGGTTGAGGTGTCTGCTACTGACGTCACTACCCTGAGGAAGTTTTCGAACATAGGGAGACCCTTATCTTGGGTTTTGAGGCGCTTGATGAAGGAAGGAAAGTTGCAACCTTTGGCTCCTATGCCAGCTAAACGCAAGGGATGCCAGGTCACAAGGACAATGAATACTGTGCATTTCATCAGCACATAGGCCATCTAACAGACAATTGTAAGGCGCTGAGGCACTCAATCCAGGATTTGATTGATAGCAAACAAATCACTGACCCCAAGCGGAGAGAGGAAAAAAAGAAGCCTAACTACAATGCCATGCCGCCACCAGTTTTTATGATCAGATCCAGCTTGCCAGAGTGGTACGTACTGCAGGACTTATATGGGAGTGAGAGTATTGCTATTGTTTGTTCTGAGGGTAGAGAAGGAAGAGCAATTGTAGCGACCATTGATTGTTGGTCGAGCAGTGAGAGCGGTGAAGAGGCCGAAGAGGAAGGAGAGACGAACTTAGATCTGTGGAGATCTGATGAGGAGGAAGAAGAGGTAGGGGCTGTGACAAGAAGTGGGAGAGTGGTCCCTGAGATTACGAGGGTACCAGAACCAGTGCAGCCATCGACGAAAAAGGAGCTAGAGGAGAACTAGATTGTTAAGCAGTTGAAAAAGACCGCGGCTCAGATATCCATCTGTGATCTCTTAAGACAGTCCCCTTCTCACAGGCAGAAAGTGGTAGAAGCCTTGACTGAGTCCACTGTTGCCACCACGATTTCCCCATCAGAGCTTTTAGGTCTAGTTAAAGGAGGATCGGGGGAGAGATTGGTTTTTTCCGATGCCGACCTGCCAGTCGAAGGCCGCGACCAGAACCGACCCCTGTATATCAAAGCACAGATTAACGGCAAGCACACCGCTTGCGTTATGGTAGATGATGGATCTTCTATAAATGTTTGCCCTCTGATAGCTCTTCAGGCTTTTGGATTGAGTGAGGATATGCTCAGTGAATCAAATTTGACAATTATAGCCTATGATAATTCAAGAAGACAAGCCTCAGGAACATTCAAGACCCTGGTCAAAACGGGACCCATTGAGGTAGAAGTAGAGTTTGTGGTTCTGCCCATTCCAGCTAATTTCTCAGCCCTACTCGGGAGGCCTTGGTTTCACAGACTAGGAGGAGTACCATCCACACTATATCAAATGATAAAGTTCCCACACGAAGGGGAGGTGGTAACTATTAAGGCAGCCAGGGAGAATCAGGTGTCGGCTCTTGAAATTGCTAATCAGCCATTTAGTGGCTTCCACGTGTCAATGATAGGAGAAGAGCACGGACCAGTGGATAACCCAGCAGTGGTTAACATGATGAAAAAGATGCACTATCTCCCTGGGGCTGGTTTGGGTAGAAACTCTCAGGGGCTGCAGACTGCGATCACCACTCAAGGCCAGAAAAACCGGAAGGGTCTGGGGTACAGAGGCAGTTTTGGCAAGAAGAAGACGGCAGATAAGATCCCTCATATCTCGAAAAGTTTCATACCAGCATCCTAAGCATGTGCTTATATGGGTGAAAACGAGCCGCAGTGGGTGAATGGGAGGATTGTCCCCGGATTTGAGATCTTCAACAATGTATTTGACTGGGATGTCGAGGTTATCAAGACCGCTGAGAGCTTCTGGGATGAAGTGGTCATGACTCAGTGCATTGTTAGGGACAGAGATGAGCCCGAAGAGGTAGTCACAGAACGGATGTTGATTGCTAGGTAGAAGGGGAAAGAAAAGATGGCAGGAACAGAATTGAAAATTGGGGATTTAAAGATTTCCTTAAACATACCTGAAGGGCCTCTGCTGAAGCTGCAGCGGCATCAACCTCTAGGGAGGCAGAAGAAGACTCTAGCTTAGATTGTCTTTTTATTCCATAAATTTTTTATGATGTAAATGACAATTATAATATTATTTACAAGGCAAATGATTTCTCTTACTTGTGCGATGTTTCCAATAATTTCAACATGCATGAACATGATCATATTCCATCAATTTTTGATATTGATTCCACTGATACAACGCCTTTTAATCTTGGAACCTCGGAAAATCAGAAGGAAATTCTAATAGCATCAAATATAACTCCTAATGAGAGAGAAAAATTTGAGATAATAATAAGAAAATATGAAAAAGTCTTTGCCTGGACCTATGAAGACATGCCAGGGATCGATCGAAACGTAGCAGAACATGCTATCCTGACTTATCCAGACCATAAGCCTGTAAAACAGAAGTTGAGAAGGCTCAGGCCAGAATGGGCAGACAAGGTCAAGGAGGAGATTCGGCAGCAGATTGAGGCCAAGTTCCTTGTTGAACTGCAGTATCCTACATGGTTGGCAAACGTAGTCCTTGTAGCGAAGAAAAATAGGAAGGTCAGGGTACATGTAGATTATCGAGATCTGAACAAGGCCTGCCCTAAAGATGATTTTCCACTACCCCACATTGATGTGTTGATAGACAGTGCCGCCAACTGCGCGATGTACAGCTTTGGGGATGGTTATGTGGGCTACAACCAGATCCTCAACAAGATAACTGACCGGGTTAAGACCACTTTCATCACAGAGTGGGGGACCTACGCCTACCGAGTTATGCCTTTTGGCCTGAAAAATGCAGGGGCCACATACCAGAGGATAGCGACCAAGATCCTAAGCGACCTGATCCACAAGGAGGTGGAGGTGTATGTCGATGATATGATGGTCAAGTCAGCCACCCGAGAGGGCCATTTTGAAGCTCTAGAGAAGTTCTTCACCAGGATTGATAAGTACAGTCTGCGACTTAACCCCAAGAAGTGTATCTTCGGAGTAACTTTAGGCAAACTGTTGGGACATGTCGTCAGCCAGAGGGGAATCGAAATTGACCCGGACAAGGTAAAGGCCATCAGAGAGATGCCCGTGCCGCAAAAGGAGAAGGATGTAAGAAGCTTCCTGGGCAAGCTGCAGTACATCAGCCGATTCATTGCCAAGCTCACTTCGATATGCGAGCCCATTTTTAAGCTGCTCAGAAAGAATCAGCCTGTGGTCTGGAACGAAGACTGCCAGAAAGCCTTTGATAGCATCAGGGAATATCTGTTGAATCTGCCAGTGTTAAGGCTGCCGCAATCGGTCAAACCGCTTATCCTGTATCTAGAGGTGGAAGGCAGTTCTGTGGGTGCCATGATGGCTCAGGAGGATGAATTTGGAGTGGAATTCGCAGTTTATTACCTCAGCAAGAAGTTCCTAGCTTATGAGATAAAATATGCTGAGGTAAAAAAGATCTGCCTCGCAGTGATTTGGGCATCAAAGAAGCTGAGGCATTATTTCCATTCATACAAAGTTTAGGCAGTGGACAAGCTGAATCCGCTGAGATATTTGCAAGAAGCGCCGTCTTTGCTTGGTAAGATGGGGAGGTGGCTGCTTTTGCTACAGGAGTTTGATGTTGAATACATCACTCACAAAACCATTAAAGGGTGAGCCGTAGCCGAATTTCTTGCTGAGCATCCTATTCAAGGGGACACCACCGAGTTCACTGTTACTGATGAGAGCATAGTCCCGATTTCTGTCCAAGGATGGCAGTTACACTTCGACGGGGCAGTGAATAGCAAGGGGGCTGGAGTTGGAATTATTTTGACAACCCCAGATAATGAGAAACTCCCTCTAGCCAAGAAGTTGAGGTACAAAGCGACCAACAATGAAGCCGAACATGAAGCATGCACTTTCGGGTTAGAAGCTTTAGCTGCTTTGGGGGCAAAGAACATAGAAGTCTTTGGTGACTCATCCTTGGTGATTAACCAGATCCGAAGTGAGTGGGCTGTAAAAGAAGAGCAGCTGGTACCCTTTGTTGAATATTTGAAAGAGATATGTGGGCAGTTTGAAACCTGCACTTTCCACTTCGTGCCAAGAGATGAGAACCGTCTAGCTGATGCGTTGGCAGCCCTAGTGTCGATGTGGGATAATCCTGAAGGGGTAGCTATGAAACCAGTGTTGATTTCAAGTTCTGAGAAGCCCAGCTTTGAGAACAAGCCAGTAATGGAAGTAGAAGTGGCGGATGGAAAACCATGGTAATTTGACATTATGAATTATTTAAAAAACGCTAGGTTTCCAGAGGAAGCTACCGAGAAAGACCAGAGAATGATCCGGAAGCTATCTGCTCAGTTCATATCCTTGGAAGGAGTGTTGTATAAAAGACAGGCAGACGGGATTCAGCTCAGGTGCTTAAATGAAAAAGAAGCCCGTAATGTAATGGAGGAGACCCATGCAGGCGTCTGTGGGGCTCACATGAACGGTTTAACTCTGGCAAAGAAGATCATGAGGCAAGGCTTCTATTGGCTTATGATGGACAATAACTGCTCAAAGTATGTCAAGCAATGCCAGTTATGCCAACAGTACGCAGATTTGAGACATCTGCCAGTATTAGAGCTACACAACCTGGCATCGCCTTGCCCTTTCGCTGCTTGGGGGATAGATATCATTGGAGAGATTCGCCCTACAGCATCTAACGGACACAGATACATCATAGTCGCAATTGACTATTTTACCAAATGGGTAGAGGCAGAATCCTTCAAAAAGATTGACGCAAGGGATATGGCCAAGTTCATAGAGAGAAATCGGATCTACAGATATGGCCTCCCTCACCACATAGTGTCTGACAACGGGGTACAGTTCATGGGGCAAACCAGGAAGCTCCTTGAGAAATATGGTATCAAGCACCATAGATCCTCTCCCTACTGACCACAAGCTAACGGGGCAGTAGATGCCGCAAATAAAAATGTGAAGAGGATCCTATCCAAGATGGTCTAAACTTACAAAGACTGGGCAGAGAAGCTACCCTTCGCACTGTAGGGATATAGGACAACGGTAAGGACATCTACGGGCGCTACGTCATATTCTCTGGTATACGGGAGGAGGTAGTATTACCAGTTGAGGTAGAGCTCCGATCGTTGAGGGTGATTATGGAAGCCCAAATTCCAGAGGCTAAATGGGCACGACAGAGGCTACAACACTTAAACTTACTGGATGAGAGTAGGCTGAAGGCTTATTATCACAATCAGATCTACCAAAAAAGGTTGGCCAGGACATTCGGGAAGAAGGTGAGAAAGCATCTGCTGAAGGAAAGGGACTTAGTGTTCAAGCAGATGAGACCAGGTATACCGGATATCAGAGGAAAATTCAGACCAACCTGGGAGGGGCCGTATATCCTTAGAAAGCTATTGTCCAAAGGAGCAGCAATCTTGTCGGATAGTGATGGGAATGAATTCAAAGAACCGATCAATGTCGACAGGCTCAAAAGGTTCCATGGCTAAAGACTAAAATAAAAAGAAGAGAATAAAATGCCCTGCAGGTTGAAAATCGAAAAAAGGCGGCCGTGCTAAAATTTGGCGCCTCGACAGGGTGAAAATCGAAAAAAGGCATCCTGTGCAAAAATAAGAGGCACGAGAGAAAATGTCCAATCGTGAAAACCCGAGAGGGCCGATTGGTAACATGAGTTGATGCTGTTAAAATTTGGTTTCATGTATTAATAGGGCGTACACGGTCGAGTTAATGTCAAAACTGATCATGTTTGCTGAAATTACATGGAAATGTACACAATTTCGTGAAATAAAACAAAATATTATTCTTTTCATTTTCGTCATTTTCTAGTTCTGCATTAAAAAGAAATGTAACACAAAAAGAAATACATATGTAAGCTAAGCTAAGTTCTGCCACTGCTCTCGCCAACCAGATGCTTGAGCCCTCGTGTCCTATTGTCAGATGCTGGACTAAGGACCCATTTCTTGTACTCGCTGGTTGAAGCCACAAAATGATCGCCGAACCTCGGAATAACAGTCTTCATTGGTAGTTTCCTCCACAGCTCATGATACCTAGAGGCGAAGTCAGCCGAAAGAGCTCCTCCGCGAAAAGATAAGGGAACCCTCACCATATCCTGGGTCATCCCAAGCTAATGTGCACATCGAGAAATGATGCAGAAAGTGGCTTGACGGAGCCCACAGAGGGGAACACACCCCGATGGCCCATTAATGACCACATGAGACAGTGGGAGCCAAGCAGACGTGAAACTGATATTGTCATCTGACAGTTCACCAAACCTGGTGATGCCTTCACCAGCAGTGGCACACTCATACAGCCGTCGACGCAGAAGGAAATGGCTCGGCGAGTACTGTGGGATAACCCGAGGAGGTGGCTCAGATAGCATCCTCAGTTTCTCTTGCAGCCAGATCTAAAAAAAAAAAAGAAGCCGCTGGAGTAAGTAGGGTTTACTTCAGGCAAAAGTAAGGCAAAGGGTTGTGTGAAAATCCGAAAGGACGCACCTCCCGCTAAGAAAAGCTAGTGTGAAAATCCATGAGGGACACACTACCTTTAAAAAATGAATACAGGTATCAGAAGAGAACCTCATAATCCCCCTGAGGCATGAAACTCAAAAGCAATTCCAGAGGGCGCCGATCCTACTGCAAATTACGACCAAACCAGCTGTCACCTCCAAATCCACTTAGACGAATTCTTGTCATGCTCCTGCATACATATGCATCTCACGTGCATGCTCACCACTTTTGCTGCATATTTTGCTTTCTAAGTCTTGCAAAAAGAAAGAATCAATGCCAACGAGCAGAGACTGTGGTCAGAGAGTACCGCTTCTCAACAATCGAAGTTGTAGTTAGAGAATACTACTCTTCGCCTCGAGACTGTAGTCAGAGAGTACCGCTTCTCACCAATCGAAGCTGCGGTTAGAGAAACACTGCTCTTCACATCGAGTTTGTAGTCAGAGAGTGCGACATCTCCTCAACACTGCACGAGCCAAGATGAGACCAGCAGAAGCAGAAGCTGCGGTTAGAGAAACACTGCTCTTCACATCGAGTTTGTAGTCAGAAAGTGCTACATCTCCTCAAAGCTGCGCGAGCTGAGATGAGGCCAGCAAAAGCAGAAGCTGCGGTTAGAGAAACACTGCTCTTCACATCGAGTTTGTAGTCAGAGAGTGCTACATCTCCTCAACATTGCACGAGCCAAAACGAGGCCAGCAGAAACAATCGAAGTTGCTGTTAGAGAATCGAGGTCGTGGCTAGAGAATGGTACATCTCACCAACACCTACAGGTCGAGACGAGACCGATAGGGATATCTTCACCCACCAAACAGACTGAGATGAGGTATACCCAGTAAAAGGCATGGAAGGTAAGAACTGCCAAAGGTACGCTTTCTTCCTTTCTGTCCTTTCTCTGAGTTTTGGCTCATCTAGGCACTCATGCACTAGTTTCCCAAAAACTGCGGGCAACTGTAAGCACCGTGTTCCGGAGCGGTCCGGATCAGAGATTACCCTATGATGAAATCGACATCCGAGCCTGTACAAACAGTTTGGATTCGGAGGCTTTAGTCTCATGCTCCACGAGAAACGAGTCTTTTTACCTTTCATAGGCAGAAGGGGAGAAAACGGGGAGTTTTTAAAAGTCCAAAAAAGTATGCTTTCCTCGACGGACGGCCAGCCCGTCGGTCAGGTGGCGGGACATCGGATGAATCCTGGTGTCAAAAGGATTCTTCCGACCCCCGTCGGTCAGTTGGCAGGACCGTCGGATGAATCCTTGTGTCAGAAGGATTCTTCTGATGCCCGTCGATCAAAATGGCAGGCCCATCGATCAGGTTGCAGGGCTATCGGATGAATCCTTGTGTCAGTAGGATTCCTCCGATGCCCGTCGGTGAACCACAGACGCCCGTCGGTCACCCCTCGCCTGTAAAAGCTTTGAATTTTCTCATAAAATGGGTTGGAAAATTTTGCAAAAATAGGGGAAACTCTGCTAAAATTCACGCGTGTTTTCTCTCTCTTCCAACAAACACATTTCTAAAAAGATCTAACTAATTCAAGAATCAAATCTTAAAAAGAAAGAGGATCTAGTTGATTTTTACGGGTTTTTGATTTCCAAAACTCAATTTTCGTCGAACTGTTGAAGACACATTCTATCTTCTACATTTGATCTTTTTGTTTGGACATTCTCGTGGAACGTGTGGGAAGCCAGACAACAACAAGGAATCCAACCAAAAGGTTGTTCTGAGGGTAAATATTCCGGACCCTTTTCTGTCCTTTTTTTTACCTTCATTTTCGATATTATCTCTGCTCTTGTCTTTTTTTATTTCTTATTGCTATTCTTTTTGAATTTGTGTAAAATTTGTCTTTTTGCTTTTGAAAAGCTTCTATTTTTTCTTGGGACAGAGGTGATCGACGGGTCATCTGCTGTGACCGACGCCCGTCGGTCACCTTTAAGCAAAACCCGTCGGTCACCCACACAGACGGCTCCCTTCGAGTGAGCGACGGGCCGTATTGGTCACCTTGACCGACGCTCACCGGTCATTCAGCATAGCCCGTTGGTGGGTTCTGTCCCACATTTTCAAATCTTTTCCTTTTCCCCTTTTTTGTTCACTCAAATTTTTATGTTATTTATGATTTTTCTTCTGTATTTTAACATCCTTTTGGCTTGTTTTGTGAGAATATGTTTCTAATTCTTGGACTGGCTGGAGCCTGAGGGAGTTCTCCCATATATGGAAAGTTCGCCTGGTTTAGTTCCCTATCCTCCTCTCTTTTGTATTTCATTTATTTATTGTTTCTCCTGTATATGACAAAATTGTTGTATTTCTTGCTAATGTAAAAAATCTACCAAACGTTTTATATTTAATAAACTGAATTCTTCATGAACTCAAGGACCCAGTATCCTATTTTTATCCAATAAAATCCTCACAATAGAAATATCCATTTTAATAATGATGCATGCGAGGACCAAAGTCCTCAGAATAAGCAATGCCCCGATTTTTGTATGTATCGCACATTTATAAAAGGGAGTTGTATTTCGCTCCTTGTGTTATTGTAATTTATCACTTTCGTTATTTACTCGTTCATTTACCACTTTCCAAATATGACTGAATGCGCTTTGATTCAATTGCATCGTGTGGAGAGAGAGCGAATTAATGAAATTTAAAACTTGATCGTAAAATAATCGAGGTAGAAATAAATGAGAAGTCCCGAACCCAGCTCTAGTCTTTGGGCTCAAAGAGGCGAGAGGTCTATCCGATCACTCATTGGAATTATGACCTCCAGGACACCTCTTGTGTCACGAGACTTTAACATTAATCCTAGGCTCTTTAGGGCGAGAGGTTTACCCTCCAAGACCCCTTGGGTTTGCCCAAAATGGATACTAAGCGCAGTCTTAGGCTCTCCGAGGTGAGAGAAACTTTCCCAATGTTCTATTGGGTGACGACTCAATGAAACCTCCTTGTTGCCCAAAATAGACGCACTTGTAAATATCTTTACAAGTTGCCAACGGATCCTCAATTGCCCGATCGCCCTCAAGCGGGCGGTCAGAGGGGCGGCCGCCGGGTCCGTCGCGCGTCACAGTATGCAGACTTATGGCACTTACCGGTTTCGAAGTTACCCAGCTGAGATCACCCTTGCCGTTTGTAGCTTGGGGATAGACATTCTCGGGGAAATACGCCCCATGGCCTCTAATGGACATAAGTTCATCGTAGTCTCTATCGACTATTTTACTAAATTTGTAGAACCTGAGTCTTTCAAGAAGATTAACACTCGAGATATGGCCAAGTTCATCGAAATGAATCTGATATGCAGATATGGCCTCCCACACCATGGGGTGCCAGATAATGGAGTACAATTTATGGCCGAAACTAAGAAACTACTTTAGAATTATGGCATAGAACATCACAAGTCCTCTCCATACCGTCCGCATGCCAACGGAGTGGTAGAAGCTACTAACAAGAATATTAAGAGGATCTTGGCCAAGATGGTTCAAAATTATAAAGATTGGGTAGAGAAGCTTCCATTCGTACTTTGGGGCTATAGAACCACAGTCAGAACCTCTACAGGGGCCACACCATATTCATTGGTATATGGGATGAAAGCGGTATTACCAGTCGAGGTGGAGCTTAGGTCTTTGACGGTAGTCATGGAGGCTCAGATCCTGGAAATTGATTGGGCGCAGCAGCGATTGCAGCAACTAAACATGCTGGATGAGTATAGATTGCTAGCTTATTATCACAATCAGGTCTATCAAAAGAGGTATGCGCGTTCACTCCAGAAAAAGGTCAGAAAGCACTTGCTAAAAGAGGGAGATCTAGTTTTAAAGCATATGAGACTAGGTGTGCAGGATATACGGGGGAAGTTCAGACCGATATGGGAGGACCCGTTGGTCCTCAAGAAGTTGTTATCTAAGGAGGCAGCAATCCTAGCAGACAGCGATAGCAATGAGTTCAAAGAGCCCATCAATATTGATAGACTTAAAAGGTTCCACGGCTAGAGACATAAAAATCAAAAAAAGAGAACAAATGCCCTGCGGGTCGAAAATTGAAAAATGGCGGCCTTGCTAAAATTGGGTGCCTCGTCAGGGTGAAAATCGAAAAAAGGCATCATGGGCAAAAATTAGAGGCTCAAGAGAAATTGTCCAATCAAGAAAACCCGAGAGGGCTGATTGGTAACAGGAGTTTAATACTATTAAGATCTGATATGAGATTATATGTATTTTTGCATTGTAAATCCATGTTAAATGTTGATCATGTATATTGAAATCATATCGAAATGTGCACAATTTTGCAGAAAGGAATAAAACGTAAATCATTCAAATCACAAGTTCGTTATTTTCTAGTTCTTTTATAAAAAGAAAGACATTAGTCATTATAGAATGAATATAAATCTAAACTACACTCTACTGGTACTCTCGCTGGTCAGGTGACTAAGCAGGTGGGTCCTATTGTCAACGGCAGGGCTAAGCACCCATATCTTGTAAGCACTAGTAGAAATAGTGGAGCAATCTCTAATTGGGGGTAGGATGGTCCTCACCGGTAGTCTTGTCCAAAGATTATGATACCTAGATGTGAAGGCCAAGGATAAGACAACGCCCTGGAAAGCTAAAGGGAGTCTCACGACATCCTGAGCCAGCTCGAACTAGTGAGTACAACGTGCAGTGATGTAAAAAGTTGCCTCATGAAGCCCGCACACTAGAACACACCCTGAAGAACCGTCGATGGTCACAGCAGTAAGATGGAGCTAGGGGCTCATGAAACTAATATCCTCGTCTGTCGTCTCACCGAATCGAGCAATACCCTCGTCGGGAGAGGCAAAAAATACAATCGCTATCGAGGTAAGAAATAACTTAGTGAATGCTGGCCAATCACTCTATGAGGAGGCTCTGATAAAAGCTTCAGCTTCTCCTGTAGCCAAATCTGCAAGACAGAAGTCAAAAATGAAAAAGTATAATAATGAAAAAGGAAAGAATAATAGTAAGAAAGAAAAGAATTAAGAAAAGCCGCTAGAATGGGTAGGGTCCACTCCAGGCAAAAATAAGGCAAAGGGTTATGTGAAAATCCGAAAGGACACATTTCCCGCTAAGGAAAGTTAGTGTGAAAACCCACAAGGGGCGCACTACCTTCGAAAATAATGACATACTTGGAGTAATAAGGGACTCCCAGTGAAGGTAACAGAAGGGTCGGCACAGACAAAGTATAAACTCAGGTTCATCTCAGCTAGAATCAGACGAAATGGGGTAAGCCCACGATGGATGCCGTTTAGTATTCCAAACAGTTGGAAATCACCAATTAACTCAGTAGAAGTCACTATCAAAAATCTAGAGAGGCAAAACAATAAGACAATGCTGGCATAACTGGTAGACATATGAGAATAGCCCTCTAGTGCCTCAACCAATGGCTTTAGAGCGAAGGCCACCCCTGAGGGGCCAGTTGAGTGGTGACGGCAGGAGAAACGCCCAAGGTCAGTGTAATGTCCCTTGCATGGAAAAAACCACAAATCGAGATGTAGGGTGGGGTGTTGAATGGAAGCCTCAACCCAATGATAGCGGCAAACTCCTCAGGTAACGGATATAATTCCTAGTATTTAAACCAAAAGACATGAAAACGGGGGTCCTAGAAGAAGGTTTTTGTCTATCCTCACTCTTCTCAGAAATTTCAAACTAGAAAATGGGGCTAGGGTGGTATTTTGCAAAGTTTGGGGGCTATCCAAAACTTAATTGTAACACCCCTTACGTCTCCTTTGGGAGGACGCGGGTACACTACCGACGCTTACTCACACACATGCGCACATGCACTAAGTGGAAGCATACATTCATACATAAAAACATACGGAGATACATTAGAAATTAAAACTTTAAGGAAATAATAGCTGAACATACATTAACTCACATACATACATATAATCATTCAGCGGAAGCATAAGACGAAAGATAAAACGAAGAAATAACTGAAAACTTAATTATAATAAGATCCTTACATATAATTACGTATACATAAGACTAGAGAAAAACAAAAGCCAAGATACAAAGGTTGAGCAAAATACAAAACTTCTAACTCCTATGTGACCGACCTTGCAGATGCGTGACTTGAACGGAACCAAACCTGCCACCCGCACGGGAAAAGAACCCGTGCTAAGCGATAAACGCTTAGTGGGGAAAAGACACAAGCAATATGGACAACCATTCACAATGGTCGTCAAGGCATAACACATGCAAATGGCAAATGCAGACATTCATAACACATATATAGTCAGGCTTGCATAGTAAAGGCATTCATTCGAAAAATCACCTCCATATACTTATTGAGATATCAAGTATCAGAACCTTACCGTGTACAGCCACAAGAGATATTACGTATGCAACTATCATGCCAAAGTACCCATGCATTAATGGAAAACCCATTCACTTGCAACACCATTACCATATAATAAAGTACCCAACTATCATGCTAAGAAAACTAGCTATCTAAACATACATTTTTCATGTCGTAATACACATTAGCCGAACCCAAGGGAAGACGTCAAACACCACACTCCCACTGCACAACTCTATCACATGAATTATCATGCCATGAACGAAGACACATGACAATATGCCGAATATACCATAATAGTCTAGAACAAGGAACATATAGCAAACTATTACATTCAGAGCATACACTAATTCAAAGTCAGATTCTTATACACTTTAATTCGCCTCATCATCATCCAATACCACACATAAACTTACCGAAGCCGATCCACATGCGTTGCACCCCAAATATTACATATGTGATCATTCTATAGTCCAGATCGCCTTATTATGTATACTAATTCACATGCTACCATAATAGATAACAGTACAGAATCACATTCATATACATATTAATTCATATGCTTATAACCTAACTAGTCAGATTCACGTTCTCATAAGCATAACATAATAACTACATTCATGGCATTCGAGAGATCATATTCATAGTCATACACATTTTAGTTCACATACTTATATCCATAATTGACTGTATACAAACACATTCACAAAATGATACATGTGGATAACCATGCACAATACACATGCTTGAGTCACATTCAACCCGTTAAGAGATTCATAATCACATTCGAATACATAACTGATTAATATGCCCAGAATTACGATCATTCGGATATCACATTCTCTTAATCACATCAATCAAACAAATGGAATACCTGCTGACCCAAAATAGTCGATAATGAGTGAACTGACAGTACCTTATGGGTACGAATCGAACACTGACATCACCTTATGGGTGAGAATCGAATACTGACATCACCTTACCGGTGTGAATCAAATATTGACATCACCTTATGGGTGCAAATCGAATACATTAAAGGGTTCACAAGGAACCAAATAGGGGACCTGATCAGGGTCCAAACGTAACTGAGGCCTGCAGCTAAGAGACTCTATTAGGCATGCATAACTATCCACTAGACTGACTCTCGCAGGTCATGCATAATCCATTCAATCCATTCTATAATATCCCAAAATCATATATATATATACATATATGCATATTCGTATCATGGATTCATATTCATATAATTCATAAGTTAACAGGCCTAGGACTTATAGGCACTAAAAGGAACTCGAGTTCAAAACCAAACTCCAAGAGAAAACTCATTCCGCATAACAAGGCTGTCGCACTCGCGACGTCTGTCGCTCTCGCGACAGAGGCCATAGTCCCTTAGCTTGCACGCGCGTGACGGACCGCGCGATCACGGGGAGGAGAGAAAACCCGGCTCTATCACGCTCGAGACATTTTTGCGGTCGCGACATGTCATGGCCGGATTTGTACCCTAAAAGAATTAACCTAAATTGGCATGTGTGTGTGAATTGAATGTGAGGATTGGATTAAATTGATTGAAGACAGGACTCAATTGGAAGGTTGGAAGGACCTAATTGTAATACAAAGGATTGTTAAGTGGCTAATGGGTAATTATATTATGTTAAGCTAATGGTTGATTAGTTTGTCTAATGATGCATTAGTTAAGAATAAAATAAGTAAGAATGGGTAGTGGAGGCAGACTTTGGTGAGTGGAGTCCGTGTGGCTTCTTGAGAGGATGCCACCTCCACCTTTGCATGCATGAGTTATCTAAGGAAAGGGAAAAGATTCATTTGTGTGATTTCAGTCAATTTTCTGTGTTCTTTTCTCTTCTTTCTTGCGTGAGAATGAGCTTTAGAGAGGCCTTTAGTAGTGCATGCATATAGTTAATGGGAGCAAGAATTAAGGGTTAACTTAAGAGGTAAGTGCATAGTGTTCTCATCTTCTACTCTTCTTCTTGGTTTTGATTTGGTATTGGAATGATAATTGATGGATTGTGTTCAATTTTGGAATTTGAACTGGTTTTGCTAGCTGAAGAAGTGAAGAGAGATAAGGGAAAAGCTGTAATCGGAGAGCCGAGCGTCCGTCGAGATTAGGAGCTAAGGCGATAAGGTTTGGGAACAAACCCTAAATGAGTAAATTGTATGATTTGTGTTGGTCCAATAGGGACTTTGATATGAGCTGTATGTGTATTTGGTAATGTGTTTAGTGAATGAATTGCTTGAGAGCATGTATGCTATGTGTGAATTGGGATCGATTATAATTTGTGCCCAAGATGAGTGCCAAAATAAGAAGGGAAATCAGGTATGTGCTAATTGAGTAAGTGGTTGATGTTTTTGGGTTGATTGCCAAAAGTGAGAATGAGATTTGAAGTCTTGATGTGAAAGGAGAATTGGACCGCGAAGCATAGCTGTGCTAGTGATAAAACACAGATGTGTTATGGTGTTTTGCATAGGTCACGGTGACAATCAAATTGATTGTGACCGTGAGGTATGCTTGAGTTCAATTCTGCCTATTGGATTTTGGTATGTCACGGTGACATTGAAATGCATTATTACCGTGAGGTACCAAGGGAGCATTCTATTTGCAAAGTGTGGATATGTCACGGTGACAATGAAATTCATTGTGACCGTGACATACCGTCAAGATCCATTCTGCCGAGAGTTGGGAACATGTCACGGTGACAATGAAATTGATTATGACCGTGACCTGCCCACAGTTTGCATTCTGTTTTGAACTTCAATATGTCACGGTGACAATGAAATTAATTGTGACCGTGACCTATCCTGTTTTGGCAACATAACCCTAATGTGTTTGGACTTTCTAATGGTAAGGCTTTAAGCTGGAATGAAGAACATTATGAGTAAGTGTTATGTGTGTATTACAGAATGTACATTTGCATACTATGTGATGGTTCTTGAATGCAATCAATTATGTGATTATTAAATATGAAGAATGAGTTGGAAGCATATTGAGTATGCAAGTGTAATACTTAGCTATGTGCTAATGCGAATGTGTAAAGTGAATGTGATATGGGCTATCAACGTATATGATGTGAAAAATGATCAATGTGAACTGAATAATATGTTTAACAACTTAGGCCTGCGAGTCAAGTAGTGGATAGTTAGGCATGCCTATAGGGTCAAGTGCTGCAGCCCCATGCGTTAAATGTGTCTGATTCCATGGGAATCACAATGCAAAAACAATGCGAAAAATCCTTGCTGGATTTTATTATATGTGGAATGATGTTAAGTACCTGAGGGTACCAATGCGTAAAAGTAATCTCGATGAGATTCTAGTACCTGAGTGGTACCAATGCGATACCTGTTATCCGCGTCATTGAATTGCAGGCTACCAACTAACTAATAATCAAAAATGATTGTGGCATAATATAGTGAATGATGTGAATATGTGAACTTGTGAATAATGCTTTATGATTGAATATAGTGTTGAACCATGATATGTATGGAGTGGTATTTGATGAGATGATTATATTAGGCTTGATTGTTGGCATGCAATGTGTGATAACCCTATTTGTGTGATAATTATTTGCTTTATATGAGTTTCCCACTAAGCGTTATTGCTTAGCATGGATTTACTCTAATCCATGCAGGTACGGACGAGTGCTGATCGGAGGACGTCCTCGCATTTTGTACGGTCAACGGTAGGAAGTAGGAAGTGTAGGTTTTGGGTATGATATTTTGGGATTTCTGTATAAGTTTTTGTACAATCATATGTGTATCGGGTATGTAAAGGCATGTAATAATCTAATAACTATGAATGATACCCCTCCTATGTATGCACGTCCTATGAGTGGTAGTGGTGTATGAACTAAGGTAGTTGGCATGTGATGCATGAGTTAAGATTGTATGTGATGAAACTTTATTATTCAGGTTAAGCATGTGTTTTGTTGTGTGTGTGTGGCCTTCTCTAGCTAAGATTAGCTGAGCTAGTCTGTCATTAGGGAACGGGCATCACAAGTTGTGGTATCAGAGCCCAGGTTGAGTCTTTTCTGGGAATTGGGTAGATAGGATGTGTATAGTTTGTTGACCTAATGCGGAAGTCCTTGTTTAATCTGTGTAGTAAAGATGGATTCTGGAAGACATACCAGAGAAGAATCTGCCGAAAGTGTGAATCCTCGTGAAGCTGAGGTGACGGGGTCTAGGCAGTCTAGATCGGTTTGTTATGGGAATGAGATTCTGTTTGGGCCTATGGAAGCTATGATGGAAATGGCACAAGATATGGCGAGAGTGATGGAACGTATGATGGCGCCTAGAGCCCCAATAGAATCTTTGAGAAAGCATGGTTTGGAGGAATTTCATGGAACAAGGTTAGATGAGTCAAAAAAAGCAAAGTACTGGATTGAGAAGGTGGAAAGGATTCTTAAGGAGATACGGTGTCCTCCAGACCAGTGGGTTGAATGTGTGGAGTCATTACTCCAAGGCCCTGCATATGATTGGTGGAAGCTGGTCCTGCAGAATCCGATGCTTCCTGAACTATTAAATTGGGAGTTCTTTGAAAGGGAATTCAAGAACAACTATATTACTAAAGCACATCGAGAGGCAAACTGGAAGAAGTTTCTGAGTTTGAGGCAGAGAACCATGACGGTGGCGGAATACGAAGCGGAATTTTGTCGCCTAAGCAAGTATGCACCAAAAGGTGTTTTGACCGATGTGTTACGATGTCAACAATTTGAGGAAGGGTTGATTGAGGAAATTAAAGCATTGCTGATTTCTCTAACAACAGAACAGAATGTAAGTTATTATCGAATTGTTCAAGCAGCTTTGAGAGCTGAAAGGACTTTAGGAGCTCAAAGAGAATGGAGACAAAGGAAGAATGCAAGTAAAGGTGGTTCCCAGATGGGGAAAAGATCAAGAGATTCTCATGTGGCACCACCTGCGGAATCAGGGTTCAGTTCTGCAGTGAGAGGTAAGAAGCGCGGCGCTCCCTCAGCATCTAGTTCAGGAAGAGGAACATCTGGTAACAGAAGTGAGGTTCATGAGTGTCCTCATTGTGGTAAGAGGCATAGAGGAGAATGCTGGAGAGTGACGGGTGCTTGTTTTAGATGTGGAAGCACTGAGCATTTCCTTGCTAATTGCCTGAATGCTTATGAGATGTCAGGAAATCAACAAGAGCAGAGTAGGGGTGGTTCAAATTTGCCTTCTACTAATAGAGGAAGAGGAAGAGGATGTGGCAAAGGTAACCAGTCCAGGGGTGCAGTTGATTCTGAGATTGTGGATAGGCCTGATGCGGCACCAGTGCGGGCTTATGCTATGAGGGCACGAGAGGATTAGAATGCGCCTGAGGTGATAGCAGGTACTATTCTACTTTGTGGTGTGGAAATGTTGCACTTATTGATCCTGGCTCAACTCATTCATATGTGTGTGATAAAAAGATATGTGAAAAGATGCCTAAAGTTGAATGTTTAAAATATGATAAATGTGTTTCTAGCCCTTTGGGAGGTAATGTTAATGTGAACAGAGTGTATAGAAAATGTGCATTAGAAGTTCAAGGTAGTGTGTTTCCAGCGGATTTGATTGAACTACCGTTTGATGAGTTTGATTTGATTTTGGGTATGGATTGGTTAACTAAATATGATGCGGATGTTAACTGTAAGAAGAAGATGGTTATACTCTATGATGGTAAGGGGAACAGAGCGACAGTGAGAGGAGTGTGCACTAATCCTCTTGTAAATGTGATATCTGCTATGCAAGCCTGTCGATGTATGAGAAAAGGATGTGAAGTTTATCTAGCTTTGGTGATAGACAGTAAGAGAGAACATGTGAAGGTACAAGAGATACCGATAGTCAGAGAGTTTCCTGACGTGTTTCCTGAAGAATTGAGCGGTGTACCACCGATAAGAGAGGTTGAGCTATCGATTGATGTGGCGCCAGGAACAGTACCTGTATCTAAGGCACCGTACAGAATGGCTCCAACTGAGTTGAAGGAATTGAAAGAACAGGGGTTTTATTAGACCTAGTGTTTCTCCTTGGGGAGCACTAGTGTTATTTGTTAAAAAGAAAGATGGTACAATGAGAATGTGCATCGATTATCGACAGTTGAATAAAGTGACAGTAAGGAATCGATACCCTTTACCTCGAATTGAAGACTTGTTTGATCAGTTAAGAGGAGCCGGTGTATTCTCAAAAATTGACTTGCGTTCAAGGTATTACAAGTTGCAAGTGAAGAAAGAAGATATACCTAAGACTGCATTTAGAACTCGGTACGGGCATTATGAGTTTCTAGTGATGCAATTTGGGTTAACCAATGCGCCAGCTGCATTTATGGATTTGATGAATCGGGTGTTCAGACCGTATTTGGATCAATTTGTGATAGTATTCATAGACGATATTCTGGTTTATTCAAGGGATGAGAAGGAGCATGAGCAATATTTGAGAATTGTGCTTCGGACACTGCGGGAGCATCAGCTGTATGCCAAACTAAGTAAGTGTGAGTTCTGGCTCAAAGAGGTGTCATTTCTGGGTCATGTGATCTCTTCTAAAGGGATTAAAGTAGATCCAACTAAGATGGAAGCAATTGTGAATTGGAAACCGCCTAGGAATGTGTTGGAGGTTCGCAGTTTCTTAGGGTTGGCTGGATACTACAGAAGGTTTGTGAAAGGATTTTCAGTAATAGCTTCACCGTTGACAAAATTGTTACGAAAAGGAGTGAAATATGAGTGGTCTGAAAGATGTCAAGCGAGTTTCGATCAGTTGAGGAAGATGTTAGTAGAAGCACCGATTCTTACGCAGCCTATGACTGGTAAAGAGTATGTGTTGTACACCGATGCTTCAGGTGTTGGGTCGGGTTGCGTATTGATGCAAGAGGGGAAGGTGATAGCATATGCGTCAAGGCAATTGAAACTGCACGAACAAAATTATCCGACTCATGATTTGGAGTTGGCAGCAGTAGTGTTTGCTTTAAAGATTGGCGACATTACTTGTATGGTGAGAAGTGTAGAATTTACACCGATCACAAGAGTTTGAAATACCTACTTACACAGAAGGAATTGAATCTGAGACAGCGAAGATAGCTCGAGTTGTTTAAGGACTATGATTGTATTGTGGAATATCACCCGGGAAAAGCTAATGTAGTGGCTAATGCTTTGAGCAGGAAATCAATTTCAGCATTACAGTTAAAGCAGATTAAGTGGAGGTTTTCTGCAGACGGAGCTTTATTGGCACAGTTGAAAGCAAGACCGGTCCTGAAAGACGAGTTAATGGTTGCTCAGATAAATGATGCGAGGTTGCAACAAGTTCTGCAGTCAGTCAGTGATACGTATAAGACTGACTATTCAGTGAATGAAGATGGAGTACTGCAGTACAAGAATAGAATGTGTGTGGCAAATGATAAAGAATTAAAGAAAATATTGATGCATGAGGCTCATAATAAAATTTTCACTATGCATCCAGGTGGAAACAAGATGTATCAAGATATGAAACAGTTGTACTGGTGGCCTGGGATGAAGAAGGATGTAGTGGAATATGTGTCTAAGTGCCTTGTCTGTCAACAAGTTAAAGCGGAGCATCAAGTGCCTCAGGGGATGTTGTATCCACTCCCTATCCCACAATGGAAATGGGATAATATTACGATGGATTTTGTATCTGGATTGCCTCTGACCTCAAAACAACAAGATGCAGTATGGGTTGTTGTGGACAGGTTTTCGAAATCGGCTCACTTTATACCAGTTCGGATGGGTTATTCTATGGAGAAGTTGGCTGAGCTGTATGTAAGAGAAATTGACTGATTGCATGGGATACCCTTGTCTATTGTTTCTGATAGGGATCCCAAATTCACTTCTAAGTTTTGGAGGAGCTTACAAGCGACGTTGGGTACGAAATTGAATTTTAATACTGCTTTTCATCCACAAACTGATGGACAATCGGAAAGAATTATTCAGGTTTTGGAAGATTTAATGCGAGCATGTGTTTTGGATTTCTCTAAGAGTTGGGATATGTATCTTCCACTTATGGAATTTGCTTATAACAACAGTTATCAGACCAATATTGGTATGGCACCGTATGAAGTCTTGTACGGAAGGAAATGTCGTTCACCGGTTTGCTGGACAGAATTGAATGAAAGCAGAATCATTGGACCCGAACTAGTGAGGGATACAGAGGAGAAAGCTAAGATCATACAGTAAAGGTTGAAGCAGCAAGTGATAGACAGAAGTCGTATGCTGATTTAAAGAGAAGGGATATTGAGTTCAGTGTGGGCGATAAAATGTTTCTGAAAGTATCTCCTTGGAGGAAGGTACTGAGGTTTGGCAAGAAAGGAAAATTGAGTCCAAGGTTTATTAGACCATATGAAGTTCTGGAAAGAGTGGGCTCCGTGGCATATCGCTTGGCATTGCCTCCGGCGTTAAGCAAACTTCATGATGTGTTTCATGTGTCCATGTTGAGGAGGTATAGATCGGATGAATCTCATGTGTTAACCGTGCAAGAAGTGGAGGTTCAGCCAGACTTTACCTATGATGAGAAACCGAATGTGATTTTAGCAAGAGAAGTGAGGCAACTTCGAAATAAGCAAATACCACTTGTAAAAGTGCTCTGGCAGCATCATGGTATAGAAGAGGCAACTTGGGAACCTGAAGTGGCTATGCAAGAGCAACATCCACAGCTGTTTCACTCAGGTATGAATTTCGAGGACGAAATTCTCTAAGGAGGGTAGAGTTGTCATGGCCGGATTTGTACCCTAAAAGAATTAACTTAAATTTGCATGTGTGTGTGAATTGAATGTGAGGATTGGATTAAATTGATTGAAGACAGGACTCAATTGGAAGGTTGGAAGGACCTAATTATAATACAAAGGATTGTTAAGTGGCTAATGGGTAATTATATTATGTTAAGCTAATGGTTGATTAGTTTGTCTAATGATGCATTAGTTAAGAATAAAATAAGTAAGAATGGGTAGTGGAGGCAGACTTTGGTGAGTGGAGTCCGTGTGGCTTCTTGAGAGGACGCCACCTCCACCTTTGCATGCATGAGTTATCTAAGGAAAGGGAAAAGATTCATTTGTGTGATTTCAGTCAATTTTCTGTGTTCTTTTCTCTTCTTTCTTGCGTGAGAATGAGCTTTAGAGAGGCCTTTAGTAGTGCATGCATATAGTTAATGGGAGCAAGAATTAAGGGTTAACTTAAGAGGTAAGTGCATAGTGTTCTCATCTTCTACTCTTCTTCTTCGTTTTGATTTGGTATTGGAATGATAATTGATGGATTGTGTTCAATTTTGGAATTTGAACTGGTTTTGCTAGCTGAAGAAGTGAAGAGAGATAAGGGAAAAGCTGTAATCGGAGAGCCGTGCGTCCGTCGAGATTAGGAGCTAAGGCGATAAGGTTTGGGAACAAACCCTAAATGTGTAAATTGTATGATTTGTGTTGGTCCAATAGGGACTTTGATATGAGCTGTATGTGTATGTGGTAATGTGTTTAGTGAATGAATTGCTTGAGAGCATGTATGCTATGTGTGAATTGGGATCGATTATAATTTGTGCCCAAGATGAGTGCCAAAATAAGAAGGGAAATCAGGTATGTGCTAATTGAGTAAGTGGTTGATGTTTTTGGGTTGATTGCCAAAAGTGAGAATGAGATTTGAAGTCTTGATGTGAAAGGAGAATTGGACTGGGAAGCACAGCTGTGCTAGTGATAAAACACAGCTGTGTTATGGTGTTTTGCATAGGTCACGGTGACAATCAAATTGATTGTGACCATGAGGTATGCTTGAGTTCAATTATGCCTATTGGATTTTTGTATGTCACGGTGACATTGAAATGCATTGTGACCGTGAGGTACCAAGGGAGCATTCTGTTTGCAAAGTGTGGATATGTCACGGTGACAATGAAATTCATTGTGACCGTGACATACCCTCAAGATGCATTCTGCCGAGAGTTGGGAACATGTCACGGTGACAATGAAATTGATTGTGACCGTGACCTGCCCCCAGTTTGCATTCTGTTTTGAACTTCAATATGTCACGGTGACAATGAAATTCATTGTTACCGTGACCTATCCTGTTTTGGCAACATAACCCTAATGTGTTTGGACTTTCTAATGGTAAGGCTTTAAGCTGGAATGAAGAACATTATGAGTAAGTGTTATGTGTGTATTAAGGAATGTACATTTACATACTATGTGATGGTTCTTGAATGCAATCAATTATGTGATTATTAACTATGAAGAATGAGTTCGAAGCATATTGAGTATGCAAGTGTAATGCTTAGCTACGTGCTAATGCGAATGTGTAAAGTGAATGTAATATGGTCTATCAACGTATATGATGTGAAAAATGATCAATGTGAACTGAATAATATGTTTAACAACTTAGGCCTGCGAGTCAAGTAGAGGATAGTTAGGCATGCCTATAGGGTCAAGTGCTGCAGCCCCATGCGTTAAATGTGTCTGATTCCATGGGAATCACAATGCGAAAACAATGCGAAAAATCCTTGCTGGATTTTATTATATGTGGAATGATGTTAAGTACCTAAGGGTACCAATGCGTAAAAGTAATCTCGATGAGATTCTAGTACCTGAGTGGTACCAATGCGATACCCGTTATCCGCGTCATTGAATTGCAGGCTACCAACTAACTAATAATCGTAAATGATTGTGGCATAATATAGTGAACGATGTGAATATGTGAACTTGTGAATAATGCTTTATGATTGAATATAGTGTTGAACCATGATATGTATGGAGTGGTATTTGATGAGATGATTATATTAGGCTTGATTGTTTGCATGCAATGTGTGATAACCCTATTTGTGTGACAATTATTTGTTTTATATGAGTTCCCCACTAAGCGTTATCGCTTAGCATGGATTTACTCTAATCCGTGCAGGTACGGACGAGTGGTGATCGGAGGACGTCCCCGCATTTTTTACGGTCAACAGTAGGAAGTAGGAAGTGTAGGTTTTGGGTATGATATTTTGGGATTTCTGTATAAGTTTTTGTACAATCAAATGTGTATCGGGCATGTAAAGGCAAGTAATAATCTAATAACTATGAATGATACCCCTCCTATGTATGCACGTCCTATGAGTGGTAGTGGTGTATGAACTAAGGTAGTTGGCATGTGATGCATGAGTTAAGATTGTATGTGATGAAACTTTATTATTCAGGTTAAGCATGTGTTTTGTTGTGTGTGTGCGGCCTTCTCTAGCTAAGATTAGCTGAGCTAGTCTGTCATTAGGGAACGGGCGTCACACAACAGAGGGCATAAGCATCGCTATCACGGGCTCGCGACAGATCGAGTGCTCGCGATAGCACAGGCCATTATTGCGCTCTTTCGTCTCGCTCGTGACAGAGAGCACACAATAGCTATTGCTATCACGGGCTCGCGACAGCACAGCCCAGCAACTGGATCACCGGTCTCTGTCGCGGTCTCGACAATGTCACGATCGCGATAGTGTCTTGATTTCCAGACTCTGCAGAATTCTGTAGATTTCTTCTCCTCCCAAACTCACACACAAACACAAAAAAATCACATTAAATGGTCTCATACCTCATATCCAACCACCCTTCACCATCAATACCCATAATATAACATTATCATCAAGTAATTCCACACCAAAACATCAATTTAAGCTCATAATCTCAACAAAACCTAGAAATTTACAGCAAAACTATATCAAACCACACAATCACCACAATAAATTCACACTCATGCATAATTACTCTTCGAAATTAAAAGTCCGTAACATACATGCCAAAATAAGTCCATTTCACAACCCAATTTCAAGAAATTCATCAAGAACACATATGGACATTTTCACATTTAAGAATAGAAAATTCCCAAACTCATGCATTTCAATACCAACCCTCTTATACATCTATCTCAATCAATAACATGGATTACTAACACATTTCCCAAATTAAGTCATGCATAAACTCACATCAAAACACTCAAATTTTTGAAAAGCAAACACAAATACACACTCATGATCCAAGGAGAATTTGGCAATGACAACTCAAAACTCAATTGCAGAAATCAAAGCTCCCAAACCTCTTTGAAGCACAACCCCAGCTGATCTTTACTCTTCAATCTTCTCCTTGCCTTTATTCTTCTTCTTGCCACCGAAAGCTTGCACAAACCAAAACCCATAAACCTCTTAATCCAAACCCTAACTCAAATAAAATCAGAAAAGAAGAAGAAGAAGAAAAAGAAGAAGAAGAAGAAGAAGAAGAACCAGATGTAGGATCAAAACCCAAACACAAACCTCTTTAATCTTGTTCCAAAACTCAATCAAAGCACCCCTTACCAAGCACAAACATCGGGCCAAAAGAGAAGGAAAGGAAAAGCAGAGAATGGAGAAGAGAAGAAGAAGAGTAGGCGTGAGAGGGAGGGGAGAACGGGAATGCCAAATTCTGTGTTCTCTCTCTTTTCTTCTTTTCTTCATTCAATGCTCACCAACCATGCCACATGGCAAGTTCTCATTGGACCAAAATCGCACTTATTGACTCTTCAAACCATGGCACCATACTCCTTCCTCACTTGATAATTCTTAACTAGATATTTTCCATCCTTAGTACAATACACACAATCCACTAGATACTTGTGTTATATCATTGTTACCAAACAACACACACACTAGATAAAACCACAACAAACACCCTACATCCATACACCACATGCACACCAAATAATTTCCCTGCGCTTAACTTATTTAATTAATTACTTTGCAAGTAAGTCCTTATTATCAAATTCCCTCATGCACAAATTACCGAAATACCCTTCACTTATCCGACTAAGCTTGCCAATTCCGACTAGGCCCGATATGGGGTGTGACAACTCTTCCCTCCTAAAAGAATTTCGTCCTCGAAATTCACTTACACCGAAAAGAATTCCTAACATTACACTTCCAGTAACCTACAAACTCGTACACTTAACTTTCAAACTACTCACTTGCTTACACTTATCGCCATCGCTATAGTCTTAAATCACTTTCTTATATTCGAATCAAACACATTCACCAAAATAATCATTACTCAACTGCACAACCGAAATTGAAGCTCAAACACTTCACGCATAAACAGTTACTTTCACCAATAGCTACACAAATCCTTTAATACTTCAAGGATGTCCGTCGTACATGCCGTTCCCCCTTACCAACAATACTTCCGTCAAACTCCAAAATCTTTTTACATTCACTTGCATAAGATTCCGAAATACTCTTTCTACTCTGCTTCAACCCAACACAGAACACTTTCCTTAACAGTTGCTATGCTTGCCATTTCCACCCTTAGTCTTAATATCAAATACTCCACGTACACCCTGTCAGCTTTCTCTTAATCAAAACACATATGCAAATGCTTCTCATGTATGGTCAAAAGGGATGATGATGCAATGAAAATGCGATGACTCATGTATGCATAGTGATGCTGAGGTAATGCAATTGATGCTATAGTGATGCACTTTATCCCATCCCCATGATTCAATATGCTTTTATTCAAACACTTTTTCTGGAGATAGCTGACAGGCATATAGAGTATTACCAAAATTCTTACAGAATCCAAATGCTCTTCCATCTCAGCATACCAAAACAAACTTTACTTGAACATATTAAAACAAACTTACCGAAAGGCTCTGCAGACTCTGTCACTTCACTGCGGTGCGCAACAAATCCTGATGGAACACGGGCGGCTCGAAGCAATTCCTCTACATCCTTTCTAGCTTGCCGAGCTAGATTTTCACTCATCTTCTTAGGACAACCAGCAATCTGGTGTCCCAAGCTGCCACATCTGAAACAAGCTCCAGTCATCAGCCAACACAAATCCCGATGTCGCTTCTGATAGTACTGGCATATCGGTGATATCCAATTCTTCTTACATTTCTTACACTTGTCCCAATATTGCTTCTGACATTGTTGACACATCGGAGGTCCTCAAATTTTCTTTCCCACTAACACCTCTTTACTCGACACCTTTCTTTTCTGTGGTACCTTCTAAACAGGGCCTTGAGAAACCCGAGGAGAAGTCAGCCTATCCAAAATCCGAATCAATCCTTGCACTAATGTCCTATTATTAGAAATAGGACCGAAATTTCCAACCGAAGGATGCTCGGAAACACTTTGATCAGCACTAATTGGGTTCACATTTTCCGTTGTCTCGCCCACACCCTCTGTAGACACCGGGTCTCGAGTCGGGTTTAATGTCAAAAAGTGATTTTTGGGTCCTTAGTAATTCTCTCCGAAAAAATAAAAATATATAATATAGATTAGGTAGATAAAATTAGAAGTTAATTATTAATGTTGGGTTAATTTAATTTATTAATATTGTAAGTTTAATTAGATAATTAAAATGCATGAAAGATTAAAGATTAATTAATTAATATGTGAAGTGTTTAATTAATTAGATAAATTATATGATATATTAAATAGATTAAATATATTAAGATGTAAAATATGTAATGTAATTAATATGTAATGTTTAATTAATATGTAATGTTTAAATTAATTAATGTGTGTTATTTAATTAAGTTAAAGTAATTAAAAAAACTAAAAATGGAGGAAATTACCATTATGACCCAAAAACCAACCCTAATTTTAGGGTATAAGAAGAAAATAATGAAGGGAAATGAGAGGGCTCTCTCTTTCGGCAACTAGGGAAAATTAGAAAGAAAAAAAAGAAAATTGAGAGGAGGGGGAGAGAGCTCTCTCGGCTGGGAAAAAAACACAGACCAAGAACAAAGAAAGTTAGAGCAAAAGAAAAGGAAAAGAAACAAATAGAGAGCAAGAAAATCCAGAAACCAAGGAAAGAAAGGGAAAAAGAAAGTGCAAAGAAAGGCAAAGAAAGGAAAACAAAAGGAAAATCAAAGAATAGAAGTAGAAAGAAGAAGAGAGGAACAGCAGCCACAGACCAAGCGACGCCAGAAAAGAAGGAAAAAGGGGAAAAGAGAGAGGGAGGAGGCGAGGCCTCCGCCGGCCACCCACCGTGCCGGAACGGCACACGCGCCCCACCACCGGGCAGAGGAGACCGAGGCGCACCAGCCAGCATCGACCAGCCACAGCCACTCGCCGGAAAAAGCCAGATCGGCGAGAGAGGGGTAGCGGCTTGGCAATCGTTTTTCGGCGAGCCTGCGACATCGTCCAGCGCGTGGACACCGGCGGGGAGCTCAGCGTGCGTCGATCTACCTTCCGGCATGGGTGGTGTTGACCACCTCCCCTCCGGCGAAGCTCCGACGACCGGTAAGTCTTTTTTCCTTTTGTTTTATATATATTTTTTATTTATTACTATTATTATTATTATTTAATATTCTGAATTATTATTATTATTATTATTATTATTATTATTATTATATTTATTTATTATTCTGTTTTAATATTATTATTATTATTATTATTTATTTTCTGATTATTAATATTATTATTAATATTAATATTATTATTTTATTATTATTATATATTTTCTATTATTATTATCATTAATATTATTATTGTCTAATTTGTGTATTATTAGTATTTTGTGTTATGTTAATATTAATATTATTATTGTTATCTATTTATGTTTATTATTAATTAATATTTACTATTATCATTATATTTATTTAGTATTATTTGTTATTATTATTGTTTACTAGTATTATTGGGTTATATTATTTTATGTTGCTATTACTATTATTACTATTTTATTATTATTGTTATTATTATTATTATGATTATTATGATTATTGTTGTTATATTATATTATTACTATTATTAATATCATAATTATTATATTTATTTATTCTTATTTAGTTTTCTGTTTTTATATTATCATTTTACTAATATTAATTTTATGCTATTGCTTATTATTCTTATTATTTGCATTATTGCTATTATCATTATTTTATCCATTCATAATTACTATCATCATTTTATGTTTGTTTATTATTCATTATTATTTTATGATATTATTATTAGCACTATTATTTTTATTGGCATTAATCATTTTAATTGTCATTTTTGCTTTTATATTCATTAACTCTCAATTTATTTCATTCAATTATTTATTTAATTATTTATTCATTTACTTATCATTTAATTTAATCCTTTATTCAATCATTCATTTGTTTATTTATTTATTCAATTATTTATTTATTCACGATTAACAAATATCATTTTTCTATTTTGACTGTAATGCGGGAGGCATGTGGTTTTTCTAAGAAGTATGGGCGGAACAGGTAAATTAGGATGAATTTATTTATTTATTTGAAAAATATGTAATTACTATTTTATTTCATTTTATGTATTTGTGGTCTGTAATAATAAAATGATTTTCGACTGCTCTTAAAAAGAACCACCACACAAATGTTTTATACTAAATCGAATATTTGTTAACAAAACTGGACCAACGTCCTCGTTTTCATACCAAACTAAAAGATCGAAACCGATTTGAGAATTCTATACTTTTTTATAAAATGAATATTTGGGAACCAACGTTCCTATCTAAATGAATAACCCGTTTTATGCATGTATTGCACTCTTTATAAAAGGGAGTTGTATTCCGCTCCTTGCATTATTGTAATTTATTGCTTTCACTATTTACTTGCTCATTTACGGCTTTCCAAATATGAATAAATGCGCCTTCGATTAATTGCATCGTGTGGAGAGAGAGCGAATTAATGATAATTAAAATTTGATCATAAAATAATCGAGGTAGAAATAGATGAGAAATCCCAGACCCAGCTCTGGTCTTTGGGCTCAAAGAGGCTAGAGGTCTACTCTCCAAGACACCTTTTTGTGCCACGAGACTTTAGCGCTAATCCTAGGCTCCTTAGGGCGAGAGGTTTACCTTCCAAGACCCCTCTGGCTAGCCCAAAATGGATACAAAGTGCAGTCTTAGGCTCTCCGAGGCGAGAGAAACTTTCCCAATGTTCTATTGGGTGGCGACTCCATGAAACCTCTTTATTGCCCAACATAGACGCACTTGCGATTTATTGCAAGCTGTCAACGGACCCACAAATGCCCCGATCGCCCTCAAGCGGGCGGTCCCATGGGCGGCCGCGGGGATCCGGCGCGCGTCACAGTGGCGACTCCGCTGGGGACGATATGGTTCGAGATTTCAATTTGAAAATACCTCGTTTAACATTTATGATTAAAATTTAATTCACAAATTTGCTTTCTCTCAAATTTGCATTTGCATCTCATTAGAGCCTTAGAATATGCTAGTCTGGTCCCTTTTTTAGCTCCGGTGCGTTCCTGAAGCACGACCCCATTTTCACTCAATTTGGGGAAGTGTTAAGGATAATCACCAGCCCAAGTCTCGTGCCATCAAATGGTATATGAAATGGTGACCCGATCGGCCGTTACGCTCGTGATGAGCTAGACCTGTCGGCAGGGACCATGCTTGGGTAGCCTTAAAATATCATCACCTTGGACCAAAGCCCATGCAATGGACATAGATATTTTCCCTAAGTGGTATGAACCATAATACCTTGCTTGTTATATGGATCAATATGTATTGGACAAATCCAGATAATTTGACTGATCACTTAATCAAAGGCTTTCATGCCCCGATAGGGCCATGTCAATTTATTCGGACTGCCTAAATACGTGATGATCATAATCCATGCGCTTGTGCATTACTTAAGGGAGGTTATACTGCCGATTTTTTCACCGCGCACTATACGCACCTATTGGGTTCCCTGTTAACCCATGAGCCAACCCCGCCTAGGAAAGAGACCGCATGACCACGTGTGTGGAAGAAATAAGGTTGGAAGGTTCTACTTGCTTGCATGTGGTTGTTTATGCTCACGCATTGTATATTATCATCCATGCATTATTCCAACAATTTGAATATTTTTTCCATCAGTTGGGAAAGAAATCAATTCCAAGATCAGAGATTCAAGAAATGAGGAATTGATGCATCAGAGATTTAAAATGCCTGAGCTACCGAAGATGGATGGTACTTCAGACCCTTCTGCCCATATCAAGCAATACACTTTAGCGACGAAGGGCGCGGGGCTAAGTAGGAAGCAAAAAAGTGGAGTATTCTTGCTTCAATTTAGTAGGTTCGGCGGTAGACAGGTATCATGGGCTGGATAGGAGAGCTAAGGAAGAGCGGAACCTTCTGACTGATGAGTTTATGAGTAATAATAATAAATAAAACACATGCATTTTGTCTCATGTGTAATTCTTTTTATAACCCGTGCACTCTGTATATAAGATTGCCTGTATCATAATCTGTGAATATAAATATAACTCGTTTGTCATGCATGCACATAATAATGCTTGTCCCAATACATACATATTAACATTCTTTATGACATCCATTGTGCGCCTTTATCTGTATATACAGCATACATCATCAGATGTACATATTAACATGCATTATAGCAAGTATAGACATACTGTACCCATGACACAAAAAAAAGAAAAATGAAAAAAAATCAAATCAAAAAAATGCATTCACCATGTGTCATAGCATGTACATATCCGTATGCTCACATTACACATGTACATTAACATTGTGCCCTGGAACATACATATACTGCTGCATGTCATAGTGTGCACACATTATCATACTTCATTAGACTAGACATCAAACACAGAAAATACCTTGCATTTTTGACATTATATACCATATCATGAACATGTAATATCATACATGAATTATGCCATGTACATATAATTTCTTCATCATGCATGTTAGTCATTGTAGATACCAATGCATGTCTTGCATGCTCATACCATGTAAATACGTATACTTTGTGAACGCTATTTGTTTCGCGCAGACACTTTCATTGCATACCTCGTATTGCACGCATACTCCTCTCACTGTACACAACCATTCTTATGTTGTGTCCCATTTCATGTACATTATCTGTATATGCTTTGGACTTCTATATATGTGAGTTTTGCCACTCCTCGCGACTCATTGGTGCATATTACCAAGCTAGGTCGTCTTCACCTTACATCATGCATTCGTATCTTGTCTAAATCATTCCATGTTCACATGTACCATATATCATGAACATTCATCCCCATACTGTGCCATAGGTTATACTCATGCTTTCATCGTATACATGTACATTGCAAAGTTATGCATGCACGTCATTTATCATGCAGTGTTTACACACATTTTTTCGCGGGTGTTTTACACACACACACATCTTTGCACATATTTCATGTACGCATTTTTATACAAATATTTTTACACATGTTTCGCACATACAATTCCTTACACGCATTGCTAATATACATGACGCTATTGCATATGCCATTCAATATACATGATTTTTAACGCATAGTTTGTGCATATTAAAAAAAAAAAAGTTTTTGTGCCTACACGATTTTTGTGCATATACATTTTTGATAGAATAAAAATATTTTTGTGTTAAGCTGTATCCTAAAATGCTGACATGTCTGCACCTCATTAAGGTACCTCTAATTCATGGTTCGACTCTGCCTAAGTAGTTCTCAATTATGAATGGATTTGATCTTAACTCTAGAAATCTGAGTTTCATTCCACTTTGAATTAAGTAAGAGGTATATATGTTTGGTCTTTAAGAGCTAGATCACGTTAAAATATTTGACTATATCATGTAATGTCTAAATTTCGAGCACTTTTGGCCCGTTTTGAAAACAAAATTGAAAAATCTAGTTGCAATTAGGGGATTTGATGAAAACTCACTAAGAGCACTAGAACCTTTCTGATTACCCGTCAAAGCGAACCCTGGATAAGGCTGAATCTAGAAAATGATTTAGGCAACTATTTCTTTGTATAGCTCTCTAAATGACCAATTCCTACCCTTATTTTACAATCGTTTGATAGCCCCTTGAGCCTTTATTTTGGTATGCTAAACGCGTGCCAGTTTTGTTGTTATATACTTTAAAACTACCTTTCGCCTAAAATGATTTTGGCTTCCCCTTAGAAGAATGGCCGCTCTAGTAAAGATGGATGCACATTACGATATTCTCTTGAGCTATCAAAAATTGTCCCAGCAAAAGTGGGTTTACACTTCTGAAAGAGATTTTTAATCATTGATGATCTTTGAGGCTTGACCATTGGCAATCCTTTGGGCCATCAAAAATTCACCCTGATAAGAATAGGTCTGCACTTCGAGAAGAAAATTTCAATCATCGATAATTTTTTGGGGTTACCAAAATTGCCCCGATGAAAATGAATTTATACTTTGGGAAAAAGAGCCTCAATTTTTGACATTTCTTTGAGATACCAATAATCACCCTGATAAGGATGGGTTTACCCCTTGAGAAAGATTTTCAATTATCGATAATTTTTGGGCTACACTTTTGGAAAGGGGTTTGAATCATCGATAAACCTTTTGTTTAGTTAGAGACATGAGCTTGCGAAGAGAAAAACAAAAGAAAAAAACAGAAAAAAAAAGAAGCAAAAAAAAAAAGAAATTGAAAGAAAAAAAAAGAAATTGAAAAAAAAAGAGAGAAATTGAAGAAAAAAATAGAAGAAAAAAGAAGAAAATAAAAAAGAAGAAAAAAAGAAAGAAAAATGGTAGGGTCCAAGATAGGAGAGTAGGATCAAAACCCAAACACAAACCTCTTTAATCTTGTTCCAAACAAAAACCCATAAACCTCTTAATCCAAACCCTAACTCAAATAAAACCAGAAAAGAAGAAGAAGAAGAAGAAGAACCAGATGTAGGATCAAAACCCAAACACAAACCTCTTTAATCTTGTTCCAAAACTCAATCAAAGCACCCTTTAGCAAGCACAAACATCGGGCCAAAAGAGAAGGAAAGGAAAAGCAGAGAATGGAGAAGAGAAGAAGAAGAGTAGGCCTGAGAGGGAGGGGAGAATGGGAATGCCAAATTCTGTGTTCTCTCTCTCTCTCTCTCTCTCTCTTTTCTTCTTTTCTTCATTCAATGCTCACCAACCATGCCACATGGCAAGTTCTCATTGGACCAAAATCCCACTTATTGACTTTTCAAACCATGGCACCATACTCTTTCCTCACTTGATAATTCTTAACTAGATATTTTCCATCCTTAGTACAATACACACAATCCACTAGATACTTGCGTTACATCCTTGTTACCAAACAACACACACACTAGATAAAACCACAACAAACACCCTACATCCATACACCACATGCACACCAAATAATTTCCCTCATTTAACTTATTTAATTAATTACTTTGCAAGTAAGTCCTTATTATCAAATTCCCTCATGCACAAATTACCGAAATACCCTTCACTTATCCGACTAAGCTTGCCAATTCCGACTAGGCCCGATATGGGGTGTGACAACTCTTCCCTCCTAAAAGAATTTTGTCCTCAAAATTCACTTACATCGAAAATAATTCCTAACATTACACTTCCAGTCACCCACAAACTCGTACACTTAACTTTCAAACTACTCACTTGCTTACACTTATCGCCATCGCTATACTCTTAAATCACTTTCTTATATTCGAATCAAACACATTCACCAAAATAATCATTACTCAACTGCACAACCGAAATTGAAGCTCAAACACTTCACGCATAAACTGTTACTTTCACTAATAGCTACACAAATCCTTTAATACTTCAAGGATGTCCATCGTACATGCCGTTCCCCCTTACCAATAATACTTTCGTCAAACTCCAAAATCTTTTTACATTCACTTGCATAAGATTCCGAAATACTTTTTCTACTTAGCTTCAACCCAACACAGAACACTTTCCTTAACAGTTGCTATGCTCGCCATTTCCACCCTTAGTCTTAATATCAAATACTCCACGTACACCCTGTCAGCTTTCTCTCAATCAAAACACATATGCAAATGCTTCTCATGTATGGTCAAAAGGGATGATGATGCAATGAAAATGCGATGACTCATGTATGCAGAATGATGCTGAGGTAATGCAATTGATGCTATAGTGATGCACTTTATCCCATCCCCATGATCCAATATGCTTTTATTCAAACACTTTTTCTGGAGATAGCTGACAGGCATGTAGAGTATTACCAAAATCCTTACAGAATCCAAATGCTCTTCCATCTTAGCATACCAAAACAAACTTTACTTGAACATATCAAAACAAACTTACCGAAAGGCTCTGCAGACTCTAACACTTCACTGCGGTGCGCAACAAATCCTGATGGTACACGGGCGGCTCGAAGCAATTCCTCTACATCCTTTCTAGCTTGCCGAGCTAGATTTTCACTCATCTTCTTAGGACAACCAGCAATCTGGTGTCCCAAGCAACCACATCTGAAACAAGCTCCAGTCATCAGCGGACACAAACCCCGATGTCGCTTCTGATAGTGCTGGCATATCGGTGATATCCAATTCTTCTTACATTTCTTACACTTGTCCCAATATTGCTTCTGACATTGTTGACACATCGGAGGTCCTCAAATTTTCTTTCCCACTAACACCTCTTTACTCGACACCTTTCTTTTCTGTGGTACCTTCTGAACAGGGCCTTGAGAAACCCGAGGAGAAGTCAGCCTATCCAAAATCCGAATCAATCCTTGCACTAATGTCCTATCATTAGAAATAGGACCGGAATTTCCAACCGAAGGATGCTCGGAAATACTTTGATCAGCACTAATTGGGCTCACACTTTCCGTTGTCTCGCCCACATTCTCACTATGATCAGACTCCATCTAGGCATGACACAAGACAAGAAAAATCTGCATTAGGCCACGACTCAAAACCGACTCACATTTAAAGACACGATACCTAACAAACAAAGACAACCAGAACCGCTAAACCTAGGCTCTGATACCACTAACTGTAACACCCCCTACGTCCCCATTGGAAGGATGCGGGTGCGCTACCGATGCTTACTCACACACATGTGCACATGCACTAAGCGGAAGCATACATTTATGCATAAAAACATACGGAGATACATCGAAAATTAAAACTTTAAGGAAATAATCGCTGAACATACATTAACTCATATACATACATATAATCATTCAGCGGAAGCATAAGACGAAAGATAAAACGAAGAAATAACTGAAAACTTAATTATAATAAGATCCTTACATATAATTACGTATACATAAGACTAGAGAAAAACAAAAGCCAAAATACAGAGGTTGAGCAAAATACAAAACTTCTAACTCCTATGTGGCCGACCTTGCAGATGCGTGACTTGAACGGAACCAAACCTGCCACCTGCACAGGAAAAGAACCCGTGCTAAGCGATAAACGCTTAGTGGGGAAAACACACAAGCAATATGGACAACCATTCACAATGGTCGTTAAGGCATAACACATGCAAATGGCAAATGCAAACATTCATAACACATATATAGTCGGGCTTGCATAGTAAAGGCATTCAATCGAAAACTCACCTCCATATACTTACCGAGGTATCAAGTATCAGAACCTTACCATGTACAGTCACAAGAGATATTACGTATGCAACTATCATGCCAAAGTACCCATGCATTAACGGAAAACCCATTCACTTGCAACACCATTACCATATAATAACGTACCCAACTATCATGCTAAGAACACTAGCTATCTAAACATACATTTTTCATGTCGTAACACACATTAGCCGAACCCAAGGGAAGACGTCAAACACCACACTCCCACAGCACAACTCTATCACATAAATTATCATGCCATGAACGAAGACACATGACAACATGCCGAATATACCACAATAGTCGAGAACAAGGAACATATAGCAAACTATTACATTCAGAGCGTACACTAATTCAAAGTCATATTCTTATACAATTTAATTCACCTCATCATCATCCAAGACCACACATACACTTACCGAAGCCAATCCACATGCGTTGCACCCCAAATATTACATATGTGATCATTCTATAGTCCAGATCGCCTTATTATGTATACTAATTCACATGCTACCATAATAGATAACAGTACAGAATCACATTCATATACATATTAATTCATATGCTTATAACCTAACTAGTCAGATTCACGTTCTCATAAGCATAACATAATAACTACATTCATGGCATTCGAGAGATCATATTCATAGTCATAAACATTTTAGTTCACATACTTATATCCATAATTGACTGTATACAAACACATTCACAAAATGATACATGTGGATAACCATACACAATACACATGCTTGAGTCACATTCAACCCGTTCAGAGATTCATAATCATATTCGAATACATAACTGATTCATATGCCAAGAATTATGATCATTCGGATATCACATTCTCTTAATCATATCAATCAAACAAACGGAATACCTGCTGACCCAAAATAGTGGATAACGAGTGAACTGACAGTACCTTACGGGTATGAATCGAACACTGATATGACCTTACGGGTGTGAATCAAATACTGACATCACCTTACGGGTGCGAATTGAATACTTACATCACCTTACGTGTGCGAATCGAATACATTAAAGGGTTTGCGAGGAACCAAACAGGGGACCTGATCAGGGTTCAAACGTAATTGAGGGCTGCAGCTAAGAGACTCTATTAGGCATGCCTAACTATCCACTAGACTGACTCTCGCAGGTCATGCATAATCCATTCAATCCATTCTATAATATCCCAAAATCATATATAAAATAATATATAAATATACATATATGCATATTCGTATCATGGATTCATATTCATATAATTCATAAGTTAACAGGTCTAGGACTTATAGGGACTAAAAGGAACTCGAGTTTAAAACCAAACTCCAAGAGAAAACTCATTTCGCATAACAAGGCTGTCGCGCTCGCGACAGAGGCAATAGTACCTTCGCTTGCGCACGCGTAGCGGACCTCACGATCGCGGGGAGGAGAGAAAACCCGGCTCTGTCGCGCTCACGACATTATCGCTGTCGCGAAAGAGAGCATAAGCATCACTATCGTGGGCTCGCGACAGATCGCGTGGTCACAATAGCACAAGCCATTATTGCGCTCTGTCGCGATCGCGACACCGTCGCGCTCGCGACAGAGAGTACACAACAGCTATTGCTATCGCAGGCTCGCAATAAAGTCGTGTGCTCGCGATAGCATAGCCTAGCAATAGGATCACCGGTCTCTGTCGCGCTCGCGACAATGTCACGATCGCGACAGAGTCGTGATTTCCAGACTCTGCACAATTCTGTCAATCTTCTCCTCCCAAACTCACACAGAAACACACAAAATCGCATCAAATGGTCTCATACCTCATATCCAACCACCCTTCACCATCAATACCCATAATATAACATTATCATCAAGTAATTCCACACCAAAACATCAATTTAAGCTCATAATCTCAACAAAACGTAGAAATTTACAGCAAAACTATATCAAACCACACAATCACCACAATAAATTCACACTCATGCATAATTACTCTTCGAAATTAAAAGCCCGTAATATACATGCCAAAATAAGTCCATTTCACAACCCAATTTCAAGAAATTCATCAAGAACACATATGGACATTTTCACATTCAAGAATAGAAAATTCCCAAACTCATGCATTTCAATACCAACCCTCATATACATCTATCGCAATCAATAACATGGATTACTAACACGTTTTCGAAATTAATTCATGCATAAACTCATATCAAAGCACTAAAATTTCTGAAAAGCAAACACAAATACACACTCATGATCCAAGGAGATTTTGGCAATAACATATCAAAACTCAATTGTAAAAATCAAAGCTCCCAAACCTCTTTGAAGCACAACCCCAACTGATCTTCACTCTTCAATCTTCTCCTTGCCTTTATTCTTCTTCTTGCCACCGAAAGCTTGTACAAACAAAAACCCATAAACCTCTTAATCTAAACCCTAACTCAAATAAAACCAGAAAAGAAGAAGAAGAAGAAGAAGAAGAAGAAGAAGAAGAAGAACCAGATGTAGGATCAAAACCCAAACACAAACCTCTTTAATCTTGTTCCAAAACTCAATCAAAGCACCCCTTAGCAACCACAAACATCGGGCCAAACGAAAAGGAAAGGAAAAGCAGAGAATGGAGAAGAGAAGAAGAAGAGTAGGCGTGAGAGGGAGGGGAGAACGAGAATGCCAAATTCTATGTTCTCTCTCTCTCTCTCTCTCTTTTCTTCTTTTCTTCATTCAATGCTCACCAACCATGCCACATGGAAAGTTCTCATTGGACCAAAATCCCACTTATTGACTCTTCAAACCATGGCACCATACTCCTTCCTCACTTGATAATTCTTAACTAGATATTTTCCATCCTTAGTATAATACACACAATCCACTAGATACTTGCCTTACATCCTTGTTACCAAACAACACACGCACTAGATAAAATCACAACAAACACCCTACATCCATACACCACATGTACACCAAATAATTTCCCTCACTTAACTTATTTAACTAATTACTTTGCAATTAAGTCCTTATTATCAAATTCCCTCATGCACAAATTATCGAAATACCCTTCACTTATCTGACTAAGCTTGCCAATTCCGACTAGGCCTGATATGGGGTGTGATATTAATACATTTTGGTGAGGACAGATGAAGACATTCTCTAAGTATTGCGGCTAAAAATTAAAAATTAATAAGAGAGAGAATGAGGAAAAGAGAGGAAAACTTGGAAAAGAAGCTCTGGCTAAGGTCCGAAGTGTTAAGTGCACAAAATTCAAGGAAATACGGGGGTCTTTAAAGCGAAGCACCGATAGACAGGCTGCCCGTCGTTTCGTCTTCCGACGGGGATCCCATCGGTCAACCTAGTTGTCCCTTGGGTGATCTGTTCTCCTGCATATTTCATACATGTCACGTGCATAAAATAATTTTTGCATATTTTTGTAGTTTTTTATTTTTGCAGTAAAGGAAATTTGATAGAGACGAGTATCGGGCACACAAATCGAGAGCAAATTATTTAGGGAGTATTTGTGTTTTTGAATTTTTTTTAAAAAAAAAGGATGGAAAGAAGAAAAGAGGGAAAAATAGAATTTTAAGTGACCGACGGGGTTCCCGTCGCTCGTTATTCCGATGGGTAACCCATTGGTCACCTAAAATTATAAAAGGTGTACGGTTACACGCAACTTCAGTTTTCCTTTTTCTCTTTTTATTCCCTCTTTCTCGAAACTTATGCCCCCACTCGATTTTTTGCCCAATTTTTGCTCATTTTCGATCCGTTTCGCATGCCACTTACGCCAAAACGATCCTTGTACTGTCATGCACGTTTAGGACTAAATCTTTTGCAAATTCGTTAAGTTTTTTTTGGTGCCTTTTGTCAACTACCAGGATGCCTCCACGATGCAACGTCCCTCAGGATTAGGCCGAGCCTCAGGCTCCCGAGTGGATGAGCAATGAGGCTAGGAGGAGTTTTTAGGCCTTGGAACGCTTGCAGTTTCATGCTAGCCGCTTTATTTCTAGGCCATTTCTGCAGATCATGAGGATGCTCATGGAGGTTGATGCTCTTATAGGGTCGGCAGGATGTACAAAGTTTTGTGACCTTCATTTCATACCCATCCTGAAGTAGTTAGAGAGTTCTTGGCCACTCTGTATTACGGGGGATTCTAAAGATCAAACACAGAGGAGGGGGTCATCCAGTTCTAGGTTAGAGGATATCCCTACAGCATTACACGCTAGACTTTTTCATAGGCCATGGGGCTTCCTCATGGACATGACGTGTTGATTCCCCGAAGGGCTGTTCGGAGGCAGCATTGGGAAAGGAGCGCTACGCCTGGGGCACCATATGATTCTGATATAGCGAAGAGCATGGTGCTTTCATCTCAGGAACTATGGTATATATACAGGGTCCTCTCTAGTTCGTATCTAGGTCGGGCAAGTAACCCGGGGTCAGTGAATGGGGCCGAGATTTAGAGCTTTTGGGTGATGGTCGCAGGGCGGTGCCTTAATGTTAGCCATGAGATAGTGGCTAACTTGATCAGGGTCTCACGGGGGATAGCCCCTATCGTATGGGTCGGCGGGGTAATTACTAGGCTGCTTCTACACTTGGGAGTTGATCTTGGCAGCTATGTTCCTCCACTTGATGAGGTGATTTTTGTTGATGCCGCAGCGGCTCAGACTATGGGCATGATTACACCAGTACATGGACACCTAGAGGAGTTTCGGTTACTTACGATGGTAGAAACTAGGCGCATATTTGGTCTCCCTGCACTCCAGCCAATAGAGGAGGCCCCAAAAGAGCCCCAGTTGGAGGATCAGCTTTCGCAGTAGCCCTAGCCTCAAGAGCTGTAGCCCATACAGATGCCTCCCCAACAGCCTCAGCTGGAGGGGGAGTGTGACGCGCACCGAACCCCGTGGTGCCCCGAAGACCCACTTTTAGGGCTTTCGGGAGAGGTTCATGGAAACTTGTAAGGTATTTACAAGTGCGTCTATATTGGGCAACAAGGAGGTTTCTTGGATTCGCCACCCAATAGAACATTGGGATAGGTCGTCTAGCCTCGGTGAGCCTAAGACGGCGTATATATCTATTTTGGGCAAGCCAGAGGGATCTTGAAGACAATCATCCCAATAGAACATTGGAATGACTGTCTAACCCCATGGAGCCTAGGATTGTAAATTTGAGTCTTTTGGTGGGACACAAGAGGTGTCTTGGAGATCCCATTCCAATGAAGCATCGAAATGGTCCTCTCGCCTCGTTGAGCCCAAAGACCAGAGTAGGTTCGGGACTTCTCATTTATTTATACCTTGATTAAGTTTACAATTATGTTTTGAGTTTATTATTTCACTCTCTTTCCACACGATGCAATTAATTAAAGTGCAATTCATTCACGTCAAAAGTGATAAGTAAAGCATAATTAAAAATAAAACATCCAAAAATAAATTACAACAAAACTAGGGGCAGAATGCAACCCCCATTGTAAATAAAATACAAATCATGCATAAATCGGGGTATTCATTAATGATGAGGACATTGGTCCTTGCATACATATTTATTATGAAATAATTTTGATGTGATGGTTTTTATTGGATGGAAATAGGACTTTGGTCCCTAATTTGTAAAAATCCCAAATTAATTGATATAAAAAATCAAGACATTTTTATTATGACGAGACAACAATAATTTTTACAATAAAATAAACTAATAAATAAAAATAGAGATAAAATTAAAGGAAAAAACCGTGCAGAGATTCTCTGATTTAGGCGGCCACCATCATCTCAATTCCAATCCACCCAAAAATAATCAACTCACAAAATAAACAAACACATTAGTGCAAAAATTAGAAATAAAATAAAGAATAGCTGAAAAGGGAATTTTGAAGAAAAGTATTAAAGATAAAAGAAAACAAGTGAAAAAGGAGTAAATAAATTGAAAACATGAAGAAAGGCCCAGGGACGACCTTCTGTCAATGACAGACGGGCATCCCTGGCGTGACTGGCGGGCAGTACAGTGCGCTAACTACGTCCCGTTCCTCAAACAAGCGACGGACGTCGGTAACGCATCTGCCCGTCGGTCACCCCTGTTCCTCAAAAACCACCAAAAAACCAAATTTTTATAAGAAAATTCTTTATTTTCACAAAAGATAAATGCAAATAAGTAAATTAAATCAACCAAATATTGAGTCCAGAATATTTACCCTCGGATTATACCTTTTTGGATGAATGTAGGATAATTTTCAGTCCCGCGCGCTTCACAAGGATTGAATAAATTTCAAGAAAAGAAAACTTATATTTTTTACTTGAAACTTTAACAGCGATTCAAATATCGGGAATAAATAAATTGATGGAAATAAATTAATTTTTGTTCCCTCAATTTAATTAGATTCACAAAATAGGATTTTTGAGAAGAAAATCAAAAGATGAAAATAATTTTGTGGGATAAAAATCCTTGAGGAAAAATACTGACAATATAGGTTTTTAGAGGAAAAGTAGCTAAATTGTCCCACTCCCAAAAATTAATCCTAGTTTCTCCTTATAGAATTTGGAAGATATTAATTTTGGTTGAAAAAAAACTTCCCAAAAAAAAATCCCTTCTTTTCCTTTTCTCTTTTTTTAGTGAAAATAGGAATCCTAATTTGAGTTGGAAAAAACCTCTCAATCCTATTTCCCTTAGGATTTAGAAAAAAAAAACCCTCAATCCTATTTCCTATAGGATTTTGGAAAAATCTTAACTGTATCCCCTAAAATCCGGCGACCAAATCAGCTACCGACGGGCATTTGAAGCAAACCGATGGACGTCGGTTAAAAGGGCACGCATGGTCATTTCGCCAACGGACAGAACGAGGCACGAGAATGAGAGACGGACGTCGATTTACGGACATGTGTCCATCGCTCACCTCTCAGATGGCCCGTCTCTCATAGTAATAGACGGATTGTCTCAGAGACCGACGGGCGTCCTTCCACCGACGGGTAGGCCGTCTGTAGAGAAAGAAAAATCATTTTAATGTAAATTTTCTCAAATTCCATAAAATTCTCCGCTGTAAATAAAAAATTTAACCATCGTGAATCTGAAGGACCAAAAATTCCTGAATTTCATCCGTTCATTCGAAAACGGACACTGATTTCTTCATCGGGTAATCTCTGATCTTGACTACCTCAGGGCACGGTGTTTATAGTTGCCCCCAATTTTAGGGAAACTAGCACACAAGTGCCTAGATGAGCCAAAATTCAGAGAAGAAGAAGGAAAGAAACACGTACCTGAGGCAGTCCTCACCTTATTAACATTGCGTAGGAGCAAAAGGTTGTCTGTCTTCATCTGGCAAGCCTCATCCTGGTCTGCTCAGCGATGAACATCCTGATGTCCTTACTGGTCTCATCTCGACCCGTAAGATGTTTGTGAGATGTAGCGTTCTCTAGCCACGATCCCGTTGCGAAGTGCAGTGTTCTCTAACTGCAACCTCATTTGCGATATGTTCTATCGCTGGTATTCTGCTGGCCTCATCTCGGCTCGCGCAGCTTTGGCGAGATGTAGTACTCTCTGACTACAAATCTCTATTGTGAGATGCAGTGTTCTCTAACTGCAGTCCCGTCGCGATCTATTCTATCGCTTGTGCCTTGCTAACCTCATCTCGGTATACACGGCGACTGTGAGATGCAGTACTCTCTGACTATAACCTCGACTTGTGGTCTGTTCTACCATGGGTGTTCCACTAGCCTTGTCCCAGCCTGCACAAAGTTTATGAGATGCAGTACTCTCTGTCTACATTCTCGGTTTGTTGGACTTTCCCTGCTAACCCCCATCCGATCTGCAAGGAATGTAGTACTCTCTGACTACACCATCGACTATGAGATGCAGTACTCTCTGAAATCTCAATTTATTGGAATTTTCTTGCTAACCCCCATCCGATCTGCAAGGCGTGTAGTACTCTCTGACTACATCATGGACTGTGAGATGCATTACTCTCTGACTACAATCTCGATTTGTTGGAATTTCCTTACTAACCCCCATCCGATCTGCAAGGCGTGTAGTACTCTCTGACTACACCATGGACTGTGAGATGCAGTACTCTCTGACTGGAATCTTGATTTGTTGGAATTTCCTTACTAACCCCCATCCGATCTGCAAGGCGTGTAGTACTCTCTGACTACACCATGGACTGTGAGATGCAGTACTCTCTGACTACAATCTCAATTTGTTGGAATTTCCTTGCTAACCCCCATCCAATCTGCAAGGCGTGTAGTGGAATATGACCTTGAAGGATGTAGTACTTGGTCTATTTATTTTTCGCTTGGATTGATGTCCATTTTTGGGTTGATTGCGAAATCATGCTCCTGTGTCATAAAGGATTTTTGTTAATTCGTGCACAAGTTGATCTGACTGATAATTTTTTGAGCACATCTTATGTTGCTATTTTTGTATTTATCATTTTATTATTACATCATCTTTATTATTTCACCATCTTTTAAGTGTAAGTCAAATATTAACATGACAAATATAGAAAAAATGACATGTAAATTTAGAAAGCCGAACATGAATATTTTTACTAAAAAACCAATTTTGTGCAATATGTACAGATATGATGACAATAATGAAAATACAATAAGTGATGCCAAAACTCCCTGAACAGTTTATAGGTGTGGATAATCTGAAGGCTCTTCCTCTGGATCATCATCATCCGATATGTGAACTGGCTGAGACTGAGATGAGGAGGCAGAGGGCCCAGCTCTTGAGGTAGATGGCTGGTTAGGAGGTGTTGATGGTCCAGGCTGCTGAGAGGATGAGAACCCAGGCTGCTAGTGAAATCGAGGAGGAACGACTATCGGATAGACAAAGGCTGTGCTCTCGCTGTGTCCTACTGCCGGAACTGGACCTGAACATACCCATCAAGGAAGGGCTGTGCACAAATCATCATGAACTGTAGTGTCTCTCTGATCACCCCTCTTAGCTCCTCAAATGCAGTGCCCAGGCAGAGGTTCTGATCCGTGGTAGCAGTCCTCATGCCCCCTAGTCTATCCTCTGTCTGCTCTCTAAACTCCCGGATAGGCTGGGCGACAGAAGGTATGGCGCCCTCCAATACTTGAATTCGAAATCTGAGAGCCTCCACCGACTCGTCCACTATCTAAAGGGATACATCCACCCTTTGAGCTGTCTGATCCTGAGAAGCCCTCGTCTCCTATCTCAACTGACCTATAAGCCTCTCGTGCTCCTACCTCAAATGATCAATGAGCCTCCCCTGCTCCTGAATAATACCCTGTTGCTGATCCAGCCTCTCTAACATAACCCTATCTCGCTCATCTCGCTACCCAAGCCGCTCTAAAAGGATCCTGTCTCTCTCTTCCTATCTGCGCTTGAAGGATGTGAACATAGAAGAGATGATGGCCATGAAGTTCGGCTGTGCTGCTGGAGGTGGAGCTAGCTCTGATGTCTGCTCTTGAGGTGGAGCAGTAGAAGTAGATGCCCCCAAATCCCCCCTAGTGTACGGATGAAATCTCTTGGATGGTCGTGGAGCTGTCCACTGCATCCTTGATGATGGAGGAGGGATAGGACTCCGTACCCTCGCGTTGGAGGAGTAGCAAAAAGCTCATCTATAGTGAACTCGATCCCTATATCAGATGGTGTGCTCGGCTGCTCCTACTCTGGCTGTGGCTGTGGAGGCTTACCCTCCTAGTGCTGTGGCTGTGGAGGCTGACCCTCCTGGGGTGATCCTCGGCCTGCTCCTATATTGGCTCTAATGAGGGAAGGCCAAATGAACGTCGGGTTTCGTGAATAGTGAGGAGCCTGTATGCCTTGGCCTGACCCTATATCTGTACCACCATGCCCATCGTGACAGCTGATGGGGCGTCTACATACATGCTCTCCTCTACAACCTGCACAAAGATCCCTAGATGAACGCCCAAACTCAACAACAATCTAGTGATCACTCTACCAACAAAGACTACCGGGGTTGTCCCCCTAGATACCCTCACTAGGTTAGCCAAAATCTCATGGCTAAACTTGGGCCGCTGGCCTATCACCATGGCCCACAAGCTCCATATCTCTGCAGCGTTAAGGGACTGATAAATTCAATTTAGTATTTAGATTTGACAGTATTTTTGTATGATTTATGGGAGTTTAATGGTGTTTTTTTTGTCATGTCATGCTTACTTTAGATTAATTTTGTCAATCTTAGTGAAATTAGAATTTCTATGCATTTTAGTTAGTATTTTAATTGAGTTTGAATTTTGTTTGCAGCAAATTTTTAGGTACCTCACGGTGGCAACCTATCTGGTTGTCACCGTGACATCCAAAGGATTCAAAAATAGAATGCAGGCATACTATGGGTCACGGTGGCAACCAATGTCATTGCCACCGTGATATATTTATTCATCAGGCAGAATGTAGATAAGAAGTACCTCACGGTGGCAACCTATCTGGTTGTCACCGTGACATAATTCTCACCAAGGCAGAATTAATTGAGGAGGTACCTCACGGTGGCAAGGAAATCTGGTTAGCACCGTGACATAGGGAATTCCTGGACAGAAGCAAAATTGGAGCATCTCACAGTGGCAAAAAATTTGGTTGCCACCATGATCCTACTCGCAAGGCACATTCACTTCCTTGACACGCTCACGGTGACAACCATTTTGGTTGCCACCGTGACCCCTCGGGATATTTAAAGACAAGTTTTCTGTAATTGAAGGGCGGCTAATTTTTGAACCTATTTTCATATTAGTGTTTTAGAGATAGAATTTTGAAGAGTTTTCGATTGTTCTTAATTTAAGTTTTCAATTTTATCTTTAGAATTAATTTGCAAATCAAGAGTTTTACATTTGAAACACATAGTTTGATTTCAAAACACAGTTTTTACATTCAGAGATTTCCAAAATTTTTCTCCATTGAAGATTTGAAGAAGGAGATCGAAGAACGTGGGATTCAACCGGGATTTACGCCTTAATGAATTTCTGGGTTTATTCTTTCCTCTTTCCTTTTTATTTTGTAATGGATCGTGAGTAGTCTTTTAGTTGTTTGGGGGATCTTTGAATCCCCTACCCATGATGTGAATTTTGAACATCTTTTGAATTTAAATATATGATTGAATGGTTTATTTCACTGGTTCTTATTGTTAATTCATGGGATTTATTTTCTCAAGTTAATTTCGAGTTTTGATGAATGATTTATTTCATGTATCTTTATTGTTTATTGAGTTGTATGGATTGGATGCCATTATTATTTACGTTTAGTTTTTATCATTCTTGCTGTATCTTTTGGATGACTCCGATTGGGAATCTAGAAGTGCAGAATTTTATGATTTAAGAGTAGAATGGTGAGTGAGATAATTAAGTTCTGGGTTATTTGACTCCGTATTGGGAAAATAAACCAAACTTAGGATTTTAGACCCGTGCATAGGCTAGTTATGTGGCTGACTCCGGTTTGGGATGTCATATAATTAGAGTGGCTGACTCCGGATTGGGAAGCCTAGGTTAAGAGGGTTATCCCGATTTCTTTCATAATTGGTTCTTGGATTAATTTTATTCACATTTGGGTATGGGGTAGATGAGTGAACCCAAGCAACGTTCGTCTAATTTGAATTCTTGTCTTGTTAATTTTTCCATCATTTAATTTGTTTCAATTATTGACGTCAATTTAATTTGATTTTTTTTTCTGCTTGCTTATATTAGTTATTTAAATTCTTTATTTTTAATCAATAGATAACTCAATCAATTCAAACAATTGGGAATTCTTTAGCATACACTTGATTTGCATTGCTTGCACACACAGTCCCTTGGGTACGATAATTCGGGGTCCTAAATTTACCCCACTGTATTACTTGCCGATTCAGCACACTTACTGAGGTCGCGTCAAGTTTTTGGCACCGTTGCTGGGGATTGGCGTTGTTTGTGAGTTTTGATTGTTATTTGTATGTGTTTTTTTTTCTTTTTCTTATTTTTATTTTATTTATTCTTTTCAGGAAGTTGTGGTGTATGAGCATATTGAGACAAGAACAAATAGCACCCTATGACCCTGAAATCGAGAGGACTTTGCATCAACGAAGGAAAGCCGACAGAGATAACAACATGGAAAACAATCCTCCTCCTATTAGTGAATTTCCTCCCAAAAATGAACAAGTGCCGAGGGCACAAGAAGAGATGCCGGGTAATTATAGAGAAGAGGTCCCTAGGCAGAGGACGATAAGGGACTATACTGTATCGAGATAGAATGAGGATCATCGTACAATTGTGCTACCAAGGGGAGTGCAATTTGAACTTAAACCAGCAACCTCAATATGGTACAGAGGAACCAGTTTTCGGGTTCAGAAGTGGAAGATCTTGTGCAACAACTGGACATATTTTTAGAGGTTAGTGATACGGTCCAAATTCCAGGAGTGACATCTGATTCAGTAAGATTAAAATTATTTTCGCTTACTTTGATCGAAAAAGTAAGAGAATGGCTACAAATGTTACCGAGACAGTCAATCAGATCATGGGACCATTTATAAGAGAGGTTTCTGATGAGATTCTTCCCTCCTATAAAGACTGCAAACATCCGCAACAGTATTTTGGGTTTTGGCCAAATGAGTGAGGAGCCTTTTCATGAGGCCTGGGAAAGGTTTAGGAGATTGTTGAGAAGCTGTCCACACCATGAGATAGTAATCTACCATCTGATGACGATATTCTATTCTGGGGTTACACCGCAGACAAGATCCCTTTTGGATGCATCATCAGGAGGTTCATTCATGAATAGGCTACCGGAGGAAGCTTTCTATATGTTGGATAAAATGGCAGCGAATGATGCTCAGTGGGCTAATCCTAGATTGGTTTCAAAAAGACAATGAATACATAATGTGGATGAGGTGTCGATGTTGAAGGCACAAATTGAGTCAATGCGAAAAGAGATGAGTGGTTTGAAAGTGCAAAGTGCAGCCTCTGTTTCTCAAGAGAGTGGGTGGTACGAAAGTGGACAATCTAGTCAAGAGAGTGGAGCAATGGGAGATATAAATGTTGTAGGAGATTACCGAAGGAATGACACTTACAGTAACACATATAATCCTGGTTGGAGAAATCACCCAAACTTCTCTTGGAAAGAGGGAAATCAGAATGCATCATCTTCTCAACCACAAGTGAGAGCTCCCTTCAACCAAAACATTCATCATAACCACAACCAGTCATACCAACCTCAACCATCCACTCATTACCAAACTACATATCCATCCAACTACAACCAAGGGCAGAGTTCAAATCAATCACAACCTCAATCTTACCACCCACCAGGATATCGACCGAGGCCACCTGTTCAAGAGAAAAAGCCAAACCTTGAAGATATGTTAGCTAGCTTCATGAACAGTCAACAATAGTTTGTGAATAGCCAGCAACAGTTTATGGCTAATCAAGAAACAAGGTGGAAATCTCAAGAACAATGGAACCAGAATCAAGATGCTTCCATGAGAAATTTAGAAACTCAAGTGGGACAGCTTGCAAATTCTATGTCTCAAAGGCAACCGGGGACTTTTCCTTCGAATGTGGACCGAAATCCTAAGGAAGAGGCTAAAGCAATCACATTGAGAAGTGGCAAGGAGGTGGTACAGAGAGAGGACCAAGGTAAAATATCTTCACCGTCCTCAAATACGGAGGAGCCGACACGGAAGGTAAGCAACCCTAACTCTAGGGTAGATGTTAATGAAAATGCTCCTAAAAATGATAAGGGTAAAAGTCTAGTGAATCTTAGAGAAGAGGATCTTGATATTAATATACTACCATTTCCTGCAGTGGCTAGGAAGGAAAAGAAAAATGAGCAACTAACTAGGTTTCTAGAGATGTTTAAGAAACTGCACATAAATTTACCATTTGCTGAAGCCTTAGCTCACATACCTAACTCTGCTAAATTCATGAAACAATTATGTTCTAATAAAAATAAATTGGAAGGGCACGGAACTGTGCAGCTCATAGAAAATTGTAGTGCTATAATCATGAACAAGATCCCTGAAAAATTGGAGGATCTAGGTAGTTTCACTCTACCCTGTGAAATTGGTGAAGATTTTTATGGAAATGCTTTACGTGATTTGGAAGCTAGCATAAATTTGATGCCTTATTCTATTTGCATGAAGCTTTATCTTGGAGAGCTCAAGGAGACCGGTATGAGACTCCAACTTGCAGATAGGCCGGTGAGGAGACCAAAAGGGGTGATTGAAGACTTGTTAGTGAAAGTGGGGAAATTCATTTTCCTGGTGGATTTTGTGGTGATGAAAATGGAAGAGGATCGCAAGGTACCACTCATTGTGGGGAGGCCATTTTTGAACACGGCAAAGGCGTTGATCGATGTAAATGGTCAAACGGTGACCTTAAGGTTTAATAATGAAGAGCTGGTAGTGGACATGAATAAGGCTCAAAAGTATCCGTCGAGTGATATGGAGGAGTCTATCTATTTTGTAGACACAGTGGATGAGTGTGTACAAGAAGTTCAAGAAAAGGTGTTGGGAGCTGATCCAGTGAATGTGAGTTTGATACATTCATTGGAGGATGAAGAGTGGGAAGAAGAGCTGAGGCCAGAAGTGATAGCAGCCGTGGAGAAAGAAGAGGAAGAAGATGAATCACAGAAAGAAGAGCTTAATCCGCACAAGGGGGATTCAAATTCTGAACTTAAACCCCTTCCTTCTCATTTAAAATATGTGTTTTTAGAGAATGAGAAAAAGCCAATGATTATTTCCTCTTTATTGACAGGTATTGAGGAAAAGATGCTGTTTGAGGTGCTGAGAAAGCACAAGAAGTCCATCGGATGGGAGATATCGGATTTGAAAGGAATTGATCCAAGTTACTGTACTCACCGGATTCTAATGGAGGAGGAATGTAAGCCGGTAGCTCAGCCTCAAAGGAGACTCAATCCTACAATGCAAGAAGTGGTGAAGAAGGAGGTACTGAAACTACTTGACTCAGGTATTATCTATCCTATTTCTGACAGTAAATGGGTTAGTCCAGTGCAGTGTGTGCCTAAGAAGGGGGGAATGACTATGGTTAAGAATGAGCTGAATGAATTGATTCCAACTCGTACTGTTACGGGGTGGAGAGTCTGTATCAATTTTAGAAGGTTAAACAATGCCACAAGAAAAGACCATTTCCCCTTGCCATTTATTGACCAAATGTTAGAGAGGCTAGTAGGGAATAGGTTTTACTATTTTTTAGATGGGTACTTGGGATATTTGCAAATCTCTATAGCCCCTGAAGACCAAGAGAAAACAACTTTTACCTGCCCTTATAGCACATTCGCCTATAGGAGAATGCCTTTTGGATTATGTAATGTACTGGCTACGTTTTAGCAGTGTATGATGGCTATATTTCATGACTTCATAGAGAAATTTATGGAGGCATTCATGGACGATTTCACTATATATGGGGGTGATTTTGAGAGTTGTTTAGAGCATCTCGATTTAGTGCTAGGGAGGTGTGAAAAGACCAACTTAGTTTTCAATTAGGAAAAATGCCAATTTATGGTGAGAGAAGGCATTGTGCTTGGGCACAAAATTTCTGAGAAAGGGATAGAGGTCGATAAGGCCAAGGTAGAGGTGATAGAAAAGTTCCCACCCCTGACTAGTGTTAAGGGCATTAGGAGTTTCTTAGGACATGCAGGGTTTTACCGTCGTTTTATTAAAGATTTTTTGAAAATTGCTAAAGCCTTGTCCAATTTGCTCATGAAAGATGATCCTTTTAATTTGATAGCGAGTGCATGCTAGCTTTTGAAACTTTGAAACGATGGCTCATTTCAGCCCTAGTGATTATATCTCCGGATTGGAATTTGCCGTTTGAATTAATGTGTGATGCTAGTGACTTTGCAGTTGGGGCAGTGCTTGGACAGCGACGAGATAAGGTATTTTTTGTAGTTTATTATGCCAGTCACACCTTGATAGGGGTACAGGTTAATTACACCGCCACTGAGAAAGAGCTTCTTGCAATCGTGTATGCTTTTGAGAAGTTCAGGCCGTATTTGCTGGGTGCAAAAATCGTGGAGTGGTCAGACCATGTAGCTTTGAGACATTTGTTTGCCAAGAAGGAATCCAAGCCGTGATTGATTAGATGGGTGCTCCTATTGCAAGAGTTTGACCTGGAAATCAAAGATAAAAAGGGGGAAGAAAATTTCGTAGTGGATCATTTGTCGAGATTAGAGAGCGATCAAATTGAAAAAGGGGAAATTTTAGATATATTCCCTGATGAACATATTTGTGCTTTATTTGCAAGTGAATTTTCTGTTCCTTGGTTTGCTAATGTGGCTAATTTTCTTGCAGGAGGATTTATGCCAAAGGAATTTACATGGCAGCAAAGGAAGAAGCTGAAAGTTGTTGCCAAACACTACATTTGGGATGACCCTTATTTGTTTCGCCTGTGTGCTGATCAAGTGCTGAGGAGGTGTATCTCGGATGAGGAGAAGGGTGAGATCATCAAGGCATGTCATAGCGGGGAAGCTGGTGGACACCATGGGCCAAATAGAACGGTATCGAATATTCTATCCTCTGGTTTTTATTGGCCTACAATGTTTAAAGATGTGCAATTCTTTATGAAAAACTATGATAGATGCCAAAGAGTAGGTAACATTTCTAAGAGAGATGAGATGCCTTTAACCAATTTGCTTGAGATAGAACTGTTTGATTTGTGGGGGATAGATTTTATGGAGCCTTTTCTGGTTTCTTATGGGTCTGAGTATATTTTAGTGATAGTGGACTATGTGAGTAAATGGGTAGAAGCCATAGCCACTAGAACTTGTGATGCCAAAGTTGTTCTAGATTTCTTGAGAAAGAATATATTCACCCGATTTGGAGCCCCCAGAGCGATTATTAGTGATGGTGGTAAACATTTTGTTAACCACCAATTCAAGGCTTTATTAAAAAAATTTGGAGTTAGGCATAAGGTCACCACCCCTTATCATGCTCAAGCTAATGGGCAGGTTGAAGTGTCCAATCGGGAACTTAAGGTAATCCTAGAAAAGACTGTAAATTCATCTAGAAAGGTTTGGTATTTAAGGTTAGATGAAGCTTTGTGGGCTTACAGAACTGCATTCAAAACAACTCTAGGATTATCCCCGTTTAAGCTTGTTTTTGGTAAATCTTGTCATCTCCCTGTTGAATTAGAACACAAAGCTTATTGGGCAACCAAGTTTTTAAATTTTGATATCAAGAGTGCAGGTGAGAAGAGACTTCTCTAGATGAATGAACTAGAAGAGATACGCTATTGGTGTACCGACAAGCAGAGAAGTATAAGGAAAACACAAAGAAATGGCACGATAAGAAATTAGTCAGGAAAGAATTCATTCCAGGTATGAAAGTTCTTTTATATGATAGCAGGTTGCGTTTATTTCCAGGAAAGTTAAAATCGCGGTGGAAGGGACCTTATGAAGTTGTGGGAGCTGATCAGTTTGGAGTGATCACATTGAAGCACCCGATGGGTGAAAATGAGTTCAAGGTAAATGGACACCATGTGAAGCCTTATTTTGAATCAACATATGATGGGGCTTTAGCGATCGTCGACCTTGCGGATCCTTAACGGTATTTAAAAGTCCAGCTGTGGACTTGTTAAATGCATAACTTCTTCTCAAACTTTGTTATTTTGTGTTTATTGTTATTTTCTCTAGGTAGTTAGTCCTGTTTATTTTTGTCCAAGTTGTGTGGTTTGTAGTCATAATGAAATTATGTTGTTAATGGGAGAATTTTCAAGGTTTTAGTAGCTGAAGTTTTGAGGGATTGATGAAATTTTTGCAAGTTTGCAGGTGGTCACGGTGGCAATGGATTTGGTTACCACCATGACCAGAGGAAAATGCATTATGGATTCTGGAATGTGCACATGTCACGGTGACAAGGTATCTGGTTGTCACCGTGACCGGATGAGGAAGACATTCTGGATTGGCATATTTGGTATGTCATGGTGACAATGGTTTTGGTTGCCACCGTGACCAACTGGTATGTAGCATTCTGCTTTGATGTGTGCATATGTCATGGTGGTGATTGTTTTGGTTACCACCGTGTCCTAAGGAGGGTTGCATTCTGTTTTTAAGTTTGCACATGTCACGGTGGCAATGAAATTTGTTACCACCGTGACGTGTTGAAGTTTCAATTCTGTTTTGAATTTGTGGGATGTCACGGTGACAATGATTTTGGTTTTCACCGTGGCCATGAGGCGGTTCAATTCTGGATTGAAAATTTTGGGTGCCTCACGTTGGCAACCATTTGGTTACCACCGTGACCCCCGCGAAAATTTGTTTTAAAATTCCAGTTTTTCGTGTTTTGTCTCTCACCCTACACATCTCTCACTCTCAAAACTTGAATATTTCGTTATTCTCTGCTATTTCGAGCTTCAATTCTTTTTTTTAGGTTTCGATTTATGCGAACCTACAACAAGTAAGTAATTTTGCTCTTTCTTTTTATCCTTCATTTTCATTTATTTTCTCTTTGCGTTAATTTTTTTCCCTCTTCATGTTCTCTGCCATGGCTATACTTTTGAGGTCTCAATTTTATAACCACTTAGGATTTTCTTCTCATTATGCTCTGAATTCATGTTGTGGATGTTCTCAATTCTTATTTCCCTTCTCAATTTTACATCTCTGATGTTAAAACCATGAACAAATTTGGATTGGGAAGTTAGGGCATGTGTATTTGTGTGTGATTTGAGTGTAAATTTTATTCAATTTCTTGGTTGAAAATGGGAATTGTTAGGCTTTCACTGTTTGCTCTACATTTTAATGCATCGACTTGTAGTTTTGGGTTGTTATTAATATCTGTGGGCTTCAATTTTAGTCAGTTAAATTGCTGCATACCAAGTGTTTGATAAAATGTCTTAATGAATGGTTTTCCTGATTTTGCCATTTCTTGCCAATTTGAAATGCGGCGATTCATTAGCCATAGTGTTCAAATGCACTATTTGTTCTCATCGATCCTTTTTACCTTCGTTGTCAATAGCTGCAACTTTCCTAACCTTCTATTGAGTATGTGCTAATGGTTATTCTTGGTTAGATTGAACTTCAGGAGTGCTCTTATGATGATGTTGAATTTGATCATCACTTTTGTTGAATTGTGCTTATTTATGCCATTTAACTTTCTTGAATACTTCGTGAATTGGTGCATCTCTTATAAACTCAAATGGGAATGGGGAGATTGTTTTTAATAGGTTAGAATGAGCTTGAACTGATGCTATATTTTGAAAGCCATTGCTGTTTGATGCACATAGAATGCTATTGAAATTGGTTTTTCATTTTTGTGCAGTGGCCCCTAAGAGAAAAAGCTCTGCTATAGCCATGAGTTCTACAAGCCAGCTGGCCAGCCAACCTTCAGTGGACATCTCCCACGTGCCGACCTGGGTTCCAATTGCTAAGAAGATTGCATACGCTTTATGTTCTAAATGCTCATGCATTCCAACAAGTTACTTGGACTTTGATTTGTTGGAGAAGTTGGGAATCAAAAATGAAGTCCAGGGGTTGACGAGAGAAGGTTTATCCGGGGTTGACGAGAGATTTTGTGTCAACTGTAACATGTAGGATCAGCCGCGACCCTTCTCAAGATCCTGGGACAGTATTATTTTTTCTGGAAGGTACAAAATATGAGAGGACTTTTGTGGACTTTGCAGAACTACTTGGTTTCCCCTCCCTAGCCCCGGAATGTTTTGACGACTATGACAAAGAAAATGCCTGGGCGATAATTCGAGATTCGGTGACAGCCACAACAAATGTATCGGGCAAGACGAATGCGCACCATCTTGACAGTCATGCCATTCGGATCATCCATCGGTTTTTCTCACTCTCTTTTCTGAGTCATGTGGACTCACCTGGGTAGGTAAACCTTCCGGAGGCCTTATTTTTAGCTTGTATGGTAAGGGGTGTGAGGATTAATAGGGAACCTCATTTGTGGCATAAATTGGAAGAAATGCAATGGCACCCTAAGAAGGTGAAGAAGATTGCACTGGGTGGTTTGGTAACAGTAATTGCTAAGGGTGTACATCACCCACTGAGGAAACCCAAATCACTATCATCCATTGTAACTATTGATAAGAAGATGCTGAAGAACATGAAGGTCGTAGTGGATGACACGACAGCTGCACATGGTTACAGACTAACTACTCGCGCAGAGTATCTTCAGGGAGTTCAGCAAGGTCTAGGAGGCTTGCCCCATGAACAAGAGGAAGATCCGAAAGCACCTCCAACACCAGAGCCAGCACATTTATCATCTCAGCAGTACAACGCGCTGATGGAGCGCATGGACACCATCGCCGCGGCTGTGGGCACCATCTCCGCGTCTCAGGCCGATCTTCAGTCGCAGATGGACCAGGTGCTCTTGGGACTTCCCTCATTGACTGCGTGCATTGATGCACATTTCCCACCTCCATCACCTTCTAGAGAGTTGAACAGGGAGACATACTATCTTTTGTTTTTATTTTTATTTTAATTGTGTTTTGTAATTATTTTTGACTTGCTGAGGACAGCAAGGTATTAAGTGGGGGGTAGGAGGAGTAACTCCAACAGCTTAATATGTAAATAATTATTTTATTTTATTATGTATTTGCATGTTTTATATTTTATTTATTTGTATTCGCATATTTTATTTTGTTTAAGTTGTTTAAATACTTAATTGTGGTTATCTGAATTTTTCCTATCTTAGTTTAGCTTGCCTCTAGTTATTCCTGTTGTGAATGTTTTGAACTTTAAGTTGTGAATGGAATTTCTTAAAAATTAATCTTAGCAAGAGAGTAGTTGTTAGTTTTAGCAGCAAATTAATCTCAGTTAGTCATATATCTTGTACTTTCCTATCTTTTGTGCACTATAGGCTTGTTTGTGAAAAACTTTAAAAAAATCCAGTGTGTGAAAGTTTTTGAATGAAGGAATTTTAGGATAGTTATAACCTTCCTCATCACCCTTCGAAACGTTATAACAACTTAAGCAAGTTTAGGACATGATTTAGGCAGAATTTTTCTTTGATAACCACTTTAAATGACTTTTTACCTACCTATTTGCATAATTTTCGTTGCTAGCCCCATTGAGCTGATTTAGTATGCTAAAAGCGTACTATGCATTTTTCTTTGTTACACTATTATTTTACCATTTAACCTAAATGCCTTTGCCTATCCTTTCTAAGAAATGGCCACTCTAGGATTGGGTTGGCATAACATTGGAAGTTGAATAAGGTTATTTACTGTGAAAATAGTGTGGGTGTGAGAAGAATTGTGAAACTTTGGGGTGTTGTCTAATATATCATTTAAATTTCCCTTAATGGAGTCAAATTTGTGGTAAGAAAATAGAGGTTTTGGGTATCTCATAAAAAAATAATAATAAAAAGTCAAAAAGAAGAATTTAATGAAAAGCTTGATCATTGTTTTAATTTTTTGAGTTAGTCAGATATAGAAAAATTCAAGTGTGGGGTACCCTCAATTAGAAGAATATGTCTTTACATTCAGAAATGATTGGGTTGAGAGAAAAAATTTTTGGGTAATTTCTTCTCTTTGTTTTCCCGTGGTTTAGTGTTTTTATTTTTTTCATTATGGGTAGTTCAGACGAGTTTTGGCAACTGCGGGGGGATTAAAAATAGGTCATGGAAAGATTGTATTCAAATTGGGTAGTGGTGTTTGTAGGTAGAGTGGCTGACTCTTTGTTCGATTTCCTTAACTTCTCTTGTTAGCCAATACCCTAACCTAACATTTCAACCTTAGAATAAGTCCTAATGATCCTGCTCTTAGCTTGAGTTATTTAGTGGAGATGACCCTTGGGGTTCCGGTGCTAAAGAAGAGGCTTATGATTACCCTGAGTTGCAAGTGCGTAACTAATATGCAATTTATTTGCTTATTCATTTCCTTTGCTAAATTGCCGAATTGCGCTGGTTGTTTTATTTTGAAAAGAGAAAATTTGTTTTTAACCTAGCACACACACATGTGAAATTTATTGATATAAGCTGATATAAGCTGATTTGAGAATTTGCGGTTAAGACTATTCTACTTAATGCAATGATTGTTGTTGAGTTTTCTTATTCCGAGTTAGAGTTTGAAATTTCAGGAATGTGGATAATTCATTTACTCGAGGTCGAGCAAAGTCTAAGTGTGGGGTATTTTGATAACTTCAATTTAGAATTTAGATTTGACAGTATTTTTGTATGATTTATGGGAGTTTAGTGGTGTTTTTTTTGTCATGTCATGCTTACTTTAGATTAATTATGTCAATCTTAGTGAAATTAGAATTTCTATGCATTTTAGTTAGTATTTTGATTGAGTTTGAATTTTGTTTGCATCAAATTTTTACGTACCTCAGGTGCCAACCTATCTGGTTGTCACCGTGACATCCAAAGGATTCAAAAATAGAATGCAGGCATACTATGGGTCACGGTGGCAACCAATGTCATTGCCACCGTGACATATTTATTCATTGGGCAAAATGTAGGCAAGAAGTACCTCACGGTGGCAACCTATCTGGTTGCCACCGTGACATAATTCTCACCAAGGCAGAATCAATTGAGGAGGTACTTCACGGTGGCAAGGGAATCTGGTTGCCACCGTGACATGGGGAATTCCTGAACAGAAGCGAAATTAGAGCATCTCCCGGTGGCAACAAATTTGGTTGCCACCATGACCCCTATCCTACTCGCAAGGCACATTCACTTCCTCGACACCCTCATGGTGACAACCATTTTTGTTCCCACCGTGGCCCCTCTGAATATTTAAAGACAAGTTTTCTGTAATTGAAGGGCGGCTAATTTTTGAACCTATTTTCATATTAGGGTTTTAGAGATAGAATTTTGAAGAGTTTTCGATTATTCTTAATTTAAGTTTTCAGTTTTATCTTTAGAATTAATTTGTAAATCAAGAGTTTTACATTTGAAACACATAGTTTAATTTCAATACACAGTTTTTACATTCAGAGATTTCCACAATTTTTCTCCATTGAAGATTTGAAGAAGGAGATCGAAGAACGTGGGATTCAATCGGGATTTACACCTTAATGAATTTTTGGGTTTATTCATTCCTCTTTCCTTTTGATTTTGTAATGGATCGTGAGTAGTCTTTTAGTTGCTTGGGGGATCTTTGAATCCGCTACCCATGATTTGAATTCTGAACATCTTTTGAATTTAAATATATGATTGAATGGTTTATTTCACTGGTTCTTATTGTTAATTCATGGGATTTATTTTCTCAAGTTAATTTCGAGTTTTGATGAATGATTTATTTCATGTATCTTTGTTGGTTATTGAGTTGTACGGATTGGATGCCATTATTATTTACATTTAGTTTTTATCATTCTTGCTGTACCTTTTGGACGACTCCGATTGGGAATCTAGAAGTGCAGAATTTTATGATTTAAGAGTAGAATGGTGAGTGTGATAATTAAGTTCTGGGTTATTTGACTCCGTATTGGGAAAATAAACCAAACTTAGGATTTTAGACCCGTGCATAGGCTAGTTATGTGGCTTACTCCGATTTGGGATGTCATATAATTAGAGTGGCTGACTCCGGATTGGGAAGCCTGGGTTAAGAGGTTTATTCCGATTTCTTTCATAATTGGTTATTAGATTAATTTTATTCACATTTAGGTATGGGGTGGATGAGTGAACCTGAGCAATGTTCGTCTAATTTGAATTCTTATCTTCCATCATTTTATTTCTTTCAATTATTGACGTCAATTTAATTTGATGTTTTTTTTTCTGCTTGCTTATATTAGTTATTTAAATTATTTATTTTTAATCAATAGATAACTCAATCAATTCAAACAATTGGGAATTCTTTAGCATACACTTGATTTTCATTGCTTACAGACACAATCCCTTGGGTACGATAATTCGAGGTCCTAAATTTACCCCACTGTATTACTTGTCGATTCAGTACACTTACTGAGGTCGCGTCAGGGACCCATGGTAACCAGCCCGTCCCAGGTAAGAGCTAGATAAAACTCAATGAAGATACCGGAGAGCCTGCGATATAAGCATCGTACTCTTCGTCGTAGCGTGGTCGTACGACACTCCTGGTAGATCAATGGTTGCCCAGTGATGACGTTGGACCGGTCTTTTGGGCACCATAACACCCTGCTCATGAGGAAGTCCCATGGCCTGTGCATAATGCTGGAGCATAATAGTGTAATGATGGCCCTCAATCCAAAACTGTATAACGCCAGGCTCCATGTTAGATCTCTGAAACCCTCCATACTGCAAGGTGGCAAGGAACTGCCGCACCATCTCTGGATGAGTCAGAAAAGCTAGAGTCAGGAGCTCGGTCCACCCAGCGCTCGCCATAAAGGCATCAACCTCATCCGCCATCCGTAGGGCCTCAAGGAATGGCCTGGAGATAAAACGGCTGGCTCGGAACTCCACTCGAGCCAATACTCCATATCTCTGCCTAGCTTCGGCAGCCATCTAGTCAGGAGCCTGTGGCTCAGGCTGATCACGTAGAGCACGTCGTCGTGGTAGCATCCTAGAAAAAAACTGAACAATTAGTTTAACATTATGGTCGTAAATGAAATTGATTCAACAAATGGATAATTGGGCACCATCCTGGCAAGGATGTGCCCGACCTCTTGCATAAAGACAAGGGACAGGCCTCAGGTCCCAACACAATACATTGATCTAAAAAATTTTTTGCAGTACCCTGGCAAGGGCGTGCCCAACTTCTTGCACAAAGCTCAAAACGACAGGCCTCAAGCCCCAAGCAACAGCTCATGTATATTATTATCTCAATGGAAAGCATATTAGACTGCTCAGGCTAACTTATTCACTTTAAACTATTTTACATATGCACTTAAAATGAAATAGCATTTAAAAATTACATTAACAGTGTTTAAAATCTCAGCTAAACAAATAAAAGCAATATCAATTAAACAATATTTATATCATGCTAAACTAAAAAAAAACAGCATTTAAATGCAAAACAAATTAAACTAAGCTAAAAATAAGTTAAAAGAGAATTAAATTTTACTTACAACAAATAAAAAAGGAAGAAAAGTTGGTTACTGACTTGGAATTACAGAAAAATGAAACTCGATGAAACGCTAAGAAAAATACTTCGGGAGATTCACAATGATACAAGGGTCACAACGGTGCAATTAAAGTGCAAAATGGTGCAAAAATGGCGAAGATGTGAGAAAAAAATGGAATCTGGGCGCCGGTGAACAAGAAAACGAAAAGGAAGAAGAGGAAAAAGACTGTTAGCCCATTGGTCCGACAGGCTTATATAGATTTTCCTGACCATTGGGCGTCCCTTCTCCAGGAGCGAGCGACGGGCTTACCGTCTGTAGCTTCAGATTTCCCATTTTAAATACACAATAAATGCTCTCGATGCACGTGATATGCAATGATGACGATGCATGGATCTGCCAGGTGGACAACGATAGACGGGCAGGCCTTCTGAAACTAGAGACGGGCAGGCCGTCTGTGAAGCTATACCATAAATTTTACCTTTTTCTTTGGACTCCGTGCCTTTTCTCTCATTTTTACCTTGTAGCAGCTTCTTTTTTCAAGTTTTTCCTTCTTTCCTTGTCTATTTCCCTTGCTGACTTCAAGTTTTAACTCTTAAAGAATGAGTCCTCCTTTTCTTCAGAAAATGTACCGTATTTTAGATGATACTCAAACTTGGGAAAATAGCACCCTTATCTCATTTTCTGGTCTAAAATTTCTAAGAAGAGTCAAGATAGACCACAACCTCCTCGTAGCTGCAACCCACTTCTGGGACCCACGCTTCCATGCTTTCAGATTCACTTATCAAGAGTTATGCCCCCTGCCTGAGGAATTCGCTGCTATCGTCGGAGCATGGTGTCCTCTTAATGCTATGCCCTGCGTTCCCCGCTGTGCGCTGACTCAAAGTCGGGATATTGCTCCGTCCTTGGGTATAGCTCCTTCTGATGCTGCTCGTTTAGTTCCTCAGGGACCCACCTTTTCTTTGGAGCCGTTGGTTGAGGCATTGGACAGACTTTCTGATGTTCCTACATATCATGTAAGAGTCGTCTTCATGTCCTGTATGATGAGGTATTTGACTGTAACCACAGAGGAGTTGATTGGCGATCCTCGCCTGTTTGGGATTCTGGATGATTTTCATAGCGGGCTGACCCCTTTCCCACTTATTCTGGCTGAGACCATCCTGGGCTTGGATTCTACACGTTCCGAGTCTACCACTTCATTCACTGGAAGCCCCTTATTACTCCAGGTACGTCATTATTTTAAAAGGTAGTGTGTCCCTCGTGGATTTTCACACTAGCTTTTCTTAGCGGGAAGTGCGTCCTTTTCGGATTTTCTCACAACCCTATGCCTAATTTTTCCCTGAAGTAAATCCAACGTACTCCAATGGCTTTTTTTTAGATATGGTTACAGGAGAAACTGAAGTTGCTATCAGAACCTCCTTCCCGAGTCATTGCGCAATATTCCCCAAGACACTTCCTCCCACGTCAGCGGCTTTACTCATTTGCAACTTCCGACGAAGGTATTACCAGATTCAGCAAGATATCAGACGAGGATATTAACTTCGTGCATGCTTGGCTTCCCCTTTCTAGCATAATCATTGATGGCTCTTCGGGGTGTGTCCCCTTATGCGGGCTTCGTCAAGCCACCTTTTACATTGCTGTCCGATGTGCTTATCAGCTCAGGATGACTTAGGATGTGGTGAGGATTGCCTTATCCTTTCGAGGAGGAGTGCTTTCTGCAGCTTTTGCTTCTCGTTACCACGAGCTTTGGAGCCAACTTCCACTGAAGACCATCATACCTCAATTCGGGACTCGCTCTGTGACTTCTACTAGCGAGTATAAGAGGTGGGTACTTAGCCCGGCATCTGACAACAGGACACGATGACTTAGGCATTTGGCTGGCGAGAGTAGTAGTAGAGCATAGTTTAACTTAGCTTTGTATGCCCTTTTGAGCATTATGTTCCTTTTTCAAAACAAAACTAGAAAACGATGTAAATAAACAAATCAAGTTTATTTTTGTTCCATAAAGTTGTGCACATTTCCATAAGATTTCAACATACATGATCATTATTTGTCACCAATTCAATTATGCAAACCACATAAGTTCATGGAACCAAATCTAACCAAACTTTGATAGTATCAAACTCCTGTTACCAATCAGCCCTCTCGGGTTTTCTTGATTGGATATTTTCTCTCAAGCCTCTAATTTTTGCCCAGGATGCCTTTTTTCGATTTTCACCCTGACGAGGCGCCCAATTTTAGCAAGGCCGCCTTTTTTCAATTTTTGACCCGCGGGGCTTCTTTTCTCTTCTTTTTATTTTATAGTATTTAGCCATGGAACCTTTTGAGTCTATCGATATTGATCGGTTCTTCAAACTCATTGCCATCGTTATCAAACAGAATCGCAGCTCCTTTCGATAACAGCTTCTTGAAGAGAAATGGCCCTTCCCACGTTGGTCCGAACTTTCCTGTGATATCTAGTGCACCTGGTCTCATCTGCTTGAACACCAAGTTCCCTTCTTTCAATGGATGCTTATTGACTTTCTTTCCAAAGGAACTAGCAAGTCTCTTTTGATAGATCTAGTTATGGTAATAGGCCCTCAACCTATTTTCATCCAGCATGTTTCGGTGTTGTAACCGCTTTTGTGCCCATTCAGCTTCTGGGATCTGTGCTTCCATGACCACTTTTAACGACTTAAGCTCGATTTCAACCGGCGGTACTGCCTCCGTCCCATATACTAAGGAATACGGCATGGCCCCTATAGACGTTCTGATGGTTGTTCTATAGCCCTAGAGTGCAAAAGGTAACTTTTCTGGCCAATCTTTATAATTCTGCACCATCTTGGCTAAGATCCTTTTGATATTCTTGTTTGCGACTTCTACTGCCCCATTGGCCTGAGGATGGTATGGGGATGACTTGTGATGCTCAATAGCGTACTTCTAAAACAACTTCTTCGTTTCAACCATGAACTGGAACCCATTGTCAGATACCACATGGTGTGGAGGCCATAACTACAAATCAAATTCTTCTCAATGAACTCGGCCATATCCCGAGCTTCAATTTTTTTGAAAGACTCAGCCTCTACCCACTTGGTAAAATAGTCAATGGCGACTATGATGTGTTTGTGTCTGTTGGAGGCCGTGGGACGAATTTCCCCAATAATGTCAATCCCCCAAGCTACTAATGGCCAAGGTGACGTCAGATTGTGTAACTCTGAGATGGGCAAGTGCCTTAGATCTGCATACTGCTGACATAACTGGCACTGGTTTACATATCTTGAGCAATCTTTATCCATGGTGAGCCAGAAAAATCCTTGGCTCATAATCTTTTTTGTCAATGTCAGCCCATTCATATGGGCCCCGCATACACCGGCGTGAGTTTTTTCCGTTACCCTTTTAGCCTCCTTCTCATCCAGACACCTCAGTTGGATACCATCGGCCTGTCGCTTGTACAATACCCCATCTATACAAATGAATTGAGTAGAAAATTTGCGAATAATTCTCTGATCTTTCTCGGTAGCTTCCTCTGGAAAGGCAGCATTCTCTAGATAATTCATGATATCATAATACCACGGCTTCCCGTCTGCCACTTCTATATCCATTACTGATTTTGATTTGAAACTAGGTCTCTCGGAGCTAGAAATCAAAACTGGCTTCATGATTATCCCTTCTGGATTATCCCACATAGATACCAAAGTGGCGAGGGCATCGGCCAACTGATTCTCGTCCCTGGGAATGAAGTGGAACGTGCACACCTCAAACTGACTGCTCAAGTCTCTCAAGTGCTTAATGTATGGCATTAGCCTTTCTTCTTTAATGGCCGATTCTTCTCGAATTTGATTGATCACCAGGGATGAATCTCCAAATATTTCAATGCTCTTTGCCCACAAGGTTATTAATGCTTCCAACCCAAACGTACACGCTTCATACTCAGCCTCATTATTGGTAGCTTTGAACCTCAGTTTCTTTGCCAAAGGGAGTTTCTCATTCTCCGGAGTTGTTAAGATAACCCCTACTCCTACTCCCTTGCTATTCACGACTCTGTCGAAGTACAATTGCCAACCCTGAACTGCTATAGCTGCCACATCCTCATCTGGGAAGTTGAACTCGTAGGAGTCCCCTTGAATTGGGTGTTTTGCTAGGAATTCTGCCACTGCAAGCCCTTTGACGGTTTTTCAAGTAACGTAATCCACATCAAACTCTTGTAGCAGCAACAACCACTTGCCCATTTTCCCCAGTAAGGATGGTGCTTCTTATAAGTATCTTAAGGGATACTGCTTTGCCACTGCCTGCACCTTGTAAGAGTGAAAATAGTGCCTCAACTTCTTGGAGGCCCAGATTACCGCATGACAGATCTTCTCTACTTCAGCGTACTTAACCTCATACTCTAGGAATTTCTTACTCAGGTAGTAAATAGCAAATTCCACCCCGAACTCGTCCTCTTGGGCCATCATGGCTAGGTATAGAATTAGGGGCTTACTCGGCCATGGCGGTCTCAGCACCGGTGGATTCAGCAAGTACTCTCTGATAGTATCGAATGCTGATTTTTCCTGAGGAGTTTAAAGATTAGCTCACAAATCGAAGTTAATTTGGCGATGAATCTACTGACATATTGCAATTTACCCAAGAAACTCCTTACATCCTTTTCCTTCTGAGGCACCGGCATCTCTCTGATGGCCTTAACCTTGTCTGGGTCAATCTCAATTCCCCTTTAGTTAACCACATGTCCTAGCAACTTTCCTAATGTAACCCCAAAGATACACTTCTTAGGATTTAATCGCAGGTTGTACTTATTTATTCTTTGGAAGAACTTTTGTAAGGCTTCAAAATGGCTTTCTCTAGTGGCGGACTTGATCATTATATCATCGACATACACCTCCACCTCTTTATGGATCAAATCACTTAAGATTTTTGTCACCATCCTCTAATAAGTAGCTCCCGTATTTTTTAAGCCAAAGGGCATTACCTTGTAAGCATACGTCCCCCATTCTGTGATAAAAGCCAATTTGATCCGGTCAATTATTTTATTGAGAATCTGATTGTAACCTGCATAACCATCTCCAAAGCTATACATCTCACAAGCGGCTGCGCTGTCTATCAACACATCTATATGGGGTTAATGGGAAATCATCTTTCGAACAGGCCTTATTCAGATCCCGGTAATCCACACATAGCCTTACTTTACTATTCTTTTTGGCTACAGGGATGACATTGGCCAACTAGGTTGGATACTGCACCTCCACTAGAAACTTGGCACCGATCTGTTGGCGAATTTCCTCCTTTACCTTATCCGCCCATTCCGGATTGAGTCTTCTCAGCTTCTATTTTACGAGTTTATGATCTGGATACATCGAAATAGCGTGTTCTGCGATTTCCCGATCAATTCTTGGCACATCTTTATAGGTCCAGGCGAAGACTTTTTCATATTTTTTTAATATTCTCTCAAATTTTTCTCGCTCTTCAGGAGTTATATTTGATGCTATCAAAATTGCTTTTGGGTTTTTCGTGGTTCCATGATTAAATGGGGTAGCATCAGTTGAATTAATATCAAATATGGATGGATTATGATCATGATCATGCATGGTGAAATCATTAGAAGCATCGCACAAATAAGCAAAATTGTTCACTTTGTTAATAAAGTGGGAATTGTCATTAACATCATTAAAAAGTTCTGGAATGAAAAGACAATCTAAACTAGTTTCTTCTTCTCCCTCTGCTAGAGCATCTACTGCGGTTGACGGTCCTGCGTCACTTTGACTTTTTGGTGGTTCTTCAGTCACCCCTTGAATGGCTTCCTCGACCTTTGCTTTTCCCTTCCGCTGGATGGTTACCATCTTTTCAGTGATCACCTCTTCAGGCATGTTACGGTCCCAAATTGTCTTGCTGGTCATGATTTCTTCATCCCAAAAGCCCTCTGCTGGCTTGATCAATCCAACGCCCTAGTCGTAGACATCGTTAAAGAACTCAAACCCCGGCATAATTTTTCCATCCACCCACTGTGGTTCAGCTTCTCCTGTATAGGCACATGTTGCGGTTGCCGCCACAAAACTTTTCTGAATATGAGGGATTTCCATCTCTGGCTTTTCACCCTTTTTTACAGCATCAGTATAACACAAACCCCTTCTGTCCTTCTGACCTTTGGTAGCAATGCTTGTTGGCACCCCCTGAGACTTCTTTCCCAACCGAGCATCAAGAAGGAATGACATCTTCTTCATCATGTTTAGCACTTGAGGAGTTTCTTTCATCCACTCTTCTTCCCCTATTATAGTAACATGAAACCCGCTGAATCGCTACCTTGCGATCTCCAGAATTGAAACCTGATTCTCCTGTGCAGCCCTTATGGTTACAACATGACCTTCATGGGTATCTTAACCATTTGATAAAGCATAGAGGGGACTCCACCCAACTTGTGAAACCATGGCCTACCTAAAAGAGCCGAGAAATTGGCAGGTATAGGTAGTACCACAAATTCTATTTCTAATTCCTCCAGCCCCGTCTTCACCGTCGCCATAAATGTTCCTGACGCATGTTTGTGCAAGTTATCATATGCAGTGATAGTGAGATCAGACTTAGCCAACATGTCTTCTGTCACTCCAAAAGCTGCCATTGTCACTTGGGGGCACCCTTTCGCTCCGAGTCACAGCTCTTACTTTACTCTTCTTCTTCCCTTCGTCTTCTTCTTATGAACCCCACAAGTCTGGAAACATCTCAGCATTATCCTCCTCCTCTCCACTTTCATTGATGGACCAACAATCTATCACAGCCACCGGTAACCCTTCTTCATTTGACTCAACAACATACATATCATTGCTGTACAATTCCCTCAATACAAACTCTTCAAGTAGACCTGACCCGATCATATACACTGGTGGGGGCACATTGTTGTACCCAGTTTTCTTCTGACCTCCTCTCTTTTTTGGGTCTGTGATCTATTTCGAATCAATCAGATCCTGAATTGTATATCGCAATGCCTTGCAATTATCAGTCACGTGGCCAGTGTGCTGATGGTATGCACAAAATTCATCATCTTTATGCCCTGGCTGACCCTGCGTTTTAGCAGGTCGAGGTGGCAAAGGCTGCAATTTCCCCTCTTTTATTAGTCTTCTCAATACCCATCACAAAGACCTTCCGAGATTTGAAAAACGTCTTGGAGTAGAATTTGTAGTTAATACCTCTGCGGTCTTCCTAGGGCCTGTTGACCTACCAGCTCTAGTGCTACCCTTCCTATTATTCTCAGCATTCACTTTCTTAGCCAGGTATTCTGCTTCAGCTTCTATGGTAATATCCTTTAGAGACTCCCAATCTCTCAATCCTCTCTCAAATATGGGCTCGCATTTTTGGTGAACAACCATATTTGATCTTGAGTATCCGACTTTCTCTTCATCTCCATCACCTGGTTCCTCTATCGGGTTAGATACTCATGAAAGGACTCGCCTCCCTTCAACTGTAGTAGCTCCAGGTCTTTCAAGGTCACCTCCATTCTCGTACTACAGTCATATTGTCTAAGAAATTCCTCAGTCAATAAATCCCAGTCTTCTTTAGATTGCTAGGCCGGTCAAACTTAAGCAAAAGTATTCAATCTTCTGCTTCCTTGTCAGAGTAGTACCCTTCATCACCAGCGAGTATTGTTTAATATGCGCAGTAGGGTCGAAAGTACCGTTGAATTTTGGCACATCTGGCATTTTAAAGTTCATTGGGATTGGGTCCTCTCCATCTAATTCCTTATCTTCGAGGCTCATTCCTCGACCCTTTATCAAAGTCCTAGCCATCGCTTCGAATTTCTCCTCCATTTTCCTCCAGTTGGCTTCTTCAGTTTGAGATGCCTTCCCTTTCTGAGACATGCGCTCTTCATAATCATCATCTAAATCATCATCTAATCCCAGAGCTTGTTTTCCCCTCTGTACCCCTGAAGTAGCAGCTCTTAGGTGTACCGGCAGCGGATAATTCTCCTCTAGTGGGTTTTCTTTGACCTCCTCCGCTTCATTACCTCTCATGGGAGGAGGCGGTGGGTTCTGCTAAGCAGCTGGTTTGCCCATCCTGGCCATCATTGCCAACATGTGATTCTCGAAGTCCTTAAATCTTCGGCCCACATCCTCTGCGATTAAAGCCCTGGTGGCATCTGCCCCTCTTGGTGAGTTTGACATTTCTTCGGATGTGGAAACTTGGGTTGAACCGGCTTCTAAAAAAGTGCTTGAATAACTCACCCTTTCTGGTAACTCAAAAAGAGGATTCTTGACTAATCGCCCTCTAGAACCTCTTGTCCACTTAGGCAGATCTATGATGACTGCAAATACAGAGAGTTAGAATGATGCATGAATGCAATAAGATGCATGATCGTGCTGTGCAACACCCACAAATCACATGCAAGCACATAGGTCCTTCCTACCTTGTTGCTCGTGCACACGAGGTCATGGTCTCTTTCCTAGGTGGGATTAGCCCATGGATCAACCGGGGACCCGATGGATGCGTATAGTACACGGTGAAAGACCGGTTGTAACACCCCTTACCCGTACTTAGGCGATCCCATCCCATGAGGAGTAAGATGCCGTACGAATCAGGGTGCAACTAAACAAAGCAGAGAACAATGCGAAGATAAACATACACAAAAGCGAGGTAATCAAAACTTTTGCGAAGTATAAGAAAGGGAAAGCTGATCATGCATTCATATAACAGAGGCATTACATTACTGTTCTGATCAGCTAAGAGATACAATAGTTAATTACAAATCCCAAATTACATAAACAAAAGTGGAAGCTATTACAAAATCAATATAAGAGAGTTGTATACAAAAAGAATCTCAAAATACAAAATTCAGTCCTATTCTAAACCCTGCTGCGTTGGCTTAGACTGCGGCGACTCTCCCAAAGCAACTCCTTTCGCACTTGCACGGGTAAACACACCGTGCTAAGCGATAAACGCTAAGTGGGGAAACACACATATAAAAAGGACAACCATTCACAACGGTCGTCAAGGCAAAACACAAGCGTACATCATAATATACCATACACATAGCATATCAATTGCATAAGCATGCATATACTAAGCCATACATTCAGAAGTTCATAACAATATTCATATTCCCATAACAGATCATGCTTTTCACTTATGAGTTCACACATGTGTCACATACATTTCCTCATAACACAATTCATACAAGGCACCTGTAGACTCGAGGGAGTGGATAACGAGTATACGGACAATACTTTACGGGTACGAGCCGATCACAAATAGTTCCTTACGGGTACGAATCAAAAAACCAAGATACTTTTAACTTTCACAAAACATTTTCAAAAGGGATCTTAAACAAGATCCGAACACGTAGGGGTTCGCGAGGAACCAAGCAGGGACCTGATCGGGGTCCAAACGAAACAAAGGGCTGTAGCTATAAGACTCTATTAGGCATGCCTAACTATCCACTTTCTAGACTCTAGCAGGTCATGCATAAACCATTCAATCCATTTCATAACATTCCAAAATCATCATCATATATGTACATAGTCGTATCATGGACCCGCATGCATATAATTCATAAGACATCAAGCATAAAACTCAAATACATTAAAGGAAAAATGAAGTTCAATAATCGCACACAACAGAAGAAAAACTCATTCAGCATACAGGGAGCTGTCGCGCTTACAACAGAGACCAAAGTCTCTTCGCTGCGCGTACACGACAAATTTCGTGACCGCGAGGAGGACGGAGGGGCTAGGCTCTGTCGCGCTCGCGACAGAGACAAATATTGCTGTCGCGGGCTCGCGACGAATCGCATGATCGGGATAGCACTTGGCCAGCATCGCGCTCTATCGCGATCGCACGGATATCGCGCTCGCGACAGAGGGTGCTCAACACTTCGGCTATCGCGGGCTCGCGACGGATGTAGCATGCTCGCAACAGCGAAGCTCCAAAATGCCAATCTCTATCGCGCTCGCGACATTGTCGCGATAGCGACAGCATCGGGTTTTCCAAAATCTGCATAATTCTGCAGATTTTCCTCCTCCCTAAATCAACCACAAGCACACAAAACTCATCAAAGAATCTCTTACCTCAAACGCAGCCATCCATTAGCATCAACAACCATAATATAACATTAATCAACAAGAAATTTCACACAATTCATTAATTTAAACCTCCAATTCAAAGAATCATCCAAAACCCCAATTTATGCACAAAACCACAATAACTCCATCATTATCATAATTAACTCATGCTCTTGCAAGATCCACATTCCAAAACAAAAACCCATAGCATATATACCATAATAAAGAACATATAACAACCTAATTCTAAGAAACCATCAAATCACATACATAAACATATATATACATGAAAACCAATAAATTCCCAAAGCTCAAAATCCTTAGCTCCTATTGCTTGGATCCACTAGTTCCAGCCTTCTCTTTGCCCTTTGGCTCGCGAGGAGGCTCAACTAAGCACAAACAAGCACCCAAACACCAAAAACACAAACCCTAACTTAGATCCAACCGAAGAAGAAGAAGAAGAAGAAAATGCATGAATAACACAAGGAAAAAGCAAGAACTTACCAAAGAAGATGCAAAGGAGTAATTAATTCCACCACTTAAGCTTGAATCTAAGTAAAACACTTAGGAGGGTGCAAAGGAGGAAGAAGAAGAAGAAGGAAGAGAGGAAAACGGGAAATGGGTTTCAAAAATCTTATTTTCCCTTTTTCATTTTCTCTTTCCCATCTTTCTTTCTCCTTTACACATGTCAACCATCTAGTGGAGGAGATTACTTACTCACACCCTAACTAAGTGTATCACATGCACACAATGAAACACTCTAACAATGCACCCTACACATGTATGAGCAACACACACAATGCTCCCTCATGTACACACCCTACAAATGTATGAATGCATACACACCACAATAACCCACTAGTGCATATCCTACTATAGTGCATTCACACACACATAATGCAACTCCCATGCACACACACTACAATGGTGCACTCATGCACACACAAACCTGTCCCAACTAATTCACACCATAGTGCAACACATGCACACACACGCACCAGAAAAACCCCAAATCATACAATATTACCAAAATGCCCTTATGATCATGCCAAAACACATACAAATACATACACACACATGGCTCGCTCTACTAGGGGGCAAATGGGGTGTGACAACTCTACTCACACTGACACTATACCCTAATGGATTGGTCACACATATCTCATAGTCTAACTGATCTACCACATGCAACTTATCAATAATCTTATATGTTCACAAATATGAGTGTGTGGAACCAGGATCTATTAGAGCATATAATTCAGTGTCATGGAGTAGGAACTTACCAGCAATTACATCAGGTGCATCCTGCTCCTGTCTGGCTCTCACTGCATATGCTCTAGCTGTAACTGGGGGAGGACGCTCAACAGTCTCAGAAACAGCTCCATCTCTAGGTCGACCGCCTCGACCTCTACCTCTACCTCTACCTCTTGCAGCCTGAGAAGCATACGATCTAACTCTGCTACTCCTCCCTGAGGTCTCGAATCTTCACCCAACTGGGGATAACTTGCCAAACGGTGCTCGGTGCTCCCACAATTAAAGCACCCACCAGTGAGCCACCTACACTCACCCCGGTGAGCCTTGCTGCAATGCTCACAAACAGGCGTAGCATCAGACTGGCCACCTCTACCAGAACCTGATACCGCGGTGGAACCTTGCCTTCTCCCTCTAGCAGCCGAACCAGCTGATGGCTCATCTTGTGGGTTTCTAGATCTCTTACCCAAAGATGAGGAAGAACCACCCCGAGCAGCATTCCTTTGCTGAGCTCTCTCCCTAAGCAAAGATTCCGTCTTCTCTGCCCTCATGGCAGCCTCTGCAATAAGATAATAACTTACCCCAGGCATACACATCAAAGAAATCAAGGCAATCTTCAAAGACTCGTTCAACCCCGCTTCAAAATGCTTGCATCTGAAATCATCTGTCATAACCCCACGCGGAGCATACCGAGATAACCGATTAAACTCCTTCTCATAATCCGAAACTGACAAGGCCCTCTGCTTTAAACTTAGAAACTGTGCCCATCTTGAGTCCCTATAAGCCTGAGTCACATTCTTCTTAGTGAACTCCTCACTGAAGAAATCCCAAGTAACCGGATCAGGCATCTGAGGTCGCCTACATACCAACTCCCACCATTCATAAGCCGACCTTTGAAGCAATGCCACAGCACACTCAGCTTGCTGATCGGGAGGACACCTGACTTCCCTCAAAGCTCTCTTTATCTTATCAAGCCACTTTTCAGCTAACTCTGACTCATCAAGCCCAGTCCCATAAAAATCCTCAACACCAGCTCTTCTTAAACTCTCTATCGGAGCTTTAGGGGCAGTCACCATTTCCAAAACTCAATCCATGTCCTGATGCAATCTGAACATTGCCTCAAAAGGCATGGCAGCGGCCTCGGACTGGACCCTAGTACATTGAGCCGACACCGAAATAGAAACAGACGGATCTACAGCTGGAGGATTCACACTTTCAGCAGACTCCTCGAGCGCACCATGAGCAGAATCAGAATCCATCTAACAAACAAGAGGACAGCTGCATCAGCTAACACAGCCCTAGACATAGACATATCCACACATAGCATCACACAGACAATCACCCAAAAATGCCTAAACCTAGGCTCTGATACCACAACTTGTGACACCCCTTACCCGTACTCAGGCGATCCCATCCATGAGGAGTAAGATGTCATACGAATCAGGGTGCAACAAAACAAAGCAGAGAACAATGCGAAGATAAACATACACAAAAGCAAGGTAATTAAAACTTTTGCGAAGTATAAGAAAGCGAAAGCTGATCATGCATTAATATAACAGAGGCATTACATTACTGTTCTGATCAGCTAAGAGATACAATAGTTAATTACAAATCCAAATTACATAAACAAAAGCGAAAGCTATTACAAAATCAATATAAGAGAGTTGTATACAAAAAGAATTTCAAAATACAAAACTCAGTCCTATTCTAAACCCTGCTGCGTTGGCTTAGACTGCGGGGACTCTCCCAAAGCAACTCCTTTCGCACCTGCACGGGTAAACACACCGTGCTAAGCGATAAACGCTTAGTGGGGAAACACACATATAAAAAGGACAACCATTCACAACGGTCGTCAAGGCAAAACACAAGCGTACATCATAATATACCATACACATAGCATATCAATTGCATAAGCATGCATATACTAAGCCATACATTCAGAAGTTCATAACAATATTCATGTTCCCATAACAGATCATGCTTTTCACTTATGAGTTCACACATGTGTAACATACATTTCCTCATAACACAATTCATTCAAGGCACCTGCGGACTCGAGGGAGTGGATAACGAGTATACGGACAATACTTTACGGGTATGAGCCGATCACAAATAGCTCCTTACGGGTACGAATGGAAAAACCAAGACACTTTTAACTTTCACAAAACATTTTCAAAAGGGATCTGAAATAAGATCCGAACAGATAGGGGTTCGCGAGGAACCAAGCGGGGACCTGATCGGGGTCCAAACGAAATAAAGGGCTGCAGCTATAAGACTCTATTAGGAATGCCTAAGTATCCACTGTCTAGACTCTAGCAGGTCATGCATAAACCATTCAATCCATTTCATAACATTCCAAAATCATCATCATATATGTACATAGTCGTATCATGGATCCGCATGCATATAATTCATAAGACATCAAGCATAAAACTCAAAGACATTAAAGGAAAAATGAAGTTCAATAACCGCACACAACATAAGAAAAACTCATTTAGCATACAGGGAGCTGTCGCGCTCGCTACAGAGACCAAAGTCTCTTCGCTGCACGTACGCCATGGATTTCGCGACTGCGAGGAGGACGAAGGGGCCAGGCTCTGTTGCGCTCGCGATGAATGTCGCGATCGTGACAGAGAAAAATATTGCTGTTGTGGGCTGGCGACAAAATGCGTGCTCGCGATAGCACTTGGCCAGCATCGCGCTCTGTCGCGATTGCGACAGATGTCGTGCTCGCAACAGAGGGTGCTCAACACTTCGGCTATCGCGGGCTCGCAACGGATGTCGCGTGCTCACAACAGCGAAGCTCCAAAACATCGATCTCTATCGCGCTTCCGACAGCATCGAGTTTTCCAAAATCTGCAGAATTCTGCAGATTTTCCTCCTCCCAAAATCAACAACAAATTACAAGAATCTCTTACCTCAAACCCAGCCATCCATTAGCATCAACAACCATAATATAACATTAATCAACAAGAAATTTCACACAATTTATTAATTTAAACCTCTAATTCCAAGAATCATCTAAAACCCCAATTTATGCACAAAACCACAATAACTCCATCATTATCACAATTAACTCATGCTCTTGCAAGATCCACATTCCAAAACAAAAACCCATAGCATATATACCATAATAAAGAACATATAACAACCTAATTCTAAGAAACCATCAAATCACATACATAAACATATATATACATGAAAACCAATAAATTCCCAAACCTCAAAATCCTTAGCTCCTATTGCTTGGATCCACTAGTTCCAACCTTCTCTTTGCCCTTTGGCTCACGAGGAGGCTCAACTAGGCACAAACAAGCACCCAAACACCAAAAACACAAACCCTAACTTAGATCCAACCGAAGAAGAAGAAGAAGAAGAAGAAGAAGAAGAAGAAGAAAATGCATGAATAACACAAGGAAAAAGCAAGAACTTACCAAGGAAGATGCAAAGGAGCAATTAATTCCACCACTAAAGCTTGAATCTAAGTAAAACACTTAGGAGGGTGCAAAGGAGGAAGAAGAAGAAGAAGGAAGAGAGGAAAACGGGAAATGGGTTTCAAAAATCTGATTTTCCCTTTTTCATTTTCTCTTTCCCATCATTCTTTCCCCTTTACACATGTCAACCATCTAGTGGAGGAGATTACTTACTCACACCCTAACTAGGTGTATCACATGCACACAATGAAACACTCTAACAATGCACCCTACACATGTATGAGCAACACACACAATGCTCCCTCATGTACACACCCTACAAATGTATGAATGCATACACACCACAATAACCCACTAGTGCATATCCTACTATGGTGCATTCACACACACATAATGCAACTCCCATGCACACACACTACAATGGTGCACTCATGCACACACAAACCTGTCCCAACTAATTCACACCATAGTGCAACACATGCACACACACGCACCAGAAAAGCCCCAAATCATACAATATTACCAAAATGCCCTTATGATCATGCCAAAACACATACAAATACATACACACACATGGCTCGCTCTACTAGGGGGCAAATGGGGTGTGACACCGGTAGCATAACTCTCCTAACTAATGCACAGACATGCGAGTCATTATCATTATGTATTTAGGTGGTCCAAATAATTTTAGATGGGCCTACCGAGGCATGAAAGCCTTTGGCTAGGTAGCCAATCAAAACATTTGGGTCTGCCCAACATAAAATGACCCATACAGTAAGCACAATATTACGGTTCGTACCACCTAGGGGAAGTGTCTATGTCCATTACATGAGCTTTGGCCGAGGTAATGTTGCTTTAGGGCTACCAAAGCATGGTCCCTACTAACGGGTCTAGCTCATCACGAGCGTAGCGACCAGTCGGGTCTCCATTTTATAGACCAAACGGTACGAGGCTTAGGCTGGTGATTATCCTTAACACTTCCCTACATTGAGTGAACATAGGGTCATGCTTCAATAACGCACCGGGGTCGATAAAGGGACCAAACTAGCATAGATCTAAGGCTCTAATGAGATGTAATGTAGCTTTGAAAAAAAGCAAAACTTTTTAAACTAAAACTTAAATGTAAATTTTAATCAAGGTACTTTTGAATCGAAGTCTCAAGTATGTCCCCAGTGGAGTCGCCACTGTGATGCGCGCCGAACCCCGTGGCACCCCGATGACCCACTTTTAGGGCTTTCAGGAGAGGTTCATGGAAACTTGTAAGGTATTTACAAGTGCGTCTATGTAGGGCAATAAGGAGATTTCTTGGAGTCGCCACCCAATAAAACATTGGGATAGGTCGTCTAGCCTTGGTGAGCCTAAGACAGCGCATATATCCATTTTGGGCAAGCCACAGGGATCTTGGAGACAATCATCCCAATAGAACATTGGAATGACTCTCTAACCCCATGGAGCCTAGGATTGTAAATTTGAGTCTTTTGGTGGGACACAAGAGGTGTCTTGGAGATCCCATTCCAATGAAGCATCGAAGTGGTCCTCTCGCCTCATTGAGCCCAAAGACCAGAGTAGGTTTGGGACTTCTCATTTATTTATACCTTGATTAAGTTTACAATTATGTTTTGAGTTTATTATTTCACTCTCTTTGCACAGATGCAATTAATTGAAGCGCAATTCATTCACGTCAAAAGCGATAAGTAAAGCATAATTAAAAATAAAACATCCAAAAATAAATAACAACAAAACTAGGGGCAGAATACAATGCCCATTATAAATAAAATACAAATCATGCATAAATCGAGGTATTCATTAATGATGAGGACATTGGTCCTCGCATACATATTTATTATGAAATAATTTTGATGTGATGGTTTTTATTGGATGGAAATAGGACTTTGGTCCCTAATTTGTAAAAATCCCAAATTAATTAATATAAAACATCAAGCCATTTTTATTATGATGAGACAACAATAGTTTTTACAATAAAATAAATGAATAAGTAAAAATAGAGATAAAATTAAAGGAAAAAACCGGGCAGAGATTCTCTGATTTAGGCGGCCACCATCATCTCAATTCCAATCCACCCAAAAATAATCGACTCACAAAATAAACAAACACATTAGTGCAAAAATCAGAAATAAAATAAAGAACAGCTAAAAAGGGAATTTTGAAGAAAAGTATTAAAGAATAAAAGAAAACAAGTGAAAAAGGAGTAAATAAATTGAAAATATGAAGAAAGGCCCAGGGACGGCCTCCTGTCAACGACAGACGGGCATCCCTGACGTGACCAGTGGGTAGTGCACTGCGCTACCTACGTCCCATTCCTCAAACGAGCAACGGACGTCGGTAATGCCTCTGCCCGTCGGTCAGCCCCGTTCCTCAACAAACCACCAAAAATAAATATTTTTACAAGAAAATTCTTTATTTTCATAAGAAAATTCTTTATTTTCGCAAAAGATAAATGCAAATAATTAAATTAAATCAACCAAATATTGAGTCCAGAATATTTACCCTCGGATTATACCTTTTTGGATGAATGTAGGATAGTTTTCAGTCCCACGCGCTTCACAAGGATTGAATAAAAATCAAGAAAAGAAAACTTATATTTCTTCCTTGAAACTTTAACAGAGATTCGAATGTCGGGAATAAATAAATTGATGGAAACAAATTAATTTTTGTTCCCTCAATTTAATTAGATTCACAAAATAGGATTTTTGAGAAGAAAATCAAAAGATGAAAATAATTTTGTGGGATAAAAATCCTTGAGGAAAAATACTGACAATATAGGTTTTTAGAGGAAAAGTAGCTAAATTGTCCCACGCTCAAAAATTAATCCTAGTTTCTCCTTATAGCATTTGGAAGATCTTAATTTTGGTTGAAAAAAACTTCCCAAAAAAAAATCCCTTCTTTTCCTTTTCTTTTTTTTTTTTTGTGAAAATAGGAATCCTAATTTGAGTTGGAAAAAACCTCTCAATCCTATTTCCCTTAGGATTTAGAAAAAAAAAACCCTCAATCCTATCTCCTATAGGATTTATGAAAAATCTTAACTGTATCCCCCAAAATTCGGTGACCAAATCAGCTACCGATGGGCGTCTGAAGCTAACCGATGAATGTCGATTAAAAGGGCACACACGGTCATTTGGCCAACAGACGGAACGAGGCACGGGAATAAGAGACGGATGTCAGTTTACGGACACGTGTCCATCGCTCGCCTCTCAGACGGCCCGTTTCTCATAGCAAGAGATGGATTGTCTTAGAGACCGATGGGCGTCCTTCCACCGATGGGTAGGCTGTCTAAAGAGAAAGAAAAATCATTTTAATGTAAATTTTCTCAAATTCCATGAAATTTTCCGCTGTAAATAAAAAATTTAACCCTTGTGAATCTGAAGGACCAAAAATTCCAGAATTTCATCCATTCATTCGAAAACGGACACTAATTTCTTCACGAGATTAGATGAATCCTTCCAATATTCTATTGGAAGGAGGATTCCAAAATGTCTTTGATTGCTCAAAATAAATACACATGCACTGTCTTAGGCTCAGTGAGGTTAGACGACCTTTCCCAATATTTTATTCGGTGGCGACTTCAAAATACCTCTTTGTTGCCCAAAATAAATGCCCTTGTAATCTCTTACAAGTCCCATGAACCTCTCTCGAATGCCCTAAAAGCGGGTCATCGGGGCCTCAGGGGTTCGGTGCGCGTCTTAGGCACATTCGGGGAAGAGATTAAGGGAATCTCAAGTGGCCGCTCCAATTGAGTCAGCCAATAATCCAGCCATTTCTGTATCTTCTTCTTTCTTCCATTTCAGTGAGGTTCCTTAGATTTCTCATATTGATTCTATGCATATTGCTAAGTGGAATAAAAGTTAAATTGATAAGATTGAAATGTAAGTGGACAATTACTTGTTCTATCTTCTTCTCTTTCTTGTTTTGGTTTGATTTGGATTAAGGATTGATGATTGTGTCCAATTATAGAAATTGGAATGGTTTGGAGAGGAAGGTCTAAACAAGGACAAGGGAAAGGAAAAAATCGGAGAAGCTAGTGCTCAGTGAACGTTAGGAGCATAGGCGATGGGGTTTGGGAACTAAACCTAAGTGTGTACTGGCATGATTGTATTTGCTTGTGTAATTTGATTATGCATGAACTAAATTTTTAATTTGAATCCTTAATGAAGTAAATAAATAAGTTGATTAGGTTTAAAGACCAAAAGTTTGTATCATGTGGAATAGGTTAGAGGCTAGTGTTGTGTTTATGATACTTGAATGGTATGTTAAGTATTGAGAATGTGTATGTGTTATACTTTATGTATTTTGGATGAGATTGGCTTCATGATAATCAGGTATGTGTTAAATGTTAAGTTATTGAAGGATTGGGTTGGCTTGAATGACAAAAAGGGAATTGGTTTTGAGGTCTTGATAGTGATTTGACAATTGAGACAGGGAGCACAATTGTGCTTAGGTAAAACACAGTTGCGTTTTGGTGTTTTTGAATAGTTCACGGTGACAACCAAATTGGTTGTGACCGTGAGGTATGCAGGAACTCCATTCTGCCTGACTGAGTATGGCATGTCACGGTGGCAACCAAATTGGTTGTGACCGTGAGATACCTCATTTTTGCATTCTGTTTGGGAGTGCAAGGTATGTCACGGTGGCAACCAAATTGGTTTGGACCGTAAGATACCTCATTTTTACATTTTGTTTTGGGAGGGCTTGGTATGTAACGGTGACAACCAAATTGGTTGTGCCCGTGAGGTACCTTGGCCTGCATTTTATTTTGAAGACCTCAGTATGTCACGGTGACAACAAAATTGGTGGTGACTGTGAGGTACCCTATTTTAGCAAGTAACCCTTAGTTATTTTGCTTTATTAATTGTGTGGCTTTTAACCAAGCTTGAGGCTATTTTATATGAGCATGATATCAATATTATATGAAGCAAATATACATATAGATATGATGATTAAAGAATGCAAATACTTGTTAGTTAATGATGTAATTGCAAGTTATCCAAGAGTTGTAAGATGAGTAAAAGAATAAAGTGCATTGTTAATGTGTTGTACATATGCAAAGTGAAGAATTTGGTGTTGGTTTGTGTATGCACTATTTGATTTAACAACTATGAAATTAATAATTGGACTAATCAACTTTAGCCTACGAGTCAAGTAGTGGATAGTTAGGCATGCCTATAGGGTGAAGTGTGCAGCCTAATGCTTACGATTCCTCTAGAATCACAATGCGAAATAAATCCTTACTGGATTCTTTAATGTGGAATATTGATCTATTGAGTTATTATACCTTAGGGTACAAATGTGTATATGTGTAACCACGGATACAATGAAATTATAGTACCTCAGGTGTCACACCCCGTTTGCCCCCTAGTAGAATGAGCCATGTATGTGCATGTGCATTGTGTGAGTTTTGGCATGTGTAAAGGGCATTTTGGGTAGAAATGCATGTTTTAAGAGTTTTGTTAGCATGTGGGTGCATGTGTGGTGTTAGGGTGTGAATTAGTTGGGTTGCACTTGGGTGTGTTTACTCATATATTTGTAGAGTGTGTTTTGGGGCTGTGCTTGTGTGTATGTGTGCTCACACACTTGTAGGGTGTTATTAGTTGGGAGAGTTTTGGGTGCATGTGATAGATGATTTTTGTGTGTGAGTGGTTGATTTCCACCACTAGAGAGATGCCATGTGTCTAGGGTTGGGTAAGGGTAAGTAAAAGGAGGAAAGGAAGTTAGGAAAATCAGATTTTCTATTCCCTTTTCCCGTTCCTCTCCTCCCTCTACTGCTCTTCTTCCTCTTCTTCACTCTTTGGTTGCCCTAGCTTGGATTCAAGCTCTTGGTAGTAGGAATTGATCACACCTTGCATTTAATTAGTAAGTTTTCTGCATTTTCCATCTTCTTCTTCCTCTTCTTCATCTTTCTTCTTCATATTTTCTGGATTTGGGTTTCAATCTAGAGTTACATTATTGTGGGTTTTGTTGGGTTGTGCTTAGTTGAGCCTCCTCGTGAGCCAAAGGGCAAAGAGAAGGCGGGATCTAGTGGATCTAAGCATTAGGAGCAAAGGATTTCAAGGTTTGGGAAATTTCCTGTTTTTGTATGTAAATATGTTCATGTATGTGTTCTTGGTGATTTCTGAAAATTGGGTTGTGATATGCTCTTGATATGACATGTATGTGTGACGCGTGCCGGAATGTCCACTCGGCCGCCCCTATGACCGCCCGCTTGAGGACGATCGGGCAATTGAGGGTCCGCTAACAGCTTGCAATAAATCGCAAGTGTGTCTATGTTCGGCAACAAGGAGGTTTCATGGAGTCGCCACCCAATAGAACATTGGAAAAGTTTCTCTCTCCTCGGAGAGCCTAAGACTGCGCTTAGTATCCATTTTGGGCCAACCAAAAAGGTCTTGGAGGGTGAACCTCTCGCCCTAAGGAGCCTAGGATTAATGCCAAAATCTCATGACACAAGAGGTGTCTTGGAGGGTAAACCTCTCGCCTCTTTGAGCCCAAAGATCAGAGCTGGGTTCAGGACTTCTCATCTATTTTTACCTCGATTATTTTATGATCAAATTTTAATTACCATTAATTCGCTCTCTCTCCACGCGATGCAATTGATTAAAGGCACATTTATTCACATTGGGAAAGTAGTAAATGAGCAAGTAATGAAAGCAAGAAATTACAATAATACAAGGAGCAGAATACAACTCCCTTTTATAAATGTGCGATACATACACAAATCGGGGCATTGCTTATTTTGAGGACTTTGGTCCTCGCATGCATCATTATCAAAAATGGCTATTTTTATTGTGAGGATTTTTATTGGATAAAAATAGGACATTGCGTCCTTGCTTTTATGAAAACCTCTTTTTATTTAATATAAAACGTTAATCAATTTTTATATTTAATGGGATACAAAAAGGGAATATACATGTGCATAGAATAAATAATGAATAAGCAAATAAAGGGAATGACCAAGAGGGTTAGAAAATTAAACCGGACAGAATCCTCCGAGCATGGTAGATCGCCCCTCAAGCTCAGGATAGTCCAAGAAAATCAATATATGCTCACAGAAGGTTAAAAGATGTTAATATGTGAAAGATCAACATAAATGAAGTTACAAAGACTTGAAGGAAATAGAAAAGATTTGGAAAAGTGGAGATAGGACCCAGCGACGGTCTCTGTCGAGTGACCGACGGGCGTCGGTAGGTGACCAACATACTCCGTCGCTCACTCAAGAGAGAGGGCGTCTATAGGTGAGGTGATCGACGGGCGTCGGTGAAGTAGATGACCCATCGGTCACCACTGTCTCCGAAAAATAAACAGTGAAAAACTCTTTTTCAAAACAAAATGGTTTTTAATCACAAAATGAGATGAAAAGAATCAAAATAAGGGAAAATAAGAGCAAAAAGCCAAAAGAATATAGATGAAATAACACGGAAAATAAGTCTAGAATATTTATCCTCAGATAATGCTTTAGTGATATTCTTGGTGTTGATTAGAGTCCCGCACGTTCCACGAGAAACAAAATGAAGGATCAAAGAGAGGAAAATAGATTGTTTCCTTTTTAACCTTTCAAAAGATTGGCTTTGGAATCAAAAACCCAAAGAAAACTAATTAATTTTAGTTCCTTTTTAACGGTTTGATCCTCGAATTAAAAGAAATTTCTTTATGTGTGTTTGCTGGAAGAGAGAGAAAATACGCTTGAAATTCGGCAGAGTTTCCCCTCTTGAAAATTTTTGGAACCCTTTTTAGGAAGAAATTCAAAGCTTTTATAGGCCAGACACGACCGACGGGCGTCGGATGTTGAGACGGGCGTCGGAATAATCCTTCTGACACAAGGATTCATCCGACGGCCCTGCCATTTCCACCGACGGGCGTCAAAAAGGTTGCATGTTCCGAAAAACCAGCTGGCACGCTCTGAAAAAAGCGGGTCCGTCCGACGGGCGTCGAAAAAACCACAGGTCGTCTGTGACCCTAAGCGACGGGCTGGCCTCTCACGGACGGGCTGGCCGTCTGTCGAAGAAAATATACTTTTTGGCTCAAACAAAACTCCCGTTCTTCCCCCTTCTGCCTACAAAAGGTGAAAAGACTCATTTCTCGTGGAGTATGGGACTAAAATCTCCCAATCCAAACCGTTTGTAAAGGTTCGGATACTGATTTCATCATAGGGCAATCTCTGATCCGAGCTGCTCCGGGACACGGTGCCTACAGTTGCCCCAAATTTTGGGGAAACTAGGGCAAAAGTGCCTAGATGATCCAAAACTCAGAGAAAGGATGGAAAGGAAGAAAGCGTACCTATGGCTGTTCTCACCTCCCATGCCTTTTGCCGGGTAGACCTCGTCTCAGTCTGTTCGGCGATGTGAAGATATACCTATCGGCCTTGTTTTGACCTGTAGGTGTTGGTGAGATATAGCATTCTCTAGCCACCATCTCGATATGAAGAGCGGTGTTTCTCCAACCGCAACTTCTGCTTCTACTGGCCTCGTCTCGGCTTGCGCAGGCTTGAGGAGATATAGCACTCTCTGACTACAAATCCGCTGTGAAGAGCAGTGTTGCTCTAACTGCAACTTCGATTTCTGCTGGCCTCGTCTCGGCTTGCGTAGGGTTGAGGAGATGTAGCACTCTCTGACTACAAATCCGCTGTGAAGAGCAGTGTTTCTCTAACTGCAACTTTAGTTTCTGCTGGCCTCGTCTCGACTTGCACAGGGTTGAGGAGATGTAGCACTCTCTGACTACATTTCCGCTGTGAAGAGCAGTGTTTCTTTAACTGCAACTTCGGTTGTTGAAGTTCCCTTGCTAACCCCCATCCGATCTGCAAGGTGCGTAGCACTCTCTGGCTGCCGCGTGAACTGTAAGATGAGGTATTCTCTGATCGTAATCTCAATTTTGTAGAGGAGGAGACCTCGTTGGGTTCCCTGTTACAAGAAGATATGAATCTTAGGCGCCCTTGTTCGGACTTTTAATCGATGCTTGCGTTCGGATCGATGTTTCTCTGTACCTGTGTGATAAAAGGTTTTGTTAATTCATGTTTGAGTTGTTATCTTTTAACATGTCTATGAATGGCATGGTTTTGCTTTATCTACCATTTCATGCTTCATTTATATTCTTTTCTATTGAGTTGTCATTCATCATTTTTCATCATTTTTCTTATCAAGCAAATGTGAAAACATATGTTTCATCTGTAATATGAATGAATCGTAAATAACTGAATAAATGCATAAAACTGAAAACAAAAGTTTTTCACTAGAAATATTTGTTTTTGTACAATGTATATACAAAGTGAAAATACAAAAATAACTCCCTGAACATCAGAGAGGTGTGTAGTCAGAGGGCTCATCAGGATCCTCGTCATCTGATATGTGCACTGTCCCTGGCGGAGGTGGAGCTGGAGCTAGCTGTGCCGGAGGTGGAGACTGAGCCGTGGAGGGTCCTGCCTCAGCACCATGAGCCTGTCTGAATCTAATCTGAGCATAGCCATCCAAGAAGGGCTGAGTACAAGTCCTCATAAACCCTAAGGTCTCTGAAACTGTGCCTCCTAGCTTCTTGAAGGCCTGGCTCATCTGAATGGTCTGCCCGCTGGCGGCCTTCCTCATCTGCTCTAGGCGCTGCTTTGTCTGCTCTCTGAACTCCCTCATGGTCTGAGACAAGGGTGGGAGAATCCCCTCTATCGCCTGGACCCGGGATCTCAGAGAGTCGAGTGACTCGTCGATCATCTATAGGGTCATATCAACCCTCTGAGATGCCTGGTCCTGAGACGTCCTCATCTCATGAGCGAGCTGCTGCCTCAGCTCCCTCTGGCCCTGCGCGATCTGCTCTATCAGCCTCGCCTACTCGTCTCTGAAAGCCTCCAGGACCTGAGCCTGCTCTCGCGCCGTGTGCTCGATATAACCGGCCTGCTCCTGAACTAACCGCTCTATCCCCCGCGACTGCTCCTGAATAGCAGCCTACTGACGGTCCAACCTCTCATTTATAGCTCTATCTCTCTCATCCTATCGTCGCTCCAAGGCTGCGAACATGGAAGTGAGGAGCTGGGAGAAGTCAGGCTGTGCCGGCTCTGGCGGCGGGGCTGCGGAGGTGGATGCCCCTGGGTCACCCCGAAAATATGGGTGATACCTCTCGAGGGGTCCGTGGGTAGACCTCTGTACCCTAATGCCCGGTGACAGAACAGGAGTCGGCGCTCTGGATACTGGTGAAACCGCAAAGAGCTCGTCCATAGTGAACTCCATGTCGAAATCCGACGGGGTCCTGGGCTGCTCCTGCTGTGGTGGCGGTGGCACAGTCTGAGGCTGAGGCTGGGGAGGCTGCAACTCTGGCTGCGGAGGCTGGTGCTCTGGCTCAGGCTCTGGGTGCTCCGAATCTGGACCCAAAGTTGGAAGGGAGAACATCCGCCTAGTCTCATGGATGGGCAGCACTCTGTAAGCCTCTGCCTGCCCTGATATCTGGGAGATCATCCCCATCTGCACTGCCGCTGCGGCATCCACATGGATCCCCTCATCCAAGGGTCCTCTCAGCCTGTCTAGGGTGACTCCCAAACCCATAAGCAATCGAGTGATGACTCCTCCCACGATCACCACTGGTGTCAGTCCCCTGCCAACTCTGACCAAGTTAGCCAAGATCTCATGGCTAACGTTGAGGCGCTGGCCTGCCACCATAGCCCAGAGGCTCCAGATCTCGGCAGCATTAAGCTACCCTGGATTACCAGCTCGACCAAGGTACGAACTGGATAGCACTCTGTGCAGGTACCAGAGTGCCTGAGACACCAGTACGGTGCTCTTCGCTGTTTCATGATCATACAGCACTCCCGGTAAGGCAGTGGCCGCCCAGTGGGCGCATCTCATCGCTCGCCGTGGGATCTCGACCCCGTCCTCTGTGGGAAGCCCCATGGCCTGCGCGAATCTCTATCTGGTAACACTGAAGCGCTGGCCATCGAACCAGAACTGGACCACCCCTGGCTCCGTATCTGATCTCTGAAAATCGTCATAACGGAGTGTGGCTAGGACCTGGCGAGTAGCCTCTGGGAAGGTCTGGAAAGCGGGGTCAAGGAACTCTGTCCATCCAGCGCCCTCAACAAGCATGTCGACCTCTGGGGCCAGCCCTAGGGCCTCTAGGAACGGCCGGGACACGAAGCAGCTAGCTCGAATCTCCACTTGAGCCAGCGCTCTATATCTCAGAGCTGACTCATCGTCCATCCAAGCCGGATCCACGACCTCGGGCTGGGCCTATGGTGCTATGCGTCTAGGAGGCATCCTGTAAAAGAAATATTAAATGGTGAAAATTTGACAAAACAGGCGTTACTAGGCTTGTTTTCGAGGTGAAAACCCATTTAGGCCTCACCCGAGCAACAGCGGCCCGAATACGCGGTAAAAAATGGATAATAAACGAAAAGGGGCGAAACGTCCTGTCAAGGGATGTTGCCCAGCATGCTTGGCACATATCAAAACAGGGTAAACATGCAATCAGCACGAAAATATTTAAAGCGAATAAAAATGGGCTTTCTAGACCCAAGATATGCATTATACACAAAAATATTTAATTTTAGAATAAAAAATAAAAATTTGGGCAGCACCCCGGCAAGGGTGTGCCCAACCTCCTGCGTAAAAAAGGCATCAAACCAGGCCTCAGGCCTCAACAATAATATTAGGATAAAAATGGGACGCACCCCGGCAAGAGTGTGCCCCTAACAACACAAAATAAATGGCCTCAGGCCTCAACAACAATATATACGCTAGAAAGCCTATTTCTAAGGCAACAAAGGTATAGGAAAAAATTCTATTTCCATGTGATCATGCAAAAGTTCAGATTAATTGTGCTACAAAATAAATAAAAAATAAAAAACGGGCAGCATTCTCCCTAAATTTTTAAGCCATCTAAAACATTCTAGCCATTTCTAAGGCTAAGGGAAGAAGAATGAATAAATAAATAAATTAAATTAAATAAAAAAGTAGTTATTTTACTTACTTGAAGTCGCAAAAAGTGTAGAAAACTGAAGAAATATGAATGTTTGAGCGTCTGGTGAGTGGAGAACACGAAAAAATGAAGAAATCGCAAGAAGAAATGAGAAAGAAGGCTAAAATGCACAAAAAAAGGCTAAAAAAAACTGTTTTGGAGAGGAAGAGTGAAAGTGACAGCGCCGCTGGTCCGTCTGTCACTCGCCCTTATATAGAGTTTCGTGACCGACGGGCTAGGCATCTGTAGGAGCGACCGACGGGCTGACCGTCTATCGTTTTAATTAATGCGTAATGAATGCGCGTAACTAATGCTATGCTGACGTATGCATCTGCCAGGTGGATCTCTACCGACGGGCAGGCCGTCTCTTGGGAGAGACGGGCAGGCCGTCGGTGATGCCTTTCTATAAATTCTTCTAAAAATTTTGCTCTTTTTGTGTCTCTTCATTTTCCCAACATCTTGGGGCCTTTATTCTTCTTAGAATGTCTTCCTCTCTAGTCCAAAGAATGCACCGTATCCTAGATGACAAACACACTTGGGAAAAAGGTGCCCTTTCCTCTCTGTCTGGGCTAAACTATCTGCGTCGGGTCAAAGTTGATCAGAACCTTCTTCTGGCGGCGACCCACTTCTGGAATCCCCGGTTTCACGTCTTCCGGTTCACTTACCAGGAGCTGTGCCCCCTACCTGAGGAGTTAGCTACCATTCTCGAAGCCTGGTTCCCTCCCAGCGTTCTGTCCTGCGTCCCCCATTGCGGCCTACTCCAGACTCGGGACATAGCTATGGCTCTCAGTATACCTTCTTCTGAGGCCGTTCGGCTGATTTCTCTGGGCTCTTCCTTTGCTTTGGAGCCACTAGTCGAGGCTCTAGATCAGTTCACTGACATCCCCACTTACCGGGTAAGCATCATATTTCTGTTTTGCATGGTGAACTTCCTCACTGTTGTTCCAGGGGGTTTGACAGGTGATCCTCGCCTGTTCGGAGCTTTGAGCGACTTTCATTGGGGATCATCACCCTTCCCACTTATTCTGGCCGAGACCATTCTGGGCTTAGACGCTGTGAGTTTTGGATCCACCACTACCTTTATCGGCAGCCCCTTATTGCTCCAGGTACGTCATTATTTTAAAGGTAGTGCGTCCCTTATGGATTTTCACACTAGCTTTTCTTGGCGGGAGGTGCATCCTTTCGGATTTTCACACAACCCTGTGCCTTACTTTTGCCTGAAGTAAACCCTACTTACTCCAGCGGCTTTTTTTTTTCTTCTTTTTTTTTTCTTTTTTTTCTTCTTTTTTTTCTCTTTTTCTTTTTTTCTCTTTTTTTTTTCAGATCTTGCTGCAAGAGAAACTGAAGATACTGTCTGAGCCACCTCTTTGAGTTATTCCACGGTATTCACCGAGCCATTTCTTTCCGCGTCAATGACTGCATGAATGTGCCACCGTTGGTGAAGGCATTACCAGATTTGGCGAGCTGTCAGATGACAACATCAGTTTCACATCTGCCTGGCTCCCCCTATCCCATGTGGTCATTGATGGGCCATCGGGGTGTGTTCCCCTCTGTGGGCTCCGTCAAGCTACTTTCTATATCACTTCTCGATTTACGCGTCTGCTCGGGATGACCCAGGATGTGGTGAGGGTTCCCTTATCTTTCCGGGGAGGAGCTCTTTCGGCTGCGTTTGCTTCTCGGTATTATGAGCTGTGGAGCAAGCTGCCAGTGAAGACTATTATTCCGAGGTTCGGCAATCATTCTGCGGCTTCAACTAGCGAGTACAAGAAGTGGATCCTTAGCCCATAATCTGATAACAGGACACGAGGGCTCAAGCATCTGGTCAGTGAGAGCAGCAGTAGGACCTAGCTTAGCTTAGCTTACATATGTATCTCTTTTGGTGCTACATTTCTTTTTAATGCAGAACTAGGAAATGACGAAAATGAAAAGAATAATATTCATTCTATTTCACGAAATGGTGTACATTTCCAAGTAATTTCAGCATACATGATCAGTTTTGACATTTACTCTACCGCGTACGCCCTATTAATACGTGAAACCAAATTTTAACAGCATCAACTCCTATTACCAATCGGCCCTTTCGGGTTTTCACGATTGGACATTTTCTCTCGTGCCTCTAATTTTTGCACAGGATGCCTTTTTTCGGTTTTCACCCTGTCGAGGCGCCCAATTTCAGCACGGCCGCCTTTTTTTGGTTTTCGACCTGCAGGGCATTTTATTCTCTTCTTTTTATTTTGGTCTTTAGCCATGGAACCTCTTGAGTCTGTCGACATTGATCGGCTCCTTGAATTCATTTCAATCGCTATCCGATAAGATTGCAGCTCCTTTGGACAACAGCTTTTTAAGGATATACCACCCCTCCCAGGTTGGTCTGAATTTTCCTCTGATATCGGGTTTACCGGGTCTCATCTGCTTGAACACTAAGTCCCCTTCTTTCAGTGGATGCTTTCTCACCTTCTTTCCGAATGTCCTAGCCAACCTCTTCTGGTAGATCTGATTGTGATAATAAGCCTTCAGCCTGCTCTCATCTAGTAAGTTTAAGTGCTGTAGCCTCTGTCGTGCCCATTCAGCCTCTAGGATTTGGGCTTCCATGAATACTCTCAGCGATCGGAGCTCTATTTCAACTGGCAATACTGCTTTCATCCCGTATACTAAGGAAAATGGCGTAGCGCCCGTAGATGTCCTTACCGTCGTCCTGTATCCCCACAGTGCAAAGGGTAGCTTCTCTGCCCAGTCTTTGTAAGTTTGGACCATCTTGGATAGGATCCTCTTCACATTTTTGTTGGCGGCCTCTACTACCCCATTAGCTTGTGGTCAGTAGGGAGAGGATCTATGGTGCTTGATACCATATTTCTCAAGGAGCTTCCTGGTTTCCCCCATGAACTGCACCCCGTTGTCAGACACTATGTGGTGAGGGAGGCCATATCTGCAGATCAGATTCCTCTCTATGAACTTTGCCATATCCCTTGCGTCTATCTTTTCGAAGGATTCTGCCTCTACCCATTTGGTAAAATAATCAATTGCGAATAAGATGTATCTGTGCCCATTGGATGCCGTAGGGCGAATCTCTCCAATTATATCTATCCCCCAAGCAGCGAAAGGCCAAGGTGATGTCAAGTTGTGTAGCTCTGATACTTGCAGATGCCTCAAATCTGCGTACTGTTGGCATAACTGGCATTACTTGACATACTTTGAGCAATCATTATCCATTGTAAGCTAATAGAAGCCTTGTCTCATGATCTTTTTCGCCAGAGTCAAACCATTCATGTGAGCCCCACAAACGCCTGCATGGGTCTCCTCCATCACCTTACGGGCTTCTTTGTCATTCAAGCACCTGAGCTGAATCCCGTCTGCTTGTCTTTTGTACAACACTCCTTCCAAGGATATGAAATAAGTAGACAGTTTCCGGATCATCCTCTGGTCTTTCTCAGTAGCTTCCTCTGGAAACTCATTGTTTTCCAAATAATTCATAATGTCAAAGTACCATGGTTTTCCATCCGCCACTTCTACTTCCAGTATTGGCTTGATCGCAAAGCTGGGCTTCTCAGAACTCGAAATCAACACTGGCTTCATAGCTACCCCTTCAGGATTATCCCATATCGACACTAGGGTTGCCAACGCACCAGCTAGACGATTTTCATCTCTTGGCATGAAGTGGAAAGTGTAGGTCTCAAACTGCCCACATACCTCTTTTAAATATTCAACGTAGGGTACCAGTCGCTCTTCTTTTACAGCCCATTCTCCTTGGATCTGGTTAATCACCAAGGATAAGTCACCAAAGACTTCTACATTCTTTGCCCCCAAAGCAGCTAGAGCTTCTAACCCGAAAGTGCATGCCTCATATTCGGCTTCATTGTTGGTTGCTTTGTATCTCAGCTTCTTGGCTAGGGGTAGTTTCTCATTATCTGGGGTTGTCAAAATAATTCCAACCCCGGCCCCCCTGTTATTCACGGCCCCATCGAAGTGTAACAGCCATCCTTGGATAGAGATCGTGACTATGCTCTCATCCGGAAAGGTGAACTCGGGAGTGTCTCCTTGAATAGGATGCTCAGCAAGAAATTCGGCTACGGCTTGCCCCTTAATAGTTTTGCGGGTGATGTATTCAACATCAAACTCCTGTAGCAAAAGCAGCCACCTCCCCATCTTCCCAAGCAAAGACGGCGCTTCTTGCAAATATCTCAACGGATTTTGCTTTGCCACTGCCTGAACTTTGTATGAGTGGAAGTAATGTCTCAGTTTCTTTGATGCCCAAATCACTGCGAGACAGATTTTCTCTACTTCAGCATATTTAATCTCATAAGCCAGAAACTTCTTGCTGAGATAATAAACTGCGAATTCTACTCCAAATTCATCCTCCTGAGCCATCATGGCGCCCATAGAACTGCCTTCCACTGCCAGATACAAGATAAGCGGTTTAACTGGTTGCGGCGGCCTTAACACTAGCGGATTTAACAGATATTCCCTGATGCTGTCAAAGGCTTTCTGGCAATCTTCGTTCCAGACCACAGGCTGATCCTTTCTAAGCAGTTTAAAAATAAGCTCGCATATCGAAGTGAGCTTGGCAATGAATCGGCTGATGTACTGCAGCTTGCCCAGGAAGCTCCTTACATCCTTTTCCTTTTGCAGCACGGGCATCTCTCTGATGGCCTTCACCTTGTCTGGGTCAATTTGTATTCCCCTCTGGCTGACGACATGTCCCAATAGCTTTCCTAAAATCACTCCGAAAATGCACTTCTTGGGGTTAAGTCGCAGATTGTACTTATCAATCTTGGTGAAGAACTTCTCTAGAGCTTCGAAGTTGCCCTCTCTAGTGGCTTATTTGACCATCATGTCGTCGACATAGACCTCCACCTCCTTGTGGATCAGGTCACTTAAAATCTTGGTCGCCATCCTCTGGTATGTGGCCCCTGCATTCTTCAGGCCAAAAGGCATGACTCGGTAGGCGTAGGTCCCCCACTCTGTGATGAAAGCGGTCTTAACCCGGTCAGTTATCTTATTTAGGATCTGGTTGTAGCCCACATAACCGTCTCCAAAGCTGTACATCGCGCAGTTGGCGACACTGTCTATCAACACATCAATGTGGGGTAGTGGAAAATTATCTTTAGGGCAAGCATTATTCAGATCTCGATAATCCACACATACCCTGACCTTTCCATTCTTTTTCGCTACACGGACCACGTTTGCCAACCATGTAGGATACTGCACTTTAACAAGGAGCTTGGCCTCAATCTGTTGCCGAATCTCCTCCTTGACCTTGTCTGCCCATTCTGGCCTGAGCCGTCTCAACTTCTGCTTTACGGGCTTATAATCTGGGTAGGTCGGAATTCTATAGTGCCAGTCTGAATGAGTCTATCAAGGCTAAATATTAGATTGAGAAGGTTCAAAGGGTACTAGATGAGATAAAAAGCCCTCCTGAATAGAAGGTGGAATGTGTTGTATCTCTGCTGCAAGGATCTACCTACGACTGGTGCAAGTTTGTCTTAAGGCATCCAATGGTTCCGAATCCGATCAGTTGGGAGTTCTTTGTGCAATAATTCTGCAATAAGTACATCACTAAGGCATATCGGGAAGCTAATTGGAAGCAGTTTCTAAATCTGAGGCAGAGAGCCCTGTCCGTAGTGGAGTATAAGAAAGAATTATGTAGGCTCAGCAAGTATGCACCTTAGTTCTTTCTAATGACACAAATTATATCTAAAACATAATCAACATGCAAACAATCAAAACATATTATAACTTCAGACTATCAAAAAAGCTTCATTAACTCAACCATACTATCCCAAGTGCAATTTAACAATTAGAAGAGTTTTTAAAATCTTCAAAACCCACAATTCACCCAATCTAATCAATCATACTTCATTTAAAGAATTAGAATCCCAAACCTTTAAATGCTAGCTCCTTCAACTTCACAAATCAAGAAATCTTCTCTTTACCCTTTGTGTAATACCCCTTATCCATACGTAGGGGAGCTCATCCGTGAAGGAAATGACAACCCGTATGGACAAGGCTGTCATCAAACAAAGCAAAATAATAAATGTATACAAAATATATGAATAACAACAGAAATTAAAACTTAAAATTCAGAAATTCATTCATTGATATCAAAAAGGTTCATTACAAAATATTCTGAACAAAACTGATGTTACAAAATTCAATCTACCAAGAGTACATAGCGGAAGCATTACAAAAGAATAATTATAATAAGAAAGCCCAAAAGATTACAAAAAGAACCTAAATACAAAACTAAGCTATAGCACTTCAATCCTTCTGTGTTGGCTGGATCTGCGGAGACTCTCCCAAAACTCAACTCCTTTCGCACCTGCACGGATGAAACACCCGTGCTAAGCGATAACGCTTAGTGCGGAAAATACGCAATAAAATGAACAGCCATTCACAATGGTCGTTAAAGCAGAGCACATACAATAGCATAAGCTCAAAATTACATAAAATGAAATCATAGTTTAACCATCATCAATTCCGTATATCATATTGATTTCATATGCACATTATCACAACAAGATGCCTGCAAACTCACAATAACGGATAACGAGTGAACACATTGGGGTACCCGAGGGTACAATCGAAAAGCAACTTCTTTAATTTCTCATTCAAAACATTTTCACATTGGAGGATCTTAAACAAGATCCAACCACATTGAGGATCGTAAGGATCCAAACGGGGAGTCCGGAACACATTGGGGCAGCAGCTACTGAACTCTATTAGACATGCCTAACTATCAACTAATTTGACTCTCGCAGGCCATGCATAATTCATCAAATCATATTCATATTGTTCCTAAAATCATCCATGCATAAGTCTAACAACATCACCAGTTCGGAAAATAAATATAGAATACACAAAAGAAAACTCATTTTGAAAGCAGAAGGTGTCGCGCTCTTGACGGCTGTCACGCTCGTGACAGAGGCAAGGCTCCCTGAGCGCTGCGCTCACAATAGGCCTCGCTCTCTCGCACAAAGAAGCAGATGGGCTTTTGTCGCGCTGGCGACAGAACACGCCCAAAATTGCTATCGCAATCGCGCGCTCGCGACAACACTGCCTAACTCTAGCTCAGCATTACACGCTTTATCGCGCGATAGACATCGCGCTCACGATAGTATGCGCGATGCTACAACTTGGCAGAATTTAGCAAGATAGCCTGCGAGATGCTGGAATCATCGAGCTCTATCACGCTCATGAGAAGCATCATGCTCGTGACAAAGACGCGTTTTTCAGATCTCCAGCAATTCTGTAGAAATCCAACTCCTCCAAAAATCATACCTAACCGCCAATCAACCCAAAGCTTCAATAAGACTCAAGTCAAGCATTCAAATCATCACGAACAACACAAAACCAAACTTTTATATCAAAAATCACAATCACTTTAATTAAACAAACCAGAAATCCAACTTTAAAACTTCAATCAGAGCATATTTTAGTTTAATACTCCACATCCAAAGCATTACAACACAAATTATTTAAAACCCACAACATTTAAGCAAACATACCCAATTAAATTCCTAATTTTCAAAAAAAAATAAACCAAAACCAAACAATCAAAATATGCATCAAAATCATAATTTGCAAAACCTTGATCTCCTGTGCTCCAAATCAAAGGGCTCCACTTCCACTTGCCTTTTCCTTACCCTTAGGTTCTCTAGGAGGCACTTCTGATCAAGAACACCCACAAACACACAAAACTCAAAACCCTAACCCACAAACATACATGAACAAAATCAAAGGAAAATATGAACAAAAAGAAGAAACTAACTAAAATTTACCAATATAACTCTCGAGTTGATCAATTTCCACCAGCACCCACTTGAACCAATTCTAGGGCATGAAAGAGGAAGAAGGAAGAGAGGAGGCAGGGTAAGGAGAGGGGAAACGAGAGAGAGCTATAACTTAGCTCTCTCTTATTTTCTCTCTCCTAACTATTGATACTCCTCTTTCTCTTTCCTTGCCACGTGTTAAAAAGGGGTTAGTGGGATTTGATCACTCACACCCTACTACCCTCTTCTACACTACACTCAAGTCTAGCCACACTAACACACACGCTAACTCAAAACATACTACTACACTCTAACAAAGCCAAATAAACATGCATATAACTCAAATTAAATAACACATGCCAAAATACACATACACACTTGCACACAATATGGCATAAACTACTAGGGTGGGAAACAGGGTGTTACAACTCTCCCCTACTAACAAGAATTTCGTCCTCGAAATTCTTACCTGAACAACTGAGGTTACTGAGACTTCATCACAGACTCTGGTTCCCATGTCGCCTTTTTAACTCCATGATGCTGCCATAACACTTTAACCAAAGGTATTTGCTTGCTTCTCAACTGTCGTACTTCTCTGGCAAGAATGGCTTCCGAGTCCTCATCAAAAGAATAATCGGGTTGAATCCTTATGTCCTGTACGGATAACACATACGATGGATCTGATCTAAAATGGCAGAGCATAGACACATGAAAAATATTGTGCGTTTTAGCCAATTCCATCGGTAGAGCAAACTTATAGGCAACAGGACCAACCTTTGCTAACACTTCATAGGGACCGATAAATCTGGGACTAAGTTTACCCTTCTTGCCAAAGCGCAACACTTTCCTCCAAGGCGATACCTTAAGGAACACCTTGTCTCCAACCTCAAACTGAATACCCTTCCTCTTCAAATTAGCATAAGACCTCTGTCTATCCTTGGCTATCTTCAGATTCTGCTGAACCACTTGAATCTTCTCTTCTGTATCTCTTACCATCTCAGGCCCAACAAATGCACGCTTAGTCAATTCTGTCCAACAAACCGGAGTCCTACACTGTCATCTATAAAGAGCTTCAAACGGTGACATTCCAATACTTGACTGATAACTATTGTTGTAGGCAAACTCCATGAGCGATACATACCTGTCCCAACTGTCCGAAAGTTCCAAAGCACAACCCCGAAGCATATCCTCTAAAATCTGAATAACCCTTTCTGATTGCCCGTCTGACTGAGGATGAAAAGCTGTACTGAAATTCAACCAAGTCTCCAAAGCTGCTTGTAACTCTTTCGAAAACTTTGATGTGAACCTTGGATCCCGATCTGACACTATTGACAATGGAATACCATGCCATCTGACCACTTCATTCACATAGATATCAGCCAACTTATCCATCGAATAATCAATTCTAATCGATAAAAAGTGCGCTGACTTGGTGAGTCTATCCACAATAACACAAACTGAATTATGCTTTCTCTGAGTCGCAGGCAAGACTGATACAAAATCCATCATGATGTCATGCCATTTCCACTAAGGGATGGGTAAAGGGTTGAGCAGTCCTGAAGGAACTTGATGCTCAGCCTTTACCTGCTGATAAGTCAAACACTTAGCCACAAACTCCACAATATTTCTCTTTATCCTCGGCCACCAAAAAAACTGCGTCAAATCTCTATACATTTTCTCATTACCAGGATGCATAGTAAACACTGTAGTGTGTGTGCTTCATAAAGAAGTTTCTTCCTCAACTCAGCATTCTCGGGCACACACAAACTATTCCTATACATAAGCACCCCATCCAAAACAGAGAATCCTTATGTCCTGTACGGATAACACATACGATGGATCTGATCTAAAACGGCGGAGCATAGACACATGAAAAATATTGTGCATTTTAGCCAATTCCATCGGTAGAGCAAACTTATAGGCAACAGGACCAACCTTTGCTAACACTTCATAGGGACCGATAAATCTGGGACTAAGTTTACCCTTCTTGCCAAAGCGCAACACTTTCCTCCAAGGCGATACCTTAAGGAACACCTTGTCTCCAACCTCAAATTGAATATCCTTCCTCTTCAAATTAGCATAAGACCTCTGTCTATCCTTAGCTATCTTCAGATTCTGCTGAACCACTTGAATCTTCTCTTCTGTATCTCTTACCATCTCAGGCCCAACAAATGCACGCTTAGTCAATTCTGTCCAACAAACCGGAGTCCTACACTGTCATCTATAAAGAGCTTCAAATGGTGACATTCCAATACCTGACTGATAACTATTGTTGTAGGCAAACTCCATGAGCGATACATACCTGTCCCAACTTTCCGAAAGTTCCAAAGCACAACCCCGAAGCATATCCTCTAAAATCTGAATAACCCTTTCTGATTGCCCGTCTGACTGAGGATGAAAAGCTGTACTGAAATTCAACCAAGTATCCAAAGCTGCTTGTAACTCTTTCGAAAACTTTGATGTGAACCTTGGATCCCGATCTGACACTATTGACAATGGAATACCATGCCATCTGACCACTTCATTCACATAGATATCAGCCAACTTATCCATCGAATAATCAATTCTAATCGATAAAAAGTGCGTTGACTTGGTGTGTCTATCCACAATAACACAAACTGAATTATGCTTTCTCTGAGTCGCAGGCAAGACTGATACAAAATCCATCATGATGTCATCCCATTTCCACTAAGGGATGGGTAAAGGGTTGAGCAGTCCCGAAGGAACTTGATGCTCAGCCTTTACCTGCTGATAAGTCAAACACTTAGCCACAAACTCCACAATATCTCTCTTTATCCTCGGCCACCAAAAAAACTGCTTCAAATCTCTATACATTTTCTCATTACCAGGATGCATAGTAAACACTGTAGTGTGTGCTTCATAAAGAAGTTTCTTCTTCAACTCAGCATTCTCGGGCACACACAAACTATTCCTATACATAAGCACCCCATCCAAAACAGAAAACTCAAATTGCTTACCGATGTGACCTTCCTGCAAAACTTGTTGTAATTTCACATCATTTTTCTGGGCATCAACAAGCAACTGCCTCAAAGATGGCTTAGCTTTCAATTGGTCAACCAAAGCCCCTTCTGAATCCAATCTCCACTTATAGCACTTCAATACCAAAGCTGACATTGATTTCTGACTCAAAGCATCGGCGACCACATTTGCTTTACCCGGATGGTATTCCAAAATGCAGTCATAATCCTTAAACAGCTCCAACCAACGTCGTTGCCTCAAATTCAACTCTTTTTGCGTGAGGAGATACTTCAAACTTTTGTGATCCATGAAGATCCTACATGTCTCCCCATACATATAATGCCGCCAAATCTTAAGAGCAAAGATCACAGCCGCTAACTCTAGATTATGCATCGGATAATTCTTCTCATGAGGCTTCAACTGACGAGACGCATAAGCCATAACCTTACCCTCTTGCATTAGAATATAGCCAAGTCCAACTCCTAAAGTGTCACTATACATAAAAAATTCCTTACCCGAAGTGGGTTGAGTAAGTACAGGAGCTTCGATCAATAATCTCTTTAATTTCTCAAAGCATAACTGACACTTGTCAGACCACTCAAACTTGACCCCTTTCCTCAAAAGTCTAGTCATAGGAGCAGCAATAACCAAAAATTCCTTAACAAACCACCAATAATACCCAGCCAAAGCCAGAAAACTTCTCACCTCGGGCACATTCCTAAGTGCCTTCCAACTTACAATCGTTTCAATCTTGGCCGGATCAACTTGAATACCTTTAGCCCAAATAATATGGCAAAGAAAGGACACGTCCTTAAGCCAAAAATCAAACTTACTCAACTTTGCAAACAAATGATGATCTCTCAAAACCTGAACCACTATACGAAGATGCTCTTCATGCTCACTCTCATTCTTCGAGTAAACTAGAATATCGTCAATAAATACCACAACAAATCGGTCGAGATATGTCCTAAACACTCTGTTCATCAAAACCATAAAACCGCAAGTGTATTGGTCAAACCAAACGGCATCACAAGAAACTCATAGTGGCCATATCACGTTTGAAATACAGTCTTAACCACATCCGCATCCTTAACTCGATAGACCGAAGATCAATCTTAGAAAAGATTCCTGCACCTCTAAGCTGATCAAATAAATCCTCAATCCTAGGTGACGGCTACTTATTCTTCAAAGTAACCTCATTAATCTGACGGTAATCGATGCACATTCTAAATGTCCCATCCTTCTTCTTTACAAACAAAAATGGAGCTCCCCAAGGAGATATGCTGGAGATAAAGCCTTTACCCAATAGCTCTTGTAATTGAGTTTTAAGTTCTCTCAATTCTACAGGAGGCATTTGATAAGGTACTTTAGAAATGGGGGCGGTACCAGGCAATATCTCTATGGACAACTCCACTTCTCTCTCCGGAGGTAACCCAGGTAACTCACTAGGGAACACATCCTCAAACTCCCTAACCACTGGTATATCCTCTATCTTAACTTGACTGCACTTAAAGTCCAACACCAGCGCTAAAAAGGCCTCACAACCTTTCCTCATAAATCTCCTAGCTTGCATGGTAAAAATCACATTCCCCAAAGAACCAGAGCCTAAACTCTTAACCACAACCAGAGATTGATCTCTATCCCGCAACACAACAATCTTCCTATGACAATGTACCACTGCCCGTTGCTTATTGAACCAATCCATTCCCAAAATCAAATCAAATTCCCGAAAAGGGAAATCAATCAAATCCTCTGGGAACTCTATACCTTGAATCAAAAGAGGACAGTTCCTAAACACTCTACTAACATTGACACTATGCCGTAAAGGACTAGTCACACAGATCTCATAATCTAACTGATCAACTTCAAGCAACTTATCAAATAACATATCAGAGCACAAGTATGAGTATGTGGAACCAGGATCTATTAGAGCATACATCTCAATGCCACAGAGTAGAAACTTACCTGCAATCACATCGGGCGCATCTTGCTCATCCCGAGCTCTCATTGCACAAACCCTTGCTAGCACCATCTGAGGATGATCTACTGACTCCGATGGAGCACCCTCTTTAGGCCGACCACCTCGACCTCTACCTCTACCTCTGCATCTACCTTGACTAGCTTGAGGAGCATTAGACCCTGACCGGCTAGCCTCTTGCTGATCTCTAGTGTTCTCACTCAACTTCGGACAATTAGCCAAAAAGTGATCGGTGCTTCCACAATGGACACATCCTCCAGTAAGCCATCTATACTCGCCCTTGTGGCGCTTATTACAGTGAGAACACTCGGGCGCTTACTACAGTGAGAACACTTGGGCACCACTTCACCTCTTCCACCAGAACTACCTCTACCAACACTCGAACCAACTGTAGATCCCTGCCTCCTACCCCTCGAAGCAGTACCAGAAGAGGACTCATCCTGCGGGTTCCTCGATCTCTTACCCAAGGGCGAACCTCCATGAGGGAGATTCCTCCTCTGACTTCTCTCTCTTAAAATAGATTCAGACCTCTCTGCCCGCATAGCTGCTTGGACAATCTGATAATAACTGATAGCAGGGTACTCATCAAAGATATGAGCATAGCCCTTAAAGACTCAATCAATTTGGCCTCAAAATGCTGAAACCGAAACTCTTCTATCAAAATACCAAGAGGAGCATACTTCCCGAGTTGATTAAATTCTTTCTCATACTCTACAGCTGACATTGCTCTCTGCTTCAGACTTAAGAACTGAGCCCACTTAGCCTCTTTATAAGCCTTAGTCACATACTTACTCATAAATTCCCATTCAAAGAACTCCCATGTGACCGAATCTGGCAACTGGGGATGCCTACGGACCAACTTCCACCAATCATACGCTAATCCCTGGAGCAAGGCAACAACACACTCAACTTGCCTCTAAGGAGGGCAATGAATCTCCTCAAGAACTCTGTCCACCTTCTCAATCCACTTCTCTGCCAACTCAAACTCATCTAAGCCTGTCTCGTAGAAATCTTTTGCCCCAGCTTTCCTCATGCTCTTTATCGAGGCTCTCAAAGCAGTAACCCTTTCTAAGACCCGAGCCATATCCTGAGATATCTTCAGCATAGCCTCAAAAGGCATGGTTGCGGCCGCAGGCTGAACCCTAGCTCGCTGAGCCGGACCAGACACTGACGGATCTTGCTCTTGGGGATTAGCACTCTCAGCTGACCCCTCGAGTGATCCACGCGCAGACTCCATCTATAAAAAACATAAAGACATCTACATTAGGCCAACACAGTCCTAAATATTCATCTATACTCTACAAACACCCAAAAATGCCTAAACCTCAGCTCTGATACAAAAAATTGTAACACCCCTTACTCATACGTAGGAGAGCTCATCTGCGAAGGAAATGACAACCCATATGGACAAAGGTGTCACCAAACAAAGCAAAACAATAAACGTATAAAAAATATATGAATAACAGCGAAAATTATTTCTTAAAATTTAGAAATTCATTCATTGATATCAAAAAGGTTCATTACAAAATATTCTGAACAAAACTGCTATTACAAAATTCAATCTACCAAGAGTACATAGCGGAAGCATTACAAAAGAATAATTACAATAAGACAGCCCAAAAGATTACAAAAAGAACCTAAATACAAAACTAAGCTATATCACTTCAATCCTTCTGTGTTGGCTAGATCTGCAGAGACTCTCCCAAGAACTCAGCTCCTTCCGCACCTGCACGGATGAAACACCCGTGCTAAGTGATAACACTTAGTGGGAAAAACACACAATAAGATGAACGGCCCTTCATAATGGTCATTAAAGCAGAACACATACAATAGTATAAGCTCAAAATTACATAAAACGAAATCATACCTTAACCATCATCAATTTCATATATCATATTGATTTCATATGCACATTATAACAATAAGACGCATGCAAACTCACAATAGCGGATAACGAGTGACTACATTAGGGTACCCGAGGGTACAATCGAAAAGCAACTTCTTTAATTTCCCATTCAAAACATTTTCATATTGGAGGATCTTAAACAAGATCCGAGCACATTGAGGATCGCGAGGATCCAAACGGGGACCTGATCAGGGTCCGAAACACGTTAGGGTTGCAGCTACTGAACTCTATTAGTCATGCCAAAATATCAACTAATTTGACTCTTGTATGCCATGCATAATTCATCAAATCATATTCATATTATTCATAAAATCATCCATGCATAAGTCTAATAACATCACCAGTTCGGAAAATAAATATAGAAAGCACAAAAGAAAACTCATTTTGAAAACAGGAGGTGTCGCACTCGCGACAGGGGCAAGGCTCCTTGAGCACCACGCTCGTGACAAGCCTCATGCTAGCGTGCAAAGAAGCAGATCGGCTTCTATCACTCTCGTGACATGCATCACGCTCGTGATAGAACGCGCCCAAAATTGCTATAGCTATCGCAATCGCGTGCTTGCGACAACACTGCCCAGCTCCAGCTCGGCATTACGTGCTCTATCGCGCTCGCGATAGTACGCGTGATGCTGTAACTTGGCAGAACTGAGCTCGACGGCCTGAGAGATGCTAGAATCACCGAGCTATGTTGCGCTCACGATAAGCGTCACACTCGTGACAAAGTCTCATTTTCCAGATCTCCAGCAATTTTGCAGAAATCCAACTCCTCCAAAAATCATACCCAACCACCAATCAACCCAAAGCTTTATCAAGACTCAAGTTAAGCATTCAAATCATCATAAACAACACAAAACCAAACTTTTATATCAAAAATCACATTTAAAACATGCAATTAGCACAATCAAAATCTTTAATTAAACGAACCAGAAATCGTACTTCAAAACATCAATAAAAGCATATTTTTATTCAATACTCCACATCCAAAGCATTACAACGAAAATTATTCAAAACCCACAACATTTAAGCAAACATACCCAACTTTAACTTTCTAATTTTCCAAGAAATTCAAACCAAAACCAAACAATCAAAATATGCATCAAAATTATAATTTCCCAAACCTTGATCTCCTGCGCTCCAAATGAAAAGGCTCCACTTTCACTTTCCTTCTCCTTACCCTTAGCTTCTTTAGGAGGCACTTCTGATCAAGAACACCAACAAACACACAAAGCTCAAAACCCTAACCCACAAACATACATGAACAAAATCAAAGGAAAAGATGAACAAGAAGAAAAAACTAACTAAAACTTACAAATATAACTCGTGAGTTGATCAATTTCCACCAACACCTACTTGAACCAATTCTAGGGCACAAAAGAGTAAGAAGGAAGAGAGGAGACAAGGCAGGGAGAGGGGAAACAGGAGAGGGCTATAACTTGGCTCTCTCTCATTTTCTCTCTCCTAACTATTTATACCCCTCTTTCTCTTTCCTTGCCACATATCAAATAGGGGTTGGTAGGATCTGATCACTCACACCCTACTACCCTCTTCTACACTACACTCAAGTCTAGCCACACTAACTCAAAACATACTACTACACTCTAACAAAGCCTAATAAACGTGCATATAACTCAAATTAAATAACACATGCCAAAATACACTTACACACTTGCATACAATATGGCTCAAACTACTAGGGTGGGAAACGGGGTGTTACACTTTGACCTTTTACTTAATTCTCCAACTTACGATTAACAAAATCTTGAATGAGATGAAGAACAAAGGAAAGTATAGGCATGGCACTCCTTAGGTGGCAGGATATAAACTTAACACATGGATTCCACTTACTCTTTAATTAAGACTAATTAATCTAACTTAACTTAATTAATCCTCACTTAACACTAATCATGCAAAATTAAACTTTAGTCACTTAACTTATTTATTTCATGAAATTAGGTCCTTAATTCTCAATTATACTTTAGTTCAAAAATTATAAACCCCAAATCAAACTCACCTAATCACCCTAATCATGCTCAATGCTACTAGGGTGGGTTTCGAGTCAATACACAATGTATGAGTATGAATTACTTTTATGCTAATTTAGAAATAAGAGTAAGTGGAAGGATCAAAATGGAAAATATTAAAAGTGACTAATAAGACTTTGACATTCATCAATTCTAAAAGATGAAAAAGTGTATCCGTATATATAGTGAGGGAAAAAGAGTGGAACAATTGTTCTTGGCTGGAAAATTCAGTCAATTTTCCTTTCTTTCTATCCTAATGTCATTCTACAAATGGGTTTAATAAGGGCTTTTAAAGATCAAGCTAAATATTTGCACAATTAAGGTGAGTTTTTATAGTATTTTTAATTGTTTCACCTTTTATTTCTCTCTACTTGATAAAAGATGGCATTTGTGAGTTAAGGATGTGTTTAACATGAGATTTATGGTAATTTGGTTGAGCGAATCTAGCTAAAGGAGAAAGGAGGGAAAGAGGGCAAGCTTGAAACAAGGAAGAGGAGAATTTGAGGACAAATAAGGTTTAGGAACTCTTCTATTTTTGTGCATATTCATGTAGTGATTGGAAATAATTTTGAGATTTTAATGATAATAAATTATGTGTTAAACTAGGTTGTGGCCATAGATTTGGCTAAAAGTGCACGAAATGGTTTTTGGTGTGTTTAGGTAAAATTCTGCCTTAGGGTTCACTTGACCCTGTCACTGTGTTTTGGCCATATCGCGGCCTACACACCTCCAATTGGAGTGAATCTAGTTGGAGAAAAACCATAAGACATAGTCCTACAAATTTTATAGGACAACAAAATCCAGTTTTACCTCTAAGATCTTCAAAAAATTGATCAGAATTATAAATATGATTCCACGAATTCATTAGGAGCAGTTGGTGTTCCCAAGGGCATATCTCTTAGGATGTATGTCCAAATTGCATTATTTTTGTCATTGGAAACTAAAGACATAGTGTAATAAATTTTTAAAAGACATTTTTTCCTAGAAATGACTTTAACTAATTGAAAAATTGCATGCAAAATCAGTCATAGAATTTGCCTTGTGCAGAGTGAGGCAGAATAGGTTTACACGACTGTCAGGGATCCCTACCCACCGTGTACACTTCCTAACTACTATGTAAATACATTCTGAAACTGCACATAAGGCAGGCAGGAATGTCTGATTGCTGTGTACCTATTTTCAGCTTTTTAAGTGAGTTTTTCTCACTGGACTGATCTCGAACTTCAGTGAAAGTTCCCAGAACTTGTCCAACACGTGTCTAGGGTTATGTAATTGATATATGTATGGTTACCACTTGAAATTATATGTGATTTGGGGTATGAACATGAATAATCAAATATACCCTTCATTTCATGATTTAATGATTTGATACTCATATAGCTTGCATTTGATACATGGTTATGGTTATGCGAAATTGATACATGATCATAGTTGAATATGTACTGATTTGAACGGACATATGAGTGGATGTTATCCAAAGTGAATTAGTGAGTTAAATATTTACCTTAAAGCCTAAATGATACATAGTTGTGGATAGATAGGCATGTCTCTATGGGATAGTGTTTGCAGCTACTAATGATGACACCGCATCGGTGTTTGGATTTCAGATACCCGTTTGGTATCTAGTGAAAGTGTCTTTAGCGATAGGTATTGCTCAATCAGTACCTAGTGTTTGATACCATATTTGGTATTCTTGTTCCCGTTATCCACCCCTAATGAGAATTTAAGTGACATAAGGGTTTCTAATTTTTCATTAGAGCTATAGAAGCATGCTAATGAGATGATTGTGAATTAATAGATTGTTAATATATGAATGTATGACAATGTCAACTATTAATGTATGCTTAGTAACGAAATGAAGTGAACATATGATATGTCTATTATACAGCTCGTAATTGATTTCTAGGGCCCCGACTTGCACCCTAGTCATTTTGAATACCTTTAGGATATGAGAGTGGCCTATAGTGTGTAATTGGATAAGTATATGTGTTAGGGACGTAACCGATATTAATTAAAAAGTAAGAGTTAAATTAGTCATTTGACCCCTATGGAATTAAATGCATAAAATAAGGAATTTTGTATATTAATGTATGATATTAAGTAAATTAAAAGGTGAATGCATGATTTGAATGAAGTAGGAGGACTAAAAGTGTAAAAGTGGAAAGTGGCCAATCATAGCTTGACAAAAATTTGTCTAAAAACAGGAAGACATTTCATGGCTTATAAAATCCATGAAAGTTGGTTTTTAAGGGGCTGTAAGCCGGCCTCTCTCTCCTCTTTTAGTAGCCATTTTCTTCACTTAAATCACGAACTAAAATCCTCCATTAAAATTATGCTTAAGTGTTCTTCAATTAAGGAAGTTAAATTCTAGTGTTTATGCAAGTTTGTCAAAATAAGAATATTGGTTTAATTTATAACACCCATAAATCAATATACTGAAAGTTCAGTAATAGGTTTACTCGGATGTCGTATCAGTACTACCATTACGAGTTACATTGCACTATATAGTTAAGTGGGTAAATGTTTTTTTTACAAACATCCATAACAACCATGCACAAGTATCAATTTAATATTCCATACATAGTTCCATTTAAATAATAGTCCACTCATATCTCTACACAAAATCTATACCTAAACATACACATATAACAAAAACTTGTTCGTACACATCATTTCTTACGTCCAACATGAACATATACATCATGTGACCAATAAGCCTTTAACTTACTTTCCTTCACTTTCTCGATCATCAGCAGTATCTCGACCACTTTAAGCTATCCCACTTTCCATAACCTACACGTAGTAGCAACACTACGCGTTGAGCATATAATGCTCAATGGTGGCTAGATATCTAATATTTTCCATCTAATAATGCACACACTTCCACATACAAGCATACATTAATGTACGTTCGAATATATACTTTTATTAAATTAACTTTTCTTTATTTGTTTTCATTACCTTCCATCTTATTCTTTTGTTTTCTTATATTTCATTTCCATATACAGTTAATAATTATCTTGTATCCTTTTTATAGTTTAACATATTATCATTGTAACACCCCTTACCCGTACGTAGCCACCTTCCACGACAAGTGAAGGATGTCTTGCGATAATTACAGAGTTAAACATACTTAAATAAGAAACAAATACCCAAAAATGAAATTATAATTTTTTTTTATACAAATTACATTCATTTACATTTTCTCGAAAGACGCTTTTCTCATTAATCAAAGTACATACAGAACATACATTACTAAAATAGAATTTAGTTACATTATAAGAGACAAATACAAAATCTATACAGACTTGTTGGCCTTAACTGTTTCGGAATGTCCTTGGCAACTCTTCTATCTTCATAACCTGTACAGATAAAACACCCATGCTAAGTGCAAAGGCTTAGTGGGAAAAATAAACATAATATAAATGACCACTCACAGTAGTCGTTAAGAATTTCACACAATGATAATATTCAATAGAAATCATATGTATATAAATACATGGCCTAGGCATGCACAAGAATTCCACTTAATAATTGCATATAATTGATCATAGTCGAAATAGATTTTACTCATTCATCAATATAGGCAATTAGAGTGACCAATTTAATAAGCATTTTGATACAATTTTCCTCAAATAATGTCATACAATACATTTACCATATAATATTTAATCAATACATGCCTTATATATTTTGCTACTCATCTTGTACACAACTTCACAAGAAGTTCATTAGAAATTTACCATAATCTATCTTTCATGCATTAATTTACTCATATTCTTCATGCATCACCCATAACTCGACAAATAATCGATGCTTTATTAACTTTCATAGCACATCAATTTTGCATTCATCAAAGAATCGTGAATATGAAGCAAATTGTATAAGTTCTTATTATGGCGTGTTCATGTAGTCTACACATATAATTATATTCATTTAGTCATTTATACTTCACATTATTTCTTTAATATTATTTAGTTCTTTAGTGCCTGTATTCCCAAAGGAAATAATAGGATTAAAAGCACATAAGTACCCTAAGGTACTTCCAGATATTACACATAGGGATCCGTGTGGGATCCAAGAACACATAGGTGCATAAAGCACAAGTTCAGAGTAATATATCTAGCACAATAATCATTATAATCACACGCATAACAAATGCTTAATTCCATATTTCCTTACAAAATGCAAGTCTTTAAGTTCATTTATTAATTCATATCGCATATTGCTCATTTATTATTCGTTTATTCATTTGCTGTCTGTTTTCCCTAAGGGGTGGATAACAGGATACAAAACACTTAGATACCCGAGGGTACCAACGTAGTAGCATCATACAGCGGACACAAAATACATAAGGATCCATAACTGGAATCCAAATACACATAGGACCCAATAGGATCTAAAAACGCATTAGGACCGAAATGTGGGTCCAACACATAGGTTGCCTCAATAGAACCCTATAGGCATGCCTATCTATCCATGACTCGACTAATGCAGGCTATTCGCTTTATTATTTCATTCTTATGATACTCGCAACAATATAATATTTCACATATACATGTACCCCCATTGTGATCAAATAATGAGCATACACTTATTTCATTTGCATAATATTCCTACCTGTCATAAGGACCGGAAGTGTACCCTAGATGGATTTGCACATTTCAAGGCATAATGGTGACCGAAATTGTGTAATTTGATGGTCGAATTAAGTAGGCGTGAAAAAGGATATGATTGGGATTAAGTAAAGAGGCCAAGGGTAATTTGGTCATTTGGCATACATGGATCTAATCGTATGAAATAAGTAATCATGAGGGTCAAGTTATCATAATGGATTAGTGTTATGCCCAAATTTATGTAAGTGTGGTGTCGGGTGTGCCGAAAGGACGAATCCGGTATTAGTGTAAAAGTTTTGGCAAGTGCAGCCACTTGTAAATTTATGAAATGTGAATTTATGACTTAATTGAGGGAATTAATTAAATTATGTGGGCCAATGATGGGAATAATAAAGGTATAGGCTAAATACATGAAGAGATAAGAGTTAAAGGATTGAAAAGGAAGTTTGACATAAAAACGTAAAATAGACCAATAATAATGTGACACTTGGCATTGGGGATAAGATTGAATTAATGGAGTCATAAAAGAAGAGAGAGGGATGGGTTAAAGGGCAAAAAAGGGTAAGTTTTATTCTTCTTCTTCATCTTCTTCTCCCTCCAACGCCATTTTCTCTCTCTAAGTTCAAGCTATAAGATTTGAATGATGGATTCTTCAAGTTTTAAGTATTTTGGAAGATGAAATGGTATGGAAAGGTCAGGGATAAGTCTTTTATACCTTTGATTTTTTCTTAAAGAGTTAAAATTTCTAATTAGTGTTATATGTGGGTTTTGATGAGGAATTAGGATGATAATGACCATGAAAAAGTAGGAAAGCAAAAAAGAAAGAACAAGTCGAGATGAAGGAGCCATCAAATGAGGTTTGGGAATTTTATGTGTTTTTGTACATTTGATGCTAAATTATATAATTGTATATGTGTATGGATGATATATGTGAATTGGAGTTCAGATGTGTTGATTGTTATGGTGGAAATATTTAAATTTTGTAGATGAGATGTTAAAAGAAAATTCTGTCCTGATCCCTGTCAAACCTTTGGGTATAGTTTTAGGTATAAGTTTAGTTTTAGAAATCCAAATTAAGTGATTTTAGCACCATTAAAACCATGACTTCCATACCTAAAAAACTCTTAGATATGATTATGAGCAAATTCTAGCTCTAATACTCTCAAAAGTGGCCAAAATGGAAGGATTTCTATTTTGGCTGAGTGACCGGAACTAGTTCTGTCTTTGGTGTTGTCTGACCTTAGTTCAATTTTTAAGCTATAATTTGACCGAGAAATCTCCAAATTGGGCGATTCTAGTGACCTATGAACCCTAAGACACATAGCTATATATGTCAAGAATAGGCTAAGATCTAATTTTGGATCTAAGTGTTTTGAAATTGATCAAAACAGAAGGGTATCGGTTCTGTTAGGGTTAAAGGAATAGTTCAGTTTGTCCAACTCATAAATGAAGTTATAGAAATCCAAATGTCATGAAAGTTGTCCCATTAGAAATTGAACACCTTGGGAAACTTTTACTAAGAAGATAACTCCACTTAAAAAATGAGGTTTACATGTGGGTTCTGGCTGTACAAGTTAAAAATGGAGAGCTGATGGTCAGTTCTTCTAAGGAGCTCTGTTTTCCTGACTCCTTTAGAGAGCTCGATTTTCCTGACTCCTTTGGAGAGCTCTATTTTCTTGACTCTTTTGGAGAGCTCGATTTTCTTGACTCTTTTGGAGAGCTCTATTTTCCTGACTCCTTTGGAGAGCTCTGTTTTCCTGACTCCTTTGGAGAGCTTTATTTTTTGACTCCTTTGGAGAGCTCAATTTTCTTGACTCCTTTGGAGAGTTTTGTTTTCCTGACTCCTTTGGAGAGCTCTATTTTCCTTACTCCTTTGGAGACCTCGGTTTTCCTGACTCTTTTAGAGAGCTCTATTGTGACGCGCACCGAACCCCATGGCCTCCCGAAAGCCCGCTTTAGGGCGATCAGGAAAGGTTCATAAAACTTGTAAGGTATTTACAAGTGCATCTATTTTGGGCAACAATGAGGTTTCTTGGAGTCGCCACCCAATAGAACATTGGGAAGGGTCGTCTAGCCTCGTCGAGCCTAAGACGGCGCATACATATCCATCTTAGGCTAGCCAGAAAGATCTTGGAGGTCTCAGCCTCTACCCCCTGGAGCCTAGGATTTGTATATTTAAGTCTTTTGATGAGACTCAAGAGGTGTCTTGGAAGTCCTAGACCTCTCGCCTCATTGAGCCCCAAAGACCAGAGTGAGTTCGGGACTTCTCATTTATTTATACCTTGATCAATATTATAATTAAGTTTTGAATTTTATTATTTCACCAACTTTCCATATAATGCATTTAATTAAGGCGCAGTTATTCACGTCAAAAGCAATAAATGGAAATAAAAATAAAAATAAGGCATTCAAAAATATATTACAATAACACCAGGAGAGGAATAAAACTCCCATTTGTAAAAGTACAACACATGTATAAAACGGGGTATTCATTGGGATGAGGACATTAGTCCTACCATGCATATTTTATTACAAAAAGTGATTTTTCATGAAGCATCAATTTTATTGGCTAAAACGGGACATTGGTCCATAACTTTTGAGAAAATCCCAAAGTTAATTGTTAGAAATCTTTTAGCCCTTTTTCCTTTAACGACATTAAAACCGTTTCTATAATAACATGAATAAAAGATAAGGGTAAAGAAAGAACCCGAGTGGAAGTCCTTAGACTGATGCAGCCCCCATCTTTCAGAACTCCAACTCCAAATGGTCAGAAAATAACTCATAGGGACAAACACGTTAGCATCAAAAGCGTGGATAAAAATAAAAATAAAAGAACGAGAAATTCTAACAGAAATGAGTTGAAAGATAAAATTTATAAATTAAAAAAATGAGAGTTTGCCTAGGGACGGCCCCCTGTACTGTAACGTGGCCGTCCCTAGTATAGGGAAACAATTAGAAGAGAAAAAAAAAACTTTCAGTTCTTTGTAAAAGATTATAAAATAGAATAATAAAATATATATGTAAAATTAATGTAAATCAAATAAAATTATACAAATATTAGTCCAGAATGTTTACCCTCGGATTTTACCGTTTAGGGTGAATATCGAATGATTCTGATTCCCGTATGCTTCGCAAGAACCAAGTAAAAATATCAGAGAAAGAAGATTTATATTTTTCTTCCCTTGAAAATCTGATAGCAATTGAGTGTTTGAATTAGCTGTATTGATGGAAACGAATGAATTTCGTTACCTCAATTTGGCTTAATTCGTAAGAAATATTTGGAGGAATCAATTAATTGGAAGAAATTTTATCAAATAAAATTCTGCAAATGAACGGAGATTTTATAAACTTTTTGAGTAAATTGCTCACAAAACCCCTTTTTTTGAAAACGATCTCTCAAAAAAAATCAATAAATTTTCTTCAAAGAACTTTTCTTATTAAAAATAATCACTTTTCTCACCAAAAATTCTCAAAACTTCTAACCCCTAAAAATGGAATTTAATCCACTATTTATGGGATTTTAGGAAATAATTCAGATAAGCCTTAACCCAAAGTTTGAATTTTAAAAGGACTTTAAAATTCAAATTTTTAGTAGATCTTATCCCCATTTTGAAGGAAAAGAGATTAAATTTTATCCAATCTGGCATGATCTGATCAGTTAACGTACCGATGGGCTTCCCTGCAGATACCGACGGCCGTCCCTACTAAGGGCACAAGCGGAAAATCGACTACAGATGGGGCGCGATACTAGGGACGGGCATCACTATACCGCCACGCATCCGTCCCTACTACGCCTAGAGACGGGGATCACCCCAAGTAGGGACGGGCACCCCTACACAGACGGGAATCCCGTATGTGGAGCAAAACTCTCAATTTCAACCAAAATTTATCAAACTCCATACTAACGAAAAATATTTTAATCCTCGCGAAACATGAAAGACGAAAACCTCCGAATTTCACCCATTTCTCCGAAAACCAACGTTGATTTCTTCATCGAGTAACTTTGACCTGGACTACCTCAAGACCCGATGTCTACAGTTGCCCCCAATTTTGGGAAAACTAGCGCACTAGTGCCTAGATGAGCCAAAATTCAGAGAAGAAAGGAAAGAAACGCATACCTGAGGCAGTCCTTACCTTTTTTCGGGGAAGTGGTGATGCGTCGAGTCGGTTTCGGACTTGCAAAATGCGAGGTTTACCCTCCTGAGCTGCACTGAGTGTACTCTAGACTTTACAAAGTGCTGATGATGGCTCTCCTGAGCTATACCAAGTCTTCTCCAGACTTACAAAGCACGGATGATTGCTCTCTTGAGCTGCACCGAGTCTATTCCAGACTTACAAAGCGCGAATCATTGCTCTCCTGAGCTGCACCGAGTCTTCTCTAGACTTTACAAAGTGCTGATGATGGCTCTCCTGAGCTGCATCGAGTCTATTCCAGACTTACAAAGCGCGGATCATTGCTCTCCCGAGCTGCACCGAGTCTATTCCATACTTACAAAGCGCAGATCATTGCTCTCCTGAGCTGCACCGAGTCTTCTCCAAACTTTACAAAGTGCGAATTTGGCTCTTCCAACTCAGGCGTCCTTCTGGACTGCTCTTCTTCTTGGCTGAGTGTCATTCTAGACTGCTCTTCTGAGCGGGGCGTTCTTCTAAACTGTGTGTTTCGATTTGGCGGCTTCATCCTGCCCCCGAAGTATAATTCTGATCTTTTGATTTCATGTGATCTCAAAGGACATGATGTTTGAACTGTTTATTCTCCCATTTGACTGTTGGTCAATTTTGAATTGGTGTAAAACCACGTTCCTGTATTACAAGAAATTCTCATTAATCCTCATACCAATTAATTTGATTGTAGATTGGTGAACATTTTTTATGATTAATCGTCCTTTTTATTATATGATTAATTATCCCTTTTTCTCTTTCTTTTTGTTTTTTTTAAAAAAAAAGAGTTAAATTACGAAGAAAATGCAAATTTAACAGGCTAGCCATAAATATTTTTCCACTAAAAAGTGAAATTTTGTACAATGTAATGTAAGCATGATAATATAAAATACAAAAATGATATCATGACTCCCTGAAGGGCTATAGGGGTGGATAGTCTGAAAGCTCCTCCTCCGGATCATCATCATCATCTGATATATGAACTATCTGAGACCAAGATGAAGAGGCAGTAGGTCCCGCATCTGGAGCAGATGGCTGACTGGGAGGGGCTGATGGTCAGGCCCGCTGAGTAGGTAAAGCTCTAGCCTGCCTCTGGTATTTAGGAGGTACCGCCATTGGTACTGATAATGGCTGTGCTCTCGCTAGATCCTGCTGCTGGAACTGGACCTGAGCAAACTCATCTAGGAAAGGCTGTGCACATACTGTCATGAACTGCAGCATATCAGTGATGACCCCCCTAACTCTCTAAAAGCGTCGCCCAGGCGAAGGGTCTGATCTGTGGAAGCGGTCCCTATACTATTCAGCCTATCCTCAGTATGCTCCCTGAACTCTCAAAGAGACTGGGCAATGGGAGGTATGGCACCCTCCAGAACCTAAATCCTGAACTTGAGAGCCTCAACCGACTCATCCATGATCTGTAAGGACGCATCCATCCTCTGGGCTACCCCATCCTGGGAGGTCCTCATCTCCTACCTCAGCTGAGCCACAAGCCTCTCCTGCTCCTGTCTCAAAAAGTCAATGAGCCTCCCCTGCTCCTGAATAATACTCTGCTGCTGATCCAGTTGCTCTAATATGACTCTATCTCGCTCCACAAGGTGATCGAGAAGGGCCCTATCTCTCTCCTCCTGCCTGTGCTCAAAGGACGCGAAGGTAGAAGCCAGTAGTGTAGCAAAATCTAGCTGCGCTGGGATAGCCGATGATGAGGACGGAGGGGGAGCTGACTCTGGCATCGGCTCTGGAGGTGGAGCTGTAGAAGTGGATGCCCCCGTATCCCCTACTCTAGCATATGGACTGAACCTCTAATGGGCCCGGGGAGCAGTCCGATGTACTCTCGATGGCGGAGGTGGAGTGGGGCTCTGTACTCTCTGCCCTGAAGGAGTAGCGAATAGCTCATCCATGGTGAACTCGATCCCCATGTCAAAGGGCGTACCCGGATGCTCCTCCTGGTGCTGCTAAGGCTCAGGAGGCTAGTGCTCCATCTGAGGCTGCTCCATATGGGGCTGCTCCATCTGAGGCTGCTCCATCTGAGGCTGCCCTTCCATCTGAGGCTGCTCCTCCACTGGCCCTAGCTAGGGCAAGCTGAATGCATGTCTAGTCTCATGCACAGTATAAAGCCTATATGCCTCTAGCTGGCCCGGTATCAGTACTATCATAGCCATAGTGATAGCTGCCGGAGCATCCACATAAATGCTCTCATCCAAAGCACGCCCCAAGATGTCTGGACGAACTCCCAAACTCAGAAGCAATCTGGTAATAACTCCCCCAACATACACTACAGGGGATGTCCCCCTAGATACCCTCACCAGGTTGACCAATATCTCATGGCTGATGTTAAGTGTTTGACCTGCCACCATGGCCCACAAGCTCCAAATCTCTACGGCATTGAGAGATCCTGGGTTACCAGCTCGTCCTAATTATGAGCTGGATAAGACTCTATGAACATATCATAGGGCCTGTGACGAGAGTACCGTGCTCTTTGCCGTATCATGATCATACGGCACTCCCGGCAAGGCGATAACTGCCCAATGCTGACGTCTAACTGACCTCTGAGGCGCTATGACATCCTACCCCTGTGAACCGCTGATGGGTAATACTATAATGATGGCCCCCTATCAAAAACTGTATGACACCCACCTCTGTGTCAGATCTCTGATATCCCCCATACTGTAATGTGGCAAGAAACTACCATACTATCTCCGGGTGAGTCTGGAAGGCAGGCATCAAAAACTCTGCCATCCCGCGCCTGCTATCAGAATGTCAACCTCATCTGCCATCCCCAGAGCCTCAAGGAATGGTCGGGAAATGAAGCGGCTAGCTTGGAACTGCACCTGAGCCAGCGCCATATATCTCTGTCTAGCCTCATCACTCATCCACCCCGGGGCCTGAGGCTCGGGTTCGTCGTGAGGAGCATATCGTCGCGAGGAGCATATCGTCGCGGTGGCATCCTGGATGTTGAAACCCAAAGAAGAAGTAAAAGACTCACAACTGGTGCAAAAAATGAAAAGAAACCACTGGAAACAAAGGGAAAAGCGTCGGTGCAAAGAAGAAAGGAAAGAAAGTGACAGCCCGTCGGTACCTACGCCTATATATAGAATTTAAGTACCGACGGGCTTTCCGTTCATGTAGCGACAGACGGGCATTCCTTCTGTCTATTCAGATTTCGCTTTTAACCCTTATTAATTACCTAATTAATGCGCGTGATATGCTCGATGCAAAACCTGCCAGGTGGACAAGTACAAACGGGTTCACCGTCTAATTATAGGGACGGGCTAGCCGTCGGTAAACCAAATCTATAAAACCCAGCCTTTTTCTTAGATTTCGTGCCTCTTCCTTATTTTAGCTTCATAATAGGCTCTTTTCCTCAGTTTTTTCCTTTTTACTTCTTTATTTCCTTTAGTGACTTTGGCTTTAGCTACTGAGGAATGAATTCTCCTTTGCTTTCCAAGATGCACCGTATCTTAGACGATGCTCAAATTTGGGAACACAACGCTCTTACCCCCCTTTCTGGACTGCGGTTTTTTAGAAGAGTCAAGATAGACTACAACCTTCTTTTGGCTGCAACCCACTTCTGGGATCCTTGCTTTCATGTTTTCAGATTCACCTATCAGGAAATATGCCCCCTGCCTGAAGAACTTGCTGCTATCGTCGGGAGTTGGTATCCTCCTGGTGCTTTGCCCTGCGTATCTCGCTGTGGTTTGATCCAAATCCGGGATATTGCTCTGTCCTTAAGTATAGCTCCTTCTGACGCTGCTCATCTGGTTCCTCAGGGCCCAGTATTTGCTTTGGAACGTCTGATTGAGGCAATGGATGAATTCTCCAACATTCCCTCATACAGCGTAAGTGTCCTCTTCCTTTTCTGCCTAATGAAGTATCTAGTCGTGATCTCAGAGGAACTGCTCGGAGACCGCCGTCTGTTTGGAATTCTAGATGACTTTCATCGCGGGCTGACCCCTTTCCCTCTCATTCTGGCTGAGACTATCTTGGGTTTGGACTCTATTCGTGCCGGGCCTACCACTTCATTCTCTGGAAGCCCCTTATTACTTCAGGTACGTCATTTATTTTAAAAGGTACTGCGTCCCTTGTGGATTTTCACACTAGCTTTTCTTAGCGGGAAGTGCGTCCTTTCGGATTTTCACACAACCATATGCCTAATTTTTGCCTGAAGTAAATCCAACTTACTCCAGTGGCTTTTCTTTGCCTTTTATTCTATTTTCTTGGGCTTTTATTTTTTCTTTGTTTCTTCTTTCAGATTTTGTTGCAGGAGAAATTGAAGCTTTTGTCAGAGCCTCCTCCTAAAGTCATTAATCAGTACTCTGCGAAGTGCTTTCTTCCTCGCCGGCGTATGTACTTACCTGGGACCCCTGACGAGGGCATTACTAGATTCAGTGAGATATCAGATGAGGATATTAGCTTCAAGCATGCTTGGCTTCCCTTGTCCAGTGCAGTTATTGATGGGTCTTCAAGATGCGTTCCCCTATGCGGGCTTCACAAGGCAACTTTCTACATCACGACCCGTTGCTCCCGTCAACTTGGGATGACTCAGGATGTGGTGAGACTCCCTCTATCCTTTCAAGGTGGAGTCCTTTCTGTGGCTTTTGCTTCCCGCTATCATGAGCTCTGGAGTCGGCTTCCACTGAAAACTATCATACCTCCCTTCGGGAATCATTCTGTCACTTCCACCAGCGCGTACAAAAGGTGGATACTTAGCCCATCATCTGATAACCAAACTCGGCGACTGAGGCATTTAGCTAGCGAGGGTAGTAGTAGGGCATAGTTTAGTTTTATATGCATTTTGAGCAATATGTTTCTTTTTAAAGCAGAATTAGACAATGATATGAATGAATAAATCAAGTCTTATTTCATTTCACAAAATTGTGTACATTTCAGTACGATTTCAAAATACATGATCATTTTGGTACCGATTCAATTATGCACGACTACATTCATTCATGGAACCAAAATCTTGATAGTATCAAACTCCTGTCTCTAATCAGCCCTCTCGGATTTTCATGATTGGATATTTTCTCTCAAGCCTCTAATTTTTGACCAGGATGCCTTTTTTCGGTTTTCACCCTGACGAGGCGCCCAATTTTAGCAAGGCCGCCTTTTTCGATTTTTGACCCGCGGGGCTTTTATTCTCTTCTTTTGATTTTGTAGCCTTTAGCCATGGAACCTTTTAAGTCTATCAATATTGATCGGTTCTTTGAATTCATTGCCATCGCTATCCGACAAAATCGCGGCTCCCTTTGACAATAGCTTCTTGAGGATAAATGGTCCTTCCTAGGTTGGTCTAAACTTCCCTCTGATATCCGATACCCCTGGTCTCATCTGTTTGAACACTAAGTCTCCCTCCTTTAGTGGATGCTTTTTCACCTTCTTCCCAAATGATCTGGCCAGCCTCTTCTAATAGATCTGATTATGATAGTAAGCTTTCAGCCTACCCTCATCCAATAAACTCAAATGCTGTAACCTCTGTTGTGCCCGTTCGGTCTCTGGAATCTGAGCTTCCATGACTACTCTCAGTGATTTGAGCTCTACCTCGACTGGCAGCACTGCTTCTGTCCCATAAACCAGAGAATACGGCATAGCGCCTGTAGATGTCCTTACCGTCGTTCTGTAACCCTACAGAGCAAAAGGTAGCTTCTCTGCCCAGTCTTTGTAGGTTTGGACCATCTTAGCTAGGATCTTCTTCACATTCTTATTGGCAGCCTCTACTGCCCCGTTAGCCTGTGGTCGATAGGGAGAGGATTTATGGTGCTTGATTCCGTACTTCTCGAGAAGCTTCCTAGTTTCCCCCATGAACTGCACCCCATTATCAGACACTATGTGATGTGGTAGGCCGTATCTGCAAATCAGATTCCTTTCAATAAACCTGGCCATATCTCTCGCGTCGATATTTTTAAAGGACTCTGCTTCTACCCATTTTGTAAAATAGTCGATTGCGTCTATTATGTATCTATGCCTATTGGAGGCCGTAGGGCAGATCTCTCCAATAATATCTATTCCCCAAGCAGCGAATGCAAAGGTGACGTTAGGCTGTGTAGCTCTGACACTGGCAAGTGCCTTAAATCCGTGTACTACTGGCATAGCTGGCACTGCTTGATATACCTTGAATAATCGTTTTCCATCATAAGCCAGTAGAAGCCTTGCCTCATGATCTTCTTAGCCAATGTCAGCCCGTTCATATGGGCTCCACATACTCCGGCGTGTGTTTCTTCCATTACCCTCTTGGCCTCTTTCTACTCCAAACACCTCAATTGGATACCATCAGCTTGTTGTTTGTACAACATCCAATCTATGCAGATGAACTGAGTGGACAGTTTGCGAATCATTCTCTGATCCTTTTCAGTAGCCTCCTCTGCAAATGTCACATTCTCTAGATAGTTCATAATATCATGATACCACGGCTTCCCATCTGCCACTTCTACCTCCATAACTGATTTGGACTCGAAGCTAGGTCTTTCGGAGCTATAAATCAAAACTGGCTTCATTACCACTCCTTCAGGGTTGTCCCACATTGATACTAACGTGGCGAGCGCATCGGCTAATTGATTCTCATCCCTTGGAAAAAAATGGAATGTACATACTTCAAACCGACTGCTTAGGCCCCTTAAACGCTGGATATATGGCATTAGCCTCTCTTCTTTCACGGACCATTAACCTCGAATTTGATTGACCACTAGGGAGGAATCACCAAACACCTCCACATTCTTTGCTCCTAAGGCTATTAAGGCCTCCAATCCAAAAATACACGCTTCATACTCAGCTTCATTATTGGTAGCCTTGAATCTCAAATTCTTCGCCAAGGGAAGCTTCTTATCGTCCGGAGTTGTCAAAATGGCTCCTACTCCTGCCCCCTTGCCGTTTACGGCTACATCAAAGTGCAATTTCCAACCCTGAACTCCGATGGCAGTCACATCCACATCTAGAAAGTTAAACTCGTATGAGTCTCCTTAAATCGGGTGTTCTGCTAGAAACTCGGCCACTGCACGTCCCTTGATGGTCTTCCGAGTAACATACTCTACATCGAATTCTTGAAGTAACAACAACCACCTACCCATTTTCCCTAGTAAGGACGGGGCCTCTTGCAAGTACCTCAGGGGATTCTGCTTTGCGACTGCCTGTACCTTGTAGGCATGAAAGTAATGTCGTAATTTCTTAGAAGCCCATATTACTGCAAGGCAAATCTTTTCTACTTCTGTGTATTTGACCTCATAGGCCAAGAATTTCTTGCTAAGTGTGACGCGCGCCGGATCCCGATGCGCTGCCCTTTCGGACTGCTCGCATGTGGGCGATCGGGGCATTTGCGGGTCCGTTGGCAGCTTGCGAATGAATCGCAAGTGCGTCTATGTTGGGCAACAAGGAGGTATCATGGAGTCGCCACCCAATAGAACATTGGGAAAGTTACTCTCGCCTCGGAGAGCCTAAGACTGCGCTTGGTATCCATTTTGGGCCAGCCAGAGGGATCATGGAAGGTGAACTCCTCACCCTAAGGAGCCTAGGATTAGCGCTAAAGCCTCATGACTCAAGAAGTATCTTGAAGGATGACCTCTAACCTCTTAAGCCCAAAGACCAGAGCTGGGTCCGGGATTTCTCATCTATTTCTACCTCAATTATTTTATGATCAAATTTTAATATCATTAATTCGCTCTCTCTCCACACTATGCAATTGATTAAAAGGCACACTTATTCACATCTTGAAAGCGATAAATGATCAAATAGATAGTGAAAGCAATAGATTACAATAATACAAGGAGCGGAATACAACTCCCTTTCGTAAATGTGCGAAGCATGCATAAATCGGGGCATTGCTCATTTTGAGGACTTTGGTCCTCGCATGCATCATTATTAAAATTGGGGATCTTTATTTGTGATGATCTTTATTTGATGAAAATAGGGCATTGGACCCTTGCTTTTGTGTAAACTTCATTTTATTGAATATAAAACATTGAGTCATTTTTATACATTAACGGGATATAAAAGGAGTATATTCGTATACATAAAATAATCAATGAATAATATATGAAGAAAATAATTAAGAGGATTAGGAAACTAAACCCGATGAAGTCCTCCAAACATTGTGGGCAGCCGCTCAAGCTCGAGATCATCCAAGAGGATCAATATACACTCATAGGAAGTTAAGAGATGTTAATATACATAAACTTAACATATAAGAGGTCAAAAAAACTTGGAAGAGATGAAAAACGATTTAAAAAGATGGAGACAGAACCCACCGACGGCCTTCCTTGGTTGACAGACGGGCGTCGGTTAGGGTATCCGATATGCCCGTTTGTCACTCAAAGAGGGGCGTCTGTAGGTGGGTGACCGACGGGCATCGATGATAAAGATGACCCGTCGGTCACCACTGTCTCCAAAAAAGACAGAATGGAGAGAAACCTCTTCAAAGTCAAGAAAAGTGGGTTTTATCCCAAAAAGAGATGAGAGAGTCAAAAAAACAAAAGAAAGTAAGGACAGATACCCAAAAACTCCACAAAATGAAAATAAATATGAGGTGAAATGGAGAAAGGATCCGGAATATTTACCCTCAGATAATTGCTTTGGGTGATTCTTGTGTTGGTTAGAGCCCCGCGCGTTCCACGAGAAGCAAAGATGAAAGATTAAAGAAAGAAAATGAGATATTTCTTCTTCAACCCCTCAGAAGATCGATTTTGGAGTCAAAATCTAAAGAAGACTAATTAGCTTTTAGTTCCTTTTGACTGATTTGATCCTTGGTTAAATAGATTTCCTTAGAAAATGTGTTTTTTTGGAAGAGAGAGAAAATTTGCTTGAAATTGGGCAGAGTTTCCTCTTTTGAAAATTTTTCCAACCTTTATTAAATGAAAATTCGGAGCTTTTATAGCTAGACACGACCGACGGGCGTCGGTGTATAGGGGCGAGCATCGAAAGAATCCTTCTGACACAAGGATTCGTCCGACGGCCCTGCCACATCCACCGACGGGCGTCGGAAGGGTTGCGTGCTCCAGGAAACCAGGCGGCGTTCTGATAGGGGCGGTGATTTTTCGACGGGCGTCGAAAAATACCACAAGCCGTCGGTGACTTAGAGCGACGGGCTGACTTCACAGACGGGCTGGCCATCTGTGGAGGATAAAAAGCTTTTTGACTCGAAAAAACCTCTGTTTTCTCCCCCTCTGCCCAAGAATGGTAAAAAGCCTCATTTCTCGTGGAACGTGGGACTAAAACCTCCAAATCCAGCCCTTTTATACAGGCTCGGACACTGATCTCATCATAGGGTAACCTCTGATCCGGACCGCTCCGGGACACGGTGCTTACAGTTGCCCCCAGTTTTGGAGCAACTAGTGCACAAGCGCCTAGATAAGCCAAAACTCAGAGAAAGGTCAGAAAGTAAGCGTACCTGCGATGGCTTTTCACCCTCCGTGCCTTCGGCCGGGTGGACATCGTCTTGATCCACTCGGCGATGCGAAGATACTTCCATCGATCTTGTCTCGACCTGTAGGTACCTGGCGGGATGCAGCATGCTCTGACTACAACCTCGATCTGGTGAGATGCAGCATGCTTTGGCTACGATCTCAATCTGGTGAGATGTAGCATGCTTTGGCTACAACCTCGATCTGGTGAGATGCAGCATGCTTTGACTACAACCTCGATCTGGTGAGATGCAGCATGCTTTGGCTACAACCTCGATCTGGTGAGATGCAGCATGCTTTGGCTACAGTCTCGATCTGGTGAAGTGCGGTATGCTTTGACCACAGCTTCGATCTGGTGAGATGCAGCATGCTTTGGCTACAACCTTGATCTAGTGAGATGCAGCATGCTTTGGCCGCGACTTTGATCTGGTGAGATGCAGCATGCTTTGGCTACAGCCTCGGTCTGGTAAGATGCAGCATGCTTTGGCCGCGACTTCGATCTAGTGAGATGCAGCATGCTTTGGCTACAACTTCAATCTAGTGTGGGACCTCCGCTGGGTTCCTTGTTCCAAAATAGATCTTTTTAATCGATGTCTATGTTCGGATCGGTATTTCTCTGTACCTGTGTGATGAAAGATTTTATTAGTTCATGTTTGAGCGGTTATCTTTTAACCTATCTATTGATGGCGTGATCTTGCTTTATTTGCTATGCCATGTTTCGTTTTTTTTTTCTGAGCTGCCATTGATCATCATTTTTGTTTTTGTTATATTGTCATTTTTATTGACATATAAATAAATATGAGAACATACACTTTCTGTGATGTGATTAAATAATTAACAATCGAATGATCAGGCAATAATGAAATAAACGTTTCACTAGAAATGTCATTTTTGTACAGTGTATATACAAAATAAAAGATACAAAAGATACAAAAATAACTCCCTGAAGATCAGAGAGGTGTGTAGTCTGAGGGCTCATCGGGATCCTCGTCATCCGACATATGTACGGTCCCTGACGGAGGTGGAGCTGGAGCTGGCTGAGCCGTGGAGGGTCCTGCCTTATGATCATGGGCCCGCCTGAAACGGATCTGAGCGTAGCCATCCAAGAAGGGCTGGGTACAGGTGCTCATAAACCCTAAGGTCTCAGAAACCTTGTCTCCCAACTTCTTAAAGGCTTGGCTCAACTGAATGGTCTGCTCGCTGGCGGCCTTTCTCCTCTGCTCCAGGCTCTGCTCCGTCTACTCTCTAAACTCCCTCATGGTCTGAGAAAGAGGTGGGAGAATCCCCTCCATCGCCTGGACGCGGGATCTCAGAGAGTCAAGTGACTCATCAATCATCTGTAGGGTCATATCGACCCTCTGAGACGCCTGGTCCTGTGACGTCCTCAAATCATGAGCGAGCTGCTGTCTCAACTCCCTCTGCCCCTGAGCAATCTGCTCAAACATCCTCATCTGCTCCCCTTTGAAAGCCTCCAGGACCCGAGCCTGCTCATCCCTGAAAATCTCCAAGGCCCGAGCCTGCTCCCGAGTCGTATGCTCCATGTAGCCGGCCTGCTCTCGGGCTAAGCGCTCCACCGACTGGGACTGCTCCTGAATGGCAGCCTGCTGGCGATCCAACCTCTCATGGATAACCCTATCCCTCTCATCCTGTCACAGCTCCAAGGCTGTAAACATGGAGGTGAGGAGCTGAGAGAAGTCCGGCTGCACAGGCTGCTGCGGTGCTGGCTCTGGTGGTGGTGCCGAGGAGGTGGATGCCCCTAGGTCACCTCGAGAGTACGGGTGGTACCTCTCGGAGGGCTCGTGGATAGACCTTTGTACCCTGGCGCTCGGTGATGGGACTGGAGTCGATGCTCTAGACGCCGGTGAAGCGGCGAAGAGGTCGTCCATCGTGATCTCGAAGTCGAAGTCCGAGGGGTCCTAGGTGGCTCCTGCTGCTGTGGTGGAGGCACAGTCTGTGGCTGAGGAGACTGAGGAGGCTGATGCTCCGGCTGAGGCTGGGGCTCTGGCTGCGGCTCGGGCTCGGGCTGTGGCTGTGGAGGCTTTGGCTGTGGCTGTGGAGGCTGCTCCTCCGGGTGCTCCGGGTGGTCTGGATCTGCACCCAAGGTTGGGAGCGAGAACATCTGCCAGTTCTCATGGATGGTCAACACCCTGTAAGCCTCTGCCTGGCCCGAAATCGGGGAGATCATCCCCATCTGTACTGTCGCCGCGGCATCTACATGGATCCCCTCCGGCAAGGGTCCTCTCATCCTCTCGGGGTTAACCCCCAATCTCAAAAGTAACCGGGTGATGACTCCTCCTACCATCACCACCGATGTCAACCCTCTGCTGACTCTGGTCAGGTTGGCCAAGATCTAATGGCTAATGTTGAGACACTGGCCTGCCACTATAGCCCAGAGGCTCCAGATCTCGGCCGTGTTAAGCGACCCTGGATTACCAGCTCGACCGAGGTACGAACTGGAAAGCACTCTGTGCAAATACCGGAGTGCTTGAGACACCTGTACGGTGCTCTTTGCTGTATCGTGATCGTACAACACTCCTGGTATGGCAATGGCCGCCCAACGGGCGCGTCTCACTGCGGGATCTCGACCCCCTCCTCTCTAGGGAGCCCCATGGCCTGAGCAAACCTCTGCCTGGTGATGCTGAAATGGTCGCCGTCGAACCAAAACTGAATCACCCCCGGGTCGGTATCTGCACTCTGAAAGCCGGCATAGCGGAGAGTGGCCAAGACCTGGCAGGTAGCCTCTGGAAATGTCTGGAAGGAGGGCTCAAGGAACTCCATCCACCCAGCACCCTCGGCAAGTAGATCGAATTCTGGGGCCAACCCTAGGGCCTCTAGAAATGGGCGGGACACAAAATGACTGGCCCGAAACTCTATCGGAGCCAACGCTCTATACCTCTGAGCGGACTCGTCATCCATCCAATCCAGAGCTACAAGCTCGGGCTGGGCCTGCGGCGCTCTACGTCTAGGAGGCATCCTGCAAAAGGGAAGAGGTTAAATATCGAAAGTTTGGCAAAATAAATATTTTTAAACTTATTTCCAAGGCGAAGGCAAATTTATGCCTCACCGGGGCAATAGCAGCCAAAAACAAGATAAAGAGATTGATAATAATAAAAAAATGAAAAGAGCAAACATCCTGTCTAAGGAAGTATCTTAAAGTGCCTCGCACGCATCATGGCAAAAGCAAACATGCAACTAGCATGAAAATAATTAAAGTAAATAAAAATGGGCCTTCTAGGTCCCAGGGTATGCATTATACATAAAAATATTCAATTCTTGAATATATAATAAAAATTTGGGCAGCATCCCGGCAAGGGTATGCCCAACCTCCAGCATGAAAAGGCAAAAACATAGGCCTTAGGCCTCAACAATAATACACGCATGTAAATGGGATGCACCCCGGCAAGAGTGTGTCCCCAACAACACAGAATAATGGCCTCAGGCCGTAAAAGCAACATATGCACAGAATGGTGCGCCAAAAAAAAATGTAGTTCTAAAGCATCAGAATTATAGAAAAATTATATTTCTATGTGATAATGCAAAAAATTTAGGTTTAATTGCACTAAAATAAAAAAAAAGGCAGCATTCCCCCTAAATCCCTAAAGCATTTGGAATTTTCTTAACATTTCTAAAGTTGAGAAGAAATGAATTAATAAATTAAATAAAACTCAAAAGAAAGTAATTATTTACTTACTTGTAGTCGCGAGAAGTGTAGAAACTGAAGAAAATATAAATATCAAAGCACCCGGTGAGTAGAAAATGCGAAAATATGAAGAAATCGCGAAAAAAGCTTGAAAAAAGGCCAAAAAACGCAAAGAAAAACGGTTTGGGAGAAGAAATGAAAGGAACAGCAGCGTTTGCACCATCTGTCACTCGCCCTTATATAGAATTTCTTGACCGACGGGCAGGGCGTCTGTACAAGTAACCGACGGGCTGGCCGTCTGTCATGCAATAAATGCGAGTTAATGCGCGTGATGAATGCAATGCTGACGTATGCATGTGCCAGGTGGACTTCCTTCCGACGGGCATGCCGTCCCTGTGGAGAGGCGGGCAGGCCGTCTCTTTAGAGAGGCGGGCAGACCGTCTCTGTAGAGGGACGGGTAGGCCGTCGGTGACACTTCCCTATAAAATCTTACAAAATTTTTGCTCTTCTTGTCTCTTCATTTTCCAACATCTTGAGCCTTTCATCTTCCTCAAAAATGTCTTCTCCTCTTACCCAAAGGATGTACCGTATCTTAGACGATAAACATACTTGGGGAGAAGGCGCCCTCTCTTCTCTGTCTGGGCTGAAATATCTGTGCTGGGTGAAAATCGACCAGAACCTCCTCCTGGCGGCGACCCACTTCTGGAACCCCCGGTTTCACGTCTTCCAGTTCACCTATCAGGAATTGTGCCCTTTGCCTGAAGAGTTAGCTTCCATTCTGGGAGCCCGGTTCCCTCCTAGCGCTCTGCCTTGTGTCCCCCACTGCGGCTTATTCCAGACCCGGGATATAGCCATGGCTCTGGGCATACCATCTTCCGAGGCCATCCGGCTGATTCCTTCGGGCTCTTCCTTTTCATTGGGGCCACTGATCGAGGCTCTGGATCAGTTCACTGACAACCCCACATATCGGGTAAGCGTCACATTCTTATTCTGCATGGTGAACTTCCTTACTGTTGTTCCAGGAGGTTTGACAGGTGACTCTCGTCTGTTCGGAATCTTGGGCGACTTTCATCTGGGATTGTCACCCCTACCACTTATCCTGGCTAAAACCATTCTGGGCTTGGACGCTGTGAGCTCTGGATCCACTACAACCTTCACCGGCAGCCCCTTATTGCTCCAGGTACGTCATTATTTTAAAGGTAGTGCGTCCCTTATGGATTTTCACACTAGCTTTTCTTAGCGGGAGGTGCATCCTTTTGGATTTTCACACAACCCTGTGCCTTATTTTTGCCTGAAGTAAATCCTACTAACTCCAGCGGCTTTTCTCTTTTTTCTTTTTCTTTTATTTTCTTCTTTTCTTTCTTTTTTTCTTTTTTTTTTTATTTTTATTTTCAGATCTGGCTGCAAGAAAAACTGAAGATGCTGTCTGAACCACCCTCTCGCGTTACTCCACAGTACTCGTCGAGCCATTTCCTACCGCGTCGACGACTGTATGGGTGTGTCACCGCTGGTGACGGCATTACCAGGTTTGGCGAGCTGTCAGATGATGACATTAACTTTACATCTGCCTGGCTCCCACTGTCTCATGTGGTCATCGATGGGCCATCAGGCTGTGTTCCCCTCTGCGACCTCCGTCAGGCCACCTTCTGCATCACCTCTCGATGTACACGACAGCTCGGGACGACCCAGGATGTAGTGAGGGTTCCCCTGTCCTTCCGAGGAGGAGCTCTCTCGGCTGCGTTTGCTTCTCGGTATCATGAGCTGTGGGGCAGACTACCCGTGAAGACTATTATCCCGAGGTTCGGCAATCATTCTGCATCTTCGACTAGCGAGTACAAGAAGTGGATCCTTAGCCCAGCGTCTGATAACAGGACTCGATGGCTCAAACATCTGGTCGGCGAGAGCAGCAGCAGGACTTAGCTTAGCCTATATATGTATTTCTTTTGGTGCTACATTTCTTTTTAATGCAGAACTAGGAAATGACAAAAATGGAAAAAAAACAATATTCATTCTATTTCACGAATTTGTGTACATTTTCATATAATTTCAGCATACATGATCAGTTTTGGCATTTACTCAGCTGCTTTCGCACTGTTAATACATGAAACCAAATTATAACAGCATCAACTCCTGTTACCAATCGGCCCTCTCGAGTTTTCACGATCGGACATTTTCTCTCATGCCTCTAATTTTTGCACAGGATGCCTTTTTTCGGTTTTCACCCTGTCGAGGCGCCCAATTTTAGCATAGCCGCCTTTTTTCGGTTTTCGACTTACAGGCCATTTTATTCTCTTCTTTTTATTTTGGTCTTTAGCCGTGGAACCTTTTGAGTCTGTCGACATTGATCGGCTCTTTGAATTCGTTCCCATCACTATCTGACAAGATTGCAGCTCCTTTGGACAGCAGCTTCTTAAGGATATACGGCCCTTCCCAGGTAGGTCTTAATTTCCCCCTGATGTCTGGTATCCCTGGCCTCATCTGCTTGAACACCAAGTCCCCTTCTTTCAGCGGATGCTTCCTCACCTTCTTCCCGAAAGTTCTTGCCAATCTCTTCTGGTAAATCTGATTATGATAATAAGCTCTCAGCCTACTCTTATCCAGTAAATTCAAGTGCTGTAACCTCTGCTGCGCCCATTCGGCTTCCGGGATTTGGGCCTCCATGACCACCCTTAGTGATTTAAGCTCTATCTCTACTGGCAATACTGCTTCTGTTCCGTATACTAGGGAAAATGGTGTAGCGCCTGTAGACGCCCTTACCGTCGTTCTGTATCCCATTAGGGCAAAGGGTAACTTTTCAGCCCAGTCTTTGTAGGTTTGGACCATCTTGGATAGGATCTTCTTCATATTCTTATTTGCGGCCTCTACTGCTCCATTCGCTTGCGGTCGGTAGGGAGAGGATTTATGATGCTCGACACCATACTTCTCGAGAAGCTTTCTGGTTTCTCCCATGAACTGCACCCCATTATCAGACACTATGTGATGAGGGAGGCCATATCTGCAGATCAAATTCCTCTCTATGAACTTGGCCATGTCCCTCGCGTCAATTTTCTTGAAGGATTCCGCCTCTACCCATTTGGTGAAATAGTCGATCGCGAGTATGATGTATTTGTGCCCATTGGACACCGTAGGGCGAATCTCTCCAATGATATCTATCCCCCAAGCAGCAAATGGCCAAGGTGATGTCAGGTTATGTAGTTCTGATATCGGCAGGTGTCTCAGGTCTGCGTACTGTTGGCACAATTGGCATTGTTTGACATACTTTGAGCAATCGTTGTCTATCGTAAGCCAATAAAAGCCTTGTCTCATGATCTTCTTTGCCAAGGTCAAACCATTGATGTGGGCCCCACAGACACCTACATGGGTTTCCTCCATTACCTTGCAGGCTTCTCCTTCATTCAAGCACTTGAGCTGAATCCCATCCGACCGTCTTTTGTACAACACCCCTTCTAAGGATATGAACTGAGTAGATAGCTTACGTATCATCCTCTGGTCTTTTTCAGTGGCTTCTTCCGAAAATTTATTGTTTTCCAAGTAATTCATGATATCAAAGTACCATGGCTTCCCATCTGACGCCTCTACTTCCATTACAGGCTCGGTTTCAAAACTAGGCTTATCAGCGCTCGAAATCAGCACCGGCTTCATAGCCACTCCTTCAGGGTTATCCCACATTGACACTAAGGTTGCCAATGCATCAGCCAGACGGTTTTCATCTCTGGGCACAAAGTGGAAAGTGCAAGTCTCAAACTGCCCACACATCCCTTTCAAATATTGAACATAGGGGACCAGTCGTTCTTCTTTTACAGCCCACTCACATCGTATCTGGTTGATTACCAAGGACGAGTCACCAAAGACCTCTATGTTCCTTGCCCCCAATGCAGCTAACGCCTCTAGCCCGAAAGCGCAAGCTTCATATTCAGCTTCATTGTTGGTTGCTTTGTATCTCAGCTTCTTAGCAAGGGGAAGTTTTTCATTATCTGGGGTTGTCAAGATGATTCCAACTCCGGCTCCCCTGTTATTCACTGCCCCGTTAAAGTGCAACTGCCATCCCTAAATAGAAATCGCGCCTATGCTTTCATCAGGAAAGGTAAACTCGGGGGTGTCTCCTTGAATAGGATGTTCAGCAAGAAATTCGGCTACGGCTCGCCCCTTAATAGTCTTGTGGGTGATGTATTGCACATCAAACTCTTGTAGCAAGAGCAGCCACCTCCCCATCTTTCCAAGCAAAGACGGTGCTTCCTGCAAATATCTTAACGGATTCTGCTTGGCCACTGCCTGAACTTTGTATGAGTGGAAGTAATGTCTCAGCTTCTTTGATGCCCAAATCACTGCGAGGCATATCTTCTCTACTTCAGCATATTTTATTTCATAAGCCAGGAACTTCTTGCTGAGGTAATAAATTGCAAACTCCACCCCAAATTCATCCTCTTGAGCCATCATGGCGCCCACTGAACTGTGCTCTACTGCCAGATACAGAATAAGTGGTTTGACCGGTTGCGGAGGCCTTAGCACTGGCGGATTCAACAGATATTCCTTGATATTGTCAAAGGCTCTTTGGCAGTCTTCGTTCCAGACCACAGGCTGATTCTTTCTAAGCAGCTTAAAAATAGGCTTGCATATCGAAGTGAGCTTGGCAATGAATCGACTGACATACTGCAGCTTGCCCAGGAAACTCCTAACATCCTTCTCTTTTTGCGGCACAGGCATCTCTCTGATGGCTTTCACCTTGTCCGGGTCAATTTCTATTCCCCTCTGGCTAACGACATGTCCCAATAGCTTTCCTGAAGTCACTCCGAAAATGCACTTCTTGGGGTTAAGTCGCAGATTATACTTGTCGATCCTGGTGAAGAACTTCTCTAGAGCTTCAAAGTGTCCCTCTCGGGTGGCTGATTTAACCATCATGTCATCGACATACACTTCCACTTCTTTATGAATCAGGTCGCTTAAGATCTTGGTCGCCATTCTCTGATATGTGGCCCCTGCGTTCTTCAGGCCGAAGGGCATGACCCGATAGGCATAGGTCCCCCACTCCGTGATGAAGGCAGTTTTAACCCGATCAACTATCTTGTTCAGGATCTGGTTGTAGCCCACATAACCATCTCCAAAGTTGTACATCACGCAATTGGCGGCGCTGTCTATCAACACGTCCATATGGGGTAATGGAAAATCATCTTTAGGGCAAGCTTTGTTCAGATCTCGATAATCCACACACACCCTGACCTTTCCGTTCTTCTTTGCTACAGGGACCACATTTGCCAGCCATGTAGGATACTGCACTTCCACGAGGAACTTGGCTTCAATCTGCTGTCGAATTTCCTCCTTAACCTTGTCAGCCCATTCCGGTCTTAGCCTTCTCAACTTCTGCTTCACAGGCTTGCAATCTGGGTAAGTTGGGATGGCATGTTCCGCCACGTCTCGGTCAATTCCCGGCATGGTTAAAAAGAAGAAGAAGAAGAAGAAGCAGAATTTGAGAGAGAAGGGAATGGCTGAACACACATGCAAAACGAATGGACTCTCTCTCTCTCTCTCTACCAACCTTATATTGCATGCAAAGGAAGAACTGTCAACTTCCTTAGCGCACACGTGGACTCCCCTAATCCAAATCTGATTTAGTTAAACATCATTAATACTAATTAATCCTCACTTATTGTTAACCATGCACAATAGCCAATAAGCCACTTAACTTTATTTTGGTTATTCAATCAAGTCCTCCATTAACTTACTCTTAGGTCCTTAATTAACAAACTCAATGCAAACAAAACTTACTTATCTTAATTTAAGCCAATTACTGCTAGGGTATAATTCGGGCCACTATAATTCTCCCCTCCTAAAAAGAATTTCGTCCACAAAATTCATACCCGAGTTAAATAGATGAGGTTGTTGCTCTCGCATAGCCGCTTTAAGCTCCCATGTTGCCTCTTTCACTTCGTGATGTTGCCATAGCACTTTCACAAGTGGGATCTATTTACTACGAAGCTGTCTCATTTCCTTTGCTAAAATGGCCTTTCGCTTCTCATCATAGGAGAAATCTGAGTGAACTTCAACTTCCTGCACTGGTATAATATGAGACTCGTCTGAGCGATACCTCCGTAACATAGACACATGAAAGACATCGTGAAGTTTGGCTAAAGCAGGGGGCAAAGCTAATCGGTAAGCCACTGAATCCACTCTGTCCAACACTTCATATGGCCCAATAAACCTCGCTCTTAACTTTCCTTTCTTACCAAATCTCAATACCTTTCTCCAAGAAGACACTTTTAATAACACCTTGTCGCCTACTTCAAACTCAATATCCTTTCCTTTCAGATTTGTATAAGACTTCTGTCTATCACTAGCTGCTTTCATTCATTATTGAATGATTTTTGCCTTTTCTTCAATATCCTTTATCGAATCTAGTCCAATAACCCTAGGCTCTCCTAGTTCTGTCCAGCAAATCGATGTACGACACTTCCTACCATACAACACTTCATATGGTGCCATGCCAACACTTGTCTGATAACTATTGTTATAAGCAAATTCCATAAGTGGAATGTACGTATCCAAACTTTTAGAGAAATCTAAAACACATGCTCTTATCAAATCTTCCAATACCTGGATAACTCTTTCCGACTGTCCATCGGTCTGTGGATGGAATGCAATATTGAAGTTCAACTTGGTACCCAATGCAGCTTGAAGACTCTTCCAGAACTTAGAAGTGAACCTCGGGTCCCTATCAGATACAATAGATACAGGCACACCATGCAATCTGACAATTTCTTTCACATACAATTCAGCTAGCAAATCCATAGAGTAGTTCATTTGAACCGGTATAAAGTGAGCTGATTTTGAAAATCTATCCACAATTACCCACACTGCATCTTGTTACTACGAAGTCAAAGGTAGTCTAGAAATAAAATCCATGGTAATATTGTCCCATTTCCATTGTGGGATGGAAAGAGGATTCAATAACCAATGTGGAACCTGATGTTCCGCTTTCACTTATTGACAGGTTAGACATTTGGACACATATTCTACCATATCCCTTTTCATACCAGGCCACCAATAAATTTGTTTTAAATCCTGATACATCTTGTTTCCACCTATATGCATAGTGAAGGCAGTATTATGCGCCTCATACATCAATCTTTTCTTCATTTCTTTGTTATTTACAACATATACTCGATCCTTATAAAGCAGTACACCACTCTCATTGACTGAATAGTCAGTCTTGTCCCCATTCCTAACTGATTGCAAAATCTATTGCAACTTAGAATCATTTCTCTGTGCAGCTATCAATTCATCTCTTAGTACCGGTCTCGCTTTCAGTTGAGCTAACAAAGCCCCATCTGCAGAAAACTTCCATCTTATTTGTCTTAATAGCATAAGCCGAAATAGACTTCCTACTCAATGCATCAACCACTACTTTGGCTCTACCTGGATGATAGTCTACTATACAGTCATAGTCCTTGAACAATTCAAGCCATCAATGCTATCTCAGGTTAAATTCTTTCTGAGTTAACAAATACTTCAAGCTTTTGTGATCAGTGAAAGATTTATGCTTCTCACCATACAAGTACTGTCACAAAATCTTTAAGGCAAACACCACTGCTGCGAATTCCAAATCATGTGTCGAGTAATTCCATTCATGCAGCTTCAGTTGCCTGGAGGCATATGCTACCACTTTCCTATCTTGCATCAACACACAACCCAAACCTATGCCAGAGGCATCACTGTATAGAACATATTCTTTGCCTGAGATAGGCTGCGTTAGGATTGGTGCCTCCACCAGCATCCTCTTCAATTGTTCAAAACTCGACTGACAACTTTCTGACCATTCAAACTTAACTCCCTTTCGAAGCAATCGGGTCAAAGGTGAAGCTATTACAGAAAACCCCTTCACAAACATTCTATAATACCCAGCCAGCCTAGAAAACTGCGAATTTCAAGCACATTTCTAGGTGGCTTCCAATTCACAATTGCCTCAATTTTAGCCGGTCTACCTTTATACCTTCAAAAGACACTACATGCCCCAAAAAAGACACTTCTCTTAACCAAAACTCACACTTACTCAATTTGGCATACAACTGATGCTCCCTTAATATCTGAAGCACGATTCTCATGTGCTGCTTATGTTATTTCTCATTCTTTGAGTAAACTAATATGTCATCAATGAACACCACTACAAACTGATCCAGATATGGCCTGAACACTCGATTCATCAAGTCCATAAATGCAGCAGGCGCATAGGTTAACCTGAATGGCATTACTAAAAATTCATAATGTCCATACCGAGTTCTAAATGCAGTCTTTGGTATGTCCTCCTTCTTTACTTGCAACTGATAATACCCAGACCTTAAGTCTATCTTGGAGAATACACCTGCCCCTCTTAACTGATCAAACAAATCCTCGATTCTTGGCAGAGGATATCAATTCTTTACTTTTACTTTATTCAACTGGCGACAGTCAATACACATTCTCATAGTCCCATCCTTATTCTTAACGAACAGAACTGGTGCTCCCAAGGAGACACACTAGGCCGTATAAAGCCTCTATCAAACAACTCCTGCAACTGAGTTTTTAACTCCTTCAGCTCAGTAGGAGCCATTCGATAAGGTGCTTTGGATACTGGCACAATTCCTAACACAACATCAATAGACAATTCCACTTCCCTTATTGGCAGTACACCAGAGAGTTCTTCTGGAAACACATCAGGAAACTCCCGTACTACAGGTATATCTTGAATCTTTACTTGCTTTCTTTTTGAATCCAATACAAGAGCCAAGTAAGTCTCGCATCCCTTCTTCAAACATTGGTATGCTTGTATTGCAGATAACACATTCACAAGAGGATTAGCACAAATTCCCCTCACTATCACTTTGTTTCCCTTATAATCTCTGAGTACTACTATCTTCCTCTTACAGTCAAATACTGCACTATACTTACTTAACCAATCCATACCCAATATTAAATCAAATTCATCAAAAGGTAATTCGATTAAATGAACCGGTAATACACTACCCTGAGTTACTAATGAGCACTCCCTATACACTTTGTTCACATTCACATTATTTCCCAACGGGCTTGATGCACATATATCATATTTTAAATATTCAGCATTAGGCATTTTATCACATATCGTTTTTGTGCACACATAAGAGTGAGTTGATCCAGGGTCAATTAATGCAAACATCTCCACATTTAAAGTAGAAAAGTACCTGTTATAACCTCAGGTGCCTCTTGATCCTCTCGAGCTTTCATAGCATAAACCCGAGTTGGAGCCATAATAGGTCTGTCCACTGTTTTTGACTCAGTTCCACCTCTGGATTGGCCACCTCTGCCACGTCCTCTTCCTCTTCCTCTACTAACTGGTGGTAAATTAGAACCACCACTACTCTGTTCTTGCTGATTCCTAGCTACTTCATACGCATTTGGACAATTTGCTAAGAAATGCTCAGTGCTTTCGCATCTAAAACATGCACCAGTTAACTTCCAATATTCTCCTCTATGTCTTTTGCAATAGTGAGAACATTCATACACTTCACTCCTTGTACTAGATGTACCTCTACCAGTCCTAGACATAGAAGATGTCCCTCGCTTCTTACCCCTTGCTACTGAACTAAACACAGATTCTGCCGGTGGTGCCATTTGAGAATCTCTTGATCTCTTGCCCGGATTGGACCCACCAAGGTTGGAATTCCTCTTCTGCATTCTTTCTCTTTGTATCTCCAACGACTTCTCAACTTGTATAGTGGCTTGAACTATCCGATAGTAATTTACATTCTGCTCGGTGGTCATTGAGATTAATAGCGCCTTAATCTGTTCAATTAATCCTTCCTCAAACTACTGGCATCTGAACTCTTCAGTCAAAACACCAGGTGGTGAATACTGACTCAATCGACAGAACTCTTTCTCATATTCTGCCACTATCATTGCCCTCTGCCCCAAATTCAGAAACTATTTCCAATTTGCCTCCCTATACGCCTTGGTTACATACTTATTCAGGAATTCCCTTTCGCAAAATTCCCAAGTGACCGGATCCGGGAGCATTGGATGCTGCAGGTCTAGTTTCCACCAATCATATGCTGCACCCTGAAGTAGTGATACTACACATTCAACTCGTTGGTCCATAGGACATCTTATCTCTCCATGGACCCTCTACACTTTCTCTATCCAATATTCTGCCTTATCAGACTCATCCAGTCTTGTACCCTAAAATTCCTCTGCTGCATGCTTTCTTAATGATTCCAATGGAGCCTTTGGTGCTGTCATCTGATCCAGCACTCTCGTCACATCCTGCGACATCTTCAATAAGGCCTCTATCGGAACCATTGGAACCTCATTTTCGAAACTGGATGGCCTAGACTGTCCAGACCTAGACACTTTTGCTTCCCGGGGATTAACACTTTCAGTTGTTTCCTCTCTTAAGTCATGAGAAGGATCCATCAATCTACACAATTAAATAAGGACGTCCGCATTAAGTCAACACAAGTACTCACATCCTAGCTACCTGGTTACCCAGTAAAGACTAAACCTAAGCTCTGATACCATAGCTTGTAATGCCCTTTCTCAACCACGAGATTGGCTCAGCCAATGCAGTCAGGAATGGCCGCTACACAGCAACCAAAAATACAATACACTATCACTTTCGCATGCCAAAAATTGAGCTATTAAATTTCATTAACACACCTATATTCACATGCAGCGGATATCATAAACTTCTTCATGTTTACTAGCATACTTGCACACATACAAATATTGCAGGCATAAAACTTTACCGTACTTAGTTATTACAACTTACATATTCCTTGATTGTCAAAATACTATACATATTATAAACAAAAGTACATTACCCAAAACCCCAAAACCCACACTATAAGTACTCCTAGTGTTGACCTTCGGCAATGCGGATTTGTCCTTCGGTTTCACTTCGTGTCCAAACCTACATGTATTAGAAAAACCCGTGCTAAACGATAACGCTTAGTGGGGACCACATACATATATACATATATGGCATACAATATAGTGATTATTCATGTATAGAATATATGATGTTACTAGCAAAATAAGGAAGAATTCAGGTTGACCATTTTCATGTATTAAGATAGTCACAACTCATGCATATTATTCATTGTATTAGTGTACACATTTCACATTGCATTCACATAATGCTTAATCAAGCTTTACATTATTCAAGCAATTAACTTCTTAATTTAACCTTGACTACAACTCAAAGATGCTGATAACGGGTATCGCATTGGTATCCGTGATCATATTCGCATTGGTACCCTAAGGTATAGAGATATCAATATTCACAATAATTTCGCATTAGGGAAAATCCAGTAAGGATTCTAATCACATTATGATTCCAAAGGAGTCGGACGCATTGGGCTATAGCACTTAGACCCTATAGGCATGCCTATCTATCCACTACTTGACTCATAGGCTATAATTATTAAATCTAATTATTGATTCAATTGATCTAATGTTCACCAATTACATTAGTACACATAGGCAGATAATATAATTTATCATTTATGCTTACTTGTAAGCTGATATCAAGTTCACATTCTTGACCAACATCACACTATTATATTTACTTATCACATAACTCATGGGTAACTCACTATAGATCACAACTTAACAAGCAATTAGGATTCTTTAATCACATTCATTTTCTCTACTTAGTCTTGATATTAAGTTCATGTTAAATGCTACTAAGCTTGGCTAAACATCCCTTAACCATCAAATAACAATTATGAATGAATTAAGATTGGTTGCTAAAAATAGAGTACCTCACGGTTACAACCAATTTGGTTGTCACCGTGACATGCCAAGGCTCCAAAATAGAATGCATCATAAGGTATGTCACGATCACAACCATTTTGGTTGCTATCGTGACATACACCACTTGCTCGGACATAATGCAATTCTTGGTTATCTCATGGTCACAATCATTTTGGTTGTCACCGTGACATACCCCACATTGCCAAACAGAATACAAGCCATGCTACCTCATAGTCACAACAAATTTGGTTACCACCGTGACATACCTCACATAACTAGGCAGAATGCAAATCATGGTATCTCACGATCACAACCAATTTGGTTGTCACCGTGACATACCAACTTCACCCGGGCAGAATGGAATTATTGCATACCTCATGGTGGCAATTTATTTTATTGTCACCGTGACCCATGCAAAACATCCAAAATACAGCTATGTTTTACCTAAACACAGCAGTGCTACCAATCTCATTGCTCATGCTAATTGAAGACTTCTAAATCAAGTTCAATTATCATCCTAACAACATGTTCTCAAGCTCATTAACTTTCTACAATGCAAAATTACAAATCAATTGAAATTTAATTCAAGAAATTATAGCTACCTTAACATGGCATATCCCAATACATCTATTACTCACTTAGCCACATAAGTTAGGTCATATACACATCTAGGGTTATAATCCATTATACAAGCTCATCATTTAACACTTCAATTCTGCATATATACATAATTTCACAATCAAACATACAAATTCTAGAATTCATGTAAGATAATAAAATTTAACATTCAAGGGTGGTTCCAAAACCTCTTCTCCTATGCTCCTAAAGAGCTCCTCTGGAACTAGGTTCACCAACTTTAGTTTTTCCCTTATTCTTCTACAATTTTTCAACTACCAAATCAATTCCAATTTCCAAAATTGGTACACCAATGTCAATATCCATAAAAAGTCAAAATCCGGAAATAGAAGAAGAAGAAAAGCATAACAACCAACACTTACCTTGGTAAACTTCAGAATCTAAACATAAGCAACCATAATAACTCAACCTTTACAGATTTTCCTTAGAGAGATGCATGGGTAGAAAGAAGAAGAAGAAGAAGAATAAGAAGAAGAAGTAAAATTTGAGAGAGAAGGGAATGGCTGAACACACATGCAAAACTAATGGACTCTCTCTCTCTCTCTCTTCCAACCTTATATTGCATACAAAGGAAGAAGTGTCAACTTCCTTAGCTCACACGTGGACTACCCTAATCCAAATATGATTTAGTTAAACATCATTAACACTAATTAATCCTCATTTATTGTTAACCATGCACAATAGCCTATAAGCCACTTAACTTTCTTTTAGTTATTCAATCAAGTCCTCCATTAACTTACTCTTTGGTCCTTAATTAACATACTCAATGCAAACCAAACCCACTTATCTTAATTTAAGCCAATTACTGCTAGGGTATAATTCGGGCCATTACAATTTGCACATGTCAAGGGATAATGGTAACCAAAATTGTGTAATTTGATGGTCGAATTAACTAGGCGTGAAAAAGGATATGATTAGGATAAAGTAAAAAGGCCAAGGGTGATTTGGTCATTTTGCATACATGGATCTAATTATATGAAATAAGTAATCATGAGGGTCAAGCCATGAGAATGGATTAGTGTTATCCCCAAATTTATGTAAGTGTGGTGTCGGGTCCGCCGAAATGATGAATTCGGCATTAATGTAAAAGTTTCGGCAAGTGCCGCCACTTGTAAATTTGTGAAGTTTGAATTTAGGACTTAATTGAGGGAATTACTTAAATTATGTGAGCCAATGATGGGAATAATAAAGTTATAGGTTAAATACATTAAGAGATAAGAGCTAAAGGATTTAAAAGGGAGTTTGACATAAAAATCTAAAATGGACCAATAATAATGTGACACTTGGCATTGGGGATAAGATTGAATTGATGGAGGTATAAAAGAAGAGGGAGGGATGGGTTGAAGGGTAGAAAAGGGGCAGTCTTCTTCTTCTACTTCTTTTTCTCCCTCCAATGCCATTTTCTCTCTCCAAATTCAAGCCACAAGATTTGAATGATGGATTCTTCATGTTTAAAGTATTTTGGAAGGAGAAATGGTATAGAAAGGTAAGGGATAAGTCTTTTATACCTTTGATTTCTTCTTAAAGAGTTAAAATTTATAATTAGTGTTATGTGTGGGTTTTGATGAGGAAGTGGGATGATAATGACCATGAAAAAGTAGAAAAACAAGAAAGAAAGTACAAGTAGAGATGAAGGAGCCATCAAATGATGTTTAGAAATTTTATGTGATTTTGTACATTTGATGCTAAATTATTTAATTGTATATGTGTATGGATGATATATGTGAATTGGAGTTCAGATTTGTTGATTGTTATGGTGGAAATATTTAAATTTTGTAGATGAGATGTTAAAAGAAAATTCTATCCAGATCCTTGTCAGACCTTTGGGAACTGTTTTAGGTATAGGTTGAGTTTTAGAACTCCAAATTAAGTGATTTTAGTGCTTTTAGAACCACAACTTCCTTATCTACAAAATTCCTAGAAATAATCATGAGCAAATTCCAGCTCTAAAACCCTTAATAGTGGCAAAAATAGAAAGATTTCTATTTTGGCCGAGTGACTAGCACCAGTCCTGTCTCTGGTGTTGTCTGACCTCTGTTAGGTTTTTAATCTATAATTCAACCTAAGAATCTCTAAATTGGGTGATTCCAGTGGCATATGAACCCTAATACACATACCTATATATGTCTACAGTAGGCCAAGATCTTATTTTGGCTGTAAGTGTTTTGAAATTGATCAAAACTGAAGGGTAACTGTTCTGTTCAGGTTAAAGGAATAGTTCGGTTTGTCCAACTCATAAATCAAGTTCTAAAAATCCAAATGTCATGTAAGTTATCCCATTAGAAAGTTAACACCTTGGGGAACATTTCCTAAGAAGACAACTCAACTTAAAAAATGAGGTTTACATGTTGGTTCTGGCTGTAAAAGTTAAAAATGGAGAGTCGATGTGTCAGTTGCCCTGAGGAGCTCTATTTTCCTGACTCCTTTGGAGAGCTCGATTTTCCTAACTCCTTTGGAGAGCTCTATTTTCCTGACTCCTTTTGAGAGCTCAATTTTCCTGACTCCTTTGGAGAGCTCGATTTTCCTGACCCCTTTGGAGAGCTCTATTTTCCTAACTCCTTTGTATAGCTCAGTTTTCCTGACTCCTTTGTAGAGCTCAATTTTCTTGGCTCCTTTGTATAACTCTATTTACCTGGCTATAGTTCTCCTATGTAGCCCTGTTCACCTGGCTACAGTTCACCTGTTTAACTAACATTTTATTTTTGTGCTAATTTGAATTGAGTAATGTTATGGGTACTCAATAATATGATAAACAATTAAGGAATGGCATTTAAATAGCTAGTATGCAAATATTTTGTATAAGATTAAATATGGTTTACTTTTGAATGGAATTATGTGTACATGGGAATTGTTCAAAGTGTAATATGACTATAAATGAAATAAATGGGCATAAAAACTGATATTATGAATGTGAATTTATAATGAGTATGACATCAATATGTGCTTACAAGAAAATGTAAGAGTGATTTGGGTATCACAAATGAAACAAGTATGTGTATAGCCTGCGTCAGCCGAGTCGTGGATAGATAGGCATGCCTATAGGGTTCTGTTAGCTGCAGCCTATGCATTTCTTGGACCTTGATCAGGTCCCTATGCATTTGGGTCCTCACGATCCCTATGTGTTTGGATGTTGCTTAAGATCCCTATGTGTTTTGAAAGAGAAAAAAATATTTGTTTGCACCTTCATGTTCCTATGTGTTCACCCGTCATCCAACCCTTGGTATAGCAGGCAGTAAATGAATAAAAGAATATTAAACGAGCAATATAAGATTTGAGTTAATAAACGAATGTGATGACTGGTATCGCGTAAGGAAATATGGAATTAAGAATTTTATATGCATGTGAATATAATGATTATTGTAGCATATGTGTTACTTTGAACTTGTGCTTCAAGCACCTATGCATTCTCGGATCCCGTACAGAGCCCGATGCATAAAATGTGAGAGTAGCCTTGAGTACTTATGTGTTTCGATTCTATTAGTCCTTTGGGTATTTAGGCAATAATGAATGAAATAAGATTAAAGGAATAATTTTGTAGACACCGGTTCTTGAGGCAGTCCAGGTCAGAGTTACCCGATGAAGAGATCCACATTGGTTTATAGATAAATGGATGGAATTCGGAGGTTTTCGTCTTTCGATTTCATAAGGATTAAAATATTTTTCTCTATAGCGTGAAGTTTTGAAAGAGTTTGGGAAATTTTGCTTGAAATTGGAAGTTTTGCTCCACAGACGGGATGACCGTCTAAAGTAGGGACGCCCGTCTCTACTTAGGGTGATCCCCGTCTCTATGCATAGTAGGGACGGCCCGTCTGTAGCTAGGGATGGACACATGCCTGAGTAGAGACACCCGTCCTTAGTCAACATTACGGCCCGTCTGTAGCTAGGGACAGACACGTGTCTGAGTAGGGACACCCGTCCCTAGTCCGCGTTACGGCCCGTCTGTATCCAAATTTCCACGCGTACCCTTAGTAGGGATGCCCGTCGGTAGCTGCAGGGATGCCCGTCGGTATTGGATCTGATCAGTTATCGCCGGATTTGATAAAATTTTATCTCAAATCTTTAAAATAGGATAAGTTTTGGTTAAAAAAAATTGAATTTTAAAGACTCCTTTTAAAATTCAAACTCAAAATTGATGCTTATCTGATTTTATCTCCAAAAATTCTATAAATTGAGAGGTAAAATTCATTTTTAGGGGTTAGAAAAATTTGACAAAAAGATTTTTGATGCAGAAAATTAAACACTTTTTGAAATATTGGAATTTTTAGAGAAGTTTTCTTTGTGAGCAATTTACCAAAAAGCTATAAATCCTTATTTTTAGAATTTTATTTGATAAAAATTCTTCCAATTAATTGATTTACTCAAATTCTTCTTGCAAATTAAGCCAATTTGAGGTAACAAAATTCATTCGTTTCCATTAATGCAGCTAATTCAAACATTCGATCGCTATTAAATTTTTCAGAAGAGAAAATACAAATTTTCTTAGTTTGATCTATTTTTATTTGATCCTTGTGGAGCGTGCGGGGACCGAAACCATTCGATACTCACCCAAAAAGGTAAAATCCGAGGGTAAACATTCTGGATTAGCACTTATATGATTTAATTAACTTATATTAATTGTTTTCATTCTTCTTTTTTTATCTTTTAACTTATTTCTTCACCTTTTTTACTTTATTCATCAAATTTGATACTGACATTTTTATTCCTATGAGTTATTTTCTGACCCTTTGGAATTGGAGTTGTAAATGATGATGGTCGGGCCAACCTGAGGATTTCCTTACGGGTTCTTTCTTCACCCTTGCTTTTTTTCTTCATGTTATTATTAAGATTATTTCAATGTCGTTAAAGTCAAAAGGGCCAAAACACTTTATAGTAATTGTAACATCCCGATACCCCCCCATTGGAAGGATGCCGGGGCGCCACGCGCGCAAATCACTAAAACGCATACATATACTCAAGACATGTTAAGAAAACAAGTGCATTTAATCAAAATATAACAAATCCTTATACATATAATAATATTATCATATCATATCATTTTACAAAAAGGGATTTGTAAATAAATACATATACGAAATAATCCTTTACAAAAATTACATTTCCAAAATCATACTCCATATACAAAAATACAGCGGAAGACAAAATAACTCCAATTCTAGACTTCTAGTGGCCAACCTGCAGATGTCCGACTCCCAAAAAGAACCTGCCACCTACACGGGAAAAGAGCCCGTGCTAAGCAATAACGCTTAGTGGGGAGGAACAACACATGCATGTACATATAATCACAATAACATATATATAAACTTAATAATAACAAAAGCATAAAAACATATACTACTCATGCATGTAACAATTGTTCATCATACTCAAGTATATTGGGAAAATAAACCTTTCAAATTCGAATACAAGTGTTACATCTCATCATGTCATAACTCATATTCATATACATGTAACATATATTCATTTCATATAACAATTAGCTTCATATATCCAACTCATATAATAACCTCAAGTAATAGCCTGATTACTTGCTAACTAGTGGATACGGGTACTAACGATACTGATAGGACACAGTATCCCAAGCATATGGAGACATGAGTCTCAAAACATTTTATAATCATGTATACCCGAAGGTATACCGGAGACCGAAGCCTCATACATCTTATATGACCCAAACGGGGCCCGAATCAAAAACCCAAACGCGGCCCGCATGAAACAATTAAAATACAGTAGCTGCACACACACCCTGACCCTTGATAAGTGCTTATCTATCCACTAACTATGACTACCAGGCTCAAATAACAACTCAATCATGATCTAAAATAATTATCATATAACTGAGGAAAAATCAAGTATAATCATGTTATTTTATGAATACATGTATGTTGGTCAAACTCAGAAACATATACATCATATATGTCACACCCCATTTACCCCCTAGTAGTATGAGCCATGTATGTGTGTAAATTTATAAGTATTTTGGCATGTGACAAGGGTATTGTGGGGTATATTGCATGTTATAAGAGTTATTTTAATATGTGGGTGCACATATGCTAGTAGGGTGTGAATTAGTTGGGAGATACTTTTGTGTGCATGCATATACCATTGTGGGATGTGAGTAATGGTGTAGTGATTGTGTGTTTTACTCACACATTAGTAGGGTGTTTTAAGTTGGGTTTTGATTGTGTGTAGTGAGCATACCATAGTAGAAGGAATCTATATGGGGTATCATTGTGTGTGTTGCTCATACATATGTGGGGTGCATTATTAGAGTGTTTTATGGTGTGTGATTGACATATGATGGTTAGGTGTGAATGATTAGTTTCCACCAATAGGAAAGTGACAAGTGTTAGGGTTAGGAAAAGAAAAAGAAAAAGAAATAGAAAAGGGAAAGAGCAGAATTTGCTCTTCATTTTCCCGTAGCCTCCTCCCCTCCTCATCTCCTTCTTCTTCTTTGCTCTTCTTTTGTTTTCTCTAAGCTTGGATTCAAGCCCTTGGTGGTGGGAATTGATCACACTTTGCATTAATTAGTGAGTTCATGCATCTCTTTTGTGTAGTCTTCTTCTTCTTCTTTCTTCTTCATATTTTTTGGTTTTGGATTTGTAAGTTAGGGTTTTGAGTTTGTGTATTTTTGTGGTTTGATGCTTAGTTGAGCCTCCTCGCGATCCTAAAGGCAAAGAGGTTGCTGGATCCAGTGGAGTCAAGTGATTGAGCTCCTAATTTTCAGGTTTGGGAATTAGTTTGTTGATTTATGTGTTAATGATTCTTAATACCTGAATTGAGTATTCTGAGATGTTAATTTATGTGTTGTGATGGTTTGGATTAAATTTGGTGAATTGATGGTGTCAAATGAGTTGGTTTGAAGCTTGTTGAACTTCAAAGTGCAATTCTGTTTTTGAGGGTCAGATTGACCTTTGGTCATTCTTTTTAGTATAAGTTGAGTTTTACAACTCCAAAATACATGATTCCAGTTGGGTTAGAACCACAACTTCAGTATCTAAAACTTTGTAGAAGTAACTATAATTTAATTCGGAATCTAACTATTTTAAAATCGCCCATTACAGTAGCAAAAATCATCAGGTGTGTCTGTGGAACAGGGTAGAGAAGTTTGAGTATATCTCCCCGATTTTCGTTTCAAATGATCTGAAATTTTGTCACTAGAAAGATAACATTTTGAGGATTAATTGTTATGCAGATAAGTTTGTCTAAAAATGTCATTTAGTAGTTCAAAAATGCATATAGATTCAGTAAATTAATTCTGCCCTGTGTCTGATAATGTTTGGGAACTGGTTGGAAAGCACAGCTGTGCTTTTGGGTAGGACACAGCTGTGTTTTGGCTTTTAGATCGACCATATACAGCAGAGCACAGCTGTGCTTTATAAAAAGCACAGCTGTGTTTTAATAAAATTTGTCCCTCTTCACCAATTCATCCTAGAATCGATCCTACACCTCCGAATTAGCCCCAAAGTGTCTAGAAACGCCTGAAAAATTTAATGTTACTTATTTTATAATTAGGTAATGAGGATATATAATTAAATTACCTATGAATTGAATAAATTCTTATAACGAAAAATTAATTAATATGATGATTAACCATGAATTAAACTATAAGTATAAATTGCTAGATGAATAAATACTCATGACGAGAATTATATAACATGTGTATAATTTATGATTAAGGCATTAAGCCTAATATATTATTTGATTAAATCTAATTTAATTAGGAAGCAAGAACTTGTGATTTGAATATTATGCCTTACATTTTATAACTGTATTTTTGCTATGCTAAATGTTTGCATGCCATATTATGCCTTAACCTATGAACTAAATGTGTCATGCTTAAATATAATTGATTTATGTATCTTAAATTCAATGGTTATTCATATTGAACAAATGTGTAACTCAATGTGAATTGTATTATACATGACCTGCAAGAGTCAGTTTAGTGGATAGTTAGGCATGCCTAATAGAGTCTTTTAGCTGCAGCCTATATGGATGAAGTATATGGATGATTTGGATCCTGATCAGATCCCCGATTGGTTCCTCGCGAACCCTATAAGAAAATGTGTTTGAATCCTCGCGATTCTTATTAATATGATGAATCTTGTTTAAGGGCCCCTATAAAGGTTTTATAAATATAAAATAAAAATGGTTTTCGATTCGTACCCGTAAGGTATCGCTATACGTCGATTCGTACCCGTAAGGTATCGCTATGCGTATACTCGTTATCCACTATTATGAGTCAGCAGGATCTTTACTTAATATGTGATTTCTTATGTTACCGTTGATTATACAAAAGTAATAATTGAATGAGATAATATGGATATGGATATAAACATGAGATGCTGAATATATGGTTATAAATTGGAGCCTATATGTATACATTTTATGACATGAATCATGTATATGCCATTATGAATGTGATATGCCTTGACGACCACTGTGAGTGGCCATCCATATAATATGTGTGAATCCCCACTAAGCGTTTATCGCTTAGCACGGTGTGTTTACCCGTGCAGGTAAATAAGAAGCTTTGTTTAGAGTGAGTCGCTGCAGTCAAGCCAACACAGCAATGTTTAGAGTTTAGAGTTTGGAGTTTATTTTATTATGGTTGATTCTTTTATGTAAACAACTTTTGATATTGGTTTGGAAAATAGCTTCCGCTGGTGTATTTGTATTTGGGCCTGTAATATTATTACATATATGATGAGTGATAACATGCGATGTATTATGAAAATTTTTAATTATCCTGTAATTCAGTATACATGTTTATGTATGATTATATTATTTGTATAGTATCTGCTTGGTGACACCCCGAATCATACGGGTATGGGTAGGGGGTGTTACAATATATAAGTCTCAATATGAACATACAACTCACGATTAAATAATGCAAGTACATATAAATTATATGCATTTAAATCATATATAATAATACTCATGTACATATATATATATATAACTCAACATGCTTAAGATATTATAGGTCATACACATACAACAGTTTATATATATGTGATTGCATACTAACTTGTACATATTATTACATATTAGCACACACATGTTTATACGCATTCACATACATAATTCTTCACACTTAGGACACTCATTTCTTAATGTTAAACATATAGTTCGACATACAAATATACAATGCATTATTCATTTCCACTTCACATATATACACATATTCATATGTTAAACACATTAGAATTCTCAAATAATGTACTTAAACTAGTTTAGATTCCATTTGGCATACATATGTAACATTTGATGATGTTTAATAAAAGAAAAAGCAAGTTGAAGGTACCTGACGGTGGTAACCTTTTGATTGTGACAATGAGGTCCAAAAATAGGCAATTCTGCCTTCTCTAGGCATTGGTCATAGTGTTAACCATTTTTCTTGCCACCGTGACATACAAAAATAAGCAAAACAGAAGCTAAACTTCAGGATTGCTTCATTCCACAATTTTGTACTGCCTATACCGATGTCTAAACCTCATTTTTAGACAAAGTGTCCTTCTTAACTCTTTTGCCGCTACCTCTTAGCTTTCAAATGGGACAAGTTTCAAGTCCATTGGATTACTAGATTAAAAGATATACTTTAAACATTACAGACTGTTCAAATGGACCCGTCTAAGTCAAAGCACGTCTGTTTTTGCTATTTGTAAGCCACTTACACTCATAATTTAATTATGGTCTCTCTTAGACTTTTAGAGGTACAGAAGTCGTGGTTAAAATGGCATAATAAAAACTCATATTGGAGTTGTAAAATTCCGTCTATGATCAAAACAATACACAGAGGTCCAGTAAAATTTAAGCAGAGTTTCCCTTAAATTAGTGTTCATGCCCTAGCTAAGGTCTCATGACAATCAACCAACAATTCCAACAAAATTCAACTATATATCTCATCTATATCATCTATCAATTAACACATATTCACACACAAATTCCATATGCATATAATCACACATCAAATGAACAAAATTACACACAAACACATATAAACAACCAAAGCTCCCAAACCTGGAATGGAGCTCAAAACTTCTCTCACTTCACTCTATCAATTTCCATTCCCTTTATCTTTCCTCTTATCTTCAGATGATTGCAAATAACCAAAACAACAACTCCATTAACCCATGCATATAACCCTAAAACCCCTCAAACCCATGAGAAAGAGAAGAAAGGAAACCCAACCAAACTTACCTCCTCCGAGAACCCCTCTCAAACTCAGAAATCCAACTCCATCTTGAAGAAATCGTATGAGGGCACACAAGGGAATAGAGAGAACAGAAAAATGAAAGAAAAGGGAAGAAGGAGAGGAAAACGTGAGAGGAAGAGAAGCCAAAATATCTACCCTCTTTTTCCCTCTCTCTTTCACCCACTTTTCATTAATTGCTCTCACCTACCCTTCTAATGTGTCAAGCTCCCATTAGACCAAAAATTCCACTAATTGGATTTTCTCAAATAAAACCCTACAACTTCTCTTTTAGTCCTTGGCCATTTACTTTTCACTCACTAACATAAATTCTTTTACTCAAACTTCATTTATTCTTGCAATTAGGTCCTTATTACTGAAATATCACAAGCACAAATTACCAAATTACCCTTAATTTCTCGACTTATCATGCAAATTCCGACTAGGACCTTTTTGTGTTGTTACAATCACTCACCCTTAAGAAATTTCGTCCTCGAAATTTCCCCGCTAACCACTAGTATAGGTAAAACCATAAACAATCTCCAAATCACTATCACTCATACCATTCGATTCCCAAAACAAATACACTTCACACTTCTTATTGCACTATACTCTTATCCAAACACTTCATCTTAACATCAATCACTCAATGTATACCCTGTCAGCTTTTCTCAATGAAACGCATACAATAATGCTTTTCACATACAGATGAGGGATGCGGATGAAATGCTATGTAATGATTTATGTATGCAAAATGATGTGAAAATGCAATATGAGCTGTAGTAATGCACTTTTTCCCATCCCCGTGCTTCACTATGCTTATGTTCACTCGATTCAGAGGAAATAGCTGACAGGTATATAGAGTGACACCTCAAACTCACACTATACACATAATCTTATATCACTCACTACAACCGACATCTCACTAATCCATCATCTCTACACTACACAAACATACACTACATAACTGCACCTGCATTAGGCCACAACACAAGACAGACTCGCGTACAAAGACTCGACACTCAAACAATTCACATAAATCAGAACCGACTAAACCGTGCTCTGATACCACTAAATGTAACATCCCGATACCCCCCCATTGGAAGGATGTCGGGGTGCCATGCGCACAAATCACTAAAACGCATACATATACTCAAGACATGTTAAGAAAACAAGTACATTTAATCAAAATATAACAAATCCTTATACATATAATAATATTACCATATCATATCATTTTACAAAAAGGGATTTGTAAATAAATACATATACGAAATAATCCTTTACAAAAATTACATTTCCAAAATCATACTCCATATACAAAAATACAGCGGAAGACAAAATAACTCCAATTCTAGACTTCTAGTGGCCAACCTGCTGATGTCCAACTCCCAAAAAGAACCTGCCATCTACACGGGAAAAGAGCCCGTGCTAAGCGATAACGCTTAGTGGGGAGGAATAACACATGCATGTACATATAATCGCAATAACATATATATAAACTTAATAATAACAAAAGCATAAAAACATATACTACTCATGCGTATAACAATTGTTCATCATACTCAAGTATATTGGGAAAATAAACCGTTCAAATTCGAATACAAGTGTTACATCTCATCATGTCATAACTCATATTCATATATATATTCATTTCATATAACTATTAGCTTCATATATCCAACTCCTATAATAACCTCAAGTAATAGCCTGATTACTCGCTAACTAGTGGATACGGGTACTAACGATACTGATAGGTCACAGTATCCCAAGCATATGGAGACATGAGTCTCAAAACATTTTATAATCATGTATACCCGAAGGTATACCGGAGACCGAAGCCTCATACATCTTATATAACCCAAACGGGGCCCGAATCAAAGACCCAAATGGGGCCTGCATGAAACAATTAAAATACAGCAGCTGCACACACACCCTAACCCTTGATAAGCGCTTATCTATCCACTAATTATGACTACCAGGCTCAAATAACAACTCAATCATGATCTAAAATAATTATCATATAACTGAGGATAAATCAAGTGTAATCATGTTATTTTGTGAATACATGTATGTTGGTCAAACTCAGAAACATATACATCATATATAATACTCAATATGAACATATAACTCACGATTAAATATTGCAGGTACATATAAATTATATGCATTTAAATCATATATAATAATACTCATGTACATATATATATATATATAACTCATCATGCTTAAGATATTATAGCTCATACACATACAACAGTTTATATATATGTGATTGCATACTAACTTGTACATATTATTACATATTAGCACACACATGTTTATACGCATTCACATACATAATTCTTCACGCTTAGGACACTCATTTCTTAATGTTAAACATATAGTTCGACATACAAATATACAATGCATTATTCATTTCCACATCACATATATACACATATTCAAATGTTAAACACATTAGAATTCTCAAACAATGTATTTAAACTAGTTTAGATTCCATTTGGCATACATATGTAACATTTAATGATATTTAATAAAGGAAAAAGCAAGTTGAAGGTACCTCACGGTGGTAACCTTTTGGTTGTGACCGTGAGGTCCAAAAATAGGCAATTCTGCCTTCTCTCGGCATTGGTCACGGTGGTAACCATTTTGGTTGCCACCGTGACATGCCAAAATAAGCAAAACAGAAGCTAAACTTCAGGACTGCTTCATTCCATAATTTTGTACAGCCTATACCTGTAATGGCCCAAAATAGTTACTTTCGTGAATAGTGAGTTTCGGGCCATGAATAGTAATACCGGGATGAATAGTGACTCTCGGTAATGAAAAATATTTTATTGGATTATTAGAAAGTACAAGATATAAGGAGTATGGTGGTATAATTTGGAATGAAAATGAGGTCAAATAAGTTTTTAAAAGTTAAAAAAATAAGAAAAAGCCCTAATTTAGTAATATGGTTGACTTTTAGTTTGACCAGACTTTTAAAATAGTAAATGACCTCTGAAAAATTATTTGAAGGCATGGATGGACTCAGAATGATGAGTAGAATAATTTTGTGATAAAAAGTAAACTTTATGGTGACATTGAAAAATTTGTGAATCGGACCGATTTAATTGAACCGGACCAAAAATGGGCATTAAGTGAGATGAAAACAAAATATAGTGAGTTATTAAGAGTAAATAGGAAGTTAAAAAGGAAAAGTAAATCGAACCGATCCAACCAAAGAATCGATCCGATCGGCCCAGTTTGACCGCAGTTGACCGGTTTGACATAAAATTGACCGAGGTCTACTTGGTGCTTCAGAACTCAAAAAAAAATATCTGAAAGTGTTAATTTGCTTGAAATATTATGGGGAATAATATAGTGATGAAAAATAAATTTTTCAGTGAGACAGAAAATTTGATTATCAGACTGGTAAATAATTATCGGACCGAAAAATAGTCACCGATTGAGCCAAAAATATTCGTGGAGCCTAATGAATATATTTTGAGAATTACGGTAATATTTTTTTGAGGTTTTGAGTTAGGGAAGTGACAAAAATTAATTAGGGGCAAATAATGGTTAATTATTGGGTTTGAGCTTGGCCCATTTAAAATGGCTCATTGGAGGACCAATAATTAGAGCAAATATCTGCTCTTCTCCAGAATTTTCTAGCAGCCTCACGTCCCTCTTCCTTTTTTCTCAACCGTAGCCTTTCTTTTTCCTTCTTCTTAGTGATTTATTCATCTTTTCTTCAATTTATTCTTAAATCCAAGCTTCCTAAATGAATTTCAGCCCCTCTAAATGATTATTTCAGCCCCTACCTCTCAATTGTAGTGGATTTAATGAAAGAAATCAAGAAATTTTAGTTTTTGGCAAATTGGAGGTAAGTTGAAATTGAAAGTTATAGTTGATTTTTTATGGTTCAAATAGTTAGTTTAGGGTGTATTTAAGTTGTTTATATGGTTTGATTGAGTTATCGAAGCATGGTTTGCTTGGGTTGTCTTGTGAGGGATTTCGGCAAAAAGGGGGAATTTTTCTTGGAATGGAGTTTTTCATGGAATAAGGCAAGAAGATGAAGTATTGAGTGGAGAAATGAAGGATTGAAGGTTAGTGGATACAATATCTCATAGGTTCCATTTAATTTAAGTGCACTTATGTGTATGTTTAAGCATGTATGTGTGAAATATGCATGTATAATTAAATGTAAACTTAGAATCATGCAATTGAAGCTTAGAAATGTTGAATAATATAGCTAAAAATGAAAGATTTAAATTGGGTATGAGACCTTAGTTTTAGGCAGAATGTACATTTAGGGGTTAATGGGTAGTGCTTTGATATTCAATGAAGATTAATTAAATAAATAAGTTAATTAATTTGTGAATTAATGAAATGTGATGCATATGTGGAAAAAAATGTGAGGAAAGTTAAAGGGGAGTCCATGAGCTAGCTTTGGCTGAATGTGAACTTGGAGTTTAGTTTGTGTCATTTTAGTGTTTAATTAAGTTTAAAGATAGAAATAAGTTAGTTAGCATGTGAATTAATGAATTATAATATAAGCAGGAAATAAATAGATTTTAAGAGTAAAACTAGGTTTGGCTGAATGTTTATTTAGAGTGAATTACACAATATTTTGATAATTTAATGAATCTAATACATAAAAATGAATATGGATTTAATTGTGAGTGTATAATAATTTATTGGGAATATTTAGAATCTAATGGAATATATTTTATATTGATTATACATATTGTGGAAGGGGGATAGCATAGAATATAATGCCTTTTAAAGAAGTAACAGTATAAATGGAATTAGGAATAAATAATAATTAACATGAAAGTGAAATTAATGGAAAAAGAATTAAATAAAAATGAAAGGTATGGTGGCCGAATAGAATGTCTAGGTTTAATATGGAATGTTTTGATAATTAAATAAATTGGAAACATGGAAATGAATATAGATTTAAAATTGAGTGCATGGAATTTATTTGGAATTTTTAGAAATGAGTTGAATATATTTTAATTTGGAAGCATATTGTTTTAAAGTGAATAATATGGAAAATGTGTATCTAAGGTGACTTAATGATGTATATTTGTAATTTAAGGTGGTAATTAACCTAAATAATAATAAGCATGTGAAAAGTAAATATTAAGATGAATGACTAATGATGGTCGAATAGGTAAATTAGGTTATATTGAATATATGTTATGATAAAATGTAATTAAAATGTATATTTAGGCTAAATGAAATGAAATATAATTAAATAAGAAAAGAAAGAATAAAAATAAAATAAAATAAGAAGAAAAAGATTAATTGAGTCAAATGGATTTCTAAAGGTAATTCAAGTAAAATTGATGATTTAATGTAAATTAAGTGTAATTACATATTAGTGTAAATATATTGTAGTGAAATAAATAAAAATTGAGTTAAAAAAATGGAATAAGAACTGTAAATGTAGGCTGAATAGTAACTTTAGGGTTATTATAGTGTAAAATGAAAAATGGTTAAATGTTTTGATATAAAATGAATATGTAAGGTATAATGAGTACATGTTAATTTAATTAGAATTAATTGGACAAAAAGGAATATTTTAGAATATAATAATATATTATGCTAATAGTTGAAATTACGATTTATGTGGTATGCCAATGAAAATATGGTAAAGAATGAATATTTAATAGGAATTGAGTATATTATAATGTATTTGGAATAAATTGAATGCATTTGAATATTCTAGAATAAATTGATATATTATATTTATGATGGGAATAATAGTATGAATGGTAAATGATGAAATTATAGCATGAACTACATTAGAATTAATTGAATGATGGAGTAAAATTGCATTAGTTGAAAAAGAATGAATTATGTATTAATGGAAAATGTGGATGAGATGGAATGTTATGTTAATTAATAGTGAAGCTTATTTTAAGCTATTGTTATAATGGAAATGAGATTGAATAAATGATTTAATTGCCCTTAGTGATGGTCTGGTAGTTATCTAGTTCAGGATATAGTTGGCTAGCCATAGGGATTCCACACCGCGGTATGAGTCATGGCGACTCGCTTTGATAGGCCAATGATGGTCTACTAATTATTGAAATGTTCAAATGTTGAAATGTAAAATGAAATGAAATGGAATGTGAAATGGAATGTATGGGTGATTCCTCGGAATCACTCTAAAATGTATGTAGTGGATCTGTGGGGTCCACGTCCCTTGTATCCGGCTCGGAGATTTCTATCGGATTGATACTAGGGGCAAAATTATGAAAATGGATTTCAAAGTGCTAATGAAATTAATTGAAGTAAGTAGATGGAAATTTAAAAGAGGAATAGAATAATAAAGGATTTAATTATAAGGAATTAATAAGATTAATAAGGGAAAATAGAAGATGAATTGGCAAAGCAAGTAAATTGATAATAGTCTAAAACATAAAATGACACAAAAATAGTATTTAAGGATTAAACAATAAATTGTATGTCAAAACAATATAAAATGAATTAAAACGAGTGAATGAATATTAATAAAGGGATATAGAGTAAAGAAGGACTAAAATGTAAAGATTTTAAAGTAATAGGGCCAAAATAATAATTATGTAAAAGAATGAATTAAAAAGGAAAATATAGAGTTATATGTGTTTAAATATTAAATTAAGTAAAAATATTAATGAATTAAGGACTTAAGAGTAAATTAGCATTAGAATAATATTGTAAGGACTAATTGGTAATTTGCATGCTAAATAATGAAATAAATCTAATAATAAAGTTAAGAAAAGGGTAATATAGTAATTTATTAAAAACTTAAGGATTAAATGGTAAATTGATAACAGTAATGTAATTTAAAGAATTAAAATATAATTGTCAAGTATTATGAATATTAAGTGAATAAATAATTAAAGATAAAGAAAATAATGACTTAAAATAAAATGATCATCGTAGTAGTAATAATAATAATAATAATAATAATAAAAAAATGGAACTGTGAAATGAAAGTTAAGATAATTATTAGAAATATTTAGGATTAATACATGTATAATAATACAAGACAAGTATGCTTGTGTGAGCATTTTGTATGATTATAGAAATGGAAAATTTGAGATATGTATCCACCACTGGGCATTTTTATGCTAAGTACGTAGTTCTGTAACTGCGTGCAGGTATAAGAGAAAGAAAGGTTGAAGTGGCCGACAAGTGATTGTTGACTGGAAAGAAGTGACAGGTAGCGAAAACAGTAGCATAGTCATGGCATGTATGTGGTCAAAACGGACGGTATGGAATTTATGTTTTGTGTAAGATAAGTATGAGATTGTAATAGAGCGATATATTAACAGTTGTATTATTAATGATTGTTTTACTGTATCATTGGATGTTTAAATGCGAAAAAAAAAATTTACTGAACTATGTACTGTAACATATCATGGTGACATTAGTACAACAGGATAGTTGAGACATCTGGTCACCGTACGTATAGTATAATGTTATGAGAGTATTATAATACCAATGTCTAAACCTCATTTTTAGACAAAGTGTCCTTCTTAACTTTTCTTCCTCTACCTCTTAGCTTTCAAATGGGACAAGTTTCAGGTCCATTGGATTCCTAGATTAAAAGATATACTTTAAACATTATAGACTGTTCAAATGGACTTGTCTAAGTCGAAGCACGTCTGTTTTTGCTATTTTTAAGCCACTTACACTCATAATTTAATTTCTTAGACTTTTAGAGGTACATAAATCATGGTTAAAATGGCGTAACAAACACTCATATTGGAGTTGTAAAACTCCATCTATGATCAAAACAATACACAGAGGTCCAGTAAAATTTAAGCAGAGTTTCCCTTAAATTAGTGTTCATGCCCTAGCTAAGGTCTCATGACAATCAACCAACAATTCGAACAAAATTCAACTATATATCTCATCTATATCATCTATCAATTAACACATATTCACACACAAATTCCATATGCATATAATCACACATCAAATGAACAAAATTACAGATAAACACATATAAACAACCAAAGCTCCCAAACCTGGAATGGAGCTCAAAACTTCTCTCACTTCACAATACCAATTTCCATTCCCTTTATCTTTCCTCTTATCTTCAAATGCTTGCAAATAACCAAAACAACAACTCCATTAACCCATGCATATAACCCTAAAACCCCTCAAACCCGTGAGAAAGAGAAGAAAGGAAACCCAACCAAACTTACCTCCTCCGAGAACCCCTCTCAAACTGAGAAATCGAACTCCATCTTGAAGAAATCGCATTAGGGCACAAAAGGGAATAAAGAGAGCAAAAAAATGAAAGAAAAGGGAAGAAGGAGAGGAAAACGTGAGAGGAAGAGAAGCCAAAATATCTACCCTCTTTTTCCCTCTCTCTTTCACCCACTTTTCATTAATTGCTCTCACCTACCCTTCCCATGTGTCAAGCTCCCATTGGACCAAAAATTCCACTAATTGGCTTTTCTCAAATCAAACCCTACAACTTCTCTTTTAGTCCTTGGCCATTTACTTTTCACTCACTAGCATAAATTCTTTTACTCAAACTTCATTTATTCTTGCAATTAGGTCCTTATTACTCAAATATCACAAGCACAAATTGCCGAACTACCCTTAATTTCTCGACTTATCATGCAAATTCCGACTAAGCCCTTTTTGTGTTGTTACAGTAATTAATTTGGAATTTTTCCTAAATAAAAATGGGACCAATGTCTCAATTTTCTCTATCCAAAATAAAATCATCACCTCAAAAGTGTTTTATAATAAATATGCATGCGAGGACGAATGTCCTCATCATTAATGAATACCCCGATTTATGCATAATTTGTATTTTATTTACAATGGGGGTTGTATTTCGCCCCTAGTTTTATTGTAATTTATTTTGAGAATGTTTATTTTAATAATGCTTTACTTATTGCTTTTGACGTGAATGATTGCGCTTTAATTAAATGCATCATGTGGAAAGTTGGTGAAACAATGAATTCAAAACTTAATCATAATATTAATCAAGGTATAAATAAATGAGAAGTCCCGAACTCACTCTGGTGTTTGGGGCTCAATGAGGCGAGGGGTCTAGGACTTCCAAGACACCTCTTGAGTCTCACCAAAAGACTGAAACTTACAATCCTAGGCTCCAGGGGGTAGAGGCAGAGGCCTCCAAGATCTCTCTGGCTAGCCCAAGATGGATATGTATGCGTCGTCTTAGGCTTACTGAGGTTAGACGACCCTCCCCAATGTTCTATTGGGTGGCAACTCCAAGAAACCTCATTGTTGCCCAGAATAGACGCACTTGTAAATACCTTATAAGTTTTAATGAATCCCATCCTGATCGCCCTAAAGCGGGCTTTCGGGAGGCCACGGGGTTCGGCGCGCGTCACAGTGGCGACTCCACTGGGGAATTATTTGAGACTTCGATTAGAAAGTACCTTGATTAAGAATTATAATTGAGTTTTAGTTCAAAAATTTCACCTTCTTTCAAAACTGCATTGCATCTCATTAGAGCCTTAGATCTACGCTAGTTTGGTCTCTTTTTCAGCCCAGGTGCGTTCCCGAAGCACGACCCTACGTTCACTCAATGTAGGGAAGTGTTAAGGATAATCACCAGCCCAAGCCTCGTACCATCATGGTATATTAAATGGTGACCCAATCGGTTGTTACGCTCATGATGAGCTAGACCCGTTGGCAGGGACCATGCTTGGGTAGCCCTAAAGCAACACAACCTTTGACCAGAGCTCATGTAATGGCAATAGATACTCTCCCTAGGTGGTATGAACCGTAATACCTTGCTTGCTGTATGGATCATTATGTATTGGACGAACCTAGATAACTTGACTGGTCACCTAATCAAAGGCTTTCATGCCCCGATAGGCCCATGTCAACTTATTTGGGCTGCCTAAATATATAACGATCATAATCCATGCGTCTGTGCATTAGTTAGGAGAGGTTATGCGGCCGATTTTTCACCGTACACCATACGTGTCCATCGGATTCCTGGTTGACCCATGGGCTAATCCCACCTAGGACAGAGACTGCACGACCTCGTGTGTGGGAGCAACAAGGTTGGAAGGACCTATGTGCTTGTATGTGATTTGTGGATGTTGCATAGCATGATCATGCATCTTATATGTCATTCATGCATCATCCTAACAGGTATTTTTTGCAGCCATCATAGATCTGTCTAGGTGGTCTAAAGGTCCTGAGAGGTGACTAATCAGTAATTTATTTGTCTTTTCTTTTTGAGGAAAGAGAATACGTGGGTTCAGAGAACGGCAAGTCGTCCCCTTTTATAATATTTGATAGAAAATAACATGGCCAATCCATTAGGAGGACCGGGTGCAACCCATGCCCTCATTATTGATGAAATGGATAGGAAAGCAAGAGACCAAGAGAGCAGGCTGAAAGAATTTGAAGCAAGGATAAAGACTATGAAGGAAGACTTTGCTGCCATGATGACACCATCTACCAAGGCACAACATACTGGTTTTGCCATGATACAGAGCAAACAGGGCTTAGCTGCAATAGCATACATGCTGAGAATCGGGTCCAGAGGAAAGATGCCTTGTGTTCTGCAGTCAAGGTAAAAAGGCAGAGGACATGTTTGTAATGAGGGGTTTAAGATGACGATGATGGGTGGCCCCAAGAGAAAAAATGGATGTCCTCGAGGAGGCAATTCAGCGATCTAAACGTGCTACTGCCCAAGCCGCCAACAAGAGGCTCGCCTTTGGTACTACGGACTCGGAGAGAAAAAGTGGTCTATGCGGAGGTGACAGTTTCGTCGGCATTCAGAAGATCAAAAAAGTGTCGGTGGCTGGAGTGGCCTAGAAATATTGCTTTGGTTTAGGCGAGTCTTTCCCTCAGATGAGGTCAACTAAGTCAACTGTGGGTTATGGGATAATGGATCCTCATCAGTATGCCACAAGTCTATTTGATGAATGGAAACTCCCGAGGAAGCAAGTTCAAAATCTTGAGCCGTCTAGAATTACTGAAGGGTGCCCAAGTCATAGCAATAGTTGTAGAGTAAGTGGTGGAGACATGAAGATGCCGGCTATGGAGGTGACCCGAAATGACCGCATCATTTTAGAAAAGCCTCTGTCGAAGCATTTTGCCTATTTTGTTAAGAAAGGGAAGTTGCAATAAAAACGATCTAGACCCTCTAAAAGACAAGGGCATCCAGGACATCGGGCAGATCAATATTGTGTCTATCATCAACAGGTTGGACATGACACTGATGAATGCCGAGCTTTGAGGGAACAAGTTCAAGGCCTCATCAACAAGGAGCTCAAAGGAAGGAAGGATGGGCCCTGAAGTTGATTATGGACCGTCGGCAACAACACCTGCGTCTGCAGAGAGAGGAAGATGATAGTTTAGACTTTCCTTCTTAGTTCTGAACTTTTTTTTAATAAAGTTTAATGACATTTTTTAGTTTTATTAATAAATCGAACAATTTCCTTCACTTGTGTGATGTTATTTTCAATGATTTCATTATGCATGGTCGTAATCCATTTATATTTAACATTTGTTCGGTTGATACTACTTTATTTATTCTTGGAACCTCGAAAATCTTGATGGCATCTAACATAACTCCTGAAGAACAAAAAAATTTTAGAGAATATTCAAAAAAATATGAAAAGTCTTTGCTTGGACCTACGAAGATATGCCAGGAATTGATCGAGAAGTCGCAGAGCACACTGTTCCTACATATCCAGACCATAATCTTGTTAAGCAGAAACTGAGAAGGCTTAGGCCGAAATGGGCAGATAAAGTGAAGGACGAGATTCACCAGCAAGTAAAAGCCAAATTTCTAGTTGAGGTGCAATATCCAACTTGGTTGGCCAATGTTGTCCCCGTAGCCAAAAAAAAAATGGCAAAGCAAGAGTATGCGTAGATTATCGAGACTTGAATAAGGCCTGTCCAAAAGATGACTTTCCATTGCCCCATATAGATGTACTGATAGACAGCGCCGCTGCTTACGAGATGTATAGCTTTGGAGATAGTTATGCGGGCTACAATCAAATTCTCAATAAAATAATTGACCGAATTAAGACAACGTTCATCACGGAGTGGGGGACCTATGCCTATCGAGTAATGCCTTTTGGCTTGGAAAATGCAGGAGCCACTTATTAGAGGATGGCAACAAAAATCTTGAATGACCTAATCTATAAAGAAGTGGAGGTATACGTGGACGACATGATGATCAAGTCAGCCACTAGAGAAGGTCATTTTGAAGCCCTGGAAAAGTTCTTCTTAAGGATAGACAAGTATAATCTGCGGTTAAATCCTAAGAAATGTATCTTTGGTGTTACCTCAGGGAAGCTCCTAGGACACGTTGTTAGCCAGAGGGGTACTGAGATTTACCCGGATAAGGTTAAGGCCATAAGAGAAATGCATAAACCGTAGAAGGAAAAGGATGTGAGAAGTTTTCTGGGTAGGTTGCAATACATCAGTAGGTTTATTGCTAAGCTTACTTCAATCTGCAAACCGATCTTCAAACTACTTAGAAAAGACTAGCCAGTAGTATGGAAAGAAAGTTGTCAAAAGGCCTTCGATACTGTCAAAGAGAATCTACTCAATCCACCGGTGTTGAGACTGCCGCAGCCAATCAAACCCCTGATTCTATACCTGGCCATAGAGGAAAGTTCTGTAGGTGCCATGATGGCCCAAGAGGACGAATTTGGAGTGGAGTTTGCCGTTTACTACCTTAGCAAGAAGTTCCTGGCCTATGAGTTTAAGTATACAGAAGTAGAAAAGATTTGCCTTGCGGTAATATGGGCTTCTAAAAAATTAGGGCATTACTTTCACACCTACAAGGTACAGGTGGTAGCTAAGCAGAATCCTTTAATGTACTTACTGGAAGCCCCCTCTTTACTCGGGAAAATGGGTAGGTGGTTGTTGCTGCTACAAGAATTCGATGTAGAGTATATTACTCGAAAAACTATCAAAGGGCGTGCAGTGGCTGAATTCCTGGTAGAACACCCAATTCAAGGAGAGTCGTATGAATTTAAATTTCCAGATGAGGATGTGACAGCTATCGGAGCTCAAGGTTGGCAATTGCACTTCGATGGAGCTGTGAACAACAAGGGGGCAGGAGTAGGGATTATTTTAACAACCTCGGATGATGAGAAGCTCCCTTTGGCCAAGAAATTGAGGTTAAAGGCTACCAATAATGAAGCTGAGTATGAAGCATGTGCCTTTGGGTTAGAGGCGTTGATAGCCTTAGGGCAAAGAAAGTGAAAGTGTTTAGAGATTCATCCCTGGTGATCACTTAAATTCGAGGCGGATGGGTTGTTAAAGAAGAAAGGCTAATGCCGTACATTGAGCACTTGAGAGACCTGAGTAGTCAGTTTGAAGTGTGTACATTCCATTTTGTTCCAAGGGACGAAAATCAGTTGGCTGACGCGCTCGCCACTTTAGTGTCAATGTGGGACAATCCAGAAGGGGTAGTTATGAGGCCGGTTTTGATTTTTAGCTCTGAGAGACCTAGTTTCGAATCTAAGTCAGTCATGGAAACAGAAGTAGTGGATGGGAAGCTGTGTTGCTATGATATTATGACCTACCTAGAAAATGCGACCTTTCCAGAAGAAGCCATCAAGAAAAATCAAAGAATGATTCGCAAGGCTGATGGTATCTAGTTGAGGTGTTTGGATGAGAAAGATGCCAAGAGGGTAATGGAAGAAATGCACGCCGGCGTATGCGGAGCCCATATGAACGGGCTGATGTTGGCCAAAAAGATTATGAGACAAGGATTCTTCTAGCTCACCATGGATAATGATTGCTCAAAGTATGTAAAGCAATGTCAGTTATGCCAACAGTATGCAGATTTAAGGCACTTGCCCATTTCAGAATTGCATAATTTGACGTCACCTTAGCCATTTGCAGCTTGGGGGATTGATATTATTGGAGAGATACGCCCCACGGCCTCCAATGGGCATAGATACACCATTGTCGCCATCGACTATTTTACCAAGTGGGTAGAAGCTGAGTCCTTCAAGAAGGTGGATGCTCGGGATACGGCAAAATTCATCAAGAAAAATTTGATATGTAGGTATGGCCTCCCACACCACATGGTATTTGACAACGGGGTCCAGTTCATGGCCGAAACGAGGAAGTTACTCCAGAAATATGGTATTGAACATCACAAGTCTCTGTATCGTCCTCAAACCAACGAGGCAGTAGAAGCTGCCAACAAGAATGCCAAGAGGATCCTAGCTAAGATGGTCCAGAATTACAAAGATTGGGCAGAAAAATTGCCTTGTGTGCTTCAATGCTGAAGAATCATCGTTGGAATCTCTACAAAAGTCATAGGGGGGCAGAAGCAACATGGCCGATCATTGTAAAGTTCAAACCTTTAAGACAGCCTAAATCCTGGAAGCTGAAAGGGGCACAACAATGGCAGTGACAGTTAAACGCGTCAGGAAAGGACAAATCATGGGATTATTATCACAGCTAGATCTATCAAAAAAGTTGCTCTGCTCGACCATTCATGAGGGAGGCTAAAAAGTATCCAATGAAAGAGGGAGCTTCAGTCTTCGAGCAAATGAGACCAGGGGTTCCGAACAAATGAGGCAAGTTCAGGCCGATGTGAGGAGGGCCCTCATTCTTCAGAAGTTGTTATACGAGATAGTAGCAATAGGTAGCGATAAAGATGACTTCAAAGAACCAGTCAACATCGACGAATTCAAGAGGATCCATGGCTAAAGACTAAAATCAAAAGAAGAGAATAAAAGTCCCGCGGGTCGAAAACCGAAAAAAGGCGGCCTTGCTAAAATTGGGCGCCTCGTCAGGGCGAAAACTGAAAAAAGGCATCCTGGGCAAAAATTAGAGGCATGAGAGAAAATATCCAATCAAGAAAACCCGAGAGGGCTAATTGGTGACAGGAGTTAATGCTATCAAGATTTGGCTCTGTGATTGAATGTAGTTTGGCATTTTTGAATTAGTGTTAAATGGTGATCATGTGTATTGAAATCATACTGAACGGGCACAATGTTGTGAAATGAAATAAAACTAAATTCATTCATTGATATTATTTCCTAGTTCTGTTCTAAAAAGGAACATATTGCTTAAAATCCATACAAATCTGAACTAGACCTTACTACTGCTCTTGCCGGCCAGGTGCCTTAGTGGCCAGGTCCTGTTATCAATTGTAGGGCTAGGAGTCCATCCTCTATATGTGCTGGTAAAAGTTAAAGAATGATTTCCAAAAAAGGGTATAATAATTTTCTCTGGTAGTTTAGTCCAAAGATCATGATGCTGAGAAGCAAAGGCTGAAGATAAGACCCCGCCTCGAAAGAATAGGGAATGTCTCACTACATCGTTAATCCCTCTGAATTATCAAGCACAATAGGTGGCAGTGTAAAAGGCAGCCTCATGAGGCCTTTAAGAACCAGATCCTCATCTGCTACCTCACCCAATCAAGCAACACATTCATCCAGAAAGTCAAAGGAATGCAATTGATGCCTAGAGGGAAATACCTCAGAGAATAACTACTGATTACCCTAGGAAGGGGCTTTGATAGTAGCTTCAACTTTTCTTGCAGCCGTACCGGAAAGGCAATAGAGTCTCAAAAAAAAAGAGGCCGTTAGAGATGAAAACCGTAATTGGCTCTCTAAGCAAAAGTTAGGCCAAGGGGCAGGGTGAAAACCTGGGAACAGGCAGTCTGTCCTTCAAAAAAAAAGAGAAAGAAAAAATGAAAACAAAAGCCACTGGAGTAGGTTGGGTCCATTCCATGCAAAAGTTAGGCACAGGGCTATGTGAAAATCTCAAAAGGGACGCATTTCCCGCTAAGAAAAGTTAGTGTGAAAATCCACAAAGGACGCACTACCTTTAAAACAATGACTTTTGACGCCTGGAGCGATAAGGCGGCATCACTCCGAATGACTTTCCTTTAGGCAGAGCTTGATTCAGAGTCTCGAGGGCAAGATGCTCATTGACCGTGGGGCAAAGATACATACGGGTTAGTTCTCCTTGAAAAGATTATGGGTCAGAGTCCGTAAAGTCAAGGCAACGCTTTTCTACATCCTTGGGGGCATCAGGCAATGTGAGCAGCCGAGAAGCACCCTCAACGAATCCCTTAACCACCTGGGAGGTGGTCTATTCATTTTTGCATATCACATGCATGTCACGTGCATTCAGTCTTTTACATGTATAGATATGCACACACAATTCTTGTACATTAATCCTTTGCACTTGTTTCTTATATATAGTTTTGTATGTATACTTGACACACATTATTCCATACGCACACACAATCTTTTGTATATGTTGTTGTGTACATAACTCAGAAGGATAGGTTCGAAAAGGCCTCATGAGCAAGGATGATCCAAAGGACGGATTCAGCTTCGCATGGTCGGCCACTGTATCCAGCATAAAATCAGGTGCATATGTGAGGGGGTGGAATGCCCAGAAGGACAAGCCTATCCGGACACACCGTGCTGAGGGCAATCCGAAATCGCACAAATCTCTAGAAAATAAGATCCTTTGAGAAGCCAAACTATCCACACATAGTCGGAGGCAAATCAGACACAAAAGTGAGCCGAGGTATAGTTTTGAATCTACATCGATGCTCATCTATACTGAAAAATCGAATCAAGATAAAGTCCTCACGAGAATGGAATCTTAATGACCTGCTCCTAAGAAGGCATTTAAGAGAGCAAGCCGACTCATACACACCTTGTCAGGAGCAACAAGGTAAGTTTCTCTATCATAACATATATGCTTGCACACATTTGTATAATAATCAAGATGAAGTTCTCATGAGAGAAGAATCTCAAGGATCTGCTCCCAAGAGGGAAAAGAATAAGCCTCTCCATGCGCACCATGCTGGGAGCGAACAGGTAAGTTTTTTTGTCATAAGATGTACGCTAACACGCCTCACACAATTCGGATTCAAATGTATGTATATTGCACACACATGATTCCGCACACGTGCACAGTGTTTTGTATATGTACATGTCTCAGATGAGGGGTCCGAATAGACCTCATGTTTAAAGATGATTCAAGAGATGAGTCAGACTCATGCATGCCATGCCGGGGGCAATCAAGTAAGTTTCCCTATCATAAGATGTACGCTCACACACATCACACAAAGTGTACAAAAGCCAAATTCAAATGTACAAAATCTCAAACCAATTCAAATGTACAAAGAAAATAAATTCTCAAACAAAACAACACAAAACAAAAAGAAGAAGATATTTTCAAGGCCTTGAAAATCGATAACACTGTAAAAGTCCAAACGCATCCAAAAATGCGAAAACGCAAAGAAAAAAGAAAAAAAAAAAGAAAACGAAATAGAAAGATCATCCGCCTGCAGGCAAGCAACAAAACCTCCAATATAATTTTCCTATGAGAAAGCTCAAATTCTCTCATCCTCTTCAGAAGCATGCAGGTCTTTTCAAAAGGGAGGTTGCATTGGAGATAATAGAGGATTTGATATCTGGCATGTCACAATCAGTACAATCAAGAAAATGGGGAACAACCAAACATCCTTCGAGGGCACGCTTTGACATCGACCCTAACAGGTATGTACTGCCACAGGTATGCGTCTTTTATATGCCCTGTACATTTGCTTTTCCCTTGTTGTAGTAAAAAGAAGAGGTCTAGGATAAGCGCCAACAAAGAAAGCGACGAATAGTTCACCATACCGATCTAAGGATGGTCGATAGATCAGATAATATACTAGCCGAATGGGGATTGAATGGGGGTTAGCAAGGAAAGTTCGCAAGCCAAAACGGGACTAGCAATATAAATCAGCTACCGTGCATGCCTAACGCATCGCCATCCGCACTTTGTAAGTTGGAGCAAACTCGATGCAGCTCAGGAGAGCAATCCTCGCGTTTTGTAAGTCTGAAGCAGACTCGACGCATTGCCATCCACACTTTGTAAGTTGGAGCAAACTCGGTGCAGCTCAGGAGAGCAATCCTTGCATTTTGTAAGTCTGGAGCAGACTCGGCGCATCCCCATCCGCACTTTGTAAGTTGGAGCAAACTCGGTGCAGCTCAGGAGAGCAATCCTCGTGTTTTGTAAGTCTGGAGCAGGCTCGACGCATCGCCATCCGTACTTTGTAAGTTGGAGCAAACTCGGTGCAGCTCAGGAGAGCAATCCTCGCGATTTATAAGTCTGGAGCAGACTCGGCGCATCCCCATCCGCACTTTGTAAGTTGGAGCAAACTCGGTGCAGCTCAAGAGAGCAATCCTCGTGTTTTGTAAGTCTGGAGCAGGCTCGATGCATTGCCATCCGCACTTTGTAAGTTGGAGCAAACTCGGTGCAGCTCAGGAGAGCAATCCTCTCGTTTTGTAAGTCTGGAGCAGACTCGGCGCATCCCCATCCGCACTTTGTAAGTTGGAGCAAACTCGGTGCAGCTCAGGAGATCAATCCTTGCGTTTTGTAAGTCTGGAGCAGACTCTACGCGTCGTCACTTCCATGACTAAAAGGTAGGGACTGCCTCGGGTATGCATCTCTTTCCATTTTCTTCTGAATTTTAGCTCATCTAGACACTAGTGCACTAGTTTTCCCAAAATTGGGGGCAACTGTAGACACCGGGTCTTGAGGCAGTCCAGGTCAGAGTTACCCGATGAAGAGATCCACATTGGTTTCCAGATAAATGGATGGAATTTGGAGGTTTTTGTCTTTCGGTTTCATAAGGATTAAAATCTTTTTCTCTATAGCGTGAGCTTTTGAAAGAGTTTGGGAAATTTTGCTTGAAATTGGAAGTTTTGCTCCACAGACGGGATGACCGTCTAAAGTAGGGACGCCCGTCTCTACTTGGGGTGATCCCCGTCTCTATGCGTAGTAGGGATGGCCCGTCTGTAGCTAGGGACGGACACGTGCCTGAGTAGGGACGCCCGTCCCTAGTCCGCATTACGGCCCGTATGTAGATAGGGACGGACACGTGTCTGAATAGGGACGCCCATCCCTAGTCCGCATTACGGCCCATCTGTATCCAAATTTCCATGCGTGCCCTTAGTAGGGACGCCCGTCGGTAGTTGCAGGAATGCCCGTCGGTAGTGGATCTGATCAGTTATTGCTGGATTTGATAAAATTTTACCTCAAATATTTAAAATAGGATAAGTTTTGGTTAAAAAAAATTGAATTTTAAAGACTCCTTTTAAAATTCAAACTCAAAATTGATGCGTATCTGATTTTATCTCCAAAAATTCTATAAATTGAGAGGTAAAATTCATTTTTAGGGGTTAGAAAAATTTGACAAAAAGATTTTTGATGGTGAAAATTAAACACTTTTTGAAATATTGGAATTTTTAGAGAAGTTTTCTTTGTGAGCAATTTACCAAAAAACTATAAATCCTTATTTTCAGAATTTTATTTGATAAAAATTCTTCCAATTAATTGATTTACTCAAATTCTTCTTGCGAATTAAGCCAATTTGAGGTAACGAAATTCATTCGTTTCCATTAATACAGCTAATTTAAACATTCGATCGCTATTAAATTTTCCAGAAGGGAAAATACAAATTTTCTTAGTTTGATCTATTTTTATTTGATCCTTATGGAGCATGCGGGGACCGAAACCAGTCGATACTCACCCAAAAAGGTAAAATCCGAGGGTAAACATTCTGGATTAGCACTTATATGATTTAATTAACTTATATTAATTGTTTTCATTCTTCTTTTTTATCTTTTAACTTATTTTTTCACCTTTTTTACTTTATTCATCAAATTTGATACTGACATTTTTATTCCTATGAGTTATTTTATGATCCTTTGGAATTGGAGTTGTAAATGATGATGGTCGGGCCAAACTGAGGATTTCCTTACGGGTTCTTTCTTCACCCTTGCTTTTTTTATTCATGTTATTATTAAGATTATTTCAATGTCGTTAAAGTGAAAAGGGCCAAAACACTTTATAGTAATTAATTTGGAATTTTTCCTAAATAAAAATGGGACCAATGTCTCAATTTTCTCTATCCAAAATAAAATCATCACCTCAAAAGTGTTTTATAATAAATATGCATGCGAGAACCAATGTCCTCATCATTAATGAATACCCCGATTTATGCATGATTTATATTTTATTTACAATGGGGGTTGTATTCCGCCCCTAGTTTTATTGTAATTTATTTTGAGAATGTTTATTTTAATAATGCTTTACTTATTGCTTTTGACGTGAATGATTGTGCTTTAATTAAATGCATCGTGTGGAAAGTTGGTGAAATAATGAATTCAAAACTTAATCATAATATTAATCAAGGTATAAATAAATGAGGAGTCCCGAACTCATCTGGTGTTTGGGGCTCAATGAGGTGAGAGGTCTAGGACTTCCAAGACACCTCTTGAGTCTCACCAAAAGACTGAAACTTACAATCCTAGGCTCCAGGGGTAGAGGCAGAGGCCTCCAAGATCTCTCTGGCTAGCCCAAGATGGATATGTATGCGTCGTCTTAGGCTCGTTGAGGTTAGACGACCCTCCCCAATGTTCTATTGGGTGGCGACTCCAAGAAACCTCATTGTTGCCAAAAATAGACGCACTTGTAAATACCTTACAAGTTTTAATGAATCCCATCCTGATCGCCCTAAAGCGGGCTTTCAGGAGGCTACGGGGTTCGGCGCGCATCACAAATTTAAAGTAAAAATGACTAAATGATTATAATTATATACGTGGAATACGTGAGCATGTTACGACAAGAACTTATACGTTTTGCTTTTTATTTATGATTCGATGATGAGTGCAAATTAAAGTACTGAGAAATAAATAAAGTATTAATAATTTGTTGGACTATGTGTGATGTAATACCCCAAAGTGTACCCTAGTTGGATTTTAGTGTCAATTGCATGTTAGGGTGTTAATGAGATTGGATTAAGTGAGTAATTAATGGGCCAAGGGTGTAATTGAAAAAGGAAAAGTTGCCATTAAAGGACAGAATATATGAGAGGGACTGAATGGTTATTTGCCAAAGATCATTTGCTGGATTTTGGTAAGGCTGAGGAGTGGAATCCACATGTGGCTTCTCCCATGAGACAGGCAACCCCTTTTTGCATGCAAATTATGTTTAATTATGAGGCTGAATTGGTAGTGGAATTTGACAGCATTTCCCATTCTTTGCTTTCTTCAAAATTCTGTATTCCTTCATCTCTTGAGGTTGAGTTTCTTTTTCTTCTCAATTGAATCTGGAATTTGATTGCATGTGGATTGGTTTGAAGAGTTAAACAAAAAAGGTAAGTAAGCTGATGTTTATATGAGTATCCTTTCTTCTACTCCCTTCCTTTGAGTTGGATTTGGATTGAATCTTGAGTATGGACTAAGAGAGAGATTATGTTTGTATTTTGTGTAAGATTTGGACAAGAGGAAAGCTAAGGGAAAGGAGAAGGTGTAGCTGGAGATTGAGAGTGTCCAGCAACCCATTTTGAGGTTTGGGATATATGTGTTCTTATGTGTATTTTATTTGAGTATATGTGATGGATAGATGACTTTGATGTGTAATTGATGCATGATTATGTGTTAATTGATAGAGGTGTACTTGAAGTGTACACATGATGTGTGATGAGTATTGAACAAAATCCATGAGCATACTAAGTGAATAAGCATGAAAAGTATGAACCCTAGTATTAGGGAAAATTCTGCTTATAGCTTACTAGACCTCTGTATTGTATTTCGGGAATAACTGGAGTTTCAGAACTCCAAATTGAGTTTTTGTTGCTTTATTTTAACCATGACTTCTATACCTATAAATTTGGAAGAAATGACTTTGAGCTAATTCTGGCTCTCAGACCCCTAAAAATAGCACAAACAGACGTGTCTCTACCTTGTAGGGTTCACTGGAATAGTCTATATTGTTTAATTCATATCTGATGTTTTAGAAATCCAATTGACCTAAAAATTGTCTCATTTGAAAGATAAGACATAGAGGAAGAAATGTTATGAAGGTACCATTGCCTAAAATTGAGTGTAAGACATCCGTCTAGGCTGTAAAAAATTGTAGTATGAAGCAGTCCTGAAGTTTAACTTCTGTTTTGCTTATTTTGGTATGTCACGGTCACAATGAAATTCATTGCCACCATGACATATGTTTTTAGTAGGCAGAATGCCTGTTTATAGAACTCACGGTCACAACCAATTCATTGCCACCGTGACCCCACTCTGTTTTGTCTTTTTAGGGTGTTTTTCTTCCCGAAATGCACCCGAACTTCACCACGAGTTCCCATGACTTCTCCGATACATATTTATCATTATAAAATGAGTATCCTAAGTATGATAAATTATGCATACTAATATATATATGAGCTATAAGTGTTCTAAGTGTGATGAATTAAGTATGTGAATGCGAATATGTATAGTCTTGAATATGGATGCATACAACATGAATGTGAAGGTGAATAAGTGTAAATGAGAATGTGTATAACCATGAACGTGCTAATGCATATATATGAGTATATCCATGTGTAAATTAAGTATGATAAATCATGAATGATGATGCGTATTAACAAGCATATATTTAAAATATCTTGAGCATGGTGAACCATGTATGCAATGATATGCATATAGAGTTACATGTGAATGAGTTTAGAATGACATGTATGTATGTATGTATAGTAAGATATGAAGTAGATTACATGACTAGCATGGGTTTAAGTAAATGTATATGAATGGCCATACATGTTTTGATATGGGATGATGGTTATAAGTCTTAGATGCTCATACAAGTGGATAGATAGGCATGCCTATAAAGGGTTAGATGATTTGCAGCTGCTAGATGTTTGACACTGACGGGTGTCTATATGTTTGGCATCGACAGATGTCTAGATGTTGATAGTTAAAGTATCTAGATGTTTGGGACTACGGTTTCTAGATGGCTTGAGACTATGGTCTCTAGATGTTTTGGTACCATTACTTGGTATCTACATGTAACCATATCCACTTATGTTATGACAATGGGCTAAATGTAAGATGTAAAAGTATATGAATTGATGTTAAATGTACAAGAGATGATACTGTTATATGTATAAGAAATGATATCTATATGTACAGGAGATGTATAAATGTTAAAGAGCTATAGTACATGGCTAGAGAAGTATATGGCTATCGTATATCTGAAACGCTTATATGAGCTTACATGTATATGAGAAGTTACTATTTGTACAAGATATGTTATAAGTATGCTTTTATGCTTATATGTAAATAAATGGACATGATATGCAATGACATGATATTATATGTTACATGAGCTGATAATTAGAGTTAGAAAAACATGAACATGATATAGGTTACATGAGATTAGTAGATATGTTATATAGCAGAATGACTATATGTTTGGTATGTTACAAGTATGGTAAATGCTTATATCCTTATATGCTTATAGATGATTGGCATATCGTCTAATGATATGCTTGATGATTATGCTTGTGACTTCATTAGAAGTCTTTTATATGTGATATCCCCACTAAGCGATTTCGCTTAGCACGGGTGTTTTCTCGTGTAGGTTTACAGGTTCGGAGGGTTGCACATCTACAAGGTCATGGCCACTAGGAGTTTTTATTGAAGTCTTTTTGTATATGGCATAGTTTTGTATACATGTTCTAGCATTTTGTATAGCTTGGCATATGTAAAAGTAAAGCGACTTTTGTATAGGACATGTATATGGCAAAGCAAAGTGTATTTTGTATACAATATATAAATGTAAAGTAAATGATATAATGTAAAAGAACAGTTTCATTTTGAATATATAATCGAATATGTGAGTTTGCTGTTTGGCATGTTTTTGTTATGTTAAAGACCATTGTTCCGCTGCATGTGATTATATGATTTTATCTTCGCTTCCGCATGAGTGTTCTGTATGTGTATGCATTGTAGCGACTCCGATATCCTCCCAAGGGGTATTGGGGCACCACAAGTTGTGGTATCAGAGCCTAGGTAGATGTTTCTGGATGAGAAGATGTTAGAGTAATTATTACATATATGTGAGTCTGTCTAGAGTTGTGGCCTAATGCAGATTTTACCCTGTGTAGGTAGTAGATGGAGTCGGATCTGAGTGAGGATGTAGGAGAGATGACGGGTAGTGTTAATCCTGCGAGAGTTAATCAGCCAGCACAAGAGAGTCCCAGAGCAGAAGGTGTAGGTCCGAATTACGGTGACCCAATGTTGTGGCAAGGAATGATACAAGTAATGGAAAGGTTAAGTGCCCCTAAGCCTCCAACAGATTTGATTAGAAAGAGAGGGGCAGAGGAGTTCAGTGGGACTACCTTGGATCAGTCAGAGATGGCTAAGTTTTGGTTACAAAGGATGGAAAGGATATTAAAGGAAATCAATTGTCCACAAGATCAGTAGGTAACATGCGCAGTATCATTACTGCAAGGTTCAGCTTATGATTGGTGGGAATTGGTACTTCGGAATCCGCAGCAACCAGATGAGTTAACTTGGGACTTCTTTGCTCAAGAATTTGAAAAGAAGTACATCACTAAAGCTTATAAAGAAGCGAAGTGGAGAGAGTTTGTGAGTTTGAAGCAAAGAGGTATGACAGTAGGAGAATATGACAAGGAATTCAGTCGACTAAGTAAATATGTGCCAAAAGGATTGTTAACAGATGATTTCAGATGTCGACAGTTTGAGGATGGATTAAGAGAATCTATAAGAGGACCTTTGTCTGCCATGGTTGTTATGCAATCAGTAAATTATTATCAGTTGGTATTAGCTGCTATCAAATTGGAAGAAGTTGAGTTAATAAAGCAAAAGAAAGAACATAAGAGGAAAGTATCTGGAAATGATAGAGTTAGTAGTAAGAAGACTAGAGGATTTGCAAGTGGACAGGATATGCAAGATTCATTTAGAGAGCCTACATCGATGGGCAGTGTTGTGCCTCCTTCGAGTAGAGGTAGCACAATACCTAAATGTGAGCACTGTCAAAGGAACCATTGGGGAACATGCAGAAAACTTACAGGAGCATGTTTCAAATGCGGAGGTATGGATCATATGTTTGCTAATTGTCCTGAGATTAAAGAGAATTCTGGTTCTCAAGTGAATAGGGGAAATGCGAACGTATCTGGATCAACAAGAACTAGTGGAGGAAGAGGAAGAGGAGCACAAGTAAGGTCCGAGACAATAGAGCGGCCTACTGCTCCTAGTGGACAGAGGGAAGTCTTTGCCATGATTGGAGAAGAAGTAGAAGATCCTGCTGGTCCATCTGGTAAGATTTACATTTGTGCATTGACTAGCATGATTTTCTGTTTATTACAGTGGAAATTTCGAGGACGAAATTTCTTAAGGAGGGTAGAATTGTAATACCCCAAAGTGTACCCTAGTTGGATTTTAGTGTCAATTGCATGTTAGGGTGTTAATGAGATTGGATTAAGTGAGTAATTAATGGGCCAAGGGTGTTATTGAAAAAGGAAAAGTTGCCATTAAAGGACAGAATATATGAGAGGGACTGAATGGTTATTTGCCAAAGATCATTTGCTGGATTTTGGTAAGGCTGAGGAGCGGAATCCACGTGTGGCTTCTCCCATGAGACAGCCAACCCCTTTTTGCATGCAAATTATGTTTAATTATGAGGCTGAATTGGTAGTGGAATTTGACAGCATTTCCCATTCTTTGCTTTCCTCAAAATTCTGTATTCCTTCATCTCTTGAGGTTGAGTTTCTTTTTCTTCTCAATTGAATCTGGAATTTGATTGCATGTGGATTGGTTTGAAGAGTTAAACCAAAAAGGTAAGTAAGCTGATGTTTATATGAGTATCCTTTCTTCAACTCCCTTCCTTTGAGTTAGATTTGGATTGAATCTTGAGTATGGACTAAGAGAGAGATTATGTTTGTATTTTGTGTAAGATTTGGACAAGAGGAAAGCTAAGGGAAAGGAGAAGGTGTAGCTGGAGATTGAGAGTGTCCAACAACCCATTTTGAGGTTTGGGATATATGTGTTCTTATGTGTTCTTATGTTAATTTTATTTGAGTATATGTGATGGATAGATGACTTTGATGTGTAATTAATGCATGATTATGGGTTAATTGATAGAGGTGTACTTGAAGTGTACACATGATGTGTGATGAGTATTGAACAAAATCCATGAGCATACTAAGTGAATAAGCATGAAAAGTATGAACCCTAGTGTTAGGGAAAATTCTGCTTATAGCTTACTAGACCTCCGTATGGTATTTCAGGCATAACTGGAGTTTAAGAACTCCAAATTGAGTTTTGATTGCTTCATTTTAACCATGACGTCTATACCTATAAATTTTAAGAAATGACTTTGAGCTAATTCTGGCTCTAAGACCCCTAAAAATAGCACAAATAGACGTGTCTCTACCTTGTAGGGTTCACTGGAACAGTCTATATTGTTTAATTCATATCTGATGTTTTAGAAATCCAATTGACCTAAAAATTTTCTCATTTGAAAGATAAGACATAGAGGAAGAAATGTTATGAAGGGACGGTTGCCTAAAATTGAGTGTAAGACATCCGTATGGGCTGTACAAAATTGTAGTGTGAAGCAGTCCTGAAGTTTAGCTTCTGTTTTGCTTATTTTGGTATGTCACGGTCACAACGAAATTCATTGCCACCGTGACATATGTTTTTAGCAGGCAGAATGCCTATTTATGGACCTCATGGTCACAACTAATTCATTGCCACCGTGACCCCTCTCTGTTTTGTCTTTTTAGGGTGTTTTTCTTCCCGAAATGCACCCGAACTTCACCACGAGTTCCCATGACTTGTCCGATACATATTTATCATTATAAAATGAGTATCCTAAGTATGATAAATTATGCATACTAATATATATATGAGCTATAAGTGTTCTAAGTGTGATGAATTAAGTATGTGAATGCGAATATGTATAGTCTTGAATATGGATGCGTACAACATGAATGTGAAGGTGAATAAGTGTAAATGAGAATGCGTATAACCATGAACATGCTAATGCATATATATGAGTATATCCATGTGTAAATTAAGTATGATAAATCATGAATGATGATGCGTATTAACAAGCATATATTTAAAATATCTTGAGCATGGTGAACCATGTATGCAATGATATGCATATAGAGTTACATGTGAATGAGTTTAGAATGACATGTATGTATGTATAGTAAGATATGAAGTAGATTACATGACTAGCATGGGTTTAAGTAAATGTATATGAATGACCATACATGTTTTGATATGGGATAATGGTTATAAGCCTTAGATGCTCATACAAGTGGATAGATAGGCATGCCTATAAAGGGTTAGATGATTTGCAGCTGCTAGATGTTTGACACTGACGGGTGCCTATATGTTTGGCATCGACGGATATCTAGATGTTGATACTTAAAGTATCTAGATGTTTGGGACTACGGTCTCTAGATGGCTTGAGACTATGGTCTCTAGATGTTTTGGTACCATTACTTGGTATCTACATGTACCCGTATCCACTTATGTTATGATAAAGGGCTAAATGTAAGATGTAAAAGTATATGAATTGATGCTAAATGTACAAGAGATGATACTGTTATATGTATAAAAAATGATATCTATATGTACAGGAGATGTATAAATGTTAAAGAGCTATAGTACATGGCTAGAGAAGTATATGGCTATCGTATATCTGAAACGCGTATATGAGCTTACATGTATATGAGAAGTTACTATTTGTACAAGATATGCTATAAGTATGCTTTTAAGCTTATATGTAAATAAATGGACATGATATGCAATGACATGATATTATATGTTACATGAGCTGATAATTAGAGTTAGAAGAACATGAACATGATATAGCTTACATGAGATTAGTAGATATGTTATATAGCAGAATGACTATATGTTTGGTATGTTACAAGTATGGTAAATGCTTATATCCTTATTTGCTTATAGATGATTGGCATATCGTCTAATGATATGCTTGATGATTATGCTTGTGACTTCATTAGAAGTCTTTTATATGTGATATCCCCACTAAGCGATTTCGCTTAGCACGGGTGTTTTCCCGTGTAGGTTTACAGGTTCGGAGGGTTGCACATCTGCAAGGTCATGGCCACTAGGAGTTTTTATTGAAGTCTTTTTATATATGGCATAGTTTTGTATACATGTTCTAGCATTTTGTATAGCTTGGCATATGTAAAAGTAAAGCGACTTTTGTATAGGACATGTATATGGCAAAGCAAAGTGTATTTTGTATACAGTATATAAATGTAAAGTAAATGTTATAATGTAAAAGAACAGTTTCATTTTGAATATATAATCGAATATGTGAGTTTGCTTTTTGGCATGTTTTTGTTATGTTAAAGACCATTGTTCCGCTGCATGTGATTGTATGATTTTATCTTCGCTTCCGCATGAGTGTTTTGTATGTGCATGCGTTGTAGCGACTCCGATATCCTCCCAAGGGGTATTGGGGCGCCACATGTGATGTGTGTGAAATATGTGTAAATTAAAGCATGTATTGATTAAATGATATATGGTAAATGTATGGCTTGTGGGTATTTGAGGAAAATTGTATTTGTTATGCTTAATATGTGCAAGATAAATGTACTCAATGATTTGCATATGTTTTGGAATGAGAATTATGATGTAAACTTATGGTATATGTTACTTATGCACTCTATATATATGTTACTTGTGCCTGTGTTTTTCATCAACAACCACTGTGAGTGGTTGTTCATTATATAGTTTTCCCACTAAGCCTTTGTGCTTAGCACGGGTGTTTGTCCGTGCAGGTTAAGGAGATAGAAGTATCGCACGGGCATTCCATAGTAGTTTTGACCAACAAGTCTATAGAAGTTGCTGTATGAAGTCATTATTGATATTTGTAATGTAATTAAGTATGGTTCTGTAATAAATGATAAGTTGTACTACGATTAAAACGAATAATGTTATGCCAGAGATATATGTGTATGCGATGAGTTTCTAAATTGTTTTGATTTAAAGAAATTTTATTATTTTGTTTCTATTATTGCTATGTTTGTGTATCCGTCTGGCAGCACCCTCCACTCAACGTCGCTCACTACCTATGTTATCATAAGATGTGCCACGTACGGGTAAGGGATGTTACATTTATACTCCGAAAACATGCGAATCCGACTTGAGTACATTTCGGGTCATTACAATCATTCTATTATTCTATCATGTATAAATCTTAACATGACTTACCCCAATTTTTATTTAATTACAATTTAATATTTCTTTGAATAATTACTAACAACATTATTCCTGTTACTATCTTCATTACTTTTTAAATTTCCTTCTAATTTAACCTTTATCGATTTTATTTCATACATTTTCTCAAACACATATAATACTTAAATGCTTTATATACATTGTAATAAATATTAATTATTAAATTTAACAGTATTTTTCTTTTTATGAACATTGTCACTACTATAATTGCTAGTGTTACTATTGCATCAATATAATTGTCGCTCTTCTTTTCAACTTATATTCTTAAATTCTATTTAACAGTCTACTATTTTGTTCACTCGTTTTCTTTTTCTTTCCATCTTTACTTGTGAATCAGCATTTACATACTTGTTGTATAACATTTTTTTTAAAAATCTTATATTAGTTCCACGTTCGCTAGCTTTTACTCTTAATTCCTTTATTCACTTCTTTATGTCTTTACCATTACATTCATTTATTATACATTCATTCTTTACTATTTGCATATACCATTTATCATTTTATTTTTACTTTCCTTAAATAATTATTTATTTAATCATTAGTTCGTTTACTTTCTTATGACACTATTTTATTACTTTACTTATCGTTTATTTTCTTAGTTCATCCTTTTGTTCTTCATGCTTGTTTTACATTTAATTACACAATAAACTTTCACATTTATACTTTGATTACATTGTCACTTTTTCCCACTTACACTTTTAATTTGACTCCAGTCATTTATTCATCTTTGCTTTTAATCACTAATTATCTTTTAATTTTATACTTTCTTGTACTTTTATTTTTCGCAATGCTCATTTTCTTTTCACATTTCATTACTACTTAATTTCCAACTTATAATTTCGTGTACATTTATCAGTTTCCAGATTATCATTTCATTTACTTGTTCATACCTAATCTCTTTTATATTATTTTCTGATTTCATATCTATTCATTATTAGCTATTACTTTTCTTCATTCATTTCCTTATGTATTTACAATTTACTCCTTTTCTTCTTAATGCCTTATAATATCATCACATGAATTTTACATTTATTACACATTTACTTTTTATCATTTACATTTATCATTTACCATCTTATTTTAATTTTCTTAAATAATTATCAATCTGATCACAAATTTAAATCGTTAAGTCATCTCAATAGTTATGCCTCTAGTAACATCCGCTAGAAATCTCTAAACCAGATACGTGGCATGAAACATTGAGGAGTGACCCCGAAGGACCACTCGTAACACTGTCATTGTCACTATCACTGAAATACTGAAATCGCTGTATCACTAAGCACTATAGTCACTATATCACTATGGTAGACCGTCGTTGGCCTACCGATGTGAGTCGCCATGACTCGCTACCATGGTATAGGTGTCCCTATAGCTAGCCAATTATATCTTAAACTAGATTTGACTACCAAACTACTAAGGGCAATAAGCATTCAATTAAAGACACTTTCAATTATTTGCTTGGTTTTCATGATCGTTTTATCTTTAATGTCACTTTATCTGTAATTACCAATTGTGCAATTCTTTCGGCATCAGCCACTTGTTTCGTGCGTGTTCTCATTCTATCACTTTCATTTTCAAACGACTTATTTCATGCTCTTTTACTATTAATATGCACATTTAATCAAAATATGACATATGAATTTCCTATTCATTATCTCATTCTCACAATCATATATCTATATGCACATTTCATACATAAGTTACCATTTTTATTGCATATATATCTATTCATTTATTCATATACCTTTAAGTCTAATTGTTATACATTAAGCTTTGCATATATCTTTTAATCAGCATGCATTTTATTCCCTATTTTCTATATTATTTCTTTGCCATAATTTTTCATACATTTAACCCATGCATTTATTATACATTTTCTTTTTATTATTTGTATGTCTATTAGTCTTATTGTGACTATTCTCTTATTTCTATCTTTATCATTCTTTACTTTTCTTTCATTTTAGCAGTTCATACGTATAGGTGTATATATGTATATATATACACACACGCGCATATTCAACTATTATCTTATTATTCATTACCACTAACATTCATAATATTTTTATTTTTTTAGCATCACCGTCATCTTTATTTTTCTTATTTGCATCACTTTAATTCTTTTATTTTTACTATTAATTACATCTTGTTCAATTCACTTTAGTCCTCACTTTTAGACTTAAGAATGTCAAATAACTATATAGTCCATCATTTTTCTTCAATTTTTGAATTTACCCTTCATTGTACTTTAATTATGATTTTGCACTATTTTTCTATTTTCCACTCTTAACTCATTGTCTTACTTGTAAAATATCAACTTTAGTCCTTTAAACTTACTTTTTGATTTACTACTCTATTATTTTAACATTTTTCACTTATCTTATCATCTAACTTCTCTCTCTCTCTCTCTCTCTCTCTCTCTCTCTCTCTCTTTATTTGTGTACTGCTTACGAATATAACTTCAATCATTTATATACATTATACGCTTTTACACTTCCTCAATTCTATACATATATATGTTTCAATTTCACATATACTATAATTGTCACACCCAAAGTGGCCCTAGAAGAATTACAGAGTTTTTTTCGAAAAAGGTAAGTTTATGTGTGAGAGTTCTGTCGCGAGCGCAACAGAGCCCTCCAGCGGTTTTCGAACTTCAGCTGCTTGGTGCGGGCGTGAGCGTTCTGTCGCGAGCGCGACAGAGCCCTCTCGCGAGATGTGTGTAGAAGTGGGACTAAGAAACTTGGAGTTATAGGGAGTTGACACATGGTATCATAGAAGAGTGACAAGTGTCATCATAGAAGAGTGACAAGTGTCATCGTAGAAGAGTGACAAGTGGCGGCATAAGAGTTTAACAAGTGGCATCATAGGGTGTTGACATATGGCAACTTGAGAGGGTGACACTTGGCAAGAGACTTAAGTGTGGGTTATAGGAGAGTGACACATGGCTTTGTAGGGGAGTGACATGTGGCAAGACTAAATAAATTAAAAAATGGAATTAAGAGTCAAAGTGAGATATACATGAATTAATTAAAGTAAGTGGGCATTTATTTGAATAGTAAATGGAGGATGAGGATTGACCATTTGCTTCTTTCTTCTTCTTTTACGTGAGTTTTGGCCCTTTGTTCTTTATTTTTTTTCTTTGGTTTTCTTTGGTCAGCCGTTCTCCCTCTCTTGCTCTTGCTTTTGTTCTTTCATTTCCCCTTTGGTCTATTTTGAGTGAGCTCATTGAATTGGTTTGAAGAGTATAAGTCAAGGGTTGCGCTTAGTTCTTGAGAAGAAGGTAAGAGTGGTTGGATTTATTTCTCGATCTGACCTCCTTTTTCCTTTGAATATTTCTGTTTTTGATTTAAAGTAAAGAGAAGAGTAATTCTTGTGTTTTGAATGGTTGTGCATGGAAGCTGTGGTCAAGGGACCGAATAAGGGCAAAGAGAAGGTCGGAGCGGAGTAGAGGGCCGCGATCAACTCCTAGAGGTAGGGATCACGTGCGAATCTATTTTGATTGCCTGTAGTGAGTTCACGATATATGTATACATGTTTGCAATCATGTTTTGAGTCATGGTGTATGAATTTTGGTTGTGTTAAATGGTTTTCATATGGTTTTGTGTGTAAAAAGTGATTTTAGAGAAATTCTGTTTGGGTTTCATTAGACCTTTGAATATAGTGTTTGTCGTAAGTAGAGTTCTAGAGCTTCAATTGTGTTGATTCAAATTGCATTTGAAAGCTAAGATCCATAGCTAAAAATATCTAAGAGGGAGCTAGAGCTAATTCTTGCCCTATGATTCTCGAAACGGTTAAAGACCGTAGCATCCCTGTTTGGGTCGGGTGACTTGAACATTATATGTTGTTTAGATCATAACTCAAATTGTAGAGGTCCAATTGGCTTGAAAATTGTCCCATTTGAAATTTAATATCCTAGGGAAGATTTGTTAAGAAGGAAGTTTTGCCTAAAAATGTCTTTTCGATGTCCGTTTGGCTTGAACAAAATTGATATTGTTGGGTTTCTATTTGGATTTCTTGGCTCTGTCACGAGTAGTGACGACTGTCACGAGTAGTGACGACTGTCATGAGTAGTGACGACTGTCATGAGTCGTGATAGTAGGCCACTGTCACAAGTAGTGACATCTGTCACGAGTAGTGACAACCTCCACCCTTCTATTTTGACCATTTTATGTGTTTTTCTTCCCGAATTGAACCAGTATTGCACCCAAACTTCAGGGTAAGTTCCTGTAACATGTCCAACTCATATTTAACCCTATCAAATGAGCATATGAATGTTCCCAATTGACATTATATGTAAATAATAGTATGATATAAGAGTTTATGAGTGGAATTTAAATGTTACATGCTTTTCGTTGTTGAACAAGATTGTATATGAATTACATGTCTCTGAATTTGATAAACGCACTTGAATTTTAGTTGGTGACTTGATATCTGTGTATAGTGTGTGAGTTGGTATTGAGCCTGATTACCGTTATAGTGGATAGATAAGCATGCTTATAAAGGGTTACCGCGCAGCTGCCACCGACCACCCCATTTGGGCGAAGCGGGTCGACCTCCGAGAATGGTCATTAATAGAGATATATGAAAATGTTTTGTGACTTCTGCCTACCGAAAATGTTTTTTTATATAGCACCCGTATCCACCGTGTAAGGAATTCAGGCTTGTCTTGTTAATGTTGTGTAGTGCATTTGAGATGATATAAAAGGTTTATTCTAGATAAAGCTATAGTACATGAGAGTAATGTTTAAGTACATTATAGTTCTGTATACAAGTATATGATTACATGAGTGTGTTTATAAGAATGTGGACACATGATAGAGTACATTTGAATACATGTTATATACATGAGAGCTCATAATATTTTATATTTGAATATGCAACTTGTACACGTATAGGAGTTATGTGCATGAGATATTTGATTGTGTGATATGAATGTGTTAATTACTTGTGACTTCGTAAAGAAGTCCTTTGTATTATTTCATCCCCACTAAGCGTTATCGCTTAGCACGGATGTTTATTTCCGTGTAGGTTTACAGGTTCGGAGCAATGAGCGGACATCTGCGGGTCAAGGCCACTAGGAGTTTGTTATATCTTTTTACAAGTTAGAGATAGAGTTTTACATTTTGAGTAACATCATTATGTAATATAAGTAGAAAAATCACAAGTAAAGGTACATGTAAATGTATATGTAAAGCTAAATGGGAACAGATGTAATATGAACATGTAAATGTATATGTAGTTAATATGAAATGCAAGTGGGCCCTAGTGTAGTATTTTATTACGTTTAAATGGATGTGTTTATGCTATCGCTTCCGCTAATGCATGTACATGTATACGTAAGTGTCCGCGTAGCGCCCTGATATTCCTTACCGGGGGTATGGGGGTGTTACATTTAGTGGTATCAGAGCATAGGTTAGAGGTTCTGGTCTATAAGATGTAGAGTATAGATTAAATGTCATAGTTTGTCTAGAGTTGTGGCCTAATGCAGATGTCATTTGTGTAAAGTATAGATGGAGTCCGACTCGCGTGAGAGTGTAGACGAGGCAGCGGCAGATGTGAATGGGTAAGAGTTTGAGGTGACGCTCTGTATTCCTGTCAACTATCTCCTTGAATCGTATAAACATAAGCATAGTGAAACATGGGGATGGGAAAAGTGCATTACAGTAGCTTACATTGCATTTTCGCATCATTTTGCATACATAATTCATTACATGACCATTCCATCCGCATCCCTCATTTGTATGTGAAAAAGTATCATTGCATGCGTTTCATTGAGAAAAGCTGACAGGATATACATCCAGTACTTGATGCTTAGAAGAGGTATATGGATTAGAGTGCAGTGTGTTAAGGGAAGTGTTGAGTGTACACGATTTGATAGCTGTATAGTGTAAGTGATTAGCAGGAAAATTTCGAGGACGAAATTTCTTAAGGGGGAGAGATTTGTCACACCCCAAAGTGGCCCTAGAAGAATTACAGAGTTTTGTTCGAAAAAGGTCAGTTTATGTGCGAGAGTTCTGTCGCGAGCGCGACAAGTGTCGCGGGCGCGACAGACCCCTCCGGCGGTTTTCGAACTTCAGCTGCTTGGTGCGGGTGTGAGCGTTTTGTCGCGAGCACGAGAAGTGTCGCGAGCGCGACAGAGCCCTCTCGCGAGATGTGTGTAGAAGTGGGACTAAGAGACTTGGAGTTATAGGGAGTTGACACATGGTATCATAGAAGAGTGATAAGTGTCATCATAGAAGAGTGACAAGTGTCATCATAAAAGAGTGACAAGTGTCATCGTAGAAGAGTGACAAGTGGCGGCATAAGAGTTTAACAAGTGGCATCATAGGGTGTTGACACATGGCAACTTGAGAGGGTGACACTTGGCAAGAGACTTAAGTGTGGGTTATAGGAGAGTGACACATGGCTTTGTAGGGGAGTGACATGTGGCAAGACTAAATAAATTAAAAAATGGAATTAAGAGTCAAAGTGAGATATACATGAATTAATTAAAGTAAGTGGGCATTTATTTGAATAGTAAATGGAGGATGAGGATTGACCATTTGCTTCTTTCTTCTTCTTTTACGTTAGTTTTGGCCCTTTGTTCTTTATTTTTTTCTATGGTTTTCTTTGGTCAGCCGTTCTCCCTCTCTTGCTCTTGCTTTTTTTCTTTCATTTCCCCTTTGGTCTATTTTGAGTGAGCTCATTGAGTTGGTTTGAAGAGTATAAGTCAAAGGTTGAGCTTAGTTCTTGAGAAGAAGGTAAGAGTGGTTGGATATATTTCTCGATCTGACCTCCTTTTTCCTTTGAATATTTCTGTTTTTGATTTAAAGTAAAGAGAAGAGTAATTCTTGTGTTTTGAATGGTTGTGCATGGAAGCTGTGGTCAAGGGACCGAATAAGGGCAAAGAGAAGGTCGGAGCGGAGTAGAGGGTCGCGATCAACTCCTAGAGGTAGGGATCGCGTGCGAATCTATTTTGATTGGATAGAGAATGTCAGCAGGAGCCCGAATATGAAATCTGGGGTTAAACAGAGGTCAAATAGGGTTCGAAAAGTGCGAAACTGTGGAAAAAGGGATTTATGGCATCTGTCCTTGATAGTCGGCCGTCTTTGGTGATAGACGGGCATCTATGGAGTGACAAATGGCCATGTCATTGGTCATGAGGGACGGCCAGGCCGTCTGTGGCTTCAGGCGGGCATCTGAAAGTCTTCTTTAGTCTGGTTTGACCGATTCTGACTCGAAATTAACCGGACCATATCTTGAGCTACGAACCTCAAAAAAATAAATTAAAAATATGTACATACTCGTATTGATAAGTAAAATCTTATGGTATTGAAAGATTTAATTTTGGTGACACTAAAAAGTTGGATTATCGGACTGATAAGTAATAACTTGACAGAGAAATGATTTTCGTTTGGTCCAAAAATATTATTGGAGTCTAATGAATATATGTTGAGTGTTATGGAGTCATTTTTATGAGGAGTTAATAATAGAAAGTAAGGAAAAAGACAGGATTTCAATTTGAATAATACTCGGGTTGACCAGAGATTTAACCAAGGCGTTAAAAATAGCAAATGATTTCCAAAATTGATGAAAAGTTCCAGATGGACTTGAAATGACATTTAAGAATTTTTGGTAGTGAAAACAGAATTTTTTGAGGACACCGAAAATTTATTGATCGGATTGATTTGATTAAACTAGGCCGAAAACAGACTCTGATTGAGGTAAAATTTAATGTACAACCTATTTTTCACATGATATGAATTATGGAATCAAATTTGGAATTAATTGGAGTTGTGAAGTGAACAAACTATAGAAAATTGTCAAGTGGGCTTAATTTTGTTAAATTGGGCTTTATAGGTTAGACCATTGGTTCAAAAAATTTTGGTTTGCTATAAAAGCCATTAAATGGCCGATTGGTTGGTTATAAATCCTTATCTCCTCAGCTCTTTTCTTCCTCTTGCTTGTTCGAAGCTTTCTCTCCCTCTCTTCTCTCAAATTTCTTCATTCTTTGGTCTAATTTCTTCCTAAATTCTAGCTTCCTAAATGTAATTTATCCCCTTTATGAGTATATAGCATCCTCTAGTATCCATTTGATAGATTAAAAGAAAGGAAAAAGAAGGATTTAAGGTTATGTCTTCAAATAGAGGTAAGAGGAATAAGTTGATTTAATTTTAAATATTAGTTCTAGAGATAGATTTGAGTGTATTAAGAGTGTTTATGAGATTGTATTGCATAAAAGAAGAAAATTGATGAGTGTTTCTTTGACTTGTATATTCAGGCATGGAGAGGAAATCTAGAGGAAAAAGGCCAATCAAAGGTTAAAGATAAGAATTGTAGAGGTTATGATGTCTAGAGCATGGATATGAGGTTTGTGATTACCTAATTTAATTTTTTTCATGTAAAAATTAGGGTTCTATATTATATTTAAATAGTAATTGTGTGTAAAATGTTAATTAAGTTTAAGGAGGTTAAATAAGCTAACTAGAGTGATTAGAGTGAAATAAAACCAAGTGTAAGTCTTGGTTCTAATGAAATATAATGGTATATTTAGGTATACGTATGGTATACCTAGTGATTAGATGAAATTAAAGGGTATATACATGTGAATTAAGGCTTAATCTAGGGGAATCAGTGATGATTGAGTGATAAATGATATGTTGGAGAAAAATGGTAGTGTTGTCGAATGGTTCAAGGAAGAAAGTGTGGTATACTAGGTTGTATACATGTTAGATAAGATAAAAAAAATTGATAAATGAATGTTTTGGAAATAAAATGGAGGGTTTAATGAAAATAAATACATGAAAATCAAATGATTGATGTAATGAATTAAAGATACATTTAATTCATTTAATGATAATATGGTCATAAGAAGAGCATTTATGAAATTTGAAATTGAATGAATTGAAATTTTTAATAAGTTAATTAAGTATTTTTAAGAATATTTTCCCAATATGTCCATGCTAGGAAATATTATAAATCATTAAAATAATTGAAATAATATGTGTATTTGATGTTATCTTAATTAAATGAATAATTGAAATTCAAATGATATGGAAAGGATGAAATTAGCTTTGAAATGAATTTATAGCCATTGCATGGCTTAAGTATACTTAATATGAAAAATAAGTATATAATAAGAATTGCACATAAATGATGAATTATGATGAGATAATTTATTAAATGTGCAACATTGACGAAAATGTTGTGTAACTAATGAAATGAAATGATAATGAAATGTGAATGAAAGTGAAAATGTTAAAACGTGGATTGAGAAAGTATTGCCCTTAATAGTGTGTGGCGATCTAATCTAGTTCAGGATATGTTTGGCTAGCCATAGGAACACCCATACCGCGGTGCAAGTCATGATGACTTGCTTTACTATGGCAGATTCGGTGGTTTCCCATAATGTATAGATATGTTCTATGTTCAGTGTTCTATTCTGTGATACTGTTAGAGTGATCCTTCGGGGTCATTCCCTACTGTACTATAGTGGACTTTTGGGTCCACGTCCTGTATATCCAGTCTGCAGATTTTTGTTGCGGGATTGTACTAGGGGCATAATTATAAAAGTGATATAAAATCGTAAAAAGTAAAATGAATGTGAGTGTTTAAATGAAAAAGGACTTAAATGGAAATGTAAAAATTGGAGTGAAAATGATAAATTATGTGATTAGGACTGACATAAAAGAAGATGAAAGTTTAAGAACCAAAATGTAATTTATCGTAAAAATAATTAGTTGAGAGACTAATTGATAAGTTATAAGCTAAGAAGTGAATGGATGTGAAAATGTAGTAACTAAATGCCAAAATTGTAAGTCATCGTTAAAAGAAGGACCATATTGTAATTTGATAAAATTTTAGTGGCAAAACAGTAATTGAGTGTAAAAGTAAGTTAAGTGACATGTAAGTGAAAAGTGATATTGAAATGACCTTTACGTATAGAAGGTAAAGTTCAAGGACTGAACTGTAATTTGACATAAGAATACTAATATAAGGACTAATATGTAATTTGTAAGCCAAATGAATGATTAATTGTAATGTAAAATCTTAATATGAACTACCATGTAAAATAGATATGGAAGTAAGAAACCGAAGACTAAACTGTAATTTTTCAAAGGAATAGTGAATTCCCTAGTGCAAAGTGTATAACTAGTGGCAAATATGTAAATAAAATGAACTAAAGGGTAATTTAGTAATTTATCAAAAAATTAAGGATCAAAGGGCAACTTTATGAGTTAATATTGAATTAATGGTATTTTGGTAAATAATTAAAAGTAAAAGATATAGTTACAATGTAATGGACTTTAAAGAATTAATTGATAATTAAGTTACCTTAGGGACAAAAACATAAATTGTCACTGATTAAAAGTAAATAATGTAAGTGTAATAAGAAATGAAGATTTAAAAAGGAAGTAAGTAACTAAATTACTTTAATACGGAAATGGTGTCAAACGTGATAAAGAAATGGTATCACAAGTGATATTAATATGAACTGAACTGAATTGAAATTGTTACTGAAGGAACGAGGGATAGAAAACAGTGAAAAGAAAACCGAGGTTTGAATGAGAAATGTATTATAGAAATATATGAAGTGAAATGGAATAAATGAAGTGAAGGCATTAAAGTAATTGTATCATAGAAGCGAAAGGTATAAGCATAGAATGATTAGTTATAAGAAATGAAGTCAAAGTTGAATGAAAAGTAGAGAAGTTAGATGATAAGGTAAGTGAACAATGTCAACATGAGGATTAAAAGAATAATAAGTCAAAGAGTAAGGTTAAAGGACCAAAGCGGATAGTTTACAGGTAAGAGAATAAGTTAAGAGTGAGAAATAAGAAATAGTGTAAAATCGTAAATGAAGAAAAATGAAGTACTAGATAGCGATATGACATTGTTTAGTCTAAGAGTGAAGACTAATGTGATGTGAATGTATGTGTATGTAAGTTAGAATTGGAAATCTTTAAATTCGTAATCACCACTGGGCATTTTTTATTCTTAGCACGTAGTTTATCTAACTGCGTGCAGGTACCGAGTAGGACGTCTGTGAAGCAGGCGTGCTATCAGCTTCAAGATCAGTTTGGACCTCCAGATTGAAGTTGTGAATACTATGTATACTATTATCGACATAGAATTGATTATTTAAAATGTATTATGATTATAGTAAATGTTATAGATTATTAGTGTATGACATGATGTGATAAATGTGATATTTTATTGGGTTAATGTGACTTGATAGTAACATGATAGTTTAAAGGAATAAGTTGAAAATTTTTTTTTACCGCAATTGCTATAAGTTACGATAAGATAATAATTAAACAATCAAGACAATAGTATAAGCAATGCAATGTATGTAATGTATGGAAGCGATAAGGGTGTTACACTCTTCCCTTATGACAGATGCCCATCCCTCATCACGGACGCCCATAACTCAGTTTTTATCTTCGTTTTGCATTTTAAATGCCTATTAGACCTCCGTTTCACCTCAAATTTTATCCTTCTACTCCTGCTAACCTACTCTTTCCAATAGTCCAATAAAATATTTTTTTGACTCCGAGAGGCACTATTCACCCCGATATCACTATTCACAACCCAAAAATTACTATTCATGAAAATTGCAATTTAGGGCCATTACATAATTTCTTCTTCTCTTCTACCCATGGGTTTTGGGGTGAAAACTATGATTTATTGTGTAGTTGATGAATTCATGGCAATTTGTAGAAGTGGGAGCAGCTGAAGCTAAAGGGAAGAAGAAAGTAGTTGAATGAGGAGCTAAGTGAAGCAAGAAAAGAGTTAAAAGAAAAGGTTTAGAAATTATATGTGTTCATGTGATTTTGATGATAAATTATAAATTTTTTTATGTATATGGATAATATATGTGAATTTGAGTTGAATTGTGTGGGTTATTGTCGTCGAAATGATTGAATTGGGTAAACGGAATTTTAAGGGGAAACTCTATCCAAATCCCGTATGACCTTTAGTGATTGTTTTGGTTATAAGTTGAGTTTTGGAGTTTCAAATTGCACGATTTGAGCTGGGTTGGAAAGTTAAGTCACATATCTAATTATATTTAAAAGGAGACATGAGCTAATTCGAGCTCTAAAGGTCCAAATGATATGGAATTGGTATCATTAGAAATTTAAGACCTTAAGGAACAAATGTTAAGGAGACTACTTTGCCTAAAAATGTTTTCTATACATTTATTTTGGCTGACCGATGTAATCCTATTTTAGTAGCCAATATAATGGGGTTACACGGTGGTCAAGTTTTCCTACCCACCGTGTGAAGTGCTATGAAACACTATAAATGACTTGTAATTCAGGTCACACGGTGGTAAGGAATTCCTGACCACCATGTGACATTACCTCACCACCTTGTAAATCGTACCCTAATCGATTCTATAAAGCATCATTTTGGAATCTTTCAAGATTCTTGGGTCAAATAGTGGTTAAAGAATCCTAACCACCGTGTACCCCTATCTGACCACTGTGTGATGTTTTCTCCCCACCATGAAATTTGAGATTATGAAATGATGGTTTCTCCCTATAAGATTAATTGTGAGATTATGAAATAAACCAAATGTGCATAGGTTATATTATGAATTAGCATGTGAAACATTGTTAAACGTGATTAATAATATATTAATTGTTATTATTAGCAATGAAATGATGGTTACCTGACGGTTAAATATTCTCTGCAATTTATAATGTGATTTAAATTATTCTAATTAATAAATAGCCTGCAATAACCGAGTCGTGGATAGATAGGCATGCTTATAGGGTCCTTTAATACTGCAGCCCTCTGTTCTGCTATGCCGACCCCATTTGGGTCATGCTTATATCCCGTTTGGGTCATTATGTTGGATCCCGTTTTGGTCCCTATGCATATGCGTTAATAATATGATACCATGTGATATGTGATAGTATCCTTGGTTACCTATGCGTTCCATTCTATATCCCGTTATCCACAACTATTGTCACATCCCAAATATGGCCTAGTAGAAATTTCATGCTAATTGGATTTATTAAGGGCACTTGAGTAATTTTACAAGGAAAGGAGGACTTAATGGCAAAGGATTAAAAGTATTGTTTTTATTTATTTGGCAGATTTTGTTTAATGAGTAAAAAGAATTTTGACAAAGATTTATTAGTAATTGTAAGGAGCTGTTGGAAAAAGAGTAGTTAGTGGAATTGGGGGTCCAATCAGAATATGACAAGTGGATAGTGTGCATGTTGAGGATTTGAAAGAAGAAAGAGGAAGAGGCAGAAATTGGTTTCATTTTTCCTTGGCTGTCCCATTTCTCCTCTTTCTTCTCTTCATTCTTGCTTACTTCTCTATGGGTTTTGCATGTTTTAATACTCTGCAAGTTGAGTTGTGTTTAAAGAGTTAAGAGCTGAGTTTTCAGGGTAAGCTACTATATTTATGTGTGGTTCTCCATCTTCTCCTTCTTTCTGGATTTTCGTTGCTGTTTCATTGGGTTGATATTGCAGTTTATTTGTTGGTTCATACAAGCTGCTGAAGAGAAGAGGAAGTTAAAGGAAAAGGGAAGTTAGGGGCTTGAAGGTTACAGTGGGAGTTTGAGCTCCATATCAGGTTTGGGAGCTTTGGTTGCTTATATGTGTTTGTGTGTAAGTTTGTTCATTTGATGTGTGATTATATGCATATGGAATTTGTGTGTGAATATGTGTTAATTGATAGATGATATAGATGAGATATATAGTTGAATTCTATTGGAATTGTTGGTTGATTGTCATGAGACTTTAGCTAGGGCATGAACACTAATTTAAGGGATATTCTGCTTAAATTGTTACTGGACCTCTGTGTATTGTTTTGATCATAGTTGGAGTTTTACAACTCCAAATTGAATTATTGTCGGACTTTTTGAACCATGACTTCTGTACCTTTAAAAGTCTAAAGAGACCATAAATTAATTCTGTCTCTAAGAGGCTTAAAAATGGAAAAAACCGGACGTGTCTCTATCTAGCTGGGTTCATTTGAACAGTCTTTAGTGTTTAATGCATATATCTTAATTTAGGAGTTCAAATGACCTAAAACTTGTTCCATTTGAAAGATAAGACGTAGGGGAATAATGGTTAAGAAGATCATTTTGCCTAAAAAAGAGGTCTAGAGGTCGGTTCTTGTGATGTAAGTTTGAAGTGAAAACCAGTCTCCTAAGGCACCTAAGCTGAGCTTCTATCGCAAGCGCGACAGAGTCGCGACCTCGCGACAGAACAACACATATAAATCCTTTTATTCTTCATTTTGAGCCCATGGTTGGCATGGATCAATCCCCTACCTTTCCCCTCATCATTTTATGCTTGATTAGGGTTATTAAATGATTATAAAAGTAGTTATCATTGGGAAAATTTATGAGTATGATTAAGATTGGTAATTTAACTAATAAAATAACATGATTAATAAGATCGTATATGATTTAAATGCATATAATTTATATGTACCTGCATTATTTAATCGTGAGTTATATGTTCAAATTGAGACTTATATATGATGTATATGTTTCTGAGTTTGACCAACATACATGTATTCATAAAATAACATGATTATATTTGATTTATCCTCAGTTATATGATAATTATTTTAGATCGGGATTGACTTGTTATTTTAGCCTGGTAGTCATAGTTAGTGGATAGATAAGCGCTTATCAAGGGTCTGGGTATGTGTGCAGCTGCTATATGTTATTTGTTACATGCGGGCCCCGTTTGGGTCATATAAGATGTATGAGGCCTCGGTCTCCAGTATACCTTCGGGTATACATGATTATAAAAATGTTTTGAGGCTCATGTCTCCATTTGCTTGGGATACTGTGTCCTATCAGTATCATTAGTACCCGTATCCACTAGTTAGCGAATAATCAGGCTATTAATTGAAGTTATTATATGAGTTTAATCTATGCAACCATTATTTATATGAAATGAATATATGTTACATGTATATGTATATGCGTTATGACATGATGAAATGTAATACTTGTATTCGAATATGAATGGTTATTTTTCCGATATACTTGAGTATGATGAACAATTGTTATATACATGAACAACATTTGTTTATGCTTTTGTTATTATTAAGCTTACATATATATGTTTATTGCAATTATATGTATATGCATGTGTTGTTCCTCCCCACTAAGCATTATCGCTTAGCACGGGCTCTTTTCCCGTGTAGGTGGCAGGATCATTTTGGAGTCGGACATCTGCAGGTCGGCAACGAGAAATCTGTAGTTGGAGTTTATTTTGTTTCTTCCGCTGTATTTTTGGTATTTGGGAACTGATTTTGGAAAATGTAATTTTGTTAAGGATGATTTTGTATTTGTATATGTTTATCTTTTACAAATCCCTTTTGTAAAAACTATATGGTTAATTATGGATTCGGTATCTTTTAATTAAATGTAATTGTTATCTTAACTTATTTGAGTTTGTATGTGATTTGTGTGCGTGGCGCTCCGGTATCCTTCCAACGGGGGTAACATGGTGTTACAATTATGGATATGTAACACCCTAATACCCCTCGGGACGATATCGGGGCGCCACGCAGACACTTACGCATACATATACATATACCAGTGGAAGCGATAGCAAAATACACATTCATATAGGAATAATAAAATAAAATAATACTACACTTTTATCTTTATACATGTTCATATTACAACCTGTTTTCATTTAACTTTACATATACATTTACATAATGATGTTACTCAAAACATCATAAACTCTATCTCTAACTTATACAAAAAGAGATCAAATAAAACTCCTAGTGGCCTTGACCCGCAGATGCCCGCTCACTGAATTAATTAATTCATTGCATAGACATATAATATGTCTATACATGTTATTAATTCATTGCATAGACATATAAACCATGCAAAGCAAGACAGAAGAAAACATTTTTCAGAAATAATAGAACAGGGCGAAAAGGGGTTCACTGTCGCGATAAGAAGTCGCGCTCGTGACAGAAGCTAGATTCACTGTCACGCTCGCGACAAGAGGTTGCGCTCGCGACAGAAGCCAAATTCCAAAAAGATTATATATACTATATTCAAGTACATTATAATAACTCAAACATTATAAAACAATTAAGATTACATAGCATGTCGTGTTCAACACTTAAAAAGCATGTATACATTTAATTCTATTATTAAACTCTTATGTCATAGCATTCGATAAACCTAAACATGTATGGTATGGACCACGAAAACATTCCGGGGTAATACGGGTTCAATTTGGGAAGGAAAACACACAAAGATATACAAATTAGTTGAGGGTAAAGGTGGGGAATCGATTCATGTTAACCATGGGCTCTAAATCAAGAGGAAAATCACTCTTATGACCTTCTCTGTTGCTCTTGCGACAGAAGGCTCCATCAGGAACCCTCACGAGACTGCTTCTCACCTCAAACTTGTATCGTCTAAACTGACCTCTAAACATCATTTTTAGGCAACACTTCCACTTAACAATTGTTCCGTAGGATGTTAGATTTCAAATGGGACAAATTTCAGGTCGTTTGGACATGTACAACAAAATGTATGAGCTAAATAAACTATACTGCTCCAATAACCCGACCCAAACAGGGACGCTACGGTTTTGGCCAATTTTCAGGGTCTTAGAGCAAGAATTTGCTCAAGGTCATTTCTGGGACTTTCATAGGAAGAGAAGTCATGGTTCTAATGGATCAAGATATACATCTAAAACTATACTTATGGCAAAAATATTACAAAGAGGTCAGATGCAAAATAAATAGAATTCACCAAAACAGATACTTTATCATCACAACTATATAGTAACCCATCTAACATCATCAATACACATACAAATAATTAAGTTACATACTCATAAACATATTTACATACATATCTAACAAATATACTCTAAAAGAGCAGTTGAGCTAATTAAAGCTCATCAAGCATCTCTCTATTCAAACATATCTCTATTCAAATATATTTCATGTAAACACATGCAAAAATAATAAAATCACACTCGATCCCAACCTCTAGGAAGCTCAATCTCTGTTCTCTACTCATTTTCGACTTTCTCCTTCCCTTTATCCAATTTCTTGTCCACAGCTTCAACAGAATCACATAGAAAACACTTGAATTAAACTTCTTCTCACTTTAAATCAAAAACATAAAGAAAAAGGAGGTCAGATCGAAGAATAAATCCAACTTACCTTCTTGAAGAGACCTAATCAAGTTCTACTACACTCTCTCTAAGCCAATCCAAGTGGTTCTTCCCAAAGAACCAAGCAAATGAAGAGGAAAAGAACAAGAGAGAGGGCAAAGCAAGGAGGACACGGTAAAACCAAAGAAAAAGAGAAAGAATGGAAAAACAAAAGGCCAAAGCAAGAAACCAACGTGAAAGAAGAATGGAAAGTTGGTCAATGTTAATCCAACATTTACTATTCACATTAATGCCCACTAACCTCATTAATTCATAATTATCTTTGACTAGCCAAGTGTCTCCTTTCCTTGTTTCTACTTATTCCTCTTTAATTCATATGTATATCTCTTTTCTTAATAAATACATACATGTATTTTTACCGAACCACATAATATCCCGTGCCACATGTCACCCTCCTTCAATGCCACTTGTCAAACTCCTATGCTGCCACGTGTCCGATACACATCAAATAATCCAACTCAAATAGGATTCCCATAAAGCATTCTGTCGCGCCCGCGACAGAACCCACACCAAGCCACTTACTCAAATACACTCTCTTATACACACAAACTCTTGCATTCCCGAGCAAAAATTTTGAAATTCTACTAGGGCCAAATCGGGTTGTTACAGGATATGCAGGTAACAAATAGATAAAAAGAAATATAGCAAATGAACTTATATATATGTATAATTCCTATGTGTGTCTTATGATAAATGATTACACATTTTGTCATACATGTTATTTATATTATTATAAGTATGTTTCATGTGCGTGTGTCTGTTCATTAATGACCGCTCTGAGTGGTCATCTATTTCATGATTATTCCCCACTAAGTCTTTATGCTTAGCACGGGTGCTCCACCCATGCAGGTTCTAAAGATAGGTTGATCGGTAAGGACAACCCGCATCCCTAACGGCCAACAAATTAAGAGCAACCATTTTGTGTAGGTTTAATATTTTGATATAATAGTGTCAATGTAATCTTTTGGATGTTGATATGGGGTTTTTAATATATAGTATAAGAAAAACAAGTATGTGTATGTTCATGAGATTATGTGTTGTGATGTAAATTAAATATGGTGCTTATATATTGGAATGTATGATTTAATTATATGATAAGAAATTTTATAATTTTGAGCATAATATAATGAATGTAATCAAGATAATACAATTGTCATGTGGCATCCTTCACATGTCATGGTAACTTACCTCTCTAAAGTGTAGTTACTATGCACAGGAAGGGGTGTTACATGATTAGTATAATGAACACATAAATGGTTATTAGCATAACTAGTGATGCATGGTAAATAATTGAATAGTAGTGAATTGGTATAAAACAGGTGCATTCTTACTCATTCAATTTTATTTTTTGTAATTGAATACATAATTGTGTAAATATATGTTTGACCATATTCGTGTGCATGCATAAACGACTTCTGTGAGAGATCATTCATATCATTATAGTTCCCCACTAAACTTTATGCTTAGCATGGGTTTTTAATCCATGTAGGTACTGGAGATAGCGTTAAGTCCAAGAACAACTCGTAAAGTGCAAGGCCAACACAAGTCCAGAAGAGGAGTCTAGTATAGGAATTGTAAAGGTTATATGATGATGGTTATTTTGTAAATGAAATGATAAATACATGTATTAATATGTATATGTAAAATTAATGAGACTAGTGTATATAGTAGTGAATCAAACATTATAATATGTTAATGGAATATAAATATTGTATTCTTATTTTTCATAGTAATGTTTAACTATGTAGTAAGATTTGACTAAAACATGATTTACTTAAGGGATACCCTTTTCTGAGAGCGTCGCACTCCTCTATCCTCCTAGGGGGTGCGGGGGTGGTACAATTAATAGGTTTTTTTGTACACTGAAAGATTATACGGATAACAAAGCTCGTCCAGAGGGTTCTATTACAGATGTCACACCCCAAAGTGGCCCTAGAAGAATTACAGAGTTTTTGGTTCGAAAAAGGTAAGTTTTATGTGCGAGAGTTCTGTCGCGAGCGCGAACAGTGTCGCGGGCACGACAGAGCCCTCCAGCGGTTTTCGAACTTTAGCTGGTTTGGTGCGGGCGTGAGCGTTCTGTCGCGAGCATGAGAAGTGTCGCGAGCGCGACAGAGCCCTCTCTTGAGATGTGTGCATAAGTGGGACTAAGAGACTTGGAGTTGTAGGGAGTTGACACATGGTATCATAAAAGAGTGACAAGTGGCGGCATATGAGAGTGACACTTGGCGTTGTAGGAAAGAGACAAGTGGCAAGAGATGAATTTAATATGGATTGAATGGAAAATAGTTAGTTTGGTTAAAAAGGAACAAGATGAACTAAGTGGACTAAAGGGTATAAACATGGTTGATTAAAGGTAAAGTTGTAATTAATTTAAAGTGGTTAACATTAAAGGAAGCAGTAATTTTGGGATGAGGATGAAGTTGGCTGCCTTTTTCTTCTTCTTATCACGTTGGATTTGCTTGGGACATTAGCTTTTGGATATGCATAGGGTATATGTATGCACATGGTTTGCTCCATTAAAATGTAAATAATGTATAGTGTTCTTGAATGAACAGTAGAGTACATGCAATGTATCTTATATAGAGTATAGAGTCTTTATGTTTAGCCTGACTGGCCATAGTAGTGGATAGATAAGCATGCTTATAAAGGGATTATCGAGGGCAGCTGCCAAGATTTCTCCCCGTTTGGGCGAAGCGGGTCGACCCCCGAGAATGGTCATTTAATAGAGATAGATGAAAATGTTTTGTGACTTCGGTCTATCGAAAATGTTTTTATAGCATCCCGTATCCGCAACTAAAGGAAGTCAGGCCTGTTTTGTTAAAGGTTGTGTAGTCAATTTGAGATGATTAAAAGCATTGCTTTGAATAAATGCTATAGCACATGAGAAATGTTACATGAATGTGGATACACCATGGTGTATATATTTGAATAGCTGATCTATACAAGTGTGTGGAAGTTATATGCTTGAATTATAGTGCACATGAATAAGAAGAAGAGTAGATGTTACATATATATGTGAGCTCATAGTATTTGATATTTGAGCATGTAACCTGTACACGTATATGCATGAGCTAGTTGATTTTGTCAAATGAATTGTGTGATTTATTTGTGACTTCGGAAAGAAGTCCTTTGCATTATTTTCATCCCCACTAAGCGTTATCGCTTAGCACGGATGTTTGTTTCCGTGTAGGTTTACAGGTTCAGACCAGTGAGCGGACATCTGCGGGTCAAGGCCACTAGGAGTTTTATTGTGATCTCTTTTTGTATAAGTTAGAGATAGAGTTTTTACATTTTGAGTAACATCATTATGTAAATAGAAAGAACAGTGTTTATATGTATATGTTAACTGTTTGGTATATGTACCGAAGATGTATATGTATAAAGCTTTTGTAATATGTACCGTTTAAATATGTTATAAGAGAAGTGTGTTTTGTTTGGCGCTAAAGATAGTCCGATTATTTTATTGTTATCATTTCCGCTAGTGTGTATATATGTATATGTATAAGTATGAGCCGCGCGACGCCCCGATATTCCTTACCGGGGGTATGGGGGTGTTACAACAGAAGCATATATTAGTAAAAAATGTAATCATTTTTGTTCGATGTACTTTCATGAATTTGAAACTGTACAAAATCAAGTCAAAAGGAATTTTGATGTAGCATAAACAGAAATAATTGATGGATTCTCAATTTTCACTTAGAATGCAAGAGTTTTAGGAGCTCCAACATATGGTACGCTATCTCCATTTGATTTTCAAAAAATTCAATGGTTCATACTTAATTATGACAAGATAAAATAGCATTGTAAGTAAGCTATTTCGTAATGGTTATTTTATTAAATATTTATGTTATAATAGTCTTAATATTGTTAATACATCATGTTATTTGTGAATGCATATGGAAGAAATTCAAGCACAAAGTCTCATTAATGTGCAACAAAGACATCAAAATGAATTTTCATACATGTAATTTATTTTTCAGTTTTGAATATTTATTTGACATAATTTTTCAAAAATTTATTTAAATTATATGTTTTAGGTGATACAATTGAAATTGAATGGACCATTTGAATCGAAGAATCATTTGTATGTATTAGGGCTCGGTCCTGATATTCAAATTACACATTATAGTGGTGTTATTGTAAATGGACTTAGATTTCACACTTTTGAATGGAAGAAGCATTGTCACACTCAAAATAGTGGTATTTTGGTTAAAGAAGAGCATAATTCAGAAGAAATTGATTTTTATAGGACACTATAGATATCATTGAGCTTGATATCATTGAGCTTGATGTTATTGATTGAATACTAGAGATAAAAAAGAATGGTTCAAAGATATAAAGTCAGTGTCAATATAAGTAGAAAATGGTATGTATATAATCCTTTTGTTATGGCATCACAAGTAGAGCGGGCATTTTATATAAATGATATAAAAAAAATAGAGGAAGCTAAAAAGTTGTGCAAAAATCATACCCTAGGAATATATAATGTTCCAAAAACTGAAGCAGTTAATAATTAATGAAGAGTCATATCAACAATATGAAGTAGAAGATAGTAATGCAATTGATGTACTTGATAATGAAGAAATTGAGTTAATACATTAAGCAAATGTGGTTTCAGAAGAAGCTAATGCTAGTTGTGTACTTTCAAAGAATAAGCCAACACATTTTACATCTATTAGCGATGATGATTCTACTGATGATGAAGATGATGTTTGTAACACCTTGATATCCAGTCCAAAGAATGAGTCGGATATTAAATGCTACCAACAATTCCACTGTATATAAATATGCCAGTAAAAATATAATTTTTTTACTCCTAATTACAATCTTGCTTCACAATTACGGTTTTGTCCCCAGTTATCTAGTAGAAACCACACAGATGCATTGAATGTGCGGGACTTGGACCCTAAAGGTCCATATCTGTACAATTCCATTTCCACTTTCTATTTCAACATCATTTTCCATATATAACATTGTGAATCTGCCATTGGTCTATCGTTGCGAGTTGCCATAACTCGCTACCGCGGTGTATGTCCCTATGGCTAGCCAATTGCATCACATATTTCTAGTTTCACTACTAGTTACTAAGGGCAAAACTACTTTTTGATTTCAACTTTTTAGTCACTTTATATATTCCCTTCCATTTTGGCAACATTTTATGCCTCAAAACATAGTTCTTATTTTATGGTTCATATAAGATCTCTCATACACACAGTCAACGAAAAGAAATATACATAAAACTTTATGCAACCACTGATTTCGCACAATCATTCATGATACAAACCATTCTATTTAACATAGTTATCATCGAAAAATCATCTAATTCAAGTTCCACATATTCATGTTCATCTTACATATACGCACCTACTTATTATAATCACAACTCAAAAAATGCTAGTGTGAAATGATAAAATATTAACAAATTCTTACAATTACAACAATAAAGTCTTTTAAACATCTCAAGCCAAACTAAACAACTGTCACAAACTAGTCAACAAAAAATAAGGTTTAACTAATTCAACCACTATTAAATCACTCTAAGTTAAGCCAAATTCTTTCTTTTAAATTTTAGTTACATGCCTAATTAGTCTCAAATCATGATTTTATCTAAATTCCATTTGGACATATTGACCAACTTTATGGAAGTTTGAATTACACATCAAATTAGCCAATTGAACATCCAAAATTCTTTAATCATCAACTAATTGCAATTTTTCAAGCTTAAGTTCCATTAATTCACCAATTTGCATAGTAATTGCACTTTATAGTTCCTACGTACCTAAACATAAATTTAACATACCTTACTAATGATTAAATGCCATTAATTAACTAAACTCGGCTATTATAGCAATTAAATATAGGAACACAGAACACGAAAATTTCCCTAATAAGTTTAATTTGTTTAAAGATCGTATAGAAAAATAAAATTGGTAGTGCACATACTATTTTCAAGTTGATTTTCAGCAAATTTTAGCTCAATTTTATCAAGTTAAGCCCATTTTGCCGGTCACCGAAGCTTTGCCAAAAGGACACCACCACTACCATGATGAAGCTCAAGGTATCAGAGACCATCTACCAGTGGTCACGTTGAAGACACCAGGTCCTGAGGTATTTCAGATCAGAGTTACCCAATGAAGATATCGGTACCCATTTTCGGGCAAACGAACGGAGGTTATAGGTTTTCACCTTTTGAATTCACAAGGATTAAAGGTCTTCGATGATGGGAAGTTTCTATGCAAGGAGAGGAGCTTTTTAGTTGAAAATTTAGTTTTGACGTTGACTGACGGGCAATGGGATGACCCGTCACTCTCTCTGAGTGATGCTCGCCTCTCAAGAATGATGGCTGTCGCTCGTGCTTGAGGGATGCCCATCCCTTGCGCGAGAGATGCCCGTTGCTCATGCTTATAGGGTTTGTCCCTCGCGGGAGGGACACTCGTTGCTCGTGCGTGATGGCCCATCTGTCGTGCAAGCAACGCCCATCCCTTACGTAATCGCCCATCGCTCAAAATGATCGGGGCTGCCCCTGCGACCGACGCCCGTCAGTGTGTTGAGCTAGGCCCATCAGTCGACAATTTGGGGTGGATTGCGGGGATTTTTAAGTGGATTTCAAGGGATTTTGAAGATATTTTCCAAATCTTTCCAAATATTTTATTTGATTTCAAAATCTTCTCTAAATCTTTTCAAATATTTTATTTGATTTCCAAATATTCTCCAAAACCGAGTGGTTCTGATTTAATTTTGCAAATCTTTTACAAATTTAGATTTAAAATTTAAAACTTTTTGAACTTTTAATCTTAGTCTATAAATAGTGGGTTAAGATTCATTTTCAGGCGTTGAAAAAATTTTTAGAAAAAGGTTAGAAAGTTTTTTTTTTTAAGCAAAAATATTGAAGGAATTTCCAAGAATTCTTCTTCTTTGTTCCATAAATTTCATTAAATCTTTTCAAAAGGGAGAATCTGGGAAACCGAAATCAATTCATTTTTGCTCGATCTGACCTATTAATATTCACGATTACTACGAAAAAAATCAAGAAGGAAAAACTAATTTTCTTCTCTTGGTTTGATTTCGAAAAATACAATTTTGCGGTAGAAAATTCCCCAAAATTGCACATTGCCAATGTATCCTTGTAGAATTCAAGGAAAAAGATCACACGATATTCGCCTTTAAAAGGTAATATTTCGAGGGTAAACATTCTTGATCGACCTTTAATTTATTTTATTGCTTCATATTAACTTATTTGTGGTTAATTGCTCCAAAAAAGGATTTTAATTGTGAAAAGTTGAGTTTTAATTAAATTTCCTTATTTTTTCTGGGTCAGGGACGACCGACGGGCTGAAAGTCCTTGTCTTCTGCCCGTCGGTCGGCCCAAGGACGACCGTTGCTCGCACGATTTGGGCCGTCCCTGGACCCTACTTTCCCCTTTCTTTATTATTTTATTTTATTTATTTTTAATTTGTTTTCACTTATTATCAAGGTAATTTCCTTCCCCTTTTTATTATTTGTTAATTGTTTTTTTGGTAATCCTTTCCATAGTCATTCAATTTAATTATTTCACTAACATGTTATTTGCTTTTTTTGAGTTTAATTATTTCTTTTGGTTACTGGGTGTCGAGAAGGGAAATCCCACTAAGGCAATTCGGGGACACCAAATTGGTTTTATTTTCCTTACCTTATTTCCTTTTATTTGAAGTTTTAATTTGAATTTGTTGTAAATATTATTTTTGAGCTCGCTAATATTAAAAATGGCAAAGGATTTATACAAACAAACAGAGTTTTTTCTTAAATAAAATGGGACCAATGTCTCGATTTTCATCCAAACAAAATAAATATGTTTATGCGGTGAAGCAAATCAATCCCCCCTTTCTTAATTTTCTGCTTATATTTCCTTGTACACGTCTGTTGTTTGGGCATTATCCTTTTCATGTTTTGATTTGTTTGAAATATTATTTTAGAACATGCTATTTCTAAGGCCAACATTGCCACTGATTTCTTTGTTAATTGTAAAGTAGCTGTTGTTAATTATGCTTATATATGGCATTCTTTTACAGCGTTGTAAGATTGCTGAAGGTCAAAGGTATTCAAAAAAACTGAATGAGAGACAAGTAACTGCCCTGCTAAAGGCAACCTGTCAGCACCCTCATGAACGGGAACGAAGCATCAAACAGGTGTTGCCCTGTCTTTTACATCTTTATGTGTTCTTTTTTAATAAATATGATGTTAAGTTTTTGTGCCTTCTTTTTAATCATGTAGTTAATTTTCATAATGTTAATAATTCTGATGTTAAATTTCTATGCCTGCTTTTTAATCAATTAGTTAATTTCATAACATTTTGCTCTTGCAGATGGTTAAGAAGAACGGTTTTAACGATGATGTCCTTGTAGGTAATGAGTTTGGTATGCGAGTGAACGAAGAACTAACCCCTGTAGCATTTGTAATGTGTCATTATTTGTATTGAATTTATATTGTGTTTGTGACGGTTTCACTAGTTTTTACTTTACAGTGATGTTATACTGAATTCACTTTTGTGATATTTTTTCGGATTTTTATTTTATAATATTATAATATATTTTCAGGATTTTAATTATTGTTTATTACAATTTTTATATGAGATTATATTATGGATAAGCATACATTATTAATATATACAGGATTTGAATTATATTACTTTAAAAAATAATTTTTTTCACTGTTGTAAATAGCAACGGAACTATACTTTCCGTTGCTAAAAATAGCAACGGAATATCAATTTTGTTGCTATTTTTAGCAACGGAATTATTATTCCATTGCTAATTGTATTATATTTATTTAAAAATATAATTCTTATACTATTTAAAATAGCAACGGAAAAGAAATTCCGTTGCTAAAAATAGCAACGGAATTTCTTTTCCGTTGCTATTACGGGACTGCTTTTCGTTGCTACGTGAATTATAATTATTTTAATAAAATATGGAAAATAGCAACGGAAAACAGATTTCGTTGCTATTTTTAGCAAGGAAAAACAGGTTCCATTGCTATTTTTAGCAACGGAAAGATTTTTCGTTGCTAAATTTAGCAACGAAAGTCAATTCTGTTGCTAAATTTAGCGTCGGTCGAAATTGTAACGGATTTTTCCGTTGCTATTTTCCATTGCTAATTTTGATTAGCAACGGCAACGAAAAATTAGCAAATTTCGTTGCTATTTTCCGTTGCTATTTCCTAATTTTCTTGTAGTGGACCAACGTCCTCATTCCAAAACTGGATGTTCTCATTTTATGAATGTTTGCGTATTTCCTATTTATTTACAATAGGGGGTTATATTCCACCCCTACTTTTTTTTGTAAATTATCACATTTTGGCTTGTTTTATGCTTCATTTACAGCTTTCCATTATATGATTGATCTGAGCTTTAAATTCCTGCATTGAACTGAATGAGAAAATGTAATGAAATTTTAACCTAAAAACTCAATTATAATTTAATCAAGGTATGAATAAATGGAAAGTCTCGAACCATCTTTGGTCTTAAGCTCAACAAGGTTAGATGAACCTTTCTAATGATCTATTGGAAAGGGAATTCCAAAATATCTCTTGTTGCCCAAAATAGGCCCAAGTTGCTTTGTCTTAGGCTCTACGAGGTTGAATGAACCTTTCCAATGTTCTATTGGAAAGGGAATTCCAAAATATCTTTGGCTTGCCCAAAATAGACATATATGCATCGTCTTAGGCTTCACAAGATTAGATGAATCTTTCCAATGTTCTATTGGAAGGAGGATTTCAAAATATCTCTGATTGCCCAAAGTAGACACACATGCGCTATCTTAGGCTCAGTGAGGCTAGATGACCTTTTCCAATGTTTTATTTGATGGTAACTCCAAAACACCTTCTTGTTGCCCAAAATAGAGGCCTTTGTAATCTTTGTAAGTTCCATAAATCTCTCTCGAATACCATAAAAGATGGTCTTTAAGGCACTCGAGGTTCGGCGCGCGTCACAGTGGCGACTCCACTGGGGACTATTGAGACTTCGCTTCAAAAGTACCTTAGTTAAAACATATAATTGAGTTTTAATTTAAAAATTTCATCCCTTTTCGAAATTGCATTGCATATCATTAGAGCCTTAGATCTATGCTACTTTGCACCCTCTTTCAGCCCCGATACATTCCCGAAGATCGACCCTATGTTCACTCAATGTAGGGAAAGGTCAAGGATAATCACCAGGCCAAGCCTCATACCATCATGGTATATTAAATGGAGACCCGACCGGTCATTATACTCATGATGAGCTAGACCCATTGGCAGGGACCATGCTTGGGTAGATCTAAAGTATTATCACCCTGGCCAAAGCTCATGTAATAAAAGTAGATACTTCCCCTAGGTGGTACGAACCATAATACCTTGCTTGTTGTATGGATCTTTATGTATTAGACAAACCCAGATAGATTGGTTGGTCACATAATCAAAGGCTTTCATGCCCTGATAGGCCTACGTCAATTTATTCGGACTGCCTACATACACAACTGTCAAAAGCCATATGCATGTACATTAGATAAGAGAGGTTATGCTGCCAGTTTTCCATCATGCACTATACGCGTTCATTGGTTTCCCCGTTAACCCAAGGACCAAGCCCACCTAGGACAGACTGCACAACCTCATGTGTGGGAGGAACAAAGTTGGACGGGTATATCTACTTGCATGTGGTTGTGGATGCTGCATAGCACGATCATGCATCATATGTCATTCATGCATCATCCTGACTGGGTATGTTTTGCAGCCATTATAGATCTACCCAGGTGGTCAAGAGGTCCCCGCGGGCGGCTATGCAGAAATCTATTCTTTGAGTTATAAGAAAGGGTAGAATATTCAGACTCACTTTTTGAGAGCAGTCAAGCTACCTCCTCTCAGTTTTTCATAAACAGTGAAATGGCCAATCCACTGAGAGAAGCAGATGCCACCAAGGCCTTGATAGCCGAGGAAGTTGGTAGATGATTTGAGGAGTTTGAAAACAGAATGATGACCATGATGGCGATAATGGCCCAGCCTACCACATAAAATCCAGCTGCCTCTCCTATGAGACAAAATGAATAGGAGGAGGCTAGAGAAGAGCCACTTGAGGAGATTCGTCCACCACCAATGGATTTGAGGGCTACCACGTCTGTGGGGCAGAGAAGAGGTGGAGCCCGTAAAGTAGAGGATGATGTTGAAGAGGATAAATATGAAGAGCCTGTGTCGGTTAGAGGGAAGGCAATCCAGATAGAAGAAGTTATCTGGAGAAAAATGGAAGAGAAGTTTGAGGCGATGTCTCGGATGCTGATGATGGGAAAGGGGATAAACCCTGAGGACAAGGAGCTGGAGGGAGAAGATTTAATCCCTCAGAATTTCAAGATGCCAGATGCTCCAAAATTTGACGGCACCTTCGACCCCACCGCGTATATTAAGCAGTACTCCCTAGTGATGAAGGAGATGACGCTGACAAAGAGGCAGGAGATTGAATACTTCTGTTTAAGTCTGATAGGCCTCGCGGTGGACTCGTACCACGGGCTAAACAGAAGAACCAAGGAGGATTGGGATCTATTGATGGAGGACTTCCTCCGACAGTATGATTGCAGCACCAGGATGGAGGTGACCTTGAAGGATTTAGAGTTATTGCAGTAGAAGCCTGGAGAGTCATTCCACGAATACCTGATGCGGTGGAGGAACAGAGTAAAGAAAATGAAGAGGAAGCCTGATACGCCGGACCAAATTAGGTTATTCATTAGGAATGCCAGCCCATTCCTGAAGGAGGGTTGAAGATGAAGGGCTTGAAGGACTGGGAATTCTTGAAAGATATAGCTATTGAAGCGGAGGGTGAGCATCTGGCGAGAAGAGCGAGCGGTGAGACCTATGCCAAGAAGAGCAGTGGAAATTAGGGGCCGAATAGACCGGTAAGTTCCAGCAATGGTAGCAGAATGGGCAAGATGGCTGAAGTTTCAGTTGCAAGCACCGGTCTGAGGCACTTCTCGAATCTAGGGAGGTCTCTATCCTAGGTGCTGAGAAGATTGATGAAAGAGGGGAAGTTACAACCCCTAGCACCTAGACCCGCTAGGACCCAAGGTCAACCAGGGCACAACGATGACAAATACTGTGCTTACCACCAGCACACCGAGCATACGACTGGTAATTGTAAGGTATTGAGACATGCGTTCCAGGATCTGATCAATTCCAAGAAGATCACAGATCCGAAAAAGAGAGGGAACCAGAAGAAGCCCGTGTACTACAATGTGCCCCCACCTGTGTTCATGATCGGGTCTAGCTTGCCCGAATGGTATGTGTTAAAGGATTTATATGAAAGTGAAAGCATTTCTATCACTTGCCTAGAGGGGGCAAGTGAAGAAGGGATTCTCGTGGAAACGGTAGATTGTTGGTCCACTGATGATAGGGGAAATGAAGATAATAACTTTGATAATGAAGAGTCCACTGACCCGTGGGGTTCAAATGAGGAGGAGAAGAAGGATGATGAGAAGAAGGTCGGAGCGGTGACTCGGAGTGGAAGGGAAGTTTCGGAGGTTGAGAAGCCACAAGATCCCGTGGCAGTTCAAAAGGAAAATGAGCTAGAAGAAGACCCAATAAAAAAGCAGTTAAAAATGACGTCGGCTCAAATTTTGATATGGGATCTACTGAGGCAATCTCCGTCACATAGGGAAAAGTTGGTAGAGGCCTTATGCGAGTCCACGGTGGCAACTACCATCTCACCTACAAAACTGTTAGACATAGTAAAGGGAAGCACTGGAGAGAATGTGGTGTTTTCAGGTGCTAATTTGGCGGCAGAGTGTAGCAACCATAATCGCCCCTTGTAGATAAGGACTTAGATAAATGATAAGAGCACAACCTGTGTCATGGTGGATGATGGTTCATTTATAAATGTCTACCCTTTGGTTGTAATGGTAGCTTTCGGAGTATCAGAGGACATGCTGAGCAAGTCTTACCTTATAATCACAGGCTACGATAACTCCCGAAGATAGGCATCGGGGACATTCAAGGCAATGGTCAGGACTGGGCTAATTGAAACAGAAGTGGAGTTCGTAGTCCTCCCTATTCCAGCCAACTTTTCAGCACTATTGGGTAGGCCGTGGTTTCACAAGCTTAGAGGGGTGCCATCCATACTACATCAGATGGTCAAGATCCCACATGAGGGACAAGTGGTGACAATTAGAGTTGCTAGGGAGAATCAGGTGTTAGTCCTAGAAATTGCAAGGCAGCCTTTTAATGGGTTCCACGTGGCCGTGATTGTTTAGGAAGAGGACGTCGTCGGAAGCCCTCAAGTGGTTAACATGATGAAGAAGATGTCCTTTCTGCCCAGAGCCAGTTTGGGCAAGAATTTTCAGGGCTGCAAGCTGCCATTGCGACGAGAGGTCGGAAGGATAAGAGAGGCCTCGGGTATGAAGGCACCACGATGAATAGCGAGAGGGCCGCAGTAAAAATCCCACATATCAAGGAAAGCTTTGTGTCGGCTATTTTAATGTGTACCTGTGTAGGGGAAGCCAAACCTCAGTGGGTCGACGGAAGAATTGTACAAGGATTCGAGGTCTTTAATGATGTCTTCAAGTGGGACATTGGAATGATCAAGCCAGTTGAGGGTTTTTGGAATGAAAAAATCATGACCAACGGGACTATCTAGGACCGAGAAGCACCCAGAGAAATAATCACCGAGAGGTTAATGGCCACCCGAGTGAAGGGGAAAGAAAATATGGAAGATGAAGCTGCAGGGGAACATAATGAAGCTACACAATGGGTTGTTGCAGTGCCTCCGAAATGCCAATTCAATACACAACTGTCGGCTGCAACATCTGTGACGGCAGAGAAAGAAGATGATGATAATTTAGGTTTTCTTTTTATGCCATAACTCTTTACTAATATTGATGACTTTTCCAGTTCAATCAATAATATGAACAATTTTGATTACTTGTGCGATGTTTCTGATAATTTCACAATGCATAATCATGATCATGACTCATTCATATTGGACATTGATTCAAATGATTCCATTCCATTTAATCTTAGAACTTTTGAAAACCGGAAGGAAATCTTAATAGCGTCTAATGTAACTCCTAAAGAGAGATTAAAATTTGAGAGAATCTTAAGAAAATATGAAAATGTCTTTGCCTGGACCTATGAAGACATGCCAGGAGTCGATCGAGAAAACGTCGAACACACCATCCCAATGTATCCGGATCGTAGGCCAGTCAAACAGAAGCTTAGAAGACTTAGGCCAGACTAGGTAGAGAAAGTGAAGGAAGAAATCCACAAGCAGATTGAGGCCAAATTTCTTATTGAGGTCCAATACCCGACTTGGTTGGCTAATGTCATTCCGGTAGCCAAAAAGAATGGCAAAGTACGCGTATGTGTGGACTACCGAGATTTGAACAAAGCTTGTCCAAAGGATGACTTTCCACTACCGCACATTGACGTGTTAGTAGATAGCACCGCAGCCTGCATGATGTATAACTTCGTGGATGGATATACAGGGTATAATCAGATTCTCAATAAGATAGCCGACCAGATTAAAATAGCCTTTATAACAGAGTGGGTTGAAGAATACAGGAGCAACCTATCATGGATGGCTACTCGAATCCTTGACGACTGGATTCATAAAGAAGTGGAAGTGTATATCGATGACATGATTATCAAGTCAGCCACCAGAGAAGGTCATTTTGAAGCTCTAGAAAAGTTCTTTTATAGGATCAATAAGTATAATTTGCGGTTGAACCCTAAGAAGTGTATTTTCGGGGTTACCTCGGGAAGGTTGTTGGGGCACGTAGTTAGTAAGAGAGGGATTGAGATCGACCCGGATAAAGTCAAGGCCATCAGGGAGATGCCAGTGCCTCGAAAGGAAAAGGATGTCAAAAGTTTCTTTGGTAAGTTGTAGTGTGTCAGCAGGTTCATCGCCAAGCTTACTTCAATTTGTGAGCCGATCTTCAAGCTACTCGGAAAAGATTAACCTGTAGTATGGAATGAAGACTGTCAGAAGGCTTTTAATACCATCAGGGAATACTTGCTAAATCCCTCAATTCTGAGACCACCTCAACCGGTCAAGCCACTAATCCTGTACCTAGCGATAGAAGATAGCTCAATATGTGCCATGATGGCTCAAGAGGATGAATTCGGAGTAGATTTTGCAATCTATTACCTTAGTAAGAAGTTCCTTTCTTATGAGGTCAAATATGCAGAAGTGGAAAATATCTGCCTTGCAGTGATTTGGGCCTCTAAGAGGTTGAGACACACTTCCACTATTACAAGGTACAAGCAGTCGCAAAGCAAAACCCTCTCGGGTACTTGCAGGAAGCTCCATCTTTGTTAGCAAAAATGGGAAGATGGTTGCTGCTACTACAAGAATTCGATGTGGAGTACATCACCTAGAAGACCATTAAGGGACGTACAGCAGCAGAGTTTTTGGCAGAGCACCCTAACAAAAGAGATTCATTTGAGTTTAACTTCCTGAACGAGGATGTTACGGCCATTACATTACAAGGCTGGCAATTACATTTTGATGGAGCTGTAAACAGCGGTGAAAAGCTTCCATTGGCCAAAAAGCTGAGATATAAGGCTACTAACAATGAAGCTGAATATGAAGCTTGCACCTTTGGCTTGGAAGCCTTAATAGCCTTGGGGGAAAAAGTGCAGAAGTCTTTGGAGACTCGTCACTAGTAATCAACCAGATTCGGGGTGAGTGGGCCGTAAAAGAAGAGCATCTGATGCCATATGTGAAGCACCTGAGGAGTTTAACCAATCAGTTTGAGGTGTGCACCTTCCACTTCATCCCGAGGGATGAGAATTAGTTAGTGCATGCCCTCGCAACCTTAGTATTAATATGGGATAACCCAAAAGGGGTAGTCATGAAGCCCGTCTTGATCTCCAGTTCAGAAAAGCCCAATTTTGAGTCTAAACCAGTCATGGAAGTCGAAGTTGTTGATGAAAAGCCATGGTACCACGACATCAAGAGCTACTTTGAAAAGACAATATTCCCAGAAGACACTACTAAAAAGGATCAAAGATTGTTCCGCAAGCTGTCCACTCAGTTTATCTACATAGATGGCGTGCTGTACAAACGGCAAGTTGATGGAATTCAGTTGAGATGTCTGGATGAGAAAGAAGTCAAGAAAGTTATGGAGGAAACCCATGCTGGAATCCTAGGGGCCTACATGAACGGGTTAACATTGGCAAAGAAGATCATGAGGCAAGGTTTCTACTGACCTATAATGGATACAGATTGCTCAAAATATGTGAAGCAGTGCCAGTTATGCCAGCAGTATGCAGACTTGAGGCATTTACCAGTTTCGAAACTACACAGCTTAACATCACCTTGGCAGTTCGCAGCTTGGGGAATAGACATAGCCTCTAATGGTAACAGGTTCATCATAGTGGCTATCTACTACTTCACTAAGTGGGTAAAAGCGGAATCATTCAAGAAGGTCGATGCCCGAGATATGGCCAAGTTCACTAAAAAGAACCTGATATGCAGATATGGTCTCCCACACCATGTTGTATCTGACAATGGGGTCCAATTCATGGCTGAAACAAAGAAATTGCTCCAGAAGTATGGCATAGAGCATTATAAATCTTCTCCGTATTGCCCGCAAGCCAACGGGGCAATAGAGGCTGATAATAAGAAAGTTAAGAAGATTCTAGCCAAAATAGTTAAGAATTACAAGGATTGGGCAGAGAAGTTGCCTTTCGTGCTCTGGGGCTATAGAAGCACGGTCAGAACTTCTACAGGGGCCACGCCATATTTTTTAGTGTATGGGGCAGAAGTTGTATTGCCAGTAGAAGTGGAGCTCCGATCTTTAAGGGTGGTCATAGAGGCTCAGATTCCGAAAACTGATTGGGCGTAGCAGCAGTTGCAACATTTGAACATACTAGACGAGAACAGATTGCGAGCCTATTATCACAATCAAATTTATCAGAAGAGACTTACTCGGTCATTCAGGTAAAAGGTCAAAAATCACCCGCTGAAAGAAGAGGATTTGGTTTTCAAGCAAATGAGACCAGGTGCGCCGAATATACGGGGAAAGTTCAAACCGACATGGGAAGGTCCCTTTGTTCTTAAGAAGTTGCTATCCAAGGGAGCAACAATTCTGACAGATAGTGTAACACCCCTTTCCCATACGTAGGCGATCCCATCCGAGAAGGAGTGAGATGTCGTATGAGTAAAGGTGCCACCAAGCAAGTACAAAATAAAACATACATTCATACATAACATACATACAGAAATACGGTATAAATAAAACTTTACAGAAAGGAAAGCAATAGCTGATCATTCATTAATATAATAAAGCATTATAATAATGTTCTGATCAACTAGCTGATACAAAATAATATTACATATCCAAAATATAATTACAAACGCGGAAGCTGAAACAAAACTGATACAGAGAGTTCTATACAAAAAGAATCATCACTGATACAAAACTGAGCCCTACACTAAAACTCTTCTGTGTTGGCTTGATGACGGCGACTCTCTCAAAGCAAAACTCCTTTCGCACCTGCACGGATAAAACACCGTGCTAAGCGATAAACGCTTAGTGGGGAAACACACATAAATAATGGACGGCCATTCACAATGGTCGTCAAGGCATAACACATTCACAATGGCAGAATGCAAAGGCTATATCATAATCCATACAAACATGCTCATATTTAAAAGCCATACAATCAGTATCTCATAATCATATCCATTCCAGAATAATCCAACATGTGTTTCATCAATAAACTCATTCAGATATTCCATTTAATAGCCAAATCAGATCAGAACAATTCTATTAAACATTTAAAGAACACCTGCTGACCCTAGATAGTGGATAACGAGTGTACTGAAGGTACCTTACGGGTACAAATCGAATACTGAGGGTACCACACAGGTACAAGTCAAAAGTCATTTCATTAATCAAAACACATTATTATATAAATGTACTGAGGGGATCTTAAACAAGATCCAAATACTGAAGGGTTTGCGAGGAACTAAACGGGGACCTGATCGGGGTCCAAACTGAACTGAGGGCTGCAGCTAAAGACTCTATTAGGCATGCCTAACTATCCACTTACTTGACTCTAGCAGGTTAAGCGTCATTCAAATCACATTTCAGGGTACGAAATAGAATTCATCAGAAATTCATGGTATCCTTTATATCAAAGCATATAAAAGTATGGCATGCATCATACCGCAATATAAGTCCATTCAGAAGAAACACCAAATTCATTTCTGAGTCAAAAGACGGGAAATTCCGGAAAGAGGGCTGAACGGGGTAACGGGTGAGGTTGACTGGTCACGAGGCGTGACTGGCCTCCCCACAAGGCAGGTCACGAGACGTGACTATGGGTCACGCCTCGTGACTTGCTCCGTCCCTCGCAGATCACGCAACGTGATCTCGCAGATCACGCGGTGCTCACGCAGGTCACGCGACGTGACTGGATGTCACGTCTCGTGACTTGCTTCTCTCTTCAGCCGATCACGCGACATGCCTTCTATCAGGCCGGTCACGAGGCATGACGGGGTGTCACGTCTCGTGACTGCCTTCCTCAAGGCCGGTCACGCGTTGTGATAGACAATCACAACTCATGACTGGCTTTGCTCTGGCAGGTCACGAGTCGTGACTGGAAGTCACGTCTCGTGACTTGCCCTCTCTTCCTTGGCTAGTCACGCGACAAATCTGGAAAACGGGATTTCTACAGTAACTCGATTTCCAGTTTTCCAGAATACAGAAATCAATCCCAAATTTGATTCAAAACCAATCAGACATGTTCTTACCTTCTGGAAAACATCCCAAACAATATAAGCAACATATATACAACCCAGTTTCAACATTTAATCAACCAAATCAAGAATATATGCAATCAAGTTCATCAAGAACATAAACCCTAGAAATTTACAGTAAACTCAAAATCATACAAATCACAAGCAAATATTCCCAAACCTGAAATCTAAGCTTCTCTTCACTTAGTCCCACTGCTCCCAGCAATCTCCTTGCCTTTGGGATCGCGAGGAGTCTCAGCTAAATACAAACATTCAACAATGCAACCCTAAATTAAACCTAAACTCAAGGAAGAAGAAGAATTACAGTAAAACAAGGACAAAGATATGTACATACCAAGTTAGAAGCAAGAGTGAGCAATCTCCACAACACAACTTGATTAACAGTTAACAGTATTTAGGAAAGGGAAAAGGAGGAAGAAGATGAAGGTTGAAGAGAAAGAACGTGAATCTGATTTTCTCTTCTTTCTTACTTCTTTTCTTTATTCATTTTCCCTAACCTAATACACATGTCATTTTCTTGGTGGTGGAACTTACTCACTCACACCCTAACCCCACACATCACACACATCTAATGAAAACTCAATTAAAAACACCCTACAATGGTATGCTCCAATGTACACAAGCAATTCCCAATTAACTCACATTACTAATGTCATGTATGCACCCACATAATAATAAACCCAAAAACATGCATTTTTACTAAAATACCCTTATGACATGCTGAATACATGCACATGCATGCTCACACAGACAGGCTCATTCTACTAGGGGGCAAACGGGGTGTGACAACTCTCCCCTACTAATAAGAATTTCGTCCTCGAAATTCTCACCTGAACTGAACAATTGTGGATACTGAGCTCTCATCGACTCTTCTGGTTCCCAAGTCGCTTCTTCGACTCCATGATGGATCCACAACACTTTGACCAAGGGGATCCGCTTATTTCTCAACTGCCTCACCTCTCGGGCTAGAATAGCTCGAGGTTCCTCATCATAGGAGATGTCTGGCTGAACCTGAATATATTGAACCGAAAGTACATGCGAAGAATCTGATCTGTACCGACGAAGCATCGAAACGTGGAACACATCGTGCAACTTTGCTAACTCCATCGGTAACGCCAATCTGTAGGCTACAGGTCCTACCTTAGCCAAAATCTCGTAAGGTCCAATGAAACGAGGACTAAGCTTGCCTTTCTTGCCAAACCGAAGCGCTTTCCTCCAAGGTGAAACCTTAAGGAAAACCTTGTCCCCGATCTCAAAATGCACATCTTTCCTTTTCAAATTGGCATAAGACTTCTGTCGATCCTTGGCTGCCTTCAAATTCTGCTGCACCACTCTGATCTTCTTTTCAGTATCTCTAACCAAGTCTGGTCCAATCATAGATCTCTTGGATAGCTCGGTCCAACAAACCGGAGTCCTACACTGACGACCATACAAAGCCTCATATGGTGCCATACCGATGCTCGACTGAAAACTGTTGTTGTAGGCAAACTCCATAAGCGACACATATCTGTCCCAGCTACCCGGAAAATCCAAAGCACAAGCCCTCATCATATCCTCCAGAATCTGAATGACTCGCTCTGACTGACCATCGGTCTGAGGATGGAATGTTGTACTGAAGTTCAACCTAGTGCCCAAAGCTCTCTGTAACTCCTTCCAAAACTTGGAAGTAAACCTCGGATCCCGATCTGAAACTATGGACAAAGGCACACCATGCAACCGAACTATCTCATCCACATAGATACTAGCCAATCTGTCCATGGAGTAATCCACTCTAACTGGCAAAAAGTGAGCTGACTTCGTAAGCCGATCCACAATAACCCAAACTGAGTCATGTTTCTTCTGAGTCAAAGGCAAACCAGAAACAAAGTCCATGGCGATATCATTCCATTTCCACTCAGGAATAGATAAAGGCATAAGCAAACCCGAAGGAACCTGATGCTCGGCCTTTACCTGCTGACAAGTCAAGCACTTGGAAACAAAATCCACTATATCACGCTTCATACCGGACCACCAATAGAATTGCTTCATGTCTCGATACATCTTCTCACTGCCCGGATGCATAGTAAAGACTGTACTATGCGTCTCACTCAAAAGCTATCTCCTCAAATCCTCAGATTCTGGCACACACAGGCGATCTCTGAACATAAGCACCTCATCCTGAACTGAGAACTCTGACTGCTTACCCGATCTGACCTCATGCACAATTCGCTGAAGTCTCTCATCATCTCTCTAAGCATCCACAATCCTCTATCTCAAAGTAGGCTGCACACGCAACTGGGCAAGCAAAGCCCCATCAGAACCAAATCTCCATCTGAATCGCCTCAAGAGCAAGGCTGAAATCGATTTCTGACTCAAAGCATTAGCGACTACATTAGCCTTACCAGGATGGTAATCCACAATGCAGTCGTAGTCCTTAAACAACTCCAGCCATCGGCGCTGCCTCATGTTCAACTCCTTCTGAGAAAGGAAGTACTTCAAGCTCTTGTGGTCCGAGAAGATCCTACACTTTTCCCCATACAAGTAGTGACGCCAAATCTTCAAAGCTAAGATCACAGCTGCCAACTCTAAATCATGCGTCGGATAGTTCCTCTCATGTGGCTTCAACTGTCGAGAAGCATAAGCCACTACCTTACCTTCCTGCATCAGCACACATCCAAGACCAACTCCAGAAGCATCACTATAAATGACAAACTCCTTACCTGAGATGGGTTGAGTAAGAATAGGAGCCTCAACAAGCAACTGCTTTAACCGATCAAAACAAGCCTGACACCTGTCTGACCACTCAAATCTAACTCCTTTCCTCAACAATCTAGTCATCGGAGCAGCAATCACAGAAAATCCCTTAACGAACCGACGGTAGTAACCTGCTAAACCAAGGAAACTCCTCACTTCCTGAACATTTCGAGGCGCTTTCCAATCAACTATCGCCTCAATCTTGGCTGGATCTACCTGAATACCTCTAGCTGAAACAATGTGACCCAAGAATGATACTTCTCGAAGCCAGAAATCACACTTGCTAAGCTTAGCAAACAACTGATGCTCTCTCAACATCTGTAGAACTAATCGGAGATGCTCCTCATGCTCACTCTCATCCTTGGAATACACCAAGATATCATCAATGAACACTACTACAAATCGATCTAAGTATGGCCTAAACACACGGTTCATCAGATCCATAAAAGCCGCTGGAGCATTTGTCAAACCAAACAGCATCACAAGAAACTCATAGTGGCCATACCTAGTCCGAAATGCAGTCTTAACCACATCTGCATCCTGAACTCGTAGCTGATAGTACCCTGATCGAAGATCTATCTTGGAGAAGACACCCGCACCTCGAAGCTGATCAAATAAATCCTCAATCCTAGGCAACGGATACTTGTTCTTCACTGTAACTTTATTAATCTGCCGGTAGTCAATACACATCCGCAGGGATCCATCTTTCTTCTTGACAAAAAGAACTGGAGCTCCCCAAGGAGATATGCTAGGTCGAATAAACCCCTTATCCAATAGCTCTTGTAGCTGAATTTTAAGTTCCTTCAACTCTCCAGGAGCCATCCGATAAGGTGCTCTCGAAATAGGTGTAGTACCCGGCATAATCTCAATGGACAACTCAACCTCTCTCTCAGGAGGCAAACCAGGCAACTCGCTCGGGAATACATCACTAAACTCCCGCACTACAGGAATGTCCTCAATCTGAACCTGATCCCTCTTAGAATCTAACACAACTGCTAGAAAAGCCTCACAACCTTTCCTGATAAATCTCTTAGCTTGCATTGCAGAAATAACATTATTCACAGAACTAGCACCCAAACCTTTCAAAAACACAAGAGACTGACTTCTATCCCAAAGTACCACTGTCTTCCTATGGCAATCAACTACAGCCCGATGCTTACCCAACCAGTCCATACCCAGAATCAAATCAAACTCTCTGAAGGGTAACTCAATCAAATCCGCTGGAAGCACAACTCCCTCAACTATCAAAGGACAACTCCTAAAGACTCTACTCACACTGACACTATGCCCTAATGGACTGGTCACACAAATCTCATAATCTAACTGATCAACTGCATGCAACTTATCAACAATTTTATCTGTGCACAAATATGAGTGTGTGGAACCAGGATCAATTAGAGCATATAACTCAGTGTCATGGAGTAGGAACTTACCAGCAATAACATCAGGCGCATCCTGCTCATCTCTGGCTCTCATAGCATATGCTCTAATGGCACCCTGAGGAGGATGCTCAACAGTCTCAGAAGCAGCTCCATCTCTATGCCGACCACCTCTACCTCTACCTCTGCCTCTGCCACGGGTAGCCTGAGAAGCATTCGAACCGACCCTACTGCCCTCTTTCTGGGAACCTGAATCCTCATGTAATCTTGGACAACTGGCCAAAAGATGCTCATAACTCCCACACCTGAAGCACGCACCAGAGAGCCACCTACACTCACCCCGATGAGTCTTACTACAATGAGGACAAACTGATGCAGTCTCAGATCTACCACCTCTACCAGACCCTGATACAGCTGCAGAACCCTGTCATCTACCTCTAGAAGTCGGACCAGATGCTGACTCATCCTGTGGGTTCCTAGATCTCTTACCCGAAGAAGATCCTCCACGAGAAGAGTTCCTCCTCTGAGATCTCTCTCTCAGCACAGTCTCAGACAACTCAGCTCTCACAGTAGCCTCTACAATCTGATAGTAGCTAACCCTAGGTATGCACATCAAAGAAATCAAAGCAATCTTCAAAGACTCATTTAACCCTGCCTCGAAGTGCTTGCATCTAAAGTCATCAGTCATAACTCCACGTGGGGCATAGCGAGATAACCTGTTGAACTCTTTCTCATAATCTGCTACAGACATGGCCCTCTGTCTCAAACTCAAAAACTGCGCCCATCTCGAATCTCTATAAGTCTGAGTGATGTACTTCTTTGTGAACTCACCCTCAAAGAACTCCCAGGTAATCGGATCCGGTAGTTGAGGATGCCTACAAACCAATTCCCACCACTCAAAAGCAGACCCTTGCAGAAGAACTAATGCACACTCTGCCTGCTGGTCGGGAGGACAACGAATCTCTCTCAAAGCACGCTTCACTTTATCTAACCATTTCTCTGCCATCTCATATTCATTTAAACCAGTGCCATAGAAATCCTCAACTCCTGCCCTCCTCAAATTCTCCATAGGTGCTCTAGGAGCAGTCACTCTCTCCAAAACCCTAGCCATGTCCTGATGCAACCTGAACATAGCCTCAAAGGGCATGGCTGTGGCCTCGGGCTGGACCCTAGCATGCTGAGCCGACATAGAAATTGATGGATCTTCGGCTTGAGGGTTCACACTCTCGGCGGATTCCTCAAGTGATCCACGAGCAGAATTAGAAGCCATCTAAACAAACAAGAAACAACCGTATCAGCCAACACAGATCTAGACTCATTCACATCTAAGCAACTCAGAACAGTCACAACAACACCCAGAAACGCTTAAACCTATGCTCTGATACCACAAACTGTAACACCCCCTTCCCATACGTAGGCGATCCCATCCGAGAAGGAGTGAGATGCCGTATGAGTAAAGGTGCCACCAAGCAAGTACAAAATAAAACATACATTCATACATAACATACATACAGAAATACGGTATAAATAAAACTTTACAGAAAGGAAAGCAATAGCTGATCATTCATTAATAAAATAAAGCATTACAATAATGTTCTGATCAACTAGCTGTTACAAAATAATATTACATATCCAAAATATAATTACAAACGCGGAAGCTGAAACAAAACTGATACAGAGAGTTCTATACAAAAAGAATCATCACTGATACAAAACTGAGCCCTACACTAAAACTCTTCTGTGTTGGCTTGATGACGGCGACTCTCTCAAAGCAAAACTCCTTCCGCACCTGCACGGATAAAACACCGTGCTAAGCGATAAACGCTTAGTGGGGAAACACACATAAATAATGGACGGCCATTCACAATGGTTGTCAAGGCATAACACATTCACAAGGGCAGAATGCAAAGGCTATATCATAATCCATACAAACATGCTTATATTTAAAAGCCATACAATCAGTATCTCATAATCATATCCATTCCAGAATAATCCAACATGTGTTTCATCAATAAACTCATTCAGATATTCCATTTAATAGCCAAATCAGATCAGAACAATTCTATTAAACATTTAAAGAACACCTGCTGACCCTAGATAGTGGATAACGAGTGTACTGAAGGTACCTTACGGGTACAAATCGAATACTGAGGGTACCACACAGGTACAAGTCAAAAGTCATTTCATTAATCAAAACACATTATTATATAAATGTACTGAGGGGATCTTAAACAAGATCCAAATACTGAAGGGTTCGTGAGGAACCAAACGAGGACCTGATCGGGGTCCAAACTGAACTGAGGGCTGCAGCTAAAGACTCTAGGCATGCCTAACTATCCACTTACTTGACTCTAGCAAGTTAAGCGTCATTCAAATCACATTTCAGGGTACGAAATAGAATTCATCAGAAATTCATGGTATCCTTTATATCAAAGCATATAAAAGTATGGCATGCATCATACCGCAATATAAGTCCATTAAGAAGAAACACCAAATTCATTTCTGAGTCAAAAGACGGGAAATTTCGGAAAGAGGGCTGAACGGGGTAACGGGTGAGGTTGACTGGTCACGAGGCGTGACTGGCCTCCCCACAAGGCAGGTCACGAGACGTGACTGTGGGTCACGCCTCGTGACTTGCTCCGTCCCTCGCAGATCACGCGGTGCTCACGCAAGTCACGCGACGTGACTGGATGTCACGTCTCGTGACTTGCTTCTCTCTTCTGCCGATCACGCGACATGCCTTCTATCAGGCCGGTCACGAGGCGTGACGGGGTGTCACGTCTCGTGACTGCCTTCCTCAAGGCCGGTCACGCGTTGTGATAGACAATCACAACTCGTGACTGGCTTTGCTCTGGCAGGTCATGAGTCGTGACTGGAAGTCACGTCTCGTGACTTGCCCTCTCTTCCTTGGCTAGTCACGCGACAAATCTGGAAAACGTGATTTCTACAGTAACTCAATTTCCAGTTTTCCAGAATACAGAAATCAATCCCAAATTTGATTCAAAACCAATCAGACCTGTTCTTACCTTCTGGAAAACATCCCAAACAATATAAGCAACATATATACAACCCAGTTTCAACATTTAATCAACCAAATCAAGAATATATGCAATCAAGTTCATCAAGAACATAAACCCTAGAAATTTACAGTAAACTCAAAATCATACAAATCACAAGCAAATATTCCCAAACCTGAAATCTAAGCTTCTCTTCACTTAGTCCCACTGCTCCCAGCAATCTCCTTGCCTTTGGGATCACGATGAGTCTCAGCTAAATACAAACATTCAACAATGCAACCCTAAATTAAACCTAAACTCAAGGAAGAAGAAGAATTACAGTAAAACAAGGACAAAGATATGTACATACCAAGTTAGAAGCAAGAGTGAGCAATCTCCACAACACAACTTGGTTAACAGTTAACAGTATTTAGGAAAGGGAAAAGGAGGAAGAAGAAGAAGGTTGAAGAGAAAGAACGTGAATCTGATTTTCTCTTCTTTCTTACTTCTTTTCTTTATTCATTTTCCCTAACCTAATACACATGTCATTCTCTTGGTGGTGGAACTTACTCACTCACACCCTAACCCCACACATCACACACATCTAATGCAAACTCAATTAAAAACACCCTACAATGGCAAGCTCCAATGTACACAAGCAATTCCCAATTAACTCACATTACTAATGTCATGTATGCACCCACATAATAATAAACCCAAAAACATGCATTTTTACTCAAATACCCTTATGACATGCTGAACACATGCACATGCATGCTCACACAGACAGGCTTATTCTACTAGGGGGCAAACGGGGTGTGACAGATAGCGATGGGAATGAATTCAAGGAACTGATCAACATCGAAAGACTCAAAAGGTTCCATGGCTAAAGATGTAAAAAATCAAAAGAAGAGAATAAATGCCCTGAGGGTCGAAAATCGAAAAAAGGTGGCCTTGCTAAAATTGGGCACCTAGTCAAGGTAAAAACTGAAAAAAGACACCCCGGGCAAAAATTAGAGGCTCGAGAGAAAATGGCCAATTAAGAAAACCTAAGAGGACTGATTGATAATAGAAGTTTGATGCTGTTAAGATCTAACCTGAGAATAGATGTAGTTTTGCATTGTAAATCTATGTTACATGATGATCATGTATGGTGAAATCATATCGAAATGTACGCAATTTTGCAAAAAGGAATAATATAGAAGACATTCAACATATATGTTCATTCTTTTCCAGTTCTTTTGTAAAAGAAAGGCATCTTTCGCTACAGAATGCATGCAAATCTAAACTATACTAGCCAGGTACCTAAGTTGATGGGTCCTATTATCGACTACAGGGCTAAGCACCCATCTCTTGTAGGCACTAGTGGAAGTAGTGGAGCAATCCCAGACAGAAGGTATGATGGTGTTCACCGACAACCTTACCCAGAGACTATGATATCTAGATGTGAAGGCTAAAGATAAGATGCTGCCCTAAAAAGATAAAGGGAGCCTCACAAGATCTTGAATCATCCCGAACTATCGGGTACAATGAGCCATGATGTAAAAGGTAGCCTCATAAAGCCCGCACAATGAAACACACCCCGAAAAGCCATCGGTGGTCATAGCAGAAAGAGGGAGCTAGGAGCACATAAAACTAATGTCCTCATCCGCCACCTCACTAGATCTAGCGACACCCTCGTCAAGAGAGGCAAAAGAGTACAACCGCTATCGGGGAAGAAAATGCCTCAGTGAATGCTGGTCAATCACCCTAGGAGGGGGCTCTGATAACAACCTCAGCTTCTCTTGTAGCCATACCTAGGAGACAAGGAAAATAATAATAAAAGAAAAAGAATAAAAGAATAAAAGAGAAGAAAAAAAGAAAAAAAAAAGCCATTGGAATGGCTAGCTCCACTCCGGGCAAAAATAAGGCACGGTTATGTGAAATTCCGAAACGACGCATTTCCCGCTAAGAAAAGCTAGTGTGAAAATCCACAAGGGACACACCACCTTTTAAAATAATGACATGCCTGGAGTAATAAGGGACTGTAGGTAAAGGCAACAGAAGGGTCGGCACTGATAGAATCCAAGCCCAGAATCATCTCAGTCAGAATCAGGGGGAATAGGGTCAGCCCGTGGTTGATCTCGTCTACTATCCCAAACAGCCTAAAATTGCCATTCAACTCATTAGAAGTCACTGACGGATACCTAGAAAGGCAAAACAAAAGGACAACACTGGCCTAATAAGTGACATAGTAGAAAAGCCCTCTAGTGCCTCGGTCAAAGGCTCTAGAGCAAAGGTGGTCCCCTGAGGAGCCAATCTAGTAGCGACTGAGGAAGAAATGCCTAGAGCCAATGCAATGTCCCTCACCCGGACAAAATCGCAGATCGAGATACAGGGCGGTGTGCCAAATGGAACCCTCGCTCCGATAATAGTGGCAAACTCTTTAGGCAGGGGGCATAATTCTTGGTAGGTAAATCTAAAGATATGGAAACGGGGGTCTTAGAAATGGGCGGCAGCTAATAGAAGGTTCTGGTCAATTCTAATTCTCCTCAAAAATCTCAGACCAGAATAAGGGGATAAAGTGGTATTTTACCAAGTTCGGGGGTCATCTAGAATCCGGTGCATCTTACTAAGGATAGGGGATGGCATTTTTCAAAGGTTTTGGGGCAAAGATTAAATATAAATGGAAAAGGAAAAGAGAAAAAGAGGAAAACACATGGAAAATAAGCTCTGGTTCAAAGATGAATGCACGAAATTCAAGGAAAAGATGGGGTATTTAAAGAAAGCCACGACAAACGGGCTGCTTGTCGGTCGGTCTTTCGATGGGAAGCCCGTCGGTCAACTGGTTAACCGCCTGGGGATTTGTTCTCCTGCACATTTCATGCATTTCGTGCGCATAAATATTTTACGCATATTTTGCCATGCTTAAGTTTACATAAAAGTAAATTTCATGGAGAAGTGCACTGTGCACAAAAATTGGGGGCAAAATATTCAGGGTTTATTTTCTATTCGAAAATTTGAGAAAATGAGGGAAAAAGAAAGAGAAAGAAACGTGATGGGAATTTTGAACGACCGATGGGATGCCCGTGGGTCGATCTTCCTGCGGGAAGCCTGTTGGTCAGCAAAATCTATATAAAGCGTGTGTAATCGCGCGTCTTTGGCTCTTCTTCTTCTCCATTTTTTCCTTCTTCTTCCCTCTCTCTCGCAAACCGACGAATCTTTCGGTTTTTCTCCATTGTTTCACCCATTTTGTGCACCACTTGCACCAAAACGACCCTCGCACTACCGCGCACGCATAGGACAATTTTTTTTTTTACAATTTCTTTGATTTTTTTTTCAATCCACTTCATCTACTACCAAGTTGGTTTTACTGTATTTTTCTCCTTCTTTTCACTTCTTTTTACTTAATTTTTGTTCGAAATGCATGATAAATGTATATGCTTTAAAATGTAGAATAAATTCTGCCCGATTATTTTTTGCATTTTGGGACCCTATAGAAAGACAACTGAAGTGTAAATGAATAATGAAATAATAAACAATAAAATGGCAAATAAATATAGGACTTAGAAATATGCCCTGTATGACTGATGATTGGGGAACCAAACTAGACTAAATTGTCAAATAACTAATCATCATGTAATATAATTGCACCAATAGAATTGTTGCTTGGGGCTTGAGGACTATCCCTTTATTTGTGTTTTTATGCAGAGAGTTGGGCACATCCTTGCCGGGATTTTGCCCAAATTTATTTAGAATATTTGGTAGGCACATACTTGTCGGAATGCTGCCAAAAATATTTGGTGGGCACATTTTAGCCGAAATGCTGCCAGAATTTCCAAAAATTTTTAAATTGTGCTTAGCTTACCCACGATTATTATCCAAAACTAACTTTTTTTTTCAGGATGCCTCAACATTGCAATGTCCCCCAGGATCAGCCCGAGCCTCAGGCTCTCGAGTGGATCAGCACCAATATGAGGGAGAGATTTCAGGCCTTGGCTCGCTTATAGTTCTGCGCTAGCCATTATGTCTCTAGGCCTTTTTTGCAGAGTATGGGGATTCTAGATGAGGTCGATGCACTCATAAGGGCAGCAGGATGGAGGGAGTTCCTTTGGCCCTCCTTTTAGGCCCACCCGGAGGTTGCTAGAGAGTTCCTCGCCACCCTCTACTATAGGGGATTTTAGAGATTATACTTGGAGGAGGGGGTCATCATGTTTCAGGTCAGGAGGCACCACTATAGCATCATGCGCCAGGTATTTGCACAGTCCATGGGGCTTCTTCACTGAAGGGTTGTGATGATACCCCAGAGAGCCGTCCGGAGGTAGCACTAGGAGGCCATCTCCATACCGAGGGTATCTTATGACCATGACACGGCGAAGAGTACTATGCTCTTATCTCAGGCATTGTACGACATACATAGAGTCTTCTCCAACTCGTACTTGGGTCGGGCAGGCAACCCGGGGTCGTTGAACGGAGCTGAGATATGGAGCTTATGGGTGATGGTGGCAGGCCGGTGCCTTAATAATAGCTATGACATACTAGCTAATCTGGTTAGGGTGGCATGGGGGATAGCCCCTTCTGTATGGACTGGAGGAGTGATTACTAGGCTGCTTTTGCATATGAGAGTTGACCTAGGGAGCTTTGGGCCTCCACTCGATAAGGATCATTACATGGACGCGGTAGCGGCTCATATCATGGGAATGATTGCACAGATATCCGGTCACCCGAAGGAGTACCAGCTACTCACAATGACAGAAACCCGTTGGCTATTCGATCTACCTCCACTCTAGGTAGACGAGGACAATCAGGGAGTGCCCTAGGAGGGAGAGCAGCCTCCGCAGTAGCCCCAGCCTCAGGTACAACACCCTCCACAGCCACCTTCACAGCAGTCTCAGCCCGATAAGAGTCAACCTCGCATCCCTTTTCATATGAACATAGAGTTTAATGTGGATGATCTATTAAGCACCCCACTATCACAGAGAGCACAGAGCCTCACTACACCACCACCACTGTGGGTCCAATGCTCTGAACTTCGGGAGACCGAGAGATATCATCCATACAGTAGGCCAGGGGACCAAGGAGCATCTACTTCCACAGTTCCTCTGCCATCATAGCCTCAGGCATAGTCAGTACAGCCTAGTCCACCGCCACCTCCTCAGCCGGCACAGCCAGATATCATCGCATCTATGACCACTGCTCTCACTGCTATGGAGCAACGAAAGGAGGAGAGGGATCAAGTCTTCCTTGAGTGCCTGGACCGGTAGGAGATGGTCATAGAGGGGCAGGGGAGACAGATAGAGGAGCTAAGGCAGAGTCTGAGTGCTTCGTAGGCAGCGGCGGCCCAGAGGATCGATGAGGCTATTCAGATGCTTGATGAGTCGATTACTACCCTCATATTCCGGGTGGAGGTGTTAGAAGGCTCCATTTCGACTATATCTGGATCCATTAGGGAGCTGAGGGAGCAGACAGAGACTAGGCTCGCGAATATCAAAGATACATCCAGATGCCGGAGTTTGGAGCAGACTCAGGCTATTAGAAGAATGGGTGGGGTGATCAACAAAACTTTTGAGTTTTTCAAGACTTGTGCGCCGCCATTTTTGGACGGATGTCCTCAGGTCCAGTTTCAACAGGCCACCCGAGCAGTACAGTAGGTAGCACTGCCACCGATCATCATTCATCCTCAACCAACTGCAGGAGCTGGGCCATATGCCCCTACCAGTTAGCCTCCGGCCTCTAGAGCCAGACCATCCACCTCTACAGCAGGACCATCCTCATCCAACACTCAGCCTATCCCCGTATCAGACAACAAGGAGAACCCAGAGGAGCCCATGGATTATTCACCCTTGTAGCTTATATTCAAGGAGTTTTTTTATTTTGTCTGTTGATGTACAAAATCTACATTCTATTAGTGAAATATTTATGTTGTTAAAGTGTAAATTTATTTCAACTATTTGCATATTCTTATTAACATTTCATGTTTGGCTTCAATAATGCCTGATGAATCAAAATAACAAAACAAAAAAATTTATCAAAATAAAGAACAGAAAGGCTAAATGATCATAAACAAAGATAAAAGACATAAAGTCCACGCTTCAGATCCGATCAACGCAATAAGTAACAAGATCTGTTAAAATTGAAGGTAGAATATACCAACAACACACGATGCGCAAGTCGAATTCATCATCAGAAGAGTCTTTCGCCATTTGAGTTGTAGCAGAATATGCTTACGGTTCGGCAAGCAACTCAAATATCACACCAATCGGATGATGGTTAGCAATCAGATGCCATACTGACCGAATAGGGTTCAGTAACTCAAATATCATGTCGACCGGATGGGGGTTAGCAAGAATATGCCACACTGACTGAATGGTAGTCAGCGAATCAAAATCACATGCCTTGCAAGTCGGATGGCGGTTAGTAAGGACATACCATGTGGCCCGAATGGTGGCCAGTGAGATAAATACGGTATATCAAACGAGTTGCAATAGAGCACACTGCAACTCAACGACAATGATCACGTACCTTGCACACCGGATGGGGGTTAGCAAGGGTATGCCATGCCGATCGGATGGTGGTCAGCAAAATAAATGTGGTGTATCAAATGGTTCACAGTAGAATAAACTGCCACTCAATGACGATCAAATACCTTGTAGACCAAATGGGGGTTAGCAAGAGTATACCGTGCGAACTAGATGGTGGCCAGCAAGATAAATGCGGTGTATCAAATAGGTCGTAGTAGAATACACTATAGCTCAATGGCAGCGATCAAATGCCTTGCCGATCGGATGGGGGCTAGCAAGAACATGCCGTGCAGGCCAAAAAGTGCCCAGCAAAACAATTGCACAAGAGTCGTGGTAGAATACGCTACAGCTCGGTGGTGATGAGCCACAAATGTTCAACACAGCAAAAGGTAAGGATTGCTTCAAGTATGCATTTCTTCCTTTCTTCTCTAAATTTTGGCTCATCTAGGCACTAGTGCACTAGTTTTCGTAAAATTAGGGGCAACTGTAGACACCGAGTCCTAAGATAGTCTAGATTAGAGTTACCCGATGAAGATATCGGTACCCATTTTTGGGAAAATGGATGGAGGTTGTAGGTTTTCTCCTTTTGAATTCACAAGGATTAAAGGTCTTCGGTGATGAGAAGTTTCTGTGCATAGAGAGGAGCTTTTTAGTTGAAAATTTAGTTTTAGGGTTGACCGATAGGTAGCCCGTTAGTCAAGGGGATGACATGTCGTTCACTTCGAGTGAACGATGCCTGTCGCTCATGCTTGGGGCGTCGGTCCCTCGCGGGAGCAATGCCCGTCGCTCGTGCATGATAGCCCACCCCTCGCGCAAGTAATGCCCGTCGAACAATACTAACAAAATCACACTACTTACCTTCTTAGGAACCAATTTTACCCTTATCTCACTCCCTTCAAACCAATCCAAGTGATCCACTTAAGGAGCAAATGAAAAAGAGAAGAAAAGGGAAGAAACACGACAGAACCAAGAGCAAGAAAGAAAAAGAAGAACAAAGAGCCAAAAGCAGAAATTGAAAGGAGAGAAAGCAAGAGAGTGGCCGGTCAAACCCAAAGAAAGCCAATCCCTCACATTAATGCCACCAACTAGCTTTAAATGCCAAACCACTTCCTTTAATGCTACTCACTTCATTTATTTGCTCAAAACAAAAATTCATTCAATCCAAGTGTCACACTCCTTTGTTGCCATGTGCCAAACCCCTATGCTGCCACATGTCTAAATCCTAACTCAAAGTCCTTTATAATAAGCTGACATTCCGCTGGAGGGTTCTGTCGCGCTCATGATGCTTATCGCGCTCGCAACAGAACTCTCACACACTATAAACACTCTTCTTCTAAAGCCACACAAGCACAATCAAAACTAATTTCGTCCAGATTCGCTCTTAACTTATCAAAATTTGACAAAATTTAGCCACAACTTCTAGGGTCCAAATCAGGTCGTTACAGATTGATAACAGGAGTTTGATATTTTCGGGATCCATCTCGAAATTAGATAGGTTTTGTTTTGGTATTTTTTAGATTAATGTCAAATAATGATCATGTGTGACGAAATCGGACTAGAACATACTCATTTATGCCATAATATATTAATATAAATAGAGCACTTTATCTCGCATACCAAAAATTATTTAAGTTCCAGCATAAAAAGCAACACATTATTTCTCTTTTCCCATTCGATCACTGTTTCTATCATCATCCTCACATTTCAGCTGACTTTCCCTATTTTCATCTTTGAGCTAGTCATACAGCACCTTCATGAGGAAAGTCGAAATCCACACAGCCGCTATTCAAGAAAAAAGAAGAAGAAGAAGAAGAAGAAGAAAAAGAGAGGCCGTTAGAGATGAAAATCGTAAGTGGCTCTCTAAGTGAAAGTTAGGCAAAAGGGCAGGGTGAAAACCTGAAAACAGGCAGTCTGTCCTTTAAAAAAAAGGAATAAAAGCCACTGGAGTGGATTGGGTCCATTCCAGGCAAAAGTCAGGCACAGGGTTATGTGAAAATCCCCAAAGTGACGTAGTTTCCTTAAAAAAAAGTTAGTGTGAAAATCCACAAGGGACGCACTATCTTTAATAAATGACCACCAGTACATGGAGCGATAAGGTGGCCCAAATAGTCTCCCTCCAGACAAATAGTGCAGATTGCAAGACACGAGTCGAAGTCCCAAGGGAAAAACGATGTACAACCCATAACAAAAGGCGCATGCTTATTGACCAAGGGGGCAAAGATGCACACTGGACGATTCTCTTTAATGAGATTATGGGCCAGAATCCTTAAGCCAAGACGACACTCTTTGGCGGCATCAAACAATGTGACCGGCCAAGCCATACCCTCAACGGACCCTTAACCACCCAGGGCATGGTCTATCCATTTTTTACATGCATTTCACGCCATTCAATTCTTTTGCAAACATCTGCATATAACTTTTTACACATACACACACAATCTCTTGCATATATTCCTATGCACACAGCTTTGCAGGAAAGGGCCACACACGCAAAAGCTGGTCAAGGACAGCTTCAGCTCAATAATAGCACTCACCCATGCTGGACATATAGGTCAAGATAGAGTCTACACAGTCAAATCTCTAAATCTCTAAGCCTTTTAAAGAGTCAAATCAAGTCCTCTTAAGAAGCAATTCTCAAGTCCTCTTAAGAGGAAAGTCTCCAAGTCCTCTTAAGAGGCAAATCTCCAAGACCTCTTAAGAGGCAATTCCTAAGTCCTCTTAAGAGGCAAGTCTCTAAGACCTCTTAAGAGGCAATTCCCAAAGACCTCTTAAGAGACAAATCTCAAAGTCCTCTTAAGGGACAAATTCCCAAGTCCTCTTAAGCGGCAAATCTCTAAGTCATCTTAAGAGGCAAATCTCCAAGACCTCTTAACAGGCAATTCCCAAAGACCTCTTAAGAGGAAAATCTCAAGGTCCTCTTAAGAGGCAAATTCCCAAGTCCAATTAAGAGACAAGTCTCTAAGTCCTTTTAAGAGGCAAATCTCCAAGACCTCTTAAGAGGCAATTCCTAAAGACCTCTTAAGAGGCAAATCTCAGGGTCCTCTTAAGAGGCAAATTCCTAAGTCCTCTTAAGAGGCAAGCCTCCAAGTCCTCTTAAGAGGCAAATCTCCATGACCTCTTAAGAGGCAATTCCCAAAGACCTCTTAAGAGGCAAATCTCAGGGTCCTCTTAAGAGGCAAATTCCCAAGTCCTCTTAAAAGGCAAGTCTCCAAGTCCTCTTAAGAGCCAAAGCTCCAAGACTTCTTAAGAGGCAATTCCCAAGTCCTCTTAGGAGGCAAATCTCCTAGTCCTCTTAAGCGGCAAATCTCCAAAATCCTCTTAAGAGGCTAAACTCCAAATCCTCTTAAGAGGGAAAACATCCAAAGACCTCTTAGGGGCACTAATCTTCTACAAATTACCGAAAATCCTCCAAGGGGCAACCGTTTCTTTTGGGAACAACCAATCGCCCTTCAAAGGGCGTCCATCCGACATCAGCTCAATGGGAATGCAACACGTCATAAAGGCAATATTAATTAGCCATAAAGAGCGTAGCTTAACACGTTAACAAACCAGCGATAATCAAACCCGCCACAGCTCCATCAACACAACAAGAAGATGGCAGCCTCAGGTACACGCTTCTTTCCTTTTCTTTGAATTTTGGCTCATCTAGGCACTAGTGCACTAGTTTTCCCAAAATTTGGGGCAACTATAGGCACCGAGTCCTAATGCAGCCTAGATCAGGATTACACAATGAAAAAAGTAAAGCCTGCTCACAGGTAAAAAGATTGGAAGTAATGATTTTCTTGTCAATATTACTTTTTAGAACCAAAAAAAAATTAAAAAATAAAAAATTTAAAAAAAAAATTAAAAATAGGAGTTTGGAAATTATAGTGTTTTAGTCAGATTTGTCTTTAAAAAAAAAAAAATTTGACCGTCAGTGCGCAGGTACACGAGGCGAGCGTGCTCCCAGTGCGCAGCGCGTGCCCACCGATGGGTGTCCCTCGGTAGGCATGCCCGTCGGTCGCCCCAAGTCTCTTAGATCCGCCGATTTCCACCGAAAACATAATTTTTAAGGATTTTCATGATTTTTTCCATTTTTAAAATATAGATAAGGAATATATATATTTAATTAAGGATCTTCCCTTAATTAATTAGGTTTTTCATTTTTATTCATATAAATAGAAAAATTTAGAGAGAGAAAAGGGGGGGAATTTCTTTTAGGTTAAAAATTTTTCTTTTTCTTCTCTTCTTCTTCAAGGGAATTCTCTCAACATTTTTTTGGCTTTTTCTTCTTCAAATAAATTTTTTAAGGTTTTAAAAATTAATTTTTAATAGAGAAATCAATCTTGAGACATAGAAAATAATTCTTTGTTTTTGATGATTTTTATTTTTCTTCCATTGTTTTTTTTACAATTTTTTCTTTACTGAGACAAAGAAACTAATTCTTTGTTTTTGAGAGTTTTTATTTTCTTCTATCATTTTATTTAGGCAAATTTTCTTTCATGGAATAAAATTCCAATTTTTATTATCTTTAATTCTAATTTTGCGGATCAAATCAAGGAAATTAATCGCACTTTTCCCTCCATCGAATCAGAATTCCGAGAGTAAACATTCTGGGCTTGATCCCTTTTTTTTATTTTTCTTTTATTTATTTTTATTCATATTTAACTAGTCATCATGTAAATCTTTAAATATATTATTTATTTATTTATTTTATGTTATCTTAGATATAGATTTAACATTTTTTTTACATTTTTATTCTTTTTTATTTACTTATTGTTCATTCTTATTTTTTTATTATTATTACTATTATTATTTTTATTATTATCACTGTTTTTATTATTATCATTATTATAATTATTCTTATTATTATTATTGTTATTATCATTTTTTTGTTTTTATGTATTATTTTATTAATATGTTATTTTGTTTGTTTTATCATGTCATTTAATTTATTTGACATTCATAATACATTTTTTTCCATTTATTTTAATTTGTTATTTATTATTTTATATGTTTAATTGATTTTCTTGATTTAATTGATAACATTAGTTTTATTTGTGTTTGTTTTTTTATTCCAACACTTGTTTTCCTTGCTTAAACTTTCTCGCGAGCAAATGGGGAGATCCAGGAGACTCGTTTGGACTCATTATTATTATTATTATTATTATTATTATTATTATTATTATTATTATTATTATTATTATTATTATTATTATTATTTTCTTTATTTTGGCTTTTTATTTATTTTTGTTAATGTAATTTCTAATAAAATTGTTTATTTTATGCACGTTTAAAAGAAAATCATAAAAACATATTTTTATTAATAAATTGAGTTTTTTTTCTAATAAAATAGGACCAATGTCCTAATTTTCCATTCAAACAAATTGTCACTTTAAAATTATTTTCTGTAAGTATGCATGCAGGGACCAATGTCCTCACCCTTAATAAATACCCCGTTTTATGTATGATTTACATTTCATTCACATTGGGAGTTGTACTCCGCCCCTAGTTTTATTGTAAATTAATGTGCTTTTATTTACTTTATTTTAATATTGCTTTATTTAATGCTTTCATTACATGATCGATATGCGCTCTAATTACTGCATTTAATCGGATGAGAAAATGGAATGGAAGTTTAAATTCAAAACTCAATTATAACTTAATCAAGGTATGAATAAATAAAAAGTCTCGAACCCTCTCTGGTCTTAGGTTTAATGAGGTTAGAAGCACCTTTCCAATGTTCTATTGGAAGGGGAATTCCAAAATATCTCTTGTTGCCCAAAATAGGCCTAAGTTGCATTGTCTTAGGCTCCACGAGATTAAATGAACCTTTCGAATGTTCTATTAGAAAGGACATTCCAAAATATCTCTAATTAGATGAATTTTTCTAATGTTTTATTGGAAGGAAGATTCCAAAATATCTTTGATTGTCCAAAATAGACACGCATGTGCTATCTTCAGCTCAGTAAGGCTAAACGACCTTTCCTAATATTTTATTAGGTGGTGACTCCAAAACACCTCCTTGTTGCCCAAAATAGACGCCCTTGTAATCTTTACAAGTTCCATGAACCTGTCTCGAATACCCTAAAAGTAGGTCTTCGGGGCCAACGGGGTTCGACAGGCGTCACATAAAGTCTTCAATGATGTTTACAAAGGGTACAAGTAACAAAGAGTGGGTCAAAGAGATTATCCTCAACATAGAGGATTTGGAACTAGATTTCAAAGAAGAGCTATTGACTGTAGTTGGGTCCATGCTTGAAAGGAGGCACAGAGTATATCAAAGAGAAAGGGGCTAAATCTAATGAGGAAGAACTTTTAATTAATTATGGTGATTAGCCCAAGGCTCAAATTGCAGGTATGAAGGAGAAAATGCCTATTAAATTTGAAGCTGTAACAACTTAGGACACTATTGTTTCTAGTGATATTCGTAATGCTAGCAATTGTAATGACATAGTTTATGATAATATGTACGTCTCTAATCTATACAAAACTGATAACCTCTTTGTTTCAAAAATCAATGAAATAAATGCTGGTTTTTCTTATTTGTGTGATATTTTGCCTCAAAGCACCATTCATTTTGATAGTTGTCATGCATATATGTTCGACATAACTGCAACTGACACTACTCTATTCAATTAAGGAATGGACACAAGTTTGCAAAACATGCTAATTGTATCTAATGTAACTCCTAATGAAAGGAAAAATTTCTAAAGATTGCTCGAAAGATATAAACAAGTGTTCGTCTAGAAATATAAGGATATGTCAGGGGTGTAACACCCTTATGACATTCTATACTATACGTACAATAATCGTAAATCTCAGTTATTTCATCAGTACTAATGACACGAAAAAGTACTACAATAGACAGCTCAGTAAAAAAATTTCGCATTCCAACGTCAATAATAGTGTAGGTAAACAACAATAATATAACAATTCATACATAGCACTATCTGTAAAATCCATACGTAACATATGCATAAATCATAAACCGTATAATCCACCTCAATCGTATACATGCCATACCTATCCTTCCATCACTGCATTCCTCTTCTTCTCGACTGTCATAGAAAATCCGGCCACTTAAGAACTTCCTATCTTCATAATCCGCATGTAGCAACAATAAAATGCCCAGTGCTGAATACACATCCTAAATTTTCCATACTATTACTACATGCATGCACACACAAGCATATTTCTTTATTCAAATTATATGAACATTAATTCTTTAAACCTTTAGACAGTTTATGCCTTACTTTTAATGTTCTAATAGATCTTTTGCTTTAGTCATTAATCTTATACCTTTGTCATTATTTCAGTACTATTTCTATTATCAGTATCATTATTTTCTGTACTATTAACTTAAACATTAATACTCTTATGTTCAGTCTGTTAATTTAGTAACCAGTCATGTTAACGTTTCTTGGTGTTATTCCATTAAGGTATTCCTCAGTTCATTCATTTTGTACATAACTTATTTATTCAGTTATAGTCTATATTTGGATATGGTATCAGTTACTGAATTATTCATAGGAGCAGTTACTATACCTTGATACTATTTTTATTCTTTTGCAGTTTCACTAACCTTTTTACGTTTTATATTCATTTTATTATTTCTTAATTAGTCATTTCTTTTACAGTACTATTATCAATGTTGTAATCATAATTAATTTATATTGTTTTCCTACTTAATTCCAATCAATTAAATTTTTTTTAATACCCTTGTATTATCATCATTATCTCTCAATATATTGACTTGTCAGAGTACTTAATTTTTTTATTACTCTTTAACTTAACAGATAATCCTATTGATACCATTGTTTTATTATATGTCAATAACTATTGTTATAATTAACTTTATTATTACAGCAATATCTGAATTACTTATATTGTTTGTTTATCATCATTTTAATAATTATCATTTCACTATTAACCTATAACATTTAATGACAGTTCTAATCTCTTTCAAGTCTTTGATTTTATTACTAACATTCTTAGGTGGCCCCTTTACTAAATTTATATGTACAATATCATAAAAATATTAATTATCATATTGTACGTTTTAGATTATTAGCTCAATTTATAATACTTATATCAGTTCTAAAACAATGTCTTTTACATATTAATATACACTCTCTATTCAACTTATACTCCAATTTATAAATTCTACAGTATTCAATTAAATTTACCTAACAGGGTATTATTTTTCCTAAGTCCACTAATGTTATTATTTCCTGATTAAATTCAATTCAATTTTTGTTTTTTACTTAACTATACATGTCTATTTTTTTTTTATATTCGTGATTTCTATACTCAATGACAATAATCTTAATACCACAATAACATTTTCATTTGTTACTTATACTATCATTATTTATTTTTCTTAAATGTAATACTATCGCCATTTTTAGTGACACTAACATTTGCATTAACATAAATATTATCATAATACTAACATTATTCTATTATTAGTGTAATATCCTTATTTTCTCTATTGTCAATTAATTATACATTTAACATTCATTTTACGAGTCAATTACCTTTTATACTTTATTTTACATTGCTATTGACAACTTTCATTTTAGTCCCTAGACTTTCACTAACTCATAGTTTTGTCCTTCACTTTTCATTTATTTACCATAATGCCATTAATCAACCCATCTTTCTTATTTAACATGCAAATTACTAGTAAATCCTTCATTTTAAATCATATATGCAAATAGTACACACAAAAATCTATATTTGCATTTAGTCCTTCAACTATGGCATATTTACAATTTGGTCCCTAAACTATAGCATATTTAAACTTAGGTCCTTGAAATTTCTTATATTTACACAAATGCCACCAATTTATCTTATTTATTTATTTAATCCACTATTTAGCATGCAAATTACCATTTAGTCCCTAAACTACTATTATCATGGCAAATTACATAATTAGCCATTTAATCATTTTTTTCTCTTATTATTATCCGTCATTAATTAAACTAAGTACCAAATTCCAATTTTACCCTCAAACTTTTATTTCTTTCAATTAAGTCCCTTTTCACTATAAATTTCATTTTAACTCCAATTTAATCATATTAATTTCATTTTTACCATATTGTCTTAATCTTTTACATAATTACCATTTAGTCCTTAAAGTACTATTTTCAAGTCAAATTTCATTTTAGTCCTTATCTTGTCTTATCTCATCCATATCTTATCTTATCCTTATATTTTTCTTATCTTATCTTTATCTTATCTTAACACTTATTTTATCACTTTATCTTATCTTATCACTTAATTACATATATAACCACTTAATTACATATATCTTGCTCCTAGCATGGACCCGGTAGAAATCTTATGACCGGATATACGGGACGTGGACCATCGTGAATCCACTACAGTATAGTAAATAGTATACAATAAATTTTATTAACAGTAATAGTGACAGTATCAGTAACAGTAGATCATCATTGACCTACCGATACGACTCGTCATGACTCGCTACCGCGGTAAGGGTGTTCTATGGCTAGCTAACTATATCCTGAGTTAGATTTACTACCAGAACACAAAGGGCAATTACATAATTCATTATAACCATATAGTCATATATTTACATCTCGTTTCCAGTTCACTTTATTTTATCACAGTAATAACTTTATAATGTACAGTATCTATCACATCATTCCTCATATAATATTTTTTTCCATCATTTTCCATTTCTAATTCACTTATTATTTAATTATAATTCCATTTATGTCATCATCTCATTTTAATATAACAATTACTATTATTTTTTATGACATACACACTATATTATCAACATACATAATATTCAATTAAGCATTAAATATTCTAAATAAATTACCCTACACTCCATTTCACTTATACATTTATGTTATAGCATTAAAATCATTAAATTAACAAAATACACATTAAAACCTTGTAAAATTCCATTCGGCCTTAACTTACTGTTTGCCTCCATAATTATTTTTCTTCCATTTCTCACTCATTTAGCTAGATTGTATGTTAATTAACCTAGATATATCTTAAAATAACATTGTATAACAAAATACTCATATATAACCTTAAGTATACCATTCGGCCATGTCATAATTCATGCATTACATTTATTCTTCTTTACTTTAATCATTAGTTTAGATAGATCTCATGTCTAACATCACAAGTATACCATTTATATACTATAAATAACAAAATATACCATAGTTAACCTTAGGTATACATTCGGCCTCACTTGGAATTCTTCACTAAAATTTTATCTTTTTATTTTAAGCATTTAAATAGTCATATTTAATCTTACTAATCATGATTGTAAGGTTTGGTTCAATTATACATGCATATTTCACATACCTTACACTTAAACATAACCTAAAATCATGCATTCTTAATGGAAAATGGAGGATATTGCAGAATATGTGTGAACTTAATTTTAAAGAATTTGCTTATAGGTACTAAATATTTTTGCAATTTTTTTTTGTGATGACAAAAGGGGCAGAAATGAAATTGCAGAATATGTGTGACCTTGTGTGACAGACAGATTGTTCATCTATTTATGTAGAATATGTATGCTTATGTAGAATACGTGCAAATTGTTTATCTAATTGTGCGGAATGCTTAATTTGTGCTTGTGCAGAATGCTTGTCATATGGAACTAATATTATATAGTTGGTAGAATAACTATCTAATTTTGAGAATTGATACAAAATTGAGAGGTGATTATGCAGATCTGATTAGCGGCCTCCTCAATTTCTTTAAATTAAGTTCTGTAAAAATATTATTTATAAAAAAATTCCTAAAATGTTAGACATCTTTAATTTAATTTCTAAAAATTAAATATTTTTAAATACTTAAAAGTAAGGCAAAACATAAATTTAAACTAATCAAACTAATAAATTGCTTGATAATATGATATATGGACACAAACTTTAACATCACAATTCAGGGGCATCATACTACTGGCTTGGCTCCAAAATCATTGCATTATTTTTTATTCTTTTTGTTTATATATATTTGACGACCACTATATGGAGTCAATGTTACTGTGCTTGCTGATATTATTTGAAATTAATAATGGCAACACCTACACGTTAATAGTAAACATACTGCCGTATTAAATAAAACAAATCAAAAATATAATATTACGCATTCCATTCGAATTTTTGCAAAATATGTATGCTTATTCTGGTTGATTTTTGCAGAATATTTATACAGATCTGATTGTGCAGAAATTGTGTGTATGCATAATTGATTTGTATAGATTTGTGAAAGTAATGATATTATAAAGGATATTTGATTTATGCAATATGCATGTTGATATTATGCAGAAATGACTGTGTATATTTACTTTCCATTTTTCTTATTTTTCCAATTCAACTTTCCCAAAAAATTATCAAAATTCAATCCGCAAATTAATATATCTTAGATTTCAATGTTGTTCGGTATTATTTGTGTTTTTGGTTTATAATAATTTATTTTATGAAACAAAATTAAAACATATTTATCTAAATTACTCTTTTTTTAATATTTCATTTTAAAAATACTTTTAAATAAAAGCTAGAAGTGTCACTTCGCAAATTTGTCTTCCTCAATTTCCTCTTTTTTTATTTTTTTTCTTTTTGCACTTTTTTTTAATAGTCACCTTAAAAAATCCTTTTAAAAGTATTTAAAAATAGTAAAAATTTTAAAGAGATTTATTATTATTATTATTATTATTATTATTATTATTATTATTATTATTATTATTATTATTTTGAGATTTTTATTATTATTAAAAAATATATATTTTTAATACAGTAGCATTATAACGTTATGGTCTCAAGCTGATGTGAGTGGAGAATTGGAAAATTAACTTATGTTGATCCTAGATTTTCTAATAGTTTAGTTTGGCTTTTTATGGCTCTACGGTGTTTCTGTCCAAATTATGGTTGAAGATATCAAGTGTGCTGTATCACTTTTGATTTGCTTTATTTCCAATGATCACACTTGTTGCTCTTTTTTTTTCCTTACACGTGACTTCATTTAAATTTTTTACTGGCATTTACTAGTTTATTTCATTTTATAGTTTGCTTGGATATGGTCCAAAACCTTCTTCAAGACATTTATCATCGGACTACTTTGCTACACAAAAGCTTCAAAATGAACTTTCTGATACTCAAGAAAAGTTGAGTGAGTCTCAGTCAGAAGTGAACATACTTAAGAGTCAGGTGACTAATTGTGAGACAAAAGTAAGCGAGTTGAATTCCACTATTCATAAGCTGCTTGATATTTTAAAAGCAAACGGGATAAATGTCGATTGAATTCTCTAATGTAAGTTTTATATACTTGTGCATTTATTTTTGCTATGTTCAATTATATGAAAACAGTTGAAAATATTTTAAAATAGTTGTAGATTTTTATATTGGTTTTTATGTTTTCTTTTTTTATTCTGAGGGGTAAATTTAAATTGTAAAGGCCATGTATGTTTTACTGGTATTTGATTTTGCAACTCTTTCACTTGCTTGGAATCTCATATTTTAGTGGTATTTGATTTTGCAACTTTTTGATTTAGGTTCATTCCAAACTGTTAAATTGATAGCGATGTTTATGAATTTTCAGGTTACAGGCATAACTTTTCTTTATTCTGCCTCAATGTGGTATGTTACGTGCAACTTTATGGTTATTTTATTTGTGTCTTTAATACAATTTTCTCTTAATATGATGTTTTTTGGCTGGCACATTTTTAACTTGTGAGAAATTGATAAAAAATGTCAAATATTTCTGGTTTGAGAGAACTTACTGATCATTGTAAAAGGATAAATTATATAATTCAGAAATATTTGTATGGAATTTGATTGACAACCTCTTTTTTTTTTTACTTTTTTGATAATTTTCAGTGAGCCATAAATTTCTGAAAACTGCTTGAACTTGATTAATTTGGCCTGCTTGAACTTCATAATTTTGATGGCTAATTGTTGGAGCTCAGTTTAAAGTAAACAGGAGAAGATTGTTGTACTGATCTAACACGTAGCGTGGAGAAGAATGTATACTTTTACTGGCAAAATTATGGTTTACAGGTTTAACTAGGATTTTTGGTTGAAATTGGTAGAAAATTAGAGATCTGAAATTTGTGGGGTTTCACAACTGATTGTCTGAATGTCACTAATAAAGGACTTTGAGCTGAATCATGCATGAAGATTGATTTGCTGGTTCCTATTTATTCCCCAGAGCATGAGATATAGATGTGAAATGGAATTTATGTCGGTAAGATTGTCTGAGATTTTGTGTTAATGAACTGACTTTTGCCTTATTTAGCTGGAAACATGACTTGAGGCTTGGAGATGCATGAAAACTTCTGTCTTTTCAATTATTTCTCTTTTTCTTTCTTCTCATAATGTTTATACTCAGAATTTTATTTGTTGTCTATCAAAGAAACTTATCCAATAATTCTCTTAGTCTGTTAATTTTATGCCTATTTTTCTATCTATTTGATTATAATTTCGATTGACATTCAGGCATGTAGACTGCAATGGTGCCAATAGGAGGGGAGGAGCTCCATTTTGTGGCAATGTATTCTAGAAATTTTGAAATTTGAACAAAGTTTATTTCTGAATTATGGATTAGGATATTTTAATTTTCTGCATTCGGTAGTATGTTTTTATTTAATTAACCTTTTGTTTAAATAAATACTTTACATTATTAGTTGACTGACAATTTCCTTTAGAAATTTAATTGATTGTATAACATTAAATTTAAAATATGTCATTTTTAGTGCAATGCATATATGACAAGTATATTTGTCATAATTCGTCGACTTGTTAGTTCATAAATGACGATATAATGCTCACAATTACGATATTAATATTGTCATAAAAAATGTTTCTTGAAGACAATAAAAAGTTGTCACTAAAACTATTTTTTTGTGACAATTATTTTTGTCCGTATTTATGTCACTAATTTGTAAACTAATATAACAATTTATATTCATCATTAATATACATTAATTTAATGACTAAATTATTTTTCGTCACTTAAAGTATTAGATTTATTGATGATATAAAATATTTTATGACGAAATTTACATTTATTTGTGACGATAATTACATAACCAATACTTAATGGTCTTAATTAGACACAACATTTCGTCATTAAAAATATTTAATTTCGTGACGAATTTTAAATTGGTCATAAAAAATGCCAATCTTTTGTGATGATAAACAATATAATGTGACGAAATAAAATTTTATTTATGACATAATTTTTATCATGAAAAGTAAGAAATAAAGATGACGATAATCATTTTCGTCACAAAAAAATAATACTTATGGTGATAAATAACTAAATTGTCACGTAAATCTTTTTGTTACGCGCTTATCGTTACGTTTACTGTAACGATAAAAATTCGTTACCTTATCTTTTCAACGACGAAAATTGAATTTTTCATGACAATTTTATACGTCATAAAAGGTGTAATTTCTTGTAGTGAATAAAGATGATGTTAGTAATAAAAAATGGATTTAAACATGTAACATATAAAAATGAATTAAAATGAATAAAATAACATGTATAATATATGACAAACCAATTAAATGGCATGATAAAAATAAGTAACTTAACATATGAACAAACCAACATGTATAAAAACATAAATAATGATAACAATAATAAATAATACTAACAAAAATAAAAAATAATAATAGTAATGATAGTAGTAATAATATATAATAATGATAATAATAATACTAATGATGATAATGATCACAATAGTAATAATAATAAAACAAAAGTAATAATGATATTAATAATAATAATAATAATAATAATAATAATAATAATAATAATAAACAATAAGGAAGATTAGCAATCAACAATAAGGAAGATTAGCAATCAACAATAAGGAAGATGAACAATCAACCAAGCAAAAATAAAAGAAATAAAAAATAAAATATGTTAAAGCATGTTAAATAATAATAATAATAATAATAATAATATATAAACAAAAGTGATGATAATAATAATAATAATAAAAATAACAAAAGATGAACAATCAAATAAATAAATAATAATAAAAATAAGATGTGTTAAAAATATTAAATCTATTACTAAATCACATGAACATAAAAAAAATAAAATAAAAAAATATTTAAAATCTACATGATGACTAGTTAATTAGAAAAAAAAATTAAAACTAAAATTAAATAAAAGATTGAGCCTAGAATATTTATCCTCAAAATTTGATGTTATGAATGAAGGTAGGTGATCAATTGCCTTGTCTTGATTTATAAAAATAAAATATATAACAAAATTTTATCCCAAAAACAAATAATTAATTTATTTGTTTTAAGGAAAAATTATAAAAAAAGAAGTGAAAATTCACAAGAATAAATAATTAATTTATTTGTCTCAAGAATTAACTTAAAAAACTAAAAATACTGGGGGAACTTGTTCTTGAAGAAGAAGAAAAAAAGAAGAAGAAGAGAGAAAACCAATTTTTCTTAAGAAAAAATCTCCCCTTTTCTCTCTCAAAAAATCCCTTTTATACCTCAAAATAAATCAATTTTTAATGAAAAAATTAAAACCATTTAATTCCCATTAACACAAAAAAAAACTGAATAATTTGAAAGGTTAAAAGATAAAAGGGTTTAAAAATTAAATTTTACAAAAAAAAAATATAGAAAAAAACTCAAAAAAGCCCAAAGGGCTGCTGGAGGGGCGACGGGCGCGCGGCAGGGGCCAGCGACGCCCGACGGGCGTCGCCCCGCGCTGCGCGATGCGCGCGGGCAAGGGACGCCCGTGCGCGCCCCTAGCGCGCTACCTCAGGCCGACACTCGCGAAATTTTATTTTATTTTATTTTTTAAAAATTTTTCTTAAAATACTATAATTTCAAAACTCACTTTTTTTCTTAAAATAATTTTTTTAAATATTTTTTAAAACCCATTTTATTTATTTTTAATAAATCAATTTGACAAGGAAATCATCACTTCCAACTTCCATTTTTCGCCTATAAACAGGCATACTTAATTTCATCATTGGGTAATTCTTATCTAAACTGTCTCGGGACCCGGTGTCTACACCTACCCTTCGTGCAAATTAACAAACCACAGCCCACACAAGGGCACAACAACAATACAAGCCATAATATAACAATCCATCCATCAAATACTATCTCATAGCAACCATAACATTAATAAAGTCCATATACCTACCAAAATTTACATATTCATATTTTCAGACCCTTCATATCTATAAATACATGTACATGCCAAAAAACCTTAAATATACAAAATATTTCTTCTCTATCCTTTGTCCAAATCTGTGCCCAAAATGAGCTATGCTTGCTCCGCTGTCCTAATGCGTACCTATACACAGTTAATAGAAAACTACGTGCTAAACATTAAATATGATCAGTGGTGGTTACAAATCTAAAGACTTCCACTATCCTAATGTTTCTCACACACACACATGCATATTTCTTTCATTAAAATCATTAATTCTTTTTATTGGTCATTTTCCATTTCATGCACATCTTAATTTCTTATTTTATAATCTAAACTATTAATTATTCATAACTAATTAACTTACTAATTATTCACGTTTAGTATTATTATTACTATTATTTTTTTTCTTATTACTATTATTATTATTATTATTATTATTATTATTATTATTATTATTATTATTTATTCATTTAATTACCTTTTTATCACTTAATTGCTAAATTTATTCTTTTATTACTACTTAATTACACTTTAATCTTCAATTTAGCATTATTGTGATCAATTTACATTTTAGTCCCTAAACTTCTATCAAATTACAATTTTGCCCTTCATTTTACTTTTATTTACTAAAATGCCGCTAATTAACTTAATTTCCACATTTAACTCATTATTTGACTTACAAATTGCCTATTAGTCCTTTAACTACTATTTTGATGGTAAATTACAATTTAGTCCTTAAACCATTAATATATCACTTATTCTACTAATGTTTTCATATTTCCTTTTATTTAATCTTATTAACTATTTCTTTAACATTTTTACAATTTTGTCCCTAAATCTTTTAAATTATTATGATTTAATCCTTTTTCATTCTTTTTCTTATAATAACTCTTATTTACTCAATTTTATTCATATTTATTGTTTTGCTCCTAGTATAAATTCGGTAGAAATCTTTGAACCAGATACACAGGACGTGGACCCCAAAGATCCACAGCATTTTAGAGTGACCCCGAATGACCACCCATACATTTATATTTCATTTCATTTACATTTTGACATTTCAATATTCATTCATTTAGTAGATCGTCATTGGCCTACAGTAAGTGAGTTGTCATGACTCACACCGCAGTATAAGTGTCCCTATGGCTCGCCAACTATATCCTGAACTAGATTTAACCACCAGACTACTACTAAGGGCAAATATATTATTCCGTTATTTCAATTTCCATTTAATTCTCCACTTGAATTAAATTATACCATTAATTAATCATAACAAACCTTTTAGCCAACATAACAAATTCACACATAATTTATTCTTTTCTTACTAAAACATCTTCATTCCACTAATTAATTAATTTTAACATCATTCATATCATAATTTCATTAAAATACCACATATACCATAATTTTCAATATAGACATATTACATTATTATACTCTAAAACATTCAACTATGCTCAATTAATTCCAAATAAATTATCATACACTCATTTTCCATTATATATTCATTTTATGTCATTATACATAGCAAATTCTCAAATTATATCATTTCACCACCAAGAATACCATTCGGCCAAGGTTCTATCTTCACACTCCATTTTAGTTTTCACTCAATTATCATTCATTAAATTAATTTACACCTAAATTAATATGTATATACAATTATTTTACATTAAAACATAAAGTATACCTTAATATACCATGGTATTCCATTTGGCCACTATTATGTCTATACCGTATATTTTATTTCTTCTTTTTTAAGCATTCAAATCATCATTTCTAATGTCCCTAAGCATGTTTATAAGTTTTATTTCAAATTTACACAAATTTATCATATACATGCCATTCAAACATAACCTAAAACTAAACTAAATCAATAAAAATAGATGGATTTTGTAACCACTAACCTCAAATTCTTGCTCTAGGCTCCTCAATCTTTCTTTTCTTTGCCTTTACCCCTTGAAAAACCTTCCCTACCTTGGTTCCCTCAAATTTGAGCCCTAACTTAGAATCCTTGAATTTTCCCACTTCAAACACTTTAATTGGACTCTAGAGGCGACTATTAGATTCTAGAGGAGCTAAAATTTACTTAGAATGCTTGGATTAAGGGAGAAATTTGAAGAGAGAAAAAGATATTTGGTGGAATGAGGAAGGAGAAGAATTCGGCCAAAAGAGAATAGGTAGAGAGATGGAGAGAAACGAAGAGTTAGCTAGAAATTTCTGATATTTTGGGTATTTATAGGCTGGTTAATGGGCTGGGCTTGGTCCAACCAAGTTGGCCCAACCATACTTAATCCCATTTTGATTTTTAAGCCTATTATGTAACCCTAAATTATTTCTCTCACTTCTCAAGCTCAATTTCTCTGAAAATTAACTCCATAATTCTTAAAATGTATAATTAAGCCTTCACAAAAAATTTCAACTCAATCGGAGTTCGTTTTAGGTCCGCTTCACTCAAACCTATCCAATTAGACAATTTTCAATGTTACCGTAAAATTTCTTTTTCACTGTAAAAAATTTCTACGGTTGCCTCCTTCAAAGCTCACAGCATTGGCCCTTTCTTCCAAGTATTCTCCCTCAGCTTCAATGGCAATGTCTTGAAGAGACTCCCAGTCTTTCAGATCTTTCATCTTGAGTCCCTTTCTCAAGTAAAAGATGGCATTTCGGATAACCAATCTGATTTGATCAGAAGTATCTAGTTTTTGCTTCATTTCCATCACCTTGTTCCTCCACCTAGTGAGATACTTGTGGAAGGACTTATCTGGTTTTTATCGCAAGAGCTCTAAGCCTTTGAGGGTAACCTCCATTCTTGTATTACAGTCATATTGCTTCAAGAATTCCTCTGTCAACAGGTCCCAATCTTCTTTAGTCCTCCTATCCAACCTATGATACCAATCGATGGCGGGGCCGATTAAGCTAAGACATAAATATTCAACCTTCTGCTTCTTTGTCAGAGTTGTTCCCTTCATCATTAGAGTGTACTGCTTTACATGTGCCGATGGGTCTAAAATACCATTGAATTTTGGCATATCGAGCATCTTGAACCTTTGAGGCAATAACTCTTCACCATTAAGATCTCTATCTTCGGGCCTAGTCCCCTTTTCTACTGTCAGAACACAAGCCATTGCTTTTATCTTTTCTTCCATCTTCCTTAATATGGCATCCTCCATTCTAGACTCCTTGCCCTTCAAAACTTGGGCGATCACCGGTTCCTCCTCATCCTCTACTATGAAATCCTCCTCAGGAACAAGAAACCCCTATCTTTTTGCTTAGTAGGTGCCGTATCTCTAGGTTTAGCAACTAGAGGACGTGCTGCAACAACTATCATGGGAGCTTCCCCAATAATATTCGGCTCCACTTATTCCACGATAGGGGCTACAGGTTGAGTTTCAGAAGGCGGCATCAATGAGGCAGCTATTCCCCCCATCATAGCTATCATCCTCCTGTTGAAATCCTCCAATCTTTTATTTAGCTCTTGTACCGTTAGGGCACTAGTCTGTTATAATTGACCTCTCTGCTGTGATGGATTGGCCATTTCAAATGTTTGCAAGTTCTCTAGCAAGGATTTCAAATCTTTGTTAACCAAACCTGACTCTAAAGCTGACTCTGGCTGTTCAATCAAAGATCCTCTGATTAAGTGGCTATCGAAACCCCTAAACCACCTAGGCAAATGGTCTACGATGGCTAAAAATTCAAGGGGTTAGAATGATGTATGAATGACATGTAATTTGTAACACTCTTATACTATACATACATACATACATACATACATACATACATACTACTGTCCTATACATACTATATATACTACTACTGTCCTAAAATTTGTAACACTCTTATACTATACATACTACTGTCCTATTGACTACTATGCGATTACCATGATTATTGAATATCAACTTACATCCTTTTATTGAATTGCGGGTAAATTTTTATTTTATATATATACTTGACCAACTATTACTTAACCTCCAAAATCAATTATCATGCATAACATTTAACTTAACATTCACTTGACGATTGACCTATAACTGTCTAAAGTTACTATTCATTTGATTAAAATTTCAGCAGCATAACGGCTTATAAATTTAGCTACCCAAACCTGCAATCCGAACAAATGCACAGCCCAACTCAAGAGCACAACAATAATATCATCACATCTCATCCATAGGCAGTCCAAAATACAAATCATCCATCCAAAATAGCCGTTTACATACATGCCAATTACATATCCTTAAAACATCCCAACATACATATGTATGCCATCACTTAAAACATACAAAATAAATCTTTAATTTAATCCTTCTCCTTTACGCTCCCAAAAACGAGGTATGCTTGCTTCACTCTTAAGGTGTACTTACACGCAGTCAATACAAACTATGTGTTGAGCATTAAAAATGTCTAATGGTGGTTACTAATCCAAGAACTTCCACTATATTTTTTACATGCACACATAATTATATATAATAAATTTAATGCAAAATGTATTATTCTTTTATTTATTATCATACTTTATTATTACACTTACTCATTAATTTAATTATTTAGTCATTAAATCAATTTAATTCTTATATAAATCCATAATTACATTTAGGTCCTTGAACTTTTATCAAAATTACGATTTTGTCCCTATTCATCGCTTATTTACTAATTTGCCATTATTCACATTCATTTCTCATTTAAATCATTATTTGACTTGCAAATTACATTTTAGTTCTCAATTTAACACTTTCATGCTAAATTACATTTTAGTCCCCATAATTTAAACTATTTACACTAATTTTATTTTAATTACACTTGTCACTTAAATATCACATATTAACTCCATTATATGCAAAATTAGCATTTTACCCTAAACTTTTTATTTCTTTCATTTTAGTCCCTTTTTCACTCTAATCTTCATATTTCACTAATTTTATTTATTTTAAATGCCTTTTTACCATATTGCCCCTAGTATAAACCCGATAAAAAATCTCTGAACCAGATACACGGGATATGGACCCTAAAGATCCACTACACTAAAGAGTAATTCCAAAGGAACCACCCATCACTGTTCACTGCATTCATTGTTCACTTTTACATTGTACACTGAGATAGACCGTCATTAGCCTATCAATTGTGAGTCGTCATGACTCAGACCGCAGTATAAGGTCCCTATGGCTAGCCAACTATATCCTAAACTATAATTTAGCACCAGACTACTACTAAGGGCATATACATTTATCGTATCATAATATTTTTAATTGATACATAATATATTTCAATACATACAATTTGGCCAAACTTGTTTTTCACTTGTTATTCACTTTCATTTCACATATTTAACCATATTAACACTAGATACATAATAATATGCAAATTGCATCACACAGTCCAATATTTTCACTTTTCACATAATAGAGTAGCATACCAAAATGTATTCAATAAAATTTTAATAATTCCAATTAAGCTAATATACACTCAATTATCTTTATGTCCTCATTTTATGCCATTATACTATACAAATTATCAAAATACACTAAGTTATTTGAATAAACACCATTCGGCCAAAGCATGTGTCCATCATTAAATTTATCTTTCTTTCCTTTAATCACTTAATTAGATAAATTACATGTTATAAACTACCAATGTGGCACTTACATGCTTAAAATATCAAAGTACTTCATGAATTTCCTTAATATTCAATTGGGCCAAGGTTAGGGTTTTTCATCAATTTATTTTCTTTCCATTTTATGCAATTTAATAATTATTTCTCACATCCTAATCATGATTATAAGGTTTAATTTAAATAAGCATTCATATTTCACATAGTTCACACTTAGACATAACCTAAATTCATATATAAACAATGGAAATAGGTGGATTATGTAACAATAAACCTCAAAACTCCACTCTAAGCTTGTAACAACACAAAGAGGGCCTGATCGGAATCTGCGTGGTAAGTCGGTAAAGTAAGGGTATTTTCATAATTTGAGTAAGAGAAAATTTGGTTAATAAGAAATTATTTGTTAAGGAATTAATTAATTAAGTAATAAGTTAAGTGATGGAAATGTTATGGTGTGCGTGTTATGTATGGGAGTAGGATATAAGTGGACTTAGGGATTTTATTGTGTGATTTTTGGTGCATGGTGCCTTGGATGAAGTGGGTTATGAGAAATGTTATGGTATGAGTGAAGTTTGGTGCATGGAAGATATTAGTGTGACAGAAGTTAGTGTGTGTGTAGTGTATGGTGCCAAGAGTGGATAAGTTTAAGTAGAAGGCTTGATTTGCTAAGATTGTGACATGTGGCAAGGGGTTGGTGTGCATTAAATGAAAAGTAGGAGAGAGGGAAGGAAGGGGCAGAATTTCCCTAGCTTCCCGTGGAAGCTAGCTCACTTCTTCTTCTTTTTTTCTTCTTTCCCATTCTCTCTCTCTTCCTTCCATTTTTCTGCTCTCATCTCCTTCCCTCTTATGTCTTCTTTGAGCTTTGAGTGGGAATCTTGAGCTTTGAGTTGAGGTTTTGAAGGTAAGTGGTCTGGAGTTCTTTGGTTTTTCGGTTCCTCTCTTCTACTTCTTTTTCAGATTTTGATTGAGGAATTTTGGGTTTGATTTGAGTGAGTTTTGATTGGGTTTGTGCAAGAATCGGAAGATAGAAGAAAGAGCAAGGGTAAAGAGAAAGCGGACTCATGAGGGGCTCGGTTTGAAGCTACGATTTCCAGGTTTGGGAGCTTAATTTGGTCCTATTTGGGAGTGTATTTGAATGCATGCAAGTGTTTGGGAGCTGTGTGTGTGGAGTACGTTTTTCCCCTATTTTCCTCCTTGGATCGATTCTATTTTGTGATTGCATGCCATTTGTGATCTTGAGTGTTTTGCTAGATGAATGCATGTTTAAATAAGTAGTGATTCATAGTGAAATGTTAGTGATATAGTGAGGATAGTATGTGTTTTTGGGGCATGAGCATGTTATGTTAATGAATTTTGAGTTTGGTTGTGAGTGAAGCCATGATGAATTGATATTTGAGTATTGTATAAATGTGTTTATGTGGCTTGAGAGTGATGCGGTATTGTGCAGGAGGCTTGAAGTAAGTGTTTGTATATGTTGTTTGCATGTATGAAGGATTGTGTGTGAAAATAGTAGGAAAAGTGCAGTTTTTGGGCAATTCTGGGTTCTGTCGCGATCGCGACAGAATGCAGATTGTCCCCTTGTTGCTAGTGAGTCCTCTGTCGCGAGCGCAATAGAGATCTCGGTAGCCAAGTCCCCGCACGAGCACGCTGCCGAGCGTGCTCGCGAGGAGGAAGAAACTGGTCTCTGTCGCGACCGCGACGTTGTCTCGAGTGCGACAGAGCTCAGTTGCGCAAATCTGCCTAGCGGACTTTGTCGCGAGCAGGCCTTCTAATGCGAGCTCGGAGGAGGTATCTCATGCTCTGTCGTGAGCGCGACACTGTCGCGATCGCGACAGAGGCCCTTCCTGCTTGCCCTATTTTCTGAATGTACTTCTTTTGTTCCACTTTGCACAATTTCTCACTATTGCATGACATATGTTTGTGCTTATGATTCGTGATATCATTGTACTAGTATCTTAGTTATGAATTTATTTGATGTTAGAATCATGAGTTGAATCTTGTTTTGATTGTGTATTGTCGTGTGAGTGAATGAGTTGTCGAGCCTGAAGTGTCAAGGTCCTGAATAATTAAGCAAGCTTAAGAAGGGTTAGTGAGTGCAACTGCCCGTGTCCGCCCCGTTTGGGCGAAGCGGTCGATCTCCGAGATGGTCATCTTCCGTGTAGTGATAAAATGTTTTGTGACTCCAGTCTCCCGCGCTACCTTCGGGTATTAAAACTGTTTTTTAGGCTTCGGTCTCCCGTGCCATGTTCCCGTATCCTCCGCCATTGAATTCAGGCTATTGTGTTAAGTGTCTAGAGTGTGATTAGTGAAGTGTTCTATTTATTGCGTGATTCTGATTCTGATTATTGTTTCATGTTTTCTGCTTCAATTCTGATATACATATAGTGACTCGTGAGCTGTGTATATATTTCTGCCCTCTGATGTTTAGTGAATTCTGTATGATAATGTTTAATATCTTGCATAGTGTTCTGTTATGTTTGTTCCTCCCCACTAAGCGTTATCGCTTAGCACGGGTTCTTGTCCCGTGTAGGTGACAGGATTTTGGGAGATTGCTCGTGTTGAACATCTGCTGATCGGCCACATAGGAGTAGAGTCTTTATTTTTGTTATCTACTCCTGTAATTCTTTTTGTATGTAATATTTTTGTATTGTGGCTTATGTAACTTTTTGTTAAGGAATGATGTAATCTTTTGGGATTGTATTTAACGCTATATTTTGAATATGTGAGATTTATGTTCTTCCTTATCATTATTCTTAGTGAATGCTTCCGCTTAGCGCATGTATGTATGTATGTATGTTGTGAGTGAGCGTTGGGTAGCGCGCCCACCTGCTCCCTTCCAACGGGGGCGGCGGTGGGTGTGTTACAGTTTGTGGTATCAGAGCACCGGTTTAGGCGGTTCTGGTTGTCTTTGTTTGTAGTATGTCGAGTCCTTGCATGAGAGTCGGTTTTGTGTCGTGGCCTAATGCAGATGTGTCTTGTCTTGTGTAATGTCTAGATGGAGTCTGATCCAAGTGAGAACGTGGGTGAGACAGTTGGTAGTGCAAGTGTAGTGAGAGGTGGGCAACCTGCTCCTCAGCGCCAGCAAGAAGAGGTTCCTGGTGTGGGTTTTGGTCATGAGAATCTGGTCCTAGTGCAAGGTTTGCTTCAGTTGGTGGAAAGGTTAACTGTTCCTAAGGCCCCGACTGAGTTATTAAGAAAGAGAGGAGCAGAAAACTTTCATGGGACTGCTATGGATCAATCTGATGTGGCCGAGTTTTGGCTTAAGAGGGTAGGCCGGATTTTATAAGAGATTAGATGTCCTGCAGATCAGAGAGTACTTTGTGCAGTGTCGTTGCTCTAAGGGTCAGCTGTGACGCGCGCCGGATCCCCGCGGCCGCCCGCTCGACCGCCCGCACGTGGGCGATCGGGGCAATTGTGGGTCCGTCAACAGCTTGCGATAAATCGCAAGTGCGTCTATGTTGGGCAACAAGGAGGTTTCATGGAGTCGCCACCCAATAGAACATTGGGAAAGTTTCTCTCGCCTCGGAGAGCCTAAGACTTGCACATTTTATCCATATTGGGCCATGAGGCCTAGGATTAACGTCTAATTCTCGTGACACAAGAGGTGTCTTGGAGGATAACCTCTAGCCTCTTGAGCCCAAAGACCAGAGCAGGGTTCGGGACTTCTCATTTATTTATACCTTGATTAATATCATAATTAAGTTTTGAATTCATTGTTTCATCAACTTTCCACACAATGCGATTTTAATTTAAAGGCGCAATCATCCATATCAAAAGCGGTAAATGTAAGCAAAATCCAAAATAAAGCATTCAAAAACAAATTACAATAACACTAGGAGCGGAATACAACTCCCATTTATAAAAGTGAAATACATGCATAAAACGGGTTATTCATTAATAGTGAGAACATTGGTCCTCGCATGCATATTTATTATGAAACAATTTTGATGTGATGATTTATTTGGGTATGAAATACTAGGACATTGGTCCCCTTTTATTTAGAAAAATGTCAAGTTAATTAATAGAAACGTTTTTGTGATTTTCTTTTTAGCGAGCCTAAATAAAGAATTTTACAAGAAAAATTATATGGCAAAATTAAATAAAATATTACAAATAAAGAAAATCAATAAACCAAACGAGCCTTTTTGGACCTCCCGATGTGCTCGCAAAAACGCCCAAGCGAAAAATGAGTTTAGACATAAAAACAAAGTACAAATAAAATAATGTTAGTGATTAAATCAATTAAACATACAAAATAATGAATAACAAATTAAAATAAAATAAGATGATATGAAAAGAATGATAATGGAATCAAAATGTTAATAAACTAAAATAAAATGAGAAACATGCATTATATGTGACAAATGATTAAATAATGTAAAACATGTTAATTAAATAATACATGTAAAAATATGAACATGATAACAATGATGATGAAGATAAACGAATCAAAGAATATATAAAATGATAAAGAAAAGAATAATAGATTAAAACAATTAAAGAATGATGAAAACAATTAAATGAAACAACATGATTAATTAAATATGTTCACAAATGATATAAACCATTTACATGGCAAAAAGATCAATTAAAATGAATTTATTAATTACATGTTAAAAATAATGATGAATTAAAGTGAAATAAATTAATTACATGTTAAAAATTAATAAACAATCAATATTTATGTGAATAAAAATCATATCATGTATAAACAAATTAAATGGAACCAATATAAAATCAATACAACAAATGAATAAATTAAAACAATAAATAGATCAATAAAAACAATAAAATATACATGAATAAATTAAATAAAATAGAAATTGAAATGGAGCCAAGAATATTTACCCTCAGAATATTGGATTTGATGAAGGAAAAGTGATGATTGATTTCTTTGTTTGATGATTCACAATATTAGAGTGAAATATTATGAAAATGTTGGAATTTTATTCCAAGGAACATGAAAATAAAAATGATCAAGAATTCTTTAAGAACAAAGAATTGATACCTTTGCCTAAAGAAATGATTTTGATCAAAAAAAAGTTTTTATTGATTAAAATAAAGAAAAATGATTGAAGTTTTATCAAATAAAAATTAGATTTTGATGACAAACAATTATTTTATTTGTCTCAAAATCAATTTTTTATCAAAAAAAGATTCAAAACAAAATCAATGAAAAAAGTTTTATTGAACACAAAATAAAAGAAGAAAAACAATTTTGAGAACAAATAATTATTCTATTTGTCTCAAAAATTAAATCAAACAACAAAACTTCCTCTAAAAAATATGTTTAGAAGAAATTATGTTGAAAAAAGAATGAAACAATTGATTTTCTTTTTGATTTTTGGTTGGGGAAAAAATCTGGAATTTTTTTTTGGTGGAAGAAGAAGATGAAGATGAAGAGAAAAATCTGGAATTTTTAGGTCTAAAAAATGTGGAGAGAAGAAGAGAAGAGAGGCTACTTTGATTTCATCATAAACTATTTATAGGATAAAATAGGTTGCCCTAATTTAATTAAGGAAAAAAACCTATTTTAACCCAAAATTATTTTATTTTTAATGATAAAATCAAGTTTTATTATTTAATTACCTAAAAAAATATTTTAGAATTTAATTTGAAGTCAAAAACCCCAAAAAAATGGGATAAAAAACGGATTTTTGGGTGAAAAAATCGGAAAAAAGGCTGAAAAAGAGGAAAAGGGTATCAGACCCTGTACCGACGGCCAGGAGGCCGTCGCCACAGAGGGCACCGCCCGTCGCTATAGAGCGACGGGCACTCACGCGGCGAGGCGCGCGATTCCCGCCCGAGCTTCGCGCGGGAATCGCGCGAAGAGGCGAGCGGCGCGGCGCGCAACGCTGCGCGTCGCTTTTTAGCGACGCGCAACATTGGCGACGCCGCGCGTCGCTAAATCGCGCCCAGCGCGCTGGGCGCCTGGGCGTCGGCGTGCTGGGCGCCTGGCGCCTGCGAGCTGGGCGCCCGCGCGCCTGCGCGCTGCCGCGCCCGACACTCGCGGTCCGAAAAATTTTTTTATTTTTTTTTATTTTTTTTTCTATTTTTTTAAATTTTAAATTGACTAAAAACACCATAATTTTAAGTCCCCATTTTTCAAAATTTATTTTTTAAATCTTTTTTTTATTATTTTCTAATTTTCACTCTAAAATGCAAATTTGACGAGAAAATCATCACCTTTAACCTTTTAAGCCTGTGAAGGCAATTATCATCATTGGGTAACTTCGATCTAGGCTGACTCAGGACCCGGTGTCTACATCAGCATATGATTGGTGGGAGCTTGTGATGCGAAATCCTCAACGACCAACCGAGTTGACTTGGGAATTCTTCAAGCAAGAATTTGAGCAGAAGTATGTGACGAAGGCATACCAGGAAGCCAAGTGGAGAGAGTTCATCAGTCTAAAGCAGCGGAGTATGACCGTGAGTGAGTATGATAAGGAATTCAGCCGGTTGAGTAAGTATGTGCCTGAGCAGTTGTTGACGGACGAGTTCAGATGTAGGCACTTCCAAGAGGGATTGCGTGAGGTGATCAGAGGTCCTTTGTCTACGATGATGGTCTTGCAACCAGTGGGCTATTATCAGCTTGTGGCAGCGGCAATGAAGTTAGAGGAATATGAGGTGATCAAACAGAGAATAGAGAACAAGATGAAAGCACCGGATAGTGGGATAGGAAGTGGTAAGAAGTCGAGAGGAGTTCCGAGTGGCCAAGGTGGGAAGAGTACGGTTCCGGTACATTTGGAAGTTGGTAGTGTAACGCCACCTTCTAGTAAGGGAAGTATGATCCTGGAGTGCGAGCATTGTCATAAGCGCCATTGGGGCGAGTGCAGAAGGATCTCCGAAGCATGCTTTAGATGTGGCAGTCAAGAGCATATGGTGGCAAGTTGTCCAGATCGAAGAGACCTTCAGGGTCAACCCGAGAGCAGAGCCAGTGGTCAGAGAGCAAGACGAAACCAGAGTGGTAGAGGTAGTGGACGACCTTCTCAAGCGCCGTCAGAGTCAGTGCAAAAGCCGCAAACAGAAGAAGTGTATGCGCGCCCGCTAGTGTATGTCTTGTTAGGAGAGGATGTAGCGGATCGAACTGGACCTTCTGGTAAGTTGTGTTTCTAGCCTTTGCTATTTCGTTTTGAGTTTTGGGTTGTTGGATTTAAGTGGTTAGCGGGGAAATTTTGAGGACGAAATTTCTTTAAGGGGGAGTGATTGTAACAACCCAAAGAGGGCCTGATCGGAATCTGCGTGGTAAGCCGGTAAAGTAAGGGTATTTTCGTAATTTGAGTAAGAGAAAATTTGGTTAATAAGAAATTATTTGTTAAGGAATTAATTAATTAAGTAATAAGTTAAGTGATGGAAATGTTATGGTGTGCTTGTTGTGTATGGGAGTAGGATATAAGTGGACTTAGGGATTTTATTGTGTGGTTTTTGGTGCATGGTGCCTTGGATGAAGTGGGTTATGAGAAATGTTATGGTATGAGTGAAGTTTGGTGCATGGAAGATATTAGTGTGACAGAAGTTAGTGTGTGTGTAGTGTATGGTGCCAAGAGTGGATAAGTTAAAGTAGAAGGCTTGATTTGCTAAGATTGTGACAAGTGGCAAGGGGTTGGTGTGCATTAAATGAAAAGTAGGAGAGAGGGAAGGGAGGGGCAGAATTTCCCTAGCTTCCCGTGGAAGCTAGCTCACTTCTTCCTCTTTTCTTCTTCTTTCCCGTTCTCTCTCTCTTCCTTCCATTTTTCTACTCTCATCTCCTTCCCTCTTGTGTCTTCTTTGAGCTTTGAGTGGGAATCTTGAACTTTGAGTTGGGGTTTTGAAGGTAAGTGGTTTAGAGTTCTTTGGTTTTTCGGTTCCTCTCTTCTCCTTCTTTTTCAGATTTTGATTGAGGAATTTTGGGTTTGATTTGAGTGAGTTTTGATTGGGTTTGTGCAAGAATCGGTAGATAGAAGAAAGAGCAAGGGTAAAGAGAAAGCGGACTCGTGAGGGGCTCGGTTTGAAGCTACGATTTCCAGGTTTGGGAGCTTACTTTGGTCGTATTTGGGAGTGTGTTTGAATGCATGTAAGTGTTTGGGAGCCGTGTGTGTGGAGTACGTTTTTCCCCTATTTTCCTCCTTGGATCAATTCTATTTTGTGATTGCATGCCATTTGTGATCTTGAGTGTTTTGCTAAATGAATGAATGTTTAAATAAGTAGTGATTCATAGTGAAATGTTAGTGATATAGTGAGGATAGTATGTTTTTTTGGGGCATGAGCATGTTATGTTAATGAATTTTGAGTTTGGTTGTGAGTGAAGCCATGATGAATTAATATTTGAGTATTGCGTAAATGTGTTTATGTGGCTTGAGAGTGATGCGGTATTGTGCAGGAGGCTTGAGGTAAGTGTTTGTCTATGTTGTTTGCATGTATGAAGGATTGTGTGTGAAAAGAGTAGGAAAAGTACAGTTTTTGGGCAATTCTGGGTCCTGTCGCGATCGCGACAGAATGCGGATTGGCACCTTGTTGCTAGTGAGTCCTCTGTCACGACCGCGACGTTGTCGCGAGCGCGATAGAGAGCTCGGTAGCCAAGTCCCCGCGCGAGCATGCTGCCGAGCGTGCTCGCGAGGAGGAAGAAACTGGTCTCTGTCACGACCGCGACGTTGTCGCGAGCGCGACAGAGCTCGGTTGCGCAAATCTGCCTAGCAGACTTCGTCGCGAGCAGGCCTTCTGGCGCGAGCTCGCGAGGATGTGTCTCGTGCTCTGTCGCAATCGCGACAGAGGCCCTTCCTGCTTGCCCTGTTTTCTGAATGTACTTCTTTTGTTCCACTTTGCACGGTTTCTCACTATTGCATGAAATATGTTTGTGCTTATGAGTCGTGATATCATTGTACTAGTGTCTGAGTTATGAATTTATTTGATGTTAGAATCATGAGTTGAATCTTGTTTTGATTGTGTATTGTCGTGTGAGTGAACGAGTTGTCGAGCCTGAAGTGTCAAGGTCCTGGATATTTAAGCATGCTTAAGAAGGGTTAGTGAGTGCAGCTGCCCGTGTCCGCCCCGTTTGGGCGAAGCGGTCGACCTCCGAGATGGTCATCTTCCGTGTAGTGATAAAATGTTTTGAGACTCCGGTCTCCCGCGCTACCTTCGGGTATTAAAACTATTTTTGAGGCTTCGGTCTCCCGTGCCGTGTTCCCGTATCCTCCACCATTGAATTCAGGCTATTGTGTTAAGTGTCTAGAGTGTGATTAGTGAAGTGTTCTATTTATTGCATGATTCTGATTCTGATTATTGTTTCATGTTTTCTGCTTCAATTCTGATATACATATAGTGACTCGTGAGCTGTGTATATATTTCTGCGCTCTGATGTTTAGTGAATTCTGTATGATAATGTTTAATATCTTGCATAGTGTTCTGTTATGTTTGTTCCTCCCCACTAAGCGTTATCGCTTAGCACGGGTTCTTGTCCCGTGTAGGTGACAGGATTTTGGGAGATTGCTCGTGTTGCGCATCTGCTGGTCGGCCACATAGGAGTAGAGTCTTTATTTTTGTTATCTACTCCTGTAATTCTTTTTGTATGTAATATTTTTGTATTGTGGCTTATGTAACTTTTTGTTAAGGAATGATGTAATCTTTTGGGATTGTATTTAATGCTATATTTTGAATATGTGAGATTTATGTTCTTCCTTATCAGTATTCTTAGTGAATGCTTCCGCTTAGCGCATGTATGTATGTATGTATGTTGTGAGTGAGCGTCGGGTAGCGCGCCCACCGGCGCCCTTCCAACGGGGGCGGCGGCGGGGGTGTTACAAAGCTACTCAAGCCTCCTTTCCTTTGCCTTATTGTAGACACCGTGTCCCGAGCAGCCTAAATCATGATTACCTAATGATGAAATTAAGTGTGCCGATTTATAGGCAAAAATAAAAGTTGGAAGTGATGATTTCCTTGTCGAATTTGATTTATTAAAACTAAATGATAATGTATTTTAAAAATATTTTAAAAATATTATTTTAAGACAAAAAGGGTATGTTTTGAAATTATAGTATTTTAGCAAAAATTTTAAAAATATATATATATTTTCGCGAGTGTCGGGGGTGCAGCAGCGGGCTGGGAGTCGCTCGCGTGGTCGACAGGCGTCGCTCGGCCCCTGGCGCGTGCTCCTCCCCTAATTCTGCCGTTTTTCCATTTTTTTGCCTAAAAAATGGTTTTTTCTTCATTTTTTTGTGGAATTTAATTATAAAACTTTTTGAATTCCAAACTCTTCAAATTCAACAGTTTTTTGTGGTTATTGAAATTAAATCATTTTAATATAATTTAATAAAAATCTGATTTTTTAGGGAGGTATAAAATCATTTTTGGAGAGAGAATTATAGGGGGATTTTCTTTAGAGAAAAATTATTTTCTTCTTCTTTCTTCTCAAGAACAAATTCTCTCAACTTTCTAAAAGATTTTCCTAGGATAATTCTCAAAGCAAAAAGAGCAATTTTTGTTCTTGGGAATTTTCTTCATTTTTATTTAATATTTTTTACCTTAAGACAAATAAATTAATTATTTGTTTTTAAGTTAAAATTTCTTTCAATATTTTATTTTTCTAATATTATTCCTACAAATCAAGACAAGGAATTGGATCATTTACCTTCATTTCATCAAGCTAAATTTTGAGAGTTAGCATTATTGGCTTAATTTTTAATTCAATTTTTATTTATAATTAAATAGCTATCATGTAAATTATTTTAGATCTATTATTTTTTGCTTCTTATTTCTTGGGTTCTTATTTAATTGTTCATATTATTATTATTATTATTATTATTATTATTATTATTATTATTATTATTATTATTATTATTATTATTATTATTATTATTATTATCCTTTTGTTCTTTATTTGATTATTCATCTTTTGTTTCTATTTTTATGATTATCATTATCATCATTGTTGTTCATATATTATTATTGTTATTTTTATTGGTATTATTATTTGTCATGTTTTAATATGTTATATTTATTTTATTTCTTGTTACTCTTGCATGTTTATTTGATTGTTCATATTCCTTGGTTGTTATTGTGTTTTATTATTATTATTATTATTATTATTATTATTATTATTATTATTATTATTATTATTATTATTATTGTTGTTGTTGTTGTTATTGTTGTTGTTGTTGTTGTTGTGATTTATCATCCTAAGTATTATTATTATCATTATTATCATTATTTGTATTATTATTATTATTATTATTATTATTATGTTTGTTGTTACTTTTATTATTATTATTATTATTATTATTATTATTATTATTATTATTATTATTATTACTACTACTACTACTATCATTATTATTATTTTTATTATCCTTGTTTGTTGTTATAACTTGTTACTAGTATTATTGTTATTATTATTTTATACTTTTTCATGCATGTTGAATTATTGAATTGTTAATTTGTTAAGTTGCATATTTTTATTATGTCATTTAATTAACTTGTCACACATGATGCAATTTTTATTTGCTTTATTTAATTTTTTTTTATGTTGTATGTTTAAATTCATTTTTTTATTACTAACGTCACTTTATTTGTCTTTTTTATTATTTTTTCATGTGTGAGTTTTTTTCAATCGCAAGTGGGAGCCCATGGAGATTTGAAGATACCATTTGGGAGTTAATTTGTCATTTTTATTGTTTTTCATTATTTTTGGTTTATTTATTTTATCCTGTAATTTGCAATAAGTTTATTTTTAGGCACGCTAAAAAGAAAATCACAAAAATATTTCTATTAAATTAACTTAGAACTTTTTCTAATAAAATGGGACCAATGTCCTAGTTTTTTACACCTAAATAACACCATCACCTTTAACACATTTTTTTTAAGTCCATGCGAGGACCAATGTCCCCATCTTTAATAAATAGCCCGTTTTATGTATAATTTGTATTTTATTTACAATGGGGGTTGTATTTCGCCACTAGTTTTGTTGTAATTTATTGTACTTTTATTTACTTTATTTACCACTTTCATTATGCGATTGACATGCACGTTAAATTAATGCATTTGAATTGAATGAGAAATAGGACGAAACGCTAAATTAAAAACTCAATTATAACTTTAATTAAGGTATGAATAAATGGGAAGTCCCGAACCTTCTCTGGTCTTGGGCTCAACGAGGTGAGAGGGCCATTTCAATGTTCTATTAGGATGGGGCCTCCAAGACACCTCTTGTGTCCCGAAAAAGGCCAAACTTGCATAGTCCTAGGCTCCACGAGGCGAGAGGGCCATCCTAATATTCTATTAGGATGGGGCCTCTAAGACCCCTCTGGCTTGCCCAAAATGGACATAGTAGCACTGTCTTGGGCTCACTGAGGCTAGACGACCTTTTTCAATGTTCTATTGGGTGGCGACTCCAAGAAACCTCCTTGTTGCCCAAAATAAACGTACTTGTAATTTCTTATAAGTTTTATGAACCTCTCTCAAAAGCCTTAAAAGCGGGCGGTTCGGGGCGCCCCGGGGTTCAGCGCGTGTCACATTGGCGACTCCACTGGGGAGGATACATGAGACTTCGCTTCGAAAGTACCTTGGTTAAAATTTACAAATGAGTTTTAGTTTAAAAATTTTTATCCTTTCTCGAAATTGCATTGCATCCATGCTAGAGCCTTAGATTATGCTAGTTTGGTCCCTTTTCTAGTCCCGGTGCGTTCCCAAAGCACAACCCTACGTTCACTCAATGTAGGGAAGTGTTAAGGATAATCACTAGCCCAAGCCTCGTACCTTAATGGTATATCAAATGGAAACCCAATCGGTCGTTATGCTCGTGATTAGTTAGACCCAATGGCAGCGACCATGCTTGGGTAGCCCTAAAGTATCACTACCTTTGACCAAAGCTCATGTAATGGCAATAGATACTTTCACTAGGTAAAATGTACCGTAATCCCGTGCTAGCTACGTGGGCCATCATATATTGAACAAAATCAGTTAAATTAAATGGTCTTTCATCAAAGACTTTCATGCCCCGGTGGGCCCATCTTGATTTAATTGAGGTGTTTAAATATATAATGGCCAAAAACCCATATGTATGTACATTAGGCAAGAGATGTTATGCTGCTGGCTTTTCACCGTGCACCATACGTGTCCAATTGTAGACACCGGGTCCCGAGGCGGTCCAAGATCAGGATTACCCAATGATGAAAACAAAAGACCGATTTTCGGCAAGAAAAGTGAGAATCGATTATTCCAAAATTGTGTTTTTTCGAAAAATAATTAAAAATATATATTTTAGAAATTAAAAATTAAAATAGGGTAGAAAATATTAATTTTGTGTCCTTAAAGTTTTTATTAAAAAATAAAAAAATATAGGGAGTGCCACCTGCGGGGGCACCTGTAAGGCAGGCTACCCCAGCGCGCAGGGGCGCCTGCGCGGTAGGCCGCCCAAGCGGGCGAGGGGGCGCCCGCGTGCCCTCTGCTCCTGCTTGTGGCAGGGCTGCCGCGCACCCTGCGGGGCGTGCGCTGCCCTCCCCGCCCGCGGCCTCCTTGGCCGCCTGTGCCCTTTTCCTGCGATTTTTTGTTTTCTTTTCTTTTTTTTTTCAGTTTGTTTTGACCGTTTCTTTCACCATTTAATTATATTTTTTATTAGCTAAAAATTAAAGTGTTTTGTTCTCTTCCTATTTTTGGCCAAGGCAAAAATAAAAGAGATTTTTGCTCTTCATTTGAGGGGATGGCAACATTTTACAAAGGATTTTTTTGGCTTTTCTCTCTAGCATTTTTCACTCTCCGGGAAGCATTTTCTTGTTCAAAAATTCTTCAAAAATCTTTAAGTTTTCTTCTCAAGTTCTAGTCTTTGCTACTCTAAAATATTTAATCTTGGGTTGATTTAAGCAAGAGAAATTAATTTTCTTGGCTTATTCATCCCACCAAAAATATTTTCTTGAACTAATTTATTTAAAACACAGATTTTTATACTTGTTTCGAATATTATCATCATCAAAAATCGACAAGGGGAACGGATTGAGACATCCTATTTCCGATCTAAAAATTCTGAGGGTAAACACTTGGACCATTCCTATTTTTTTATTCATTTTGTATATTATTTATTGTGTTAATATTTTTGCCTTTTGCCATTAATACCATGTTTTTCATCTAATATTCTCTTCATGGTTTGCCCACTGTTAATATTCCCATTTAGCCATTAATTTGATTTTGTATGGTTTTATTTCATTTGTTCCCCGCTAACCTCCTTTCTACCCTGTTATTCTTGTTTTCATGACTACTATTATATCTATTATCATTATTATACACATATGTTTGCTGGCTTGGTCAACACTGTTATTATTATTATTATTATTATTATTATTATTATTATTATTATTATTATTATTATTATTATTATTATTATTATTATTATTATTATTATTATTATTATTATTATTATTATTATTATTATTATTATTATTATTATCATTATTATTACGCTTTTGGTGTTATTGCCGTTATTAATATCATTTTTATCATTATTATTAACACCTGATTGCTACTATCTCATTATTATTATCATCACTTATTATCCTATTCTTATTGTTATTAATCAATATTAGTTTTTATTATTGTTATTATGTTTATTTAGCTTATTCATATTATTATTATCTATTTATTTTTCTATTTTTATTATTTATGTTAATATTATTATTAATATTAAGGTTAGAAAGATCTATCATACCCGAAAGGTCTTTCACGACAACTCTAACTTATCTAAAAAAAAAAGGCTGTTAGAGATGAAAACCGTGACTGGCGCTCTAAGCAAAAGTTAGGCCGAAGGGCAGGGTGAAAACCTGGCAATAGATGGTCTACCCTACAAAAAAAATGAAAAAAATAAAAGCCGCTGGATTTGGTTGGGTCCATTCCAGGCAAAGGGTTATGTGAAAATCCGACAAGGACGCATCTACCGCTAAGAAAAGCTAGTGTGAAAATCCACGAGGGACGCACTACCTTCAAATAATGACTACATGTATCAGAAGAGAACCTCACAATCCCCTAAAGGCATGCAATTCAAAAGAAATTCCAGGGGACACCGATCCTGCTGCAAATCACAACCAAACCGACTTTTCCCTCCCGGATCCACTCAGATGAATCCTTATCATACATTATTGCATACATTTGCATCTCACAGGCATGGCATTTGACGATGCCCCAACGAGCATTCATGCATGCATGAACTTTATATATATCTTGTATGACCAATTCTGCGCACACATTTCGTGCACATAATCTCTGCATACTTGCAACATATAATCCTATGCACATGCACATGCATAACTCACCCTTGCATACAAGTCTCTTTTGATCTAACAGCAAGGTTTGGTGCCTTCACACACCGACAAGCTGGTGTTTATCAGTCGCTCAGCCGTGCTTTCACACACCGATAAGCTGGTGTTTCATTAATCACGTCCTTCAAAGTCTGGCGCCTTCACACACCGACAAGCTGGTGTTTATCAGTCACTCAGCCGTGGTTTCACACGCCGACAAGCTGGTGTTTCATCAATCATGTCCTTCAAAGTCTGGCGCCTTCACACACCGACAAGCTGGTGTTTATCAGTCGCTCAACCGTGGTTTCACACGCTGACAAGCTGGTGTTTCATCAATCACGTTCGCTCAGCCGTGGTTTCACACGCCAACAAGCTGGTGTTTCATCAATCACGTCCTTCAAAGTCTAGCGCCTTCACACACCGACAAGCTGGTGTTTATCAGTCGCTCAGCCGTGGTTTCACATGCCGACAAGCTGGTGTTCCACTAATCACGTCCTTCTAAGTCTGGCACCTTCACACATCGATAAGATGGTGTTTATCAGTCGCTCAGCCGTGGTTTCACATACTGACAAGCTGGTGTTTCATCAATAATGTCCTCCAAAGTCTGGCGCCTTCACACACCGACAAGCTGGTGTTTATCAGTCGCTCAACCGTGGTTTCACACGTCGACAAGCTAGCATTCATCAATCACATGACCAACAATAGTTCCATAACACCGATAAGCCAGCAAGGCCAAGTTCGAGAAAGCGGCCGCCTCAGGTACGTGTGTCTTTCCTTTCTTTTCTGAATTTTGGCTCACTTAGGCACCTAGGTTCTAAGTTCCCCAAAATTGGGGGCAACTATAGACACCGGGTCTCGAGGCGGTCCAAGATCAGGATTACCCGATGATGAAAACAAAAGACCGATTTTCGGCAAGAAAAGAGAGAATCGATTGTTCCCTAGTCAAAATTGTGTTTTTTCGAAAAATAATTAGAAATATATATTTTAAAAATTAAAAATTAAAATAGGGTAGAGAATATTAATTTTGTGTCCTTAAAGTTTTTATTAAAAAAAATAAAAAATCGTGAGTGCCACCTCCGGGGGCGCCCGGGCTCCCTCTACCCCCGAGTGTGGCAGGGCTGCTGCAGGGCGCGCGCTGCCCTCCTCACGCACGGCCTCCTTGGCTGCCTGTGCCCTTTTCCTATGATTTTCTATTTTCTTTTCTTTTTTTCAGTCTATTTTGACCGTTTCTTTCACCATTTAATTATATTTTTTATTAGCTAAAATTAAAGTGTTTTGTTCTCTTCCTATTTTTGGCCAAGGCAAAAATAAAAGATATTTTTGTTCTTCATTTGAGGGGACGGCAACATTTTACAAAGGATTTTTTTGGCTTTTCTCTCTAGCATTTTTCACTCTCCGGGAAGCATTTTCTTGTTAAAAAATCTTTAAGTTTTCTTCTCAAGTTCTAGTCTTTGTTACTCTAAAATATTTAAACTTGGGTTGATTTGAGCTAGAGAAATTAATTTTCTTAGCTTATTCATGCCACCAAAAATATTTTCTTGAACTAATTTATTTAAAACACAGATTTTTATACTTGTTTCGAATATTATCATCATCAAAAATCGACAAAGGGAACGGATTGAGACATCCTATTTTTGATCTAAAAATTCTGAAGGTAAACACTTGGACCATTCCTATTTTTTTATTCATTTTATATATTATTTATCGTGTTAATATTTTTGCCTTTTGCCATTAATACCATGTTTTTCATCTAATATTCTCTTCATGGTTTGCCCACTGTTAATATTCCCATTTAGCCATTAATTTGATTTTGTATGGTTTTATTTCATTTGTTCCCCGCTAGCCTCCTTTCTACCCTGTTATTCTTGTTTTCATGACTACTATTATATCTATTATCATTATTATACACATATGTTTGCTAGCTTGGTCAACACTATTATTATTATTATTATTATTATTATTATTATTATTATTATTATTATTATTATTATTATTATTATTATTATTATCATTATTATTATGCTTTTGGTGTTGTTGCCGTTATTAATATATTTTTATCATTGTTATTAATTCCTGGTTGCTACTATCTCATTATTATTATCGTCACTTATTATCCTGTTTTTATTGTTATTAATCAATAGTAGTTTGTATTATTGTTATTAGATTTATTTAGCTGATTCATATTATTATTATCTATTTATTATTATTATTATTATTTATTATTCTGTTTTTATTATTAATGTTATTATTATTATTAATATTATGTTTTTACCTTTATCATAGTATATCTATTGTATGCTTATTGATTTGTTATATTATTATTTATTGTTACTGTTATTACACTGTGCATTCGCTCGATTAATTCTTTTAGAATTACCACTAATATTTTTGTATTACCTTTTGTCTGAGGATAAATATTTGAGTGCGTCGTGTGTAGTCCCGTGACTCCTCGGATGGGTCGCGACATATAGACAAGCACCCCGGCTTGGTGAGACCCTTTCAACCCTCTCTTTATGTGTTATGTGTTTATTTGTAAATAATTGTTTTATTTGTGCACGCGTGTGATAAAAAATCACAAAAATATTTCTATAATTAAATTGGAATCTTACTAATAAAATTGGGACCAATGCCCCTCATTTTACTGAACAATAAAAATATCACAATTAAAACGAAGAGTCAATTTTCTCCAAAAATGGGATCACTCATCCCGGTTTTTCAATTCAAGTAATCAAGAACGACTCTTCGAACCCTCTTCAAATAAACGCGAAGGGACCAATGTTCCTAAAATAATGCCCCGATTTATGTATGCCCTTTTATTTTTGATCTTATGTGAGTGTTTTAAATTTATGTTCATTTCCTTTTGGGCCCTTGTAATTAATTTTGGGGCAACTTCATTTATTCTTAGGGATTATATTCCATCCCCACTTATATTTTTAATCTCCATTTATTGGGGTTGTATTCTGCCCCCATCCTCTATGTAATTGTGTGCTTGTGTGTTTACCGCTTTCTCTTTATCGCTTTATTTATCTCCTTCCTTTCAACGCTTTTTGAATGCTTGCGATGCGCTTTTAATTTAATTGCATTTAATCGTGTGAGACAAGAGATAGAATTTTGAGAAGTCAAAAACTCACTTATAATTAACCAAAGCATAAATAAGAGTGAAGTTTCGAACACCAATCTTTGGTCTTGACCAATAAGAGGTTAGAGACCTTTTCCCGATTCTTTGTGAATTGGGTGGCAACTCCATGATACCTCAAAGGTGCCTATAGGTGCCATTAGGCTAGGTGGTTTTTCCCAATGTTCTATTGGGGGGGACATCTATGATGTCTTATGGCGCCCATGATCAAAAGATGCGAACCTTTCCCTTAAATCCTAAAGCGGATTCACCTCGAGGGCCCTTGCTGGGTTCGACGCGCGTCACACCAATGGGTTCCCTGTTAACCCTTGGATAAAGCCTACCTAGTAAAGAGACTACACTACCTCGTGTGTGGGAGAGATAAGGTTAGAAGGATCTATCTGCTTACATGTGTTTGTCTATTCTGCATTAGCACGACCATGCATTGCATTTCAATCATGCATCATCCTAATGAGGTGTATTCTGCAGCCATCATAGATTCGTCCAGGTGGTTTAGAGGTCCTGACGGTCGGCTAAGAAGGATTTCACTCTTTGGATTACCAGAGCTAGTGTCAGATTAGAGTTCAGATTCTCTTTCATAAGGTAGTGAGATATTGTCTTTCAAGTCATCAGCTGAGACAAGTATGACTAACCAATCAAGTGGGTCTGATGCAACCCAGGCAATGATTGCTGAAGAGGTAAGGAGAAGAATGGAAGAGTTTGAGGCCAGAATGATGGCGGTGATGGGCAACCTTGCCACTACCCTAGCTCCACTTGCGGGGCAATAAGCTGCTGCTCTAATAAGGGGGCAAGATGAACAAGGGGCTGCTATAGAGGATCCCCCAGTGGTAGTTGATCCACCTGCAGTTGAGCCAAGAGCGCCAGTGCCTGTTAAGTCCACAGAAGGCCCTAAATCTGAGGTTGACTTGTGGGAAGATGAGCAAGAGGAACAGCTGGTAGCAAAGGGAAAGTCGCCCAAGTTGGAGGAAGCGATGTGGAGAAAGATGGAGGAAAATTTTGAGGCCATGACGAGGATGTTGACGATAGGAAGGGGAATGAACCCTGAGGATCGGGAGCTGAACGGTGATGATCTGATCCCTCAGAACTTCAAGATACCCGACATTCCCAAGTTTAATGGCACTTTTGACCCTGCTGCGCACATCAAGCAGTATTCACTGGTCATGAAGGGAACAACTTTGACAAGGAATTAGAAGATAGAATACTTTTACCTGAGTCTCACGGGGGCTGCCATTGACTGGTACTACGAGTTGGATAGAAGGTCCAAAGAAGATTGGGACTTGTTGACTGAAGAGTTCCTAAAGCAATATGATTATCGTACCAGGATAGAGGTCACATTGAAGGATTTAGAGCTGCTATAGTAGAAGGCTGGGGAGTCTTTTCTTGAGTACCTGACTCGGTGGAGGAATCGAGTTATGGAGATGAAGCGCAAACCTGACACTCTTGATCAGATCCGATTGTTCATTCGGAATGCTAGCCCCTACCTGAGAGATGGACTGAAAATGAAGGGGCTGAAAGATTGGGAGTCCTTAAAGGACATTGCTATAGAGGCAGAGGGAGAATATATGGCCAGGAGGGCAAACAGTGAAGCTTATATCAAGAAGGGCTATACTAATCAAGGAGCAACCAAGTCAGCAAGTTCCAGTAGTGGCAATAGAAGTGGAAAGACAGCTGAGGTGTGAATCAGAGGTACTTCTCAAATTTGGGTCGACCTTTGTCATAGGTGTTAAAAAGATTGATAAAAGAGGGGAAGCTAAAACCGCTACCACCCAGGCCAGCTAGGACCCAAGGGGAGCCGAGGCATAAGGAGAATGAATACTGTGCCTTTCAGTAACATAGTGGGCATCTGACAGATAATTGCCTAAGGCTATGGCACTAGATTTAGGATATGATCGATAGTAAGCAGATCACTGATCCTGAACAGAGAGAGAGCAAGAAGAAGTCAAACTATAATGCTGTGCCACCACCTGTCTTTATAATTGGGTCAAGTCTACCTGAGTGGTATGTCTTGCAAGACTTATATGGTAATGAATATGTCGCTATCACTCGCCCTGAGGTAAGTGAAGAAGGGATGCCCGTGGCGACGATAGACTATCGGTCCACTAGTGAGAGTGGAAAAGAAAATGAAGAGGAGAAAGATGGAAAGTTCATGGATCCATGGGATTCAGATGAGGAGGAGAGAGTTGGGGCTATAATAAGAAGTGGGAGAGTAGTCCCAGAAGTTGAGAAGCCACAGGACTCAGTACAAGCACCTGCAGAGAAGGAGCCGAAAGAAAATCCCATAGTAAAGCAGCTGAAAAAGACCACGGCTCAGATATCAATTTGGGACCCTTTAAGACAGTCCCCCTCCCACAGGCAGAAGTTAGTTGAGGCTTTAAGTGAGTCCACCGTAGCCACCACAATTTCTCCATCCGATCTACTAGATCTTGTTAAAGGGGGATCAGGGGAGAGATTGGTGTTTTCTGATGCAGATTTACCAGTTGAGGGCCTTAATCACAACTGGCCACTTTACATCAAGGCTCAAATTAATGACAAGCACACCACTTATGTTATGGTTGATGATGGTTCATCCATAAATGTCTTCCCTTTGGTGGCACTCTAGGCTTTTGGGCTAAATGAAAACATGTTAAGCAAGTATGATTTAACCATTACAGCTTACGATAATTCTCGAAGACAAGCGTTGGGAACATTTAGAGCTCTAGTCAAGACTGCGCCTATTGAGATGGAGACAGAATTTGTGGTCTTACCTATTTCATCGAATTTCTTAGCTCTACTTGGAAGGCCATGGTTCCATAAATAGGGAGGAGTGCCATCTACCCTACACCAGATGATCAAGATACCACATGGAGGAGAGGTGGTAACCATTAAAGCAGCAAGAGAAAACCAAGTGTCTGCCTTAGGGATTTCTAACTAGCCATTTAGTGGCTTTCACATATCAGTGATTGGAGAGGAGCAGGGTTTAGTAGATAGCCCTCAAGTGGTAAATATGATGAAGAAGATGCACTTCCTTCTAGGGGCTGGTTTGGGAAAAAACTCACAAGGGCTACAGTCTGCTATCACAACACAAGGCCAGAAAGATCAAAAGGGTCTGGGCTACGAAGGAGAGCATAGCAAGAAGAAGATGTTAGAGAAGATCCCCCATATTTCAGAGAGTTTTATTCCCGCATCCTCGGTCTGTGCTTACACTAGAGAGGAAGAGCCTCAGTGGGTAAATGGGAAGATCATTCCAGGGTTTGAAATATTTAATGATGTCTTTGACTGGGATATTGGAGTTATCAAGTCTTCAGGGGATTTCTGGGATGAAGAGATCATAACTCAGTGCAGTGTTTGGGATAGGGATGGGCCCGAGGAGATTGTCATTGACAAGCTATTAGCCACTAGGTTGAAAGGAAAGGAGAAGATGGTAGAGCCAGATTTAAAGATTGAAGATATGAAGATTTCACCGAAGGTAGTTGAAAAGCCTCCACCAAGCCAAGAAACCAAGGCACAGTCGGCTGTAACATCAACGTTGACAGAGAATGAAGACAATAGTTATTTAGATACTTTTTTTTATGCCAGAACCTTTTAATGACAATGTTAATATTTTTGATTATATTAATGAGATAAATAATTTTGCTTACTTGTGTCATGTTTCTGATAATTTCATTTCGCATTATCATAAACATGATGCATTCATTTTTGGCATTAACTCAACTAGTACGACTGCATTTAATCTCGAAACTTTGGAGAATCTAAAGGAAATTTTGATAGCATCAGACATAACTCCTGAGGAGAGGATAAAATTTGAGAGAATGTTAAAAAAATATGAAAAGTCTTTGCCTGGACCTACGAGGACATGCCGGGAATTTATTGAGGTATCACCGAACATGCCATTCCAACTTACCCAGAGTTTAAACCAGTTAAGCAAAAGCTAAGAAGACTTAGACCGGAATGGGCGCAAAAGGTGAAAGAAGAGATCCATAAGCAGATTGAGGCTAAGTTTCTAATAGAGGTTGAATACCTGACCTGGTTAGCTAATGTAGTTCCAGTGGCTAAAAAGGATGGAAAGGTTCGAGTATGTGTGGACTATCGGGACCTGAACAAAGCCTGTCCGAAAGATAATTTCCCTCTGCCTCACATTGATGTGCTAGTAGATAGTGTTGCTGCTTGTATGATGTATAGCTTTGTGGATGGGTATGTAGGGTACAACCAAATCCTCAACAAGATCGTAGATCGGATTAAGACAGCCTTCATCACCGAATGGGGCCCTTTTGCCTACTGAGTTATGCCTTTCGAATTAAAGAATGCAGGAGCAACCTATCAAAGACTGGCCACCAGAGTTCTCAATGACTTAATACACAAAGAATTAGAGGTGTATATTGACGACATGATGATCAAGTCAGCTACAAGAGAAGGTCACTTCGAGGCTTTGGAAAAGTTCTTTCAAAGGATCAATAAGTATAATCTATACCTCAATCCTAAGAAGTGCATCTTTGGAGCTACCTCAGGTAAACTATTGGGCCATGTGGTAAGCCAAAGAGGAATTGAAGTAGATCCTGATAAGGTCAGAGCCATTAGAGAGATGCTAGTGCCCCAGAAGGAAAAGGAAGTTAGAAGTTTCTTGGAAAAACTTCAGTACATCAGCCGGTTTATCGCCAAGATAGCTTCAGTATGTGAGCCCATCTTCAAGCTTCTCAAGAAGAATCAGCTGGTGGTGTGGAATAATGATTGTCAATTGGCTTTTGATACTATTAAGGATTATCTCCTAAATTCGCCAGTCTTAAGACCACCACGACATGCCAAGCCACTAATCCTGTATTTGGCGGTAGAAGACAGTTCAGTGGGTGCCATGATGGCTCAAGAGGATGAATTTGGAGTGGAGTTTGCTGTTTACTACCTTAGCAAGAAATTCCTATCATACGAAGTTAAATATGTGGAAGTGGAGAAGATTTGATTAGCAGTAATCTGGGCCTCTAAGAAGTTGCAACATTACTTTCACTCCTTCAGTGTACAAGCGGTTGCCAAGCATAACCCGCTCAGGTATCTACAAGAAGCACCCTCTCTACTAGGAAAAATGGGAAGATGGTTATTACTATTGCAGGAGTTCGATATCGAATACATCACCAGGAAAACCATTAAGGGAAGAGCTATAGCAGGTTCTTGGCTAAACATCCTATTGAGGTAGACCAGTTCGAATACAATTTTCCAGACGAAGATGTCACGGCCATAGCAATACAAGGGTGGCAGTTGTTGTTCGATGGGACAGTTAACAGTAAAGGGCAGGAGCAGGAATTATTCTTACGACCCTGGATAGTGAAAAGCTGCCATTAGCCAAGAAGTTGAGGTACAAGGCGACCAATAATGAAGCGGAATATGAGGCTTGCATCTTCGGATTGGAAGCACTGCTTGCTCTAGGGGCAAAGACCGCAGAAGTCTTCGAAGATTCGTCCTTAGTAATCCATCAGATCAAAGGGGAATGGTCAGTTAAGGAAGAGAGGTTGTTGCCTTATGTGAAGCACTTGAGAATGTTGAGTAGCCAGTTTGAGACTTCCACTTTTCACTTCGTCCCCAGGGATGAAAATCAGTTGGCTGATGCTCTCGCGACTTTAGTTTCTATATGGGATAATCCAACAGGGGTTGCTATGAGACCCATGCTAATCTCTAGCTTGGAAAATCCTTGTTTTAAAGCTGAGTAGGTGATGGAGGTTGAGGTCGCCGACGAAAACCCTTGGTATTATGACATTCAGAATTACTTAGAACGGTCAGTTTTTCCAGAGGAAGCCACTGAGAAAGACCAAAAAATGATTAGAAAGTTATCCACTCAATTCATCAGTGTAAATGGCATTGCTACGTGTCAATTCGTACCCATAAGGTACTGCCGTGTGTCGATTCGTACCCGTAAGGTACTGCTACGCGTTTACTCGTTATCCACTACTGTGAGTCAGCAGGTGTTATGATTTGTTCAGATATAATTATAAGTGTGTGATCCATATGAGAATAATTACAAGTATTTGAATCTGAATAACTCTGATACGAGTATATGAATCTGTCGGCATATAGATATGTTATTGAACCTTTGAATGGTTATGAATATGACTCTTTTGTGATTATATCTTATGATATTCAGCATATGTCATGTCGTATGTGTTTTTCCTTTCTGACCATTGTGAATGGCCGTCCCTATATATATTGTTGTGTTTCCCCACTAAGCGTTATCGCTTAGCACGGTGCTTTCACCCGTGCAGGTGCGGAAGGTGTATAGCTTTTGGGAGAGTCGCCGCCAGTCAAGCCAACATAGAGGGATTAGTGTTAGGGCTTTATTTTTATAGCATTATTCTTTTGTAATAGAACTCTCTATGTATCATTTTTGTTAAGCTTGCGCTAAGTATCTCTAAGAGTTGTAATTATTTTGTAATATCAGTTGTGACCAGAACATTATTGTAATGAATGTTATTATATTAATGCATGATCATTTTGATGTTTCCTATGTTTTTAATTTCCGCTGATTGGTATGTATGTTTATATTATGTGAATGGATGTTTGTGTACCGTTCTGTGTGGTGGCATCCTTACTCATACGAGTTCTCACTCCCTTGCGGATGGGTTCTCCTATATATGGGAAGGGGGTGTTACACGCACTACCTTTAAAACAATGACTTCCGATGCCGGGAGCAATAAGGCGGCATTACTTTAGATGATTTCCCTTCAGCCAGATAAGGCATAATTCAGGACATGAGTCAGAATCCCGAGCGTATGCTCATTGACCGGGGAGCAAAGAAGCACACTTGACGGTTCTCTCTGAAGAGTTTACGGGTCAAAATCCCTAAGCAAAGATGCCATTTCTAGATCCTCAGGGGGCATGGTGGAGCGGCCAAGCCATATCCTCAACGGATCCTTAACCACTCAGGACATGGTTTATCCATTTTTGCATGCATTTTATACCATTCTTTAGCAAACATCTGCATATGGCCGTTTACACTTGCATGCACAATCTATTGTATATTTCCCTGTGCACACAACTTTGCAGGAAAGGTCCAAATGAAGGTCGCACACACAAAAGCTAGTGAAGGAAAATTTCAACTCAACATTAACATTCACCTGAGCAAGATGAAGTCTAGTCAAGTTCTTTCTTTTGATTCCTCTTAAGAGACAAATCTCTTTTTCCTGCACTTTTTGTAGTCTTGTCAGCGATTCGGTGCAATCCTCTGAGGAGGACATTTCCTGCACTTTTTGTAGTCTTGTCAAACTCCGTGCAGTCCTCTGAGGAGGATATTTCCCGTGTTTTGTAATCTTGTCAGTGACTCGACGCATCGCTATCTGCGGATGGCATCTACACTTCGGTGCCGTCTGGAGCAGACTCGGTGCGGTCCTCTGAGGAGGACATTTTCTACGTTTGGTAGTCTTGTCAGCGACTCGACGCATCACCATTTGCGGATGGCACCTGCACTTTTAGCAGTCTGGAGCAGACTCGGTGTAGTCCTCTGAGGAGGACATTTCCTGCGTTTTGTAGTCTTGTCAGCGACTCGACACATCGCCATCCGCGGATGGCACCTGCGCTTTTAGTAGTCTGGAGCAAACTCGGTGTAGTCCTCTAAGGAGGACACTCCTCGCATTTTGTAAGTCTGGAGTAGACTCGGCGCATCGTCATTTGAGGATGGCATTTGCACTTTATAATCTTGGAATAAGCTTGGTGAAGCTCAGGAAAGCAATCTTCACACTTCGTCAGTTTGAAGCAGGCTCGGTGCAACCCAAAAGGATGAAAATCGCTCCGCAGTCTATATAGTGACTTAAAGAGATGATTACATTCTCGTGGCAGCAAGAAGGAGGCAGCCTCAGGTACACGCTTCTTTCCCTTTCCTGAATTTTGGCTCACCTAGGCACCCATGCACTAGCCTCCCCAAAATTGGGGGCAACTGTAGACACCGAGTCTCGAGCAGCCTAGATCATAATTACCCAATGACGAAATTAAGTGTACCGATTTATAGGCAAAAATGAAAGTTGGAAGTGATGATTTCCTTATTGAATTTGATTTAATAAAACTAAATAAAAATGTATTTTAAAAATATTTTAAAAAAATTATTTTGAGACAAAAAAGGTATGTTTTAAAATTATAGTATTTTAGCAAATTTTGTTAAAAAAAAAATTCGCGAGTGTCACGCCCCAACGAGTAGGAGGAGCGCACGCGGGTCGCGCTAGACGACGCACGGGCGTCGCTCGCCCCCTGGCGCACTTTCCTCGCCCAATTTTGCCGTTTTACTGTTTTTTAGCCTAAAAAATGGTTTTTTCTTCATTTTTTTGTGGAATTTAATTCTAAAACTTTTTGAATTTCAAACTCTTCGAATTCATCAGTTTTCTGTGGTTATTGAAATTAAATCATTTTAATTTAATTTGATAAAAATCTGATTTTTTGGGGAGCTATAAAATCATTTTTGGAGAGAGAATTATAGAGGGATTTTCTTTAGAGAAAAATTATTTTCTTCTTCTTTCTTTTCAATAACAAATTCTCTCAACTTTCTAAAAGAATTTTCTAGGATAATTCTCAAAGCAAAAAGAGTAATTTTTGTTCTTGGAAATTTTCTTCCTTTTTATTTAATAATTTTTACCTTGAGACAAATAAATTAATTATTTGTTTTTAAGTTAAAATTTCTTTTCAATATTTTATTTTTCTAATATTATTCCTACAAATCAAGATAAGGAATTAGATTATTTACCTTCATTTCATCAAGCCAAATTTTGAGGGTAAGCATTCTTGGCTTAATTTTTAATTCAATTTTTGTTTACAATTAAATAGTTATCATGTAAATTCTTTTAGATCTATTATTTTTTGCTTCTTATTTCTTGGGTTCTTATTTAATTGTTCATATTATTATTATTATTATTATTATTATTATTATTATTATTATTATTATTATTATTATTATTATTATTATTATTATTATTATTATTATTATTATTATTATTTGATTATTCATCTTTTGTTTCTATTTTTATGATTATCATTATCATCATTATTGTTCATATATTATTATTGTTTTTTTTATTGGTATTATTATTTGTCATGTTTTAATATGTTATATTTATTTTATTTCTTGTTACTCTTGCATGTTTATTTGATTGTTCATATTCCTTGGTTGTTATTGTGTTTTATTATATATTATTATTGTGATTTATCATCCTAAGTATTATTATTATTATTATTATTATTATCATTATTTGTATTATTATTATTATTATTATTATTATTATTATTATTATTATTATTATTATTATTATTATTATTATTATTATTATTATTATGTTTGTTGTTACTTTTATTATTATTATTATTATTATTATTATTATTATTATTATTATTACTACTACTACTACTACTACTGCTGCTGCTACTACTATCATTATTATTATTTTTATTATCCTTGTTTGTTGTTATAACTTGTTACTAGTATTATTGTTATTATTATTTTATATTTTTTCATGCATGTTGAATTGTTGAATTGTTAATTTGTTGAATTGCATATTTTTATTATGTCATTCAATTAACTTGTCACACATGATGCATTTTTTATTTGTTTTATTTAATTTTTTTTATGTTGTATATTTAAATTCATTTTTTTATTACTAACGTCACTTTTATTTGTCTTTTTTATTTCAATACTTATTTTTTCATTTGTAAGTTTTTTCCAATGGCAAGTGGGAGCCCATGGAGATTTGAAGATACCGTTTGGGAGTTAATTTGTCATTTTTATTGTTTTTCATTATTTTGGATTTATTTATTTTATCCTGTAATTTGTAATAAGTTTATTTTTAGGCACGCTAAAAAGAAAATCACAAAAATATTTCCATTAAATTAACTATAACTTTTTCTAATAAAATGGGACCAATGTCCTAGTTTTTTACACCTAAATAACACCATCACCTTTAACACATTTTTTTAAGTGCATGCGAGGACCAATGTCCTCATCTTTAATAAATAGCCCGCTTTATGTATGATTTATATTTTATTTACAATGGGGGTTCTATCCCGCCCCTAGTTTTATTGTAATTTATTGTACTATTATTTACTTTATTTTATTTACCGCTTTCATTATGTGATTGACATGCGCGTTAAATTACTGCATTTCAATTGAATGAGAAATGGGATGAAACGCTAAATTAAAAACTCAATTATAACTTTAATCAAGGTATGAATAAATGGAAAGTCCTGAACCTTCTCTGGTCTTAGGCTTAACGAGGTGAGAGGGCCATCTCATTGTTCTATTGGGGTGGGGCCTCCAAGACACCTCTTGTGTCCCGAAAAAAGCCGAACTTGCATAGTCCTAGGCTCAACGAGGCGAGAGGGTCATCTTAATGTTCTATTAGGTTGGGGCCTCCAAGACCCCTCTGGCTTTCTCAAAATGGACATAGCAGCACTGTCTTAGGCTCACTGAGCCTAGACGACTTTTTCCAATGTTCTATTGGGTGGCGACTCTAAGAAACCTCCTTGTTGCACAAAATATACGCACTTGTAATTTCTTACAAGTTTTATAAACCTCTCTCGAAAGCCCTAAAAGCTGGCGTTCGGGGCGCCCCGGGGTTCGGCGCGCGTCACACTTATCACTTAGGAAACCTTCCTCTCTTTGAACTCCTTAAGGGGCCGAAAATACACAAGGAGTTTCCATCAAAACCATACTTCCATTTTGCAATATAATCACATAAATGTGTTTTACATACTCTAAATTACCCATTTCAACCCTTGAACAAAATTAAAAACACCAATTTCTCTTACCTCAAATCTATGCCCTAACTTTTAACCTATGGAAAATCCCACTTCTAACACTCAAATTGGACTCTAGAGGTTGCTATTAGATGATAGGGGAGCTGAATTTTACTTGAAAAGCTTGGATTTTGGGAGAGATTTGAAGAAGAAAGAAGACAAATGGAGAAGAGAGTGAAGAGAAGAATTCAGCCAAGAGATGGGAAGGGCTACTGCTGGATTTGTGGTGATTTCTCTAGAGAAATCTGTAATCCCAGCTATTTATAGGTGGGTAAATGGTCTAGGCTTGATTCAATTAAGTTGGGCCAACCCAATCCAAGCCCATTTAGGTTTTTATCCCATTTTTCTAACCAAAAATTTTTTTTATTACTTTCCAAATTATTTTCTCCCAAAATCAGTTCAATAATTCATAAAATATATAAATTAGCCTCCACGTAAAATTTTTGCTCAATCAGAGTCCATTTTCAGTCCTGCTCACTTAAATCAGTATGAGTTTACAATTTTCAGTGTTACCGTAAAATTTATTTATCACTGTAAAATATTCATAAATATTATTTAGAGTCAATCTACGCCATCAAAATAATTTTTGGAAATCATTTGCTATTTTTAGAAATTCAATCAACCCCGGGTTACTATTTAAGTCAAACCCGAGACTTTTCTTCTGTTTGACTTTTGGTGACCTATTTGACCTCATTTTCACTCCAAATTACACCACTAGACTCCATATCACTTATATTTTCCTATGGTCAAATAAAAAAATTTTCAGTTCCAGGGTTCCCGGAAGGTCATCCATCCCTATGCTTCCCTAGGCTGTGCATGTTTAACCATTCATCTCCACTGTATTTTAGGGCACAATCACTGTTATTTTCACTTGAACTTCACATTATAGACTCTACAAATTTCACTGGTCACTACTAACCCAATATTTGGGCCATTACAATTCTCCCCTCCTAAAAAAAATCTATCTTCGAAATTTTACCTTTATTAAAAAGTTGTTGGTATTTCTGTCGCATTGTCACTTCTGGTTCCCATGTTGCTTCCTCTACATTATGGTGATTCCATAGCACTTTCACAAGTGGAATCCGCTTGTTTCTGAGCTGTCTAACCTCTCTTGCTAAGATCTCCATTGGTACCTCTTTATAAGTCATGTCAGGCTGAATCTGAATCTCTTCTGACTTGATCACAAGGCTTGGGTCTGATCGGTACCTTCGCAGCATTGATACGTGGAAGACATCATGAGTATTCTCTAATGCCTGTGGTAACTTCAGTCTGTAGGCCATTGGTCCCACTCGCTGAATAATTTCATAAGGTCCAATGAATCTCAGACTCAGCTTGCAGTTCTTTCCAAACCTCAAAACCTTATTCCATGGTGATACTTTCAAAAATACTTTTTTTCCTACTTGAAACTCTATATCACCTCTTTTAAGGTCAGCATATGACGTCTGCCTATCCATGGCTTCCTTTATTCTGTCCTTGATCACATGTACCTTTTCTTTCGTTTCCCGAATCAAATCCGACCCCACTAGCTTCTTTTCACTCAACTCAGTCCAATATAAAGGAGTTCTACACTTCCTTCCATACAATGCTTCATAAGGAGCCATTTTGATGCTGGACTGATAGCTATTATTATAAGCAAACTCAGCTAAGGGCAAGTATTTCTCCCAACTACTTTCAAACTCAAGGACGCAATATCTTAACATGTCCTCAAGCATCTGTATAACCCAATCTGATTGCCCATCAGTCTACAGGTGGAAAAGTTGAACTGAAATGTAGCTTTATACCCAAAGCTTCCTGTAGCTTTTTCCAAAACTGAAAAGTAAGTCTCGGGTCCCTATCAGAAATAATGGAAGATGACACTCCATGAAGCCTCACTATCTCATTTATATAGATTTTAGCTAACCTGGTCAAAGGATAATCCATTCTGACAGGTAGGAAATGATCAGATTTAGTGAGCCTGTCAATCATTACCAAAATGGCTTCATGTTTCCTTCGAGTGAATGGTAACCCTATCACAAAGTCCATGGTCACTCTATCCCATTTCCATTCAGGTATTGAGATAGGCTGAAGTAAACCAGATGGAACCTGGTATTCTGCTTTCACTTGCTGTCATATCAAACACTTGCCCACAAATTCTATCACATCTCGCTTCGTACCTGGCCACTAATAGAGCATTTTCAAATCTTGGTACATCTTATTGCCGCCATGATGCATAGCATAACTACTATGATAGGCTTCTGTTAAAATATTCTTCTTCAATTCAGCTTGATTAGGCACACACAACCTCTGTTTACAGTAAAGACTACCATCAGAATCAAGGGAGTAATCACCATAATCACCATTCTTCGCTCGGTTCATCAAGGTGGTCAAATAATCATCTTGTTTCTGAGCGGCTTTCACTTGCTGCAAAAAGTCAAGTTTCACTTACATTTCTGCTATTATTGACCCATCGTCTGACATACCTAATTTAACATTCATAGCCCTTAACGCTTCCATAAACTTCCTACTAAGTGCATCGGCCATGATATTTGCTTTTCCTTGATGATAATCGATGAAACAATCATAGTCTTTAATAAGTGCAAGCCATCTCCTCTGCTTAAGATTAAGCTCCCGCTGAGTAAGCAAGTACTTTAGACTCTTATGATCTGTAAAGATATAACACTTCTCGCCATACAGTTAATGTCTCCAAATCTTTAAGGCAAATACAATAGTTGCTTGCTTAAGATCATGAGTAGGATAGTTATTTTTATGATTCTTAAGTTGTCGGGAGGCATATGCAATCACCTTGCCTTTTTGCATCAAAACACAACCTAAATCATTCTTGGAGGCATCACTGTAGATTGTAAAGTCTTTACCTAGTTTAGGCTGAGTCAACACTGGAGCTTCAGTTAACATGCTTTTGAGTTTTTCAAAACTTTCCTGACATTTATCGTTCCACTCAAACTTAACCTTCTTTTGTAGCAGTCGAGTTAAAGGTATTGCAATAATGGAGAAACCTTTTACAAATCTGCTGTAGTAACCTATCAAACCCAAGAAGCCTCTAATCTCTGTGACATTCTTGGGGGTCCTTCACTGCAATATTGCTTCTATCTTCTTGGGATCTACCTTGATACTCTCTACCGACATAATATGACCCAAAAAGGATACTTCATTCAGCAAAAAATCACACTTGTTAAACTTAGCATATAACTACTTTTCCCTCAATGTCTGTAAAATAAGCCGCAGGTGTTGATCATGTTCTTCTGGGGTATTTGAATACACTAGAATATCATCAATAAAAACCACCACAAACTGATCTAAGTAAGGATGGAAGATCCTATTGATTATGTCCATGAAACTGCTGGCATGTTTGTAAGCCCAAAAGGCATAACCAGAAACTCATAGTGACCATATCGAGTGCAGAAAGCAGTTTTAGGTACATTTGCTTCCTTAATCTTCAACTGATGATAGCCCGATCTTAGATCAATTTTTGAAAATACACCTGCACCCTTCAATTGATCAAAAAACTCTTCTATCTGTGGAAGAATACTTGTTCTTGATTATCACTTTATTCAATTGTCGGTAGTCAATACAAAATCTGAGTGACCCATCCTTCTTTTTCACAAACAATACCGGTGCTCCCCATGGTGATGTACTAGGTCTAATGAGGCTTATTGAGGCTAGACGACCTTTCCCAATGTTTTATGGGGTGGCGACTCTATGAAACCTCCTTGTTGCTCAAAATGGACTGTAATTTCTTACAAGTTTTCATGAACCTCCTCCCGAAAGCCCTAAAAGCGAGTTTTCGGGGTGCCCCAGGGTTCGACGTGCGTCATAGTGGCGACTCTGCTGGGGACATATATTCGTGACTTCTCTTCGAAAGTACCTTGGTTAAAATTTACAATTGAGCTTTAATTTAAAATTTTCATCTTTTTTAGAAACTGCATTGCATATCATTAGAGCCTTAGATCTATGCTAGTTTTGTCCCTCTTTTAACCCCATTGCATTCCCGAAGCATGACCCTATGTTCACTCGATGTAGGGAAGTGTTAAGGATAATCACCAGCCCAAGCCTCGTACCATCATGGTATATTAAATGGAGACCCGATCGGTCGTTATGCTCGTGATGAGCTAGACCCGTTTGCAGGGACCATGCTTGGGTAGCCCTAAAGTAGCATTACCTTGGCCAAAGCTCATGTAATGGAAATTGTTACTTCCCCTAAGTGGTATGAACCTTAATACTGTGCTTGCTGTATGGATTATTTTGTATTGGACAAACCCAGATAATTTGATTGGTCACCTAATCAAAGGCTTTCATGCCCCGATAGGCCCATGTTGACTTATCCGGACTGCCTAAATACACAATGATCACAACTCATACGTCTGTGCATTAGTTAGGAGAGGTTATCCTGTCGGTTTACCACCGTGCACCATACGCGCCCATCGGGTCCCCTGTTGACCCATGGGCCAATCCCACCTAGGAAAGAGACTATGACCTCGTGTGCGGGAGTAACAAGGTTGGAAGGACCTATGTGCTTGCATGTGATTTGTGGATCTTGCATAAGCACGATCATGTATTATATGTCATTCATGTATCATCCTAATGGGTATGTTTTGCAGCCATCATAGATCTGCTTAAGTAGTCAAGAGGTTCTCAAGGGCGACTATGTAGAAATCCGTTCTTTGAGCTACCAAAAAGGGTGGAGTATCCGGACACTCCTTCAGTAACTAGCTACACTACTTCATCTCAGTTCTCTCTGCACGAAGAAATGGCAAACTCACCAAGAGGGATAGATGCCACCAGGGCCTTGGTAGCTAATGAAGTAGGTAGAAGGCTCGAAGAGTTTGAGAATATAATGATAGCATATTTACCCTCCTTAAACTCATTTATCTCTTCAATTTCAATTATATATGCAATTCACACACATTCACTATACAAACATAATGTAAAACCCTAATTTTCAAATGAAAATACTTAGATTATGTAACCACAAACCTCACATCCTTACTTTAACCTTCCACAACCTCCTTATTCCTTGTCCTTAACCTTTGAGATGCCCTTTTTCTCTTGATTCTCCTTAGTGGCCGAAAATACAAGACAACAAAACATCCATTAATTTCTTTCTTTTATCAAATATAACTTCATAACCATACTTTACACATCCTAATCCATCATCTAAAATCAACAAATCAATTTAAAACAACCTATTTGTCTTACCTCAATTTGGAGACATAAACTTAGATCCTTGTTTTTCCTTGCTTTTAATCCACTAAATGCATATTAGGGGCTGCTATAATCGTATAGAGGTGTTGAATTACACTTAAGATGCTTCAATTTAGGAAGAATTGGAGCAAGATTTGAAGAAAATTGAGAGAGAGGAGAAGAAGAAGATTGCGACCAAGCTAAGGGAGAAAAGGAGGCTAAAGGGATAAGGGCCACTCACCAACAAGTCTGCCACCTTATTGCTTTTATAGCGAACCAAAAATGGTTGAGCCATGGTCCAACCAATGGTCCAACCATAAAAGCCCAATTTGCAATTTTAAGCCCATTATGAAAATTTTCTATGGTTTTTTCACTTCCCAAATCCAATTCATCCCAAATTTGATTCCATAATTCATAACATGTGAAAAATAGGCTGTACACAAAATCTTCACTCAATCGAAGTTCGTTTCTAGTCCTATTCAATCAAATCGGTCATAGCAAATTTTTGGTGTTCTCATAAAATTTCATTTTCACTGTCAAAAAATTATAAATATTATTTAGGGTCCGTATGGAATTTTTGATAAATTTTAGAAATTATTTACTATTTTTAAAGCCTCGGTCAAACCTCCAGTCAACCCGAGTACTATTTAAACCGAAATTGTAACTTTTCCTCACTTTCTAAATTTAATTCCTCATAGAAATGACTCCATAATTCTTAACATATATTCATTAAACTCCAAGAATAGTTTTGGGTCAATCGGAAACCATTTTTCGGTCCGATAATTATTTATCAGTTCGATAATCCAATTTTTTAGTATCGTCATAAAATAAATCTTTCATTACAGTATGATTATGCTCATCAATACGAGTACTTTCATATTTTCGAATTATTTTTTTAAGATCCGTAGCATCTTCTACGGTCTGGTCAAACTAGTTACTATTTGAACCGAAGACGTGACTTTTTCTTATTTTTTATTTTTGAGGACCCACTTGACCTCAAATCCACTCCAAATTTTAATGCCGGACTCATCATGACTAATATTTTTCGATAGTCAAATAAAATATTTTTCACCTCCGGGTGTACTTTTCGCCCTGTAAATACTATTCACTATCAGGAAATAATATTTATAGCTAACTCGGTATTGAGGCCATTACAAAACAACCCATCGTTGTCGTGCTTCGACTAAAGATAATCTGGTCATCCATAGGCTGCTTATACTATCTGATGCCCCTAAGAACTTAGAAAAGTATTGTCTTAGTTTAAGAACTCTCACCCATGATTTTTTCACGGAGATCAAACTTGCACGCGCACTTTTGCTAGCAGCCGTATGGTGCTAAGGTCTACCTCCCCACGTCTTCACTCTGTTTGTTGAGAGTTATACCCCCTAACTATCGGGAATGTGCCCTTTTGCCTTACATCCTGAATTGTGTATTGTTTGTTTGAAGGGTGGTTTTCTGAACATTTCATTACTAACAACTCCTTATCACTCCAGGTATCAGTAGTTATTTATTAAATATAATGCGTCCCTTATGGATTTTCACACTTGCTTTTCTTAGTAGGAAACGCATCCCGTTAAGGATTTTCACATAACTTTGTGCCTAAATTTTGCCTGGAATAGACCCAATTCATTCCAGCGGCTTTTTATTTATTTTATTTTTATAGGATAGATTACCTATTTCCAGGTTTTCATCCTGTCCCTTGGCCTAATTTTTGCTTAAAGAGCCAGTTACAGTTTTCATCTCCAACGGCCCTTTTTTTCGGTCCCCAATAATACTTCAAAAGCTTTTCTACTCCATCTAGTTCAAGTGATGCAACCTTATTTCTGTCAACCCATGCTAGATTCCTTTTCCAACATTTATTAAGAATAACCTTCAGGACACTAAGAGGTGGTTCTTCCCTCTAGTGTACTTCTGTCAACCGAAACGTCTTGGTGGAAATGTCATAATGAGGACAACAATAGAAGAAGCATTTGTCCCATGAAGTGTTGTCATTACTGCCTTGCAATGAATTTTGCTCCAGCATGTGCCCCTATGCATGCTAGAGGTTTCTCTTGATTATTTAATCGTATGTTCATGCCTAGCTTATACATGCGTTCCTATCTACATATACCATATAGCAATAGCAGTAATCATAACTAGACATGTAATGCAACAACCCAGGTTCCATTTAATCTCAAGGAGTAACACCTTGTGTGCATCCGACTCTTGTTATTAATCAGTCCTCTCGGGTTTTCTTGATTAAATATTTTTTCTCAACCCCTAATTTTTGCCTAGGTGCCTAATTTTAGTAAGACTGTCTTTCTCTCGATTTTTGACCTGAGAGGCTCTTTTTTTATTATTTTTTATTTTTTTGTTTCCTTTGCCATGGAACCCTCTTCAGTCAGTTGGCATCACTTGGTTCCTCGGAATTTGCATTCATAATTGTTGGTCAAAACGGCTGCCTCTTTTATCACTAGCTTATTTAGCGCAAAGGATTTAGCTCCTACCCATGTAACACGGTATAGACACCGGGTCCCGAGGCAGTCGAGATCAGCCTAATGAAGATTTCAATGCCTGTTTACGGGTGAAAAACGGAGAATGATGATTTCAATCCTTGATTTTGCTCTTTTTGAAAGCTCCTCGTGACCAAAACTCTTTTATTTGCTTTTTATTTGGAAAAATTTTTGTGTTAGGGAATTTTCAGCTGTCGTCGGCTGCTCTCACCACAGATATGGGCATCCACCTCTTGCACCTGGTGCAGCGCTGCCCCCCTTGCATCACGGGGACGGACATCCCATATGTGAGGGGTGCCTGCCCTTCGTGCTTGCTGGGGCGCTACCCCTTTGCTTCGTTGGGGCAGGCGCCCCTCACACAAGGGTGCTCGCCCCTAGGCCTCTATCGCCATTTCTTTTGCCCTATTTTTAGCTTCTAGAAGGGAAAATTTGAATTTAAAAAGATTTTAAATGCAAATTTTGGGGAGAGATTTCTACTATTTAAATTCAAAATATGCAATTTTGGATTAGAATTCAATCTCTGGCCTTAAATCTTTAGGCTTTCCTTTTTTTTCTGAATATAAAAAAGAAGTTTTAGAGAGAGAGAGAGAAAAATCATATCTTCTTTTCGGAGGGAAAAGGTTTTTCTAAAGGAGAAAATCAATTTTTTCCCTTAAAAATCTTATTTTTCTTCCATTGTTCTTCTAAAAACATAGAAATCTAAGAGAGGAAAATCAATTTCTTGTCTTGGATCTTCTTCTTCTTCCATGTTTTTTTTTATAAAACACATAAAAAGGGTTTGTTTTTATTAATTAAAAATCAATTGTGAAATCCAAAAAGAAACGAAGCACGATCTTCTTCTCTAATAACCAAATATTCTGAGAGTAAATATTCTGGCCTCGAATCTCTATATTTTTTGTGTTTAAAAATCGATTAAACATCATGTAGCTTTTTAGATCGTTTTCTTTTTATTTGATTTCCTATTATTATTATTATTATATCTCATTTTATATTTGCATGGTTTTATACTTTCTTCTTCACCCCCCCCCCCCCCCCCCTCTTATTTTCTTCATGTATTTTGCCTTGTATTTATTTTGCATGCCTTTTACGTGATCTTACATGCTGTCGCCGTTTGGTTGGTCACTGTCCCTTGCATTTCATTCATTTCGTTTTCTTTGTTTTACGTGAGGTTTATTTTATTACTTTTTTTTTGTAGTTTATGAATATATCTTGCATGTCATGATCATTTATTTCTGATTTGTATAATATTGATTTATAATAAACTATTTAGATGTCTTAGGTTGGAGCATATTGTTTTTATTAATATATTTATTATTATTATTATTATTATTATTATTATTATTATTATTATTATTATTATTATTATTATTATTTTCCTATTTTTGAATGGCTATTTTATTCATTTTCTTTTATTTTATTAATGCATTTTATTTAATTCAATTTATTTTCTACTTGTGTATTAATTTTATAACTTCTTCATTTTTTCGTGTAATTATTTTAAATTAATTTAGTTATTTATTGTATTACTAACTATTTAACTCCTTTTGCTTTGTCGACTTAATGAACCCACTCACATTTGAGTGTTTTCCCACTGAATGGAGATTTGGAGGCAAAGGAGATTTAGACTTTTTGATTCGATTTTATATTTCGTACATTTTATTTATTTTATTTTAGTTTGTTTTGATTATTATTTTAGCTTGATTTGTAATAAAAGGGTTTTTATGCACGTTTAATTAAAAATCACGAAAATATTTGTATTAATTAAAATTGGGATTTTCTAATAAATGTCCTAATTTTCAGCCAATAAAATATCACCTTAAAAGAAGAGTTAATTTTCATCAAAATGGGATCACTCATCTCAATTTTTCTTAAAAAACATCAAAAAAAGCTCTTCATTTTTTAAGTGTGAAGGAACCAAATATTCCCACTTTTGTAATTTATTTATTTTACTGCTTTCTTTATCACTTTTCTCATTTCTTGAAGTGCACTTTATTTTAAATGCATGACCGTGTGAGATAAGAGATGGAAATTTAATAATTAAAAACTCATTTATAATTAACTAAGGCATAAATAAGAGTGATGTCCCAAATCACTCTCTGGTTTAGACCTTCTAGATTAGATGAACTTTTCCAATATTTTATTTGGTGGCGACTCCGAAATACCTCAAGGTACCCAAAGGTTTCGTGTGATTAGATAAACTTTCCCAATGTTCTATTAGGTAGGGATTCCAAAATATCTCACGATGTCTAAGATAGACGCGAACCCCCCTTGGACCCTAAAAGTGAGCATTTCGGTGACACCACGTTGATTCAGTATGTGTCACAGTAGCAACTCCACTGGGGACTTTTGAGACTTTACTTCGAAAGTGTCTTGGTTAATATATATAATTGAGTTTTTAAAATTAAAATTCTATCTTTTTTCGAATTCACTCAACATCGAAAAGTGTTAAGGATAATCACCAGCCTAAGCCTTATACCATACGGTATATTAAATGGAGACCCGATTGGTCGTTATGCTTATAACGAGCTAGAACCGTTGGCAGGGACCATGCTTGGGTAGCCCTAAAGTATAATCATCTGACTAAAGCTCATATAATGACGTTAAATACTTCCCTTAGGTGACATGTACCGTAATATTATGATTGCTATGTGGGTCATTAGATATTGAACAAATTCAACTAAATTAAGTAGTCATTCATCAAAGGCTTTTATGCCCCAATGGGCCCATTTTAATTCGTTTGAGATGGTTGAATACATAATGGCCAAAATCCATACGTATGTGCTTTAAATAAAAGGTGTTATGCTGCCGATTTTTCCACTGTGCACCTTACGTGTCCAATGGGTTCTCCGTTGACCCTTGAATCAAGCCCACGTAGGAAAGAGACTGCACAACCTCCTGTGAGGGAGTGATAAGGTTGGAAGGAGCTACTTGCTTGTATGTGGTTGTGGATGTTGCACAGTATGATGATGTATTACATTTCCTTCGTGCATCATTCTAAGTTCTTATTTTTTCAGCAATCATAGACCATTTTGCCTAGGTTGTTTAGGGATCCCAACAGTCATTTTATCAGAGAATCTTGTCTAAGAACTGTAATAACCCAAAATGGGGCTAGTCGAAAATTGTATGCTAAGACAGAAAATTTAAGGGTATTTCAGTAATTTGTGCATGTGGGAATTTGAATAATTAAGGACCTAATTGAAGAATTTTAAATAAAGTCTTAAAGTGAGAAGTTATCTAGTGGATTATGAGTTTGGTACCAAGGAAGAAGTGGTTTAATAGAGAGATTATCTTGTGAGTAGTGTGTATGGTGCTTAGGAGAAGGAATAGTCAAGATTTGAACACTTGGGACTAGGCAAGTGTGACACTTGGCATGGTAGTTGGGGAAATTAATGAGGAAAAGAAAGGGAAGTGAAAGGAAGAGAGAGGGAAGGCTAAAAAGGGATAGCTTCCCGTGGAAGCTGCCTCTCTCTCTCTTACCTCACTCTTGCCGGTTCCCTCTTCTCTTTCCTTTTTTCATTTCTGCTCTCAACTCCTCCCTTGTGTGCTTTCTTGAGCTTTAAGGTTGGATTTCTGAAGTTAGGAGTTGGGTTTTGCAGAGGTAAGTCTTGTGGGTCTCGTTTCTTCTTCTTCTTCCCTTTTTCATTTTCTTTGGCTAGGATTTTTGGGTTTGATTTGGTGTTTGTTTGGCTGGGTTTTGTGCAAGTTATTAGTGGCAAGAAGAAGAGCAAACGCACGGAGAAGGTTCAAGGTTGAAGATCAACTGGGTTTTAAACTACAAGAGGTTTGGGAGATATGTCTGCTTGCTTTCTCTTTCAGATCATGTGTACGTGTTGTGTTTGATATCATGGAAATCTTGTGTGCTTTGTTTGAGTTTATGCATGAGTTAGTATGGGTATTTTTGTTAGCAATGCGTGCTAGTGATTGAGTTATATGTATGTGAGTTTTGGTAGTGAAATTGCAAGTGTTAGGGAAAATTCTGAGTCTGATGTTCTTGTTTTAGCATTCTTTTGATTCTCAATTGAGTTTATTGTTTGAGTTAGTTTAAATTGAGTGGGTTGTGGTTTAGGAGCATGTCTTGGTATGCATTTGAGTGATAAGGTAAGCGCTATTGTATGAAGTTTGGTTTTAAAATTGTTAGGCTTGAAGAGATGTGCAGAATGCAAGTTTCTGGGCAATTCTGGGCTCTGTCACGAGCGCGACAGAGTGCGAAATGGCACTCTCATTGCTGAGGAGCCCTCTGTAGCAAGTGCGACAGAGAGCTCGGTAGGCCGTGCTGTGGCGAGCCGAGCCCCAATGCGAGCGCGCCTCCGAGTGCGAACGAGATGGGGAAATGCGGTCTCTGTCGCGAGCACGACAGAGCTCAGTATATTTGAGTGCCCGGTCTCTGTTGTGAGCGCGACGTTTATCGTGAGCGCGATAGAGCTCGAATTTGTATGCTTCTGCAAAGCTGTGCTTCGTCGCGAGCGCGCATCGTCGCGAGCACGCAATGGGGTACCCTGCTCTCTGTCGCCAGCGCGACGCACATCGCGATCACGACAGAAGCCCATCCTGCCTACCCTATTTTCTGAATTATTTCTCTTTTGTCCCACTTTGCACGGTTTCTCACTATTGCATGGGTTATGTTTTGTGTCTTGTATAAGTGTATGTTCATCGTTCTATTTCTATCTATAATTATGATATGATAGTGTTTTCTTTCCTGATTCTTGTATACTTTGAGTAGTGATTATTGCTATGATTAGTGCTTTCACTTGTGGGTTAGTCTTGTCAAGTGTTGTGTTGTGAGTGAGTGAGTTGAGCCTGAAGTGTCATAGTAGTGGATAGATAAGCATGCTTATAAAGGGTTTGAGTGCAGCTACTTCTGTTGGCCCCGTTTGGGTCTTTCGACCGACCTCCGAGATGGTCATTTTGATAGCGAAAATGTTTTGAGACTTCGGTCTCATTCTCTTTTGATAAAACTTAGTGTAGTGTGTGATCGAGGCTTCGGTCTCTCACTTGATACTATTCGCAGTATCCCCTGTAGCGAAGCATTCCCGTATCCACAGCGAATGAAATTCAAGCTATTATTGAGGTGTTAAGTTTTGCCCAGTAAGGTGTTGTGTCTTTTTGAGTGACTTCAGTTGGTGTTTTGGATTTAAGTATAATGTTGTTATGTTAATTGTTTAAATTTGGTAATTTCGTATTGTGTATCTTTGTCTTCTATTATTTAAAGATTTCAGTCTTATGTATTTTTGCATGATATTATTGTACAGTGCTCTTTGTCTTTGTTTCTCCCCACTAAGCATTATCGCTTAGCACGGGTTCTTTTCCCATGTAGGTGGCGGGTTTCGGTTCGGTTCGAGTTGCGCATCTGTAGGGTTGGCCACTAGGAGTAGAGTTATTTAGTTTTGTCTCCTCCTGTATTTCTTTTGTATATTATTTTGGTTATATTATTTATGTAATATTCGGATAATGTATAATTTGTAGTGTATATATATATTATGTTTTAGTTTGTTTATGTTTTATCCCTTTATTGTTTGCTTCCGCTGAGTTGTATGCTTGAGTGTGAGTGAGCGTCGAGGTAGCGCTCCGGTATCCTTCCAAAGGGGGTATCGGGGCGTTATAAGAATAATCAAAATTCAGTATGTTAGAGTAGGGTTTAGAGCCATGTTTGGGTTCAAGTCCGAGAGACACCACAGATAGAATTGTAAAACAGCTGGTAGAGCTAGCAGAAAAGGGAAGGATGTCTGATCCAAGATAGCCTGCTGATACTCATGCCTCACAAGACCTAGACAAGAGGTTTGAGGAGTTTGAAAAGAGAATGATGGCCTTGCTCAGTGAAAAGCCTGCCACCATAACACTTGGTTTTTGAATGCCTCCTTTAGTACCTATTGTTAACCAAGTTAAACCGGACATGGCTGAGGAGACTTCTACGTCGGTAGCTAAAGTCCCCCCACGTGTTGTTGAGCCTAAATACAAGTTGCCACCTAATTCACCAATCAAGCAAGGGAGAAATAAGAAGCTGGCTCTAGAGTCTGACGTTATATCTAAAAGGGGCAAAGACCCAGCAATGATACAAGTCTCAGAATATGGTGGCAGCAGTGGTGCCAGAAGGATGGGAGCAAATCAATATCATCATACCATCTTAGGCAAGCAGTTTTCCTGGCACTTCACTCATCTCATAAAGGAGGGGAAATTATAACCATTACTAGCCAAGCTTGCCTCGAGTCAAAGGAAACTTGGACATAGGACAGATTGGTATTTTACGTTCCACCAGCATACAGGGCATGAAACAGATTATTGTCGTGTTCTGAGAGACCACATTCAAGGTTTGATGGACACGAAATAAACACTGGCAGTAGAAGTGCTCGCCCCTAAGGTAAAGCAAAGATATTATTCTAATATGGCCAGATCCTTGTCTTGGGCTCTCAAGAAGTTGATCAAAGTAGAAAAGTTACAGTTATTGCCAGCTCGGCCTACCAGGAGCTAAGGGTAGCTCGATCACCATGCAGATCAGGACTGTGCCTTCCATTAGCACACTGGACACTTGACAAACCAATGTCAAACTTTGAGGGATCGAATTCAGGACCTCATTGACAGCAAAGAGATTTTTTACCTAGAGCAATAAGAGAAGGAAAAAAAGGCCTGAGAAGTGACTATTATTCCGCTAAAAGTAGTAGAGGACATTTTAGTAGATATACTTTTTATAGTTGACTTTTTTTTAATAATATATACAATACTAGTTTTGTTAATAAATTATTATGCTTACTTGCATGGTGTTTCCCCTAATTTCATTATGCATGATTATGATCATGAATTGTTTATATTTGATGTTAACTCAATGAATGCCACCTCATGTAATCTCGGTACTTTCCAAAAGAAATCATGATAGCATCTTATTTAACTCCTAAAGAGAGGAAAATTTTAAAAGTAGAAAATTTAAAAAAGAAAAAGAAAAAAAAAAGAAGAAGAAAAGAAAAGTTTTATCCTGAACCTGGAAGGATCAACAAAGGCATTGTTAGGACACGCAACTCCAATTGGCCAATTCAAAAGTCCAAAAGCAAGCACAGATCGGAATGAAGACGAGATGAATATTCTAAGAGAATTACTAGAAAACCATAGCTTCATAATTACTTGGAAGTACCAACATTCCTGAGATGCCGCAAGGAAAATTTGTTGCATCGACTCATTATTCTTAAGTGGAATGTTATACAAGGTAGTCAACATAACTTTAATCCCTAACCATTCCCTTCTCTTTACCAACTAAAAAAAACACAAAAAAAAAACAATATAGCCTATCAAAACCAAGTCTTAGAATTCCTTTGCTTCCAACTATTTGGGACATTTACCACGAAGCCAACCAAAAATTAACCTTTAATCACCTGGAACTAAAATGAGTAAACTATGAACTCTTACAGTTAAACTTAGAAAGAAAGCTCATCACCTTAGTCCAATTTGTAAAAAGGAAGTTTGGCTTAATATTCTAGAAGTAGGTTAAGAGTCATTTTTGGAAAGAGGATAACCTAGCATACAAATAACTCAGATCAAATACACCAAGTTACACAAGCTAAAGTCAAAAAAATTGCTAATAGAAATAATAGACATTCTCGCCGGCAAGGATGGGAGAAGATTCAAGAAATCAAGCAATGCTAACAGAGTGCAGAAGGTTCCATGGCAAAGACAAAAAAAAAAAAAAAAAAACTATAGGTTGAAAACCAAAAGAACGGTGGCCTTGTTAAAATTGGGCACCCCATCAAGGTGAAAACCGAAAAAAGGCATCTTGGGCAAAAATTAGGGGAAGAGAGAAAATGTTCAATCATGAATACTCAAGAGGGCTGATTGATAATAAGAGTTTGATGCTTTTAGGATCCATCTTGAGATTAGATAAGGTTTTGTATTTTTTAGATTAATGCCAAATAGTGATCATGCGTAATGAAACCAAAATGAAATGAACACATTTATGCAATGATATGTTAATATAACCAGAGTATTTTACTTTGCATATTTAAAGTTATCTAGTTCGAGCATAAAAAGTAACACATAGTATATACGTGATCTACTATATGTTCTTTGTTCCTCTCGCCACGCTAATACTTCATCCAGTACGCACTATTATCGACCTCAGAGCTAATGATTCACTTTTTGTACTCGGCAAAAGTAGTGAAATCACAATCCTCGATCTTTGGAGAGTCAATTACGCAATGGATAGAATGACACCTTGGAAAGACGGTGGGTATCCCACAATACTCCATTGTCCCCCAAACTGTGAAGCATAATGGAAAAGGTGGCCTTGACAAGAATTTCAGCTTCTCCAGCAAAAAATAAAAAAAGTAGAATGCCATTAGAGATAAAAACCATAACTGGCTCTCTAAGCAAAAGTTAGGCCAGAGGATAGGGTGAAAACCTAAACATAGGCAGTCTGTTATAAAAAAAAAGCCTTTGAAATTGGTTGGGGCACTGTAGACACCGGGTCCTGAGGTAACTTTGGTCAGAGTTACCTAATGAGGATAATATAAATAGACAGAGAATGAAGCACTTTGGCTCTCTATGGACTAGGGGTTTTAGTTGGGTCCTTTAGGCAAATTTTATTAAAAAAATAAAAATAAAATAAAATAAGATTAGATTAAATTAATTAACTAGTTTTGTAGGAAAATTAAAATTAACCAAAAATAAATTAAAAAATAAGATAAAAAGAGGAATTAATTAATTAATTAATTAGAATATATGATAATTAGAAAAACAAAAATAATTTAAAATAAAAAAGGAGGATAAGAAGAAGCGGAAATAAGAGGATATTTAGGGATAATTAAGGAGAAAATCAAGGAGATAACTTAACTAAAATTAGGGTATAAAAACAAAATAACTTAGACCTAAGAGGAAGAGGACGGCAGATCTAAAAAAGGACAAAAGAGAGAGAGTAGTCGAGAGGAAGAAAGAGAAAAAAAAGAAAAGGGAAAGAGAGAGTATATCAGGACCAAAAAATCGAGAGTAAACTCGAAGAAAAAGAGAGCGAGTTAAGGGAAACCGAGAGCAAACCAAGAGTAGTCCAAAGGAGCTAAAGGCATTCGAATTCTCTTATTTCAGATACATAAATCTAAGGGTAACATTCATTAGCCTCTCAAACCCCTTTGATTAATATTAGTTTTATTTTACACAGTGAATTACATTTTGTTTTCTTAGTTTTCTTTTTTTCAATTTTTTTAGATCTCATGGCTTTAGCTGGTAAATTGACCAATCTTGCATTTTTGTGATTATTCCATTCATCAGTACTTGAAAATCCATTTAAATCGTGAAAAAAATGACCATTTATGCATAAGTGAAAATTTCACTATTCATCATCTCCTTCCTCTATTTCCTTCATTTTCATTTTCTTGATTTCATGATTTTGCATGTTATGAGTTAATTCTTATTCTTCCTTGTTAAGTGACTAGCTTTAAATGATTTGTGACATAAATCATTCATTTCGTTTGATTTTTAGCATTAAAAATGAAATCTGTATTTTCTAGTGGGACGGCGCCATCTTGCTAGGGACAGAGTGAAAACACAGTTGTGTTTCCATGGGAAACACAACTGTGCCTTTTGCACTGCCCGCCCCTGTCTTCTCTCGCCTGCCTAGCTGCCTTCCTGCGCCATTTGCTTGGCCACTGCATTCGAGTTCTTCTTCTTTTCATTTTGCATGCTACTGTTCATTTTGGGTCACTTTCACATTATTTGTCTTAGTTTGATTCTTGGTTTCCTTTTTTTTTCTTCCTTTTTGTTCATGTGGTTTTATATGCATTTGGCTTATTCCTTTATTTCATCTCTTTGATTTTCTTCATCTTACATAAACTTCATTTTATTATTTTTATGATAATTATTATTTTGTGAATATCTTTTTTGACGTAATAATTTATTAAATTTGTTTATTATTATTATTATTATTAGTAGTAGTAGTAGTGTATTTATTACTATTATTATTATGATTGTTTATTATTATTTGTTTATCATCATCACTGTTGTTATAAGTTGTTAAATTCCATTTTGCATGTATTATTCACAGTTGACTTTGGGCCAATTCTACAATAGCCTTGTCTTTTGGCTTCATTTATTTATTTTTTATTTACTTGTTTACTTTATGGCCTTTCTTTCTTTTTTTCCCTTAATTCACGTGGCAATGTTCACGTCTTCATACTGCATGCTTCTTTCATGTTAACACTTGCATGATTTTGCTTGGTTTTGCATTTCATTTTATTTGTTTGGGGCACTATTTCTTCATTTCACTTATTTTACTTTATTTTAGTTTTCTTCATTTATATGTATTTTATTCTCTTTTGTTTTATAATTTTATTTTATATCATTATCATTGTTATATTTATTTAGTTTAATTATTATTATTATTTTAAATTAATATATTATTATTATTATTATTATTATTATTATTATTATTAAATCTTATTTTTACATGTATTTTTCATGTTTTGGGCCATTTCTATAGTGTTCTATTATTTTACATGTTGTTTTATTTTATTGTTTTCTTCAATAAAATATCACTTTCAAAATGAGAGTTAGTTTTTATAAAATTGGATCACTCATCCCCGTTTTCTCAAATGTGCCCAAAATAACTTTTCGACTTTTTAAGTGAACTTGAAGGCATCAATGTTTCTAGATTGAATAAATATCCTGATTTATGTATGCTCGTTTATTTATTTGATTTTATCATTTATTTATTTATCTTTATTTTGGGATTGTATTTTTGTCCCAATTTTATCTTTTAATTTATTTTTGTAATTTATTTTTTATTTTATTTTTCGCCTTTTTACCATTTTCTTCAATGCTTGATGTGCGCTTAAATTAATTTGCATGACGTGTGAGAAAAGGAATGAAAAATTAATTGCTAAAAACTCACTTATAATTTAACCAAGGCATTAATAAAAGTGAAGTTCCGAACCACACTCTAGTTTAGACCTTTGAGGTTAGATGAACTTTTCCAATTTCTTGTAAATTGGGTGGCGACTCCAAAATATCTCAAAAGGTTCCTAAAAGTTTCATGGGATTAGATGAACTTCCCCAATGTTCTATTGAGTGGGAATTCCAAAATATCTCGTGCTACCCAAGATCTAGACGCGAACCTTCTCGAACCCAAAAAGCAGGCCTCCAGGAAACATAAGTGGGTTCAATGCGCGTCACAGGTACATTCCAAGCAAAAATAAGGCACATGGTTATGTGAAAATCTAAAAATGACGCATTTCCCTCAAAGAAAAGCTAGTGTGAAAATCCACAGGGGACTCACTACCTTTAATGAATAACCACCGATACATCGGTCCGAATAACCTCCCTTCAGGCACAATAATACATAATTCAGGATATGAGTTAGAGTCCTAGGGGCAAAACACCGTACAACTCTTAGCAAAAGGCTTATGCCCATGGGTCGGTTCTCTCTGAAAAGATTATGGGTCAAAGTTCCTAAGCCAAAATGACACTCTTCTAGATCCTTTGGCGCATTAGACAGTGTGAGCAGCCAAGTCGTACCCACAACGAATCCCGTAACCACTAGGGACATGGTCTATCCTTTTTTGCAAGTAAACGTCCTTCCGTAAACATTTGCATACACAATCCTTTCCACATGTTTCGTGTATATGGTTTTTGTGCTTATATTTTACATATACACACACAATCCTTGTACATATTCTTGTGTCAATAACTTTACAAGAAAAGGCTGAACTAAGGCACAACTTCAGCCCAACAGTAGTACTTGCCCGTGCTGGACAACAAAGTCAAGATGAAGTCCACACAAATTCAAATCATGCAAATCCATAAAGAGGTAACATTAAAACCCTTTTCAAGGTATTTTAAGTCTTTTCGAACCATAAAACCCTTTTCAAGGTATTTCAAGTATTTTCAAAGCATAAAACATTTTTCAAGGTGTTTCAAGTCTTCTTCGAAGCATTTCAAGTCTTTTTCGAAGTATTAAAACCTTTTTTAAAGGAATTTCAAGTCTTTTCAAAGCATAAAACCTTTTTTCAAGGTGTTTCAAGTCTTCTTCAAAACATTTCAAGTCTTTTTGAAGCATAAACCTTTTTAAAGGTATTTCAAGTCTTTTCAAAGCATAAACTTTTTTCAAGGTATTTCAAGTCTTTTCGATGCATAAACCTTTTTTCAAGGTGTTTCAAGTCTTCTTCAAAACATTTCAAGTCTTTTTGAAGCATAAACCTTTTTAAAGGTATTTCAAGTCTTTTCGAAGCATAAACCTTTTTTAAGGTATTTCAAGTCTTCATTTTGTGGAGGCTGCATTTTTTCACAGGAAGAAAGAGAGAGCTTTCTCTCAAGAACAAGAGCAGCCGTAGGTTCTTCCAAAAATCTTAAAAATTCAAAGTTTTCAAATTCTTTCTTCTTTTTTCTTCAAAAACATATTTCATTCTTGGATTGATTTTGAGCAAGAAAAATTAATTTTCTTGGCCCAATCATCCACCAAAAATATTTTCATCAAAAATATTTTCTTGAGTTTACCTATTTTCAAACACAGATTTTCATATTTTCTTCAAGTATTTATCACCATAAATTTCGACAAGGAGGACGGATCTAAACACCGCTTTCCTCCAATCTATAAAATTCTGAGGGTAAACATTTTGGACCCGTTCTCATTTTATTTTCACTTATTATTTTTTGTTATTAACATTGTCGTTTTTTTCTATTATTATCATGTTTTAATGTTATTTGCTACTATTGATGTTTTTGCCTAGTTATTTATTTGATCTCCTTGTGTTTTGTTTTAACTTGACTTTGGTGATTTTAACCCCTTTTATTTGTTGTCGACAGTCTCCTTCTTCCCTTTTATTATTATTATTATTATTATTATTATTATTATTATTATTATTATTATTATTACTAGTACCATTATTTCATGTTTATTTATATTATCATTATGTTACTATTATTACCATGTCATTATTATTATTATGATTATCATTATTATTTTATGGTATTGTTATTATTAGTATTATTAGAGTATTATTATTATTATTATTATCATGTTATTATTTTATTATTAGTATTAGTAGTAGTATTATTATTATTATTATTATTATTATTATTATTATTATTATTATTTTATTGTTGCCATTATGCCATGATTATTTACTGTTGTTGTCACTATAATTTTATTGTTGTCATGATTTTGCCGTTATTCTTTTTTTGGCATAACTTTGTTTTATTTCCTTTGCATGTAATCATTTGTATATTAAAGTAATATGTCCTATATTTATTTTGTCTTTATTTGATTAATTTTTTTTAGAATTATTACTAATATTTTTAATATTATTTTTTCTGTCTGAGATTTAATTTGAGTTGCATTGTGTGAGCATTTTTGTGACCTCCCTGGTGGGTCACAGCGCGTAGGAGACCGCGTTGTTTGGTGAGAATTTTCCTATTCCCTCTCATTGTGTTGTGTTTATTTGCAAATAAATATTTTATTTATGCACGCGTGTGATAAAAATCAGAAAATATTTTTATAATTAAATTGGAATCTTTATTAATAAAATTGGGACCAATGTCCCTTATTTTAGCCAAGGAATGTAAAATGTCATAATAAAATGAAGAGTTAAATTTTCTCCAAAAATGGGATCACTCATCCCGATATTTTTTCAATCTAGCAACCAATTAACTTTTCGATCCCTCTTTAAAATAAGCGTGAAGGAACCAATGTTCCTAAACCAAACAAATGCCCAGATTTATGTATGTTTTTTTTACATTTGACTTTATTCGTTCGTTTTAAATTTATATTTATGTATTTTCTTTTGGGCCCTTGTAATTAATTTTGGGGCAACATTATTTAATTTCCATTGGGGATTGTATTCCGTCCCCATTTGCATTTTTAGTCTTCTTTTATGAGGGGTTGTATTTCGCCCCTTTTCTCTCATGTAATTGTGTGCTTGGCGTGTTTATTGCTTTCTTTTATCGCTTTATTTATCGTTTTCTTTGTAGCTTTTGTTTATTGCTCTTGAATGATGGTAGTACGCCCTTAATTAAATGCATTAATCGTGTGAGACAAGAGATAGAATTTTAGGAAGTTAAAAACTCATTTATAATTAACCAAAGCATAAATAAGGGTGAAGTTTCGAACACCAATCTCTGGTCTAGACCAATAAGAGCTTAGAGACCTTTTCCAATTTCTCATAAATTGGGTGGCGACTCCAAAATACCTCAAAGATTCCTAAAGGCGACGTGAGGCTAGGTGATCCTTCCTAATGTTCTATTGGGAAGGAGGCATCCAAGATGTCTCATGGCAGCCAAGATCAAAGGACGCAAACCAATCCCTCAAGCCCTAAAAGCGGGTTCACGCGAGGGCCTTTGCTAGGTTCGAAGCGTGTCACAGTGGTGACTCCACTAGGGACTGTTTGTGACTTCTCTCTGAAAGTGTTTTGGTTAAAATATATAATTGAGTTTTTAAAACTTAAGATTCTATCTCTTTTCAAAAATTGCATTGCATCATTTTAGGGCCTTAGAACTATGTTAGTTGGTCCCCTATCTTACCCCGGTGTGTTCCCAAAGCACGACCCTACTTTCACTCATTGTAGGAAAGTGTTAGGGATAGTCACCAACCCAAGCCTCGTACTATTAATAGTATATCAAATGGAGACCCGATCGATCGCTATGCTCTTAATGAGCTAGACCTATTGGCAGGGACCATGCTTAGGTAAACCTAAAGTATTACCACCTTGACCAAAGCTCATGTAATGGCAAATAGAAACTTCCACTATGTGACATGTTCCTTAATACGATGCTTGTGATGTGGGTCATTGCATATTAAACAAAATCAAGTGAATTAAGTGGTCTCTTATCAAAGGCTTCCACGCCTCGATAGGCCCGTCTTGATGAGATTGAGATGTTCGAATACGTAATGGCAAAAACTCATATGCATGTGCTTTAAATTAAGAGTGTTATGCTATCGGTTTTTCATCGTGCATTATGCGCGTCCATAAGGTACCCTGTTGACCCATGGACTAAGCCCACCTAAGAGGAGACTATTTGACCTCGTGTACGGGAGTTAAAAAGTTGGAAGGATCTACTTGCTCGTATGTGATTGCGAAATGTTGCACAACTCACGATTATGCGTTGTACCTGTCATCCATGCATCATTCTAACAATCTGAATCTTTCAGCGACCATAGATTCATCCAAGTGGACTAGAAGTTCTGACGGTCGACTAGTGAGGACAGATTCGCCCTTTGGATTGCTGGAATTAGTGCCTATTTGGGATTCTGAGTCACTCTTAACGACCAGCGAATTATCCTCGATGGCAGAAGAGATAGGAGCTCTAACCACTCAAGACCTTGCCAGAAGATTAGTGGATTTTGAGCGAAGGGTGTTAGAAATGATGGGCATAATGGCCAAAAGGATCACTCCTCCTCCTATCGCACAACCTCCTGTTGCCCCACAACCACCGGTAATCCCTCCTCAGGGGCAAGTTGAGCTGCCTATGGGTGAGAAGGCCCCCATTATAGGTAATGCTGCTCACCAACTCATCAATGAGACTAAAGTTGCTGCTGTGCTCATTGAGCCAAGAAGGGCAAGGGTCCCAAATCCTGACGAGGATTTTATAATAGAAGAGGAGGTTGAGGAGATAGCAGCCCATCAAGCTGTGAGGGGTAGAGCACCCAGGGTAGAAGATGAGGCCATGAGAGGAATAAGGCAGCAAATTGATGCAATCACTCGCCTATTATCAGCTGGTAAGGAAATCAACCCTGAGGACAGAGATTTAGGGAATGAAGAGCTATTGCCCCTAAGGTTTAAGATACCTGAGCTGCCAAAGTTTGATGGTACTTCAGAGCCATCCGTGCACATCAAGCAGTACACCCTAATAATGAAGGGCACAGGACTGACTAAGAAGCAAAAGGTGGAGTATTTCTACCTTAGTTTGGTGGGTCCGACAGTAAACTGGTATCATGGGCTGGATAGGAGATCCAAAGAGGACTGGGACCTTCTAACTGATGAATTAATGAAGCAGTACGACTGCTGTACTAGAATGGAGGTCACCCTGAAGGACCTTGAGCTTCTACAGTAAAGGAGTTATGAGTCATTCCATGAATACCTCACTAGGTGGAGAAACAGGGTCATGGAGATGAAGCAAAAGCCCGACACTGCTGATCAGATAAGGCTATTCATAAGGAACTCCTGCCTAGCTTCAAAGGTCTCAAAGATTGGGAGTCGCTTAAAGACATTACTGTAGAGGCTGAGGCGGCTTACCTGGCAAAGAAAGCAAGCCAAAATAGCTTTGTTGGGAGGAACTTTGGGAACCAGTCGGCGTATAGATCAGGCAGAGTTGGAAGCGGTAATGGTAGAAATGGCAAGATGGCTGAGGTTTCGGCTACTAGAGTAGGGCAAGGCCAGCGACACTTTTCTAATTTGGGCCAATCTTTATCCTGGGTACTGGAGAGATTGACAAAGGAGGGTAAGCTGAGACCACTGCCACCTAGGCCAGCTGCGAATCAGGGACAACCGGGGCATGGAAATGATCAGCAATCCTGAGAAGAGAGAGAAGAAGAAGGCAGGCTATAATGCAGTTCCTCCACCAGATCTATGATCAGGTCCAGACCATGTAACACCCCCTACGTCCCCGTTGGAAGGATGCGGGTGCGCTACCGACGCTCACTCACACACATGCACACATATGCTAAGCGAAAGCATACGTTCATGCAAAAACACGGGAAATTAAAAACTTATCTTGAGAAGCAAAACTGGACATATATTAACTCACCCACACGCAGGCACTAAGCCGAAACATATACACATGCATACATATGATCATTCAGCGAAAGCATAAGGCAGAGAAATAACTGAAACTTAATTACAATAAGATCCTTACATAATCAAAGGCTACAAATTACAGAAATTAAAATACAGAAGCTGAATAGAATAACATAACACTTCTAAGTCCTATGTGGCCGACCCTGCAGACGCACGACTCGAACCGAACCAAACCTGCCACCTGCACGGGAAAAGAGTCTGTGCTAAGCGATAAACGCTTAGTGGGGAGAACACACAAGCAAGATGGACGGCCATTCACAATGGTCGCCAGAACAAGTTACATACACACTTGGCATATGCAAATAATCACAACAGATGGATAAACAAGCCTACATAGGAAAGCCCTGCATTCAGAAGTTTATATGCACATACTTGTACCTATTACCTGAGTGCTCGTCTCAATATCATATTCTTCCGAATACTACACTCTTATATCATATTAAGCAAAGCCCCTAGTAGACAAGGGATCACAGTAGATACAAATATTCATGTAAAACTACATACAAACTCTCATGCATATAGTTACCAGGGCATCAAGTGTCAGTACCCTACCGTGCACAGTCACGAGAGATAATACACATACGACTATCATGCCAAGTACTCATGCATTTAACGGAAAACCCATTCACATGCAATACAATTATCAGGCAATACGCACCCAACTATCATGCCGAGAACGCTAGTTAACTAAACATACTTTTATCATGCCTTGAAATGTAAATACATGACCACACGCTGAAATCACTACAATAGAAAAACTAGAGAGAGGAGGCACGTAACATAACACAATATATATAACAATCCAAGGTCAAGAGCACATTCATTACGTATCTTGATTCACATAATTCACTATAACCGTCAAAAGTACAAAATCACGTTTGTGCACATGCTTACTAATCATAGCATTCAAAACCTATTAATTCATATTCTTATAGACATAACTAATCGAATTCATGGCATTCAAAAGATTATGGTCACAGTCACGCACATCTTAATTCCCGTACCTATATTCATAACCGTTGGCATACAATACATTCACAATATGTTATGCATATACCCATATATGCAGATAAATATATCCAATACACATGTTTAGGTCACACTTAACCCATTCAGAGATTCATAATCACATTTGGATACATAATCGATTCACATGTCCAGAATCATGCTTAATCGAATATCACATTCTCTTGTTCATATTAGGCAAAACAGACAGAACACCTGCTAACTCAAAATAGTGGATAACGAGTATACAGACAGTACTTTACGGGTACGAGCCGATATAGACAGTACTTTACGGGTATGAGCCGATACAGACAGTACTTTACGGGTACGAGTCGATAAATCAAGATACTTTTAACTTTTACAAAATATTTTCAAAAGGGATCTTAAACAAGAACCGAACACATAAGGGTTCGCGAGGAACCAAACGGGGAGCTGATCAGGGTCCAAACGAAAACAGAAGCTGCAGCAAAAAGACTCTATTAGGCATGCCTAACTATCCACTGAACTGACTCTAGCAGGTTATGCATAATCCATTCAATTCATTTCATATTATTCCAAAACACACACATATATACATATATGTCAGATATATGTACATACGTATAAGCATATTCATATCATGGATTCACATACATATAATTCATAACATTGCCCATGCATAATACATCCACTTGTGTTAACATACTTCATAAAATAGTCCAAGCATAAACCTAAAGGTATCACAAATTTTGGAATTCACACATTGGCATCCCAAAAGAAAACTCAATTTGGAAAAACAGGGAGTGTCGCGATCGCGACAGAGGCTACTTGCCCATGTCGCGATCACGGTAACCTTCGCGATCTCGCGAGGGAACTAGGGCATCTCGCTGTCGCGCTCGCGACAGTGAACTGCCAATCCAAACAATTCGGCAACCGATCTCTCTGTCGCGCTCGCAACAGAGGCTCTGCTGCACAGCTCGGCGGAGAGCTCGGACGCGTGCGAGGGCTGCTTTCACCGGGCTCGGTCGCGACCTCGCGATGATGTCGCGCTTGCGACAGAGTCAGGAATTTCAACCCTTACACGAGAAATCTGCAGAAAATTCCCTCTTCACAACCCCCAAACTCAACCAACGTCGAAACATCAACTTACCTCATTTCCAGCAAGCCACACATCATTGACAACATAGACACAACATTCGTATCAAGAATTCCGATAAAACATGCCACAATAATATCCATTTACACAATCTATAATATCAACACTATTCGCCATTCATCACAAACGCACCCATGTTATGCATTCACATATACGGTACAACATGCCTCGGTTACTCATGAGATCGACACATATCCACACTCATCCATAAACCAACCTTCACGGAGTTATATCTATTATTATTCACTTGATAAATCACCAATTCTTAATCATACTCATAAGTTTTACCAAAGACAACTACTTATATAGTCATTTAATTACCCTAAAGATGCATAATAAGCTGAGGGGAAGGTACGGGATTGATCCGGGTCAACCCAGGACTCAAAAATGAATAAATAAAGGCTTAAATCATGCTTTTCTATCACGAGGCCGCGACACTGTCGCGATCACGACAGAGGCTCACCTCTGAAGCCAAACGAGACTGCTTAATGCCCCAAACTTGTATTGCCTAAACCGACTTCTAAAACTTATTTTTAGCCAAAATGTCCTTCTTAACAAAAGTGCCCTAGGATGTTAAGGTTCAAATAAAACAAATTTCAGATCAAAAAAACATCTAGAACTCCAGATATGATCTCCACAACCCAGACTATTCAAATAACCCGACCCAAACAGAAACACTACGATTTTGGTCAATTTTCTGGGTCTTAGATCAAGAATTTGCCTAAGACTATTTCTGAGACATTTAAGGACATGGAAATCATGGTTATAATGGCTTAAGAATCACATGATTTAGAGCTCTGTAACTACAGCTATGACAAAAACAATGCACGGAGGTCAAAAGAGAACTGAACAGGATTACTAAAATCACCATAAAACATCAAAATCAAAGAAATCCCCAAACTCATGCATTTCAATGCCAATCCACATATGCATTTATCTCAATCAAATACATGGATTACTAACACATTTACCCAAATTAGTTCATGCATAAACTCATATCAAACACTCAAATTTTCGGAAAGCAAACAATAATACAAACTCATGATCCAAGGAGAATAGGCAAACACAACTCAAAACTCAAATGTAAAATCAAAGCTCCCAAACCTCAAATTGCCGATGCAATCTTCAACCTTCAAAAGCCCACTTTCTCTTTTCCTTTAAGCTTGTTCTTGAAACCCAAAGCTTGCACAAACCCAACCAAGAACACATAAATTAAACCAAGCTCAAACATCCAAAACCAGAATTCTAAGAGCAAAAAAAGATGGAGAAACCCAAACTCAAACACAATCACTTACCTCAAAATCCTTCAAAACTCAACCCTAGATCAAAGAGGGAAGAATACCCACAAGCAAAACTTGAGAGAGCAAAAAATGGAGGTGAGAAAGAGACAGAGAGGGCGTGAGAAAAGAGAGGGCAAAACCCAAATGGCTTCTACGGGAAACTACAATTTCCTTCCCTCTCTCTACTTCTTTCAATTCCTCATTCAATGCTCCCACCAACCATTGCCATATGGCAAGCTCCTATTGGACCACAATTCCCACTCACTTGACTTTTCCACTTTAAGCACCATACACAAACCACACACAATCATGTCTTGAATAAATATCTTCAAGGTACCATACTCAACTCACACTATAACTTTTCTTAAAAATCCACTTACATCCTACTCCCATACATTACAAGTTCACACTAGATTAATCCCAAATAACATACCCTACATCCATACACCACCTGCACACCTTAGTATTTCTCCTCTTAACATACTTAATTAATTTCCTTGCACTAAATCCTTAATATCAAAATTTTCCTCTTACACAAATTACGGAAATACCCTTAATATCCCGACTTATCGCGCAAAATTCTGACTAGGCCCTTTTTGGGGTGTTACAGACCACCTGAGCGATATAATTGGCAAGAGCTACATGGAGATGAACACGTCGCTATCACTCGTCAGGAGAGTGGAGAAGAAGATAATATTATATTTTTAGATACTTTGTTACATTTTATTATAAGAACTCTTTCTGACAATCCGGTTATTTTAATATGATGAACAATTTTTGCTTATTCGCATGGTGTTTCTAATGATTTCACTTCTTATGATCACGATGCATCCATTCATTTTGACATTAACCCAATTAATACAACTTTATCTAATCTCAGAACTTTGGGGAATCCAAACAAAATCTTGATAGCATCGGATATAACTCTTGAAGAGAGAATAATTTTGAGAGATAATGTTAAATAAAAAAAAAAAGGGAAAAGAGAGAGCCTTTGCCTAGACTGGGGATGACATGCTGAAAATTGACAAGGAAATTCTTGAGACCATGCTACTCCCACATGTCAACATAACGACAAATAAAGTTTTAAAAGCCATTCCTTTGCATCCACGACATTTGGGTTGCATATGGTGCTGCCAAATAAAATCAAACTCCGAGAGCTACATCAGAAGTTGGACAAATAAAAATCAGGACCTTCACAAGAGATGTATAACTCATTAGAACCAAACCGTATGACCCCTTTCCTCCCAACCATTTGAAATGTGTACCCCAAAACCAATTAAAATTGACCTTTAACCACCCGGGACCCTTATAGCCAAACTTAGAATAATAACTCTTTGCCTTTCAATAAAAAAAAATAATAATAAAATACAAGCAAAAAAAAAACAAACAAAATAAAAGCAAAAAAAAAAAAAAACCCACAATTTTGCCCCCGACCATCTGAACCTAACCTGTAACCCAATCTCAACCACTCCAATTTCAACCAATCTCAGCCATTGAAAACCACGTCAGAAATTGCACCACCAAGGCCGACAAAAGTAAAGTGTGAGATTTCACATTCAAGCCCAAATAAGGAACCCATCATCACAACCAGTTTGCATAAGGACCAAGCAAAGGACTTTGAGGCCAAAGAAGGAACACCATTAGAAGAAGCAGCCTCCCCGGCTAACGAAGATGAAAGCAAATTCAATCAACACCGACGAACTGAAGGAGGGTTCATGCAAAGGCTAAAATGATAATAAAAAAATAAAAATAAAATAATAAAAATGAAAAGGAGAGAAAATATTCAATCATGAAAACCCGAGAGGGCTGATTGATAATAGGAGTTTGATGCTTTCAGGATCTATTCTGAAATTAGAAAAGGCCTTGTATTTTTCGAGTTAATGCCATTTAATGATCATGTGCTATGAAATCAAAACTAAATACATGCGTTTATGCAATGATATTGATGTGGCGAAGGTAGTTCATTTTGCATACTCAAAGTTGTCTGGTTCCAGTGTAAAGCCAGCACATCAACCCTCTGCCACTCTCGCCATTCAAGCGCTTCAGTCGACTCATCCTGCTATCAACTGTGAGGCCAATTATACAGCACCTTCATGATAGGAATCAAACTCATACAACCATGATCTGAAATGTAAGCACATGCCGATTATACCCAAAAGATCTTTGGTGACAACTTCAGCCTCTCTCAAAAAAAAAAGAAAAAAAGAAAAAAAAAATAGAAGGCCGTTAGAGATAAAAACCGTAATTGGCACTCTAAGCAAAAGTTAGGCCAAAGGGCAAGGTGAAAACTTAAAAACAGGCAGTCTGTCCTACAAAAAAATAAAATGAATAAAAGCCGCTGGATTGGGTTGGGTCCATTCTAGGCAAAAAATAAGGCATAAGGTTATGTGAAAATCCATAAAGGATGCATTTCCTGCTAAGAAAAGCTAGTGTGAAAATCCATAAAGGATGCATTTCCTGCTAAGAAAAGCTAGTGTGAAAATCCACAAGGGACGCACTACCTTCAAAAAATGACTACAGGTATCAGATGAGAATCTCGCAACCCCAAAGTCACAAAATTCAAAAGCAGCTTCAAAAGGCATTGATCCTATGGCAAATTGCAGCTAGCCCGGCTATCATCTCTAAATCCACTTAGAGGAATTCTTATCCTGCACTTCTGCATGACTCATGCATTTCACGTGCATGCTCACCAATTTTCCTGCATATTTAGCTTTCCAGTTTTGCAGCATGAGATATTCGATGCGAACGCCGGAAAGAGGCGAATGACGACATCAATCAAAAATACCAATCCAACAATCAACTAAAGATCTCTCGGGGAACAATCAGCCAAAGACCTCTCAGGGGGCAATCAACCAAAGGGCTCTTAGGGGGCACCACTTCAGAAGGGTTAGCACGATGGCGGCACTACCATTCTATGGAAGGTTAGCACGACCACGGCACTACCACTTCAGAACGGTTAGCACGATGACGGCACTACAACTCCACAAAGGGTTAGCACGATCACGACACTACCGCTTCAAATCCCATAAGGGTTGGCACGATGGCGGCATTACCATTCTACAAAAGGTTATCACGACCACGACACTACCACTTCGAAACTTCGCTAGGGTTAGCACGATGGCGGCACTACCATTCTACAGAAGGTTGGCACGACTACGGCACTACCACTTCACAAGGATTAGCACGATGGCGGGACTACCATTCTATAGGAGGTTAGCACTACCACGGCACTACCACTTCACAAGGGCTAGCACGATGGCGGCACTACCATTCTATAGAAGGTTAGCACAACCACGGCACTACCTCTTCACAAAGGTTAGCACAATGGCAGCACTACCATTCTACAGAAGGTTAGCACTACCACGACACTACCACTTTCCAAGGGTTAGCACGATGGCGGCACTACCAGTCCACAAAAGGTTAGCACGACTAAGGCACTATCACTTCACAAGGGTTAGCACGATGATAGCACTACCGCTCCACGGAGGGTTAGCACGATCACGGCACTACCGCTTCAACAAAAGACAATACACCAATAACATGGCAACAACCACTTCAACAATATCATGCAGTCAGGGAAAGCGACCGCCTCACGTACGCGTCTCTTCCTTGCTTTTCTGAATTTTGGCTTTCCCAAGCACCTAAGCTCTAGGTTCCCCAAAATTGGGGGCAACTGTAGACACCGGGTCCCTAGGCGGTCCAAAATCAGAATTACCTGATGATGAAAATTATACTTGCCACAAATAGAGGTGTTAATAATGATGTTTTCCATGTCAAAAATCCCCTTTGTTCTTCTAAAAATTTTAATTCAAAAATTTGCATTTTTACTCTTATTTTTATTCCTTTTGTTTTTATTTTCATTTTTATTTTTATTCTTTTTTATTTTTATTTTATTTTTTATTTTATTTTTTATTATATATTTTTTATTTTGCGCGCCGTGGGTGCGGGTTGGGTCGCACACGTGCGGGCCATGCCCGCGTGGGAACAGCGTGCGCCCGCAGGCACAGTGTGTGCCCGCAGGCGCAGCATGCGCGGCGTGCGCCCGCTTGGCGACGTGCACCTAGCGCCCGCATGGGCGCATGTCGCCAAGGGTGACGCGCGCCCGCAGGGGCACTCGTCGCCAGGGGCGACGCGCGCTCTACCCCTCGCGCGCCCGCAGGGGCGCACATCGGCCAGGGCCACCTGCGAGCAGCCCCGCGCCTTGCTTCCCTCGTGCTGTCACTTTCGTCTGTTTTCCTTTGGTCATTTTCCAATCTGTTTTTTGGTTTCATGTTTTAGTGATATTTTTGGTTAATGGGATTAAAAGCAAAATTTGTCTTTTCCCATTTTGAGACGATCCAGAGGATCGAATGGAAGATTGGTCTTCATTTTGTGGAGGCTGCATTTTTTCACAGGAAGAAAGAGAGAGCTTTCTCTCAAGAACAAGAGCAGCCGTAGGTTCTTCCAAAAATCTTAAAAATTCAAAGTTTTCAAATTCTTTCTTCTTTTTTCTTCAAAAACATATTTCATTCTTGGATTGATTTTGAGCAAGAAAAATTAATTTTCTTGGCCCAATCATCCACCAAAAATATTTTCATCAAAAATATTTCTTGAGTTAACCTATTTTCAAACACAGATTTTCATATTTTCTTCAAGTATTTATCACCACAAATTTCGACAAGGAGGACGGATCTAAACACCGCTTTCCTCCAATCTATAAAATTCTGACGGCAAACATTTTGGTCCCGTTCTCGTTTTATTTTCACTTATTATTTATTGTTATTAACATTGTCGTTTCTTTCTATTATTATCATGTTTTAATGTTATTTGCTACTGTTGATGTTTTTGCCTAGTTATTTATATGATCTCCTTATGTTTTGTTTTAACTTGACTTTGGTGATTTTAACCCTTTTTATTTGCTGTCGACAGTCTCCTTCTTCCCTTTTATTATTATTATTATTATTATTATTATTATTATTATTGTTGTTGTTGTTGTTGTTGTTGTTGTTGTCATTATCTTATGTTATTATTATTATTACTAGTACCATTATTTCATGTTTATTTATATTATCATTATGTTGCTATTATTACCATGTCATTATTATTATTATTATGATTATGATTATGATTATGATTATTATTATTATTATTATTATTATTATTATTATTATTATTATTATTATTATTATTATTATTATTATATGGTATTATTATTATTATTATTATTATTATTATTATTATTATTATTATTATTATTATTATTATTTTATTGTTATTATTATGCCATGATTATTTATTGTTGTTGTCACTATAATTTTATTGTTGTTATGATTTTGCCAATATTCTTTTTTTGGCATAACTTTGTTTTATTTCCTTTGCATGTAATCATTTGTATATTAAACTAATATGTCCTATATTTATTTTATCTTTACTTGATTAATTTTTTTTAGAATTATTACTAATATTTTTAATATTATTTTTTCTGTCTGAGACTTAATTTGTGTCGCATTGTGTGAGCATTTCCGTGACCTCCCTGGTGGGTCACAACACGTAGGAGACCGCGTTGTTCGGTGAGACCTTTCCTATTCCCTCTTTTTGTGTTGTGTTTGTTTGCAAATAAATATTTTATTTATGCATGCGTGAGATAAAAATCACAAAATATTTTTATAATTAAATTGGAATCTTTATTAATAAAATTGGGACTAATGTCCCTCATTTTAGCCAAGGAATGTAAAATGTCATAATAAAACGAAGAGTTAAATTTTCTCCAAAAATGGGATCACTTATCTCGGTTTTTTTTTTCAAACTAGCAACCAATTAACTCTTTGATCCCTCTTCAAAATAAGAGCGAAGGAACCAATGTTCCTAAACCAAACAAATGCCCCGATTTATGTATGTTTTTCTTACGTTTGACTTCATTCCTTCGTTTTAAATTTATATTCATGTATTTTTTTTAGGCCCTTGTAATTAATTTTGGGGCAACATTATTTAATTTCCATTGGGGATTGTATTCCGTCCCCATTTGCATTTTTAGTCTTCTTTTATGAGGGGTTGTATTCCGCCCCTTTTCTCTCATGTAATTGTGTGCTTGGCGTGTTTATTACTTTCTTTATCGCTTTATTTACCGTTTTCTTTACAGCTTTTGTTTATTGCTCTTGAATGATGGTAGTCCGCCCTTAATTAAATGCATTAATCTTGTGAGATGAGAGATAGAATTTTAGGAAGTTAAAAACTCATTTATAATTAACCAAAGCATAAATAAGGGTAAAGTTCTGAACACCAATCTCTGGTCTAGATCAATAAGAGGTTAGAGACCTTTCCCAATTTCTCGTAAATTGGGTGGCGACTCCAAAATACCTCAAAGGTGCCTAAAGGCGTCATGAGGCTAGATGATCTTTCCCAATGTTCTATTGAGAAGGAGGCATCCAAGATGTCTCATGGAACCCAAGATCAAAGGACGCGAACTAATCCCTCGAGCCCTAAAAGCGGGTTCATGCGAGGGCCTTTGCTAAGTTCGGCATGCATCACAGTTCCTTAGACCCTAATCAGGTCCCTATGCGTTTGGTTCCTCGCGATTCTCTATGTGTTTGGATCTTGTTTAAGATCCCTATGTGTTAAAAAGAAAGAAAAAAAAAAGAAAAGAAATTATTGCTTTTACCCTCGGGTACCTATGTGTTCACTCGTTATCCACTCCATTGAGTCTGTAGGCATAATTATGTATATGATTCTGTTATGAAAATTATGCAATTTATTGAAATGTATGAATGATGTTATTATTGATGAATAGAATCTATGATTAAGCTTCTGATGTTTTATTAATATGCATGTGCCATGTGAATGTGAATTGCATTGACGTCTGCTGTGAGTGGTCGTTCATCTCTTATTTTTCCCATTAAGACATTGGGCTTAGCACGGGTGTTTCATCCGTGCAAGTGTGGAAGCGGTAAGAGATTTTGGGAGGACAAACTCGTAGCAGCCAAGGCCAACACAATAAAATGGGCTTAGTGTTAGATTTTGTAATTTTATTGATGTAAAGCTTTTGGTATTGTAATTATGTAACCCTTGATGGCCCTCGAAAGCTGAAAGAAGGCGACTAGTCTCGAAAGCTGCATATCCTTGACGATTAGGTGGACTTTAATTCACATTTCAAATATATGTCTCTGATAACATGGGAAATTGTATAATTAATTTTCCTATGTAGGTTACGGAGTTGAAGAAGAAATTAGATTGCCTTTCTCAGCTTTCATCATGAAAGCAGAACTCATCACAAAAATAGAAGAGTAGTCTGGCAGGGGTATCACCTCAGGATGAAATTCATAGATTAAAGGTTCAGAAGGTGCAATTCTTTTTTCCTGTTCTTGAAATATGCCCGTGCAAGCTAATCATTTAAAAGGTCATTTGATTGAAATGCTTATAGTGATTTTACTTTCTTTCTTTCCTTCTTTCCTGTAAAAGTTCAACTTCTCTGCAAGATAAAGCTAGAATCAGTACAGATCAGGCTGTCAAAGGCATCATATCTTTAATTGAAATTAGTGTTGGACTTATATCTTTAATTTCTTTTTTAATTTTCGCTCCTATTTTCTGGATAGTTCTGGTATGCTTCTCTTCTCTTCTATATCCTTTCTTTCAGATCTTCTAACATTTTAATTGAAATTCACATTGTTATTTAATGTTTTGCTAGCTTAGATGTTGATTTTAATGATATAAATTTGATTATTTTTGTTCTCAATTTCCAGTTTCTTCACGTCTGGAAACTGTGAAGTCTCTACCTTGACTTTTCGTAAGTGAGTTTACGTTTGGTTTTTTGAAACTTATGCTGGAATTCATTAATTAAGTGCTTCCCATTTTTTATTATGTTGCCATTGATAATTTTAGATGAATTTTTGTTATTATAATTAATCTATAGCTTGGATTATGATGGTTATTTGTTTATTTTTGATCTGTACTTTTTTCTGTATTTAGAATTTGTTAACCATAAAGAAAGTTAAAGTAAAAAATAGAGATAAAAGGATTCTAATAATTTTTTTTATTTTATTCAAATGAGAATCAGCCATATATAATAACAAACTTCCTAAACTACTGGAAACAATATTAGATCAAAAAAAGACAACCAACAAACTTTGACTTGGTAAAATACACATGCACAAATAAATTTTCAACAATCCCTCTCTTAAACCGATGTCTGCAGACAATCAGTTTAATTTAATGGTTCTAATGTTTAATGGTTTGATTGATGTGGTTGGTGGGATTATTTGAGCTAGACAATTTAAGCATTCAAAAGAAAACATAAAAAGGACAGAAAAAGAAATCAGCATTTTTTCTGCTTTATTACCTTGACATAACCATTTGAATGCATATTATTTTCCTCATTCATGCATCGATCAAGAGTAATGCATCTTATTTTTTTCTTCCTTATGTGTTGCTTCTTAACTTTGCAATCTGCTTATCTGTCATGTTTCAGCTATTGATTGCAAGGGGTACTAGTCTGACTGCTGAAAATGCAAATGGGTAAGTATCTCATATGCCATGTGTTCATATCTATTGATGGATATTGTTTATATATAATTTACATTTCCTTTTTCTTCCTTAAGCTTCAACAACTACTTCTTATTGAACTTTGGCATAAAAAAGCAAACTTTAGTTTAGCTTATTTTTCTTTGGGAGACTGGTGTGACGCATTATTTGGGGATTTGGCCAGTTTTTTTTGGATGCAACAACGATTTGGCTAAATCAGAAAAAGGCATATCTCCAATAAATAAAACAAAAGGTGGGTCATATTGTAAATTTTAGAGATTCTGGGGCAAACTAATGTGATGATGAAAGAATAGACATTACTTTCAATGTGAATTTATAGAATTAACAGTTATACATAATGAAGCTATGTAATTACACTGTGTTTTATCTCATACTTCTTGCTCACATTCCCCCACCCTAAGGATACTTCTATACCTAAAATGTTTTTACTTGAGAAATTGAAGTTGCTTGCTTTATCAATGCCAAGTGAATTGAAGCAGAATATTATAAGATGGATGTTGATACTGGATTTCTGCAAAATTGGCTATAAATTTGGATCTCTTTAATTGGTTGCAGCATTTACTTGTGAAGGCTTGAAGGCTCTAAATAGTTATTCATAAGGTTATTGTTATTTATGAGCTACTAATTGTTAGTGGTTAATTGATTGTGATAATTAATCTTTTATTCATATCTCCTCTTGTTGAATTCAAACTCACCAATCACTAATCCTATCTTTCTTTGCAATTTGCTCCTATTCTTGTTTGATTTTCCTTCTGAAAATTCTTTGAATAAAACTTTCAGTAGCTGGTCTGGACGTTTGATTAATTATTTGCATCAAAAGATACTTGTTCTAAGGCAACAGTCAATAGTTTAATGTTGCCTGAAGTCTTGCAAGATAATGTGCTACTTTGGTGTCCTAACCAGTTTTGCAGGAAATTATTTTTTAGTTTAATATGGGGTCCATTGGAACTACTTAAAATAGTTTGCAGATAGAATTATGGTCAATAGACTATTTTACTCCCTATGTTGAAGGAAATGCTGCTGTGGAGGAGGCCAGACATGAGGCATATGCATTTTTTTCTAAATTCCTCTCATTTGATCTTGATCTCACGATGACTTAAAAATTTATCCAGCTTTTGTGAATTGGTACATATTCTTCATCCATAATTTTTGTGGCTATATACATTTCAAAATCGATTACTTTGTCTGGTCATTACAGAATCTCTTTATTAATTATTTAAATGGGAAAAGTACATGTTAGATTGAATTTAAACGAGAGTTAAATTAAAAAATCATTGCCTAGTGTGATCTTATAAGCTCAGTTTCAATCTTAAAAACTTGATTTTCTATATCTAAATAGATGGAATAACTGCCCCCTATGATTTGGGGCTTGGACACTTTCGAAGATAATATTATGTATCAATCCAGTACCTTGAGTAGGATTTTTTTTTTTTATTGAAAGCAGTTTATTTTTCTTTTATAGAACATTGACTTTGCCTTGATTAAAAAAGAAAAAATTAAGAAAAGAAGTCTCCTATCTAGTCAAATTAGTTATGTGAATTCATAATTTATGGCAAAAAATAACTCTGTTTTGGGTGAGAAAAATGGGTTAGTGGTGCAAAATAGAAACAAAGGTACTGATTTGATAGGTCAAACCACAAACCTTGAAGTATTAGAAGCCTAAACGGTAGTATTATTTTATTTACTTATTCCTATTATAATTTCTTTGTGCTTCCTCAATTTAAATTTATTGGTCATTTGTTAATATATTGGCAGAAGTAAGGTGGGTATCAGATGGTGAGTTCCATTGATAATATAATCGTTAGCATCAGATGGTAATACTGCCATTCAAAGAGAAACATGGCAAGAAGAAAAAAGATCTTTACAAGTCCTGAATTGATCTATCAACATGTATAGGATGTGGCAACTAGGGAATTACAGTTCATTTTTGTTTAATAGAGGTAGGTAGTATCCAGGCAAGTTTAATTCATATAATGTTTGCTCCCTCCGCCACTCTATTCCATTTCAAAGGAAAAATTTCTATTATAGAATTTCTACAAGTGGGTAATTGCCACTCCATAGTAGGAATAATAAATCAAATTGGAACATGACTACAAATTGTTTCATTTGAGGTTGAGTTTGAATATTCTAATTCATTCTTTAATAGTTACTGATTCTTTTCTAAACTTCTCCACAATAATAAAGATGGCCATGTCTGTTTAGTGCTCATTTTGTGATAAGCAGATTGTAAACCTCATTTCATAGGTTGCCAATGCATTTTCATATACATTCATGCCAGCACTTATGCCAAGATGCATATCTATTTGTATTGCATCAATCACTCTAGCTTGCATTTTGTTTGTGCCACTGTTGTATCAAGGTATATAGGCTGAAACGATTCGACCTGCGGGCCACTAGTTTCCAAAGTATAACTCGGTTATCATGGTTAAGTGCCACGTACCATGATGCAACTTAATTTTATGCCATGCTTTAACAATTTAGATCAGTACATTGCATGTCGTTGTTTGCTGAAAATTCTGACTTCTTTTGTTAAGTTCTGTTTAGAACAGTAGTAACAAAGAAGAGGAGGTTGCTGTTTTGGGTTTAATATTTTGGAGTTATATTTCTCCTTGGCTTGGAACAATCCCTTTTTTGCATTCTAAAGGTACTAAGTTTGAGATCATTTTTTAATTTAATATTATTTGTAGTCATGGCAAGTACACTATTTTTATATTTAATATTACTTTCAATGCTACTATTTTAAAATCAATACAACATAGCTGATTGCATTTATATTAATTGATTGATAATTAGTTGGCAGTGTCTATTACATGATTAAAATAGCCAAATATTTCATCTATAATATACATGTATTCACATACATGTATACATTGATAAACCTTTCCAATTTATTTAATCTATAAATCTCATAATGAAATTATCTAATTTAAATAACAGTTATGCATGCATGAGTAATGTTGATAGATCTTGGATGTATAGGTGATTAATGCCAGATGGTTTCATTAATCTTGAGTTTGCTGAGTGAGTTCGATCATTCATTGAATATGTAAGTTTGCAGCCTGCATATATGGATGGTCCAAAGATCAGACGTCCATGTAAAAAGTGTAAACATATCCGTTTCTCCCTACTGATGAAGTGCATCTACATTTGTTAAAAAAATGGTTTGTTCCAAATTATTTTGAATGGACACGACACGGGGAGCCAATAATTTGTAGAAGAAGTGAGTTAGATAAAGATCCAAATATAGGGAAATATCCAAAACCATGTTACACTTTGGACAAAAAGCAAAAGCAAACTTTATGTGAATGGTTGAAAAGTCTAAATTTTCTAGATTGATATGTTTCAAACTTGGCAAGGTGTGTTGATATGAGGAAGTACAAATTATTTGGAATGAAAGTCATGATTGTCATGTGTTTATGCAGAGGCTAATTCCAATTGCATTTTGGGAGCTCTTACCGAATAATATTTGGGAAGCTATAACAGAATTAAGTTTGTTTTTCAAAAGCTTAACAGCATCTGAAATACAATTGTCTGATATGGAAAGACTAGAAAGGGACATTCCAGTTATCTTGTGCAAATTAGAGGTTATTTTTCCACCGAGCTTCTTTGATTGCATGGAGCATCTACCTGTACATTTAGTGCACGAGGCTAAACTTGCTGGTCCAGTTCAATATCGATGGATGTATCCATTTGAGAGATAATTTTAGTTCAAATTTAACTACAACTTTTATCTCTTTATACTAAATATTTAAATATAATTACCCTAATTGTAATGTAGGAATTTGCATCACTTGAAGCAAAATGTTAAAAATAAGGCTATAGTTAAAGGCTCTATATGCAATGCGTATTTAGTAAAGGAAGCAAGTACATTTTGTTCTCATTATTTTGAGCCGCATGTGATCACTCGAGAAAGAAAAGTTCCTCGTAATGATGGGGGTGCATGGATTGGTGATGATAACTTATCTATTTTCACATATCCTGGCCGACCACATATGTTAACAGAGAAAGAAATGGAGGCTGCCCATGGTTACATTTTATTGAATTGTCAAGAAATTCAACCTTTTGTGCAATAAGTTTAAGCTATATTTGAAATTGCCCAAGTTCTTTTTCTCGGGGATTAGAGTGTTTTGCTAAGATAATTTACAATGTTTTTATAGTAAATACAAGGATTTGTTAAGCGAGCTAATGCCAGGAAAATCAAAGGATGACATCAATAAAGAAGTGGATAAAAACTTTCCACGTTGGCTTGCAAACTATGTAAGTTAGTAGAGTGCAATAAATTGAATGCTTTAATAAATTACTGTTAAACTTACAAAATATAATATGTATTAATTAATTTTTTTTGTTTTATTATGTAGGCTTCTGAAAATAGAATAGAAAACAAGCTTATATATGATCTTGTAAAAGGGCCTTTGCGAACTGTTAAATTATATCCTGTCTATTTCGTAAATGGATACAAATTTCATACAGAAAATCATGGGCATAGCTTGGCAATAGTAAACAGTGGAGTTTGTATACAAGGGGAATTGATGGATTATTTTTGCAAAATTATTGAGATACTTGAAATTGAATATCCCGCATTGCCGATAAAATGGTGTGTACTTTTTAAAAGTGAGTGGTTTGATCCTACTCCTAACATTGGAACAAAAGTACATAGCCGATATAATCTCACAGAAATCAACCAGCGGAGAAGATTTAAACAATTTGAACCATTTGTGTTGGCAATGTAAGCGACCCAGGTGTAATATGTCCCTTATCCCAGCTTAAAAAGGGATAAGTCAGATTGGTTGGCCGTCATCAAAGTAAAACCAAGAGGTGTTTTCCATGGACAGACAAAGCTAGAAAGCAAGACAAATGAAAGTGAAGCATTTTAGGAAAAAGAACCAAATGTACATGAAATAAATGCATGTTTCGAGAATGAACTTTTAAATTATCCAAATAATGAATTTGTGGAAATTTTATCTGGAGAGGATGAAGAATCTATAGATGGGCAGAATTCTAAAGATGAGCCTGACTTTAATTAAGAATACTCAGAAACAGAGGATCATTTTGATGTGCAATTAAGTGATGATAGCGATTAATTTGTGTACGTGTTATTATCTCATACCCAAAATGTGTTATTATTGCATTTACGTAGTATTGTTATATATGCTTTAATTATATTGTTCCATTTGAACAAGTATAATCCAATTCTTTGATTTTCAGGTTGAAAATATGCCACTGTGACGCGCGCCGGACCCCGGGGGCGCCCATTGACCTCCCGTTTTAGGGCGATCGGGCATTTGAAGGTCCGTTAGCAGCTTGTATGAATTACAATTGCATCTATTTTAGGCAACAAGGAGGTTTTATGGAGTCGCCACCCAATAAAATATTGGGAAAGTTCGTCTCGCCTCAGTGAGCCTAAGACGGCGTATATTTCCATTTTGGGCAAACCAAAGGGATCTTGGAGGCAATCACCCCAATAGAATATTGGGAATGACCCTCTAACCCTATGGAGCCTAGGATTATTAATTAAGCCTTTTGATGGGACACAAGAGGTGTCTTGGAGGTTCCAATTAGTGATCGGATAGACCTCTCGCCTCGTTGAGCCCAAAGACCAGAGCTGGGTTCGGGACTTCTCATCTATTTCTACCTTGATTTAACCTTACATTTAAGTTTTGAATTTATTAGTTCGCTTTCTCTCCACACGATGCAAATTTTAATTAAAAGCACAAATATTCACATTAAAAGGGTAGATAAAATAAAAAAATAAATGAAATAAATGTTCGAAATTAAATTATAATAAAATTAGGAGAGGAATACAACTCTCATTTTAAAGGTACGGTATATTTATACATACAAAAGATGGGAAATTCATTTATTCTGAGGGCTTTGGCCCTCACATGCATTCATTATGAAAAAAACTAATTTTATGTGATTTTTATGGGCTAAAACAGGACATTGGGTCCTTTAATTTTATGAAATAATCCCAATTTCAATTAATATAAACAAGTATCCATTTTTAATTTATGCGAAATAAAATAAAACAAATAAAAAAAATGCATAAACAGAATAAGGAATAAGGAAACTGAATAGATAAAAAGGGATAAGAAAACTAAACCAAAGATAGGCTTTCCATGATGATATGATGGCTTATCTCCACAGCTTAACCCATCCAAGAAAAAGAAAATACAATTCTCACAAAATAAAAGAAATATTAATATTTACAAATTAAAGCAATACATATGCAAGCAGAGAGTAAAATAAAATAAATAAAATTGTTGAAAAAAAACATTTTGAAAATAAAATAAGAATTAAATAGAGGAAGAAATAATAAAAGGAAAAAATGGAAAAAATGGAAAACAAAGACGAGGGACGAGCTTAGTGGCCGACCGACGGCCATCCCTCATGTGATCGACGGACAACGAGCCTCACACGCCGTCGCTCGAACAACAGACGGGTATATTGACCTTCGCTCGAGCGACAGACGGGCGTCGGTGAGCTACATCCCGTCGGTCGTCTCTGGTTTCCAAATAAAAGGCAAAAAAAAACTTCTTTTTCTCTTTTCTTTTCAAATAAATAACTTTTAAACAAAATAAAGACAAATAAAAGCTAAATAAAAGGTAAATAAATGCAATAAATGTGGAAATGAATGTAATAGACTAATAAAGCAAGTGTTCAGAATATTTACCCTCAGATTGTACCTTTTTGGAGTGAAACTTCAGTTGACTTGAACCTTGCGCATCTCACGAGAAGAAAGCAAAAACCAAGAAGGAAAAATGTCTATATTTTTCCTTGATTTTTACCAAATTTTTGAAATATTTGAATCCACAAAATGGATGAAAACTAATGGATTTAGCTTTCTCCAAAGTAAGATAGATTCACTTAAAAGTGATATAAAACCAGAGAAAAAGTAGGTAAATATGGGAATTTAAACAAGTAAAGAAAAGAAAACTTGAGAAGAAGAAAATTTTCCTTTTTTTTAGCTTGTTTTAGTGATTTTTTATAAGAAAATCCGAACCCTCTTCAAAAGAAAAGATTTACTATTTATAGGCATGACCGACGGGCAGGCCTTGACTCACCGACGGGCAGGCTCTGAGCCACCGACGGGACACGTGTCCGTCTCAAGGACCGACGGGACACCTGTTCCCGAGAACAAAACGGTGGCCGCCTCAACGACCGACAGGCATATGAATCACCGACTGGTTGTCCATCCCTGAGAGAGGCAGTGACCACCACGATGACCGACGGGATGTCAACCACAGACGGGCGGGCCGTCGATGGAGCAAAAACTCCCAATTTTCAAATTCTTCTTTTTATAAGATAAAACCTTTTACTTCTCGTGAGCCCAGAGAATCAAAATTTCTGAGTTCCATCCACTCATTCGGGACCAAGCATCGGTTTTCTTCATTGGATAATCTCTGATCTGGACCGCCCCGGGACATGGTGCTTACAGTTGCCCCCAATTTTGGGAAGGCTAGTGCACAAGTGCCTAGGTGAGCCAAAATTCAGAGAGAAAGGAAGAAAAGCGTACCTGGGCGATCCTTTCCTTTCGCGCTATTTGCTGGGTAGACCTCATCTTAGTTCACTCAGTGGTGGATGTATTCAATGGATATGTCCCTACTGGTTTCGCTTTGACTAGTAAGGTGTTAGTGCAAATTCCCTGCTAATCCCTATACGATCTGCAAGGCGGAGAGCAGTGTTATCTAACTGCAACCCCGGCTGTGGAGAATTCCTTGCCAACACCTATACTACCTGCAAGGTGAAGAGCAGTGTTATCTAACTGCAACCCCAGCTGTTAAGAGTCCCTTGCCAACCCCTATACGATCTACAAGGTGGAGAGCAGTGTTATCCAACTACAACCCCGACTGTGAAGAGTTCCTTGCCAACCCCTATACGATCTGCAAGGTGGAGAGCAGTGTTATCTAACTGCAACCCCGACTGTGGAGAATTCCTTGCCAACCCCTATACGATCTGCAAGGTGGAGAGCAGTGTTATCTAACTGCAACCCTAGCTGTGAAGAGTTCCTTGCCAACCCCTATACGATCTGCAAGATGGAGAGCAGTGTTATCTAACTGCAACCCCGGCTGTGAAGAGTTCCTTGCCAACCCCTATACGATCTGCAAGGTGGAGAGCAGTGTTATCTAACTGCAACCCCAGCTGTGAAGAGTTCCTTGCCAACCCCTATACGATCTGCAAGGCGGAGAGCAGTGTTATCTAACTGCAACCCCGGCTGTGAAGAGTTCCTTGCCAATCCCTATACGATCTGCAAGGCGGAGAGCAGTGTTATCTAACTGCAACCCCAGCTGTAAAGAGTTCCTTGCCAACCCCTATACGATCTGCAAGGTGGAGAGCAGTGTTATCTAACTGCAACCCCGGCTGTGAAGAGTTCCTTGCCAACCCCTATATGATCTACAAGGTGGAGAGCAGTGTTATCTAACTGCAACCTCGGCTGTGAAGAGTTCCTTGCCAACCCCTATACGATCTGCAAGGTGGAGAGCAGTGTTATCTAACTGCAACCCCGCCTTGTGAGGTGTAGTGCTCTCTGACTACAACCTCGATTGTGAGATGCAGTGTTCTCTAACTGCAGTCCCGGTTGCGATATGCTCTATCGCTGATGTTTATCTTAAACTCTCTTTTTTTCTGCAAAAAAAGGAAAATGCAAATTTGTAGGTTAAATTATAAAAGAGATACGTACCTGTGGCAGCACCTGCCTGTTGGGATCGTTGTCAGTTGACGCTCACTGGGAGACTTGGATGCTCACCGAAAGACTTTGATGCTCACTGAGAGACTTTGATGCTCACTGGGAGACTTTGATGCTCACTGAGAGGCTTTAATGCTCACTGAGAGACTTTGATGCTCACTGGGAGGATTTGATGCTCACTGGGAGACTTTGATGCTCACTGAGAGGATTTGATGCTCACTGGGAGACTTTAATGCTCACTGAGAGGCTTTAATGCTCACTGAGAGGCTTTGATTTTCGATCCTGCTTGCCCCCGGTATGATGTGTATGAGTAGACTTGCTCTTTTGAGTGTTTTTGGGAGGGGGTCCGTGAGATTCCGTTCTCATGAGGACTTCATCTTGATCTGCTTGTTCGGTGTGGCCGATGTAGAGCCGAACCTGTACGTCGACCCGCTTTTACGTCTGATTGCCTCTGAATAAAGTATGCATGGATAGTCTGGCTTCTCAATGGACCTTCTTTTCTGTATATTTTTGTGATTCCGGATTGTCCTGAGCACGGTGTGTCCGGATAGACTTGTTCTTTCGGGCATTCCACCTTTGTACAAATGCACTTGGGTCATCCTTGCTCATGAGGTCTATTCGGACCTTTCCTTCTAAGTCATGTGCATAACAACATATACAATAGATTGTGTGTGCTTATGGACTCATGTGTGTGAAATGTACATACATAAAGCTATATACACAAAACACGAGCAAAGGATTAATGTACAAGAATTGTGTGTGCAGAACTATAAGTGTAAAGCATTAAACACACGAGATATGCAGGGAGACATGCAAAAGATCTATGCATGTGAGGTGCATATGAGATGCAAAAATGGATAGACCACATCCTAGGCGGTTAAAGGATTCCTTGAGGGTATTTGCTCGGCTGCTTTGATGCCCCCTGAAGGATCTAGAAAGGTGTCGTCTTGGTTTTAGGAATTTTGACCCAACCTTTTGAATAGAACTGACCCGTACGCATCTTTGCCCCCAGTCAGTGAGCGTCTTGCCCCTAGGACCCTGAATCAAGTTTTGCTTCATGTACTACCTGCCCAAAGGAAAGTTATCTGATGTAATGCCGCCTTATCACTCCAGGCTCCAAAAGTCATTATTTTAAAGGTAGTGTGTCCCTGTAGATTTTCACACTAGCTTTTCTTGGCGGAAAATGCGTCCCTTTTTGGGATTTTCACATAATCCTGTACCTAACTTTTGCCTGAAATGGACCCAACCCACTCCAGCGGCTTTTTTCTTTTTTTCTTTAGATCTGGCTGCAAGAGAAGTTGAAGATGTTATCAAAACCACCTCCCCAAGTCATCACATAGTACTCACCGAGGCACTTTCTCCCGCGCCAACAACTATATGTACTTCCATCTCCTGATGAGGACATCGCCAAATTTGGCGAGATATTAGACGACGATATCCGCTTTATGACTGCTTGGCTTCCTCTGCCACATGCAGTTATTGATGGGTCTTCGGGGTGTGTTCCCCTCTGTGGGCTTCATCAGGCCACCTTCTATATTACGGTCCGGTGCGCTCGTCAGCTTGGGATGACCCAAGACGTGGTGAGAGTCCCACTGCCTTTTCGGGGAGGAACCTTTTCCATTGCCTTTGCCTCCCGCTACCATGAGCTATGGAGCCGACTTCCTGTGAAGACAGTTATACCCCGATTTGGAGCTCATTTCGCGGCTTCCACCAGCGAGTACAAGCGATGGGTTGTTAGTCCAGCTTCGGATAATAGGACACAAGGGCTTAAACATCTGGCTAGCGAGAGTAGCAGTAGCGCTTAGCTTAGATTAAATATGTATATCTTTTAAATGTTATTTCTTTTCAAAACAGAACTAAAGAATGATGAAAATGAAAAGAATAATTCTCATTTTATTTCACAGAATTGTGTACATTTCCATAAAATTTATATATACATTATCAGTATTTGCTATGAATTCAACCATGCAAACTACATTAATACATGAAACCGAATTTTGCGAGCATCAGAACTCCTGTTACCAATAGGCCCTGTCGGGTTTTCTCGATTGGACATTTTCTCTCATGCCTCTAATTTTTGCACAGGATGCCTTTTTTCGGTTTTCACCCTGTCGAGGCACTCAATTTTAGCAAGGCCGCCTTTTTTCGGTTTTCGACCCGCGGGGCATTTTATTCTCTTCTTTTTCTCTTATTGCCTTTAGCCATGGAACCTTTTGAGTCTATCTATGTTCACCGATTCTTTGAATTCATTGCCGTTGCTATCTGATAAAATTGCGGCTCCCTTTGATAGTAGCTTCTTGAGAATGAAGGGCCCTTCCCAGGTAGGTCTGAACTTTCCTCGGATGTCTGGTGCTCCCGATTTCATCTGCTTAAACACCAAGTCCCCCTCCTTCAAAGGATGTTTCTTAACTTTCTTTCCGAAGGTTCGAGCTAGCCTCTTCTGATAGATTTGATTGTGGTAGTAGGCTCTGCTGTGCCCATTCAGCAAGTTTAAATGTTCCAGCCTTTGCTGTGCCCATTCAGTCTCGGGGATCTGAGCTTCCATGACTACTCTTAACGATCTGAGCTCTACCTCAACTGGCAGCACTGCCTCTGTCACGTACACCAGAGAATATGGCGTGGCTCCTGTAGATGTTCTCACCATTGTCAGATAGCCCTAAAGTGCGAAAGGCAGCTTCTCTGCCCAATCTTTGTATGTTTGGACCATTTTGGCCAATATTTGCTTAATGTTCTTATTAGCAACCTCCACAGCTCCGTTGGCCTGTGGGCGATATGGAGAAGACTTGTGGTGTTCAATCCCATATTTCTCCAATAGCTTCCTGGTTTCTCCCATAAACTGTACCCCATTATCTGACACCACATGGTGTGGAAGGCCATATCTATAGATCAGATTCTTCTCAATAAACTTGGCCATGTCTCTCTCGTCAATCTTCTTGAAAGATTCTGCCTCTACCCACTTAGTAAAGTAATCGATGGCAACTATGATATATCTATGTCCATTGGAGGCTGTGGGTCGGATCTCCTCGATGATATCTATACCCCAAGTGGCAAACGACCAAGGCGACGTTAGGCTATGCAGTTCTGACACAGGCAAGTGCCTCAAGTCTGCGTATTGTTGGCATAGCTGGCATTGCTTTACGTACTTTGAACAATCATTATCCATTGCGAGCCAGTAAAACCCTTGTCTCATGATTTTCTTGGCCAGTGTCAAACCATTCATGTGATCTCCGCACACGCCTGCGTGAGTTTCCTCCATCGCCCTCCGGGCTTCTTTCTCATTCAAACATCTCAATTGAATGCCATCAGCCTGCCTTTTATACAACAGCCCGTCTATGCATATAAATTGAGTGGACAGTTTATGAATTAACCTTTGGTCCTTCTCCGTAGCTTCCTCTGAAAAAGCTGCATTCTCTAGATAGTTCATAATATCATGGTACCATGGCCTCCCATCTGCTACATCGACTTTCGCCACTAACTGTGATTGGAAACTGGGCCTATTTGAGCTGGAAATTAATACGGGTCTCATAATCACTCCTTCCGGATTGTCCCACATTAACACCAAAGTAGCGAGGGCATCAGCTAATTGATTCTCCTCTCTTGGAATGAAACGAAACGTGCATACCCCAAATCGGCTACTTAGACCTTTCAAGTGCTGGATGTAGGGCATCAATCTTTCTTCTTTAACTGCCCATTCACCTCGGATCTGGTTGATTACGAGGGAAGAGTCCCCGAACACCTCAACAGTCTTCGCCCCCAAGGCTAACAAAGCTTCCAATCCAAAAATGCATGCTTCATATTCAGCCTCGTTGTTGGTAGCTTTAAACCTTAGTTTTCTGGCCAAAGGGAGCTTCTCATTTTCCGGGGTCGTCAAGATAACTCCTACTCCTGCCCCTTTGTTGTTCACGGCCCCACCAAAATGCAATTGCCATCCCTGAATTGCAATAGCCACTATATCCTCGTCTGGGAAATTAAATTCGTAGGTGTCTCCTTGAATCGGGTGCTCGGCCAGGAACTCAGCCACTGCTCACCCCTTAATGGTTTTCCTAGAGACATATTCCACATCAAACTCCTGCAGCAACAATAACCATCTGCCCATCTTTTCTAGCAAGGATGGCTCTTCCTGTAAGTACCTCAAAGGATTCTGCTTTGCTACCGCCTACACCTTGTATGAGTGGAAGTAATGCCTTAACTTCTTTGGAGCCTAGATAACAGCAAGACAAATATTTTCTACCTCGGCATACTTGATTTCATACTCCAAGAACTTCTTGCTGAGATAGTAAATGGCAAACTCTATCCCGAACTCATCCTCTTGGGCCATCATGGCACCCACAGAGCTGTCTTCTATGGCCAAGTACAGAATCAGAGGCTTGCCTGGCTGCAGCGGCCTCAACACAGGTGGATGCAACAGGTATTCCCGGATGGCTTCGAAAGCCTTTTGACAATCTCCATTCCACACCACTGGTTGATTCTTCCTTAGAAGCTTGAAAATCCGTTCACAGATTGAAGTCAATTTGGCGATGAACCTACTAACATATTGTAACTTGCCCAGGAAGCCTCTCATGTCCTTTTCCTTTTGGGGCACCGGCATATCCTTGATAGCTTTAACCTTGTCCGGGTCAATTTTGATACCTCGCTGACTGACCATATGCCCTAATAACTTTCCTGAGGTCACCCCGAAAATACATTTCTTTAGATTCAGACGCAAGTCATACTTTTCTATTCTCGCAAAGAACTTCTCCAATGCTTCGAAATGACCCTCTCTGGTGGTAGACTTAATCATCATGTCGTCTACGTACACTTCCACCTCCTTATGGATCAAGTCGCTCAGAATCTTCATCGCCATTCTCTGGTATGTAGCCCCTGCATTCTTCAGACCGAAAGGCATCACTCGGTAAGCATACGTCCCCCATTCAGTAATGAAAGCCGTCTTGATTCTGTCGATTATTTTGTTCAGAATCTGATTATATCCCGCATAGCCATCCACGAAGCTGTACAATGCACAGGCAGCGGCACTGTCTATTAGCACATCTATATACGGCAGCGGGAAATCATCCTTTGGATAGGCTTTATTCAAATCTCGGTTGTCAACGCATACTCTTACTTTCCCGTTCTTCTTGGCCACGGGGACTACATTAGCCAACCATGTGCGATATTAGACCCCTACCAAGAACTTGGCTTCAATCTGCTGCCGGATTTCTTCCTTTACCTTATCCGCCCACTTTGGTTTGAGCCTTCTCAGCTTCTGCTTCACAGGCTTGAAACCCGGATATATAGGGATAGCGTGCTCTGCTACGTTTCGATCGATGCCCGGCATATCTTCATAGGTCCAACCGAAGACTTATTCATGTTTTTTGAGTATTCTCTCAAATTTTTTCCTTTCCTCAGGAGTTATATCTGATGCTATCAAAATTTCTTTCGGGTTTTCCAAGGTTCCAAGATTAAATGGAGTTGCATCAGAGGAATTAATATCAAATATGGATGGAGTGTGATCATGATCATGTATATGGAAATTATCAGAAACATCACACAAGTAAGCGAAATCATTCATATCATTAATGAAGTTATGATTGTCATTTATATCATTAAATAGTTCAGGAACGAAAAGACATTCTAAGCTAGTCTCCTCCTCCGCTCCCGCTATCCTTGCTTCAGCATCTGTGGACGTTTCTGCGTCATTTGGATTCTTTAGGGGCTCTATCTCCTGAGCTACTTTCTCCAGTTTCTCCTTCCCCTTAATATGAGTGCTTACCATGGCTTCATTTACCACTTCCTTAGGCTCTTGTCCGTCCCAAACAATCCGGTTGGTTAAGACTTCTTCATCCCAAAAGTCTTTCACTGGCTTGACCATACCCATCTCCCAATCATATACATTGTTGAAAAGCTTAAAGCCCGGCACTATTCTACCTCCAGCCCACTGAGGCTCAGCTTCCCCAGCATAGGCACAAACTGATGATGCTAGCACAAAGCTCTCTCGGATGTGAGGGATTTTCTGCATCGGTTTCTTCTTACTATGCTCTCCTTTGTACCCCAAGCCCTTTCAATTTTTCTAGCCTCAAGTGGTAATAGCAGACTGCAGCCCCTGTGAGTTTTTACCCAGACCAGCCCCAGGAAGGTAATGTATTTTCCTCATCATGTTCACTACTGGAGGACTATCCCCTGAACTCGATTCTTCTCCTATTACCGACACATGGAAGCCACTAAATGGCTGATTAGCAATCCCTAGAGCTGACACTTGATTCTCCCTGGCCGCCTTAATGGTTATCACTTCCCCTTCATGTGGGATCTTTATCATCTGGTGTAACGTGGATGGTACCCCTCCTAGTTTATGGAACCAGAGCCTTCCGAGCAAAGCTGAGAAGTTGGCCGGAATAGGTAGGACCACAAATTCTGCTTCCATTTCAATGGGTCCAGTTTTGACCAGGGCTTTAAATGTCCCCGAGGCTGGTCTTCTGGAATTATCATAAGCCGTGATGGTTAAATCCGACTTGCTAAGCATACTCTCATCTAGTCCGTAAGCCTGAAGTGCGACCAAAGGGCATACATTTATAGACGACCCATCATCCACCATAACGCACGCAGTATGCTTACCATTGACCTGTGCCTTAATGTAGAGTGGTCGGTTATGATTGCGGCCCTCAACCGGTAAGTCGGCATCGAAATATACTAACCTTTCCCCGGATCCTCCTTTTACAAGATTCAACAACTCTGACGGAGATATAGTAGTAGCCACAATTGACTCAATCAAGGCCTCTACTAGCTTTTGTCTGTGAGAGGGGGACTGCCTCAGCAGATCCCATATAGATATCTGAGCCATGGTTTTTTTTAACTGTCTGACTATCTGATTATCTTCCGTTTCCTTCTCTGCTGGCACTTGCACTGGCTCTTGCGATTTTTCTACTTCGGGGACCACTCTTCCACTTCTCGTGATAGCCCCTACTTCTCTGCCTTCTTCATCCGACTCCCACAGATCCACAGACATTTGACCTTCTTCCTCACTTTCTTTGCTACTTTCACTAGTAGACCAGTAATCTATTGCTGCTACAGACATCTCTTTTTTACTAACCTCGGGGCGAGTGATAGCAATATATTCGTTCCCGTACAAGTCCTGTAGCACGTACCATTCTAGTAAGTTTGACCCGATCATAAAAACAGGTGGCGGAACCGCATTGTAACTAGGCTTCTTTTTTTCTTCCCTTCGCTCAGGGTCAGTGATCTGTTTACTGTCAATCAAATTTTGGATCTTATGTCTCAGCATTATACAATTATCTGTTAAATGCCCGGTATGCTGATGAAAAGCACAGTATTTATGTTCTTTGTGTTCCGGCTGACCTTGGCTCCTAGCTGGTCTGGGCGGCATTGGTTGGAGCTTCCCCTCCTTTATCAATCTTTTCAACACCCACGATAACGGCCGGCCCAAATTCAAGAAACGCCTCTGACTCGCCCCAGTCGTCGATACCTCTGCTATCTTCTCGCTTCTGTTACTGCTGCTGGAGGCTACAGGCTTGTTTGCCCCTGGGTTACTATAGCCCTTTCTAACATAATTCTCATTGTTGGCCCTTTTTGCGAGATATTCTCCCTTAGCTTCTATAGCAATGTCTTTTAAAGACTCCCAATCTCGTAAGCCTTTCATCTTCAGTCCCTCTCTCAGATAAGGGCTAGCATTTCGGATAAACAATTGAATCTGGTCCGGGGTATCCGGCTTTCACTTCATTTCCATTACTCTATTTCTCCAACGGGTGAGGTACTCATAAAAAGATTCACCTGCCTTTGCTGCAAAAGCTCCAAGTCCTTCAGGGTTATCTCCATCCTTGTACTGCAATCGTACTATCTGAGAAATTCTTCGGTCAATAACTCCCAGTCTTCTTTTGTCCTTCGGTCTAAATCGTGATACCAATCCACTGCTGGGCCAGTTAAACTCAGGCAAAAGTACTCAATTTTTTGCCTCTTCGTCAGGGTGGTGCCCTTCATCACCAGGGAATATTGCTTTATATGAACAGTGGGGTCTGAAGTACCGTCAAACTTAGGAATGTCGGGCATCTTGAAATTCTGGGGCACCAAGTCGTCACTATCCAGCTCTCTATCCTCGGGATTCATTCCTCCCCCTATCTTTAGCATTTTTGTCATGGCTTCAAACCTTTCTTCCATCTTTTTCCACACCTCAGCTTCTACCCTAGGTGATTTTCCCTTAGCTACAGTCTGTTCTTTTGGCTCATCCCATGGGTCAACCTCAGATCTAGGGCCTTCTTTATGCTCAACCGGCGCTGGGGCTCTCGACTCTACTACAGGTGGATCAACTGCCACTAAGGGCTTCGGCCTACTCTCCTCTTTTTCCCCCTGCACTCTAGCTGAGGCACTAGCCTGTTGCCCTGCTGGTGGTGCCAAAGTGGCAGTAAGATTTCCCATCATGGCTATCATTCGGGCCTCAAATTCCTCAATTCTCTTCCCCACTTCCTCGACAATCATTGCCCTGGTGGTATCAGTTCCTTTCGGTGAGTTCGACATCTTCGAAGTGGTGTGACTGGCTTCTGAACAAGATTCTGAAAAACTCCCTTCTTCTGACAGCTCAAACTCTGGGTTCCTGATCAGCCTATCCGTCAGTCCTCTTGTCCACCTAGGCAGATCTATGATGGCTGCACAGACAAAGAATCAAAATGAAGCATGGATGCGATGGAATGCATGCTCATGATATGCAGTATCCACAAAACACATACAAGCAGTTAGGTCACCTCCACCCTTATCACTCCCACACACGTGGTCACAGTCTCTTTCCTAGGCGGGATTAGCCCATGGGTCAACCAAGGACCTAATGAGCGCGTATGGTGCACGGTAAAAATCCGGCAGCATATCACCCCTTAACTAATGCACAAGCGCATGAGTGTAGACATCAGGTCCCGAGTCGGTCCAAGATTAGGATTACCCGATGATGAAAATAAAGACCAATTCATGAGCAAGAAAATAGGAATCGGTCATTTCTTTGTCAAGTTCTTTTATTTTCCTCAAAATTCTTTTAAAGTGTTCATTCTTATTTTTATTTATTTTTGTTTTTATTTTTATTTATTTTTATTTGTATTTTTATTTTTATTCATGTTTTTGTATTTCATTTTATTATATTTTCTGAAAAAAATTAAATTTGAAAAAAAAAAAAATCGCGAACGTCGGGCGCGTCGGCGCGTTTGCGGCAGCGCACTGGCGCTCGGTGCTGGGCGGAGCGCTCTGCGCGTTGCGCAGCGGCCCCTGCGCGAGAAAGAGCGACGCGCCGTTGCGCGTCGCTAAAGCCCCTGCTGCGCGACAGCTCGCCCAGGATCGGCGATAAATCTCGCCGATCCTGCCCAGTCCCCGCCGCAACCGCCCATTTCCGCCGAAATTCATATTTTTCACTTTTTGGGCTAAAAAAATAATTTTTCCTTGTGATTTTTTCAGGTTTTACTCAAATTTAATAAATATTGGTCAAATTGGGTGGGAATTAAAATTCAAAAAATGACAAAAATAATTAAAAATAAATAAAAATGTTAATTGTCCAAATTTGACTTTAGGGATTTAATTTTGGATTTTTGAGTGTTTTTTGTTGAAAATTTGTGAGGGGAAATCTTGGGAAATCTGAGGGGAGCTGGAGAGGGCAGAGGATGGTAGGATTTTACCGGGGTGAGATTTCATTTTGAAAAGAAAAGAAAAAGATTGGTCTTGAAAGAGAAAGAAAAATTCTCTCTAGAAAAGATTTTTTTCCTAAGTCATTTGAGAGGGAACTTCTTGAGGGGAGTTAGTGGATTTTGCTGGAAAAAACAAAAGGGTTCAAGGTTCTTGGATTTCATCTTTTATTATTCTCCAAAACGAAAATTATTTCTTCAATTCTCTTAATTCTTTTCTTTTACTCTACAAGTTTTCATCTTAAATTTCACTCTAGTTTTTTTATCTCTAAAAATTTTGATTGATCTTGAAACCTTTGAGAAAGGAAAATCAATTCCTTAACTTGAATTTTCAGATCACATATCAAACAAAAAAAAAATCAAATCATTTTTCTTATTGGTGGTCTTGAGTTTTTTTAGACATAAACTCAAGATTTACTTGAACACATTTTCGAGTTAATTTTCGGATCTTGACAAGAGATTAGATCGGACTATCTTTCTTCAATATCATTTAACTCTGAGGGTAAAGATTCTTGGACCTATTTTTCATCTCATTTTTACTTCAATTTATTCATGTTAATTTATCTTAAGTTATGTTATGTTGTTATTTTTGTGAATTAATACATGTATGTGTTTTTTTAATTTGAGATCTATCTTTTTAGCATGAATATTCATCTTCTCATTTTGTCGCTGGCATAAAAATGGATAGATCTATCTAATGCTAAAAACGGGATTTGTATGATTTTCTCTTTTATTATTACCCTTTTATAATTTTTGTATGCTTAAATGTTATTACCGCGTGATGCATGTTTTTCCTTTTATTTATTCACTTAATTTCATTGGCTTATTATTTTTATTATCGTTCTTATTATCATAAGAATTAATATTTATTTTTATCATCATCATTATATACGTTTTTAACATAACCCTTGCTAATTAATTGTTAACCATGTGGACCTTTGCATTTGTTTGGTTTTTAATTATTTTCTGTGTTTTCTTACATAGATCTAAGGTTTCTAATAGTATTTTTTCCATCGTTTCATTTCATCGTTCGTCATTATTATTATTATCATCATTACTATTATTATTGTTATTTTCATTAATATTACTATTGTCATTATTTATCATTACACATTATCATTATTATTATTATTATTCTTGTCGTCTTTGTCGTCATTATCACTATTTATTTAATATTATTGTTATTATTATTGCTATTATTGTTATTTTTTTTACCATTTAACGTAATATTTTAATATGTCAACTTAGCTTCATGTATAATCTAATTTACTAGTCACTCAATATGCATATTTTACCTAGTTCATTATTTTTGTTTAATTGAATTTTGTTTGGACACTAACATCAATTTTACCTGTGTTTGTTTTTCCTTTGTGTCAAATTCTTGTGTTCCCCTGTTTGAGCGTCTGTGCGAATGGAAGAGGAGACCGGAGAATTATTATTATTTTTATTGTACTTGTTATTTTTTTGTTTGTTTTACTGAGTTATTTGGCATGTAATAATTAATTAAACCATTTATTTTATGCACGCTTAATCAAAAATCACACAAAAATATTTCTACAAATAAAATTGAATTTTCTAATAAAATGGGACCAACGTCCTAGTTTTCCATCCAAAATAAATTATCACTTTAAAATGATTTTCTTTAATTGTGCATGAGAGGACCAACGTCCTCAACATTAATAAATACCCCGTTTTATGCATGATTTATATTTTATTTACAATGGGGGTTGTATTCCACCCCTAGTTTTGTTGTAATTTAATTTTTTCATTATTTTTATTTTTATTTATCATTTAATATGTGATTGATGTGCGCTTTAAATTCAATGCATTAATCGTGTGAGAGGAGGGATAAAATTTTGTAATTTAAAAGCTCATTTATAATTAATCAAGACATAAATAAGTGTGAAGTTCCGAACACCATCTCTGGTTTAGACCGATAAGAGGTTAAATTTTCCCAATTTCTCGTAAATTGGGTGGCGACTCCAAAATACCTCAAAAGTGCCTAAAGGTGTTATGGCGATGGATGGTCCTTTTCAATGTTCTATTGTGAAAGGAGGTGCCGAAAAATATCTCATAACACTTAAGATCGGAAAAGACGTGAACCAATCCCTCGAATCCTAAAGTGGATTCCTGACGAGGGCCTTGCTGGGTTCGGCGCGCGTCACAGTGGTGACTCCACTGGGGAATGTTTGTGACTTTGCTCTGAAAATGTCTTGGTTAAAATGTATAATTGGGATTTTAAAACTAAAATTTTATCTCTCATCTAAATTTCATTGCATCCATGCTAGAGCCTTAGAATTATGCTAGTTTGGTCCCTCTATTAGCCCCGGTGCGTTCCTGAAGCACGACCTCATTTTCACTCAATTTGGGGAAGTGTTAAGGATAATCACCAGCCCAAGTCTCGTGCCATCAAATGGTATATCAAATGGTGACCCGATCGGTCGTTATGCTCGTGATGAGATAGACCCGTCGTGCAGGGACCATGCTTGGGTAGCCCTAAAGTAACACTGCCTTCGACCAAAGCTCATGTAATGGCAATAGACACTTCCCCTAGGTGGTATGTACCCTAATACTATGCTTGCTATTTGGACCATCATGTATTAAATAAAGTCAATCCAATCAAATGGTCTTCATGAAAGGCTTTCATGCTCTTATGGGCCCATTTTGATTTGGTTGAATTATTTGAATACGTAATGGCCAAAAATCATACATATGCATGTCTTGAGAGATACTGTGCTACTCGGCACCAACGCGCTCCTTGGGTCCCCCATTGACCCACGGATTAAACCCACCTAGGACAGAGACCGCACGACCTCGTGTGTGGGGGCAATAAGGTTGGAAGGATCTACTTGCTTGTATGTGGTTGTGACGTGTTGCATAGCTCACGATCATGCACCATGCACGTCATTCACGCATCATTCTAACAAAGTGAGTTATGCAGCCATCATAGATTCATTCGGGTGGTCTAGAGATCCTAGTGGACGGCTGATCAGGAATCCTATCTTCGGATCGCCTGGAGGGGTATCAGTTCAGGAGTCAGATACAGAAAGTAGTAAGACTTCATCTTCAGTGACATCCAGTATGGCTGAAATTCCCAGAGAATTAGAGGCTACTCGTGCATTGGTTGCTGAGGAAGTTGGTAAGAGATTGGAAGAATTTGAAAATAGAATGTTGACATTGATGGGAAATTTGACAACTATGATGACACAGTCTGTGGGGCAACCATCAAATGCTCCCATAATGACCCAACCTATTGGGCAGCCACCAGTTGCTCTTGTGGTGGGACAAGAGAGGCAAGATTTGGGCAAGGAGGATCCTCCGGTGATTTTACGCTCGCCAGTGATTGAACCTAGGGGTGCACCCGAACCAAAAAGGGTTGTAGACCTTGATAATGATTCCTTTGAAGATGACATGGAGGTCCCAGTCCCAATGAAGGGTAAGGCACCTAAAGTCGAGGAAGCAATGTGGAAAAAAATGGAAGAGAGGTTCGAAGCTATGACAAGGATGCTGACTGTGGGAAGAGGAATGAACCCTGAAGACCGGGAGTTGGATAGTGATGACCTAATTCCCCTTAATTTTAAGATGCCCGATATCCCTAAGTTTGATGGTACTTCTGATCCCATGGCGCACATCAAGCAGTATTCATTAGTAATGAAGGGGACAACTCTAACCAGGAAGCAAAAAATTGAGTACTTCTGCTTGAGCCTTACGGGGCCTGCAATCGGCTGGTATCATAGGTTAGACAGAAGATCCAAAGAAGATTGGGACTTGTTGACTGAAGAATTCTTAAAGCAGTATGATTGCAGTACTAGGATGGAGATCACGCTAAAAGATTTAGAGCTACTGCAGCAAAAGCCGGGGGAATCTTTTCACGAGTACCTCACTCGATGGAGGAATCGGGTTATGGAAATGAAGCGTAAACCAGATACTCCTGGCCAGATTCGATTGTTTGTCAGGAATGCTAGCCCATATCTAAGGGACGGATTGAAAATGAAAGGGTTGAGAGATTGGGAGTCTTTAAAAGACATTGCCATAGAAGCAGAGAGTGAGTACATGGCGAGGAGGACAAGCAATGAGGCCTATGCCAGAAAGAGCTACAGTAATCTGGGGGCAAGCAAGTTGGCAAGTTCTAGCAATGGTAATAAAATCATAAGGACGGCCGAAGTTTCAACCACAGGAGTGAACCAACGGCACTTCTCAAACTTAGGTCGACCTTTATCCTGGGTATTGAAGCGATTAATGAAATTGGGAAAACTACAACCGTTGCCACCTAGGCCATGTAGAACCCAAGGGCAGCCGGGGCACAGAGACAATGAATATTGTGAATTCCACCAACACACTGGGCATCTGACAAACAACTGTGCGAGGCTGAGGCACCATATTCAAGATTTGATTGACAGTAAACAGATTTCCGATCCTAAGAAGAGGGAAAAGGAAAAGATGGCTGGGTATAATGCTGTTCCCCCACCTGTTTTTATGATAGGTTCAAGCCTGCCGGAAGGGTATGTGTTAAGAGACCTTTATGGTAATGATTATGTGGCCATTGTTCGTCCCGAGCAGGGGGTTAATGAAGAGAAGCTTCAGGTTGGCATGATAGAATATTGGGACTTGACTAGCGAAAGCGAGGATGGAAAAGTTGACGAGCTAGAGGACGCGTGGAATTCCGAGGGTGAAGAGAAGGTGCAAGAGGTACAAGCTGTGACCCGAAGTGGTAGAGTGATTCCAGAGGTGGAGAGGCCTCAAGACCTAGTACCTGCGCCTGCAGAAAAGGAACTCGAGGAGGATGGGATAATGAGACAGCTGAAGAAGACATCGACTCAGATATCGGTGTGGGACCTGCTGAGACAGTCTCCAAGTCACAGACAAAAGCTAGTGGAAGCCTTGTGTGAATCAACAGTTGCTACCACCATTTCACCCACCGAGTTATTGGACATGGTGAAAGGGGGATCTGGAGAAAATGTAGTCTACACCGATGCTGACTTACCAATTGAGGGTCGCAATCACAATCGCCCCCTGTACATCAGAGCCCAGATTAATGGGAAGCATACGGCTTGCGTCATGGTGGACGACGGATCTTCCATCAACGTATGTCCACTAGTGGCATTATCTGCTTTTGGGATGAATGAGAGCCTATTGAGTAAATCTGACCTGACCATTACTGCCTATGATAATTCAAGAAGACAAGCTACTGGGACTTTCAAGGCACAAGTAAAAACTGGGCCAGTTGAGACAGAAACTGAATTTGTCGTCCTACCTATCCCAGCCAACTTCGCAGTACTACTAGGAAGGCCTTGGTTTCACAAACTAGGAGGGGTTCCGTCCACCCTCCACCAAATGATCAAAATCCCTTATGAAGGCCAGGTCGTGACAGTCAAAGCAGCCAATAATAATCAAGTGTCAGTCCTCGGGATTTCCAATCAATCCTTCAGTGGGTTCCATGTGGCCGTGGTGGATGAAGAAGATGGTCTAGAGGGGACCGCTCAGGTCGCCGGTATGATGAAAAAGATGAACTTCCTCCCGGGTGCCAGTTTAGGCAAAAACTCGCAAGGGCTCCAGACACCTGTCACTACGAGAGGGCAAAAGGATAGAAGAGGGTTGGGTTATACCGCTGAAACTAAGAAAAATAAGCTTGTGAAGAAGCCTGTAGAGATCCCGCATATCTTAGAAAGTTTCATGCCAGCAGCATCAGCATGTGCCTATTGTGGGGAGGCTGAGCCACAGTGGATTGGTGGCAAGATCAGTCCAGGTTTTGAGATTTTCAATGATGTTTTTGACTGGTCTGACGGAATGGTCAAGTCACTAGAAGGTTTTTGGGATGAGGAGATTTTCAATCAAAGTTTGGTATGGGATCGGGAAGTTCCTGAAGAGGTCGTTACTGACAGCCTGCTAGCCATGCGGGTGAAAGGCAAAGGAAAAATGGAGGCTAAGGTGGTAATGCCAAAATTGGAGGACCTGGAGATTGCGGACAACCAAGGCATTGGGCCATCAACTTCAGCATCGGTATCAGCAGAGGACGCTGATGATAGCTTTTCTGATGTAATTTTTACTCCTGAACTGTTTGACAATCATGCTTGTAATTTCGAGTGTTTTAATAAGATGAATGACTTTGCTTACTTGTGTGATGTTTCTCATGATTTCATTGTGCACGATCACGAACATGAATCATTCATATTTGATATTAACTCAACTAATACCACCTCATTTAACCTCGGGACTTTGGAAAACCCAAAAGAAATCCTGATAGCATCTGATGTGACTCCTGAAGAAAGTGAAAATTTTGAGAGAATATTAAAAAAATATGAAAAAGTCTTTGCCTGGACCTATGAAGATATGCCAGGAATTGATCAAGAGGTAGCTGAACATGCCATTCCGACCTATCCAGAATGTAAGCCAGTTAAACAGAAGCTTAGGAGGCTCAGACCAGAATGGGCCAAAAAAGTAAAAGAAGAGGTGCATAAACAGATTGAAGCAAAGTTTCTAATAGAGGTTCAGTACCCAACATGGTTGGCTAACGTCGTCCCTGTAGCTAAAAAGGATGGAAAGGTTCAGGTATGTGTGGACTACCGAGATTTGAACAAAGCATGTCCGAAGGATGATTTTCCATTGCCCCACATTGATGTGCTGGTCGATAGTGCTGCAGCTTGCACGATGTACAGTTTCGTGGATGGATATGCGGGATACAACCAAATCCTCAATAAGATCGCGGATCAGATTAAGATGGCCTTCATCACTGAGTGGGGCACATTTGCCTACCGGGTTATGCCATTCGGACTAAAGAATGCAGGAGCAACATACCAAAGAATGGCCACCAAGATCCTGGATGACTTGATCCACAAAGAAGTGGAAGTGTATGTCGATGACATGATGATCAAGTCGGCCACTCGAGAGGGGCATTTTGAGGCCTTGGAAAAGTTCTTTCAGAGGATTGACAAGTACAACCTTCGTCTTAACCCTAAGAAATGCATCTTCGGGGTGACCTCGGGTAAACTGTTAGGCCATGTGGTGAGTCAAAGGGGAATTGAAGTAACAGATAAGGTTAAAGCAATCAGGGAGATGCCAACGCCTCGGAAGGAAAAAGAAGTTAGGAGTTTTTTAGGCAAATTGCAATATATTAGCAGGTTCATTTCCAAGCTTGCTTCGGTATGCGAACCGATTTTTAAGCTCCTTAGGAAGAATCAGCCAGTTAGGTGGAACGAAGACTGCCAGAAAGCTTTTGATATTATCAAGGAATATCTTTTACACCCACCAGTTCTGCGGCCTCCGCAGCCGGCCAGGCCGTTAATCCTTTATCTAGCAATAGAAGAAAATTCTGTAGGCGCCATGATGGCCCAAGAAGATGAGTTCGGGGTTGAGTTTGCGGTTTACTACCTCAGCAAGAAATTCCTTCCTTATGAAGCCAAATATGTCGAGGTGGAAAAGATTTGTTTAGCAGTAATTTGGGCTTCAAAGAAACTAAGGCACTATTTCCATTCTTACAAGGTGCAGGCGGTCGCAAAGCAAAATCCTCTCCGGTACCTTCAGGAGGCACCCTCTCTGCTAGGAAAAATGGGAAGATGGTTGTTATTGCTACAGGAGTTTGATGTGGAGTATATCACCAGAAAGACCATTAAGGGCCGGGCAGTTGCGGAGTTCTTAGCCAACCACCCGATTGAAGGTGACCAATTGGAATACGAATTTCCTGATGAAGATGTATTGGCCATCACAGCACAGAAGTGGCAGATGTACTTCGATGGGGCAGTGAATAGCAAGGGAGCTGGAGTAGGAGTAATTTTGGTGACCCCAGAGGGTGAAAAACTCCCCTTAGCTAAAAAGTTAAGATATGGAGCCACCAATAATGAAGCTGAGTATGAAGCCTGCATCTTCGGGTTAGAAGCACTCTCAGCCGTGGGGGCGAAAGTAGCGGAGGTTTTTGGAGACTCATCCTTAGTGGTCCATCAGGTCAGGGGTGAATGGTCCATCAAGGAAGAACGGTTGCTACCGTATGTGGAGTGTTTGACGGGACTAAGTAGTCAATTTGAAGTCTGCACTTTTAGCCATGTGCCTCGAGATGAGAACCAATTAGCTGATGCCCTAGCCACCCTTGTATCTATATGGGATAACCCAGAAGGAGTGGTTATGAAACCGGTGTTGGTCTTTAGTTCGGATAGGCCATGCTTTGAAGCTGAAAGGGTGATGGATGTTGGGGTTGGTGATGGAAAACCTTGGTATTACGATATCCAGAATTATTTAGAGAGGTCGGTTTTCCCGTAAGAGGCCACTGAGAAGGATCAAAGAATGATTAAAAAGTTATCCTCTCAATTCATTAGCGTGGATGGGGTACTGTACAAAAGACAAGTGGATGGTATTCAATTAAGGTGTTTAGCAGAGAAAGAAGCTGAAAGGATTATGGAAGAAATTCATGCCGGTGTTTGCGGAGCCCACATGAACGGTTTAGCCTTGGCAAAGAAGATCATGCGCCAAGGATTTTATTGGATTACAATAGACGCTGATTGTTCAAAGTATGTGAAGCAATGCCAGTTATGCCAGCAATACGCAGACATGAGGCACGTACCGGTTTCAGAATTACACAATTTGACGTCTCCATGGCCATTTGCAGCTTAGGGAATAGATATAATAGGGGAGATACATCCTACAGCATCTAACGGGCACAGGTTTATTGTGGTCGCTATTGATTATTTCTCTAAATGGGTCGAAGCTGAATCCTTCAGAAAGGTGGACGCTAGGGATATGGCTAAATTCATCGAGCGAAATTTGATATGCAGATATGGCCTCCCACACCACGTCGTGTCGGATAACGGGGTACAATTCTTGGCAGAAACCAAGCGGATGCTCCAAAAGTATGGAATCCAACATCACAAGTCCTCGCCATACCGACCGCAGGCTAATGGAGCAGTTGAGGCGGCGAATAAGAATGTCAAAAGAATATTGGCCAAGATGGTACAGACTTATAAGGATTGGGCAGAAAAGTTACCTTTCGCACTCTGGGGCTACAGGACCAGTATCAGGACTTCGACAGGAGCCACCCCCTTCTCCCTAGTCTATGGGACAGAGGCAGTTTTACCAGTAGAAATCGAGCTCAAATCATTGAGAGTAATATCGGAGGCCCAGCTGCCAGAAACAGAATGGACGCAGCAGCGGTTGCTACAACTGAACTTGCTAGATGAGGATAGGATGCGGGCCTATTATCACAATCAGGTTTACCAGAAGAGATTAGCTCGATCTTTTGGGAAGAAAGTCAAAAAGCACCCCTTAAGAGAAGGAGATTTGGTCTTCAAGCAAATGAGGCTAGGGGTTCCGGACTTTTGTGGTAAATTCAGACCGACTTGGGAAGGGCCTTTTGTTCTGAAGAAAATATTATCCAGAGGGGCTGCAATCTTGACAGACAGTGACGAAAATGAGTTCAAGGAACCAATCAACGTCGACAGATTAAAGAGGTTCCATGGCTAAAGACTTAAATAAAAATAAAGAGAATAAATGCCCCACGGGTCGAAAATCGAAAGAAAAGCGGCCTTGTTAAAATCGGGCGCCTTGTCAAGGTGGAAACCGAAAAAGGCATCTTGGGCAAAAGTTAAAGGCTGAGAGAAAATGGTCAATCATGAAAACCCGAGAGGGCTGATTGATAACAGGAGTTTGATGCTTTCAGGATCCATCTCGAGATTAGATGTGGTTTCGTATTTTGAGCCTAATGTTAAATAATGGTCATGAATAATGAAATCACGTGGAGACATTTACATGTACGCGAATGTATGCTCATTTTGCGTAATGCCATTATCTTCCCTTCTGAAGAAGTAATACATTATTTTTAGATGTGTGCGATTGCCCACCATTGTTTTGCCAACAAAGGGTTTAGTTAAAAAAAAAAAAAAAAAAAAAAAGGCCGTTAGAGATGAAAACCGTAACTGGCTCTCTAAGCAAAAGTTAGGTCAAGGGGCAGGGTGAAAACCTGGACATGGGCAGTCTGTCCTACAAAAAAAATAATAATAATGACCGCTAGGATGGGTTGGGTCCATCCTAGGCAAAAATAAGGCATAGGGTTATGTGAAAATCCTCGAAAGGACGCATTCCCCACAAAGAAAAGCTAGTGTGAAAACCCACAAGGGGCGCACTACCTTTAAAATAATGACTTCTGATGCATGGAGAGATAAGGCAGCATAAATTCTAATGATTCCACTTAGGACGGGATAATGCCTAATTCTAGACATGAATCAAAATTCGGGCCGTATGCTCATTGACCAAGTGGCAAAAATGCGCACTTGATGATTCACTTTGAGAAGATTATGAGTCGAAATCCATAAGCCACGGAGCATCCCAATTAAGATCCTCGAGAATGAAATTGTGCTTTGATACCCAGACCACCTGGATGAATTCATCGCACACATTTTGCATGAGCATGTGCACATTCACACGCATAATTTGCCTTGGATATTGGTTTTAATTTTGCAGGAGGCATTAGACAGTGGAACTTGTCTGGAAGCACACCTCAACAATTCAGGGGGTATGCAGAAGGATTGTATAGGAATGAATAATTGTGTAAACTTTCCTCTTTTCAGGATGCCTCCGCGACGGGCCCCATCTAGAGAACCAGCCAGTGCCCCACCTCCAACGTGGATGGATGCTACACAAAGGCAGAAGTTTAGATCATTAGGTGATTCGCGATTCTTGTCCAGTAAATTTATGTCCCAAACATTCTTAGAGCAGATGGGCATGTGGGAAGAAGTTAGCAGGCTGTTAGCAGTCATGGGTTGGACGGATTTTCTCACACCAGCTTTCCTCACTTACCCAAGAGTTACTAGGGAGTTCCTGGCTACGCTTAAGTATGGGGGGCTTTCAAGATCAAACACAGACCCTGAGGCTATATATTTTCGGGTCCAAGATACGGAGCATACGATGGGTCGCTAGGATTTTGCACAGATCACGGGTCTTCCGACGGGAAATCGGGTACAAGTACCTGACAGAGTTGTTTTGGCACATCAATGGGAAATGATCGAGGCATCAGGGGCCCATTATGACCGCAACACGGCGAAGAGCACTTTATTGGCCTCGCAGGTATACAGGTATGTTCAGAGGGTTTTAGCCAGCAGCTACTTGGGCAGAACTGGTAGTCCTAGCGCCATCAGCACAGTAGAGATTTGGAGTCTATGGGCTGTGGCAACAGGGACCCCACTCAATATTAGTCACGAGATCATAGCCGGCATGGTTAGACAGACTTGGAGAGCTACAGCGCAGATATGTATTGGCGGGGTAGTCACCAGGTTGCTACTACAACTAGGGCACGACCCCGACACTTTTGGCCAGCCTGTGGACAAAGACATTTATGTCGATTGGGCCCTTGCCAAATGTATGGGTATGGTTGAGAAGTTGCCTGGACAAGCAGGAGAGTATAGACTTCTTACTATGGCAGAAACTCGACGGATGTACCGTTTGCCTCCACTCACGGTTGCCACACCGTTCGAAGATCATTTTCAGGATGAGGGAGATCTTCCACAACCTCAGACAGATGAGGAGTACTATTGCCCGCAACCAGTGGAAGAAGAGCCTCTACAACCCAGACAGGTGAGGAATATTATCATCCGCAACCAGTGGCGGAGGAGCCTCTACAACCTCGGACAGATGAGGAGTGCTACCATTCGCAATCAGTGGAAGGAGAACCTTCACACCCTCAGACAGACGGGGAATATTATTGTCCACATCCAGAAGAAGAAAGGCCTCACTCATCGCCAGACTATACGGATATGGACATCAATTTGGATGACTTTGACATTAACTTGAGTGGTCTTTTTTATGCTTCATTATCGCAGCCAGTTCCTCCAGAAGGTCAGATACACCCTCCTCCTTCTATGCATGCTTCGGAGGTAGATCCCCAGACATATAGGAGGTATCACCCCTATGATCGTCTAGAATCTCCGGGGGCATTTACTTCAGCAGCTCCTCCACCACCACCTAGACCCGGGATGGAGCAAAGCCAGATAGGTATGGAGGTCCTCATCCAAACCATGCAGAGGGAGATAATAGCGGTAGTGGAGGCCAGATCCCAATGCTTTGACGAAAGGCTGATGGCCGTGGAACAACGAATGAGTGAGAGACTGATGGCTATGGAGCAGCGTATGGGTGAGAGGCTTATGGCGGTAGAACAGCGAATGAATGAGAGATTAATGGCTGTAGAGCAGCGTATGAATCAGCGCAGGGATGAAAGACTACAAACCATAGACAAGAGATTGCAAAGCATAGGGCGGTGCGTGAAGGAGACACGACAACACCAAGACAGACCCGAGGAGCCCACAAGAGCCTCCTACACACCTATGAGCCATAAAGGATCAAGCGACACACACCAACCATGATCTTTTAATCAATGTTCAGGGAGATTTATGATTTTTGATGTAATTCATGTATGAAAATAACATTTATATAGATGACCTTTGTTGCACTTTGCATGTTTGGATACCCTTTAAATAAGAAATCTTTTTTGACAAGCATGGAAATCATATGATAAATCACAAAATTGGTAAAATCATAACAATTGAACCTTCACAGAAGTTAAAAATGATCACAATGATACATTGATCTAATCGGAGTTCATTTTATTCAGGAGACAACCGAAGATATGCTGGAAAGCACTTTTCGCGTTTTGTAAGTCTGGAGCAGACTCGGCGCATCATCATCCGCACTTTGTAAGTCTGGAGCAGACTCGGTGCAGCTCAGGAGAGTAACCCTCGCGTTTTGTAAGTCTGGAGCAGACTCGGCGCATCATCATCCGCACTTTGTAAGTCTGGAGCAGACTCGGTGCAGCTCAGGAGAGCAACCCTCGCGTTTTGTAAGTCTGGAGCAGACTCGGCGCATCATCATCCGCACTTTGTAAGTCTGGAGCAGACTCGGTGCAGCTCAGGAGAGCAACCCTCGCATTTTGTAAGTCTGGAGCAGACTCGACGCATCATCATCCGCACTTTGTAAGTCTGGAGCAGACTCGGTGCAGCTCAGGAGAGCAACCCTCGCGTTTTGTAAGTCTGGAGCAGACTCGGCGCATCACCATCCGCACTTTGTAAGTCTGGAGCAGACTCGGTGCAGCTCAGGAGAGCAACCCTCGCGTTTTGTAAGTCTGGAGCAGACTCGGCGCATCACCATCATCCGCACTTTGTAAGTCTGGAGCAGGCTCGGTGCAGCTCAGGAGAACAACCCTCGCGTTTTGTAAGTCTGGAGCAGACTCGGCGCATCATCATCCGCATCTCGCGAGTCTGAAATAGGTTTGCAGTTCGGGAAAAATGATTTACATTTCATAGCAACAGGAAGGTCGTCGCCTTAGGTACGCACTTCTTTCCTCTTTCCTGAATTTTGGCTCAACTAGGCACCTATATGCTAGTGTCCCTAAAATTGGGGGCAACTGTAGACATCAGGTCCCGAGTCGGTCCAAGATTAGGATTACCCGATGATGAAAATAAAGACCAATTCATGAGCAAGAAAATAGGAATCGGTCATTTCTTTGTCAAGTTCTTTTATTTTCCTCAAAATTCTTTTAAAGTGTTCATTCTTGTTTTTATTTATTTTTATTTTTATTTTTTTATTTGTATTTTTATTTTTATTCATGTTTTTGTATTTCATTTTATTATATTTTCTGAAAAAAATTAAATTTGAAAAAAAAAAAAAATCGCGAACGTCGGGCGCGTCGGCGCGTTTGCGGCAGCGCTCGGCGCTGGGCGCAGCGCCCTGCGCGCTGTGCAGCGGCCCCTGCGCAAGAAAGAGCGCGTCGCTAAAGCCCCTGCTGCGCGCAGCGAGATGCGCACGTTGCGCGCCATCTCGCCCAGGATCGGCGAGAAATCTCGCCGATCCTGCCCAGTCCCCGCCGCAACCGCCCATTTCCGCCGAAATTCATATTTTTCACTTTTTGGGCTAAAAAAATAATTTTTCCTTGTGATTTTTTCAGGTTTTACTCAAATTTAATAAATATTGGTCAAATTGGGTGGGAATTAAAATTCAAAAAATGACAAAAATAATTAAAAATAAATAAAAATGTTAATTGTCCAAATTTGACTTTAGGGATTTAATTTTGGATTTTTGAGTGTTTTTTGTTGAAACTTTGTGAGGGGAAATCTTGGGAAATCTGAGGGGAGCTTGAGAGGGCAGAGGATGGTAGGATTTTACGGGGGTGAGATTTCATTTTGAAAAGAAAAGAAAAAGATTGGTCTTGAAAGAGAAAGAAAAATTCTCTCTAGAAAAGATTTTTTCCTAAGTCATTTGAGAGGGAACTTCTTGAGGGGAGTTAGTGGATTTTGCTGGAAAAAACAAAAGGGTTCAAGGTTCTTGGATTTCATCTTTTATTATTCTCCAAAACAAAAATTATTTCTTCAATTCTCTTAATTCTTTTCTTTTACTCTACAAGTTTTCATCTTAAATTTCACTCTAGTTTTTTATCTCTAAAAATTTTGATTGATCTTGAAACCTTTGAAAAAGGAAAATCAATTCCTTAACTTGAATTTTCAGATCACATATCAAACAAAAAAAAAATCAAATCATTTTTCTTGTTGGTGTTCTTGAGTTTTTTTAGACATAAACTCAAGATTTACTTGAACACATTTTCGAGTTAATTTTCGGATCTTGACAAGAGATTAGATCGGACTATCTTTCTTCAATATCATTTAACTCTGAGGGTAAAGATTCTTGGACCTATTTTTCATCTCATTTTTACTTCAATTTATTCATGTTAATTTATCTTAAGTTATGTTATGTTGTTATTTTTGTGAATTAATACATGTATGTGTTTTTTTGATTTGAGATCTATCTTTTTAGCATGAATATTCATCTTCTCATTTTGTCGCTGGCATAAAAATGGATAGATCTATATAATGCTAAAAACGGGATTTGTATGATTTTCTCTTTTATTATTACCCTTTTATAATTTTTGTATGCTTAAATGTTATTACCGCGTGATGCATGTTTTTCCTTTTATTTATTCACTTAATTTCATTGGCTTATTATTTTCATTATCGTTCTTATTATCATAAGAATTAATATTTATTTTTATCATCATCATTATATACGTTTTTAACATAACCCTTGCTAATTAATTGTTAACCATGTGGACCTTTGCATTTGTTTGGTTTTTAATTATTTTATGTGTTTTCTTACATAGATCTAAGGTTTCTAATATTATTTTTTCCATCGTTTCATTTCATCGTTCGTCATTATTATTATTATCATCATTACTATTATTATTGTTATTTTCATTAATATTACTATTGTCATTATTTATCATTACACATTATCATTATTATCATTATTATTATTATTATTATTCTTGTCGTCTTTGTCGTCATTATCACTATTTATTTAATATTATTGTTATTATTATTGCTATTATTGTTATTTTTTTTACCATTTAACGTAATATTTTAATATGTCAACTTAGCTTCATGTATCATCTAATTTACTAGTCACTCAATATGCATATTTTACCTAGTTCATTATTGTTGTTTAATTGAATTTTGTTTGGACACTAACATCAATTTTACCTGTGTTTGTTTTTCCTTTGTGTCAAATTCTTGTGTTCCCCTGTTTGAGCGTCCGTGCGAATGGAAGAGGAGACCGGAGAATTATTATTATTTTTATTGTACTTGTTATTTTTTTGTTTGTTTTACTGAGTTATTTGGCATGTAATAATTAATTAAACCATTTATTTTATGCACGCTTAATCAAAAATCACACAAAAATATTTCTACAAATAAAATTGAATTTTCTAATAAAATGGGACCAACGTCCTAGTTTTCCATCCAAAATAAATTATCACTTTAAAATGATTTTCTTTAATTGTGCATGAGAGGACCAACGTCCTCAACATTAATAAATACCCCGTTTTATGCATGATTTATATTTTATTTACAATGGGGGTTGTATTTCGCCCCTAGTTTTGTTGTAATTTAATTTTGTCATTATTTTTATTTTTATTTATCATTTCATATGTGATTGATGTGCGCTTTAAATTCAATGCATTAATCGTGTGAGAGGAGGGATAAAATTTTGTAATTTAAAAGCTCATTTATAATTAATCAAGACATAAATAAGTGTGAAGTTCCGAACACCATCTCTGGTTTAGACCGATAAGAGGTTAAATTTTCCCAATTTCTCGTAAATTGGGTGGCGACTCCAAAATACCTCAAAAGTGCCTAAAGGTGTTATGGCGATGGATGGTCCTTTTCAATGTTCTATTGTGAAAGGAGGTGCTGAAAAATATCTCATAACACTTAAGATCGGAAAAGACACGAACCAATCCCTCGAATCCTAAAGTGGATTCCTGACGAGGGCCTTGCTGGGTTCGGCGTGCGTCACAATGTGTTATGATCATTATATATCTAAATTGTCCGAACATATCGTCATGGCCCTACCGGGGCATGAAAGCCTTTGGCTAGGTAACCAAACAAAACATTTGGACATTACCAATATGAAAGGATCCAAACAACAAGCACGAAATTATGGTTCATATTACCTAGGGGAAGTATCTATGGCCACTACATGAGCTTTAGTCAAGGGCGGTGTTACTTTAGGGCTACCCAAGCATGGTCCCTGCCAACGGGTCTAGCTCATCATGAGCATAACGACCGATTGGGTCACCATTTGATATACCATAATGGTACGAGGCTTGGGCTGGTGGTTATCTTAACACTTCCCTACATTGAGTGAACGTAGGGTCGTGCTTCAGGAAGGCACCGGGGTTTAAGAAGGGACCAAATTAACGTATTCTAAGGCTCTAATGGGATGTAAATGCAATTTTGAAAGAAAGCGAATTCATAAACTAAAACTTTAAGTGCAAATGTTAATCAAGGTATTTTTAAATTAAAGTCTCGAACCAGCGGTCCCCAGCGGAGTCGCCGCTGTGATGCGCGCCGGACTCCGGGGGCACCCATTGACCACCCGCTTTAGGGCGATTGGGCATTTGAAGGTCCGTTGGCAGCTTGTAATGAATTACAAGTGCGTCTATTTTGGGCAACAAGGAGGTTTCATGGTGTTGCCACCCAATAAAACATTGGGAAAGTTCGTCTTGCCTCAGTGAGCCTAAGACGGTGCATATTTCCATTTGGGCAAACCAAAGGGATCTTGGAGGCAATCACCCCAATAGAACATTGGGAATGACCCTCTAACCCTATAGAGCCTAGGATTATTAATTAAGCCTTTTGATGGGACACAAGAGGTGTCTTGGAGGTTCCAATGAGTGATCGGATAGACCTCTTGCCTTGTTGAGCCCAAAGACCAGAGCTGGGTTTGGGACTTCTCATCTATTTATACCTTGATTTAACTTTACATTTAAGTTTTGAATTTATTAGTTAGCTTTCTCTCCACACGATGCAAATTTCAATTAAAAGCACAAATATTCACATTAAAAGGGTAGATAAAATAAAAAAAATAAATGAAATAAATGTTTGAAATTAAATTACAATAAAACTAGGAGCGGAGTACAACTCCCATTTTAAAGGTACGGTATATTTATACATACAAAAGATGGGAAATTCATTTATTCTGAGGGCTTTGGCCCTCACATGCATTCATTATGAAAAAAACTAATTTTATGTGATTTTTATGGGCCAAAACAGGACATTGGGTCCTTTAATTTTATGAAATAATCCCAATTTCAATTAATATAAACAAGTATCCATTTTTAATTTATGCGAAATAAAATAAAACAAATAAAAAAAATACATAAACAGAATAAGGAATAAGGAAACTGAATAGATAAAAAGGGATAAGAAAACTAAACCAAAGATAGGCTTTCCATGATGACATGATGGCTTATCTCCACAGCTCAACCCATCCAAGAAAAAGAAAATACAATTCTCACAAAATAAAAGAAATATTAATATTTACAAATTAAAGCGATACATATGCAAGCAGAGAGTAAAATAAAATAAGATAAATAAAATTGTTGAAAAAAAACATTTTGAAAATAAAATAAGAATTAAATAGAGGAAGAAATAATAAAAGGAAAAAAAAGGAAAAAATGGGAAACAAAGACGAGGGACGGGCTTAGTGGCCCACCGACGGCCATCCCTCATGTGACCGACGGACAACGAGCCTCACACGCCGTCGCTCGAACAATAGTCGGGTATATTAACCGTCGCTCAAGCAACAGACGGGCGTCGGTGAGCTACATCCCGTCGGTCACCTCTGGTTTCCAAATAAAAAGCAAAAAAAACTTCTTTTTCTCTTTTCTTTTTAAATAAATAACTTTCAAACAAAATAAAGACAAATAAAAGCTAAATAAAAGGTAAATAAATGCAATAAATGTGGAAATGAATGTAATAGACTAATAAAGCAAGTGTCCAGAATATTTACCCTCAGATTGTACCTTTATGGAGTGAAACTTCGGTTGACTTGAACCTTGCGCGTCTCACGAGAAGAAAGCAAAAACCAAGAAGGAAAAATGTCTATATTTTTCCTTGATTTTTACCAAATTTTTGAAATATTTGAATCCACAAAATGGATGAAAACTAATGGATTTAGCTTTCTCCAAAGTAAGATAGATTCACTTAAAAGCGATATAAAACTAGAGAAAAAGTAGGTAAATATGGGAATTTAAATAAGTAAAGAAAAGAAAACTTGAGAAGAAGAAAATTTTCCTTTTTTTTAGCTTGTTTTAGTGATTTTTTATAAGAAAATCCGAACCCTCTTCAAAAGAAAAGATGTACTATTTATAAGCATGACCGACGGGCAGGCCTTGACTCACCGACGGGCAGGCCCTGAGCCACCGACGGGACACGTGTCCGTCTCAAGGACCGACGGGACACGTGTCCCCGAGAACAAAACGGTGGCCGCCTCAACGACCAACGGGCATATGAATCACTATTGGGTTGTCCATCCCTGAGAGAGGCGGTGATCGCCACGATGACCGACGGGATGTCAACCACAGACGGGCAGGCCATCTGTGGAGCAAAAACTCAAATTTCAAGTTAAAACTCCCAATTTTAAAATTCTTCTTTCTATAAGATAAAACCTTTTGCTTCTCGTGAGCTCAGAGAATCAAAATTTCCGAGTTCCATCCACTCATACGGGACCAGGTATCGATTTTCTTCATTGGGTAATCTCTGATCTGGACCGCCCTGGGACATGGTGCTTACAGCCACCGAAAAGAAAGAAGTCATTGCTGCCGCCCAAGCTCAGATTAATATTGAGTGGAGACGATAGTGCATAAGTGCACTCATCTCAGGTTGCAGGGTCATGTCCAGATCCTAACCAGCGATGTGAAGCATCACCTTCACCAACAACCAACCCCGATGACTCTCCTAATCTACCTAGCGGTTCAGCATCCAACAACCCAAATATATCAGCACAACATGAAAATGGATCTACTTCCGCATCAGACCCTGAATCTATGAGCACACATGCACCCGGTTCCGATATTGAGGATGATGAAGGAGGTCTCCAGCCTGGTGCGAAGGGAGTTAATGGAAGAATTTACATTAAGATTATCAATGATATGTAAGTTATATTATAAAAATTTTTGTATTATAAAATAAAAACATAAGTTTATACTGATGGTATGGATATCTAATTTCAAACTGATTTAAATTTGTTCATATTAATAGGTTTATTTCATCAGGTATTTGCTCAAGAAAGATTAGATCCAAATTCAAAGAAGATAGAAATTGAGGGTTATGTATGGAAGAATCTCTCTCTGCAGACAAAGGATTTTATTATCAGGAGTCTGAGGTACAAAAAATAAATTACATTATTCGTTTCAAAATAACTGACTTCATACATTCAAGAAAATATCTATTGTACTTGACAATAATAATATTATGTTTTTTTATAGAAAGAAATTTTCTAGGATTCAAAATTTAATACTGTCATTTATGAAGTTTGGGAAAAGCGGGCCCACCAACGTTATAAAGAATTTCTATCTAATTTACGCAAGGGTGGTCAACGACCTACTTTTATTTCTGAAGAAATATGGAATCATTGGCAACAATATTGGGCAACACCCGAAGCAATTGCCACTTCAGCGAGGAATTCTTCAAATAAATGGGGAGGCTCAGATGGTGAGAGTTTAGCTGTGTACACTGGAGGAACTTTGAGCCATTGCGAGCATGAAGAAAAACTGGTAAGTATCTGAATTTTATTCATAAAATGTATAATTATTATGGATAATGATAGGTTTAATATATGCCTATTATATGGATGGCTTTGTTGTTGAGATAAATTTTTTGTTTCACAGGAGGTAAATATCATACAAATAGGGGAAATGCTGCTAAATTTACAAAAAAATTGTGATTCTTATGGATAATGATATGTTTAATATATGTCTGTTATATGGATGACTTTGTTGTTGAGATAAATTTTTTGTTTCACAGGAGGTAAATATCATACAAATAGGGGAAATGCTACTAAATTTACAAAAAAATGTGATTCTTATGGATAATGATGGTTTAATATATGCAGGCATCAAGATTTGTGCTTTCCTTTTTTTTTCGATTTTCTACGACTAGGGGATAATTTTAGCTCTAATTAGTTGCATTATTTTTCAAATCCACTTGGTTTTTCCTATTGGCATTGGGGGCTTCTTTGTGTATTGTGAGTGGTGTTTTTTTCCCCTTATTGTGGAATGAACTATGGTATTTTGATGATTATTATGTTTGAGTTGGTTTGACTGTCCCTTTCCAAATGTTCTTAACGATCCTTAGTTGTATTTTAATGAAGCAATGCTTAGTTTGCTATGTTTTGTGCTGACAGTGTTAGACTTCTTAAACTGTTGTTGGGTCCATTGGCTTTGGAGGTTAATTAGGGTAAGATTCTAATAATTGAGATGGACGTGCTCATTTTGGATTATATCACCGAGTTTGGTCTATTTGTTCAAATACCTGACTGATTAACAAGTAGTTGGGTTTCACCCATGTGCTTACTTGGAATGTCATGTGAACTTAGGTCTATAATTTTATGGCAGTATTGTTAAATGGGGTTAGATTCTAATAATTGTTTTGGACATGCTCAGTAAACATGCTTCCTTATATTGCTTCTTATGTAGGCAAAGTATATGGGTAGGAAGCCTACATATCCTAAAGTATTTATGCACACTCACACAAAAAAGCATGATAAAATGTATAATTATTATGGATAATGATAGGTTTAATATATGCCTATTATATGGATGGCCTTGTTGTTGAGATAAATTTTTTGTTTCACAGGAGGTAAATATCATACAAATAGGGGAAATGCTGCTAAATTTACAAAAAAAACTGTGATTCTTATGGATAATGATATATTTAATATATGTCTGTTATATGGATGACTTTGTTGTTGAGATAAATTTTTTGTTTCACAGGAGGTAAATATCATACAAATAGGGGAAATGCTACTAAATTTACAAAAAAATGTGATTCTTATGGATAATGATGGTTTAATATATGCAGGCATCAAGATTTGTGCTTTCCTTTTTTTTTCGATTTTCTACGACTAGGGGATAATTTTAGCTCTAATTAGTTGCGTTATTTTTCAAATCCACTTGGTTTTTCCTATTGGCATTGGGGGCTTCTTTGTGTATTGTGAGTGGTGTTTTTTTCCCCTTATTGTGGAATGAACTATGGTATTTTGATGATTATTATGTTTGAGTTGGTTTGACTGTCCCTTTCCAAATGTTCTTAACGATCCTTAGTTGTATTTTGATGAAGCAATGCTTAGTTTGCTATGTTTTGTGCTGACAGTGTTAGACTTCTTAAACCGTTGTTGGGTCCATTGGCTTTGGGGGTTAATTAGGGTAAGATTCTAATAATTGAGATGGACGTGCTCATTTTGGATTATATCACCGAGTTTGGTCTATTTGTTCAAATACCTGACTGATTAACAAGTAGTTGGGTTTCACCCATGTGCTTACTTGGAATGTCATGTGAACTTAAGTCTATAATTTTATGGCAGTATTGTTAAATGGGGTTAGATTCTAATAATTGTTTTGGACATGCTCAGTAAACATGCTTCCTTATATTGCTTCTTATGTAGGCAAAGTATATGGGTAGGAAGCCTACATATCCTAAAGTATTGATGCACACTCACACAAAAAAGCATGATGGTCAAACATTCGTCAATGCTCGACAACTCAATGTATGTAAAATTTATACATCCATATTAATTATTTTAAGAAAATATAGCTAATTAATTGTAACTATTGTAATGATAGGAACAAATACAAGAGACTCTCACTCAACAGCAGCAGAGCTCTGAAAGTGTTGATTTGAGTCGTACATTTCTTGAAGCAGTTGGTGGTAAGAATAATCATGGAAGGATTTTTGGTTTAGGTTCAATTGCAAACACTTCCCATTCGAATTCCTCTGCATCATCTATAGCTGCTTGTAGTAAGTGGTGTGAATCTTCTCAGAAAGTCATTCAGTTAGAGACTGCACTCACCTTGTTGATGGATACTGTAACCCAGCTAAAGAATCGAGTAGAAGATTTGGAAACCAAGGGTGCTCAGCAGCCAAATCGTCCCCGTTCACCTCCACCTATATAGCATAAATTTGTAATTTTTCATTATTTATACTGAATTTATGTTGTTTTTGTGATGGTTTCCATGAATTTTTACTTTACAATGTTATTTGTACTGAATTTATGTTATTTTTGTGATGGTTTTCATGGATTTTTACTTTACAGTAATATAATATATTTTCAAGATTTTAATTATTGTGCATTATAATTTTTATATTATATTATCAATAAGCATATTTTCTTAAATTTTATTATGAATTTAAATTATATTTATTTATAAATAATTTTTTTTTTAAATTAAAACACTGTTGATGCTAAAAATAGCAACGGAATGGAAATTTCGTTGCTAAAAAGTTGATGCAAAAAATAGCAACGGAATGGAAATTCCGTTGCTATTTTTAGCAACGGAAAACTTCTTCGGTTGCTAAACTTTTCCAAGATAGTTGGAATCGGTTGCTATAAATAGCAACAAAAAATAATTATGTTGCTATATTTAGCAACCGAAACATTTTCGTTTGCTAATTCTATTACTATATTTAGCAACAAAATACATTTTCGGTTGCTAGATATAGCAACGGAAGTTTTTTCGGTTGCTATATATAGCAACGGAATATTATTCGGTTGCTATATATAGCAACGGAAATGTATACCATTGGTAAATATAGCAACGAAATATGAATTCCGTTGTTAAAGTCAACCAATTCACCAAAACGTATATTGGTTAGATTTAGCAATGGAATATGAATTCCTTTGCTAAATTTAGCAACGGAATTCATATTCCGTTGCTAACTGTACCAACCGTCAAATTTGCAACCGAATATTCTGTTGCTATTTTTGGTTACTAATTTTGATTAGCAACGGAAAATCCACAGATTCGGTTTCTAATTTTCATTATTATTTGATAATTTTCTTATAGTGATTTATGCAATATTGATGTGGTCAGAGCAATTCATTTTGCATACTCAAAGTTGTCTGGTTCCGACATGAAGGTAGCAATTATTACTATTTGCCCTCTGCTTTTCTCGCTACTCGGGCCCTTCAAATAATGCATTCTTCTGTCAACTGTGAAACCAATTCTACAGCACCTTTCATGATAAGATTTAAGCTCATACAACCATGATCTAAGATGTAAGTACATGCCGATCACACCTGAAAGATTTTTGGCAATAGCTTCAGCCTCCTTTACAATCTGAAAAAAAAAGAGCCGTTAGAGATGAAAATCGTAATTGGCACTCTAAGTAAAAGTTAGGCAAAGGGATAGGGTAAAAACCTTGAAACAGGCAGTTTGTCCTTCAAGAAAGAAAAGAAAAAAAAAAGCCGCTGGATTAGGTTGGGTCCATTCCAGGCAAAAATAAGGCACAGGGTTATGTGAAAATCCGCAAATGACGCATTTCTCGCTAAGAAAAGCTAGTGTGAAAATCCACAAGGGACGCACTACCTTCAAAAAAAATGACTACAGGTATCAAATAAGAATCTTGCATCCCAAAGGCATGAAATTTAGAAGCAGCTTCCAAAAAGCATCAATCCTATCATAAATTGCAGCCAGACCGGCTATCATCTCTAAATCCACTTAGATGAATTCTTATCCTTCATTTCTGCATAACCCATGCATTTCACGTGCATTCTCACTATTTTTCCTGCATATTTGGTTTTTCAATTTTGTAGTAAGAGAAATTCAGTGCAGACAATGGCAGAAGGCGAGTGACGATATTGTGACGCGCGCCGGATCCCGATGCGCCGCCCTTTCGGACCGCCCGCACGTGGGCGATCGGGGCAATTGTGGGTCCGTCAACAGCTTGCGATAAATCGCAAGTGCGTCTATGTTGGGCAACAAAGAGGTTTCATGGAGTCGCCACCCAATAGAACATTGGGAAAGTTTCTCTCGCCTCGGAGAGCCTAAGACTTGCGCATTTTATCCATATTGGGCCATGAGGCCTAGGATTAACGTCTAAGTCTCGTGACACAAGAGGTGTCTTGGAGGATAACCTCTAACCTCTTGAGCCCAAAGACCAGAGCTGGGTCCGGGATTTCTCATCTATTTCTACCTCAATTAGTTTATGATCAAATTTTAATGTCATTAATTCGCTCTCTCTCCACACTATGCAGTTTAATTGAAAAGCGCATCTATTCACATTCGGAAAGCAGTAAATGGGCAGAATAAATATCAAAGCGATAAATTACAATAATACAAGGAGCGGAATACAACTCCCTTTATAAATGTGCGATTCATACACAAATCGGGGCATTGTTTATTTTGAGGACTTTAGTCCTCTCATGCATCATCATTAAAAAATGGGATATTTAATATGTGATGATTTTTATTGGATGAAAATAGGGCGTTGGACCCTTTTTGCATTTTTATACAAAACTCAATTTTATTTAAGTACAAATCGTTAATCTATTCTTACATTTGACGGGATAAAAAGAGCTTATTCATATACATAAAATAATCAATGAATGAAAAAGCGAGAGAAATAAATCAAGAGGTTTAAGAAAACTAAACCGGACGAGATCCACCACGCATGGTAGGCAACCGCTCAAGCTCGAAATTATCCAAGAGGACCAATATACACTCACAGAAAGTTAAGAGATATTAACATTCATAAAATTAACACGTAAGAAATCGAAGAGACTGAATAGAGATGAAAAATGATCAAAAAAATGGAGGCAGAATCCACCGACGGCCTTTCCTGGTTGACCGACGGGCGTCGGTTTGGTTATTCAATATGCCCGTTTGTCACTCAAGAAGGGGCGTCTGTAGGTGGGTGACTGACGGGCGTCGGTCATAAAGATGACCCGTCGGTCACCTCTGTCTCCGGAAAACAGAAAGGAGAAAAGGGCCTTTTGAGATAAAAAAAAAACAAGTTTTATCCAAGAAGGAGATGAGGGAGTCAAAATGAAGAAAAGTAATAACACGTATTCAAAATTTTCACAGAATGAATAAATAAATGATAAATAATTAAATATGAGATGAAAATGGAGAGAGAATCCGGAATATTTACCCTCAGATAGTTGCCTTGGGTAGAATTTTGATGTCGGTTAGATCCCCGCGCGTTCCACGAGAAAGTAAGAGAATGAAAGATCAGAGAGAGAAAATGAGCTATTTCACCTCCGATCCTTCAGAAAGTCGATTTAGGAGTCCAAATCTAAAGAAAACTAATTAGCTTTTAGTTCCTTTGATCGATTTGATCCTTGATTAAGTAAAGTTCTTTGGAAAATGTGTGTTTTTGGAAGAGAGAGAAAACGTGCTCGAATTTTGGCAGAGTTTCCCCTTCTGAAAAATTTTTCAACCCCTTTTGAAGTGAAAATCCGGACCTTATATAGCCAGACACGACCGACGGGCGTCGGTGCGTAGGGGCGGGCGTCGGAAGAATCCTACTGACACAAGGACACTTTCGACGGCCCTGCCACATCCACCGACGGGCGTCGGAACGGTTGCGTGCTCCGGGAAACCAGGCGGCTCCTGACAGGGGCGGTGACTCTCCGACGGGCGTCGGAAAAAACCCTGAGCCGTCGGTGACTCGAAGCGACGGGCCATCTCCACAACGGGCTGGCCGTCTGTGGAGGACAAAAAACCTTTTTTACTCAGAAAACTCCCGTTTTCTCCCCCTCTGCCCCTGAAGTGTAGAAAAAAACCTCATTTCTCATGGAACGCGGGACTAAAACCTCCAACTTCAGCCTCCTGTACAGGCCTTGAACATTGATTTCATCATAGGGTAACCTCCGATCCGGACCGCTCCAAGACACGGTGCTTACAGTTGCCCCCAGTTTTGGGGAAACTAGCGCACAAGTGCCTAGATAAGCCAAAACTCAGAGAAAGGTTGGAAAGAAAGCGTACCTTCGACGGCTTTTCACCTTCCGTGCCTTTTGCCGGTTAGACCTCATCTCGATCTGTAGGGCTTGGTGAGATGCAGCAAGCTTTGGCTTATAATCTCGATCTGGTGAAGAGCAGTGTTTCCCTAACCGCAACTTCGGGGTGAAGAGCAGTGTTTCCTCAACTGCAGCTTCGATCTGATGAAGAGCGGTGTTTCTTCAACCGCAGCTTCGGGGTGAAGAGCAGTATTTCTTCAACTGTAGCTTCGATCTGATGTAGAGCGGTGTTTCTTCAACCGCAGCTTTGGGGTGAAGAGCAGTGTTTCTTCAACTGCAGCTTCGATCTGATGAAGAGCGGTGTTTCTTCAACCGCAGCTTCGGGGTGAAGAGCATTGTTTCTTCAACTGCAGCTTCGATCTGATGAAGAGCGGTGTTTCTTCAACCGCAGCTTCGGGGTGAAGAGCAGTGTTTCTTCAACTGCAGCTTCGATCTGATGAAGAGCGGTGTTTCTTCAACCGCAGCTTCGGGGTGAAGAGCAGTGTTTCTTCAACTGCAGCTTCGATCTGATGAAGAGCGGTGTTTCTTCAACTGCAGCTTCGGGGTGAAGAGCAGTGTTTCTTCAACTGCAGCTTCGATCTTGGAGTGTGAAAACTTCGCTGGTTTCCTTGTTTCGAAGGAGACTTCTTTAATCGATGTCCGTGCTCAGGTTGGTATTCCTTTGTACCTGTGAGATAAAAGATTTTGTTAATTCTTGTTTGAAAGGTCATCTTTTGACCTGCTATTGATTATTATTCTTTTGTTGTTTGTCTTTGTTTCATGTTATTATTTATATTTTTTATTGTCATTCTTATCGACACATGAGTAAGTAGGAGAATATACACTTCCTGTGGTGTTATTTAAGCAATTAATCGAAAAGAAAAAGGAAAATATGCAAATAATAGAGCAAAAGTTTTTCCACTAAAAATATCATTTTTGTACAATGCATATACAAAATACAAGAGATACAAAAATAACTCCCTGAAGCTCAGAGAGGTGTGTAGTCTGAAGGCTCATCGGGATCCTCATCATCCGAAATATGCACGGTCCCTGGCGGAGGTGGACGGGCCTGAGGGGGTGACGGAGCTGTAGAGGGTCCTGCCTCGTGATCATGGGCTCGCCTGAACTGTACCTGAGCATAGCCGTCTAAGAAGGGCTGGGTACAAGTGCCCAAAAACCCTAAGGTCTCAGAGATCTTGTCCCCCAACTTTTTGAAGGCTTGGCTCAGCTGAGTGGTCTGCTCAACGGCGGCCGTCCTCCTACGCTCTAAGCTCTGCTCCGTCTGCTCCCTGAACTCTCTCATGGTCTGGGAAAGAGGAGGGAGAATCCCCTCTATCGCCTGGACGCGGGATCTCAGAGAGTCCAGTGACTCATCAATCATCTGAAGGGTCATGTCAACCCTCTGAGACGCCTGGTCCTGCGACGTCCTCACATCATGAGCGAGCTGCTGCCTCAATTCTCTCTGCCCCTGAGCAATCTGCTCAATTAGCCTCATCTGCTCTCCTCTGAAGGTCTCCAGAACTCGAGTCTGCTCATCTCTAAGGGCATCCATGGCCCGAGTCTGCTCCCTCGCTGCATGCTCCATGTAGCCTGCCTGCTCTCGGGATAGGCGCTCCACCGTCTGAGACTGCTCCTGGATAGCAGCCTGCTGGCGATCCAACCTCTCGTGAATGGCCCTATCCCTCTCATCCTGTCGCCGCTCAAAGGCCATAAACATGGAGGAGAGGAGCTGGAAATAGTCCGGCTGAGCTGGCTGATGTGGCGCTGGCTCTGGTGGTGGTGCCGAAGAAGTGGATGCCCCAGGATCGCCTCGGGAGTACGGATGGTATCTCTCGGAGGGCTCGCGGGCAGGCCTCTGTACCCTGGTACCTGGCGACGGGGCTGGAGTCGGGGCCCTAGATGCCGGTGAAGAGGCGAAGAGCTCGTCCTTCGTGATCTCAAAATCAAAATCCATGGGGGTCCTAGGAGGCTCCTGGTGCTGTGGCGGAGGCACTGCCTGGGACTGAGGAGGTGGAGGAGGCTGGTGCTCCGGCTGAGGCTCAGTCTGTGGAGGCTGCGGCTGGACCTGCGGAGGCTGAGGCTGTGGCTCGGGCTGTGGCTGTGGCTCAGGCTGTGGCTCGGGCTGTGGAGGCTGCTCCTCCTGGTGCTCTGGGTGATCAGGATCTGCCCCCAGGGGTGGAAGCGAGAACAGCCGCCGGGTCTCATGGATAGTCAACACCCTATAAGCCTCCGCCTGGCCTGGAATCTGAGAGATCATCCCCATCTGAACCGCTGCTGCAGCATCTACATGGATCCCCTCCGGTAGAGGTCCTCTCAGCCTCTCGGGTGTAAACCCCAATCCCAACAGTAATCGGGTGATGACTCCTCCTACCATCACCACCGGTGTCAACCCTCTGCCCACTCTGGTCAGGTTGGCCAAGATCTCGTGGCTAATGTTGAGACGCTGGCCTGCCACCATAGCCCAGAGGCTCCAGATCTCGGCCGCGTTAAGCGACCCTGGATTACCAGCTCGACCGAGGTACGAGCTGGAAAGCACTCTGTGCAGATACCGGAGTGCCTGAGACACCAGTACGGTGCTCTTCGCTGTATCGTGATCATACAGCACTCCTGGTATAGCAATAGCCGCCCAATGGGCGCGTCTCACCGCTCGCCGCGGGATCTCAACCTCCTCTCCCGAAGGAAGCCCCATCGCCTGAGCAAACCTCTGCCTGGTGATGCTGACATGGTCGCCATCAAACCAAAACTGTATCACCCCCGGGTCAGTATCTGCGCTCTGAAAGCCTGTGTAGCGGAGAGTGGCCAAGACCTGGCGGGTAGCCTCTGGAAATGACTGGAAGGCAGGCTCAAGAAACTCTGTCCAACCCGCTCCCTCGGCAAGTAGATCGAACTCCGGGGCCAACCCGAGGGCCTCCAGAAAAGGGCGAGATACAAAGCGGCTGGCCCGAAACTCCACCTGAGCCAACGCCCTGTACCTCTGGGCGGACTCGTCATCCATCCAAGCCGGGGCCTCAAGCTCGGGCTGGGCCTGTGGTGCTCTGCGTCTGGGAGGCATCCTGTAAAAAGGAAAGAGTCAGATAGTGAAAACTTGGCAAAACAAGCACTATCAGGTTTATTTTCCAAAATCTAAGGTCCATCTAGGCCTTACCAGGGTAATGGCGGCCCAACATGAGATAAAAAAAAAAGTAATGACGGATAAAAATAGCAAACATCCTGTCTACGGAAGTATCTTAACATGCCTTGCCCGCATCATGGCAAAGGAACATGTAATCCTTACGGAGATAATTAAAGCGAATAAAGATGGGCTTTCTAAGTCCTAAGGCATGCATCATACTTGGAGAGTAAATAAATATTCAATTCTAGAATAAAAGATAAAAATTTGGGCAGCACCCCGGCAGGGATGTGCCCAACCTCCTGCATGAAAAAGCAAGATAATAGGCCTCAGGCCCTAGCAATATTAAATACATGTAAATGGGGCGCACCCCGGCAAGAGTGTGCCCCCAACAAAATCAAAATAATGGCCTCAGGCCATAAAAGCAAAGATATGCACAAAATGGTGCGCTAAAAAGGGTGTAATTCTAAAGCACCAAGGTTATAGAAAAACTCTATTTCTATGTGATCATGCAAAAAGTTCGGATTTAATTACAAAATAATATAAAAAATTGGGCAGCATTTCCCCCTAAATTCTAAAATTATTTAAAACTCCTTAGAGTTAAAAGAAGAAAAAATGTAGAAATGAATTAAATAAATAAATAAAAAAAATAATAAATAAGTAATTATTTACTTACTTGTAATCCGGAGAAGTGTAGAAACTAGGGAAATACAAATATCCGAGCACCGGGTGAGTATATAATGCGAAAAAACGAAGAAATTGCGAAAAAATAAGAAGAAAAGACTCAAAAAACGCTAAAAACTACTTAGAAACCGCTTGAGAGAGGAAGGAGAAAGGGACAGCAACGTTTGCGCCGTCTGTCACTCGCCCTTATATAGAATTTCGTGACCGACGGGCAGGGCGTCTGTAAAAGCGACCGACGGGCTGGCCGTCTGTCGCGAAATGAATGCAATTTTAATGCGCGTGATGAATGCGATGATGACGCGTGTTTTTGCCCGGTGGACTTCCGACGGGCAGGCCGTCTCTATGGAGGGGCGGTCAGGCCGTCTCCGTAGAGAGGCGGGCAGACCGTCTCTGTAGAGGGGCGGGTAGGCCATCGGTGACCCTCTCCTATAAAATCTGCAAGATTTTCTTGTCTCTTCATTTTCCAGCACTTTGGGCTTTTATTCTTCTCAAAATGTTTTCCCCTCCTGCTCAAAGGATGCACCGTATTTTAGATGACAAACACACTTGGGGACAAGGTGCCCTTTCCTCTCTGGCTGGGCTGAAATATCTGTGTCGGGTGAAAATCAACCAGAACCTCCTCCTGGCGGCGACCCACTTCTGGAACCCTCGATTTCACGTCTTCCAGTTCACCTATCAGGAACTGTGCCCTCTTTCTGAAGAATTGGCTTCCATTCTGGGAGCCCAGTTCCCTCCTGGCGCTTTGCCTTGCATCCCCCGCTGCGGCCTACTTCAGACCCGGGACGTAGCCCTAGCTCTGGGCATATCCCCCTCGGCGGCCAACCGGCTGATTCCTCTGAGTTCCTCCTTTTCTCTGGAGCCACTGATCGAGGCCCTAGATCAGTTCACTGACATCCCCACCTATCGGGTAAGTATCACGTTCCTATTCTGCATGGTGAACTTCCTTACCGTTGTTCCAGGAGGCTTGACAGGCGACTTTCGTCTGCTTGGAGTTCTGAGCGACTTTCATGTGGGATTGTCCCCTCTACCACTTGTCTTGGCCGAAACCATCTTAGGTCTGGACGCTGTGAGCTCTGGGTCCACTACAACATTTACCGGTAGCCCCTTATTACTCCAGGTACGTCATTATTTTAAAGGTAGTGCGTCCCTTATGGATTTTCACACTAGCTTTTCTTTGCGGGAGGTGCGTCCTTTCGGATTTTCACACAACCCTGTGCCTTATTTTTGCCTGAAGCAAACCCTACTTACTCCAGCGGCTTTTTTTTTTTTTTTTTTTTTCAGATCTGGCTACAGGAAAAACTGAAGATGTTGTCTGAACCACCCCCTCGAGTCATTCCGCGGTACACGCCAAGCCATTTCTTGCCTCGTCGGCGACTGTATGGGTGTGCCGCGACTGGTGAAGGCATTACCAGATTTAGTGAGCTGTCAGATGACGATATCAGTTTTACATCCGCCTGGCTCCCGCTGTCTCATGCGGTCACCGATGGGTCATCAGGTTGCGTCCCCCTCTGCGGCCTCCGCCAGGCCACCTTCTGCATTACCTCGCGATGTTCACGGCAGCTTGGGATGACCCAGGATATAGTGAGGGTTCCCCTTTCTTTCCGAGGAGGAGATCTCTCGGTCGCATTTGCTTCCCGGTATCACGAGCTATGGGGCAGATTACCTGTGAAGACTGTCATCCCGAGGTTTGGCAACCATTCTGCATCCTCAACCAGCGGGTACAAGAAGTGGATACTCAGCCCAACCTCCGATAATAGGACTCGAGGGCTCAAGCATCTGATCGGCGAGAGCAGCAGCAAGACCTAGTTTAGCCTACATGTGTATTTTTGCTACATTTCTTTTCAATGCAGAACTAGAAAATGACAAAAGTGAAAAGAATAATATTCACCCCTTTCACGAGTTTCGTGTGTATTTCTAGATAATTTCAGCATGCATGATCAGTTTTGGCATTTACTCAGCTGCTTATGCACTATCAATACATGAAACCAAATTTTAACAGCATCAACTCCTGTTACCGATCGGCCCTCTCGGGTTTTCACGATCGGACATTCTCTCTCACGCCTCTAATTTTTGCACAGGATGCCTTTTTTCGGTTTTCACCCTGTCGAGGTGCCCAATTTTAGCATAGCCGCCTTTTTTCGGTTTTCGACTTGCATGGCATTTTATTCTCTTCTTTTTTATTTTGGTCTTTAGCCGTGGAACCTTTTGAGTCTGTCGACATTGACTGGCTCTTTGAATTCGTTCCCATCGCTGTCTGATAAGATTGCAGCCCCTCTGGACAACAGCTTCTTAAGGATGTACGGCCCTTCCCAGGTAGGTCTGAATTTCCCCCTGATATCTGGTTTTCCTGGCCTCATCTGCTTGAACACCAAGTCCCCCTCTTTCAGCGGGTGCCTCCTCACCTTCTTTCCGAAAGTTCTCGCTAATCTCTTCTGATATATCTGATTATGATAATAAGCTTTCAGCCTACTCTCATCCAGTAAGTTCAAGTGCTGCAATCTCTGCTGCGCCCATTCGGCTTCCGGGATTTGGGCCTCCATGACCACCCTTAACGATTTAAGCTCTATCTCTACCGGCAATACCGCTTCTGTTCCGTATACCAGAGAAAATGGTGTAGCGCCCGTAGATGATCTTACTGTCGTTCTGTATCCCCACAGGGCGAAGGGAAACTTTTCAGCCCAGTCTTTGTAGGTTTGGACCATCTTGGACAAGATCTTCTTCACATTCTTATTGGCGGCTTCCACTGCTCCATTCGCTTCCGGTCGGTAGGGAGAGGATTTATGATGCTCAACACCGTATTTCTCAAGAAGTTTTCTGGTCTCTCCCATAAACTGCACTCCATTATCAGACACTATGTGGTGAGGGAGACCATATCTGCAGATCAAGTTCCTCTCTATGAACCTGGCCATATCCCTTGCGTCAATTTTCTTGAAAGATTCTGCCTCAACCCATTTGGTGAAGTAGTCGATCGCGACTATGATATATCTGTGCCCATTGGACGCCGTAGGGCGAATCTCTCTAATGATATCTATCCCCCAAGCGGCAAACGGCCAAGGAGATGTTAAGTTATGTAGCTCTGATACCGGCAGGTGCCTCAGATCCGCGTACTGTTGGCACAACTGACATTGCTTGACATATTTTGAACAATCAGTGTCCATCGTAAGCCAATAAAAGCCTTGCCTCATTATCTTCTTGGCCAAGGTCAAACCATTCATGTGGGCCCCGCAGACCCCTGCATGGGTTTCTTCCATTATCTTGCGCGCTTCTCTCTCATTCAAACATCTGAGCTGGATCCCATCTGACCGTCTCTTATACAGCACCCCTTCCAAGGATATGAACTGAGTAGATAACTTACGTATCATCCTCTGATCCTTTTCAGTGGCTTCTTCTGGAAATCTATCGCTTTCCAAGTAATTCATGATATCAAAGTACCACGGCCTCCCATCTGATGCCTCTAGTTCCATTACAGGCACGGTTTCAAAGCTGGGCCTGTCAGAGCTCGAAATTAGTACCGGTTTCATGGCCACTCCCTCAGGGTTATCCCATATTGACACTAAGGTTGCCAACGCATCAGCCAAACGGTTCTCATCTCTGGGCACGAAGTGGAAGGTGCAAGTCTCAAACTGCCCACACATCCCTTTCAGATATTGAACATAGGGGACCAGTCGCTCTTCCTTAACAGCCCACTCACCTCGGATCTGGTTTATTACCAAGGACGAGTCACCAAATACCTCTACATTTCTTGCCCCCAACACGGCCAAAGCTTCTAACCCGAAAGTGCATGCTTCATACTCAGCTTCATTGTTGGTTGCTTTGTATCTCAGTTTCTTAGCAAGAGGAAGTTTCTCATTATCTGGGGTTGTCAGGATGACTCCGACTCCTGCTCCTTTGTTGTTTACCGCCCCGTCAAAATGCAACTGCCATCCTTGAACAGAAATCGTGCCTATGCTCTCGTCAGGAAAGGTAAATTCGAGGGTGTCCCCTTGGATAGGATGCTCAGCAAGAAATTCGGCTACAGCTCGCCCCTTAATAGTCTTGCGGGTGATGTATTGCACATCAAACTCTTGTAGCAAGAGCAGCCACCTCCCCATCTTTCCAAGCAAAGATGGCGCCTCCTGCAAATATCTTAAAGGATTCTGCTTGGCTACAGCCTGAACCTTGTACGAGTGGAAGTAATGCCTTAGCTTCTTCGATGCCCAAATCACTGCAAGGCAGATCTTCTCTACTTCAGCATATTTTATTTCGTAAGCCAGAAACTTCTTGCTGAGGTAATAAACTGCAAACTCCACCCCAAATTCATCCTCTTGAGCCATCATGGCGCCCACTGAACCGTCTTCTACTGCCAGGTACAGAATAAGCGGTTTGATAGGTTGCGGAGGTCTTAGTACTGGCGGATTTAACAGGTACTCCCTGATATTATCAAAGGCTCTCTGGCAGTCTTCATTCCAGACTACGGGCTGATTCTTTCTAAGCAGCTTAAAAACAGGTTCGCATATCGAAGTGAGCTTGGCAATAAACCGGCTAACATACTGCAACTTGCCCAGAAAACTCCTTACATCTTTTTCCTTTTGTGGCACAGGCATCTCTCTGATAGCTTTCACCTTATCGGGGTCAATTTCTATCCCCCTCTGACTGACGACATGTCCCAACAGCTTTCCTGAAGTCACCCCGAAAATGCACTTCTTGGGGTTAAGTCGCAGATTATACCTGTCGATCCGGGTGAAGAACTTCTCTAGAGCTTCAAAATGTCCATCTCGAGTGGCTGATTTGACCATCATATCATCAACATACACCTCCACTTCTTTGTGAATCAGGTCGCTTAGGATCTTGGTCGCCATCCTCTGGTACGTGGCCCCCGCATTCTTCAAGCCGAAAGGCATAACCCGATAGGCATAGGTACCCCACTCTGTGATGAAGGCAGTCTTGACCCGGTCAGCTATCTTGTTCAGGATCTGATTGTAGCCCACATATCCATCCCCAAAGCTGTACATCGCGCAATTGGCGGCACTGTCTATCAATACATCAATATGGGGTAGTGGAAAATCATCTTTAGGACAGGCTTTGTTAAGATCTCGATAATCCACGCACACCCTGACCTTTCCGTTCTTCTTAGCCACAGGAACCACATTCGCCAGCCAAGTAGGGTACTGGACTTCCACCAGAAACTTAGCTTCGATCTGCTGTCGGATTTCCTCCTTAACCTTGTCAGCCCATTCTGGCCTTAGCCTTCTCAACTTCTGCTTCACCGGCCTGCAATCTGGGTAAGTGGGGATGGCATGCTCCGCCACGGCTCGGTCAATCCCCGGCATATCCTCGTAGGTCCAGGCAAAGACTTTTTCATGTTTTGTTATTATTCTCTCAAAATTTTTTCTCTCCTCAGGAGTTATGTTTGATGCTATTAGAATTTCTCTCGGATTTTCCGAAGTTCCAAGATTGAAAGGCGTTGTGCCAGTAGAGTCAATGTCAAAAATTGATGGAATATGATCATGTTCATGCATGTTGAAATCATCAGAAACATCGCACAAATAAGTGAAATTGTTCATCTTATTGATAATATTATTGTTATCATTTACATCATAAAAGAGTTCTGGAATAAAAAGACAATCTAGGCTAGAGTCTTCCTCTGCCGCTCCCGAGGTTGACGCTGTTGCAGCTTGCTTACTGACTTCCTGATCTAGCAGAGGCCCTTCAGGCACGTCGGAAGAGATCTTCAAATCCTCCATTTCCAGCTCTAGATCTGCTATCTTCCCTTTTCCTTTCAGCCTGGCAGCTACCATTTTCTCAGTAACGACCTCCTCAAGCTCGCACTTGTCCCAAGTGATCCCCTGAGTCATGACTTCTTCATCCCAAAAGCCTTCAGCGGTCTTGACAAACCCGACGTGCCAGTCATACACATCATTAAAAATCTCAAAGCCAGGGACAATCCTCCCATCTACCCACTGCGGTTCATCTTCACCAGTATAAGCACATACTGAGGATGCGGGGACAAAGCTTTCTGAAATGTGGGGGATCCTGTCTGTTACCCTCTTCTTGCCAAAACCACCTCTGTACCCCAGACCTTTACGGTTCTTCTGCCCTCGAGTGGTGATCGCGGTCTGCAGCCCTTGGGAGCTTCTACCCAAACCAGCGCCAGGAAGATAGTGCATCTTCTTCATCATATTAACCACAGCCGGGCTACCTCCTGATCCGTGCTCTTCCTTTATCATAGATACATGAAAACCACTGAATGGCTGATTGGCAATTTCTAGCGCTGAGACCTGGTTTTCCCTGGCCGCCTTGATAGTCACCACCTCCCCTTCGTGCGGGAATTTTATCATCTGATGCAGTGTGGATGGCACTCCTCCTAATTTATGAAACCAGGGTCTCCCTAGCAAAGCCGAGAAATTAGCAGGAATGGGCAGAACCACAAATTCAACTTCCACTTCGATAGGTCCTGTCTTGACCAAGGTCTTGAAGGTTCCCGAGGCTTGCCTCCTTGAGTTATCGTAGGCCGTGATAGTCAGGTCGGATCCGCTGAGCATATCCTCGCTTAAGCCAAAAGCTTGCAAAGCTATCAAAGGGCATACGTTGATAGAAGACCCATCGTCCACCATAACGCAAGCAGTGTGCTTGCCGCTAATCTGTGCCTTAATGTATAAGGGTCGGTTATGATTACGGCCTTCTGCCGGTAAGTCAGCATCGAAAAAGATCAACCTCTCCTCAGATCCTCCCTTGATTAGACCCAAAAGCTCTGATGGGGAAATAGTGGTGGCAACTGTGGCCTCAACCAAAGCCTCTACTACCTTCTGCCTATGAGATGGGGACTGCCTCAACAAATCCCAAATGGATATCTGAGCTGTGGTTTTCTTCAATTGCTTTATAATCTGTTCCTCCTCTGGCTCTTTCTCTGCCACTGGCTGTACTGGCTCAGGTAGCTTTGCAATCTCGGGGATCACCCTTCCACTTCTAGTGACAGCGCTTATCTCTCCCTCTTCTCCATCGGAGCCCCACAGATCAAGGTTCAATCCTTCTTCATCCTCGGCTTCTCCACCGCTCTCACTGCTAGACCAGCAATCAAGAGTCGCCACAACTGCTTTCTCCTTCTCATTCTCGGAACTACCGACAGCAGATTCCTCATTCCCATACAGATCTTGTAGCACGTACCACTCTGGCAGGCTAGATTGGATCATAAACACAGGTGGGGGTACGGCATTATAACCAGGCTTTTTCTCAGCTTCCCTCCTCTCAGGGTCAGAGATCTGTTTGCTATCGATCAAATCTTGAATGGAGTGCCGAAGTGCTTTGCATTTATCAGTGATATGGCCCGAGTGCTGGTGGAATGCACAGAATTCGTTGTCCTTATGTCCCGGCTTCCCTTGTGTCAAAGCCGGCCTAGGAGTTAGAGGACGCAATTTTCCCTCCTTCATCAGTCTCTTCAAGACCCAGGATAATGGTCTCCCTAAGTTCGAAAATTTCCTCGGGGTGGCTACCTCAGTAGCAGACACTTCACCCATTCTTCTAGTGTTGTTACTGGGACCTGCCGGCCTGCTGGCTCCTTGACCAGGGTTAGCCCTTTTGGCAAAATTATCATTGTTAGCTTTTCGGGTCAAGAATTCCCCTTCTGCTTCGATGGCTATATCCTTGAGAGACTCCCAGTCCTTTAACCCCTTCATCCTCAGTCCCTCCTTCAAGTATGGGCTCGCGTTCTTAATGAAAAGACGAATCTGATCTTGGGTATCAGGCTTTCAGCGCATCTCCATTACTCGGTTCCGCCATCGGGTAAGGTACTCATGGAAGGATTCCCCGGCCTTCTATTGGAGCAGCTCAAGATCTTTCAGAGTCACCTCCATTCTGGTATTACAGTCGTACTGTTTTAGAAACTCCTCAGTGAGCAGATCCCAATCTTCTTTAGTGCGGCAGTCAAGGCCGTGATACCAATCTATGGCATGAGAGGTCAAACTCAGACAAAAGTATTCCACTTTCTGCTTCTTAGACAATGTGGTCCCCTTCATGACCAGAGAATATTGCTTCACATGTGCAGTAGGATCAGAAGTACCATCGAACTTCGGCACATCCGGCATCTTGAAGTTATAAGGGATCGGGTCCTCTCCGTCCAGCTCCCTATCCTCAGGATTCATCCCGTGAGCTCTGCCTATCATACGAGCCATGGCCTCGAACCTCTCTTCCATCTTTTTCAAAATAAAATCATCAGCCTGAGGTGCTTTCCCCTTTTCGGATGCCATGCTCAACCTATCATCCTCGATATCTCTATCGTCATCAATTCTCAGCACTGGCCTTCTTCTCAGCTCTCCCGAAGCCACTGATCTCAACTCTACCGGTGGCGGCCTAACGGGCTCCTCTCGCCTCTCAACCCTTTCTTCTTCAGGCTCATTCAATCTTACCGGAGGAGGAGGAGGAGGATTCTGGGGAACATTCGGCTGAGCGTTCTGTTGCGTCAAGGCGGCCAACATATTCATCATCCTTCCCTCGAATTCTTCAAATCGATGGCCCACTTCTTCGGCAATCATGGCCCTGGTGGCATCTTCCCCCCTGGGTGAGTTTGCCATCTGAGATACTGTGCCACTTACTTCTGATAAAATCTCCGACAGGCCCTCTCTATCTGACAGCTCAGGAGTAAGAACTCGGATCAGTCGCCCGGTCGGTGATCTAGTCCACCTGGGCGGATCTATGATGGCTACAGGGACAAAAGTTAGAATGATGCATGAAATGTAGGTATAATGCATGATAGTGATATGCAACATTTACAGAGCACAAGCAAGCAAGTAAGTCCTTCCACCCTTATTTCTCCCACACACGTGGTCGTGCAGTCTCTTTCCTAGGTGGGATTAGCCCAAGGGTCAACGAGGGACCCAATAGACGCGTATGGTGCGCGGCGAAAAACCGGCAGCATAACACTCCTATGCTAATGTACAAGCGGATGGATAATGATCGTCACGTATTCAGACGGTCCATAAATTTCGACATGGCCCTACCGGGGCATGATAGCCTTTGGCTAGGTTACCGAGTGAGATATTTGGATTCGTCCAATACGTAAGGATCCATACAGCAAGCATGAGATTTAAGGTTCATTTTACCTGTGGAAAGTGACTACAGCCGTTACATGAGCTCTGGACAAGGGAGATGTTTCTTTGAGGCTACCCAAGCATGATCCCTGCCGACGGGTCTAGCTCATCACGAGCGTAGCGACCGATCGGGTCACCATTTTAATATACCATTGAGGTACGCGGCTTGGGCTGGTGATTATCCTTAACACTTCCCCAAATTGAGTGAAAATGAGGAGGTGCTTCAGGAACGCACCGGGGCTAGAAGAGGGACCAAACTAGCGTATTCTAAGGCTCTAATGATATGCAAATGCAAATTTGAGAGAAAGCGAATTTATGAATTAAATTTCAATCATAAATGTTAAAAGAGGTATTTTCAAATCGAAATCTCGAACCATAAACGTCCCCAGTGGAGTCGCCACTGTGACGCGCGCCGGATCCCGATGCGCCGCCCTTTCGGACCTCCCGCACGTGGGCGATCGGGGCAATTGTGGGTCCGTCAACAGCTTGCGATAAATCGCAAGTGCGTCTATGTTGGGCAACAAAGAGGTTTCATGGAGTCGCCACCCAATAGAACATTGGGAAAGTTTCTCTCGCCTCGGAGAGCCTAAGACTTGCGCATTTTATCCATATTGGGCCATGAGGACTAGGATTAACGTCTAAGTCTCGTGACACAAGAGGTGTCTTGGAGGATAACCTCTAACCTCTTGAGCCCAAAGACCAGAGCTGGGTCCGGGATTTCTCATCTATTTCTACCTCAATTAGTTTATGATCAAATTTTAATGTCATTAATTCGCTCTCTCTCCACACTATGCAGTTTAATTGAAAAGCGCATCTATTCACATTCGGAAAGCAGTAAATGGGCAGAATAAATATCAAAGCGATAAATTACAATAATACAAGGAGCGGAATACAACTCCCTTTATAAATGTGCGATTCATACACAAATCAGGGCATTGTTTATTTTGAGGACTTTGGTCCTCTCATGCATCATCATTAAAAAATGGGATATTTAATATGTGATGATTTTTATTGGATGAAAATAGGGCGTTGGACCCTTTTTGCATTTTTATACAAAACTCAATTTTATTTAAGTACAAATCGTTAATCTATTCTTACATTTGACGGGATAAAAAGAGCTTATTCATATACATAAAATAATCAATGAATGAAAAAGCGAGAGAAATAAATCAAGAGGTTTAAGAAAACTAAACCGGACGAGATCCACCACGCATGGTAGGCAACCGCTCAAGCTCGAAATTATCCAAGAGGACCAATATACACTCACAGAAAGTTAAGAGATGTTAACATTCATAAAATTAACACGTAAGAAATCGAAGAGACTGAATAGAGATAAAAAATGATCAAAAAAATGGAGGCAGAATCCACCGACGGCCTTTCCTGGTTGACCGACGGGCGTCGGTTTGGTTATTCAATATGCCCGTTTGTCACTCAAGAAGGGGCGTCTGTAGGTGGGTGACCGACGGGCGTCGGTCATAAAGATGACCCGTCGGTCACCTCTGTCTCCAGAAAACAGAAAGGAGAAAAGGGCCTTTTGAGATAAAAAAAAAACAAGTTTTATCCAAGAAGGAGATGAGGGAGTCAAAATGAAGAAAAGTAATAACACGTATTCAAAATTTTCACAGAATGAATAAATAAATGATAAATAATTAAATATGAGATGAAAATGGAGAGAGAATCCGGAATATTTACCCTCAGATAGTTGCCTTGGGTAGAATTTTGATGTCGGTTAGATCCCCGCGCGTTCCACGAGAAAGTAAGAGAATGAAAGATCAGAGAGAGAAAATGAGCTATTTCACCTCCGATCCTTCAGAAAGTCGATTTAGGAGTCCAAATCTAAAGAAAACTAATTAGCTTTTAGTTCCTTTGATCGATTTGATCCTTGATTAAGTAAAGTTCTTTGGAAAATGTGTGTTTTTGGAAGAGAGAGAAAATGTGCTCGAATTTTGGCAGAGTTTCCCCTTCTGAAAAATTTTCCAACCCCTTTTGAAGTGAAAATCCGGACCTTATATAGCCAGACACGACCGACGGGCGTCGGTGCGTAGGGGCGGGCGTCGGAAGAATCCTACTGACACAAGGACACTTCCGATGGCCCTGCCACATCCACCGACGGGCGTCGGAACGGTTGCGTGCTCCGGGAAACCAGGCGGCTCCTGACAGGGGCGGTGACTCTCCGACGGGCGTCGGAAAAAACCCTGAGCCGTCGGTGACTCGAAGCGACGGGCCATCTCCAAAGACGGGCTGGCCGTCTGTGGAGGACAAAAAACCTTTTTTACTCAGAAAACTCCCGTTTTCTCCCCCTCTGCCCCTGAAGTGTAGAAAAAAACCTCATTTCTCATGGAACGCGGGACTAAAACCTCCAACTTCAGCCTCCTGTACAGGCCTTGAACATTGATTTCATCATAGGGTAACCTCCGATCCGGACCGCTCCAGGACACGGTGCTTACAGATATCAATCCAAACATCAATTCAAACATCAATCCAAGCATCAACCAAAGACCTCTCAGGGGGCAATCAACCAAAGACCTCGCAGAGTGCACCGCTTCACATCTAAGAAGGGTTAGCACGATGACGGCAATACCATTCTACGAAAAGTTAGCATGATCATGGCACTACTACTTCAAATCTCGCAAGGGTTAGCACGATGGTGGCACTACCATTCTGCGGAAGGTTAGCACGATCACGGCATTACCACTTTATATCTAAGAAGGGTTAGCACAATGACGGCACTACCACTCCACAGAGGGTTAGCACGATCACGGCACTACTACTTCAAACTTTAGAAGGGTTAGCACGATGGTAGCACTACCATTCTACAGAAGGTTAGCACGACCACGGCACTACCACTTCAGAAGGGTTAGCACGATGACGGCACTACCACTCCATAGAGGGTTGGCACGATCACTGCACCACTACTTCAAATCTAAGAAGGGTTAGCACGATTGTGGCACTACCATTCTATGGAAGGTTAGCACGACCATGGCATTACCACTTCAGAAGGGTTAGCATGATGGCAGCACTACCATTCCACGGAAGGTTAGCACGACCACGGCACTACCATTGTATGGAAGGTTAGCACGACCACGGCATTACCACTTCAAATCTCAGAAGGGTTAGCACAATGATGTTAGTGGTTATGCCCTAGGCCAAGCATTTGGATCTTGATGTAATCATTACTTTTTCATTTATATAATGGTTTTCTTCGTATTGATATTATTGGCATGTTACATTATTGTAATGTTTATGAATAACAACGTTATTCATGTTGTCCCTAGTCATTTATCAATAAAGGGCATAAAGATAAATTAAGACTAGTATAGATTTGCATTGATAATCATGGGATGATTATATATGTTGATATAAATCAAATCTATATGTACTTGCTAGAGAACAAAGTACTGGATAGACCCACTATAAGATCACTTCATGGGTTAATGTCATAAGTGATCTTATAATAGATATATTATTGAATCCTTTGACCTGAGATTATCATAGTTTCCTACATAAGGATCATTATGTTTTGACATAATCAAACGTTATCTTTAATCGAATAATTATAAAGTTTATGATCGGACATAGTGAGAATTATGAGGAGGAAAGTGAATAATCAAGATGGAATTTGTCCCTCTCTAATGAGAGAGATATCTATTGGGCCCCTCGATAAGTAGGACTGTAAAATGCATGGCCGTGCTCAAATGAATTGATAGTGTGATCAATGTCATTTGAATTTATCAGTCTACTTGGTGATCGAGAAATTATATGTTTGAACAATTTAAGTTTGACATGGACCATGACTTATGTTCAAACAAGATATCGTGTGACAAAAGGATAATAACATGTTCTATTGCAAGGTTAAAATCGGACTAACGATATTTATATTATTTGGGTAGTCATAATGTCTTGCTAGAGACCAATTATGACTTGTGGGCTTTTATGGGATTAGGCCCACTGCCAACATAATATAAACCTATTGGGTCACACACCAAGAGCAAAATGAACAGAATGGATTTTATTGGGTTATTTCGGAATAAAATATAAATATAGGTATTTATATTTAATTTTGAAATTACATATTTATATATATATATATATATATATATGCATATAAATATCTCTTATTTTGAATATGAGATAATAATATGTATTAATATATAATTTCTTATTATTTTGAATAATAAATAAATAAATATATATATATATATATATATATATATATAAATATATGTATATATATATATTATATCTTAATTTTAAATTAAGAGATAATATCCTCATTTATCTTTTCCTAAGAGGAAAAGGATTTGAAAGATATATACAATTATATATGGGATATATGTTAAAAAGGAGTTTAACCCTAAATAAAACACTAATCACATTCTAACGTAGAAAAGATTAGAGTGGCTGCATTCTTCATTATCAGTAAGTAAGAAAGAAAAGAATAGACAGCCATCGTTCTTCTTTGTGAAAGAAAGAAAAAGAAAAACAGAGCCACCATTATTCTTTGAGAAAGAAAGAAAAGAAATCCATTCGCATTCAAGGGAGCTAGCACCCCTGCGACTCCTGCTCATTTGTTCGTGCGTGTGGATACCGATAGAGGACGTTCGCGTAAAGGCAGCGTCTTCAGTCCGGATTAAAGAGTTATTTCGTTCTAAAGGTTAGTAATTCAATCTCTTCCTTTTTGAATCAATCGAATCTACTTGGATCCTGTTTCGGGTTTCGAATTTTTCCGCTGCGTTTAATGTTGATTCAATCCGTTGAAACCCAACAGTGGTATCAGAGCCACTTGTATATTCGATTGATTCAAATTTATATGTATGTGATATGTATAATTTTGCTTCTGTTGGCATGTATGTCGATACACTGGTTTTGATAATTGATTACTGTTTTCACTGTTAAAAACATAATCTTGTTTTCTAAGGGCTACGAATTCAATTATGTGTTAATTGATTATGTTAATGCGATTAACTTATTGTATTAACGTGTTTAATACGAAAATTTCAATGATCCTATTCTGTGTCTGTTGAACGATTGATGATTTGATCAAAAATCGTTTAATTTTATGACAGAGAATACGGTCACGAGACGGATATTGGATCACGTCATGATCTTCATATGTGATTCTGGTAATCATACAGGCGTGCTCATGAGCACGACGTGCTCATGAAGCACGACTCGTGATGCCTTGCTTAAGCACGACTAATGTAGTCATGTTGCTGTGCTGCCGTGCTTGTAAGCACGACTCGTGCTCATGAGCACGACTTGTGCATCTATCCGTAGCCTCCTCTTTTAAATGATTATTGGATAATTATTTATTGATGGTATTCTGTATATATTAAATTGTTTAACATGATTAAATGATGGCTGATATGATCAACAGAATTGTTTTCTCATACATACAGAATAGGGTTTTTGGGCAGCCGTGCTACCTCTTCGTAGCGCCTTATTTTTATTTTTGATTATCAATCGGTAATTTTAATATATCAATTTATGAAATAAGGTATATTATGCATGATATGATATAAATATGATTTATTATGTTTATGTATGATGTCTTTGCATGGTGCATAGCATGGCCAATTGAACCTTTTGTGGATGAATTTTATTTTATCTTTTTAAGGGTTTGTAATTTTAAATACGACCTGCGTGTCGTTAATTTTGTTGTAATCTTTATTTTACTCAATAGTTGTAGTGGAATATCTTTGTATTATTAATGTAATGAAGACGAAGAGCAACAATGGAGATCAATCCAAATTCATGGCGATGGAGGTGCAAGATGGAAGATTTTGATCAAGTCCATTTTTCACACCTAGGATTGACCTTTGATCTTCATATTGGCTTATGAGGATCAATATAGATTTGGCCATGCTATGACACGGTTTTATATATATTATGCATATGTTCTTAGTATGTGATGCGATGAATGTTTATATATTTGTATGAGATGGCATGTATGAATTGATGCATGATGTATATAAATAATTAGACATCATAAGTTAAAACTAAATCCCTCACCATAATTTTAAGTCATTTGCCACCCATTATTAAAACACTTGTCAAGACTAAGATCACCAAAATGTGGGTTCTGCCAAAGCGAAGTGCATTAGGTTATCCTAGTAAGGCAAGATGAGTAATGGTGCTACTCATATGTTTAAAATGGTTAGACTTAATTAGGCTATCAAAACGGTTTTGGGCCTAAGGGCATAAGATGGGATTATAACATGCCGGGACATATGATGTCAAAATCCCATAAATGATCTAAGAGTTATATAAGATATAATTGGTAAATTAGCTACCTACCTAAATAACTTAGCTTTAAGCGTCATGCCAAAGCTGACTTAGAGTTAAGTGAAATATGGATCTTAGCCCACTAAATTATTATAATTATTGTAATTATTAATGAGGGTTACTATTTTAGTGGGAGTTTATAAGAAAACCTAAAATGAAATTGGTACTAATATAATTTATCTTGCATGTTTGTAGATTAATGGCATCAAATAACACTTCTGCTATGTCACTGCGATCTGTTCTTGAGAAGGACAAACTTAAAGAAACTGGCACAAATTTCCTTGACTGGTTCAGAAATTTGAGGATTGTCCTTAAGCAAGAAAGGAAATTGTATGTGCTGGATGAGCCTATTCCCAATGAGCCACCTGCTGATGCCACAAGGGCAGTCAAAGAGAAATTCAAGAAACATGTTGATGATTCTATGGATGTTGGCTGTTTAATGTTAGCTACCATGGCTCCAGAGCTTCAGAAGCATCTGGAAAACATGGAAGCTTATGAGTTGAGTACTCATCTGAAGCAAACATTTCAACAGCAGGCTAGGCAAGAAAGGTATGAGACTACCAAAGCTTTGCATTCTTGCAAAATGGCTGAAGGTGCTTCAGTTAGCTCTCATGTTTTGAAAATGAAGGGCTACATTGATCACCTTGAGAGGCTTGGATTTCCCCTCAGTTTGGAACTGGCAACGGATTTGATCCTTAATTCATTGCCTGATAGTTATGACCATTTTGTCATGAACTACAACATGAATAATATGGAGAAATCAATAGCTGAGCTGCATGCCATGCTCAAAACAGCTGAGCAAAGCATCAGTAAAAAGCCTGGCCATGTTCTGATGGTCAACAAAGGGAAAGGCATGAAAGTCAAGGGTAAGGGTAAGGCTAAGGCTAAGGCTAAGGCAAAAGTTGGTGGTAAGCCTAAGCCCAAACCCAAGCCCAAGGTTAAACCTCCAAAGGAAGGAGTTTGCTTCCACTGCAATGAACCTGGTCATTGGAAGAGGAATTGCAAGCTTTACTTGGAAGAATTAAAGAAGAAGAAGAATGGTGAGACTACTTCTTCAGGTATTTATGTTATAGAAATTAACTTATCTACTTCTAATTCCTGGGTATTAGATACTGGATGTGGATCTCACATTTGTACAAATGTGCAGGGACTCAAAAGGAGTAGGCAGCTGAAAAGGGGTGAAGTGGACCTACGAGTTGGAAATGGAGCAAAAGTTGCTGCTCTAGCTGTAGGATCTTATGAGTTGACTTTGCCCAATGGGCTTTTGTTAGTGTTGAACAATTGCTATTATGTTCCTAGTTTGAGTAGGAATATTATTTCAGTTTCAAGTTTGGATGATGAAGGTTTTTCTTTTCTTATTAAGAATAAGAAATGTTCCATTTATTATGATGATATGCTTTATGGTATTGCTGATTCATATTGTGGGCTTTATGTCCTAAACCTAGAAACATCCAATAATCATGATATTTATAACATAAGTACAAAGAAATCCAAACCAAATGATTTAAATACAACATATTTATGGCATTGTCGCCTTGGTCATATAAATGAGAAACGCATAGCTAAACTCCATTCAGATGGAATTTTGCAATCATTTGATTTTGAATCATTTGAAAATTGTGAATCTTGTTTATTGGGCAAGATGACAAAGGATCCTTTTACTGGACATAGTGAAAGGGCCACTGACTTATTAGGCCTTGTACATTCTGATGTATGTGGCCCATTAAGCATAAATACCAGGGGAGGATTTCAGTACTTCATTACATTCACTGATGATTTCAGTAGATATGGCTATGTCTATCTAATGAAACATAAACATGAATCATTTGAAATGTTTAGAACCTTTCAAAATGAAGTACAAAATCAACTTGGTAAAACTATTAAAGCACTTCGATCTGATCGAGGTGGTGAATATTTGAGCCAAGAGTTTGATAATCATCTAAGAGATTGTGGAATTGTTTCACAATTAACTCCACCAGGAACACCACAATGGAATGGTGTATCTGAAAGGAGGAATCGAACTTTATTAGATATGGTTCGATCTATGATGAGTCAAATAGATCTTCCATTATCCTTTTGGGGTTATGCATTAGAAACAGCCGCATTCACTTTGAATCGAGTTCCATCTAAAGCGGTTGAAAAGACACCATATGAGATATGGACTAGGAAAATTCCTAATTTGTCTTTTCTAAAGATTTGGGGCTGTGAGGCTTACGTCAAACAACAAGTCTCAGATAAATTAGCACCAAAATCTGATAAATGTCTTTTTGTGGGATATCCTAAGGAAACTAAAGGATATTACTTTTACAATCCTTCTGAGAACAAAGTGTTTGTTGCTCGAAATGGTGTCTTTCTAGAAAAAGAATTCATTTCTAAAAGAACCAGTGGGAGTAAAGTACAACTTGAAGAAATTCAAGAACCACAAGAAAACATTGAACCATTGGTGGAAACTCAACAAGTTTCACAACCTGTTGTGGAACCTGTTACACAAGTACCACGTAGATCTGATAGGACACGACTTCAACCCGAGAGATATGGATTTCTCGTGACAGATAGTCGTGAAGTAATGCTCATGGATCAAGATGAGCCTACTACCTATCAAGATGCCGTGTCAGGTCCGGAATCTCAGAAATGGCTAGAAGCCATGAAGTCTGAGATGCAATCCATGTATGATAATCAAGTTTGGAACTTGATTGATCCACCTGAAGGAATTAAAACCATTGGGTGCAAATGGGTTTTCAAAAAGAAAACAGACATGGATGGCAAAATAAATACCTTTAAAGCAAGACTTGTTGCAAAAGGATTCAAACAAACTCATGGTATTGACTATGATGAAACCTTTTCACCAGTCGCAATGCTTAAGTCTATAAGAATTCTTATTGCCATTGCTGCATATTATGACTATGAGATATGGCAAATGGATGTCAAAACAGCGTTTCTTAATGGAAACTTACTTGAGGATGTGTACATGACACAACCTGAGGGTTTTGTCCATCCTGAGAATTCTAAGAAGGTATGTAAGCTGCAACGATCCATTTATGGATTGAAGCAAGCTTCTCGGAGCTGGAATCTTCGTTTTGATGAAACAGTCAAAGAGTTTGGGTTTATCAAAAATGAGGATGAACCTTGTGTATATAAGAAGGTTAGTGGGAGCGCTGTGATGTTTCTTGTGTTATATGTCGATGACATATTACTCATTGGAAATGACATCCCTATCATGCAAAAGACAAAAGAATGGTTAGGGAAATCTTTTTCAATGAAAGATTTGGGCGAAGCTGCTTATATCCTTGGGATTAAGATCTACAGGGATAGATCTAAAAGGATAATTGGTCTGAGTCAAAGCACTTATATAGATAAGGTGCTAAATAGATTCAGTATGCAAAATTCCAAGAGAGGATTTTTGCCAATGTCTCATGGCATTACTCTTAGCAAGACTCAATGTCCAATGACATCTGATGAGCGAGATCGCATGAGTATGATTCCTTATGCTTCGACTATAGGATCAATCATGTATGCCATGTTATGCACTCGACCAGACGTTTCGTATGCTTTGAGCATGACGAGCAGATACCAGTCAGATCCCGGTGAAAGTCACTGGACAACTGTTAAGAATATTCTTAAGTACTTAAGAAGAACTAAAGATGCATTCTTAATATATGGAGGATTGGAAGATGAGCTAGTAATAAATGGTTATACAGATGCAAGCTTCCAATCTGACAAAGATGACTTTAGATCGCAGTCAGGATATGTGTTTGTGTTAAATGGAGGTGTTGTAAGCTGGAAAAGTTCTAAACAAAGCACTGTCGCTGATTCTATAACAGAAGCTGAGTATATAGCAGCATCAGATGCGGCTAAAGAAGCAGTATGGATCAAGAAATTCATTGCTGAATTGGGAGTAGTACCTAGTATCAGCAACCCAGTGGATCTTTATTGTGACAACAATGGTGCTATTGCACAGGCTAAGGAGCCTAGATCTCACCAGAGATCAAAACATATACTCAGGCGTTTTTATCTCATTCGAGAAATAATTGAGAGAGGAGACGTCAAGATATGCAGAGTACATACTGATGATAACATCGCCGATCCACTTACCAAAGCTCTCCCACAAGCCAAACATGATGGACATACTAGATCAATGGGTATTAGATATATCTATGATTGGGCCTAGTGCAAGTGGGAGATTGTTAGTGGTTATGCCCTAGGCCAAGCATTTGGACCTTGATGTAATCATTACTTTTTCATTTATATAATGGTTTTCTTCGTATTGATATTATTGGCATGTTACATTATTGTAATGTTTATGAATAACAACGTTATTCATGTTGTCCCTAGTCATTTATCAATAAAGGGCATAAAGATAAATTAAGACTAGTATAGATTTGCATTGATAATCATGGGATGATTATATATGTTGATATAAATCAAATCTATATGTACTTGCTAGAGAACAAAGTACTGGATAGACCCACTATAAGATCACTTCATGGGTTAATGTCATAAGTGATCTTATAATAGATATATTATTGAATCCTTTGACCTGAGATTGTCATAGTTTCCTACATAAGGACCATTATGTTTTGACATCATCAAACGTTATCTTTAATCGGATAATTATAAAGTTTATGATCGGACATAGTGAGAATTATGCGGAGGAAAGTGAATAATCAAGATGGAATTTGTCCCTCTCTAATGAGAGAGATATCTATTGGGCCCCTCGATAAGTAGGACTGTAAAATGCATGGCCGTGCTCAAATGAATTGATAGTGTGATCAATGTCATTTGAATTTATCAGTCTACTTGGTGATCGAGAAATTATATGTTTGAACAATTTAAGTTTGACATGGACCATGACTTATGTTCAAACAAGATATCGTGTGACAAAAGGATAATAACATGTTCTATTGCAAGGTTAAAATCGGACTAACGATATTTATATTATTTGGGTAGTCATAATGTCTTGCTAGAGACCAATTATGACTTGTGGGCTTTTATGGGATTAGGCCCACTGCCAACATAATATAAACCTATTGGGTCACACACCAAGAGCAAAATGAACAGAATGGATTTTATTGGGTTATTTCGGAATAAAATATAAATATAGGTATTTATATTTAATTTCGAAATTACATATTTATATATATATATATATATGCATATAAATATCTCTTATTTTGAATATGAGATAATAATATGTATTAATATATTATTTCTTATTATTTTGAATAATAAATAAATAAATATATATATATATATATAAATATATGTATATATATATATTATATCTTAATTTTAAATTAAGAGATAATATCCTCATTTATCTTTTCCTAAGAGGAAAAGGATTTGAAAGATATATACAATTATATATGGGATATATGTTAAAAAGGAGTTTAACCCTAAATAAAACACTAATCACATTCTAACGTAGAAAAGATTAGAGTGGCTGCATTCTTCATTATCAGTAAGTAAGAAAGAAAAGAATAGACAGCCATCGTTCTTCTTTGTGAAAGAAAGAAAAAGAAAAACAGAGCCACCATTATTCTTTGAGAAAGAAAGAAAAGAAATCCATTCGCATTCAAGGGAGCTAGCACCCCTGCGACTCCTGCTCATTTGTTCGTGCGTGTGGATACCGATAGAGGACGTTCGCGTAAAGGCAGCGTCTTCAGTCCGAATTAAAGAGTTATTTCGTTCTAAAGGTTAGTAATTCAATCTCTTCCTTTTTGAATCAATCGAATCTACTTGGATCCTGTTTCGGGTTTCGAATTTTTCCGCTGCGTTTAATGTTGATTCAATCCGTTGAAACCCAACAAATGAAGGCACTACCACTCCAAGCACTATCACGGCACTACCGCTTCACATCTCAGAGGGGTTAGCACGATTGCGGCACTACCATTCTACGGAGGGTTAGCACGACCACGGCTCTACCACTTCATAAGGGTTGGCACGATGACGGCACTACCATTCCAGGGAGGATTAGCACTATCACGGCACTACCGCTTCAACAAAGGATGACATGCCGACAAGCTAGCAATAACCACCACAACAACATCATCCAGTCCGGAAAGATGGCTGCCTCAGGTACGCGCTTCTTTTTCTTTTCTGATTTTTGGCTCACTTAGGCACCCATGCACTAGCCTCCCCAAAATTGGAGACAACTGTAAACACCGGGTCCCGAGTTAGCTTAGATCAGTATTACCCAATGATGAAATTAAGTGTGCCTGTTTATAGGCCTAAAATGAAAGTTAGAAGTGTTGATTTCCTTGTCAAATTGATTTATTAAAAATAAATAAAAATGTATTTTAAAAATTATTTTAAGATAAAAAAAGTGAGTTTTGAAATTATAGTGTTTTAGTAAAAAATTTTAAAAAAAAAAATCACGAGCATCGGCGTGCAGCAACGCGTTGGGCATCGCCCACAGCACGAGCGACGCGCAGGGCGCACCGACGGGCGTCACTCACCCCTGACGTGGCCCGTCGCCCCTCCAGCAGCCCTTTGGGCATTTTTTGGCTATTTTTGAGTGTTTTTCTTCATTTTTTTGTAGAATTTAATTTTTAAACCCTTTTATCTTCTAACCTTTCAAATTATTCAGTTTTTTTGTATTAATGGGAATTAAATTGTTTTAATTTATTCATTAAAAATTGATTTATTTTGAGGTATAAAAGGGGTTTTCTGAGAGAGAATTAGGGGGGATTTTTTCTCAAGAAAAATTGCTTTTCTCTTCTTCTTCTTCTTCTTCTTCTTCTTCTTTCTTCTTCTTCAAGAACAAGTTCCCCAAGTATTTTTAATTTTTTAAGTTAATTTTTGTGACAAATAAATTAATTATTTGTTCTTGTAAATTTTCTTACTACTTTTTTTACAATTTTTCCTTAAGACAAATAAATTAATTATTTGTTCTTGGAATAAAATTTTGTTACATATTTTATTTTTATAAATCAAGACAAGGAAATATATCATCTACCTTCATTCATCAAACCAAAATTTGAGGGTAAGCATTTTAGGCTAAATTTTTAATTTAATTTTTGTTTATAATTAACTAGTCATCATGTAGCTTTTTAAATCTTTTGTTGTTTTTTAATTTGTTTATGTTCATATGATTTAGTCATAGATTTAATATTTTAGCACATCTTATTTTTATTCTTATTTATTTATTTAATTGTTCATCTTTTGTTATTTTTATTATTATTATTATTATTATCATCACTTTTGTTCATATGTTATTATTATTATTATTATTATTATTATTATTATTATTATTATTATTATTATTATTATTATTATTTAACATGCTTTAATATGTTTTGTTTTATTATTTCTTTTATTTTTGCTTGGTTGATTGTTTATCTTCCTTATTGTTGATTGTTCATCTTCTTTATTGTTATTATTTATTATTATTATTGTTAATATTATTATTACTCTTGTTTTATTATTATTATCAATATTGTGATTATTATCATTGTTATATATTATTATTATCATTATTATCATTATTACTTTTATTATTCTTGCTTATAGTTATTATTATTTGTTATTGTTATTATTATTATTATTATTATCATTTATGCTTTTTTATGCATGTTGAATTGTTAGTATGTTAAGTTACTTATTTTTATTATGTCATTTAATAGGCTTGTCATACATGATGCATGTTATTTTATTTATTTTCATGTGTTATATGTTTAAATTCATTTTTTATTACTAACATAATTTTTATTTGTGTTTTTTTATTTCAATATTTATTTTTATATGTGAACCTTTTCAATACCAAATGGGAGTCCATGGAAATTTGAAGACACCATATTGGTGGGATTTTTCTTGTTTATTATTTTTTTTATCATTTTTGCTTTTATTTGGTTTTATTATGTAATATGTAATAAATTTATTTTTATGCATGTTAATTAAAAGTCACGTAAAAAGTCTTATATTAATAAATTGGACTTTTTTCTTAATAAAATGGGACCAATGTCCTAATTTTAACCCATAAAAACTCACTTTTAAAAGAAAAGTTAATTTTCTCAAAATGGGATCACTCATCCCGATTTTATCGATAAATACTAAAAAATAACTCTTCAACTTTCTAAGTGAAAATGAGGGAACCAATGTTCCTAATAAACGTCCCGATTTATGTATGATATCTTTTATTTTATTCTTCTTGTGTAGTATTTTTTTTGGGCCCTTGCAATTAATTTTGGGACAACTCTATTCATTTATTTATTTACGCTTTTTTATTTTGGGAGATTGTTCTGTCCCATTTTTTCACTTGTAATTTTTTATCGCATTCTTTATTGCTTTTTTTACTGTTTTTCCAAAAATGCTTGAAATGCGCTTTAAATTTATTACATGATCGCGTGAGATGAGAGATGGAATTTTAATTGCTAAAAACTCAGTTATAACTTAACATAAGGCATTAATAAGAGTGAAGTTTTGAACACCTTCTCTGGTTTAAGACCTCCAAGGTTAGGCAAACTTTTCCAATTTCTTGTAAATTGGGTGGCAACTCCAAAATACCTTAAAAGGTGCCTAAAAGCTTCATGGGATTAGATGATCTTTCCAGTGTTCTATTGGAAAGAGGTGTCCAAAATATCTCATGATTGCTCAAGATCCAAAGACGCAAACCCTCTCGGGCCCTAAAAGCGGGTTCTCGGGAACCGATCAGGGCTGGCGCACATCACAAGTAGGAAATTAATGTCGGCTTTAGTATTGCAGCATTGTAAGTGGAGGCTAGATTCAGAAGGAGCTTTGGTTGCTCAGTTAACAGTTAAGCCTTCTTTGAGACAGTCGATAGTGGATGCTCAAAAAGATGATCAAAAGTTACAGCAAGTGTTGAGAGAGGTTCAGAATGGTAAGCAATCTGAGTTTTCTATAGTGGATGGGGTGCTTATGTACAGAAATTATTTGTGTGTGCCAAGTAACGATGAGTCAAAGAAGAAGCTTTTGCTTGAGGCACACGCTACGATTTTTACCATTCATCTTGGTAATGAGAAAATGTAACATGATTTGAAGCAGTTCTAGTGATGGCAAGGGATGAAGAGAGACATTGTGGAGTTTGTGTCTAAGTGCTTGACCTGTCAGCAGGTAAAGGCTGAACATCGAGTTCCTTCGGGATTGCTCAATCCTTTACCCATTCCTCAGTGGAAGTGGGATGATATTACCATAGACTTTGTAGTGGGTTTGCCTTTGACTCAGCGGAAGCATGATGTAGTGTGGGTTATAGTTGATCGACTCACCAAGTCAGTGCATTCTCTGTCGGTTAGGATGAATTATTCAATGGATAAGTTAGCAGACATTTATGTCAATAAACTTGTTAGATTGCACAGCATTATGTTATCGATTATGTCAGATCGGGATCCGAGATTTACATCAAAATTTTGGAAAGAGTTACAAGCAGCTTTGGGTACTCGGTTGAACTTCAGCACTACTTTTCATCCTCAGTCAGATGGGCAATCAGAACGGGTTATTCAGATTCTGGAGGATATGCTTCAGGGTTGTGCATTGGAATTATCAGGCAGTTGGGATAATTATGTGTTGCTCATGGAATTTTCCTATAATAATAGTCATCAAGCAAGTATTAGAATGTCACCGTATGAGGCTCTATACGGATGGAAATGTAAGACTCCAGTCTGTTGGACCGAGCTAACCGAGAGTTCTTTTGTTGGGCTAGAATTGGTTAGAGATACCGAAGGAAAGATTCAAGTGGTACAATGGAATTTGAAGGTAGCCAAGGATAGATAGAAATCCTATGCAAATTTGAAGCGAAAAGACATTTAGTTTGAGGTCGGAGATAAGGTGTTTCTTAAAGTATCTCCTTAGCGAAAAGTTTTGCGTTTTGGTAAAAAGGGCAAACTGAGTCCCCGATTTATAGGACCCTTTAAGATTTTGGAAAGGATTGGACCAGTTGCCTATAAGTTGGCTTTGCCTTTGGGATTGGCAAAACTGCACGACGTATTCCATGTGTCCATGTTTCGTCGCTACCGATCGGATCCATCACATGTATTGTCAGTTTAAGATATAAAGATTCAACCGGATTATTCATTTGACGAAGAGCTGAAAGCTATTTTAGCTCGGGAAGTGAAACGGCTCAGAAACAAGCAAGTTCCTTTCATTAAGGTGTTGTGGCAACACCATGGGATTGAAGAAGCTACTTGGGAGCTAGAGTAAGTTATGAGATCTCAGTATCCGCAATTGTTTAGATCAGGTGAGAATTTTGAGGACGAAATTCTTGTTAGGAAGGGAGAGTTGTAACACCCCGTTACCCACCCTAGTAATTTTGAGCTATGTTGGCATGTGTATTTTTGCATGTGTTATGTTAATGTTGGAGTCATTTGCATGATATTATTCTATGTGAGTTACGTGATTGTGTTGAGAAGAAAAGAAGAAGGGATAGAAGTGAACTTTGCCATTATCACCTCTTAAAATTGGACAAGTGGAAGAAAGAGAAAAGGGGGAGGTATTTAAAGAGAGAGAGACGCATGAGGGACAGCTGCTCCTCCTCACGTTCTGTCTGTCTTCCTCTTTGCTTTCCTCTTCTTCTTACATTTTAACCTTGTGATCCTCTTTGCAAACTTGTTGATTTTGAGTTGATTTTGGCAAATTTCCACACTTTGGTTAAGTAATTGTTCTTCTTCTTCATCTTTTCTTCTCTTTTTCTCTTGTTTTCCTTTGATGGGTTTGAGTTTAGGTTTTGAGTTGTTGGTTTGGTTTGGGTTGTTTTTATCAGAGAATCCTACTAGGGAGCTCAAAGGGAAAGAGATAGCAAGTGGGAGTGTAGCCCCTTGACTTTGTGGAGCAAAGGAGATCAAGGTTTGGGAATGTTTGCATTTGTGTATTTTTCTTTGATCTGTGAAATTATGTTTTTTTGTTAGAAATTGAGTGTATAAATGTAATTGAGCATGTATTCAATGGTATTATGAGTTGTATTGTTGAAGTGTTTTGGCTATTTGGTAGTAAGGTGAAGTTGCGTGTGATTTTAGGTTTGTTCTCACCTAAATTTTTGGGTTTTATATGATCTACACGGCGGTATGAAAAGGGCATACCACCGTGTGATCGTATTCTGTGTGTTTTTGCTTGTCCGTGATTTTACACGGCGGTGAGAGATTACCATACCGCCGTGTAAAGTCATTTTGTTTTCGAAGAAGTTTTTCTAGGCATTTTACATGGTGGTAAGGCTTGCCCATACCACCGTGTAAATGCATTCTATTTTTGAAGAGGTTTTGGCTCAGCAGGCCACACGACAGTAAGGTTTCTCCTTACCACCATGTGGAATGTTTTACATGGCGGTAAGGTTTGGTCATACCACCGTGTAAAAACTCTCTGTCCTGAAATTTTGAGTTTCTAATTTCTATTTTAACTGTCCCTTTTGAACTTGTTTTTGTTTACAATATTTGCATAGTGATATCTGGTTTAGTAAATGATGTTGAATTGTATTTTGCTTCATCAAAATATGTGATGTTATGTTTCGATTATGAAATATGTTATGCATAGCCTGCAAGTGTCAATTTAGTGGATAATTAGGCATGCCTAAAGAGTTCTATTAGCTGCAACCCCAATGTATTATGGACCCTAATCAGGCCCCCGTTTGGGTCCTCGCGATCCTTAATGTGTTCGGATCTTGTTTAAGATCCTCAATGTGAAAATATTTTGGATGAAAATAAAGAAATCGCTTTTGACCGTACCCACGGGTACTAATGTGTTTACTCACTATGCGCTATTATGAGCTTGCAGGCATTTATGTGATTCTTAATTGTTGTTAAATTGATTGAGCTATCAAGTGATATATATATATATATATAATGTGTAACTCCTTTGAATGCCCTTTTATAATGCAAATTGTTATGGTTTTGGGTATGATATGATTGGCTTGTAACATATGCATGTATTTGCTTTGACAACCATTGTGAATGGCCGTCCATTATTGTGTTTTCCCCACTAAGTGTTATCGCTTAGCATGGGTTTCATTCATGCAGGTGCGGAAGTAGTGGGGTTTTTGTGAGTGTCTCCGCAGGCCAGGCCAACGCAGTAGGAGTGTAGTTTTGGGAAGAATAACTTTTGTTTTTGTATATCTTTTGTAATCTTTTGGATATTATTTTGTATCCTTCTTATTGTACTCCTTCAGCTATGTAACTTTGGGAAACTTGTAATTTTGTAAAGGCACCTTTGTAATGGCAAATTTTGTAATGAACCCTTTTGTTATCAATGAAAGTATATTGAGATTTATGTTTTAAATTTCCCATTGCTATTTATTATTTAGTTATTTGTTTATTTTGTATCTATGTTTGATTATGGTCTATTTGGTGACACCCTTATCCATACGGGCGTTCACTCCCTCCGCGGATGAGCTCCCTTACGTATGGGTATGGGGTGTTACAATTTTTGGTATTAAAGCCTAGGTTTAGGTGTTTCTGGGAGATCGTAGGATATAGATATATGTTTAGGACTGTGTTGGCCTAATGCGGATGTCTTTATGTTTGTAGTAGATGGAGTCTGCGCATGGGTCCCTTAAGGGGTCAGCTGAAGCGCTAATCACCAAGAGCAAGATCCATCGGTGTCTGGTCCGGCTCAGCCAGCTAGGGTGCAACCTGAGGCCGCAGCCATGCCTTTTGAGGTGATGTTAAAGATTGTTGTTGTAACCCCTATTGCCCTGATTGCTTGCTTTTTTAGCTAGGTATTCTCCCACAACCTTTATGGCGATGTCTTTAAGAGACTTCCAGTCCTTCAAACCCTTCATTTTAAGCCATTATTTTAGGTAAAGACTAGCATTTCTAATGAATAGCCTAATTTGATAAGTAGTATCAGGCTTTTGCTTCTTCTCCATGACCTTATTTCTTCACTTGGTGAGATACTCATGAAAGGACTCATCAGGCTTTTGCTACAATAGTTCAAGGTTACCTCCATCCTTGTGCTGCAATCATACTATCTCAGGAACTCCTCTATTAGCATGCCTCAATCCTCTTTTGTCTTGCAATCTAACCCATGGTACCAGTGGATAGAAGGGCCCATGAGACTAAGGCTGAAGTATTCAACCTTTTGCATTTTGGTGAGCATGGTCCCTTTCATTATCAATTTGTGTTATTTTATGTGCACCGACGGGTCGGAAGTGCCTTCAAACTTTAGCAAATCAAGCATTTTGAACCTTTAGGGTAGCATTTCTTCACTGTCTAGGTCTCTATCCTCAAGGCTAATTCCTTTTCCTATAGATAGAACACGAGCCATTGCTTCTATCTTTTTTGTTACCTTTTTCAAAGCTAGATTTTTTGTTCGTGTGACTTTACTTTTTTGTGTTTGAAGCCCTCAGGCCATCCTCTGCATCAGTTATGGAGTCATTTTCAAGATCTTGTTCTCTTTCCTCCATTTTTTCGGCTAATGGGACCAATGATGCCTTACTCCTAAAATCAGTAACAAGTGAAGGAGCTATAACCACTGCTATAGAGGAGCCTCCGACTATTATTGGTTGGACCTGACTAGTGATGGGTGCCATAAGTTGCATTCTTGGAGCTGCTACCAAGGTGATGGCCATCTCGCTTATCATGGATATAACCTTCCTCTAAAAATCTTTGAGCCACTTTTCCAGATCCTAGGGGTCAGAAATACCAGTTGTGTGTGGGGGGTCTATCATTGCTACTTCTACCAAGTATTCTAGTAACTGCCCTGATGTTCTGTCCAAGTCTGAATCTAACCTTTAACTAAGTTCTAACTTGCTGGTCTCTGACTGTTTTGAAAAATTCCTAATACGATGGTCACTAGATCCCTTAAACCACCTAGATGGATGATCTACGATGGCTGAAAAATCAAAAATGATGCATGGAAAAATTTATGCATAAAATGAGATGTATATGTAAAAATTATATGCATACAATGTATTTGTTTTGTTATTGATTGTATGGTAAAGAAATTATATATAAAATGAGATACATAACTTTTATTTATTGTTATAATATCATAAAAATCTTATACATGACATGTGTACATGCAGCACAGACAAATACATGCAAAAGAAAGGAAAAACCTCTCAACCTTATCACTTCCACACAGGAGGTCGTGTAGTCTCTTTTCTAGACAGGCTTAGTCCATTGGTTAACGAGGAACCCAATGGATGCATATGGTGCATAGTAAAAAATCAGTAGCATAACCTCTCTTTATTGAAAGCACATGCGAATGAGGTTTGGCCATTGCATATTTAAATAATCTAAGTAAACTGAAATGTACCCATCCGGGCATGAAAGTCTTTGATGAGAAAACATCTAAATTTATTTGAATTTATCCAATACATAAAGGCCCACATCACAAGCAATATATTATAGCTCATACCACTTAATGGAAATGTTTATTGCCATTACATGAGTTTTAGTCTGGTGATACAGTTTTAGGCCGACCCAAGCATGATGCTTGTCAACGAATCTAACTTATCATGAGCATAGAGACCGATCGGGTCATCATTTGATATACCAAATGGTATGAGGCTTGGGCTGGTGATTATCCCTAATCACTTTCCTACATTGAGTGAACGTAGGGTTGTGCTTTCAGGAATACACCGGGGTTGAAAGAAGGATGCCTAACGTAATTCTAAGGCCATATCATGAATGCAAATGCAATTTTTCGAAGAAAGATAAACATTTCTTAATCTTAAACCCATTTATATTAGATTAACTAACACTACAAGAAAAAAAGCATTTCCCGACGGAAAATAAGGAATTTCCGTCGGGAAACTAAATTGCCGACGGAATTTTTTCCGTCGGCAATTTAGTCGTAGGAAAAATTTCCCGACAGAATTTTCTCCGTCGGGAAATTTACCGACGGAAATTGAATTTCCGTCGATAAATTTACCGACGGAAAAAATTTCTGTCGGCAAAATTTACCGACGGAAATTGAATTTCCGTCGGGAATTACCGACGGAAATTCAATTTCCGTCGGTAATTAATTTCCGTCGGGAATTACCGACGGAAATTCAATTTCCGTCGGTAAATTTTAAAAATAAAAAAAAATTAATAACAAATTAACATAAATAAATAATAATAATAACAATACAAATTAACATAATAATAATAATAATAATTAAGGTACAAATTTTATTAATTTTAATTTAATAATTATAACATGTTGAATAATAATAATAATAATAACTAAAATTAACACAACTTCTTAATAGAAATAATAACAAATACTAATAATATATCTACTTAACATACCCATTAAATAATAATAATAATAATAATTAACACAACTTCTTAATAGAAATAATAACAAATACTAATAATATATCTACTTAACATACCAATTAAATAATAATAATAATTAACACAACTACTTAAAATACTAATAACACTAATAACAATTCCAATTAGCATATACCCAATTAACAATAATAATCATAATATGAAAAATTCTATTAATAAATTTAATAACAATAAAGTGTTAAGAATTATAAATTTAAACAATATTTAATATTTACCAATATTCATCTAACATAATAATAATAATAATAATAATAATAATAATAATAATAATAATAATAATAATCTAAAAGACAAAAAAGAAAAACAAAGTGACAGTTACCTGGCGCCGGAGGAGGAGGAGGAGGAGGAGGAGGGGAGGCGCGCCGATCGGCGCCGGAGGGAGGGGTGGTGGTCGGCGGTGGCTGGGCAGAGGGCCAGAAACGGGTTGAGGAGAGGGAGGAGAGAGAGAGAGAGAGAGAGAGAGAAAGAGAGAGAGAGAGAGGGGGGAGGAGGAGCGGGAAAAGAGGGAGGGGGAGGAGGGGAGGGGTGGTGCGCCGGAGGGAGGGGAAGGGGCGGTGGTCGGCGGCGGCTGGGCAGAGGGCCAGAAATGGGGAGAGGAGAGGGAGGAGAGAGAAAGAGAGAGAGAGAGAGAGAGAGAAAGAGAGAGAGAGAGAGGGAAGGAGGAGCGGGAGGGGAGGGAGGGGCGGTGGTCGGCGTGGGAGGGGAGGGAGGGGCGGTGGTCGGCAGGAGGGAGAGGGAGAGAGAGAGAGAGAGAGAGAAAAGAGAGAGAGAAGGAAAAGAGAGGGAAAATTAAATTTAATTTAACTTTAGCGACGGAGAGTATATTCCGTCGCTAAAAAGAGAGGGAAAGTTACTTAATTTCAATTTAGCGACGGAATAATATACCGTCGCTAAAAAATAGCGACGGTTTTTTTATTCCGTCGCAATTTTTAGCGACGGTTTTCTTATTCCGTCGCAATTTTTAGCGACGGTTTTCTTATTCCGTCGCTAAAAATAAAATTAAGTTTTTTTCTGATTTTTTTCAGCGACGGAAATGAATTTCCGTCGCTATTTTTAGCGACGGTTTTTAATAACCGTCGCAAATTTCGGTCGGCAATTTTTGAGGGAAATATTGGCGCCATTTTTAGCGACGGATTTTATTTTTCGTCGCTATTTACCGACGGAAATTTATTTCCGTCGGTAAATAGCGACGGAAATAAATTTCCGTCGGTAAATAGCGACGGATGTTAATTTCCGTCGCCATTTAGCGACGGAAATAACTCCGTCGCTAATTTTCCGTCGCTAAATCAATACTTTCTTGTAGTGTAAGGGTACTTTTTCAGTAAAATCTCATGGGTCCGCTATTGAGTCCCCAATGTGACACGCGTTGAACCCCTGACTAGTGTTCAACTTATTCTTGAAAGTCCGCTTTTAGGACCCGAGACCGAATAAAGGTTCTTTTAACTCATGAAAGTTGGTCATTTCACAATAGACAGGGATTTAACCCAATTGCCCAACCTCGGTCCTTTAAAAGGCATGAGACGGCATCTCGGGGTACCTTTATTCCATTATTAGAGATCAACCTACGAGGGCATTTGTTGGGCACTACAAGATAGGTATCATGGAGTCGCCACCCAATAAAATATTGGAAAATGAGTTCTAACCTTATGAGGTCAAAAATAGATATAAGTTCGGGACTTCACTCTTATTTATACTTTTGGTTAGTTTTATATAAATAAGTTTTGAGATTAATTATTTTATCTCTCTTCTTACACGAGTTATCATGCTAGACAAAAGTAAAGGTGCACTCAAGCATGTTGGAAAGTTGTAAAACATTTTATAAGGAAAGCCGTAAAACATTTTATAATGAAAGTAGTAAAACATGGCATAGAAAAGCAATAAAATTATGTATGGAAACAAATTTAAAGATGAAATCATACATAAATTGGAGTATTTATTGAATGTCTTTTTAGATGGGAACGTTGATTCCTGCATGCAATTATTATAAGAAAAACGATTTTATTATGTTCGTTTTGGGAAAATTGGGATGAATAATGCCATTTATTATGAAAAATTCGTGTCAATTTATATATAGAAATCATTTACAATTTAAGAAAAGAATTATAATTTGTGTGTAATTTTGTGTATTAAAAATAAGACATCGGTCTTGTCTTATGGAAAAAATCGCAATTAATTAATAGAAATAATTTTGGTGTGATTTTCATGTTAAGCGTATGAAAAAACTTTATTATTACAGGTCGTGTAAGAAATAAAGGAAAATGAAGGAATAACGATACAGGCCCAAATAAATGAATAGTAAATAAAATAAATCCTAAGCTATTCTCCACGGCCCTACTTTGCCTAGTTCAGGGACGGGTTATGTGTCCCTTGCAGTCGCGGTCATAATAGGAAATAATATTAGTTAATAATAGATTGAATTAAATAAAATGATGAATAGATAATTGAATCAAATAAATTAAATAAATGACTAATTTGATACCGTGGAAATAAAATAAACAAAATTAGATAAAATGTATGATGCAATCCGAGATTCATGCAGCGGCATGTGCATCCTAAAGCATTTAAATATAAATTGTGAATTAAATAATATATAATAAATAGATACATAAATAATAATAATAATAATAATAATAATAGTAGTAGAAGCAGCAGCAGCAGCAACATGATAATATAATAATAATAGTAATAGTAATATAATAACAATAATGAATATATTAGTATAAATAATAACATAATACTAATAATAATAACAATAATAAAAAAAAATGATAATATAATGAGCAATATATTTATATAAGCAATAATAATAATAACAATAAATAGAAGTAACGAAAAAAACACAAAATGCCACATATACTAATTAAGAAAATAAGAGGAAGAATAGAAAGAACAAAATGCATGAAAAGTGCAAAGTGGCCAAACAAGTAAAAAAATATATGCAAAACAATGCAAAGTGACGTGACTGACCAAACACGAGAGAAAAGCCATGCAAACTATGGAAAGGGACGGGAGAAGCGCAGCATGCGCGCAGAAGGAGAAAGGCGCGCAAGTCACGCCCAAAAGGAAGCGACTAACTCCCTAGGCCGTGACTCGGCCCTTACTTGCCCAAGGAAGGCTGAGAACAGCGCCATCTCCAGGGAAAGAAAATAAATGGTTTTCTTTGATTGTAAATGCAGAAAAACCATCTTAATGTATTAAAATTCATGGTTATTAAAACCGGACCGGCCGCGAACCGGTTACCTAACCGGTTGGTTCAACTGCATAAAATCAGATTGAAAAAAATCGGAAAGAACCGGGTTGAACCGGCCAAAATCGGGTCTAATTTAAAATAATTAATAAAATAAGTATTTTTTCATAAAAATAAAAAATAAATAATCTAATAAATTTTATTTAACAAATAATTAATTTTTTTACTATTTAATCACATTTAAACTTAATGAAAACAATATAATGATTTAATAATTCAATAAAATACAATAGAATAAAAATTGAATAAATTATTAAAATTGGTGAACTTAAAAATAATTTTTTATCCTTTTTTTTAATTTAACTTACAGTTATTGAATTATTTAATTTTTAAATTAAAACTCATAAAATAAAATATTTTAACAGAAAATACATAATCAAGTAATAATTTAAAAAAAATAAAAGGTGAAAAAATATTATTACTAGTATATTTGAAACATATGTTAAATGTTTTGATTGATTTTTTTTTTGAGTAGTAGTATTTATAAAAATTATACTAATTGATAATATTTTAAAAAATAGAAAAAAATCCGGTCGAACCACGAACACTCAGCGTTACCGGTTTTTTATCCAGTCCGGTTTCAATAACATTGCCCTAAAAACTAATTCAAACTCATTTTCATGCAATAAAACTTAATTTAATCAAAGGAATCAAGGATTGAAGACCATGCAATGAAAGATGAAAAAAAGAAAAACACAGTAAAATGGGGAAGAAGATGAATAGTAACAACTCTTCTTCTTCATGCAAAAATAATAAAATAAAACAAGGTTCACACGGAAAGATCACCTGGAATTCAAGATGAAGCAGAGAAATCATGATTTAAGGCATAAACACAAGAAACAGGAAATTGAAACGTGAAAATGACAAAACAGAGGGGGCAAGAAGATGATGAACAACTTTTTTCCAATTAACTTATTTACTTAATTCTTATATAATTTTGAGAGGTTTTTATGGATAAATGAATGAAAATATATACAAATAGCAATAGTTTGCCTCTCGTGCTCGTGCTCTGTTTTTCTTACAGAAGCATGAAGCTCTCTAAAGGTTTTATGTTTTTGTAAGAAAAAAATTAATTTTTAAAATGTTTTTCACCCTCTCTCCTCCAGTATTTTCGGTGTCTTAAAAATGTCTTTTCTAAAGGGTTTTACCGCTGCTTTTCCAAAATAAAAAAGGATATAATAAATAAATATATATTAAGTAAATTAAATATATTATCATTATTAAAAATATTAAAAATATAAAAATAATAAAAATATATATGAAAAGAGATAAATAAAATTAGTTAACAAATAACAAATAAAATATGTAAAAAATTAACTAATAAAAATATATAATAAAAATAAAATTGTGGGATAATTATGAAAATAAATATTTGTAGCAATTAAAGTTTGAACGCGCACACACCGGCACACCAATTTTAATTGGGTTATCGCTCCTTCTTATTTAATGTCATCTGCAGCCACTAAATGCTCCACGATGAGATTACTTAAAAAATCTCATATTTTAATTTAATTTTTCATTTATTTTTATTATTTATTTATTTTCATAATCATCCCACAATTTTATTTTTATTATATATTTTTTACATATTTTATTTGTTATTTGTTAACTAATTTTATTATCTCTTTTCATATATATTTTTATTATTTTTATATTTTAAATTTTTTTTAATAATGATAATATATTTAATTTACTTAATATATATTTATTTATTATATCCCTTTTTTATTTTGGAAAAGCAGCGGTAAAACCCCTGAGATTTAAGACACCGAAAATATTGGAGGAGAGGAGGTGAAAAACATTTTAAAAATCAATTTTTTTTCTTACAAAAACATAAAATCTATAGAGAGTTTCATGCTTATGTTCTCTGGCTATTTTGAAACAATATTATTCTTATTGGATAAACCTGATCAGAAGCCGCCTAAAGACCCAATGTATACACATTAGTCTATTTTATTAAAAAAAAATCATTTTATTTTTAAAAAAACCTTTTAAGTGAATTTTTATATTAGCAGATGGAAAAAATCTTTTATTATTACGAATCCAAGCCAAAAGAAAAGGAAAACTAAAAGGATGAAAAATAAATAAAGTGCAAAAATTACTATAATCCATGCATCCTAGGCCTCCAAATCTTTGTTCATTGGGAAATGCATGTATATGGGGTATTTTGGGCCAAAAAGAAACAACAGAAAATAATTCATTAGAAATATAATAAATAAATGAAAAGTTCTTAAATAAATAAATACATGCATACTGGAATAAAAAATAAATAAGAAATAAAAAGAACATACAAATGACAAAAAAATAAGATTACATGCTAAAAAAACAAGAAAATAAAATAAATCGTGCGATATAACACAAAGGGCAAGAAAAACATGCATTAAAAGAGTTAAAACCAACAATTCAAATGGTCATGAACGGCCAAAAGGAGAGACATACAACCAAAGGGGATGAGCAACAAGAAGGAAAGCCCCGCTATGTTCCGTCGCTTGCTATGAATGACGAACGTCGCTCAGACTTTTTTCCTGTGACTCAATCTCTGAGTGCAATATTCAACCAAATTCATGCTAAAACAAACATAAACATGCAAATAATGACCTATAACACAATAAAATCATGTCTAGATCTCCATAAACTTATTTAAACCATGAAAAACTATAAATAATAAAAGATTACGGATTTAAACATAAAAAGCATAAACATGCATTAATGGATAAAAGACCTATAAACAGGCTTTTCTACTTGATCCTTGGTTATTTTCACTCAGTCATGGTATAATAAGCCTAGAATGAGTATCTAAACATGCAAAACAATATAAAACCATAAAAATCAAACAACTAAAATATCTCACATAATGAATCTCAAACGAACATTTGCATGATATTTTGTTAATTTTGAATACAGAAAAATGGCAAACTAAGTCCAGAATATTACCTTCAGTGTGTGTTTGTCTTTAGAAGAACAAGAACTATGCTTCGTGTCTCTCATTGAGTTTCACAGATAAATGAAAGAACTCTCTTTCTCTCTTTCCCAAAACTTTTCCTTTTATTGTGTTTTTCAAGAAAAATAATGCAAGAAGAAGCACTTCCTGAGAAAAGAAACTGAACTTTTGCATTTAAAACCCAATTTTAGCTCTAGAAAAAAAACAAAGGGGCCAAGCCTGATAAAAAAAACCTTTTAAAAATTGTGAAAACTAAGGATGAGAACTAGCACTTCAATTCTCCACATATAACATAAATAACATTATTCTCATTGGATAACTCTGATGTGAACTGTCTCTAGACCTGGTGTCTACATATTCCCATCTATGTCTCTTAACTATTCTTTAACTTGCTTAACTTTCAATGTTCTTTCTCTAATCCACCCTAAGTATGCCATAGTACTGCTAGGATATATTTTGGGACTTTAATATGTGTGTGTGTGTGTATATATATACATAATCTGACAAAATAAATTTTAATTTAAAAAAATATGGGTCATGGTGCCGAGTCGGGTTTTAATTATTTTTGGACAGATTTTTAAAGTTTTGGGTTGGGGTCGAATTTATAACACCCCCTACCTATACGTAGGCGATCCCATCCGATAAGGAGTGAGATGCCGTATGGGTAAAGGTGTCACCACACAAATACAGGATAAACATATATTCATACACGATCATATATACCGAAATACAGGGTAATTAAAATTTTACAAAACCAAACATGAAGGAAGCTGATCATGCATTAATATAACATAAAACATTACATTACTGTTTGATTAACCCCAAATGTACAAAAGATAATTACATATCCAAAATTTCATATACAGAAGCAGAAGCTATTACAAAACTGATACAAGAGAGTTCTATACAAACAGAATCATCTCAGACTACAAAAGATCAAGTCCTACACTAAACTCTGCTGTGTTGGCTTAGCTGCGACGACTCTCCCAAGGAAAACTCTTTTCGCACCTGCACGGGTAAACACACCATGCTAAGCGATAAACGCTTAGTGGCGAAACACACATGAAAAAGGACGGCCATTCACAATGGTCGTCAAGCATAACGCATACAAATGGCATAATCAGAAATACACATTAGATATAAATATGAACATGCGAACACAAATAGTCATACATTTGGTAATACATAATTGCATTCACATTAACTCATCATGGTACACATTCGGATAATTATCGAAACAGTTCACAGCAATTAAGCACCTGCTGACTCGAGGTAGTGGATAATGAGTGAACGAACAGTACTTTACGGGTACGAGCCGATTAATGACAGTACCTTACCGGTACGAATCGCAAATCATTTTACTTTGTCATTTACAAAACATTTTATTAAGAGACCTCAAACAAGATCCAAACACATTAAAGGGTTCGCGAGGAACCAAACGGGGACCTGACCGGGGTCCAAACTGAACTGAGGCTGCAGCTATAAGACTCTATTAGGCATACCTAACTATCCACTAAACTGACTCTAGCAGGTTATGCATAATCCATTCAATTCATTCCATTATATCCCAAAATCATATATATATATACATACATATAGGCATAGTCATATCATGTATTCACATTCGAATAATTCATAAGTTAACAGATATAAGACTCATAGTCGCCAAAAGAAACTGGAGTTCAAAACCACACACACACACCAAGAGAAAAACTCATTCAGCATAATAGGGCTGTCGTGCTCGCGACGTCTGTCATGCTCGCAACAGAGACCATAGTCTCTTCGCTGCGCGTGCGGGACGGACTTTGCGATCGCAGGGAGGAGGGAAAAGCCTGGCTCTGTCGCGCTCGCGACAGAGAGCCTACACATCGCTATCGCGGGCTCGCGATAAATCGCGTGCTCGCGATAGCACAGGCCAACATTGCGCTCTGTCGCGAATGCGACATAGTCGCGCTCGCGACAGAGAGCACACAATAGCTTTCGTTATCGTGAGCTCGCGACAGCACAGCCCAAGATCACCGGTCTCTGTCGCGCTCGCGACAGTGTCGCGATCGCGACAGAGTCGGGATTTCCAAAATCTGCAGAATTCTCCCTCTTCCAAAACTCACACACAAACACACAAATCACATCCAATGGCCTCTTACCTCAAATCCAGCCATCCATCACCATCAATATCCATAATATAACATTTATCATCAAGTAATTTCACACCAAACATCAATTCAAACTCACAATCCCAAAAATTATCAAAACCCATAAATTTGCAGTAAAACCACATCAATCCTCACAATCACTACAATAATCCCATGTTCATGCAAAACTACTTTACCCAAATAAAAACCCACAACATACAAGCCATATCAAGAGCATATTACCACCCAATTTCCAGAAATCACCAAGAACACATACATGAACATATTTACATACAAAAACAGGAAATTTCCCAAACCTTGAAATCCTTTGCTCCCAATGCTTAGTTCCACTAGATCCAACCTTCTCTTTGCCCTTTGGCTCACGAGGAGGCTCAAATAAGCATCAAACCATCAAAACACACAAACACAAAACCCTAACTTAGATCCAAACTAGAAAATAAGAAGAAGATGAAGAACCAATTGAAGAAAAGAAGAACAAATGCAATAGATTTACCTCTAAAATGCTAAAGGATGATCAATTCCCACCAACTAAGCCTTGATTCCAAGCTAGGGTTCTTAGAGGAAGAGAAAATGAAGAAGAAGAGAGTGAGGGGAAAGGGGAAACGGGAAATGAAGGCAGCCACCGCCCATCCCACTCTTCTCTTTTCTTTTTCTTTTTTTTTTCCTAACCCTAGACAAGTGTCACTTCCCTATTAGTGGGACTTGATCACTCACACCTAAAGCACATGCATCACATACACACAATACTCTCCCAACTAATGCATACCCTACAAGTGTGTGAACACACACACACAATGCTCTCCCACTTAGACATACTCTATTATGCTACACTTATGCACATGCAATCACACCCAACTCACTCACACTCCACAACCATGTGAGCAAGCACACCCTAGCACAATCCTACTAGGTTACACATCAATACCATGCACACACCCACATGCTAACAGAACCCATATACATGCACTTTTACCAAAATGCCCTCCATGACATGCCAAAACAAACACAAATGCACACATACACATGGCTCATTCTACTAGGGGGCAAACGGGGTGTGACAACTCTCCCCTACTAACAAGAATTTTGTCCTCGAAATTCTCACCTGAACTGAACAAATGAGGATACTAAACTCTCATCGACTCTTCTGGCTCCTAAGTCGCTTCCTCGACCCCATGGTGACTCCATAACACTTTAACTAGCGGAATCTGCTTACTTCTCAGCTGTCTCACTTCCCGAGCTAGAATAGCTCTTGGCTCTTCATCATACGAAAAATCAGGCTGAACTTGTACATCTTGCACTGACAAAACATGTGACGGATCCGACCGGTACCAATGAAGCATCAAAACATGAAACACATCATGCAACTTCGATAACTCCATTGGCAAAGCCAATCTATAAGCCACCGGACCAACTTCAGCCAAAACCGCGTATGGACCAATGAAGCGAGGACTAAGCTTTCCCTTCTTTCCAAATCGAAGCACTCTCCTCCAAGGCGACACTTTAAGGAAGACTTTGTCCCCAACTTCAAACCGCACATCTTTTCTCTTCAGATTGGCATAAGACTTTTGTCGGTCCTTAGCTGCCTTCAAGTTTCATTGCACAACTCTTATCTTTTCCTCTGTATCTCTAACCAATTCTGGCCCAATCACTGATCGCTCGGATAACTCGGTCCAACAAATCGGAGTCCTACACTGCCGACCATACAAAGCCTCATACGGTGCCATACCAATACTCGACTGATAACTGTTATTATAGGCAAACTCCATAAGTGACACATCTGTCCCAACTACCCGGAAAGTCCAATACACAAGCTCTCAGTATATCCTCCAAAATATGTATAACTCGTTCGGACTGACCATCTGTCTGAGGATGGAACGCTGTACTGAAGTTCAACTTGGTACCCAAAGCTCTTTGTAACTCTTTCCAAAACTTAGATGTGAACCTTGGGTCCCGATCTGAAACTATGGACAACGGCACTCCATGCAACCGAACTATCTCATCCACATAGATGTTGGCCAGCCTATCCATCGAATAATCCACTCTCACTGGCAAGAAGTGAGCTGACTTCGTAAGCCGATCCACTATCACCCATACTGAGTCATGCTTCTTCTGAGTCAAAGGCAACCCGGAAACAAAATCCATGGCGATGTCATCCCATTTCCATTCGGGAACGGATAGAGGCGTGAGAAATCCCGAAGGGACTTGATGCTCAGCCTTTACCTACTGACATGTTAAGCACTTGGACACAAAATCCACTATGTCCCTCTTCATACCGGACCACCAATAAAACTATTTCATGTCCCTGTACATCTTCTCACTACCAGGATGCATAGTAAAAATCGTACTATGCGCCTCACTCAACAGCTGTCTTCTTAATTCCTCATCCCCCGGAACACACAAACGGTTTCTAAACAGAAGAACCCCATCCTAAACTGAGAACTCTGACTACTTGCCAAGACTAACTTCTTGTACAATCCGCTGTAGCCTATCATCAACCCTCTGAGCATCAACTATCCTCTGTCTCAAGTTAGGCTTCACTCTCAACTGAGCCATCAAAGCTCCATCTTAACCAAACCTCCATCTAAACCGCCTTAGAAACAAGGCAGAAACCGACTTTCGACTCAATGCATCCGCGACTACATTGGCCTTACCTGGATGGTAATCCACAATGCAGTCGTAATTCTTAAAAAACTCGAGCCAATGACGCTGTCTCATATTCAACTCCTTCTGCGTGAGGAGGTACTTTAAACTCTTGTGATCCGTAAATATCCTACATCTCTCCCCATACAGATAATGGTGCCAAATCTTCAAAGCAAAAATCACAGCCGCTAACTCTAAATCATGCGTCGGATAATTCCTCTCGTGCGGTTTCAACTGTCGGGAAGCATAAGCCACCACCTTACCTTCTTGCATCAATACACAACCAAGACCAACACCCGAAGCATCACTATACATAACAAACTCCTTACCCGAGATGGGTTGAGTCAGTATAGGAGCTTCGACAAGCAACTTCTTCAACTGCTCAAAACAAGTCTCACATCTGTCCGACCATTCAAACCTAACTCCTTTCCTCAACAACCTGGCCATCAGAGCGGCAATCACTGAGAAACCCTTAACAAACCGACGGTAATAACCCGCCAAACTAAGGAAACTCCGCACCTCCTGAATGTTCCTAGGCGCTTTCCAATCAACTATCGCCTCAATCTTGGCTGTATCCACTTGGATACCCTTAGCTGAAACTATATGACCCAAAAACGACACTTCTCGAAGCCAAAAATCACACTTGCTAAGCTTAGCAAACAGCCGATGCTCTCTCAAAACTTGCAAAACTAGCCCAAGATGCTCCTCGTGCTCGGTCTCATCCTTGGAATACACCAAGATATCATCTATAAACACCACCACGAACCGGTCTAAGTATGGCCTAAACACTCTGTTCATCAAATCCATGAATGCCGCTGGAGCATTAGTCAAACCAAACGGCATGACAAGGAACTCATAGTGGCCATACCGAGTCTGAAATGCAGTCTTAACCACATCCTCATCCTTAACCCGAAGCTGATAATACCCCGACCGAAGATCTATCTTGGAAAAGACTCTTGCACCTCGAAGCTGATCAAACAAATCCTCGACTCTAGGCAGCGGATACTTATTCTTCACTGTAACCTTATTGATCTGCCTGTAGTCGATATACATCCTCAAGGATCCATCCTTTTTCTTAACAAACAAAACCGAAGCTCCCCAAGGAGATATGCTGGGTCGAATAAACCCCTTATCCAATAGCTCTTGTAGTTGAGTTTTGAGTTCCCTCAACTCTACAGGAGCCATTCGATAAGGTGCTTTCGATACAGGTGCGGTACCTGGCATAATCTCTATGGACAACTCAACTTCTCTCTCTGGAGGCAACTTAGGAAAATCACTCGGGAAAATATCACTAAACTCCCGTACCATAGGGATATCCTCAATCTTAACTTGATCCGTCTTGGAATCCAAAACCACAGCTAGGAAAGCCTCACAACCTTTCCTAATAAACCTCTTGTCTTACATCGCTGAGATCATATTATTCACAGAACTAGCACCCAAACCTCTTACAAATACTGGAAATCTGTTTCTATCCCAAAGCACAAAGGTCTTCATATGGCAATCAACCACAGCCCGATGCTTACTCAACCAATCCAAACCCAAAATTAGATCAAACTCTTTGAAAGGCAACTTTATCAAGTCCGCAGGAAACTCAACTCCCTCAACCAACAGGGGACAACTCCTATAAACTCTACTCACATTAACACTATACCCTAATGGATTTGTCACACATATCTCATAGTCTAACTGATCTACCACATGCAACTTATCAATAATCTTATTTGTGCACAAATATGAGTGTGTGGAACCAGGGTCTATTAGAGCATATAACTCAGTGTCATGGAGTACGAACTTACCAGCAATCACATCAGGGGCATCCTGCTCCTCTCTAGCTCTCACAGCATAAGCTCTGGCTGCGACTGGGGGAGGACGCTCAACTGTCTCCGAAACAGCTACATCTCTAGGTCGACCGCCTCGACCTCTACCTCGGCCCCTACCATGGGCACCCTGCGTAGCATTGGATCCAACTCCGCTAGCCCCTCTCTGTGGACTTGAATCCTCAATCAACTATGGACAATTAGCCAGACGGTGCTCGGTGCTCCCACACCTAAAACACCCACCAGTGAGCCACCTACATTCACCCCGGTGAGCCTTACTGCAGTGTGAACAAATGGGTATAGGCTCAGATCTATCACCCCTGCCAGAACCAGACACAGCTGCCGAACCCTGCCTTCTACCCCTCGTGGCTGAACCGGATGATAATTGATCTTGCGAATCCCTTGCTCTCTTACCCGAAGATGAAGAGGAAGAACCACCCCGAGACTGATTCCTCCTCAGAGCTCTCTCTCTTAGCACTGACTCTGATCTTTCAGCCCTCAAGGCAGCATCTGCAATCTGATAGTAGCTCACTCCTGGCGTGCTCATCAAGGAGATCAAAGTTACCCTTAAGGACTCATTTAACCCAGCCTCAAAATGCTTGCATCGAAAATCATCTGTCATGACTCCTCGCGGAGCATAACGGGACAACCGATTAAACTCCTTCTCATAATTCGAAACCAACATAGCCCTTTGCTTCAAACTCAGAAACTGTGCCCATCTCGCATCCTTGTAAGTCTGAGTTATGTACTTCTTCGTGAATTCCTCAACAAAGAACTCCCATGTAACAGGATCGGGCATCTGAGGTTGTCCGCACACCAGCTCCCACCATTCGTACGCCGACCCTTGAAGCAAGGCCACAGCACATTCTGCTTGCAAATCCAGAGGACACCTAACTTCTCTCAAAGCCCCCTTCACCTTATCTAGCCACCTCTCCGCTAACTCTGATTCATCCAATCCTGTCCCATAAAAGTCTTCGGCCCCAGCTTTCCTTAAGTTCTCCATGGGAGGCCTGGGGGCAACCACTCTCTCCAAGACCCTTGCCATGTCCTGTGACAGCCTGAACATGGCTTCAAAAGGCATGGCAGTGGCCTCGGGCGGGACCCTAGCAGGTTGAGCCGACACTGTAATAGAAGAATCCCTAGCTTGAGGGTTCACACTTTCAGGGGACTCCTCAAGTGATCCACGAGCAGAATTAGAAGCCATCTAAACAAACAAGGAAAATCGCATCAGCCAATACAGCCCTAGACATATACGCATCTACACATAGCATCACGTTAACAACACCCAGAAATGCCTAAATCGGGCTCTGATACCACAACTTGTAACACCCCCTACCTATACGTAGGCGATCCCATCCGATAAGGAGTGAGATGCCGTATGGGTAAAGGTCACACCACACAAATACAAGATAAACATACATTCATACATGATCATACATACCGAAATACAGGGTAATTAAAATTTTACAAAACCAAACATGAAGGAAGCTGATCATGCATTAATATAACGGAAAACATTACATTACCGTTTGATTAACCCCAAAGGTACAAAAGATAATTACATATCCAAAATTTCATATACAGAAGCGGAAGCTATTACAAAACAGATACAAGAGAGTTCCATACAAAAAGAATCATCTCAGACTACAAAAGATCAAGTCCTACACTAAACTCTGTTGTGTTGGCTTAGCTGCGACGACTCTCCCAAGGCAAAACTCCTTCCGCACCTGCACGGGTAAACACACCGTGCTAAGCGATAAACGCTTAGTGGGGAAACACACATGAAAAAGGACGGCCATTCACAATGGTCGTCAAGCATAACGCATACAAATGGCATAATCAGAAATACACATTAGATATAAATATGAACATGCGAACACAAATAGTCATACATTTGGTAATACATAATTGCATTCACATTAACTCATCATGGTACACATTCGGATAATTATCGAAACAGTTCACAGCAATTAAGCACCTGTTGACTCGAGGTAGTGGATAACGAGTGAACGGACAATACTTTACGGGTACGAGCCGATTACTGACAGTAGCTTACGGGTATGAATCGCAAATCATTTTACTTTGTCATTTACAAAACATTTTATTAAGGGACCTCAAACAAGATCCAAACACATTAAAGGGTTCGCGAGGAACCAAACGGGGACCTGATCGGGGTCCAAACTGAACTGAGGCTGCAGCTATAAAACTCTATTAGGCATGCCTAACTATCCACTAAACTGACTCTAGCAGGTTATGCATAATCCATTCATTTTATTCCATTATATCCCAAAATCATATATATATATACATACATATAGGCATAGTCATATCATGTATTCAAATTTGAACAATTCATAAGTTAACAGATATAAGACTCATAGTCGCCAAAAGAAACTGGAGTTCAAAACCACACACACACACCAAGAGAAAAACTCATTTAGCATAATAGGGCTGTCGCGCTCGCGACGTCTGTCCCACTCGCGACAGAGACCATACTCACTTTGCTGCGCGTGCGCGACGGACTTCGCGATCGAGGGAAGGAGGGAAAAGCCTGGCTCTGTCGCGCTCGCGACGATGTCACGATCGCGACAGAGAGCCTACACATCGCTATCGCGGGCTCGCGATAAATCGCGTGCTCGCGACAGCACAGGCCAATATTGCGCTCTATCACGATCGCGACAAAGTCGCGCTCTCGACAGAGAGCACACAACAGCTTTTGTTTTCGTGAGCTCGCGACAGCACAGCCCAAGATCATCGGTCTCTGTCGCGCTCGCGACAGAGTCGGGATTTCCAAAATCTGCAGAATTCTCCCTCTCCCAAAACTCACACACAAACACACAAATCACATCCAATGGCCTCTTACCTCAAATCCAGCCATCCATCACTATCAATATCCATAATATAACATTTATCATCAAGTAATTTCACACTAAACATCAATTCAAACTCACAATCCCAAAAATTATCAAAACCCATAAATTTGCAGCAAAACCATATCAATCCTCACAACCACTACAATAATCCCATGCTCATGCAAAATTACTTTACCCAAACAAAAACCCACAACATACATGCCATATCAAGAGCATATTACCACCCAATTTCCAGAAATCACCAAGAACACATACATGAATATATTTACATACAAAAATAGGAAATTTTCCAAATCTTGAAATCCTTTGCTCCTAATGCTTAGTTCCACTAGATCCAACCTTCTCTTTGCCCTTTGGCTCACGAGGAAGCTCAACTAAGCATCAAACCATCAAAACACACAAACACAAAACCCTAACTTAGATCCAAACCAGAAAATAAGAAGAAGATGAAGAACCAATTCAAGAAAGGAAGAACAAATGCAATAGATTTACCTCTAAAATGCTAAAGGATGATCAATTCCCACCAACTAAGCCTTGATTCCAAGCTAGGGTTCTTAGAGGAAGAGAAAAGGAAGAAGAAGAGAGTGAGGGGAAAGGGGAAATGGGAAATGAAGGCAGCCACCGCCCATCGCACTCTTCTCTTTTCTTTTTCTTTTTCTTTTTCTAACCCTAGACAAGTGTCACTTCCCTATTAGTGGGATTTGATCACTCACACCCAAAGCACATGCATCACATACATGCAAGACTCTCCCAACTAATGCATACCCTACAAGTGTGTGAACACACACACACAATGCTCTCCCACTTAGGCATACTCTATTATGCTACACTTATGCACATGCAATCACACCCAATTCACTCACACTCCACAACCATGTGAGCAAGCACACCCTAGCACAATCCTACTAGGTTACACATCAATACCATGCACACACCCACATGCTAATAGAACCCATATACATGCACTTTTACCAAAATGCCCTCTATGACATGCCAAAACAAATACAAATGCACACATACACATGGCTCATTATACTAGGGGAAAAACGGGGTGTGACAGAATTTGACCCTAAATTTCTTTGGTCATTTGGGTTCTCCGGGTTCGAGTCACTTTTTTGGGCTAGTTCGAAAACACAAATGTTATGTCAACATACAACACGACCATTTTGACAAAATGTAGCACAACTGTTTTGAACCATGAACTTTTACTTTTGGACCAAAACATTTTTTACTCATTCTTTTAATCCAATCAACCTCAATCTTCTCAAAATTCTTTTATTTTACACGATGCTTTCATCATTAGGTTCATCCAAATTAGGGAGGCCTAAAATTCCATTATATACAAATACCATACTATCTAACCAAACAAGAAAATGATATAAAATTATATCATACTGTAGACACCGGGTTTCGAAACGGTACAAGATCAGGATTACCCAATGATGAAAATAAAGACTAATTCATAAGCGAGAAAATAGGAATTGATGATCACTTTGTCAAATTCTTCTATTTGTCTCAAAATTCTTTTAAAATGTTTATTCTTATTCTTATTTTTATTTTTATTTTATTTTTATTTGTATCTTTATTTTTCATCCATATTTTGCATTTTATTTTATTATATTTTCTAAAAAAAATTTAAAAAAAAAAATTTCGGCAGCTGCGTGCGCGCGGCATCTCACCCGATTGGCGAGATTTCTCACCGATCCGCGCAGTGCTCGCCCCCCACCTGCGAGAAATCTCGCCAGCTCCACCCAGTTTCCTCCGATTTCGCCAATTTCCGCCGAAAATCAAAATTTTCACATTTTTAGGGTAAAAAATGATTTTTTCTTGGGATTTTTTCAGATTTTGTTAAAATTTGACAAATATTAGTCAAATTGGGTGGGTGTTAAAAGTCAAAAAATAACAAAAAATAATTAAAAATAAATAAAAACATTAATTGTAAATATTTGACTTTTAGGATTTTATTTTGAATTTTTGAGTGTTTTTTGTTGAAATTGGGGAAGAGGAAAATGGAAAAAAGCTGGAAGTGGACTAAATTGGGGCAGAGGATGGGGTTTTCACGGAGGATGGATTCATTTTTGAAAGGAGGAAAAAAAAAGAAAATATTGATTTTTTTGTAAGAAAAATTCTCTAAGTGAATTGATTTTTTCTAAGGCATTTTGGGGGGAGGTATTCTTGAAGGAAGAGAGGGGATTTTGCTGGAAAAACAAGGAATTTCTTGTTCTTGGAGTTCATCTTTTCCTTTTCTCAAAATTTAAAATCATTTTCTTTAATCTTCTTAATTTTCTTTTCTTAAATCTAAAAAATTTCTTATTTAATTCCATTCTAGTTTTTTTTATATCTAAAATTTTTTATTGAACTTGAAAACTTTGAGAAAAGAAAATTAATTTCCTTAACTTGAGTTTTCTCATCAAACATCAAATACAAAAAAAATCAAATCATTTTTGAATTTTAGTGTTCTTGAGTTATTTGAAACATAAACTCAAGATTTGTCTTGAACATTTTTTTTTCGAGTTTACTCTCGAATCTTGACAAGGAGAATAGATCGAGATATCTTGCTTCCATATTACTTAATTCTGAGAGTAAAAATTCTTGAATCTTTCTTTATCTCATTTCAATTTATTCATGTTAATTTATTTCATTTTATTTCATTTTACTTTTTTTCTTGCATTAATGAATGTATGTTGGTTTTTTTTTAGTTGAGATTTATTTTTGAGCATGAATTTCCAATCTTTATTTTGTCCTTGGCATGAAAATGGATAAATATATATGATGTTAGGAGATGAAAAATAAGATTTGCATGATTTTCTCTTTTAGTATTATATTTATGATTTTTTGTATGCTTAAATACTATTATTGTATATTGCATGTTTGATTGCCTTCCTTTTGTTTACTCATTTAATTTTATTGGTTTGTTGTTATTGTTGTTGTTGTTGTTGTTGTTATTATTATTATTATTATTATTATTATTATTATTATTATTATTATTATTATTATTATTATTGTTGTTGTTGTTGTTATTTGTATTATTATTGTTATTATTTTCATTATTGTCATTATATTTTGCATGGTGTTATTTCATGATTTAGCTATGGTTATTATTATTAGCGTACTTTGCATGATTTTTTATTTTATGTGGGATGTTAATATATTTAAATAATATGTTCGATTTAACTTATTCTATATTTGATTGGTGTATTAATTTATATTAGATTTCCTTTATTTACTTGATTTTGGAATTATTGCTAATATTTTTTTTGTTGTTTTTTTATTAGGGCAAAAATGTCGTGCTTATTTGTTTGAACATTTATCGTGACCAAATTTCTCGTGCCACATAGGAGTTTATATCACTTGGGTGAGACATTTTCTATCCCTATTTATGTGACTGTGTTTTGTTTGTAAATAAAATAAGTTTATTTTATACGCGTACCAAATAAAAAATCACAAAAATATTTTGTACGACAAAATTGGGATTTTTATTAATAAATTGGGACCAATGTCCTAGATTTTAGCCAAGGAATGAAAAATATCACGAATTAAAACAAAAAATTAAATTTTCTAAAAATGTGATCACTCATCCCGGTTTTCGACCCAATGGTCAAAATAACTCTTCGATCCCTCTTCAAATAAGAATGAGGGAACCAATGTTTCTAAACCAAATAAATATCCCGATTTATGTATGTCATTTTCTATGTGTGACTTTGTTTTGTTTGTTTTAAATTTATGTTCATATATCTTTTGGGCCCTTGTAATTAATTATTTTTGGGGCAATTTTATTTTCTTTCACTTGGTGGATTGTATTCTGTCCCGATTTCCATTTTAAATTTTATTTAGCTTTTCTTTTCATTTGGGGGATTGTATTTGTCACAATTTCTCTGTTGTAAATGGCGTGTTTGCGTGTTTACCGCTTTATTTACCGCTTTCTTTACAGCTTTCATTTTATCACTTTCTTGATGCTTGAAATTTTTTCAATAAATTGCACTAATCGCGTGAGGAGAGAGATAGAATTTTCAATTCTAAAAACTCCCTTATATTTAACCAAGGCATAAATAAGAGTGAAGTTCCGAACACCTTCTCTGGTTTAGACCATAGAGGTTAGATGAGCTTTCTCAATTTCTTGTAAATTGGGTGACGACTCCAAAATATCTCAAAGGTGCCTAAAAGTTTCATAGGACTAAATGAACTTTCCAATGTTTTATTGGGTAAGGAATTCTAAAATGTTTCATGTTGCCCAAGATTAAAAAACGAGAACCAATCACTCGAACCCTAAAAGCGGGTCTCGCCTACGAGGGCGTTTGCTAGGTTCGGCACGTGTCACACATACAATACCATTTTTTCAAACAAACTAGCATACATTATAATATAAATGTTGGCTCAAAAGACTAAACCTTAAATTTTGATGAATAACAAAACATTTATATCAATTAAAGTTTGGACTTTTATAGTTTATATTGTGCAGGTTCAAAAACAAATAAATCTGAAGTCCAAAAATAAATAAATCTGAAGTCAAGTGCTCTATTCAGAACAAAATAGTCTAGATGTGTGTTACTTCATTAGACTTGACGTGATCTATTGATTAAATTTTTTTTTAAAATATTTGTAAAATCAATTTTGATGATTCACGCATTCACAATCATTCACTGCATTCAAAATCCTTCTAAAATCATATTTTAACTAATTTAAATTTATTTCTTTCCAAAAATTAATTTTTCATATACATGTCTCTTTGAAAAAGGAAAGAAAAATTTTGAATATTTTTCAAATTGGATTTTATCATTTACCGCATTCAAATGTTTTCCAAAATCATATCTTAACTTATTTGAATTTATTTCTTTCCAAAATCAATTTTTCCATATACATGATTCCTTGAAAAAGGAAAAAAAATAATTCTGAAATATTTTTCAAACTGATTTTTAATCTAATGAAACATAAATTAAATTTCTTGAAATATGGAAATGTTTTTGAAAATCAGTTCACACCCAACGGCTACATTATTCTCTCTATAAAATGAATTTTGGTTGAGGTGTTCCAAAATGAGAGTGAAAACATCTTTTTTAAGTGAGCTGTAATTTGTTTGTAAGTTTTCATTCCATCATGAGCATATATGATCATATCTACTCAATATAATTATAGTTTCTATTGTAATCATATGAGGGAGACTTATTAAACTTGTGAGATAAAATGTGAGGTTAAGCTGTTAGAACCTAAGGAAATAAACTAACAAAATGTTTAGGTTCTTTTACTTAGGAAAAATGGCTAAGTGTTTTGATCCTTTTATTTAGGAGAAAGGATCAAGTGATTTAGAGTTTTCACTTTGGAGAAAAACTTAGGTTGCTATATGTAATAGGTTTTTGACTTTTGCCTGTAAATAGAGTCACATTAGAAAAAAAGAAACTCTTAAAAGGAATTGTCTTAAGGAGAAAATATAGCCGATAGCCGAACCTCTATAAATCGCGGTGTCAAATTTCTTTTTCCCTTGCTCTCTTTAAATTCGCGCTCTATATTTTTGTTATGCTGAAATTGACTGTTTTATGTATGTCACATGTTCTATAGAACATAATCCATAAATCGGTTTGTGTTCTGAAAAACGAATTGAATTTGAATTTTCTAAATTATTTTAGCAAATAAAAGTCTGATTTCTTCCCGCTGAAAGTTTCATCCATATGTATAGTTTTTGATGGAAAAGGTTAATTAAAAATTAATTTAAGTTTTATGCATAAAATTGATTCATTATGATCTTAGTGTTTTCTTTTTTAAAACTGCTTATGTTCTAATCTGTTTCGGTTCAAAAATTTTTTTGAAACGATCTATTCATCCACTTTCTAGATCATATATTTGAGACTCATGGTAACACCACAAGACACCACACCATACTGCACAATGAACCATCTCATCTAATTAACGTGTAAGAGAGAAAACATTGCTATTTGCGGATCTCTTGATCCAATCGACAAATGTTTACTCATATCCCTCACAAATAACCTAGGCAGGATTGGCAATATATATATATATATCAAATCAAATTCATACGCTTAATTCTTCCAGATGTTGTATACTACACGGATCTGTTTCATGAACCGACACTTACATAGATGTCTAAGGTTGCTCTTTTTAATTCTTCTTTATGCGCCTCAATGGGTTGATTCATAGTGTTTCAAATTATGGTTCAAGTGTTGTTTTTGAAGTCAGAAGCGAGTAAAAGTGTGAATCTTTGTCGTTTTCCAATTTCCAGAGATTGAGCCAATTAATATATTTAGATTTCCTTAAAATATTTAATTTGTATTCCAGGATATTCCAGTTTAATTTTACAACACCTTATAAAATTTTATTAGTTTCACGATATTGAATTCAGCAACACAATAAACACACCACAATTTTGAGAAATATAGTACAAACACGAACAATATGGTAACCTTAATGAAAAGAAACATAAAAAACATAAATACAGCAACCACATTAAAATGAATTAATCATCCGCATCAAACCGTTGTTTTCTGAGCAACACTCATGATGGTGAGAGCAACATTTCCAAGCTGGGAAAACTTGGTGTTCAAATCAATAAATGGAGATTTCTTCTGAGCTTTCTTGAATCCATCTTCACAAGACCTCTGGTTTCTGATGGCAGCACTTATTTGAATAGTAGCAGTCTCATAATTTGGATTTGTAGCCAATGCCTTTTCAGCTTCAACAAGATGAGAAGAAGCAGTTTTGTAGATTTCAGAGCAAGTTGCTACAAGTTGCTTAATGGCTGGATCTGTATTCGAATCAATTACCTTCTGTACTGCAGCTGCGTGAGCTGATACTACTTTTACTGCAGCTTCTGCTAAACCTTTCAAATCCTTGGCATTTGATGTTGTTAATGCTGTTTTACATACATCTACAAATAAGGTTTTGTCGCATGTTGTGCCTATTATGTCTTGGGCTTGGTAAAGAGGAAGAGAAACAAGAAGAACAAAGAAGATGACTTGAGAAGGCATCGTTAATAATTAATTTTAATAAAGATTTTTTTTTTTTCTTGTTGGATGCAATTAATGAGGTATCATTTGAGGCTATTTAAGTGTTTTTTTTTTTTTTTTTTTTTTTTTTTTTTTTTTCTGATAGAATACTAATTGAAGTAGTGGTTTATAATTATGTGGTGTTCACTTCTCATTTACGAGAAATGAGCTTAACCAAATAATTCATAAAACATACCATGAGATCCGTTATAGCTATTACTATAATTAAAAAAAAAAAAAGAAAAGATAAAAAGAAAAAAAGCAATACTAATTATGATAAATCATATTTAGATTTTTTTGTTTAACTGTATATTTCTAAGTTCTTTTATTTTTATGTAAATTTATCCACTCCTTTATTTACCAACGGTTATAGTTATTTTATTCTTTTATGCTTGCTAATTATGAAAAGAATTGGTAGGAATAGAGTGTATACCAAATAAAATAGCAAAATAAATAACACAAGCAAAAATTCATTAAAATAATAAACACATAATTTAATATGGTGCGGCATAAGTCTATCACACAGATGAAAGAGAGTAAAATTCACCTAATCAACTGAATGGTACAAAAGCACAAAGAATCTCTTGCAAAACCATTAATCCAATTACATCCAAAAACATCACAAATCTCACAAAGAATTAACCTAAAATTAATATATATATATATATATGTATTTCAAATTTATTGGTCACATTTGGATCATTATATTATGTTAGTCTGCATAATGTTAACTATATAATTTTAGCATATATAATGTTAAATGTATTGTTTAGTTCGTATTATAATATATAATTTATTACACAATGTTGCATTGTAATGGCCCTAAATTTGCAATTTTTGTGAATAATGATTTTCGGGCTGTGAATAGTGATATCGGGATAAATAGTACCACCTGATATCGAAAAATATTTTATTGGATAATTGGAAAGAACAGTTTAGTACGAGTCTAAGAATGAAATTTGAGATGAAACGGAGGTCAAATGAGCCCATCAAAAGTGAAAAATAAGGAAAAAATGAATAGTGATTGTGACTCCGCAGCCGAGTCACGGGTAAGCCGTAACTCACACCAAGCTGTGAACTAGTTCCAAACAGTAAACTGATTTGACCACAGTTTGACCAATATTTGACCAGGCTTTAAATGATGTTACGGATCTCCGAAAATATAGACACGCTCGAAATAATGTGGGGAATTACTTGGTAATAAAAAATTAATTTTACGGTGACACTGAAAATTGGAATATCGAAATGGTAAATATTTACTGGACCGAAAAATGGTCTCCGGTTGACCCAAAAATATTTGTGAAGCCTAATAAAAATATCTTATGAATTATGGAAGTATTTTTTTATGAGAAATTGAGATTGGGAAGTGATAGAAATAAATTGGGCCAAAATAATATCTAATTAATTATATTGGGCCTAATTGGGTTGGCCCACACTACAAGGAAAAAACGGTTTCCCGATGGAAAATAAGCAATTTTCGTTGGGAAACAAATTTGCCGACGGAAAATATTTATGTTGGGATAGAAAGTGTAGGGAAATTTTCTCGACGGAAAATCCATTTTCGTTGGGAAAATGGAATTCCGTCGGTATATGTCCCGACCGAAATTCATTTCCGTTGGGAATTTCCCGACGGAAAAGGAATTCCGTTGGGAATTTCCCTAATGGAATTCCATTTTAGTCTGGACATAACCCGACGGAATTCTATTTCCGTCGGGTAATTTAATAAAAATTTTAAAATTAATTTTTTAATTATTTATTTAACCTATAATATTAATTAGTTATTTAACCTGTAATATTAATTGCAAAATAATGAAAATGAAGATAATATCTAAATTTTAATATCGAATACTAATTGAATATAATAATTGTACTAATCATAAAGTTAATAAGCATTTAGCAAGATCATAATAGTTACATATATATGTCTGTTTCAAAATCCTAAACTAAGATGATGGTGGCGGCGGCGGCTGACGAGTACGATCAGACTGCTGCGATGATGAGGCGACCATACATTTCAAATTCGCCATCTCATTGCATACCTCAGATATGAAGTCGAGAGATTGTCGCCAACGACTTTCTGAGTCTTGCCACCGAGCTTCTTAATCTTGCCACCGAGCTTCTGAATCTTGCCACCGAGCTTGTGATTATTGCAATTCAGATCTCAGCTCACTAACAGTATTCCGAAGTTCATGTACTTCCCTGGAGGCAGACCGTCTGTTAGATGCGGCTGTACTTGAGCTTGAAGAATGCGAGGGACAGGATCTTGCCAAAGAACCTAAGCCAAATACCCGTCCTAGCTGGTCTCTACCACCAGCCACTTCATAATAAATTTGATTCGCATCAACATTATCGAAATTCTGTGAACGTTGCTGTAAGCACCGTGTCCCAGAGCGGTCCGGATCAGAGGTTACCCTATGATGAAATCAGTATCTGAGCCTGTATAAATGGTTTGGACTTGGAGGTTTTAGTCCCATGTTCCACGAGAAGTGAGTCTTTTTACCTTTCATAGGCAGAGGGGGAGAAAACAGGGGATTTTTGAGTTAAAAAGTTATATTTTCCTCCACAGACGGCTAGCCTGTCTGTGAGAGCCAGCTCGTCGCTTAGGGTCACAAACGGCCTGTGGTATTTTTCGACGCCCGTCGGAAAATCACCGCCCTTGTCAGAGCGCCGCCTGGTTTCCCGGAGCACGCAACCTTTCCGACGCCCGTCGGTGGATGTGGCAGGGCCGTCGGATGAATCCTTGTGTCAGAAGGATTATTCCGACGCCCGCCTCCATACACCGACGCCCGTCGGTCGTGTCTGGCTTATAATAGCTCCGGATTTTCACTTAAAAAGGGTTCCAAAAATTTTCAAGAGGGGAAACTCTGCCAAAATTCAAGCATATTTTCTCTCTCTTCCAGCAAACACATTTCATAAAGAAATCTCTTTTAAAGGAGGATCAAATCAATCAAAAGGAACTAAAAACTAATTAGTTTTCTTTAGATTTTGATTCCAAAGTCAATCTTTTGAGGGGTTGAGGAGGAAATAGTCCATTTTCCTTTCTTTGATCCTTCACTTTGCTTCTCGTGGAACGCGCGGGGGCTTTAATCGACACAAGAATCTCACTTAAGCAATTATCTGACACTACAAAAAAAACCTAAATTAGCGACGGACACAATTCCGTCGCTAATTAGCGACCAAATTGCGACTAAAATTGGAAATAGTCATGAACGACGTTTTTTTTCAATTTTAGCGACGGAATAAAAAATTCGTCGCTAAATTTTGGCGGCAATTTGTGGCGTTTTTTTTTGCGACTATTTAGCGACTAAAAAATCCGTCGCTAATTTTTGCGACTAATTTAGCGACGAAAAAATTAGTCGCTACAATAGCGACGAAAATGTCGGTCGCTAAATTTAGAATAAAATGATAATTTAATATAAAAAAAAAAAGAAAAAGAAAAATGAGAAAGCCCAAAACTACGTCGTTTTGGGCTTTCCCTTGCCTTTTCTCTTCCCTTTTCTTTTTTTTTTCCTCATTTTCCCTTTCACTGCCCTGATCCCGTTCAAGCTCCCCTCCTGTAATCTGCTCCTCCTCCCCGTCGCTCCCCGCCGCCCAGCCCCCTGTCCCCGCTGTCAGCCAGCCGCGTAGCCTCCTCTCTTTCCCGCTCTTCCGCGCACGATGGCGGCAGCAGCTGCTGCCCTCCTTCTCGCGCTTTTGGACTCGGGATTCGCAGCATCTCGATCTCCATCTCACTCTCTCTTACTCTCACTCTTCCTCTCCAGGTACTCTCTTTCGCTTTCTCTCTCTCTCTCTGTCTGCTACTTCGAACCAATCTTGGGTTGCTTTATTAGCTTTTCCCTTTTATGCAAAAATCGCAGATTTTAAGTAGGGATTAAGAGCTCTCTCTCTCTCTCCCTAAATCCAGTTAATTTCTGCAAGTCCAGGTAGCCTCCTTCCCCAACTCTATTCTAAATTTTTCTTGTTTGAATTTACATCTGACTTCAGTGAAATTATCTGAGATTTGTTGTTACGTTGTGATTAAATGATTTGGGTTGCTTGTCTTGCATTTTTGAATAGATTAAAACACGTAAAGTCTATATCCAAATTATATCTATTAGTATGTATCAAATACGAATATTAAAACAGGTACTGATTGCCAATATTGAAGAATATGCACCCATAGTGTATACTCCAACTGTTGGTCTTGTTTGCCAAAATTATAGTGGTTTGTTTCGAAGGCCAAGGGGAATGTATTTCAGTGCTGAGGATCGTGGAGAAATGATGTCCATGGTTTATAGCTGGCCGGCTGAGCAGGTATTTACTAGCCAGTAATGCAGTTAACTGCGGAACTCTTATTTCGGAATTATTCCATCTACCAGGTCAGAAAGGGAAAGTGAAAAGTTTCTCCTTCTCTAATTTTGTAGTTTTCATGCCTTGGTTGTTAGGATCTGTGATATATAAACAAGGGACTTGGACTTGTATAAGTTCCATTTCCAGGTTTTAGTCTGTCCTTACAATCACTCTTTATTCTTTTTCTGATGACTGCAGGTTGATATGATTGTTGTTACGGATGGAAGCAGGATATTAGGCCTTGGAGATCTTGGAGTTCAGGGGATTGGAATTGCAATTGGGAAGCTGGATTTATATGTTGCTGCTGCTGGAATAAATCCTCAAAGGGTATGTTGGTGCTCAAAATGGCAAAAAAAGACATTCCCATTATATATTGTTGGGTTTGATCTTAAAAGTTTAGATATGTTTATTTACTATTCGTTCTCTGGTTGTTTCCTTGTTTGCATTTTTGTGTGCCTTGGCATGTCTCTTTTTTTTTTTTTTTTTTATAAGTAAATGGGTGATGTTTTCTCTGTTTACTTTTAAAACAATTACTTCTTCTTTGTTACACATTGCTGTCATTTTGTTCAGACATGGGATTTATTGCCCATACCACACTGCTCATACTGTATTTCGGACCATAAACTCCATTTTATGGAAAGGTTGGGGAACCAATGAGCTCTAGGGCACTTATGTAATATGCCCATTGGTGTACTCTGGTGTTTTCATTTTAAAAAATCATGTCATTGCAATGAATTTGAAAATAATTCCCAGATTCACTTTACATTTTTGATTATTTATTGTTTCTTTCCTTGGACTTTTGGAATTTGGGTAGGCTTTACTTTATAATGCCTGTATCGTTACTGTTGCTTTCTTTAAAAAAATTAGGTTGTGTTGGCTGATTGAATATTAAATTTGAATTGAAATTGAATTTTTAAATATTGCTTTTCTTTTTTCCCTTTGTATTTTCATTCTTTTGTCATGGTTCTCTGTCAATAATTTTTCCGTCCTCTTCCACTGCCAATCTCTCTGTTCCTATAGCATGTCTGTACCTTAAAACATGTTGTGCTTTTATATGATTTGAGCTCACGCTTTCTCATTGATTCAAAATTGCTGGGTTTACTTTAAATATATATTTCTTATTTGGTGTCAATAACAAGTAGATGTTGAATCATTACTTAGAAAGTTTCTAACTTTATCCATTTCCTTATCATGGCACTTATTTTCATGTCCCGTGTATCTTCTTATTCCACTAGAATTATATTTCTTGATAGAATCTTGCTGTGGTTTTTCTCCATACTAGGTGCTTCCTGTCATGATTGATGTAGGAACCAACAATGAGAAGCTACTCAAAGACCCCTTATGTAAGTATTTGCTTGTCCAATGATTTTGAAAATTCAAAATTATTCTGAGCACCTTATGAAAAATGATTTTTCTGTGTACGTAAGAACTAGTCTCCTATGATAAATAGTTTATGTAGGGGTTTTACAAGTAGACATGCTTACTATTCAGATTCATTAGAAATAACAACTTTCAGGGTCTGCACTTGACAAATGCATAAGAAGTGTACAACCATGTATTTCTAGTCCCTATAAAATTAATAAGAGATTGTTGTATTTATGTGTTAAATAGGATCAACCCATCTCACAATCTAGGTTCTTTTGTCCTACTTCTTGTGGTGAAACATGATCCGAACTTTCAAGATGTTTTGCCAATCTGCATACAGATTTTAGTGCCTTAAACAGATAATATTTCTTTGCCGAATTCATAGTCTTTGACGTGACACAAGAATTACATACTTTGTTGTTTATCAGCTTTTGTTATGCATTCATACATTGATTTTCTTGATATTAAGAAAATTACTGTACTATTTTTGTTATAGATTTGGGACTGCAAGAGCACCGCCTCCATACGCGTTTCAATTTGATGAAGTTGTTAAATATACCAAGAACCTGTACTTTTAATTTAAATATTGTATAATTTAATATACTTTTATTATATTTGAATTATTGTGAACTTATTGTACAAAGTTATTGTGAACTTCTATATATTGCTAAATAGCATTATTTAATTTGAATTAGTATTTTTTAAGTATTATTCAGTTTAATTTACTTTTTTGATATTATATTTTTTAAATTACTAGTAATATTGAAAATATTGTATAATTATTATTTATATAAATTAAATTAAATTTTGGATGTAATAATAATAATAATAAATTAAATCGAAAATTGTAATAAAAAATAATATTAAAAAATATAATATTTTTAGCGACGGAATAGCGATGAATTTTTCGTCGCTAATAAATATTTATGCGACTGATTTTAGTGTTATTTAGCGACTGGAATTTGATTTTTAGCGACGGAATTTTCCGTCGCTATTTTTAGCGACGGTGTTCCGGAATAGTCGCAAATTTTTTGCGACGGAGCAAATAACGACTGTTAGTCGCCGCGTCGCTAAAAGTAATTAGCGACGGAAAAAGCTTGATTAGCGACGGAAATTTCCATCGCTAATTGACAGTTTTTTTGTAGTGTGAGGGTAAATATTCCGGACTCATTCTCCATATCATTTCATCCTTACTCCTTATTTAGTTGTTCTTTCAATTTTTGTCATTATTCTGGTTTATTTTGACTCTTTTCCTCTCATTTTGTGATAAAATCTCCTTTTTGGCTTTAAAAAGAGTTTTTTTTTTACTATTTTTCGGAGACAGTGGTGATCGACGGGTCATCTGCATTACCTATGCCCGTCGGTCTCCCCACTCACAGACGCTCTTCCTTTTGAGTGACCGATGGACATGTAGGTCATTTTGACTGACGCCCGTCGGTCACCCAACAGAGGCCGTCGCTGGGTCTTGTCTCCACATTTTCAAATCTTTTCCATATCTTTTAAGTCCTTTTGACTTTATTTATGTTGATTCTTTTTATATTGACATCTTTTAACTTTCTGTGAGCATATATTGATTCTCTTGGACCATCCTGAGCTTGAGAGGCTATCCACCATACTCGAAGGATTTCGTCCGGTTTAGTTTTCTAACTTCCTTGGTTATTTACTTCATTTGTTTATTCATTGATTATCTCATGTACATGGATATACCCTCTTTGTATCTCGTTAAGTATAAAAATGGATCAATGTTTTATATTCAACAAAATGAAGTTTTTACAAATATAGGACCCAATGTCCTATTTTATCCAATAAAAATCATCACAATAAAAACATCCAATTTTAATAATGATGCATGCGAGGACCAAAGTCCTCAAAATAAGCAATGCCCCGATTTGTGTATGTATCGCACATTTACAAAAGGGAGTTGTATTCCGCTCCTTGTATTGTTGTAATTTATTGCTTTCAATATTTACTTGCTCATTTATAGCTTTCCAAATGTGAATAAATGCGCCTTCGATTGATTGCATCGTGTGGAGAGAGAGCGAATTAATGATAATTAAAATTTGATCATAAAGTCATCGAGGTAGAAATAGATGAGAAATCCCGGACCCAGCTCTGGTCTTTGGGCTCAAAGAGGCTAGAGGTCTACCCTCCAAGATGCCTTTTTGTGCCACGAGACTTTAGCGCTAATCCTAGGCTCCTTAGGACGAGAGGTTTACCTTCCAAGACCCCTCTGGCTGGCCCAAAATGGATACTAAGCACAGTCTTAGGCTCTCCGAGGCAAGAGAAACTTTCCCAATGTTCTATTGGGTGGCGACTTCATGAAACCTCCTTGTTGCCCAACATAGACGCACTTGCGATTTATTGCAAGCTGTCAACGGACCCACAAATGCCCCGATCGCCCTCAAGCGGGCGGTCCCATGGCCGGCTGCGGGGATCCGGCGCGCATCACAGTGACGACTCCACTGGGGACGTTTATGGTTCGAGATTTCAATTTGAAAATACCTCGTTTAACATTTATGGTTAAAATTTAATTCATAAATTCGCTTTCTCTCAAATTTGCATTCGCATATCATTAGAGCCTTAGAATATGCTAGTTTGGTCCCTCTTTTAGCCCCGGTGCATTCCTGAAGCACAACCCCATTTTCACTCAATTTGGGGAAGTGTTAAGGATAATCACCAGCCCAAGCCTCGTACCGCAATGGTATATCAAAATGATGACCCGATCGGTTGTTATGCTCGTGATGAGCTAGACCTGTCGGTAGGGATCATGCTTGGATAGCCCTAAAGTAACATCTCCCTTGTCCAAAGCTCATGTAATGGCCGCAGCTATTTTCCACAGGTGATATAAACCCAAATTCCATGCTTGCTGTATGGATCCTCATGTATTGGGTGAGTCCAGATGTCTCGCTCGGTAACCTAGCAAAAGGCTTTCATGCCCCGGTAGGGCCATGTCAAAATTTTTGGAACGTCCAAATACATGATGATCATTATCCATTCGTTTGTACATTAGCATAGGAGTGTCATGCTGCCGGTTATTTGCCGTGCACCATGCGTGTCCATTGGGTCCCTCGTTGACCCTTGGACTAATCCCACCTAGGAAAGAGACTGCACGACCACGTGTGTGGGAGAAATAAGGGTGGAAGGACCTACTTGCTTGCTTGTGCTCTGTGAATGTCGCATATCACGACCATGCATTACACCTGCATTTCATGCATCATATCTAATGCCTTGTCCATGCAGCCATCATAAATCTGCCCAGGTGGACTAGATCACCTATCGGACGATTGCTTCGAGTTCCCACATCTGAGCTGTCAGATAGAGAGGGCCTACCAGAAATATTACCAGAAATCAGCTGCACTGTATCTGAGATGGCAAACTCGCCTAGAGGAGATGACGCCACCAGGGCCATGATCGCGAAAGAAATGGGCCGGCGATTTGAGGAATTCGAGGGCAGAATGATGAATATGTTGACCGCCCTGGCACAGCAGAATGCTCCATAGAATCCTCCTCCCGTAAGACAGCATGAGCCAGAGGAAGAAAGAGCTGAGAGGCGAGAAGAGCCCGTTAGGCCGCCGCCAGTAGAGTTGAGGTCAGTAGCCTCGGGAGAGCAGAGAAGAAGGCCTGTATTGAGGATTGATGATGATAGGGATATCGAAGACGATAAGATGAGCATTGCATCTGAGAGGGGGAAGGCACCTCAGACTGATGACTTCATTTTGAAGAAGATGGAAGAGAGGTTCGAAGCTATGGCCCGTGTGCTGAGCAGGGGTCAGGGGATGAACCCAGAGGATAAGGAATTGGAGGGAGAAGACTCAATTCCTTATAACTTCAAGATGCCAGACGTGCCGAAATTTGATGGTACTTCTGACCCAACCGCTCATGTGAAGCAATACTCTCTGGTCATGAAAGGGACCACGCTGTCTAAGAAGCAAAAGGTAGAATACTTTTGTCTGAGTCTGACCGCTCATGCCATTGACTGGTATCATGGTCTCGACCGTCGCACTAAAGAAAATTGGGATCTGCTCACAGAGGAGTTTTTGAGACAGTATGATTGCAACACCAGAATGGAGGTGACTCTTAAAGATCTTGAGCTGCTCCAGCAGAAGGCCGGGGAATCTTTCCATGATTATCTCACCCGATGGCGAAACCGAGTAATGGAGATGCGGAGAAAGCCAGACACCCAGGACCAGATCCGTTTGTTTATCAAGAACGCAAGCCCGTACCTGAAGGATGGCTTGAAGATGAAAGGGTTGAAGGACTGGGAGTCTCTCAAGGATATAGCCATCGAAGCAGAGGGAGAGTTCTTGGCTCGGTATTGTAACACCCCAAAACCACCCCAGTAGTTTGAGCCTGTTCGTGTCGGAATGTGTGTATTTTATGTGTTGCATGTGTATGTTAAATTGGTTTATTTATTGTATATGTGTGTGTATTAGTTGGGAAGAGGAATTAGACTAGAGTATATGGGAGTGTATAGAAGTAAATGTATGAATAGGAGTTAGCTTAGTGTGTATAGGCAAGTATGGGAGTAGGATGTGTAGATGGCATGTGGCTTAAGGAGAGTGTGACATGTGGCAAAGAGGATAAGTGGGCATTTAATGAAGTTTGGTGAAGAGTGAGAAATCAGCTTTTCCTTTCAATTTTCCCGTTCTTCTTCCTCCTTCACGCCACCCTCTTCCATTTCTTTTTCTTCTTTCTTTGTTCTTCTCTTTTCTTGACCGATCTTGCTCCCTCTCCTTTCCCTTGAGTGATTAAAGTTGGTTGGCTTGTTGATCTTGAAGTTTCTAGGTGAGTTGGGGTTTTAGATTTTCTTCTTCTTCCTCTTCTCTAGGTTTAGTTATATGCATTTTGTTTATGGGTTGTTTTAGAATTGATCTTGATTGCTATGGGTTTGTGGTTCAGAAGAGGCTCCTAGACCTGATAAAGGAAAAGGAATCGCAAGCGGAAGCGGAGCTCGCGATTAGGAGCTAAGGAGAGAAGGTTTGGGAATTTTGTCTTTGTACACATATTTGTAGTTTGAATTAAATATTTGTGTTATTGCTTGGATTAGAGTTATAAGTTGTGTATATATGATTGAATTTGAATTAGACATGATATGAGATGCTAGAGAATGAGTATTGTTATAGGATTTGCGAGAAAGTATGTGAATAGATGTAATTGGTATTAAATGTGCTGTTTTGGGATTTCTTGCAATTAGACATATAATGGATTTGATTTAATTGTGATAATTGGTGATAAAGCTGGGTTTTTAAATATGTTATGAGTTGTGGATGCTTGTGTTGCTGAATTGTGAGGTTTGGAATCAATTTTGGAAGTTTGGATGTGAATTGTGTGAGAATTCTGCAGAATTTGGGCGTAAGAGCTGGAAAACCCGTGTCTGTCGCGAGCGCGACAGAGCGCGGAGGTTTCGGCCCTCGCGCCGGCGCGAGAAGTATCGCGCCAAAGAACTCGAGGGAGCTCTCTGTCGCGAGCGCGACATTGGTCGCGAGCGCGACAGAGTGCTCGAGCTCCGAGCTTGTGCGAGGTTCTCTTCTGTCGCGAGCGTGACAGAAGAGCAATCCCTACGTCCTCTCGCGACCACGAGATCCCTCGCGATCGTGAGAAGAGGCAGGGAAGTGTAACTTGGCTACTGTCGCGAGCGCGACAGTCGTCGCGAGCGCGACAGTCGTCGCGAGCGCGACAGACGTGACTTCCAAATTTGATTTCTTCTTCTTTTGCTTGATGACTCAAATTCTTTTGCATGCAGTTTTCATTAAGCTTTGACTATCTAATTGTATGAATAGTATACATGTAAATGTGATAAGATTTTTGCATAACCTGCTAATGTCGGATAAGTGGATAGTTAGGCATGCCTAATAGAGTTATGTGCCGCTGCAGTTATATGTACGACTTGGACCCTGATCAGGTCCCACGAATGGATCCTCGTGATCCCTCTGTTTGAATCTTTCTTAAGATTCCACGTAAAAACGATTTGAAAACAAAATAAAAAGAATGATTTGATGCCTTCGGGTATCTATATGTAAATATGACGATATCGATACTTTCAAGTATCTATATGTACTCGTTATCCACTCATTGTGATTAAGCAGGTGTCATTGTATTTTGTACCAGAATCTTTGGATGAGAATGCTAATATTTGAATCAACTATGTATGATTATATGCTCATAATTGTATTGTTTCCATGCGTTTTCTGTTACCGTCACTGTGAGTGACGGTCATGCATTGTGTGTTTCCCCACTAAGCGATTTCGCTTAGCACGGGTGTTTATCCGTGCAGGTGTGGAAGGTTTTCGATTGCCTCGGGTTGGGCGTGTCGCATCGGGAAGGTCAACGCAATTAGAGTTCGGAAGTTTGATAGTATAGGCTTTCCTTTATTTTGTAATAGATGTAATGTTTTGTTAGCCCCTTTTGAACAGTATATATATTGGGCTTTGTAAATTGTTTCTTTTTGTAATCTGATGTAATATGTAAAGACTTTCTTTTGGTATATTAATAAAGTATACATTTTGTTCAAAATCATTCTTCTCTGTATTGAAGTTTTTAATTATTTCCGATATGTCGCTCTATATATGTAATGTTTGCATGTTTGTACTAGTGGGGTGTGACACTCCTATCTATCCAGGGAGGCCTCTCCTCCAATCTGTTAGGAAGTCTCCTTGGTATAGGTTGGGGTGTGACACGGAAAGCTAACAATGATAATTTTGCGAAGAGGGTTAATACCGGTCAAGGAACCAGTAGGCCAGCTGGTCCCAGTGGTAGCACCAGAAGAACAGTTGAGGTGTCTGCTACTGAGGCAACCACCCAGAGGAAGTTTTCGAACTTGGGGAGACCATTATCTTGGGTCTTGAGAAGGTTAATGAAGGAAGGGAAATTGCAGCCCTTTAGCTCCTAGGCCTGCTATGATGCAGGGGAAGCCTGGGCACAAAGACAATGAATTCTGTGCATTTTACCAGCACTCGGGCCATATCACAGACAAGTGTAAAGCGTTGCGGCACTCTATCCAAGACCTGATTGATAGCAAGCAAATTTCTGACCCTGAGAAGAGGGAAACTGAGAAGAAGCCCGGTTATAATGCCGTACCACCACCCGTGTTTATGATCGGATCTAGCTTGCCAGAGTGGTACATGCTACAAGATCTATATGGGAGCGAGAATATTGCCGTTGATTGTTTCGAGGATAGAGAGGAGAGAGCAGTCGTGGCAGCCCTTGATTGTTGGTCAAGCAGCGAGAGCGGTGGAGAAGCCGAAGAGGAGGGAGAGATGAACCTTGATTTGTGGAGGTCTGATGAAGACAAAGAAGAGATAGGGGCTGTAACAAGAAGTGGGAGAGTGGTCCCTGAGATTACAAGGCTACCTGAGCCAGTGCAGCCATCAGTAGAAAAAGAGCCAGAGGAGAATCAGATTGTTAAGCAATTGAAGAAGACTGCAGCTCAAATATCCATCTGGGATCTCTTGAGATAGTCCCCTTCTCATAGGCAGAAGGTAGTAGAGGCTTTGGTTGAGGCCACGGTCACCACCACAATTTCCCCATCAGAGCTTTTGGGCTTAGTTAAAGGAGGATCGGAGGAGAGATTGGTTTTTTCTGATGCCGACCTACCGGTCGAAGGCCGTAATCATAACCGACCCTTGTACATCAAAGCATAGATTAATGATAAGCATACTGCTTGCGTTATGGTGGACGATGGGTCTTCTATCAATGTGTGCCCTCTGATAGCTCTGCAGGCTTTTGGTTTAAACGAGGATATGCTCAGTGGATCAGATCTGACTATCACAGCCTATGATAATTCAAGGAGGCAAGCCTCGGGAACATTTAAGACCCTGGTCAAGACAGGACCCATTGAGGTGGAAGTAGAATTTGTGGTCCTGCCCATCCCTGCTAACTTCTCAGCTCTGCTCGTGTAACACCCCTTACCCATACTCAGGCGATCCCATCCGATAAGGAGTGAGATGCCGTAGGAGTAAAGGTGCCACAACACAGATACATAATATACATACACTCACCATAAACATACATAACAAAATACAAGGTAATTTAAAACTTTACAAGACCATTCATAAAAGCTGATCATGCATTAATATAATAGAAGCATTACATTACTGTTCTGATCAACTGAGGGGTATAAAAGATAATTACAAATCCCAATATTACATATACAACAGCGGAAGCTATTACAGAATCATAAGAGAGTTCTATACAAACAGAATCATAAAGCTACAAAATAAGCCCTACACTACGACCCTGCTGTGTTGGCTCTGATAGCGACGACTCTCCCAAGCGACTCCTTCCGCACCTGGACGGGTAAACTCACCGTGCTAAGCGAAAAACGCTTAGTGGGGAAACACACATACAGCAAAACGACAACCATTCACAACGGTCGTCAAGGCAATTCACATGCGTACATACATATAGCCATTCATCAGGAGGTTCATATTAATAATCATATTCTCATAACAGATTGTACTTTTCATCATTGAGTCCATAAGGATAAAATATGTGTTTGCTCATATAACAATTCATACAAGTACTGTAAGCATTGAAACACTAAAACGCTTGCTGACTCAAGGTAGTGGATAACGAGTATACGGACAGTACTTTACGGGTACGAGCCGATACGGACAGTACTTTATGGGTACGAGCCGAGGAAATTCATTTTACATTTAACTTTTACAAAACATTACAAAGGGGATCTTAAACAAGATCCATTCGTTCAAGGGTTCACGTGGAACCATTCGGGGACCTGATCGGGGTCCAAACAGAAATACAGAAGCTGCAGCAAAGACTCTATTAGGCATGCCTAACTATCCACTTACTAGACTCTAGCAGGTCATACATAAGCCATTCATTCCAATTCATATCTTCCAAAATCAACATCATACATTAACATAATTATATCATGGGCACACTTGCATATTATTCATAGAATGCCAAACATAAATCTCATAATTGATAGAGTAAACTGAAGTTCAAGACGCACATGAAGAGAGAAAACTCGTTCAGCATACAAGAGACTGTCGCGCTCGCGACGTCTGTCGCGCTCGCGACAGAGACCAAAGTCTCTTTGCTGCGCGCGCGCGACGGATTTCGCGATCGTGGGGAGGACGGAAGGGCCAGGCTCTGTCGCGATCGCGACAGAAGTCAAGAGGTGCTGTCGCGATCTCGCGACGGATCGCGTGGTCGCGATAGCACTTGGCAACAATACTCTCTGTCGCGATCGCGACAGTCATCGCGCTCGCGACAGAAGGTATAAAACACTTCGGCTGTCGCGTGCTCACGGCAGCGAAGCTCCCAACACCGCTCTCTATCGCGATCGCGACAGAGTCGGGATTTTGAAAATCTGCAGAAATTCTGTAGATTTTCTTCTTCCAAATCCTCCTTCAACCACACAATTATCAAACCAAAGTTACTTACCTCAAATCCAGCCATCGATTAACATCAACAACCATAAAACAATATTTATTCACAATAAACTTCATCCTAGCCATCAATTTACACATTCAATTTCAAGGATCAATCTAAAACCCAATTTATGCATCAAACCACATCAATTCTAAATTCCCATAATAACTCATGCTTTTGCAAGATCCACACTTCAAAGCAATTACCCATATCATATACATCAGAATAAAGAACATCTAACAACCTAATTCCATGAACCCATCAAGAACACACTCATGAACATTTTTCACATAAAAAGGAAGAAATTCCCAAACCTCAAAAATCCTTAGCTCCTAGTGTTTAGTTCCACTTGATCCAGCAACTTCCTTACCTTTAGGATCCCGGGGAGGCTCAACTAGGAAACCCAACCAAGAACAAGCAAACAAAACCAAAATCCAAACTTCAAACCCAATTCCGAATAAGAGAAGAGAAGAAGATGGAAAACTTAAACAAAAGTAAAAATGAATGCATAAAACTTACCAATGACTACTAAGAGATGATCAAACCCCACTAGAACTCTAGAATCTTAACTAAGGTCCAAGTGAAGAAGAAAAGAAGAAGAAAGAAGAAGGGGCGGCGGGAGGAACGGGAAACACAAGTGAAGAAATCTGATTTTCCCTTTTTCCTTTCTTTTCCTTTTCTTTTCTTAACCCTAGACACATGTCAAGATCCTAATGGAGGGATTTGGTCACTCACACCCTAGATGCTTATGTCACACACACACACTAGACTCTCCCAACTAAAACATACTCTACAATTGTATGCACAACACACACAAGTGCAACTCCTTAAACACACCCTATAACCATATGCATGACCACATAATAAACCAATCCCACTAGTGCATATCCTACTATGGTGCACTCATGCACACACAATTTCCATCCCAACTAATTAGCACCGTCGTGCCAAACACATACACACGCACCAGAAAAACCCCAATTTAAGCAATATTACCAAAATGCCCTTATGATACAAAACTTATGCAATTACACACATACACATATATGGCTCATTCAACTAGGGGGCAAACGGGGTGTGACAGCTCGGGAGACCCTGGTTTCACAAATTAGGAGGAGTGTGTAGACATCGGGTCCCGAGTCCGGCATAAAAATGGCAATGATAATTTTGGATCCTTGATAATTCCCTCCGAAAAAAATAATATATGTGATAATATATAAATATGTGTATGTGTAAAATTTAATTAGTTGATGTTGTTTGTTAATTAATTAGTTAATTAGTTAATATTATGGTATTAATTAAAATGCATGTAAAATTAAAGATTAATTAGTTAATTAATGGATTAAATGATATAATGTTTAATTAATTAGATAAATTATGTATTAAGAAGATTAATTATATTAATGTGTAATATATGTAATGTTTAATTGATATATAATGATTAATTAAATTAGTATGTGTGTGTATTAATTTTAATTAAGTGAGATTAATTAACAAAAGAAGAAAAGGAGGGAAATTGAGGAAATGACTATTGTGCCCTTAACCCTAATTTAGGGGTATAAAATGAAAATGATGAGGAAATTAGGGGAAGGGGGGTCGGCAGATCAAGAGATCAAGAAAGAAAAGAGACCAAGAAAAAGAAAAGAGAAGAGAGAAAGAAAAGGAAAGGAAAAGAAAAGAAAGAAAGAAAAGAGTGAGGGCCGGCCAAAGAAAAGAAAAGGAAAGGAAAAAGAGAGAAAAGAAAAGAAAGAGAGAAGAAAGGAGAGGAGCAGACCCAGACGCCGGATCGGAGAAGAAGGAAAAGAAGAAAAAAGGGGAAGGAGGAGGCGTCGCCTTCGCCGGCCAGCTCCGGCCACCGACCACCACACGCGCCCCGCCGGAGTGAAGAGGAGACCCAGGCGCACCGAACGGCAGCCTCCGATCGGCCATCGGCGCCGGCGTGAGGGAGATCGGAAGGGAAAACCGTGCGGCTTCCAAGATGTTTTCCGGCGACAGAGGGGTCCTTTCCGGCGCGTGACCGACGGCAGAGTGATCCCGGCGCTCCGATCTACCATCCGGTGTCGGCGGTGTCTTCAACGGCTACTCCGGCGACTCTCCGGCGAGGGAAATCCGGTGAGTCCATTTTTTATTTATTTATTTTAATATATTAATTAATATTATTAATTAATTATTTATTTATTATTATTATTAATATTTATAAATTTATAATTCTGTTTTTATTGTTTTTATTATTTTTTTATATTATTATTATTATTATTATTATTATCATTATTGATTATTATTATTGTTATTATTATTATTATTTGTTTATGCAATTATTTATGTATTCATTTATTTATTTGTTTAGAAATATGTAATTATTATTGTATGTATTTGTGGTTTGTAATAATAAATGATTTTTCGACCGTGTTTAAAAGAACCACCACACAAATGTTTTCTACTAAAAAGAATGTTTGCTAAATAAAACTTGGACCAATGTCCTATTTTTACCCAATAAAATCATCACATAAAAATTGTTTTCCATAATTAACGCATGCGGGGACCAAAGTCCTCAAAATAAATGAATAACCCGTTTTATGCATGTATAGTACATTTATAAATGGGAGTTGTATTCCGCTCCTAGTATTATTGTAAATTTATTTTACGCTTTAATGCTATTTTATTTTATGCTCTTGAATGAATAAATTGTACTTAAACCAAACTTGCATTGTGTGGAGAGAGAGCGAACTAATAAATTCAAAACTCAATTGTAAACTTAAGCAAGGTACGAATAAATGAGAAGTCCCGAACCCTGCTCTGGTCTTTGGGCTCAAGAGGCTAGAGGTTATCCTCCAAGACACCTCTCGTGTCACGAGACTTAGACGTTAATCCTAGGCCTCATGGCCCAATATGGATAAAATGCGCAAGTCTTAGGCTCTCCGAGGCGAGAGAAACTTTCCCAATGTTCTATTGGGTGGCGACTCCATGAAACCTCTTTGTTGCTCAACATAGACGCACTTGCGATTTATCGCAAGCTGTTGACGGACCCGCAATTGCCCCGATCGCCCACATGCGGGCGGTCCGAACGGGCGGCCGCGGGGACCCGGCGCGCGTCACAGTGGCGACTCCACTGGGGACGTATTTGAGACTTCAATTCGAAAGTACCTTGATTAAAATTTACAATTGAGTTTTAGTTTATAAAATTCGCTTTCTCTCAAAATTGCATTACATCGCATTAGAGCCTTAGATCTATGCTAGTTTGGTCCCTTTATCAGCCCCGGTGCGTTCCCGAAGCACGACCTCATTTTCACTCAATTTGGGGAAGTATTAAGGATAATCACCAGCCCAAGTCTCGTACCATCGTGGTATATAAAATGGTGACCCGATCGGTCGTTATGCTCGTGATGAGATAGACCCGTCGGCAGGGATCATGCTTGGGTAGCCTCAAAGTAACACCACCTTTTGACCAAAGCTCATATAATGGCAATAGAAATCTCCCCTAGGTGACATGTACCATAATATCGTGCTTGCTAATTGGGCCGTCATATATTGAACAAAATCAATTGAATCAGATGATTTTCATCAAAAGCTTTCATGCCCCGATGGGCTTATCTTGATTTAATCGAATTGTTTAAATATATAATAGCCAAACATCCATGCGCATGTGCTTTAAATTAAGAGTTGTTATGTTGCCGGCTTCTCACCGTGCACTATACGCGTCCATTGGGTTCCCTGTTAACCCTTGGATAAAGCCCACCTAGGAAAGATGCCGCACGACCTCGTGTGTGGGAGAAATAAGGTTGGAAGTATATACCTGCTTGCATGTGGCTGTGAATGCTGCACAACATGCACATACATCACACGTCATTCATGTCAAAAAAAAAATTGAAAATAATATAGAAAAATAAAAATACATTTCATATTGTGTATATATCCTTTTACCAACATATTGTCTTTCACATACATACACCATCGTGTATATATATTTTCATGCATTGCATCGCATAATTGCAATTTATTGATTTTTTCACTCCATTTGAATAATTCACGATCATGCATTGTATATTATCATACACGCATCATACTAACAATTTAAATTTTTAGCCATCATAAATTCATCCAAATGGATTAGAGGTCCTGACGGTCGATTAGTAAGGACAGACTCGCCCTTTGGATTGCTCGAATTAGTGCTTGATTGGGATCCTGAGCCACTCTCAACATCTTGTACCTCATCCACATGATTCACGAGCATCTACTATTCCACAACCATCTGTTGATCCACAACAACAAATAGCCCATGCTGGGGGCAAGCCGAACCACCTGCTGGTGGAGAGGCTCTTTTTATTGGCAATGCTACTGTCAACCTGTCAATGAGCATAGAGCTGCGACACTTATTGAGCCAAGAAGGGCAAGAGTTCATAATCCCGAGGAGGATTTTGTGGAAGAAGATGAGATTGAGGACATAGCAGCCCACCAACGCTGGCCATTTAACAGATAAATGCTAAATTCTGAGGGATCGAATTCAAGATCTTATCAACAATAAAGAAATTGATGACCCAAAGAAGAAGGGGAAATAAAAGCTGATGACAGATGAACAATATTTTGCATATATTATTTCTAATGATTTCATTTTTTATGATTATGATATATTCATTCATTTTGACATTAATTCAATCAATACTACTACATTTAATCTTGGAACTTTGGAAAATCCAAAGAAAATTTTGATAGCATCTGATATAACTCCTGAAGAGAGAGAGAGATTTAGAGAAAATAAAAATAAGAAAGAAAAAAAAACTAGTTGCAATTAGGAGATTGGATGAAAACTCACTAAGAGCACTAGAACCTTTCTGATTACCCGTCGAAGCGATCTCTGGATAAGACAGAACCTGGAAAATGATTTAGGCATCATTCTTTGTATAGCTCTCTAAATGACTACTTCCTATCCTTATTTTGCAATCGCTTGCTAGCCCGTTGAGCCTTTATGCAGGTATGCTGAATGCGTACCAATTTTGTTGTTACACACATTAAAACTACCCCCTTGCCTAAAATGATTTTGGCTTCCCCTTAGAAGAGTGGCCGCTTTAAAACTGATGGATGTACATTTGAACAATTCTTTGGACTATAAAAAAAAATTTTGCCTTGATAATAGCAAGTTCAGACTTTGAAAAGAGGGTTTGGTCATGCATGAAAGGCATGAGCTCAAAAAAAAAGAAGCGAAAGCAAAAAGAAGAAAAAGAAAAATGAAAAATTCAAAAAGAAAAAAAGAAAAAAAAGCAAAGAAAACGAAAAGAAAAAAAGAAGAATAAAAAAGAGAGCTCAAAATGGTGACCAATTGACTAGTTTTAACGATTGCCCTTCTGATCTCAAGGAGCTAGAATGTTATCGAGTCCAAATTCAAGAATACTTTTGAGCCAAGAACGGTTCATCCATCAGTCGAGAAAATATCGCGGCCATTTTTCTCTAGCGACCTGATCTTTCTTTGACAGCCATCTACCCAAGCCTAACATTACAACCAAAGTAAGACCTTTTGATTCTGGGTTCAGTCTTATCCAATTAGCGGAGATGACCTTCTAGTAAGGTTTGGTACGTAAGAAGAGGCCTATGGTGTTTCTTGAGCTTCAAGCGAGAAGCCATGAGTGCATTCATGCATTTGAGTTAAGTCTCGTCTCCGACGTTGCTTCTAGAATTTGCATTCAAAAGATTAAATGAGAGCAGAGAGAAAATATTCAATCATGAGAATCAAAAAGAGAGCAGATTGATAACAGGAGTTTGATGCTTTCAAGATCCATCCCGAGATTGGATGAGGTTTTGTATCTTGAGATTAATGCCAAATAATGATCATATATTATGAAATCAAATTGAAATATGTGCATTTATGCAATGGTATTGATGAAACCAGAATAGTTCATCTGATGTACAAAAAAAAAGAAATAAAAGAAAAAAAAAACAAATAAGAAAAAAAAAGAAAAAAAAGAAAAAATGGCCGTTAGAAATGAAAACCATAATTGGCGCTCTAAGCAAAAATTAGGCCAAAGGACAGGGTGAAAACCTGAAAACAGGCAGTCTGTCCTAAAAAAAAAAAAAAAAAAAAATAAAAAAAAAAAAAAGAGAAAAAAAAAGAGAAAAAAAAAAGAAAAAAAAAGCCGCTGGGTTGGATTGGGTCCATTCCAGGCAAAAATAAGGCACAGGGTCATGTGAAAATCCGGAAGGACGCATTTCCCGCCAAGAAAAGCTAGTGCGAAAATCCACGAGGGACGCACTACCTTAAAATAATGACTACAGGTTTCAGACGAGAACCTCATGATCCCCAAAGAGCATGAAATTCAAAGGCAATTCCAGAAGGCACTGATCTTACTGCAAATTGCAATCAAATTGGTTGTCGCCTCCAAATCCACTTAGATGAATTTTTATACTGCATACATACGCATCTCACGTGCATGCTCACAATTTTTTTTATGCATATTTGCCTTTCTAAGTCTTGCAGAAAAAGAGACTCGACACGGACACCGGTAGAATCCAAGTGGCGACATCATTCCATCCATCAATCAAGACAAGCAACCCAAGACCTCTCAGGGGGCAGTTATCAGAAACGTGTAGTCCTTTGAGGAGGCAAATCTCGAAGCCCTCTGAAGAGGCCTATTCCCTAAGCTCCCTAAGGAGACAAATCCCACACAACATCATGCATACGACTTCTTGTGTATATTTTGTGCATTTGATTTTGCAGAAAATATCTGAATGACCGCTCAGAAGGGCAGTCCAGGAGGACACCCAGTCCGGAAGGACATCCATTTCAGAAGAACAACATCAGCACTTTGTAAGTCTGGAGCAGACTCGGTGCAGCTCAAGAGAGCAACCCCCGCGTTTTGTAAGTCTGGAGCAGACTCGGCGCATCATCATCATCAGCACTTTGTAAGTCTGGAGCAGACTCGGTGCAGCTCAAGAGAGCAACCCTCGCACTTTGAATCTTGGTAGCGATTCAGTGCAAACACTTCGATGGTAGCGATTCAGTGTAATTCGCGTTTTATAGGTCTGGAGCAGACTCGGCGCATCCACCAAAACCTTTAAATCCTCTGAGGAGGTAAATTCTCAAAGTCCTCTGAGGAGGCAAAATCTCCAAGTCCTCTGAGGAGGCAAAATCTCAAAGTCCTCTGAGGAGGCAAATTCTCAAAGTCCTCTGAGGAGGCAAAATCTCGAAGTCCTCTGAGGAGGCAAATTCTCTAAGTCCTCTGAGGAGGCAAATTCTCCAAGTCCTCTGAGGAGGCAAAATTCTCCAAGTCCTCTGAGGAGGCAAAATCTCAAAGTCCTCTGAGGAGGCAAATTCTCAAAGTCCTCTGAGGAGGCAAAATCTCGAAGTCCTCTGAGGAGGCAAATTCTCTAAGTCCTCTGAGGAGGCAAAATTCTCTAAGTCCTCTGAGGAGGCAAATTTCCAAGTCCTCTGAGGAGGCAGATCTCAAAGTCCTCTGAGGAGGCAAAATTCTCAAAGTCCTCTGAGGAGGCAAAATCTCAAAGTCCTCTGAGGAGGCAAAATCTTCAAATTCCTCTGAGGAGGCAAAATCTTCAAAGTCCTCTGAGGAGGCAAAATCTCGAAGTCCTCTGAGGAGGCAAAATCTCAAAGTCCTCTGAGGAGGCAAAATCTCTAAGTCCTTTGAGGAGGCAAAATTCTCTAAGTCCTCTGAGGAGGCAAAATCTCAAAGTCCTCTGAGGAGGCAAATTCTCTAAGTCCTCTGAGGAGGCAAAATCTCAAAGTCCTCTGAGGAGGCAAATTTTCAAAGTCCTCTGAGCAGGCAAAATCTCAAAGTCCTCTGAGGAGGCAAATTCTCCAAGACCTCTGAGGAGGCAAAATATCTCATATCCTCTGAGGAGGTAAAATCTCAAGCCCTCTGAGGAGGCAAATCTCGAAGCACTCTGAGGAGGCATCTCTCTATCCGACTCTCGGCAAGAAGGCAGGTATGTAATCCCTTCTCTCTTCCTCTTTGAATTTTGGCTCACCTAGGTGTCTATGCACTAGATTCTCCAAAATTGGGGGCAACTGTAGACACCGGGTCCCGAGTCCGGCATAAAAATGGCAATGATAATTTTGGATCCTTGATAATTCCCTCCGAAAAAAATAATATATGTGATAATATATAAATATGTGTATGTGTAAAATTTAATTAGTTGATGTTGTTTGTTAATTAATTAGTTAATTAGTTAATATTATGGTATTAATTAAAATGCATGTAAAATTAAAGATTAATTAGTTAATTAATGGATTAAATGATATAATGTTTAATTAATTAGATAAATTATGTATTAAGAAGATTAATTATATTAATGTGTAATATATGTAATGTTTAATTGATATATAATGATTAATTAAATTAGTATGTGTGTGTATTAATTTTAATTAAGTGAGATTAATTAACAAAAGAAGAAAAGGAGGGAAATTGAGGAAATGACTATTGTGCCCTTAACCCTAATTTAGGGGTATAAAATGAAAATGATGAGGAAATTAGGGGAAGGGGGGTCGGCAGATCAAGAGATCAAGAAAGAAAAGAGACCAAGAAAAAGAAAAGAGAAGAGAGAAAGAAAAGGAAAGGAAAAGAAAAGAAAGAAAGAAAAGAGTGAGGGCCGGCCAAAGAAAAGAAAAGGAAAGGAAAAAGAGAGAAAAGAAAAGAAAGAGAGAAGAAAGGAGAGGAGCAGACCCAGACGCCGGATCGGAGAAGAAGGAAAAGAAGAAAAAAGGGGAAGGAGGAGGCGTCGCCTTCGCCGGCCAGCTCCGGCCACCGACCACCACACGCGCCCCGCCGGAGTGAAGAGGAGACCCAGGCGCACCGAACGGCAGCCTCCGATCGGCCATCGGCGCCGGCGTGAGGGAGATCGGAAGGGAAAACCGTGCGGCTTCCAAGATGTTTTCCGGCGACAGAGGGGTCCTTTCCGGCGCGTGACCGACGGCAGAGTGATCCCGGCGCTCCGATCTACCATCCGGTGTCGGCGGTGTCTTCAACGGCTACTCCGGCGACTCTCCGGCGAGGGAAATCCGGTGAGTCCATTTTTTATTTATTTATTTTAATATATTAATTAATATTATTAATTAATTATTTATTTATTATTATTATTAATATTTATAAATTTATAATTCTGTTTTTATTGTTTTTATTATTTTTTTATATTATTATTATTATTATTATTATTATCATTATTGATTATTATTATTGTTATTATTATTATTATTTGTTTATGCAATTATTTATGTATTCATTTATTTATTTGTTTAGAAATATGTAATTATTATTGTATGTATTTGTGGTTTGTAATAATAAATGATTTTTCGACCGTGTTTAAAAGAACCACCACACAAATGTTTTCTACTAAAAAGAATGTTTGCTAAATAAAACTTGGACCAATGTCCTATTTTTACCCAATAAAATCATCACATAAAAATTGTTTTCCATAATTAACGGATGCGGGGACCAAAGTCCTCAAAATAAATGAATAACCCGTTTTATGCATGTATAGTACATTTATAAATGGGAGTTGTATTCCGCTCCTAGTATTATTGTAAATTTATTTTACGCTTTAATGCTATTTTATTTTATGCTCTTGAATGAATAAATTGTACTTAAACCAAACTTGCATTGTGTGGAGAGAGAGCGAACTAATAAATTCAAAACTCAATTGTAAACTTAAGCAAGGTACGAATAAATGAGAAGTCCCGAACCCTGCTCTGGTCTTTGGGCTCAAGAGGCTAGAGGTTATCCTCCAAGACACCTCTCGTGTCACGAGACTTAGACGTTAATCCTAGGCCTCATGGCCCAATATGGATAAAATGCGCAAGTCTTAGGCTCTCCGAGGCGAGAGAAACTTTCCCAATGTTCTATTGGGTGGCGACTCCATGAAACCGCTCAACATAGACGCACTTGCGATTTATCGCAAGCTGTTGACGGACCCGCAATTGCCCCGATCGCCCACGTGCGGGCGGTCCGAACGGGCGGCCGCGGGGACCCGGCGCGCGTCACAGAGTGCCATCCACGCTGCATCAAATGATAAAGTTCCCACATGAAGGGGAGGTGGTGACTATTAGGGCAGCCAAGGAGAATCAGGTTTCAGCGCTTGAAATAGCAAATCAGCCATTTAGTGGCTTCCACGTGTCCATGATAAGAGAAGAGCACGGGTCAGTGGATAACCCAGCTGTGGTTAATATGATGAAGAAGATGCACTATCTCCCTGGGGCTGGTTTGGGCAGAAACTCTCAAGGGTTGCAGACCGCGATCACCACTCGAGGTCAGAAGAGCCGGAAAGGTCTGGGGTATAGAGGCGGCTTTGGCAAGAAGAAGGCGGCGGATAAGATCCCTCACATTTCAGAAAGCTTTGTACCAGCATCCTCAGTATGTGCTTATACTGGCGAAGATGAGCCGCAATGGGTGAAGGGGAGGATTATTCCTGGGTTCGAGATCTTTAACGATGTATTTGACTGGCGTGTCGGGTTTATCAAGACCGCTGAGAACTTCTGGGATGAAGAGGTCATGACCCAGTGTATTACTTGGGACAAATGCGAGCCTGAAGAGGTTGTCACCGAGAAGATGTTGGCTGCCAGGCTGAAAGGGAAAGAGAAGATAGCAGAATTAGAACTGAAGATGGGGGATTTGAAGATTTCCTCAGACATACCTGAAGGGCCTCTGCTGAATCAGGAAGCCAATGGGCAAGCTACAACAGCATCAACCTCTGGAGTGGCAGAAGAAGACTCTAGCTTAGACTGTCTTTTTATTCCAGAACTTTTTTATGATGTAAATGACAATTATAATATTATTAATAAGGCAAATGATTTCTCTTACTTATGCGATGTTTCTAATGATTTCGACATGCATGAACATGATCATATTCCATCAATTTTTGACATCGATTCCACCGATACAACGCCTTTTAATCTTGGGACCTCGGAAAATCCGAAAGAAATTCTAATAGAATCAAATATAACTCCTGATGAGAGAAAAAATTTTGAGAGAATAATAAGAAAAGATGAAAAAGTCTTTGCCTGGACCTATGAGGACATGCCAGGGATCGACCGAGATGTGGCAGAACATGCTATCCCGACTTATCCAGATTTTAAGCCTGTGAAACAGAAGTTGAGAAGGCTCAGGCCAGAATGGGCAGACAAGGTCAAGGAGGAAATTCGGCAGCAGATTGAGGCCAAGTTTCTTGTTGAAGTGCAGTATCCTATATGGTTGGCAAATGTGGTCCCTGTAGCGAAGAAGAACGGGAAGGTCAGGGTGTGTGTGGATTATCGAGATCTGAACAAGGCCTGCCCTAAAGATGATTTTCCACTACCCCACATCGATGTGTTGATAGACAGTGCTGCCAACTGCGCAATGTACAGCTTTGGAGACAGTTACGGGGGCTACAACCAGATCCTGAACAAAATAGCTGACCGAGTTAAGACCGCTTTCATCACAGAATGGGGGACCTACGCCTACCGGGTCATGCCTTTTGGCCTGAAGAATACAGGGGCCACATACCAGAGAATGGCAACCAAGATTCTAAGCGACCTAATCCACAAGGAGGTACAGGTGTATGTCGATGACATGATGGTCAAATCGGCCACCCGGGAGGACCACTTCGAAGCTTTAGAGAAGTTCTTCACCAGGATTGATAAGTATAATCTGCAGCTTAACCCCAAGAAGTGCATTTTCGGAGTGACTTCAGGAAAACTATTGGGACATGTCGTCAGCCAGAGGGGGATAGAAATTGACCCAGACAAGGTGAAGGCCATCAGAGAGATGCCCATGCCGCAAAAGGAGAAGGATGTAAGGAGCTTCCTGGGCAAGCTGCAATATGTTAGCCGATTTATTGCCCAGCTCACTTCAATATGCGAGCCTATTTTTAAACTGCTCAGAAAGAATCAACCTGTAGTCTGAAATGAAGACTGCCAGAAAGCCTTTGATAGCATCAGGGAATATTTGTTGAATCCGCCAGTGCTAAGGCCGCCGCAACCGATCAAACCGCTTATCCTGTATCTGGCAGTAGAAGGCAGTTCTGTGGGCGCCATGATGGCTCAAGAGGATGAATTTGGGGTGGAATTCGCAATTTATTACCTCAGCAAGAAGTTCCTGGCTTATAAAATTAAATATGCTGAAGTAGAGAAGATCTGCCTTGCAGTGATTTAGGCATCAAAGAAATTGAGACATTACTTCCACTCATACAAAGTTCAGGCAGTGGCCAAGCAGAATCTGTTAAGATATTTACAGAAAGCACCGTCTTTGCTCAGTAAGATGGGGAGGTGGTTGCTCTTGCTACAGGAGTTTGATGTGCAATACATCACTCGTAAAACTATTAAGGGGCGAGCCGTAGCCGAATTTCTTGCTGAGCATCCTATTCAAGGAGACACCCCCGAGTTCACCTTTCCTGATGAAAGCATAGTCTCGATTTCTGTCCAAGGATGGCAGTTACACTTCGACGGGGCAGTGAATAACAGAGGGGCCGGAGTGGGAATCATTTTGACAACCCCAGATAATGAGAAACTCCCCCTAGCCAAGAAGCTAAGGTACAAAGCAACCAACAATGAAGCCGAATATGAAGCATGCACTTTCGGGTTAGAAGCTTTAGCTGCATTGGGGGCAAAGAATATAGAAGTCTTTGGTGACTCATCCTTGGTGATTAACTAGATCCGAGGTGAGTGGGCTATAAAAGAAGAGCGGCTGGTACCCTATGTTGAATATTTGAAGGAGGTATGTGGACAGTTTGAAACTTGCATTTTCCACTTCGTGCCCAGAGATGAGAATCATCTAGCTGATGCATTGGCAACCCTAGTGTCCATGTGGGATAACCCTGAAGGAGTAGCTATGAAGCCAGTACTAATTTTGAGTTCTGAGAAGCCCAGCTTCTTGATCAAGCCTGTAATGGAAGTAGAAGTGGCGGATGGAAAACTATGGTACTTCGACATTATGAATTACTTGGAAAACAATAAGTTTCCAGAGGAAGCTACTGAGAAAGACCAGGGGATGATCCGGAAACTCTCTGCTCAATTCATATCCTTAGAAGGGGTGCTGTACAAAAGACAGTCAAACGGGATTCAGCTCAGGTGCTTGAATGAAAAAGAAGCCCGCAAAGTGATGGAGGAAACCCATGCATGCGTCTGTGGGGCTCACATGAATGGTTTGACCTTGGCTAAGAAGATCATGAGACAAGGCTTCTATTGGCTTGCGATGGACAATGACTGCTCGAAATATGTCAAACAATGCCAGTTGTGCCAACAATACGCAGACTTGAGACACCTGCCAGTATGAGAGCTATATAACTTGACATCACCTTGGCCTTTCGCTGCTTGGGGGATAGATATCATTGGAGAGATTCGCCCTACGGCATCCAATGGGCACAGATACATCATAGTCGCAATTGACTATTTTACCAAATGGGTTGAGGCAGAATCCTTCAAAAAGATTGACGCAAGGGATATGGCCAAGTTCATAGAAAGGAATCTGATCTGCAGATATGGCCTCCCTCATCACATAGTGTCTGATAATGGGGTGCAGTTCATGGGGGAAACTAGGAAGCTCCTCGAGAAGTATGGTGCCGAACATCATAAATCCTCCCCCTACCGACCACAAGCGAATGGGGCAGTAGAGGCTGCAAATAAAAATATGAAGAAGATCCTATCCAAGATGGTCCAAACCTACAAAGACTGGGCTGAAAAGTTACCTTTCGCCCTGTGGGGATATAGAACAACGGTAAGGACATCTACAGGCGCTACGCCGTTTTCCCTAGTATACGGGACGGAAGCAATATTGCCAGTTGAGATAGAGCTCAAGTCACTGAGAGTGGTCATGGAAGCCCAAGTTCCGGAGGCTGAATGGGCGAGGCAGAGGCTACAGCACTTAAACTTACTGGACGAGAGTAGGCTGAAAGCTTATTATCATAACCAGATTTACCAGAAGAGATTGGCCAGGACTCTCAGGAAAAAGGTGAGAAAGCATCCGCTGAAAGAAGGGGACTTGGTGTTCAAGCAGATGAGGTCGGGCATACCAGATATCAGAGGGAAATTCAGACCAACCTGGGAGGGGCCGTATATCCTTAAAAAGCTGCTGTCCAAAGGAGTTGCAATCTTGTCGGATAGTGATGGGAACGAATTCAAAGAGCCGATCAATGTCGACAGACTCAAAAGGTTCCATGGCTAAAGACCAAAATAAAAAGAAGAGAATAAAATGCCCTGCAGGTCGAAAATCGAAAAAAGGCGGCCGTGCTAAAATTGGGCGCCTCGACAGGGTGAAAACAAAAAAAAGGCATCCTGTGCAAAAATTAGAGGCATGAGAGAAAATGTCCGATTGTGAAAACCCGAGAGGGCCGATTGGTAACAGGAGTTGATGCTGTTAAAATTTGGTTTCATGTATTAACAGCGCGTAAACGGTTGAGTAAATGCCAAAACTGATCATGTATGCTGAAATTACATGGAAATGTACACAATTTCATGAAATAGAATGAATATTATTCTTTTCATTTTTTTGTCATTTTCTAGTTCTGCATTAAAAAGAAATGTAGCACCAAAAGAAATACATATGAAAGCTAAGCTAAGTCCTGCTGTTGCTCTCGCCGACCAGATGCTTGATCCCTCGTGTCCTGTTATCAGATGCTGGACTAAGGATCCACTTTTTGTACTCGCTAGTTGAAGACACAGAATGATTACCGAACCTCGGAATAACAGTCTTCACTGGTAGTTTGCCCCACAGCTCATGATACCTTGAGGTGAACACAGCCGAGAGAGCTCCTCCCCGGAAAGATAAGGGAACCCTCACTACATCTTGGGTCATCCCGAGCTGACGCGTACATCGAGAAGTGATGCAGAAGGTGGCTCGACGGAGCCCACAGAGGGGAACACACCCCGATGGCCCATCAATGACCACATGAGACAGTGGGAGCCAGGCAGATGTGAAACTGATGTCATCATCTGACAGCTCGCCAAATCTGGTAATGCCTTCACTAGCAGTGGCACACCCATACAATCGTCGACGCGGAAGGAAGTGGCTCGGCGAGTACTGTGGGGTAACCCGCGGAGGTGGCTCAGACAGCATCCTCAGTTTCTCTTGCAGCCAAATCTGAAAAAAAAATAAAATAAAAATAAAAAATAAAAAAAGAGGAATAAAAAAAAGGAGAAAAGAAGAAAAAAAAGAAGAAAAGAAAAAAGCCACTGGAGTAAGTAGGGTTTACTTCAGGCAAAAATAAGGCACAGGGTTGTGTGAAAATCCGAAAGGACGCACCTCCCGCTAAGAAAAGTTAGTGTGAAAATCCATAAGGGACGCACTACCTTTAAAATAATAACGTACCTGGAGCAATAAGGGGCTGCCGGTAAAGGTTGTAGTGAATCCAGAGCTCACAGCATCCATGCCCAGAATGGTTTCAGCCAGAATGAGTGGTAAGGGTGATGATCCCAGATGAAAGTCGCTCAGGACTCCGAACAAGCGAGAGTCACCTGTCAAACCCCCTAGAACAACAGTGAGGAAGTTCACCATGCAAAACAAGAATATGATGCTTACCCGGTAGGTGGGGATGTCAGTGAACTGATCCAGAGCCTCGATCAGTGGCCCCAGAGCAAAGGAAGAGCCCGGAGGAATCAGCCGAGTGGCCTCAGAAGAAGGTATGCCAAGAGCCATAGCTGTGTCTCGAGTTTGAAATAGGCCGCTGCAGGGGACGAAAGGCAGAGCGCTAGGAGGGAACCAGGATCCAAGAATGATAGCTAACTCTTCAAGTAAAGGGCACAGTTCCTTGTAGGTGAACCGGAAGATGTGGAACCGGGGGTTCCAGAAGTGGGTCGCCGCCAGAAGGAGGTTCTCATCGACTTTGACCCTGCACAGGTATTTCAGCCCAGACAAGAAGAAAGGGCGCCTTCTTCCCAAGTGTGTTTATCATCTAAGATACGGTGCATTCTTTGGGCTAGAGAAGGAGACATGCTAAGAAAGATGAAAGGCTCGAGATGTTGGAAAATGAAGAGACATAAGAGGAGCAAAATTTTGTAAGAATTTATAGAGAAGTGTCACCGACGGCCTACCCGCCTCTCCTAAGAGACGGCATGCCCGTCGGTAGAGATCCACCTGGCAGACGCATACGTCAGCATTGCATTCATCACGCGCATTAACTCGCATTTATTGAGAGACAGACGGCCAGCTCGTCGGTCCCTCCTACAGACGCCCAGCCCGTCGGTCACGAAATTCTATATAAGGGCGAGTGACAGACGGTGCAGCGCCTGCTGTCCCTTTCATTTTCTCTCTCAAATGTTTTTTTTTTTTTTGCTTTTTTTAGTGTTTTTCAAGCATTTCTTCTTCTTTTTTTTTCGCGATTTCTTTATATTTTCGCATTCTCTACTCACTGGGTGCTTGCACATTCACATTTCTTCAGTTTTCTACACTTCTCGCGACTACAAGTAAGTAAATAACTCCTTTTTTGAATTAATTTAATTTATTTCTTCATTTCTTCTTCCTTTAACCTTAGAAATGGTTAGGATGCTTTAGATGCCTTAGAAATTAGGGAAAATGCTGCCCATTTTCTTTATTTTTTTTAGTGCAATTAAATCTGAACCTTTGCATGATCATATAGAAATAGAATTTTTCTATAACTTTGTTGCTTTAGAATTACACTTTCTAGCGCACTATTCTGTGCATATATTGCTTTTGGGGCCTGAGGCCGTTATTTTTTGTGTTGTTGGGGACACACTCTTGCCGGGGTGCGTCCCATTTACATGCATATATCGTTGTTGAGGCCTGAGGCCTGTTTTATGCCTTTTATGCAGGAGGTTGGGCACACCCTTGCCGGGGTGCTGCCCAAATTTTTATTTTTATTCTAAAATTGAATATTTTTGTGTATAATGCATGCCTTGGGGCCTAGAAAGCCCATTTTTATTCGCTTTAAATTATTTCCATGCCAATTGCATGTTTCTTTTGTCTTCATATGTGCGAGGCATGTTGGGCAACTTCCTTTGACAGGACGTTCGCCCTTTTTTTATTTATTATCAGCTTATTACCTCGTTTTTGGGCCGCCATTGCCCTAGTGAGGCCTAAATGGGCCTTCACCTTGAAAATAAGTCTAATAATACTTGTTTTGTCAAATTTTCGCTATCTAATTTTTTTCTCCTTGCAGGATGCCTCCTAGACGCAGAGCACCGTAGGCCCAGCCCGAAGTCGTAGTTCCGGGTTGGATGGATGATGAGTCAGCTCAGAGGTATAGAGCGTTGGCTCAGGTAGAGCTTCGGGCCAGCCGTTTCGTGTCCCAGCCGTTCCTAGAGGCCCTAGGGATGGCCCCAGTGTAACACCCCCTTCCCATACGTAGGCGATCCCATCCGAGAAGGAGTGAGATGCCGTATGAGTAAAGGTGCCACCAAGCAAGTACAAAGTATAATATACAATCATTCATAACATACATTCAGAAAATACAGAATAATTAAAAAAAACTATACAGGCAGAAAGCAAGAGCTGATCATGCATTACTATAATTAAACTATTACAATAATGATCAGATCAACAAGCTGATGTAAATAATATTACATATACAAAATATAGATACAAAAGCGGAAGCTGATACAGAGAGTTCTATACAAAAAGAATCAATAACTGATACAAAACTGAGCCCTACACTAGTCCCTTCTGTGTTGGCTTGATAACGGCGACTCTCTCAAGGCAAAACGTCTTCTGCACCTGCACGGGTAAAAACACCGTGCTAAGCGAAAAAAACGCTTAGTGGGGAAACACACATAAATTATGGACGGCCACTCACAGTGGTCGTCAAGGCATAACACATTCACAATGGCAGAATGCAATGACTGTTGCATAATTCATATAAACATGCCCGCATTTAAAATACCATACTTTCAGAATCTCATCATTATATGCATTACAGAATAAATCAACATGTATTTCATCATTAAACTCATTCAGATATTCCATTCAAAGTCATATCAGATCAGAACATTTCCATTAACATTTAAAGAATACCTGCTGACTCTAGACAGTGGATAACGAGTGTACTGAGGGTACCTTACGGGTACGAATCGAATACTGAGGGTACCTCACAGGTACAAGTCAAATATAATATCATTTATCAAAACATGTTATTTATATACTGAGGGAATCTTAAACAAGATTCTATACTGAAGGGTTCGCGAGGAACCAAACGGGGACCTGATCGGGGTCCAAACTGAACTGAGGGCTGCAGCTAAAGACTGTATTAGGCATGCCTAACTATCCACTTACTTGACTCTAGCAGGCTATGCGATATTCAAATCATATTACAGAATATCAGAAACACATCATTGGAATAATCATAGTATTACGCAAATCGAGACATATAAAATTATGACATGCATCACATAGTGATAAGATCCATTTGGAAGAAATATTAAATTCATTTTTGAGTTAAAAACCAGGAAATTTATGAAAAACGAGCTGAACGGAGAAACGGGCGAGATCGGCTAGTCACTGGGCGTGACTGGCCTTCTCAACAGGCAGGTCACGGCGTGACCTAGGGTCACGTCTCGTGACCTGCTTGTTTCTCGCCAATTGCGTTGCGTGATCCTCGCAGATCACGCAATGCTTAAGCAGGTCACGGCGTGACCGAGGGTCACGCGACGTGACGCTGCTTCTCCCTCGCAGATCACGTTGCGTGATCTGCCTCTTCTTCGCAGGTCGCACGACGTGACCGAAGATCACGTCGCGTGACTTGCTTGTTCTTCAGCTGGTCACGCGACTGGCTTCTCAGGAGGCAGGTCACGGCGTGACCGAGGGTCACGTCTCGTGACTTGTCTCCTTCTGTAGCGAGTCACGCGACGAAGAACAGCATCTCGATTTTCCAGAATTCCAGAACACATAATTAAATCCCGATTTGATTTAAAACCATACAAACCTGTTCTTACCTTCCAGAATTCATCTCAAACAACATAGGCAACAATTATACAACTCAATTCGTCAACTAATTAATCAAATCAAATCAAGAACATATGCATTTAAACTCACAAGAACATAAACCCTAGAAATTTCCAGTAAATTCAAAACCACACAATTTCACAAATAAACATTCCCAAACCTGGATTCTAACTTCTATCACTTAGCTCCACTAGGTCCAGCAACCTCTTTCCCCTTTGGATCACGTGAAGCTTCAGCTAAACACAATCACAGCAAGAATATCCACAAAGAAAACCCTAAGTTAAATCTAGCTCAAGGAAGAAGAAGATGCAAATGAAATAAAGGAAACTAAGATGAGAATTGCAGTGACTTACCAAGTTAGAAGCAAGAGTGACTAATTTCCACTACCACAATTTGATCTACAGCAAGTAGTAATTAGGAAAGGGAAAAGAAGAAGAAGATGGAGATAGAAAGGGAAAAACGTGAATTGATCTTCCCCTCACTCATACTTCTTTTCTTTATTCATTTCCCTAACCTAATACACATGTCAATTTCTTGGTGGTGGAATTTAATCACTCACACCCTAACTCAACACATCACACACACCAAATGCAACCTCAATTAAATGTATTCTACAATGGTATAAGCAAATGCACGCAAATGATTCCCAACTAATAACACCCTAATATGGTATGCTCAAGTGTACCCAAGTAATTCCTAATTAATTCACACACTAATGCCATGTATGCACCCACACAATAATAAAACCCCAAAATCATGCATTTTACTAAAATACCCTCTGAAATGCTGAACACATGCGAATGCCTACACATACAGAAAGACAGATAGACAGACAGACAGGCTCATTCTACTAGGGGGCAAACGGGGTGTGACACCCAGAGTTTGATGTGCTTGTCGAGGGTGCCGGGTGGACAGAGTTCCTTAACCCCTCTTTCCAGACTTTTCCAGAGGCTACTCGCCAGGTCCTAGCCACTCTCCGCTATGGCGGTTTTCAGAGGTCAGATACCGAGCCAGGGGTGGTCCAGTTCTGGTTCGACGGTGACCATTATAGTATTACCAGGTAGAGATTCGCACAGGCCATGGGGCTCCCTATAGAGGAGGGGGTCGAGATCCCACGGCGAGCGGTGAGACGCGCCCATTGGGCGGCCATTGCCCTACCGGGAGTGCTGTATGATCATGATACAGCGAAGAGCACCGTACTGGTGTCTCAGGCACTCCGGTATTTGCACAGAGTGCTATCCAGTTCGTACCTTGGTCGAGCTGGTAATCCAGGGTCGCTTAATGCGGCCGAGATCTAGAGCCTCTGGGCTATGGTGGCAGGCCAGTGCCTCAACATTAGCCATGAGATCTTGGCTAACCTGACTAGAGTTAGCAGAGGGCTGACACCGATGGTGATAGTAGGAGGAGTTATCACCAGGTTGCTTTTGAGGTTGGGAGTTGCCCCAGACAGGTTGAGAGGACCCTTGGATGAGGGGATCCATGTGGATGCCGCAGCGGCAGTGCAGATGGGGATGATCTGCCCGAAATCAGGGCATGCAGAGGCCTACAGGGTGCTGTCCATTCACGAGACCCGGCGGATGTTCTCACTTCCACCCCTGGGTCCAGATCCAGACCACCCGAAGCAGCCAGAGCACCAGCCTCCTCACCCGGAGCAGCAGCCTCCACAGCCAGAGCACTAGCCTCATCCTCCACAGCCAGAGCACCAGCCTCATCCTCCACACCCAGAGCCAGAGCCTCAGCATCCTCAGCCTCCTCAACCTCAGACTGTGCCACCGCCATCACAGCAGGAGCAGCCTAGGACCCCATCGGATTTTGACATGGAGTTCACGATGGATGAGCTCTTTGCCGCCTCACCAGCATCTAGAGCGCCGACTCCTATCCCGTCGTCGAGTGTCAGGGTGCAGAGGGCTACCCACGGGCCCCCCGAGAGATATCATCCATATTCTAGAGGCGACCTAGGGGCATCCACCTCCACAGTACCGCCGCCAGAGCCACCACAGCAGCAGCCAGCACAGCCTGACTTCTCTCAGCTCCTCACTTCCATGTTCACAGCCTTAGAGCGACGACAGGATGAGAGGGACAGAGCTATTCACGAGAGGTTGGACCGCCAGCAGGCTGCTATTCAGGAGCAGTCCTAGTCGGTGGAGCGGTTAGTTCAGGAGCAGGCCGGCTACATCGAGCATACGGCACGGGAGCAGGCTCGGATCATAGATGCTTTCAGGGATGAGCAGGCTCGGGTCATAGAGGCCTTCAGAGGTGAGCAGGTGAGGCTGATCGAGCAGGTTGCCCAGGGTCAGAGGGAGCTTAGACAGCAGCTCGCTCATGATTTGAGAGCGTCTCAGGACCAGGCATCTCAGAGGGTTGACATGACCCTACAGATGATCGACGAGTCACTCGACTCTCTGAGATCCCGCGTCCAGGCGATAGAGGGGATCCTCCCATCCTTGTCTCAGACCATGAGGGAGTTCAGGGAGCAGACAGAGCAGCGCCTAGAGCACATAAGGAGGGCCACCAGTGAGCAGACCACTCAGATGAGCCAGGCGTTCAAGAAGTTGGGAGACACAGTATCAGAGACCTTAGGGTTCATGAGGACTTGCACTCAGCCTTTCTTGGATGGCTATGCTCAGATCCGTTTCAGGTTGACCCACGATGCTGGGGTAGGACCCTCCACGGCTCAGCCTCCACCTCCAGCACAGCCAGCTCAGCCTCCACCTCCGGCACGGCCAGCTCCGCCTCCACCTCCGCCAGGGACAGTGCACATATCGGATGATGAGGATCCCGATGAGCCCTCTGACTACACACCCCTATGACATTCAGGGAGTTTTATTTTTGTACATTTTCACTTTGTATATACGTTGTACGAAAATAGACATTTCTAGTGAAAAACTTTTGTTTTCAAGATTTACGCATTTATGCAGTTATTTATGATTCATTCATATTAACAGATGAATATATGACTTCACATTCGCTCATATTCCAAAATAAGGAAAACAAAAATGATGAAAAATGATGAATAACAACTCAATAAAGAAGAATATAAATGAAACATGGTATAGCAGATAAAGCAAAATCACGCCATTAATAGACAGGTTAAAAGATGACCACTCAAACATGAACTAACAAAACCTTTTATCACACAGGTACAGAGAAACATCGATCTGAACACGGGCATCGATTGAAAGTCCGAACAAGGGCGCCTAAGTTTCTTTTTGGAACGGGGAACCCAGCGAGGTTTCCTCCTCTTCATTCCGAGTTTGTAGCCAGAGAGCGCTACATCTCTTCAACCCTGCGCAGGCCGAGACGAGGCCAGCGAAAGCGAAAGCTGCGGTTAGAGAAATACTGCTCTTCAGATCGAGATTACAGTCAGAGAGTACTGAATCTCACAAACTCCGCGCGGGCCGAGATGATGCTAGCGGAACACTCATGGTAGAATAGACCACAGATCGAGGTTGGAGTTAGAGAAACTACACCTCACACCGTGCAGGCCGAGACGAGGCTAGCGGAACACTCGTGGTAGAATAGACCACAGATCGAGGTTGGAGTTAGAGAAACTACACCTCACACCGTGCAGGCCGAGACGAGGCTAGCGGAACACTGGTGGTAGAACAGACCACAAACTGAGATCATAGCCAGAGAGTGCTGCATCTCACAGTTCACGCGGCAGCCAGAGAGTGCTATGCACCTTGTAGATCGGATGGGGGTTAGCAAGGGAACTTCAGATCGAAGCTACAGTTAGAGAAACACTGCTCTTCACACCAAGATCGTAGCCAGAGAGTGCTGCATCTCACAGTTCGCGCGGCAGCCAGAGAGTGCTACGCACCTTGCAGACCGAATGGGGGTTAGCAGGGGAACTTCAGATCGAAGTTGCAGTTAGAGGAACACTGCTCTTTACATCGAGTTCGTAGCTAGAGAATGCTACGTCTCACCGATGCCTATAGGTCGAGACGAGACCGATAGGGGTATCTTCGCACCACCGAACGGACCGAGACGAGGTCTACCTGGCAAAAGGCACGGAAGGTAAGAACCGTCGCAGGTACGCCTTCTTTCTTTCTATCTTTTCTCTGAGTTTTGGCTTATCTAGGCGCTTGTGCACTAGTTTCCCCAAAACTGAGGGCAACTGTAAGCACCGTGTCCCGGAGCGATTCGGATCAGAGGTTACCCTATGATGAAATCAGTATCCGAGCCTGTATAAATGGTTTGGATTTGGAGGTTTTAGTCCCGCGTTCCACGAGAAGTGAGTCTTTTTACCTTTCATAGGCAGAGGGGGAGAAAACAGGGGATTTTCGAGTCAAAAAGTTATATTTTCCTCCACAGACGGCCAGCCCGTCTCTTAGGGTCACAGACGGCCTGTGGTATTTTCTGACGCCCGTCGAAAAATCACCGCCCCTGTCAGAGCGCCGCCTGGTTTCCTGGAGCATGCAACCTTTCCGACGCCCGTCGGTGAATGTGGCAGGGCCGTCGGATGAATCCTTATGTCAGAAGGATTATTCCGACGCCCGCCTCCATACACCGACGCCCGTCGGTTGTGTCTGGCTTATAAAAGCTCCGGATTTTCACTTAAAAAGGGTTCCAAAAATTTTCAAGAGGGGAAACTCTGCCAAAATTCAAGCATATTTTCTCTCTCTTCCAGCAAACACATTTTATAAAGAAATCTCTTTTAAAGGAAGATCAAATCAATCAAAAGGAACTAAAAACTAATTAGTTTTCTTTAGATTTTGATTCCAAAGTCAATCTTTTGAGGGGTTGAGGAGGAAATAGTCCATTTTCCTTTCTTTGATCCTTTACTTTGCTTCTCGTGGAACGCGCGGGGGCTCTAATCGACACAAGAATCTCACTTAAGCAATTATTTGAGGGTAAATATTCCGGACTCATTCTTCATATCATTTCATCCTTACTCCTTATTTAGTTGTTCTTTCAATTTTTGTCATTATTCTGGTTTATTTTGACTCTTTTCCTCTCATTTTGTGATAAAATCTCCTTTTTGGCTTTAAAAAGAGTTTTTTTTTTTACTGTTTTTCGGAGATAGTGGTGACCGACGGGTCATCTGCATTACCGATGCCCGTCAGTCACCCCACTCACAGACGCTCTTCCTTTTGAGTGACCGACAGACATGTAGGTCATTTTGACTGACGCCCGTCGGTCACCCAATAGAGGCCGTCGCTGGGTCCTGTCTCCACATTTTCAAATCTTTTCCATATCTTTTAAGTCCTTTTGACTTTATTTATGTTGATTCTTTTTATATTGACATCTTTTAACTTTCTGTGAGCATATATTGATTCTCTTGGACCATCCTGAGCTTGAGAGGCTATCCACCATACTCAAAGGATTTCGTCCGATTTAGTTTTCTAACTTCCTTGGTTATTTACTTCATTTGTTTATTCATTGATTATCTCATGTACATGGATATACCCTCTTTGTATCTCGTTAAGTATAAAAATGGATCAATGTTTTATATTCAATAAAATGAAGTTTTTACAAATATAAGACCCAATGTCCTATTTTATCCAATAAAAATCATCACAATAAAAACATCCAATTTTAATAATGATGCATGCGAGGACCAAAGTCCTCAAAATAAGCAATGCCCTGATTTGTGTATGTATCGCACATTTACAAAAGGGAGTTGTATTCCGCTCCTTGTATTGTTGTAATTTATTGCTTTCAATATTTACTTGCTCATTTACGGCTTTCCAAATGTGAATAAATGTGCCTTCGATTGATTGCATCGTGTGGAGAGAGAGCGAATTAATGATAATTAAAATTTGATCATAAAGTCATCGAGGTAGAAATAGATGAGAAATCCCGGACCCAGCTCTGGTCTTTGGGCTCAAAGAGGCTAGAGGTCTACCCTCCAAGATGCCTTTTTGTGCCATGAGACTTTAGCGCTAATCCTAGGCTCCTTAGAGCGAGAGGTTTACCTTCCAAGACCCCTCTGGCTGGCCCAAAATGGATACTAAGCGCATTCTTAGGCTCTCCAAGGCGAGAGAAACTTTCCCAATGTTCTATTGGGTGGCGACTCCATGAAACCTCCTTGTTGCCCAACATAGATGCACTTGCGATTTATTGCAAGCTGTCAACGGACCCACAAATGCCCCGATCGCCCTCAAGCGGGCGGTCCCATGGGCGGCCGAGGGGATCCGGCGCGCGTCACAGTTGCTGAATTGTGTCTTGAACTTGTTCCTGTCGTAAAAAAATATTTTATAATAAGCAACGATTAATAATAACTAATATTAAATATTTGTAAATTATAATATTTTTAACATACATGTAAAACTCTTGACCGAGAATTGACGAATGTTTGACCATCATGATTTTTGGTGTGGGTGTGTAAAAAGACCTCACTATAGGTAGGCGGTCTACCCATCGATGCTTCCTGCAAACATAAAAAGATTTATAGGTGTACTATAATTTATTGAGTATTTGTACAAATTTTTATTAAAATTTCGGCAGAGTTTTCCCTATATTTTAACCATACCACCTGTACACAAAGGCAGAAAAACACTTCAAATTTATTATTATACTTGCATTCAACATCCAACAACAATGCAAACTCCTCACACAATTAACATTCCCATCCTCCTCTATGTTAATGGGATAAATCTTAAACAGTAATAACATTAATCATAGTAATAACACAGTAATAACAGTAAATTATAGTAATATCCCTCGATCTTTCCTCAAACATAAAAAGATTTATAGGTGAACTATAATCTATTAAGTATTCGTACAAGTTTTTACTAAACTTTCGGCAGAGTTTCCCCTATATTTTAACCATACCTCCTGTACAAAAAGACAGAAAAACATTTCAAATTTATTGTTATGCTTGCATCTAGCATCCAACATCCAACAACAATGCAAACTCCTCACACAATTAATATTCCCATCCTCCTCTATGTTAATGAGATAAATTTTAAATATTAATAATATTAATTATAGTAATAACAGTAGTATTTTGTAATACTTACAAGTTTATCTGCATGTTCCCGATGGGACATTGATCCTCCAGTATGCAAGCATGAACTGACTCCCTCAGGTCCTCCCCGTCTATTATTAGTATTTCGCTCTGAAATGGAAAGGGCCTCGAGCGTCGTCCACTACTCTTCCCAGTGTGCCCATGTATCTTCGGTCATGTACCGAGGTCGTACTCCACCAGTGTGTAGGAAGCGCACTAAGTTCTTGTAACGTGCTTGAGCACGACTCTCCCATGCATCATACATGATGTCGTCAAACTCCGAATCCCAGTAAAATTATTTCTTACAAGAATGAACAAAAAACAAATTATAAGTAAGTGTAAACTATAATTTGAGCGGTAATAAATGTTATCATAATTTATTACCTTGAATTCTTCAAAATAAAAATTTTTTGTTTCTTGTGACACCTTCTTCCAGACATAACCATCTGTGATGCGTGCCGGAACCAGCAAGGCCCTATTTGAACCCGCTTTTAGGATTCGAGGGATAGGTTCGCGTCTTTTTCGATCTTAGGTGTTATGAGATATTTTCGGCACCTCCTTACACAATAGAACATTGAAAAGGACCATCCATCGCCATAACACCTTTAGGCACTTTTGAGCTATTTTGGAGTCGCCACCCAATTTTATAAGAAATTGGGAAAGTTTAACCTCTTATCGGTCTAAACCAGAGATGGTGTCCAGAACTTCGCACTTATTAGTGCCTTGGTTAATTATAAATGGGTTTTTGAATTATAAAATTTCATTCCTCATCTCACGCGATTAATGCATTGAATTTAAAGCGCACATTATTCACATATAAAACGATAAAAAATGAAAATAAAGACAAAAATAAATTACAATAAAACTAGGGGTGGAATACAACCCCCATTGTAAATAAAACATAAATCATACATAAAATGAGGTATTCATTAATGTTGAGGACGTTGGTCCTTTCATGTATAATATAAGAAAAAAAATCATTTTTGAAGTGGCAATTTATTTTTGGATGGAAAGCTGGGACATTGGTCCCATTTTATTAGAAAACCCAATTTTATTTGTAAAAACATTTTTGTATGATTTTTGATTAAGCGTGCACAAAATAAATGGTTTATTAATAATTACATGCCAAATAACTCAATAAAACAAATAAAGGAAAAATAACAAATGCAACAAAAAATAACAACTCCTCGGATCTCCTCCTTCATTCGCACGGGTGCTCAAACGGGGGAGCACAAAGATTTAACACCGACAACAAATACAAATAAAATTGATGTTAGCGATAGAAATAAGAAAATCAATTAAACATTTATAACAATACATAAATTAAATAAAACCTGCATATTATGGGATAAATAAATTAAATGACATATTAAAATAAATTAGAATATTAATAGATCACTATTTAAAACATAAAACAATAATAATAATAATGACGATGATAATAATAGATAAACGGTAATAATAACAACAGCGACAACAAGAGTAATAGTAATAATAATAATAATAATAATAATAATAATAATAATAATAATAATAATAATAATGTGTGATGATAAATAATGATAATAGTAATAATAATAACAATAATAATAATAATAATAATAATGGTGATGAACGATTAAATGAAACAAGGATAAAAATAATATTAAAAATGTTAGATCTATGTATAAAAACACATAAAATAAATAAAAGCCAAACAAATGTAAAGATTTGCATGATTAAAAATTGAACACAAATAAGATGAAATAAATGACTAAGAGATAATAATATACAATAATAATAATCAAGCCAAAGAAACTAAATGAGTAACTAAAAGGAAGACAATTAAACATGTAGTATATTATGGTAACATTTAAACACAAAAAATTACAAAGGGTGATATTAAAAGAGAAAATCATGCCAATCTTATTTTCCACCTCTTAACATTATGTAGATTTATCCATTTTTATGCCGACGACAAAATAAAGAGTGAATACTCATGCTAAAAAATAGATCTCAAACCAAAAAAAGATATACATACATTAATTCACATAAATAACCAAGTAGCATAACATAACATAAATTAACATGAATAAATTGAAGTAAAAATGAGATGAAAAAAATAGATCCAAGAATCTTTACCCTCAGATTTAAATGGTATTGAAGCAAGATAATCCGATCTAATCTCTTGTCAAGATCAAAAAATTTACTCAAAAAACTGTGTTCAAGTAAATCTTGAGTTTATGTCTAATAAATTCAAGAATATTAATACCAAGTAAAATGATTTGATTTTTTTTTGTTTGATGTATGATCTGAAAATTCAAGCCAAGGAATTGATTTTCCTTTCTCAAAGTTCTCAAGATCAACCAAGAATTTTTTAGAGATAAAAAACTAGAATGGAATTTAAGATGAAAACTTGTAGATTTAAAAGAAGAGAATTAAGAAAATTGAAGAAAATGATTTTAATGTGTAAGAATGAGAGAAGATGAACTCCAAGAAAATTCAATCCTTTGTTTTTCCACTCAAGAATATCTCTCTCCAAATGACTTAGAAAAATGTATTTTTGCTAGAGGAAATTGTCTTACTCCCCCCCAAAACCCAAAATTTTCTCTCCTCCTCTTAAAAATGAAATCTAACTCCCGTAAAAACTCCAATCTCTGCCACTTCCCGCTCCTCTATCGATTTTTCCAAGATCCCATCTCCCTAATTTCAACAAAACACACTCCAAAATTCAAAGTAAAAGCCCTAAAGTCAATAATTTACAATTAACATTTTTATTTATTTTTAATTATTTTTTGTTATTTTTTTGACTTTTAATTCCCACCCAATTTGACTACTATTTGTAAAATTTGAGTAAAATCTGAAAAAAATCACAGAAAAAAATTATTTTTAGGCCTAAAAAATTAACAAAATGATTTTTGGGGGGTTAGGGGAGCTGTCGGCGAGATTGGCGCGCGGCTGCTGCCCGTCGCCCTTGCGCGTGCAGCGCAGGGCGCCGAGCGCGGCACCTGCACGCTGCCGCTGTGCCCGACGCTCGCAAATTTATTTTTTTTTTAATTTTTTATTTTAGAAAATATAATAAAGTGAAATACAAAAATAAGGATAAAAATAAAAATACAAATGAAAATAAAATAAAATAAAAATAAGAATAAGAATAAACACTTTAAAAGGATTTTGAGGAAAATAAGAGAATTTGACAAAGAGATAATCGATTCCTATTTTCTTACTCGTGAATTAATCTTTATTTTTATCATATGGTAATCCTGATCTTGGACCGACTCGGGACCCGGTGTCTACAGTTGCCCCCAATTTTGGGAAAACTAGCATATAGGTGACTAGTTGAGCCAAAATTCAGGAAAGAGGAAAGAAGCGCATACCTGAGGCGACGTGCTTCCCGTTGCTATGAGGATCTCCCGAACTGCAAACCTATTCTGAACTTGCGAGATGCGGGTTCCGTCTTTGAATGGTGATGCGCCGAGTCCGCTCCGAACTTACAAAGCGCAAAAAGTGCTCTCTTGAGCTACACCGAGTCGCTGACAAGGCTACAAAGTGCGGGTGTCTCTAGACATAACTGAGCCGCCATCTAGGCTACAGTGGTTGCACCGAATCGCTACCAAGATTACAAAGTGCGAAAGTTTTGAGATCGCACTGAATCGCTACCAAGATTCAAAGTGCTTGCACCGAATCGCTACCAAGATTTAGGGTGCGGAAGTTCTGAAATTACACCGAATCGCTACCAAGATTTAAGGTGTTTGCACCGAATCGCAACCAAGATTCAAGGTGCGAAAGTTTTGAAATTACATTGAATCGCTACCAAGATTCAAAGTGTTTGCACCGAATCGCTACCAAGATTCAAGGTGCGAAAGTTTTGAAATTACACTGAATCGCTACCAAGATTCAAGGTGCGAAAGTTTTAAAATTACACTGAATCGCTACCAAGATTCAAGGTGTTTGCACCGAATCGCTACCAAGATTCAAGGTGCGGAAGTTTTAAAATTACACTGAATCGCGACCAAGATTCAAGGTGTTTGCACGGAATCTCTACCAAGATTCAGGGTGCAGAAATTTTGGGATATCACCGAGCTGTTAACTAAGCTACAAAGCGATTGCACTGAATCGCTACCAAGGTTGAAAGTGCAGAAGTGTTGCGTCGAGTCTGCTCCAGACTTACAAAACGCGAGGGTTACTCTCCTGAGCTGCACCGAGTCTGCTCCAGACTTACAAAGTGCGGATGGTGATGCGCCGAGTCTGCTCCAGACTTACAAAACGTGAGGGTTGCTCTTCTGAGCTGCACTGAGTCTGCTATAGACTTACAAAGTGTGGATGGTTATGCGTCGAGTCTGCTCCAGACTTACAAAATGCGAGAGTTGCTCTCCTGAGCTGCACCGAGTCTGCTCCAGACTTACAAAGTGCGGATGGTGATGCGCCGAGTCTGCTCCAGACTTACAAAACGCAAGGGTTGCTCTTCTGAGTATAACTTATGTTGCTTCCAGTTCGTGGTTTATCATATGATTCCCATTTTTGTCATTTTATTATCCATAGCTCACAAAAAAAAATTTCTTTTTTTTTTAAAGGGTATCCAAACATGCAAAGCACAACAAAAGTTCATCCATATAGATATTGTTTTCTTATACAAATTACATCAAAAATCATAAATCTCCCTAAACATCGATAAAAAAAAAGTCATGTTTGGCGTGCATCGCTTGATCCTTCGTGGCTCATAGGTGTGTAGGAGGCTCTTGTGGGCTCCTCGGGTCTGTCCGGGTGCTGTCGCGTCTCCTTCATGAACCGCCCCATGCATTATAATCTCTTGTCTATGGTTTGTAGTCTTCCATCCATGCGCTGATCCATACGCTGCTCTATAGCTATCAGCCTCTCATTCATGCGCTGCTCCACAGCCATAAGTCTCTCACCCATGCGCTGCTCCATAGCCATCAGTCTCTCGCCCATTTGTTGTTCCACAGCCATTAGCCTTTCATTAAAGCGCTGGGATCTGGCCTCCAATGTTGCTATAATCTCCCTCTGCATGGTTTGGATGAGGATCTCCATACCTGTCTGGCTCTGCTCCATCCCGAGCCTAGGTGGTGGTGGAGGAGCTGCTGAAGTAAATGTCCCCGGAGAATCTGGACGATCATAGGGGTGATACCTCCTATATGTTTGAGGACCCATCTCCGAAGCATGCATGTAAGGAGGAGGGTGTATCTGACCTCCTGGAGGAACTGGCTGTGATAATGAAGCGTGAAAAAAGATCACTCTGGTCAATGTCAAAGTCATCCAAATTGATGTCCATATTCATATAGTCTGGCGGCGAGTGAGGCCTTTCTTCTTCTGGATGTGGACGATAATATTCCCCGTCTGTTTGAGGATGTGAAGGTTCTTCTTCCACTAGTTTTGAATGATAGCATTCCTCATCTATCTGAGGCTGTGGGAGCTCCTCCTCCACTGGTTGTGAATGATAGCATTCCTCATCTATCCGAGGCTGTGGGAGCTCCTCCTCCACTGGTCATGGATGACCATTCTCCTCACCTGTCTGCGGTTGTGGAGACTCTTCTTCCACTGGCTGTGGGTGATAGTACTCCTCATCTGTCTGAGGTTGTGGAAGCTCTCCCTCACCCTGGAACTGATCTTCGAATAGTGTAGCAGCCATGAGTGGAGGCAAACGGTACATCTGTCGAGTTTTCGCCATAGTAAGAAGTCTATATCCTCCTGCCTGTCCAGGCAATTGTTTAACCATGCCCATATATTTGGCAAGGGCCTAATCGACATAAATGTCCCTATCCACAGGCTGGCCAAATGTGTCAGGGTCGTGTCCTAAATGTAGTAGCAACCTGGTGACTACCCCGCCTACACATATCTGCGCTATAGCTCTCCAACTCTGTCTAACCATGCCGACTATAATCTCGTGACTAATGTTGAGCGGGGTCCCTGTTGCTATAGCCCATAGACTCCAAACCTCTGCTGTGCTGATGGCACTAGGACTACTAGTTCTACCCAAGTAGCTGCTGGCTAAAACTCTCTGATCATACCTGTATACATGTGAGGCCAGTAGGGTGCTCTTTGCTGTATTGCGATCATAATGAGCCCTTGGCACCGTGATCATTTCCCATTGGTGTGCAAGAACTACTCTGCCTGGTGCCTGTACCTGATTCCCCATCGGAAGACCCATAATCTGTGCAAAATCCTGGCGACTCATCATATGCTCCGTATTTTGGACCCGAAAGTATATAGCCTCAGGGTCTGTGTTTGATCTTGAAAGCCCCCCATATTTAAACGTAGCCAGAAACTCCCTAGTAACCCCTGGGTAAGTGAGGAAAGCTGGTGTGAGGAAATCCATCCAACCCATAGCCGCTAACAACGTGCTAACTTCTTCCCACATGCCCATCTGCTCTAAGAATATTTGGGACAGGAATTTACTAGACAGGAATCACGAACCACGTAATGCTCTAAACTTTTGCCTTTGTGCAGCATCCATCCGTGTTGGAGGTGGAGCATCTGCTGGTTCTCTAGATGGAGCAAGCCGTGGATGCATCCTGAAAGGAGAAAAATTTACACAATTATTCATTTATATACAATCTTTTCGCATACTCCCTGAATTGCCGAGGTGTACTTACAGATAAGTTTCACTGTCTAATGCCTCCTGCAAAATTAAAGCCAATTCCCAAAGGCAAATTATGCATGTGAATGTGCACATGCTCATGCAAAATGTAAGCGATGAATCCATCTGGGTGGCCTGGGTATCGAGGCATAATTTCATTCTCGAGGCTTTGAATCGGAACGCTTCTTGGCTGAGGGATTCTGATTCATAATTCTCTCAGAGTGAATGGTCAAGTGCGCATTTTTGCTCCCAGTCAATGGCCACATGGCTCAAATTTTGAATTATATCTTGAGTTAGGCTTCGTCCTATCTCAAGCAAAATCATCAGAGTTTATGCTACCTTATCCTTCCGTGCATCAGGCCTTATCCCTATTTTGAAGGTAGTGCGCCCTTTGTGGGTTTTCACACTAATTTTTCTTTGCGAGAAATGCATCCCATCGGGGATTTTCACACAACCCTGTGCCTTATTTTTGCCAAGGATGGACCCAACCCATCCTAGCGGCTTTTATTCATTCATTTTTTTTGGGGGCTAAACCCTTTGCCGGCAAAAAGCAACAGTGGACAATTGCATGCATCCAATGGAAAGTAATGTATTACTTTTTTAGAAGGGAACATAATAGCATTAATTACGCAAAATGAGCATACCATTGCATATATGTAAATGTTTCCATGTGATTTCATCATACATGATCACTTTTAACATTAGGCTCAAAATACAAGACCCCATCTAATCTCGAGATGGATCCTGGAAGCATCAAAACTCCTGTTATCAATCAGTCCTCTCGGGTTTTCATGATTGACCATTTTCTCTCAGCCTTAATTTTTGATCAGGATGCCTTTTTTCGATTTTCACCCCTGACAGGGTGCCCAATTTTAGCAAGGTCGCCTTTTTTCCGGTTTTCGACTCGCGGGGCATTTATTCTCTTCTTTTTATTTTATTCTTTAGCCATGGAACCTCTTTAATTTGTCGACATTGACTGGTTCCTTGAACTCATTTCCGTCACTGTCTATCAAGATTGCAGCCCCTCTGGATAATATCTTCTTTTGAACAAAAGGTCCTTCCCAAGTCGGTCTAAATTTACCACGAAAGTCCGGAACCCCCGGCCTCATTTGCTTGAAGACCAAATCTCCTTCTCTTAAGGGGTGCTTTTTGACTTTCTTCCCAAAAGACCGAGCTAATCTCTTCTGGTAAACCTGATTGTGATAATAGGCCCGCATCCTATCCTCATCCAGCAAGTTCAGTTGTAGTAATCGCTGCTGCGTCCATTCTGTTTCTGACAGCTGGGCCTCTGATATTGCTCTCAACGATTTGAGCTCGATTTTTACTGGTAAAACTGCATATGTCCCATAAACCAAGGAGAAGGGGGTAGCTCCTGCCGAAGTCCTGATACTGGTTCTGTAGCCCCAGAGTGCGAAAGGTAACTTTTCTGCCCAATCCTTATAAGTCTGTATCATCTTGGCCAATATTCTTTTGACTTTCTTGTTCGCCGCCTCAACTGCTCCATTAGCCTGCGGTCGGTGTGGAGAGGACTTGTGATATTGGATTCCATACTTTTGGAGCATCTGCTTGGTTTTCGCCAAGAATTGTACCCCGTTATCCGACACGACGTGGTTTGGGAGGCCATATCTGCATATCAAATTCCGCTCGATAAACTTGGCCATGTCCCTAGCATCCACCTTTCTGAAAGATTCAGCTTCGACCCACTTAGAGAAATAATCAATAGCGACCACAATAAACCTGTGCCCATTAGATGCTGTAGGATGTATCTCCCCTATTATATCTATTCCCCAAGCTGTAAACGGCCACGGAGACATCAAATTGTGTAGTTCTAAAACCGGCACGTGCCTCATGTTCGCGTATTGCGGGCATAACTGGCATTGCTTCACATACTTTGAGCAATCAGCATCTATTGTAATCCAATAAAATCCTTAGCGCATGATCTTCTTTGCCAAGGCTAAACCGTTCATGTGGGCTCTGCATACACCGGCATGAGTTTCTTCCATAATCCTTTCAGCTTCCTTCTCTGCCAAACATCTTAATTGAATACCATCCACTTACCTCTTGTACAATGTCCCATCAGCACTGATGAATTGAGAGGATAGCTTTCTAATCATTCTTTGATCCTTCTCAGTGGCTTCTTCTGGGAAAACTGACCTCTCTAAGTAATTCTGGATATCGTAATATTAGGGTTTTCCATCGTCGACCTCAACATCCATCACCCGCTCAGCTTCAAAGCATGGCTTATCCGAACTAAAGACCAGCACAGGCTTCATAACTACTCCCTCTGGGTTATCCCATATAGATACAAGGGTGGCTAGGGCATCTGCTAATTGGTTTTCATCTCGGGGCACATAGCTAAAAGTGCAGACTCCAAATTGGCTACTTAATCTCGTCAAACACTCCACATAAGGTAGCAACCGTTCCTCCTTAATGGACCATTCACCCCTGACCTGATGGATCACTAAGGATGAGTCTCCGAAGACCTCTACTACTTTTGCCCCCACGGCTGAGAGTGCTTCCAACCCAAAGATGCAGGCTTCATACTCGACTTCATTATTGGTGACTCCATATCTTAACTTCTTAGCTAAGGGGAGTTTTTCACCTTCTAGGGTTACCAAGATTACTCCTGCCCCAGCTCCCTTGCTATTCACTGCTCCATCGAAGTACATCTGCCACTTCTGCACTGTGATGGCCGACACATCCTTATCAGGAAACTTATATTCCAATTGGTCACCTTCAATCGGGTCGTTGGCAAAGAACTCCGTAACTGCCTGGCCCTTAATGGTCTTTCTGGTGATATACTCCACATCAAACTCTTGCAGCAATAACAACCATCTTCCCATTTTTCCTAGCAAAGAGGGCGCTTCTTGAAGGTATCGGAGAGGGTTTTGTTTTGCGACTGCCTGTACCTTGTAAGAATGGAAATAGTGTCTTAGTTTCTTCGAAGCCCAGATCACTGTTAAACAGATCTTTTCCACTTCAACGTACTTGGCTTCATAAGGAAGAAATTTCTTACTAAGGTAATAAACCGCGAACTCAACCCCAAACTCATCTTCTTGGGCCATCATGGCACCCACGGAGTTTTCCTCTATGGCTAGGTAAAGGATCAATGGTTTAAACTGCTGTGGCGGCCGCAGGACTGGGGGGTGCAGCAGGTATTCCTTGATAATATCAAATGCTTTTTGACAGTCCTCGTTCCACCTAACTGGCTGATTCTTCCTAAGGAGCTTAAAAATTGGTTCACATACCGAAGCAAGCTTAGAAATGAACCTGCTGATGTATTGCAGTTTGCCCAGAAAACTCCTGACCTCCTTTTCCTTCTGAGGTGTTGGCATTTCCCTAATTGCTTTGACCTTATCTGGATCTACTTCGATTCCCCTTTGACTCACCACGTGGCCTAACAGTTTACCCGAGGTTACTCCAAAGATGCACTTCTTGGGGTTAAGGCGAAGGTTATACTTATCAATCCTCTAAAAGAACTTCTCTAAGGCCTCGAAATGCCCCTCTCGAGTGACCAACTTGATCATCATATCATCGACATACACTTCTACCTCCTTATGGATCAAGTCATCCAGGATCTTGGTGGCCATTCTTTGGTATGTTGCCCCTATATTTTTTAGTCCAAAAGGCATTACCCGGTAGGCAAATGTACCCCATTCAGTAATGAAAGCTGTCTTAATCCGATCTGTGATCTTATTGAGGAATTGGTTGTACCCCGCATATCCATCCACGAAACTGTACATCGTGCAAGCTGCCGCACTATCAACTAACACGTCAATGTGGGGTAAAGGGAAATCATCCTTCGGACATGCTTTGTTTAGATCTTGGTAATCCACACATACGCGAACCTTTCCATCCTTTTTGGCTACAGGGACAACATTAGCCAACCATGTTGGGTATTGAACCTCTATTAGGAACTTTGCTTCATTCTGTTTGCGCACCTCCTCCTTTACCTTTTTTGCCCATTCTGGTCTGAGCCTCCTAAGCTTCTGCTTGACTGGCTTACATTCTGGATAAGTCAGAATAGCATGTTCAGCGACTTCTTGATCAATTCCCGGCATGTCTTTATAGGTTTAGGCAAAGACTTTTTCATATTTTTTTAATATTCTCTCAAAATTTTTCCTCTCTTCAGGAGTTACGTTAGATGCTATCAGGATTTCCTTTGGGTTTTCCAAAGTCTTGAGATTTAATGGGGTGGGATTAGCTAAGTTAATGTCAAATATGAATGATTCATGTTTGTGATCATGCATAATGAAATCATGAGAAACACCACACAAGTAAGCAAAGTCATTCATCTTATTGAAATACTCAAAATTACAAGCATGATTATCAAATAGTTCAGGAATAAAAAGTACATAAAAAAAGTTATCATTGCCATCTTCTGCTGATGCCGCTGCCAAAGTTAATGGTCTAATGCCTTGGTTATCCGCGATTTCCTGGTTCTCCAATTCCGGCATTACCTCCTTAGCTTCCACTTTCTCCTTGCCTTTCACCCGTGTGGCCAGCAGGCTATCAGTGACGACCTTGTCAGGGACTTCTCGGTCCCACGCCAAGCTTTGATTGAGAATTTCTTGATCCCAAAAACCTTCCACAGATTTGACTACCCCATCGGACCAGTTGAAAACATCATTAGAGATCTCAAAACCTGGGGTGATCTTGCCTCCAACCCACTGTGGCTCAGCCTCCCCACAATAGGCACATGCTGATGTAGCTGGCATGAAACTCTCTAAAATATGAGGGATCTCTGCAGGCTCCTTCACAAGCTTATTCCTTTCGATTTTAGCAGTATCACCCAAACCTCTTCTATCCTTTTGCCCCCTTGTAGTGATATGCGTCTGGGGCCCTTATGAACTCTTGCCCAAACCGGCCCCTGGGAGGAAGTTCATAGTCTTCATCATGTTAACAACCTAAGGGTCCCCCTAGGCTATCCTCTTCGTCCACCACGGCCACATGGAATCCACTAAAGGGTTGATTGGAAATCTCGAGGACTGATACCTGATTATTGTTGGCCGCCTTAACTGTCACGACCTGGCCCTCATAGGGGATTTTGATCATTTGGTGGAGGGTGGATGGGACCCCTCCTAACTTGTGAAACCAAGGCCTCCCTAGTAGCACTGCGAAGTTGGCTGGGATAGGCAGGACGATAAATTCAGTTTCTGTCTCCACTGGCCCAGTTTTTACTTGTGCCTTGAAGGTCCCAGCAGCTTGTCTTCTTGAATTGTCATAGGCAGTAATGGTTAGGTTAGATTTACTCAACAGGCTCTCATTCATCCCAAAAGCAGGTAATGCCACGAGCGGACATACATTGATGGAAGAGCCGTCATCCACCATGATGCAAGATGTATGCTTTCCATTAATTTGGGCTCTGATGTATAGGGGGCGGTTGTGATTGCGACCTTTAACTGGTAGGTCAGCATCAGTGTAGACTACACTCTCTCCAGACCCCCCTTTTACCATGTCTAGCAACTCAGTAGGTGAAATGGTGGTAGCAACTGTTGACTCGCATAGGGCTTCCACTAGCTTTTGTCTATGACTCGGAGACTGTCTCAATAGGTCCCACACCGATATCTGAGCCAGTGTCTTTTTCAGCTGTCTCATTATCCCATCCTCCTCGGGTTCCCTTTCTGCGCGCGCAGGCATTAGATCTTGAGGCCTCTCCACCTCTGGAATCACTCTACCACTTCGAGTCACAGCTTGTACCTTCTGTACCTTCTCTTCATCCTCGGAATTCCACACGTCCTCTAGCTCGTCAACTTTTCCATCCTCGCCTTTGCTGGTCAAGTCCCAACATTCTATTATGCCAACTTGAGGCTTCTCTTCACTAACCCCCTGGTTGGGACGAACAATAGCCACATAATCATTACCATAAAGGTCTCTTAACATGTACCCTTCCGGCAGGCTTGAGCCTATCATAAAAACAGGTGGAGGAATAACATTATACCTGGCTGTCTTTTCTTTTTCCCTCTTCTCAGGATCAAAAATCTATTTACTATCAATCAAATCTTGAATATGGTGCTTCAGCCTCGCACAGTTGTCTGTCAGATGCCCAGTATGCTGGTGAAATTCACAATATTCATTGTCTCTGTGTCCCGGCTATCCTTGGGTTCTAGCTGTCCTAGGTGGCAGTGGTTGCAGCTTTTCCACTTTCATCAATCGCTTCAATACCTAGGATAAAGGTCGACCCAAGTTTGAGAAGTATCTCTGACTGACCCCTATTGCCGATACCTCTGCCGTCTTCCCACTTCTAATACCACTGCTGGAGCCCGCTGACTTGTTTACCCCCTGGTTAGCATAACCTCTCTTGGCATAGGCCTCACCGCTTGCCTTCCTCGCAAGGTACTCTCCCTCAGCCTCTATCGCAATGTCCTTCAAGGACTTCCAGTCTCTTAACCCCTTCATTTTTAGTCCCTCTCTCAGATAAGGGCTAGCATTCCGAATAAACAGTCGAATTTGGTCTGGGGTGTCAGGTTTGCATTTCATTTCCATGACTCTGTTCCTCCATCGGGTGAGGTATTCGTGAAAAGACTCTCCAGCCTTTTGTTGCAGCAGCTCTAGGTCCTTCAAAGTTACCTCCATCCTTGTACTACAGTCGTACTGCCTGAGAAATTCTTTCATCAATAAATCCCAATCCTCTTTCGTTCTTCGGTCCAACCCGTGATACTAATCCACTACTGGACCAGTTAAGCTCAGACAAAAGTACTCGACCTTCTGCCTCTTTGTCAAGGTGGTACCTTTCATCACTAGTGAGTACTGCTTTATGTGTGAAATGGGATCAGAGGTGCCGTCGAACTTGGGAACGTCAGGCATTTTGAAATTCTGAGGGACCAAATCATCACTGTCTAGCTCCTTATCCTCAGGGTTCATTCCTCCCCCTACCCTCAGCATCTTTGACATGGCTTTGAATCTTTCTTCCATCTTCCTCCACATTGCATCCTCTAGCTTTAGCGATTTCCCTTTTACCACCACTAGCTCCTCTGGCTCCTCCCACATATCAACTTCAGACTTAGGGCCTTCCCTACGTTCGATAGGTGCTGGTACCCTTGGTTCAACTGCAGGCGGGTCAGCTACAGCCGGGAGATCCTCTCTAGCAATCCCTTGTTCATCTTATTTTCTGGCTGGAGCAGCAGCCTGTTGCCTTGCAAGTGGGGCTAAGGTAGTGGCAAGGTTGCCCATTATCGCCATCATCCTAGCCTCAAATTCTTCCATTCGCTTCCCTACTTCTTCGGCAATCATTGCCCTAGTTGTATCAGAACCACTTGCTGGATTAGACATACTTATTTCAACTGATGATTCTGAAGACAATATCTCACTGCCTTCTGAAAAGGAATCCGACCCTTGATCAAGCAAAATCTTTCTTAACCGACCGTCTGGACCTCTAAACTACCTGGATGAATCTATGATGGCTGCAAAGCACATCTCTGTTAGGATGATGCATGATTTAAAGTGCAATGCATGGTCGTACTGGTGCAGCATAGACAGATACATGCAAGCAAATAGATCCTTCCAACCTTATTTCTCCCACACACGTAGTAATATAGTCTCTTCCCTAGGTGGGCTTTATCCAAGGGTTAACAGGGAACCCGTTGGAGACGTATGGTGCACGGTGGAAAACTGACAACATAACACCTCTTGTCTAATGTACATACGCATGGGTGTTTGGCCATTATGTATTTAAACAATTCAACTAAATTAAGATAGGCCCACCGGGACATGAAAGCCTTTGATGAAGACCATGTTAATTTGATTGATTTTGTTCAATATATGACAACCCAAATAGCAAGCACGGTATTACGGTACATTTCACCTAGTAAAAGTGTCTATTGTCATTACATGAGCTTTGGTCAAAGGTGGCGATACTTTAGGGCTACCGCAGCATGGTCCCTGCCAACGGGTCTAGCTCATCATGAGCATAACGACTGATCGGGTCTCCATTTAATATGCCATGATGGTACGAGGCTTAGGCTGGTGAATATCCTTAACACTTCCCTAAATTGAGTGAAAATAGGGTCGTGCTTCGAGAACGCATCGAGGTTAAGAAAGGGACCAAACTAGCATAATTCTAAAGCTCTAGTATGGATGCAATGCAATTTAGATGAGAGATGGAATTTTAGTTTTAAAAACCCAATTATACATTTTAACCAAGACATTTTCAGAGCAAAGTCACAAATAGTCTGCGGTGGAGTCGCTACTGTGACGCGTGCCGGAACTAGCAAGGCCCTCTTTGAACCCGCTTTTAGGATTCGAGGGATAGGTTCGCGTCTTTTCCGATCTTAGGTGTTATGAGATATTTTTGGCACCTCCTTTCACAATAGAACATTGAAAAGGACCATCCATCGCCATAACACCTTTAGGCACTTTTGAGGTATTTTGGAGTCGCTACCCAATTTACAAGAAATTGGGAAAGTTTAACCTCTTATCGGTTTAAACCAGAGATGGTGTCCGGAACTTCACACTTATTGGTGCCTTAGTTAATTATAAATGGGTTTTTGAATTATAAAATTTCATTCCTCATCTCACGCGATTAATGCATTGAATTTAAAGCACACATCATTCACATATAAAACGATAAAAAATGAAAATAAAGACAAAAATAAATTACAATAAAACTAGGGGCGGAATACAACCCCATTGTAAATAAAACATAAATCATACATAAAACGGGGTATTCATTAATGTTGAGGACGTTGGTCCTTTCATGCATAATATAAGAAAAAAAATCATTTTTGAAGTGGCAATTTATTTTTGGATGGAAAGCTAGGACATTGGTCCCATTTTATTAGAAAACCCAATTTTATTTGTAAAAACATTTTTGTATGATTTTTGATTAAGCGTGCACAAAATAAATGGTTTATTAATAATTACATGCCAAATAACTCAATAAAACAAATAAAGGAAAAATAACAAATACAAAAAAAAATAACAACTCCTCGGATCTCCTCCTTCATTCGCATGGGTGCTCAAACGGGGGAGCACAATGATTTAACACCGACAACAAACACAAATAAAATTGATGTTAGTGATAGAAATAAAAAAATCAATTAAACATTTATAACAATACATAAATTAAATAAAATCTGCATATTATGGGATAAATAAATTAAATGACATATTAAAATAAATTAACATATTAATAGATCACTATTTAAAACATAAAGCAATAATAATAACAATGACGATGATAATAATAGATAAACGATAATAATAACAACAATGTCAACAAGAGTAATAGTAACAATAATAATAATAATAATGTGTGATGATAAATAATGATAATAGTAATAGTAATGATGATGATGATAATAATAATAATAATAATAATAATAATAATAATAATAATAATAATAATAATAATAATAATAATAATAATAATAATAATAATAATAATAATAATAATAATAATAATAATAATAATAATAATAATAATAATAATGATGATGGTGATGTATGATTAAATGAAACAAGGATAAAAATAATATTAAAAATGTTAGATCTATGTATAAAAACACATAAAATAAATAAAAACCAAACAAATGTAAAGATTTGCATGATTAAAAATTGAACACAAATAAGATGAAATAAAAGACTAAGAGATAATAATATACAATAATAATAATCAAGCCAAAGAAACTAAATGAGTAACTAAAAAGGAAGACAATTAAACATGTAGTGTATTATGGTAACATTTAAACACAAAAAATTACAAAGGGTGATAATAAAAGAGAAAATCATGCCAATCTTATTTTCCACCTCTTAACATTATGTAGATTTATCCATTTTTATGCCGACGATAAAATGAAGAGTGAATACTCATGCTAAAAAATAGATCTCAAACCAAAAAAAGATATACATACATTAATTCACATAAATAACCAAGTAGCATAACATAAAATAAATTAACATGAATAAATTGAAGTAAAAATGAGATGAAAAAAATAGATCCAAGAATCTTTACCCTCAGATTTAAATGGTATTGAAGCAAGATAATCCGATCTAATCTCTTGTCAAGATCTAAAAATTTACTAAAAAAAATATGTTCAAGTAAATCTTGAGTTTATGTCTAAGAAATTCAAGAACATTAATACCAAGTAAAATGATTTGATTTTTTTTGTTTGATGTATGATCTGAAAATTCAAGCCAAGGAATTGATTTTCTTTTCTCAAAGTTCTCAAGATCAACCAAGAATTTTTTAGAGATAAAAAACTAGAATGGAATTTAAGATGAAAACTTGTAAATTTAAAAGAAAAGAATTAAGAAAATTGAAGAAAATGATTTCAATTTTTAAGAATGAGAGAATATGAACTCCAAGAACATCCAATCCTTTGTTTTTCCAGCAAAATCCACTAACTCCCCTCAAGAATATCTCTCTCCAAATAACTTAGAAAAATGTATTTTTGCTAGAGGAAATCTTCTTACTCCCCCCCAAAACCCAAAATTTTCTCTCCTCCTCTAAAAAATGAAATCTAACTCTCGTAAAAACTCCAATCTCTACAACTTCCAGCTCCTCTACCGATTTTCCAAGATCCCATCTCCCTAATTTCAATAAAAAACACTCCAAAATTCAAAGTAAAAGCCCTAAAGTCAATAATTTACCATTAACATTTTTATTTATTTTTAATTATTTTTTGTTATTTTTTTGACTTTTAATTCCCACCCAATTTGACTAATATTTGTCAAATTTGAGTAAAATTTGAAAAAAATCACAGAAAAAATTTTTTTTAGGCCTAAAAAATTAAAAAAATGATTTTTGGGGGGTTAGGGGAGCTGTCAGCGAGATTTCTCGCCGATGGGGCGAGAAATCTCGTCGACAGGGGCGAGATTGCTGCGCACTGCGCGCGGCTGAGCGTCGCTCGACAGGGGCGAGATTGCTGCGCGCTGCGCGCAATAGCGACGCGCAGCCGCGCGCTTTAGCCACGCGAGCTGCGCGTCGCTCTTGTGCGTGCAGCGCAGCATGCAGCAGGTGCTGCACAGCCCGTTGTGCGCAGGGCGCCGAGCGCTGGGCATAGCGCCTGCGCGCTTCCGCGCCCGACGCTCGCAAATTTTTATTTTTTTTATTTTAGAAAATATAATAAAATGAAATACAAAAATATGGATAAAAATAAAAATACAAATGAAAATAAAATAAAATAAAAATAAGAATAAGAATAAACACTTTAAAAGGATTTTGAGGAAAAAAAGAGAATTTGACAAAGAGATGACCGATTCCTATTTTCTTGCTCGTGAATTAGTCTTTATTTTCATCATCGGGTAATCCTGATCTTGGACCGACTCGGGATCCGGTGTCTACACCATCATATTCAATTCTGTTCTTAAACGTCATTGTCATGTTGCGTGAGCACTTTCCTGAAGGATTCAAACTAATATACAACAATCCTAATAAAGTTAATAAAATTAACAACTATCATTAAAATCAATACAAAATTAAATATTAATCACTTACTCCCCAGCTCTAATGGTGATATAGATTCTTCCATCAACTCCAACTGAGCCAGGCATAGGTTGTTCCACTGCATCTGTTCCTGATACTTGAGTTGGCATAGATTCGGTATGTGCCAAAGGAGTCAATTCAGTAGAGGGAGTGGTAGATGGTGCAACAGTAGGGATGGTTGATGATGCATCAGCCTGAGTGCAGTATTGAAACCAGGCGATGGGGATGCTCCATCACCAATACTGTCACCTCCATCATGCACCCTGAGACGTGGAGGAATCGTTTTACTCTTCTTTCGCTTAAACATATTTCCAAACTGACGTTATGAAAAAATTGCATATTGTCGGATAATATAAAATAATCACATTATAATAAACATATTAAATAAAAAAAATAAAACAGTGCAATATTAATTGTTCTCACATGATATAAAATTAGGTAAACAAATTATTCGCTATCATCACTAAGCTGTAAATCGTAATCACAATCATCCTCATTTTCCAATGAAGAAGAATCAAATTCAGGCTCATCATCGGATCCCTTGCCAACCAAAGTTTCCTCATCATCCTCACAAGAAATTTCAACAAATTCATTGTCTGCATAGTTCAACGTTTCATTATCATCATAATCATAATTCAGAGATTCATTTATTTCATGAACTTCCGGTTGTTCCTCTTGAAATGCATCGTTATTTTCAGAGCATTCACTTTGTCCGGCGGCTTTCCTTTCAAAGATGCCTCTTGGTTTTACTTTGCATGCTGCTAACCATTCAGAGTTGTCACGTTTTAAGCTTGGATAAGAGACATAATATACCTGGATCACTTGCATTGCCAATACAAAAGGTTCAAAGTTACTAAATCTTCTACTCTGGTTTACATCAACTAAATTGTATCTGTTATTTATTTTTGTTCTAACGTTATTAGTTGGATCAAACCATTCGCACTTAAATAATACACAGCGTTTTGTTGGCAATGTGGGGTACTCCAATTCAAGTATATCAATAATTTTCCCATAATAATCCATCAACTCTCCTTGAATACAAACCCCACTGTTTACCGTTTCCTTGTTATGACCATGACTCTAAGTATGGAATTTGTATCCATTCACGAAATACACCAGATACGATTTAACATATCGCAAAGGTCCTTTTGCAAGATCCATGATGTACTTGTTGTCAATTGAATTTGTTGATGCCTACATATTCAAATATTCTAACATCATTTAAATGAATATTTCATATATAATTATATATATAGATTGCATTATTGAAGGTCACAACTTACATATGTCTTGAACCAATGATGAAAGTGTTTTTCGACTTCCTTGTTCACCTCATTTTGATTTCTTTCAGGCATTAGCTCCCGTATCCATTCCTCAAATAATCTAAAATGCCCATATACAACATTTTATTACACCCTCCACATAGTAAATCAAATGAGCAATTTTGTGTATATATTAAACTTATCGCACAAAAGGCTGAGCTTCTTCATAATTCATAAGTCAATGGCTGCAAATATATCATGTTTCAACACCGATATCCCAAAGCTGTTGCAATTCATAAATCAATGGCTGCAAATATACATCAATTTTGTGCTTCGAATTTTTAGGTCCTGGAATAATAACTGTCAAGAACATATATGTCTCATTCATACACATCTATGGAGGCAAATTATAAGGAGTAATTATGATTGGCCATGACAAAAGGTTGAAATCCGTCTGTGCTCAAACACAGCCGAACATTTCGAGATTCAGTAGTAAAATCAGGATGGGTGTTATTGAAATATTTCCAAGCAACTGCATCTGATGGATGACTCATTATTCCACTTGTGCTTTCGTGCTCATCATGCCATCTCATGTGAGGTGCAGTAACTTAAGATGCATATAGTCTTTGAAGCCTAGGAGTTAACGGAAAAAAATACATACGTTTCCAAAGTACCAATTTCTGCTTATTGCTGTAATTTCTTGGTTTGTACTTAGGTTGACTGCAAAATTTGCACTCTTGTAAATTCACGTCATCCCTCCAAAATAACATACATCCCAACCGGTAACAGTCAATTTTGTCGACAGGCCAACCCAAGCCACCGATCATTTTCTTCACACTGTATAAATTATCAACCATTTTATGGTCAGGAGGCAATGATTCATTGTACCAGGCAAGAATTTTATCAAAACTTCGATCCGAAATATGGCCTTCAGATTTTATATTCAATATTCGAGCAATCGAAGATAACTGAGTCATGTTATCACAGTCTGGCCATAACTCTTGATCTGCTGAATTTAACAAATCATAAAATTTTGTTGCATTTTCGTTGGGTTCTTCCAGCATGGGTGTATTTTCCCTAAAATCACGGCCAGCTGCATCGTAAACCATTTGGACGTATGGATTATCAGTGACCCCCACATCATATGTAGAAAATTCCCCCTCTCTTTCAAATTAACCCTCAGATGCCGACATGTTACCCATATTTCCCATCGAGGTGCTACATATTGATGGTTCCCCATGTCGTGTCCACTCAAAATAATTTTGGACAAATTCCTTTCTTAATAAATGAAAATACACTTCATCAACTGGAAGATAACTAAGGTGTTTGCACTTTTTACATGGATATCTTATTTTAGTCCCGTCCATGTATGCAGGTTGAGAACTTGCATATTCAATAAACAACTGAATCCCTTTCACAAATTCAGGATTAATATAACCATCCCTTGTTTTTCGTCTATACATCCAATATCTATCTACGTTACTCATAATTAATTCCAAAACTGTTACATGAACAAGGACACATCTCAATTAGAATTATAAATATCTAATTCCAAAAAAAAAGACTTAATATATTAGTCAATAAAACTAGAAACTCACAATACAACTATTATTACGAAAAATACAAACTTAATTAAGACAATTGCTAGTCATTTAAACAATAATTATACGGATTATTATGCTAAAAATATAGAAAAATACAAATTGTCATATTATAGTCAGCTTCATTACAACAAAAATAAAATCAACAACACTAATAAAAAATAAGTTTACAAGAATATTATATTCAATAATAATAATAATAATAATAATAATAATAATAATAATAATAATAATAATAATAATAATATTAAATTTATTTATGTTAATTATTCATATTATTATCTAACCAAAAAAATACTAACAACCATACAAATTAACATAAATAAATAATAATTATAAAAATACAAAGTAACATAAACAAATAATAATTATAATAATAATAATTAAGGTACAAATTTTACAGCTTTTATTTCAAAAAATCTAACATGTATAACACTAATAATATGAAAAATACTATTAATAAATATAATAACAACATTTAAATTAATAAACTCATAAAAAAGGAAATATATATATATATATATATATATATATATATATATATATATATATATATATATATATATATATATATATATACAATAAAAACAAAAAAAAAACAAATTTCTCAAATAAAGTGTTAAACTTATTTTTTTCTAATAATACTAACAACATTAGATTTGTCATTTCATTAATTAACCATAATCCTACTAATACTATATAACACTAACAATAATCTATTTCAACAATTGTTTAATTAACATCTAATTACAAAAATTATTCTAACAACAACAACATTACACATTAAAAACACTAATAATAATACATTACAAACAAATTATTCAAAATATTATTTAACAATAACAAATCAATTAAAATAATTCTAACAATAATTAACACTAATCAATAATTAATTTTTTTTCTTACACAATATTTAATATTTAACAATATCTAACAAACATAAATAAATTAATAATAATAATAATAATAATAATAATAACTTAATTTTTTAAAAAAAATAGAGAGGAACCAAACCTGCCTACCTGATGCCGGAGGAGGAGGAGGAGGAGGAGGAGGAGGGGAGGAAGGAGGAGCAGGTGGAGGAGGGGATGCGGCCCACGCCGGAGCAGCGGTGGTCAACGCCGGTGGAGAGGAGGTAGCGCGCGGAGGGAGGGAAAGAGGAGGGAAGATCGTAGTGGGAAAAGAGGGAAGGGAGGGGAGAGAGGAGGAGGGGACGAGGGGAGTCACCGATCGGAAGGGAGGGCCGAACCTACAGGCGCGTCGCGATGGTCGGCGGCATGAGGGTAGAGGAGCAGAAAGCGGAGGGGAGAGGGAGGGGAGAGGGAGGAGAGGGAGAGTAGCGGGGGGAAGAAGAAATTATAGGGTTTAATTTTCTTTTAGCGACGGAAGGAATATTCCATCGATGAAGGAGTATTCTATCGCTAAATAGCGACGGAATATTCATTCCGTCGCAAACTTTAGCGACGGAATAGAATTTCGTCGCTAAATTAAATAAAATTATTTTCCTATTTCTTTAGCAACGGAATATATAATCCGTCGCTATTTTTAGCAACAGTTTCAACGTACCGTCGATATTTTTAGCGACGGTTTTAACGAACTGTCGCTAAAAATTATCGGAGAATATGGAGGGAAAGCTTGGCGCCATTTTTAGCGACGGAATTTATTTTTCGTCGCTAAATTGCGGCGAAAATAAATATCCGTTGCAATTTAGCGACGAAAAATAAATTATGTCGCTAAATTGCTGCGAAAAATAAATTTCGCCGCAATTTAGCGACGAAAATCACTCCGTCGCTAAATTATACTTTTCTTGTAGTGCCAATTGGTTGGACCATGATTTGGCCCATCTACAGGGACTATAAAAGGCCTAAAAATCTGCATTTGTGTAGAATTTTCTTCATTCTTCTCCTCTTCTTTTGATGGCCGAACCTTTCTCTCATCCTTTCCATAATTTCTTTGTTTTTCCACTCATAAATTCTACCTGAATAAATTATTCCAAGTAATGTTCAGCTCCTAATTTCATTTATAAACCTCTCTAGAGCTCAATTGAAGTGAATATGGTGGAAGAAAGCAAGGAAAGAAAGTATTGCTCCAAAACTCAAGTAAATGAATTTGATTGAAATAAATTGATTTAAGGGTTTCTATGGGTAGTCTGAGGGGTGTAGAGTATGATTATGCGGATATATTAAATTAAGAAAGAAGAAAATTGAATGATGCTAAGGTATATCATGGTATACTTAGATGTTCAATGAAAGTATATTATAGATATATGTTAATTAGTGTAAGAAATAATGGAATTAATGATAAATGAGGAAAGAATAAATTTAGAAGTGAAAATAATACCTTGGCCGAATGCTCTAGTATGGTATATTAGTGTATATTTTGTTAATTTAATGAATGAAAGACATGAAAATGAATATAAAATGGAAATTGAGTGCATACTAATTTATTGAAAATTATTAGAGTTTAATTGAATATAATTCAGGTTGGTATTGTATTATGTTTTAGGTGAAAATAATGGAACATGTTACTTTTAAGTGAAATAAAGGCATAGATGGAATTAGAAATAATTAATAAGTAGTACGTAATTCAAATTAGAGGAAAAAGGAATTGAGTGTAAGGTTGGCAACTTGATGGCCAAATTGGGTATTAGATAGAAAATAAAATAAATTGATAATTTAATGAAAATAATTCATTGGAATTAATATAGAACTAAAATTGACTATGTATTAAATTGTTGAGAATTTTTAGAATTCAATTGAATAAATGTTAGTATGGGAGTGTAATATGTTTGAAGTGGAAAATATAGGAAATGTATATCTAAAGTGAAATAATAGTGTATGTAAGTAAAAATAAATAATTAGTAACATAGAAATTGAAATTAAAGGAAAATAATAATAAATAATAATATGAAATAAAATATAAATGGGCCGAAGGGTATATAAGTAAATTACCATAGATCTTTATGTAATTTACCAATCTTATTGTGGATAAAAATAATTCATAAAGAAATGTGTCATGGAATGATATTGATGATAGTGTATAAGTAAATCAAAGTGTATGTGCATGGGTATGAAAATAAATATGTGTTAAGATTGACACCCAAAATGTAAATGATGTTTGGAAATGCAAATGTTAATGATGTGGTATATATTATATATTATAAAGTTATTACTATGACAAAAGAAAGTGAACTGGAAATAAGGTATATGCTTATGACTGTACAGTTATAATGAATAACATAACTGCCCTTAGTAGTCTGGTAGTCAAACATAACTCAGAATATAATTGGCTAGCTATAAGGACACCATACTGCAGTGCGGGTCATGGCGACTCGCTTAAATAGAGTAATGACGGTCTACTATACTGATACTGCTACTGATATTGTTACTACTACTTTACTGCTATTGACACTTTTACTGCTACTGTTACTGTAGTGGACCTGTGGGATCTAAGTCCCGTGTATCTAGTTCGGAGTTGTCTACCAAATTGATACTAGGGACAAAAATAAGAAAACTAGATTAGAATGAATGAATAAGAGTTAATAAGAGGAAATAGAGTGAAACAGGACTAATCGTAAGCATTAAAAAAGAATCGGGGGTAAAACGATAATTGTGTTGACTATTAAGGTTAAAGGGTAAATTTGGAGAGATGACTAATTAAATGATAAAGTAAGTGAAAAATGTTAAAATAAAGTTTAAATTGTAATTAAGCATAAAAAATGAAATACAGGGGCCAAATGGTAACTTTCCATGGTAAATAATGAATTAGGGATAAAAGTTAGTAAATTAGTGGCATAATTGTAATTATTGATAAAATGTAGGGCAAAATCATAACTTGATGAAAGTTAAAAGACTAAATTGTAAAGACTTAAAAGTATTAAGGGTAGAATGGCAATTATATAAAACAATGAGATTAAAGAGTAAATATGGAAGAATAAAAAAAATTAAATAGTAAAATAAGTGAAAAAGTGATAAAATAAGGACTAAAGTATAATTGTGTATACAAATGAAATGTAGAGGACTAAATGGAAATTTTATATGACAATAATGAATTAAGTGTGAAAAAATGGATAAGTAGTGATAAAATAGTAATTAGTGGACATTGAAGGACATAACCGTAAATTAATGGAATTATAGAGAATAAATTGCAAATTTGACCATGTTATTGTTAAATGAAAAGCCAAAAAGATAATTTGAACATGTATTTGGTAAATAGTTGTTGAAGTCTGGATACGCTCATGACTCCCGAAATGGACCTGAATCCATATCTATATGGGAATTACACGTATATGGAAAATGTTGCATATTAGGTCCTTTAATTAAGGGTTTGTCCCTTAATTAAATGGTTTAAATAAGGGAGGTTACACATTAATTCCTTAATTAATAGTTGTAACTGTCAATTTAATTCCTATTAATTTTGTAACTCCATTTCCTATGAATTACCTTAATTAATAGCCCTCCTAATTAAGAGCACAAGGCTCTCTATAAATAGGGCTAAGGTAAAGATGAGAAAGAGAAGAAAAAGTTCTTATACTGAAACTTTGCTGAATTCCCTCCTCGCTTGTTTTCACTCCAAGGGGCTTTTATACTATGGTTTAGTTGCCGTTATCCCGCTCGTGGATATCAACCCGACCAGTGACGCCAGAAGGGATTCTTGTAATCGCTTCCGCCAAAATATCTGCGCTACAAGAGGTAGGTAGTATATAACCCGATTATGTTACCTCCAAATATGCATATGGCATGTTATTTTCCCTTCAATAGTAGAATTAGAGAAATTAAGAGAAGGCACAAAGTATTAAAAAAAAGAAAGAAAGAAAGATAGAGGAAAAATAAGACTTATATCATTAACAATATTGCTAAAGCTAGTAACACTAATGTTAATATGAGTAATAAAGATAATGTTAATGAAAACTACATAAATAAATTATAATGATAATAGTAGTGGTTAAGTGAGTTGAATTAGTATGTATGTAGATATACTTATTAATGAAGAGGAGACAATAATATCAGTAATGTTAATAATAGAATTAAAAGTAATATTAGTAATGATGTTAATGTTACTTATGGTAGTTATAATATTGATAATGCTAGTAGCAAGAATAATGAGATTAATAATACTATCAATGGTCCTAAGAAATACAAATAACAGTTGTACTAATGGATAAATAAATATTACTGTTTAATACTAATAAATGTAAAGTTAATAATGCTAGTAGGCAAGGTAAAGTGACGATGATAATAATAATAATAATAATAATAATAATAATAATAATGGTTAGGAATAAGTGATAATAATGTTAATAGGAAATTGAAAGTGTTACAAAGGTGCGAATAAATTAATGAATTAGTAATAAGGTTACACGAAAATGTAATAATAAAACCATGCACATGCAAAAAGGGACTTAAGGCTGTTAGGGAAATGTAGGGAGACCTAAAGCCAAGTCTAAAGAATCCAATTTAAGAAGTTAAATGGGTTTGTTAGCGAAATAAAATATTAATGTTAATGATGTTAATAATAATATAAATGTGAGATACTGACAATTGATAGCAAGCAATGTTAATAATTATAATGATAATATTAATAATGTAAGTAATGAAGAAAATGTCATTAATAATAATAACATGAGTAATAATAATGATAATGGCAGTGAATGCATTAATTAAAATATTAGGTATGAGCATAAATAGCAAGAATATGAAGGAACATATAGATTATAATAGAAAATAAAAGAATTGCAAGACTGTAGTGGGTATATTAATAAAATGAAAACGATAATAATAATGGTATTAATTACAGAGGTAAAGTCACGAGTAAAGTGCAAATATTAGTATTAATGCTGATAAAGATAATGGTAATAATGCTACTGAGTGAAACAAGATAGTACCAAAGTACCGTCAAAGATATAGTAATAAATATAAATAGAGACATAGTTATAATTTGTTATAATTAAATAATATTGTAAAGATATTAAGATAAAATATAAATTAAGTAAATGTACTAATAGAAATGATATCTACATAGTGTAGGAAACAAATATGTTGGTGTATGTACGCAATTACGAGTATAGTATGAAAAGTTTGGGAAATGTATTCACTACAGGGCATTTTAATACTCAGTGCGTAGTGTCGTTACTGCACGCAGGCTATAAAGATATGAAAACTTGAAGTGGTCGAAGATTTGCTGAAAATCGGGAAGAGTGGTGGGAAGCAAGCATAGGGAAAATAGGCATGGCATGTGTATAAGAATACGTATGGACATGTAACAACCCGAAAAGGGCCTAGTCGGAATTTGCGTGATAAGGCCGGAATTTAAGGATATTTCAGTAATTTGAGCATGAGAATGGATAATAAGGACTTAAATGCAAGAAAATTTAATTAAGAATGTAAGTGAGTTAAGAGATTTTATTGTGTGGTTTGTGTGTATGGTGCCATGTATGTAAAGTATTTTATGAGAAGTGATCAAGTGCATTATGTGTATGGTGTTTAGTTTGGAAGTTATTTGAGTTTTGGACACATGAGATCCATAGATGAGTGACACATGGCAAGGTAGGTGAGCAATTAATGAAGAAAAGAAGTGAGGTGAGAGGAGAGAGGGAAGGCTAAAATGGGATAGCTTCCCGTGGAAGCTGCCCATTCCCTCTTTTCTTCACTCTTCCCCGTCCTCTCTTCTCTTTCCTTTCCTCATTTGGTTGCTCTCCACTTTCCCTTGTGTGCTTCTTTGAGCTTGAGATTGGATTTCCTGAGTTTAGAGCTGATTTTTAAAGGTAAGTGCTTGAGTTGAGTTGGGTTTCTTCATCTCCTTCTTGTCTTTTAAATTTCTAGTTTTGAAGAGTGATTGTATGGCTTGACTTAAAGTGTGTTGTGGTTGGGTTTGTGCAAGAATCGAAGGAGAGAAGAAAGAGCAAAGGCAAGGATAAAGTGGTGTCTTGAAGAGTTAAGGATTGAAGCTTCGTTTCAGGTTTGGGAGCCTTGTTGTGGTGTTTTAAGTTTGGGAGTGTTTTCCTCTAATTTCTCATTGGATCTTATGTACCTTGTAGTTGCATGTTATTAATGATCTTGAGTGTTAATATATATGTAAATGCATGTATGTGTTTAATTGGAGTGCTGGTTTAGCATGATTTAATTGTAGTGCTTTGCATGTTAGTTGTAGTGAAATAGTTGTGTTAGGGTGTAGTATGCTTTGTGTGTTCTTGATGATTAATTGTGATTTCTTGTTCAAGTTAGTGTAAATTTAAGAGTATATGAATAATGAGCATGTTTTGTATGCATCGGAGCACTGATGTAAGTGTATGTGCATGATTGAATGAGTGGTTTTGGGGGTTGAGTGTGAAGAAGAGCTGGAAGTGCAGATTCTGGGCAAATCCGAGCTCTGTCGCGATCGCGACATTATCGCGAGCGCGACAGAGTGTGGATTGGCCCCTTGTTACTATAGAGCCCTCTGTCGTGATTGCGACTATGTCGTGAGCGTGACAGGGAGCTCGGTAGCCCGAGTCCTCCACGCGAGCATGCTTCTGAGCGTGCACGCGAGGAGGAAGGGGCCGGACTCTTTTGCGATCGCGACAGAGCTCGGTTTTGTGTAAGTCTGCCGAGCGTGCTTCGTACCCTTCTTGCCTGCCCTGTTTTCCGAAGTGATTCTTTTGCCCCACTTTGCACGGTTTCTCACTATTTCATGGTGCACGGTTTTGCTTATGCCTCAATGATATATTGTTCTACTGTTTTATATAGTGAGCATTAAGTGTTAGTGTTTTGATTTGTATACTTAGATTAATTTTAAAGTACTATAATTGTGAGTGAGTTGTCGAGCCTGAAGTGTCAAGGTAGTGGATCATTAAGCATGCTTAAGAAGGGTTAGTGAGTGCAGCTGTAGTTTTGGCCCCGTGTGGGTCTTGCGGTTGACCTCCGAGATGGTCAATCTCCGTGTAGTGATAAAATGTTTTGAGACTTCGGTCTCGCTACCTTCGGGTATAAAAAGTATTTTGAGGCTTCGATCTCCCGTGTAGTGTTCCCGTATCCTCCACCAGTGAAATTCAGGCTGTTGTTTATAGTGTCCGGTATTTGTCTAGTGAAGTGTTGTAAATATTATGTGATTCTAGTTATTGAAATTGTTTAGTGTTTCCTATCATTTATTCTGATTCCACATAGTGACTTTTGATTTATATATCTCCGTCCTCTAATATTTAGTGAATTCTGTATGTTGATGCATGTTTACATGTATGTTTTTAATGCACGATTTATTGTATAGTGTTTTGTTGTTCTGTTTCCTCCCCACTAAACGTTATTGCTTAGCACGGGCTGTTTACCCGTGTAGGTGATAGGTTTGTGGGTCCGTTCGAGTCGCGCATCTGCAGGCTGGCCACATAGGAGTAGAGTTTTTTATTTTTTTCTCCTCCTATATTATTCTTTTTTTATACGTATTATTTTTGTAAAGGATTTAAGATGTAATCTTTTGGATTTTGTATATAACTATATTTTGATTATATTTGATACATGATTTTCTATTATTATTGTTTGTGAATGCTTCCGATTAGCGAATGTGTGTATGTTGTGAGTGAACGTCGGGTAGCGCGCCCCCCGGTACCCTTCCAACAGGGGCAGCGGAGGGGGTGTTACAGTTTGTGGTATCAGAGCGCCGGTTTAGGCGGTTCTGGTTACCTCTGTTTGTTAGTGTCGAGTCTTTGCATGCGAGTCAGTTTTGTGTTGTAGCCTAATGCAGATGTGTTTTGTGTGGTGTCTAGATGCAGTCCGATCCAAGTGAGAATGTGGGCGAGACGACTGGTAGTGCGAGTGTAGTGAGAGGTGAGCAACCCGCTCCTCGACGCCAGCAAGAAGAAGTTCCTGTTATGGGTTTTGGTCATGAGAATCCGGTCTTAGTGCAAGGTTTGCTTCAGTTAGTAGAGAGGTTAACTGCTCCTAAGGCTCCGACCGAATTATTAAGAAAGAGAGGAGCAGAAGATTTTTATGGGACTGCATTCGACCAATAAGATGTGGCCGAGTTTTAGATTAAGAGGGTAGGCTAAATTTTGCAAGAGATTAGATGTCCCGCAGATTAGAGAGTATTATGTGCAGTATCATTGCTTCAAGGGCGAGCATACGATTGGTGGGAGCTTGTAATGCGAAATCCTCAGCGACCAGCCGAGTTGACTTGGGAATTCTTCAAGCAAGAGTTTGAACAGAAGTATGTGACAAAAGCATACCGGGAAGCCAAGTGGAGAGAGTTCATGAGTCTGAAGCAGAGGAGTATGACAGTGAGTGAGTATGAGAAGGAGTTTAGCCGGTTGAGCAAGTATATGCCCGAGCCGTTGTTGACAGATGAGTTTAGATGTAGGCACTTTCAAGAGGGATTGTGAGAGGTGTTTAGGGGACCATTGTCGGCTATGGTGGTTATACAACCAGTGGGGTACTATCAGTTAGTGGCAGTGGCGATCAAGTTAGAGGAATCCGAGTTGATCAAACAGAGAAGCAAGAACAAGAGGAAAGCACCGGATGGTGGGATTAGTAGTGGCTAGAAAACAAGAGGTGTCCCAAGTGGCCAAGGTGTGAAGGGTTCGGCTTCGGTACATTCAGAAGTCGGTAGTGTAGCGCCACCTTCTAGTAAGGGAAGCGTGATCCCGTAGTGCGAGCATTGTCATAAGCGTCACTGGGGCGAGTGTAGAAGGATTTCTGGAGCGTGCTTCAGATGTGGAAGCCAAGAGCATATGATAGCCAACTTTCCGAATCGACGAGAGCTTCAGGATAGACCCAAAAGTAGAGTGAGTGGTCAATTATCGAGAGGGAATCGAAGTGGAAGAGGCAGTGGACGACCTTCACAGGCGCCGTCAGAGACAGTGTAAAAGCCACGAATTGAAGAAGTGTATGTGCGTTCGCGAGTGTATGCAATGCTTAGAGAGGATGCAGCGGATCGAGCAGGACCTTCTAGTAAGTTGTGTTATTAGCTTTTATTAAGTTCGGTTTGTATTGGGTTTTTGGATTTGCGGATAGCAGGAAAATTTCGAGGACGAAATTTCTTTAAGGAGGAGTGATTGTAACAACCCGAAAAGGGCCTAGTCGGAATTTGCATGATAAGTTGGGAATTTAAGGATATTTCAGTAATTTGAGCATGAGAATGGATAATAAGGACTTAAATGCAAGAAAATTTAATTAAGAATGTAAGTGAGTTGAGAGATTTTATTGTGTGGTTTGTGTGTATGGTGCCATGTATGTAAAGTATTTTATGAGAAGTGATCAAGTGGATTATGTGTATGGTGTTTAGTTTGGAAGTTATTTGAGTTTTGGACACATGGGATCCATAGATGAGTGACACATGGCAAGGTAGGTGAGCAATTAATGAAGAAAAGAAGTGAGGTGAGAGGAGAGAGGGAAGGCTGAAATGGGATAGCTTCCCGTGGAAGCTGCCCATTCCCTCTTTTCTTCACTCTTCCCCGTCCTCTCTTCTCTTTCCTTTCTTCATTTGGCTGCTCTCCACTTTCCCTTATGTGCTTCTTTGAGCTTGAGATTGGATTTCCTGAGTTTAGAGCTTATTGTTAAAGGTAAGTGCTTGAGTTGAGTTGGGTTTCTTCATCTCCTTCTTGTTCTTTAAATTTTTGGTTTTGAAGAGTGATTGTATGGCTTGACTTAAAGTGTGTTGTGGCTGGGTTTGTGCAAGAATCGGAGGAGAGAAGAAAGAGCAATGGAAAGGATAAAGTGGTGTCTTGAAGAGTTAAGGATTGAAGCTTCGTTTCAGGTTTGGGAGCCTTGTTGTGGTGTTTTAAGTTTGGGAGTGCTTTCCGCTAATTTCTCCTTGGATCTTATGTACCTTGTAGTTGCATGTTATTAATGATCTTGAGTGTTGATATATATGTAAATGCATGTATGTGTTTAATTGGAGTGCTGGTTTAACATGATTTAATTATAGTGATTTGCATGTTGGTCGTAGTGAAATAGTTGTGTTAGGGTGTAGTATGCTTTGTGTGTTCTTGATGATTAAGTGTGATTTCTTGTTCAAGTTAGTGTAAAGTTAAGAGTATATGAATAATGAGCATTTTTTGTATGCATGGGAGCACTGAGGTAAGTGTATGTGCATGATTGAACGAGTGGTTTTGGGGGTTGAGTGTGTAGAGAGCTGAAAGTGCAGATTCTGGGCAAATTTGGGCTCCGTCGCGATCGCGATGTTGTCGCAACAGAGTGCGAATTGGCCCCTTGTTACCGTGGAGCCCTCTGTCGCGATCGCGACTATGTCGCGAGCATGACAGGGAGCTCGGTAGCCCAAGTCCTCCACACGAGCATGCTGCTGAGCATGCACGCGAGGAGGAAGCAGCCGAACTCTGTCGTGAGCGCGACAGAGCTCGATTTTGTGTAAGTCTACCGAGCGTGCTTCGTCGCGAGCACGCCTTCTAGCGCGAGCCCGCGATGAAGTACCCCATACTCTTTCGCGAGTGCGATACACGTCGCGATTGCGAGAGAGACCCTTCCTGCCTGCCCCGTTTTCCGAAGTGATTCTTTTGCCCCACTTTGCACGGTTTCTCACTATTTCATGGTGCACGGTTTTGCTTATGCCTCAATGATATATTGGTCTAGTGTTTTATATAGTGAGCATTAAGTGTTAGTGTTTTGATTTGTATACTTAGATTAATTTTAAAGTACTATAATTGTGAGTGAGTTGTTGAGCCTGAAGTGTCAAGGTAGTGGATAATTAAGCATGCTTAAGAAGGGTTAGTGAGTGCAATTGCAGTTTTGGCCCCATGTGGGTCTTGCGGTTGACCTCCGAGATGGTCAATCTCCATGTAGTGATAAAATGTTTTGAGACTCTGGTCTCCCGCGCTACCTTCGAGTATAAAAACTATTTTGAGGCTTCGGTCTCCCATGTAGTGTTCCCGTATCCTCCACCAGTGAAATTCAGGCTGTTGTTTATAGTGTCCGGTATTTGTCTAGTGAAGTGTTGTAAATATTATGTGATTCTAGTTAGTGAAATTGTTTAGTGTTTCCTATCATTTATTCTGATTCCACATAGTGACTTTTGATTTATATATCTCCGTCCTCTAATATTTAGTGAATTCTGTATGTTGATGCATGTTTACATGTATGTTTTTAATGCACGATTTATTGTATAGTGTTTTGTTGTTCTATTTCCTCCCCACTAAGCGTTATCGCTTAGCATGGGCTGTTTACCCGTGTGAGTGACAAGTTTGTGGGTCCGTTCGGGTCGCGCATCTGCAGGCTGGCCACACAGGAGTAGAGTTTTTTTTTATTTTTGTCTCCTCCTGTATTATTCTTTTTGTATATGTATTATTTTTGTAAATGATTTAAGATGTAATCTTTTGGATTTTGTATATAACTATATTTTGATTATATTTGATACATGATTTTCTATTATTATTGTTTGTGAATGCTTCCGCTTAGCGAATGTGTGTATGTTGTGAGTGAGCGTCGGGTAGTGCGCCCGCAACGGGGGCAGCGGAGGAGGTTTTACAGGACAGGTTTATGGTTTATGTGTACGTGTCATTGTAGGTTTCAAACAAAGTTATGTATGGATTGTTATATTGTTATTTGCTCATAAATGTCATTGATGTTTGAAAAAAAAATTTACTGAACGGTGTACTATAGAGTAATCTTGTGACTTTAACACTGATGTAACATCCGAGTTAACCGACCACCGTACATACAATATAGTAATTAAAGGCCTCAAAACATACACTAGTCATATTAAGGTATAATTACGACTGGCCGGTAACCGAATATATTCGATTTAGTGATGGTTGTATCAAAAGGACGTAATCGTCATTAGACAAAAAGATTCAGCCATTGTGGCAAGTTGAAAATTTATTAAATTATAGCTTGCATGAATTAAAAGAATTTATTATGTGGGTCAATGTATGAATGTTAATTAATTACAAGGTTAATTTGAGAATAAAAAGAATAAGAGGGATTAAAAATGAAATTTGATGTGTGAACTAATGAAAAGCTTACATTTGTATTCTCTAGAAAACTTTAGCAATGCATGGGTATTTAAAGGTTGAGGTCGGCTGGAAATGGGAAGGAAATTCCAGAATTTTCACTCCCATTTCCCATGCCAACCAAGTTAAATGCTCTTAAAGGGAAAACTGAGATTTGTCTGTAAATTGCATGAGATAGTTGAAGAATCCAACAAGAAGGATAAAGGGACAAAGAAAGTGCAATTAGGAAATTTAGAGTGGAAAATCAAGTTACAATAAGGTTGGGAACTCTATACTCCCTTGTGTATGTGTTTGTGGTATTTCAGATTGTGTTTGTGGTTGAAGTGAATGTGAAATTAATGTTAAAGTGTAGAATGAAGGTGGTTGTACTCCGATTTAAGGAAATAAGCTATGACTATAGACTTGGTGGAAATCTGTCTTTGGGTTTCTAAGAAGCAGTCTAAGTATTTTAATCATATCTCAACTTGTAGACCTCCAAATGGAGTGATTCTAATTGCAGATTTTTCTTAAGAGAGCAACTTTAGCCTAATTCTGACCCCAGATCTCCGAAATTAGAATGGAATGTTAAGACCTGATTCCACCCTTCAATTGGAGCAGTTGTTGTTCCTAAGGGCTTATCTCTGTAAATATAGATCCAAATGGAGTGATTTTTGCTTTATTTGAAACTTAAGATGCAGATGCACATTTATTATTAGAAACTTTTGGCTAAAAATGTTTCCTTCTAGGTGAAAAAGTCCAGATAACTTGAACCATGAAAGCTGCTCTATTGAACTCTATTTTAGGAAGCATTTCAGTAGTGTTACACAGCGGTTAAGGGGTTCTTAACCGCCATATAACTATCCTGACCCTGTGTAAATAGCTACTGGATTACCTAAATTTGCCTCAAAGTCATCTTACATGGTGGCCAAGGATTCCTTACCGCTTTGTAACCATTCCTGCCAGCCATGTAGAATTTTTTCCCGTCGTGTAAAACTTCTCCCTGCCATGTAAATAGGTTCTGCCTTTACAGAACCTAAATTCTGCCATTTTACATGGCGGTCAAGATTCCTTGACTGCCATATAACCCCCAAATTTTAGTTTCTAATGTGAGATTTTCTCACTATATTGGACCCAATTCTCACCTGAATTTCTCCAAAACTTGTCTGGCATATTACTATCTGTAATTAATATAGACATGTATAATATGAGATGCTATGATATTTATCATTATAATATAAATTATGTATTAATGTTAAAAATAATATTTTACTCCGACATGATTATGAAATTTAAAATATATGCTCTGAATTGCCTGAAATGTACTTACATGTTTATGAAATTTTATTTATGACTGTATTATGCATGAAATTAATTTAATGCCTGCCAGATACCTAGCTTGTGCATAGATGGGCATGCCAATAGGGAACCAAATAAAGTTGCTACACTTTTGACACTAAGGTGTCTTTTCTGAGAGACTTATGTCTCATACTTCTCTATGAGAATACCCATTCTAATATTCTACCCTTCGAGAATGCCTGATATATTCTTCACTCCGATGATGCCTGTTTTATTATTCTTCCCTTCAGGAATGCTTGATATTCTCCTGATTATCCACTTTCTAGTAAGGCTGGCAAAGTATAACTTACATAAATGATTTTGAATCTGATGAATATTGATCTACATCTATTATTGAATTTAATGATCGCATGCACGTACATGTTTAATGAGTATGTTCAGTAATATAATATATTTTTCATTTAATTTACTTGATATGCATGTGTGCTTATGGAATAACTACTATGAATGGTCGTTCAAAACCTAATGTTCCCCACTAAGCTATATGCTTAGCATGGATTTTTCATCTATGTAGGTTCAGGTATTAAAGTTGCTCACAAAGACATGCCGCAGATGCCAAGGCCAGCACAGATAAGGAATAACTTGATATAAGCCCACTTTTTTTTTTATATGAATATAGAGGTTATGTATTACTCGTTTGTATTGTAAAAGATTATATCCATAATACTATGTAGTATTGTAAATGAATTTATATGTATAAAATAAATATGAATATGTAAGTTCTGTACTGAACCTTATTTGATGGAAGTCATTCCACTAGCATGATTATAGGAGAAAAATTTTAACATGAGTAGTTATACTTATGTATATATGCTTGTATAAGTTTAGATAAATAAGCCAGGTTACATATTATTTGTGTGACACCTTTGCTTTTCTGATTCTAGTTTATGTGCATGTATTAAGTGTCTGTAAGGGGTGTTACATTTTGTGGTATCAGACCTTAGGTTTAGCCGATTCTGGACACCTAGAGTTTAGAAAAAGAGAGATCTATATAGTATTGTGTTGGCCTAATGCAGCTATCTTTGTTTAATATAGATTAAAGATATGGAAGACTCGTAGAAAGCTGTTAAAGAAACAACTGAAAGTGTGAATCCCATTGAGCAAGATCCACCTATCTCTGAACCTTCTGTGTCTGTGAGACCTGAAATACTTGCATCAATCTTGCCTACTGAATCATTGTTGAAAATTTTCCATAATATGGCTTAAGTGTTAGATAGAGTCATTTCTCCTAAAGCTCCAATTGAAGTAAGAAAGCATGAAGTATAAGAGTTTCTAGGACCATGCTTGAGGAACTGATAAAGCCAAGCATTGGCTAGAAAGAACTCAAAGGGTGCTGAATGAAGTTAAATGCCCGCTCGATCAAATGGCCACCTGTGCTGTGTCCTTACTTCAAGAAGTAGTTATGAATGGTGGAAACTGGAGATGTGACATCCTCAATTTCCTAACCCGGAACATGGCAGTTCTTTGTCCAGGAATTCAAGAAGAAGTACATCACTGAAGATTATAGAGAAGCAAAACGGAAGCAATTTCTGAATTTATGATAGAGGAACCTTTCAGTGTCTTAATATGAGAAGGAGTTTAGCCAATTGAGCAAGTATGCACCCGAGCCTATATTGACCAAAGCGTTTAGGTTCCAGCAATTAGAAGATGGGCTCAATGAATCGATTAAAGAGCATTTTGTGGCTATTACTTCTCTATAGCAAGTAAGTTATTGTCAGCTGGTTCAAGCCGCTATTTGTGTGGAGAAATCTGCGGTGGATAAGAGAGAGAGGGCTCAAAGAATGAATGTGGCTAGGGGTGGTATCTCATCAGGAAAGAGAACCCATGAATCTCAAGGAGTTCATCTAGCAGAGTTTGTACACAGTCCTGCCACCAAGGGTAAAAGGTAGGGACCCTCAACTGCATTTAATACAAGCAGAGATTCCTCAGCTAGACAGGGAGATGACTTGTCGAAATGTCTGCATTGCCATAAATTTCATCTAGGCACTTATAGATGACTGACGGGGGCTTATTTCCATTATGGGGGCACTAATCATTTCTGGCTAATTGTGCACAAGAGCCGGGACAAGCTCGAACCACATCGACTAGTAGAGGAGCATCTAATGCACCTCTAGCAATCAGAGGCAGAAGTAGATGATGTAGTGGCTCAGGCCAGTCCCAAGGTAATCCTAGTGCCATTTTCTGAGTCAGTGGAGTGACCTAGTCTAGTAGCAGCTTCAGCTCGAGCTTATACCATGAAAGCTCGTAGGTAACAGGACGCTCCAGAAGTTATAGTGGGTACATTCTCTATCTTTAACACTGATATGCATACATTAATTGATCTAGGTTCCACACATTCATATTTATGTGCTGGGGGTTTGTATGATAAGATGCCATCAGTGTATAAGTTAGATTATGATATTTGTGTTACAAGTCCTTTGGTTTAATGTAGCTATGTTAATTAGGTATTTAGGGATTGTCCAATTTTGATACAAGGTAAAGAATTCTCTATTGATATGATAGACCTGCCCTTTCATGAGTTTAACCTGATTCTGGGGATTGATTGGTTATCCAAGCACTGAGTTGTGGTTGATTGTATTAAAAATAGTTCTCAAGAGTCCTGATTAGTCTAAGACTGTGGTGCATGGTATTCTACCCAGTCATTTGAATAATGTGATATTTGTTATGCAAGCTAGGAGTTTTCTTAGGAAAGGATGTGAAGCTTTCTCAGCCTTATTTATGGACTCAAAAAAGAATCAGGTGAAGCTACAAGATATCCTAGTGGTGAATGAATTCCCTAATTTGTTTTTAAAAGAATTACCCAATCTTCGACCGAAGACAGAGGTGGAGCTGTCAATAGAAGTGTTTCCTAGGACAACTCCCATTGCTAGGTACCTTATTGGATGGCTGCATCGAAGCTGAAAGAACTGAAGATCTAGTTGTAAGAACTTTTAGACAAAGGTTTCATCCGGCCTAATGTCTCTCCGTAAGAAGCACTAGTTGTCATTATTAAGAAAAAGGATGGGACTTTATGGATGTGCATAGATTATCGATAGATCAATAAAGTAGCAGTGAAGAACATATATCCATTACGAAGGACTGGCGATCTTTTCGATAAGTTAAAGGGTGCTGGGGTATTCTTTAATATTGACCTACGATTAGGCTATTATTAGCTTCGAGTTAAAGATGATGATGTCCTGAAAACTGCCTTTAGAACTGGTTATGGTCACTATGAATTATTGGTGATGCCATTCAGGCTAACTAATTCTCCCATGGATTTGATGAACAAGGTCCCTACCTAGACCAATCTGTAGTTATTTTTATTGATGATATTCCGGTCTACTCCAAAAATGAATAGGAGTATGCCCAACATTTGAGAATAGGGTTGCAGATTCTAAGGGAGAAACAATTATATGCTAAGATGAGCAAGTGTGATTTTTAGCTTAAGGAAGTTTCTTTCCTAGGCCACATTGTTTCCTCAGAAGGTGTTCGGGTTGATCCAGCCAAGATAGAAGCTATTGTTAACTAGAAACCGCCCCAAACTGTAACTGAAGTAAGAAGTTTCTTGGGTTTAGCTAGTTATTACCGGCAATTTGTGAAAGGATTTTCAGTTATCGCTTCTCCTCTTACTAAGTTGCTCCGAAAAGATACTAAGTTTAAATGGTCTGCTAGATGCCAAGCCAGTTTTGAGCAATTGAAGAAGATGCTCACTGAAGTGCCTAAACTGACACAATTGACTCCAGGTAAGGAATATTCCATGTATAATGATGCATCAAAGAATGGCCTGGGTTGTGTTCTGATGCAAGAGGCCAAGGATTCATGTCCGTCGTGTAACCATTCCTATCGGCCATGTGGAATTTTTCCCCACTGTGTAAAACTTCTCCCCACCATGTAAATACGTTTTGTCTTGGCGGAACTGGAATGCTGCCATTTTACATGGCAGTCAAGGAATCCTGACTGCCTTGTAACCCTAAGATTTTAGCTTCTAATGTGGGACTTTCTAACTGTTTTAGACCCAATTCTCACCCCAATTTCTCCGAAACTTATCTGCCATAAAACTAATGACCTGTAATTAATATGGACATGTATAATATGTGACACTATGATTTTTATTATCATAATATAAATTATGAATCAATGTTAAAAATGGTATTTTACTCCAACATGATTATGAAATTTATAATATATGCTCTGAATTGCCTGAAATGTATGTACATGTTTATAAAATATTATGTATGACTGAATTATGCAAGAAATTAGTTTAATGCCTGCTAGATACCTAGCTTGTGGATAGATAGGCATGCCTATAGGGAGCTTGATGCAGCTACTGCACTTTTGACATTGCAGTGTCTATAGGAATACTCGTTCTGATATTCTTCCCATCGGAGATGTTTGATATATTCTTCCCTCCGAGGATGCCTGTTCTATTATTCATCCCTTCGGAGATGCCTTATATTCTCCCGATTATCCACTTTCTAGTAAGGCTGGTGAAGTATAACCTATATAAATGATTCTGAATCTAATGAATATTGATCTACATCTATTATTGAATTTAATGACCACATGCATGTACATGTTTAATGAGTATATTCAATAATATAATATATTCTTTATTTAATTTACTTGATATGTGTGACGCGCGCCGAACCCGCTTATGCTTCCCGAAAAGCCCGCGTTTAGGGCCCGAGAGGGTTCGTGTCTTTTGATCTTGGGCAACATGAGATATTTTAGAATCTTTACCCAATAATATATTGGGAAAGTTCATCTAAACCCATGAAGTCTTTAGGCACATTTGAGGTATATTGGAGTCCCACCCAATTTTCAAGATATTGGGAAAGTTCGTCTAGCCTCGGGGTGTAAACTAGAGATTAGTTTGGAACTTTACTCTTATTAATGTGTTGGTCAATTATAAATGAGTTTTTAATATTAAATTTCCATCTCTCTTTCACATGTCATGCATTAAAATTTAAGCGCATATCAAGCATCAAAAGAAAGCATTAAAATAATAAAGCAAACTACAAAAATAAAAATACAATCCCCCAATACTGCAAAAGTAAAATCTGGGACAAAAATACAATCCCCCAAAATAAAATTAAAGTAACATAAATAAAACTCATGCATAAAGCGGGGTATTATTTGAAATAGGAACATTGGTTCTTTCATGCGCACTTAAAAAATTGAAGAGTTATTTTTAGGCCTCTTTAAGAAAATCGGGATGAGCGATCCAATTTTGAAGAAAATTAACACTTCTTTTAAAAGTAATATTTTATTGGTTGAAAATTAGAAAATTGGTTCCATTTTATGAGGAAAAAAAAACCAAATCATTAATAAAAATATTTTTATGTTATTTTCTTTTTAATGTGCATGAAATAAAATAAATTTATTGCAAATTACATAGCAAAATAAATAAAAAAAAAGTAACTAAAAAATAATAAAGATGACAAAAATAATAAATCAAACTAAAAGAAGCCTCCTCGATCTCCCCCTTTGCTCGTCGGAATGCCCAAATAAGAAAAAAAAATATTGTAGACAAAATAAAATAAATGTTAGTAAATAAATCTAAAAAAATTAATCAAAAAATGATAAAAATTAACATAATCACATAAAATAATAATAATAAATATCACATGATAAAATAAAATAAAAATCACATAAAAAACATACTATGCAAAATATGGATTGAAAAGCATGAAAACGGGGTGAAAATACATTAAAAAGTCCATAAAAGACAAAAAAGAGGGTGAGGGGCGGCCTGGCCACGAGGGGCGGGCAGGTCGCCCCTCACCTTCTTCCTGGCCCTCGCTGGCAGGGACTATTAGTGGTTATACCCTAAGCCAAATATTTGGACCTTGAAGTAATCATTACATTTTCATTTATATATCGGTTTTCTTCACATTAATATTATTGGCATGTCACATTATTGTAATGTTTATGAATAACCATGTTATTCTTGTCATCCCTAGTCATTTATCACTAAAGGGCATAAAAGATAAATTAAGACTAGTATAGATTTGATCGATAATCATGAGATGATTATGTATGGTGATATAAATCAAATCTGTAGGTACTTGTTAGAGAATAAGGTACTGGATAGACCCATTATGAGATCAGTACATGGGATAGTGTCATAAGTGATCTCATAATAGTTATGTTATTGAATTCTTAGACCTGAAATTATCACAGTTTCCTACATAAGAAAGATCGTGTTTTGACATAATCAAACGTTGTCTTTAATCGGATAATCATAAATGTTATGCTTGAACATGATGAGAATTATGCAGAGGATAGTGAATAATTAAGATGGAATTTGTCCCTCTCTTATGAAAGAGATATCTATTGGGCCCCTCGATAAGTAGGACTGTGAAATGCATGGATGTGCTCAAATGAATTGATAGTGTGATCAATGTCATTTGAATTTATCAGTCTATTTAGTGATTAAGAAATTATAGGTTTGAACAATATAAGTTTGACATGAACCATGACTTATGTTCAAATAAGATATCGTGTGACAAAAGTATAATAACATGTTTTATTGTTAGGTTAAAATCGGACTTACGATATTTATATTATTTGGGTACCAATTATGACTTACGGGCCTATTATAGAATTGGACCCATTGCCAACTTAATATAAATCTATTGGGTCACACACCAAATGTAACACCCCGAATATGCCCTAGTCGGATTAGGGTAAGTTTAGAGTGTAACGAAAACCGAATGCGGTTGATCTAGGGACGGGAGTGCTAAAAAGGACGTAACCGTCATTAATTTGAAAGATTCGACAAGTTTCGATAAATTGGACAGTTATATCATCGTGCCTTAAATGACGTGAAAAGAATTATTTTTGTGACTAAAAATGTGTAATTGGATGATGGAAGTGATTAATCGTAGGAAAGAATGTGACTAGTTTTATTTGTATATGGTAGGGGTATTTTGGTCATTTTATAAACATGGATTAAATTGAATGAATAAGTTTGTTATGTGGGCCAATGTATGTAATGGAAAAGTTGAATGCCAATTGGAGGAAAAGAAGTAAGATTAAGGACTAAAAGATAGGTTAGACACATAAAAATCTTTTGGGGACTAATAAAAAGGTGACATGTGGCAAATGAGGATAACGATGGACTTATGGCCTTAAGTCAGCCCTTTTGCTGTCCCTAGGGCCATTCTTGGACGGGAAATGTAAGGGAAAATAAAGGGAGAAAGCCTAACCTCTTCCTTTCTCACGCCAATTCAAGTAATTCAAGCCCTTGATGGATTTGTTCCAATTTTAAGCAATTAGATGCAAGATTTGGGTTAGGAAAAAGGTAAGTGGTTGGTTTTTCCCTCTTCCTCTCCTCTTCTCCTTGAAGATAGATAAGGGTATGTGTAACTTTGAGTTTTGGTTATTTTGTTTGGAGGGAACAAGGGAAGCTAAAGAGGGAGTAAGAGAGCAAAGGGGAATAAGCAGTCATTTGAGCAATTTTGGAGCAAAGGAAAAAAGGTTTGGAAACTCTTTCGTTATATATATGAATTTGTATATGTTTATGTGTTATATGAGTTATTTGAATGTTTTGACGATGATATATGATGATGGTGGTGAGTGTTGGTTTAAATTGCTAAACCGTGCATGTGAATAGGATTTTGGGTGAAAACTGTGGTAGAATACACTTGACCCTTCTTTAGTTATTAGGCTGTATTGTGAGTTTTAGAACTCCAATTGATATGAGACCAGTTCCATTTGAAAGTTAAGACATATTACTACAAATGTCTAAGAAATAGTATTGAGCTAATTCCATCTCTAAGTGCCCCGAAAATGGTCATAAATTAGAGGTATCTTCTCTGGTCGGGTTCACGGGAGCAGTATAGGTGGTTTTGATCATATCTGATGATCTATGTGTCTAAACGACATGATACTTGTTCCATATTAAATCTAACATCCTAAGGATCATTTGTTAAGAAGGACATTTGGTCTCAAAATGAGGTTTAGAGGTTGGTTTAGGCAGTTTAAGTTCAAAATGAAAAGCAGTCTTGTGATTTGCTCTTGTGAGAAACCTGAAGCGAGCTTCTGTCGCGAGCGCAATAGAATATACTTAACAAGTGTTTTTCTCCTTCTTTTGAACCTTTTGGTTGGTAGGAACCCTTGCCTACCTTTACCCTCTTCTAGTTTGTATATTTTATGATGTTTTCCCTTCCGGAATACACCCGAACTTCATCGGAACTTCATGAGACATATTTGTCATATGTTTAGAGTTTGTAAAAGAGCAAATAAGTAGATATTACTTAGGAATGAGAGAGACTAAGGTTGTAAATAAGAATAATGACTAAGGTATTTCAAAGTTTATTGAGTCGAACACCTTTGAATTCGTTCAACATTAACCTGATCTAAATTCTATTAAGATATTGGAAGTAAAATTCTATAAACTGTACTTTGATCTTGTGGAACTACGGGGTTCTGATTCCTAACTCTTTGGGATACGTAGGAAGCTTGGGATATTCCTCCAAGTCCGAACCAAAGCACCGAACTTATTCAGACATAAAAGGTAGTGTTTTAACTGAATTCGGTTAGACACCTTGATACTTGTTACAAATAAATGTGTTATGTAGGTGTTGATTAATAAAAGTTGTGGAGTTATTAATGACTCAAGTCTTGAATAAGATGATGTATAACTTAAAATTTGCATGTGATATTAAGGTGGAATTAAATGAATGTTTAGGTGTGTCTTAACTTAAGTTGAACGGATATTTCGTATATCAAATATCAAATAGTTTTATATGATTGGCTAAGTAATAATTAATACTTAATAAATTGAGTAGTACGAGTTCCTTGTGTTGGAATTCTTGAGGTTAATGCATGTGGTTGAAGAAGTAATGTTTATAAAATTAGTTATGGACAGTATATGAATAAATTTGTTTTATGTAAAGTTCGTGTGAGTAAAAATATCAAGAGCGGGATACTTGATTCTGTCGCGAGTGCGACAGAGGCCATTTAGTTTTCTGTCGCGAGCACGATAGAGGCCATTTAGTTTTTTGCCACGTTCGCGACTCTCCCCTATGTTATAAATGCATATTGTAGAGCTTTTGAACATGAATTTGGACTTGTGATTTATATATGACGTAGTGTATAAATTAAGATATGTTATACCATGCAAGTTATCGTGGAATTAAATTGTTGAGCATGTATTAAAGTTAAAATGGGATCGTCATTAACGGTTATGGATTGATATATTTTATATGAACCATTGCTTTAATTTATGAGTAAATTGTGCATAGGATTATAATGCGATTATAATAAGAGTATGTGCTTCTGGAAAAGATATTAAAGGAAACAAGTATGTGTTAGCCTACATTAGTCGAGTTGTGGATAGTTAGGCATGCCTAATAGAGTTAGTGTTGCTGCAGCCAGTGTATGATTTGGACCCCGATCAGGTCCCCCGATTGGATCTTCGTGATCCCTGTGTACTGAAAAGATAGTGCTGATACCTTCAGGTATCTATGTGTTATGAGAATAGTGCTAATACCTTCAGGTATCTATGTGTTACTCGTTATCCACCCCTTTGACTTAGCAGGCATTAAATGAACAAGAGTATGTGAATCAAGCAGTAAATTATGAAGGGATGAATTTATGTGAAGACTTGTATGAAAGTGTGTATTTTATTATTGTAATCTAAATGCCTTGTTGATTGAATAAATTACCTGATAATGCAACTGCTAGGCAAGGTGTGTGACATGAATTGTGGAAACCAAAAGGAAAGTGAATAAGTGTACAGGTGAAAAAGGTGTGTATGTGTATAATTGATTTGTTAACATTGATATGCAAAGTAAGTGACTATTTTGACAGTCTCCTTGAAAATATCTAATTTGTTATTCTTAATATAATTATATTTTCTATATTATGCTTTTCTTTAAACTTAATTGACGGCCAGTCTTAGTGGTTGTCCATATTTATATGTGTGTTTCCCACTAAGCTTTATGCTTAGCACGGATTTCCTTTTAATCCGTGTAGGTACTATTACTCGGATCATTCGAGAGTCTTTCCGTAGCAGTCCAGGCCAATGCAAGCTTAAGAAGAGATTAGAATAGGATTTATCTAGTCTTCAGAATGTACGCAAGTTTTGTAATTTTAAATTATGAGTTTGTAAAAGTGATATTGATTATGTAAATGATCTATCTATAGTAAATTCTGAAGAAGTTTATTTTATAATGTGAATGTGTAATGAATTTATAGTTAACTATAACATGTTTTTGAAAATGAAAGAAATTTTATAACTCATATTTTAGCCTAAAGGTTTATAAGTTTTACATGCTTGTTCGGTAATGCCCTTGACCGTCGTCGTGAACCACCGGTTCACGGTATGGCTTACTACGTACGGGTAAGGGGTGTTACACCAAAACCATAATGAACAGACTGATTGTAATTAGGGTATTTCGAAATTATATAAATATATCTAAATATAATTTTTCTTATTATTCTGAATAATTAATATATATATATCTATATATATATATATCTATATATCTTATTTTGAATAAGAGATAATATCCCTAATTTATCTCTCTAGGGTTTAAGTTTATGCATATATATATGGTTATATGTTTAAGATAACAACACTCTAATTTCGTTTAAGAAGTGGTTGCACTTTACAAACCCTAGCCGCCACTTTTCTTTGTGAAAGAAAAACGTAGAGAAATTCAGTTGCAAGAAAGGGAGCTAGCACCCCTATGATAATCTATTCATTGGTTCGTGCGTGTGGATACTGGTAGAGGGCGTTCATGATTGGAGCAACGCCTACAATTCGATAGAACTAAGGTGTTAGTTCGTAATTCAGCACACCTAATAGGTCGGTATTCTTTATCCCTCCTTTTGAATCAATTGGATCTCATGGATCTTGCATGGGTTTTTGTTGATTTTCGCTGTGCAATAATTTGAACTATTCCGTTTAAAACCCTGTAGCGACAAGGCAGGAGCAAAAAACCCTCCTTTTCTTTAAAAATCCAATACAAAAATGCAATTTTATTTGGTTTTACATGATTTTATGTCATATTCATGCAAAAAACATCTAAATTGACTTAAATCATAAACAAAAAAACAACAAATCCAATAAATTGATCACACAAAATATTCAAAATTTAAGAATTAAATGGAAGAATGAGAAGGAAAAAAATACAAAATTATGCAATTGAGCCTAGAATTCTTTACCCTTAGAATTATCAACATGTTAAAGGTAGATCGTGGATTGTTTCCTTGTCAAGATTCACAAAAATCATCACCGAAAAAATAAGAAAAGTTTTTAGTTTTTCTCCCTCTAAAAATTCTCCTTTTTTCTTCCTTTTTTTCTAGCGAAGAAAACCTCCTTTTCTTTTGGAAGAAACTCTTAGCCAATTAAATTCAAAATTTTAACTTTGAAACCGAAAAAAAAAACCGTTTTGGCACTCAAATCCCCGAAAAAACATTAGAATTAAATTTAGAAATGAATTCTATTAATTTCGAGGAGTAGAAATGCGAGAGGAACGTCGAGGGGCGGCCTCTTAGCAAAGGGGCACCCTGCGAAGGGCTCTCACGTAACCCACCCCTTACGAGGGGCGGCCTGATGACGTCTGCACCTCCTTTTTTTTTTTTTCAAAAGAACTTGATAATGAAATATCACTTCCCACTTTTTCGCCTTTGAACAGACATTAATTTCATCTTTAGGTAATCTTGATCTGTGCTGCCTCGGGACCCGGTGTCTATAGTTTCTCTCAGTTTTGGGTAAGCTAGTGCATGGGTGCTTAGGTGTGCCAAAACTCAGAGAAAAGGAAAGAGATGCGTACCTGAGGCAGCCACCTTCCCGCTGTGTCGATGGAGTTATGGCTAGTTTGACTAACACCAGTTTGTTGACGTGTTAAGCTACGCTCTTGGTGGCTAATTAACGTCGCCTTATTGGCGTGTTACATTCCCGTTGAGTTGATGTCGGATAGATGCCCCCTGAAGAGCTGGTTGCTCCCTAAAGAACAGTATTGTGATTTGTATTGTGAATATTATCCTTTCGGATTGCACCGAGTCATTTTTAGACTTGCAAACTTCAGACATTCCCATTACCCTGACCATACAGTGATTGTTATCCTCTTGGATTGCACAGAGTCATTCTCTAGACTTACAAAGTGCAGATGTCACCTTTTTGGATTGCACTAAGTCATTCTCTAGACTTATGAAGTGCAAATGTCACCCTCTTGGATTGCTCCGAGTCACTCTCTGGACTTACAAAGTGCGGATATTGCACCGAGTCACTCTCTGGAGTTAAAAAATATGGATATCAACCCCTTGGACTGCACCGAGCCACTCTCTGGACTTCCAAATGCGGATATCATCCTCTTGGATTGCACGAGCCATTCTTTGGACTTACAAATGTGGATATCATCCGCTTGGATTGCTGTAGACACCGAGTCATGAGGCAACCAAAACCAAGGTTACCCAGTGATGAAAATGATGCTTGTTCACAGGCAAAAAAGTTAAAAGTGATGATTTCCTTGTCGAAACCCTTCTTTTTAAATAAAAAATTATAATTATTTTGGTTTTTGGGGTTTTCGGTGGCCTGCCGCTGCGTAAAGCGCAGCGCCTGCTGATAGTGCGCGCAAGGCATAGCACCTGCATGCAGGCTCGTGAGGCGCCAAGCACAGGGCCTTGCCTTACACAGCGTGCGGCCTGCGAGGTCGTACCTCGTGCATGCGAGGCGCGGCCTCCTGCGCGAGGCAGCACCTCGCACAGCGTGAGGCCGCACCTCGTCGTGAGGCCGTACCTCGCACAGAGTGAGGCCGCACCTCATGTAGCACGAGGCACGGCCTCTAGTGCGAGGCCGCACCCTACGTATGTGGGGTGTACTCGCACCTCGCGCCTACGAGGCGCGGCATCCAGCACACTAGGCATGGCCTCCCCCCACGCGCTCGTGCCTCGCATTTGCGAGGCACGACCTCCAGCTCGAGGGCCACACCTTGTTCATCTCCTACCTCGCCGAAACTTCATTTTTTCCTGGATTTCAGTGGTTTTGAGTTAAAATTTGAATTAAACGCAAATTCTTTTTTTCTATTTTCAAAAGGATAAAACTTGATTTTTAAAGGATAATTAGGGATTTTTTAATGGGATTTAAAAACTCCTAAAACCTAATTTTTTGGAGGAAGATCATATAAAAAGAAAAAGTTAGAACACCACAGGAGGGGCATTAGAACGGCAAAAGAAAAAATTATGAAAAGGAAGATTTTTGAGAGCTAAGAAGGTTTTTCAAAAATTCTAAAAATCGTTCTTGAGCCAAAGAAATTAATTCTTTGTGTTTAACATTCAATTCTCATCATCTGATTTCTTTAAAAATAAGAGTTTTGAACTTCAATTTTTAGTGAGATAAAGCTTTGATCCAAGCTTTCTTTATTCTTTTTTTCAAACAATCGACGAGGAAATCAATCCGTTCTTCTTTTGCAGCCAAAATCAAACCTCTGAGGGTAAATTTACAGGTTAGAGCTAATCCTTTCTCTTTCCTTACTTTGTGTCGTTCATTTGTTTTCTCCATTTTAATTACTGTAAACTACTATTAGTTTATTTGTTGTCGTTTGTTATAATGAACATGAACTTAGATTAATCCAATCAATTTACTGATATGATGCATGGAATGTAAGTTGAATCTGTAGAATATCTAGCATTAATTTTGTTTTTCATTTGATTCTACTTTTGGTCATTAATCAACTTTGTTAATTTTCAGTGTTTTTATTATCAAACATTGTTTTCCTGTAGTAATCATAAATATTTTCCTCAGTTAGAATCATTTATTGTATTTGCTTCATTTAATTGATTATTTCTATTATATCATATTCTGTACATTTGATTTAATTTACTTACATTGTTTTTTTATTCTTATTTTTGTTGTCCACCAAACTTATTTATTTCACTTTGAGTAATGTTCCTGGGCAAGCTGGAGAATCAAGAGATTAGGAGCCTTTAAAGTTTGGTTTGCATTTTAATTTCTGTATTTTTCTTATTTTATTGTTTTATATGTTTGATACAAAATAGTATTTAGATGCGTTTGTTTTAGAGAAACTCATATTTTTTTTACAATAATAAAAATTGAGATTTTTATTAATAAAATAGGACTAATGTCCTGATTTTAGCCAATAAACTTTTATTTTTAAAAGGTAGTTAATTCTCATAAAATGGGATCCAATTATCCCTATTATTTTTATCGCCCAAAATAACTCTCAGATTTTTTAAGTTAATACAAGGGAACCAATGTTCCTAAAATTTAATAAATATCCTGATTTATGTATTATGTATTTTATTTTATTCTTTTTTGTCTATTATTTATTTTGGGCCCTTATAATTAATTTTGGGGCAATTTTATTCATTCATTTATTTATGCTTTTTTTATTTTGTGGGATTGTTCTTTCCCATTTTTCACTTGTAATTTATTTATCACTTTCTTTATTACTTTCTTTATTGTTTTCCAAAAATGCTTGAAATGCGCTTTAATTTTATTGCATGTTCGCGTGAGATGAGACATGGAATTTCAATTGCTATAAAACTCATTTATAACTTAACTTAAGGCATTAACAAGAGTGATGTTTCGAACACCTTCTCTGGTTTAAAACCCCCTAGGTTAGATGACCTTTCCCAATTTCTTATAAATTGGGTGGCGACTCCAAAATACCTCAAAGGTGCCTAAAAGTTTCAAGGGGTTAGATGAACTTTCCAATGTTCTTTTGCATAAGGATTCCAAAATATCTCGTGTTACCCAAGATCAAAAAGATGCCGACCATCCCAGGCCCTAAAAGCGAGCATCTGAGGAACCCGGCATCCGATCGGGTTCGGGCCAAGCGCGTCATAGTGGCGACTCCATTGGGGAAGATCAAAACTTTGCTTCAAAAGTGACTTAAGTTAAAATTATAATTGAGTTTTTAACAATCGAAAATTCCATTTCTGCTCAAAAAATTACATTGCATTCATTAGAGCCTTAGAAGTATGCTAGTTGGTCCCTTATTTTACCCCATTACATTCCTGAAACACAACCCTACTTTCATTCATTGTAGGGAAGTACTCAGGATAATCACCAGCCCAAGCCTAGTACCATCAATGGTATATTAAATGGAGACCCGATTGGTCGTTATGCTCGTGTTAACCATGCATATTTAATGTCACTCACGCATCACGCTAACAATTTGAGGCTTTCAGCCATCATTGGTACGAATCAGTGGTCTAGGGAGCCGATTGATAAGGAGAAACCCATTCTTTGAGTTACCAGAGCGAGTGTCGGATTGGGATTCAGAGTCACTTTCAGATACCACTGAATCAGAATTATCACTAGACATGGACAACCAAGACTCAAGTGCCACCCGAGCTATTGTCACCGAAGAGATGGACCGAAGGGCCAAAGAAATGGAGTGTAGATTTGAGGAATTTGAACATAGAATGATGGCAATGATGGGCAACCTAGCTGCCACTCTAGCACCACTAGCTGGCTAACAACTTGCCGCTCCTACCATGGGGCTCAAAGATTGGGAGTCTCTAAAGGAGGGGCTAAAGATGAAGGGGCTCAAAGATTGGGAGTTTCTAAAGGATATAGCTATCGAAGCATAATGTGAGTACCTAGCGAAGAAGGCAAGCAAATATAGCTTTGTTAGGAAAAACTTCGGGAACCAATCAGGAAATAGATCGGCTAACACTGGAAGTAGTAGCAATAACAAGAGTGGCAGGACAGCTAAAGTCTCGGCTACAGAATCTAACCAAGGCCAAAGGTATTATTCGAATTTCGATCGACCTCTAACTTGGGTTTTGGAAAGGTTAATGAAAGAAGGGCAATTAAGACCTTTAGAGCCAAGGCCAGCTAGAAACCATGGTCAGCCAAGACACAGGGGGGATCATTTTTGTGCTTATCATCCACACACAGGGAATCTAACCAACTTTTGTAAAACCCTGAGAAACAAGATCCAGGATATCACACCCCAAAATAGCCCTGGTTGGATTGTGCATGCTAAGTCGGGATCGGAAGGGTATTTCAGTAATTTTGTGCAGGTGAAATTTGGAGTGTTAAGGACCTAATTAATAAGATAATTAATTTGGTAAAGAAAGAATTGTGTAAGTGAGTGAATTGTATTTTGTCTAAGGACTAAAGAGCATTAAGACAAGATATTTATTAAGGCAATGTTTGGGTATGACTCTAGTATTGTGCCTTGGTTTGAAATGCTAAGTGGAGTTTGGGGTCCAATAGGATGTTGCCAAGTGGACTGTTAGGTGGGCAGTGAATGGGGAAAAGAAGAAAAGAAAGTGGAAGAGAGAGGGAACACAGATTGCATTCCCGTCCCCCTCCTCTCACGTTCTTCTTCTTCTTCTCTTCTCCCTTCCTCTACTTTTCCTTTCATTTTCCTTGGCTTGGAGTTGTGGTTGGCTTGGGTTGTGCTTTGCTTTGAAGAGGTAAGTTGGATTTACGTTATGTTCTTCTTCTTCATCTTCTTCTCCTGGTTTTGGTTTTTATTGAGTTAGGGTTTGAAGAATAATTGTGGGTTTCTTGTTTGTGCAAGTGTTTGATGATAAGAAGAAGATTAAAGGCAGGGAAAAGAGAGAGGTTTGATTTTGAAGCTGGAAGCCTGATTTTGGATCGTGATTTTTGAGGTTTGGGAGCTCTGTTTACTGCATTTGGATTTCTTAATGTTTTGCCCTAAATCTCACTTAGGATGTTTATGTGTTTGCATTTCTGGAAATTGATGTGGTTTAGAATGTGTACATGCATGATTAAGTGAGTAAAGGTGTTAGTAATGCATGATAAATATTGAATTGGAAGTTCTGAGTTTGGGTTTTTAACTTACTGTATCTTTTTAGGGTTTATGCTCTAGAATGGATTAAATGTGTTTAAGCATGGTTTTAATGATTTGATTGTTGATTTAAGTTGCAATTATCTTGTTTATGCTGTTTGGGGCATCAATTGAAAGGTAAGATGAGTTCTGGAGGTGTTTGAATTAGATTAAAAATAGTTTTTATCGAGTTCTTTGATTTTCTAGAAAAGGATGGAAATCTGCAGGTTTGCGATTTCGGGAAAGAAGAAGAGGGCAAGAGAAGTAGCTCACGTTACGTGAGCAAGGCTCACGACGTGAGCAGATTGCTCACGTTACGTGAGCAATGCTCACGACGTGAGCAATGCCACTACGTGAGCAATGCTCACGTTACGTGAGCAATGCTCACGACGTGAGCAATGCTCACGTTACGTGAGCAATGCTCACGACGTGAGCAATGCTCACGTTACGTGAGCAATGCTCACGACGTGAGCATAGCTCACGTTACGTGAGTAATGCTCATGACGTGAGCAGATTGCTCACGAGGCGTGAGCTATGCTCGCGCGACGTGAGCAACCCTCACGTTCTGTTTTGCTTCTGTTTTTCCTTCCCAAGTGTCTAGTTTTTATTAAATGGTTTTCAAAAGCTTTTCAGGGTATTTTCCTCTACTGTGTTTTATATGATCTTGATGACATGACTAATTATTCCAATTTATTTGGTATTAATAATATGTTATTTAAGATAAGTTATATGTAGTATTTTGGAATCAGTTTTGGATTACAGTGATCCTGTTAAATGACTGTGGGATTTTAACAGTATGGTTTGGACTGTAATATGTTTATTATTGTGATATGTATTGCACGTCATATTTTGAATGCGAAGGATTTATAAAGGTTAACTTTCTGACTGTTAGTTCTCAAACATGTTCTGTCTTAATGTGAATTATGTTATGCATATCTTTAGTCTGCTTCTTCTTTAAGAATAATTGCCATGCTTAAGATTATGTAGTAACTTTCCCCGATTTAGATGATGCGTCTTTGGTCATTAGCACAATATGTTTCCACATGTGTTCCTGATATGCTTTAGTAAATTAAGTAGGGATAAAATACGATTGATTGACCTATTGCATGTTTCAGAATATGACTTGAATGAGGTATGATTGATATTATGCTATGCTATATTTACTTGAATAATATGGTTAATGTCTGAATGCATTTTATGCTTCAGCCTTTGAACTCATTGTATTATGTTAAATGTAATTGGGACTATGCATGGTTTATGCTTAGTATTCTCACCTAAACGCATGTTTAGGATTATGTTTTGATAATCATTGGCATGGTAGTGCTTTTATACCTGATTCTTGGCATGTTTTAGAATATTGTTTAATGTTAAAATGTATGGACTGTAATATGTTTTGCAATGCGAATTGTATGATGTACGACCGACCTTATGAGCATATTTATATGTCTATTGTACTCTGATTTATGCATGATGTATATATGTATATATGTATATTTATGCGTTGTGCGATTCGGAATGTGTATTATTTTATGCATGACCTGCGAGAGTCAGTCTAGTGGATAGTTAGGCATGCCTAATAGAGTCTTTCAGTAGCTGCAGCGCCCTTTGAACGTATTGGACCCTGATCAGGTCCCCCGTATGGTTCCTCGCGAACCCCCCTCAGTACGGATCCTCGTGGTCCTTTTTAATGAATTTGGATCGGGTTAAGATCCCCCATCAGTAAAATGCTTTTGTGACAAAATAAAATGGTTTTCGACTTGTACCCGTAAGGTACTAATCAGTTCAGTACACTCGTTATCCACTATTGTGAGTCAGCAGGTGCTTTACTGGTTTGTATTACTTTGAAATAACTATATGAATGTGATATCCGTTTGATTATGATAAAGATCTCAGGATTCAGTTTATATGTATATGAACGTGACTATGGGCTTCAGAATGTATGTCTGTTTTAAATAAACATGACTTTATATCTAACATGATTATCCGTATTTGTCATGTGATTTGTTATAAGTTTCTGAATGTTTTGATTATGATGCAACTAGAGAATTTACGTATGTGACTTAAACATGTTTTGTTAATATATTAGCTTGTGAACCGAAGCAGCTGTGATGGTAAGTATGTGATGATTACTGTACTCTCTGCATGATGATGATATGAATGTAATACTAAGTGGTTATGCCGTCAGTCTCTGTTATCAGAAAGTTTCTGCTTGATGCTTAATATATTTTAGAGTTGCGCAGCGGTATTGTGATGCTCTAAATGTTATCCTTTGGATATTTGACTAGTGTATGTGTTTGGCATGTCTAAGTATGTTCAATAGCTAGCACCCTCAACACGATGATTGGGTTGTCAGTTCCTGCCTAGGTACTTAGTGATATTTATTGCATGTGTATAGCTCTTGTGACTCCGCATGGTAAGATGCTATCATTTGATACCCATGTAGGTTTATGCATGAGTTATAGTATGTAGTTCGGCATGATGATATTTGTATCGTATATTGTATTATGTCTGTATTGGTATATCCTGGACATGGGTTTATGGTCTGTTTGTGAGTTATCGATTGAATGCCTTTATTGTGCAGCCTGATTATTGATATGCCATGAATATCTGCATTTGTCATCTGAATGTGTTTTGCCTCGACGACCATTGTGAATGGCCGTCCATATTCTTGTGTGTTCTCCCCACTAAGCGTTATCGCTTAGCACGGATTTCCTTTCCGTGCAGGTGGCAGGTTTGGTTCTGATCGAGTCGCGCTTCTGCAAGGTCGGCCACGTAGGAGTTAGAAGTTCTGTATTTGGTTCAGCTTCTATATTTTAGCTTTTGTATTCGGTAGTATTGGATATGTAATTATTATGTTTCGTTCTTGAGTTTTCTTTTGGGAATGTAATAGTTAGTATGTCCTTATGTTTAGTTATTCCTTTGTTTTATTATTTCGATTATGCTTCCGTTGAATGGTCATTAGGTATGCTTCTGTGTATGTTTCAACTTAGAGTCTGTGTGTGCATAAGTGATTGCATGTTCAGTCTGTACTGCAAGGTAAGTCAAGGTAAGTTTTTAATTAATCCGTATTTCTGTATGCATGTTATGTATGAACATATGCTTCCGCATTGTGCATGTGTATATCTGTATATGTGAGCGTCGTGTAGCGCGTCCGTCGGCGTCCTTCCAACGGGGACGGCGATGGGGGTGTTACACAGGATCTCATTGACAATAAGCAGATCACGAATCAAGAAAAGAGGGAGAAGAAAAAGAAGTCTGGTAACCATGCGGTTCCTCCACTAGTGTGCATGATTGGGTCTAGCTTGCCCGAATGGTATGTATTGCATGATTTATATGGTAATGAGTATGTCGCTATCACTTATAAAATGAATGAAGAAGTGATTCCCGTTGCGGCAATAGATTGTCGGTCCACTAGTGAGAGTGGAGAAGAAGACAAAGATTGTGCGAAAGATGAAGAACTTGCAAATCCTTGGGATTCAGAGGATGAAAAAAAGAGAAAGGTTGGGGCTGTAACTCGAAGTGGCAGGGTAGTTCCAGATGTAGAGAGGCCTCAAGACCCAATGCCTATGCTTGCAGGAAAAGAGCTCGAAGAGGATGGATTAACGAAACAGTTGAAGAAAATAACAGCCTAGATATCCATTTGGGATTTGCTGAGGCAATCCCCACCACATAGGTAGAAGTTAGTGGAAGCCTTATGTGAGTCCATTATTGCCACCACTATCTCGCCATCTGTGTTACTGGACCTAGTTAAAGGGGGTTCGGGCGGAAAATTGGTTTATACTGATGCCGACTTACTAACTGAAGGCTACAAACACAAACATCCATTGTATATCAAAGTACAGATTAATGGCAAGCATATTGCTTGTGTAATGGTTGATGATGACTCTTCTATAAATGTATGCCCTTTGGTCGCACTACTGGCTTTTGGGTTGGATGAAAACATGTTGAGCGGATCTGACCTAACCATTGTAGCTTATGATAACTCTCGAAGATAGGCCTCAGGAACTTTTAAGGTAGTAGTCAAGACTGGGCCCATTGAAACAGAAGCAGAGTTTATAGTCTTATCAATCCCTGCTAATTTTTCAGCTTTACTTGAAAGACCTTGGTTTCATAAGTTGGGAGGAGTGCCATCCATCCTACATCAGATGATCACAATATCGCATGAGGGAGAAGTAGTAACTATCAAGGCTGCTAGGGAAAATCAGGCTTCTGCACTAGAAATCTCCAAACAGCTATTCAGTGGTTTCCATATGTCAGTAATCGATAAAGAAGGAGGTTTAGAGGGTAGCTCCCAAGCGGTAAATATGATGAAGTGAATGCACTTTCTTTCAGGAGCCGTCTGGGCAGGAATTCACAAGGGCCACAGTCACCCATCACAACAAAGGGTCAGAAGGACTGAAGAGGACTAGGTTATAAAGGTGTAAGTGGTAAAGGAAAAGAGAAGTTAGCAGATATTCCTCATATTGTGGAAAGCTTCGTGCTAGCAGCACCTCTTTGTGCTTATTGTGGAGAGACTGAGCCTTAGTTTATCAATAAACAGATTATCCTAGGCTTTGAAGTTTTTAATGATGTGTTTGAATGGGCCGATGGGACCATCAAGTCAGTTGAAGGTTTTTAGGATGAAGAAATTATGACCCAGAGCACCATCAAAGATAAAAATGAGCCGAAAGAGGTTTATACTGACAAGTTGTTTGCCACCAGGGTAAAGGGGAAGGAAAAAATAGGAGTTGAAGCACCAATGCAGAACCTAAAGATCCAAGACCAATAAGCTCCACCAAAGGTAGTCGAAAAGCCACCACTAAGTCAAGAAAACAATGACTTATCGGCTGTAACATTTGCATCAACGGATAAAGAAGACCATAGTTATTTAGATGTCCTTTTTATTCCAGAACTTTTTAATGATGACAATGTGTGCAATTCCAATTTTATTAATGAGATAAATAATTTTGCTTACTTGTGCGATATTTCTGATGATTTCATTTCACATGATCATACACATAGTGCATTTATTTTTTACATTAATTCAACTGATACAACTCCATTTAATCTCAGAACTTCAAAAAACCCAAAGCAAATCTTGATAGCGTCTGACATAACTCCTGAATAGAGGTTAAAATTCAAGAAAATCTTAAAAAAATATGAAAAAGTCTTTGCTTGGGGGATTGATAAAAACATTGCCGAACACACAATTCTGACTTATCCAGAGTCTAAATCGATCAAGCAAAAGCTTAGAAGACTTACGTCAGAATGGGCACAGAAGGTAAAAGAGGAAGTTTATAAGCAGATTGAGGTTAAATTCCTAGTAGAGTTTCAATACCCAATGTGGCTAGCTAATGTAGTCCCTGTAGCCAAAAAGGATGGGAAAGTTCGTGTATGTGTGGATTATCGGGATTTGAACAAAGCTTATCCAAAGGACGATTTCCCTTTGCCCCATATTGATGTTTTAATAGATAACATAGCTTCTTGCATGATGTACAACTTTATAGACAGTTATGTTGGATATAACTAGATCCTTAACAGAATTGTAGATCGGTTTAAGATGGCCTTCATCACTGAGTGGGGTACTTTTGCTTATCGGGTTATGCCTTTTGGACTGAAGAATGTAGGCACGACTTATCAGAGGATGGCCACTAAGATTCTTGATGAATTGATTCACAAGGAAGTGGAGGTGTATGTAGATGATATGAAGATTAAGTCGGCTACTAGGGAAGGTCACTTTGAGGTTTTAGAGAAGTTCTTTCAAAGAATTGATAAGTACAACTTTCGCCTTAACCCCATGAAGTGCATTTTTGGAGTCACCTCTGGAAAATTGCTTGGCCATATAATAAGTCAAGGTGGAATTGAAATAGATCTCGACAAGGTCAAGGCAATTAGAGAAATGCCAACGCCCCAAAACGAGAAAGATATTATAAGCTTTTTGGGAAAAATTCAATACATTAGTCAGTTCATAGCCAAATTATCTTTGATTTATGAGCCAGTGTTGAAGCTTCTCAGGAAGGACCAGCCTGTTGAATGGAATTACAATTGTCAGAAGGCTTTCAACACTATTAAGGAATATCTCTTGAATCTGCCAGTCTTAAGGCCACCTCTACCGATCAAGCCGTAAATCCTCTATTTAGCGATTGAAAGCAGCTCAGTAGGTGCCATGATGGCTCTAGAAGATGAGTTCGGGGTAGAATATATAGTCTACTATCTCAGTAAAAAGTTTCTCCCTTATGAGGCCGGGTACATTGAAGTCAAGAAGATATGTTTGGCGATAATTTGGGCCTCAAAGAAGCTGAGACACTATTTTCACTCATTCAGGGTTCAGGCAATCGCTAAACAGAATCCTCTGAGATATGTTCAGGAAGCCCCTTCTTTGCTGGGACAGATGGGTAGGTGGTTAATACTGCTCTAAGAGTTCGATATAAAATACATCACTAGGAAAACCATTAAAGGGAGAGCTATAGCTGAATTCCTAGCTGATCACCCTATTGAAGGAGACCAAGTCGAGTACAACTTCCCAGACGAAGATGTCATGGCCATTACAGTTCAGGGATAGCAGATGTATTTTGATGGAGCAGTTAATAACAAGGGGGCAGGTGTTGGGATCATTCTGATAACCCTGGATGGTGAAAAGTTACCACTAGCTAAAAAGCTGAGATATAAAGCTACTAACAATGAATCTGAGTATGAAGCATGCATTTTCGGCTTGGAGGCTCTTTTGGCCCTAGGGGCAAAGTCTGCAGAGGATTTTGGAGATTCATCTTTAGTGATCCGTCAAATTCGAGGAGAATGGTCCATTAAAGAAAAAAGATTGGTACCATATGTAAAGCACCTCCACATGTTAAGCGGTCGGTTTGAAACTTGCACTTTCCATTTCGTCCCTAGAGATGAGAATCAGTTGGCCAATGCCATTACAACTCTGGCGTCCATGTGGGATAACCCGAAAGGAATGGTTATGAAGCCCGTGTTGATCTCAAGTTCGCAAAGACCTTGTGTAAGCACCGTGTCCCGAGGTAGTCCGGATAAGAGATTACCTGATGAAGAAATCGATGGCCATGTCCGAATAAACGGTTGGGATTCAGAGATTTTGGCCCTCTAGATTCACGAGAATTATGTTTTCTTTATTCCCGACAAAGAGAAAAAGAGAATTGGGAGTTTTAGGGTAAAAAAGGAAGTTTACCTCCATCGGCGGCTAGCCCGTCTATCACGGCATGCCCGTCGCTCGACGAAAAGCCCCGATGCCCGTCTGTGGCTTCAGACGTCTGTCGATTGAATCCTGTTTCCATAGGAAATAGGATTCAACCGATGCCCGTCGGTATGATTCCGACGGCCGTTGGTATTTCAAGGCCTATAAAAACCTATTTTTCACCCGTTTAGGGGGTTGGCTAGCTAGTTGGACGAATTTGCATTTTTTTTTACCTAAAAACACATTTCCCAGCATTCTTTTTTTTCATCTCAAGATTTCTCCATTCTATTTTTGATTTTGTGAATCAAAATTAATTCGAATGAGCTAAATCTGATTGGTTTCTAAGAATTTTGATTCCAACATTTGTCCATTTTGTGAAAATTAAGAAAGAAAAATCCAAACCCTTCTTTTCTTGATTTTTACCCATTTTTCGTGAAGCGTGCATGACCCGAATCATCAAGAATCCAACCTAAAAGGTAAAATTCGAGGGTAAATATTCTGGACACATATTTCATTTAGTTCATTTTAATTATTTTGCTTTTTTGGGATTTTTGTGTTGAAAAATTATTTTGTTTGAGAAAATTTGGTTCTTACTGTTTTTTTTGAAGAATAGTAGCGACCGACGAGTCATAAGGCCACCGACGCTCATCGTTCGTTTGAGCGACGGCGCGTATGTGACACGTTACTGCCCGTCGGTCATCCCGAGAATGCCCGTCTCTCGGATGAACGACGGCATGCCAATCCATCGGTTACTTCTAGAGATGCCCGTCTGTCATTCGTTAGAGGCCGTCCCTGGGATCTGTTTGCAATTCTCAAAACCTTTTTCCTCATTTTCTTTCTATTTTTTATTTCTACTTCTTTCTAAATCTTTTCTCTTCTGTCTTTTATCAATAGTTTTATTCTTATTATTTTAGTTCAGAATTTTAACCTTTATTTTCGTTAATATTTATTAATGTTTTATTTTTTTTATATTAACATTATTGATTATTTTTGTGAGATTATTTTTATGCCTTTGGGATAATTTGGAGCTTAAGAGGAGTTTTGCCACAGAAGACTCCATTTGGTTTACCTCTTTACCCTTTATTTATTTATTTATTTGTTATTTATTTATTTATCTATTTATTTGTTTATTTAATAATTTATTTATTCATTTTTTATTGATTATTTTGTGCTCACAATGAATCGTTTTATTTCGCGTTAAATAAGAATGTATAAATATTTTATAGTAAATAAAATTGGAATTTTCTTTTTTAACTCAAGGATCCAACGTCCTAATTTCCATCCAATAAAAACATCACAATAAAAACTAGTTTCTTTTATAATAAGTACATGTGAGGACCAAAGTCCTCAAAATAAATGAATTCCCCGTTTTATGTATGTACTGCACTTTTACAAAGGGGAGTTGTATTCAGCTCCTAGTGTTATTGTATTTATCTTTATAGTCTTTTTTTTGTTACACTTTATTTATTTATTTATTCATTACGCTTTTGACGTGAATAAGTGCGCTTTTAATTAAATTGCATCGTGTGGAGAGAGAGCGAATTAATAAATTTAAAATCTAATCGTAAAGTTAATCAAGGTAGAAATAGATGAGAAGTCTCGAACCCAGCTCTGGTCTTTGGGGTCAAAGAAACGAGAGACCCATTCTAATGGGATCTCCAAGAAACCTCTTGTGTCCCGCCAAAGGACCTAATTAAAAATCCTAGGCTCCAAGGGAGAGAGGTTCATCCTCCAAGACCCCTTTTGGTTTGCCCAAAATGGATACATGCGCTGTCTTAGGCTCTCCGAGGCGAGAGGAACTTTCCCAATATTTTATTGGGTGGCGACTCCATGAAACCTCTTTGTTGCCCAAAATAGACGCATTTGCAATTCGTCGCAAGTTGTCAACGAACCTCACTTGCCCGATCGCCCTCAAGCGGGTGATCAAGGGGCGCCCACGGGGTTCGGCGCGCATCACACCTTGTTTTAAACGTGAATAGGTGATGGATATCAAAGTCATTGATGGAAAACCTCGGTACTATGATGTTCAAAATTACCTAGAGAGGTCGGTATTCTTGGAAGAGGCTTCTGAAAAGGATCGAAGAATGATCAAAAAATTGTCCAATCAATTTCTCAGTGTGGATGGTGTACTATACAAGGGAAAAGCAGACGGCATTCAGTGAAGATGCATAGCGAAGAAAGAAGCTAAGAGGGTTATGTAAGAAGTCCATGCAAGTATTTGCAGAGCTCACATGAATGGCTTATCCTTAGCGAAGAAAATCATGCGCCAAGGGTTCTATTGGATCACTATGGATACAGACTGTTCAAAGTTTGTAAAACAATGTCAGCTGTACCAACAGTATACAGATTCGAGCCATGTGCCAGTGTCAAAACTACATAATTTATCCTCGCCTTGGCCATTTGAAGCTTGAGGGATAGATATTATGGGGGAGATATGCCCTACCGCCTCTAATGGGCATAGGTTCATTATAGTCGCCATCGATTACTTTACCAAATGGGTCGAGGCTGAATCTTTTAAGAAGGTAGATGCCCAAGCATGGCCAGATTTATTGAGCGAAATTTGGTATGTAGGTACGGCCTCCCACATCATATCATGTCTGATAATGGGGTACAATTCTTAGCTGAAACTAAACGGGTACTGTAGAACTATGGAATACAGTACCATAAGTCCTCCCCTTACTGACCTCAAGCTAATGGAGCAATTGAAGCAGCTAACAAGAATGTCAAGAAAATTTTGGCTTAAATGGTATAGAATTACAAAGATTGGGCGAAAAAGTTACCTTTTGCACTATAGAGCTATAGAACTACCATCAGAATATCGATAAGCGTGATGCCATTTTCTTTAGTATATCGAACAGAGGCAGTTCTGCAAGTTAAAATTGAGCTCAGGTCTCTAAGAGTTGTTATGGAAGCAAAAAATTTAGAAGCAGAATGGGCGCAACAACTATTACTGCAGTTGAACCTGATGGATAAGGGTAGGTTGCGAGCTAATTATCACAACCAGGTATACCAAAAGAGGTTAGCCTGGTCATTTGGTAAGAAGGTTAGGAAGCACTCGCTGAAAGAAGGAGACCTAGTCTTTAAACAGATGAGGCCAGGAGTACCAGACATTTGGGGGAAATTTAAGCTAACATGGGAAAGTCTGTTTGTGCTAAAGAGGCTGTTGTCGAAAGGAGCAGCAATTTCAATAAACGGCGATGGGAACGAGTTCAAGGAGCCTGTCAACATTGACAGATTAAAGAGGTTCCATAGCTAAAGACCAAAAATCAAAAGAAGGGAATAAATGAACTACTGGTCGAAAATCAAAAAAGGCGGCCTTACTAAAATTTGGTGCCCTATCAGGGTGAAAACGAAAAAGGCACTTTGAGAAAAAATTAAGGGCTGAGAGAAAATATTCAATCATGAAAACCTAAGAGGGCTGATTGATAACAGGAACCTGACACTTATAAGATTTATCCTGAGATTAAGTGTAGTCTTGTGCTTTTAAATTTTCTGTCAATAAATGATCATGTGCAATGAAATCATATAGAAATATCCATAAATTTGAAATGAAGGACCCAGCTTGCACTTTTCATGATTGTGTAGTTCTTTTACAAAAAGAAAAATACATTGTCTTTTGTAGCCTAAAAACTATTCTCCACTGCATTCACTCGGTTAGATGTTTAAGCCAACTGATCCTGTTGTTGATAGCAGGTCTAATCACCCACTCTTTATACTTTGGCGAGCTAGTAAAATCAGAATCCGCAGCCCTCAAAATGGTCGTATTCAAGGATAGTTGCGCCCAAAGTCTGTAATAGCTAGTAATAAATGCCGAAGATAAGATTCCACCATGAAAACCTAGCAGCAAATTCATAATGGTCTGACACCCTCCAAACTGATGAACGAAACAGGATGTGATGCAAAAGGAGGCCCTGTGAAGCCCGCACAATGGGACACACCCCGAAGGCCCGTCCAAAGTCATGTAGTCAAGACACATCCAGGGGCTTATGAAACTGATATCTCAGTCTGCCAATGTGGCTATCCATATGAAGCCTTCATAAGGAGATTCGAACTGATATGTTCGCTGTCTAAGGAAAAAATGCACCAGTCAGTATGCATTGACCACCGTAAGAGGGGGTTCTGTCAGTAACCTTAACTTCTCCTGTAGGCACACCTAAAAAAAAGGAAAATAATAATTAATAAATAAAATAAAATAAAATAAAACAAAACAAAAAAAAAGAGAAAAGAGAGAGAGAAAAAGCCGCTGAAATGAGTTAGATCCATTCCAGGCAAAAATAAGGCACAGGATTATGTGAAAATCCCTAATGGGATGCATTTCCTGATAAGAAAAGTTAGTGTAAAAACCCACAAGGGGTGCACTACCTTTAAAAATAATGACATAAGTTACCTGGAGTAACAAGGGACTCCCGGTCATAAAAGCGATAGAGTCAGTGCAGAGGGCGTCCAAGCCAATGATCCTCTCGGTTAGAATGACTAGAAAAGAGGTCAGCCTGCGGCGAATGCCATCTATAATGCTAAACAATCGATAGTCTTCGTCTGAGGTCACCAGCGGGTATCAGGATAAGCATATTAGTAAAACTACACTAACTCGATAGGTAGGCACATCTAAAATGTAATAGCCCCCAATACCGGGTTGGTTGAAAATAATACTTTCCGATAGTGAATAGTGATTTCAAGGTAAATAGTAATTTTTGGAATGAATATATATATATATATATATATATATATATATATATATATATATATATTATATCATTGGATAGAGCTCGTCAATACGAGTCCGTAGGCATAAATTTTAGGTCAATCAGAGTTCAAACGAGTCCGGAATGGTCAAAACAGTGCAAAAGGGCAATTCTGGAATCTAGCATGACAGACGGGTGTCTATGGTGACAGAAGGGCGTCGGACAGGCTTCTCGTCGGTGGAGGGATGGCCAGCCCATCTGTGGAGCCTTCAGATGGGTCAAATCAGCCCGGTTCGACCGATTTTGACCCAAAACTTGACCGGACCATAACTTGAGCTACAGACTTCAAAAAAATATTCTAAAAATATTGGGCACGCTCGTATTAATAAATAGAATCCATTGGTGTAAAGAAATTAGAGTTTTGATGACTTTGAGAATTTAGCTATCGGACAGATAAATTATTACCAGATCAAAGAATAGCCTCCGATTGAGCCAAAAATATTCATGGAGTCTAATGAATATATTTTGAGTGTTATGAAATAATTTGTATGAGGAATTAAGCTTTGTAAATAAGAAAAAAAATGATTTCGATTTAAGTAGTATTCGGTTGACCGGAGGTTTGATCGAGGCTTTGAAAATAGCAAATGATGTCCAAAATTGATGAAAATTTCTAGATTTATTCTAGATAATATTTATGAATTCTTTACAGTAAAAATAGAATTTTTTTGAGGACTTTAAAATTTAATGACCGGATTGATTTGATTGAACCGGACTGTAAACGAACTCGGATTGAGGTGAAATTTTGTGTACAACCTAGTTTTGATGTGATGTGAATTATGGAATTTTATTTGAGTGATTTTGGAGTTAAGAAGTGAAAGAATTGATTTAAGTTGGCACAAAGAAATGGATAATGATCAATTTATGACTTGTACCTACTCTCACCTACCCCATAAATGCCCAAAATCTGTAGAATCAAGTGATGTTCATGTTTCTCTTCCCTCTTTGTTTGCTCTTCAAAACCGTGGCCTTGTTCTTCTTTTCCTCTCTCTTTTTCTTTTATTTTCTTTATAATTTGCTTGATTTCTCCTTTGATTCAAGCAATTTAAAGTGAATCCATCCCCTCCTTGTGATCATAGCAACATCTAGTGTTTTATTTTTGGGTTAAAAGCAAGGAAAATCATGGATTTGAGGTTATGTCTTCAAAAGGAGATAAGAGGATTTGATGGTTTTAATTTGATTTAATAGTTTCCTTGAGTACTCTAGGATGTGTAGAGTTTGTTTATGAGGTTTGATTTAATAAAATAAAGAAATTGAAGGATGTTTTGTTGTGAGGTATATTCGGATATGGAGAAGAATCAAAAGGAAAAAGGAGTTTTCCAAGGGTAAAGCTAAGAAAAAGGAAGCTTGAGGAGAGTTAAGCATGAAATTAAGGTTTGTGATTACGAAATCCAAGTATTTCCATTTGAAAATTTGGGGTTTTATATTATGTTGAATTGTGATTTTTGTGTAAATGTATGTATAATTGAAATTGAGATGATAATTGAGGCTGAAGAAGTTGAGTAACTGTATTGGAATGATTAAATTAGAAGAAAAATAATTGTAGGTTTGGTGCTAATAAGACATCATGGTATATATAGGTATAATTTTTATATACCTAATAAATTAGTGTGATTAAAAGGCATATAAATGTGAATTGAGGTTCAAATTAGTGAATTAAGTGTTAAATGCATGAAAAATAAATGTTAAGGTAAGACTCTAGTGGTGACCGAATGGGTTAGTAAGGAAAAAGGGATAATTTTATGATATTTATTTGATAATGGAGTGATAAAATGAATAGATGAGTAATTAGATATGGAAAAGAAGATTTAATGAAAAGAATGATACGAAAAATTGAATAATTGACATAATGAACCAAATATGAAATTAGTGTACTTAATGATAATTAAATCATAAGATAAATATGAGTATAAATTGGAAGTATAAGTACTTAATTGTAATTAAGTGAATGAAATTGGATAATTTGAAGTTAATTTCCCATTATGTCCACGGTGGGAAATACTGTGAAAAGATTGAAGTAATTGAATCTATAAGTATATTAAGAATTGTTTGTGATTAAATGAATAATTGAAGCATAATTAAAAAGAAAGAATGTGTGGCTTTGGAGTACTTTCATGGCCATTTAATGCCCAAAGTATACTTATTATGTAAAATAAGTATAAGATGAATTTCATTGAATTGATGAGATAATTCATTTATTGTACAACATTGATGAGTATGTTGTATAAATGATAAAATGAAATGAAAACGAATTGTGAATGTAAGTGAATCTGATAGAATCTGAAAGTGGATCTGAAAGTCTGTTTTGAAAGTTATGGCCCTTAGTAGTGTCTGGTAGTGATCTAGTTCAGGATATAGTGGCTAGCCATAGGGATTCTGCAATGTACTGTTGTGGAGCATGATGACTCCACTAGGTAGGCCAATGAGGGACTACCATGCTGATGACTGATATACTGTTTACTGATGTACTGTTTACTGTTACTGAAAAGTGATTCCTTCGGGGTCACTCTATTCTGTTCTATTGTGGACCACGGGATCCACACCCTATTTATCCGGCTCACAGATTTCTACCGGAGTGACACTAGGGGCATAATGGTAATTGAAATGAAAAAAAAGAAGAATAAAAGTGATATGAAAGAGTAATAGTGAAATGAAAATAAATGTTTAAATTAAAAAGAGTAATTAAATAAAAAGAATGAAGAGTTTGGGATAAAAAGGTAATTTACCCAAACATAACTCAGATGGGTCATGATGATGTTAATGACCTGAAAATGTAATAAGTATAGTGAACATGAAAATTTAAGTGAAAAATGACTTATGTGAAAGAGTTCAACAACCAAAACGTGATTTTATTGCAAAAACAATTAGTCGTGAGGCTAATTGGTAAATTGTAAGTTAAAGAGTGAATAAATGTGAAAATGTGATAAGCAAATGGCAAAATTAGAAGTAAAAGTCAAATGAAGGACCAAAGTGTAATTTGCCAAAAGTAGGGCAAAACCGTAATTAAATGTAAAATCATAGTAGTAAATGATATGTAAATGAAAAGTGGAATTAAAATGACAGTCTCCCAAAGAATTCAAAGTTTAGGGACTAATATGTAATTTGTAGGTCAAGTAGTGATTTAAAATGAAAAGAAAAATGATCTAGTGACAATTCCGTAAGTAATGTGAAAAGAAGGGCAAAAACGTAATTTGTTCTAAAAGTGATAAAATAAAGGTTAAATAGTGATTTTGTACTTGAAATAATAAGTAAAATGAATAATAATGATAAAAGGAATGATTAATGAAATTAAATGTGATGTGAAGACTTAATACGAATTAATATGTCAATTGGACATAAAAATGACAAATGAGAGACTAAACTGTAAATTTACATGTATAAAATGTATAGGAGTGTTAAAGGAATAGTATGATTGTGAAAAGAATAAAGGATAGTGATATGAGGTAAAATGAGGGAAATAATGAGCTAATAAGAACTAAATGAAAGTTTGAGGACTAAATGGTAATATGGAAATTTAGATGCTATTAAGAAAATAACCGTGATATTTGTAAGTAAATGCAATTGGAGTGGAAAAATAGTGATTTAGTTATATGAAAGAGATCATAGATAGGTATTGAGCCAGCAGGGTTTAAATGATAAATTGCCGATGAGAAGGGCAAATAAAGGATGATAACGAAAAAAAGACACTAAGTGAAAGCGCAATGTGTGATTTAGATGATAATAAGAAATTGATTAAACATAGTGATGTTTGTGCATGTGTGCATTTGTTGGTATTGAAAATTATTAGATTCGTAATCACTACTGAGCATATTTAATGCTCAGCGCGTAGTTTGTTTGACTGCGTGTAGGTACTCAGTAAGGCATCTGTGAAGCAGACACAACACCTGCTTAGAAATCGGACCGGACCATTGGATTAAAGTTAAGATAGTATGTTATGTTTACAATTATTAGAATAATAGGTAAATATTATTGTATTGATTTGGAATTTATAACAAGTTATAATTGTTGTGCCCCTGAGTTGGGCTGTGTATTGTTTGAATTGCAGGTTTTGGGTAGCTAACATTATAGTTATGCTGCCGAATTTTTGATTAAAAGAATAGTATTAGTGGCATGTATATGTATAATGGTTTAGCTTCGATTATGTATTGTGTAATATAGAGGTGTTAAATGTCATGGATGTTAATGAATGATTTGATAAGTTTATAAGTTAAAAGGGAAAAAAAATTACTGCATTTGTCATAAGCATCTATTCGATCGTAGTGGGTGACACCCGATATCCGTACCAATTGCGGGTATGGGGTGTTACATAAAAAGTCACTGAATGCATCAAATATGGGCTCTAGGGAAAAGAAATCCCCTTTAGGAACTGGTCGAGCGACCTCAGAGGGTGATATGCCCAAGGAAAAGGCCACATCCCTAAGCTGATATGGTCCATAACTTAGAACACAAGGAAGGGTACTAGGAGAAAACCTTACATCAGTAATTGTAGCAAATTTTTCAGCCAAGGGACACAGTTCTTAGTGCATAAACCAAAAAATGTGAAATCGGGGATCCCAATAGCGGATGCCAGCCAATAAAAGGTCTCGGTCTAACTTGATCCTTCTCAGAAGTCTCAAACTTGAATAAGGGGCTAAAGTGCCAGTTTCCTAGGTCTTGGGATCATCTAGGAACCGACACAATTTATTAATGATGGGCATTGACATATTCAGATAGCTGAACATGAAATAAATAAGTTGGACAAGTAAAACAGGAAAATAAACTAAAAGAAAAAAAAAAAAAAAAGAGGAAAGAAAATACTTGGTTGAGAGCTCTGGCCCAATGGAATGAAAAGAAAGTGACATGGAAAGCAAAGACGAGAAAAGTCTGTTTATGGGCAAAGAGAGGAACCAGCCTGGCCTGTCTTAAAAAATTAGATCACTTTTTCGTGCATTTTTAGACTTATGCATTCCCACCAGCATGGCTTATTTTTTTGTTTTTGTACATATATAATTTGTTTGCACGAAAATGCTTAATAAACTACGTCAATGGCAAAAATTGAACTCAAGAATATATTCAGGGAGTAAAAACAATAGAGAGTAAAAAAATATATATATGCCTAGCTGGCCGTACCTCGGGTGGCTGAGGTGGCCGCACCTCAAGGAGGTATAAAAACCTCCTCGTTTGGCCGGCCTCCAAGGCCTCTCTCCTCTTTCTTTTTTTACTTTTCTTTGCTTTATTGTTCACCCGTTTTCTCTCTTGCCTTAATTCGTTTTTTGGTCATTTCTTTTCCATTTGTGATCCGTTTTGTGCGTCGTTCACGCCAAAACGATCCTTATTTAACTGCCTTCAAAGTGATCTAATTTTTTAGAGTTCCTTTACCCTTTTTTTAGTGAATATTTTTCCCGCCAGGTTAGTTTTCATTTGTGTTTCTTCTTCTATTTTATACGTTTTTTTATTATTCATTGTAAATAGACAGATAATCGATAAAAAATGAGAAACGCATACCTTGTTTGCTACCCACGTAAACCAGTGGAGAAAGCAAAAGAAAAAGAAAATAAAAATGATGAAAAACATGTATATGTTGTAATTTAATAGAAATAAAGTATTTATGTAAAGTTTCTTGTTATGCAACTAGGTGTTGTTCCTTTTCTTTTTATTGTTTATTTAGATTATCAGTAAAAATAATATGTATAAATGCAAATAAGTAAAAATTATACCAATAGTTGTTATTTTGTTTAATAAAAAGTGTGTGGAATTATCTGCTTGTAATATGTAAAATGTATATAATTGGGATATTGAGATTGGTTATCTGGGGCCTAAACCCTGTTCGAATTTGTTGTGTGTATATAGGAATTTTGGCTCATTTCAGTTAAAGTGTTGTCCAAATTTTCTTAGATTTGTAGCATAGAAAAATGAGTTTAACATTGCACACTTCCATAAACTAACTGTCAATTTTTTTTAGGATGCCTCGACAGCGTAGAGTGCTCCCGAGATTTAATGCACCTCTACCTCTGGAAGGGATGACAGATGCTCAGAGACAGCAATTTGAGACTTTATGTCAGATGAAGCTTGTGCCCAGTAGATTCGTGTCCAAGCAGTTTCTATAGTAGATAGGCATGTGGGAGGAGGTAAGTGCCCTGATAGCATCTGTTGGATGGACTGATTTCTTGAGACTAGCTTACCAGACATACCCGGAGATCACTAGGGAGTTCTTAGCCACGCTACATTACAAGGGGTACTAGAGGCTAGATATTGAGCCTGGGGCTATATCATTTCGGGTTAGAGGCCGGTATCATGAGATGAGCCGCCAGGATTTTTCGCGAGCGATGGGCCTCCCGATAGGAGATCAGGTCTTGATACCAGATAGGACTATCCCCACATATTGCTGGGAGCAGATCACAGCACTGGGTGTCCCTTACCATCATAATCAGGTCAAGAGCACCCTAGTGCGTTTGCAAGCTTTGAGATACATCCAGAAGGTACTGGCCAGTAGCTACCTTGGCCGAGTCAGGAGTCTTGGTTCTATAAATGCCACTGAGGTTTGGAGTTTATGGTCAATGATGATTGGTAGGCAGCTAAACATTGCCCACGAGATCTTAGCTGCATTAGTCAGAGCCGAACGGGGGACCACTGGGCACATATGCATTGGAGGGATGGTTACTAGGTTACCCCTTCACCCGAGGCATGACCCCAGTGCATTCGGGCCACACTTGGATGGGGATATAGCTGTCGATCTCGCTATCGCTAGTTACATGGGTATGGTAGAGCCGATACCGAATTAACTAGACGAGTACAAACAACTTAGTATGACAGAGACTAGACTTCTCTACATGTTGCCTACACTTCCCAACATAGCAGGTACTTCGGCGGATAATCACCTACAGCCTATAGAGCAACAAACTCACCTACAGCCAGAGGAGGAAGAGCCACATACACCACAAGATGAGGAGGGTACGTATGACTTGGACATCACAGATCTTCTCAGCACTCCCCCTCCATAGCAGATCCTACATGAGAGTGGAGCGCGCACCACTCCACCACAGTTTTTGGATCTCACTTCTGCACTCCCCCGAGACACCCCCCTTACAGTTGGCCAGGTAATTCGGGGGCATCCTCTTCCACAACCTCGCTGTCATCTGAGTTTAGGACGGAGCAGAATCAGTCTACTCCAAAAATGTCATTCCAGTCTATGCACCAGGATATGGTATCCGCGTTGGCCGCCCTAGTGCAGTGCAATGATGAGGGGATCTGCCTTCTAGGCCAGCATGTAGGGGATGATCTTCACCTACTATGCCAACACACAGAAGGGAACTTTTGCCTACTGAGCCAGCAGACAGATGATAGGCTCACTCTATTTGGCCAACAGATAGCAAAGCGGCTCAGAGAGATCAGTAGGCATTTAGACAGGATGGAAGGATCTGTGATAGCTTCACAGGCCTCTATAGCATAGAGGGTTGATGAGTCCCTCCAGGTGATGGATGAGTCACTGGCCGCCACCCGACACTGGATGGATGTCTTAAAGGAGACTTCTGCAGGAATATCCTAGGGCATGAGGGATCTACATGAGGATTTGGAGAGGGACCTTCCTGTAGTGGCTCAAATACCGGGCTAGAAGTGTATAGTGAATGTCTACAGTGTGTCTAGTGCAATCTTAGTGTCGAGTGTTGTGTTGAGTATTATTATCTATGATAGGAGTGAGTGTTAAGTGAGTTTGTGGTATAGTAATCCCGGAATGGTTAATCTCGAGATAGCTACACAGTCGAACCAGTAGCCATCGGGCAAAAAATTCTAATTTTGTGAAAATAATCTATGGACTGTCAGGAGTCTAGTGGTGAAATTTTGAGCAAAAACGGAGTTAAATAGGCCTCCGAAAGTCATTCTGAATTTGGCCTCCGGTTCGGTTCGATTAAACCGAAGGTTGACCAAGGTTTGATTGAATTTTTAAAAATAGTAAATGAGCTTAAAAAGGGTTTAAAGTGATTTTTATATAAGCTTGAAATAATTTTTAGTAATTTTTGATAGTGTTAGATTTGAGTTTTACGGCTGAACCGGTAAGGGTTTGAATCGGACTGGTAGAGTGGACCGAGCCCCAAATGGACTCCGATTGAGCTTAAAATTTGTATGAAAACTATTTTTGATGTTTTAAGAACAATGGAACTAGTTGGGAGTGAAAATAAGTTGAGGAACTCATATATATCTTGAAATAGTAGAAATGAACCGAAAAATAAAATTTTGGTTCAAACCGGTCGGACCACTTTGGTTGGACCGATTTGGTTCAGTTATGGGATATATAAGGAGGGAGTGAGAAATCCAGCTAAGAACCGCCTCTTCCTCCTCTCTCAAGGCCGAACCATATTCTTCATTTCTTCCATTTTTCATCAACTCTTCTCAAATTTCAACCTCCTAGATAAATTTTAGCTCCTCTGTAACCTAATAGAAGTGATTGGAGTCCTTTAGAAGCACTGGAATTGGGAAAAATCAAGTGTGAAAGGTTTAGGGTAAGATTTGAGGTAAGAGATTTGGGTATTTTAAATTAGGTTTATTGGTCCCTATGGGGGTTTTTAAGGGTGTAGAGTTCATTTATGATGTTAGTTTGATAAAAGAGAGCATGGTTTTTATGATATGTGAATGTGTCAATTTGGCCATGGTAGATAATCAAGGTGAGGAAGGTGTTTCTCAAGGCAAATGGAAAGAAAATGAGGCTTAAGGGAGTGTAGAGTAAGAATTTGAGGCTTGTGGTTACTTAATCCATCTATTTTCATTGATTTAAGTTGAATTTTAGGTTATGTCAAAGTGTGAATGTGAGATAAAGGCATGCTAAATTAAATCTAACTTGATAATCATGATTAGTGGACTTAAATAATTGTATAAATATGCTTAGAACTAATTAAAACATTATGGTATGGAAACCCATATGTAGGTTGAATGGAAACCTAAGGAATTTATAATGTTTATATGGCTTTTATGGCATGTAAATGGTAATTATAATGTGTATAATTTGTGTAATGCATGATGGAATGATTAAAAGATTGAAAAACAAACATGGTGAAATAAGATAGGTTTGGCGGAATGGATTATTAAAAGATATAATGAGGTATGTTGTGTAATAAGGCACATAAATGGTGTTTATGGCATATATGACATGTAATCTAGATGATTGAGTGGTTAAATGCAATTAAAGTGGACTTAATAAAAAATAATTACCTTGGCCGAATGGTATACATGGTGTTCTTAATGTGTATTTCGAATGGTATACATGGTGTTCTTAATGTGTATTTTGATATCTAATGGCATAAAATGGCTAAGTATTGATAAATGAGCGTGTATGTAAGACTATAAATGAAAATGATGTGTACGCTGAAATGTATATGTTGACATAATATGATAATTATGTGAATTTTGATGAAATATTGCCCTTAGTAGTTGTCTGGTAGTGAAATCTTGTCCAGGATATAATTGGCTAGCCATAGGGATTCCACACCGCGGTACGAGTCATGACGACTCGCTATTGATAGGCCAATGATGGTCTGTCACAATGTACAGTGTATAAAAGTGATCAATGTAGTGCAGTGCAGTGAATAATGGTCCTATTGGGATCATTCTATAGTGTAGTGGATCACGTCCTGCATATCCAATCCGTAGATTTTCTACCAGGTTTATACTAGGGGTATTATGGTAAATATGTGATAAAATTGGGTCAAATTAGTAATAAATTTGAAAATGAGTGAAAATGAGACTAAAATGGAATAAATAGAAAGTTTAGGGGTAAAATGGTAATTTTACATTAAGTAGGTAAAAAGTGATAAAGTTAGGTAAAAAGTGTAATTGTAAGGGTAATTTGGTAATTTTAGCAAAATATGAGGTTAAAATGGTAATTTAGTGTAAAAGTGATAAATTAGGGACCTAAATGTAATTTGGTAAATTTATAGAGTTAAAAGTGGAAATTATGTGTAAAAAGGGTAAATTGGTAAGTAAAAGTAAATAATAAGGGTAAAAGTGGAAAATAAGAACAAGTAAGGTTAAAAGTGTAAATTATGGATAATTACGGGTATTATGGAAATTAAGTGTAAATTGAGGATATAAATGGAATTACTGTAAAAGAAGGGACATGGTTGGTATTATGGTAAAAGTGGGGACATAAATGTAATTAATGGAAAAGTCAAGGATAAAATTGAAAACCAAGGAAAAAGATTAAGGGCAAACATGTAATAAATGAATAAATAAGTTTAATACAAGGATTAAAATGTAATTAGTGTATAATAAGGTTTAATGTTTAATTATGTGGTTAATTTAATGGATTAATTAAATAAATAAGAATAATATAATTAATATAATACAATAGTATAGTAAATTGAAAAATTAGTTAGTAGTGGAAATTTATGGATTTGTAACCACCACTAGGCATATTAATTCTCAGCACGTAGTTTATTGTTGGCTGCGTGTAGGTATGCCATAGGTTGGAGCGGGCATACCTCAGTCCGGTTCGAGCAAGCCGAAGAAGAAATCAAGTTATTTTGTATGTGTTATGGATTTGTTTTGGCATGTATATATATAAAGATTTGGGATTGGTGTATGTAATGCTTTATATGTATTTATATATGTGGATGTTATGACTTTATGGATGGATATTCGAGACTGTAAATGGTATGGATTTATTATTATTATTATTATTGTTGTGCCCTTACAGGGGCTGTGGATTTTGAGATTTGCAGGTTTGGGTAGTGAGAATTACAAGCTGTTATACTGCCGAAATTTTACCAAATGAATAGTAACCCTAGACAGTTATAGGTAAATCGGCAACTTAGTAATTAGTTAAAATTGTTAAGTGGAATAAGTTAGTAAGTGATTAAGTGTGATTAATATTAAGTGTGGAAAAAAAAAACTAGCCTCAAATTGATTTAAGTTTAGGTCAACCTTAGAACAATCATGGTAATCTCATAGTATTTCTATGTCGACAGTGTACGTGTAGGGTATAAGCGTGTTACACTTCCTATCATTCGAGATGACCTTGGGTATCAAATTGATGGATACGCTTCTGCCATATCAGGCATAGCCTCCAGTTTTCAGGAACTTTCCCACACCATTGCGAGCATGGCTAGCCCATTCTTAGATAGGCAGGCGGAAGTCAGATTGCAAGCATTCCATCAGTTATCATCTAGGCCACCGCCTGAGGACATCACACATCAATCAACACATCCTCCAGCTCAGCTTAGCGACATAGATAAGCTCACAGATTATCATCCTCTATAGAGGGCGTTTCAGGGAGATATTATTTATATTACTTTATGATGTATAAAAATTCCACTTATGGTATAACTTTACGTTTGTGTTTATTGTATTTTTACTATTAAACATAACGAACATAGCACACAAAGTCCAAAAAAAAAAACAAAGCGAAAATAAGGAGGTATATTAGTAAATGAAAGATGATGATAACAAGTTGATTCATATACCACCAGAACAGGTTAATACAATCAATTAAAACATTTCTTTAGACGTTCAGGCACACAACAATGATGTCTAACTGCCATTCAGATAAATGGTTAACTCATCGACAAGGAAATGGCGATTACCATTGCACCACATCAACAGGTTAGATATCGATACGGCTGGGGCTATACACTGCACAGGTTAGATGCTACAACGAAGGAGGTTAGACACTGCATAAATAGGTTAGATATCGATACGACTGGGGCTATACACTGCATAGGTTAGATGTAGCAACGACAGAGGTTAGACACTGCATAAACAGGTTAGATACCGACATGGCTGGGGCTATACACCGCACAAGTTAGATGCCGCAACGACAGAGGTTAGACACCGCATTGAAATCGATTATAGACCATAATGGTAGGAGCTAGACACCGCACAGGTTCAATGCCAAAACGACAAGGGTTAATGCGTCGACAAATTGACGATAACGACCCCCAACAACTTCATTCAGACCGGAAAGATAGCTGCCTCAGGTACGTGTCTCTTCCTTCATTCTTTGAGTTTTGGCTTACCTAGGCACCCATGCACTACGTTCCCCAAAACTGGGGGCAACTGTAGACACTAGGTCCTGAGATAGCCCATTTCAAGGTTACACAATGATGAAAATGATGCTTGTTCACAGACAAAAAGGTTAGAAGTGATGATTTCCTTATCAAAAGCCTTTTTTTTAAATAAACAATTATAATTATTGGTTAGATTGATGAATTGTTTGACAACATGATTCCATGGTCTTCCTTAGCAATAATCTTTTTTGATGGTGACAACATGATTCCATGGTCTTTGGTTAGATTAGTGAATTGTTGAAGATGGGTTTGGTGTGTAGGAACATCTGGTGAAAAGATTAAGACATCATCAATATATACCAAGGCAAAGGAGAGAATAGATTTATAAACGCAAATCATGGATTGCTGAAAAATGGAAGGTGCAGTTTTAAGTCCAAAGGGCATGACAGTCCATTGATAATGGAAGTTAGGAATATAGAAGGCAGTTTTTGGTCGGTCTGCTGGTGCAATGCCAAGTTGCTAGAATCCATCTTTAAGGTCAAATTTGGAAAAGATACGGGCATTGTGAAGGTGGGGGAATAGTGCAAAAATGTTAGGCAAAGGATATTTGTTGTCTTTGAGAAAGGGATTGAGAGGAGTGTAATCTATGACAAGTCTTTTCTTTCCACGAACTTGTTCTGAGTGCTTGTTCACATTGAAGGCCTGACAAGCCCAATCTAACTGAGTGGACTCAATGATTTTTTGGGCTAGCAATTGGGTGCAGTTTTCTTGGACTAAAGAAAAGTCTTCTAGAGTCATACCAGAATGGGTAGCTTTAGTGGGATTAACATCTTCTGATTTTTTGAAGGGTAATGTAACAAAGAATTCAGGGCAGGTCCATAAAGGTTTTGTGTGTTTGGAAAGAAAATATGTGTGAGAGGTAGAACAATAGTGGGCTTCAAGCTGGGCTCGGATATCTTGGAATGGGTATGGGCTTTGGATAGTGAATAAAGTTGGTGTAGTGGTATAAGGCTGAAAATATTTTTTGTGTCGGAGTCCAGTGGGTTGGATATGGAGTTTGGGCATTTGAAGCAATGCATCAAATCCAAGGACAAGATCTTTTCCAGGGAGTTCAGAACCAACAGCATGAACCCAAACAGAAGAGTCAGGAAATAACTGAATCTTGATGGGTTGCTTCGTTATGAGCTTACCTTGATTTGCTGCTTGAAAATGCTGGGTAAAAGGTTTCCAAAAGGATTCAGGAAGAACCTTTGGATTAAGAATGGTGTTGTGTGCACCAGTGTCAACAAATGCAATGACATCAATGGGTTTGGCAAATTTGTAAGAGAAGATTTTAGCACGAACCAAAGGAATAGGGATGTAACACCCCGTTTCCCACCCTAGTATTTTGAGCCATTTTGTATGTGCATTTTTGTGTGTGATATTTTAATTTTGGGTTAATTGCATGTTTTTGGGTTTTGATAGGGTGTTATTGCATGTTTTGAGTTAGTGTCTTATGTTTGGGGTTAGACTTGGTGTAGTGAGGTAGATGGAAGTGGAGTGTGAATTGGTAAAGTCCACCAATGGATTGTTGACATGTGGCGTGTGTGAGAGGCTTTGTAAGCCAAGGAGAGAGAATGAGAGAGAAGCTTTTGCTACCTTACTTTCCCATTCTCTCCTCCTCTCCTCACGTCATCTTCTTCTTCTTCTTCTTCTTCTTCTTCTTTATTTCTTCTTCTTGATCCTCACTCTTTTGGCTACAATTTTTGGTGGAATTTAGCAATTCTAGAGTTAATTGGTAAGTTTTAGTTGGTTTTCTTCTTCTTCCGCTTCTCTTTGATTTTGTTAGTGTGTTCTTGGGTTAGGGTTTTGAGCTTTAGTGTATTTTGGGTGTTAATGTTCAGAAATTCTTCCTAGAGAGCCCAAGGGGAAATAGAAAGCTTGTGCTAGTGAAGCCCCTTGACTTTGGAGCTGAGGAGATAAAGGTTTGGGATATTTATGTGTTTCTTCATATTTTATGATTCTGAATAATTGTGCTAATTTCTGGAAAATGGATGTTGAATACATGTTTATTGATGCGTAATTGATGTGTATGATGAGTGATTTGAGTGATGATGTTGTTTGAATGAGTTGATTGTGGATTAAATGGGGTAATTGTTCATTTTTGGGCAAATTTTTGGGTTTGTGAAATTTAAGATTTTACTTGTTGAATTGAAGTTTAGATTCATGATTTTTGGTGTAAAATATGGGGTTTATGTTGTTTAATATGACTTAAATGCTTGTTTTGCTTTGGGTTGAAGTTTGGTGGATCAATTGCATGTTTGGGGTGAGTTTCTGCAGATTTTCGGCATCGGGGAGCTGGAGATCGACTCTATCACGAGTGCGATAGAGCCTTATGTTTCGAGCTCTTGTTCTGACGGGCTCCTATTGCGGGCGCGACAAGAAGCTCGGCCTTGCCGGGCTGTTTGTCATCGCGAGTGTGCATATTCGCGTGAGCGCGACAGCAACTTTTCCTACCCTCTGTTGCGAGCGCGACAGAGGCCAATCTGCCCATTCTTCGTGCGAGCGCAGCACTAGGCAAGCTTCACCTCTGTCGTGAGCGCGACTCCTCTAGTTTTCAAAATGAGTTTTCTTCTTTACTTCTGATACTTGATTTCCGACTCTATAATGTTATTATAGTTATATATGGATGATTTTATGTACATTATACAATTGATATGATGAATGATACATGGCCTGCAAGAGTTAAATTAGTGGATAGTTAGGCATGCCTAATAGAGTTCTGTTGCTGCAGTCCTAATGTGTTTTGGACCCTGATCAAGTCGCCGTTTGGGTCCTCGCGATCCTTAATGTGTTTGGATCTTGTTTAAGATCTCCTAATGTGAAAATGTTTTTGAATGAGAAACAAAGATGTTGCTTTTTAACTGTACCTACGGGTATCATTGTGTTCACTCATTATCTGCTATTCTGAGTTTGCAGGCATCTGATTGTTTCTTGTATGATTTTGATATCACGGTGATATATGTTCAGATTATAATCTTTATGAATGTGGATTATAAGACTTAAGACTGTGATGTATGTTGACTATGTTTTCTTTAAGCATGTGCCATTTGTATGTGTTTTGCTTTAATGACCGTTGTTAATGGCCGTTCATATTATTGTGTTTTTCCCCACTAAGTGTTATCGCTTAGCATGGGTGTTTCATCCGTGCAGGTGCGAAAGGAGTAGAGGTTCTGGGAGTGTCTCCGCAGGGCCTAGCCAACACAGAAGGAGTGAATTTTTAGAGCTTAGCTTTGTATATAGGTCCGTTTGTAATCTTTTGGTTCTATTTTGTATCTATCTTATGTATTTTCTTCCGCTATGTACTTTTGGAAACTATAATTTTTTAATGATCCCATATGTACAGTTATATTTTTTTTTGTAATGAACCTTTATTATATTAATGAACGACTCTTTGAGGTTTCAAATTTTAATTTCCTCTGTTATCTTTATACTTTGTATATGCTTTGTTGTCGTTTGGTTCGTGACACCCTTATCCGTATGGGTTCTCACTCCCTTCGCGGATGAGCTCTCCTACATATGGGTATGGGGTGTTACAAGGGAGTGAAGAGGAAATGGATTTAAGGGATAGTTCTAGGAGAGGTAAAGGGTTGACAGCAGCAATATCAGTCAGAGATTCTTCTTCAGAGTCCTCATCTAAAAAATCAGAGTCAGAATCTTGTATTGCAAAAAGAGTGTAGGTATCTGCATCATCATTAATTGAGAATAGTGACTCCACATCATCATTTTGAAGATCAATGGGAGAAGCTTGTTAAATGTACTGAATAAGCTTCTGTGACTTCTTTTTGTTAGGACAGGATTTTGCAAAATGTCTTTTATTGCCACAAGCATAACATCTGTCTCCTTTCTGTTTGAATTTTTTCCGTCTGAAGCATCGAATTTTCCTTTTCCTTCTTAGAGGATAAACTCTGCGAGACTTCTTGGGGATCATAGACTGCTTGTGAGGTTTACAAGAATAATTTTTCTTCAAAAAATACTTAATCTCAAAATTTGGACGTCTGCATGCGGCCTTAAGCTCTGGGTCTTTTCCCTTTTTGATTGTATCTTTAATTAATTTCTGAGGGGTACAAAGACGATCAAGGGCCATAAGTACTTTCTAGAATATTTATCCAAAGGAGAGGGAATTCAACTGAATCCCTTGTTCTCTGATCAAATACATAGTACTATCAGCCAATTATTCAGGAATAGAGGACAAGAATCCTTGCTTCAGATTTGGATCGCTAGCAACATTGAGCATATAAAAGACTTTTGACATTGTCTTATAATTCTTATCAAGATCTTTTCGAAGGAGGGAGCAACATTTCATTCTGAAATAATCATCGCGAGCAGCTTCTTCGAAATCAATGGCATTGCCAATGAATTCAGTATGAATTTTCTGTAGTACATAAGCAATAGACTCAAAATGAAGAAATTAAAGTTTGGAATACTCATCCAGGCGAACAAACCAATCATGAAGTCTTTCAATGAAATGGGAAGAGAATTCAACAAAGACTGGTTCTATCAGAGTAACTTCAGGTCACCTAATCTGCATTTCAAGCCAAGCATAGAACTCTTGGATTCTATCTCTCAATTTTTGGCGAGGAATATTCTTAAACTGGAACCAAGGTCCTAAAGTTGGTTGTCCTGTATGAGGTGGTCTAATTTCTGCTTCATCATCAAGTTCATCAGCATGATACTGGTGAGTTGTTGTCTTTCATCAGGAGGGTTTGCCATATAGATGGGAAAATGTTTTGGATCTAGTTCTTCATCTTCTGAAGAAACAGGCCTTTCTTCAAATGATTCTAGGAGATCATTATGAAGAGTGGTAGATGAAATAACAGGGGCAGTTTGCAGTGCTTTTTGTTTCAAGGAATCAATGAGAGGATTTGTATTTTCAGATGGTTGGATCATAGGGGATGAAGGTGATTCAGAAATTACAATTCCTTTTTGTTTAGTGGCAGGAGTTGCAATGACTGGTGTAGGTGGTTCAGAGGTTGAGGGTGCAGTTTGAGTGAAGGAGGAGGAGGTTATAGTTGGAGCAGAGGTTGTAGAACTTTTAGGTTGTTTGCGAAGTTATTGCTGCATAAACAGTTCATGATAATAACCTAAACTATCAAGATCTACTTGTGAAGGTTCAGAAAAAAGTGGAACTTGAATAAGAGGTTGGTGTGTAAATGGAGTGAGGTTGGGATTGTAAAAAGGGAAGGAGATAGTGGGAGGTGCTGGAGTTGTAGTTCTGGCTAGATCCCTTTTAATGGTTGCAATTTCTGCTTTTAAACGAGTAACCTCAAAAGCTTTTTCTTGAAAGGTGGAATCATAAACTCACTGAGCAATAAAGGCCATGAGTTGTCTGTCAAGATCAGCAACTTGATTTTGTAACCTAGCAAGTAACTGGTAAGCAGCAGCATTCTGATTGGTGATCTGAGAATCTAAAGTTTCTACACGGGAAGAAACACGGTTAACTTTAGTTTTTATCCTGTGAAGAGCTTTATTTTGGGCTAGAGCATTCTCTGATTGCCAATTAAGAACTGCTTCAGTCGATTGAACAGATCTGGGGATTCTTTCAACAGATACACCAGGTGATTTAACAAAAGGGTATTGGAAGTCATTTATTAAAGATAGTGCGTCCCTTATGGATTTTCACACTAGCTAGTTTTTTTTTACGGGAAATGCGTCCCTTTGGGGATTTTCATAAAACCCTGTGCATAGCTAATTTTTTCTTGGACTGGACCCAACCCAACCCAGCGGCTTTTATTCATTCCATTTTTTCTTGGAGGATAGACTGTCTATTTTCAAGTTTTCACCCTGTCCTTTAGCCTAACTTTAGCTTAGAGAGCCAGTTACGGTTTTCATCTCTAACGACCCCTTTTTTTTCTTTTTTCTTTTTTTTCCTTCTTTTTTGGAAGAGTAGGATTTGTCACACGAAGTGTCATTATCACTGTCTTGAGACTTGCTCCAACATATGTCACTATGCATGCCACAGGTTTCTCTTGACCATTCAATTGCATGTTTATGCCTAGCTTATGCATGCATTCCTATTTATATGCACCATATAACAACAAGAATAATCATGACTAGACATGTAATGCAAAAACATAGGCTTTATTCAATCTCAGGGAGTAACACCTTGGGCGCATTCGACTCCTATTATTAATCAGCCCTCTCGAGTTTTCTTGATTGAATATTTTCTCTCAGCCCCTAATTTTTGCCTAAGGCACCTTTTCTAGGTTTTCACCTTAGCGGGATGCCCAATTTTAGCAAGATCGCCTATTTTTGGTTTTCAACCCTCGGGGCTCTATTTTTAGTTTTCCACCCTCGGGGCTCTCTTTTTTTTCTTTTTTTTTTTATGTGGGCCTAAAGTTTCATTCTTTTTGAATTTGATAGTCTAGCTTCTGAGGCAACCCCTTACTGATTGCAGCTTAGCTTAATTTGGCTGCATTGTACGCATCCTAGATGTTGAGGAGGTAAGGAATGGCTTTCAAAATTTTGTTCATCGTCATGTTGGAAAATTAAAGAAGCATTGTCCTAGCAATGCCATTGTCAAGTTTCAAGATGTCACTCCAGGTTTAGGTAAAGGCCCTTTCTCTGTTTCTTTTTCAAAATTTTCATCTCTTTAAAAGTTAGGTTGGATGCAGCCAAGATGTTTTTTCCTTGAGATTGAATTAAAAAAATGCTTATTGAACCAATGTCTTAATTATGATTATTACCATGCATGATGCGATAAGATATAACAACGAATAAATAAGAAAATCCTATACTATTAATATAGTTAGAGAAACAAGTGCATGGCATATTTCAAAAACACACTTCATATCATAAAAAGAATGGCATTGTAACAATTCTAATTCTTTCTTTCTTCCTTTGGGCCCGACATCAATTCTTGAATGTGGACTCTTAGAGGATGATAGTAGTCTGTTATGCTCCGTGTATTGATGATTGCACAATACCAATCTATTCTATGTCTAGGCTGCCCTTTACTTGGGGCAGGCCCTGCTGGTAATGGTTGTAACTTCCCTTCCTTGATGAGACGGATGAAGTGCTAAGACAGTGGCTTTCCTGAGATGGTGAAGTGGTGCCAAGTTGATTCTGTGGTTAAGACTTCTGTTGTCCTAGCATTGCCCCCGTTACCACTGCTGCTTCCGTCATTCTTACCAAAGGCTAGGTTTGCAGATTTAGCCATTTTCTCCAAATGTTCAACCTTAGGTTCGATGGCTATATTTTTAAGCGACTGCCAATCTTTGAGTCCCTTCATCTTTAGCTCTTCTCTCAAATATGAGCAAGCAATTCGGGTAAATAACCTGATCTGATCTGGGGTATCAGGTTTTTTCTTCATTTCCATGACCCGATTCCTCCATCTGGTAAGGTACTTATGGAAAGAGTCTTTTGACTTTTGTTGAAGCAGCTCTAGGTCTTTCAGGGTGACCTCAATCCTCATACTGCAATCATATTGCTTAAGGAATTCCTTCGTCAGCAGCTCCCAATCCTCTTTGGACCTCCTATCTAGTCCATTGTACCAATCGACTGCAGGCCCTATTAAGCTCATGCAGAAATATTCTATCTTCTATTTTCTGGTTAGAGTCGTACCTTTCATCACTAAGGAATATTGTTTTACATGTGCTGTCGAGTCTGAGGTACCATTAAAATTAGGAATGTCAGGCATCTTGAAGTTCTGGGGGATTAGATCTTCACCGTCTAGTTCTTTGTCCTCAAGACTCATGCCTCTTCCCATTGCTAGCGAGCAGGTCATAGCTTCGAAGCTCTCCTCCATTTTCCTCGAGATGATCTCTTCTATCTTAGGGGCCTTGCCTCTTATCATGAATGGATCCTCTTGCTTTTCCTCCCGTAAGTCATCTTCGGGCCTATGAGCTCCTTTTCGCTCCACTAGTGTTGCCACTCTAGGCTTAATTGCTGGTGGGTCTGCTACTAGAGGCCCCTTTCTAATTGGTTCTTGTTCATCTTGCTCCCCAACAGGAGCAGCAGGTGCCTGTCCAGCTAGCAGTGCTAGAGTAGCAATAAGGTTCACCATCATTTTGATCATTTGAGCCTCAAACTCCTCCATCCTTTTACCCACTTCTTCAGCAATCAGTGCATGGTTTGCATCAAATTGTCTTAGTAAATTAACCATTTCTAAAAATTATTCTGAATGCACATTAATTGCACTTAATTTTGATTCTGGTTTGCTCAATCAAAACCCTCTGATAAGATAGTTGTCGGAACCCCTAAACCAATTAGGCAAATGGTCTACGATGGTTGAAAAATTAAGGAGTTAGAATGATGCATGAATGACATGTAGCACATGATCGTGCTATGCAAATGGTCCTCGATGAGTGAAAGATCAAAAGGTTACAATGATACATGTGATGCATGGAAAGATTTATGTACAGGATGATATATATATGTGAAAAATAATATGCACAGAAAAGGATATACACACACACGAAGGAAATTAATTTTTTTATTTTTTCATTTTTTTATATGCATGAATGACACGTAATGCATGAATATGTAATGCAACATCCACAGCCACATGCAAGCAGATAGATCCTTCCAACCTTATCACTCCCACATACAAGGTCGTGCCATCTCTTTTCTAGGTGGACTTAATCCATGGGTTAACGGGAAACGCAATGGATACGTATAGTGTCTGGCGAAAATTCGGTAGCATAACACCTCTTATCTAATGTACATACGTATGGGTTTTGGCCCTTATGTATTTTAACACTTCAATTAAATTAAGATGGTCCCATCGGGGCATGAAAGCCTTTGATGATAGACCATTTAATTTAGTTGATTTTGTTCAATATATAATAGCCCACATAGCAAGCACGGTATTACAGTACATTTCACCTAGGGGAAGTATCTATTGCCATTATATGAGTTTTGGTCAAAGCTGATAATACTTTAGGGCTACCCAAGTATGGTCCCTGCCAACAGGTCTAGTTCATCATGAGCATACGACCGATTGGGTCTCCATTTGATATACCAAAATGTAATAGGCTTGAGCAGGTGATTATCCTTAACACTTCCCCACATTGAGTGAACGTAGGGTCGTGTTTCGGGAATTCACCGGGGTAAAATAAAGGACCATCTAGCATAAATCTAAGGCTATAGTATGGATGCAATGCAAAAGTTTTCAAAAATTGATTAAATTTTAATTCATAAAAACCCAATTATATCATTAACCAAGACAATTTCGAAGCAAAGTTTCAAAGTCCCTAGTAGAGTTGCCACTATGACACGTATCGAACCCGCTTATGCTTCTCGGAAAGCCCGCTTTTAGGGTCCGAGAGGGTTCGCATCTTTTGATCTTAGGTAACATGAGATATTTTGGAATCCCTACCTAATAGAACATTGGGGAAGTTTATCTAATCCCATGAAACCTTTAGGCACCTTTGAGATATTTTGGAGTCGCCACCCAATTTTCAAGAAATTGGGAAAGTTCGTCTAGCCCTGGGGTCTAAACCAGAGAGTAGTTCGGAACTTTACTCTTATTAATGTCTTGGTTAATTATAAATGAATTTTTAATATTAAATTTCCATCTCTCTCTCACATGTCATGCATTAAAATTTAAGCGCATATCAAGCATCAAAAGAAAGCATTAAAATAATAAAGCAAACTATAAAAATAAATTAAAAGATAAAATTGGAAAAAAAAATTACAATCCCCTAATAATGCAAAATTAAAATTTGGGATAAAAATACAATCCCCCAAAAAAAAATTAAAGTAACATAAATAAAACTCATGCATAAAGCGGGGTATTATTTGAAATAGGAACATTGGTTCCTTCATGAACACTTAAAAAATTTAAGAGTTATTTTTAGGCATCTTTAAGAAAATCGGGATGAGTGATCCCATTTTGAAGAAAATTAACTCTTCTTTTATAATTGATAATTTATTGGTTGAAAATTAGGAAATTGGTCCCATTTTATTAGGAAAAAAAAACTAAATTATTAATAAAAAATATTTTTATGTGATTTTCCTTTTAATGTGCATGAAATAAAATAAATTTATTGCAAATTACATAGCAAAATAAATAAAATAATAAAGTAACTAAAAAATAATAAAGATGACAAAAATAATAAATCAAACAAAAAGAAGCCTCCTCGATCTCTCCATTTGCTCATTGGAATGCCCAAACAAGAAAAAAATAAATATTGTAAAAAAAATAAAATAAAATAAAATTAATGTTAATAAATAAATCTAAAAAATAATTAATCAAAAAATGATAAAAATTAACATAATCACATAAAATAATAATAATAATAATAATAATAATAATAATAATAATAAATATCACATGATAAAATAAAATTAAAATTACACAAAAAATATACCACGCAAAATATGGATTGAAAAGCATGAAAATGGGGTAAAAATTTATTAAAAAGTGCATAAAAGACAAAAAAGAGGGTGAGGGGCTGCCTAGCCACGAGGGGCGGGCGCCGCCCCTCACCTTCTTCCTACCCCTCGGTGCCAGGGACAAGGCAGGAGCAAAAAACCCACATTTTCTTCAAAAATCCAATACAAAAATGCAATTTTATTTTGTTTTACATGATTTTATGTCATATTCATGCAAAAAACATCTTAATTGACTTAAATCATAAACAAAAAACAACGAATCCAATAAATTGATAACACAAAATATTCAAAATTTAAGAAACAAATGGAAGAATGAGAGGAAACAAAAAGTACAAAATTATGCAATTGAGCCTAGAATTCTTTACCCTCATAATTATCAATATGTCAAAAGTAGATCGTGAATTATTTTCTTGTTAAGATTCACAAAAATCAACACTGAAAAAATAAGAAAAGTTTTTTGTTTTTCTCCCTCTAAAAATTCTCCCTTTTTCTTCCTTTCTTTTTTTCCCAGCCAAAAACACCTCCTTTTCCTTGGAAGAAACTCTTAACCAATTAAATTCAAAACTTTAATTTAGAAACCGAAAAAAACTGTTTTAACACTCAAAATCCCCGAAAAAATGTTAGAATTAAATTTAGAAATGAATTCTATTAATTTCGGGGAGCAAAAATGCCAGAAACCCGAGAGGGACGGTGAGGGTCGACCAGCGGCCTAATGACGTCAGCAACTCCTTTTTTTTTAAAGAACTTGACAAGGAAACATCACTTTCCACCTTTTCGCCTATGAACAGGAATTAATTTAATCATTGGGTAACCCTGATCTGGTCTGCCTCGGGACTCAGTATCTATAATATGCCTGTGTGCTTATGGAACGACTATTGTGAGTGGTCATTCAAAACCTAATGTTCCCTACTAACCTATATGCTTAATAAGGATTTTTCATTCGTGTCGGTTCAGGGATTAAAGCTACTCACAAAGACACGTTGTAGAAGCTAGGGCTATCATAGGATAAGGAATAGCTTGATGTAGGTCAACCTTTTTTTTGGTATATAAATATAAAGATTATATATTACTCTTTTGTATTGTAAAAGATTATATCCATAATACTATGTAGCATTGTAAATGAATTTATATGCATAAAATAAATATGTATATGTAAGTTTTGTACTGATGGAAGTCATTCCACTAGCTTGAATATAGGAGAAAAATTTTAACATGAGTAATTGTACTTATGTATATATGCATGTATGAGTTTAGATAAATAAGCCAGGTTACAAATTGGTTGTGTGACACCCCTACGATTCTGATTCTAGTATATGTGCATTTGTTAAGGGTTTGTAGGGGGTGTTACATGTATTGTATGAATTTTTTAGAAAATAAAAATTAACAAAATTAAAATATCAGACCAGTTTTGGATCACTAACTTCAGATCGAGTAACTTCTAGTTTTGAGTTAGGTCAAATGGATCCTCCAACGAAGTCCATAATCATTATTGAGTTATAAAACTTTTTTTAAATTATTGAGTTAAATTTCAATATCATATTTTTCTAGAACATAATTATATTTTCAATCACTTTTTAAAAAATAATAATTTCTAAGGGACTGAGCAATGGCTTCTGAGAAGAAAAATTTATAATGATAAATTAAAATAAAATTTTAATTTTTTTAAAAAAATATATGTAATAGATAAACCTAAAATGATGTGTTTTTTAAAGTTCAATCAATTCAATTCTTTTGATTTTACACTTCTGAGAAATAAACTGAAAATTTAAAAAATTGAATCAAAAAAATTAAATTATCCAATGTTTAGTATAATTTTTTGTTCGATTCAATTTTGCACAATTTATATCAATATTATAAATTATATAACATATTTGAATTATTGATTATTGATGACAGTTCAAAATTCCTGAGTTGGCAGCTTGAAACGGTCACCTGAAAACAAAGAATTCCGGTGGGTTTTCGATCAAGAATACTCCGATGATCAAGTTAGGACGATTGACGATAATAATGGTATTGTAATTGGAAAGAATCAAGATGAAAAACATGCCTGGATTCCCCCTTTTATAGAGTTAGGAATCTGTGTTGGAAAAGGAATCCTTTTCTGCGTGGGACAGATATTGCCAATAGAGCTGGAGCTGGGAGTCCTAACTGGAGCAGAACTCGAACTCTAAATAGATAGGAATACTTCCTGATCAGATAAGGGTAATTCCTATTTGGGTAAGGTTGAATTACTGATTAAATAAGGTGGATCACGAAGAAAACGCGTTGCAAGGTAGTGAAAGTCCTTGAAGGATTCCAACAATCCTGATGATCCCAGGAGACGAGCTCTTTTCGAGCTACTGGATAATACCGAGCTATTATTAAAAGATTTCAGATCAGCTCGACTGTCTGGGCTCATGAGCAAGACGAAACCAACCTTTTGGAAGGGCGATAAGACGAAATCGAGCTCCTTGAAGGGAGTCCGGTTATCATAAGTCCCCCCCCCCCCCCCCCAAGTACATGACATTTATGTCATTTATGCGGTAAACCAAAAATTCAAAAAGTTAACTGTCAGGCACGTGAGGCATTAAAAATGGAGAGGACAGTGCCTCGTTTTATGCGGATAACGCCTTGTTTCACGCGAAGTGACGGCTGGGGTAGTTAACATGCCTTTATTGTGATGCTTCGGTATCCTTGCTTCACCTAATAACCCCTGACACAACCACATAGCGCTTGCCACTTGTCCTACAATCATTGGCTTACCCTGCCTATATATTTCATTTAATTTTAGGGATTTTGCTTTTCTTTCACGTTTTTTATTCCTAATTTACTATTCATCTCTCTGGCTTTTTCCCCCTTTTCTATCTCACCAATTCATATTTGTTTATTCTTTTGTTGCTCTTATAAGCAATCGTCTCCAGGCATCTCTTGATTCAGCCACGTCCAGACTTACTTCGAGGCCTTTTCTGAGATTTTTAGGTCTGTACTGTTTTCTTTCTTCATCTCTATTTACCATGAGTGCTTTTGAGAGTTATGCTAATAGAGTGAGGGTAGAGGAAGGGCTTATTGCCTAAAGTCCCCCTTCTCTCAGCACCAGCCAACGAAGATAGGAAGGGAGAAAAGAACTAAGGAGGCTTCCTAGGGTAGGGAGCATAAGCTCCGTTCTGAAACCAGCGACATGAATGCACTGAGGGAGAAGCTTGGTATTCCTTATGCGTACAGGATGCGTACTACTAGTGCTTCTCTAAGGGCCAACGCCAAGATCCAAGGGAAGAAGACACTCATCGTCTATGAGGCAAATTTCGAAGCTGGGGTGAACCTTCCGCTGACTGCTTTTGAGCTCAAATTTTTGAAGTTCTATTATATGACCATTGGGTAGCTATATCCCAATGCTTGGCGCACCCTCTCAGCATTGCAAATCTGGGCCGCTAAGCACGATATAGACCTCACTGGTCGGATCTTTTGACCTACCCACAATGTCGGACTCCAGGCTAATGGGGAAGATTATAACTACATTCAATCCCGTCTTGGATATGGGGCATTTTCTGGGAATCTCGAGTCTCTGAAGAACTAGAAGAATCAGTTCTTTGTTATATAAAGCGAATCGGACTTCCCCTTTCGGACTCAGTGGGGTCGATTTGTAAATAAGAATGATAATCCCCTGTTTCTCAGTGATGAGGAGGAGAGCACCTTAGCTTGGTGGAGGGAGCTGGCCAAAGAGAAGATGGATATAAACTTGCAACTCCAGTGCGGCGTACCTCCACCACCTCCCAAATCGAGCTCAAAGAAAAAGGGCACACCTCTATTTTCTCTTCCTTGCGTTCTAATCTATTTCTTATTATTTGCTTGTTTGCAGCCATGAAGAGAAGCTCCAATCTGAGCATAGTCGAACTCATTAGGGCCAAGAGGTAGAAACTCGGAGGAAGCCCTACTGCTGCACCAGAAGGCCACCCAGTACCACCAAACCCAAGCTCTTCCATAACCTCATCGAGCTCAAGTGTTTCAGCTCAAAGTCCCCTATCCACGACTCCCTCGTAATCTCCCATTGTTGTACCCGACCACTCTTGCCAATCTTTCGAGCACCCCTCCGGAAGTAGGGATGAGGCACATGCTCCGGACCCAAAGTCATGGGCTGAGGAGCTCAAGACTCTTACTGACAGCGTGCGCAGATTTTGACAATGACAAGGGAAGTCTTGGATAAAGGAGAGCCCAGACTTCAACACCTTCGTTCACCAGACAGTGTGCGTTCCCTCAGAAGTCACACTAATGGTGCAAATGAGTGCCAAGCAGCTAAGTAATGCCATGAAAAGGCATGAAGTGGAAGTAAGTTACAAAACTTGGTAATTCTTATATGCCTGACAATTAGGGTTGTTGAAACAGTAACTGTTCATTCGGGGATGCATGCTAGCGGGAGCGGCGATCAGCAAAATGAACAAACTCGTCCTTTGCTAGAAAAAGGAGGAGCAAGAGGCGACCCGGCTCCGACACCAACTCGGTGAGGCGAGGGCCAAGCTAGAGGCAGCGGAGAAGCTGACTCAGGAGGCTAAGAAGAAAATGCTCTCCCAAGGGAACGATGTAGCTGAGGCCAAGGAACGAGCCGCTGCCGCCAAAACCCGCCTAGTTCAGGAGAAGGAGAGGACTCGGGCCACTGAATCAAGCCTATAGGAAGCACGACGAGGACAAGAAGCTGCGAATAAAGAAAAGGCTGAGCTGGAATAAAGGTGTTCGGACCTTGAGTACTAGGTAGCAGACCTGGCGGCGAACAAATGTGTTTCTTTTATCGGTAAACTAATTCAATTAGTGAAGGACCAGCACCCAAACATGGACTGGTCCTGGCTAGATGAAGTTTACCTCGATGAATGAAAGCTGAACCACCAATTTTTGATTTATAACTTTTTGGATTGTAACTCTTATTCAATATATATAAAGAATGAGTTTTTCTTCCAAATTAATAATTATAGTGTTATTGCATAAGCCTGCATAAATAGTTTGTATGCTTGGATAATGATATAGTTACTACAGGTGTAGCTTTTGAAAATTCGATAAAGTATTAGAACCATAAATTGAAAGAATGCTCGTGGTGATATTACCGAACTGAGCTTTTTATTGATAATATGACATGCTCGGATAGCGATTTAGCTGTACCGAGCTTACAATAATTAAAAGTGCTCGTGGTGAACCTACCGAAATGAGCTTATAATAGTAAAAAATGCTAGTAGCGAACTTGCCGAGATGAGCTTACAATAAAATAAAAAGAATGCTCATGGCAAACCTGCCGAAATGAGCTTACAAATAATAAAGAAAAAGAATGCTCGTGGCGAACCTGCCGAAATGAGCTTAAACAAAATAAAGAGCTCATGGCAAACCTGCCAAACTGAGCTTACTACTGAAAATATAACTTCAAATTTAAAATATTCCAAGAATGAGGGAGTAACTTCCCCGAGAGATCCTTCAATCTATAAGCACCACCTTTGACTTCATGCACCATATAAGGACCTTCCCAATTCGGGCTTAGTTTTTCGACCCCAGATGCCGTATAAGCCGCTACAACTTTCTTCAGAATGAGTTATCCAACTCGAAAGGATCAAGATTTAAGGTTCCAATCATGATACGATGACATTCGTTGCTTACAAATTATCGATTGCAATTGGGCGATGTGACGCGCATCGAACCCCACGAGGCCCCGAAGGCCCGCTTTTAGGGCGATTGAGAGAGGTTCGTGAAAACTAGTAAGAAATTACTAGTGCGTCTATTTTGGGCAACAAGAAGGTTTCTTAGAGTCGCCACCCAATAGAACATAGGGAAAGGTCGTCTAACCTCAGTGAGTCTAAGACAGTGCATATGCATCCATTTTGGGCAAGCCATAGATATTTTGGAGGCCCCACCCCAATAGAACATTGGGATGGTCCTCTAACCTCATGGAACCTAGGACTACACAAATTGGGCCTTTTTGGACAACAAGAGATATTTTGGAGGCCCCACCCCAATGAGACATTGAGATGGTCCTCTAACCTCATTGAGCCTAAGACCAAAGATGGTTCGGGACTTCCCATTTATTCATACCTTGATTAAATTACAATTGAGTTTTGAATTTAAGATTTCATCCCTTTTCTCATTCATTTAATGCAGTAATTTAGCGCGCATGTCAATCACATAATGAAAGCGGTAAATAAAAAAGATTAAAATAAAGTAAATAAAAGTACAATAAATTACAATAAAAGTAAGGGCAGAATACAACCCCCATTGTAAATAAAATATAAATCATACATAAAAAGGATTATTTATTAAGGATGAGGATATTGGTCCTCGCATGTATGGTTAAACAAAATAATTTTAATGTGACAATTTATTTTGGATGGAAAAAACTGGAACATTGGCCCCATTTTTATTAGAAAAAGTTCCAAGTTAATTAATAAAAATATTTTTGTGATTTTCTTTTTAAACGTGCATAAAATAATCTATTTTATTAAGAATTGCATTGCAAAATAAATGAAAAAGCCAAATAAATAAAATATTAGAAATAATGCAAATAAATAGTCAACCCAAACGAGTCTCCTGGATCTCCCCGTTTTCTCGTGAGAATGCCCAAACAAAGAAAATAAGTATTGGAATAAAAAAAACACAAATAAAATTATGTTAGTGATTAAATCAATTAAATATATAATAAATAATAAAATAAAATAAAATAAGATGACATCAAAATGACAAATGAATTACAATGTTAATAATTTAAAATAAATGAAAAAATACATTATGGATGACAAAGAAATTAAATGATATGATTGAAATAAATAAAACAACATGTTAATACATAAAAATATAAATATGACAATAATATAATAACAATAATAATAACAACAATAATAATGAAATAATAATTGTAATTATAATAATTAACAATAATAACAATAATAAAATAATTATAATAATTAAATGATAATAATAATATATAAACATATTAAATAAAATAAATATACAAATAATAGAATAAATAAATAAATGAAAACAATAAAAATTTACATGCTAATCAATTAAATATGAAAAAAAAATAAAAAAAAATAAAAAAAAAAGATCAAGCCTAAAATGTTTGCCTTCAGATTTCGGATTTGATGAAAGGAATAAGGTGATTGATTTCCTTACTTTGTTTGCAAAATTAGAATTAAAAATAATAAAAATTGAAATTTTATTCCAAAAAAATAAATTTACTTAAAAAATGATGAAAGAAAATAAAAAATTTCAAGAACAAACAATTATTTTTGTTTGCCTTAAGAAAAAATTATTTATGAAACATTTTGTTTTTTTTTAGAAAATCAAATGAAAAAATTGGATTTTAAGAACAAAGAATTATTTTATTTGCCCCAAAATCCATTTTTCATCAAAAAGGTATTCAAATAAAAATCTTTGAAAAAATTTAAGTGAAAAAATAATTGAAAGACAAAAGAAGGAAAATTGAATTTTTAAGAACAGACAATCACTTTATTTGTCTCAAAAATCAATTTTTCATCAACAAAATTCCATCTAAAATATTTACAAAGAATTCTATTGGAAAAAAAAAAAAGAAGAAGAAGAATTGAGCTTTCTAACTTTTAGCCTTTTTTTTTTTAGGGGAAAACCTAGAGAGAATTTTGAAGAAGAAGAAGAGAAAAATTAAAGAAGAAAAACCCTAAAAAATGAATCCCCTTATTTTTGTTTCATCTTTTTATATTTATATTAAGAAAAAAAAAGGAAAATGTAATTAATTAAGGAAAAACTAATTAATTAATTCAAATATTATTTATATATATTTAAAAATGGAAAAAATCATGAAAAACCTTTAAAAATGGGATAGAAAATCAAATTTGGAGAAAAAATCTTGAAAAAATCATATTTGGGCCAAAAATCAGCATTTCTCGCGCCTGCGGGCTGCCGCAAGGCGCCACCACGGCCGACATCCGAATTTTTTTTTTTCAAATTTAATTAAAAACACTATAATTTTCAAACTACATTTTTCAAATTTAATTTTTTATATATTTTTTATTATTTTTTATTTTTTTACTCTAAAATGAAAATTTGATAAGGAAATCATCACTTTCAACCTTTTTGCCCGTGAATAGGCATCTTATTATCATTGGGTAACTCTGATCTGGGCTGACTCAGGACTCGATGTTTACAGTTGCCCCCAATTTTGGGGAAACTAGTGCACTAGTGACTAGATGAGCTAAAATTCAGAGAAGAAGGAAAGAGATGCGTACCTGAGATAGTCCCTTACCTTCCGTGGTGCATTCAAGCTAGTGACCCCTCGCTGCTGAGTTGTAGTGTATTTTACCGCAGCCCTTTGACGATTCATCCAACCACCTTCATCCTGCGAGCCTCGTCTCGACCTGCACGATGCCTGACTATCGCGAGATGCAGTGTTATCCAACTGCAACCCAATTTCAATTTGTTTTATTGCGTTTGTCCCGCTGGCCTCGTCTCGGCTTGCACGGTGTCTAAGAGATGCAATGTTCTCTAACCACAATCCCGTTGCGATTTATTCTATCGCATGTGCCCCTCTGGCCACATCTCGGCTTGCATGGTGACTGTGAGATGCAGTGTTCTCCAATTACAATCCCATTGCGATTTGTTCTATTGTATGTGTCCTGCTATCCTAATCTCGGCTTGCACGGTGTCTGTGAGATGCAGTGTTCTCTAACTATAATCCCGTTGCGATCTGTTCTATCGTAGGTGTCCCGCTGGCCTCATCTCGGCTTGCACGGTGTCTGTGAGATGCAGTGTTCTCTAACTACAATCCCGTTACGATTTGTTCTATCGCAGGTGTCCTGCTGGCCTCATCTCCGCTTGCACAATGTCTGTGAGATGTAGTGTTCTCTAACTACAATCCCGTTATGATCTGTTCTATCGCAGGTGTCCCGCTGGCCTCATCTCAGCTTGCACGGTGTCTGTGAGATGCAGTGTTCTCTAACTATAATCCCATTGAGATCTATTCTATCGCATGTGTCCCGCTGGCCTCATCTCGGCTTGCACGGTGTCCGTGAGATGCAGTGTTCTCTAACTACAATCCCGTTGTGATTTATTCTATCACAGGTGTCCCGCTGGCCTCATCTCGGCTTGTACGGTGTCTGTGATTTATAGTGTTCTCTAACTACAATCCTGTTGCGATCTGTTCTATTGTATGTGTCCTTCTAGCCTCATCTCGGCTTACACGGTGTCTGTAAGATGCAGTGTTCTTTAACTACAATCCCATTGCGATCTGTTCTATCGCATAGGTCCCGCTGGCCTCATCTCAGCTTACACGGTGTCTGTGAGATGTGGTTTTCTCTAACTACAATCCCGTTGCGATCTGTTCTATCGCAAGTGTCCCACTAGCCTCATCTCGGCTTTCACGGTGTCTGTGAGATGCAGTGTTCTCTAACTACAATCCCGTTGCAATCTGTTCTATCGCAGGTGTCCCGCTGGCCTCATCTCGGCTTGCACAGTGTCTGTGAGATGCAGTATTCTCCAACTTCAATCCCGTTGCGATCTCTTCTATCGCATGTGACCCGCTGATCTCATCTCGACTTGCACGATGTCTGTGAGATGCAGTGTTCTCTAACTACAATCCCATTGCGATCTGTTCTATCGTATGTGTCCCACTAGCCTCATCTCGCCTTGCATGGTGTCCTTGCTAATCCCCATCCGATCTGCAAGGCGTGTGATTGAACGTTCTATCTTGCTGGCTGCTTCCGAGCTTGCACAGTATAATCTTGCTAACCCTCATTCGGTCTGCAAGACATGATTTTTGGATTTGTCGACCTCCATCCGGTCTGCTTGGTTTCTACCTATCAACCACTATCTGAATAATGTAGTGTCTGATTTGCTAACCACCATCCAGTTAGCCCAGTGCCTGACTGTTGACCATCCTTGGGTCGGCATGGTGACTTGTTCTTCGTTGTCTTTGTTGGCACTTTTTTTTTCTATAAAAAGTGGCAAAGTAAATGTGTAGGGTATATGAAAGAGATGCATACCTGTGGCAGTACATACCTGTTGGCAGTGCCCCCTAAAGGACGGTTGGTTGTTCCTTGGAGAAGGATTTGTGGAATATGTACATCTTCCCCTTGATTGCATCGAGTCAATTTCCAGACTTCCAAAGTGCGGATATTATCTTCTTGCAAAGTTCAGATATCATCCTCTTAGATATCCCTTACTGACCGTGACATACCAGATACCGATTCCTCTATCATCTCCAGCCGGAGCCTCCTTGTTGAAAAGACCTGTGTGCCTCTCGAGAGGGTGAGAGACTTTGATGTTGAGCCTCCAGAGAGGAAAAAAGATTTGAGCCTCCTTAGAGGAAAATCAGATTTGAACCTCCTCAGAGGAAAATTATATTTAAGCCTCCTCAGAGGAAATTAGATTGGAGCTTTCGTTGCTTGCCAGCAGGCGGATAGATTTCAATGTCTTTGGTGTCTCTTAAAATGATTTTCGTAAATTTTTGGGATTTTCACATTTTTGATGTATTTGAATTTTTACAGTATGTTGGATTTTAAGGCCTTGAAAATATCTTCTTCTTTTTGTTTTGTTTGTTTTTGTGGTTTGTTGTTTGAGAATTTGTATTCTTTGTACATTTGAATTTGGATTTTGAACACTTATTGTGTGATGTGTGTGAGGGTATATCTTATGATAGAGAAACTTACCTGATTGCCCCCGGCATGCTGTGCATGAATAGGCTTATTTTTCTGGGTGTTCCCCTTCTATACAGACGCACCTGATTTTATGCCAAATATAGCGTCTGATAATGTTGAGCTGAACCTATCTCTTGGACCATCTTTGCACATGAAGTTTATTCGGACCTTTCCCCCTGAGTCATGTATACAAAATATTGTGTGTGCGTATGGAATCAATGTGTGTGAAATATACATACAAACCTATATACAAGAAACATATGCAAAGGATTAATGTACAAAAATTATGTGTACGCAACTACATGTGTAAAAGGATTGAATGCACGTGATATGCTTATGATATGCATGCTAAATATGTGCAAAGAATTATGCGTTACATGTATGCAAAGATTATGTACACGGAATGTGCACGAAGAATTGCATATGCAAAATATATGCAAAGTTTAAGCATGTGTAAATGCATGTTAGGCATCATGAAAGGCTATGCACGTGTAAAGTTATGTAGGGAGATATGCGAAAGATTATACATGCGAGATGCATGTGAGATGCAAAAATTGATAGACCACATCCTACATGGTTAAGGGATTCGTTGAGGGTACTGCTCAACTGCTCACATTGTCTGATGCCGCCAAGGATCTAGAAAAGCGCTATCTTGAATTTAGAGACTCTGACCCACAATCCTTTCAAAGAGAACTGACCCGTACGCATCTTTGCCCCCCCCTGTCAATGGGAATTTTGCCCCCAAAACTTTAACTCGAGTCCTGAGTTATGCACTATATGCCTAAAGGGAAGTAATGCCGCCTTATCGCTCCAGGCTTCAAAAGTCATTATTTTAAGTCCCTTGTGGATTTTCACACTACCTTTTCTTAGTGGGAAATGCGTCCCTTTGGGGATTTTCACATAACCCTATGCCTAATTTTTGCTTGGAATGGATCCAACCCACTCAAGCGGCTTTTATTCATTTTTTTTTATAGGATAGACTGCCTGTTTCCAGGTTTTTACCCTGCCCTTTAGCCTAACTTTTGCTTAGAGAGCCAATTACGGTTTTCAACTCTAACGGCCTTTTTTATCTTTTTTTTAAGGGTATGACTGCAAGAAAAGTTAAAGCTACTATCAGAGCCCCCTTCTAGAGTAATCGGCAGCTGTTCACTAAGGCATTTTCTCCCTAGGCATCGATTGCATTCCTTTGCCTCTCTCGATGAATGTGTTGCTAGATTGGGTGAGGTGGCAGATGAGGATCGGGTTCTTTAGGGCTTCATGAGGTTTCCCTTGTACATTACCACCCATTGTGCTCAGTAGTTCAAAGGGATTAATGATGTAGTGAGGCATCCCCTATGTTTCCAAGGTGGACCTTTATCTTTGGCTTTTACCTCCAGACACCATAGCCTCTAGGCAAGCTGTTGGTGAAGACTATTATGCCATCTATCGGGGATTGTTCTTTTACTCCCACTAATGCATTCAAGAGGTAGGTGCTTAGCCCCATAATTGATAACAGAACTCATCGACTTAAACATCTGAACGGTGAGAGCAATAGAAGAGTGTACTCATTTAGATTTCATGCATTCAGCAATGAATGATGTTTCTCTTTTTATAAATGAATTAGAAAACAATGAACACATGTATTTGCAAAGATTGTGTACATTTCGGTATGATTTCTCTATACATGATCATTATCTAACATTGATTCAAAATGCAAAACTACATCTAGTCTTAGAGTAAATCTTGTAAGCATCAAACTCCTGTCTCCAATCAGCCCTCTTGGGTTTTCTTAATTGGATATTTTCTCTCGAGCCTCTAATTTTTGCCCATGGTGCCTTTTTTTGGTTTTCACCCTGACGAGGTGCCTATTTTTAGCAAAGCCGCCTTTTTTCGGTTTTTAACCCGCGGGGCTTTTATTCTCTTCTTTTGATTTTTAGTCTTTAGCCATAGAGCTTCTTGGATCTATCGATGTTGATCGGTTCTTCATATCTGCTTCCATCGCTGCCTGTCAAAAATGTTGCTCCCTTGGACAATAACTTCTCAAGAATAAATGGGCCTTCCTACACTGGTCTAAATTTGCCTCATTCGTCTGGAACATTCGGACTCATTTTCTTAAAGATTAAATCTCCCTCTTTCAATAGGTGCTTTCTGACTTCCTTCCCGATTGATCAAGTAGAGTATTTTTTGATAGATCTGATTGTGGCGGTAATCCCATAACATGTCCTCGTCTGACGTGTTTAACTGCTGCTATCGTTGCTGCGCCCTATCGGCTTCTATAATTTGGGCTTCCATGACTGTCCTTAAAGATTTGAGCTCTATTTCGACCGGCCATACTATTTCTGCCCCCATGTATCAAGGAATAAAAGGTGACTCTTGTAGAGGTTTTGATGGTGGTTCTCTATCCTCGAAGTGCAAAAAGGTCATTTCTCTGCCCAATCCTTATAGTCTCGAACCATCTTGACTAAGATCTTTTTGTTTAGCAGCCTCTCCTACCCCATTGGTTTGAGGGCAATACAGAGAGGACTTGTGGTTTTTAATGCCATACCTTTGGAGCAACTCCCTAGCCTTAGCCATAAATTGTCCTACCGTGCTTGAACCTTACATGGTGCTGGAGACCATATTGACATATCGAATTCCTTTCAATGACCCTGTCCGTTGGAGGCCATAGGGCGCATCTCCCCTATGGTGTCTATTCCCAAGCCCGAGCAACCCATATCCATTGTAAGTCAATAGAACCCTTTTGGTCCTTTTCAGAAGTTAAGAAAAATGGCAAAGTACGGGCATGTGTAGATCAACGAGATTTGAATGAAGCTTGCCCCTAGGATGACTTTCCAATCTACATATTGATTCTTTTCCTTCCTTTTTTTTTCCTTTTTTTTTGTTCCCTTTTTTTTTGTTTCTTTTTTTTTATGTTCTTCTTTTTTTCTTTTTTTTTTTATGGACAAGCTTTGTTCAAATCCTGATAGCTCATATTTTTTTGCTCTTCTTGACTATTGGGATGACGATGACCAACCAAGCCGTGTGTTGTATAAAAATTTTTGGCTTCATCTCTGCTTGTGGATCCTTTTTTTTAACCTTCTTTACCCATTTTGGCCTGGGTCTTCTGAGCTTCTGCTTGACTGGTCCATGATCGGGGTATGGTGGAATGATGTGCTCGGCGATTTCGCGATCAACTCTTAGCTTGTCTTCATAGGTCCAGGCAAAGACTTTTTCATATTTGTTTGAATTTCTCTCAAGTTTAGATCTCTCTTCAGGAGTTACATTAAATGCTATCAAGATTTTCTTTGTGTTTTCCTAAGTTCTGAGATTAAACGGAGTAGCACCAATTGAATTAATGTCAAATATGAATGAGTCATGATCATGATTATGCATAGTAAAATCATAAGAGATATAACACAAGTAAGCAAAAATGTTCATCTTATTAATGAAACAAAATGTCATTTTTAAACAGTTCAAAAATAAAAAGAACATTCTAAATAGGTAATCATTTTCCATTCTTGTCATCACAAATGTTGTAGTCGATGATCCATTATCATCCTTAAGAACCGTCCTCCTTTCCCACTTAGGCACTTAATCTATCTTATTCTTTATCCTTCGATCTTTTGGGTTAGAGATCTGTTTGGAATCAATCAGATCTTGAATAGCATGTCTCAAGGTCCTGCAATCGTTTGTGGTATGCCCGGTGTGCTGGTGGAAGGCACAATACTGATCCCCCTTGTGATTGGGTTATCACTGGTTTCTAGCTGGCCTAACCGACAATGGTTATAGCATCCCCTCTTTCATTAGCCTCTTAAGGACCCAAGACAAGGATCTGCCCAAATTAGAATAATGCCTTTGATTCACTTCCATGGTTGGACTTTCTACTATCTTTTCCTTTTCTGGGTCCGGCATCAATTCTTGAATGCTATCTCTTAGGGGATGATAATAGTTTGTTCTATGTCCTGAATACTAGTGATATGCACAATACCAATCTGCTCTATGTCTAGGCTGTCCTTGACTTAGGGCAGGCCCGAATGGCAGGGGTTGTAGCTTACCTTCCTTGATGAGATGGGCAAAGTGCCAAGATAATGGCCTGCCCAAGATAGTGAGGTGGCACCGAGCTGTTCTAGTCGTTGAGACTTCTGTGGCCCTAACATTTGCCTCACTATTGTTATGGCTTCCTAAGCTTTTACTTTTTAGAATATGTGTCATTGCGCCCCACCCTCTTCAGGTACAATGTTATATTCTAGAGTAGGCCTTATATTTCCTCCTCGCTTAACTGGTGAATCAAATGGCCCTTTGCCTCTGGTCTCGAGAGGAAATGGAGGTACTGTAGCGATCGCTGTATGAGCCTTCTTAACCGTGGCCAGCTCCACTTGGTTAAGGGTAGTAGTTGTTATAAGTTGAGCTTAGAGAACGAGCACCATGGCATCCATCCTTTCCTTAACTAGGGCCAACATCCTTTTTTCAAGCTCTTCGAACCTTCTATCCATCTCCTGGGCAATTAGGGCACAAATCTCTTCAGTCTGTTGTGAAGGTCCAGCCATTTTTAATACCAACAGATACTCTGGTAAGGATGCTAAATCTTTATCAGCCAACTCGAACTCTGATCGCTCTTTAGACAACTATCGGGATCCCTAAACCACCCAAGCAAATGGTGTACAATGGCTGAAAAGCAAGGAGTTAGAATGATGTATGAATGACATGCTATGCATGGTCGAGCTGTGCAACAAATGGTATACAATGGCTAAAAAAATAAAAGAGGTTAGAATGATGTATGCAATGCATGGAACAAATTTATGCACAGGGCGATATGTACATGTAAAGATTATATGCATACACTACAAGAAAATGGGATTTTAGCGACGGAAATATAGCGACGGTCCAAATTCCGTCGCTGATTAGCGACGGATTTATATTTCCGTCGCTAATTAGCGACGGAAATATAAATCCGTCGCTAAAAATGGCGGGAGTACCTTCCCTCCATTTTTAACGACCGAAATAGCGACGGAATTTATCCCGTCGCTAAAATTAGCGACGGAAATCTAATTTCCGTCGCTAATATTATCTAAAAAAATATAATTTATATTATTAGCGACGGAATTAATTTCCGTCGCTAAATTTATTTAAAAAAAATAATTTATAATTTTAGCGACGGAAATTAATATCCGTCGCTAAATTTAGCGACGGATATTCAATTCCGTCGCTACTTTTAGCGACGGAAATTGAATTTCCGTCGCTAAAATTTTTAAATTAAAACCCACAAACCTCTCTCCTCTTCTCTCCTCCCTCTCCCTCTCCCTCTCCCTCCCTCCCGATCCCTCCTCCTCTGCACCTCTGCTCACCGCCGCCCACCTCCGGCGTGCCTCCAGTCGCCAGATCCGGCCGGCCCATTGACTTCCGGCGTCGATCCGACCAGGAGCACCCACAGTCGGCCTCCTTTCCTCCCTCCCCTTCCTCTCCTCTCTCTCCTCCCTCTCCCTCTCCCTCCCTCCCGATCCCTCCTCCTCTGCACCTTTGCCCACCGCCGCTCACCTCCGGCGTGCCTCCAGTCGCCAGATCCGGCCGGCCCACTGACTTCCGGCGCCGATCCGACCAGAAGCCTCCTCCCCTACCTCCCCTTCCTCTCCTCTCTCTCCCCTCCCTCTCCCCTTCCTTTCCCCCTCCCCCTCTCCTCCTCCGCGCGTGGCGGCCTTTCTTCCGGCGTCGGCGGTTGCTGCTCCGGCGTGGTGGACGGCCATCCAGCTCCAGCACCTTCCCTTGGCTTCCCTTCTCCTCCGGCGGCCTGGTAAGCTGTGTTTTAATCACAATTGCATATTAATTCATTTAATATCAAATCTAGTTTGATCTGTAAAATCTTATACTGATAGCCTACCTTAGAATTTATCTTGCATTTGGCTTATGTTGGTGCTATCTTTTCCAGATCAAGGTTGGTGAAATGTTTTTCTATTTACTATTCATTCATGCTCTAAAAGTATATATATATATGTATATTTGACTATGAAGCTCCAGTGGATGATTTTTAATCATAGTTATGGCAATTGATAAACATGTAGTGTAATAAAAGATTATTATTATAAAACTACGTAGGTTTAGTTTATGTTATACAACTACTAAATTAATTGAAGAATTAATTATCCAAGTATGAAATTCTAATGAACATATCAAGCATCCCAATCAATAGAAGGAGATATTTATGCTGCAAAGCAGCAGCTCAACTAGATTTAAATGGACCCAATAATTATTAGACACGATTTTGCTAAACATGATCAATGGGCGTGCCTAAAAATGGCAAAGAACTTGGTCCCAGCCGAAGTTTGAATATGATGTTTTTTTTATGGATTTGGCCTGTAATACTATGATAAACTTTGTAATAATAGTCCCGAGCCAAAGGATAGCTTCATGAAGGCTTGGATCACTTTTGATGGAAGACTGCATCTGGAGGCAGCAAAAGCTTTGCAATATATCCAAGGGAAGGTACTTACTGGTTGTCTTTCCTGGCAGAAAGTGCAATGCCAGCAGGTGTTCCATAGCTCTGTATCGTGTCCAGCTCCTGTTTATGCATTTATTGAGAGGCAGCTTAACTCTTTACTCAAAAGTCTTAGGAATCAACCTGGTAATTCCTTTGTTAATGATCATTTGCTTCGATGTATATATTCTGATGATCCTCTATTCTGCTGATGTGCAAATTATATTTGTTTTATTCATGTTTTGTTTGTTTATGAAATGCCTCTTGACTTATTTGTATTCTTTTCAAGCAAGTTACTGATGCATAATCTTCATTTTTCTTCTCTGGGTAAAGATTTTCAAATGATGAGTGTTTTTGTGACTATCTGATAGTATTGATTCTATTAACCCTGATGGGGAGGTTGAAAGCATATCATAGAGCCTAAAGTTTCTCAACTATAGCAACTGTCTGACTGGCCTATGATTTTTTGATGCTGGTTCTTTGCCTTCGGTGAATGCCAATTAAAACTCACTGGTTTGTCCAATTTCTGAAAACTAATGCTAATTGTCCCAAGACCCTAATTTCCCAGACCCGTCAAGTCTCCAGCTCCCTTTTTTCTGCTCGGGTACATGTCTATTATCTTCTTGGCTTTCTCTTTTTCAAAACGACAATATGCCTTTGAGGAATTTACTAGTTTGCTTTTTGCCATGAGTGGAAATTTCCAAGTTCTCTATTTCATTAAGAATTTGTTTCATTTTAGGTTACAAGTAAAACTCTCTTCGCGCATATTCCTGTGTTAGTTTATCAAATCTATAATGATTTGGGGAGCATAGGTTTGTGATTATGTTTCTTTTAATTATATGTTTTAAATTTGAATTTTGAATATTATTATTGTTATTTCTATTAATAGTATGATTCATTTTGAAATTGTTAAGATTTTTGAGAATTTAATTTTGTGATTGTACATAATAGATAGATTAGGTTTATTTTTCATCTAAACAACTTTCATTTTACATGATTTTAGTATTTTACATTGGGTTTATTAGCATTTAATTTTGACTAATATCTTTTAGTTAAATTTATACTAAACTATAATTAATTGCGCTGGAATTGAACATGTACTGAAATTAATTATAATTGAGCATGTATTTTAGTTTAAATTTTTATTTTCAGCTGCACACTGTAATTGTTTTATTTAATTTTTTTATTTGCTTTTTAAATTACCGACGGAAAATTCCGTCGGTAATTTAAAAAAATAAAAAAATTCAGAATTTCCCGACGGAATTTTTATTCCGTCGGCAATATTCCCGACGGAATTTTTATTCCGTCGGCAATATTACCGATGGAATTTTTATTCCGTCGGTAATTTTCCCGACAGAATTAAAATTCCGTCGGGAAAAATTGCCTACGCTCTTAATGCCGACGGAATGGTATTCCGTCGGCAATGTAATTTCCCGACGGAAAATCCTAGATTTCCGTCGGGAATTTCCGTCGGGAAATCTTCATTTTCTTGTAGTGATATAATAGAATGTACACACGCGAAATGAAATGTAGATGTTTTTTCTTGTGCATGATCATGCTATGCAAATGGTCATCGACGACTGAAAGATCTAGGGATTGCAATGACACATGTGATGCATGAAAAAAGAAATAAAAATTATACACATGATGATATGTACATGTGAAAAATAATATACAAACAAAAGGCTATACACACACATGAAGGAAATGTATATGTTTTTTTTATTATTATTTTTTTTAACATGCATGAATGACACGCAATACATGAGCATCCTGTGCAACATCTACAACCACATGCAAGCAAGTAGATTCTTCCAACCTTATCTCTCCCACACACGAGGTCGTGCGGTCTCTTTCCTAGGCGGGCTTGATCCATAACAGGGAACCCGATGGACACGCATGGTGCACAGTGGAAAATCGGCAGTATAACCTCTCTTATCCAATGTACAAGCGTATGGGATTTTGACCATTGCGTATTTAGGTAGTCCGAATAAATTAACAGGGGCCTATCGGGGCATGTAATCCTTTGATTAGGTGACCAATCAAATTATCTGGGTTTATCAAATATAAAATGATCCATACAGTAAACATAGTATTATGGTTCATACCACCTAGGGGAAGTATCTATTGCCATTACATGAGTTTTGACCAAGGTGATGTTACTTTAGGGCTACCCAAGCATGGTCCCTGCCAACGGGTCTAGCTCATCGCGAGCGTAACAACCAGTCGGGTCTCCATTTAATATACCATGATGGTATGAGGCTTGGGCTGGTATTATCCTTAACGCTTTTCTACATTGAGTGAACGTAGGGTCATGCCTTAGGAACGCACCGAGGTTGAAAGAGGGACCAAACTAGCATAGATCTAAGGCTTTAATGATATGCAATGCAATTTCGACAAGGGGTAAAATTTTTAAATTAAAACTCAATCATATGTTTTAATCAAGGTACTTTCGAAGTGAAGTCTCCAAGTAAGTCCCCAGTGGAGTCGCCACTATGACGCGCACCGAACCCCGAGAGGCACCGAAGGCCCGCTTTTAGGGCGATCGAGAGAGGTTCGTGAAAACTTGTAAGAAATTACAAATGCGTCTATTTTGGGCAACAATGAGGTTTCTTGGAGTCGCCACCCAATAAAATATTAGGAAAGGTCGTCTAGTCTCAGTGAGCCTAAGACAACGCATATGCATCCATTTTGGGCAAGCTAGAGATATTTTGGAGGCCCCACCCTAATAGAACATTGGAATGGTTCTCTAACCTCATAGAGCCTAGGACTATGCAAATTGGGCCTTTTTGGGCAACAAGAGATATTTTGGAGGCTCCATCCCAATGAGACATTGAGATGGTCCTCTAACCTCGTTGAGCCTAAGACCAGAGATGGTTCGGTACTTTCCATTTATTCATACCTTGATTAAATTACAATTGAGTTTTGAATTTAAGATTTTATCCCTTTTCTCATTCATTTAAATGCAGTAATTTAACGCACATGCCAATCATATAATGAAAGCGGTAAATAAAACAAGATTAAAATAAAGTAAATAAGAGTACAATAAATTACAACAAAACTAGGGGCGGAATACAACCCCCATTGTAAATAAAATATAAATCATACATAAAACGAGCTATTTATTAAGGATGAGGATAGTGGTCTTCGCATGCATGGTTAAACAAAATAATTTTAATGTGACAATTTATTTTGGATGAAAAAAACTGGGATATTGATCCCATTTTTATTAGAAAAAGTTCCAAGTTAATTAATAGAAATATTTTTGTGATTTTCTTTTTAAACTTAAATAAAATAAATAATTTTATTAAGAATTACATTGCAAAATAAATGAAAAAGCCAAATAAATAAAATATTACAAATAATGCAAATAAATAGTCAACCCAAACGAGCCTCCTGGATCTCCCCATTTGCTCGCGAGAATGCCCAAGCAAAGAAAACAAGTATTGGAATAAAAAAAACACAAATAAAATTATGTTAGTGATTAAATCAATTAAATCTATAATAAATAATAAAATAAAATAAAATAAGATGACATCAAAATGACAAATGAATTACAATGTTAATAAATTAAAATAAATGAAAAAAAGCATTATAGATGACAAATGAATTAAATGATATTATTGAAATAAACAAAATAACATGTTAATACATAAAAATATAAATATGACAATAATATAATAACAATAATAATGAAATAATAATTATAATTATAATAATTAAATAATAATAATAATATATAAACATATTAAATAAAATAAATATACAAACAATAGAATGAATAAATAAATGAAAACAATAAAAATTTACATGTTAATCAATTAAATATGAATAAAAATAAATAAAAGAAAATTAAAAAAAAAAAATCAAGCATAGAATATTTACCCTCGGAGTTCGGATTCGATGAAGGGAAAAAGGTAATTGATTTCCTTACTTTGTTTGCAAAATTAGAATTAAAGATCATAAAAATTGTAATTTTATTCCAAAAAAATAAATTTACTTAAAAATGATGAAAGAAAATAAAAATTTTCAAGAACAAACAATTATTTTTGTTTGTCTCAACAAAAAATTATTTATGAAAAATCTAATTTTTTTTTTTTAGAAAATCAAATGAAACAAGTGGATTTTAAGAACAAACAATTATTTTGTTTGCCCCAAAATCCATTTTTCATCAAAATGGGATTCAAATAAAAATCTTTGAAAAAACTTAAGTGAAAAAATAATTAAAAGACAAAAGAAGGAAAATTTAATTTTTAAGAACAAACAATCACTTTATTTATCTCAAAAATCAATTTTTCATCAACAAAATTCCATCTAAAATATTTAGAAGAAATTTTATTGGAAAAAAAAAAAAGAAGAATAGAGCTTTTTAACTTTTAGCCATTTTTATTTTTTTTAGGGGAAAACCTAAGAAAAACCTAGAGAAAATTTTGAAGAAGAAGAAGAAGAAGAGAAAAATTAAAGAAGAAACCCTAAAAATGAATCCCTTTATTTTTGTTTCATCTTTTTCTATTTATATTAAGAAAAAAAAAAGAAAAATGAAATTAATTAAGGAAAAACTAATTAATTAATTCAAATATTATTTATTTATTTAAAAATGGAAAAATCATGAAAAACCTTTAAAAATGGGATAGAAAATCAAATTTGGTCAAAAAATTCCGAAAAAATCAAATTTGGGCCAAAAATTAGCATTTTCAGCGGAAGAGGGGTGACTGACTCCCGTCAGTGTGCGCGCACGCTCCTCCTGCGCGCAGGTGCTGCACAGCGCTCTTCGCGCGCCCCCGGGCTGCCGCAGGGCGTCGCCGCGGCCGACATCCAAAATTTTTTTTTTCAAATTTACTACAAATACTATAATTTTCAAACTCCATTTTTCAAATTTAATTTTTTATACATTTTTTTATTTTTTTAATCTAAAATGCAAATTTGACAAGAAAATCATCACTTTTAAGCTTTTTGCCTCTTAATAGGCATCTTATCATTATTGGGTAACTCTGATCTGCGCTGCCTCAAGACCCAGTGTCTACAGGCGGACTCTCTAATTTCCTCCAACCGATCTAGGTGATACAAGAGATTTGCCTTATTTTCCTCAGCATCATATGATGAAGTTCGGACACTTGCCAATCTCACACGGGATGACAACTTTCGGCCCATATGTCAAAGAAAAAGGAGTAAGGCCCGTTACTGCCCTTAGGGAGGTTCGGTATGCCCAGAGAACATTATGGAGCTCGTCAACCCAGAGACCCTTCGCATCATCGAGCCTCTTCTTTAGCCCAGCCAATATAGTTCGGTTTGTTACCTCAGTCATACCATTTGATTATGGATGGCACACCGAGGTGAAGTACAGTTGGATATTTAGATCCGCACAATAACTCTTAAAAGAAGAGCTATCGAACTTCTTGCCATTATTAGAAATGATTGTGTGTGAGATTCTGAACCTTGAAATTGTGGCCTTCTACACAAACTTTATGATGTTTGCCGGAGTAATTGTAGCCAAGGGCTATGCCTCCACCCACTTTGTAAAATGATTAACTGCCACTACCAAAAACTTCCTCTGTCCGGTGGCCAAAGGAAAAGGGCTGAGGATATCAATTCCCCATTGAGCAAATGGCCAAGGACTGTGAATGGGCACTTGCGGGGCAGATTTTCTGGTGCAATATGTTGCCGAACCGTTGGCATTTATCACACTTCTGAACGTGCTCTTTAGCCTCTTTCTCCATTGTGGGTCAATAGTACCCTTGTCACAAAGCTTTTCGAGCTATTGCTTGTGTACCTTCATGCGCGCTACAAATGCCTTCATGAATCTCTCGGAGTACATAATCACCCTCTCCGATGCTCGATATAAAGTCCAGGGATGCATCCAAGATGGCATGCTGGCTTGACCGTCAAACTACTTTTCGAGCCTCAACCTGATCATCTAGGAGAACTCTCGAACTGAGATACTGATATACAGGCAGACGCTAACCATCCATCAGCTCATTTAATAGAACTTTGTATGTTTCATATGTTGGTGTCGTTATGACTGACCACACTCTGTCCGTCGAGGATATTTTGTCCTGACTAGAGGCTTATTTGGCTAAGGCATCTGCTCCCTGATTTTCTGTTCGAGGTATCTGCTCAATCGACCATGCATATCCCATTTTTTCCAACTAGGACAATAACAGGGCAACGAGCTCCTTGTACCGAACCATTATGTTCTCCTTAGCCTCAACTTTGCTAAGCAACTATCTTACGACAAACTGCGAGTCAGAAAAAATAGCCAATGAATTAGGCTCTACCTTAATGGCGAGCTGCAATCCAAAATAGAGAGTCTCGTATTCTACCGCATTGTTGGAGGCCGGGAATGCTATGTGAGCCATTCCTCTAATATTTATCCTCTCCGGTCCAATAAGGACTACATCAATACCAGCCCCTTCAGATGAGCAAGTTCCATCTACAAATAACTTCCAAGAGTGGGGGCCTGGCTCAGGAGGTAGAGCATGCAACTTGGCCATAAAATCAGCCAAAACTTGAGCTTTCATCGACTGCCGGGCTTCAACCGAACATCTAATTCTCCCAAATGAGTTGCCCAGTCTGTGAGCCTTCTGGATGCTTCTGGTCTCTAGAGCACTTTTTTGAGATTAGAATTTGTTCGAACCACCACAGTATGTGCCTGAAAATAGGGCAGAAACTTGATGGATGATATAACCAGTGACAAGACTAACTGCTCTAGAATGGGATAATTGAGTTCGGCACCCCTCAACACCTTGCTCGTATAATAAATCGGGAACTGTTGACTACCTTCCTCTCTGATCAAAACCAAACTAATAGCCCCGAAAGAAACTGTAAGATACAGATACAAAACTTCGCCCACCTATGGCCTACTTAGCAATGGCGGTGTGGCAAGAAATTGCTTAAGCTCCTCGAAAGCTTGCTGGCATTCTAGGATCCATTCAAACTTCTTCAGGTTTTTGAGTGCCCTGTAAAATGAAAGACAACATTTAGCAGCACAAGAGATAAACCTGCCCAGGGCTTTTACCTTGCCATTAAGTTTCTGCACTTCTTTAATGGATTTCGGGGGTTCCATCTCCAAAATGGCTTGAATCTTGGCCGGATTAGCCTCTATAGCCCTCCTTGAAATCATGAACCCCAAGAACTTCCCGAGCTGTACCTGTGACGCGCGCCGGACCCTGCGGCCGCCCCTTTGACCGCCCGCTCGAGGGCGATCGGGCATTTGAGGTCCGTTGATAACTTGCAACGAATTATAAGTGCGTCTATTTTGGGCAACAAGGAGGTTTCATGGAGTCGCCACCCAATAAAACATTGGGAAAGTTTCTCTCGCCTCGGAGAGCCTAAGACTGCGCTTATTATCCATTTTGGGCCAACCAAAGGGGTCTTGGAGGGTAAACCTCTCTCCCAAAGGAGCCTAGGATTAATGTCTAAGCCTCATGACACAAGAGGTGTCTTGGAGGGTAAACCTCTAGCCTCTTTGAGCCCAAAGACCAGAGATGGGTTCGGAACTTCTCATCTATGTCTACCTTGATTAATTTTACAATTTGGTTTTGAGTTTATTAGTTCACTCTCTCTCCACACGATGCAATTTTAATTAAAAGGCACAAATATTCACATTGAAAGCAGTAAAATATTAAAAGTAAATTACAATAATACTAGGAGCGGAATACAACTCCCATTTAAAAAAGTGCAAACATACATAAATCGGGGAATTTATTAATTATGAGGACTTTGGTCCCTGCATGTGTATTTAAAGAAAACATTTTGAACGTGGTGATTTTACTTGGGATGAAAACTAGGACATTGGTCCCATTTATTATGAAAAAATCCAAGTTAATTTAGTAGAAATATTATTGTGATTTTTATTTAGGCGTGCATAAAAAACACTTTATTTATTGAATATGTACAAGGAAATTAAAAAAATATAAACAAAATGAGAATTAAAATGTGCAATGAAAATACCAAACCCCGCATCTCCTCCTTCGCGTGCATGGAAGCTCAAATGAGAATAAAATAATGATTTGCAACCAAAAATAAAAAAAGAAATTCATGTTAGAAATTAAACCAAAGAAATAATATGACATGGAGGATAATATGTATAATGAAAATGTAACATGCATAAAATACTATAACATGCATAAAATAATTATGATGCAATTTAACATGCATAAGAATAAAAAATATTAACCATGCTCAACATATCAAATAAATAATTATAATAACTATGAGTAAAAATTAAAATATTGATATGTATAAAAAATTTGACATGAAAATATAATAGGATTTAAAAGAGTTTATTTATTATATGAACAATTGAAGATAAAATAATAAGAAGGATATGGGGACTAAGAGAATTTACATGTTTAAAAGTTAATTGGAACCAAAAGAAATTAAAATCAACAAAAGAATTAAGGAGTTAAGCCATGAATAATTACCCTCAAATTTAATCTTGAAGAATTGAAGGTAGAAGTGTTGAATTCCTTGTCTTTCCCTTGTGAAAAATGCTTGAAAAATCACCCTTGGAAGCAAGTGTGTAAGATTGATTTTTTTCTTTTTCCTCAAAGCTCAAAAATTCAATTTTTTTCTCTCCAAAATCTTTCTAATTTGTCTCCCCTCTGTTCTGAATTTTTTTTTCACTTTTAGCACTCAAAAACTACCCAAAAACCACCCAAAACCGTCCAAAAAGTCGTTAAAAAACAAGTGGGGGTCGAAAATGGGCGAAATGGGGTGAAAATGGGGAGACTGCGTGCTGCACGCAAAGCACAGCCGTGCTTTCAAAGAAGCACAGCTGTGCTTTCGCGCGTGCACTGCGCGCAGTGCAGTGCAAAGCACAGCCGTGCTTTCAAAGAAACACAGCCGTGCTTTTCGGGCAGATTTTTTTTTTTAAAATTTTTATATAAAATACCCTCAACCTAAAACACACTTTTTCTTCTCCAAAATAATTTTAAAAATATTTTTAAAATATTTAAAATACATTTTTTCCTCATAAAAAAGACAAGGAAAATCACTTCCGAGCTCCAATCTTTTTGCCTATAAGCCGGCGTAGCTAAATTTCATCATCGGGTAATCCTGATCAAGGCTACTCGAGACCCGGTGTCTACAGTTGCCCCTAATTTTGGGGAGACTAGTGCATGGGTGCCTAGGTAAGCCAAAATTCAGGAAAGGAAAGAAGCGCGTACCTGGAGCGGCGACCTTCTTGCTGGATGGAGTTATGATGATAGCTGTTGCCGTGTTATGGGCAAGCTGTCTTTTGGTTGTGATTGGTGGTGCTGTGGTCGTGCTAACCTCTTGTGGGTAGTGCCGCCATCGTGCTAACCGCTGTGAATTTGTAGTGCCGTGGTCGTGCTAACCTCTTGTGGGTAGTGCCGCCATCGTGCTAACTGCTGTGAATTTGTAGTGCCGTGGTCGTGCTAACCTCTTGTGGGTAGTGCCGCCATCGTGCTAACTGCTGTGAATTTTGGAGCTGTGCTCCTTTAGACGTTTTGACTGGTGTCGTCACTCGGCTTTTGTTGGTGTTCCCCGCCGATTTCTCCTGCTAGATTGTATGCGTAGAAATATACAAAAAATCATGTGTGTATGATATGGAATGCAAATGCTTGCAAAAATGTATAGACCATGTCCTAGGTGGTCCAATGTTTGCTAAGGCTATAGCTTGCCTGCTCTACCATGCCCCCGGAATCCCGAGGATCGTCGACAAGTTTTCTGAAAGAGACCTCCGGTGTACATCCTTTGTCCCCCTGGTCAATGATCCCTTACCCGGGATTCTGATTCATGTTCCGTGTTGTGTGTTATCTGGTTGAAAGAGAATCATCTGAAATAATGCCACCTTATCGCTCCAGGCATTGTTTTAAAGGTAGTGCGTCCCTTGTGGATTTTCACACTAGCTTTTCTTTGCAGGAAATGCGTCCCTTAAGGGATTTTCACATAACCCTTTGCCTAATTTTTGCCTGGAATGGACCCAACCCAATCCAGCGGCTTTTGTTTATTTAATTTTTTTTTTGTTGGGCAGACTGCCTGTTCCCAGGTTTTCACACTGCTCTTTGGCCTAACTTTTGCTTAGAAAGCCAGTTATGGTTTTCATTTCTAACGGCTTTTTTTTTTTTCAGAGAAGGTTATAATCAAAGCTTCTATTAAGAGCAAATAGCACATATCCGATGAAGTGACTGACCAATAATCATTAGATGAACAATTGGTATATCTCTTTTTAAGACAGAACTAAAAGATCAATTAAAATATATTCTTTTATTCATTGCAAAATTGTGTAAATTTCTATATGATTTCATCATACATGATTTTCATTTGACAAGAATTCAAAAGCTTATGACTACACCTAATCTCGGAGTGGATTTTGTCAGCATCAAACTCCTATTATCAATCGGCCCTCTCGGGTTTTCTCGATTGAATATTTTCTCTTGGCCCTTAATTTTTGCCCAGGATGCCTTTTTTCCGGTTTTCACCCTGACAGGGCGCCCAATTTTAGCAAGGCCGCCTTTTTTTCGGTTTTCGACCCACGGGGCATTTATTCTCTTCTTTTTATTTTTGGTCTTTAGCCATGGAACCTTTTAAGTCTATCGATATTGACCGGGTCCTTGAACTCATTCCCATCACTGTCTGCCAAAATTGCTGCTCCTTTTGTTAGCAGCTTCTTCAAAACGAACGGACCTTCCCAGGTGGGCCTGAATTTTCCGCGTGTGTCAGGCACTCCCGGCCTCATCATCTTAAAGACCAAATCCCCCTCCTTTAACGGGTGCTTTCGTACTTTCTTGCCAAACGACCGAGCCAACCTTTTCTGGTAAACTTGATTGTGGTAATAGGCCCGCAACCTATCTTCATCTAGCAAATTTAGCTGTGACAAACGTTGTTGCGCCCATTCTGTCTCTAGAATCGCGGCTTCCATGACTACCCTCAAAGACTTTAACTCAATTTCAATCGGCAGAACTGCTTTAGTTCCATATACCAGAGAGAATGGTGTTCCCCCCGTAGAGGTTCTGACTGTGGTTCTATAACCCCAAAGTGCGAAGGGTAACTTTTCAGCCCAGTCTTTATAGCTCTGAACCATCTTGGCCAATATCCGCTTCACATTCTTGTTCGCTGCTTCGACTACACCGTTTGCTTGAGGACGGTAGGGAGAAGACTTGTGATGTTGGATCCCGTATTTCTGGAGCATCTGCTTAGTTTCTGCTAGGAATTGCACCCCATTATCAGACACAATGTGATGTGGGAGACCATATCTGCATATCAGATTCCGCTCGATGAATTTAGCCATGTCCCTTGCATCAACCTTCTTAAAAGATTCAGCTTCAACCCACTTAGTGAAGTAGTCAATGGCAACTATAATGAACCTGTGCCCATTAGAAGCTGTAGGACAGATTTCGCCTATGATGTCTATTCCCTAAGCTGCAAATGGCCATGGAGATGTCAAGTTATGTAACTCTAAAACTGGCACATGCCTCAAGTTCGCATATTGCTGGCATAACTGGCATTGCTTCACAAATTTCGAACAATCTGTATCCATTGTGAGCCAATAAAATCCTTGGCGCATGATCTTCTTTGCTAATGCTAAGCCATTCATGTGAGCTCCATAGATCCCGGCATAAACCTCTTCCACAACTCTTTTAGCTTCTTTCTCCGTGAGACATCTTAACTGGATACCATCAGCTTGCCTTTTGTACAAAATGCCATTAACACTGATGAATTGAGTGGACAGCTTCCTGATCATCCTTTGATCCTTCTCCATGGCTTCCCCTGGAAAAGTTGACCTTTCTAAATAATTTTGAATGTCATAGTACCATGGATTTCCATCGGTGGTCTCGACGTCCATCACCTGCTCAGCTTCAAAGCAAGGCCTTCCTGAGCTAGAGATTAGCACGGGTTTCATCGGAACTCCTGTTGGATTATCCCACATAGACACTAAAGTTGCTAGAGCATCAGCTAACTGATTTTCGCCTCTAGGGATGAAGTGAAAAGTGCAAGTCTCAAACTGGCTGCTCAACATTCTCAAGTGCTTCACATAAGGCAACAACCTTTCTTCCTTGACTGACCACTCCCTTCTGATCTGATGAATTACCAAGGAAGAATCTCCGAATACTTCTGCGGTCTTTGCCCCCAGAGCGAGAAATGCTTCCAATCCAAAGATGCAAGCTTCATATTCTGCTTCATTATTGGTAGCCTTATACCTCAGCTTCTTAGCCAATGGTAGCCTTTCACCATCCGGGGTCGTAAGAATAATTCCTGCTCCTACCCCTTTACTGTTTACTGCCCCATCAAAGAATAGCTGCCACCCTTGCACTGCTATGGCCGTGACATCTTCATCCGGGAAATTATACTCAAACTGGTCTCCCTCAATAGGATGCTCGGCTAAGAATTCTGCTACAGCTCTTCCTTTAATGGTTTTCTTGGTTATGTATTCAATGTCGAACTCCTGCAACAGCAGTAACCATCTTCCCATCTTCCCTAGTAGAGAGGGTGCTTCTTGGAGGTATCTAAGAGGATTATGTTTGGCTACTGCTTGTACCCTGAAGGAATGAAAGTAATGTCGTAACTTCTTAGAAGCCCAGATAACTGCTAAACAAATCTTCTCCACCTCTACATATTTAGCTTCATATGGTAGGAACATCTTGCTAAGATAGTAAACCGCAAACTCCACACCAAAATCATCTTCTTGAGACATCATAGCCCCTACTGAATTATCTTCCACTGCTAGGTACAGGATTAGTGGCTTGGCACGGCGTGGTGGTCTTAATACTGGAGGATTTAACAGATACTCCTTAATGGTTCCAAATGCCAGTTGACAGTCATCGTTCCATATCACCGGCTGATTCTTCCTAAGAAGCTTGAAAATAGGCTCACATACTGAAGCTAGCTTGGCAATAAACCGACTGATATACTGAAGCTTTCCTAGGAAACTTCTGACGTCCTTCTCCTTCTGGGGCACCGGCATCTCTCTTATGGCTTTGACTTTATCGGGATCTACTTCAATTCCTCGCTGGCTTACCACATGGCCTAATAGCTTACCCGAGGTAACTCCAAAGATGCATTTCTTAGGATTGAGGCGCAGATCATACTTACTAATCCTTTGAAAGAACTTTTCTAAAGCCTCAAAGTGACCTTCTCTAGTAGCCGACTTAATCATCATGTCGTCAACATATACTTCCACTTCTTTGTGAATTAGGTCATTGAGAACTTTGGTGGCCATCCTCTGATAAGTTGCTCCTGCATTTTTTAACCCAAAAGGCATAACCCGATAGGCGTATGTCCCCTACTCAGTGATGAAAGCTGTCTTGATCCGATCCACTATCTTATTAAGGATTTGATTGTAACCTGCGTATCCATCCACAAAGTTATACATCATACAAGCAGCAGCACTATCCACTAGCACATCAATATGAGGCAGCGGGAAATCATCCTTAGGGCAAGCTTTGTTCAGGTCTCGATAGTCAACGGATACTCGAACCTTACCATCTTTCTTGGCTATAGGAACCACGTTTTACGAGCCAGGTCGGGCATTGAACCTCTATTAAGAATTTGGCCTCAATCTGCTTATGGATCTCCTCCTTTACCTTCTGCGCCCATTCTGGCCTAAGTCTCCGAAGCTTTTGCTTGATTGGTTTAAACTCTGGGTAAGTTGGGATGGCATGTTCGGTAACATCTCGATCTATTCCCGGCATATCCTCATAGGTCCAGGCAAAGACTTTTTCATATTTTTTTAATATTCTCTCAAATTTCATTCTCTCTTTAGGAGTTATGTCTGATGCTATCAAAATTTCCTTTGGATTTTCCAAAGTTCCGAGATTAAATGTAGTTGTGCTAGTTGAATTAATATCAAAAATGAATGCATCATGCTTATGATCATGCGAAATGAAATCAACAGAAACATCACACAAGTAAGCAAAGTTGTTCATCTCATTAACATAATCAGAAACATTAACATTGTTCTCAAAGAGTTCTGGCATAAAAAGAGAATCTAAATGACTATCATCTTCAGTCGACGCCGATGCTGCAGCCGACTGTGCTTTGGCTTCTTGACTTGGTGAAATCTTGAGATCTTCAATCTTCAGCTCTGGTTCTACCATCTTCTCCTTCCCTTTGAGTCTGGTGGCTAACAGCTTATCAGTTACAATCTCTTCGGGCTCATCCCTGTCCCAAACGCTGCATTGGGTCATAATCTCTTCGTCCCAAAACTTCTCTACAGCTTTAACAACTCCAATCTCCCAATCAAAGACATCGTTGAAAATTTCAAAACCCGAAGTGATCTTCCCATCTATCCACTGCGGCTCTTCTTCTCCGGTGTAAGCACAAACTGATGATGATGGCACAAAGCTCTCCGAAATATGGGGGATCTTCTCTTATACTTTCTTCTTACCATATTCTCCTTTGTATCCCAACCCTTTTCGGTCTTTCTAACCATGTGTAGTGATAGCATCCTGTAGCCCTTGTGACTCTTTTCCCAAACCAGCCCGTGGGAGGAAGTGCATCTTCTTTAGCATGTTCACCACCTGAGGGCTACCTTCTAAGCTTTGCTCTTCTCCGATCATCGATACATGAAAGCCACTGAATGGCTGTTTAGAGATCTCCAAGGCAGACACTTGGTTCTCTCTTGCTGCTTTAATGTTCACTACTTCTCCTTCATGGGGTATCTTAATTATCTGGTGTAAGGTGGATGGTACTCCCCCTAACCTGTGGAACCACGGTCTACCAAGTAGAGCTGAATATTTTCTCTCTTTCTTTTTTTTTATTTAGCCTCTGCCACGGACCCTCCTTCAGTTCGTCAATATTGGTTGAATTCGCTTTCATCTTCGTTAGCCGGGGAGACTGCTGCTTCTGAGAGTGGTTCCTCTTGGTATCAAAGTCTTGGTCTTAGCCCTTGTGCAGACTGGTTGAGGTGATGGGTTCCTTATTTAGGGCTTGAATGTGAAATCTCACACTTGGCTTTTATTGGCTTTGGCGGTTCAAACCCTGGAATGGCCTTTCAATGGTTGAGATAGGGTGACAGGTTCGGCTTGGATTGTAACACCCCTTACCCGTACTTAGGCGATCCCATCCGATAAGGAGTGAGATGCCGTAAGAGTAAAGGTGCCACCACGCAGATACAGAATATACATACATTCATACATAAACATACATACCAAAATACAGGGTAAATTAAAACTTTAAAGAAACAAAAGCTGAACATACATTAACTCACATACATACATATAATCACTCAGCGGAAGCATAAGGCGAAAGATAAAACTGAGGAATAACTGAAAACTTAATTACAATAATATCCTTTACATAACCAAATACATAAGAAAATGGCTACAAAATTACAGAATCCGAAATACAGAAGCTGAACAAAATAATAAAACGCTACAGCTCCTATGTGGCCGACCTTGCAGATGCACGACTCGAACCGAACCCAACCTGCCACCTGCACGGGAAAAGAGCCCGTGCTAAGCGATAAACGCTTAGTGGGGAGAACACACAAGCAAGATGGACGGCCATTCACAATGGTCGCCAGAACAAATTACATACACAAATAGCATATACAAATAATCACAAAAGATGGATAAATAAGCCTGCATAGGAAAGCCATGCATTCGGAAGTTCATATACACATACGACTATCATGCCAAGGACTCATGCATTTAACGGAAAACCCATTCACATGCAATACAGTTATCAGGCAATACGCACCCAATTATCATGCCGAGAACACTAGTTAACTAAACATACTTATATCATGCCTTGAAATGTAAATACATGCCCACACGCTGAAATCACTACAATAGGAAAACTAGAGAGAGGAGGCACGTAACATAACACAATATATATATATATATATATATATATATATATATATATATATATATTCCAAGGTCAAGAGCACATTAGCTACGGATCTTGATTCATATAAATCACTATAACCGCCAAAAGTACAAAATCACGTTTGTGCACATACTTACTAATCATAGCATTCAAAATAGACATAACTAATCGAACTCATGTCATTCAAAAGATCATGGTCACAGTTACACACATCTGAATTCCCGTATCTATATTCACAATCGTTAGCATACCATACATTCACAATATGTTATGCATATACCCATATGTGTAGATAATTATGTCCAATTCACATGTTTAGGTCACACTTAACCCATTCAGAGATTCATAATCACATTCGGATACATAACTGATTCGCGTGCCCAGAATCATGTTTAATCGAATATCACATTCTCTTGTTCATATTAGGCAAAACATACAGAATACCTGCTGACTCAAAATAGTGGATAACGAGTGAACGGAAAGTACTTTACGGGTACCAGCCGATTACGGAAAGTACCTTACGGGTACAAATCGAAAACCATTTCAATTTTCATTCACAAACATTTTTCTTTCGGAAGGATCTTAAACAAGATCCAAATACATTAAAGGGGTTCGCGAGGAACCAAACGGGGACCTGATCGGGGTCCAAATGATAACGGAAGCTGCAGCGGAAGACTCTTTTAGGCATGCCTAACTATCCACTGGACTGACTCTCGCAGGTCAAGCATAATACAAATCATATTTCAAATCACCTAATTTATATCATTATACATAATCAACAATAGGTGAGACGTATGAATAAGTTCATAAAGTCAATCATGTAGCATACAATTTATACTTAAGCATAACATAATAATCTTAGAAAGGGATCATAAGTATAGATACGCATAATATATCCAATTATATTGACATACTTTATAAAATAGTCAAAGTATAAACCTAAAGGCATCACAAGTTCGGAATTCAAACATTGGAAGTACCAAAGAAAACTTATTCAGCACAACACATTTGTCGCGCTCGCGATGCCTGTCGCGCTCGCGACAGAGACCATAGTCTCTTCGCTGCGCGCGCGCGACGGACTTCGCGATCGCGGGAAGGAGAGAAGGGCCCGGCTCTGTCGCGCTCGCGATGTTGTCGCGATCGCGACAGAAGGCAAGCATTGCTATCGCGAGGTCGCGTGCTCGCGATAGCACAGGCCAACAACATGCTCTGTCGCGATCGCGACAGTTGTCGCGCTCGCGACAGAGAGCACACAAGTTATTACTATCGCGGGCTCACGACAGCGTCGCGGGCTCGCGATGGCACAGCATCTGAATCACTGGTCTCTGTCGCGCTCGCGATAGTGTCGCGATCGCGACAGAGTCATGATTCCGAAAATCTACAGAATTCTGCCGGATCTTTCCTTCCTCAAACTCACCCACAAACACACGAAACATATCCAAAGGTCTCTTACCTCATCTCCAGCAAGCCACACATCATTGATAATATAAACATAACATTCGTATCAATAACTTCAATAAAACATGCCACTAACAATATCCATTTACACAATCTATAATATTAATACAAATCGTCCTTCAACGCAATCAAGTTCAATAGCTCACATTCAAGGCTTCATTAATCATCTAAATCAAACCCATAACATATAAACTATTATGAACATCAAAAATACCATGATTCCATTCTCAAACATTAATCCTATCTCCAAACTCTAAACAAGAAATGACTAAGTTTTAGATAGTTACATCGAAGTTCGGATGCACCTCGAAAGCAAAACGTACCCAAAATACTCGACCTAAAGAAGGGGAAGGAAAGGCAAGTACCCCAACCCAACCAAGGGGTCAAAATGAAGAAGAAAAGCTTAAAAACACATTTTTCTGTCGCGAGGTCGCGACACTGTCGCGATCGCGACAGAGGCTCACCCCTGAAGCCAAATGAGACTGCTTAACGAGCCCAAATTGTATTGCCTAAACCGACCTTTAAAACTCATTTTTAGCCAAAACTTCCTTCTTAACAAATGTTCCCTAGGATGTTAAAATTCCAATACAACAAATTTCAGGTCAAAAGGACATCTAAAACTCCAGATATGATCTCCACAACCCAGACTGTTCAAATAACCCGACCCAAACAGAAACACTACGAGTTTGGTCAATTTTCTGGATCTTAGAGCAAGTATTAGCCAAAGTCTATTTCTATGACATTTAAAGAAATAGAAGTCATGGTTCTAATGGATCAAGAATCATACGATTTGGAGGTCTAAAACTCTACTTATGAGAAAATTAATACACAGAGGTACAATAAAAACGGGACAGAGTTGCAAAGACTCAAACATTGCAAAGCCAATCCTCACATAATTTCATCTCAATCAATAACATGGATTACCAACACATGTAAATAAATTAAACCATGCATATACACATACTAAATCACTCAAATTTCAGAAATCAAACTTTACAAACACATACTTGATCCCAGAAAGAGAAAAGAGCAGAGACAAAAATCTAAAACTTCAAATCCAAATCACAACCACAATTAAAGCTCCCAAACCTCTTGTAGACCAAAACCCAGCTGATCTTCACTCTTGAACCTTCTCTTTGCCTTTAATCTTCCTCTTGGTACACAAAGCTTGCACAAACCCAACCAAGAACACATAAATCAAACCAAACTCAAACATCCAAAACCAGAATTCTAAGAACAAACAAAGATGGAGAAACCCAAACTCAAACACAAACACTTACCTCAAAATCCTTCAAAACTCAACCCTAGATCAAAGAGGGAAGAAAATCCCACAAGCAAAACTTGAGAGAGAGGGCATGAGAAGAGAGAAGGCAAAACACAAATGGCTTCTACGGGAAGCTACAATTCCCTTCCCTCTCTCCACTTCTTCAATTCCTCATTCAATGCTCCCACCAACCATTGCCACATGGCAAGCTCCTATTGGGCCACAAAACCCACTCACTTGACTTTCCACTCTAAGCACCATACACCATCCACACACTAAAGATCTCTCACTTAAATATCTTAAGGCACTAAACCTCTCTCACACCAAATCATTCCTTAAAACCCACTTACATCCATGGCACCATACATACAACCTACACTATAAAACCCCTTAATCCACTTATATCCTACTTCCATACGCTACAAGCACACTCTAACATTTCCCTTTACAACCTTAATTAATTACTTTGCCATAAAATCCTTATTATCCAATTTTTTTCTCAAGCATAAATTACTGAAATACCCTTAAATTCCTGAGTTAACGCGCCAATTCCGACCAGGCCTAATTTGGGGTGTGACATGGATGATCTGGGGTACTTTTATCAGTTTTGGTGGTTTAAGCTCCGAAAGGGCTTTCGACGGCTAGGATTGGATGGATGGTTTGTGAATTAGTCTTTTAGGTCCTTTTCAGTGGCTAAGAAGAATGGCAAAATGCAGATACGTGTAGACTAACAGGATTTGAGCAAAGTTTGCCCCAAAATAGCATTCCCTTGCCCCCTGATCAATTCTCTCCTTTCTTCTCTCTTTTTTTTTATAACCTAATTTTCAAATTTTTTTTTTTATTTTTTTTTTTGCTTCCCAATTTTCTTTTAGCAAGCTTCATTCAAATCCTGAATTTTACACATACGCGCACTTTTCTTTTTTTTAACCATTAGGACCATCGTTGTTCAATCTAGTTAGGTGTTGCATTTCAGCAAGAATTTTGGCTATAAAGGTTCTGGATGGTTAAGAGTCAATCATAATTGGTCTTGGGGTACACATTTCGAATGGTTGGGAGGAAAGGGTTCACGTTGTTCAGTTCTGATGAGTTATGTTTTCTTCGTGAAGGTCTTGAGTTTCATTCGCCTAACTCCTGATGTAGCTTTCGGAGTTTGGTTTTATTCGGCAGCACCATATGTAGCTCAAATATTGTGGATGCAAAGAAATGGCTTTCAAAATTCGGTTCGTCGACGTGTTGGCACGTGGAAGTAGTATTAATCTCAAGAATGTCCTTGTCAATTTTCAGCATATCATACTAGGTCCAGGCAAAGGCTCTTTTCTTCATTTTTATTTATCTCTCAAAATTATCCTCTCTTCAAGAGTTATATCAAATGCTATCAAGATTTTGTTTGGACTCCCCAAAGTTTCGAGACTAGATGGAGTCGTATTAAATGGATTAATGTCAAGAATGAATGGATGCATCATGATCATAAGAAATGAAATCATTAAGAATATCATACAAATAAGCAAAAATTGTCCATCATATTAAAATATCCAAATTGTCATAAAGAGTTCTGGAAATAAAAAGAAATAAAATATAAAAACACAGTCTTCTTCTTGTAGCTCTGGCAAAACATGCCACTCGGGTGAGTTAGGCCCGATCAAACTCATGGCGGGGGAACTGCATTGTAGTTCGTCTTCTCCTTCTTCTTCCTCTTCTCAGGGTCGCTGATTTCTTTGGAGTCAATGAGGTCCTGGATCTTGCCCTTAAAGATTCGGCAATGGTCTGTTAGATGCCCAGTGTGTTGGTGGTAGGCGCAGTATTGATCACTTTTGTGCCCCGACTGTCCCTGACTTGAGGCTGGTCTGGGTGGCAATGGTTGCAACTTGCCTTCTTTCATTAGTCTCTCTAACACCCAAGAAGAGGTCGACCCAAGTTAGAAAAGTACCGCTGGCCCTGTTCTGCCCCAGTGGCTGAAACTTCGGTTGTCTTTCCATTTCTGTTATTGCTGCTTCCAGCCCCTCCTGACCTGTAGCCTGACTGGTTCCCAAAGTTTCTCCTAGCAAAGTTATTTTGGCTGGCTCTCTTTGCTAGGTAAGCTGCCTCGGCCTCTACAGCAATGTCCTTGAGTGACTCCCAATCCCTGAGTCTTTTGAAGCTGAGCGAGTCCCTCAAGTAAGGGCAGGAGTTCCTGATGAACAATCTGATTTGATCAGCGGTGTCGGGTTTCCGCTTCATCTCCATTACCCTATTTCTCCACTTAGTGAGGTATTCGTGGAATGACTCATCATTTTTCTGCTGTAGAAGCTCGAGAACCTTCAGGGTGACCTCCATTCTAGTACTACAGTCGTACTGCTTCATGAATTCATCAGTCAGAAGGTCCCAGTTCTCTTTGGATCTCCTATCCAGCCCATGATACAAGTCTATTGCCGGACCAGCCAGATTCAGGCAGAAATAATCCACCTTTTGCCTCTTAGTCAACCCTGTGCCCTTCATCACCAGGATGTATTGCTTGATATGTGCAAACGGGTCCGATGTTCCATCAAATTTTGGCAGCTCTGGCATCCTAAACCTTTGGGGCAGCAGCTCCTTATCCCCCAAATCTCTATCCTCGGGATTGATTCCCTTACTAGCTGTCAGCAGGCGAGTGATTGCCTCAATTTGTTGCCTCATTCCCCTCATGGCCTCATCTTCTACCCTGGGTGCTCTCCCCCTCACGGCTTGATGGGCCGCTATCTCCTCAACCTTCTCTTCTATTAGAAAATCCTCATTGGGGTCAGGGACCCTTGCCCTCCTTGGCTCAGCGGGCACAACAGCTACTTTAGTCTCCTCTATAGGTTGATGGGCAACACCTCCAATGAGGGGAGCCTCCCCGTCAGTAGGCGGTTCATCTTGCCCCCGAGGAGGGGCTACAGGCGGTTGTGGAGCAACAGGCGCTTGTGGAGCGGGAGGCTGGGCAATCCTCTCGACCATTGCTCCCATCATTTCTAGCATTCTCAGCTCGAAATCCTCTAGTCTCCTAGCGAGGTCTTGGGTGGTTAGGTTTTTGGTCTCTTCTGCCATCGAGGATGATTCACTGGACGTTGAGAGTGACTTAGAATCCCAAACAGGCACTAGCTCTAGCAATCTGAAGGGCGAGTCTGCCCTCACTAACTGGTTGTTAGAACCTGTAGTCCACTTAGATTAATCTATGATGGCTGAAAAATCAAGATTGTTAGAATGATGCATGGATGACATTTACAATGCATGTTCGTACCATGCAAATGGTCTTTGATGAGTGCGAGATCAATGAATTACCACAATACAATAGGATGCCTGGAAGAAATTACACGCATGATGATATGCACATGTGAGAAAATACTATGCAGATGAAAAGATATATACACGTATAGCATGAGAGAAAATATATTATTATTTATATATACATGTATTTATTTTATTGGCATGCATGAATGACATGCGATGCATGAGCATGCCGTGCAGTATCCACAACCAGATGCAAGCAGATAGATCCTTCCGACCTTATTTCTCACACACACGAGGTCAAGTAGTCCCTTCCTAGGTGGGCTTAGTCCATGGGTCAACAGGGGACCCAATGAACGCGTGTAGTGTACGGTGGAAAACCGACAGCATAACAGTCTTAATCTAATGCGTATTCGTATGGGTTTTGGCCATTACGTATTTGAGCAATTCAATCAAGTTAAGGCGGGCTTACCGGGGCATGAAAGCCTTTGATTAAGGACCACTTAATTTGCTTAATTTTGTTTAATACGTGACGGCCCACATCACAAGCATCGTATTAAGGAGCATACCACCTAGTGGAAGTTTCTATTTGCCATTACATGAGCTTTAGTCAAGGTGATGATACTTTAGGGCTACCCAAGCATGGTCCCTACCAATGGGTCTAGCTCATCAGGAACGTGATGACCGATCGGGTCTCCATTTAATATACCAAAAGGTACGAGGCTTGGGCTGGTGATTATCCTTAAAACTTTCCTACAATGAGTGAAAGTAGGGTTGTGCTTTGGGAACACACCGAGGTAAATAGGGGACCAACTAGCATAATTCTAAGGCTCTAAAATGATATGATGCAATTTTGACGAGAGATAGAATTTTAAGTTTTAAAAACCCAATTATATTTTTATCCAAAGCACTTTTGAAGCGAAGTCTCAAACAATTCCCCAGTGGAGTCGCCACTATGACGTGCGCCGGAACCCAACAAGGGCCCTCGCTTTTGGATCCGCCTTTGGGATTTGAGGGATTGGTTTGCGTCTTTTGATCATGGGTACCGCGAGACATCATGGGTGTATTCCTCCCAATAGAACATTGAGAAGAACCACCTAGCCTCACGACACCTATAGGTACCTTTGAGGTATCATGGAGTCGCCACCCAATTTACAAGATATTGGAAAAAGATTCTAACCTCTTAATGGTCTAGACCAGAGATTAGTGTTCGGAACTTCACTCTTATTTATGCTTTGATTAATTATAAATGAGTTTTTAACCTCTTAAAATTATATCTCTTATCTCACACGATCAATGCATTTAAATTTAAAGGCGCATCGCAAGCATTCAAAAGCGGTAAAGGAAAGCGATAAATAAAGCGATAAAGAAAAGCGGTAAATGAAAGCGATAAACACACAAGCACACAATTACAAGGAAAATAGGGGCGGAATACAACCCCAATAAAAGGAGATTAGAAATGTAAGTGGGGACAGAATACAATCCCCCAAAATTAAATAGTGTTGCCCCAAAATTAATTACGAGGCCCCAAAAAAAATGAACATAAATTTAAAACAATCAAACAAAATAAAGAAAGACATTTATAAATCGGGGCATTCGTTTGGTTTAGGAACGTTGGTTTCTACGCGCTTATTTGAGAGTTTAGGAATACTGGGTCCCTCGCGTTTATTTAAAGAGGGATCGAAGAGTAGTTTCGATTTTTTGATGAAAACGGGGATGAGTGATCCCATTTTTGGAGAAAATTGACTCTTCGTTTTAATTGTGATGTTTTTATTGTTCGGCTAAAATAAGGGATATTGGTCCCAATTTTATTAGTAAAAATTTACATTTAATTATAGAAATATTTTTGTGATTTTTTATCCCACGCGTGCATAAATAAATATTTGCAAATAAACACAAAACATATAGAAAGAGAGTTGAAAAGGTCTCACCAAACCGAAGTGTTGGTCCTCATGTCGCGACCCATCCGAGGAGTCACGAGGATGCTCAAATAGCCCGACTCAAGTTAAATTTCAGACAAAAATAATATCAAAAATATTAGTAAATATTCTAAAGATTGATCAAGCAAAGACAAAATAAATATTGGGCACGATAATAATAATAATAATAATAATAATAATAATAATAATAATAATAATAATAATAATAATAATAATAATAATGATGATGATAAAAATGTCATAATAATAAAATAAAGTAATAAACAAATGTAATAATAATAATAATAATAATAATAATAATAATAAGGAAACAAAACCTAGACTAAGTGATGTTAACAGTGATGGCATGCTGACACCGAACAATGACAATAATTATAATGAAACTAATACACAAAGAAGTAATAATGATAATAAAAATAACATTAGTAAACCAAACAAGCATGAGGGCAACGGGAAGCAAACAAATAATAATAATAATAATAATAATAATAATAATAATAATAATAATAATAATGGCAGAACATTAACAGTAGCAAAAGGAAAAAAACCCAAATAATAAAGCAATAACAATAGCAATAATAATAGTAATAATAATAATAATAATAATAATAATAATAATAATAATAATAATAATAATAATAATAATAATAATGGTGATGATGGAGTGCACAGTGATGCAAGGAGAGTGAAAATAGCCATAAGAAAAAGGAAAAAAGAAAAGTCAACAATAAATATGAACATAACAATGGAAATAGCCAACAATGGCAATATTAATAACAGTGGCCAAAATAATAGTAGCATAATATTAAAAATACTAGTAGTAATCATGGTAATAATAGCAAAAATAACAATAAATAACAAGCAAAAATAAATGAGGACGGGTCCAAAGTGTTTACCCTCATAATTTTATAGATCGGAGAAACGGTGTCTCGATTTGTTTTCCTTATCGAATTTGTGGTGATGAATACTTGAAGAAAATGTAGAAATTGATATTTTAAAATAAATTAAGAGAATATTTTGATAAAAAATATTTTTGGTGGATGATTGAGCAAAGGAAATTAATTTTTCAAGCTCAAATCACCCAAAAAATGGATTATATTTTTTGAAGAAAAATAAATAAATTAAAGCTTGAGAAAAAGAAAAAAAGAACTTAAGAATATTTTGAAGAATTTTTGAAGAAGAAAACAAGTCTTTTGATGGAGAGAAGAAAAACTAGAGAGAAAATTAAAATCCTTTTGTTTTTTGAAAACCTTTGCCGTCCCCTGAAAATGAGGGATGAAAACCCTCTTAATTTTTGCCTTGCCCGAAAATAGGAAGAGAACAAAATCCCTTTCATTTTTCATTAACCAAGAATTGCATAAAAGTGTGAAACAACGGAAAAAATTAGACTGGAAAAGAAGGAAAATCAGAAAACGCAGGAAAAAGAGACAGGCGGCCAAAGAGGGCCGCGCGTGGGGGTGGGCGCGCGATGCCCCTTCTACGCGGGCGCAGGGGCACCCTGCCGCTCCGGCGCCCCTGCCGGCTGGGGTGGCCTGCCACGCGGGCGCCCCCGCGCGCTGTCGCAGGTGGCACTCGCGATTTTTTTTTTATAAAAGCCTTATGGGCACAAAATTAATATTTTCTACCCTATTTTAATTTTTAATTTCTAAAATATATATTTTGAATTATTTTTCTAAAAAACAAAATTTTGACAAGGAAACAATCAATTCTCACTTTCTCGCCGAAAATCGGTCTTTTATTTTCATCATTGAGTAATCCTGATCTTGGATCGCCTCGGGACCCGGTGTCTACAGCCTCTCAAACTGATTTGAGCTAAGGGTTATAGTAGAACCCGGGGCCAACATGGGCGAAAAAACTAGTGGGACAGGTGTGGAAGCCTGTGGAGCTGGCGGGAAAAATTGTGTGGGAGTTGAAGGGAGAGGTGTTTGGGCAGGTGATTGGGAGGCAGGCGCTTGAGCTGCCATTGAGGTTAGAGTAGCTAGGAAAGCTTGAGCTGTTTACGGGGTAAGACCAGGAATGGCTGGAACGGGGGTAGGTTGTTGAGGAGCTAGATTTTATGGGTGGTAAAAGGGTTGTGGAGCTGGTAACAGTGGGAACAGCTCATACGGAACTGGTAGAGGTTGTATTGTTGTTTAAATAATTGGACGAGAGGTGGCTGAATTAATTGGCATTGGATTTGCGGAGGCTGAATTCGGGGAGGCTTAATTTATGGGGGTTGGTTGGCTGGAGGAGCAGCAGCAACTGCTAAGTCAGGGAAGAGATCCACTGAAAAATCTAAAAGGTCCACGCTTACCGCACGAAATGATGATAGTTCAAAATTCCTGAGCTGGCAGCTTGAAACGGTCATCTGAAAATAAAGAATTCCAGCGAATTTTCGATCAAGGATACTCTGACGATCAAGTCAGAAAGATTGACGATAATAATGGTATTGTAATTGGAAAGAATCAAGAAGAAAAATATACCTGGATTCCCCCTTTTATAGAGTTAGGAATCAGTGTTGGAGAAGGAATCCTTTTTCTCATGGGATAGGTATTGCCAATAGAGCTGAAGCTGGGAGTCCTAACTGGAGCAGAACTTAGACTTTAAATAGATAGGAATACTTCCTGATCAAATAAGGGTAATTCCCATTTAGATAAGGTTGAATTACTAATTAGATAATGTTGATCACGAAGAAAACACGTTGCAAGTTAGTGGAAGTCCTTAAAGGATTCCAACAATCCTAATGATCCCAGGAGACGTGTAACAACCCAAAAAGTACCCTAGAAAGATTTGTGCATATTGAGGATGAGTAGTGATCGAAGTTGTGCAAGTTGAAGTGTTTGGTATGCCATTTGGACAATTTAATAAATAATATAAAAGTTCCGATAAGTGCGGCCAATGGTAAAATTATGAAGTATGGAACTAGGACTTGATTGGAAGGAGAAAGATTTATTTAGTGGGTCAATGTGAAGAATTATTAAATTATGAATATCAATGCATGAGATTTTTAGAGTTGAAGGATAAAAAGGAGATTTTGACATAAATATCTAAATTGGACCAATGGGAATGTGACAAGTGGCAAGGGGATAAGAAGGAGTATAAAAGAGGAGAGAGAGGGCAGAAAATCTGTCCTCCCCATTTCCTGTTCTCCCGTTCTCCCTCTGTTCCTATTCTTCTTCTTCTTCTTCTTATTCTTCTAGCTTCAATGCCATTTGCTCTCCTTTAAGATCAAAGCCCAAGATTTGATGATGAAATTGATTAGATCAAGTGATTTAAGTGAAGATTTTGTGGGAAAGGTAAGTTTAAGTTTTGATTTCTTTGATTTCTTTTGATTAGCTTTTAAACTCTAGATTTATGTTTTGTATATTTATATGTGTTTTGATGAGGATTTTGGGATGAGAAAGATCTTGGTTGAGTTTGGGAGCAAGAAAGATCATCTAAGGAAGCTATTAGGAGCAAAGGAGTTAAGGTTAGGGATTTTGTTATTTTGATGTATATTTTGATTTGGGGTTTTGATTTGATTTTCTGAAAATTTATGGAGTTAAAATTGTTTAGAAATGTTCCAAGTGTTATGTGTTTGAATAATTTTGGGTTAAGATGTTTTGTATGTGGATTATTTAACCAAAGTGTGTTTTGATTGGAATTTTAAAGTTGTTTTGCTGATTGTCGATTTAAAGATTTTGATTATGATTAATTTATGATTTGATTGAAATAATTGGAATAAAAGTTGGGTTTTGTGTTAATTATGAGGTTTTGAATGAGCTATTGGTTTTGTGTTGAAGTTTGAATTGAATGGGAGTTTTGGGTGTGATTTTTGGAAGAAATAATTTCTACAAATTTTCGCTGGAATCTGGAAAATGCGACTCTGTCGCAAGCGCGATACTTGTCGCGATCGCGACAGAGATGGGTTCTTCGTTTCGGTGAGGGGGTGCACGAGTCGTGCATGTAGTGCCCGTGCACTTGTGCATGAGTCGTGCACATGGTACACGAGTAGTGCACATGGTGCACGAGTCGTGCACATGGAGCAGAGTTGTGCACATGGAGCAGGAGTCGTGCACTTGGTGCACGACTCGTGCTGCAAAGCATGACTCATGGCAGTCTCCTCTCCCTCTTGCGCCTGCTTTGGTCCTTTGTGATTTGCCTTCATGAGTCGTGTCTCTAAGCACGACTCGTGCTCGATTCCTTGTCCGCAGGGCAAGCTTGGCCACTGTCGCGAGCGCGACCTTTGGTCGCAATCACGACAGTCCCCTCTCTGTTTCAAAATATTTTTTAAAGATCTTCTTCTTTGCATGGTTTCTCACTTATGCTATGCATATATGATTTAAAATGTGAATTATTCAATGTGTTCCCATGTATAGTAATTATTGAAATATGAGAATTTGATCTACTATTATTGTGTTATAAATGGATATGTATAATGAAATGTAAGCTTATCTGTTAAGTTTAAATGAATGCATGATGATTAATAATATGATTACGTTTGATATGTTCTTATGAATACTTCGATCTATGAAATCACATGTGATTAGTTTTGAATATGATAAATGTAATTGTACATATGACTTGCAAATATATGAATGCATGTGATCATAAAAAAATGTTACAAGTATTTAATGGAAGTATTTAATGGAATGTATATATATAAGTGAAACGTGACGAATTCAATAATGATATGGAAAATTTAGCCTGCGTGAGTCGGTAGTGGATTGATAGGCATGCCTATAGAGTTCTGATGCTGCAGCCCCTTTGTTCTATTTGGACCCTGATCAGGTCCCCGTTTGGATTCTCGCGATCCCCAATGTGTATGGATCTTGTTTAAAATCCCCAATGTGAAAATATTTTGAATGAGAAAAATATGACGTTGCTTTTCGATTGTACCCACGGGTACCCCCAATGTATTTTGTTACTCGTTTATCCACCCCTTTGACTTAGCAGGCAATTAAAAGAGTAAATTAATGTGAATTAATTGATAAGTTCTGTGATGATGTGCAAAAAGTTATGCGAATAAGCATTTGAAAGTGTTTGTTAAGATATTGAGCTTGTGCTTTACGCACTTAATTGTTCTGGATCCTTTATGGACATCTATGTGGAAATGTGTGGTATCTTCGGGTACCGATGTGTTTTGTGTAATAAGCCAATATCGGTAAATGAAAAGAGATATAACAAATAATGTTATTCTGACAAGTGTGTATGAATGAATACTGACTGCATGAGAATTTGTATGTGAAAAATGCATATTATGAATCTGTTTAAAGGTTATGAGTATGATTATATGAAGTCTTCATAGGAAATTTGTGAAGTGTCTGATATGCGTATTTGCTATGGTTGACTAATCAGTGAATGAATTTTTACGTAAATATATGTATGTATATTTGTTGATGTGTTTAAAACGAGAATACAGGTATGTTATAATATTTGCCTACTGGATCGTTGCCTGGATAATTACTGTAAGTATATTGGTAAAAAATTTATTTGCATTGTTTGTTGTTCTGTATGAGCACGATAATGATATGCATATATTAGTTAAAGGGAAATAAAGTAGTAAGCATGATAGATAATTGGATTTAGGAAATCAAATAGGATTAACTCTATAGCATGTGGGTATAAAGTTTCTGTAGAATTATGTGGTTCTGATTCCCAATAATAGGAATACGTAGGAAGCTTGGGATAATTATTTCAGGCTCGAACCAAATCTGAGAATCAGAGTGTTTTGGTTTTGAGCAATGTAATAGATAAATCAAATGAAATGTTTTGACTTCATTATCGATATTGTAATCTGCATGATTTTGGAAATATTAGTAATAATGGGAATGGGTAAGACTTAGTATTTTTTGACTAGCAAATGTATTTTGGTAACGTATGAGGTATAACTATTTATATGGTCAATTAATGAATTAGGTGAATGATGGGTATGTGTAATGTTCTTTTGATTAAAAAGTAATAAGGTAAATTTCTGGTTCTGGTATATAAATGAATGTGTGAATGAAATTGCTTAGGTTTTTGTATGAGAATAATGATATGAATTTGTAATAGTCTTAACAGGTGTACTTTATGTTTATGTATATATATATATTGATTTACATGTGTTTGCCTCAGCAACCACTGTGAGTGGCTGCCCATTATTTGTTCCACCCGACTAAGCGTTATCGCTTAGCACGGTTATTTGCCCATGCAGGTTAGGAGATCAGAGTAGCGCAGCGGTCCGCCGAGTTTTGGCCAACGAGTCGCTAGATTTTCATAGGAAGTATTTTTGATTTCGGTATGTAATTAAATTTCATTTATTTAGCATTTGTAATGAGATGTAATAACCTTTAGTGCGAATGATGGTGTGTGTGAGATAAGTTTACGATGTATATGTGGTTGAGGTTCTAGATGTTAGAAATTTTATTATTCCGTCTTCTGTTTTGCTAAGTAAGTGTCTCGTCCGGTAACACCCTTCGCTAACCGTAGCTCTCTATCCTTCGTTATGCTACGTGTGGGAGTTGGGGGTGTTACAAGACGAGCACTTTTTGAGCTACTAGATAATACCGAGCTGTTATTGAGAGATTTTAGATCAGCTCGACTGTCCGAATTCAAGAGCAAAATGAAACCGAATTTCTTGAAGGGGATAAGACGAAACTGAACTCCTTGAAGAGTATCCGGTTATCAATTATATATTTAAAATTTAAATTATATACTTATACAATTTAAAATATATAAATATATAATATATCTTTAAACTTCATTTTTTTGCAAAAGAAAAAATCTACGTGAGTGGCAAATATATTCTCAAGGGGTAAATAGAGTATAACAATTTTTTTTCTTTTTACTTTAAAAGCTGAAACAGTTTGGAGTACAAACCTAATTTATAACAAAACACGAAAAATCAGTTTTCAATATCTAAGAGTCTTGTTCAAACTTTTCAAATTAATTATGCTTTTTCATCACACAAGCTTAATTCTTGAGCAACATCTATAAAACCTTACAAAAATTGATTAATAAAAGTCAAGTTATATAAGATAATCTAAAGCATAAACAATATATTGTCAGTTTTACAAGTATTAAGCATCTATAAGTATGGGTGTATAAATTTCGGTCCAGTTCGGTCCTTTACAAATCTCCATATTGTATTGAAATTTCGGTTTTTATAAATTTTGGTACAGTTCAGTACGGTTCTTATAATTTTCGGTACAGTTCGGTTCGGTTATTCGGTTCTTTCGGTACAAAATAAAATAAGATAATATAATACGGTATTTCGGATAATTCAATATTTTTAAAAATTTACAATATAAATATATACAATAATAAATACAAATATAATTAAAATATCTCAACAAGTACATAAAATTTTACATTCAATTTTAAGAAAATCTTTTAATTTATTTCTCTCCTTCATAAAAAGAGAACAACATCTCCTAGCAATAGTCACTCTAGATGGAATTTTAAATTTAGGATAAATTGCTTTAATAAATTTCCTCCGACGACTAGCAGTGGCTAATGGAGGAGGCAACAGTGGACTGGTTGCCAAGAAGGAAAATGCAGCCAAGCTGTTGTCCCTCTACACAGAGCCCGACGAAAAATAAGAAAGAAGGAAAGAAGAAAGAGCTGATGAACGACAGCTATAGTCGGAGGGGCAGAGATGACAGTGGCGGCGATGGGAAGGAAGAAACGCAAGTATAGGATAGAACCAACGAGAAAAATAGGAAAAATTGTGGGACTGGACATGATTTCGAGACAGAGAAGGAAGAGGCAGACACTAATTAGGTTTTTTTTTTTATTTTCTTTTATATATATATAATGAAATATAAAATCGGTCGGATTCCCTCCAAATATTTCAATTCCCTCCAAATATTTTAATAATAATTGTATATAATTATATTATTAAAATACATCTTCATTTATTCACATAAATATTGTGCTAAATATAAATGAGTATTAGTTGAGTAACGCTAAAAATAAAAAAAAAATTAAAATTTTATTACAAATAATTATACATAATTTCATTTTTAATTTACATATTTCATATACGTATTGTGATAAAAAAAATATATGAGTATTAGTTGAGTCACAGTAAAAGTAAATGAAATTAATTAGTAAAGTGATTATATAATAAAATATTCAATTGTATATAATTATATTATTAAAATAAATCATCAATTATTCAAATAGATATTGTGCCAAAAATAGATAAGTACTAATTGAGTGACACTAAATATAAATAAAATTAATTGATAAGGTAATTACGTATACAGTCTCGGCTAATTATATAGTTAGGATCCATCCACATATATTATCTTGACTCAGTTATTATATCCAATTTCACTGAATTTGGCTTAACAGTTAAAAAATTATTAATTAATATTATAGTCAATAGTTATAAGGGTAAATGTAAAAATAGCACCAAAAGTAAATAAAATTAATTGGTAAAGTGATTGTGTATATAAATATTTGTACAAAAAGAAAAAATAAGTAGTAGTTGAGTGACATTAAAGTTAAATTAAATTAAACATGAATTAGTAAAATTTAATTTTATATAATAAAATTATTAATTTACAAATCAATTACTCATATAAGTATTGTGTCAAAATAGATAGATACTAGTTTAGTGACACTAATAATTAATGAAATTAATTATTAAGGTAATTATATATTTATATAATTACATGAATTGAATTGATAAATTTCATTATATATAATAATTATATATAATTATATTATTAATTTATATACTCAATTACTCATATAAGTATTGTGTAAAAAATATATGAGTACTAGTTGAGTGATACTAAAAATAAATAAAATTAATTGGTAAAATGATTATATACTTATATAATTATATTAATTAGTAAAATTTAATTATATATAATTAAATTATTAACGTATAACTCAATTACTTATATAGGTATTGTATCAAAATAGATAAATACTAGTTAAGCGATATTAAAAATAAATAAAATTAATTGATAAACTAATTATATACTCATATAATTATATTAATTAGTAAAATTTCATTGATATAATAATTATATTTATGTGTGTATATAAATATTTGTACAAAATGAAAAATTATATAGTAGTTGAGTGACACTAAACGTAAATTAAATTAAAATAAATTATTTTAATTGCACATTTATATAAATATGATAATTAAATTTATCTTATTAATAATCAAAATATTTATTTTAATTTATTAACTATTTATTATATTAATTTCGTGCGTTAAATATTTAATACAAATAATTATGAAGTTAAATTTATATAATAACTATATAATAGAAATTATAAATAATATTTATATATAAATTACTACTAGTATTATATATAATAATTAATAAATATCGGTTCTTTCGGTCCAATTCTATTTTAAACAGTTCGATACGGTTCAATACGGTTTTCGATTCGGTTCTAGTACAATTCGGTTCGATTCTAGTTAAAAAATCAACAGTACAATTCGGTTCAGTTCTAATAAAAAAAAATCAACAGTACAATTCGATTTGAAATTTTTTTTTTGGGTACTTCAATACGGTATAACAAAATTCAGAACCGTATACACATCTATCTATAAGTAAAGCACGAAAATCAAAGAGGGTAAAGGAATAAAAAATTGACACAACGATTCATAAAAGATCAGATTTTTACCCGCATCAGTTTTTCAAAACAATTCGTTTCAAGAATTTTTCTATTTTTAGTGACTCTACTTCAAAGGAATAATTAAGAATCAAGTCAATCACAGTGCTATAGCTACCCACAGCTTTTTTTTTTCCATTTAAAACACTAATAAATACTTAGCCACGTTTTCCCAAATAAAATAACATAAACACTAGTTGGTTATTTTCTTAAATCCCAGCAATCCACTCATAAGTATATAAAGCCCACCAACACTATAAGAAAATTAATGATTTCCGGCAAAAAAATTTTCGTCAAAAATAAGATTACTGATGAAAACAATCATTGAAAAAATGGCCAAAGGTAATTTTTTCAACAGAAAATATCATTTTATACCTACGGAATTAATCATTTCATCATTTCATCGATAAATTTAATTCTACCAACGAGATTTTCCGTCGTTATTCCATCGATAACTTTAACAATGCTGATAAAAACAATTAAATAAAACATTAAAACAGAATGAGTAACCACTCCACCTCAAACAAAATTCATTGTAAACCACATATATTATCTTTCTACAAAGCTTAAATTTAAATTCTTGGCCAATAAAACTTTCTCAAGGCAAAAAAACTACAATAATTGTTAATTGTTTGTTTTTTTGTTATGTACCAATTCGCTTGATTCACAAACAACATTATCAAACCACTGACAAAGTAAAGCACTGATGAAATTATCAGCATTTGATACGGCTCCTGAGCATCTTGTCATTGCTGTTGCTCCAATAAGCGACATAGCCAAAACTAGACCTTCAACTGTTGTTTGAAGTTCAAGGTCCTTTTTAATGTAAACAATAGCAGCTGCAAGCAGAGAGAGAAAATTACAGGCTTGCATTAATATTTCCCACCAGTGAACACGCTAATTAACAGGTAAAAGATGAAACATTTATAACCATACAGGAAATCAAGTTATTATGACAACTAATTCAAGAAATTTATTTTGAATTTAAATACAAACATATTAACTTTCAAAATTGTCATACATCAACCAATTCTTTTCTTTCATTAAATAGATTAAAGATTTAGTGTTCAAAAACAAGTACCAGCAATAGTAGTATTATCCCATCCTTGTAAGAAGCTGCCAATGCAAGCAGCAATAGCAACAAATACTGCTCCCCTCACCCTTTAACCAATGAATCAAATTCCCAACTTAGAGTTAACCTGCAAGAAAACAACTCACATAACAAATATGCACCCTTTCTACTATATTTTAGATCTAATGCGCTAACCAATTGACCATTATATCTGTAAAGGAAGGGGAGTCCATCAAAGCACATTCTATCACTCAAACCGGTATCTAATAAAATAATATACTAAATTCAAAAACAAGCAATAAGGTAATAAGGTTACTCAATTAGGAAGAAAAACAAATTTAGAAATGATTATACAAAAATGCTACACATAATGCTCAGCACTTCCACAGAAATATGCTAGAAGATATGCAGAGATAAAAGTAAAAAACAAAGGTTCCCATCCCAATAGAACAGCTATCTGCAGAAAGTTATGCATTCCCTTCACTAAATTAAAACTAGCCAACATAAAGAGTAAAATTGAATGAGGACGAAAATGTCCATTGTCACTTAGACTACATTTTTATTTCAAACAAAATTTTAGAATACAATAATAATTGAATTGTTGGCATTGCTTCTTATAAGATTGCACAAGTAACAAAAGTCCAGTGCAGCAAGCTGGATTTATGGTAAAAGCAATGAGAACAACATATTTAATATAAAAAAATAACAATAATTCTAATGTACAAATCCCCCCAACAATCAAACAAATGCAATATTTCCCATCAAAGAACAAACTGCTATTTTGCAATAAGAAACCCACTTTTATATTAATAATATACCACTTTCTGGGAAAAGCATCAATGAACATCATCATCTCCTCCCCACTAACGCCGTACAAGAAGCAAATCCGTGGACAGGAGAAATTTGAATATCTAATAAATAACCAGACTTCTTTTGGTGGCACTCTCCTTTAAATACCTAAGAACTATGTTTTGTGGGTGCTGATTCAAGTCAGGGGATCACTTAGTTTTACTTCAATCAGTGTGACAGCCATTGAGATTTGGAAAAATTAAAATTTTGAGAATTTAAATACCAGAAATTGAATATGAAGAATACAAACTAAGAAGAAGTAAATCAAGCAAATGAGTTTAAATTATTGCAAATTCGAATACTGGATTCTTACCTCTTAATGAATTCTTAGTGAAGAGAGTGTGATTATACTTATTCTTATTCTAATTGATCAGACGAATCCTTGCTCGGTAATCAGTCTTACCCTCTAAACAAAATCAAACAGAAAAACAAATCCATCAATAAGAAAATAATAAAAAAGTAGAAGCAAACCCACCAGAGAATTAGGGGGTTAATTTTTTCGGTGGTCACTCAATTTTTTGGCTTGTAACGATTTGGTCACTAAACTTCAATTTGTAACGAAAAATAACTCATATATTATTTTGTAACAAAAAAATCACAATGATCGGAAATTGTGCTCGCCGGTAACCGGCGCATTTAATTTTTGTGGTGGTCACTAAATTTTGTGTCTTGTAACGATATAGTCACTAAACTTCAACTTTGTGCCGTACAGATCATGCGCCGGTTACCGGCGAGCACAATTTCCGATCATTGTGATTTTTTCGTTACAAAATAATATATGAGTTATTTTATCGTTACAAATTGAAGTTTAGTGACCAAATCGTTACAAGACATAAAATTGAGTGACCACCAAAAAAATTAACCCGAGAATTAGGGGCTAGGGTTTAGCAGAGATAAGAAATGGAATGAAGTACAAAGAAATGAGGGTTTTGAAATAATAAAAACAATAATCGAAGGCAGCAATATCAAAATAAAAAACTTAGTCATGTTTGATAAGATGGATCGTATTCTAATTAAATTAGAGATCGTAATGAATTAAGAAATTTATTGTAACGTAATTATGATTATATTATTATATTTAGTTGAAATATTAATATAATATAAATATTAATATATTTCTATATTTGTTATTAATTAATTTTTTTTATATAATTCTTTTATTTTTTTATAATTATTTTATATATTTATTAGATTATGATCTCATATAAAAAAAATATAATTATACTAAATTGTACCGATTTATATTAAATTTTAAACTTAATATTTAAAGTAAAATTAACGTAACAATAGTAATTATAAAATATCAAATAAATTATTTTATAAGACTCAAACTATCAATATTCAAATATTCCCACTAAGCAAAGTTTTCATCCAAATTTTTTCCTCATCATCAGGTATAGTGAAAAATATATCAGTTATTTCGCGGTCACAACTAATTTTTCCTATTGTTTGGTATCTCTCACGCATACTTAAACTAATCAATTTTGTCAACTCACTGTTGATCATCAATCTCTTCTCATGTGCATCGCCATCTTCTAATGCTCGACTAAGTCTACCACTAGCTTTTCCAATTTCCATGGTAATAATAGAAGTCGAATCTTTAATAACTCTAGTCAAACTTGCAATACTTTTACTTCTACTCCTTTTTACCTTAAAACTCTTTTCATTTGTCTAAAAAAATAAAGCAGAATCAGTTGGAATAGAGCTTACTTCATTTTCATTGACTTCATTCATTGTTTGTTTTTCCAACTCTTCCATAATATCTACAGCTATTTTAGCGTCTTTTCCAGTCGCATGATCTTTTCCAAAAACAATACAGAGCTCCTCATAAAATGGAAAAGAATTGAATTTGAATGGTTCAGCATCCGAATGACTCTACAAAAACACACAACCATTCTTAAATTAAAAATTTTTAGATGTAAAAAAATATTTTTCACAAAAAAAAATGAAAATTTTATAACCATACCTTCAAATATTCATCCCAAACTGCATTTTCTGCTGTAACACATTTTCAATCTGAGTTCCAACCAAATTCAATGCAATTACAACCAGCCAACATGTCATGCATAATACCAAAATTGGCTTTTAAATTTCTCACTTTTGGCTTGAAGTGGGGCTTCATTTTAATTCCACTATTTGGTAATTTTCCCTTAAGACCCTCTTCCACAGCATTAAAATGTCCAGGTTTGAAACCTCTTTCAGCTTTAAATCTTCCAGCATTATGTAACTCGAGAAGAGTTTAAACTAGTTTCATCTCTTCATCAAATGTTCATATCCTTTTATTTGTTCTTGGTCTTTTTGGCTTAATAGAACCTAAAGATGTACCAATGCTTGACATTTCTTCAACACAAAAATCAGCAACAGTAGTGTAGACACCGGGTCCTGAGTCCGCCATAAAACGAAAACGGTGATTTTTGATCCTTGATTATTCCCTCCAAAAAAAATAAAAAAAATTAATAATATAAAAAATATATATATAAATATGTGTGTGTGAAATTAAGTAATTAATTAGTTGATATTGTCAGTTAATTAAGTGGTTAATATTATTGTGTTAATTAAAATGCATGTAAAATTAAAGTGTAATGTTTAATTAATTAGATAAATTATATATATAATATATATATAGATTAATTATATTAATATATAATATTTAATTATTGTAATGTTTAATTAATTAAATATATTAATGTGTGATGTGTAATGTGTGATTGATATATAATGTTTGATTAATTAATTAATGTATGTGTTATTTGAATTAAGTTAAATTAATTAAAATTAAGAAAAGAAGAAAATGAGGGAATTAATGAGGAAATTACTTGGATGCCCTTAACCCTAATTTGAGGGTGTATAAAAAGAAAAGAATGAGAAAAGAGAGGGGGGTCGGCAGATCAAAGAGAGAAGAGCAAGAAAAGAAAAGAAAAAAAGAAAGAGAAGAGAGAAAGAAAAAGAAAAGAAAAGAAGAAGAGAGGAGCAGGGACCAGCAAACAGGGACGTCGGAGAGAGAAGAGAAAGAAGAAAGAAAAGGGGGAGGAAGAGTCGCCTCCGCCGGCCAGATCCGACAACCGATCGCCGCACGCGCCCCGCCGCCGTGGAGAGGAGGTCTAGGCGATTCAGGCGACGCCAACCGTGCCCCCATCGGATTCCGGTAGCCGGCGCGTGAGGGAGAAGAGCCCGGACCGTTGCAGCGCATTTTCCCGGCGACGGCGGCTTCCGATCGGCGCGTGGACACCGCCGGCAGGTTCCTCGGGCGCCGATCTTCCTTCCGGTGCCGCCAGTGTCTCCAACGGCCGCTCCGGCGAGTCTCCGGCGACCTAAATCCGGTAAGCCCATTATTTATTTATTTATTTTAATATATTATTAATTAATATTAATTAATATTATTATTTATTTATTTATTATTATTATTATTAATATTTATTTAATTTCTGAATTATTAATATTAATATTATTATTATTATATTTATTTACTTAATTTCTGTTTATTATTATTATTATTATTATTATTATTATTATTATATATTTATTTGATTTTTGTTATTATTGTTATTATTATTATTTAATTTCTGTTTTTATTATATTTATTTATTTAATTTCTGTTATTATTATTATTATTATCATTATAATATTATTATTATATTTATTCATTATTCTGATTTATTATTAATATTATTATTATTATTATTATTTATTATTGTTATTATTTATATTTATTTAATATTATTATGTTAATATTATTATTATTATTATTATCATTGATATTATTATTATTATTGTCTAATTTGTGTTAATTTTATGTTGATGTTGTTATTTAATTGATTTGTGATTATTTAATTTTATGTTTTATTATTATCATCATTATTGATTATTGTTAGAATTTAGTTATTTATTTATGTATTCATTTATTTATTTATTTAGAAATATGTAATTATTATTGTATGTATTTGTGGTCTGTAATAATAAAATGATTTTCGACCGCTATTAAAAAGAACCACCACACAAATGTTTTCCGCTAAAAAGAATGTTTGCTAAATAAAATTGGACCAATGTCCTATTTTACCCAATAAAATTATCACATGAAAATGGTTTTCCATAATAAACACATGCGGGGACCAAAGTCCTCAAAATAAATGAATAACCCGTTTTATGCATGTATAGTACATTTATAAATGGGAGTTGTATTCCGCTCCCAAATATTATTGTAAATTTATTTTACGTTTTAATGCTATTTTATTTTATGCTCTTGAATGAATAAATTGTGCTTTAACCAAACTTGCATTGTGTGGAGAGAGAGTGAACTAATAAATTCAAAACTCAATTGTAAACTTAAGCAAGGTACGAATAAATGAGAAGTCCCGAACCCTGCTCTGGTCTTTGGGCTCAAGAGGCTAGAGGTTATCCTCCAAGACACCTCTTGTGTCACGAGACTTAGACGTTAATCCTAGGCCTCATGGCCCAATATGGATAAAATGCGCAAGTCTTAGGCTCTCCGAGGCGAGAGAAACTTTCCCAATGTTCTATTGGGTGGCGACTCCATGAAACCTCTTTGTTGCCCAACATAGACGCACTTGCGATTTATCGCAAGCTGTTGACGGACCCGTAATTGCCCCGATCGCCCACGTGCGGGCGGTCCGAACGGGCGGCCGCGGGGACCCGGCGCGCGTCACAGTGGCGACTCCACTGGGGACGTATTTGAGACTTCGATTCGAAAGTACCTTGATTAAAATTTACAATTTAGTTTTAGTTTATAAATTTCGCTCTTCTCTCAAAACTGCATTGCATCGCATTAGAGCTTTAGAATATGATAGTTTGGTCCATCAATCAGCCCCGGTGCGTTCCCGAAGCACGACCCCATTTTCACTCAATTTGGGGAAGTGTTAAGGATAATCACCAGCCCAAGTCTCGTACCATCGTGGTATATAAAATGGTGACCCGATCGGTCGTTATGCTCGTGATGAGCTAGACCCGTCGGCAGGGATCATGCTTGGGTAGCCTCAAAGTAACACCACATTTTGACCAAAGCTCATGTAATGGCAATAGAAATCTCCCCTAGGTGACATGTACCATAATATCGTGCTTGCTAATTGGGCCGTCATATATTGAACAAAATCAATTGAATCAGATGATTTTCATCAAAGGCTTTCATGCCCCGATGGGCTTATCTTGATTTAATCGAATTGTTTAAATATATAATGGCCAACCATCCATGCGCATGTACTTTAAAGTAAAGAGTTGTTATGCTGCCGGCTTCTCACCGTGCACTATACGCGTCCATTGGATTCCCTGTTAATCCTTGGATAAAGCTCACCTAGGAAAGAGACCGCACGACCTCGTGTGTGGGAGAAATAAGGTCGGAAGGTTCTACCTGCTTGCATGTGGCTGTGAATGCTGCATAACATGCACATACATCACATGTCATTCATGTCAAAAAAAAAATCAATCAAAAAAATAAAAAATATATAAAATATAAAAAAAATAAATCAATAAAAAATACATTTCATATTTTATGTATATATCCTTTTGCCTGCATATTGTTTTTCACACGCATATACCATCATGTGTATATTTATTTTCGCATATACCATCACGTGTATATTTATTTTCATGCATTGCATTGCATAATTGCAATTTATTGATTTTTTCACTCCATCTGCATAATTCACGATCATGCATTGTATATTATCATACACGCATCATACTAACAATTTAAATTTTTAGCCATCATAGATTCTTCCAAGTGGGTTAGAGGTCCTGACGGTCGATTAGTAAGGACAGACTCGCCTTTTGGATTGCTCGAATTAGTGCTCGATTGGGATCCTGAGCCATTCTCGACATCTAGTACCTCATCCTCCATGGCGGACGAAGCTGGAAACCTAACCACTCAAGACCTCGCCCGGAGGTTGGATGAATTTGAACGGCGAATGCTAGACATGATGGGTGTCATGGCCGAAAGAATTGCCCATCCCCCTGCTGCACAAGAACCTCCTATTCTGCAGCCGCCTATTGCTCAACAGGTACCAGTAGTCCCTCCTCGGGGGCAAGTTGAACCGCCTGCTGGTGGGGAGGCTCCCTTCGTTGGAGTGGCTGCTCGCCAACCTATTAATGAGAACGAAGCTGCACCCGTTGAGCCAAGAAGGGCAAGGGTTAATAATCCCGAAGAGGATTTTGTAGAAGAAGATGAGATTGAGGAAGTAGCAGCCCACCAACCTGTGAGGGGTAGAGCACCCAAGGTGGAGGATGAAACTATGAGGGCAATGAGACAGCAGATTGAGGCCATCACCAGGATGTTGTCAGCTGGAAAAGGGGTCAACCCCGAAGATAGAAATTTGGGAGATGAAGAATTGCTGCCCCAGAGATTTAAAATGCCTGAGCTGCCAAAGTTTAACGGTACTTCAGATCCTTCTGCGCATATCAAGCAGTACACTTTAGTGATGAAGGGTACAGGACTGAGCAAGAAGCAAAAGGTGGAGTATTTTTGCCTCAGCCTGTCGGGTCCTGCAGTCGATTGGTACCATGGGCTGGATCGAAGGTGTAAAGAAGACTGGGATCTGCTGACCGATGAATTTATGAAACAGTACGATTGCAGTACTAGAATGGAGGTCACCCTGAAAGACCTTAAACTCCTGCAGCAAAAGCCCGATGAATCATTCCACGAGTATCTCACAAGGTGGAGGAACAGGGTGATGGAAATGAAACGAAAGCCTGACACAGCTGATCAGATTAGGCTATTTATCAAAAATTCCTGTCCTTACCTGAGGGATCTGCTGAGCTTCAAAGGGCTTAGAGATTGGGAATCATTAAAAGATATTGTTGTAGAAGCTGAGGGGGCCTATCTGGCGAAGAAGGTGAGTCAGAATAATCTTCCTGGAAGGAACTTTGGGAACCAGTCTGGATACAGATCAGGCGGGGCTGGAAGCAGCAGCAATAGAACTGGCAAGGCAGCCGAGGTCTCAGCAACCGGGGTTGGACAGGAGCAGAGGCACTATTCCAATTTGGGTCGCCCTTTATCTTGGGTACTGGAGAGGCTTATGAAAGAAGGCAAGATACGACCCTTAGCGCCTAGGCCCGCCATGAATCAGGGGCAGCCAGGACATAGAGATGATCAGTACTGCGCTTATCACCAGCATACAGGGCACCTAACGGATTTCTGCCGAACCCTGAGGAACAAGATCCAGGATCTCATCGACACCAAACAGATCACTGATCCTGAGAAGAGGGGGAAAGATAAGAAGCCGGGCTACAATGCAGTTCCCCCACCGAATATGTGATCGGACCGAGTCCACCGGAGTGGCATTTTTTGCAAGAACTACCTGGAGATATTATGTTATATGTCTCTGTATTTTGAGAACTCTTTATAACATTTTGGTTATGTAATATGATGAACAATATTTTGCATATATTATTTCTAATGATTTCATTTTTTATGATTATGATATATTCATTCATTTTGACATTAATTCAATCAATACTACTGCATTTAATCTTGGAACTTTGGAAAATCCAAAGAAAATTTTGATAGCATCTGATATAACTCCTGAAGAGAGAGAGAGTCAGAGAGAAAAGAAAAATGAGAAAGAAAAACTAGTTGCAATTAGGAGATTGGATGAAAACTCACTAAGAGCACTAGAACCTTTCTGATTACCCGTCGAAGCGATCTCTGGATAAGACAGAACCTGGAAAATGATTTAGGCATCATTCTTTGTATAGCTCTCTAAATGACTATTTCCTACCCTTATTTTACAATCGCTTGCTAGCCCATTGAGCCTTTATGCAGGTATGCTGAATGCGTACCAATTTTGTTGTTACACACATTAAAACTACCCCATCGCCTAAAATGATTTTGGCTTCCCCTTAGAAGATTGGCCGCTCTAAAACTGATGGATGTACATTTGAACAATTCTTTGGACTATTAAAAAATTGCCTTGATAAGAGCAAGTTCAGACTTTGAAAAAAGGGGTTAGTCGTGCACGAAAGGCATGAGCTCAAAAAAAAAAAAAAAAGCGAAAGCAAAAAGAAGAAAAAGAAAAAGAAAAATGAAAAATCCAAAAAGAAAAAAATGAATCAAAAATGAAAGAAAAAGAAGCAAAGAAAAGAAAAAAGAAGAAGAATAAAAAAAAGAGAGCTCAAAATAGTAACCAATTGACTAGTTTCAATGATTACCCTTTTATTGCCCTTCTGATCTCAAGGAGCTAGAATGTCATCAAGCTCAAATTCAAGAATACTTTTGAGCCGAGAACGGTTCATCCATCAGTCGAGAAAATATCGCAGCCATTTTTCTCTAGCGACCTGATCTTTTTTTTGACAGCCATCTACTTAAGCCTGATATTACAACCAAAGTAAGACCTTTTGATTCTGGGTTCGGTCTTATCCAATTAGCGGAGATGACCTTTTAATAAGGTTTGGTACGTAAGAAGAGGCCTATGGTGTTTCTTGAGCTTCAAGCGAGAAGCCATGAGTGCATTCATGTATTCGAGTTAAGTCTCGTCTCCGACGTTTCTTCTAGAATTTGCATTCAAAAGATCAAATGAGAGCAAAGAGAAAATATTCAATCACGAGAATCAAAAAGAGAGCAGATTGATAACAGGAGTTTGATGCTTTCAAGATCCATCCAGAGATTGGATGAGGTTTTGTATCTTGAGATTAATGCCAAATAATGATCATATATTATGAAATCAAATTGAAATATGTGCATTTATGCAATGATATTTGATGTAACCAGAATAGTTCATCTGATGTAAAAAAAAAAAAAAAAAGAAGAAAAAGAAAGAAAAAAAAAGAGAAGGCCGTTAGAGATGAAAACCGTAATTGGCGCTCTAAGCAAAAATTAGGCCAAAGGGCAGGGTGAAAACCTGAAAACAGGCAGTCTGTCCTAAAAAAAAAAAAAAAAAAAAAAAAGCCGCTGGATTGGGTTGGGTCCATTCCAGGCAAAAATAAGGCACAGGGTCATGTGAAAATCCGAAAGGACGCATTTCCCGCTAAGAAAAGCTAGTGTGAAAATCTACGAGGGACGCACTACCTTAAAATAATGACTACAGGTTTCAGAGGAGAATCTCATGATCCCCAAAGAGCATGAAATTCAAGGGCAATTCCAGAAGGCACTGATCTTACTGCAGATTGCAATCAAATCGGCTGTCGCCTCCAAATCCACTTAGATGAATTTTTATACTGCATTGCTGCATACACATGCATCTCACGTGCATACTCACAATATTTTATGTATATCTGCCTTTCTAAGTCTTGCAGAAAAAGGGACTCGATGCGGACACCGGCAGAAACCGAGTGACGACATCATTCCAAACATCAATCCAAATATCAATTGACACAATCAACCCAAGACCTCTCAGGGGGCAGATCTCAACCCAAGACCTCTCAGGGGGCAACCGCTTCTCAAAGGGCTCATAGACATCACCACTTCACCAAACGGAGGGTTAGCACGATGGCGGCACTACCACTCTGAGGAGGGTTAGCACGACCACGGCACTACCACTTCACCAAACGGAGGGTTAGCACGATGGCGGCACTACCACTCTGAGGAGGGTTAGCACGACCACGGCACTACCACTTCATCGAAACGGAGGGTTAACACGATGGCGGCACTACCACTCTGAGGAGGGTTAGCACGACCACGGCACTACCACTTCACCAAACGGAGGGTTAGCACGATGGCGGCACTACCACTCCGAGGAGGGTTAGCACGACCACGGCACTACCACTTCACCAAACGGAGGGTTAGCACGATGGCGGCACTACCACTCTGAGGAGGGTTAGCACGACCACGGCACTACCACTTCATCGAAACGGAGGGTTAGCATGATGGCGGCACTACCACTCTGAGGAGGGTTAGCACGACCACGGCACTACCACTTCAATCAATCCAAGACCTCTCAGGAGGCAGATCTCAACCAAAGACCTCTCAGGGGGCACACAATCAATCCAAGACCTCTCAGGGGGCAGTTCTCATCCCAAGACCTCTCAGGGGGCAGATAATCAACCCAAGACCTCTCAGGGGGCAGATCTCAACCAAAGACCTCTCAGGGGGCGCCACTCAACAGAACGGCTAGCACGATGACGGCACTACCACTCTATAGAGGGTTAGCACGATCACGGCACTGCCGCTCCTGCAATCACAACAACAACACTCAATTCAAGAAGGTTTTCGCCGCAGGCATGGAATCCTCTCTCTCTCCCACTTTGAATTTTGGCTCACCTAGGTGTCTATGCACTAGCTTCTCCAAAATTGGGGGCAACTGTAGACACCGGGTCCTGAGTCCGCCATAAAACGAAAACGGTGATTTTTGATCCTTGATTATTCCCTCCAAAAAAAATAAAAAAAATTAATAATATAAAAAATATATATATAAATATGTGTGTGTGAAATTAAGTAATTAATTAGTTGATATTGTCAGTTAATTAAGTGGTTAATATTATTGTGTTAATTAAAATGCATGTAAAATTAAAGTGTAATGTTTAATTAATTAGATAAATTATATATATAATATATATATAGATTAATTATATTAATATATAATATTTAATTATTGTAATGTTTAATTAATTAAATATATTAATGTGTGATGTGTAATGTGTGATTGATATATAATGTTTGATTAATTAATTAATGTATGTGTTATTTGAATTAAGTTAAATTAATTAAAATTAAGAAAAGAAGAAAATGAGGGAATTAATGAGGAAATTACTTGGATGCCCTTAACCCTAATTTGAGGGTGTATAAAAAGAAAAGAATGAGAAAAGAGAGGGGGGTCGGCAGATCAAAGAGAGAAGAGCAAGAAAAGAAAAGAAAAAAAGAAAGAGAAGAGAGAAAGAAAAAGAAAAGAAAAGAAGAAGAGAGGAGCAGGGACCAGCAAACAGGGACGTCGGAGAGAGAAGAGAAAGAAGAAAGAAAAGGGGGAGGAAGAGTCGCCTCCGCCGGCCAGATCCGGCAACCGATCGCCGCACGTGCCCCGCCGCCGTGGAGAGGAGGTCTGGGCGATTCAGGCGACGCCAACCGTGCCCCCATCGGATTCCGGTAGCCGGCGCGTGAGGGAGAAGAGCCCGGACCGTTGCAGCGCGTTTTCCCGGCGACGGCGGCTTCCGATCGGCGCGTGGACACCGCCGGCAGGTTCCTCGGGCGCCGATCTTCCTTCCGGTGCCGCCAGTGTCTCCAACGGCCGCTCCGGCGACCTAAATCCGGTAAGCCCATTATTTATTTATTTATTTTAATATATTATTAATTAATATTAATTAATATTATTATTTATTTATTTATTATTATTATTATTAATATTTATTTAATTTCTGAATTATTAATATTATTATTATTATTATTATTATATTTATTTACTTAATTTCTGTTTATTATTATTATTATTATTATTATTATTATTATTATTATTATTATTATTATTATTATTATTATTATTATTATATATTTATTTGATTTTTGTTATTATTGTTATTATTATTATTATTATTATTATTTAATTTCTGTTTTTATTATATTTATTTATTTAATTTCTGTTATTATTATTATTATTATCATTATAATATTATTATTATATTTAATCATTATTCTGATTTATTATTAATATTATTATTATTATTATTATTATTATTATTTATTATTGTTATTATTTATATTTATTTAATATTATTATGTTAATATTATTATTATTATTATTATTATCATTGATATTATTATTATTATTGTCTAATTTGTGTTAATTTTATGTTGATGTTGTTATTTAATTGATTTGTGATTATTTAATTTTATGTTTTATTATTATCATCATTATTGATTATTGTTAGAATTTAGTTATTTATTTATGTATTCATTTATTTATTTATTTAGAAATATGTAATTATTATTGTATGTATTTGTGGTCTGTAATAATAAAATGATTTTCGACCGCTATTAAAAAGAACCACCACACAAATGTTTCCCGCTAAAAAGAATGTTTGCTAAATAAAATTGGACCAATGTCCTATTTTACCCAATAAAATTATCACATGAAAATGGTTTTCCATAATAAACACATGCGGGGACCAAAGTCCTCAAAATAAATGAATAGCCCGTTTTATGCATGTATAGTACATTTATAAATGGGAGTTGTATTCCGCTCCCAAATATTATTGTAAATTTATTTTACGTTTTAATGCTATTTTATTTTATGCTCTTGAATGAATAAATTGTGCTTTAACCAAACTTGCATTGTGTGGAGAGAGAGCGAACTAATAAATTCAAAACTCAATTGTAAACTTAAGCAAGGTACGAATAAATGAGAAGTCCCGAACCCTGCTCTGGTCTTTGGGCTCAAGAGGCTAGAGGTTATCCTCCAAGACACCTCTTGTGTCACGAGACTTAGACGTTAATCCTAGGCCTCATGGCCCAATATGGATAAAATGCGCAAGTCTTAGGCTCTCCGAGGCGAGAGAAACTTTCCCAATGTTCTATTGGGTGGCGACTCCATGAAACCTCTTTGTTGCCCAACATAGACGCACTTGCGATTTATCGCAAGCTGTTGACGGACCCGTAATTGCCCCGATCGCCCACGTGCGGGCGGTCCGAACGGGCGGCCGCGGGGACCCGGCGCGCGTCACAAGTAGTCTATATAATTTAAGTATATAGAGAATTCAATGGGTAGTAACAACAAGTTGTTACATATGAATAAGAGCTATGACATAGTAGGTAAATAAATACACATTGTTGTTCAACAAAGTATCATCCAACTTTCCACAAACAGTACTGTAAATTATTCCCCACTCTCCCAGTCAACTTTAATCATAATAATGTGAGAATCCAAAATAAAGGTGAGCAACATTACCTAGTCAATCTTGTCATCCGAAGGTTCACATATCCAGTTTGCCCTCCAAATTATTGACTGGCAAAGAAGGCGTTCCGTTTCCCAGCCCAAAGAACTCAACTGCCAGATTTTGCAAATGTAAAAGTAGAAAAGAAGAACGAAATGCACATCAGTTGAATTGAAATTGTACAAAAAACTTGTAATGCCAAATATTAACAAGAGTTTGCTTTATTTTTTGGCCGATTTCAGCATACTCCTTATCTTATACATTTGCATTTGAGAAGAGATCAGACTTGTGGCAAGATCAGAAGTGCACTGAACTCTTGAAGATACTAGAGCAAATATAATCAAATAGCAACACAAAAAGGCAGCATTTAAGTTGCAATTAAGGTTCACAACAAGTTGCAAGGTTTTTGCTTTGGTAATTAAATGAAACATGTTCTGCAATTATGATCATATTTTTCCATATGTCGAGTAAGATGATTTTAGTCGATAATTATATATTCAATAAAGTGGGGGGATTTTAAAAATGAGGTTGCAATTGGGGGATTTTAAAAATGAGGTTGCAATCTCTAATTGAATGATGTTAAAATGCATAACCAGTACCTGTAGACTACATCCATAACCAAGTTCATCTTAGGCCATTTTACATTTTATGGGCGAAAGAAAAGTTTAAAACAGATCACATATGATAAGAACTTCCCCCAATTCAATAAGATGTGGCTGAACCAAATGTGTTCATCTATTAAGCAGGCTATTATTCTCAACTAGATCTCGCAGATCCTATGAATAGGGTTTCCAGGATAAGAACGATTGGGAACAAAGATGGCAATCTCAGCTTGCTGAATTGATCAGAAGAAGTAATGTTAAAGATTTTGAGAATCTAACATGAGGAGCTAGAATGCGTAATACCCAAAGAAGCTACGCCAATTAGCATACTCATTATTAAATAGTAAATAATTATTCCATAGATTATTATTATAATTAGATGAGCAAAATTTGGCATTGTATCAACTAAAACAGAACATATGACTTCAAATCAATGAAATTAACAAAGCAGATTCATAAGACAAACAAAACATAAATTGTCAAAGCCATTCAAAACTACCAATGCCCTCTAATAATGTTCAAATATCAACTAATTGAACATATACAACTTTACAGAGTCATCAGACAAATTGATAAGCATTAGTGCAGCTGCAAAGAAGAAGATAATTACAAAGAGGAAGAATTGAATAGAGGTGATGAAAATTCTAAATCATGAACACCATAAAAATCTAAAAGTACCCAAAACAAAAGAGCAACAAATTCGAGATCTGAAAAACCAAACCATCAAATAGATATCAGAAAAACCAAAATCGACAAAAAAAAAAAGAAAAGAGACAAGATTCATCTTCTCACAAGACTGAAATCAAAACCAAAAAAGAAAAGTCTGGACAGAATTGATGGGTTACTCACTGTTAAAAAGAAAGGAGAGAGCTTAGTCCTCGATCGGCAGCAATGGTGATTCCGATGGTGGTGAGACTGGCGATGGTGAAGTGAAACTAGCTGTAGACACCGGATCTCGAGGCAGTCTAAGATTAGAATTAACCAATGATGAAAATAAAGACCAATTCATAGGCAAAAAAATAAGGATTGATCGTCTCCTCCTCAAATCCTTTTGTCTGTCTCAAAACACTTTTAAAATGTTTATTTTTATTTTTTATTTTCATTTTCATTTCTACTTTTATCTTTATTTTTATTTTTATTTTTTATTTTCATTTTTTGAAAAAAAAAATGAAAAAAAAAATTTCGGCAGCGTGCGAAGCTAGCCACGTGTAGCCTGCGCGTGCACGAGGCTTGCGCGTGGCCTCGCTCTGCTGGCCGCCACAATCTCTCTAATTTCGGCCAAAAATCGATATTTTGACATTTTTTGGGTAAAAAATGATTTTTTTTATGGCATTTTTGAGATTTTGTTGAATTTTGACAAAGGTTGGTCAAATTTTGTGGGTGTCAAAGTCAAAAAAATAAAAAAAATAATAAAAATATGAATTGTAAAAATATGACTTTGGGGATTTAATTTCGAAATATTGGGTTTTTTGTTTGAAATTTTGGAGAGTTTGTCTTTGAAAAAAAAGGAAGGAGAACTTTAGTTGTGGGAAAAATGGAGCTAGAAGAAAATAAAATGGGAGGATTTTCATTGAGAAAGGGGGATTGATTTTTTTTGGTTAAGGAATTTTTCTAATAGGATTGATTTTTTCAAGAAGGGATTTTTGAAAAAAAAAAGAGAGAAGAATTTTTAGAGAGAAAAAAATGTGTTCTTGAAAGAAAAAATAATACAACTCATTTTCTTTAGAGATCAAAAATTTTCTTCTTGGAATTTCTTTCTGTTTTTTCTTAAATCAAAAATTCTCTTCTTTGATTTTTTTCATTTCTTTTCTTAGATCTAAAATTTTTCTTCTTTGATTTTATTTTAATTTTTCATAGATTTAAAAATATTTGTTAAGATTATATTAACTTGAGAAAGGAAAATTAATTTCCTTAATTTGGGTTTTTCTCATCAAATTAAAACAACAAATACAAAAAAAAATTACTTTTAATTTTCGTGTTCTTGAGTTTTTTTTGCGACAAAAACTTAAGATTTTCTTGAATGTTTTGAGTTTATTCTTAAATCTTGATAAGGAGAATAGATCGAGACATCTTGCTTACATATTTACCATACTTTGCATGATTTTTAATTATCATTTTTTATGTGTGATGTTCGTATATTAAATCAATGTATTTAATTTAACTTATTTTATATTCTATTTGTATATTAATTTTATACTAGATCTAATTTATTTTTATTTTAATTAATTTTAGAATTATTGCTAATATTTTTTTATTGTTGTTTTTTATTGGGGTTAAAAATGTCATGCTCATTTGTTTGAGCATTTTTTGTGACCAAATGAGGGGGTCACGACACGTAGAAGTTTACATCACTTGGGTGAGACCTTTCCTATCTCTATTTATGTGATTGTATTTGTTTGTAAATAAAATAGATTATTTTATATGCGTGTTAAATAAAAAATCACAAAAATATTTTGTACGACCAAATTGGTATTTTTATTAATAAATTGGGACCGATATCCTAGATTTTAGCCAAGGAATGCAAAAATATCACGGACTAAAACGGAGAGTTGATTTTATTAAAAATGGGATCACTCATCCTGATTTTCTCGATAAATACCAAAAATAACTCTTCGATCCCTTTTTTTAAGTGAGCATGAAGGAACCAATGTTTTTAAACCGAATAAATATCCCAATTAATGTATGTTACCCTTTTTGATTGATTTTGTGTCATTGTTTGATTTTATGTTTATATCTTATGGGCCCTTGTAATTAATTATTTTTTGGGCAATTTTATTTAGCTTTCTTTCATTTGGGGATTGTATTTTGTCCCAATTTTCATTTTAATTTTGTTTTACCTTTTCTTTTCATTTGGGGGATTGTATTTGTCCCAATTTCTCCTTTGTAAATGGCGTGTTTGCATATTTACCGTTTTCTTTACCGCTTTCATTTTATCTCTTTCTTGATGCTTGAAATGTGCTTTTAATAAATTGCACTAACTGCATGAGAAGAGAGATGGAATTTTCAAATCTAAACTCACTTAAAATTAACCAAGGTATAAATAAGAGTGGAGTTCCAAACTTTTCTCTGGTTTAGACCATAGAGGTTAGATGACCTTTACCCAATTTCACGTAAATTGGGTGGTGACTCCAAAATACCTCAAAAGGTGCCTAAAGGTCTCATGAGGTTAGATGAACTTCCCCAATGTTCTATTGGGTGGGGATTCCAAAATATCTCTTGTTACCCAAGATCAAATGACATGAACCAATCCCTCAGCCCTAAAAGCGGGCTCCAATCAGGGCCTTCCCGGTTCGGCTCGCATCAGACTAGCGATGGAGGTGAAGGAGGCGAAAGAGGCAGAGAGCTGAAGTTTTTCAGTGAAATACAATTTGGGAACTGATTGTAATGTGAAATACCATACAATTTTAAGGGATTAAAAAATACATTAATAAATGTATTGAATATTACTAATGTATTTAACATTACAATACAATATAAAAATTTTACATTAACAAACAGAGTATTAATTATTAAGTCAATTACATTACATTACTATCTTTCCTACCAAACATAGCCTTAGGGTTTCGAAATTAATCAAAAGAGGTCAACGAACTTCATATATTGAAGGAATGACGGAGAGAAGAAATTACTGGTGGATGAGAATGACGGAGAGAAGGAATTACTGGAGGTGATTGCTTCACAACGGAGGAGGCGATGGAAGAGGTGGGTGTGACGCGCGCCGAACCAGGAAGGCCCTCTCAAATGATGCCCACTTTTAGGGCTTGAGGGGATTGGTTCGCGTCATTTGATCTTGGGTATCATGACATATTTTGGAATCCCTATCCAATAGAATATTGGGGAGTTCATCTAGCCTCATGACACCTTTAGGCACCTTTGAGATATTTTGGAGTCGCCACCCAATTTACAAGAAATTGAAAAAGTTCGTTTAACCTCTACGGTCTTAAACAAGAGAAGGTGTTCGGAACTTCACTCTTATTTATGCCTTGGTTAATTATAAATGAGTTTATAGGTTAAGAAAATTTCATCTCTCCTCTCACACGATTAATGCATTTTATTAAAGACGTATTTCAAGTATCAAGAAAGCGATAAATGAAAGCTGTAAAGAAAGCGGTAAATAAAGCAGTAAACACGCCAAGCACACAATTACAAAGGAGAAACTAGGACGGAATACAATCCCTAAATGAAAGGAAGCTAAAAAAACTAAAATTGCCCCAAAAATAATTAATTACAAGGGCCTACAAGATATATGAACATGAATTTAAAACAAACAAAACAAAGTCAAGCATAGAAAATGACATACATGAATCGGGATATTTATTTGATTTAAGAACATTGGTTCTTTCACACTCACTTAAAGAGGAATCAAAAAGTTATTTTGATTGTTGGCTTGAAAACTGAGGTGAGTGATCCAATTTTTAGAAAGTTTAACTTTTCGTTTTAATTCATGATATTTTGCATTCCTTAGCTAAAATTGAGGACATTGGTCTCAATTTATTAGTAAAAAAAATCCCAATTTATTTATAAAAATATTTTCATGATTTTTTATCCTACACATGTATTAAATAAAACTATTTTATAAACAAAAACAATCACACAAATAAAGGGGTTAGTAAGGTCTCACCCAAGCGATGTGATTTTCTACGCGTTGTGACCCCTCCGTTCGGTCACGACGATGCTCAAGCAAGCAAACGTCGCATTTTACCCACATAACAAAAAAATAACAATAGAGAAATTAGTAATGATTCTAAAATTAAACACATAAACATAAAGACAAGAGAAATATAAAACATGGTTAACATGCATGTAGAAAACAAAATGGATTAAAATGAGTACATTAGTTTAATACACAAACAAACTAACATGCGAAGGGAATTGAAAATTAGTCATGCAAAAATATAATAATAATAACAATTGCAATGATAATAATAATAATAATAATAATAATAATAATAATAATAATAATAATAATAATAATAATAATAATAATAATAATAATAATAATAATAATAATAATAATAATAATAATTGATGACAGTTCCAAAATTCCGGCGCTGGAAGCTTGAATCGGTCACCTTAAATCAAAGAATTTCGGTGGGTTTCCGTTCTACGATACTCCGACGGTCAAGTCAGTGATCTTGATAAAGTAAACAAATTGCAGAGATGTTTTCTTAGAGAGATCAAACGTACCTTACTTTCTCCTTTTTATAGCCCTTTATCTCCTTCATAACAGTTGCTCCCTTAATGAGCCTTTATTGAGTAACGGTTGCCTTCATAATGAGCCTTTAATGAGCAACGGCTACTTTAATAATGGAAGCCGAGCTACCCTAATTATCCGGACTGTCAAGAAATCGAGCTTATCTTGGTGCAGAGAATTCTGGACATTTTGGCAACCAAACTCAGAAGCATGGTTAACTCGAACTTCGATAGACGGGCGATAACCGAACTAGCTAAACGATAGCTCGGTTATCACAAGTTCCCCCTCTAGACATGGCATTTATGTCATTTGGGCGGCTGATCAACAATTCAAAAGGGTAAACACCAAGCACGTGAAGTGTGAGAGACGGAGAAGATAATGCCTCATTCAACGCGAAATGACAGCTAGGATGTCTGCACGCCATCATTATGACGCTTTGATACCGGCGCTTGCTTTAATGACGCCTGACACAGCCTTTCACCATTTGCCACCTGTCTTCCGCTCACTGGTTCACTATGCCTATAAATGGCATTTCATCTTTAGGGATTTCGCTTCTCTTTCACGCCTTTAACTTCCTAATTTCCCTTGTGTATCTTTTCTCCCTTTTTCATCGTTTCCACCTTCTCAGTTTTGACTTGCTTTGCTTTTTTAGATCGATACTTTTAGATCTTGCTGCTCTTCGCTGGTGACCATCCTCAGGTGTTTGCTTCCCCCATACTTGCTTTCGGAACCACCTTCCCAAAATTTCCAGGTTTGTACTTCTCTTCTCTTCTCTATTATGAGTGCCTCTGAAAGCTCTGTTGAAAGGATGAGGGTAGAGGAAGGGCTTCCTGCACAGAGTCCCTCTGACTCCCTTGGCACCAGCCAACGACAACGGAAGGGAGGAAGGAGCCACGAAGACTTCCCAGGGTGGGCAACATAAGCTCAGTTCTAACATCTAGTGACATGGGCCCATTGCGGGAAAGGCTTGGCATTCCCTATGAATACAAAGTGAGTGTTGTTGGTGCTTCTCTCAGGGCCAATGCCAAATTCCAAGGAAAGCAGACAATAGTCGTCTATGAAGCCGACTTTGAAGCCGGATTCCACTGACAGCCTTCGAGCTAGAAGTCCTGAACTATTATGACATGACGATTGGCCAGCTGCACCCGAATGCCTGGCGCACTCTCTCCGCACTGCAAATATGGTCCGCCGAGCATGACATAGATCTCACCCTCAGACTCTTTCGGGCATCCCACAACGTTGGACTCTGAGCCAACGGAGAAGATCATAACTACATACAGTCGTGATTTGGCTATGGGGTGTTTGTCGAAAATCCTGAGTCACTAAAGAAGTGGAAGGACCGATTCTTTGTGGTAGAAAGTGAAACAGACTTCCCCTTCCGAACTCACTGGGGTCGGTTCGTGAATAGGAATGACAACCCTTTGATGCTCAGTGAAGATGAGGAGCGAACACTAGCTCGGTGGAGGGAGCTAGCCAAGGAGAAGGTTGATATAAACTTGCAACTCCAGTACGGCATACCTCCACTACCTCGGAGACCGAGCTCATAAAGAAAGGGTAAACTTAGGTTCTTTTCCTTGGATGCTGATATGTTCCTTATTGTTTGCTTTTTTGCAGCCATGAAGAAAAACTCAAATCCGAGCATAACCGAACTAATCAGGGCCAAGAAGCAGAAAACTGGAGGCGCAGGCACCTCTGCCACTGTCCCAAACGAAAGTACCCCAGCCACTGCTGACCCGAGCGAGGCCTCTCCGGCAACCACTGCCCTGGGCTTGAGCGTTCCAACCCGGAGTCCCATGTCTATAGCACCACCGGCATCCCCGATAATGGTGCCCGATAGCTCTCCCCCTCCATCGACCTCTGTCGAACACCACTACCCATGCAGAGAGAGAACACCTGGTCCTGATTCGAGGTCATGGGCCGAGGAATTGAAGACTTTGTCTGATAATGTTCGATAATTCTGACAGCGATAAGGGAGAGCGTGGTCTAAAGACAACTTGGATTTCAACACTTTCGCTCATCTGATGTCGTGCGCGCATGCGGAGACCGCCCCACTACTACATCTCAGTACCGATCAACTGAGTAATGTTATGAAGAGACACGAAATGGAGGTAAGCTTGTGTTAGTGTTCATTAATTGTCTTACAATTGTAACCCGAACTCATTTCCCTCCCTGCCTATAGGGAAGCATGCTGACGGGAGCTGCGATCGGCAAAATGAACTCACTTATCAGCCCGCGCAATAAGGCAAAAAAAGAGGCAACTCGGCTTCAGTATGATCTCGATGTGACGAAGGCAAAGATGGAGGGCGTAGAGAAACGGGCGAGTGAGGCCAAGCAAAAAATGCTTGCACAGTCGGGCGAGGTTGCAGAGGCCAAAGAAAGAGCCGCAGTGGCTGAAGCTCTCCTAGCATAAGAGAGAGAAAAAAGGTGAGTTGCCGAATCTAGCCTGGGTGAAGTTCAGCACGGCCAAAAAGTAATGCAAAAAGAAAAAGCCGTGTTGGAGCAAAAGTGTGCGGACCTCGAATACCGGGTTGCAGATATGGCTTCCCACAAATGTATTTCTTTTGGGGGTAAACTGATTCAGTCAGGGATCGATATTCGAACATGGACTGGTACTGGCTGGATGAAGTTTACCCCGACGATTGAAAGTCAAACTTTTGATTTTTGCTTCTGTATCTGTAATTTTACGTCTATATATAAAATAGATTTTTTCAAACTAGATAATTGCCTTGGGATTGCAGATATTGGAATGAATGATGCCTTGTCTTCGGTCAACCTCAATGGCATAGATATGGATTTAAACAGAATTAATTCAAATGCTCGAGGTGATGCTCGCTGAATTGAGCTTTTTATTGATAATAAGCTATGCTCGGATAGCTATTTAGCTGTACCCAACTTACAAAAATTACAGATGCTCGTGGTGACTATGCTGAAATGAGCTTTTACAAGTAACAATAATAAGAAATGCTCGTGGCGATTATGCCGAAATGAGCTTATTTACTGAAAATAATGTTTCAGATTGGAGATGTTCCAAGAGTCGGGGAGCAACTTTCTCAAGAGGTCCTTCAACCTATAGGCGGTCCTATGAGCTTCATGTATTATATAAGGACCTTCCCAATTCGGACTTAGCTTTTCGACCCCAAAGGCCGTTTGAGCTGCAACAACCTTCTTGAGAACAAGTTGTCCGACCCGAAAGGATCGAGCCTTGAGGTACCGATCATGGTATGATGACATTCTTTGCTTATATATCACTGACTGCAACTGTGTGGATTCTCTAATTTCCTCCGACCGATCCAGGTGATATAAGAGAGAGGCCTCACTTTTATGGACATCATATGAAGAAGTTTGGATGCTCTAGATATCGATCTTACATGGGATGATAGCTTTCGTCCCATATGTCAATGAGAAAGGAGTGTGGCTGGTGGCTACTCTAGGAGAAGTCCGGTATTCCCAAAGTACATGATAAAGTTTGTCAACCCAAAGGCCTTTCGCTTCATCAAGCCTCTTTTTTAAACCGGCAAGGATAGTTTGGTTTGTGACCTCAGTCGTTCCATTTGACTGGGGATGTGATAACTTCAAAACAGTACTTAGTTTTAAGGGTGTTTTTATATGATTTTAGGTGTTTAGTTGTGTTTTTGTGTTAGGTTTTGTTTCCTTTAGGTTAATTTTACTAATCTTAGTCAAATTGGAATTTTGATGCATTATAGATTGTTTTTGATGGATTTTTATTTGTCTTTGCAGGTGAGGTTCTAGGTACATCACGGTCACAATGAAATTCATTGTGACCGTGACATAAAGAGAAGTGGAAGACAGAGCTAACCTAGATGGGTCACCGTCACAATGGATTTCATTGTGACCGTGACATAGCAAACAATTGGGCAGAATGCAAGTAGGAAGCATGTCACGGTGACAATCAATTTCATTGTCACCGTGACATAAAAATCATCAAGGCAGAATCAAAGCAGCACGTACCTCACGGTCACAATGGATTTCATTGCGACCGTGACATAATTATTTCCTGGACAGATGCGAAACTTTGAAGACCTCACGGTGACAATGAATTTCATTGTCACCGTGACCCCTCTCCTGTGCGTGAAAGGATTTGAAATTCTCGACTGAACACGTTGACAATGAATTTCATTGTCACCGTGACCCATCTGGAACTATAAAAACGCACTTTTCTCTTTGGCTAGGGTTCCGATTTTTTTAGTTAGTTTTTGTTATTAGTTTTGGCAGCTGAGATTTTTAGAGTTATTCTACAGTTCTAAACTTTATTCTTCATTCTTGCTTTGAGATTTTAATTAGAAATTGAGAGTAATTTTCATTAGATACATAGTTAATTTCCAGAGTTAGTTAGTTTTCTAGTTTTCCAGAATTTTGGTTTTATTCTCCATTAAGGATCTGAAGAAGAAGACTGAAGAACGTGGGATTCAACTGGGATTTCTACCTCAATGAATTTCTGGGTTTATTCTTTCCTTTATTCTTTTGAATTAGTAATGGATTGTGAGTAGTTTCTTAGTTGTTTGGGGGATCTCTAAACCCCTATCTTAGATGTGAACTCTAAACATATTTTGATATTTGATATATGAATGAAGGTTTATTTCACTGGTTATTATTGTCAAATCATGAGATGTATATTTTCAAGTTAATTTCCTGTTTTGATGAATGGATTAATTCATGTATCTTAATTGGTTATTGAATTGAATGATTAAATGTCATGATAATTTATCTTCAGATTTTCTGTCATGTTTGCTGTAACATTCGGACTGCTCCGGAAGGGAATCCATATGTGCATGTTTTCATGGTTTAAGATTTGAGTGAGGAGTGAAATAAGTAGGTTTTGGGTTGTTTGGCTCCGGAATGGGAAAGCAAACCGAACCTAGGATTTTAGACCCGTGATTAGGCTAGTTGTATGACTTGCTCCGGAATGGGACGTCATGTAATTAGAGTAGCTTGCTCCGGAATGGGACGCTTGGGTTAAGAGGGTTATCCCGATTTCGTTCATATATGTTTTCTTTATGTGTTTTGATTCATATCTGGGTATGGGGTGGATGAGTGAACCTGAGCAACATTTGTCTAATTTTGAATTCTTATCTTGTTAATTTTTCCGTCATTTAGTTTATTGCAATTGTTGCTGTCAATTTAATTTGATTGTTTCTGTTTACTTATTTTGGCTATTTAAATTCTTTGTTTTTAATCAGTAGTTAATTCAATAAATTCAAACAATTGGGAATTCTTTAGCATACATTTGATTTTCATTACTTGCACACACAGTCTCTTGGGTACGATAACTCGGAGTCTTAAAAATACTCCATTATATTACTTGTCGATTCAGTACACTTGCTGAGGTCGTGTCAAGTTTTTGGCGCCGTTGCCGGGGACTAGCGTTGTTTTAAGTTTTGATTATTATTTGTGTGTGTTTTACTTTTTATTTTATTTTATTTTATTTTTATTTATTCTTTATTCTTTTCAGGTGATTGTTGTGGTGCATGAGCAGATTGAGACAGCAGCAAATAGAACCCTACGATCCTGAAATCGAGAGGACTTTACATCAACGAAGGAGAGCTAACAGAAATAATAACATGGAAGACAATATTCTCCCTATTGGTGAAGTTCCTCCCGAGAACGAACAAGTGCCGAGGGCACAAGATGGAAATCAAGGGAATCATAGAGAAGAGGTCCTGAGGCAGAGGACAATAAGGGATTATGCAGTACCAAGATGGAATTAGGATAATCGGACGATTGTGCTGCCAAGGGGAGTGCAGTTTGAGCTTAAACCAGCCACCATCAATATGGTACAGAGGAATCAGTTTACGGGTTCAGAAGTGGAAGACCCCGCACAGCACTTAGACATATTCTTAGAGGTCAGTGATACGGTTCAGATTCCTAGAGTATCATCCGACTCGATAAGATTAAAGTTATTCCCTTTCACATTGATTGGAAAAGCACGTGAATGGTTGCAAATGCTACCTAGACAGTCGATTAGATCATGGGACCAGTTACAGGAGAGAGTTTTGATGAGATTCTTCCCTCCGACAAAGACTGGCACATCCGTAACAATATATTGGGTTTTAGTCAAATGAGTGAGGAGTCGTTTCATGAAGCCTGGGAAAGGTTTAGAAGGCTGTTAAGAAGCTGTCCACATCATGAGATAGCCATATACCACCTGATGACAACATTTTATTCTGGGGTTACACCACAGACAAGATCCTTATTGGATGCTTCATCAGGAAGGTCATTCATGAATAGACTACTAGAGGAAGCTTTTCATCTACTTGATGAAATGGCGGCGAATGATGCTCAATGGTCTAATCCTAGGTCAGTACCGAAAAGACAAGGGATACACGCTGTGGATGAGGTGTCAATGCTGAAGGCACAGATTGAGTCCATACGGAAGGAGATGAGTAGTCTGAAAGTACGAAATGTAGCCTCTATGGCTCAAGAAAGTGGATGGTATGAAAGTGGGCAAGCTAGTCAAGAGAGTGGGGCAATGGGAGATATAAATGCTATAGGGGATTACAGAAGGAATGACCCCTACAGCAACACATATAATCCGGGATGGAGAAATCATCCAAACTTCTCTTGGAAGGATGGAAATCCAATTGCTTCATCCTCTCAACCACAAGTTAGACCTCCCTTCAACCAGAACACTCATCAGAACCAAGGGCAGCCGTATCAACAACCATATCCACCCCATCCTAACCAAGGGCAACAATACCACCCACCGGGGATACCAACCGAGGCCACCTGTGCAAGAAAAGAAGACAAATCTGGAAGATATGTTGGCTACTTTCATAAACAGTCAACAACAGTTTGTAAATAGCCAGCAGCAGTTCATGGCTAATCAAGAGACAAGGTGGAAATCTCAAGAGCAGTGGAACCGGAACAAAGATGCTTCCATGAGGAATTTAGAGACTCAAGTGGGGTAGCTAGCGAATTCCGTGTCTCAAAGACAGCCGGGAACATTCCCTTCGAATGTAGACCGGAATCCAAAAGAGGAAGCTAAAGCCATCACACTGAGAAGTGGTAAGGAAATGGTACCGAAAGAAAGCCAAGGTAAAAATTCTTCATCATCAGAAAAGGAGGAGCCGACACGGACGGTAAGTAATTCTAACTCTAGAGTAGAAGTTAATGAAGATGCTCCTAAAACTGATAAGGGTAAAAGTTTAGTGAATCCGAGGGTAGAGGATCTTGATATAAATAGACTGCCATTTCCTTCAGTTGCTAAACAGGAAAAGAAAAATGAGCAAAAGGCTAGGTTTCTAGAGATGTTTAAGAAACTGCACATCAATTTACCATTTGCTGAAGCTTTAGCTCATATGCCTAACTATGCTAAATTTATGAAAGAATTATGTTCTAATAAAAAGAAATTAGAAGGGCATGGAACTGTACAGCTAACAAAAAATTGCAGTGCTATAATCATGAATAAGATCCCTGAGAAATTGGAAGATCCAGGTAGCTTTACTTTACCCTGTGCTATTGGTGAAGATTTTTATGGTAATGCTTTATGTGATTTGGGTGCCAGAAAGCTTAATCTTGGGGACCTAAGGGAGACGGGAATGAGACTCCAACTTGCAGATAGATCAGTGAGGCGGCCCAAAGGAGTGATAGAAGATCTCTTGGTAAAGATGGGGAAATTCATCTTCCCAGTGGATTTTGTGGTGATGGAAATGGAAGAGGATAGGAAGGTGCCACTGATAGTGGGGAGGCCATTTTTGAACACAGCAAAGGCATTGATAGATGTTCATGGTCAAACGGTCACCCTACGGTTTAATAATGAGGAGTTGGTAGTGGATATGAACAAGGCTCAAAAGTATCCATCTGGGGATATGGAGGAGTCTGTTTATTTTGTTGATATAATAGACAAATGTGTGGAAGAAGTGCAGGAAAATGTGGTTGGAGCTGATTCAGAAACTTTGAGTTTGTTACATTCAGTAGAAGGAGAAGAAGTGGAAGAGGAGATAGAGGATGGAAAGGATGAGTCACAGAATGAAGAGTCTAACCATAAAAAGGGGGATTTAAATTCTGAACTTAAACCTCTCCCCTCTCATTTAAAATATGTGTTTTTAGAGAAAGATCAGAAACCAGTAATTATCTCTTCTTTGTTGACAGGTGATGAAGAACAGCTGCTGCTAGAGGTGCTGAGAAAGCACAAGGGAGCAATCGGATGGGAAACCTTAGACTTGAAGGGGATTGACCCAAGCTACTGCATACACGTGATCCCAATGGAGGAGGAATGCAAGCCAGTAGCTCAGCCTCAAAGAAGACTCAACCCGGCCATGCAAGAGGTAGTAAAAAAGGAGGTACTCAAACTCCTCGATGCAGGTATAATCTACCCTATTTCTGATAGTAGATGGGTTAGCCCAGTACAGTGTGTGCCTAAAAAAGGAGGGATGACAGTGGTAAAGAATGAACTGATTGAATTGATTCCAACTCATACAGTTACGGGTTGGAGAGTCTATATTGATTATAGAAGGTTGAATATTGCCACTAGGAAAGACCATTTCCCTTTGCCATTTATTGATTAAATGCTAGAGAGGTTAGCAAGTAATAGGTTCTACTGTTTTTTAGACGGGTATTCGGGATATTTGCAGATTCCTATAGCCCCTGAGGATCAAGAGAAAATGACCTTTACCTGCCCATATGGCACATTCGCTTACAGAAGAATGCCCTTTGGGTTATGTAATGCACCGGCTACGTTTCAGCTGTGTATGATGGCTATTTTCCATGATTTTATAGAAAAATTTGTGGAGGTATTCATGGATGATTTCACTATATATGGAGCTGATTTTATGAGCTATTTAAGGAATCTTGATTTAGTGCTAGGGAGGTGTGAAAAGACTAACCTAGTTTTAAATTGGGAAAAATACCATTTTATGGTGAGAGAGGGCATTGTGTTAGGGCATAAAATTTCAGAGAGAGGGATAGAAGTGGATAAGGCAAAAGTCGAAGTCATAGAGAAGTTACCGCCTCCAACGAGTGTTAAGGGCATAAGGAGTTTTTTAGGACATGCGGGGTTTTACCGGCGTTTTATTAAAGATTTTTCAAAAATTGCTAAACCCCTATCTAATTTACTCATGAAAGATGTTGTTTTTAATTTTGATAATGAATGCTTGCTAGCTTTTGAAACATTAAAGCAACGGCTTATTTCAGCTCCGGTGATTATATCTCCGGATTGGACTATGCCGTTTGAACTAATGTGTGATGCTAGTGATTATGCAGTGGGAGCGGTACTGGGACAGCGACGGGATAAGATATTCTGTGCAATTTATTATGCTAGTCACACTTTGACAGGAGCACAGGTTAATTACACCACCACAGAGAAAGAACTTCTAGCAATTATGTATGCATTCGAGAAGTTCAGGCCATATTTGCTAGGTGCAAAAGTTGTGGTGTGGTCGGACCATGCAGCTTTGAGGCATTTATTTGCCAAGAAAGAATCCAAACCGAGGCTGATTCGTTGGGTGCTGCTATTGCAAGAGTTCGATTTAGAAATTAAGGATAAGAAGGGTGCTGAAAACTTCGTGGCAGACCATTTGTCAAGAATGGAAAATGACCATATTGAAAAGGGGAAAATTTTAGATTTATTTCCTGATGAACACATTTGTGCTGTATTTGCTTGTGACATTTCTGTTCCTTGGTTTGCTAACATAGCAAATTTTCTTGCAGGAGGTTTTATGCCTAAAGATTATACTTGGCAGCAAAAGAAGAAACTGCGAGCAGATGCAAGACAATACATTTGGGATGACCCTTACCTTTTCCGAAGCGGATCAAGTTTTAAGGAGGTGCATCTCAGATGAAGAGACGGGTGCAATCATCACAGCTTGTCAAAGTGGAGAAGCTGGTGGACATAATGGGCCAAATAGAACGGTAATGAAAATTTTATCTTCTGGTTTTTATTGGCCTACAATGTTTAGAGATGTTCAATTTTATGTGAAGACTTATGATAGATGCCAGAGGGAAGGAAATATATCTAAGCGAGATGAGATGCCCCTGACAAACATGCTTGAGGTAGAACTATTTGATGTATGGGGAATAGATTTTATGGGACCTTTTCCGGTTTCGTACGGGTTTGAATATATTCTGGTGGCAGTGGATTATGTGAGTAAATGGGTCGAAGCTATAGCCACTAGAACCGCTGATGCTAAGATTGTTTTAGAATTTTTGAGGAGAAATATATTCACTCGATATGGAGCCCCTAGAGCCATTATAAGCGATGGTGGTAAACATTTTGTGAACCACCAATTTAAGGCTTTATTAAAGAAATTTGGCGTTAGGCATAAGGTTACAACCCCTTACCATGCTCAGGCTAATGGTCAAGTTGAAGTGTCTAACAGGGAGTTAAAGGCCATCTTAGAAAAAACGGTTAATTCATCTAGAAAAGATTGGTACCTTAAGTTAGATGATGCTCTATGGGCCTATAGGACAGCATTCAAGACACCGATAGGGATGTCCACTTTTAGGTTGGTTTTTGGGAAATCCTGTCACCTCCCAGTGGAAATAGAGCATAAAGCTTATTGGGCTACCAAATTTCTGAATTTTGACCTTGAGAATGCAGGTAAGTGCAGGTCTTTGCAGCTAAATGAACTAGACGAGCATCGATTTTGGGCCTATGATCATGCCATGAGATACAAAGATAAAACTAAGAAGTGGCATGATCGAAAACTGGTCAGAAAAGAAATTACACCTGGAATGCGAGTGCTTCTTTATGACAGTAGGCTGCGATTGTTTCCTGGTAAGTTGAAATCGAGATGGAAAGGACCATATGAAGTAGTGGCAGTAGATAAGTTTGGCGTGGTGACATTGAAGCACCCGCGGTTGGAGGTTGAATTCAAGGGAAATGGACATCGTGTGAAGCCGTATTTTGAATCTAAATTTGATTGTGCTTCCACGATCGTCACTCTTATGGATCCTTGACGGTTTTTAAAAGTCCAGCTGTGGACTTGTTAAATGCAGAACCACTTCTTATCTTTGTTTCTTTTTATCATTTAATGGTATTTTGTTTCGGAAGTTAATCTTGTTTCATTTTGTAAATTTTATGTTTAGAAGAGAAATTATGTTTTGTTGGAGAAGGTTCAAAACAATTGTATCAAGAGATTTAGAGGAATTGATGAATTTGTGCAAGTGTGCAGGTGGTCACGGTCACAATGAAACTCATTGTGACCGTGACCCAAGGAGGATGCATTCTGGATTCTGGTTGATGCACATGTCACAGTCACAATGAAATTCATTGTGACCGTGACCATCAGGTAAGTTACATTCTATTTTGAGGTGTGCACATGTCACGGTGACAATGAAATTCATTGTCACCGTGAGATAAAATAAGTTACATTCTGTTTTCAAACTGGGTTATGTCACGGTGACAATGAAATTCATTGTGACCGTGACATAAATCACATTCAATTCTATTTTAAAAATTTGGTTATGTCACGGTGACAATGAATTTCATTGTCACCGTGACCACATGGTAGTTCAATTTTGGATTGCAAATTTTGGATATGTCACGGTCACAATGAAAATCATTGTGACCGTGACCCATGAAAAGAATTTTTAAAACCCCAGTTTTCTATTTGTTATTTCTCACATCTCCTTCACTCGCACCGTGCACCATTTCTTCTTCACTGCATCCTCTGCGTTCTTTTCTCTCTTTTAGACCATCATTCCGGATTATCTATAACAAGTAAGTAGTTCTCTCTTCCTTTTTAATTTTATTTCAATTCATTTATGTGTCTTTTTCTTCCTCCCTGCGTTCCCTGTTCCAATCGATCTCCATGTCTGTAATTGAAGCGATTCCTGTGCTGATGTTTTTTTTTTCTTCTTTGATGATTTTCGATTCAAGCTGTGCATCCCTTAAATTCTTACTTCCCCATTTCAATTTGTTTTTCTTTATTAAGAACGAGTTGGGTTGGGTTGTTAGGGCAAGTATGTGTATATGATTTAAATTGAAATCTTTCTTCAAATTCTTGGTTCATAATGGAAATTGCTGGTTTTTAATTGTTTAATCTATATTGTAATGCCTGATTGTTGACATTGTGGGTTGTTAGTATGATCTTTGAGCTTCAATTTAATCAGTAACTTATCTGCATACCAGGTGTTCGACTAAATGTCTGAATGAATGATTTTCTTGTTTTTTCCAAATCCTGCCAATTTGAAATGCCAAGATTCTTTCGCAAAAATGTTCAAATGAGTGTGTTGTTCTCATTTATTAATTTTGCCTTTTGACAGTAGCTCAAATTCTCTTAACCTTTTATTGCATTTTGTGGGTTTAATACTGCACTTGCTCATAACTTTTGCTAAATCATGCTTTTGTCATTTGAATTCATCTTGCATTATTGCATCTTTCATGTTATTCATTTGGAATTGCGAGATTGCCTCAGGTTAGCATAAACTTGCCATTATGCTGTATTTTTAAAATCCAATGCTGTTGATGCCATCTCATGCTATTGAACTTGATTTTTCCATGTTGTGCAGTGGCTCCTAAGCGCAAAAGCTCTGCTCTTGCTTCCAGCTCCATCAGCCCACCCCCGAGCCAAAAATCAGTAGATATTTCGAAGGTCCCTAAGTGGGTACCGGTACCAAAGAAAGATGTTTATGCTCTATTCTCTAAGTGCTCCTATGTCCCGATGACATATTTGGATTTTGATCTATTGCAGAAGCTCGGTATTAGAGATCAAGTACAACATCTAATAGCCAACATCGGTTGGGAGAGGGTGTTCTCAACACGGGAGAAGGTATATCCGCAATTGACAAGGGATTTTGCGTCGACCGGGACGCGACCTCACCCGAGACCCAGGTACAGTGTCTTTTTGGTTGGATGGAACTTCTTACAATCTCACTTTCATCAATTTTCCGAATACCTTGGTTTTCCACACCTTGTACCCGATTATTTTGAGGAGTATGATAAGGATGCTGCTTGGGCCACTATTAGAGACACGGCTACAGCTACCATGTATGTCTCGGGCAAGACGAAAGCCCACCATTTGGACGACCATGTTCTACGCATCATCCATAGATTCTTCTCACTTTCTCTCCTCAGCCATGTAGATTCGGCAGGACAGGTAAACTTACCCGAAGCTTTATTCCTTGTTTGCATGGTTCGGGATGTCAGAATCAATGGCGCTACTCATGTTTGGCATAAATTGGAGGAGATGCAATGGCATCCAAGGAAAGTGAAAAAAATCGCACTGGGCGGATTCGTCACAATGATAGCCAATAGGGTTAACCATCCATTGGGCAAGTACAAGGTTTTATCTTCTATTCCTGTAATTGATGATAAGATGCTGAGGAATATGAAAGTTATAGTCAAAGATCCAACAACAGCGGATGGTTATCGGTTATCAACCCGGGATGAGTATTTGCACGGTGTAGAGCGCGGTTTGGGCGGTTTACCTCATGAGCAGGAGGACGATCCTGAGGCACAAGCTCCCCCAGCCCCTGAGCCCCAGCCGTTTACTTCAGCGCATTATGACGCGATCATGGAGCGAATGGATACCATAGCTGCATCGATGGACACTATCTCCACCTCTCAGGCAGCTATTCAGTCCCAGATGGACCAGATGCTCATGGCATTTTCCTCCTGGTCTGCGCGATTTGATGCTCATTTCCCACCGCCACCGCCACCACCAGAACAGTAATCAGGGAGATCTCTCATCTTCTGTTTTGACTTTTGTTTATTTTATGGTTATCTTTCTTTTTGATTTGTAATATTTTACTTGCTGGGGACAACAAGTTTTTATGTGGGGGGTAGGAGACATTAATTTCATATTATATATGTAATTAACAGCCATTCCATTGATGTATGATGCATGGTTATTTCTGTTTTAGTTTCGTCATACTTTATTGTTGTTGCCTAAATATCTTTATCTCAGCTTAGCTTATCCTTAGTTATTCCTGTTGTGAATGTTTTGAACTTTAATTGGAGAATAATCTATCTTATGATCTTGGCAAATGAGTAGTTGGAAGTTTTAGAAGCAAATTGAATCTCAATTAGTCATATATCTTGCGATTTCCAATCTTTTATACACTAGAGGCTGTTTGTAAAATTTGAAAAATCCAGTGCGTAAGAGTTTTTGAGTGAAGGAATGTTAGGATAGTTAGAACCTTCCTCATCACCCTTCGAAACATGATAACAACTTAAACAAGTTTAGGACATGATTAAGGCAATTTGTTTCTTTGATAACCACTTTTAAATAGCTTTAGACCTATCTGTTTACGTTATTTCCATTGCTAGCCCCGTTGAGCTGATTTAGTATGCTAAAAGCGTACTACGAAATTTTCTTATTACACTATTATTTTACCATTTAGCCTAAATGCCTTTGCCTACCCTTTTCTAAGAATTGGCCACTCTAGGATTGGGTTGGAATATCATTGAAAGTTGAATAAGGGTATCTATGTAAAAATAGTGGAAGTGTGGGAAGAATTGTTGAATTTTGTGGGTGTTATTTAGTATGGTGGGTATAAGAAATTCTAGACTTTGGGTACCCCAGAAAAAAAAAAGAGAAAGAAAAATAATGAAGAAAAAAAGAAAAAAAAAGAGAAAGAAAAGAAAAAAAAAGAGAAAGAGAAAAAAAAGAGAAAGAAAAATAATGATGAAAAAAAAAATGAAAGTTCAATGAGTTTTGTCGTTTCTTTTAGTCAATTTTGATTATTGAATATCGAAAAATTCAAGTGTGGGGTACCTTTGAGTAGAAAAAGATATACTCATATTTACGGAATTGGGTTTAAAAGTGAATTAAAAGGGAAGTTCATCACTTTGTTGTTGTTGAGTTCAATGCATATTATGTATGGAGAAGTTTAGACAACATTGGAAATTATGGGTGAATTGAAGGTAGGATCTGGACAATCTTGTTCAGTTTTGGGTAGGTGAAACTTAAGGTAGAGTGGCTAATACTTTGTTTGAATTCTTTAACTTTTCTTGTTAGCCAATACCTTAACCTAACATTACAACCCTGGAATAAGTCCTTTTGATTCTGTTCTTGATTTGAGTTGTTTAAGTGGAGATGACCCTTGTGGTTCCGGTGCTAAAGGAGAGGCATATGATTATCCTGAGTTTTAAGCGTGAAACCTATATGCGAATTCATTTACATATTTAATTTCTTTGCTCAATTATTGGAATGCATTGGTTGTTTTGTTTTGAAAAGAGAAAATTGGTTTTGAGCCTAGCACACACACATGTGAAATTACTTGATATAAATTGATGTGAGGATTTATAACTAAGACCCTTCTGCTTGCTGCTAGGATTATTTTTGAGTATTCATATTCTGAGTTAGAGTTTGAAATTTCAGGAATGTGGATAATTCATTTACTTGAGGACGAGCAAGGTCTAAGTGTGGGGTATTTTGATAACTTCAAAACAGTACTTAGTTTTAAGGGTGTTTTTATATGATTTTAGGTGTTTAGTTGTGTTTTTGTGTTAGGTTTTGTTTCCTTTAGGTTAATTTTACTAATCTTAGTCAAATTGGAATTTTGATGCATTATAGATTGTTTTTGATGGATTTTTATTTGTCTTTGCAGGTGAGGTTCTAGGTACATCACGGTCACAATGAAATTCATTGTGACCGTGACATAAAGAGAAGTGGAAGACAGAGCTGACCTAGATGGGTCACGGTCACAATGGATTTCATTGTGACCGTGACATAGCAAACGATTGGGCAGAATGCAAGTAGGAAGCATGTCACGGTAACAATCAATTTCATTGTCACCGTGACATAAAAATCATCAAGGCAGAATCAAAGCAGCACGTACCTCACGGTCACAATGGATTTCATTGTGACCGTGACATAATTATTTCCTGGACAGAAGCGAAACTTTGAAGACCTCACGGTGACAATGAATTTCATTATCACCATGACCCCTCTCCTGTGTGTGAAAGGATTTGAAATTCTCGACTGAACACGGTGACAATGAATTTCATTGTCACCGTGACCCATCTGGAACTATAAAAACGCACTTTTCTCTTTGGCTAGGGTTCCAATTTTTTTAGTTAGTTTTTGTTATTAGTTTTGGCAGCTGAGATTTTTAGAGTTATTCTACGATTCTAAACTTTATTCTTCATTCTTGCTTTGAGATTTTAATTAGAAATTGAGAGTAATTTTCATTAGATACATAGTTAATTTCCAGAGTTAGTTAGTTTTCTAGTTTTCCAGAATTTTGGTTTTATTCTCCATTAAGGAGCTGAAGAAGAAGACTGAAGAACGTGGGATTAAACCGGGATTTCTACCTCAATGAATTTCTGGGTTTATTCTTTCCTTTATTCTTTTGAATTTGTAATGGATTGTGAGTAGTTTCTTAGTTGTTTGGGGGATCTCAAATCCCCTATCTTAGATGTGAACTCTAAACATATTTTGATATTTGATATATGAATGAAGGTTTATTTCACTGGTTATTATTGTCAAATCATGAGATGTATATTTTCAAGTTAATTTCCTGTTTTGATGAATGGATTAATTCATGTATCTTAATTGGTTATTGAATTGAATGATTAAATGTCATGATAATTTATCTTCAGATTTTCTGTCATGTTTGCTGTAACATTCGGACTGCTCCGGAAGGGAATCCATATGTGCATGTTTTCATGGTTTAAGATTTGAGTGAGGAGTGAAATAAGTAGGTTTTGGGTTGTTTGGCTCCGGAATGGGAAAGCAAACCGAACCTAGGATTTTAGACCTGTGATTAGGCTAGTTATATGACTTGCTCCGGAATGGGACGTCATGTAATTAGAGTAGCTTGCTCCGGAATGGGACGCTTGGGTTAAGAGGGTTATCCCGATTTCGTTCATATATGTTTTCTTTATGTGTTTTGATTCATATCTGGGTATGGGGTGGATGAGTGGACCTGAGCAACATTTGTCTAATTTTGAATTCTTATCTTGTTAATTTTTCCGTCATTTAGTTTATTGCAATTGTTGCTGTCAATTTAATTTGATTGTTTCTGTTTACTTATTTTGGTTATTTAAATTCTTTGTTTTTAATCAGTAGTTAATTCAATAAATTCAAACAATTGGGAATTCTTTAGCATACATTTGATTTTCATTACTTGCACACACAGTCTCTTGGGTACGATAACTCGGAGTCTTAAAAATGCTCCATTATATTACTTGTCGATTCAGTACACTTGCTGAGGTCGTGTCAGGATGATACACCGAGGTAAAACACAACTGAATGTCCAAATTCGTGCAATACGTTTTGAAGGAAGCACAATCAAACTGCTTGCCGTTGTCAGAAATGATTGTGTGCGGAATGTCGAACCTGGTTACTTTAGCCCTCTGAACAAACTTGATGACATTTGCCAGAGTAATTGTAGCCAGGGGCTCTGCTTCTACCCATTTTGTAAAGTAATCCACCGCTACTACCAGGAACTTTCTTTGTCCGATGACTAATGGAAAAGGGCCAAGGATATCAATTCCCCACTGAGAGAATGGCCAAGGGCTGTGAATGGGTACTTGCGGGGCCGCTCGTTGATGCAGTATATTGCCGAACCGTTGGCACTTGTCACACTTCTGAATGAGTCCTCTGGCATCCTTCTCCATCGTGGGCCAATAGTACCCCTATAACAAAGCCTTGCAAGCGATTGCATGTGCGCCTTCATGAGCACCACAAATACCTTCATGAATCTCTCGGAGTACATAATCACCTTGTTCGGCGCTCAAACATAGAGTCCAAGGATGCGAGAATGATCGCTTGTATAATTTGTCATCCAAGATGGCATACATGCTAGACCGCCGGACTATCTTCTAAGTCTCAACCTGATCATCTGGTAGCAATCCCGAGTCTAGGTATTGATATATCAGCAAATGCCAACCATCCATCGGCTTGCCCAATTGTACTTTGTATGTTTCATATGCTGGAGATGCCATTACCGACCATACGACGTCCGCTGAGGATACCTTGTTTTGACTGGAGGCCTATTTAGCCAAAGCATCTGCCCCCTGCTTCTCGCCCCAAGGAATTTGCTCTATTGACCACGTACATCCCCCCCTTCTCCAATTGGAACAACAACAGGGCAACTAATTCCTTCTACCGAACCATGGTGCTCTCCTTAGCCTCAAATTTGCCAAGCAACTGGCTTACCACCAACTGCGAGTCCGAAAAGATGACCAGGAAATCAGGTTTTACCTCAATGGCGAGCTGTAATCCAAAACACACAGCCTCGTACTCAGCCGCATTGTTGGAGGCTGGGAATGCTATGTGAGCCATTCCTTTAATGCTTATCCGCTCGAGTCCAATTAGCACTACCCTAATGCCCGCTCCTTCTGATGAGGAAGCTCCATTATCAAACAATTTCCAAGATCGGGTGGCCGGCTTAGGGGGCAGGGCATGTAGCTCGGCCACAAAATCTACTAGAACTTGAGCTTTCATGGCCTGGCGGGACTCATACTGAACATCTAATTCACCTAATTGAGCCGCCCATTCTGTGAGCCTGCCGGATGCTTCTGGCCTTTGAAGTACTTTTCTGAGATTAGAGTTGGTTCGGACTACCATTATATGCGCTTGAAAATAGGCCAAAGTTTAATCGTCGTGATGATCATTGAGAGGGCTAATTGCTCCAAGATAGGATAGTTAAGTTCGACACCTCTCAACACCTTGCTGACGTAGTAAATGGGAAACTGCTGACTGCCTTCCTCTCTGATTATAACCGATCCCACAGCCCCAGGAGTAACCGCGAGATACAAGTATAGGACGTCACCGGGCTGTGGCCTACTCAGCAATAGGGGTGTGCCAAGAAACTGTTTTAGCTCTTCAAAAGCTTGATGGCACTCCAAGTTCCATTCAAATTTCTTCAAATTTTTGAGCGCCCTGTAGAAGGGGAGACAGCGCTTAGCCGAACAGGAGATGAACCTACCAAGGGCTGTCACCTTGCCATTTAGTTTCTACACATCCCTAATGGATTTCGGAGGTTCCATCTGTAGAATGGCTTGAATCTTGGTTGGATTAGCCTCTATGCCCCTTTTTGAAATCATGAACCCCAAGAACTTGCCGGACTGCACCCCAAAAGCGCACTTCTCTGGGTTGAGCTTGTAATACCCTGATACCCCCGGGAAGGAACATCGGGCGTCACACACACATAAACACACTAACACATACATATTCATACTCAAAAGCATAAGCGGAAGCAATAACAAAAACAAAAAAAATAATTAGAATAACTTGGGCCAAACAAAATACTCTTATAATATATATAAACCGTGCATAATACAAAAGTTTTATACTTAATATATAATCATCTTCGGTACAAGTACAAAACAGTTAACATTTACACTTCTATACTATACTTTCTATATACATAATGATGTTACTCAAAACATAAGAAAACTCTATCTAATACAAAAAGATCTTCATCAAGCTCCTAGTGGCCATAACCTGCAGATGCAAACTCTCTAATCCCATCCTATAAACCTACACGAGAAAAAACACCCATGCTAAGCGATAACGCTTAGTGGGGATAAACAGAAGCAATAGACTTCAAATGAAGTCACAGATATATAAAAGGCATATCGATAGTCATGTCATATACAAGTAATCATATACACAATCTCATAAGCAAAATAACATCATGCTTTAACCCATTCATGTACGAAAAAATCCAAATATGGTAAACGATATCGGTAACATTTCATACTATGTTCATATACATATACAAGTCTCTACTTCATCTCTTATACACTGCAAATTATACATTAGAAGCCTGAATTCTAAACAATAGTGGATACGGATACTGTGGATACTGTATAAACTCTAGAGAACTAACTCAATAGCATTGAATACTCTAGGTATTCATCAAGTAGACACAACTAAGGTCACTGTAGCAGCCACCTCTAACCCTTTATAAGTATGCTTATCTATCCACTACTATGACACTTCAGGCTTAACTCACTCCCTCTTAACATTTATCACTAGCTAGCACTCAAAATCACAAGTCAAAACACTATCACGTAAACAACTATTAGTAGAAAAGCTAGAACAATAATATCATCAAGGCATGAGCAAAACCATGTACCATGCAATAGGGGACAAGAAGAATCAATTCAAAAAAATAGGGCAGACAGGAAGAGCCTTTGTCGCGATCGCGACGTGCGTCGTACTCGCGACAGAGCACAAGGTACCCCATCGCGCGCTCGCGATGAAGTATGACTGGGCAGACGCTCATAATACCGAGCTCTGTCGTGCTCACGAAAGAGATCGGGTACTTCCTCATCGCGTTCGCTCTCAGAGGCACGCTTGCACTGGGGCTCGGCTTACCGAAGCTCGGCCTACCGAGCTCTTTGTCGCGCTCGCGACTTACATCGCGATCGCGATAGAGGGCTCCTCAGCAACACAAAGGCCATTCTGTACTTTATCGCGCTCGCGACAGGCATCGCGCTGGCAACAGAGACGAGAATTACCCAAAATTTTCACTTCACTGCACTTCTTCCCATCACAACTAATACTCAAATCCACTCAAACATGCACTAACACTTAGAGAGTCGCTGAAGTCTCAGCACTGAGTGTTTCGTATCAGGGCATTATTGGCCACCTACAGGTTCAAGTCCTGAATGTCCATTGCTACCGCATTAAACCTCTCAACGTAGGCTCGCAAGGTCTCACCCTTATCCTACCGAACAAAATTAAGATCAGCAGAAACCTTAGTAGGTCGGATAGCAGCCACAAACTTGGCAATAAATATGTCGCTGAACTAGGAAAAACTCTATATAGAGTGCTCGGCCAAATTCCTGAACCATATTTGAGCTGACTCCGTTAGCATCTGAGGAAAAATCTTGCACATGGCAGCATCATCCGTGGTATGTGTAGACACTGGGGTTTGAGTTAGATTTTGATGGCAATTTTGGGTACTTGATAAATTTCTAAAAAAAAAAATAATAATAAATAAAATTAAAAATTAAAAATTAAAAAATGGAAAATGGCTAATTTAATTATTATTAAATTTAGGTTAATTAATTAGTTAATATTTTAGGATAGTTAAAATTGAAAAAAAAAAAGAAAATAGATATAGGGTTTAATTAAATAAATTAGATTGATAATTTAAAAAGATTAATTAGATTAAATAGGTATAAAAATATAGGGTATTCAATTAATAGAGGTTTGATTAGTTAGTATTTTAGTTTAAGTAAATTAGTTAAAATTGAAAAATTAAAAATGGAGGAAATTATTAAATGACCCAAAAACCAACCCTAATTTTAGGGTATAAAAAGAAAAGAACGAAGAGGAATGAGGGGGAGCTCTCTCGGCTAGATGAAGAAATCGAAAGGAAAAGAAAAATAAAAAAAAAAGAACAAGAGAGAGCAGGCTCTCTTCGGATTGGGAACACAGAGAAAAGAAAAGCAAAGGAAAAAGAAAGAGAGAGCAAGAGGAAGAGCTGAAAACCCAGGAAACCAGACCAAAGAGAAACCAAAAAGAAAAGGAAATATAGAAGACATAGCAAGAGAGAGCAAGGAAAAAGGGACCAAGAGCAAAGAGAAATAGGAGGAAAGTAGAAAGAAGAAGAGAGGGTGGAATAGGGGCCAACGGCGCCGGAGAGAAGAAGAGAAAGAAGAAAAGAGAGGGGAAGGAAGCGTTGCCTCCGCCGGCCAGCCACGGCCGCCGATCGCCGCACGCGCCCCACCACCGTGGAGAGGAGGTCTGGACGAAACCATCGGTGGTCGCCGTTCCTCCATCGGCCGCCAGAAGCCGGCGCGTGAGAGAGGAAGACCCGGACGCTTAAAGACGTTTTTCGGCGACGACAGCGCTCTTTCCGGCGAGTGACCAGCTCCGGTGGCTTCCCGGTGTCCCGATCTCCCTTCCGGCATAGGTTCTCTTCCGGCGAGGTAAGTCCATTTCCCTATTTTATGATATTATTATTATTATTATTATTATTATTATTATTATTATTATTTATTTTATGTTTATTAATATTATAATATTATTATATTATTACTATTATTATTATTATTATGTTTATTTATTATTCTGTGTTTATATTATTATTATTATCTTTATTATTATTATTATTATTTGTTTGGTGTTTATTTAATATTCTGTTTTTAGTATTATTATTATTATTAGTTGATTTACTAGTTTACATTATTATTATCTAATTTATTTGATTTATGCATTATGGTGTTATATTGTTTATAATTGTTATTAGCATTAATTAATTTATGTTTATTTTACTTTCCTTGCTATTTTTATGTTTATTGTTATTATTAATATTATTTATTTTATATTACTATTATTGCTATTATTATTAATATTATTTAATTTATATATCTTAGCATTATTATTTTATGATATTACCGTAAGCATTATTATTTTTATTTTATTATTATAATTATCATTTATATTGCATATCCATTAATTACACTAAATTAACTATCAATTTATTTCATTAATAATTTGTTTAATTAATTATTCATTTATCGATTTATTTATCATTTCATTTAATTTAATCCATTATTAACTTTAATTATTTTCCCAATTTACTTTATCCAAGTATTCATTTATTTATTTATCTTTATTTCGGATTTTTTGGCACTAATTGTGTTTATTCATTTTGTGAGATAATATTATTTGTTCTTGGGATGGCTTGGATGTGAGATGACGACATTGGCTCAATGTTGAGCATTCCCACCCGGTTTAATTCTTCTAACCTTGTCTCTTGTTTTATTTTTATTTATCTTTATTATTCATTATTATTTTATGTAAATTATTTTATATCGCTGTTATAAAAATGGATTAATGTTTTATAGTAATTAATTTGGATTTTTTGTAAAACTAAGGACCAATGTCCTGTTTTCATCCAATAAATTCTTCACTAAAAATCGCTTTATAATAAATACATGCAAGGACCAATGTCCTCATTATTAGTGAATAACCCGTTTTATGCATGTATTGCACTTTTACAAATGGGAGTTGTATTCCGCTCCTAGTGTTATTGTAATTTATTTTTGAATGCTTTATTTTGGATTTTGCTTCCATTTACCGCTTTTAATGTGAATGATTGCGCTTTAATCAAATTGCATCGTGTGGAGAGAGAGCGAACTAATAAACTCAAAATTTGATCGTAAAATTAATCAAGGTAGAAATAGATGAGAAGTCCCGAACCCAGCTTTGGTCTTTGGGCTCAAAGAGGCGAGAGGTCTATCCGATCACTCATTGGAACTAAGGCCTCCAAGACATCTCTTATGTCACGAGACTTAGACGTTAATCCTAGGCTCCTTTGGGAGAGAGGTTTACCCTCCAAGACCCTTTTGGTTGGCCCAAAATGGATAATAAGCGCAGTCTTAGGCTCTCCGAGGCGAGAGAAACTTTTCCAATATTCTATTGGGTGGCGACTCCATGAAACCTCCTTGTTGCCCAAAATAGACACACTCGCAATTCATTGCAAGTTGCCAACGGACCCACAAATGCCCCGATCGTCCTCGAGCGGGCGGTCGTACGGGCGGCACGCGGGGCCCGGCGCGCGTCACAGTATGGACGAGCATGTATGGTGAAATTGATCAAGGTGGGCCCTGGGATCAGCACTACCATTGTACTTAGGCAAGCTCGGCAACCGTATGTATGGGAACAGGGCAGCCAGAATCTCTCTAGCCAGCGGTGATCGAAAATTGCTCTGGTACTGTAGAGTGTTTCTGTTCTGATACTTCTACATTTGTTCCTCAAAGAGTTTCTCAAACTGTTCTGCCGTGAGTGTTATGGTGGACCCCGGAGCCATAGGGGGTGGAAAAGCTGGTGGAGTAGATGTGGAGGCTTAAGGAACTGGGGGGAAGGATTGTGTGGGAGGTTGAATGGGAGGTGCCTAAGCTGCCATTGCAGTTAATGTTGCTAGGAAAGCCTGGGTTGCCAGCGGAGTTAAGTTGGGAATAACTGGCCGAGGAGCAGGCTGTTGAGGGTGTATCTGTTGGCCAAATAATTAGACGGGTGATTGTTGATTCTAGGTTAATAGAGGTTGAGTTTATAAGGGAAAAGCTTGTGTTTGGGTGGCAGGAACTGCAGCAGTGTTTAAATCAGGGAAAAGATCCATTGAAAATCTGTTCAATCCATGCTCACCATACCAAATGATGACAATTCCAAAATTCCGGCGCTGGAAGCTTGAATCAGTCACTTGAAATCAAAGAATTCCGGTGGGTTTCCGTTCTAGGATACTCCGACGGTCAAGTCAATGATCTTGATAAAGTAAACAAGTTGCAGAGATATTTTCTTAGAGAGATCAAACGTACCTTACTTTCTCCTTTTTATAGCCCTTTATCTCCTTCATAACAACTGCTCTCTTAATGAGCCTTTATTGAGTAACGTCTGCCTTCATGATGAGCCTTTAATGAGCAACGACTACCTTAATAATAGAAGTTGAGCTACCCCAATTATCCGGACTATCGAGAAACCGATCTTATCTTGGTGGAGAGAATTCTGGACATTTTGGCAACCAAACTCAGAAGCATGGTTAGCCCGAACTTTGATAGATGGGCGATAATCGAACTAGCTAAACGATAGCTCGGTAAATGACAATAATAAAAATAAGAATCATAATAATAATAAATGACGATAATAAAAATAATAATAACACTAATAATAATAACAACAATAATAATAACAATAATAGTAAACGACAATGAAAAATGAAAATAGAATAAGTAAACAAGGTATGTGAGGAACAAATAAACATGCAGTAAAATTAATATTCAAACATAAAAAATGGTTATCACAAAAATCATACCCAAAAAAAGGAAAATCAATAAATCTGATTTTTCACACTCAAATCATGTACATTTACCCATTTTCATACCAAAAACGAGATAAAAATTGAAAAATCATATTAAGAGAATAAATCTCAAAAATATATGTTCATAAATGCAAGAAAAAAGAAACAAATGAAATAAATAAAATGAAATTAGATAATAACAATAGATCTAAGAATTTTTACCCTTAGATTTGATGATTTTGGAAGCAAGATGTCCCAATCTATTTTTCCTTATCAAGATTCAAAAATAAACCCAAAAAAGATTCAAAAATTTTAAGTTTTTATTTCAAAAAAACCCAAGAACAATAAAACTCAAAAATTGATTTTTTTGATGTTTGATGGAAAATCCAAGTTAAGGAAACTGATTTTCCTTTCTTAAGTTAATCCCAACTCGCAAAATATTTTTTAGATCTAAGAAAAATCAAGAAAAGATGAAGGAAAGAAATTTTTGCTCTAAAAAATGAGTTTTTCTCTCAAGAAAACTCTCTCCAAAAACCCCAAAAGAAATCCCTCTTTTCTCTCTCCAAAATATTCTATTTATACCCATTTTCAAGAAAAACCCTAATCTAATTAAGAAAATAATTTAAAAATGCAAAAAATGCTTAAAAATAGGTTAAAAACCCAAAAAAAATAATTTTTCGGCCAAAAAAGGGCTGACAGGCGACCAAGGTGCGGGCAGGGGCTGGTGGGTGCCCAGGTGCGGCCTGCGGGCCGCACATCAGTGCCCACACGTCAGGGGGCGTGCCTCAGGGGGTGCGCCTCAGGGGCCGCACACACTCAACGGCGGCCATGACCTCTCCTTTTTTTTCAATTTTTTTTTTAAAAACAAAACTTTTTGACATAAAATTAATACTTCCAACCCCCATTTTTATTTTTAATTTCTATTTTTATTTTTAAAATATATATATTTTTTATTTATTTTCTAAAAGATAATTTTGACAAGAAAAGGATCGATCTTCACTTTTTTTGCTGACAAATCGGTCTTTATTTTCATCATTGGTTAATCCTGATCTTGGACCGCCTCGGGACCCGGTGTCTACAGTTGCCCCCAATTTTGGTAAAACTAGCACGCAGGTACCTAAATGAGCCAAAATTCAGAAAAGAAAGGAAAGAAGCACGTACTTGAGGCGACCGTCTTTCCAGACTGGATGTTGTTGTTGGGGTGGTTGTCGCCATGTTGTCGGCGTGTTATCCTTTGTTTAAGTAGTAGTGTCGTGATCGTGCTAACCATCCGTGGAGTGGTAGTACCATCGTCATGCTAACATTTCTGAAGTGACATTACCGTGGTCGTGCTAACCTTCCGTAGAATGGTAGTGCCGCCATCGTGCTAACCTTTCTGAGATTTGAAGCGGTAGTGCCGTGATCGTGCTGACCCTCCATGGGACCTCCTTCAGTCCGTCTGTGTTGATTGAATTTGTTTTCATCTTCATTGGTCGGGAAGGCTGCTTCTTCTGACGGTGTTCCTTCTTTTTTTTTTTTTATCAAAGACTTTCCCTTGACCCTTGTGTAAACTGTCTGAGGTGAGTTTCTTCATTTGAATCTTGATCGTGACAATCTGTATCCCTTTTTTCAGCTTTGGTGCCTCAATTTTTGAAGTGCCCTTTAATGGTTGAGATTGAGTTACAAGTTAGCTTCAGGTCGTTTAGGACAAAATTATAGTTTTTCTTCTCTTTTTTTTCTTTTTTTTTTTATTTTTTTTTAAATAATTTTTTTTTTGATTGTTTTGATTTTTTTTTGTTAAAGGTAATGAGTTGTCCTTCTAAGTTTGGCTATAAGGGCCCATGCTTTGCTTATCTTGGTCTCATATGATTAGAGATCAATCTTGATTGGCTTTGGGGTACACATCTAAAATGGTTGGGAGGAAAGGAGTCATAAGGCTTGGTTCTAATGAGTTTATATTTCTATTGAAGGTCCAAAGTTTCATTCATCTAACTCCTGATGTAGCCCTCAGAGTTTGATCTTGTTTGGCTGCACTGTATGTGTCCTAGACCTTGAGGAGGCAAAGGGATGGCTTTTGAAATTTCGTTTGTCGTCATGTTAGCATATTGAAGCAGCGCTATCCCAATAATGCCCTTTTCGAATTCTAGCATGCTATTCTAGGTCCAGGCAAAGGCTATTCCCCGCCCGCCCCCCGCCCCCTTTTTGATATTATCTCTCAGAATTTTCCTCTCTTCAGGAATTATATCAGATGCTATTAAGATTTGTTTTTGGATTTTCCAAAGTCTCGAGATTAAATATAGTCGTATTAATTGAATTAATGTCAAAATTGAATGCATCGTGATCATAAGAAATGAAATCATTAGAAACACCATACAAATAAGCAAAATTGTTCATTGTATTGAAACAACCAACATTATCATAAGAAGTTCTTGAAATAAAGATAACAATGCACCTAAAAAAACAACAAACATTATCTTCTTCTCCACTCCTGCTAGCGGATTAACGATCTACTACCGCCACAGGAATCCCTTCTTCACCCATCTCCTGACGGATGACAGCGACATACTCATCTTCCTATAGCTCTTGCAAAACTTGCCACTCGGGTAGACCAGACCCGATCATATGCACGGGGAGGGGACTGTATTATAGCCTGCCTTCTTCTTCTTCTCTCTCTTCTCAGGATCCGTGATATGTTTGGAGTTAATAAGATCTTGGATCTTGTTCCTTAAAGTCCAGTAATAATCTGTCAGGTGCCCAGTGTGCTGATGGTAGGTGTAGTACTGATCACCTTTGTGCCCTGGCTGTCCCTGATTTATAGCTGGCCTGGATGGCAATGGTTGCAGCTTGCCCTCCTTCATTAATCTCTCCAACATCCAGGATAGGAAGCAGCCCAAATTAAAAAAGTGCCTCTGGCCTTGTCCCACTTCAGTAGGTAAAACCTTAGCCGCCTTACCATTTCTACCATTGCTGCTTCCAGCACCGCCTGATCTGTATCCTGACTGGTTCCCAAAATTTTCCCCAGCAAAGTTATTTTGGCTTGCTTTCTTTGCTAGGTAAGCCTCCTCAGCCTCTACCGCAATGTCCTTAAATGACTCCCAATCTCTAAGCCCCTTAAAGCTGAGTAAGTCTCTCAAGTAAGGGCAGGAGTTTCTGATAAATAGCCTGATCTGGTTAGCAGTGTCAGGTTTCCTCTTCATCTCTATGACCCTATTCCTCCATCTGGTGAGGTATTCATGGAATGACTCATCACTCCTTTGCTGTAAGAGTTCGAGGTCCTTTAAGGTGACCTCCATTCTAGTGCTGCAGTCATACTGCTTCATGAACTCTTCCGTCAAAAGGTCTCAGTTGTCCTTGGATCTCCTGTCTAACTCGTGATACCACTCTACGGCTGGACCCACCAGACTAAGGCAAAAATATTCCACCTTCTGCTTTTGGTCAACCCTGTGCCCTTCATCACTAGGGTATATTGCTTAATGTGTGTAGACGGGTCCAAAGTACCATTGAATTTCGGCAGCTCGGGCATCTTAAACCTTTGGGGCAGCAGCTCTTCATCCCCCAAATCTCTATCCTCGAGGTTGATTTCCTTCCCAGCTGATAACAAGCAGGTGATTGCCTCAGTCTACTACCTCATCCCTCTCATAGCCTCATCCTCCACCTTGGGTGCTCTACCCCTCATAGCTTGATGGGCTACTAGCTCCTCAACCTCATCTTCCATCATGAAATCCTCATCAGGGATAGGGATCCTTGCCCTTCTTGGCTCAACAGGCATAGCAGCTTTATGCTCATAGATAGATTGGCAAGCTGCATTACCTATAATGGGGGCTTCTTCGCCAGCAGGCGGTTCACCTTGCCCCCGAGGAGAGACTACTGGTAGTTGTGGAGCGACAGGTGGTTGTGCAGCAGGAGGAGGAGGAATCATTTCGGCCAAGGCGCCCATCATCTCTAACATCTTTCGCTCAAAGTCCTCTAGTCTCCTAGCAAGGTCTTGAGTGGTTAAAGCTCTGGTCTCTTCTGCCATTGAGGATGATTCACTGGTCATTGAGAGTGACTCAGAATCCCAAACAGGCACTAATTCCGACAATCCAAAAAGCAGGTTTGTCCTTACTAGCCGACCGTCAAAACCTCTAGTCCACTTAGATTAATCTATGATGGCTGAAAGATTCACATTGTTAGAATGATGCATGAATGACATATGTGATGCATGATCGTGAGTCATACAGCATTTTGCAACCACATACGAGCAAGTAGATCCTTCCAACCTTTTAACTTCCGTACGCGAGGTCAATTGGTCTCTCCCTAGGTGGCCTTAATCCATAGGTCAACAAGAGATCCTATGAACGTGCATAGTGCATGGCAGAAATTCGGCAGCATAACGTCTCTCAAAATGCATATACGTATGAGTTTTAGCCATTACGTATTTAAACAATTCAATCGAATTAAGGTAACCCCACCGGGGCATGAAAGCCTTTGATAGAAGATCACTTAATTCATTTGATTTTGTTCAATACATGATGGCCCACATCACAAGCATCGTATTACGGTTCATTTCACCTAGGGAAAGTATCTATTACCGTTATATGAGCTTTAGTCAAGGTGATGTTACTTTAGAGCTACCCAAGAGTGGTTCCTGCCAATGGGTCTAGCTTATTAGAAGCATAATGACCGATCGGGTCTCCATTTAATATACCAAAAGGTACTAGGCTTGGGCTGGTGATTATCCTTAACACTTCCTTACATTGAGTGAACATAGGGTCCTGCTTCGGGAATGCACTGGGGCTGAAAGAGGGTCCAAACTAGCGTAGATCTAAGGCTCTAAAATGATGCAATGCAATTTTCAAAAAGAGATAGAATTTTAGATTTTAAAAACTCAATTATATATTTTAACCAAGGCACTTTCAGAGCAAAGTCACAAAGTTCCCAGCGGAATCGCTACTGTGATGCCCGCCGAACCGGGGAAGGCCCTCTCAAATGATGCCAGCTTTTAGGGTTCGAGGGGATTGGTTCGCGTCCTTTGATCTTGGGTATCATGAGACATTTTGGAATCCCTACCCAATAGAACATTGGGGAGTTTATCTAGCCTCATGACACCTTTAGGCACCTTTGAGGTATTTTGGAGTTACCACCCAATTTACAAGAAATTGGAAAATTTCGTCTAACCTCTACGGTCTTAAACCAAAGAAGGTGTTCGAAACTTTACTCTTATTTATGCCTTGGTTAATTATAAATGTGTTTATAGGTTAAGAAAATTCCATCTCTCCTCTCGCACAATTAATGCATTTTATTAAAGACGCATTTCAAGCATCAAGAAAATGATAAATGAAAACTGTAAAGAAAGCGGTAAATAAAGCAGTAAATACGCCAAGCACACAATTACAAAGGAGAAACTAGGACGGAATACAATCCCTAAATGAAAGGAAGTTAAAAAAACTAAAATTTTTCCAAAAATAATTAATTACAAGGGCCCACAAGATATATGAACATGAATTTAAAACAAACAAAACAAAGTCAAGCATAGAAAATGACATACATAAATCGGGATATTTATTTGATTTAGGAACATTGGTTCCTTCACGCTAACTGAAAGAGGAATCGAAGAGTTATTTTGATTGTTGGCTTAAAAATCGGGGTGAGTGATCCCATTTTTAGAAAGTTTAACTCTTCATTTTAATTCATGATATTTTGCGTTGCTTGACTAAAATCGAGGACATTGGTCCCAATTTATTAGCAAAAAAAATTTCAATGTAGTTATAAAAATATTTTCATGATTTTTTATCCTACACATGTATTAAATAAAACTATTTTATAAACAAAAACAATCACACAAATAAAAGAGTTAAGCGATGTGATTTTCTACACGTCATGACCCCTCCGTTCGGTCAAGACAATGCTCAAACAAGCAAATGTCGTATTTTACCCACATAACAAAAAAATAACAATAGAGAAATTAGTAATGATTCTAAAATTAAACACATAAACATAAAGACAAGAGAAATATAAAACATGGTTAACATGCATGTAGAAAATAAAATGGATTAAAATGAGTACATTAGTTTAATACACAAACAAACTCACATGCGAAGGAAATTGAAAATTAGTCATGCAAAAATATAATAATAATAACAATAGCAATGATAACAATAACAATAATAATAAGAATAACAACAACAACAACAACAACAACAACAACAACAACAACAACAATAATAATAATAATAATAATAATAATAATAGTAATAGTAATAGCACTAATAATAATAATAATAATAATAATAATAATAATAATAATAATAATAATAAAAAATGACAATAGTAAAATAACAATAATAAATGACAATAATAAAAATAAGAATCATAATAATAATAAATAACGATAATAAAAATAATAATAACAATAATAATAATAACAACAATAATAATAACAATAATAGTAAACGACAATGAAAAATGAAAATAGAATAAGTAAACAAGGTATGTGAGGAACAAATAAACATGCAGCAAAATTAATATTCAAACATAAAAAATGGTTTTCACAAAAATCATACCCAAAAAAGGGAAAATCAAGAAATCTGATTTTTCACACTCAAATCATGTACATTTACCAATTTTCATACCAAAAACGAGATAAAAATTGAAAAAACATATTAAGAGAATAAATCTAAAAAATATATGTTTATAAATGCAAGAAAAAAGAAACAACTGAAATAAATAAAATGAAATTAGATAATAACAATAGATCTAAGAATTTTTACCCTTAGATTTGATGACTTTGGAAGCAAGATGTCTCAATCTATTTTTCCTTGTCAAGATTCAAAAATTTTAAGTTTTTATTTTAAAAAAGAACAATAAAACTCAAAAATTGATTTTTTTGATGTTTGATGGAAAACCCAAGTTAAGGAAATTGATTTTCCTTTCTCAAGTTAATCCCAACTCGCCAAATATTTTTTATATATAAGAAAAATCAAGAAAAGATGAAGGAAAGAATTTTTAGCTCTAAAAAAATGAGTTTTTCTCTAAAGAAAACTCTCTCCAAAAATCCTAAAAGAAATTTCCCTTTTCTTTCTCCAAAATATTCTATTTATACCCATTTTCAAGAAAAACCCTAATCTAATTAAGAAAATAATTTAAAAATGCAAAAAAAGCGTTAAAAACATAAAAAAACAATATTTCGGCGAAATAAGGGCTGACGGGTGACTGAGGTGTGGGCAGGGGCTGCTGGGTGCACCTCGGGCGCCCAAGTGCAGCCTGCGGGCTGCACATCAGCGCTCGCACGTCAGGGGGCATGCCTCAAGGGCCGCACGCGCAGAGCGCCTGCATGCGCGCAGCGGCGGCTGTAACCTCGCCGATTTTTTTTTTAAAGTTTTTTTAAAAAAAATAAAACTTTTTGACATAAAATTACTAATTCCAACCCCCATTTTTATTTTTAATTTCTATTTTTATTTTTAAAATATTTATATATTTTATTTATTTTCTAAAAGAATATTTTGACAAGAAAACGATCGATCCTCACTTTTTTGCCGACGAATCGCTATTATTTTTTTATCATTGGGTAATCCTAATCTTGGATCGTTTTGGGGCCTAATGTCTACAGTGGGGCTTCGCGAATCTATTGGAACGAATAGAGGAGAAGAAAAGAGAGGAAGGGTGAAAATGGAACGGGTCTGCCTTTTAGGGCTGATTTTATTATAAAATGTTTTCTGACCGTAAAATAAAAATAACTCTGAAAATATAATATTTATGGACACAAATAGTATTTTCGTCGGTGAAAATTTCCTACGAATTGTTTTTTCATTGAAAATTTTGATATTTTTCGATAAAAAAGGTATTTTCGCAAGGAAAAATTATTTATGAAATTAACTATTTCGTCGATAAATTTAATATTTTATGACAGAATAAAATATTTCTTAGAGAATATTTTTACCTTTAAAAAATCCCCTACGAAATTATTTTTCCATCGAAAAATTCAATATTTTCTGATGGAAAAAATTACGTACGGAATTCATTATTCCATCGATAAATTCAATATTTCTTGACAAAACAAACCAATTACGTAGAGAATATTTCCACCTTCAAAAAATTCCCTATGGAATTATTTTTCCATCAGAAAATTCAATATTTCCCGACGAAATAAATATTTATGTATAGAAAAATTCCCTACATAATTGAATATTCCGTCGGGAAACTCAACATATTCCAACGACACCATAGGTAATTTTTCTACTGCTTCACTATTCCTTCGTTAAAATCCATCAGAAAATTTGGCGGTAAATTTTGCCTCCACCTTTTACAATGGATTCTTTTTTTCGTTGCAAAAAAAAAAAATGTTTGCCTCCAATTTTACCTATAGAAATTGATTTCCGTCGGTATTTAACTATAGAATATTATTCCGTCGAAAAATTATCGTAGTAATTTTTTCATTTTTTATAGTGTAATATGATTACAAAAATAATTTGTAATCAATTGAGAAGATGTGAACATGACTGCTCAAGAAATAAAAAAACTCGAAAATAAATGATGCTCACTGTAAAAATGTTGCTAGCCTCTTATATGTTAGACCTAGCTTTTGGAAACCTTCTTATTGGCTTTAAAAAATATTTTTCGTTAAGTGTAAACAATTTTTATTAAGAAAAATCAGAATTAGACTTTTTAATCACTTTTAAAAACAATAAAATTTAATACAAGAAATCAAGGTGAGAAAAACTTTCACATTTTGAAAAACATAATTTTCAGAAAACTTTAGTTTAAAGAATAAATCAATTTTAATTTGTAAAGTCCAACTCTTTTTATTTTAGGAAAACTTTTGAATGCAATTGTAACACCTCTTACGTATACATAGTAAGCGGTATTATTAATTATAAATATAAATGTTAAGGGATTACATAAAGTATAACAATACAAATCAAATTCTATGCAAACCCTGAGATCTAATGTGTCTCTCAAACACATATTTCATTACAGGTTTAGTCAATGGATCTGCAATCATATCATGTGTGGAAATGTACTGTAAGTTCATCTCTTATCGTGCAATAATATTTTTGGTGTATTGATATTTAATGTTGATATCTTAGTCTTACTATGAAATTTTGGATCTTTGATATAAGCTATCGACAATAGACTATGACTATAGACTGTCATTGGTTTCTCTGAGACAGTTGCTCTTAATGTAAAGACCCAAAACAGGGGTTAATTATGTATGTTGTTATCGAATTTTGGAGCTTATAACCAAATGGTCATAATAAAATAATTTGTAACACAAAAATTATCAAACTTTTATTTTATAAAAATGACCGAAAAATTAATTTTTCGTCACCGGAGGACCACGCAAATATGTCACGCCATCAATAATATTCTAAAATGCACCCAATCAATATGCGATATGACCCGCTTACATAGAGGAATTGACACGTCAGCAAGACTTCTTTTTTGTCTTTTTGTATAGATTTGCATGACACAAATACTTGTTGATGTGTCAATTCCTTAGTGTATGCAGGCCACATGGCATCCTAACTGGGCACATTATAAAAGATCACTGATAATGTGGCATGTTTGCGTGGCCCTCCGGTGACGAAAAATTAAATTTTCGGTCATTTTTACTTCAATTGAAATAAAATAAAAGTTTAATGATTTTTGTGTTAAAAATTATTTTATTATGAATATTTGATTATAAACCCCCAAAATTCGATGACCAGAGATGTAATTTGTAACACCCCAAAACCACCCCAGTAGTTTGAGCCTGTCTGTGTCTGTATGTGTGTATTTTTTTTTATGTGTTGCATGTGTGTGTTAAATTGGTTTATTTATTTAATTTATGTATATTAGTTGAGAAGAGGAGATAGGTTAGTGTAGGGTATGAGTGGAAGTATGGGAATATAGTGAATAAGGGATAGCTTAATGTGTATGTTAAGGCATGGGAGTAGGGTGTGATATGGGACATGTGTCTTATGGGGAGGATGACATGTGGCTAAGTGGATAGAGTAACATTTAATGGGTTGGTGAGTGAGAGAGAGAAGCAGCCATTTTCCTTTGTTTTCCCGTTCCCTCTCTTCTTCACGCCATTTTCTTCTTTTCTTCTTCTTTCTTCTTTGTTTTTCCTTCTTCTTGGCCCGATCTTGCTCCCTCTCCTTTCCCTTGAGTAGATTGAGTTGCTTAGCTTGTGATTTTTGAAGTTTAAAGGTGAGTAGAGGTTATGGATATTTTAGATTCTTCTTCTTCCTCTTCTCTAGGTTTTAGTTTATATGTATTTGTTTATGGGTTGTTTTGGAATTGATCTTGGTTATGGTGGGTTGTGGTTCAGAGGAGGCTCCTAGACCGGCAAAAGGAAAAGAAATTGCTAGCGGGAGCGGAGCTCGCGAATAGGAGCTAAGGAGAGAAGGTTTGGGATTGTTCATCTTTTGTGCATCTTTGTGATTTGAGTTTAATAAATGTGCTTTTGTTTGATTGGGGTTATAATTTGTGTTATTGTAGTTTAAATTACATTAAACATGTTATGAAATACTAGAGAATGAATATTGTTGAAGGATTTGTGAGAAATTATGTGAATAGTGGTAATTATTGTTACATGTGCTGTTTTGGAAATCCTTGAAATTTAACATGTAATTGACTTGATTTAATTGAGATAAATGGTGATAAAGCTGGGTTTTTATTGATGTTATGAGTTGTGGATGCTTGGATTGCTGAATTTTGAGGTTTGGAATCAATTTTGGAAGTTTAGATGTGAGTTTTGTGTGAATTCTGCAAATTTTGGCCGTAAGGGCTGAAAAACCCGTGTCTGTCGCGATCGCGACAATGTCGCGAGCGCGACAGAATGCGGAGGTTTCAACCCTCGCGCCGGCGCGAGAGATGTCGCGCCAAGGAACTCGATGGAGCTCTCTGTCGCGAGCGCGACAGAGTGCTCGAGCTCCGAACTTGTGCAAGGCTCTCTTCTGTCGCGAGCGCGACAGAAGAGCAGCACCTACGTCCTCTCGCGAGCACGAGATCCCTCGCGATCGCGAGACGAGGCAGGGAGGTGTAGCTTGGCTTCTGTCGCGAGCGCGACAGTCATCGCGAGCGCGACAGACGTGACTTCCAAATTTGATTTCTTTTCCCTTTTGCTTCATGACTTAATTTCTTTTGCATGCAGTTTTCATTAAGCTTTGACTATCTATTTGCATGAATAATATATATGTAAACGTGATAAGATTTTGCATAACCTGCTAACGTCGGATAAGTGGATAGTTAGGCATGCCTAATAGAGTTATGTGTTGCTGCAGCTATGTGTACGATTTGGACCCTGATCAGGTCCCCCAATTGGATCCTCGCGATCCCTCTGTTTGAATCTTTCTTAAGATTCTATGTGAAACCAATTTGGAATAAAACAAATAGAATAATTTGATACCTCCGGGTATCTAATCTATGTGTTTGAAATATGATACCGATACTCTCAAGTATCTATGTGTACTCGTTATCCACTCATGATGATTAAGCAGGTGTCATTGTGTTTTATATAAGAATCTTTGGATGAGAATGCAAATATCTGAATTAACTATGTATGATTATATGCCCATAATTGCATTGTTATCATGTGTTTTCTGTTACCGTCACTGTGAGTGGCGGTCATGCATTGTGTGTTTCCCCACTAAGCGATTTCGCTTAGCACGGGTGTTTATCCGTGCAGGTGTGGAAGGTTCTGATACGCGTGGTTTGGGTGTGTCGCATCGGGAAGGCCAACGCAGCTAGAGATCGGAAGTGTTATAGTATAGGCTTTTCTTTCTTTTATAATGGATGTAATATTTTGTTAGCCCTTTTAAACAGTGTACCTTGGACTTTTGTATATTCGTTCTTCTTTTTGTAAAATGATGTAAGATGTAAAGACTTTCTTTGTATGTAAATAAAAGTACCCATTTTGTTCTATATCCCTCTTCTTTCTATTAAAGTTTTTTTTTGTACCGAATATGTGATTCTGTATGTGATGTTTGTATGTTTGTACTAGTGGAGTGTGACACTCCTATCTATCTTGGGTCCTTCTCGCTCTAATCACGAGTAGAAGTATCCATATTATAGGTTGGGGTGTGACATTAGGTGGTATCAGAGCTTTTGGTTTAGATGTTACTGGGTTTCAGTGTGTTAGTTAGTGTGGGAGTTGTGTTGGCCTGATGCGCACTGCGTTTATGTTTTGTAGTTATGGAGTCCGCTCGTGGATCACTTGAGGGATCAGCGGAAAGTGCGAATCCCCAAGAGCAGGATCCCTCAGTTTCTGGTCCGGCTCAACCTCCTAGGGGGTATCCTGAGGTGCCTTTGGGACCAATGGAAGCGATGCTTCAGAGTATGACAAGGGTACTTGAAAGGGTAACAGCGCCTAGTGCTCCTATTGAGAGATTAAGAAAGCATGGTGCAGAGAATTTCTTTGGTACTAGCATAGATGAATCTTATAAAGCAGAGATGTGGTTAGAGAAGACATCCAGAGTACTTAGGGAGATAAGATGCCCACCGGAGCAAGAAGTGGAGTGTGCCTTGTCTTTGTTACAAGGTTCTGCCTATGATTGGTGGAGGTTGGTGGTTAGTCAACCGCAGGTTCCTGAACCGATTACTTGGGAGTTCTTCGAGGGTGAGTTTCAGAATCGGTATGTAACCAAAGCTTATAAGGATGCTAAGTGGGCACAGTTTCTCACTCTTAAGCAAAGAATGATGTCTGTGGCTGAGTATGAGGATGAGTTCAATAAGCTCAGTAAGTATGCGCCGCCAAGAGTTCTCACGGAAGAGTTTCGATGTCAGCATTTTGAATCAGGCTTGAATGAGTCATTGAAGGTGATGCTAATTTCATTGATGTCGGCTCCAAATGTGAAGTATTATCAGTTGGTTCAAGCAGCCTTGAGGGCGGAGCGCTCTGATAATATAATGAGAGAAAAGGCTCAGAGAAGAAAGTCTGCAAGAGGTGGCTCTTCTTCAGGCAAGAGACCAAGGGAATCACAAGGGAACTTTGCTGAAGAGTCTGTAACTAGTCCGGCCCCTAGAGGGAGGAGGCAGGGTTCTTCAAGGGGATCGGGCTCTGGTAGAGGAGATGGCCCTCCTCGATGTACCCATTGTAGTAAACAACATTGGGGTGAGTGCCGATGGTTAACAGGAGGTTGTTTCAGATGTGGTTCTACGGACCATTTACTTGCAAATTGTCCGAACCGATTTGGAGATTCTTCGGGACAACAGGAAGGGAGCCGAGCTGGATCTAATGTACCGCAAGGAAGTCGTAATAGGGGTAGAGGAAGGGGTCGAGGTGGAAGGCCTCGTGATAGAGAAGCCTCAGAATCAGTAGATCGCCCTGTGCCCTCGTCTGGTAGGGCCTATGCTATGAAGGCCCGAGAGGAACAGAATGCTCCTGAAGTGATTGCCGGTAAGTTCTCTTTGCTTGATTCTGAAGTTTATGTTTTGATTGACCCGGGGTCTACCCATTCTTATGTGTGTTCTGGTATGTTGTGGGATAGTTTGGGTAGTGAGGAGAAGATGGAATATGAGATTTGTATATCCAGTCCGTTGGGTCAGAGTATTATGGTTAATCGTGTATGTCGGAAATGTCCTTTAAAGATTCAGGGTACAGAGTTTGTAGTGGATTTGATTTGTTTGCCATTCCATGAGTTTGATATTATTCTAGGAATGGATTGGTTGGATAAGCACCGTGCGGTGGTGGATTGTCATAGGAAAGTAATGGTTTTGAAGGATAAAGATCAAATGCCTGTGGTGGTGAAGGGAATTGGAAGTAGTTCTTTGCATAATGTGGTATCAGCTATGAAAGCCAGAAGATTTATCAGGAAAGGATGTGAAGCGTTTTTGGCGGTGGTTTTAGATTCTCGGAGAGGTCAAGTTAAGATTCAAGACATTCCGGTTGTAAGAGATTTTGTAGATGTTTTTCCGGAAGAATTACTGGGATTACCTCCTGAGAGAGAAGTTGAACTGTCAGTAGAAATTCTCCCGGGGACAGCTCCGATTTCTAAGGCTCCTTATAGAATGGCTCCAATGGAATTGAAAGAATTGAAGAGTCAGTTACAAAGAGTTGTTGGATAAAGGATTCATTCGGCCTAGTGTATCACCGTGGGGCGCTCCAGTGCTGTTTGTTAAGAAAATAGATGGAACCCTTCGGATGTGCATTGATTATCGACAGCTTAATAAAGTGACTATTAAGAATAAGTATCCATTGCCAAGGATTGAAGATCTTTTTGATCAATTAAGAGGAGCTGGGGTATTCTCTAAGATAGATTTGAGGTCAGGCTATTATCAGTTGGGGGTTAAGGAAGCAGATGTGGCGAAGACGGCTTTTCGGACGCGTTATGGTCATTATGAATTTCTAGTGATGCCCTTTGGTTTGACCAACGCGCCTGCAGCCTTTATGGATCTGATGAACCGAGTTTTCCGACCGTATTTGGACAAGTTTGTTGTGGTATTTATTGATGACATTTTGGTATACTCCAAGGATCGAAAAGAACATAAGGAACATCTTAGGTTGGTGTTACAAATGTTAAGAGATCATCAGTTGTATGCGAAACTCAGTAAGTGCGAGTTTTGGTTGAAAGAAGTGACCTTTCTTGGACATGTGGTGTCGGTAGAAGGTGTACGGGTTGATCCAAGTAAGATTGAAGCAATTGTTAATTGGATGCCTCCGAAGAATGTGCCAGAAGTAAGAAGTTTTCTGGGATTAGCAGGGTATTACTGACGGTTTGTTCAGGGGTTCTCAGTGTTAACATCTCCTTTGACCAAGCTACTTCGGAAGGATGTCAAGTTTGTATGGACTGAAAAGTGTCAAGCCAGTTTTGATCGTTTAAAAGAGTTATTGGTTAAAGCTCCTGTACTCACACAACCAGTTTCGGGTAAAGAGTACACTATGTACAGTGATGCTTCGGGTATTGGCTGAGGTTGTGTTCTGATGCAAGGGAATAAAGTAGTAGCTTATGCATCGAGACAGTTGAAGCCTCATGAGCGGAATTACCCGACTCACGATTTGGAGTTGGCAGCGGTAGTGTTTGCGCTTAAGGTTTGGCGACACTACTTGTATGGGGAGACGTGCAGAATTTTTACTGATCACAAGAGTCTCAAGTATTTGTTAACTCAGAAGGAGTTGAATTTGAGATAGCGGAGATGGTTAGAACTCTTCAAGGATTATGATTGTATCATTGACTATCATCCGGGTAAAGCTAACGTGGTGGCGGACGCCCTTAGTAGGAAGTCTTTGTCTGCGTTATTAGCTAGTCGAGGCAGTTGGAGATTTGATTCTGAAGGTGCTCTGATTGCTCAACTTAAGGTTAAGCCAAGTTTGAGATCAGAAATTGCAAAGGCTCAGTTAGATGATCATGTGTTACAGCGTGTTTCTCAAGCAGTGAAAGAGGGCAAGCAGTCTGAGTACTTATTAGACAGTGAAGGAGTGCTTAGGCATGGTAATCGGTTATGTGTACCTAATGTGGGTGAGTTAAGAAAGAAGCTATTGCAAGAAGCTCATTCATCAGTCTTCACTATGCATCCTGGTGGAGACAAGATGTATCAAGATCTGAAGCAATTTTATTGGTGGCCAGGAATGAAAAGAGATATAACAGAATTTGTTTCAAGGTGTCTTACTTGCCAGCAAGTGAAAACTGAGCATCAAGTGCCATCGGGATTGCTTCATCCCTTACCCATTCCTCAATGGAAGTGGGATGACATCACGATGGATTTTGTATCTGGTCTTCCTATGACTCAGCGTAAGCATGATTCAGTGTGGGTTATAGTGGATCGATTGTCGAAGTCTGCGCATTTTCTACCAGTGCGAGTGGATTATTCGATGGACAAGTTGGCGGAACTGTACGTGGATGAGATAGTCCGATTGCATGGGATTCCGTTATCCATTGTATCAGACCGAGATCCTCGTTTTACATCTAAGTTTTGGAAAGAGCTTCAGGTAGCCTTGGGAACACGGTTAAATTTCAGTACTGCTTTCCATCCACAGACCGATGGTCAGTCAGAGAGGGTTATTCAGGTTTTAGAAGATATGCTCCGAGGTTGTGCTTTAGAGTTCTCAGGAAGTTGGGATCGGTATGTGTCTCTGATGGAATTCGCATATAACAACAACTACCACGTGAGTATTGGTATGGCCCCTTATGAAGCACTGTATGGACGAAAATGTAGAACACCAGTATGTTGGACTGAACTGTCAGAAAAAGCTATGATAGGTCCGGATTTAGTGCGGGATACTGAAGAGAAAGTAAGGATTGTGCAACAGAACTTGAAGGCAGCTAAGGACCGACAACGTTCTTATGCTAATCTGAAGCGCAGAGATATTCAGTATGAAGTGGGTGATAAAGTTTTCTTGAAGGTGTCACCGTGGCGAAAGGTTCTCCGTTTTGGCAAGAAAGGCAAGCTAAGCCCACGTTTTATTGGGCCATATGAGATTCTGAGAAAAGTAGGTCCAGTAGCGTATCAATTAGCTTTGCCTATGGAGTTAGCTAGATTACATGCCGTTTTTCATGTGCCTATGCTTCGGAGATATCGGTCAGATCCTTCGCATGTGCTACCAGTGTAAGATATTCAGATTCAGTCAGACTTTTCTTTTGATGAAGAACCAAAAAGGATTTTGGATAGGGAAAACAGACAGCTTCGGAATAAGTAGATACCGTTAGTCAAAGTTCTATGGCAGCATCACGGTATTCAAGAAGTTACATGGGAACCAGAAGAAGCTATGAGATTACAATACCCTTAGTTATTCGGAACAGGTAAGAATTTCGAGGACGAAATTCTGTTAAGTGGGGGAGTATTGTAACACCCCAAAACCACCCCAGTAGTTTGAGCCTGTCTGTATCTGTATGTGTGTATTTTTTTTTCTGTGTTGCATGTGTGTGTTAAATTGGTTTATTTATTTAATTTATGTATATTAGTTGAGAAGAGGAGATAGGTTAGTGTAGGGTATGATTGGAAGTATGGGAATATAGTGAATAAGGGATAGCTTAATGTGTATGTTAAGGTATGGGAGTAGGGTGTGATATGGGACATGTGTCTTATGGGGAGGATGACATGTGGCTAAGTGGATAGAGTAACATTTAATGGGTTGGTGAGTGAGAGAGAGAAGCAGCCATTTTCCCTTGTTTTCCCGTTCCCTCTCTTCTTTACGCCATTTTCTTCTTTTCTTCTTCTTTCTTCTTTATTTTTCCTTCTTCTTGGCCCGATCTTGCTCCCTCTCCTTTCCCTTGAGTAGATTGAGTTGCTTAGCTTGTGATTTTTGAAGTTTAAAGGTGAGTAGAGGTTATGGATATTTTAGATTCTTCTTCTTCCTCTTCTCTAGGTTTTAGTTTATATGTATTTGTTTATGGGTTGTTTTGGAATTGATCTTGGTTATGGTGGGTTGTGGTTCAGAGGAGGCTCCTAGACCGGCAAAAGGAAAAGAAATTGCTAGCGGGAGCGGAGCTCGCGAATAGGAGCTAAGGAGAGAAGGTTTGGGATTGTTCATCTTTTGTGCATCTTTGTGATTTGAGTTTAATAAATGTGCTTTTGTTTGATTGGGGTTATAATTTGTGTTATTGTAGTTTAAATTACATTAAACATGTTATGAAATACTAGAGAATGAATATTGTTGAAGGATTTGTGAGAAATTATGTGAATAGTGGTAATTATTGTTACATGTGCTGTTTTGGAAATCCTTGAAATTGAACATGTAATTGACTTGATTTAATTGAGATAAATGGTGATAAAGCTGGGTTTTTATTGATGTTATGAGTTGTGGATGCTTGGATTGCTGAATTTTGAGGTTTGGAATCAATTTTGGAAGTTTAGATGTGAGTTTTGTGTGAATTCTGCAGATTTTGGGCGTAAGGGCTGAAAAACCCGTGTCTGTCGCGATCGCGACAATGTCGCGAGCGGGACAAAATGCGGAGGTTTCAACCCTCGCGCCGGCGCGAGAGATGTCGCGCCTAAGGAACTCGATGGAGCTCTCTGTCACGAGCGCGACAACTGTCGCGAGCGCGATAGAGTGCTCGAGCTCCTAACTTGTGCAAGGCTCTCTTCTGTCGCGAGCGCGACAGAAGAGCAGCACCTACGTCCTCTCGCGAGCACGAGATCCCTCGCGATCGTGAGACGAGGCGGGGAGGTGTAGCTTGGCTTCTGTCGCGAGCGCGACAGACGTGACTTCCAAATTTGATTTCTTTTCCCTTTTGCTTCATGACTTAATTTCTTTTGCATGCAGTTTTCATTAAGCTTTGACTATCTATTTGCATGAATAATATATATGTAAACGTGATAAGATTTTGCATAACCTGCTAACGTCGGATAAGTGGATAGTTAGGCATGCCTAATAGAGTTATGTGTTGCTGCAGCTATGTGTACGATTTGGACCCTGATCAGGTCCCCCGATTGGATCCCTCGATCCCTCTGTTTGAATCTTTCTTAAGATTCTATGTGAAACCAATTTGGAATAAAACTAATAGAATAATTTGATACCTCCGGGTATCTAATCTATGTGTTTGAAATATGATACCGATACTCTCAAGTATCTATGTGTACTCGTTATCCACTCATGATGATTAAGCAGGTGTCATTGTGTTTTGTATAAGAATCTTTGGATGAGAATGCAAATATCTGAATTAACTATGTATGATTATATGCCCATAATTGCATTGTTATCATGTGTTTTCTATTACCGTCACTGTGAGTGGCGGTCATGCATTGTGTGTTTCCCCACTAAGCGATTTCGCTTAGCACGGGTGTTTATCCGTGCAGGTGTGGAAGGTTCTGATACGCGTGGTTTGGGTGTGTCGCATCGGGAAGGCCAACGCAGCTAGAGATCGGAAGTGTTATAGTATAGGCTTTTCTTTCTTTTGTAATGGATGTAATATTTTGTTAGCCCTTTTGAACAGTGTACCTTGGACTTTTGTATATTCGTTCTTCTTTTTGTAAAATGATGTAAGATGTAAAGACTTTCTTTGTATGTAAATAAAAGTACCCATTTTGTTCTATATCCCTCTTCTTTCTATTAAAGTTTTTTTTTGTACCGAATATGTGATTCTGTATGTGATGTTTGTATGTTTGTACTAGTGGAGTGTGACACTCCTATCTATCTTGGGTCCTTCTCGCTCTAATCACGAGTAGAAGTATCCATATTATAGGTTGGGGTGTGACATAATTAATCGCCCAAAATAGCTACTTTTGCTAATAGTGATGTTCGGGCCGTGAATAGTGATACCGTGGTGAATAGTACTACCCGGGGTCGAAAAATATTTTATTGGACCATTAGCAAATATAAGTTATAAGGAATCCAAGGATGTAATTTAGAGTGAAAATGTGGTCAAATAGGTTTTTAAAAGTCAAAAATTAAAAAAAATTCATGGGGTCTGTTCAAACAGTAACTAGGTTTGACCGGACTTTAAAAATAGTAAATGGCCTCTGAAAATTTATCTGAAAGCATAGATGGACTTAAAATAACATGTAGAACGATTTGGTAGTGAAAAAGTAATTTTATGATAGCACTGAAAAAAAAGGGTGACTCGAACCTATTCAATTAAACTGGACCTGGAATGGACCTTAATTAAGTTAAAACCAATGTTAAATAGGCTATTAAGAACATAAGTAAAGGGAATGATGAATAGTGAACCGAACCAGTTCAACTAAAAAATCAAACCGGTCGGACTAGTTTGACCATAATTGACCAATTTGACCAAGAGTTGACTGGGCTCTAAATGGTGCTATGGAGCTCAAAAACATAATCTGAAATTATGGATTTGTTCTAGATAATGAGGTGAATCTTATGGTGATGAAAAATAAATTTTGTGGTGAGATAGAAAATTGGTTTATCGGTGTGGTAAGAAATTACTAGATCGAAAAACGGTCTCCGATTTAACCTTCTCAAGTAATTTTTAGCCTCTCTTTTCAATGATAATGGTATTCAAAGTTCATTTGAAGTGAAAAAAGTGGGAAAAAGTATGTGAAAAAGGTTATGTCCTGAATTTGAGGAACATTAAGGAGGTGATGGTGTTTCAAGGAGCCAAGGCAACAAAAGTATGTTTAAGGGGTGGAGAACAAGAAAATAAGTTTAGTGGATGCAATATCCCATTCTTTCCATTGATTATGCATGTTTTTAACTTATGTTCATATTGTATGCATGTGATTTATGCATGTTTAATTGAAATAAACTTTATAAACATGTTTTAGGAGGTTAAATATGAGATTTAGAATGATTAAAATGAAAAGAAATAAATTGTATATCAAGGAGACTATGTAGGCCGAATTGAATACATTAAGTGTATTAAGGTATATTTTGATGTTTATATGAATTAATGATATTTTTATAATAATTTATAGGTAATATGGTTAAATTATTAATTAAAGAAAGGAAAAATAATATTTAGAGTGGAAATATAACATAGGCCGAATAGGTTATTTATATTAAATTGAATATATGTTTTGACTAAGTGTTTGACCGGACCGTAAAGGATGCTACGGACCTTAGAAAAATAATCTGAAAATATGGACGCGCTCGTATGAATGAGTAGAATCATATGGTAATGAAAAATTACTTTTTGGTGACACTGAAATTTTGGATTATCGGACTGATAAATAATTACCGGACCGAAAAATAATTTTCGATTGACCACAAAATATTATTGGAGTCTAATTAATATGTGTTAAGAATCATGTAGTCATTTTTATGAGGAATTAAGCTTAGAAAGTAAGGAAAAATAAATAATTTCGTTTAAATAGTACTCGATTGACCGGAGGTTTGACTGAGACTTTAAAAATAGCAAATGATGTCCAAATTTGATGAAAATTTTCAGATTGGCTCTAGATGATATGTAGGAATTTTCAATAGTAAAAATAGAATTTTTCGAGGACATTGAAAATTTATTGATCGGACTGGTTTGAGTGAACCGGACCTGAAACGGACTCCGATTGAGGTGAAATTTGGTATACAACCTAGTTTTTATATGATATGAATTATGAAATTAATTTTAGAAGAATTTGAGTATGGTAAAAGATAAAATTAAATTAAGAGTGCAAATTAAGCCATAAAAGTGGTTTGAGTTTGGATTGGTTGGCCCAACGTGGTTGGACCTTAAACCAACCCAAAAACCCACTATAAAAGCCCAAAAAATCTGTATATTTGCCCAGATGTTTCCAGTAGCCCGTTCTTCTTTCTTCTCTCCCTCACCCAAAGCCATTTCTTCTTCCTCTTCAATGTGATTTCTTCCATTTTTCTTCCAATTCTTCTTCAATCCAAGCTTTTAGCTAATGAAAGTTATAGCGGCCATAATTTCTGAAGTTGGTGAAGATTAAGAGAGAAATCAAAATTCTAGGTCTTGGGCAAAGATGAGGTAAGTTGAAATTAATGAATTTTGGTTCTAATAACTCAATTAGTTTGTATATTATTGGTTTATAAGGTTTAATTGAGTTATTAATGGATGATTTTCTTGGTTGTTCTACATGGGGATTTTGGCCATGATTGTTTTAAGGTGAAGAAGGTGATTCTTCTAAGTTAAAAGAGTGAGAAAGCAAGAAAAAAAGAGCTAATGAAGATGAAGGAGCCATCAAATGAGGTTTTGGAATTGGTTTGTTAATTTGTGTGTAAATGATTCTTAATTGCTGAATTGAATATTTTGAAGTGTTAATTTATGTGTTATGTTGGTTTGGATTAAATTTGGTGAATAGATTGTGTCAAATGAGTTGGTTTGAAGCTTGTTGAATTCCAAAGCATAAATCTGCCTAGGTGGGTCTGATTGACCTTTCATCATTTTTTTAGCATAGGTCTATTTTTACAACTCTAAAATACATGATTCCAGTTGTTTTAGAACCATAACATCTGTGCCTAAAAATGTTGTAGAAATAGCTGTAATTTATTTCTGACTCCAAGGACCTCAAAATTGCCCATTACAGTAGCTAAATTTGTCAGGTGTGTCTTTGGAGCAGTGTCGACACATTTGGGTATATCTCCCAGATTTCAGTCCCAAACGACTTGAAATTTTGTCATTAGAAAGTTAACACCCTGAGGATTAAATCTTATGAGACTGTTTAGTTTGAAAATGTTGTTTATTAGTTCACAAATGCAGGTAGATTCAGTAAATGAATTCTGCCCTGTGTTGTGCACTTAATTTTGGTAGCTTTCGGTGACTGGCTGGAAAGCACAGCTGTCTTTTTGGCAATCAGATTGATGAAATAGTTAGCTGTGCTTTTGATAAAATACGGCTATGTTTTACAGTTATTTTTTCCTCTTCACCAATTCATCATAGAATCAGTTTCGCACCTCCAAATTAGCTCCAAAGTGTTTAGAAAAGCCTGGAAATTAAATGTTACTTATTTTATGATTAGGCAATGAGGATATGTAATTAAATTACATGTGAATTGAATAAATTCTTATGATGAAGAATTAATTAATATGATGATTATTTAGCAATAATAAATTATATTTGTTAAGTTTTTGTGTTATTTTATGAATTGTATGGAAAATAATGGAATAATATGGTGAAATTCCATGAAATGTATGAATGGTAACTGAAAGATGTGAAAAGTGGAATTTCGATGCCCTATGTAATAATCTGGTAGTCAAGTCTAGCTCAGAATATGATGGCTAGCCATAGGGATATAAGACAGCGGGTGTGAGCATGGCGTCTCACTTATGGTAGACCAATGCCGGTCCTACCTCATTGTATTTAAAAGTCAAAATATTTTGGAAGGTATTTAGAGACAGGAGTATTTCCTCGGAATTCCTCTAGTATGTATTAAAGACTGAAGTGATCTTTCATGGTCTTTCAGGTTATTCGAGCCTTTAGGGGTTCACGTCTCGTTTATCCTGGTTATAGATGTCTACCAGTTTTATACAAGGGCAAATGGTAAAGAAAAATAATAAAATGAGCTTAAAATGATTAAAGTGACATAAATGTTTTAATTGGCATACGTGATTGTAATGAATGATTATATAGTTAATCTTTGGATTATTTTATATTAATTGGATTTAAACGTATTTGTGTATTAAATGTGCTCATAGGAAGTCTAATGTGTTTATTGCATGTCATTTAATGAAATCAAGTGGTTATATTGTTAGTTAATGATAAATTTGTAATTAAATGAAATTTTGGGATCTTTGTGGTAATATATTTCTAATATAATTAATTGATTAACTATATTTCAATTTGCCTCTAGAGAGATTTATTGATTGATTATGTTATAATTTGACTTATAATTTAGTTTATAAGTAATGTGAATTGATATATGGAACATAATGATCAAATGCTTACAATGAGCCAGAATATTGTAAATATTTTATTATTATGTTTTGATTGTTAATATTTGGTTTCATATGTTATTTGTAGTGATTTATGGATAAAGAAAAAGGAAGGGTAAAATCGTAATATGTAAAATGTTTAGGGGCAATATGGTAAATATGTACTTTAATTAGTTGAATTGTGATTTAAAAATGTTATTTGTGTGAAAAAGGACATAATTGTAATTAATAAAAAGTTTTGTAGGCATAATGGTAATTTTGCACCTAATGGATAAGTATGTAAATATGAAGTTAATCTATCATATGTGTAAAATTAATGATAAATAATAAGTGCCGATTGAAAGAAGGTTATAAAATATGTTGAATGTTTTAAAAAGATATTTTAATAAAATGATTAGGTAAATGTATAATAACTTAATAAGTAAATGACTGTATGCGATGATTGTATGTGCAAATATCCATTAGATGTTATGAATGTGGAAATGCCTATCTTGTTGAATGAAATAAGGTTATAGAACTGCTATAAGTGCGTATTATATGAATGTTATGTTAACGACTACTGTGAGTGGTCGTTTATATTATGTTTATGTATTCCCCACTAAGCTTTAAGCTTAGCACGGGTGTTTCATCCGCGTAGGTTTGAAGATAGAAGAGTTGCTAGGGACATTCCTCAACAGTCAAGGCCGATGAGTCTGTAGGAGTATCTTAATAAAATTTTAATTGTTAATTGTAATGTTATGAACTATGGCTTCATTAGTAATGGATCTGTATATAATATATGTATAGTAAAAGTATTATACGAATTGGTATGTGAAAGTATTGTGTATAAAAGGAAAAAAAAATTTATAACCCTATTTTTGATATTGGTTCTGTAATGTTTTGTCCGGTAGCATCCTTTACTTGCTGTCGTGCTCCAACCATATTACTGTGTGGAGGGCCACGTACGGGTAAGGGGGGGGGGGGGGGTTACAATTAGTACTATCATAGCATAGGTTTAGTCGGTTCTGGACTACTAGTAGTTTAGAACTGTATCTGTATAGTTTTGTGTTGGCCAAAGCGGATGTCCTTATTTTCTGTATAAGTGACGAGAATAGAAGTATTCTGAATAGGACAAGGTGTATAGTTAAAGTGTTAACCCAATAGATCTTGATTTACCTGCTTCGAGATGTTTTGTTTATATAAGATCTAAAGTGTGTATATCAGATGAGTTACAAGAGATTCTGCTAAGAATTCTCTTCAGCATAATATGGACTTTTGGAAGAAGTTTTAGTGAGAATTTCTAAGTTTTACCTGTAGGTGGTCATTTCTTGGGAGAGACGCCCCTCGAGATCATTTTCTGTCTCGATTCGCATATATTGTGGCAGGAATAGTGTGTTAAATAAGGCATAAATGATTATAGAATTGAGGATAGTGTGGAATATACATAGAGAATGTGATGACACTCTGTATGCCTGTCAGCTATCTCTTTGGAATCATTTGAACATGAGTATGTTGAGACATGGGGGACGGGAAAAGTGCATCATTATTACATAAACTGCATTTGCATCATTCTGCATACATGAACCATCATACATTCATTCCATTTGTATCCCTCATTCATATATGATAAGCTTTTATGTATGTGTTTCCTTTGGAGAGGAAGCTGACGGGGTGTACATTGAGTGTTTGGTGTTAAAAAATGGATATATTGAGGAAGTGTAACACCCCCATACCCCCGGTAAGGAATATTGAGGCGCTACGCGGACACTTACGTATACATGTACATGCATTAGCAGAAGCGATAGCATAACACATTCATTTAAGAGTAATTAAATACTACACTAGGGCCCACTTGCATTTCATATTAACTACATATACATTTACATGTTCATATTTCGATTCATATACATATACTTTTAACGATTACATGTAACAACTATACTCTTTATTACATAGTGATGTTACTCAAAACATCGCACACTCTGTCTCTATCTTGTACAAAAGAGATCAAAACAAAAACTCCTAGTGGCCTTGACCTGCAGATGCCCGCTCACAGATCCGAACCTGTAAACCTACACGGAAATAAACATCCGTGCTAAGCGATAACGCTTAGTGGGGATGAAAATAATGCAGAGGACTTCTTTCCGAAGTCACACATAAAGCACACATTTCATATGATAAAATTAAATATCACATGCATATAGCTCTTATACATATACAGGTTGCATGCTCAGTTATCAAATACTATGAACTCACGTGCATATATCATGTACTCTTTTACTTATTCATGTACACTACAACTTGTACATATCATTTATTCAAATATACGCTATCATGTAACCAAATTCATGTCACTACACTCATGTAATCATGTACTTGTATACAGAACTGTAATGTACTTAAACATTACTTTCATGTACTATGGCTTCATTCGAAGCAACACTATAATCATCTCAAGTTCACTGCACAACATTTAACAAAACAAGCATGAGTTCCTCTCATGGTGGATACGGGACGCTCTATAAAAAAAACATTTTCGATGGACCGAAGTCACAAAACATTTTCATCTGTCTCTATTAATGACCGTTCTCAGAGGTCGACCCGCTTCGCCCAAACGGGGCGGAACATAGGCAGCTGCACTCTCTAATCCCTTTATAAGCATGCTTATCTATCTACTATAACGGTAATCAGGCTCAATACCGACTCACACACTATACACGGACATCAACTCATCAACTAAAATTCAAGTGCATTTATCAAATTCAAAGACATTTAATTGATGTACAATCTTTAATAATCATCATATACATGTGTTCAACTCATTACATAAACATATAAATCATGCAAAGCAAGAAAGAAGAAAGCACTCTCTTCAAAACAAATAAAACAGGATGCGAAGAGATTCACTGTCGCGATCGCAACAAGGAGTCGCGCTCGCGATAGAAGCTAAGTTCATTGTCGCGATCGCGACAAGAGGTCGCGCTCGCGACAGAACATAGATTACACCAAGGCTCTAGACTCTGTACCAAATGCGTTATATACCAATTCCTATGTTCATACGTATTTATCATGTCAATTACTATACTTCCTACAACTATACATTTTTACTTTATTAGTTAAATTACCATCTTTAATTATACTCATATGTATTTTTCCATTAACAACTAATTTGTAATCATTTAGGAGCCCTAATCATGTATCAAACGTTAAAGGGAAAGGCAAGGGGTTGACCCATGCCAACCATGGGCTCAAAATGAAGAAAATAGAGCTTAATATAGGTTGTTCTGTCGCGAGCTCGCGACCTGTGTCGCGCTCGCGACAGAGGCTCCGCTTTGGTGCCTCACAAGACTGCTTTTTATCCTAAACTTGTATCGTCTAAATGAACCTCTAAAAGTCATTTTTAGGCAAAGTGGTCTTCTTAACAATTGTTCCATAGGATGTTAACTTTCAAATGGGACAAGTGTCAGGTCGTTTGGACATCTATAACAAAATATATGATCTAAACAACATATACTGTTCCAGTGAACCCGCTAGAACAGGGTCACCTACGTGTTAATTACTTTTTGGGATACTTAGTCCAGAATTAGATCAAGTTCCCTCTTAGACATTTTTAGACACAAATCTTATCTTTCATATGCAATTGGAATCAACCCAATTGGGATCCTATAACTCTACTTATAACAAATACTATACACTGGGGTCTAATGACAAATAAGCAGAATTTCGCAACATCAAACTCTATCATCAACACAAACACTCAAATGATCAAGTTACATACTTTAAACATATATACACTTGTCACGAGCACTGTAAGCAATCAAAATGGACAATAAACCAATATACACTAAAATAGCAAATTGAGCTAGTTAAAGCTCATCATATACATCTACATCCAATCATGGTTCCTTTCAAACACATATCATTCAATCACATGCCAGTAAAACAAAATCGCACTCGATCCCTACCTCTAGGAACTCGATCACAGTTCTCTACTCGTTCCGATCTTCTGTTTTCCTTCACTAGCCTCTTATCCACCGCTTTCTTGCACAACAAACCAAGAGATCACTTAATCCATGGATTTCACTTTAAATCAAAAACAGAAAATAAACATAAGAAGAAGACCAATGCTAAAATCAAGCCAATTACCTTCTTCTTAAGAACCCCACTCAACCCTTGACTTCTCCTCTTCAAACCAATCCAAGAGATTCTCTCAAAGAACAAAGCAAAAGAGGAAGAAAAGCAAAGAAATGGCAAGGAAAAGGGACACGGCAACTAAGAGCAAAAAGAGAAGAAAAAGGTAAGCAATGAGCCAAATGCAGAAAAATGAAAGTGAAAATAGGAAAGTGGCCGGTCAAAACCAAACAAAATCCAACAAGTCCTCACATTAATGCCACCCACTTCCATTTAATGCCAACTACTCTCATTAATCCATGTATATCTCTTTTCTTAACAAAATACATACATGTATTTTGACCAAACCAAATAATATCTTATGCCACATGTCACATCCCTACAAAGCCATGTGTCACTCCCCTAGGATGCCACTTGTCAAACTCCTATGCCGCCATGTGTCACTCTCCTACAGTGCCACTTGTCACTCTCATGTGCCGCCACTTGTCACTCTCATATGCCACCACTTGTCACTCTTCTACGATGCCACTTGTCACTCCTCTACGATGCCATATGTCAACTCCCTACAACTCCAAGTCTCTTAGTCCCACTTATGCACACTGTAGGCACCGTGTCCCGGAGCGGTCCGGATCAGAGGTTACCCTATGATGAAATCAATGTTCAAGCCTGTATGGGAGGCTGAATTTGGAGGTTTTAGTCCCACGTTCCATGAGAAATGAGGTTTTTCTACACTTCCTGGGCAGAGGGGGAGAAAACGGAAGTTTTTCAAGTCAAAAAGGATTTTTTGTCCTCCACAGACGGCCAGCCCGTCTGTGGAGGTGGCCCGTCGCTTCAAGTCACCGACAGCTCAGGGTATTTTCCGACGCCCGTCTGAAAGTCACCGCCCCTGTCAGGAGCCGCCTGGTTTCCCGGAGCACGCAACCGCTCCGACGCCCGTCGGTGGAGGTGGCAGGGCCGTCGAAAGTGTCCTTGTGTCAGTAGGATTCTTCCAACGCCCGCCCCCATGCACCGACGCCCGTCGGTCGTGTCTGGCTATATAAGGTCCGGATTTTCATTTGAAAAGGGTTGGAAAATTTTTCAGAAGAGGAAACTCTGCCAAAATTCAAGCACGTTTTCTCTCTCTTCCAAAAACACCCTTTTCCAAAGAACCTTACTTAATCAAGGATCAAATCAATCAAAGGAACTAAAAATAATTAGTCTTCTTAAGATTTTGACTCCTAAATCGATTTTCTGAAGGATTGGAGGTGAAATAGCCCATTTTCTCCCCCTAATCTTTCATTTTCTTTTTCTCGTGGAGCGCGCGGGGATCTAAACGACACCAAAATCTTACCCGAAGCGATTATCTGAGGGTAAATATTCTGGATTCTCCCTCTATTTTCATCTAATATTTAATCATTTATCATTTATTTATTGATTCTGTGAAATTTTTGAATACTTGTCATTACTTTTCTTCATTTTGACTCCCTCATCTCCCTTTTTTTGGATAAAATTTGCTTTTTGATCTTGAAAGGCCCTTGTTTCCTTTCTGTTTTCCGGAGACATAGGTGACCGACGGGTCATCTTCATGACAGACGCCCGTCGGTCACTCACCTACAGACGCCCTTTCTGAGTGACAAACGGGCATATTGAATTACCAAACCGACGCCCGTCGGTCAACCAGGAAAGGCCGTCGGTGGGTTCTGCCTCCATTTTTGTTGATCGTTTTTCATCTCTATTCAATCCCTTCGATTTCTTATGTGTTAATTTTATGAATATTAACATCTCTTAACTTTCTGTGAGTGTATATTGGTCTTCTTGGATAATTTCGAGCTTAAGCGGCTGCCTACCATGCGTGGTGGATTTCGTCCGGTTTAGTTTTCTTAAACCTCTTGATTTATGCCTCTCGTTTTTTTTTCATTCATTGATTATTTTATGTATATGAATAAGCTCTTTTTATCCCGTTAAATGTAAGAATAGACCAACGATTTGTACCTAAATAAAATTGTGTTTTGTATAAAATGCAAAAGGGTCCAACGCCCTATTTTCATCCAATAAAGATCATCACATATTAAATATCCCATTTTTAATAATGATGCATGAGAGGACCAAAACCCTCAAAATAAACAAAGCCCCGATTTGTGTATGAATCGCACATTTACCAAAGGGAGTTGTATTCTGCTCCTTGTATTATTGTAATTTATCGCTTTTGATATTTATTCTGCTCATTTACTGCTTTCCGAATGTGAATAAAATGCGCCTTTTAAATCAACTGCATAGTGTGGAGAGAGAGCGAACTAATGACATTAAAATTTGATCATAAGCTAATTGAGGTAGAAATAGATGAGAAATCCCGGACCCAGCTCTGGTCTTTGGGCTCAAGAGGTTAGAGGTTATCCTCCAAAATACTTCTTGGGTCACGAGACTTTAGCGCTAATCCTAGGCCTCATGGCCCAACATGGATACTAGGCGCAAGTCTTAGGCTCTCCGAGGCGAGAGTAACTTTCCCAATATTCTATTGGGTGGCGACTCCATGATACCTCCTTGTTGCCCAACATAGACGCACTTGCGATTATTTGCAAGATGCCAACGGACCCGCAAATGCCCCGGTCGCCCACGTGCGGGCGGTCGAATGGGCGGCGCTCATCGGGATCCGGCGCGCGTCACAGTGGCGACTCCACTGGGGATGTTTATGGTTCGAGATTTCAATTCGAAAATACCTCTTTTAACATTTATGATTAAAATTTAATTCATAAATTCGCTTTCTCTCAAAATTGCATTTGCATATCATTAGAGCCTTAGAATACGCTAGTTTGGTCCCTCTTTTAGCCCCGGTGCGTTCCTGAAGCACCTCCTCATTTTCACTCAATTTGGGGAAGTGTTAAGGATAATCACCAGCCCAAGCCACATACCTCAATGGTATATTAAAATGGTGACCCGATCGGTCGCTACGCTCGTGATGAGCTAGACCCGTCGGCAGGGATCACGCTTGGGTAGCCTCAAAGAAATATCACCTTTGTCCAAAGCTCATGTAATGGCTGTAGTCACTTTCCACAGGTGAAATGAACCATAATCTCATGCTTGCTGTATGGATCCTCACGTATTGGATGAATCCAAATATCTCGCTTGGCAACTTAGCCAAAGGCTATCATGCCCCGGTAGGGCCATGGCGAAATTTATGGACCGTCCGAATACGTGACGATCATTATCCATCCGCTTGTACATTAGCATAGGAGTGTTATGCTGCCGATTTTCCGCCGTGCACCGTACGTGCCCATTGGGTCCCTCGTTGACCCTTGGGCTAATCCCACCTAGGAAAGAGACTGCACGACCACATGTGTGGGAGAAATAAGGGTGGAAGGACCTTCTTGCTTGCTTGTGCTCTGTAAATGTTGCATATCACGATCATGCATTATACCTACATTTCATGCATCATTCTAACTTTTGTCCCTGCAGCCATCATAGATCTGCCCAGGTGGACTAGATCACCAACCGAGCGACTGATCCGAGTTCTTACTCCTGAGCTGTCAGATAGAGAGGGTCTACCGGAGGTTTTATCAGAAATCAGTGGTACAGTATCTCAGATGGCAAACTCACCTAGGGGAGAAGATGCCACCAGGGCCATGATCGCGGAAGAAGTGGGCCGCCGTTTCGAGGAATTCGAGGGCAGGATGATGAAATGTTGGCCGCCTTGGCATAGCAGAACGCTCAGCCGAATGCTCCACAGAATCCTCCTCCTCCTCCTCTAGTGAGACAGAATGAGCCTGAAGAAGAAAGGGTTGAAAGGCGAGAGGAGCCCGTTAGGCCACCGCCGATAGAGTTAAGATCAGTGGCTTCGGGAGAGTTGAGAAGAAGGCCAGTGCTAAGAATTGATGACGATAGAGATATCGAGGATGATAGGTTGAGCATGGCATCTGAGAAGGGGAAGGCGCCTCAGGCTGATGATTTTATTTTGAAAAAGATGGAAGAGAGGTTCGAGGCTATGGCTCGTATGATAGGTAGAGCTCACGGGATGAATCCTGAGGATAGGGAGCTGGACAGAGAGGACCCGATCCCTTATAACTTCAAAATGCCGGATGTGCCGAAGTTTGATGGTACTTCTGATCCCACCGCACATGTGAAGCAATATTCTCTGGTCATGAAGGGGACCACATTGTCCAAGAGGCAGAAAGTAGAATACTTTTGTCTGAGCCTGACCTCTCATGCCATAGATTGGTATCACGGCCTTGACCGCCGCACTAAAGAAGATTGGGATCTGCTCACTGAGGAGTTTCTGAAATAGTACGACTGTAATACCAGAATGGAGGTGACTCTGAAAGATCTTGAGCTACTCCAGCAGAAGGCCGGGGAATCCTTCCATGAGTACCTTACCCGATGGCGGAACGAGTGATGGAGATGCGCCGAAAGCCTGATACCCAAGATCAGATTCGTCTTTTCATTAAGAACGTGAGCCCGTACTTGAAGGAGGGATTGAGGATGAAGGGGTTAAAGGACTGGGAGTCTCTTAAAGATATAGCCATCGAAGCAGAAGGGGAGTTTTTGACCCAAAAAGCTAACAATGATAATTTCGCCAAAAGGGCTAACCCCGGTCAAGGAGCCAGTAGGCCGGCAGGTCCCAGTAACAGCACTAGAAGAATGGGTGAAGTGTCTGCTACTGAGGTAGCCACCCAGAGGAAGTTTTCGAACTTGGGGAGACCCTTATCCTAGGTTTTGAAGAGGCTGATGAAGGAGGGAAAATTGCGTCCTCTAGCTCCTAGGCCAGCTTTGACACAAGGGAAACCGGGCCATAAGGACAACGAATTCTGTGCATTCCACCAGCACTCGTGATATGAAAGGAGTACATCCATATACATAAGATAATCAATGAAAGAAATGAAATAAGAGGATTAGGAAACTAAACCAGACGAGATCCTCCAAGCATGATAGATAGCCGCTCAAGCTCGAGATAATCCAGGAGGACCGATACACACTCACAAAAATTTAAGAGAGGTTAATATACACAAAATTTACACATGAGAAGTCAAGGAAACTGAGTAGAAATGAAAAATGATTTAAAAAGATGGAGACAGAACCCACCGACGGCCTTCCTTGGTTGACCGACGGGCGTCGGTTCGGTTATCCGATATGCCCGTTTGTCACTCAAGAATGGGCGTCTGTAGGTGGGTGACCGACGGGTGTCGGTGATAAAGATGACCCGTCGGTCACCCCTGTCTCCGAAAAACAGAATGGGGAGAAAGAGAGAGAAACCTTTTTCAAAGCCAAAAAGAGTTTTATCCCAAAAGAAGATAAGAGAGTCAAGATAAATGAAAATAACGACAGGTATTTGTTAATTTCACAAAATGATAAATAAATATAAAGATAAAATGGAGAAAGAATCCGGAATATTTACCCTCAGATAGTCGCTTTGGGTAAGATTTTGGTGTCGGTTAGAGCCCCGCGCGTTCCACGAGAAGCAAGGATGAAAGATTAAAGAGAGAAAATGAGATATTTCACCTTCAATCCTTCAAAAGAACGATTTTGGAGTCAAAATCTAAAGAAAACTAATTAGCTTTTAGTTCCTTTGATTGATTTGATCCTTGATTAAATAGATTTCTTTGAGAAAAAGTGTTTTTAGAAGAGAGAGAAAATGTGCTTGAAATTGGGCAGAGTTTCCTCTTCTGAAAATTTTTCCAACCATTTTCAAATGAAAATCCGGAGCCTTTATAGCCAGACATGACCGACGGGCGTCGGTGAATAGAGGCGGGCATCGGAAGAATCCTTCTGACACAAGGATTCGTCCGATGGCCCTGCCACATCCACCGACGGGCGTCGGAAGGGTTGCGTGCTCCGGGAAACCAGGCGGCAATCTGACAGGGGCGGTGATTTTTCGACGGGCGTCAGAAAATACCCATAGCCGTCGGTGACTCGAAGCTACAGGCTGGCTCGATAGACGGGCTGGCCGTCTGTGGAGGACAAAAAGCCCTCTGACTCGAAAAAACCTCTGTTTTTCTCTCCTCCGGCCCAGGAATGATAAAAACCTCACTTCTCACGGAACGCGGGGCTAAAACCTCTAAATCCAACCTACCATTCAGGCTTGGACACTGATTTTATCATAGGGTAACCTCTGATCCGGACCGCTCCAGGACACGGTGCTTACAGTTGCCCCCAGTTTTGGGGAAACTAGTGCACAAGCGCCTAGATAAGCCAAAAGTCAGAGAAAGCTCAGAAAGGAAGCGTACCTGCGACGGCTTTTCACCCTCCGTGCCTTCCGCCGGGTGGACCTTGTCTCGATCTGTTCGGCGATGCGAAAATACTCTCCTCGATCTTCTCTCGACTTGCGGGTATTTGGTGAGGTGCAGCAGGCTTTGGCCACGACCTCGATCTGGTGAAGTGCGGTATGCTTTGACCACGGCTTCGATTGGTGAGATGCAGCACTCTCTGGCTACAACCTCGATCTGGTGAAAAGCAGTGTTTCTTCAACTGCAGCTTCGATCTGTGAGATGTAGCGCTCTCTGGCCACAACCTCGATCTGGTGAAGAGCAGTGTTTCTTCAACTGCAGCTTCGATCTGTGAGATGTAGCGCTCTCTGGCCATAACCTCGATCTGGTGAAGAGCAGTGTTTCTTCAACTGCAGCTTCGATCTGTGAGATGTAGCGCTCTCTGGCCACAACCTCGATCTGGTGAAGAGCAGTGTTTCTTCAACTGCAGCTTCGATCTGGAGTGTGAAAACTCCTCTGGTTTCCTTGTTTCAAAGGAGATCTTTTTAATCGATGTCTGTGTTCAGATCGGTATTTCTCTGTACCTGTGTGATGAAAGATTTCGTTAGCTCATGCTTAAGTGGTCGTCTTTTATCCTGTTTATTGATGGCATGATTTTGCTTTATTTGCTACGCCATGTTTCACCTTTTGCTCATTTTTTTTATTATTGAGATGTTATTGATTATCATTCTTTTGTTGTTTGTTTCGTATTATTTTTTTTCATTGTCATTTTTATCGACACATAAGTAAATATGAGAACATACACTTTCTGTGATGTGATTAAGCAATTAATCGAAAAATCATGCAATAATGAAGCAAAAGTTTCACTAGAAATGTCATTTTTGTACAGTGCATATACAAAATATAAAATATACAAAAGATACAAAAAATAACTCCCTGAAGATCAGAGAGGTGTGTAGTCTGAGGGCTCATCTGGATCCTCATCATCCAATATATGCACGGTCCCTGGCGGAGGTGGAGGTGGCTGTGCCATGGAGGGTCCTGCCTCGTGATCATGGGCTTGCCTGAACTGAACCTGAGCATAGCCGTCCAAGAAGGGCTGGGTACAGGTGCCCAAAAACCCTAAGGTCTCAAAGATCTTGTCCCCCAACTTCTTGAAGGCTTGGCTCAGCTGAGTGGTCTGCTCAACAGCGGCCGTCCTCCTATGCTCTAGGCTCTGCTCCGTCTGCTCCCTAAACTCCCTCATGGTCTGAGAAAGAGGGGGGAGAATCCCCTCCATCGCCTGGACGCGGGATCTCAGAGAGTCAAGTGACTCATCAATCATCTGTAGGGTCATGTCGACCCTCTGAGACGCCTGGTCCTGTGACGATCTCACATCATGAGCGAGCTGCTGCCTGAGCTCTCTCTGCCCCTGAGCAATCTGCTCAATCAGCCTCATCTGCTCTCCCCTGAAAGCCTCCAGGACCCGAGTCTACTCATCCCTAAAGGCATCCATGGCCCGAGTCTGCTCCCGGGTCGTGTGCTCGATGTAGCCGTCCTGCTCCCGAGCCAAGCGCTCCACCGACTGGGACTGCTCCACAATGGCAGCCTGCTGGCGATCTAACCTCTCGTGGATAGCCCTATCTCTCTCATCCTGCCGTCGCTCCAAAGCTGCAGACATGGAGGTGAGGAGCTGGGAGAAGTCTGACTGCACAGGCTGCTGCGGTGCTGGCTCTGGTGGTGGTGCCGAGGAGGTGGATGCCCCTGGGTCGCCTCAGGAGTACGGATGGTATCTCTCAGAGGGCCCGTGGGTAGTCCTATGTACCCTGGCGCTCGGTGATGGGACGGGAGTCGGCGCTCTGGATGCTGGTGAAGCAGCAAAGAGGTCGTCCATGGTGATCTCAAAGTCAAAGTCCGAGGGGGTCCTAGGTGGCTCCTGCTGCTGTAGCGGAGGCACCGTCTGCGGCTGAGGAGGCTGAGGAGGCTGAGGCTCCGACTGAGGCTGGGGCTGTGGCTGTGGCTCGGGCTCTGGCTGAGGCTCTGGCTGTGGAGGCTGCTCCTCCTAGTGCTCTGGGTGATCAGGATCTGCCCCCAAGGGTGGAAGGCTGAACATCTGCCGGGTCTCATGGATAGTCAACACCCTGTAGGCCTCTGCCTGGCCCGATATCGGGGAGATCATCCCCATCTGCACTGCCGCCGCGGCGTCTACATGAATCCCCTCAGGCAAGGGTCCTCTCAACCTCTCGGGGTTAAACCCCAATCTCAACAGTAAACGGGTGATGACTCCTCCTACCATCACCACAGGTGTCAACCCTCTGCTGACTCTGGTCAGGTTGGCCAAGATCTCGTGGCTAATGTTGAGATGCTGGCCTACCACCATAGCCCAGAGGCTCCAGATCTCGGCCGCGTTAAGCGACCTTGGATTACCAGCTCGACCGAGGTACGAGCTGGAAAGCACTCTGTGCAGATACCGGAGTGCCTGAGACACCAGTACGGTGCTCTTCGCTGTATCATGATCGTACAGCACTCCTGGTATAGCAATGGCCGCCCAATGGGCGCGTCTCACCGCTCGCCGCGGCATCTCGACCCCCTCCTCCGTAGGGAGCCCCATGGCCTGAGCAAACCTCTGCCTGGTGATGCTGACATGGTCGCCATCGAACCAAAACTGAACCACCCCCGGGTCGGTATCTGCACTCTGAAAGCCGGTGTAGCGGAGAGTGGCCAAGACCTGGCGGGTAGCCTCTGGGAATGTCTGGAAGGCTGGCTCAAGGAACTCTGTCCAACCAGCACCCTCGGTAAGTAAATCGAACTCTGGGGCCAACCCAAGGGCCTCTAGAAATGGGCGGGATACAAAGCGACTGGCCCGAAACTCCACCTGAGCCAACGCTCTGTACCTTTGAGCGGACTCATCATCCATCCAAGCCGGAGCTACAAGCTCGGGCTGGGCCTGTGGTGCTCTGCGTCTGGGAGGCATCCTGCAAAAGGGAAGGAATCAGATAGCGAAAACTTGACAAAACAAGCACTATCAGGTTTATTTTCCAAAATCTAAGGTCCATCTAGGCCCTAACAGGGCAATGGCGGCCCAACGTGATATAAGAAAAGAAAGGTAATAACAGATAAAAATAGCAAACATCCTGTCTAAGGAAGTAGCCTAACATGCCTTGCACGCATCATGGCAAAAACAACATGCAATCCTCATGGAAATAATTAAAGTGAATAAAAAATGGGCCCTCCAGGGTCCCAAGGTGTGCATTATACATGAAAAATATTCAATTCTAGAATAGATGGTAAAAATTTGGGCAGCACCCCGGCAGGGGTATGCCCAACCTCCTGCATGAAAAGGCAAGATAATAGGCCTCAGGCCCCCACAATATTAAATGCATGTAAATGGGACGCACCCCGGCAAGAGTGTGCCCCCAACAACTCAAAATAATGGCCTCAGGCCATAAAAGCAAAATATGCGCAAAATGGTGCGCTAAAAAGAGTGTGATTCTAAAGCACCAAGATTATAGAAAAATTCTACTTCTATGTGATCATGCTAAAGTTCAGATTTAATACAAAAATGGGCAGCATTTCCCCTAATTTCCTAAGGCATTTAAGGCATCCTAGAGTCAAAAGGAAAAGAGATGAAGAGATAAATAAAATAAAATTTTAAAAAAGTAGTTATTTACTTACTTGTAGTCTCTAGAAGTGTAGAAACTGGAGAAAATGCGAATATCCAAGCACCCAGTGAGTATAAAATGCGAAAAAATGAAGAAATCGCGAAAAAATAAGGAGAAAAGCTTTAAAAACCGCTAAAAAACGCTAAGAAACCGTTTGAGAGAGGAAGAAGAAAGGGACAGCAATGTTAAACCGTCTGTCACTCGCCCTTATATAGAAATTCTTGACCGACGGGCAGGGCGTCTGTACAAGCGACCGACGGGCTGCCCGTCTGTCATGCAATGAATGCGAGTTAATGCGTGTGATGAATGCAATGCTGACGTATGCATCTGCCAGGTGGATCTATACCGACGGTCAGGCCGTCTCTGTGGGGAGGCGGGCAGGCCGTCCCTGTGGAGAGACGGGCAAGCCGTCGGTGACGCTTGCCTATAAATCCTTGCAAAATTTTTGTCTCTTCATTTTCCCACATCTTGAGTCCTTCCTTTTCTCAAAATGTCCTCTCCTCTTGCCCAAAGGATGCACCGTATTTTAGATGACAAACACACTTGGGGAGAAGGCGCCCTTTCCTCTCTGTCCGGGCTGAAATACCTGTGCCGGGTGAAAATCGACCAGAACCTCCTCCTGGCGGCGACCCACTTCTGGAACCCCCGGTTCCACGTTTTCCAATTCACCTATCAGGAACTGTGCCCTTTGCCTGAAGAGTTAGCTTCCATTCTGGGAGCATGGTTCCCTCCTAGTGCTCTGCCTTACGTCCCCCGCTGTGGCCTATTCCAGACCCGGGACGTAGCCCTGGCTCTGGGCATATCCTCTTCGGAGGCCAACCGGCTGATTCCTCTGAGCTCTTCCTTTTCCTTGGAGCCACTGATCGAGGCTCTGGATCTGTTCACTGACATCCCCACATATCGGGTAAGCATCACATTCCTGTTCTGTATGGTGAACTTCCTTACTGTTGCTCCGGGGGGTTTGACCGGTGATTCTCGTCTGTTTGGAGTCCTGAGCGACTTTCATCTGGGTCTGTCACCCTTTCCGCTTGTCCTGACTGAAACCATCCTGGGTCTGGACGCTGTGAGTTCTGGGTCCACTACAACCTTTGCCGGCAGCCCGTTATTACTCCAGCTACATCATTATTTTAAAGGTAGTGCGTCCCTTATGGATTTTCACACTAGCTTTTCTTAGCGGGAGGTGCATCCTTTCGGATTTTCACACAACCCTGTGCCTTATTTTTGCCTGAAGTAAACCCTACTTACCCCAGCGGCTTTTTATATATATATATATTTTTTATTTTATTTTATTTTTTTTTTCAGATCTGGCTACAGGAAAAACTGAAGATGCTGTCTGAACCACCCCCTCGCGTTACCCCCCAGTACTCGCCGAGCCATTTCTTGCCTCGTCGACGATTGCATGGGTGTGTCTCCGCTGATGAAGGCATTATCAGATTTGGCGAGCTGTCAGATGACGATATCAGTTTTACATCCGCCTGGCTCCCGCTGTCTCACGCGGTCACTGATGGGCCATCGGGTTGTGTTCCCCTCTGCGGCCTCCGTCAGGCCACCTTCTGCATCACCTCTCGATGTACACGACAGCTCGGGATGACCCAGGATATAGTGAGGGTTCCCCTGTCCTTCCGAGGAGGAGATCTCTCGGCCGCGTTTGCCTCCCGGTATCATGAGCTGTGGGGTAGATTACCCGTGAAGACCGTCATCCCGAGGTTTGGCAACCATTCTGCATCTTCGACTAGCGGATACAAGAAGTGGATCCTTAGCCCAGCCTCTGATAATAGGACGCGAGGGCTCAAGCATCTAATCGGCGAGAGCAGCAGCAGGACTTAGCTTAGCCTATATGTGTATTTCTTTTGGTGCTACATTTCTTTTTGATGCAGAACTAGAAAATGACGAAAGTGAAAAGAATAATATTCATCCCTTTTCACGAGTTTTGTGTACAATTCTATATAATTTCAGCATACATGATCAGTTTTGGCATTTACTCAGCTGCTTAAGCGCCTATCAATACATGAAACCAAATTTTAACAGCATCAACTCCTGTTACCAATCGGCCCTTTCGGGTTTTCACGATCGGACATTTTCTCTCATGCCTCTAATTTTTGCACAGGATGCCTTTTTTCGGTTTTCACCTTGTCGAGGCGCCCAATTTTAGCATAGCCGCCTTTTTCGATTTTCGACTTGCGGGCCATTTTATTCTCTTCTTTTTATTTTGGTCTTTAGCCGTGGAACCTTTTGAGTCTGTCGACATTGATCGGCTCTTTGAATTCGTTCCCATCACCATCTGACAAGATTGCAGCCCCTTTGGACAGCAGCTTCTTAAGGATATACGGCCCTTCCCAGGTAGGTCTGAATTTCCCCCTGATGTCTGGTATGCCTGGCCTCATCTGCTTGAACACCAAGTCCCCTTCTTTCAGCGGGTGCTTCCTCACCTTCTTTCCGAAAGTTCTCATTAATCTCTTCTGGTATATCTGATTATGATAATAAGCTTTCATCCTACTCTCATCCAGTAAGTTCAAGTGCTGCAATCTCTGCTGCGCCCACTCGGCTTCCGGGATTTGGGCCTCTATGACCACCCTTAGTGATTTAAGTTCAATTTCTACTGGCAATACTGATTCTGTTCCGTATACCAGGGAAAATGGTGTAGCGCCTGTAGATGATCTTACCATCGTTCTGTATCCCCACAGGGCAAAGGGTAACTTTTCAGCCCAGTCCTTGTATGTTTGGACCATCTTGGACAAGATCTTCTTCACATTCTTATTGGCGGCTTCTACTGCTCCATTCGCTTGCGGTCGGTAGGGAGAGGATTTATGATGCTCAACACCATATTTCTCGAGAAGTTTTCTGGTTTCTCCCATGAACTGCACTCCATTATCAGACACTATGTGATGAGGGAGGCCATATCTGCAGATCAAATTCCTCTCTATGAACTTGGCCATGTCCCTTGCGTCAATTTTCTTGAAAGATTCTGCCTCGACCCATTTGGTGAAATAGTCGATTGCGACTATGATGTATCTGTGCCCATTGGACACCGTAGGGCGAATCTCTCCAATGATGTCTATCCCCCAAGCAGCAAACGGCCAAGGTGATGTCAGATTATGTAGTTCTGATACCGGCAGGTGCCTCAGATCTGCGTACTGTTGGCACAGCTGACATTGTTTGACAAACTTCGAGCAATCAGTGTCTATCGTAAGCCAGTAAAAGCCTTGTCTCATGATCTTCTTGGCCAGGGTCAAACCATTCATGTGGGCTCCACAGACCCCTGCATGGGTTTCTTCCATTATCTTGCGCGCTTCTCTTTCATTCAAACACCTGAGCTGGATCCCATCTGACCGTCTTTTGTACAACACCCCTTCTAAGGATATGAACTGAGTAGATAACTTACGTATCATCCTCTTGTCTTTTTCAGTGGCTTCTTCTGGAAATTTCTCGCTTTCCAAGTAGTTCATGATATCAAAGTACCATGGCTTCCCATCTGATGCCTCTAGTTCCATTACAGGCTCGGTTTTAAAACTAGGCTTATCAGAGCTCGAAATTAGCACCGGTTTCATGGCCACTCCCTCAGGGTTATCCCACATTGACACTAAGGTTGCCAACGCATCAACCAGACGGTTCTCATCTCTGGGCACAAAGTGGAAAGTGCAAGTCTCAAACTGCTCACTAATTCCTTTCAGATATTGAACATAGGGGGCTAGTCGTTCTTCTTTAACAGCCCACTCACCTCGGATCTGGTTTATTACCAAGGACGAGTCACCAAATACCTCTACGTTCCTTGCCCCCAACACCGCTAGAGCTTCTAACCCGAAGGTGCATGCCTCGTATTCAGCTTCATTGTTAGTCGCTTTATATCTCAGCTTCTTAGCAAGAGGAAGTTTTTCATTCTCTGGGGTTGTCAGGATGATTCCGACTCCAGCTCCCCTGTTATTCACTGCCCCGTCAAAGTGCAACTGCCATCCCTGAACTGAGATCGCGCCTATGCTTTCATCAGGAAAGGTAAATTCGGGGGTGTCCCCTTGGATAGGATGTTCAGCAAGAAATTCGGCTACAGCTCGCCCCTTAATAGTCTTGCGGGAGATGTATTGCACATCGAACTCTTGTAGCAAGAGCAGCCACCTCCCCATCTTTCCAAGCAAAGACGGTGCCTCCTGCAAATATCTCAATGGATTCTGCTTGGCTACTGCCTGAACCTTGTATGAGTGGAAGTAATGTCTCAGCTTCTTTGATGCCTAAATCACTGCAAGGCAGATCTTCTCCACTTCATCATATTTTATTTCATAAGGCAAGAACTTCTTACTGAGGTAGTAAATCGCAAACTCCACTCCAAATTCATCCTCTTGAGCCATCATGGCGCCCACTGAAATGTCCTCTACTGCCAGGTACAGAATAAGCGGTTTGACAGGTTGCGGAGGCCTTAGCACTGGCGGATTTAACAGATATTCTCTGATATTATCAAAGGCTTTCTGGCAGTCTTCGTTCCAGACTACGGGCTGATTCTTTCTAAGCAGCTTGAAAACAGGTTCGCATATCGAAGTGAGCTTGGTAATGAACCGGCTAACATATTGCAGCTTGCCCAGGAAGCTCCTTACATCCTTCTCTTTTTATGGTACAGGCATCTCTCTGATAGCTTTCACCTTGTCTGGGTCAATTTCTATCCCCCTCTGGCTGACGACATGTCCCAACAGCTTTCCTGAAGTCACTCCGAAAATGCACTTCTTGGGGTTAAGTTGCAGATTATACTTATCGATCCTGGTGAAGAACTTCTCTAGAGCCTCAAAGTGTCCCTCTCGGGTGGCTGATTTGACCATCATGTCATCGACATACACCTCCACTTCTTTATGAATCAGGTCACTTAGGATCTTGGTTGCCATCCTCTGGTATGTGGCCCCCGCATTCTTCAGGCCAAAAGGCATGACCCGATAGGCATAGGTGCCCCATTCCGTGATAAAAGCAGTTTTAACCCGGTCAGCTATCTTGTTCAGGATCTGGTTGTAGCCCACATAACCGTCCCCAAAGCTGTACATCGCGCAATTGGCGGCACTGTCTATCAATACATCAATATGGGGTAGTGGAAAATCATCTTTAGGGCAGGCTTTGTTAAGATCTCGATAATCCACACACACCCTGACCTTTCCGTTCTTCTTTGCCACAGGAACCACATTTGCCAGCCATGTAGGATACTGGACTTCCACAAGGAACTTGGCTTCAATCTGCTATCGAATTTCCTCCTTAACCTTGTCAGCCCATTCTGGTCTTAGCCTTCTCAATTTCTGCTTCACAGGCTTGCAATCTGGGTAAGTCGGGATGGCATGCTCCGCCACGTCTCGGTCAATCCCCGGCATGTCCTCGTAGGTCCAGGCAAAGACTTTTTCATGTTTTCTTATTATTCTCTCAAAATTTTTTCTCTCCTCAGGAGTTATGTTTGATGCTATTAGAATTTCTCTCGGATTTTCCGAGGTTCCAAGATTAAAAGGCGTTGTGCCAGTGGAGTCAATGTCAAAAATTGATGGAATATGATCATGTTCATGCATGTTGAAATCATTAGAAACATCACACAAATAAGTGAAATTGTTCATCTTATTAATAATATTATAGTTATCATTTACATCATAAAAGATTTCTGGAATAAAAAGACAATCTAGGCTAGAGTCCTCTTCCACCGCTCCCGAAGTTGATGCCGTTGCAGCTTGCTCATTAACTTTCTGATTTAGCAGAGGCCCCTCAGGCGCGTCGGAAGAAATCTTCAAATCCCCCATTTTTAGCTCTAATTCTGCTATCTTCTCTTTTCTTTTAGCCTGGCAACTACCATATTTTCAGTAACGACCTCCTCAAGCTCGCACTTGTCCCAAATGATACCCTGAGTCATGACTTCCTCATCCCAAAAGTCTTCAGCACTCTTGACGAACCCGACGTGCCAGTCATACACATCATTAAAGATCTCAAAGCCAGGGACAATCCTCCCATCCACCCATTGTGGCTCATCTTCACCAGTATACGTACAAACTGAGGATGCTGGCACAAAGCTCTCTGAAATGTGGGGGATCTTGTCCGTCACCCTCTTCTTGCCGAAGCCACCTCTATACCCCAGGCCTTTCCGGTTTTTCTGCCCTCGAGTGGTGATCGCGGTCTGCAACCCTTGGGAGCTTCTGCCCAATCCAGCCCCAGGAAGATAGTGCATCTTCTTCATCATACTAACCATAGCTGGGCTATCCACTGATTCGCGCTCTTCCCTTATCATAGACACGTGAAAGCCGCTGAAAGGCTGATTGGCAATTTCCAGCGCTGAGACCTGGTTTTCCCTGGCCGCTTTGATAGTCACCACCTCCCCCTCGTGTGGGAACTTTATCATCTGATGCAGTGTGGATGGCACTCCTCCTAATTTATGAAACCAGGGTCTCCCAAGCAAAGCTGAGAAGTTAGCAGGGATGGGCAGAACTACAAATTCAACCTCCACTTCGATAGGTCCTGTCTTGACCAAAGTCTTGAAGGTTCCCGAAGCTTGCCTCCTCGAGTTATCGTAGGCTGTGATAGTCAGATCTGATCCGCTGAGCATATCCTCGCTTGAACCAAAAGCCTGCAAAGCTATTAAAGGGCACACGTTGATAGAAGACCCGTCGTCCACCATAACGCAAGCAGTGTGCTTACTGTTAATCTGTGCTTTAATGTACAAGGGTCGGTTGTGGTTGCGGCCTTCAACAGGTAGGTCAGCGTCAGAAAAGACCAATCTCTCCTCGGATCCTCCCTTAATCAAACACAAAAGCTCTGACGGGGAAATGGTGGTGGCGACTGTGGCCTCAACCAAAGCTTCTACCACCTTCTGCCTATGAGAGGGGGATTGCCTCAACAGATCCCATATGGATATCTGAGCCGCGGTCTTCTTCAATTGTCTAACAATCTGATTCTCTTTTGGCTTTTTCTCCGCTGATGGCTGTACCGGCTCAGGTAGCTTCGTAATCTCGGGGATCACCCTTCCACTTCTCGTGACAGCGCTTACCTCCCCCTCGTCTCCATCGGAGCCCCACAAATCAAGGTTTAACCCTTCTTCATCCTCAGCTTCTCCACCGCTTTCACTGCTACACCAGCAATCAAGGGTCGCCACAACTGCTTTCTCCTTCCTATTCTCAGAATTATCAACAGCGGACTCTTCACTCCCATACAGATCTTGTAGCACGTACCACTCTAGCAGGCTAGATTGGATCATAAACACTGGTGGCGGTACGGCATTGTAACCGGGCTTCTTCTCAGTTTCTCTCTTTTCAGGGTCAGAGATCTGCTTGCTATCAATCAAATCTTGGATAGAGTGCCGGAGCGCCTTGCATTTATCAGTGATATGGCCCGAGTGCTGGTGGAATGCACAGAATTCGTTATCCTTATGTCCTGGTTTCCCTTGTGTCAAAGCTGGCCTAGGAGTCAGAGGGCGCAATTTTCCTTCCTTCATCAACCTCCTCAGGACCCAGGATAATGGTCTTCCCAAGTTCGAAAACTTCCTCTGGGTGGCTACCTCAGTAGCAGACACCTCACCCATTCTTCTAGTGCTGTTACTGGGACCTGCCGGCCTGCTGGTTCCTTGACCGGGGTTAGCCCTTTTGGCGAAATTGTCATTGTTAGCTTTTCGGGTTAAAAACTCTCCCTCTGCTTCGATGGCTATATCTTTGAGAGACTCCCAGTCCTTTAACCCCTTCATTCTCAATCCCTCCTTCAAGTATGGGCTTGCGTTCTTAATGAAAAGACGAATCTGATCTTGGGTGTCAGGCTTTCGGCGCATCTCCATTACTCGGTTCCGCCATCGGGTAAGATACTCATGGAAGGATTCCCCGATTTTCTGCTGAAGTAGGTCAAGGTCTTTCAGAGTCACCTCCATTCTGGTATTACAGTCATACTGCTTCAGAAACTCCTCAGTGAGCAGATCCCAATCTTCTTTAGTGCGGCGGTCAAGGCCGTGATACCAGTCTATGGCATGGGAGGTCAGACTCAGACAAAAGTATTCCACTTTCTGCTTCTTGGACAATGTGGTCCCCTTCATGACCAGAGAATATTGCTTCACATGTGCGGTGGGGTCAGAAGTACCATCAAACTTCGGCACATCCGGCATTTTGAAATTATAAGGGATCGGGTCCTCTCCGTCCAACTCCCTATCCTCAGGATTCATCCCATGAGCTCTGCCTATCATACGAGCCATAGCCTCGAACCTCTCTTCCATCTTCTTTAGAATAAAGTCATCAGCTTGAGGCGCCTTCCCCTTCTCAGATGCCATGCTCAACCTATCATCCTCGATATCTCTATCATCATCAATTCTCAACACTGGCCTCCTTCTCAACTCTCCCGAAGCCACTGATCTTAACTCTACTGGCGGCGGCCTAACGGGTTCTTCCCGCCTTTCAACCCTTTCTTCTTTAGGCTCATTCTGCCTCATTGGAGGAGGAGGCGGATTCAGTGGAGCATTCTGCTGAGCGTTCTGCTGTGCCAAGGCGGTCAACATATTCATCATCCTGCCCTCAAATTCCTTAAAACGGCGGCCCACTTCTTCCACAATCATGGCCCTGGTGGCGTCTTCCCCCCTAGGCGAGTTTGCCATCTGGGATACTGTACCACTGATTTCTGATAAGATCTCTGGTAGGCCCTCTCTATCTGATAGCTCAGGAGTAAGAACTCGGATCAGTCGCCCGGTTGGTGATCTAGTCCACCTGGGCAGATCTATGATGGCTGCAGGGACAAAAGTTAGAATGATGCATGAAATGTAGGCATAATGTATGATCGTGATATGCAACACTTACAGAGCACAAGCAAGCAAGTTGGTCCTTCCACCCTTATTTCTCCCACACACGTGGTCGTGCAGTCTCTTTCCTAGGTGGGATTAGCCCAAGGGTCAGCGAGGGACCCGATGGACGCGCATGGTGCGCGGCGAAAACCCGGCAGCATAACACTCTTATGCTAATGTACAAGCGGATGGATAATGATCGCCACGTATTCGGACGCTCCATAAATTTCGACATGGCCCCACCGGGGCATGATAGCCTTTGGCTGGGTTACCAAGCGAGACATTTGGATTCATCCAATACATGAAGATCCATACAGCAAGCATGAGATTAAGGTTCATTTCACCTGTGGAAAGTGACTACAGCCATTACATGAGCTTTGGTCAAGGGAGATGTTTCTTTGAGGCTACCCAAGCATGATCCCTGCCGACGGGTCTAGCTCATCACGAGCGTAGCGACCGATCGGGTCACCATTTTGATATACCATTGAGGTACGTGGCTTGGGCTGGTGATTATCCTTAACACTTTCCCAAGTTGAGTGAAAATGAGGAGGTGCTTCAGGAACGCACCGGGGCTAAAAGAGGGACCAAACTAGCGTATTCTAAGGCTCTAATGATATGCGAATGCAATTTTGAGAGAAAGCGAATTTTATGAATTAAATTTTAATCATAAATGTTAAGAGAGGTATTTTCAAATTGAAATCTCGAACCATAAACGTCCCCAGTGGAGTCGCCACTGTGACGCGTGCCGGATCCCGAGCGCCGCCCGTTCGACCGTCCGCACGTGGGCGATCGGGGCATTTGCGGGTCCGTTTGCATCTCGCGATGAATCGCAAGTGCGTCTATGTTGGGCAACAAGGAGGTATCATGGAGTCACCACCCAATAGAACATTGGGAAAGTTACTCTCGCCTCGGAGAGCCTAAGACTTGCGCATTTTATCCATATTGAGCCATGAGGCCTAGGATTAGCGCTAAAGCCTCGTGACCCAAGAAGTATTTTGGAGGATAACCTCTAACCTCTCGAGCCCAAAGACCAGAGCTGGGTCCGGGATTTCTCATCTATTTCTACCTCAATTAGCTTATGATCAAATTTTAATATCATTAATTCGCTCTCTCTCCACACTATGCAGTTTAATTGAAAAGCGCATTTATTCACATCTTGAAAGCGATAAATGATCAAATAGATAATAAAGCAATAGATTACAATAACACAAGGAGCGGAATACAACTCCCTTTTATAAATGTGCGAGGCATACATAAATCGGGGCATTGCTTATTTTGAGGACTTTGGTCCTCGCATGCATCATTATCAAAAGTGGGATATTTTATTTGTGATGATCTTTATTGGATAAAAATAGGGCGTTGGACCCCTAAGTTTCGTGTAAACCTCATTTTATTAAATATAAAACCATTGAGTCATTTTTATACGTCAACGGGATATGAAAGGAGTACATCCATATACATAAGATAATCAATGAAAGAAATGAAATAAGAGGATTAGGAAACTAAACCAGACGAGATCCTCCAAGCATGATAGATAGCCGCTCAAGCTCGAGATAATCCAGGAGGACCGATACACACTCACAAAAATTTAAGAGAGGTTAATATACACAAAATTTACACATGAGAAGTCAAGGAAACTGAGTAGAAATGAAAAATGATTTAAAAAGATGGAGACAGAACCCACCGACGGCCTTCCTTGGTTGACCGACGGGCGTCGGTTCGGTTATTCGATATGCCCGTTTGTCACTCAAGAATGGGCGTCTGTAGGTGGGTGACCGACGGGCGTCGGTGATAAAGATGACCCGTCGGTCACCCCTGTCTCCGAAAAACAGAATGGGGAGAAAGAGAGAGAAACCTTTTTCAAAGCCAAAAAGAGTTTTATCCCAAAAGAAGATAAGAGAGTCAAGATAAATGAAAATAACGAAAGGTATTTGTTAATTTCACAAAATGATAAATAAATATAAAGATAAAATGGAGAAAGAATCCGGAATATTTACCCTCAGATAGTCGCTTTGGGTAAGATTTTGGTGTCGGTTAGAGCCCCGCGCGTTCCACGAGAAGCAAGGATGAAAGATTAAAGAGAGAAAATGACATATTTCACCTTCAATCCTTCAAAAGAACGATTTTGGAGTCAAAATCTAAAGAAAACTAATTAGCTTTTAGTTCCTTTGATTGATTTGATCCTTGATTAAATAGATTTCTTTGAGAAAAAGTGTTTTTGGAAGAGAGAGAAAATGTGCTTGAAATTGGGCAGAGTTTCCTCTTCTAAAAATTTTTCCAACCCTTTTGAAATGAAAATCCGGAGCCTTTATAGCCAGACACGACCGACGGGCGTCGGTGTATAGAGGCGGGCGTCGGAAGAATCCTTCTGACACAAGGATTCGTCTAACGGCCCTGCCACATCCACCGACGGGCGTCGAAAGGGTTGCGTGCTCCGGGAAACCAGGCGGCAATCTGACAGGGGCGGTGATTCTCCGACGGGCGTCGAAAAATACCCATAGCCGTCGGTGACTCGAAGCGTCGGGCTGGCTTGACAGACGGGCTGGCCGTCTGTGGAGGACAAAAAGCCCTCTGACTCGAAAAAACCTCTATTTTTCTCTCCTCCGGCCCAGGAATGATAAAAACCTCACTTCTCACGGAACGCGGGGCTAAAACCTCTAAATCCAACCTACCATTCAGGCTTGGACACTGATTTCATCATAGGGTAACCTCTGATCCGGACCGCTCCAGGACACGGTGCTTACACCGATATAAGTGAATTTCGAGGACGAATTTTTTTTTAAGGAGAGGAGAATTGTAATAGCCTCATTATCGGGTTAGCCGTAAATAATTTTTCCAGATAGTGAATAGTAATACCAGGGTAAATAGTACCTACCGGAGTCGAAAAATATTTTATTTGATTATTAGAAAGCATAAGCTACAGTGAGTTTGAGGTTAAAATTTGAAGTGAAATCGATGTCAAGTATGGTCTTAAAAGTCGAAAATAAGAAAAAATCACAGGTTCGATATGAATAGTAACTAGTTTGACTAAGTGTTTGACCGGACCGTAGAGTATGCTACGGACCTTAGAAAAATAATCTGAAAATATGGACGCGCTCGTATGAATGAGTAGAATCATATGGTAATGAAAAATTAATTTTTGGTGATACTGAAAAATTGGGTTATCGGACTAATAAATAATTACCAGCCTAGAAAATAATTTTTGATTGACCCCAAAATATTATTGGAGTCTAATTCATTTTTATGAAGAATTAAGGTTAGAAAGTAAGGAAAATAAATGATTTTAGTTTAAATAGTACTTGGGTGACCGAAAGTTTGACCGAGACTTTAAAAATAGCAAATGATGTCCAAAATTGATGAAAATTTTCAGATTGACTCTAGATGATATGTAGGAATTTTCGGTAGTAAAAATAGAATTTTTCGAGGACATTAAAAATTTACTGATCGGACTGGTTTGAGTGAACCGGACTTGAAACGAACTCCAATTGAGGTGAATTTGGTGTACTGCCTAGTTTTTATATGATATGAATTATGAAATTAATTTTGGAAGAATTTGAGCATGGTAAAAGAAAAATTAAATTAAGAGTACAAATTGAGCCATAAAAGTGGTTTGAGTTTGGATTGGTTGGTCCAACTTGATTGGACCTTAAACCAACCCAAAAACCCACTATAAAAGCCCCAAAAATCTGTATGTTTGCCCATATTTTTCTAGCAGCCCGTTCTCCTTTCTTCTTTCCCTCACCCAAAGCCATTTCTTCTTCTTCTTCAATGTGATTTCTTCCATTTTTCTTCCAATTCTTCTTCAATCCAAGCATTTAGCTTGATTAGCAGCCCCTAATGAAGATTATAGCAGCCCTCATTTCTAAATTTGTGAAGATTAAGAAAGAAATCAAAATTCTAGGTTTTGGGCAAAGATGAGCTAACTTGAAATTAATGGATTTTAATTGATTTCTTTGGTTCTAATAACTCAATTAGGTTGTATATTATTGATTTATAAGGTTTAATTGAGTTATTAATGGATGATTTTCTTGGCTGTTCTACATGGGGATTTTGGCCATGATTGTTTTAAGGTGAAGAACGTGATTCTTCTAAGTTAAAAGAGTGAGAAAGCAAGAAAAAAAAAGAGCTAATGAAGATGAAGGAGCCATCAAATGAGGTTTGGGAATTGGTTTGTTAATTTGTGTGTTAATGATTCTTAATTGCTGAATTGAATATTCTGAAGTGTTAATTTATGTGTTATGTTGGTTTTGATTAAATTTGGTGAATTGATTGTGTCAAATGAGTTGGTTTGAAGCTTGTTGAATTCCAAAGTGTAAATCTGCCTAGGTGGGTCTGATTGACCTTTTGTCATTGTTTTTAGGATAAGTCTATTTTTAAAACTCTAAAATGCATGATTTTAGTTGTTTTAGAACCATAACATATGTGCCTAAAAATGTTGTATAAATAGCTGTAATTCCTTTCTGACTCCAAGGACCTCAAAATTTCCCATTACTGTAGCTAAATTTGTCAGGTGTGTCTTTGGAGCAGTGTCGACACATTTTGGTATATCTCCCAGAGTTCAGTCCCAAACGACTTGAAATTTTGTCATTAGATATTTAACATCCCGAGGATGAAATCTTATGTGACAATTTAGTCTGAAAATGTTGTTTATTAGTTCAAAAATGCAGGTAGATTTAGTAAATGAATTCTGCCCTGTGCTGTGCACTTAATTTTGGTAGCTTTCGGTGACTAGCTGGAAAGCACAGCTGTGCTTTTGGTAGAACATAGTTGTGTTTTCGGCAATTGGATTGACGAAATAGTTAGAGAGTGCAGCTGTGCTTTTGATAAAACACGGCTGTGTTTTAGAGTAATTTTTTCCTCTTCACCAATTCATCATAGAATATGTTCTGCACCTCCAAATTAGCTCCAAATTGTTTAGAAACACCTGGAAATTAAATGTTACTTATTTTATGATTAGGCAATGAGGATATGCAATTAAATTATATGTGAATTGAATAAATTCTTATGATGAAGAATTAATTAATATGATGATTATTTAGCAATAATAAATTATATTTGTTAAGTTTTTGTGTTATTTTATGAATTGTATGGAAAAGAATGGAATAATATGGTGAAATTCCATGAAATGTATGAATGGTAACTGAAAGATGTCAAAAGTGGAATTTTGATGCCCTATGTATTAATCCGGTAGTCAAGTCTAGCTCAGGATATGATAGCTAGCCATAGGGGATATAAAACTGCGGTGTGAGCATGCCGTCTCACTTATGGTAGACCAATGCCGGTTCTACCTCATTGTATTTAAAAATCAAAATATTTTGGAAAGTATTTAAAGACAGGGGTAGTCCCTCGAGATTCCTCTGGTATGTATTAAAGACTGAAGTGATCTTTCATAGTCCTTCAGGTTATTCGAGCCTCTAAGGGTTCGCGTCTCGTTTATTCTGGTCATAGATGTCTGCAAGTTTTATACAGGGGCAAATGGTAAAGAAAAATAATAAAATGAGCTTAAAATGATTAAAGTGACATAAATGTTTTAATTGGCATACATGATTGTAATGAATGATTATATAGTTAATCTTTGGATTATTTTATATTAATTGGATTTAAATGTATTTGTGTATTAAATGTGCTTATCAAAAGTCTAATGTGTTTATTGCATGTCATTTAATGAAATCAAGTGGTTATATTGTTAGTTAATGATAAATTTGTAATTAAATGAAAATTTGGGATCTTTGTGGTAATATATTTCTAATATAATTAATTGATTGACTATATTGCAATTTGCCTCTAGTGAGATTTATTGATTGATTATATTATAATTTGACTTATGATTTAGTTTATAAGTAATGTGAATTGATATATGGAACATAATGATCAAATGCCAATGAGCCAGAATATTGTAAATATTTATATTATTATTTTTTGATTGTTAATATTTGGTTTAATATGTTATTTGTAGTGATTTATGGATAAAGAAAAAGGAAGGGAAAAATCGTAATATGTAAAATGTTTAGGGGCAATATGGTAAGTCTGTGCTTTAATTGGTTGAATTGTGATTTAAAAATGTTATTAATTTGTGTGAAAAATGACATAATTGTAATTAATAAAAAGTTTTGTAGGCATAATGGTAATTTTGCACCTAATGGATAAGTATGTAAATATGAAGTTAAGCTATCATATGCGTAAAATTAATGATAAATAATAAGTGCCAATTGAAAGAAGGTTATAGAATATGTTGAATGTTTTAAAAAGGTATGGCTAATAAAATGACTAGGTAAATATATAATAACTTAATGAGTAAATGATTGTATGCGATGATTGTATGTGCAAATATCCATTAGATGTTATGAATGTGGAAATGCCTATCTTATTGAATGAAATAAGGCTATAGAACTCTATAAGTGCGTATTAAATGAATGTTATGTTGACGACTACTATGAGTGTTCGTTTATATTATGTTTATGTATTCCCCACTAAGCTTTAAACTTAGCACGGGTGTTTCATCCATGTAGGTTTGAAGATAGAAGAGTCGCCAGGGACATTCCGCAGCAGTCAAGGCCAATGAGTATGTAGGAGTATCTTAATAAAATTTTAATTGTTAATTGTAATGTATGAACTATGGCTTCATTAGTAAAGGATCTGTATATAATATATGTATAGTAAAAATATTATACGAATTGGTATGTGAAACTATTATGTATAAAAGGAAAAAAAAAATTTATAACCCTATTTTTGATATTGGTTCTGTAATGTTTTGTCCGGTAGCATCCTTTACTTGTCGTCGTGCTCCAACCATATTACTATGTGGAGAGCCACGTACGGGTAAGGGGGCGTTACATTGCCAACTCATTGGCAAAACTAAGGTAAAAACCCTTGTGAATGGTCTACTTTTCTGTCCAACATGCTCAATCTCATTTAAATAATAGTAAATGTTTACACACAAACATTCACACTCATGTATTGCCAATAATGAAATTGGTTATTATTCATAAATAATAACGTTAAGGGACATATAAAATATAACAGTACCAATTAAATTCTACGTAAACCTCGAGATCTAATGTGTCTCCCAAAACACATCTCCCATTATAGGTTTTCTCAATAGATCTGCATGCATAGAAATGTACTGTAAGTTCACTTCTCTCCGTGCAACAATATCTCTCACGTATTGATACTTAATATTGATATGATTAGCCCTACTATAAGCTATCGAAGACTGATTGTCACTATTGACCGTCACTGGTTCCTCTAAGGCAGTTACTCTTAAATGGTTCAAAACCATTTTAGCCAGACTTTCTCTTGTACTGCAGATGAGGAAGCTACAAATTCATCCTCCATTGCTGATAGGGCTATACAGGTTTGTCTCATGCTAATCCATGAAATGGCATTCTTGCCAAGCAAGAATAAGAAACCTGAAGTGAATTTCCTCTCATCCACATCTCCTGCCCAATCAACATCTCTGTATTCTCTCAATTGTAGATTCTTGTCTTGATAATAGAGAGGATAGTCTGTTGTACCTTTGAGGTATTAAAGTATTCTTTTAACTGCTTTTCAATGTGCTTTGCCTGGGTTTGATTGATATCTTCTTATCATGCACACTGCATAGCATATATCATGTCTTGTATACAACATTGTATATATAAGACACTTATCTTATGGCATACGTTTCATTTCTTCTGGCATTTTAGGACACTTATCTTTACCAAAAAAACTAATTCTTCGCAATGGAGTTATCTATGGATTTGTAGTTTTGCATGTTAAATCATTCAAATACTTGTTGATATATTTCTCTTAAGAAAAAGACATCAACCTTTTCGAATGATCTCTTGGAATCTTACTCTAAGAACATGATATGCTTGACCCATATCTTTTATCTCAAAGTTGGACAATAACCAATCTTTTATTTCATTTACGTACCATTTGTCATTTTCAGCTTTAAGTATGTTGTCTTTATACAACGTTAAAAAGACAAATTTACTTTTAGAGCTTTTACTATAAACACAATGGTTTTCATCAATCATGTTAAACACATTCGACATGATTGTATCATGAAATCGCAAGTACCACTGTCTTGAAGACTATTTAAGATCATAGATTGAACTCATCAATCAGCAAACCTTATGTTCACTGCCTTTTTCGATGAAACTTATAGGTTGTTCCATCCAATTGTCCATTGAGAAAAGCAATCTTCACATCCATTTGATGTAGCTCTATGTACAAACTAGCCACGATGGCCAGAATTAACCTTATGGATGTAAATCTTACAACAGGTGAGAAAGTCTACTCATAGTCAATCCCTTCCTGTTGTGTAAATCCCTTAGTGACTAGTCAAGCCTTATATCTTTCGATACTTCTTTCAACCTTTCACTTCACTTTGAGAATCCATTTATTCCCAATTGGTTTGTGTCCTTTCGGTAGATCAACCGGTTCCCAAACATGGTTTGATCTCATAGATGCCATTTCTTTTTCCATTGCTTTAATCCATTTTTCTTTAGCTGGGCATGAAGAAGCCTCTTAAATATTTTTAGGTTCTTCCTTGTCTAGTAGGGTAACCAAAAAGGCTTTCATTTAAGCCTTTGATCTCAAATCATTGGCATGTAACACTTTTCCCTTTTTAGATTTTCACAGTTCTGAATCTTGATAAACATGTCTCATATATTTATCATAATTTGGAATGCTCCCACTAGGACCATGTTCCATACTCCCACTAGAGTCAGGTATACTCCCACTCAAATCAGGGTCTCGAACATCCGGATCATTTGGAGGAGGAAGGTCTTGACCCTCTTCCTCTAATTCCCTCCCACTCAGATGGAGCGATCCTGATAGTTCCTCTTCCTAAGTTTCACAAAAAGTAAAATCTTGACTCACTTTACCCAACTTTGGAAATTCATTCTCTAAGAATATGATGTTTCGTGATTTGAATTCTGTCACTGTACAATTCTCTTGCTCTCCCATGAAAATGTATCCTTTTGATACATCAAAATATCCCACAAAGATATTCTTTTTACCTCTTTGTCCCAATTAACCAAATTAAGGTATCATAAAGGTAAGCAATACAACCCCAAGGTCGTAAATGGCTTAGGTCAGCTTGTCTACCAATGCACTACTCATAAGGTATGGAAGTGACAGATTTTGAGGGCATATGGTTTAGAACATATGTAGCAGTCAATTAAGCATCTCCCTAATAAGAGATTAGCAAATACGCCTCTGTCATTATAGATCTAACCATATCTAGGAGAGTTCTATTTCTCCTTTCCATAATACAGTTTTGTTGTGGAGTTCTGTGAATGAATAACTGACATTCAATCCCTTTTTCATCATATAAAGCTTTAAATTTATCTGAAAGATATTCCTGATCTCTGTTAGTTCTTAAAGATTTAATCTTTTTGTCTAATTGATTCTCAACTAAGTTCATATAAGACTTGAAGTAACTCAATGCTTCTAACTTGTGAGAAATTAAATAAATATGACCATACCTAGTATAGTCATATATAAATGTGATGAAGTAGTAGGCTCCATGCCTTGCCCTCACATTCATTTGACCACATACGTCAAAATAAACTAATTGCAATGAAATTTTGGCTCTAGTTCCTTTTCAAATGATTTTCTAACTATTTTTCCTTTTAGGTAATTATAGACATCGAGATAATAGAGGGACCAACTAACATAATTCTAGGGCTCTAGCATGGATGTAATGCAATTTTCTGAAAAGATATAGAATTTTAATTTTAAAAACTCAATTATATATCTTAACCAAGACACTTTCGAAGTAAAGTCTCAAAGTTCCCCAGTGGAGTCGCCACTGTGACACGCGTCGAACCCGCGTGGTTCTCGGATGGCTCCCTTTTAAGGTTCGAGAGGGTTCGCGTCTAGATCTTGGGTAATATGAGATATTTTGGAATCCCTACCCAATAGAGTATTAGGGACATTCATCTAATCCCATGAAACCTTTAGGCACCTTTGAGGTATTTTTGAGTCGCCACTCAATTTAAAAAATTGGAAAAATTCATCTAATCTCGAGAGTCTAAACTAGAAAGTAGTTCAGAACTTCACTCTTATTAATGCCTTGGTTAATGTTATAAATGAGTTTTTAATAATTAATTTTTCATCTCTCATCTCACATGGTCATGCATTAAAACTAAAGCGCACCTCAAGCATCAAAGAAAGCGATAAATAAAAAATGATAAATACAATAAAATAAACTGCAAAATAAATTACAGGATGAATGGGACAAAAATGCAATCCCCCAAAATAGAAAATTAAATAAATAAAATGAATTAAATAAATAACATACATAAATCGAGCCCTGTATTCGGAGTAGGAACATTAGTTCCTCCATGCACACTTAAAAAACAAAGAGTTATTTTTAGACATTATTGAAAAAATCGGAATGAGCGATCACACTTTGAGGAAAATTAACTCTCCTTTTAAGATGACATTTTATTGGCCAAAAGTCTAGGATATGGGTCCCATTTTATTAGAAAAAATCCAATTCATTAATAAAAATATTTTTGTGATTTTCTTTCATCGCACATAAAGTAAAACAATTTTATTACAAATTAAGCAAAATAAAGAGAAAAATAACAAAAATAACAAAATAATAAACCAAACCAAACCAAAAAGAATACCTCTAATCTCCTGGATCTTCTCATTCGCTTATAAGAGTGTTCAAATAAGGAAAAGCAAGAATTGTAGACAAAAATAAACACAAATAAAATTAATGTTAGTAATAAATCTAAAAAATCAATTAAATCACATAAAATAATAAAATAAATTATATGACTAAAAATTCAAAAATGACCACGGGTCAAAAAATATCGAAAACATATCAAAAAGGGGTGAAACGGATTAAAAAAAAAAACAAAAATCAACCAAGGAGGCAAGGGATAGCAATGAGGGGTGGCCGACCCTCTCCTCCTTTCCGCCCCTCACTTGCAGGGATAGAAAGAATGAATTTTACAACCTCTTTTCAAACCTCAAAGTAAGAAAATCAATATTTTATGTGATTTTTACATGATTCTATGTATTATTCATGCAAAAACATTAAAAATAACTTAAATTTTATGCAAGAAATAAGAAACCAACAAATAATTCACATAAAATATCAAGCTCAAAATCAATGTCAATGGAGAAAACAAAGAAAAATAACCAAAATATAGTGGAGAAAATTGGCTTTTGGCCCAGAAATTTACCCTCAGAATTTGGATTCGATGGAAGGAAGGAAGATGGTTGAATTCCTCATCTAGATCCGCAAAAATTAAATCAGAAAAACAAGAAATTTAATATCTCTCTTTAGAAATAAAGTTGCAAAAAGCTCGTTCAAACTAGAAGAAAATTTGGATCTCAAAAACAAAGAATATTTTTTTTTTTATCTTAAGAACGATTTTTGATTAAGAAAATTCAATCTAGAACTTTGGAGAAATTGTATTAAAGAAGAAAAAATCAAAAATTGCAGAATTTTTGCCTCCTCCATTTCTCTCTCTAAGTTTTCTATTTATATGATTTAATGAGAAAAACCTAGGATTTTTAGAAAAGGAATTTTTATTTCAATAAAATTCTTCCTTATTTAAGTTTAAAATTCAAAAAATCCTCAAAATCCCCGAAAAAATGGATTAGAAATCAATTTTGACTCAAAAATCACGTTTTTGGCTGAAAAAACGCATCTAGAGGTTGAAAACTATGAAGGGTGCTCGCCCTAGCATCGCTGGCGCTGGGGGCGCCTGTCCCTAGTGCTGGCGGCCGCAAACCTCCGAATTTTTTTTAATACAATTTTGACAAGGAAACCATCACTTCCAACTTTTTTGCCTGTGAACAGGCATTAACATCATCACTGGGTAACCCTGGTCTAGGCTGCTTCAGTACCTGGTGTCTACAGCAATGCTCACACATAGGCAATTCAACCTTATTTGAATCACCTATTAAACCTACATTAGCTAACCGACTCATGCGGTCTTGCCTGATTTGGTTTAATTCTAGCATGCCATATTTTCACATTGTTCTTATAACTATGTGAAAAAGGAGGAATTAATGGAAAAACTAGTTTTCTTTGAATAGTCATGGTACACATCCATAATAATAAAATCATTCATAACATAACCCGAACCATAATAAATATCATTCAACCATAAACTTACACAATCATCCTTAAAATATAAATTGAAACCAAGTTTCAATAAAGTAAGAACAGAACCTAAATTTCTAACAAAGGCATCTTAATCCCTTGTTATATGGTCCTTTGTTCCTAAATCTATCACCCATAAAGGATAAAAGTTCAGAACTAGATACACAAATTTCACTCACTCTTGAGTTAGAATAGGGTGCTAGTTTGAGCACAATGCAACCTCTTACATAGTGTGACGCGCGCCGGATCCCCGCGGCCGCCCTTGGGACCGCCCGCTTGAGGGCGATCGGGGCATTTGTGGGTCCGTTGACAGCTTGCAATGAATCGCAAGTGCGTCTATGTTGAGCAACACGGAGGTTTCATGGAGTCGCCACCCAATAAAACATTGAGAAAGTTTCTCTCGCCTCGGAGAGCCTAAGACTGTGCTTGGTATCCATTTTGGGCCAGCTAGAGGGATCATGGAAGGTGTACTCCTCACCCTAAGGAGCCTAGGATTAGCGCTAAGGCCTCGTGACTCAAGAAGTATCTTGAAGGATGACCTCTAACCTCTTGAGCCCAAAGACCAGAGCTGGGTCCGGGATTTCTCATCTATTTCTACCTCGATTAATTTATGATCAAATTTTAATTATCATTAATTCGCTCTCTCTCTACACGATGCAATTTTAATTTAAAAGCGCAAATATTCACATTGAACGCGATAGGATAAACATATCAAAAATAACATCAAAGGTAAATTACAATAATACCAGGAGCGGAATACAACTCCCATTTAAAAGTGCAAATATACATAAAACCGGGGAATTTATTAATTATGAGGACTTTGGTCCCCGCATGCACAATTAAAGAAAACATTTTGGATGTGATGATTTATTTGGGATGAAAATTAGGACATTGGTCCCATTTTATTATGAAAAATCTAAATTAATTTAGTAAAACTATTTTTGTGATTTTTATTTAGGTGCGCATAAGAAAACATTTTATTCAATGAATATATACAAGGAAATTAAAATAAAACGAAAATTTAAAAATGTATAAAGAAAATACCAAACCCTGCAACTCCTCCTTCACATGCATGGGTGCTCAAATGAGAATAAAACAATGATTTGCAACCAAAAATCAAATAAGAAAAATTGATGTTAGAAATTAACACAAGGAAATAATATGACATAAAGGATAATTTATGCAATGAAAATATGACATGCATAAAAATAATCATGATGCAATTTAACATGCGTAAAGTGAGAAAATATCATGGCAAATGCAACTTGTTAATAATAGTGATTGACATGCATGGAAAATTAGTGATAATCAATTTTATTACTCCTAAAATGTGCATGAATATGTAACATAAGAATAATAAAACTTAACATGCATAATAAAGCTTAAAGTAATATCTATCATAAAGGCATAAGAAAATAAATTTGAACTTTAGCATACATGCAAAATATGAACAATAACATTAATGATAATAATGATACTTGCACCTAATGATAATAATAAACAAGTCTAGTAAAAATTTTAATGATATTTAACACATGCAAACATAATAATAATCATGATATAACATAAAGAAATCAAAGATATTGACAAACTAGATTAAACATGCATAATAACATGGACAAAAAATAATTTGACATGAAAATAATATAATAAAACTTAAAAGAATTTACTTGTTAAAGATAAAAATAAGAAGAAGAATATGGAGACTAAGAGAATTTACATGTTTAATGTGTTAATTGGAAGCAAAAATAAATGAAATTAATAAGAGAATTAATGAGTAAAACCAAGAATAATTACCCTCAAATTCAGTTTTGAAGAATTGAAGGTAGAAGTCTTGAATTCCTTGTCTCTTCCTTGTGAAAATGCTTGGAAAATGCTTGGAGACTTGAAGAAAAACTCTAAAAAACAGTATGTAAAGATTGATTTTTTCTCTCTAAGTAAAAACCCAAAAAAAAATTCAGTTTTTTGCTCTAAAATGTTCTTAATCCGTTCCCCCTTTGTTTCTCAATTTTTTTCTAGTGTTTTAACCCTCAAAAACTACCAAAAACCACCCAAAACCGTCCAAAAATCGTTAAAAAACAAGTGGGGTCGAAAATGGGGCGAATATGGGCGACTGCGCGCGAGAAACGCGCGCAGTGCGCGCTGCACGCAAAGGACAGCCGTGCTTTCAAAGAAAGCACAGCCGTCCTTTCGCGCGCGCACTGCAGCGCAAAGCACAGTCGTGCTTCCGAAAAGCACAGCCGTGCTTTTCGGGTAAATATATTTTTTTTTTAATTTTAAATTTTAAATTTTTATATAAAATACCCTCAACCTAAAACACACTTTTTCTTCTCCAAAATAATTTTAAAAATATTTTTAAAATATTTTTAAAATACACTTTTTGCTCATCGAAAAGACAAGGAAAAATCACTTCCGAACTCCAATCTTTTTGCCTATAAGCCGGCATAGCTAAATTTCATCATCGGGTAATCCTGATCAAGGCTACTCGGGACCCGGTGTCTATAGTTGCCCCCAATTTTGGGGAGGCTAGTGCATGGGTGCCTAGGTGAGCCAAAATTCAGGAAAAGGAAAGAAACGCGTACCTGAAGCGGCGATCTTCCTGCTGGATGGAGTTATGATGATTGTTGTTGCCGTGTTTTGGTTGTAGCTGGTAATGCCGTGGTCGTGCTAACCTCTTGTGGGTAGTGCCGCCATCGTGCTAACTGCTGTGAATTGGTAGTGCCATGGTCGTGCTAACCGCTTGCGGGTAGTGCCGCCATCGTGCTAACCGCTGTGAATTAGTAGTGCCGTGGTCGTGCCAACCTCTTGTGGGTAGTGCCGCCATCGTGCTAATTGCTGTGAATTTGTAGTGTCGTGGTCGTGCCGTGGTCATGCTAACCCTCCTCAGAGTGGTAGTGCCGCCATCGTGCTAACCCTTCGATTTGATGATGAAGTGGAAGTGTCGTGGTCATGCTAACCTCTTGTGGGTAGTGCCGCCATCGTGCTAACCGCTGTGAATTGGTAGTGCCGTGGTCGTGCTAACCTCTTGTGGGTAGTGCCGCCATCATGCTAACCGCTGTGAATTGGTAGTGCCGTGGTCGTGCCAACCTCTTGTGGGTAGTGCCGCCATCGTGCTAATTGTTGTGAATAGGTCATGCCGTGGCCGTGCTAACCTCTTTTGGGTAGTGCCGCCATCGTGCTAACTGCTATGAATTGGTGGTGCCGTGGTCGTGCTAACCTCTTGTGGGTAATGCCGCCATCGTGCTAACTACTGTGAATAGGTAATGCTGTGGTCGTGCTAACCTCTTGTGGGTAGTGCCGCCATCGTGTTAACTGCTGTGAATTTTTGAGCTGTGCTCCTTTCGATGCTTGGACTGGTGTCGTCACTCGGCTTTTGTTGGTGTTCCCCGCCGATTTCTCCTGCAAGATTTTATGCATAGGAATATACAAGAAATCATGTGTGCATGATATGGAATGCAAATGCTTGCAAAAATGTATAGATTGTGCCCTAGGTGGTCCAAGGTTTGCTGAAGTTATAGCTTGTCTGCTCTACCCTGCCCCTGAATCCTGAGGATCGTCGACAAGTTTTCTGAGAGACGTTCGGTGTATATCCTTTGCCCCCCTGGTCAATGATCATTTACCTGGGATTCTGTTTCATGTTCTGTGTTGTATGTTATATGATTGAAAGAAGATCATCCGAAATAACGTCGCCCTATTGCTCCAGGCATTGAACGTCATTGTTTTAAAGGTAGTGCGTCCCTTGTGGATTTTCACAGTAGCTTTTCTTTGCGGGAAATGCGTCCCTTAGGGGATTTTCACACAACCCTTTGCCTAATTTTTGCCTGGAATGGACCCAACCCAATCCAGCGGCTTTTGTTTATTTATTTAATTTTTTTTTGTAGGGCAGACTGCCTGTTTTCAGGTTTTCACCCTGCCCTTTGGCCTAACTTTTGTTTAGAGAGCCAGTTACGGTTTTCTTCTCTAACGGCCTTCTTTTTTTTATTATTTTTTTTAGAGCAAGTTATCACCAAAGCTTCTGTGAAGAGCAAAAAAAACACATATCCAATGAAGGGACTGAGCAATAATCATTAGATGAACAATTGGTATATTTCTTTTTTTTAAGACAGAACTGAAAGAACAATGAAAATATATTCTTTTATTCATTGCGAAATTGTGTACATTTCCATATGATTTCATCATACATGATTTTCATTTGACAAGAATTCAAAAGCATATGTGTGACGCGCGCCGGATCCCGAGCGCCGCCCTTTCGGACCGTCCGCACGTGGGCGATCGGGGCATTTGCGGGTCCGTTGACATCTTGCGATAAATCGCAAGTGCGTCTATGTTGGGCAACAAGGAGGTATCATGGAGTCGCCACCCAATAGAACATTGGGAAAATTACTCTCGCCTCGGAGAGCCTAAGACTGCGCTTGGTATCCATTTTGGGCCAGCCAGAGGGGTCTTGGAAGGTAAACCTCTCGCCCTAAGGAGCCTAGGATTAGCGCTAAAGTCTCGTGGCACAAAAAGGTGTCTTGGAGGGTAGACCTCTAGCCTTTTTGAGCCCAAAGACCAGAGCTGGGTCCGGGATTTCTCATCTATTTCTACCTCGATTATTTTATGATCAAATTTTAATACCATTAATTCGCTCTCTCTCCACACGATGCAATTAATTGAAAGGCGCATTTATTCACATTTTGAAAGCGGTAAATGAGCAAAATAAATATTGAAAGCGATAAATTACAATAATACAAGGAGCAGAATACAACTCCCTCTTGTAAATGTGCGAAACATACATAAAACGAGTTATTCATTTAATAGTGAGAACATTGGTCCTCGCATGCATATTTATTATGAAACAATTTTGATGTGATGATTTATTTGGGTATGAAAAACTAGGACATTGGTCCCATTTTTATTTAGAAAAAATGTCAAGTTAATTAATAAAAATGTTTTTGTGATTTTCTTTTTAGCGAGCCTAAATAAAGAATTTTACAAGAAAATTATATGGCAAAATTAAATAAAATATTACAAACCAAATGAGCCTTTTTGGACCTCCCGATGTGCTCGCAAAAACGCCCAAGCGAAAAAAATGAGTTTAGACATAAAAACAAGATACAATTAAAACAATGTTAGTGATTCAATCAATTAAATCAATTAAACATACAAAATAATGAATAACAAATTAAAATAAAGTAAGATGATATGAAAAGAATAATAATGGAATAAAAAATATTAACAAACCAAAATAAAATGAGAAACATGGATTATATATGATAAATGATTAAATGATGTGATGAAAATAAAATAAAACATGTTAATTAATTAGTACATGATGAAAATATACACATGATGAAAATAAATGATGATAAGTGAAAAATAATGAATGAATAAATAAACAAATGATAATAAAATCATGTAACAATGATAAAAATTAGTAAACAAAGGAATGATGAAAATAATAATGATATGTAACAAGGTTAATTGATGTGTTCATAATTAATACAAACTATTTACATGGCAAAAAGATTAATTTAAATTAATTAATTATTTGCATGTTAAAAATAATGAGGAATCAAAATAAATTATTTACATGTTAGGAATTAAAAAAAAACAATATTCACATGAATAAAAATCAAATCATATATAAACAATTAAATGGAACAAATATAAAATCAATACAACAAATGAATAGATGAAAACAATAAATAAATCAATAAAAATAATAAAATGGATATGAATAAATAAAATAAAATAGAAATGAAATAGAAATGGAGCCAAGAATATTTACCCTCAGAATATTGGATTTGATGAAGGAAAAGTGATGATTTTCCGGAAGATTGCTTGAAAGAATAAAATTAGCAATAAAATTAATTCTCTTTGTTTATGGAGAAAAACAAAGGAATTGATTTGTATGCTTAAGATTAAAAAGAAATTGATGTCAAAATGATGATTAATTTCTTGTATTTATGAAGAGAAAACCAAGAAATTAATTGGAATAATTAACAATTGAAAATTGATCTTTCAATTTCAATTAAACCTTATTAATTAAAAAAAGAAAAATGAAATTTTGAAGAGAAAATAGAAGATGATGAATTCTGGAAAATTGGGTCTCAAAAATGTGGAGGCTCCCCCTTTAATTTTTCATCCTAAACTATTTTAAAGAATAGAAAATGATGCCCTAATTTAATTAAGGAAAACAAACCTAATTTTATTCAAATTCCTCTATTTTTGGGGATAAAATCAAGTTTTATTAATTAATAATCTATAAAAAATATTTTGGAATTTTATTTGAAGTCAAAAACCCTTAATTTTGGGATAAAAACGGATTTTTGGGTGAAAAAATCGGAAAAAAGGCTGAAAAAGGGGAAATAGGGCATCAGACCCTGTACCGACGGCCGGAAGCCCGTCGCCAGAGGGACGCCGCCCGTCGCTATAGAGCGACGGGCACTCATGCGGCGACCAGGCGAGAGCCGTGCGCAGCGCTCGGGCGGGAATCGCGCGCAGAGGCGCGCGGTGCGGCGCGCAGCGCGCAACGCTGCGCGTCGCTCTTTAGCGACGCGCGCCATTGGCGACGCCGCGCGTCGCCAAATCCCGCCCAGCGCGCTGGGCGCCTGGGCGTCGGCGTGCTGGGCGCCAGCGCGCCTGCGCGCTGCCGCGCCCGACACTCGCGGTCCGAAAATTTTTTCTATTTTTTTTTTTATTATTTTTTTTTATTTTTTTCTATTTTAAATTAACTAAAAACACCATAATTTTAAGCCCCCATTTTTTAAAATTAATTTTTTAAATATTTTTTTATTATTTTTTAGTTTTTCACTCTAAAATGCAAATTTGACGAGAAAACCATCACTTTTAACCTTTTAAGCCTGTGAAGGCAATTATCATCATTGGGTAACTTCGATCTAGGCTTACTCAGGACCCGGTGTCTACAGTTGCCCCCAGTTTAGGGGAATCTAGTACACTAGTGTCTAGGTGAGCCTAAACTCAAAGAAGAAAAGGCAAGAGACGCGTACCTGAGGCGTCGATCTTCCTGCTTGATGGAATTGTAATGATAGCTGTTGCTGTCTTTTGGTTGTAGCTGGTAATGCTGTGGTCGTGCTAACCTCTTGTGGGTAGTGCCGCCCTCGTGCTAACCGCTGTGAATTGGTAGTGCCGTGGTCGTGCCAACCTCTTGTGGGTTGTGCCGCCATCGTGCTAACCGCTGTGAATTGGTAGTGCCGTGGTCGTGCCAACCTCTTGTGGGTTGTGCCGCCATCGTGCTAACCGCTGTGAATTTGTGGTAGTGCCGTGGTCGTGCCAACCTCTTGTGGGTTGTGCCGCCATCGTGCTAACCGCTGTGAATTTGTGGTAGTGCCGTGGTCGTGCCAACTTCTTGTGGGTTGTGCCGCCATCGTGCTAACCGCTGTGAATTTGTGGTAGTGCCGTGGTCGTGCCAACCTCTTGTGGGTTGTGCCGCCATCGTGCTAACCGCTGTGAATTTGTGGTAGTGCCGTGGTCGTGCCAACCTCTTGTGGGTTGTGCCGCCATCGTGCTAACCGCTGTGAATTTTGGAACTGTGCTCCTTTAGATGTTTGGACTGGTGTCGTCACTCGGCTTTTGTTGGTGTTCCCCGCCGATTTCTCCTGCAAGATTGTATGCATAGGAATATACAAGAAATCATGTGTGCATGATATGGAATGCAAATGCTTGCAACAATGTATAGACTGTGCCCTAGGCGGTCCATGGTTCGCTGAGGTTGTAGCCTGCCGGCTCTATAATGCCCCCTGAATCCTGAGGATCGTCGACAAGTTTTCTGAAAGAGATGTCCGGTATATATCCTTGCCCCCCTGGTCAATGATCATTTACCCGGGATTCTTTTTCATGTTCTGTATTGTATGTTACTTGATTGAAAGAAGATCATCTGAAGTAGCGCCGCCTTATCGCTCCAGGCATTGAACGTCATTGTTTTAAAGGTAGTGCGTCCCTTGTGGATTTTCACACTAGCTTTTCTTTGCGGGAAATGCGTCCCTTAGGGGATTTTCACACAACCCTTTGCCTAATTTTTGCCTGAAATGGATCCAACCCAATCCAGCGGCTTTTGTTCATTTTGTTTTTTTTTTTTTTTTTTTTTTTTTTTTTTTTTTTTTTAGAGCAGACTGCCTGTTTCCAGGTTTTCACCCTGCCCTTTGGCCTAACTTTTGTTTAGAGAGCCAGTTACGGTTTTCATCTCTAACGGCCTTTTTTTTTTTTTTTTTTTTTTTTTTTTTTTACAGCTGCAGGAAAAGTTGGAGCTACCATTAAAGCCCCTTCTTAGGGTAATCAGCAGTTATTCTCTGAGACATTTTCTCTTTAGCATCGGTTGCATTGTATGGTATATCTTGATAAATGTGTTGCTAGATTGGGTGAAGTAGCAGATAGGGATCTGGTTCTTGGAAACCATCTATTGTGCTTGATAACTTAGAGGGATTAACGATGTAGTGAGACGTTCCCTATCCTTTCGAGGTGAAGCCTTGTCTTTAGCCTTTGCTTCTCCATATTATTGGACTGGACTTCTAGAAAAACTACCATACCTCTTTTTTTTTCTTTCTGGGAGTCATTCTGTAACTTTAACCAGCGTATATATAGAAAATGGACACCTAGCCCTGCAATTGATAATAGGACTTGGCCACTAAGGCACCTGGCCGGCGAGAGCCGTAGTAAGGACTAGTTCAGATTTGTATAGACTTTAAGCAATATCTTCCTTTTTAGAACAGAACTAGGAAATAATATCAATGAATGAATTTAGTTTTATTTCATTTCACAACATTGTGCTTGTTTCAATACAATTTCAATATACGTAATCACCATTTAACACTGATTCGAAAATGTCAAACTGCATTCATTCATAGAGCCAAATCTTGATAGCATCAACTCCTGTTACCAATCAGCCCTCTCGGGTTTTCTTGATTGGATATTTTCTCTCAAGCCTCTAATTTTTGACCAGGATGCCTTTTTTCGGTTTTCACCCTGACGAGGCGCCCAATTTTAGCAAGGCCGCCTTTTTCGGTTTTCGACCCGCGGGCTTTTATTCCCTTCTTTTGATTTTTAAGTCTTTGGCCATGGACCCATTTTTGAGTCTACTGATACTGATCATCTTCACCACTTCTGTCATTGCTATCCTGGATAACCGTCTCTGAAAAACAACGGAGCCTTCTCATATCGGCTTGAACTTGCCGCATTATACTCATTTGCTGAAAGATAGAATCTCCCTCTTTTCACGGTGGCTTTTTGGCTTCCATCCTGGATGATCTCTTGATCTATCCTTGTCTGATGTGTTTAACTGCTGATGCCATTGTTGCACTAGCTGACTTCTAAAAATTTAGGCTTCCATGGTTGTGCTTAAAGATTTGATCTCTACCACGCTCGGATATACTGCCTCTGCCCCCCTTATAAAAGGTGAATTTTTTAGAGGTTATAATGGTGATTCTCTTGCCTGGGAATGGGAAAGACAGCTTCTCTGTCCAACCTTTGTAGTTTTGGATCTACTTGGTTGAGATCTCCTTGTTAGCAGCCTCTCTTGCCCCATTAGCTTGAGGGAAACACAGAGAGGACTTGTGGTCCTTAATGTCACCTCTGGAGCAGTTTCCTAACTTTAACCATGAATTGCTCTTTCGCACTTGACCCATGTGTAGAGTAGGAGGCTGCCTTGGCATGACCCTATTCGTTGGGATTGTAAGGAACACCTTTCCTGTGATGTCTTCTTCCAAGCTCGAGCAACCTGTACCTATTGCAAGTCGATACAATCTTCGTGGTCCTTTTTGGTCATCAAGAAAAAAGGCAAAATACAAGCATGTGTAAATCAACGGGATTTGAGGAGACCTTGCCTCCAAATAGCATTCGCTTACCCCCTGATCAATTCTCTCTTTTCTTCTCCCTCTCTTTTTTTTTTGTTTTTTTGTTTTTTTGTTTTTTTTGTTTTTTGTTTTTTTTGTTTTTTTTTTGTTTTTTTTTTGTTTATATATTATTTTTTCTTTTGTTTGTTCTTCTTTTTTTTCTTTTCCTTTTTCTTTTGACGATTTTTTTTTATATATTTTTCGCTCCCCAATAAGCTCTGCTCAAATCTTGAAGTTTTACACATGCGTGCACCTTTCATCTTAACCATTGGGGTTATTGTTGTTCCATCAAGTCAGGCATTGCATTTCAGTATGAATTTTGGTCCTGTTCCTACTGACGGATCTCCACTTTCAGCCATTTCTACCTATTTCAGCTTGAATCTTCTGAGCTTCTTGTGTCATCTGTCCATGATTAGGATATGTTTAGCATAGCATTTTCGACAGCTTCATAAGCACATCTTCATGGGTCCAGGCAAAGACTTTTTTGTATCTTGTTTTAATTCTCTCAAATTTTCTCACTCTTCAAAAGTTATGTCAGATGCCATCAAGATTTTTGAGGTTCCAAGAATAAATAGAGTAGCATCAATCGAGCCAATGTCAAATATAAATGAATTATGATCATGTGTAATGAAATCGTTAAAAACATCACACAAATGAAGGAAATTGTTTGATTCACTAATAAAACTAGAAAACGTCATTAATATTAAAAACAAGTTCAGAACTAAGAAAGAGAGTCTAAACTATCATCTTCCTCTTTCTGCCAACGCAGGTGTTGTTGCCAACGGTCTCTAATTAACTTCGGGGCCCATCCTTCCTTCCTTTGACTCCTTGTCGATGAGGCCTTGAACCCGCTCCCTCAAAGCTCGGCATTCATTAGTGTCATGTCCAGCCTGCTGATGATAGATGCAATATTGACCTACCCGATGACCTGGACGCCCTTGGCTTTTATAGGGTCTAGCTCGTTTTGATTGCAACTTCCCTTGCTTAACAAAATAGGCAAAATGCTTTGACAAAGGCTTTTCTAAGACGATGCAGTCATTTCGGGTCACCTCCCTAGCTGGCATCTTCATGTCTCCACCACTTATTCGGCTGCTATTGCACTGACTTAGGCACCCTTCAATAATTCTAGATGGCTCAAGATCTTGGACTTGCTTCCTCGGGATTTTCCAGTCATTAAATAGACCTGTGGGGTACTGATGAGAATCCATTATCCCATAACCCATAGTTGGCTTAGTTGACGTCCTCTGAGGGAAAGATCCGTCAAAACCAAAGCAATATTTCTGGGCCACTCCAACCACCGGCATTTTTTTGATCTTTTGAATGCCGACGGTATTGTCACTTCTGCATAGACCACTTTTCCTCTCTGAATTTATCGTAATCAAGGCGAGTTTCTTGTTGGCAGCTTGGGCAGTAGCACGTTTGGATCACTGAATTGCCTCCTCGAGAATGTCCATTCTTTTCTTGGGGTCACCCTGTGTCGTCATCTTAAACCCCTCATTACAAACATGTCCTTTGTCTTTTTTTCTTGACTGCAGAACACAAGGCATCTTTCCTCTGAACCCGATTCTTGGCATGTATGCTATTGCAGCTAGACCCTGTTTGCTCTGTGGCATGGAAAAATCAGTATGCTGTGCCTTGGTAGACGGTGTCATTGTGGTAGCCAAGTCTTCCTTTATAGTCTTCAACCTGGCTTCAAATTCTTTCAGCCTGCTCTCTAAGTCTTGTGCCCTCCTATCCATTTCATCAATAATGAGGGCATGGGTTGCACCCGGTCTTCCTGATGGGTTGGTCATGTTACTTTCTATCAAATGTTGTAAAAGATGACGACTTGTCGTTCTCTGAGCCCACGTATTCTGATCCTCAGAAAGAAAATAAATTGCTAATTAATCACCTGTCAAGACCTTTAGACCACCTGGACAAATCTATAATGGCTGCAAAAAATACCTGTTAAGATGATGCATGAATGACATGTAAGATGCATGATCGTGCTATGCAACATAGACAAACTCATGCAAGTAGATAGATCCTTCCAACCTCATATCTCTCACACACGTGGTAATGCGGTCTCTTTCCTAGGTGGGCTTGATCCATGGGTTAACGGGGAACCCAATGGACACGTATGGTGCGCGGTGAAAAACCGACAGCATAACACTCCTATACTAATGTACAAGCGGATGGATAGTGATCGTCATGTATTTAGACGTTCCACAAATTTCGACATGGCCCTACCGGGGCATGGAAGCCTTTGGCTAGGTTACCAAGCGAGACATCTGGACTCACCCAATACATGAGGGTCCATACAGCAAGCATGGAATTATGGTTCATATCACCTGTGGAAAGTAGCTATGGCCATTATATGAGCTTTGGACAAGGGAGATGTTACTTTAAGGCTACCCAAGCATGATCCCTGCCGACGGGTCTAGCTCATCACGAGCGTAACGACCGATCGGGTCACCATTTTGATATACCATTAAGGTACGTGGCTTGGGCTGGTGATTATCCTTAACACTTCCCCAAATTGAGTGAAAATGAGGAGGTGCTTCAGGAACGCACCGGGGCTAGAAGAGGGACCAAACTAGCGTATTCTAAGGCTCTAATGATATGCAAATGCAAATTTGAGAGAAGGTGAATTTATGAATTAAATTTTAATCATAAATGTTAAAAGAGGTATTTTCGAATCGAAATCTCGAACCATAAACGTCCCCAGTGGAGTCGCCACTGTGACGCGCGCCGGATCCCGAGCGCCGCCCTTTCGGACCGTCCGCACGTGGGCGATCGGGGCATTTGCGGGTCCGTTGACATCTTGCGATAAATCGCAAGTGCGTCTATGTTGGGCAACAAGGAGGTATCATGGAGTCGCCACCCAATAGAACATTGGGAAAATTACTCTCGCCTCGGAGAGCCTAAGACTGCGCTTGGTATCCATTTTGGGCCAGCCAGAGGGGTCTTGGAAGGTAAACCTCTCGCCCTAAGGAGCCTAGGATTAGCGCTAAAGTCTCGTGGCACAAAAAGGTGTCTTGGAGGGTAGACCTCTAGCCTTTTTGAGCCCAAAGACCAGAGCTGGGTCTGGGATTTCTCATCTATTTCTACCTCGATTATTTTATGATCAAATTTTAATACCATTAATTCGCTCTCTCTCCACACGATGCAATTAATTGAAAGGCGCATTTATTCACATTTTGAAAGCGGTAAATGAGCAAAATAAATATTGAAAGCGATAAATTACAATAATACAAGGAGCAGAATACAACTCCCTCTTGTAAATGTGCGAAACATACATAAAACGAGTTATTCATTTAATAGTGAGAACATTGGTCCTCGCATGCATATTTATTATGAAACAATTTTGATGTGATGATTTATTTGGGTATGAAAAACTAGGACATTGGTCCCATTTTTATTTAGAAAAAATGTCAAGTTAATTAATAAAAATGTTTTTGTGATTTTCTTTTTAGCGAGCCTAAATAAAGAATTTTACAAGAAAATTATATGGCAAAATTAAATAAAATATTACAAACCAAATGAGCCTTTTTGGACCTCCCGATGTGCTCGCAAAAACGCCCAAGCGAAAAAAATGAGTTTAGACATAAAAACAAGATACAATTAAAACAATGTTAGTGATTCAATCAATTAAATCAATTAAACATACAAAATAATGAATAACAAATTAAAATAAAGTAAGATGATATGAAAAGAATAATAATGGAATAAAAAATATTAACAAACCAAAATAAAATGAGAAACATGGATTATATATGATAAATGATTAAATGATGTGATGAAAATAAAATAAAACATGTTAATTAATTAGTACATGATGAAAATATACACATGATGAAAATAAATGATGATAAGTGAAAAATAATGAATGAATAAATAAACAAATGATAATAAAATCATGTAACAATGATAAAAATTAGTAAACAAAGGAATGATGAAAATAATAATGATATGTAACAAGGTTAATTGATGTGTTCATAATTAATACAAACTATTTACATGGCAAAAAGATTAATTTAAATTAATTAATTATTTGCATGTTAAAAATAATGAGGAATCAAAATAAATTATTTACATGTTAGGAATTAAAAAAAAACAATATTCACATGAATAAAAATCAAATCATATATAAACAATTAAATGGAACAAATATAAAATCAATACAACAAATGAATAGATGAAAACAATAAATAAATCAATAAAAATAATAAAATGGATATGAATAAATAAAATAAAATAGAAATGAAATAGAAATGGAGCCAAGAATATTTACCCTCAGAATATTGGATTTGATGAAGGAAAAGTGATGATTTTCCGGAAGATTGCTTGAAAGAATAAAATTAGCAATAAAATTAATTCTCTTTGTTTATGGAGAAAAACAAAGGAATTGATTTGTATGCTTAAGATTAAAAAGAAATTGATGTCAAAATGATGATTAATTTCTTGTATTTATGAAGAGAAAACCAAGAAATTAATTGGAATAATTAACAATTGAAAATTGATCTTTCAATTTCAATTAAACCTTATTAATTAAAAAAAGAAAAATGAAATTTTGAAGAGAAAATAGAAGATGATGAATTCTGGAAAATTGGGTCTCAAAAATGTGGAGGCTCCCCCTTTAATTTTTCATCCTAAACTATTTTAAAGAATAGAAAATGATGCCCTAATTTAATTAAGGAAAACAAACCTAATTTTATTCAAATTCCTCTATTTTTGGGGATAAAATCAAGTTTTATTAATTAATAATCTATAAAAAATATTTTGGAATTTTATTTGAAGTCAAAAACCCTTAATTTTGGGATAAAAACGGATTTTTGGGTGAAAAAATCGGAAAAAAGGCTGAAAAAGGGGAAATAGGGCATCAGACCCTGTACCGACGGCCGGAAGCCCGTCGCCAGAGGGACGCCGCCCGTCGCTATAGAGCGACGGGCACTCATGCGGCGACCAGGCGAGAGCCGTGCGCAGCGCTCGGGCGGGAATCGCGCGCAGAGGCGCGCGGTGCGGCGCGCAGCGCGCAACGCTGCGCGTCGCTCTTTAGCGACGCGCGCCATTGGCGACGCCGCGCGTCGCCAAATCCCGCCCAGCGCGCTGGGCGCCTGGGCGTCGGCGTGCTGGGCGCCTGGCGCCCGCGAGCTGGGCGCCAGCGCATGCGAGCTGGGCGCCAGCGCGCCTGCGCGCTGCCGCGCCCGACACTCGCGGTCCGAAAATTTTTTCTATTTTTTTTTTTATTATTTTTTTTTTATTTTTTTCTATTTTAAATTAACTAAAAACACCATAATTTTAAGCCCCCATTTTTTAAAATTAATTTTTTAAATATTTTTTTATTATTTTTTAGTTTTTCACTCTAAAATGCAAATTTGACGAGAAAACCATCACTTTTAACCTTTTAAGCCTGTGAAGGCAATTATCATCATTGGGTAACTTTGATCTAGGCTTACTCAGGACCCGGTGTCTACAATATGACTACACCTAATCTCGGAGTGGATTTTGTCAGCCTCAAACTCCTGTTATCAATCGGCCCTCTCGGGTTTTCTCGATTGAACATTTTCTCTTGGCCCTTAATTTTTGCCCAGGATGCCTTTTTTTCGGTTTTCACCCTGGCAGGGCGCCCAATTTTAGCAAGGCCGCCTCTTTTCGGTTTTCGACCCGCGGGGCATTTATTCTCTTCTTTTTATTTTTTATCTTTAGCCATGGAACCTTTTAAGTCTATCGACATTGACCGGGTCCTTGAACTCATTCCCATCGGTGTCTGCTAAAATTGCTGCTCCTTTTGTTAGCAACTTTTTCAAAATGAATGGACCTTCCCAGGTTGGTCTGAATTTGCCTCGTATGTCTGAAACTCCCGGCCTCATCATCTTAAAGACCAAGTCCCCCTCCTTCAACGGGTGCTTTCGTACTTTCTTGCCAAACGACCGAGCCAGCCTCTTTTGATAAACTTGGTTGTGGTAATAGGCTCATAACCTGTTTTCATCCAACAGATTTAGCTGTGACAAACGTTGTGCCCATTCTACTTCAGGAATCTCAGCTTCCATGACTACCCTCAATGATTTTAGCTCAATTTCAACCGACAGGACTGCTTCAGTTCCATATACCAGAGAGAATGGTGTTGCCCCTGTAGAGGTTCTGACTGTTGTTCTATATCCCCAAAGTGCGAAGGGTAACTTTTCTGCCCAATCCTTGTAGTTCTGAACCATCTTGGCTAAAATTCTCTTCACATTCTTATTCGCCGCTTCAACTGCACCGTTTGCTTGAGGACGGTAAGGAGAAGACTTATGATGTTTGATCCCATATTTCTCGAGCATCTGTTTATTCTCTGCCAGGAATTGCACCCCATTATCAGACACAATGTGATGTGGGAGACCATATCTGCATATCAGATTCCGTTCGATGAATTTAGCCATATCCCTTGCATCAACCTTCTTGAAAGATTCAGCCTCAACCCACTTAGTGAAGTAGTCAATGGCAACTATGATGAATCTATGCCCATTAGAAGCCGTAGGATGGATTTTGCCTATGATGTCTATTCCCCATGCTGCAAATGGCCATGGAGATGTTAAGTTATGTAACTCTGAAACTGGCACATGCCTCAAATTCGCGTACTGTTGGCATAACTGGCATTGCTTCACAAATTTTGAACAATCTGTATCCATTGTGAGCCAATAAAACCCTTGGCTTGCCTTTTGTACAAAGTGCCATTAACACTGATGAATTGAGTGGATAACTTCCTGATCATTCTTTGGTCCTTCTCATTGGCTTCCTCTGGAAAGACTGATCTCTCTAAATAATTCTGAATGTCATAATACCATGGATTTCCATCATTGGCCTCAATGTCCGTCACCTGTTCAGCTTCAAAGCAAGGTCTTTCCGAACTATAAATCAGCACGGGTTTCATTGCAACTCCTGTTGGGTTATCCCACATAGACACTAATGTTGCTAGAGCATCAGCTAACTGATTTTCGTCTCTGGGGATGAAGTGAAAAGTGCAAATCTAAAACTGGCTGCTCAACGTTCTCAAGTGCTTTACATAAGGCAGCAGCCTTTCTTCCTTGACTGACCACTCCCTTCTGATCTGATGAATTACCAAGGAAGAATCTCCGAATACTTCTGCGGTCTTTGCCCCCAGAGCAAGTAATGCTTCCAATCCAAAGATGCAAGCTTCATATTCTGCTTCATTATTGGTAGCCTTATACCTCAACTTCTTAGCCAATGGTAGCCTTTCACCATCTAGGGTCGTAAGAATAACTCCTACGCCTGCTCCCTTATTATTGACTGCTCCATCAAAGAATAATTGCCACCCTTGTACTGCTATGGCCGTGACATCTTCATCTGGGAAGTTGTATTCAAACTGATCTCCCTCAATAGGATGCTCGGCTAAGAACTCCGCTACGGCTCTTCCCTTAATGGTTTTCCTGGTTATGTACTCAATGTCAAATTCCTGCAATAGCAGTAGCCATCTTCCCATCTTCCCTAGTAGAGAGGGTGCTTCTTGGAGGTATCTGAGCGGATTATGTTTGGCAACCGTTTGTACCTTGAAGGAATGAAAGTAGTGTCGCAACTTCTTAGAAGCCCAGATAACTGCTAAACAAATCTTTTCCACCTCTACATATTTGGCTTCGTAAGGCAAAAATTTCTTGCTAAGATAGTAAACGGCAAACTCTATACCAAAATCATCTTCCTGAGACATCATAGCACCCACTGAGTTATCTTCCACAGCTAGGTACAGGATCAGTGGTTTGGCATGGCGTGGTGGTCTTAACACCGGAGGATTTAACAAATACTCCTTAATGGTGTCAAAGGCCAATTGACAGTCATTGTTCCATATCACCGGCTGATTCTTCCTAAGAAGCTTGAAAATAGGCTCACATACTGAAGCTAGCTTGGCAATAAATCGGCTGATGTACTGAAGCTTTCCTAGAAAACTTCTGACGTCCTTCTCCTTCTGGGGCACTGGCATCTCTCTTATGGCTTTGACTTTATCGAGATCTACCTCGATTCTCCTCTGGCTTACTACATGTCCTAACAACTTTCCTGATGTAACTCCAAAAATGCACTTCTTGGGATTGAGGCGCAAATCATACTTGCTAATTCTTTGAAAGAACTTTTCTAAAGCTTCAAAATGACCTTCTCTGGTAGCCGACTTAATCATCATGTCATCGACGTACACCTCCACTTCATTATGGATTAAGTCATTGAGAACCTTGGTCGCCATCCTCTGATAGGTTGCTCCTGCATTCTTCAACCCAAAAGGCATAACCCGGTAGGCATATGTCCCCCACTCGGTGATAAAGGTTGTCTTGATCCGGTCCACTATCTTGTTAAGGATTTGATTATACCCTGCGTACCCATCCACAAAGCTATACATCATACAAGCAGCAGCACTATCTACTAGCACATCAATATGAGGCAGTGGGAAATCATCTTTAGGGCAAGCTTTGTTCAGGTCTCGATAGTCGACGCATACTCGAACCTTACCGTCTTTCTTAGCTACAGGAACCACATTAGCTAACCATGTTGGGTATTGAACCTCTATCAGGAACTTAGCCTCAATCTGCTTATGGATTTCCTCTTTCACTTTTTGTGCCCATTCTGGCCTAAGCCTCCGAAGCTTTTGCTTGACTGGTTTAAACTCTGGGTAAGTTGGGATGGCATGTTCGGCAACATCTCGATCTATTCCCGGCATATCCTCGTAGGTCCAGGCAAAGACTTTTTCATATTTTTTTAATATTCTCTCAAATTTTATTCTCTCTTCAGGAGTTATGTCTGATGCTAGCAAAATTTCCTTTGGATTTTCCAAAGTTCCGAGATTAAATGCAGTTGTGCCAGTTGAATTAATATCAAAAATGAATGCATCATGCTTATGATCATGCGAAATGAAATCATCAGAAACATCACACAAGTAAGCAAAGTTGTTCATCTCATTAACATAATCAGAAACATCAACATTGTCCTCAAAGAGTTCTAGTATAAAAAGAGAATCTAAATGACTATCAACTTCAGTCGACGCCGATGCTGCAGCTGACTGTGCTTTGGTTTCTTGATTTGGTGAAATCTTGAGAGCTTCAATCTTCGGCTCTGGCTCCACTATCTTCTCCTTCCCCTTAAGTCTGGTGGCTAACAGCTTATCAGTTACAATCTCTTCGGGCTCATCTCTGTCCCAGATGCTGCATTGGGTCATAATCTCCTCATCCCAAAAGTTCTCTACAGCTTTAACAACTCCGATCTCCCAATCAAAGACATCGTTAAAAATTTCAAATCCCGGGGTAATCTTCCCATCTACCCACTGCGGCTCTTCTTCTCCGGCGTAAGCACATACCGAGGATGATGGCACAAAGCTCTCAGAGATATGGGGGATCTTTTCTGATACTTTCTTCTTACCATACTCTCCTTTGTAGCCCAACCCTTTTCGATCCTTCTGACCATGTGTAGTGATAGCATTCTGCAGTCCCTGCGACTCTTTTCCCAAACCAGCCCCTGGGAGGAAGTGCATCTTTTTCAGCATATTCACCACTTGAGGGCTACCTTCTAAGCTTTGCTCTTCTCCGATCACCGATACATGAAAGCCACTGAATGGCTGATTAGAGATCTCCAAGGCAGACACTTGGTTCTCTCTTGTCGCTTTAATGGTCACTACCTCTCCTTCATGGGGCATCTTAATTATCTGGTGTAATGTGGATGGCACTCCCCCTAACTTGTGAAACCACGGTCTACCAAGTAGAGCGAAAAAGTTTGCTGGGATCGGCAGAACCACAAAATCTGTTTCTGTCTCAATTGGCCCCGTCTTTACCAAAGCTTTGAAAATTCCCGATGCTTGCCTCCTGGAGTTGTCGTAGGCAGTGATGGTCAGGTCAGATTTGCTTAACATACTCTCATCCATCCCAAAGGCCTGAAGCGCCACCAAAGGGCAAACATTTATTGACGACCCATCATCAACCATGACGCAGGCGGTATGTTTGCCATTGATCTGTGCCTTGATGTACAAAGGTCGGTTGTGGTTACGACCCTCTGTTGGCAGGTCTGCATCAGAAAAAACCAACTTCTCCCCGGATCCCCCCTTTACAAGGTCTAACAGCTCAGATGGGGAGATTGTAGTTGCTACAGTTGATACACTCAATGCTTCAACTAACTTCTGTCTGTGAGAGGGAGACTGTCTCAAGAGATCCCAAATAGATATCTGAGCCGTGGTCTTTTTCAGTTGCTTCACTATTGAATTTTCTTCCGGCTCTTTCTCTGCGATTGCTTGTGCTGGGTCTTGCTGCTTCTCAACTTCTGGAATGACCCTCCCACTTCTTGTTACTGCTTCTACTCTTTCTTCTTCCTCTGAATCCCACGGATCCGTAAACTCTCCATTTTTCTCATCTTCATCATCTCCACTCTTACTAGTGGACCAACAGTCTATCGCTGCCACGGAAATCCCTTCTTCATTCACTGTAGGGCGAGTAATAGCGACATACTCATTTCCATATAGATCTTGCATCACGTACCACTCTGATAGGCTCGATCCAATCATAAAGACTGGAGGTGGCACCGTATTATAACCGAACTTCTTCTTGCTTTCTCTCTTCTCAGGATCGGTGATCTGCATGTTGTCAATTAGATCTTGGACCCGATGCCTTAGCGTTATACAATCATCCGTCAAATGGCCGGTATGTTGGTGGAATGCGCAGTATTCATTCTCTTTGTGCCCTGGCTGTCCTTGGGTCTTGGCCAGCCTAGGTGATAGGGGCCGCAGTTTTCCTTCTTTTATTAGCCTCTTCAGTACCCATGATAAAGGCTTACCCAAGTTGGAGAAATACCTCTGACTTACGCCGGTTGCAGACACCTCGGCAATCTTCCCAACTCTGTTACCAGTGCTTGAACTTGCTGGTTTCGCTGTCCCCTGATTGTTGTATCCCCTCCTGGCATAGGACTCACTATTTGCCCTCTTGGCTAGATATTCTCCTTCTGCTTCTATGGCAATGTCCTTCAAGGACTCCCAATCCTTGAGTCCCTTCATTTTCAGTCCATCTCTCAAGTAAGGGCTGTCATTTCGAATGAATAGCCTGATCTGATCAGAAGTGTCCGGTTTGCGTTTCATCTCCATAACCCGGTTTCTCCACCGAGTAAGGTACTCATGGAAGGACTCCCCAGCTTTCTGTTGTAACAACTCGAGATCTTTCAAAGTGACCTCCATCCGGGTACTGCAATCGTACTGCTTAAGGAACTCTTCAGTTAGCAAGTCCCAATCTTCCTTGGACCTCCTTTCAAGCCCATGGTACCAATCAATAGCAGCTTCTGTGAGACTCAAGCAGAAATACTCTATCTTTTGCTTTCTTGTTAAGGTCGTTCCCTTTATGACCAGCGAGTATTGCTTGATGTGTTCGGCAGGGTCAGAGGTGCCATCAAATTTGGGAATGTTCGGAATCTTAAAATTCTGGGGAATCAGGTCATCCCCATCCAGCTCTCGGTCTTTCGGGTTCATTCCTTTTCCCACGGTCATCATCCTTGCCATGGCCTCAAATCTTTCTTCCATTTTCCTCCACATTGCCTCATCCAGTTTTGGCGACTTCTCCTTAGCTACTTTATGCTCCTCTAGCTCATCTTCCCCAAATTCAGCTTCAGACCTGGGGCCCTCTCTGCGCTCAATAGGTGCAGGCACTCTTTGCTCAACAACAGGTGGGTCAACCGCTAGTTGGTTAATTGCAACAGGACGTTCTTCTCTTATAACCTCTTGTTCAGCTGGTACTCGGATAGGGGCAGCAGCAGCTTGTTGCCCAGCTATGGTGGTGGCAAGATTGCCCATCATTGCAATCATTCGGGCTTCAAATTCCTCCATTCTTTTTCCTACCTCCTCGGTGATTATTGCCCGAGTTGCATCAGACTCATTTGATGGATTAGCCATGCTTACTTCTGTTGATGATTCGGAAGAAAACCCCACACTTCCTTCTAAGACTGACTCTGAACTCTGATCTGACACTAACTCTGTTAACCCCAAAAGTGGCGTCCTTCTTAACCGTCCGTCGGGACCTCTAGACCACCCAGGAGAATCTATGATGGCTGAAGTGCAAAAATTGTTAAGATGATGCATGATTAAAATGCAATGCATGCTCGTGCTGATGCAACATAGACAAACACATGCAAGCAGATAGATCCTTCCAACCTTATATCTCCCACACACGTGGTAGTGCGGTCTCTTTCCTAGGTGGGCTTGATCCATGGATTAACGTGGAACCCAATGGAAACGTATGGTGCGCGGTGAAAAACCGGCAGCATAACAGCTCCTATCTAATGTACATACGTATGGGTGTTTGGCAATTATGTATTTAAACAATTCAACTTAACTAAGATGGGCCCACCGGGGCATGAAAGCCTTTGATGAAGACCATTTAATTAAATTGATTTCGTTTAATATATGATGGCCCATATAGCAAGCATAGTATTACGGTACATTTCACCTAGTGGAAGTATCTATTGCCATTACATGAGCTTTGGACAAGGGAGATGTTACTTTAAGGCTACCCAAGCATGATCCCTGCCGACGGGTCTAGCTCATCACAAGCATAGCGACCGATCGGGTCATCATTTTGATATACCATTGAGGTACGTGGCTTAGGCTGGTGATTATCCTTAACACTTCCCCAAATTGAGTGAAAATGAGGTCGTGCTTCGGGAACGCACCGGGGCTTGAAAAGGGACAAAACTAACTTAATCTAAAGCTCTAATGAGATGATATGCAATTTTGAGATAAAGCGAATTTATGAATTAAATTTTAACCATAAATGTTAAACGAGCTATTTTCAAATTGAAATCTCGAATCATATCGTCCCCAGTGGAGTCGCCACTGTGACGCGCGCCGGATCCCCGCGGCCGCCCATGGGACCGCCCGCTTGAGGGCGATCGGGGCATTTGTGGGTCCGTTGACAGCTTGCGATGAATCGCAAGTGCGTCTATGTTGAGCAACACGGAGGTTTCATGGAGTCGCCACCCAATAGAACATTGGGAAAGTTTCTCTCGCCTCGGAGAGCCTAAGACTGCGCTTGGTATCCATTTTGGGCCAGCTAGAGGGATCATGGAAGGTGTACTCCTCACCCTAAGGAGCCTAGGATTAGCGCTAAAGCCTCGTGACTCAAGAAGTATCTTGAAGGATGACCTCTAACCTCTTGAGCCCAAAGACCAGAGCTGGGTCCGGGATTTCTCATCTATTTCTTCCTCGATTAATTTATGATCAAATTTTAATTATCATTAATTCGCTCTCTCTCCACACGATGCAATTTTAATTTAAAAGCGCAAATATTCACATTGAACGCGATAGGATAAACATATCAAAAATAACATCAAAGGTAAATTATAATAATACCAGGAGCGGAATACAACTCCCATTTAAAAGTGCAAACATATATAAAACCGGGGAATTTATTAATTATGAGGACTTTGGTCCCCGCATGCACAATTAAAGAAAACATTTTGGATGTGATGATTTATTTGGGATGAAAATTAGGACATTGGTCCCATTTTATTATGAAAAATCTAAATTAATTTAGTAAAACTATTTTTGTGATTTTTATTTAGGTGCGCATAAGAAAACATTTTATTCAATGAATATATACAAGGAAATTAAAATAAAATGAAAATTTAAAAATGTATAAAGAAAATACCAAACCCCGCAACTCCTCCTTCACGTGCATGGGTGCTCAAATGAGAATAAAACAATGATTTGCAACCAAAAATCAAATAAGAAAAATTGATGTTAGAAATTAACACAAGGAAATAATATGACATAAAGGATAATATATGCAATGAAAATATGACATGCATAAAAATAATCATGATGCAATTTAACATGCGTAAAGTAAGAAAATATCATGGCAAATGCAACTTGTTAATAATAGTGATTGACATGCATGGAAAATTAGTGATAATGAATTTTATTACTCCTAAAATGTGCATGAATATGTAACATAAGAATAATAAAACTTAACATGCATAATAAAGCTTAAAGTAATATCTATAATAAAGGCATAAGAAAATAAATTTGAACTTTAGCATACATGCAAAATATGAACAATAACATTAATGATAATAATGATACTTGCACCTAATGATAATAATAAACAAGTCTAGTAAAAATTTTAATGATATTTAACACATGCAAACATAATAATAATCATGATATAACATAAAGAAATCAAAGATATTGACAAACTAGATTAAACATGCATAATAACATGGACAAAAAATAATTTGACATGAAAATAATATAATAAAACTTAAAAGAATTTACTTGTTAAAGATAAAAATAAGAAGAAGAATATGGAGACTAAGAGAATTTACATGTTTAATGTGTTAATTGGAAGCAAAAATAAATGAAATTAACAAGAGAATTAATGAGTAAAACCAAGAATAATTACCCTCAAATTCAGTTTTGAAGAATTGAAGGTAGAAGTCTTGAATTCCTTGTCTCTTCCTTTTGAAAATGCTTGGAAAATGCTTGGAGACTTGAAGAAAAACTCTAAAAAACAGTATGTAAAGATTGATTTTTTCTCTCTAAGTAAAAACCCAAAAAAAAATTCAGTTTTTTGCTCTAAAATGTTCTTAATCCGTTCCCCCTTTGTTTCTCAATTTTTTCTAGTGTTTTAACCCTCAAAAACTACCCAAAAACCACCCAAAACTGTCCAAAAATCGTTAAAAAACAAGTGGGGTCGAAAATGGGGCGAAATGGGGCAAATATGGGCGACTGCGCGCGAGAAACGCGCGCAGTGCGTGCTGCACGCAAAGCACAGTCGTGCTTTCAAAGAAAGCACAGCTGTGCTTTCGCGCGCGTAGTGCAGCGCAAAGCACAGCCGTGCTTCCGAAAAGCACAGCTGTGCTTTTCGGGTAAATATATATTTTTTTTTTAAATTTTAAATTTTAAATTTTTATATAAAATACCCTCAACCTAAAACACACTTTTTCTTCTCCAAAATAATTTTAAAAATATTTTTAAAATATTTTTAAAATACACTTTTTGCTCATCGAAAAGACAAGGAAAAATCACTTCCGAACTCCAATCTTTTTTCCTATAAGCCGGCATAGCTAAATTTCATCATCGGGTAATCCTGATCAAGGCTACTCGGGACCCGGTGTCTACACATAGTGTCCTTTCATTTGGCAATTGAAACATTTAACTCTTGAAACGTTTATCTCTTTTTTGTCTTTGTACCTATAATGATTCTATTTTATCTTTTGCTTTTTATGCTCTCGAGACATTTCCTTATCCCTACTTTTGAAGCTTCTTTTATTGTTCTGATTAGAACTCATTCTACCAGAACAGGACTGTGCCATATGCACTATGGCATTGACCTTAATCACTGCCATATAGTACTTTTCAAGCTCTAAATAACAAGTGACATCCTCAAATGTCTTTATGAAGTCCATATAAGTTAGTTGCATCTTCATATGCTACCAACTCTTAGATAAGGAATTGATAACAGCTTGGACCTGCTGCTTGTCAGTCAACTTATGACCAACCTCACTATGCTCACTTATTCCTTTCGTCTCTCATAGATGTTTCTGCATCGATATGATCAGACTTCTTCTGTTAAGTATCAAATTTGATCATTCTTGATCGAAACTTTGTTAGAGTCACACCTCTAAACCTTTCCTACAAAGCAATCCACAGATCCATTGCATTTTGATACTTACGGAACTGCTTAGTGATGTCATCATCTATCGCACTGAGCAAGATGATGCGAGCAATGGAATTTTATTTTTCCATGCCAAATAGGCATCTCGGTCCCACTTATGCTGGGATGCAGTGCCATCCTCAGGTTCAGCTATAACTGAACTTAAGGGTTCAAGAGCCTCTTGCTCTTCAAGCACATATTTGATGTTCATATTCCAGAATTCTAAATTGTCACCATTCAGCTTAATATCTTTATCAAGTTTTGCGACAATTGACTTGGAAGCAGTATCCATTAGGATCCTTTGATCTCAAATGGAATAATATTGCATATTTTTAAAAGCAGAAAAGGTAATACATGCAATTTACTATGGATCTGAAATAATAACCTACTCAAGTTTTCTAGTAGGCTCAATTTTGAAAAGGCTACTAATAGTATCTATTTACCCTCTAAGTCCTAATTTCCAACCTTATAGTTTAAAATTTCATGCATAGTAAATCTGAATTATTGGATTATTAAGTTCTCAAACTTAAGAGTGGAATATAATTGGTTTCATTTTATTAAGTCTCTACTTAATAAACATATAATCATTTTACTCATAAAATATTGCAAGGCAATTAACAGTTAGATAATTAACAGTTAAATAAACACATTTATTATAAAGTTAAATGCCATTATAATAAATAAACACATTTATTCAACCAAGAGATAAAATCCAATAATCCAAAATAAGATACTCATGTCAAATAACAATAGGAAATATAAATCCTATTTAATAAAAAATAAACGCTAACTAAATTTGACACTCATGTCAACTAATCTAGAAATCTAAATTTCCACAAAATCTTTCTTGACACTGGGACTGATTCTTTGATTATCTTCACCAATTTATCGGGTAACTCATAAGTTCGTTATTGAAGCCATGGACGATGCACACTACATCCACTTCTCAATTTCATCACAAAAGTAGTGTTGCTCCTCAACACTCCTCTTTTGGCAACTCTAGCGAAAAAGCAGATGATAAATTTTCTATAAATTCTATCTCCAATGTTTCAGGTAGTTTCCAATACTCTGTAAGTTCTAGATGATATTCAAAGGAGTTGGTCAATGCTTTAAACAAGACTCTATCATTCCTTCCCATACTTAAACCACCTAACCAAATGCACTACTGCATTTCTTTTAGCATAAACACTATGTGATGCACTATTGCATCAATGTCATCAGCTCGGATCTTCCTCCATATTTTTATTTTGCTTACTAAACACACTTTTGCATTTCTTAAAGCAATCCCAAACGGGGTGCGAGGAACCATAGTTACCCTTATCATGACCATTTCTGCAACACATTACATAAATAAAATGTGGTTAATACACTTATGTATAAACACATGTGATTGAAACATATTTCAATTAATAATAAGGGCAGAACCATAGAAAAATTTCAAAAATATCCAAGGGCATAAAACACATTTTTCCACAATTTTTATAATATTTTTGATAATTTAGAAATAAAATTTTTTTTTGGTCTTTAAAAAAAATTTGAAAAAATGACCAAAAATTCAAAAAAAAATTGAAATTTTGATCTGTGAAAAATCGAAGCTGATTTGGTGGTCGAAAACCTCCGCATGTGCCAACATGTGCCGATAGAGGGGAACTAGATGCGCCAATACGTTGTCACGTGCCACCACGTGCGACTCCCACTTCGATGCCACATGTCAACACCGCATTATGCCACGTGGCAACACGTCAGACCTACGTCTTGACACGTGTCATCAACTCATTAGTCCAACTGGCACCCACGTGGTACCTTGGGACACGTAATCACCACGCGGCATTACAACTGTCATTCACGTGGTGCATTCCTATTAGGCCACATATCAGTAGTGACATGTCACTGCACTGACCCTGACATGTGGCATGAACTCGTTCGTCTATGTGTCACCCCCTTATCGGTCCACCCGGCACCCACATAGCACCTGGTTGACACGTCACTACCACGTGTCATGACCTCTGTCATCCACATGGTGTGATCCTATTGGGCCACATGTCCATAATGATACATCAATGAGGACATGTGTTTACACGCGTGTAGGCCACCACTCACATGCACGGGACCAATGCATGCATGCGCCGCCTTTTCGACTGATTTAGATCCCCGGATTGTAGCCAATAGGGGGTTTTCGGGGTCTATGATTCTAATGGTGAGGTCTAAATTTTCAAATCCCAACTTCTCGTTTAGTGTTTCGAACACCCATGTTCGTCCCCTCAAATCACAGTGCACACATACAAGATTTCCAATACAAAATATATACACATATTTTTAACACAAAAATAAATATATTGTGTTACATACATCCTAAATCTACCAATTTTACACATAAAATTTTAGATCCATTTTTAACCACATGTCAAGAAGCAAAAACAATGGCTCTGATACCAATGTCGGGAAAAATACATACACATACGCATGGAGATAACATAAACAAATATATGCTACCTACCTCTTGTAGCGCAAAAACATTGGCGAAAGCATTTCCAATGATCCCTTTTGTGTCACTGGCCCGGCTCTTACCCACGTGCGGGATAATAATAACTATACCATGGTCTAAATGCCCCTTGGAGATAAAATCGAGAGAGAGAAAAATCTGACCGAGTTTCAGTATAGAGAACTTTTTCTCTTTCGATTCATATTCTTCCTACGCCTATTTATAAAGAGCCTCATGCTCCACAATAGGAAGTTAATTTATTAAGGAAATGAATATAAAAGGGGAAGTTACCTTTTCCAATTAAGGAATGATCTCGAATCAAAGGATTTGATGTGGAACCGTTTTCATATCCATTTTATTTCCTTTCTGAAATGAATCACTTTCATATCTGGATAATTTTCATATTGATATGGATCATTGTCCATATCAGGAGTCATGGGCGTATCCAAACTCTATCAAATAATAATAATAATAATAATAATAATAATAACAACAACAACAACATAATAATAATAATAATAGTAGGAAATATATAAATATAAAATAATAATGATAATAATAATAATACTCAAACTAAATAAATTTAACAAATTATTATGACACACAAAATATATTCACAGAATAAAAGATGAAAATAAGGTAATAAAATATAATTTAGGTAAAATGAGGAAAATTAAATAAAGAAAGAAAGAAAACAAATCAAAATGCATGCAAAGTAACAGTGGCCAAAACAAATGAAGGAATCATGCAAAACCATGCAGGGGACGGTTATGTTTCCCAGTAGACCCGCTTTTAGGGTCCGAGAGGGGTTCGCGTCTAGATCTTGGGTAACATGAGATATTTTGGAATCCCCTCCCAATAGACCATTGGGAAAGTTAATCTAATCCCATGAAACCTTCAGGCACCTTTGAGGTATTTTGGAGTCGCCACCTAATTTACAAGAAATTGGAAAAGTTCATCTAATCTCGAAGGTCTAAACTAGAGAGTAGTTTGGAACTTCACTCTTATTAATGCCTTCATTAAATTATAAGTGAGCTTTTGTTAAGTGCTTAATTTTACATATTTTTACTTGGCTTTCTCCTATTTTTCTGCATTAATTTCCGGCCAATTTGAGACTTTTTACTTGTTTTGTGATTTTAACAATTTCATGGCCAAATTGGTAAGAAAAGAGAATTTTATAGATAATTGGACTGATTTGGAATAGTTGAAGAAGTTGGGGTCAATTTTGGTACAAATAAGGGAAAAAATGCAGATCTGACTCTTAGCCTTGCCCAAGGCTAAGCGAAAAAACCAAATAGCAGGATAATTCATCAGATTTGTGCCCGCGAATTAACCCTAGCCACCAGCTGTACTTCATCAGATTTTTAGGGATAATTATACCATAATTTAGGAGATAATAAACAGTATTTTTAGGAAGATAATATTACATTTAATATTTTTATTTTATTTTCTAAGTTTGGATAGGAATCAAAGACGTACCTAAATTTTTTAGGTTTTCTTTTAAAAGGGATAGCGAGAAACGTGAATAGTAACTTTGGCAGCCGTGGCCGCTTCTGTTCTTTCATCTCTGTGTCAGGAATTTGTTTAATTTTATTTTGTTTTTGTTCTTGGCCATGATTGGCTAAAGTTTTATTCTAGTTAAAGGTTAAATTCAAAGACAGAATTCTTCGTTACTGTGAGATTGTTCTTGCTTAATTTTCTCTTTAATTTATATGATGTTCATGTTATTTACTGTGATTTAGGGAAACTGCATCTCGATTGTTATTTATTATTTGCACAATATGGGCCCATTATTCATTTAATCAATTAGCATATAACTAATTGAGATTGTCAAATCCGTAATTGTCTGATAAAATCAATAACAAGTGGCAATCAGTGTAGCTTCCTCACAAGGGCTATTACATTGAGTAAATGCATGATTTGGTCTAAATCGGTCTCGCGTAAGGTCAGTTGGCTTAGGTCAGGTCTTTTTATTCCTTATTAATGCTGCCAATAAATTAAATTCTTGCGCGTGTTAAGGGTTATTTGTTGGCTAGGAATTAATTACAATCTTACTTAATTGATTCATTAATACGGAAAGATTAGGTCGGGAGTGCGAAGCCGACAACTATAACTAATCCATTGCATGGTTTTAGATTATCTTTTCGTCCATGATCAGTAAATTGAATCATGTGCTGCGAATACCTTTAACTGGAGTTTTTCATCTTTTATTTTAATTTTATTTATTTTTCTTCATTTTATTTGTTATTATTTTAGTTCTATATTTTTCATTCTTTATTTATAAAACCCCCCTTTTTATTTTTATTGTTTGTTTCTGGTTATTTAAAGAATTAACACTCGACCAATCCCTGTGGATTCGACCCTGCTCATCGCTATTTACAAGTTAAATCTAGTTAACAGTAAGAATTTTATTTTTGTTGGTTTTGACACCCATCAAATTTTGGCGCCATTGCCTGGGATTGGTGTCTGTTAGTTTTATTTTTTTTTAACGACTAAATAAATGTATTATCTTAACTTTATTATTCAGATTTTGGCTGCAAGAATCAAGCAAAAGGATGGAGCTTATTACCATGAGAATTATTATGAACCTAAAGGATTTTCAGGTCCACCACAATGGAGTTATTGTAACACCCCGCCATCCCCGTTGGAAGGATACCGGAGTGCCACGCGGGCGAACACATATACAAATTCAAATATACATATATAAACAGAAACCAAATGAAATGTAAAGAAACTTTTAATCATTTAATAGTAAATCCTTTTTTACATATAACATATATCAATATAACCTATACAAAAAGAGGCTCGTAAGCAAATACATTTACAAAAAATATTACTTGTTCCTTTACAAAAGATTTACTTTGCTATACACAAGCCATATACAAAACTACAGCGGAAGACATCAAGAATATAACAACTTCATCCAAAAAGACTCCTAGTGGCCGACCTGCAGATATCTGACTCCAAGCTAAACTCGCCACCTGCACGGGAAAAGAGCCCGTGCTAAGCGATAACGCTTAGTGGGGAGGAACAAAACAAAATAACAATATACATATACAATATAGTATCTCATCACCTTTATGATATTTACAATATAAGCAATTAACAAATACAAACATATTTTTCTGATTACTCCGTTACAGGTTATACAAGAATTCATGTGCAACATATACTTTTAATCATGTCAATAAACATCTCAACATATATATCACATATAAACATGTAGCCTGATTAGTCTGGTATAAACCTAAGAAGTGGATACGGTCATTTGGATACTGATAGAACACGGTATCCCAAGCATATAGAGACATGAGTCTCAAACATATAATTTTCATATAGAGACCGAGGTCTCGCTTTATTTCCATATAGACCAAACATGGTCGAAACAAGGATCCAAACGGACCCGCATATATCATTTTATCATATAGCAGCTGCACACACACTCTGACCTAAGTAAGCGCTTACTTATCCACTACTATGACTTATTCAGGCTTAAATGATACCACTCAATAATTCATATATTATATCATGTGGATTGCATTTAATACTAGGTTATAATTCATGTACACATGTATATAGATCAAATTTCAGAACATTTAAACATATAAATATCAATACTGAAGGTAAAAAGAACATATAGCTCACATTGAATTAATCCATGTTAAATAAATTATAAAATGTGTAAATCATGTACATTAATTATTAATCAAGAATTTAAAACCCAATATTATTCAATTATTAAATACAAATCAGATTTTTAAACCAATTAGTTGTCATGCAGTATAAAACCTTTGAAATCAGAAGTTTTAAACCTTGCTTTTAAGAAAACAGGCAGCTGAAGGAAGACTGGTCACGTCGTGACCTCCAGTCACGTCTCGTGACACAGCTTCACGCGAGTGACAAGCAAAAGAGCAAGCAAAAACAGGCGGTCACGGCGTGACCATCAGTCACGTCTTGTGACGCCTGTGAGGAGAGGGAGAGAGGTCACGAGATGAGTTCTCGTGACACGCAGGGAGACAGGCGAGGTCGCGAGGCGTGATGCTCCATCACGTCTCGTGATCTTCTCCTCACAAATCTGCTTCTCCTTCTCAAACTCCATCATCTTATCAAAACCAATTTCCAGAAAAACGTGGAAAAACCCAGAAAAACAAGAAAACAGACTACTTCCTAAATTCAAAACCCCAGCATACCCAAAACCATTTTTCATGTAAAAATCATGCTAACACATACCTCTAGGTCTTCTGAGCACATTTACAGCAATTTCACTCACATTATTAACATTATCATATAAACACAGTAAACAAACAGAGAGTCTCAAACCCAGAATCTTTCCTTTTAACGCTCATATATATGAACTTCCATATAACATGCAAAACAATAAAACTTAAACACTACTAATTATACATGTAAATTCTATTACTCATGCAATCTAATAAACCAATACACGTAACTGACATTCATATAAAAACAACAACTAGGATCCAAAATGAGAAAGGCAGACACTCCAAAACCTGTTACTGAAGTCCAAAAGTATCCACTGCACTTTCAATCCACAATTTTGCCCTTTCCTTTCTCTTTTCTTTTATCTTCAGAAGCTAGCAACAAATGAGACCATAATCAAACCCAAGGACAGAATCTCTAAATAACTCAAATGAGAAGAAGAACCACACGAAACCAATAGCCACTTACCTTCTGTAACTTCTTTTCCAATCTCAAACCCTAGTTCCACAATGACTGAACACACATGCAAATGGAAAAGAACAGCAAATGGAGAGGGAAGGGATGGCTAACGTGAGAGAGAGCAAAAGAGAGAGAACCTCCTGAATTTAGTTTTCCAGGAACCTAAGAAATTCAAACCTCTCTTTTCCCTCACCCACGTACACACACCCACTCTCCACCTGGCACACATGCACAGTTACACAATTCCACTAAACCCATTTACAAACTGATCCACTCAATAATACCAATAAAACCTTGGCAAATTACCTTTTACTCACCAAAATAAAATCTTCCATATAAAATACTTTTAATTCTTGCAATTTAATCCACTTACCTCTTGCAAATTACCCAATTTCCCTTAATTGTCCAATTAAAAATTGTTTAATCCAATTAGGCCACTTATGGGGTGTGACAACTCTCCCCTCCTTAAGAAAATTTCGTCCTCGAAATTTCCTTGCTTGTCCAAATACATCTCAAATACCAAAACCGAAATGAAACAAAACTTAACATATAAACACTTACCCGAAGGACCCGCTGCAACAGTCGCATCTCTAGCAATCATAGCATAACCTCTATACTGATTATGATCCTCTGTAGCACCAGGTCGCTGCACTGTCTTTGATGGTGCTCTCGGAGCTCTACTTCCCTCGCGATTGCTTTGGATGACATTGGATCTTCTGCTCTCTTGCTGATTCTGGTCTTCTCTTCGATTAGGGCAAAAAGCAAACCGATGCTCCATACTCCCACACTTAAAACAGGCTCCTGTGATCTTGCGACATGTACCCCAATGGTGCCTATGACAATGCTCACATTCTGGTGCTCGATTTCCTTTATTTCCTTGTGGGGCTACACTCTCTACCTGTGAAGGCACTTGTACACCCCCTCTAGATCCTTGCTCGGGTGGAGCACCCTTAGACTTCTTAGTACTCGCAACCCCCGCATCCGATGCTCTTCTCTTTCTAACCACTCTTTGCTTGATCTCCTCAGATTCCTCTAACCTCATTGCTGCAGCCACAATCTGATAATACCCAACTGGCTGCAAGACAATCATCGCAGACAAAGGGCCTCTGAATACCTCACGCAATCCCTCTAAAAAGTGCCTACACCTGAACTCATCTGTCAACAACTGCTCAGGCACATACTTACTTAACCGGTTGAAATCCTTATCATACTCACTGACAGTCATGCCCCGCTGCTTCAAACTAATGAACTCTCTCCATTTCGCTTCTTGGTATGCCTTTGTTATATACTTTTGCTCAAACTCTTGCTTGAAATAATCCCATGTCAGCTCAGCTGGTCGCTGAGGATTCCTCATCACAAGTTCCCACTAATCATATGCTGGTCCTTGGAGCAACGATATTGCACAAGAAGCTCTCTGATCTGCAGGACACCTAATTTCTTGTAAAATTCTACCTACTCTCTTGAGCCAAAACTCAGCCACATCGGATTCATCTAAGGCAGTCCCATGAAAGTCTTCTGCTCCTCTCTTTCTTAACAACTCAGTTGGAGCCTTAGGTGCAGTCAACCTATCAACCACTTGCAATAACCCCCGAACTAACGCTGGATCAAAAGCAACACCTCTATTTACACCCTCAGCTGGTGCAGGTTCCTGCTCATGTCTATCCTGTCTAACTGGATCATCTCTTCTAACTGGATTCCCTCCACGACTCACATTGGCATTACTCATGGTGTCGCCCATATACTCACTTGGATCCGACTCCATACAAACACTACACAAAACAAGACATCTGCATTAGGCCACTATACAAAACTGACTCTCATGCATAGACTCAACTCTATACTCAAACAATCACAACATAACCCAGAACCACCAAACCTGGGCTCTGATACCAAGCTGTAACACCCCGCCATCCCCGTTGGAAGGATACCGGAGTGCCACGCGGGCGAACACATATACAAATTCAAATATACATATATAAACAGAAACCAAATGAAATGTAAAGAAACTTTTAATCATTTAATAGTAAATCCTTTTTTACATATAACATATATCAATATAACCTATACAAAAAGAGGCTCGTAAGCAAATACATTTACAAAAAATATTACTTGTTCCTTTACAAAAGATTTACTTTGCTATACACAAGCCATATACAAAACTACAGCGGAAGACATCAAGAATATAACAACTTCATCCAAAAAGACTCCTAGTGGCCGACCTGCAGATATCTGACTCCAAGCTAAACTCGCCACCTGCACGGGAAAAGAGCCCGTGCTAAGCGATAACGCTTAGTGGGGAGGAACAAAACAAAATAACAATATACATATACAATATAGTATCTCATCACCTTTATGATATTTACAATATAAGCAATTAACAAATACAAACATACTTTTCTGATTACTCCGTTACAGGATATACAAGAATTCATGTGCAACATATACTTTTAATCATGTCAATAAACATCTCAACATATATATCACATATAAACATGTAGCCTGATTAGTCTGGTATAAACCTAAGAAGTGGATACGGTCATTTGGATACTGATAGAACACAGTATCCCAAGCATATAGAGACATGAGTCTCAAACATATAATTTTCATATAGAGACCGAGGTCTCGCTTTATTTCCATATAGACCAAACATGGTCGAAACAAGGATCCAAACGGACCCGCATATATCATTTTATCATATAGCAGCTGCACACACACTCTGACCTAAGTAAGCGCTTATTTATCCACTACTATGACTTATTCAGGCTTAAATGATACCACTCAATAATTCATATATTATATCATGTGGATTGCATTTAATACTAGGTTATAATTCATGTACACATGTATATAGATCAAATTTCAGAACATTTAAACATATAAATATCAATACTGAAGGTAAAAAGAACATATAGCTCACATTGAATTAATCCATGTTAAATAAATTATAAAATGTGTAAATCATGTACATTAATTATTAATCAAGAATTTAAAACCCAATATTATTCAATTATTAAATACAAATCAGATTTTTAAACCAATTAGTTGTCATGCAGTATAAAACCTTTGAAATCAAAAGTTTTAAACCTTGCTTTTAAGAAAACAGGCAGCTGAAGGAAGACTGGTCACGTCTCGTGACACAGCTTCACGCGAGTGATAAGCAAAAGAGCAAGCAAAAATAGGCGGTCACGGCGTGACCATCAGTCACGTCTCGTGACGCCTGTGAGGAGAGGGAGAGAGGTCACGAGATGAGTTCTCGTGACACGCAGGGAGACAGGCAAGGTCGCGAGGCGTGATGCTCCATCACGTCTCGTGACTTCCCAGGGGAAGGAGATCATGGCGTGATGCTCCATCACGTCTCGTGATCTTCTCCTCACAAATCTGCTTCTCCTTCTCAAACTCCATCATCTTATCAAAACCAATTTCCAGAAAAACGTGGAAAAACCCAGAAAACCAAGAAAACAGAGTACTTCCTAAATTCAAAACCCCAGCATACCCAAAACCATTTTTCATGTAAAAATCATGCTAACACATACCTCTAGGTCTTCTGAGCACATTTACAGCAATTTCACTCACATTATTAACATTATCATATAAACACAGTAAACAAACAGAGAGTCTCAAACCCAGAATATTTCCTTTTAACGCTCATATATATGAACTTCCATATAACATGCAAAACAATAAAACTTAAACACTACTAATTATACATGTAAATTCTATTACTCATGCATTCTAATAAACCAATACACGTAACTGACATTCATATAAAAACAACAACTAGGATCCAAAATGAGAAAGGCAGACACTCCCAAACCTGTTACTGAAGTCCAAAAGTATCCACTGCACTTTCAATCCACAATTTTGCCCTTTCCTTTCTCTTTTCTTTTATCTTCAGAAGCTAGCAACAAATGAGACCATAATCAAACCCAAGGACAGAATCTCTAAATAACTCAAATGAGAAGAAGAACCACACGAAACCAATAGCCACTTACCTTTTGTAACTTCTTTTCCAATCTCAAACCCTAGTTCCACAATGACTGAACACACATGCAAATGGAAAAGAACAGCAAATGGAGAGGGAAGGGATGGCTAACGTGAGAGAGAGCAAAAGAGAGAGAACCTCTTGAATTTAGTTTTCCAGGAACCTAAGAAATTCAAACCTCTCTTTTCCCTCACCCACGTACACACACCCACTCTCCACCTGGCACACATGCACAGTTACACAATTCCACTAAACCCATTTACAAACTGATCCACTCAATAATACCAATAAAACCTTGGCAAATTACCTTTTACTCACCAAAATAAAATCTGCCATATAAAATACTTTTAATTCTTGCAATTTAATCCACTTACCTCTTGCAAATTACCCAATTTCCCTTAATTGTCCAATTAAAAATTGTTTAATCCAATTAGGCCACTTATGGGGTGTGACAGTTATGATCTATATGCACAAACTGAAAATCCATGGTGGATGGGCCAATCAAACTTCAGTTATGGAGCGAGGCAGCAACAATTTCCACCAAGGCAATCACAACAGCCCTCTCAACCAGCTCCTAAACAAGGTATGAGTCTTGAAGACATTGTTCATTCTTTATCTAATAATGTGCAAGATATTCCATAGCATGCAAAGAAATTAGATTCAAGGATTCAGAATTTGGAGACACAAATGAGCTTAATAGTACAATCTTTAAGTAGAATAGAGTCCCAAGGACGTTTGCCCTCACAAACTATAGAGAATCCGAGGCAAAGTGTGAGCGTAATTGTTCTAAGGAGTAGAAAAGAGCTAGAACAACCCCTACCCAAGGGAGAAAATCAAAAAAAGCTAAGGGAAGTAGTAAGAGAGGCAAAAATTGAGCAGAAGGTGCAGCACACAGGGAAAAATTCATAACAGCTCCCTAATTTTATCATTCAGCTCCCTTTTCCAGAGAGATTTGTAAAATCTAAGAAGAAAAAGGAAGAGAATGATATTTTTGAAATTTTTCGCAAGATTGAGGTAAATATTCCTTTACTTGATGCAATTAATCGAATGCCTCAATATGCTAAATTTCTTAAGAATTTGTGTGCTAATAAGAAAAAACTAGTTGGTAATGAAAGGGTGAGTATGGGAGGAAATATCTCTACAATAATTCAAAGGAAACTGCCTCCAAAATGTAAAGATCAAGGTATGTTTTCCATTCCTTGTACTATAGGCAATGTTATGATAAAAAGAGCTATGTGTGATTCAGAATCTTTAATAAATATTATGTTATTGTCTATTTGTTCTTCTTTGCATGTTGGTCCATTAAAAGAGACAAATGTAGTGTTTCAACTTGCTAATAAATCTTTTGTTTACCCTGAAGGAGTATGGGAGAATATTTTGGTAAATATTGATGGATTAGTTTTTCCTACTGATTTTTATGTTCTTGACATGGAGGATGATAAATTCTCAAATTTTTCAGATATTAGGGAGACAATTTCTTAGTACAGCCAAAGCAAAAATTGATGTGCATGAGGATACACTCACTATGGAGTTTGATGGAGAAATAGTTAAATTTCACGTTTGTGATACTACCAAAAATTCCAGTGATGTGCTTAGTATTTCTAAAGTGGATGTTGCTGAATACTCAGTTAATGGATCTTTTAAATTCGATGATAATTCTAACAATTTAAATTTTTCATTTTGTAGGGATTTCATTTTTAGAAATACTAACAATTTTGAGAAGAATTTGGTAATTAATACCAATCTGTAGGAGGTGATGAATGGAAGGATAATAAAATGGGAATTGAAACCAGATTGAAGAGGCCTAAAATCTAAAAACGTCTAGCCAAAGGCGCTAAACAAAGGCGCTTTTGGGAGGCAACCCAATAAGCCTTGCTCAAGGCTAAAGTGTTCCTATTTAGATTTAAATTTCAGTAATTTGAATTGTTTTAATTTACTGCCTTCTTCATCTCTCTCTTTTATGGCTGACTTAATTTTCTTGACTGTACAGGTGACTCTAGAAAAAAAAAAAGAATTAAAATTTTGAGGGTGATAAGATTGAATAATATTAATGTTTGTAATAATGGGTTTAACAGTTAAATTTGTGTGGTTTGAGGAAGTTAGCAATTCCTTTTTATGTGGATTGAGCAAGCAGATGTGGGGTTCAATGAAGACTTACCCAATTACTAGATAAGTTTTAAATGTTATCAAGCTATTTTCGTTGAAATTGAAGTTTTACGGGTTTAATGAGTTTTTATTCTTATTTGTGGGCCTTCATTTTTTTAAAATCGATTTCTTTCTATTTACCTTATTTTATTTTTAACCCACTTTGTTCTTTTAACTTATCCTAACAAATATTTTACTTAAGTTTTATTTTACTCACAGTGACCCATCAAGCCGCCGTCTACCATCTCCCTCAGCGCACCGGAGCAACATGCCTCGCCTGAAGAGAATAGCCCCGATATCACCACGGAGAGGAGGATCGGTGACGCCAGAAGCTGATCCATGCGCAGATCAAGTCGTCGTGAGCCCAGCCACCTCCGTCGCACACAGAAGCTGTCACACCCCAACCTATACCAAGGAGACTTCCATACAGATTGGAGGAGAGGCCTCCCCGGAATAGATAGGAGTGTCACACCCCACTAGTACAAACATGCAAACATTACATATATAGAGCGACATATCGGAAATAATTAAAAACTTCAATACAGAGAAGAGTGATTTTGAACAAAATGTACACTTTATTAATATACCAAAAGATGGTCCTTACATATTACATCAGATTACAAAAAGAGACAATTTACAAAAGCCCAATATATACTGTTCAAAAGGGCTAACAAACATCACATCTATTACAAAATGAAGGAAAGCCTATACTATAAAACTTCAGGACTCTAATTGCGTTGGCCTTCCCGATGCGACACGCCCAACCCAAGGCAATCGAAAACCTTCCACACCTGCACGGATAAACACCCGTGCTAAGCGAAATCGCTTAGTGGGGAAACACACAATACATGACCGTCACTCACAGTGACGGTAACAGAAAACGCATGAAAACAATACAATTATGAGCATATAATCATACATAGTTAATTCAGATATTAGCATTCTCATCCAAAGATGCTTGTACAAAATACAATGACACCTGCTTAATCACAATGAGTGGATAACGAGTACATATAGATACTTGAAAATATCGATATCGTCACATTTACATATAGATACCCGAAGGCATCAAATCATTCTTTTTATTTTGTTTCCAAACTCTTATTACGTGGAATCTTAAGAAAGATTCAGACAGAGGGATCGCGAGGATCCATTCGTGGGACCTGATCAGGGTCCAAGTCGTACATATAGCTGCAGCGGCACATAACTCTATTAGGCATGCCTAACTATCCACTTATTCGACATTAGCAGGTTATACCAAATCTTGTCAAATTAACATACATATTATTCATTTAAATAGATATTCAAGGCTTTACATCCCAGAGCACATGCAAAAGAAACCAAGTCTTTAAGCAAAAAGGAGAAGAAATCAAATTTGGAAGTCACGTCTGTCGCGCTCGCGACGACTGTCGCGCTCGCGACAGAAGCCAAGCACCACTTCCCCACCTCGTCTCGCGATCGCGAGAGATCTCATGGTCGCGAGAGGACGTAGGGATTGCTCTTCTGTCGCGCTCACGAGACTTGTCGCGCTCGCGAGACTTGTCGCGCTCGCGACAGAAGAGAACCTCGCACAAGCTCGGAGCTCGAGCACTCTGTCGCGCTCGCGACAATTGTCGCGCTCACGACAGAGAGCTCCCTCGAGTTCTTTGGCGTGACACTTCTCGCGCCGGCGCGAGGGCCGAAACCTCCGTGCTCTGTCGCGCTCACGACAGTGTCGCGATCGCGACAGACACGGGTTTTCCAGCTCTTACGCCCAAATTCTGCAGAATTCACACAAAATTCACTCCCAAACTTCCAAAATTGATTCCAAACCTCAAAATTCAGCAACACAAGTATCCACAACTCATAACATATTTAAAAACCCAGCTTTATCACCAATTATCAAAATTAAATCAAATCCATTATATGTCTAATTGCAAGAAATCCCAAAACAGCACATTTAATACCAATTACGTCTATTCACATACTTTCTCGCAAATCCTATAACAATACTCATTCTCTAGCATCTCATATCATGTCTAATTCAAATTCAATCATATATACACAACTTATAACTCTAATCCAAGCAATAACACAAATATTCAATTCAAACTACAAATATGTGTACAAAGACAAAATTCCCAAACCTTCTCTCCTTAGCTCCTAATCGCGAGCTCCGCTTCCGCTTGCGATTCCTTTTCCTTTATCAGGTCTAGGAGCCTCCTCTGAACCATAAACCCATAACAATCAAGATCAATTTTACAACTACCCACAATTGAATTTACAAATATTTAAACCTAGAGAAGAGGAAGAAGAAGAATCTAAAACACCCATAACCCCAACTCACCTTTAAGCTTCCAAAATTCACAAGCTAATCAACTCTAATTACTCAATTAAGGAAGTGGGAGCAAGATTATGTAAAGAAAAGGAAGAACAAAGGAAGAAGAAGAAGAGAATGGCGTGAAGAGGAGAGGAAGAACGGGAAAACAAGGGAAAGAAGAGATTGGCTGCCTTTCCTCTCACCAACCCAATAAATGCTTACCCATCCATAATCCACATGTCACTCTCCCAATGAGACACATGTCCCAAGTCACACCCTACTCCCATACTTTACTATACACATTAACTTATCCCTTATTCACACTTTATTTCCATACACTCACTTATACTATATTCTAACTCCTCTTCTCAAATTACTATACATAAATTAAATAAATAATCTAATTTGACACACACAATCGACACATAAATATACACATACAGACACAGACAGGCTCAAACTACTGGGGTGGTTTTGGGGTGTTACAGAAGCGGTGCCTCTAGGCCAGCATTCGTCTCTCACAGACCCATCCCCAGCAGATCGCGCTTCGCCCTGCTTCGCCTCATAACCAGTCCATCGTCACATAAAGCCCCGCGCCCATAAGCTCCCACCGCAGCAGCCAACATCAGCACCACATCGCGCAGACAGCCGTCACTAGCCTCTGCCTGCATCGCACGTCACACCTGTAACAACCCAAATAGGGCCTAGTCGGAATCTGCGTGGTAAGTCAATATATTTAGAGTATTTCAGTAATTTTAGCAAGAGAATATTTGGATAATAAGGACTTTAGTGCAAAGAAATTAATTAAGTATGTTAAGAGGAGAAATTATATGGTGTGCATGTGGTGTATGGAAGTAGGATAATTGTTGGGATTAATCTAGTGTGGTTTGTGTGTATGGTGCCATATATGTAGATTAATTTATGAGAAATGATTTAGTGGAATCTGGGTTTGGTAACAAGGATGTGGATATTTATGTAGGAGATGATTGTGTGTGTGTTGTGTTTGGTGCATAGAAGAATTAAGTCAAGATTGGTTGTAAGAGCCAATAGGAGCTTGCCAAGTGGAGGTGTTAGGTGAGCAATTAATGAAATAAAGAAGTGAGGTGAGAGGAGGAGAGAGGAAAGTGTGACGCGCGCCTGCGGTACCCAACAAGGGCCCTCGCTTGTGAATCTGCCTTTAGGATTCGAGGTATTGGTTTGCGTCTTTTGATCATGGGCGCCATGAGACATCATTGGTGTATTCCTCCCAATAGAACATTGGGGAGAACAACCTAGTCTAATGACACCTAAAGGCACCTTTGAGGCATTTGGAGTCACCACCCAATTTGCAAGAAATTGGAAAAAAATTTCTCACCTCTAACGGTCTAAACCCGAGATATGGTGTCCGGAACTTCCCTCTTATTTATGCTTTGGTTAATTATAAATGGGTTTTTAACTTCTTAAAATTATATCTCTCATCTCACATAAGTGATGCATTTAATTAAATAGCGCATTGAAAGTACGTAAAGAAAATAAATAAAAGTGATAAATAAAGTAAATAAAGAAAGCAATAAATGAAAGCGATAAACACGCAAGCACACAATTACAATAGAAATAGGGGCAGAATACAACCCCATTAAAAGGAGATTAAAGATGTAAATGGGACGGAATACAATCCCCAAAGATAAATAAAGTTGCCCCAAAATTAATTACAAGGGCCCAAAAAAGAAATGAACTTGAATTTAAAACACTCACACAAGATCAAAATAAAAGGACATACATAAATCGGGGCATTTATTTTAGGAATATTGGTTATTTCGCGCTTACTGAAGGTTTAGGAACATTGGTTCCTTCGCATTTATTTGAAGAGGGTTCGAAGAGTCATTTTGGTTGTTTGATGAAAACGGGGATGAGTGATCCCATTTTGGAGAAAATTGACTCTTCGTTTTATTGTGATATTTTTTGTCATTTGGCTAAAACAAGGGACATTGGTCCCAATTTTATTAATAAAAATTCCAATTTAAATATAAAAATATTTTTGTGATTTTTTATCGCACGCATGCACAAGCAAAATAATTATTTACAAATAGCACAACATAAAGAGAGAGTTGAGAAAGATCTCACCCAAACCGGTGTGATCCTCTATGCGTCGCAACCCATCCAGGAAGTCGCGGGAACGCTCACATAACCCGACTCAAATTAAATCTCAGGCAAAAACAATATTAAGAACATTAGTATTAACTCTAAGAATTAATCAAGTGAAGACAAAATAAATATTTGGCACAATAATAAATAACGATAATAATATAAACCATTAAAAAAGACAGTGGCAATAAAAGGAACAAATAATGACTAAAGGCAATGGTAATAATAATAATAATAATAATAATAATAATGAGAATAATAGTAATGCATCACAACAAAATAATGACAATAATAATGACAATAATAATGATAATAATAATAATAATAATAATAATAATAATAATAATAATAATAATAATAATAATAATAATAATAATAATTACACAACAAAGATAATAAAAATAATAATAATAGTAATAATAATGAAATAATAAAATGTTGACAGTAGCTAAAAGAAAAAAAAAAAACAACGGTTAAATCATAATAATAAGGGTAAACATAAGAAGAAGAAAATAAGGAGGAGATTGACTATGAAAATAATTATCAAGTTTAACCCACAAAAAATCAAGTTAAAAAAACACACAAAATTTTCAACAGTAGCAACAAATCTAAAAAATATTAGGAATAGAGATAAACATAATAATGATAACAAAAATAATGAAAATAACAATAATAAATGACAAATAAAACTAAGTGAGAACGGATCCAAAGTGTTTACCCTCAGAGTTGTAGATTGAAGAGAAAAGATGTCTAGATCCGCTCCCCTTGTCGAATTTGTGGTGGTAAATATTTGAAAAAAATGTAAGAATTAATGTTTTTGAACAAATTTAAGTCAAGAAAATATTTTTGATGGGAGTTTTGAGCAAAAGAAATTAATTTTCCAAACTCAAAATCATCCAAAAATTAAATGTTCTTGAAGAAAAAAAAAAAAGAAGAATTTTCGGTGACTTTTTGCTTGGCTGCTGTTCTTGTTGGTTGAGAGAAAACATTGATTTTTTTTTGAACGAAAAATGCAGCCCCCCTCAAAATGGAGATTGAATCCCGATTTTATTTTTGGTCTTGGCTCAAAATAGAGGAAGACATAAAATCTTTAATTTTAGTTGATCAAAATTGACATAAAACAATGAAAGAATCGGTAAAAACGGACTGAAAAACAGACTGAAAATTGCAGAAAACCAACGAAAACGACGGGTCAGGCCATTTTTGGCCGCGTGGTGAAGGAAGAACGTGTGCGCCAGGGAGCGCATTGCGCGCGTTGCCCTAGCAAAGCACAAAGCCCCGTACGCGTGCTGCCCTTGGCAGCGCGAGGAGATGCGCGCAGCCGCGTGGTGGCCTTGGCCACCACGCGACCACGTTGGCCGCTTAGCAAAAGTGGCCGCGTGATGGCCACTTAGCCATCACGCGGCCACCAAATTGCCTTTTATGAAAAGTGGCCATAATGGCCACTTTTCCCACATTTTTATATTTTTATTTTTTTAGAAAAAATCTTTTTAATTCTTTTTTTTTCTAGTTAAATTAATTGACTAATTTAATTCAATTAAATTAAATAACTAATTTAATTCCTCTTTTCCAATTGAGTCAATTAATTAATTTAATTCAATTAAATTAAATAACTAATTTAATTCTTTTTTTTAAATATAAAAAATAATACTTTCCAATAATATTATTTTTATAATTAATTTAATAAATTTTTTTATGATAATATATTTTTATATATATTTATTTTTATTAAAAAAAAATAACGAGGGTCTCGACAAGGAAAACATCATTTTTGACATCTCTGCCTGTAAGCCGGTATTATTTTCATCATCGGGTAATTCTGATCTTGGACCGCCTCGGGACCCAGTGTCTACAGTTACCCCTAATTTTGTGGAAATCTAGGACTTAGGTGTCTAAGTGAGCCAAAATTCAGAAAAGAAAGGAAAGAAGAGCGTACCTGAGGCGGTTGTCTTCCCGAACTGGCTGAAGTTGCTGCGGGTAATTACCGTCTGTTTGTCGATGTGTTAACCCCTATTGCCTTGGCATCTAATATATGCGGTGTCTAGCCTTATTAATGTGGTCTGTAATTGAGCTTAATACGGTGTCTAACCTCTTCCATTGCGGCATCTAACCTTGTGCGGTGTATAGCCCCAGCCGTATCGGTATCTAACCTATTAATGCAGATATCCTCATGGATTGAAAGGATTTGGAATGTTTTGGAGAAAGCTCAATACTACGAAGGATAATGCTCCGAAGAGACTGAGAATGCCTTGAAAAAAAAAGGACTTAAAGATAGTGCTCCGAAGAGACTGAGAATGCCTTCAAAAAAGGACTTAAGATAATGCTCCGAAGAGACTGGGAATGCCTTGAAGAAAGGACTTAAAGACAATGCTCCGAAGAGACTGAGAATGCCTTGTGAAAGGGCTTAAAGACAATGCTCCGAAGAGACTGAGAATGCCTTGAAAAAGGACTTAGAGATAATGCTCCGAAGAGACTGAGAATGCCTTGAAAAAAGGACTTAAAGATAATGCTCCGAAGAGACTGGGAATGCCTTGAAGAAAGGACTTAAAGATAATGCTCCGAAGAGACTGGGAATGCCTTAAAGAAAGGACTTAAAGACAATGCTCCGAAGAGACTGAGAATGCCTTGAGAAAGGACTTAAAGATAATGCTCCGAAGAGACTGAGAATGCCTTGTGAAAGGACTTAAAGACAATGCTCCGAAGAGACTGAAAATGCCTTGAAAAAGGACTTAGATATAATGCTCCGAAGAGACTGATAATGCCTTGAAAAAAGGACTTAAAGATAATGCTCCGAAGAGACTGGAAATGCCTTTTGAGCAAGGACTTGGAGATAGCGTTTTGAAGAGATTGATGATGCCTGTTGGACAAGGACTTAAAGATAATGGGAAATTAGATGCACGTGATAAGTGCTTGTGCTATGCATGCTAGACATGTGCAAAGAATTATGTGTTGCAAGTACGCAGAGATTATGTGCACGAAATGTGTGCGAAGAATTGCTTATGCAAGATATATATAAAGTTCATGCATACGTGAATGCACGTTGGGCATCATCAAATGCCATGCCTATGGGATGATTATGTGTGCAGTAATGCAGGACAAGGATTCATCTAAGTGGATCTGGGAGACGAAGGCCGGTTTAGTTGTCAGTCGCGGTTGGATTGGTGCCCTCTGAAATTGCTTTCGAATTTCACGCCTTCGGGGATTATGAGGTTCTCCTCTGATACCTGTAGTCATTTTTTGAAGGTAGTGCGTCCCTTGTGGATTTTCACACTAGCTTTTCTTAGCGGGAGATGCGTCCTTGTCGGATTTTCACATAACCCTGTGCCTTATTTTTTGCCTGGAATGGACCCAACCCAATCCAGTGGCTTTTATTCATTTCATTTTTTTTGTAGGGCATACTGCCTGTTGCTAGGTTTTCACCCTGTCCTTTGGCCTAACTTTTGCTTAGAGCGCTAGTCACGGTTTTCATCTCTAACGGCCTCTTTTTTTTTGTGTGTGTGTGAGAGAAGTTGGAGTTGTTGCAAAAGATCTTTCGGGTATGATTGGCATGTGCTTATGTCTCAAATTATGGTTGTATGAGCTTGGTTCTTTATTGGGAAGGTGTTGTAGGGTTGGCTTCACAGTGGGTAGCAAGATGAATCGACTGAAGTGCTCGAGCAAACAGAGCACCAGAGGGTAGTTGGTAACAATGTGCTGGTTTTATGCTGGACCCAGATGACTTTGGGTGTGGGAGATGAATCGTTCTGGTTACAACAATACATCTTTGCATAAATGCATATATTTCAATCTGATTTCATAACACATGATCACTATTTGGCATTAACTCGAAAAATATGAGACCTCATCTAATCTCGGGATAGATCTTGAGAGCATCAAACTCCTGTTATTAATCAGCCCTCGCGGGTTTTCTTGATTGAATATTTTCTCTCTATTTTTTTTATTTAGCCTCTGCCATGGAACCTCCTTCAGTTCGTCAATATTGGTTGAATTCGCTTTCATCTTCGTTAGCCGGGGGAGACTGCTGCTTCTGAGAGTGGTTCCTCTTGGTATCAAAGTCTTGGTCTTAGCCCTTGTGCAGACTGGTTGAGGTGATGGGTTCCTTATTTGGGGCTTGAATGTGAAATCTCACACTTGGCTTTTATTGGCTTTGGTGGTTCAAACCCTGTAATGGTCTTTCAATGGCTGAGATAGGGTGACAGGATGGGCTTGGATGATCTGGGGTACTTTTATCGGTTTTGGTGGTTTAAGCTCCGAAATGGCTTTTGACGGCTGGGATTGGATGGATGGTTTGTGAATCAGCCTTTTAGGTTCTTTTCAGTGGCAGAAGAAGAGCAACAAAACGCAAATACGGGATTTGAACAAAGCTTGCCCCCAAATAGCATTCCCTTGCCCCCTAATCAATTCTTTCTTTTCTTCCCTCTCTTCTTTTTTTTCTTTTAATTTTTTTTTTTAAAAAAAAATTCTTTTCTTTTTTTTTCTTTTAATTTTTTTTTCTTTCTTTTGACAAGCTTCGTTCAAGTCTTGAAGTTTACATATACGCGTACTTTTCTTCCTAACCATTGGGACCATCGTTGGTCAATCTAGTCGAGTATTGAGCTTTAGCAAGAATTTTGGCTATAAGGGTTCTGGATGGTTAAGAGTCGATCTGTGACGCGCGCCGAATCCCCGCGGCCACCCCTCTAACCACCCGCTCGAGGGCGATCGGGGCATTTGTGGGTCCGTTGACAGCTTGCGATAAATCGCAAGTGCGTCTATATTGGGCAACAAGGAGGTATCATGGAATCGCCACCCAATAGAACATTGAGAAAGTTACTCTCGCCTCTGAGAGCCTAAGACTGCGCTTGGTATCCATTTTGGGCCAGCCAGAGGGGTCTTGGAAGGTAATCCTCTCGCCCTAAGGAGCCTAGGATTAGCGCTAAAGTCTCGTGGCACAAAAAGGTGTCTTGGAGGGTAGACCTCTAGCCTCTTTGAGCCCAAAGACCAGAGCTGGGTCCGGGATTTCTCATCTATTTCTACCTCGATTATTTTATGATTAAATTTTAATTATCATTGATTCGCTCTCTCTCCACACGATGCAATTTAAATTAAAGCGCATTCATCCATTTAAGAGCATAAAATAAAATAGCATTAAAGCATGAAATAAATTTACAATAATACTAAGGGCAGAATACAACCCTCGTTTATAAATGTGCGATACATGCATAAAACGGGTTATTCATTAACAATGAGGATATTGGTCCTCGCATGCATTTATTATGAAAAACAATTTTTATGTGATGATTTTATTGGGTAAAAATAGGACATTGGTCCAATTTTATTTAGTAAACATTTCATTTTGGTATAAAACATTAGTGTGGTGGTTCTTTTAAGCACGGTCGAAAATCATTTTATTATTACAGACCACAAATAAATAAAATAAAATAATAGAATAGTAATTACATATTTCTAAATAAATAAATAAATGAATACATAAATAATTGCATAAATAAATAACAATAATAATAACAATAATCAATAATGATAATAATAATAATAATAATACTAATAATAATAATAACAATAATAATATTAAATAATCACAAATCAATTAAATAATAACATCAACATAAAATTAACACAAATTAGACAATAACAATAATAATATCAATAATAATAATAATAATAATTATAATAATAATATTAACATAACACAAAATACTAATAATAAACAAATATAACAATTAACTAACAATAACCATATAATAACAATAATAAATATTAAATAATATTAAAACAGAATAATAAATAAAAATAAAAATATTAATATTAATAAACAGAAATTAAATTAATAAATATATATATATAATAATAATAATAATAATAATTAATATTAATTAAATAATAAGGGAAGTGGAGTTTACCTCACTGGAGCGTCGCCGGAGCGGCTGTGGCTGACACCACTCATGCCGGAAGGTAGATCGGCGCCCGAGGAACCCGCCGGCGGTGTCCACGCGCCGATAGGAAGTCGCCATCGCCGGGAAAACGCGCTGCAACGGTCCGGGTTCTTCTCCCTCACGCGCCTGCTGCCGGAGTCCGATGGAGGATCGATGGACACCGGCCACTTCGTCCGGAGGTGGTCGTTCTTCCTGTGAGGCGCGTGCCGCCGTGTGCGGCGGTGGTTGGCCGGCGGAGGCCTTGCCTCCTCTCTCTCTCTCTTTTCTCCTCTTTTTCCTTCTCTCCGTTGTCGTTTCCTGCATTTGGCTCCGTTGGCCTTTCCCTGCTCCTCTCTCCTTTGCCTTTTATTTCCTCTTTTCCTTTTCTATTTCTTTCACTCGCTCACTCTTTCACTCTCTCTTTTCTTTCTATTCTTCTTTTCTCACTTTCTATTTCTTTGCTCCTGGTCTTATGACCGGCCTCACCCTCCTCTGTTCTTGCTCTCTTTCTTTTCTTTTTCTTTTTTTTCTTCCTTTCCTTGTTCTCTCTTCTTTTCTTTTTCTTTTTCTTGATCTGCCAAGCCCCTTTAATTTTTTTCATCTTCTTCTTTTTATTCCCTCAAATTAGGGTTAAGGGTATCCAAGTAATTTCCTCATTAATTCCCTCCTTTTCTCCTTTTCTTAATTAATCTAACTTAGTTAAAATTAATACACACACATACTAATTTAATTAATCATTACATATTAATTAAACATTACATATTAATTACATCTTAATATAATTAAACATTACATACATTACACATTGATATAATTAATCTACTTAATATATAATTTATCTAATTAATTAAACATTCTACATTTTAACTAATTAACTAATTAATCATTAATTTTACATGCATCTTAATTAATACAATAATATTAACTAATTAACTAACCAATAAATTAACTAATTAATTAACAAACAACATTAACTAATTAATTTTACATATACACATATTTATATATTATCACATATATTATTTTTTTCGGAGGGAATTATCAAGGATCCAAAATTATCATTGACATTTTTATACTGAGCTGGGGACCCGGTGTCTACAGTTGCCCCCAATTTTGGAGAAACTAGTGCATAGACACCTAGGTGAGCCAAAATTCAAAGAGGAAGAGAGAAGGGATTACATACCTGTGGCGGAGACCTTGCCTTCTTGCTGAGAGTCGGATAGAGAGATGCCTCCTCAGAGGGCTTTGGGGGTCTGCCTCCTCAGAGGTCTTCAAAATTTGCCTCCTCAGAGGGCTTTGGGGTTTTGAAGTGGTAGTGTCGTGGTCGTGATAACCCTTCAGTGTTTTGAGATTTTGCCTCCTCAGAGGGCTTGAGATGTTTTGCCTCCTCAGAGGGCTTGAGATTTTGCCTCCTCAGAGGGCTTGAGATGTTTTGCCTCCTCAGAGGACTTGGAGAATTTGCCTCCTCAGAGAACTTTGAGGTTTTGCCTCCTCAGAGGGTTTGGAGAATTTGCCTCCTCAGAGGACTTTGAGATTTTGCCTCCTCAGAGGACTTTGAAGTTTTGCCTCCTCAGAGGACTTGGGGAATTTGCCTCCTCAGAGGATTTTGAGATTTTGCCTCCTCAGAGGACTTTGGGGTTTTGTCTCCTCAGAGGACTTGGGGAATTTGCCTCCTTAGAGGACTTTGAGGTTTTGCCTCCTCAGAGGACTTTGAGATTTTTGCCTCCTCAGAGGTCTTCAAGATTTGCCTCCTCAGAGGACTTTGAGAATTTGCCTCCTCAGAGGACTTTAGGATTTTGCCTCCTCAGAGGACTTACAGGTTTTGCCTCCTCAGAGGTCTTTGAGATCCTGCCTCCTCTGAAGACTTGGAGAATTTGCCTCCTCAGAGGACTTTGAGATTTTGCCTCCTCAGAGGACTTATAGATTTTGCCTCCTCAGAGGACTTGAGATTTTGCCTCCACAGAGGACTTAGAGATTTTTGCCTCCTCAGAGGACTTTGGGGAATTTGCCTCCTCAGAGGACTTTGAGATTTTGCCTCCTCAGAGGACTTGGAGAATTTGCCTCCTCAGAGGACTTTGAGATTTTGCCTCCTCAGAGGACTTTGGGGAATTTGCCTCCTCAGAGGACTTAGGGATTTGGTGGATGCGCCGAGTCTGCTCCAGACTTACAAAGCGCGAATTACACTGAATCGCTACCAAGATTCGAAGTGTTTGCACTTAATCGCCACCAAGATTCAAAGTGCAAGGGTTGCTCTCTTGAGCTGCACCGAGTCTGCTCCAGACTTACAAAGTGCTGATGATGATGATGTGCCGAGTCTGCTCTAGACTTACAAAATGCGGGGGTTGCTCTCTTGAGCTGCACCGAGTCTGCTCTAGACTTACAAAGTGCTGATGTTGTTCTTCTGAAATGGATGTCCTTCCGGACTGGGTGTCCTCCTGGACTGCCCTTCTGAGCGGTCATTTAGATATTTTCTGCAAAATCAGATGCACAAAATATACACAAGAAGTTGTATGCATGATGTTGTGTGGGACTTGTCTCCTTAGGGAGCTTAGGGAATAGACCTCTTCAGAGGGCTTCGAGATTTGCCTCCTCAAAGGACTTCACGTTTCTGATAACTGCCCCCTGAGAGGCCTTGGGTTAATTGTCTTGATTGATGCTTGGAATGATGTCGCCACTCGGATTCTGCCGGTGTCCGTATTCGAGTCTCTTTTTCTGCGAGACTTAGAAAGGCAAATATGCAGGAAAAGTTGTGAGCATGCATGTGTATGCAGCAATGTAGTATAAAAATTCACCTAAGTGGATTTGGAGGCGACAGCCGATTTGGTTGCAACTTGCAGTAAGATCAGTACCTTCTGGAATTGCCTTTGAATTTCATGCTCTTTGGGGATCATGAGGTTCTCGTCCTAAACCTGTAGTCATTATTTTAAGGTCGTGCATCCCTTGTGGATTTTCACACTAGCTTTTCTTGGCAGGAAATGCATCCTTCCGGATTTTCACATGACCCTGTGCCTTATTTTTGCCTGGAATGAACCCAATCCAATCCAGCGGCTTTTTCTTTTTGTTTTTTTTTTCTTTTTGTTTTTTTTTTTAGGACAGACTGCCTGTTTCTAGGTTTTCACCCTGTCCTTTGACCTAACTTTTGCTTAGAGCGCCAATTATGGTTTTCATCTCTAACGGCCATTTTTTTCTTTTTTCTTTTTCTTTTTCTTTTTTTCTTTTTTTTTTTGTACATCAGATGAACTATTCTGGTTACATCAATACCATTGCATAAATGCACATATTTCAGTTTGATTTCATAATATATGATCATTATTTGGCATTAATCTCAAGATACAAAACCTCATCCAATCTCGGGATAGATCTTGAAAGCATCAAACTCCTGTTATCAATCAACTCTCCTTTTGATTCTCATGATTGAATATTTTCTCTCTACTCTCATTTAATCTTTTGAATGCAAATTCTAGAAGTAATGTTGGAGACGAGACTTAACTCGAATGCATGAATGCACTCATGGCTTCTTGCTTGAAGCTCAAGAAACACCATAGGCCTCTTCTTACGTACCAAACCTTATTAAAAGGTCATCTCCGCTAATTGGATAAGACTGAACCCAGAATCAAGAGGTCTTACTTTGGTTGTAATGTCAGGCTTAGGTAGATGGCTATCAAAGAAAGATCAGGTCGCTAGAGAAAAATGGCCGCGATATTTTCTCGACTGATGGATGAACCGTTCTTAGCTCAAAAGTATTCTTGAATTTGGACTCGATAACATTCTAGCTCCTTGAGATCAGAAGGGCAATCATTGAAACTAGTCAATTGGTCACCATTTTAAGGTCTCTTTTTTATTCTTCTTTTTTTCTTTTTTCTTTGCTTCTTTTTCTTTCATTTTTCATTCATTTTTTTTCTTTTTGGATTTTTCGCTTCCTTTTTCTTTTTCTTCTTTTTTGCTTTTACTTCTCTTTTTTTCTCTTTTTTTTGAGCTCATGCCTTTCATACATGACTAACCCCTCTTTCCAAAGTTTGAACTTGCTCTCATCAAGGCAATTTTTTAATAGTCCAAAGAATTATTTCAGATGTACGTCCATCAGTTTTAGAGCGGCCACTCTTCTAAGGGGAAGCCAAAATCATTTTAGGTGAGGGGGTAGTTTTAATGTGTGTAACAACAAAATTGGTACGCATTCAGCATACCTGCATAAAGGCTCAACGGGCTAGCAAGCGATTGCAGAATAAGGGTAGGAAATAGTCATTTAGAGAGCTATACAAAGAAAAGATTGCCTAAATCATTTTTCAGGTTCTGTCTTATCCAGAGATCACTTCGACGGGTAATCAGAAAGGTTCTAGTGCTCTTAGTGAGTTTTCATCCAATCACCTAATTGCAACTAGTTTTTTCTTTCTTATTTTTATTTATTCTCTCTCTAAAACTCCCTCTCTGCAGGAGTTATATCAGATGCCATCAAGATTTTATTTGGATTTTCCAAAATTCCAAGATTAAATGTAGTAGTATTAATTGAATTAATGTTCAAAATGAATGAATGTATCATGATCATAAGAAATGAAATCATTAGAAATAATATACAAATACACAAAAACATTGTTCATCTGTCATCAGCTTTTATTTTCCCTTCTTCTCTAGGTCAACAATTTCTTTATTGTTGATAAGATCTTGAATTCAGTCCCTCAGAATTTGGCAGTGATCCGTTAACTGGCCAGCGTTGGTGGGCTGCTATGTCCTCAATCTCATCTTCTTCCACAAAATCCTCCTCGGGATTATGAACTCTTGCCCTTCTTGGCTCAATAAGTGTCGCAGCTCTATACTCATTGACAGGTTGACAGTAGCATTGCCAATAAAAAGAGCCTCTCCACCAGCAGGTGGTTCGGCTTGCCCCCAGCATGGGCTATTGGTTGTTGTGGACCAACAAGTGGTTGTGGCATAGTAGGTGCTTGTGAATCATGAGGATGAGGTATAAAATGCTGAGAGTGGCTCAGGATCCCAATCAAGCACTAATTCCAGCAATCCAAAGGGCGAGTCTGTCCTTACTAATCGACCGTCAGGGCCTCTAATCCACTTGGATGAATTTATGATGGCTGAAAATTTAAATTGTTAGAATGATGCGTGTATGAAAATATACAATGCATGATCGTGAATTATGCAGATGGAGTGAAAAAATCAATAAATTGTAATCATGCGATGCAATGCATGAAAATAAATATACACGTGATGGTATATGTATGTGAAAAACAATATGCAGGCAAAAGGATATATACACACAATATGAAATGAATTTTTTATTTTTTATATTTTATATATTTATATATATTTTTTTTGATTAATTTTTTTTGACATGAATGACATGTGATGTATGTGCATGTTGTGCAGCATCCACAGCCACATGCAAGCAAGTAGATCCTTCCAACCTTATTTCTCCCACACACGGGGTCGTGCGGTCTCTTTCCTAGGTGGGCTTTATCCAAGGGTTAACAGGGAACCTAATGGACGCATATAGTGCGCGGTGAAAACCCGGCAGCATAACAACTCTTATTTTAAAGCACATGTGCATGGATGTTTGGCCATTATATATTTAAACAATTCGATTAAATCAAGATGAGCCCACCGGGACATGAAAGCCTTTGATGAAAACCATTTAATTTGATTGATTTCATTCAATATATTATGGCCCGTATAGCAAGCACAGTATTATGGTACATTTCACCTAGTGAAAGTTTCTATTGCCATTACATGGGCTTTGGTCAAAAGGTGGTGTTACTTTAAGGCTACCCAAGCATGATCCCTGCCGACGGGTCTAGCTTATCACGAGCGTAACGACCGATCGGGTCACCATTTTATATACTACGATGGTACGAGGTTTGGGCTGGTGATTATCCTTAACACTTCACCAAATTGAGTGAAAATGAGGTCGTGCTTCAGGAACGCACCGGGGCTAATAAAGGGACCAAACTAGCATATTCTAAAGCTCTAATGAGATGTAATGCAAATGAGAGAAAGCGAATTTATGAATTAAATTTTAACCATCAATGTTAAACGAGGTATTTTCAAATTGAAATCTCAAACCATATCGTCCCCAGCGGAGTCGCCACTGTGACGCGCACCGGATCCCCGCGGCCGCCCCTCTGACCGCCCGCTCGAGGGCGATCGGGGCATTTGTGGGTCCGTTGACAGCTTGCGATAAATCGCAAGTGCGTCTATGTTGGGCAACAAGGAGGTCTCATGGAATCGCCACCCAATAGAACATTGGGAAAGTTACTCTCGCCTCGGAGAGCCTAAGACTGCGCTTGGTATCCATTTTTGGCCAGCCAGAGGGGTCTTGGAAGGTAATCCTCTCGCCCTAAGGAGCCTAGGATTAGCGCTAAAGTCTCGTGGCACAAAAAGGTGTCTTGGAGGGTAGACCTCTAGCCTCTTTGAGCCCAAAGACCAGAGCTGGGTCCGGGATTTCTCATCTATTTCTACCTCGATTATTTTATGATTAAATTTTAATTATCATTGATTCGCTCTCTCTCCACACGATGCAATTTAAATTAAAGCGCATTCATCCATTTAAGAGCATAAAATAAAATAGCATTAAAGCATGAAATAAATTTACAATAATACTAAGGGCAGAATACAACCCTCGTTTGTAAATGTGCGATACATGCATAAAACGGGTTATTCATTAACAATGAGGACATTGGTCCTCGCATGCATTTATTATGAAAAACAATTTTTATGTGATGATTTTATTGGGTAAAAATAGGACATTGGTCCAATTTTATTTAGTAAACATTTCATTTTGGTATAAAACATTAGTGTGGTGGTTCTTTTAAGCACGGTCGAAAATCATTTTATTATTACAGACCACAAATAAATAAAATAAAACAATAGAATAGTAATTACATATTTTTAAATAAATAAATAAATGAATACATAAATAATTGCATAAATAAATAACAATAATAATAACAATAATCAATAATGATAATAATAATAATAATAATAATAATAATACTAATAATAATAATAATAATAATATTAAATAATCACAAATCAATTAAATAATAACATCAACATAAAATTAACACAAATTAGACAATAACAATAATAATATCAATAATAATAATAATAATAATTATAATAATAATATTAACATAACACAAAATACTAATAATAAACAAATATAACAATTAATTAACAATAACCATATAATAACAATAATAAATATTAAATAATATTAAAACAGAATAATAAATAAAAATAAAAATATTAATATTAATAAACAGAAATTAAATTAATAAATATATAATAATAATAATAATAATAATAATTAATATTAATTAAATAATAAGGGAAGTGGAGTTTACCTCACCGGAGCGTCGCCGGAGCGGCTGTGGCTGACACCACTCATGCCGGAAGGTAGATCGGCGCCCGAGGAACCCGCCGGCGGTGTCCACGCGCCGATAGGAAGTCGCCATCGCCGGGAAAACGCGCTGCAACGGTCCGGGTTCTTCTCCCTCACTCTTTCACTCTCTCTTTTCTTTTTATTCTTCTTTTCTCACTTTCTATTTCTTTGCTCCTGGTCTTATGACCGGCCTCACCCTCCTCTGTTCTTGCTCTCTTTCTTTTCTTTTTCTTTTTTTTCTTCCTTTCCTTGTTCTCTCTTCTTTTCTTTTTCTTTTTCTTGATCTGCCGAGCCCCTTTAATTTTTTTCATCTTCTTCTTTTTATTCCCTCAAATTAGGGTTAAGGGTATCCAAGTAATTTCCTCATTAATTCCCTCCTTTTCTCCTTTTCTTAATTAATCTAACTTAGTTAAAATTAATACACACACATACTAATTTAATTAATCATTACATATTAATTAAACATTACATATTAATTACATCTTAATATAATTAAACATTACATACATTACACATTGATATAATTAATCTACTTAATATATAATTTATCTAATTAATTAAACATTCTACATTTTAACTAATTAACTAATTAATCATTAATTTTACATGCATCTTAATTAATACAATAATATTAACTAATTAACTAACCAATAAATTAACTAATTAATTAACAAACAACATTAACTAATTAATTTTACATATACACATATTTATATATTATCACATATATTATTTTTTTCGGAGGGAATTATCAAGGATCCAAAATTATCATTGACATTTTTATACTGAGCTGGGGACCCGGTGTCTACAGTTGCCCCCAATTTTGGAGAAACTAGTGCATAGACACCTAGGTGAGCCAAAATTCAAAGAGGAAGAGAGAAGGGATTACATACCTGTGGCGGAGACCTTGCCTTCTTGCTGAGAGTCGGATAGAGAGATGCCTCCTCAGAGGTCTTCAAAATTTGCCTCCTCAGAGGGCTTTGGGGTTTTGAAGTGGTAGTGTCGTGGTCGTGATAACCCTTCAGTGTTTTGAGATTTTGCCTCCTCAGAGGGCTTGAGATGTTTTGCCTCCTCAGAGGGCTTGAGATTTTGCCTCCTCAGAGGGCTTGAGATGTTTTGCCTCCTCAGAGGACTTGGAGAATTTGCCTCCTCAGAGAACTTTGAGGTTTTGCCTCCTCAGAGGGTTTGGAGAATTTGCCTCCTCAGAGGACTTTGAGATTTTGCCTCCTCAGAGGACTTTGAAGTTTTGCCTCCTCAGAGGACTTGGGGAATTTGCCTCCTCAGAGGATTTTGAGATTTTGCCTCCTCAGAGGACTTTGGGGTTTTGTCTCCTCAGAGGACTTGGGGAATTTGCCTCCTCATAGGACTTTGAGGTTTTGCCTCCTCAGAGGACTTTGAGATTTTTGCCTCCTCAGAGGTCTTCAAGATTTGCCTCCTCAGAGGACTTTGAGAATTTGCCTCCTCAGAGGACTTTAGGATTTTGCCTCCTCATAGGACTTACAGGTTTTGCCTCCTCAGAGGGCTTTGAGATTCTGCCTCCTCTGAAGACTTGGAGAATTTGCCTCCTCAGAGGACTTTGAGATTTTGCCTCCTCAGAGGACTTATAGATTTTGCCTCCTCAGAGGACTTGAGATTTTGCCTCCACAGAGGACTTAGAGATTTTTGCCTCCTCAGAGGACTTTGGGGAATTTGCCTCCTCAGAGGACTTTGAGATTTTGCCTCCTCAGAGGACTTGGAGAATTTGCCTCCTCAGAGGACTTTGAGATTTTGCCTCCTCAGAGGACTTTGGGGAATTTGCCTCCTCAGAGGACTTAGGGATTTGGTGGATGCGCCGAGTCTGCTCCAGACTTACAAAGCGCGAATTACACTGAATCGCTACCAAGATTCGAAGTGTTTGCACTTAATCGCTACCAAGATTCAAAGTGCGAGGGTTGCTCTCTTGAGCTGCACCGAGTCTGCTCCAGACTTACAAAGTGCTGATGATGATGATGTGCCGAGTCTGCTCTAGACTTACAAAATGCGGGGGTTGCTCTCTTGAGCTGCACCGAGTCTGCTCCAGACTTACAAAGTGCTGATGTTGTTCTTCTGAAATGGATGTCCTTCCGGACTGGGTGTCCTCCTGGACTGCCCTTCTGAGCGGTCATTTAGATATTTTCTGCAAAATCAGATGCACAAAATATACACAAGAAGTTGTATGCATGATGTTGTGTGGGACTTGTCTCCTTAGGGAGCTTAGGGAATAGACCTCTTCAGAGGGCTTCGAGATTTGCCTCCTCAAAGGACTTCACGTTTCTGATAACTGCCCCCTGAGAGGCCTTGGGTTAATTGTCTTGATTGATGCTTGGAATGATGTCGCCACTCTGATTCTGCCGGTGTCCGTATTCGAGTCTCTTTTTCTGCGAGGCTTAGAAAGGCAAATATGCAGGAAAAGTTGTGAGCATGCATGTGTATGCAGCAATGTAGTATAAAAATTCACCTAAGTGGATTTGGAGGCGACAGCCGATTTGGTTGCAACTTGCAGTAAGATCAGTGCCTTCTGGAATTGCCTTTGAATTTCATGCTCTTTGGGGATCATGAGGTTCTCGTCCTAAACCTATAGTCATTATTTTAAGGTAGTGCATCCCTTGTGGATTTTCACACTAGCTTTTCTTGGCGGGAAATGCGTCCTTCCGGATTTTCACATGACCCTGTGCCTTATTTTTGCCTGGAATGAACCCAATCCAATCCAGCGGCTTTTTCTTTTTGTTTTTTTTTCTTTTTGTTTTTTTTTTTTAGGACAGACTGCCTGTTTCTAGGTTTTCACCCTGTCCTTTGACCTAACTTTTGCTTAGAGCGCCAATTATGGTTTTCATCTCTAACGGCCATTTTTTTCTTTTTTCTTTTTCTTTTTCTTTTTTTCTTTTTTTTTTTTGTACATCAGATGAACTATTCTGGTTACATCAATACCATTGCATAAATGCACATATTTCAGTTTGATTTCATAATATATGATCATTATTTGGCATTAATCTCAAGATACAAAACCTCATCCAATCTCGGGATAGATCTTGAAAGCATCAAACTCCTGTTATCAATCAACTCTCCTTTTGATTCTCATGATTGAATATTTTCTCTCTACTCTCATTTAATCTTTTTAATGCAAATTCTAGAAGTAATGTTGGAGACGAGACTTAACTCGAATGCATGAATGCACTCATGGCTTCTTGCTTGAAGCTCAAGAAACACCATAGGCCTCTTCTTACGTACCAAACCTTATTAAAAGGTCATCTCCGCTAATTGGATAAGACTGAACCCAGAATCAAGAGGTCTTACTTTGGTTGTAATGTCAAGCTTAGGTAGATGGCTATCAAAGAAAGATCAGGTCGCTAGAGAAAAATGGCCGCGATATTTTCTCGACTGATGGATGAACCGTTCTTAGCTCAAAAGTATTCTTGAATTTGGACTCGATAACATTCTAGCTCCTTGAGATCAGAAGGGCAATCATTGAAACTAGTCAATTGGTCACCATTTTAAGGTCTCTTTTTTATTCTTCTTTTTTTCTTTTTTCTTTGCTTCCTTTTCTTTCATTTTTCATTCATTTTTTTTCTTTTTGGATTTTTCGCTTCCTTTTTCTTTTTCTTCTTTTTTGCTTTTACTTCTCTTTTTTTCTTTTTTTTTTTTTGAGCTCATGCCTTTCATACATGACTAAACCCTCTTTCCAAAGTTTGAACTTGCTCTCATCAAGGCAATTTTTTAATAGTCCAAAGAATTATTTCAGATGTACGTCCATCAGTTTTAGAGCGGCCACTCTTCTAAGGGGAAGCCAAAATCATTTTAGGTGAGGGGGTAGTTTTAATGTGTGTAACAACAAAATTGGTACGCATTCAGCATACCTGCATAAAGGCTCAACGGGCTAGCAAGCGATTGCAGAATAAGGGTAGGAAATAGTCATTTAGAGAGCTATACAAAGAAAAGATTGCCTAAATCATTTTTCAGGTTCTGTCTTATCCAGAGATCACTTTGACGGGTAATCAGAAAGGTTCAAGTGCTCTTAGTGAGTTTTCATCCAATCTCCTAATTGCAACTAGTTTTTTCTTTCTTATTTTTATTTATTCTCTCTCTAAAATTCCCTCTCTGCAGGAGTTATATCAGATGCCATCAAGATTTTATTTGGATTTTCCAAAATTCCAAGATTAAATGTAGTAGTATTAATTGAATTAATGTTCAAAATGAATGAATGTATCATGATCATAAGAAATGAAATCATTAGAAATAATATACAAATACACAAAAATATTGTTCATCTGTCATCAGCTTTTATTTTCCCTTCTTCTCTAGGTCAACAATTTCTTTATTGTTGATAAGATCTTGAATTCAGTCCCTCAAAATTTGGCAGTGATCCGTTAACTGGCCAGCGTTGGTGGGCTGCTATGTCCTCAATCTCATCTTCTTCCACAAAATCCTCCTCGGGATTATGAACTCTTGCCCTTCTTGGCTCAATAAGTGTCGCAGCTCTATACTCATTGACAGGTTGACAGTAGCATTGCCAATAAAAAGAGCCTCTCCACCAGCAGGTGGTTCGGCTTGCCCCCAGCATGGGCTATTGGTTGTTGTGGACCAACAAGTGGTTGTGGCATAGTAGGTGCTTGTGAATCATGAGGATGAGGTATAAAATGTTGAGAGTGGCTCAGGATCCCAATCAAGCACTAATTCCAGCAATCCAAAGGGCGAGTCTGTCCTTACTAATCGACCGTCAGGGCCTCTAATCCACTTGGATGAATTTATGATGGCTGAAAATTTAAATTGTTAGAATGATGCGTGTATGACAATATACAATGCATGATCGTGAATTATGCAGATGGAGTGAAAAAATCAATAAATTGTAATCATACGATGCAATGCATGAAAATAAATATACACGTGATGGTATATGTATGTGAAAAACAATATGCAGGCAAAAGGATATATACACACAATATGAAATGAATTTTTTATTTTTTATATTTTATATATTTATATATAATTTTTTTTGATTAATTTTTTTTTACATGAATGACATGTGATGTATGTGCATGTTGTGCAGCATCCACAGCCACATGCAAGCAAGTAGATCCTTCCAACCTTATTTCTCCCACACACGGGGTCGTGCGGTCTCTTTCCTAGGTGGGCTTTATCCAAGGGTTAACAGGGAACCCAATGGACGCATATAGTGTGCGGTGAAAACCCGGCAGCATAACAACTTTTATTTTAAAGCACATGTGCATGGATGTTTGGCCATTATATATTTAAACAATTCGATTAAATCAAGATGAGCCAACCGGGACATGAAAGCCTTTGATGAAAACCATTTAATTTGATTGATTTCGTTCAATATATTATGGCCCGTATAGCAAGCACAGTATTATGGTACATTTCACCTAGTGAAAGTTTCTATTGCCATTACATGGGCTTTGGTCAAAAGGTGGTGTTACTTTAAGGCTACCCAAGCATGATCCCTGCCGACGGGTCTAGCTCATCACGAGCGTAATGACCGATCGGGTCACCATTTTATATACCACGATGGTACGAGGTTTGGGCTGGTGATTATCCTTAACACTTCCCCAAATTGAGTGAAAATGAGGTGGTGCTTCAGGAACGCACCGGGGCTAATAAAGGGACCAAACTAGCATATTCTAAAGCTCTAATGAGATGTAATGCAAATGAGTGAAAGCGAATTTATGAATTAAATTTTAACCATCAATGTTAAACGAGGTATTTTCAAATTGAAATCTCAAACCATATCGTCCCCAGCGGAGTCGCCACTGTGACGCGCACCGGATCCCCGCGGCCGCCCCTCTGACCGCCCGCTCGAGGGCGATCGGGGCATTTGTGGGTCCGTTGACAGCTTGCGATAAATCGCAAGTGCGTCTATGTTGGGCAACAAGGAGGTATCATGGAGTCGCCACCCAATAGAACATTGGGAAAGTTACTCTCACCTTGGAGAGCCTAAGACTGCGCTTGGTATCCATTTTGGGCCAGCCAGAGGTGTCTTGGAAGGTAATTGTAGACACCGGGTCCCGAGGCGGTCAAAGATCAGGATTACCCGATGATGAAATAGAAGACCGATTTTCGGCAAGAAATGTGAGAATCGATCGTTCCCTTGTCAAAGATGTGTTTTTTCGGAAAATAATTAAAAATATATTTTTTTTCGGAAATTAAAATTAAAATGGAGTAAAAAAAATATATTAATTTTGTGTCAAAATTTAAAATAATAATAATAATAAAAAAAAAAGTTGCGAAGGCCGCATGCGGCAGCACGGGGCTGCCTGCGCGGCAGGCTGCCCCAGCGCGCAGGGGCACCTGCGCAGCAGGCCGCCCAGCGCGCAGGCCCCCTGCGCGCGAGGCGGGGGGCACCGCGCGCCCCCCCCTGCGCGCGAGGCAGGGGGGCCTCGCGCGCAGCCCCCTGCACGCGAGGCAGGGGGCCTCGCGCGCAGCCCCCTGCGCGCGAGGCAGCTGCCTGCCGCGCGCGGTGCGGGGGCACCACGCGCGCAGCAGGCTGCTGCCGCGCATGCCCTTGCCCTCTCCGCGCGACCTGGTCTTCACCTGTCCGTTTTTTTCACTGTTTTCAGTCTGATTTTCCTCAGTCTGACTTTTTTCTTGTTTCACCATTTTATGACATTTTTGATTAACTAAAAATGAAAGGTTTTTTGTCCCTTACCATTTTTGGCCAAGACAAGATTAAATCGGATTTTGGCCTTCATTTTTAGGGGGGAGGACGGCAACTAATATCCAAGCTTTTCTCTCTCAATTTTTTTCCAGCAACTAGCTCTTTGGCTTTCGTTTTCCCTTCTTTCTCAAGTTTTAATCTTGATTTGATCTTCAAAAAAATACACCATCCATTTTATTGAGTGATTTGAGCTTGGAAAATTAATTTCCTTTTGCTCAAATCACCCACCAAAATATTTTCATCAAAATATTTTCCTGATTTTATTTCAAAATATTAATTTCTACATTTTCTTCAAGTGTTTATCATCACAAATCCGACAAGGAAAATCGATCGGGACACCGTTTCCCCAATCTAAAAATTCTGAGGGTAAACATTCTTGAACCCATCCTCATTTATTTTTTGTATAGTATTTATTATTGTTAATATTATTTTTTGCTATTATTATCATGTATATTGTGTACTTTTAGCATCTTAATGAGTTAATATCACCATTAATACATTATTTGCTTGCGTCAATTTGATATTTTGCTATCATTATTATTTTTATTGTGTTTATGTTCATTAATGAGTTCATGTCATGTTTAATGCATTTGGGGTCTTTTATTATTATTATTACTATTATTATTATTATTATTATTATTATTATTATTATTATTATTATTATTAATTAATTAATTAGTTAGCATTATTATCATTTAATATTCCGTATTATTTTATTATTATTGTTACCATATGGTTTTATTATGACTATTATACCTATTAATCATCTTATTTATTGATCCATTGTCATTATTATTATGATTATGATTATCATTATATTTATTATTATTACTATCGTATTTCTTTATATTATATTCACTATTATTTATTATCATTATCCATCATTATTATTCTTATTATTATTATCATTAGTACCATTATTTCATTGTTGTTACCATCGTCATAATTTTTATTATTGTTATTATCTCGTCTTCATTTGATTAATTTTTACAATATTTACTAATATTTTCGATGTTAATTTTTGTATGAGTTTAACTTGAATCGGGTTATTTGGGCGTCCTCGCGACACCCCGGATGGGTCGCGACACGTAGACGATCACTCCAGTTTGGTGAGATCCTTTTAATTCCTCTTTACATGTTATGTGCTTATTTGTAAATATATATGTTTTTTATTCGTGCACGCGTGCGATAAAAAATCACAAAAATATTTCTATAACTAAATTGGAATTTTCACTAATAAAATCGGGACAAATGTCCCTTATTTTAGCCCAACCATAAAAACATCACAACTAAAACGAAGAGTTCATTTTCAATAAAATGGGATCACTCATCCCGGTTTTCATTCAAACAATCAAAACGACTCTTCGAACCCTCTTTAAGTTAACACGAAGGAACCAATGTTCCTAAATTTCGAACAAGTGCGAAGGAACCAATGTTCCTAAAATAATATCCCAATTTATGCATGTCTTTTTATTTCGATCTTGTGTGAGTGTTTTAAATTCAAGTTCTTTTCTATTCGGGCCCTTGTAATTAATTTTTGGGGCAACTTTATTTATCTTTTGGAGATTGTATTCCGTCCCATTTATATATCCAATTCCTTTCAATGGGGGTTGTATTCCGCCCATATTTCTCTTGTAATTGCGTGCTTGCGTGTTTACCGCTTTCATTTATTGCTTTCTTTATTTACTTTATTTATCGCTTTTATTTACTTCCTTTACGTGCTTGAAAATGCGCTTTTACTTTTAATGCATCGCTCGTGTGAGATGAGAGATATAATTTTAATAATTTAAAAACCCATTTATAATTAATCAAAGCATAAATAAGAGGGGAGTTCCGGACACTAAATCTCTGGTTTAGACCAATAGAGGTGAGAAACCTTTTCCCAATTTCTTGCAAATTGGGTGGCGACTCCAAATACCTCAAAGGTGCCTTTAGGTGTCAATAGGCTAGGTTGTTCTCCTCAATGTTCTATTGGGAGGAACATACCGATGATGTCTCATGGCGCCCATGATCAAAAGACGCGAACCTTCATACCTCAAATCCTAAAGCGGATTCAAAGCGAGGGCCCTTGCTGGGTTGTCCGGGTTCGGCGCGCGTCACAGTGGCGACTCCACTGGGGACTTTGTGTTTGAGACTTCACTCCGAAAGTGCTTTGGTTAAAATTTATAATTGGGTTTTGACACTTAAAATTCTATCTCTTTTCGAAAATTGCATCATATCATTTTAGAGCCTTAGACTTACGCTAGTTGGTCCCTATCTTACCCCGGTGCGTTCCCGAATCACGACCCTACTTTCACTCATTGTAGGGAAGTGTTAAGGATAATCACCAGCCCAAGCCTTGTACCTTTTGGTATATCAAAATGGAAACCCGATCGGTCGTTATGCTCGTGATGAGCTAGACCCGTTGGCGCGGACCATGCTTGGGTAGCCCTAAAAGTTTCATCACCTTGACCAAAGCTCATCTAATGGCAAATAGAAACTTCCCCTAAGAGGTATGCTCCTTAATACGATGCTTGTGATGTGGACTGTCACGTATTAAGCAAAATCAACCAAATCAAATGGTCTTCATCAAAGGCTTTTATGCCTCGTTGGGCCCACTTTGGTTTAATTGGATTGCCCAAATACGTAATGGCCAAAACCCATACGAATGCGCATTAGATTAAGACTGTTATGCTGCCGATTTTTCACCGTGCACCATACGTGTCTAATGGGTTCCCTGTTAACCCTTGGATGAAGCCCGCCTAAGAAAGTGACCGCACTACCTCGTGTGTGGGAGTAACAAGGTTGGAAGGTGTTATGTGCTTGTATGTGGTTGTCTATGTGTGACGCGCGCCGAACCCGACAAACCCAGCAAGGGCCCTCGCTCATGAATCCGCCATTGGGATTCGAGGTATGAAGGTTCGCGTCTTTTGATCATGGGCGCCATGAGACATCATCGGTGTATCTCTCCCAATAGAACATTGGGGAGAATAACCTAGCCTATTGACGCCTAAAGGCACCTTTGAGGTATTTGGAGTCGCCACCCAATTTGCAAGAAATTGGGAAAAGGTTTCTCACCTCTATTGGTCTAAACCAGAGATATGGTGTCCGGAACTTCCCTCTTATTTATGCTTTGGATAATTATAAATGGGTTTTTAAATTCTTAAAATTAGATCTCTCATCTCATACGAGCGATGCATTAAAATAAAAGCGCATTTCAAGCACATAAAGAAAGTAAACGGAAGCGATAAGTAAAATAAAGAAAGCAATAAATGAAAGCGGTAAACACGCAAGCACGCAATTACAATAAAAATAGGGGCAGAATACAACCCCAATAAAAGGAGATCAAAGATGTAAGTGGGACGGAATACAATCCCCAAAAGATAAATAAAGTTGTCCCAAAATTAATTACAAGGGCCCAAAAAAGAAGTGAACTTGAATTTAAAACACTCACTTAAGATTAAAATAAAAGAACATACATAAATCGGGACATTATTTGAGGAACGTTGGTTCCTTCGTGCTTGTTCGAAATTTAGGAACATTGGTTCCTTCGTATTAATTTGAAGAGGGTTCGAAGAGTCATTTTTGATTGCTTGAATTAAAAAACCGGGATGAGTGATCCCATTTTATTGAAAATTGACTCTTCGTTTTAATTGTGACATTTTTATTGTCGGGCTAAGACAAGGGACATTGGTCCCAGTTTTATTAGTGAAGAATCCAATTTATTTGTAGAAATATTTTTGTGATTTTTTATCGCACGCGTGCACGAATAAAAAGTATATATATACAAATAAACACATAACACATCAAAGGGGAATTGAAAAGATCTCACCAAAATGGAGTGTCCGTCCACGCGTCGCGACCCATCCGGGGAGTCGCGGGACGCCCAAATAACCCGATTCAAGTTAAACTCATACAAAAGTTAACATCAAAAATATTAGTAAATACTCTAAAAATTAATCAAACAAAAGCGAGGTAATAACAATAATAAAATTATGGCGATGGTAGCAACAATAAAATAACACTAATAATGATAAAAATAATAATAATAATAATAATAATAATAATAATAATAGTAATGGACAATGATAATGAATAATAGTGAATATAATATAAATAAATATGATAGTGATAATGATAAATATAATGATAATCATAATCATAATAACAATAACAATGTAACAATAAATAAGATGATTAATAAATATAATAGTCACAATAAAACCATATGATAACAATAATAATAAGATAATACGGAATATTAAATGATAATAATGCTAACTAATTAATTAATTAATTAATAACAATAATAATAATAATAATAAAAGATAGTAACAAATACTAAGAGATTAATGAAGTAATAATAATAGTAATAAACTTTGAAAATATATTAATATGCAAATATTAAAAATGATTAAGCTAAGATCTAAAATAGAATAAAATAGCAAATTAAAGAAGAACTAAAAAAATGGAAAATGGAAACCAACGTGAAGAATAAAAATGGTGGAAGTTAAGGATTAAAAATTAAAGTATAAGAGTCTAATGTCAAACAACATAATACTAATTGTAATAATAATAACAACAGTAGATGGACATAAAAATCAAATCAAAACAAACCAATAATACATTATTAGTGATAATAGGATGGTGAGAATGCAAACAACAACAATATGTACACTAGTGCAAATGAGGCAACGACATAGTAAAAATAATAGTAATAATAATAATGATAAGAAGTATATTAACACATTAAAATGCTAAAAATAAATAATAAAAATAATAGACATGATAATAGTAACAAAAATAATTTTAACAACAATAAATAATGTACAAGAGAGATAAAAGAGAATAAGTCCAAGAATGTTTACCCTCAGAATTTTTTAGATTGGGGAAACGGTGTCCCGATCGATTTTCCTTGTCGGATTTGTAATGATAAATATTTGAAGGAAAATGTAGAAATTAATGTTTTGAATTAAAATCAAGAAAATACTTTGATGAAAATATTTTGGTGGATGATTTGAGCAAAAGGAAATTAATTTTCCAAGCTCAAATCACTCAATAAAATGGATGGTATTTTTGAAGAGCAATTCAATGTTAAAACTTGAGAAAAAGAAGGAAAAGAGAAGCTAAAAAGCCCTGCTGGAGAAAAAAAATTGAAAGAAAACCCTTGAGAAAAATAGTTGCCGTCCCAAAAATGAGGGCAAAATTCCTCATTTAAGGTTGCCTTGGCCAAAAATGGCAAGGGGCAAAAGAGGCTTTATTTTTAGTTAATCCAAAATAACATAAATTGGTGAAACAATGAAAACTGAAAAAAATCAGAAATCAGACTGAAAACAGCGAAAAAAACGGACAGGCGAAACAGGTCGCGCGGAGGAGCCAAGGGCGCGCGGCAGCCTGCGCGTGGTGCCTTGGCACCGCGCGCGGCAGGCTGCTGCGCGCAGCCTGCCTCGCGCAGGCAGGTCGCGCGAGGCAGCTGCCTCGCGCGCAGGGGGGGTCGCGCGAGGCAGCAGGCCTCGCGCGCAAGGGGGGCGCGCGGAGCGCCCTCCCCTGCGCGCAGGGGGGGCGCGCGGAGCGCCCCGCCTCGCGCGCAGGGGGGTCGCGCGGAGCGCCCGCTCCTGCGCGCAGGGGGGGGTCGCGCGGAGCGCCTGCCCCTGCGCGCAGGGGGGGCGCGCGGAGCGCCCCGCCTCGCGCGCAGGGGGGTCGCGCGAGGCGCCCGCCCCGCGCGCAGGGGGGTCGCGCGGAGCGCCCGCCCCCGCGCGCAGGGGGGTCGCGCGGAGCGCCCGCCCCTGCGCGCAGGGGGGCGCGCGGAGCGCCCCGCCTCGCGCGCAGGCGCCCCTGCGCGCTGGGGCGGCCTGCCTCGCAGGCGCCCCTGCGCGCTGGGGCGGCCTGCCTCGCAGGCGCCCCTGCGCGTTGGGGCAGCCTGCCGCGCAGGCGGCCCCGCGCTGCCGCAGTGGCACTCGCGATAAAATTTTTTTTTTTTTTTTTTTTTTTTTTTTTAATTTTGACACAATATTAATATTTTTTCCCATTTTAAATTTTAATCCCTAAAATATATATTTTAAAATTATTTTCCGAAAAACACATCTTTTGACAAGGAACGATCGGTTCTCACATTTCTTGCCGAAAATCGGTCTTCTATTTCATCACTGGGTAATCCTGATCTTGGACCGCCTCGGGACCCGGTGTCTACAGTTGCCCCCAATTTTGGGGAACTTAGAACCTAGCTGCCTAAGTGAACCAAAATTCAGAAAAGAAAGGAAAGAGGCGCGTACCTGAGGCGGTTGTCTTCCCGAACTGGCTGGAGTTACTGTGGGTAGTTATCGTCTGTTTGTCGACGTGTTAACCCCCGTCATTTTGGCATCTAACCTTTTGATGCGGATATACTCATGGATTGAAAGGATTTAGAATATTTCGGGAAAAGCTCAATGCCACGAAGGATAACGCTCCGCAAAGACCAAGGATGCTTTGAAAAACAGGACTTAAAGACAAAGCTCCGAAGAGACCGAGAATGCCTTGAGAAAGGACTTAAAGATAATGCTCCGAAAAGGCTGAGAATGCCTTGAAAAAGGACTTAAAGATAATGCTCCGAAAAGACTGAGAATGCCTTGAAAAAGGACTTAAAGATAAATTTTGAAGATATTGAGGACGCCTGTTGGATAAGGACTTAGAGATAATGCTCCGAAGAGACTGAGAATGCCTTGAAAAAGGACTTAAAGATAATGCTCCGAAAGGCTGAGAATGCCTTGAAAAAGGACTTAAAGATAAATTTTGAAGATATTGAGGACGCCTGTTGGATAAGGACTTAGAGATAATGCTCCGAAGAGACTGAGAATGCCCCGTGAAGGAGGACTTAAAGATAAATTTTGAAGATATTGAGGACGCCTGTTGGATAAGGACTTAGGGATAACGCTCCGAAGAGACTGAGAATGCCCCGTGAAGGAGGACTTAAAGATAAATTTTGAAGAGATTGAGGATGCCTGTTGGATAAGGACTTAGAGATAATGCTCCAAAGAGACTGAGAATGCCCCGTGAAGGAGGACTTAAAGATAATGGGGAGATTAGATGCACGTGATAAGTGCTTGTGCTAAGCATGTGCAAAGGATTACGCGTTGCAAGTACGCAAAGATCATGGGCACGAAATGTGTGCGAAGAATTTATTGTGCAAGATATATATAAAGTTCATGCATGCGTGAATGCATGTTGAGGCACCATCAAATGCCATACCCGTGAGATGCATATATTTGCGATAATGCAGGATAAGAGTTCATCCGAGTGGATTCGGAGGCGTCAGCTGGTTTGCAGCAGGATCGGTGCCCCCTGGAATTGCTTTTGAATTTCGTGCCTCTGGGGGATTATAAGGTTCTCCTCTGGTACCTGTAGTCATTATTTGAAGGTAGTGCGTCCCTCGTGGATTTTCACACTAGCTTTTCTTAGCGGGAGATGCGTCCTTGTCGGATTTTCACATAACCCTGTGCCTTATTTTTTGCCTGGAATGGACCCAACCCAATCCAGCGGCTTTTATTTATTTTATTTTTTTGTAGGGCAGACTGCCTGTTGCCAGGTTTTCACCCTACCCTTCGGCCTAACTTTTGCTTAGAGTGCCAGTCACGGTTTTCATCTCTAACGGCCTTTTTTTTTTTTTTTTTTTTTTTTTTTTTGGAGAGAGAAGTTGGAGTTGTTGCGAAAAGTTTTTCAGGTATGATTAGCATGTGCTTATGTCTCAGATTTTGGTTGGATGAGCTTAGTTTTCTTATCATGAGGGTGCTATAGAATTGGCTTCACAGTGGGTAGCAAGGTGAGTTGACTGAAGTGCCGGGGTGGCGAGAGTGGCAGAGGTTAGTTGGTAACAATGTACTAGTGTTATGCCGGACTCGGACAATTTTGAGTGTGCAAGATGAGCTGCTCTGGTTACACCCAAACACCTTTGCATAAATGCATATATTTCAATCTAATTTCATAACATATGATCACTATTTGGCATTAACTTGAAGAATATGAGTCTTCACCTAATCTCGGGATAGATCTTGAGAGCATCAAACTCCTGTTATCAATCAGCCCTCGCGGGTTTTCTTGATTGAATATTTTCTCTCTTTTCTTTTTTTTTTATTCTTTATTTAGCCTTTGCCATGGACCCTCCTTCAGTTCGTCAATATTGGTTGAATTTGCTTTCATCTTCGTTGGCCGGAGGGACCGCTGCTTCTGAGAGTGGTTCCTCTTGGTACCAAAGTTTTGGTCTTATCGCTTGTGCAGACTGGTTGAGTTGATGGGTTCCTTATTTGGGGCTTGAATATGAAGTTTCACGCTTGGCTATTATTGGCTTTAGCGGTTATAACCCTGAACTGGCCTTTCAATGGCTGAGACAGGGTGACAGGTTGGGCTTGGATGATTTGGGGTACTTTTATTGGCTTTGGTAGCTCAAGCTTTCGAAATGGTTTTCGTCGGCCGGGATTGGATGGATGGCTCTGGAGTTAGCCCTTTTAGGTCATTTTCAGTAGCTAAAAAAAAAGAATGGCAATGTGCAGGCATGTGTAGATCAACGGGATTTGAACAAAGCTTGCCCCCAAATGGCATTCCCTTGCCCCCCTATCAATTATCTCTTTTCTTCTCTCTTTTCTTTACACCCAATTTTTTTTTTTCTTTTTTTTTTTTTTTTTTTTTTTTTCCAACCCAATTTTTTTTCACAACCCAATTTTTTTACAACCCAAATTTTTTTTTTACAACCCAATTTTTTTATTATTATTTTTTTTTCAATTTTTTTTTTTGTTTTTTTTTTTTTTTTGACAAGCTTTGCTCAAGTCCTGAAGTTTACACATACGTGCACTTTTTATCTTAACCACTGGGACCATTGTTGTTCAATTCGGTCGGGCATTAAATTTTGGCAAGAAATTTGGTTATGAGGGTTTTGGATGGTTAAGGGTCAGTCATAATCGGTTTTGGAGTACACATTCCGAATGGGTAGAGAGAAAAAAGGTCATATGGCTCAGTTCTGATGGGTTGCATGTTTTCTCATGGTGGTTTTGAATTTTATTTGTCCGACTTTTGGCGTAACTTTCGAGGCTTGATTTTATTCGGCGACACCATATGTAACTCAGGTGTTGTGGATGCGAAGAAGTGGCTTTCAAAATTCGGTTTATTGTCATGTTGGCACGTGGAAGTAGCGTCGGTCTTGAGAGTGTCCTTGTCCATCTTCAGCGTTTCATACTAGGTCCGGGCAAAGGCTCCCTTTTTTTTTATTATCTCTCAAAATTATCCTCGCTTCAGGAGTTATATCAGATGCTACCAAGATTTTATTTGGATTCCCCAAAGTTCCGAGACTAGATGGAGTCGTATTAATTGGGTTAATGTCAAAATGAATGGATGCATCGTGATCATGAGAAATGAAATCAAGGAAATATCGCATAAATAAAACAGAAATTGTTCAACATGTTACAATAACCAAATTGTCCAAAAAGAGTTCTGGAATTGAAAAGCAGTAAGCATTAAAAACATGATCTTCTGCTTGTGGTTTTGGAGGGACATGCCGATGAAGTGGATTGGCCCGATCATATCTCTGGTGGAAGGATTGTATTGTAGTCTACTCCCTTCTTCTTCTCCCTTTTTTCGGGATCCGTGATTTTCTTGGAATCAATGAGGTCCTGAACCCGGTCTCTCAAAGTTCGGCAGTAGTTTGTCAAATGTCCAGTGTGCTGGTGGAATGCACAATATTGATCTGCTCTGTGGTGGGGCTGCCCCTGACTGCTGGCAGGCTTCGCCGGTAATGGCTGCAGAAACCCCCTTTTCACTAGCCTCTCAAAAACCCACGACAAGGGCCTACCCAACTCAGAGTAATATCTTTGATTCCTTCTCACTGATGACTCTCCCGCTTTTTTAACATTGCCCTTACAGCCATCTCGGATATTTAGGTTTGCATTCTTCAGAGCATGCTCTTTCACCAGATCTCCATCATCCTCAAGCATATTGTCATGTTCCAGAGTAGGCCTCTTACCACCTCCTTGTCCCACTGGTAAATCAAACGGTTCCTTGCCTCGGGGCTTAGTGGCACTAGGAGATGCCGTGGTTGTCGCTGTACGGGCTATCTCGACAGGGGTCGACTCAACTCGGTTAAAGGTAGCCGCCATCAATCGGGCTTGTAGGACTAGCGCGAGGGCGTCTATTCTCTCCTTAATCATAGCTTTAATCATAGATGTCAACCTCCTTTCGAGCTCCTCAAGCCGTCTATCCATCTCTTGGGCCATTGATGCACGAGTCTCCTCAATCTGTCGTGAAAGGCTGGCCATACTCAATTCTTGGTTAGAACCCTCTTGTTTCTCACCTTCCTCTTCTTCCCCGCTTCCGCTGCTGGACCAACAGCCTATCATTGCCACAAAAGTCTCTCCTTCATCTGCCTCAGGGCCAGTAGTAGTGGCATACCCATTTCCATACAAGTCTTGCAGTACATACCATTCCGGTAAGCCTGAACCAATCATGACGCAATGGGCTGACTTCTCTTGACTTTCTCTCTGCCCAGGATTAATAGCCTGTTTGCCATCGATCAAGGCTTGAATTCGGTCCCTTAAAGGACGACAGTAGTCTGTTCTGTGCCCTGTGTACTGATGATATGCGCAATACCAGTCTGTCCTATGCTTCGGCTTCCCTTGACTTGGGGCGGGCCCAGCTGGCAAGGGTTGCAACTTTCCTTCCTTGATGAGACGGGTGAAGTGCCAAGATAGTGGTCTGCCCGAGATAGTGAGATGTTTGGGAGCCGTCCCTATAGTAGAAACTTCTGCCACCTTATCATTGCCCCCGTTATCGCTGCTGCTTCCCTTATTTTTGCCTGAAGCCACATCTGCAGATCTAGCCACTTTATCTAAATGCTCAGCCTCAACTTCAATGGCTATGTCCTTAAGTGACTCCCAATCTTTGAGTCCCTTCATTTTTAACCCATCCCTCAAATATGGACTAGCATTTCGGATAAATAACCTGATCTGATCTGAGGTATCAGGCTTTCTCTTTATCTCCATCACTCGATTCCTCCATCGGGTCAAGTACTCATGGAATGATTCCCCTGACTTCTGCTTCAGCACTTCTAAATCTTTCAATGTGACCTCAATCTTAGTACTGCAATCATACTGGCCAAGGAATTCTTCTGTTAACAGATTCCAGTCTTCTTTCGCTCTTCGATCCAGCCCATGGTACCAATCCACTGCTGGGCCAGCTAAGCTGAGACAGAAATAGTCCACTTTTTGCTTCTTAGTCAACCCTGTACCCTTCATGATCAGGGTGTATTGCTTAACATGTGCAGAAGGGTCCGATGTACCGTCAAATTTTGGCAGGTCTGGCATCTTAAAACTCTGGGGCAACAGCTCTCCATCATCCAAATCCACATCTTCAGGGCTCACTCCCTTGCCAGCTGTCAACATGCGGGTGATTGCCTCAATTTGCTGTCTCATACCCCTCATAGCCTCGTCTTCTACCCTGGGTGCTCCACCCCTCACGGCTTGATGGGCTGCTATCTCCTCAACCTCTTCTTCCATTGCGAAATCCTCATCAGGGTTTGGGATCCTTGCTCTTCCGGGTTCAACTGGCACAGCCGTAGCTTTAGGCTCATTTACAGGTTGATGGGCAATAACTCCAGCGAGGGGAGCCTCCCCACCAGCAGGTGGTTCGGCTTGGCCCCGAAGAGGGGCTACTGGTGGTTGTGGAGCAACTGGTGCTTGGGGAGCAGGAGGCTGTGCAAATCTTTCGGCCATTGCTCCCATCATTTCTAGCATTCTTCGTTCAAAATCCTCCAGTCTCCTGGCAAGGTCTTGGGTGGTTAAGTTTCCAGTTTCTTCTGCCATTGAGGATAATTCGCTACCTGTAGAGAGTGACTCAGAATCCCAAAAAGGCACTAATTCTAGCAATTCGAAGGGTGAGTCTGCCGTCACTAGTCGATCGTCAGAATCTCTAGTCCACTCAGATGAATCTAGGATGGCTGAAAGATCAAGATCGTTAGAATGATGCATGGATGATATGTATAATGCATGATCGTGCCATGCATACAGTCTTTGATGAATGCGAGATCCATGGACTACCACGGTACGATGGGATGCATGGAAGAAATTACATGCAGGATGGTATGTGCATGTGAAAAATAATATGCAGACGAGAGGATATACACACACACAGCGTGAGATTAAATATACAGGATGATACGCACATGTGAAAAAATAGCATGCAGACAGAAAGATATATACGCACACAGCATGAGATAAGATATTATTATTTGTACATGTATTTATTTTATTGACATGCATGAATGACATGCGATATATGAGCATGCCGTGCAGTATTCACAACCACATGCAAGCAAATAGATCCTTCCAACCTTATCACTCCCACACACGAGGTCGTGCGGTCTCTTTCCTAGGTGGGCTTCATCCAAGGGTTAACAGGGAACCTATTGGACGCGTACGGTGCACGGTGAAAAACCGACAGCATAACAGTCTCAATCTAATGCGCATTCGTATGGGTTTTGGCCATTACGTATTTGGACAATTCAATCAAGTTAAGGTGGGCCCAACAGGGCATGAAAGCCTTTGATAAAAGACCACTTGATTTGCTTGATTTTGTTTAATACGTGATAGCCCATATCGCAAGCATTGTATTAAGGAACATACCACCTAGGGGAAGTTTCTATTTGCCATTACATGGGCTTTGGTCAAGGTACTGAATTCTTGGTTACCCAAGCATGATCCCTGCCGACGGGTCTAACTCGTCATGAGTATAGCGACCGATCGGGTTATCATTTGATATACCAAAAGGTACAAGGCTTGGGCTGGTGATTATCCCTAACACTTCCCTACAATGAGTGAAAGTAGGGTCGTGCTTTGGGAACGCACCGAGGTAAGAAGGGACCAACTAGCGTAATTCTAAGGCTCTAAAATGATTATGATGCTATTTTCGAAAAGAGATAGAATTTTAAGTTTCAAAAACCCAATTATAAATTTTAACCAAAGCACTTTCGGAGTGAAGTCTCAAACACAAAGTCCCCAGTGGAGTCGCCACTGTGACGCGCGCCGAACCCGACAAACCCAGCAAGGGCCCTCACTCATGAATCCGCCATTGGGATTCGAGGTATGAAGGTTCGCGTCTTTTGATCATGGGCGCCATGAGACATCATCGGTGTATCTCTCCCAATAGAACATTGGGGAGAATAACCTAGCCTATTGACGCCTAAAGGCACCTTTGAGGTATTTGGAGTCGCCACCCAATTTGCAAGAAATTGGGAAAAGGTTTCTCACCTCTATTGGTCTAAACCAGAGATATGGTGTCCGGAACTTCCCTCTTATTTATGCTTTGGATAATTATAAATGGGTTTTTAAATTCTTAAAATTAGATCTCTCATCTCATACGAGCGATGCATTAAAATAAAAGCGCATTTCAAGCACATAAAGAAAGTAAACGGAAGCGATAAGTAAAATAAAGAAAGCAATAAATGAAAGCGGTAAACACGCAAGCACGCAATTACAATAAAAATAGGGGCAGAATACAACCCCAATAAAAGGAGATCAAAGATGTAAGTGGGACGGAATACAATCCCCAAAAGATAAATAAAGTTGTCCCAAAATTAATTACAAGGGCCCAAAAAAGAAGTGAACTTGAATTTAAAACACTCACTTAAGATTAAAATAAAAGAACATACATAAATCGGGACATTATTTGAGGAACGTTGGTTCCTTCGTGCTTGTTCGAAATTTAGGAACATTGGTTCCTTCGTATTAATTTGAAGAGGGTTCGAAGAGTCATTTTTGATTGCTTGAATTAAAAAACCGGGATGAGTGATCCCATTTTATTGAAAATTGACTCTTCGTTTTAATTGTGACATTTTTATTGTCGGGCTAAGACAAGGGACATTGGTCCCAGTTTTATTAGTGAAGAATCCAATTTATTTGTAGAAATATTTTTGTGATTTTTTATCGCACGCGTGCACGAATAAAAAGTATATATATACAAATAAACACATAACACATCAAAGGGGAATTGAAAAGATCTCACCAAAATGGAGTGTCCGTCCACGCGTCGCGACCCATCCGGGGAGTCGCGGGACGCCCAAATAACCCGATTCAAGTTAAACTCATACAAAAGTTAACATCAAAAATATTAGTAAATACTCTAAAAATTAATCAAACAAAAGCGAGGTAATAACAATAATAAAATTATGGCGATGGTAGCAACAATAAAATAACACTAATAATGATAAAAATAATAATAATAATAATAATAATAATAATAATAGTAATGGACAATGATAATGAATAATAGTGAATATAATATAAATAAATATGATAGTGATAATGATAAATATAATGATAATCATAATCATAATAACAATAACAATGTAACAATAAATAAGATGATTAATAAATATAATAGTCACAATAAAACCATATGATAACAATAATAATAAGATAATATGGAATATTAAATGATAATAATGCTAACTAATTAATTAATTAATTAATAACAATAATAATAATAATAATAAAAGATAGTAACAAATACTAAGAGATTAATGAAGTAATAATAATAGTAATAAACTTTGAAAATATATTAATATGCAAATATTAAAAATGATTAAGCTAAGATCTAAAATAGAATAAAATAGCAAATTAAAGAAGAACTAAAAAAATGGAAAATGGAAACCAACGTGAAGAATAAAAATGGTGGAAGTTAAGGATTAAAAATTAAAGTATAAGAGTCTAATGTCAAACAACATAATACTAATTGTAATAATAATAACAACAGTAGATGGACATAAAAATCAAATCAAAACAAACCAATAATACATTATTAGTGATAATAGGATGGTGAGAATGCAAACAACAACAATATGTACACTAGTGCAAATGAGGCAACGACATAGTAAAAATAATAGTAATAATAATAATGATAAGAAGTATATTAACACATTAAAATGCTAAAAATAAATAATAAAAATAATAGACATGATAATAGTAACAAAAATAATTTTAACAACAATAAATAATGTACAAGAGAGATAAAAGAGAATAAGTCCAAGAATGTTTACCCTCAGAATTTTTTAGATTGGGGAAACGGTGTCCCGATCGATTTTCCTTGTCGGATTTGTAATGATAAATATTTGAAGGAAAATGTAGAAATTAATGTTTTGAATTAAAATCAAGAAAATACTTTGATGAAAATATTTTGGTGGATGATTTGAGCAAAAGGAAATTAATTTTCCAAGCTCAAATCACTCAATAAAATGGATGGTATTTTTGAAGAGCAATTCAATGTTAAAACTTGAGAAAAAGAAGGAAAAGAGAAGCTAAAAAGCCCTGCTGGAGAAAAAAAATTGAAAGAAAACCCTTGAGAAAAATAGTTGCCGTCCCAAAAATGAGGGCAAAATTCCTCATTTAAGGTTGCCTTGGCCAAAAATGGCAAGGGGCAAAAGAGGCTTTATTTTTAGTTAATCCAAAATAACATAAATTGGTGAAACAATGAAAACTGAAAAAAATCAGAAATCAGACTGAAAACGGCGAAAAAAACGGACAGGCGAAACAGGTCGCGCGGAGGAGCCAAGGGCGCGCGGCAGCCTGCGCGTGGTGCCTTGGCACCGCGCGCGGCAGGCTGCTGCGCGCAGCCTGCCTCGCGCAGGCAGGTCGCGCGAGGCAGCTGCCTCGCGCGCAGGGGGGTCGCGCGAGGCAGCAGGCCTCGCGCGCAAGGGGGGCGCGCGGAGCGCCCTCCCCTGCGCGCAGGGGGGGCGCGCGGAGCGCCCCGCCTCGCGCGCAGGGGGGTCGCGCGGAGCGCCCGCTCCTGCGCGCAGGGGGGGTCGCGCGGAGCGCCTGCCCCTGCGCGCAGGGGGGGCGCGCGGAGCGCCCCGCCTCGCGCGCAGGGGGGTCGCGCGAGGCGCCCGCCCCGCGCGCAGGGGGGTCGCGCGGAGCGCCCGCCCCTGCGCGCAGGGGGGCGCGCGGAGCGCCCCGCCTCGCGCGCAGGCGCCCCTGCGCGCTGGGGCGGCCTGCCTCGCAGGCGCCCCTGCGCGTTGGGGCAGCCTGCATCGCAGGCGGCCCCGCGCTGCCGCAGTGGCACTCGCGATAAAATTTTTTTTTTTTTTTTTTTTTTTTTTTAATTTTGACACAATATTAATATTTTTTCCCATTTTAAATTTTAATCCCTAAAATATATATTTTAAAATTATTTTCCGAAAAACACATCTTTTGACAAGGAACGATCGGTTCTCACATTTCTTGCCGAAAATCGGTCTTCTATTTCATCACTGGGTAATCCTGATCTTGGACCGCCTCGGGACCCGGTGTCTACACTATGTTGCATTGACACGATCATGCATTATAACTATCATCCATGCATCATGCTAACCATTTGAGCTTTTCAGCCATCATAGATTCATCCAAGTGGACCAGAAGTTCTGACGGCCGGCTAGTGAGAACAGATTCACCCTTCGAATTGCTAGAATTGGTGCCTTTTTGGGATTCTAAGTCATTTTCAACAGGTAGCGAATTATCCTCAATGGCAGAAGAAACTGGAAACTTAACCACCCAGGACCTTGCCAGGAGACTGGAGGATTTTGAACGAAGAATGCTAGAAATGATGGGAGCAATGGCCGAAAGATTTGCACAGCCTCCTGCTCCCCAAGCACTAGTTGCTCCACAGCCACCAGTAGCCCCTCCTCGGGGGCAAGCCGAACCACCTGCTGGTGGGGAGGCTCCCCTCGCTGGAGTTATTGCCCATCAACCTGTAAATGAGCCTAAAGCTACGGCTGTGCCAGTTGAACCCGGAAGAGCAAGGATCCCAAACCCTGGTGAGGATTTCACAATGGAAGAAGAGGTTGAGAAGATAGCAGCCCATCAAGCCATGAGGGGTGGAGCACCCAGGGTAGAAAACGAGGCTATGAGGGGTATGAGACAGCAAATTGAGGCAATCACCCGCATGTTGACAGCTGGCAAGGGAGTGAGCCCTGAAGATGTGGATTTGGATGATGGAGAGCTGTTGCCCCAGAGGTTTAAGATGCCAGACCTGCCAAAATTTGAAGGTACATCGGACCCTTCTGCACATGTTAAGCAATACACCCTGATCATGAAGGGTACAGGGTTGACTAAGAGGCAAAAAGTGGACTATTTCTGTCTCAGCTTAGCTGGCCCAGCAGTGGATTGGTACCATGGGCTGGATCGAAGAGCGAAAGAAGACTGGAATCTGTTAACAGAAGAATTCCTTGGCCAGTATGATTGCAGTACCAAGATTGAGGTCACATTGAAAGATTTAGAAGTGCTGAAGCAGAAATCAGGAGAATCGTTCCATGAGTACTTGACCCGATGGAGGAATCGAGTGATGGAGATAAAGAGAAAGCCTGATACCTCAGATCAGATCAGGTTATTTATCCGAAATGCTAGTCCATATTTGAGGGATGGGTTAAAAATGAAGGGACTCAAAGATTGGGAGTCACTTAAGGACATAGCCATTGAAGTTGAGGCTGAGCATTTAGATAAAGTGGCTAGATCTGCAGATGTGGCTTCAGGCAAAAATAAGGGAAGCAGCAGCGATAATGGGGGCAATAACAGGGCGGCAGAAGTCTCTGCCATAGGACCGGCTCCCAAACATCTCACTATCTCGGGCAGACCATTATCTTGGCACTTCACCCGTCTCATCAAGGAAGGAAAGTTGCAACCCTTGCCAGCTGGGCCCGCCCCAAGTCAAGGGAAGCCGAAGCATAGGACGGACTGGTATTGCGCATATCATCAGTACACAGGGCACAGAACAGACTACTGTCGTCCTTTAAGGGACCGAATTCAAGCCTTGATCGATGGCAAACAGGCTATTAATCCTGGGCAGAGAGAAAGTCAAGAGAAGTCAGCCCATTGTGCCATGATTGGTTCAGGCTTACCGGAATGGTATGTGCTGCAAGACTTGTATGGAAATGGGTATGCCACTACTACTGGCCCTGAGGTACATAAGGGAGAGATCTTTGTGGCAACGATAGGCTGTTGGTCCAGCAGCGGAAGCAGGGAGGAAGAGGAAGGTGAAAACCAAGAGGGTTCTAACCAGGAATTGAGTATGGCCGGCCTTTCACGACGGATTGAGGAGACTCGTGCATCAATGGCCCAAGAGATGGATAGACGGCTTGAGGAGCTCGAAAGGAGGTTGACAGCTATGATTGAAGCTATGATTAAGGAGAGAATAGACGCCCTCGCGCTAGTCCTACAAGCTCGATTGATGGCGGCTACCTTTAACCGGGTTGAGTCGACCCCTGTCGAGATAGCCCATACAGCGACAACCACGGCATCTCCTAGTGCCACCAAGCCCCGAGGCAAGGAACCGCTTGATTTACCAGTGGGACAAGGAGGTGGTAAGAGGCCTACTCTGGAACATGACAATATGCTTGAGGAGGATGGAGATCTGGTGAAGGCGCATGCTCTGAAAAATGCAAACCTAAATATCCGAGATGGCTGTAAGGGCAATGTTAAGAAAGCGGGAGAGCCATCAGTGAGAAGGAATCAAAGATGTTACTCTGATTTGGGTAGACCCTTGTCGTGGGTTTTTGAGAAGCTAGTGAAAAGGGGGTTATTGCAGCCATTACCGGCGAAGCCCGCCAGCAGTCAGGGGCAGCCCCATCACAGAGCAGATCAATATTGTGCATTCCACCAGCACACTGGACATTTGACAAACTACTGCCGAACTTTGAGAGACCGGGTTCAGGACCTCATCGATTCCAAGCAAATCACGGATCCCGAGGAAAAAGAGAAGAAAAAGAAGGGAGTAGACTACAACGCAATCCTTCCACCAGAGATGTGACTGGGCCCAATCCACTTCATCGGCATGTTCCTCCAGAGCCACAAGCAGAAGATCATGTTTTTAATGCTTACTGCTTTTCAATTCCAGAACTCTTGTAGGACAACTTGGTTATTGTAACATGTTGAACAATTTCTGTTTTGTTTATGCGATATTTCTTTGATTTCATTTCTCATGATCACGATGCATCCATTCATTTTGACATTAACCCAATTAATACGACTCCATCTAGTCTCGGAACTTTGGGGAATCCAAATAAAATCTTGATGGCATCTGTTGTGACTCCTGAAGTGAGATAAAAATTTGAGAGATAATAATAAAAAAAAGGAGCCTTTGCCCAGACCTAGTATGACACGCTGAAGATGGACAAGGACACTCTCAAGACCAACGCTGCTTCCACGTGCCAACATGACGACGAACCGAATTTTGAAAGCCACTGCTTCGCATCCACAACACCTGAGCTACATATGGTGTCGCCGAATAAAATCAAGCTTCAAAAGTTACGCCAAAAGTCGGACAAATAAAACTCAAAACCACCATGAGAAAATATGCAACCCATCAGAACTGAGCCATATGACCTTTTTTCTCTCTACCCATTCGGAATGTGTACTCCAAAACCGATTATGACTGACCCTTAACTATCCAAAACCCTCATAACCAAATTTCTTACCAAAATTTAATGCCCGACCGAATTGAACAACAATGGTCCCAGTGGTTAAGATAAAAAGTGCACGTATGTGTAAACTTCAAGACTTGAGCAAAGCTTGTTAAAAAATAAAAAAAAAATGGGGTTAAAAAAAAAATAAAATAAAATAAAATTGGAGCAAAAAAAATATTGGGGGTGAAAAAAAAAATGGGGTGTAAAGAAAAGAGAGAATTGATAGGGGGCAAGGGAATGCTATTTGGGGGGCAAGCTTTGTTCAAATCCCGTTGATCTACACATGCCTGCACATCGCCATTCTTTTTAGTTACTGAAGAGGACTAAAAGGGCTAACCCCCGAGCCATCCATCCAATCCCAGCCGACGAAAACCATTTCGAAAGCTTGAACTACCAAGGCCAATAAAAGTACCCCAAATCATCCAAGCCCAACCTGTTACCCTAGCTCAGCCATTGAACAACCATTCCAGGGTTATAACCGCTAAAGCCAATAATAGCCAAGCGTGAAACTTCATATTCAAGCCCCAAATAAGGAATCCATCACCTCGACCAGTCTGCATAAGGGCTAAGACCGAGACTTTGATACCAAGAATAACCGCTCTCAGAAGCGGCGGTCTCTCCGGCTAACGAAATTGAAAGCCAACTCAATCAGCACCGACGAACTAAAGGAGGGCCTATGGCAAAGGCTTAAAAAAATAATAATAAAAAATAATAAAAAATAAAAAATAAAAAAGAGAGAAAATATTCAATCAAGAAAACCCGCGAGGGCTGATTGATAACAGGAGTTTGATGCTCTCAAGATCTATCCCGAAATTAGATGAGGTCTCATTTTTTCGAGTTAATGCCAAATAGTGATCATGTGTTATGAAATCAGATTGAAATATATGCATTTATGCAAAGATATATTGATGTAACCAGGGCAGTTCATCTTGCATACCCAAAGTCGTCTGGGTCCAGCAATAAAGCCAGCACACTGCTACTATCTACCCTCTACCAGTCTCGCTACTCAGGCACTTCAGCCAACTCATCTTGCTACCTACTGTGAAGCCAATCCTACAGCACCTTCCTAATAAAGAGCCAAGCCCATACAACCAGTATCTGAGACATAAGCACGTGCTAATCACATCCGAAAAATCTTTCACAACAACTCCAACTTCTCACACCAAAAAAAAAAAAAAAAAAAGGGCCGTTAGAGATGAAAACCGTGACTGGCGCTCTAAGCAAAAGTTAGGCCAAAGGGCAGGGTGAAAACCTGGCGACAGGCAGTCTGCCCTACAAAAAATAAAATAAATAAAAGCCGCTGGATTGGGTTGGGTCCATTCCAGGCAAAAAATAAGGCACAGGGTTATGTGAAAATCCGACAAGGACGCATCTCCCGCTAAGAAAAGCTAGTGCGAAAATCCACGAGGGACGCACTAACTTCAAATAATGACTACAGGTACCAGAGGAGAACCTCATAATCCCTTAAAGGCGTGAAATTCAAAGGCAATCCAAGAGGGCATCAAGTCAACTGCAACGGATAACCAAACCAGCTGATGCCCCCGATTCCACTCGGATGAATTCTTATCCTGCATTGCTTTATGACACATACATCTCACGTGCATGCTCACTATTTATACCTACATATTTGTCTTCTAAATTTTGCAGAAAGAGAGACTCAACACTAACACCCACAAAAGGCGAGCGACGACATCAATCCAACATCAGCTCAATTGTCAAATCAAAACAGACAATCAACCAAAGGGCTCATAGATAGCATCACTACTTCAAATCACATAAGGGTTTGCACGCCGCCGGTACTACTATTCTACGAAAGGTTTGCACGACAACGGTACTACCACTTCAGAACGAGTTGCTTGATGACGGTACTACCACTCCACGGAGGGTTTGCACGATCACGACATTACCGCTACAACAATAGCCCACACACTGAAAACTGCAACAGTGCCATCCAGTCCGGGAAAGCGACCGCCTCAGGCATACTTTATATGACGATGCCCAACATGCATTCACGCATGCATGAACTTTATATATATCTTGCACAAGAAATTCTTCGCACACATTTCGTGCCCATGATCTTTGCGTACTTGCAACACGTAATCCTTTGCACATGCTTAGCACAAGCACTTATCACGTGCATCTAATCTCCCCGTTATCCTTAAGTCCTTATCTAACAGGCATCCTCAATCTCTTTAAAACACTATCTTTAAGTCCTTCTTCAAAAGGCATCCTCAAAACTTTATCTTCAAGTCCTTATTCACAAGGCATTCTCAGTCTCTTCGGAGCATTATCTCTAAGTCCTTATCCAACAGGCATCCTCAATATCTTCAAAATATTATCTTCAAAGTCCTTGCTCAGAAGGCATTCTCAGTCTCTTCGGAGCATTACCTTTAAGTCCTTGTCCAACAGGCACCCCCAGTCTCCTCAAAAATTTATCTTTAAGTCCTCCTTCACGGGGCATTCTCAGTTTCTTCGGAGCATTATCTTTAAGTCCTCCTTCACTGGGCATTCTCAGTCTCTTCAGAGCATTATCTTTGAGTCCTCCTTCACGGGGCATTCTCAGTCTCTTCGGAGCATTATCTTTGAGTCCTCCTTCACGGGGCATTCTCAGTCTTTTTGGAGCATTATCTTTAAGTCCTCCTTCACGGGGCATTCTCAGTCTCTTCGGAGCATTATCTTTGAGTCCTCCTTCGCGGGGCATTCTCAGTCTTTTCGGAGCATTATCTTTGAGTCCTCCTTCACGAGGCATTCTCAGTCTTTTCGGAGCATTATCTTTGAGTCCTCCTTCACGGGGCATTCTTAGTCTTTTCGGAGCATTATCTTTAAGTCCTCCTTCACGGGGCATTCTCAGTCTCTTCGGAGCATTATCTTCGAGTCCTCCTTCACGGGGCATTCTCAGTCTCTTCGGAGCATTATCTTTAAGTCCTCCTTCACGGGGCATTCTTAGTCTCTTCGGAGCTTTATCCGTAAGTCCTTCTTCACAAGCCACTCTCAGTCTCTTCGGAGCATTGTCGTTAAGTCCTTTTTCAAGGCATTCTCAGTCTTTTCAGGGCATTGTCCTTCGTAACATTGAGCCTTTTCCGAAATATTCTAAATCCTTCCAATCCATGAGTATATCTGCATCAACAAGGCTAGACACCGAATAGGTTAGACGCCAAAATAATAGGGGTTAACGCGTCGACGAACAGACGGTAACTACCCACAACAATTTCAGCCAGTTCGGGAAGACAGCCACCTCAGGTACGCGCCTCTTTCCTTTCTTTTCTGAATTTTGGTTCACTTAGGCACCTAGGTTCTAAGTTCCCCAAAATTGGGGGCAACTGTAGACACCGGGTCCCGAGGCGGTCCAAGATCAGGATTACCCGATGATGAAATAGAAGACCGATTTTCGGCAAGAAATGTGAGAATCGATCGTTCCCTTGTCAAAGATGTATTTTTTCGGAAAATAATTAAAAATATATTTTTTTTTTGGGAAATTAAAATTAAAATGGAGTAAAAAAATTAAAATTAAGAGGCAGGGGGCGCCCCGCGCCCCCCCTGCGCGCGAGGCAGGGGGCCTCGCGCGCAGCCCCCTACGCGCGAGGCAGGGGGCGCCGCGCGCCCCCCTGCGCGCGAGGCAGCTGCCTGCCGCGCGCGGTGCGGGGGCACCACGCGCGCAGCAGGCTGCTGCCGCGCATGCCCTTGCCCTCTCCGCGCGACCTGGTCTTCACCTGTCCGTTTTTTTCACTGTTTTCAGTCTGATTTTCCTCAGTCTGACTTTTTTCTTGTTTCACCATTTTATGACATTTTTGATTAACTAAAAATGAAAGGTTTTTTGTCCCTTACCATTTTTGGCCAAGACAAGATTAAATCGGATTTTGGCCTTCATTTTTAGGGGGGAGGACGGCAACTAATATCCAAGCTTTTCTCTCTCAATTTTTTTCCAGCAACTAGCTCTTTGGCTTTCGTTTTCCCTTCTTTCTCAAGTTTTAATCTTGATTTGATCTTCAAAAAAATACACCATCCATTTTATTGAGTGATTTGAGCTTGGAAAATTAATTTCCTTTTGCTCAAATCACCCACCAAAATATTTTCATCAAAATATTTTCCTGATTTTATTTCAAAATATTAATTTCTACATTTTCTTCAAGTGTTTATCATCACAAATCCGACAAGGAAAATCGATCGGGACACCGTTTCCCCAATCTAAAAATTCTGAGGGTAAACATTCTTGAACCCATCCTCATTTATTTTTTGTATAGTATTTATTATTGTTAATATTATTTTTTGCTATTATTATCATGTATATTGTGTACTTTTAGCATCTTAATGAGTTAATATCACCATTAATACATTATTTGCTTGCGTCAATTTGATATTTTGCTATCATTATTATTTTTATTGTGTTTATGTTCATTAATGAGTTCATGTCATGTTTAATGCATTTGGGGTCTTTTATTATTATTATTACTATTATTATTATTATTATTATTATTATTATTATTATTATTATTATTATTATTAATTAATTAATTAGTTAGCATTATTATCATTTAATATTCCGTATTATTTTATTATTATTGTTACCATATGGTTTTATTATGACTATTATACCTATTAATCATCTTATTTATTGATACATTGTCATTATTATTATGATTATCATTATCATTATATTTATTATTATTACTATCGTATTTCTTTATATTATATTCACTATTATTTATTATCATTATCCATCATTATTATTCTTATTATTATTATCATTATTACCATTATTTCATTGTTGTTACCATCGTCATAATTTTTATTATTGTTATTATCTCGTCTTCATTTGATTAATTTTTAGAATATTTACTAATATTTTCGATGTTAATTTTTGTATGAGTTTAACTTGAATCGGATTATTTGGGCGTCCCCGCGACACCCCGGATGGGTCGCGACACGTAGACGATCACTCCGGTTTGGTGAGATCCTTTTAATTCCTCTTTACATGTTATGTGCTTATTTGTAAATATATATGTTTTTTATTCGTGCACGCGTGCGATAAAAAATCACAAAAATATTTCTATAACTAAATTGGAATTTTCACTAATAAAATCGGGACAAATGTCCCTTATTTTAGCCCAACCATAAAAACATCACAACTAAAACGAAGAGTTCATTTTCAATAAAATGGGATCACTCATCCCGGTTTTCATTCAAACAATCAAAACGACTCTTCGAACCCTCTTTAAGTTAACACGAAGGAACCAATGTTCCTAAATTTCGAATAAGTGCGAAGGAACCAATGTTCCTAAAATAATATCCCAATTTATGCATGTCTTTTTATTTCGATCTTGTGTGAGTGTTTTAAATTCAAGTTCTTTTCTATTCGGGCCCTTGTAATTAATTTTTGGGGCAACTTTATTTATCTTTTGGAGATTGTATTCCGTCCCATTTATATATCCAATTCCTTTCAATGGGGGTTGTATTCCGCCCCTATTTCTCTTGTAATTGCGTGCTTGCGTGTTTACCGCTTTCATTTATTGCTTTCTTTATTTACTTTATTTATCGCTTTTATTTACTTCCTTTACGTGCTTGAAAATGCGCTTTTACTTTTAATGCATCGCTCGTGTGAGATGAGAGATATAATTTTAAGAATTTAAAAACCCATTTATAATTAATCAAAGCATAAATAAGAGGGGAGTTCCGGACACCATATCTCTGGTTTAGACTAATAGAGGTGAAAAACCTTTTCCCAATTTCTTGCAAATTGGGTGGCGACTCCAAATACCTCAAAGGTGCCTTTAGGTGTCAATAGGCTAGGTTGTTCTCCTCAATGTTCTATTGGGAGGAACATACCGATGATGTCTCATGGCGCCCATGATCAAAAGACGCGAACCTTCATACCTCGAATCCTAAAGCGGATTCAAAGCGAGGGCCCTTGCTGGGTTGTCCGGGTACGGCGCGCGTCACAGTAATCCTCTCGCCCTAAGGAGCTTAGGATTAGCGCTAAAGTCTCGTGGCACAAAAAGGTGTCTTGGAGGGTAGACCTCTAGCCTCTTTGAGCCCAAAGACCAGAGCTGGGTCCGGGATTTCTCATCTATTTCTACCTCGATTATTTTATGATTAAATTTTAATTATCATTGATTCGCTCTCTCTCCACACGATGCAATTTAAATTAAAGCGCATTCATCCATTTAAGAGCATAAAATAAAATAGCATTAAAGCATGAAATAAATTTACAATAATACTAAGGGCAGAATACAACCCTCGTTTGTAAATGTGCGATACATGCATAAAACGGGTTATTCATTAACAATGAGGACATTGGTCCTCGCATGCATTTATTATGGAAAACAATTTTTATGTGATGATTTTATTGGGTAAAAATAGGACATTGGTCCAATTTTATTTAGTAAAAATTTCATTTTGGTATAAAACATTTGTGTGGTGGTTCTTTTAAGCACGGTCGAAAATCATTTTATTATTACAGACCACAAATAAATAAAATAAAACAATAGAATAGTAATTACATATTTCTAAATAAATAAATAAATGAATACATAAATAATTGCATAAATAAATAACAATAATAATAACAATAATCAATAATAATAATAATAATATTAAATAATCACAAATCAATTAAATAATAACATCAACATAAAATTAACACAAATTAGACAATAATAATAATAATATCAATAATAATAATAATAATTATAATAATAATATTAACATAACACAAAATACTAATAATAAACAAATATAACAATTAATTAACAATAACCATATAATAACAATAATAAATATTAAATAATATTAAAACAGAATAATAAATAAAAATATTAATATTAATAAACAGAAATTAAATTAATAAATATATATATAATAATAATAATAATAATAATAATAATAATAATAATAATTAATATTAATTAAATAATAAGGGAAGTGGAGTTTACCTCACCGGAGCGTCGCCGGAGCGGCTGTGGCTGACACCACGCATGCCGGAAGGTAGATCGGCGCCCGAGGAACCCGCCAGCAGTGTCCACGCACCGATCGGAAGTCGCCATCGCCGGGAAAACGCGCTGCAACGGTCCGGGTTCTTCTCCCTCACGCGCCGGCTGCCGGAGTCCGATGGAGGATCGATGGACACCGGCCACTTCGTCCGGAGGTGGTCGTTCTTCCGGTGAGGCACGTGCCGCCGTGTGCGGCGGTGGTTGGCCGGCGGAGGCCTCGCCTCCTCTCTCTCTCTTTTCTCCTCTTTTTCCTTCTCTCCGGCGTCGTTTCCTGCGTTTGGCTTCGTTGGCCTTTCCCTGCTCCTCTCTCCTTTGCCTTTTATTTCCTCTTTTCCTTTTCTATTTCTTTCACTCACTCACTCTTTCACTCTCTCTTTTCTTTCTATTCTTCTTTTCTCACTTTCTATTTCTTTGCTCCTGGTCTTATGGCCGGCCTCACCCTCCTCTGTTCTTGCTCTCTTTCTATTCTTTTTCTTTTTTTTCTTCCTTTCCTTGTTCTCTCTTCTTTTCTTTTTCTTTTTCTTGATTTGCCGAGCCCCTTTAATTTTTTTCATCTTCTTCTTTTTATTCCCTCAAATTAGGGTTAAGGGTATCCAAGTAATTTCCTCATTAATTCCCTCCTTTTCTCCTTTTCTTAATTAATCTAACTTAGTTAAAATTAATACACACACATACTAATTTAATTAATCATTACATATTAATTAAACATTACATATTAATTACATCTTAATATAATTAAACATTACATACATTACACATTGATATAATTAATCTACTTAATATATAATTTATCTAATTAATTAAACATTCTACATTTTAACTAATTAACTAATTAATCATTAATTTTACATGCATCTTAATTAATACAATAATATTAACTAATTAACTAACCAATAAATTAACTAATTAATTAACAAACAACATTAACTAATTAATTTTACATATACACATATTTATATATTATCACATATATTATTTTTTTCGGAGGGAATTATCAAGGATCCAAAATTATCATTGACATTTTTATACTGAGCTCGGGACCCGGTGTCTACACGATCATAATTGGTTTTGGGGTACACATTTCAAATGGTTGAAAGGAAAGGGTTCACATTGTTCGGTTCTGATGAGTTATGTTTTCCTCGTGAAGGTCTTGAGCTTCATTCGCCTAACTCCTGATGTAGCTTTCGAAATTTGATTTTATTCGGCAGCACCATATGTAGTCAGATGTTGTGTATGCAAAGAAACGGCTTTCAAAATTCGGTTCGTCGTCACGCTGGCAGGTGGAAGTAGTACTGATCTCAAGAACGTCCTTGTCAATTTTCAGCATGTCACACCAGGTCCAGGCAAAGGCTCTTTTTTTCCTTTTTTTTTATTTCTCTCAAAATTATCCTCTCTTCAAGAGTTATATCAGATGCTATCAAGATTTTGTTTGGATTTCCCAAAGTTCCGAGACTAGATGGAGTCGTATTAATTGGGTTAATGTCAAAATGAATGGATGCATCGTGATCATGAGAAATGAAATTATTAGAAACTTCATACAAATAAGCAAAAAGTATTCATTTCATTTAACAAAAACCAGAATTAAAAATGTCATCATCTAGTAGTTTTTGGATAATAAGAACATCTGAATAGCTATCTTCTTTCGATTTCCATCGGTAGAGCTGTTTCGGCCAACGGTTCATCACCATCCGCAGGAACCACTTCATCCTCCACTTAGGTATTCAATTTGTCTTCCTCTGCTCCTTTCGCTCTTCTGGATCAAACATTAATGCTTGAATACGATCTCTTAGAGGATGACAATAGTCTGTTCTGTGCCCTGTGTACTGGTGATATGCACAATACCAGTCTGTTCTGTGTCTAGACTGTCCTTGGCTTGGGATAGGCCCAGCTGGCAAGGGTTGTAACTTTCCTTTCTTGATAAGACGGGTGAAGTGCTAAGATAATGGTCTGCCTAAGATAGTGAGGTGTCTAGGAGCCATTCCGGTGGCTGAGACTTCTACTACTCTATCATTGCCCCCGTTATCACTGCTGCTTCCCTTGTCTTTGCCCAAGGCCAAGTTTGCAGGCTTAGCCATCTTGTCTAGATGTTCGGCCTCAGCTTCGATGGCTATATCTTTAAGCGACTCCCAGTCTTTGAGTCCCTTCATCTTTAGTGCCTCTCTTAGGTACGGGCTAGCATTCCTGATGAACAACCTTATCTGGTCAAAAGTATCAGGTTTTCTATTCATTTTCATGACCCAGTTTCTCCATCGGGTCAGGTATTCATGGAATGATTCCCCTGGCTTCTGCTGCAGCAGTTCTAGATCTTTCAACGTGACCTCAATCCTGGTACTACAATCATACTGGCTAAGGAATTCTTCTGTCAACAAGTCCCAATCTTCCCTCATTCTTCGATCCAAACGATGATACCAGTCCACTACCGGACCCGCTAGACTGAGACATAAATCGTCCACTTTTTACCTCTTAGTCAACCCTGTACCCTTCATGATCAGGGTGTATTGCTTAACATGTACAGAAGGATCCGATGTTCCATCAAATTTTGGCAGGTCTGGCATCTTAAACCTCTGGGGCAACAGCTCTCCATCATCCAAATCCACATCTTCAAGGCTGACTCCCTTGCCAGCTGTCAACATGCGGGTGATTACCTCAATTTGCTGTCTCATACCCCTTATAGCCTCGTCTTCTACCTTGGGTGCTCTACCCCTCACGGCTTGATGGGCTGCTATCTCCTCAACCTCTTCTTCCATAAGAAAATCCTTATTGGGATCAGGGACCCTAGCTCTTCCTGGTTTAACTTGCACAACAGTAGCTTTAGGCTCATTTATGGGTTGATGGGCAGTGACTCCAGCGAGGGGAGCCTCCCCACTAGTAGGCAGTTCGACTTGCCCCCGAGGAGGGGCTACCGGCGGTTGTGGATCCACAGGTGCTTGTGGAGCAGGGGGCTGAGCAATCCTTTTGGCCATTGCTCCCATCATATCCAACATCCTTCATTCAAATTCCTCTAGTCTCTTAGCGAGGTCTGGAGTAGTCAAAGCTCGAGTTTCTTCTGCCATGGAAGATGATTCACCAGTTGCTAAGAGTGACTCAGAATCCCAAATAGGCACTAATTCTAGCAATCCAAAGGGCGAGTTTGTCATTGCTAGTCAATCGTCAGAACCTCTAGTCCACTCAGATGAATCTAGGATAGCTAAAAGATCAAGATTATTAGAAGAATGCATGGATGACATATACAATGCATGATCGTGCCATGCAAATAGTCTTTGATAAGTGCGGGATCAATGGACTACCACGATACGATGGGATGCATGGAAGGAATTACATGCAGGATGGCATGTACATGCAAAAAATGATATGCAGACGAGAGGATATATACACACATAGCATGAGATTATACGCAAGATGATATGTACATGTGGAAAAAAAAGCATGCGGATAGAAAGATATATACACAGTATGAGATAAAATATATTATTATTTATATATACACATATTTATTTGACATGTACGAATGGCATGCGATGCATGAGCATGCTGTGCAGTATTCGCAACCACGTGTAAGCAAATAGATCCTTCCAACCTTATCACTCCCACACATGAGGTCGTGCGGTCTCTTTCCTAGGTGGGCTTCATCCGAGGGTTAACAGGGAACCCATCGGACACGTATGGTGCACGGTGGAAAACTGGCAGCATAACGGTCTTAATCTAATGCGCATTCGTATGGGTTTTGGCCATTATGTATTTTGGCAATTCAATCAAGTTAAGATGGGCTTACCGGGGCATGAAAGCCTTTGATAAAGGACCACTTAATTTGCTTGATTTTGTCTAATACATGATGGCCCACATCACAAGCATCGTATTACGGTTCATACCACCTAGGGGAAGTTTTTATTTGCCATTACATGGGCTTTGGTCAAGGTGATGAAATTTTAGGGCTACCCAAGCATGGTCCCTGCCAACGGGTCTAGCTCATCACGAGCATGACGACCGATCGGGTCTCCATTTGATATATCAAAAGGTACAAGGCTTGGCCTGGTGATTATCCCTAACACTTCTCTACAATGAGTGAAAGTAGGGTCGTTGTTCAGGAACGCACCGAGGTAAATAGGGACCAACTATCGTAAGTCTAAGGCTCTAAAATGATATGATGCAATTTCGAAAAGAGATAGAATTTTAAGTTTTAAAAACTCAATTATAAATTTTAACCAAAGCACTTTCGGAGCGAAGTCTCAAACACAAGTCCCTAGTCGAGTCGCCACTGTGACACGCGCCTGCGGTACCCAGCAAGGGCCCTCGCTTGTGAATCCGCCTTTGGGATTCAAGGTATTGGTTTGCATCTTTTGATCATGGGCGCCATGAGACATCATCGGTGTATTCCTCCCAATAGAAGATTGGGGAGAACAACCTAGTCTAATGACACCTAAAGGCACCTCCCAATAGAAGAGGGTTCGAAGAGTCATTTTGGTTGTTTGATGAAAACGGCGATAAGTGATCCCATTTTGGAGAAAATTGACTCTTCGTTTTATTGTGATATTTTTTGTCATTTGGCTAAAACAAGGGACATTGGTCCTAATTTTATTAGTAAAAATTCCAATTTAAATATAGAAATGTTTTTGAGATTTTTTATCGCACGCGTGCACAAGCAAAATAATTATTTACAAATAGCACAACATAAAGAGAGAGTTGAGAAAGATCTCACCCAAACCTGTGTGATCCTCTACGCGTCGCGACCCATCCGGGAAGTCGCGGGAACGCTCACATAACCCGACTCAAATTAAATCTCAGGCAAAAACAATATTAAGAACATTAGTATTAACTCTAAGAATTAATCAAGTGAAGACAAAATAAATATTGGGCACAATAATAAATAACGATAATAATATAAACCATTAAAAAAGACAGTGGCAATAAAAGGAACAAATAATGACTAAAGGCAATGGTAATAATAATAATAATAATAATAATAATAATAATAATAATAATAATAATAATAATAATGAGAATAATGAGAATAATAGTAATGCATCACAAACAAATAATGACAATAATAATGATAATAATAATAATAATAATAATAATAATAATAATTACACAACAAAGATAAAAAAAAATAATAATAATAGTAATAATAATGAAATAATAAAATGTTGACAGTAGCTAAAAGAAAAAAAAAACAACGATTAAATCATAATAATAAAGGTAAACATAAGAAGAAGAAAATAAGGAGGACGACGGGTCAGGCCATTTTTGGCCACGTGGTGAAGGGAGAACGCGCGCGCGCACTGCGCGCGTTGCCCCGGCAGTGCGCAGAGCCCCACACGCGTGTTGCCCTTGCCAGCGCGCGTAGATGCGCGCAGCCGCGTGGTGGCCAAGCACGTTGGCCACTTAGCAAAAGTGGCCGCGTGATGGCCACTTTGCCATCACGCGGCCACCAAATTGCCTTATATGAAAAGTGGCCATAATGGCCACTTTTCCCACGTTTTTATATATTTTTTTTTTTAGAAAAATTCTTTTAAATTATTTTCTTTTTTTTTCTAATTAAATTAATTGACTAATTTAATTCAATTAAATTAAATAACTAATTTAATTCCTCTTTTCCAATTGAGTCAATTAATTAATTTAATTCAATTAAATTAAATAACTAATTTAATTCTTTTTTTAAATATCAAAAATAACACTTTCCAATAATATTATTTTTATAATTAATTTAATAAAATTTTTTATGATAATATATTTATATATATATTTATTTTTATTAAAAAAATGAGAGTCTCGACAAGGGAAACATCATTTTTAACATCTCTGCCTGTAAGCCGGTATCATTTTCATCATCGGGTAATTCTGATCTTGGACCGTCTCGGGACCCGGTGTCTACAGAAAGGCAGAAAATGGGATAGCTTCCCGTGGAAGCTGCCCTTCCCTCTCTTCTTCACTCTTTTCCCGTCTTCTCTTCTCTTTCCTTTCTTCATTTGGCTGCTTTCCACTCTCCTTTGTGTACTTTTGAGCTTTGAGACTTGGATTTCTTGAGTTAAGGGCTGATTGTTTGAGGTAAGTGCTTGAGTTGGAGTTGGGCATCTTCATCTTTTTCTTATTCCTTAATTTCTGGTTTTGGATGTGTTATACATGGCTTAATTTTAGTGTGTTCTTGGTTGGGCTTTTGTGCAAGACTTGGAGGAGAGAAGGAGGAGTAAAGGGAAAGATAAAGTGGGTTTGTGAGGGGCCTGGTTTGAAGCTGCAATTTCCAGGTTTGGGAGTTTGTTCTTTGTTGTGATGAGTTTGAGTTATGCCCTAGTTCTCATTTGGATTGAATGTGTATTTGTGTTTTTAAATTCTTGATGTTTTAACTGTTTTGTTTGGGTAAATGCATGTGTGCATCATGTAGTGAATATGAGTGCGATGTTAGTGATATAGTGCGGATGGTATGTGTTTTTGAAAAACATGAACATGTTATGTGAACTAAATTTTGGAGTTAGTATTGTTGGCATTCATGTCGAATTAATGTTTGATTAGTGTGTAAAATGTGTTTATGTGGCTTTGAGAATGTTGCGATGATGTAATAGAGGCTTGAGGTAAGTGTTTGGGCATGATTGAATGAGTGTTTGGAGGATTGAGTTGTGAAGAGTGCTGGAAGTGCAGATTCTGGGCAAATCTGGGTTTTGTGGCGATCGAGACGTTGTCGCGAGCGTGACAGAGTGTGGATTGGTCCCTTGTTCATGGAGAGCCCTCTGTCGCGATCGCGACGTTGTCGCGAGCACGACAGAGAGCTCGGTGGCCAAATCCTCAATGCGAGCATGCTGCTGAGCGTGCGCGGGAGGATGAAGTAGCTAGTCTCTGTCGCGACCGCGATGTTGTCGCGAGCGCGACAGAGCTCAGTTTGTGTGAGTCTGCCGAGCGTGCGTCGTCGCGAGCGCGCCTCCTAGCGCGAGCCCGCGATGAGGTACCCTGTGTTCTGTCGCGAGCGTGACACCTGTCGCGAGCGTGACACCTGTCGCGATCGCGACAGAAGCCCTTCCTGTCTGCCCTATTTTCTAAATGTGATTCTTTTGTCCCACTTTGCACGGTTTCTCACTATTGCATGGTATATGTTCGTGTTTATGTCTTGTGGATATTATTGTACTAGTGTCGTAGTTGTGAATTTAAATGATGTCAGAGTTTTGTTTCGAGCCTTGTTTTGATTCTTTAGTGTTATGATTGAGAGTGAGTAGTTGAGCCTGAAGTGTCAAGGTAGTGGATAATTAAGCATGCTTAAGAAGGGTTTGTAAGTGCAACTGCCCGTGTCCGCCCCATTTGGGCGAAGCGGTCGACCTCCGAGATGGTCATTTTCCGTGTAGTGATAAAATGTTTTGAGACTTCGGTCTCCCGCGTTACCTTCGGGTATTAAAATTGTTTTTGAGGCTTCGTTCTCCCGTGCCGTGTTCCTGTATCCTTCACCAGTGAAATTCAGGCTATTGTGTAAAGTGTCTGGTATTGGTTTAGTGAAGTGTTTTGATTATTGTGTGATCTTGATTATGGTAATTGCTTCATGCTTTCTGTTTTCAATTCTGATTTCACATAGTGATTATTAATGTGTGTATATATATATATATATATATATATATATATATATATATATATATATATATATATACACTTCTGTCCTCTGGTACTTAATGAATTCTATATGTTGATGCATGATATTACTGCATAGTGTTCTGTTGTGTTTTGTTCCTCCCCACTAAGCGTTATCGCTTAGCATGGATTCTTTTCCCGTGTAGGTGGCAAGTTTTTGGGAGTTTGCTCGTGTCGCGCATCTGTAAGTCGGCCACATAGGAGTAGAGCTGTTTTCTTTTTTATCTCCTCATGTATTTCTTTTTGTAAAGGATTTAAGATGTAATATTTTTTGGATTCTGTTTATAAAGAAATTTTAATTATATAATATATGGTTTTCTGTTATTATTGTTAGTGAATGCTTTCGCTTAGTGCATGTATGATCGTTTGTAGTGAGTGAGCGTCGGGTGGCGCGCCCGCCGTCGCCCTTCCAATGGAGGCGGCGGAAGGGGGTGTTATAACACCCTAGTGCCCAGATCTAGAGCCCAACCCACCTCACTCAAATCCATTAATTTCCCCTGCTCCTTCGCAATAAACAAGCAAAACAGAGCACCTCTGCTCAGAACAAGGCAGTTTTCTAAATTTAATTTTTTTAATTTATTTATTTCATTTTATTTATTTGTGTTACTCTTCGTCCCGCGATTGTTGTTGTTCCGCATTGGGGACAATGCGAGGAGAAAGTGTGGGGGAGGGGTTGGATAGAAGTGCTGATGTTGTGATAATGTGAAAATGATTGGTCTTTGCTTTTGATGCTATTTTTGATGCTGATTTGAAGTTAATTTTGCTACTGAATTTTTGCATATTATCGGTTAGATTTGTGCATATTTTAGCTGTGCATATTTTGGTCAAATGCTGAAAAATAATTATTTTGAAAAAATTGTGCATATATTGGTTGATTTCACTGCTGACTTTTGTTAATTTTCGTGCTGAATTTGTTATGATTTTTCTTGTGAAAAGTTGTTGATTTTGCTAAATTTTCTACTGGAATTTAATTAATTTTGGTGGACTGGAAGAATCTTGGTGGATTGTTGAGTTATTATGATTATTTTGATCTTGAGGTCCATTTTTAGCTTGGTTAGGCAGCTGAAATTTAATTTTTTCTGATGTATCAGCACATTTGTGGAAAATTTTTGTGAATTTAAGCTAAAATTATATGAAAAAATTTTTGTGGCTTGATATTCACCTATTCTATTTCATTTAGGTGCTATTTTAAATGCTAACAGTATGACATTTATCCCATAATTGATTGCTTATTTGAAAATATTTTCTGAATTTTCTCTTGTCCATTAACATTTATTAAGTTTCATTTCCAATCTTAGAGAAAATAATTTATCTGAAAATAATTCTTTAACCATTTAGTTTTTAACTTGTTGATTTGTTAGGCATATTTGGGTAGTGTTCATAATTATTTACCATTTTTCATACAATTTATGGTAGCCTTAATTACCTTTTGAATTAGAAATATCAACATTCAATTTTTAAGAAACATAACTGTTGCATGTTCTTAAATTGGATTCTTTGCATTTTAGATACTTGTTAAAATCATATTGGACACTTGTTTGGTGTTATGTGCTTTTAGATTGAGGAATTTGGTTACCAGAAATTTAAAAAAATATAAATAAATAAAAAATTGTAATAAATTTTACTCCGCTGTACGCTTAAAAGGTGGTTAAAAGTAGAGCTAGTAGCCGCTTGAAACTGTGTGATATGCGTAACCGGGTGTATGCGGGTCAGAACCGAATATCCTCGCTTAAAAAGGATCTCTACATTTCTTGGAAGCATTTTAACTTTTTCTTGGACTAGAAAAATCGGGTGTATGCGGGTCAGAACCGAGTGCCCTCGTGTCCACTACAGCCTAAGAAAATAATAAAAAAAAAAATGAAATAAATTTCCTGGTTTTCCTTGTTCCTTTATCTATTGAAAAATGTGAAATTAAAGTGTCTAATTTGGTTTGATAAGTTTTCTTTTATGCATTGATTTAATGTTGAATTGAGATATAAATTTTTGTATGCTTAATATTTAAAACCTTGCTGTTTTTGGTTTAGAAAAGGTAGTTGAGAAACCCATATCTTGACATGACTTTGTGAAAAATTATTTTGGACTTCCATGTCTCTTTTGCCTTGCATTTTGATTTAGTTGAAACTTATGGAATTAGAATTTGTTTTTGGATAAATGAACTTTTGAAAGGATTGTATTTGTAATTTAATTCATGCTTGAGGACAAGCATGGGATAAGTGTGGGGCAATTTGTTAAGTGCTTAATTTTACATATTTTTACTTGGCTTTCTCCTATTTTTCTGCATTAATTTCTGGCCAATTTGAGACTTTTTACTTGTTTTGTGATTTTAACAATTTCAGGGCCAATTTGGTAAGTAAATAGCATTTTATGGATAATTGGACTGATATGGAATAGTTGAAGAAGTTGGGGTCAATTTTGGTGCAAATAAGGGAAAAGATGCAGATCTAGCCCTTAGCCTTGCCCAAGCCTAAGGGAAAAAAATGGGACAGCAGGATAATTCATCAGATTTGTGCACGCGAATTAACCCTAGCCGCCAGCTGTACTTCATAAGATTTTTAGGGATAATTATACCATAATTTAGGAGATAATAGGAAGTATTTTTAGGAAGATAATACTACATTTAATATTTTTATTTTATTTTCCAAGTTTGGATAGGAATCAAAGACTTACCTAAATTTTTTAGGTTTTCTTTTAAAAGGAATAGAGAGAAATGTGAATAATAACTTTGGCAGCCGTCGCCGCCTCTGTTCTTTCATCTCTGTGTTAGGAATTTGTTTAGATTTATTTTCTTTTTGTTCTTGGCCATGATTGCCTAAACTTTTATTCTAGCTAAAGGTTCAATTCAAAGCCAGGATTCTTCGTTACTATGAAATTGTTCTTGCTTAATTTTCTCTTTAATTCATATGATGTTCATGTTATTTACTATGATTTAGGGAAACTCTCTCGATTGTTATTTATTATTTGCACAATATGGGCCCATTGTTCATTTAATCAAATAGCATATAGCTAATTGAGATTGTCAAATTCGTAATTGTTTGATAAAATCAATAACAAGTGGCAATCAGTGTAGCTTCCTCACAAGGGCTGTTACATTAAGTAAATGCATGATTTGGTCTAAATCGGTCTCGCGCGAGGTCGGTTGGCTTAGGTCAGGTCTTTCTATTCCTTAATGCTATCAATAAATTAAATTCTTGCACGTTGTGACGCGCGCCGGGTCCCCGCGGCCGCCCGTTCGGACCGCCCGCACGTGGGCGATCGGGCAATTGCGGGTCCGTCGACAGCTTGCGATAAATCGCAAGTGCGTCTATGTTGGGCAACAAAGAGGTTTCATGGAGTCGCCACCCAATAGAACATTGGGAAAGTTTCTCTCACCTCGGAGAGCCTAAGACTTGCGCATTTTATCCATATTGGGCCATGAGGCCTAGGATTAACGTCTAAGTCTCGTGACACAAGAGGTGTCTTGGAGGATAACCTCTAGCCTCTTGAGCCCAAAGACCAGAGCAGGGTTCGGGACTTCTCATTTATTCGTACCTTGCTTAAGTTTACAATTGAGTTTTGAATTTATTAGTTCGCTCTCTCTCCACACAATGCAAGTTTGGTTTAAGCACAATTTATTCATTCAAGAGCATAAAATAAAATAGCATTAAAGCGTAAAATAAATTTACAATAATACTAGGAGCGGAATACAACTCCCATTTATAAATGTACTATACATGCATAAAACGGGTTATTCATTTATTTTGATGACTTTGGTCCCCGCATGCGTTAATTATGGAAAACAATTTTTATGTGATGATTTTATTGGGTAAAAATAGGACATTGGTCCAAGTTTTATTTAGCAAATATTCTTTTTAGTAGAAAACATTTGTGTGGTGGTTCTTTTTAGTAGCGGTCGAAAATCATTTTATTATTACAGACCACAAATACATAAAATAATAATTACATATTTCTAAATAAATAAATAAATGAATACATAAATAAATAACTAAATTCTAACAATAATCAGTAATGATAATAATAATAAAACATAAAATTAAATAATCACAAATCAATTAAATAATAACATCAACATAAAATTAACACAAATTAGACAATAATAATAATAATATCAATGATAATAATAATAATAATAATATTAACATAATAATATTAAATAAATATAAATAATAACAATAATAAATAATAATAATAAATCAGAATAATGAATAAATATAATAATAATAATAATAATAATAATAAATCAGAAATTAAATAAATAAATATAATAATAATAATAATAATAATAATATTAATATTAATAAATCAGAAATTAAATGAATATATATATATAATAATAATAATAATAATTATAAATAATAAAATAATATTAAAACAGAATAATAAATAATATTAATAATAATAAATAAATAAATAATAATATTAATTAATATTAATTAATAATATATTAAAATAAATATATAGAAAATGGCCTCGCCGGAGGCTCGCCGGAGCGGCCGTTGGAGACACCGCCGACACCGGATGGTAGATCGGAGCGTCGGGATCACGCTGCCGTCGGTCACGCGCCGGAAAGGGCCTCCTGTCGCCGGAAAACGCTCTGGAAGCCGCACGGTTCTTCCCTTCCGATCTCCCTCACGCCGGCGACTGTGGCTGATCGGCGACCACCCCCGGCTTCGTCCGGGTCTCCTCTTCACTCCGGTGGGGCGCGTGCGGCGATCGGCGGCCGTGGCTGGCCGGCGGAGGCAACGCCTCCTCCTCTCCTTTTTTCCTCTTTTTCTTCTTCTCTCCGGCGCTGGCGTCCTCCTTTGGTTCAGCCCCTGCTCCTCTCTTTCTTTCTTGGTTTCCCTTTCCTCACTCTTTCTATTTCTATTTCTTTGTTTGGCTTGTTCTTGCCTTTTATTCTTCTTTTGATTTGGCTTTCCTTTTGGTTTCCTTTTCTTGGTTTTTCTGTGTTTCTTTGGCCGGCCACCCTCTCTTTCTCTTTTCTTTTCTTTTTCTTTCCCTTTCTTTTTCTTTCTCTCTTGATCTGCCGACCTCTCCTCTAATTTCCTCATTCTTTTGTTTTTATACACCCTTAATTAGGGCTAAGGGCACAAGAATAATTTCCTCCATAATTCCCTCCTTTTCTCCTTTTCTTAATTTTAATTAATTTAATTCTAATAACACACATACACACTAATTTAATCAAACATCATACATATTAATTAAACATTACACACATTAATTAATCTACTTAATATATAATTTATCTAATTAATTAAATATTTTACATTTTAACTAATTAATTAACTAATTAATCTTTAATTTTACATACATTTTAATTAATACAATAATATTAACTAATTAACTAATTAATTAACAAACAACATCAACTAATTAAATTTTACACATACACATATTTATATATTATCACATATATTATTTTTTTTTGGGAGGGAATAATCAAGGATCAAAAATCACCGTTTTCATTTTATGCCGGACTCGGGACCCGGTGTCTACAGTTGCCCCCAATTTTGGAGAAGCTAGTGCATAGACACCTAGGTGAGCCAAAATTCAAAGAGGAAGAGAGAAGGGATTACATACCTGCCTTCTTACCGAGAGTCGGATAGAGAGATGCCTCCTCAAAGGATTTAGAGATTTTGCCTCCTCAGAGGACTTTGAGAATTTGCCTCCTCAGAGGACTTTGAGATTTTGCCTCCTCAGAGGACTTTGGAAATTTTCCTCCTCAGAGGACTTTGAGATTTTGCCTCCTCAGAGGACTTAGAGAATTTGCCTCCTCAGAGGACTTTGAGATTTTGGTGGATGCGCTGAGTCTGCTCCAGACTTACAAAACGCGAAATACACTGAATCGCTACCAAGATTCGAAGTGTTCGCACTGAATCGCTACCAAGATTCAAAATGCGAGGGTTGCTCTCTTGAGCTGCACCGAGTCTGCTCCAGACTTACAAAGCGCGAAATACACTGAATCGCTACCAAGATTCGAAGTGTTCGCACTGAATCGCTACCAAGATTCAAAATGCGAGGGTTGCTCTCTTGAGCTGCACCGAGTCTGCTCCAGACTTACAAAGCGCGAAATACACTGAATCGCTACCAAGATTCGAAGTGTTCGCACTGAATCGCTACCAAGATTCAAAATGCGAGGGTTGCTCTCTTGAGCTGCACCGAGTCTGCTCCAGACTTACAAAGCGCGAAATACACTGAATCGCTACCAAGATTCGAAGTGTTCGCACTGAATCGCTACCAAGATTCAAAATGCGAGGGTTGCTCTCTTGAGCTGCACCGAGTCTGCTCCAGACTTACAAAGTGCTGATGTTGTTCTTCTGAAATGGATGTCCTTCCGGACTGGGTGTCCTCCTGGACTGCCCTTCTGAGCGGTCTTGGATTGATTGCCTGCAAAATCAGATGCACAAAATATACACAAGAAGTTATATGCATGATGTTGTGTGGGATTTGTCTCCTTAGGGAGCTTGGGGAATCGGCCTCTTCAGAGGGCTTCGAGATTTGCCTCCTCAAAGGACTTCCCGTTTTGCCTCCTCAAAGGACTCCAAGAATTGATAACTGCCCCCTGAGAGGTCTTGGGTTGCTTGTCTTGATTGATGGATGGAATGATGTCGCCACTCGGATTCTACCGGTGTCCGTATTCGAGTCTCTTTTTCTGCGAGACTTAGAAAGGCAAATATGCAGAAAAAAATTCGTGAGCATGCATGTGTATGCAGCAATGCAGTATAAAAATTCACCTAAGTGGATTTGGAGGCCACAGCCGATTTGATTTCAATTTGCAGTAAGATCCGTGCCTTCTGGAATTGCCTTTGAATTTCATGCTCTTTGGGGATCATGAGGTTCTCGTCTGAAACCTGTAGTCATTATTTTAAGGTAGTGCGTCCCTTGTGGATTTTCACACTAGCTTTTCTTGGCGGAAAATGCGTCCTTTCGGATTTTCACATGACCCTGTGTCTTATTTTTGCCTGGAAGGAATCCAACCCAATCCAGCGACTTTTTCTTCTTTTTTTTTTTCTTTTTTTTTCTCTTTTTTTTTCTTTTTTTTTTAGGACAGACTGCCTGTTTTCAGGTTTTCACCCTATCCTTTTGGCCTAACTTTTGCTTAGAGCGCCAATTACGGTTTTCATCTCTAACGGCCCTTTTTTCTTTTTTCTTTTTTTCTTTTTTCTTTTTTCTTTTTTCTTTTTTCTTACATCAGATGAACTATTCTGGTTACATCAATACCATTGCATAAATGCACATATTTCAATTTGATTTCATAATATATGATCATTATTTGGCATTAATCCCAAGATACAAAACCTCATCCAATCTCGGGATGGATCTTGAAAGCATCAAACTCCTGTTATCAATCTGCTCTCTTTTTGATTCTCATGATTGAATATTTTCTCTCTGCTCTCATTTAATCTTTTGAATGCAAATTCTAGAAGCAACGTCGGAGATGAGACTTAATTCGAATGCATGAATGCACTCATGGCTTCTCGCTTGAAGCTCAAGAAACACCATAGGCCTCTTCTTACGTACCAAACCTTCTTAGAAGGTCATCTCCGCTAATTGGATAAGACTGAACCCAGAATCAAAAGGTCTTACTTTGGTTGTAATGTTAGGCTTGGGTAGATGGCTGTCAAAAAAAGATCAGGTCGCTAGAGAAAAATGGCCGCGATATTTTCTCGACTGATGGATGAACCGTTCTTGGCTCAAAAGTATTCTTGAATTTGGACTCGATAACATTTTAGCTCCTTCAGATCAGAAGGGCACTAGTCAATTGGTCACCATTTTGAGCTCTCTTTTTTATTCTTCTTTTTTTTTTCTTCTTTTCATTGCTTCTTTTTCTTTCATTTTTTATTCATTTTTTATTTCTGGATTTTTTTGCTTTTTTTTTTTCCCTTTTTTTTTTTTTTTTTGAGCTTTCGCTTCTTTCTTTTTTTTTTTTTGAGCTCATGCCTTTCATGCATGACTAAACCCTCTTTCCAAAGTCTGAACTTGCTCTTATCAAGGCAAATTTATTATTTTTTTTTAAATAGTCCAAAGAATTGTTCAAATGTACATCCATCAGTTTTAGAGCGGCCACTCTTCTAAGGGGAAGCCAAAATCATTTTAGGCGAGTGGGTAGTTTTAATGTGTGTAACAACAAAATTGGTACGCATTCAGCATACCTGTATAAAGGCTCAATGGGCTTGCAAGCGATTGTAGAATAAGGGTAGGAAATAGTCATTTAGAGAGCTATACAAAGAATGATGCCTAAATCATTTTCCAGGTTCTGTCTTATCCAGAGATCGCTTCGACGGGTAATCAGAAAGGTTCTAGTGCTTTTAGTGAGTTTTAATCCAATCTCCTAATTGCAACTAGTTTTTTCTTTCTTATTTTTATTTTCTCTCTGACTCTCTCTCTCTGTTCAGGAGTTATATCAGATGCTATCAAAATTTTCTTTGGACTTTCCAAAGTTCCAAGATTAAATGCAGTAGTATTGATTGAATTAATGTCAAAATGAATGAATGTATCATGATCATAAGAAATGAAATCATTAGAAATAATATACAAGTACGCAAATTTGTTCATCATATTACATAACCAAAATGTCATAAAGAGTTTTCAAAATACATAGACATAATACATAATATCTCCTTGTAGTTCTTGCAAAATATGCCACTCCAGTGGACTGGGTCCGATCACATATTCGGTGGAGGGACTGCGTTGTAGCCCGGCTTCTTCTCTTTCCCCCTCTTCTCAGGGTCTGTTATCTGCTTCGTGTCGATGAGATCCTGAATTTCATGTCTTAGCCTCACACAATGGTCCGTCATATGGCCCGTGTGCTGGTGGAAAGCACAATACTCATCATCTCTATGACCCGGTTGCCCTTGGGTTCTGGCTGGCTTAGGAGGCAGGAGCTGCAACTTTCCTTCTTTTATCAGTCTTTCTAATACCCAGGATAAAGGACGGCCCAAATTTGAAAAGTGCCTTTGAATTTGCCCCATTCCGGTAGCTGAAACTTCGGCAGCCTTGCCATTTCTGCTGTTACTGCCCCCAGCACCACTCGGTCTACTCCCAGACTGATTTCCAGGATTCCTCCAAGAAAGGCTATTCTGACTCGCTTTCTTCGCTAGGTAGGCCCCCTCAGCTTCCACAGCAATGTCTTTCAATGACTCCCAGTCTCTAAGCCCCTTGAAGCTAAGCAAATCCCTCAGGTAAGGGCAGGAGTTTCTGATAAATAGCCTAATCTGATCAGCTGTGTCAGGCTTTCGTTTCATCTCCATAACCCTGTTCCTCCACCTTGTGAGGTACTCGTGGAATGATTCGTCGGGCTTTTGCTGTAGAAGTTCGAGGTCTTTCAGGGTGACCTCCATTCTAGTACTGCAATCGTACTGTTTCATAAATTCATCGGTCAGCAGGTCCCAGTCTTCTTTACACCTCCTATCCAGCCCATGGTACCAATCCACTGCAGGACCCGACAGGCTGAGGGAAAAATACTCCACCTTTTGCTTCTTGCTCAGTCCTGTACCCTTCATCACTAAAGTGTACTGCTTGATATGTGCAGAAGGGTCTGAGGTACCATTAAACTTTGGCAGCTCCGGCATTTTAAATCTCTGGGGCAGCAATTCTTCATCTCCCAAATTTCTATCTTCAGGGTTGACCCCTTTTCCAGCTGACAACATCCGGGTGATGGCCTCAATCTGCTGTCTCATTGCCCTCATAGTTTCATCCTCCACCTTGGGTGCTCTACCCCTCACAGGTTGGTGGGCTGCTACTTCCTCAATCTCATCTTCTTCCACAAAATCCTCTTCGGGATTATTAACCCTTGCCCTTCTTGGCTCAACAGGTGCAGCTTCGTTCTCATTAATAGGTTGGCGAGCAGCCACTCCAACGAAGGGAGCCTCCCCACCAGCAGGCGGTTCAACTTGCCCCCGAGGAGGGACTGCTGGTACTTGTTGAGCAATAGGCGGCTGCAGAATAGGAGGTCCTTGTGCAGCAGGGGGATGGGCAATTCTTTCGGCCATGACACCCATCATGTCTAGCATTCGCCGCTCAAATTCATCCAACCTCCGAGCAAGGTCTTGAGTGGATGGGTTTCCAGTTTCGTCCGCCATGGAGGATGAGGTACTAGATGCCGAGAATGGCTCAGGATCCCAATCGAGCACTAATTCGAGCAATCCAAAAGGCGAGTCTGTCCTTATTAATCGACCGTCGGGACCTCTAATCCACTTGGAAGAATCTATGATGGCTAAAAATTTAAATTGTTAGTATGATGTGTGTATGATAATATACAATGCATGATCGTGAATTGTTCAGATGGAGTGAAAAAATCAATAAATTGCAATTATGCGATGCAATGCATGAAAAAAATATACACGTGATGGTATATGCGTGTGAAAAATAATATGCAGGCAAAAGGATATATACACAATATGAAATGTATTTTTTTTATTTTTTTTTATTTTTTTGTTTTATTTTTATTTTTATCGATTTTTTTTTTTTGACATGAATGACATGTGATGTATGTGCATGTTATGCAGCATTCACAGCCACATGCAAGCAGGTAGAACCTTCCGGCCTTATTTCTCCCACACACGAGGTCGTGCGGTCTCTTTCCTAGGTGAGCTTTATCCAAGGGTTAACAGGGAACCCAATGGACGCGTATAGTGCACGGTGAGAAGCCGGCAGCATAACAACTCTTAATTTAAAGCACATGCGCGTGGATGTTTGGCCATCATATATTTAAACAATTCGATTAAATCAAGATGAGCCCCTCGGTGCATGAAAGCCTTTGATGAAAATCATCTGATTCAATTGATTTTGTTCAATATATGACGGCCCAATTAGCAAGCACGATATTATGGTACATGTCACCTAGGGGAGATTTCTATTGCCATTATATGAGCTTTGGTCAAAAGGTGGTGTTACTTTGAGGCTACCCAAGCATGATCCCTGCCGACGGGTCTATCTCATCACGAGCATAACGACCGATCGGGTCACCATTTGATATACCATTAAGGTACGAGACTTGGGCTGGTGATTATCCTTAACACTTCCCCAAATTGAGTGAAAATGGGGTCGTGCTTCGGGAACGCACCGGGGCTGATTGAGGGACCAAACTATCATATTCTAAAGCTCTAATGCGATGCAATGCAGTTTTGAGAGAAGAGCGAAATTTATAAACTAAAACTAAATTGTAAATTTTAACCAAGGTACTTTCGAATCGAAGTCTCAAATACGTCCCCAGTGGAGTCGCCACTGTGACGCGCGCCGGGTCCCCGCGGCCGCCCGTTCGGACCGCCCGCACGTGGGCGATCGGGCAATTGCGGGTCCGTCGACAGCTTGCGATAAATCGCAAGTGCGTCTATGTTGGGCAACAAAGAGGTTTCATGGAGTCGCCACCCAATAGAACATTGGGAAAGTTTCTCTCACCTCGGAGAGCCTAAGACTTGCGCATTTTATCCATATTGGGCCATGAGGCCTAGGATTAACGTCTAAGTCTCGTGACACAAGAGGTGTCTTGGAGGATAACCTCTAGCCTCTTGAGCCCAAAGACCAGAGCAGGGTTCGGGACTTCTCATTTATTCGTACCTTGCTTAAGTTTACAATTGAGTTTTGAATTTATTAGTTCGCTCTCTCTCCACACAATGCAAGTTTGGTTTAAGCACAATTTATTCATTCAAGAGCATAAAATAAAATAGCATTAAAGCGTAAAATAAATTTACAATAATACTAGGAGCGGAATACAACTCCCATTTATAAATGTACTATACATGCATAAAACGAGTTATTCATTTATTTTGATGACTTTGGTCCCCGCATGCGTTAATTATGGAAAACAATTTTTATGTGATGATTTTATTGGGTAAAAATAGGACATTGGTCCAAGTTTTATTTAGCAAATATTCTTTTTAGTAGAAAACATTTGTGTGGTGGTTCTTTTTAGTAGCGGTCGAAAATCATTTTATTATTACAGACCACAAATACATAAAATAATAATTACATATTTCTAAATAAATAAATAAATGAATACATAAATAAATAACTAAATTCTAACAATAATCAGTAATGATAATAATAATAAAACATAAAATTAAATAATCACAAATCAATTAAATAATAACATCAACATAAAATTAACACAAATTAGACAATAATAATAATAATATCAATGATAATAATAATAATAATAATATTAACATAATAATATTAAATAAATATAAATAATAACAATAATAAATAATAATAATAAATCAGAATAATGAATAAATATAATAATAATAATAATAATAATAATAAATCAGAAATTAAATAAATAAATATAATAATAATAATAATAATAATAATAATAATATTAATATTAATAAATCATAAATTAAATGAATATATATATATAATAATAATAATAATAATTATAAATAATAAAATAATATTAAAACAGAATAATAAATAATATTAATAATAATAAATAAATAAATAATAATATTAATTAATATTAATTAATAATATATTAAAATAAATATATAGAAAATGGCCTCACCGGATTTCCCTCGCCGGAGGCTCGCCGGAGCGGCCGTTGGAGACACCGCCGACACCGGATGGTAGATCGGAGCGCCGGGATCACGCTGCCGTCGGTCACGCGCCGGAAAGGGCCTCCTGTCGCCGGAAAACGCTCTGGAAGCCGCACGGTTCTTCCCTTCCGATCTCCCTCACGCCGGCGACTGTGGCTGATCGGCGACCACCCCCGGCTTCGTCCGGGTCTCCTCTTCACTCCGGTGGGGCGCGTGCGGCGATCGGCGGCCGTGGCTGGCCGGCGGAGGCAACGCCTCCTCCTCTCCTTTTTTCCTCTTTTTCTTCTTCTCTCCGGCGCTGGCGTCCTCCTTTGGTTCAGCCCCTGCTCCTCTCTTTCTTTCTTGGTTTCCCTTTCCTCACTCTTTCTATTTCTATTTCTTTGTTTGGCTTGTTCTTGCCTTTTATTCTTCTTTTGATTTGGCTTTCCTTTTGGTTTCCTTTTCTTGGTTTTTCTGTGTTTCTTTGGCCGGCCACCCTCTCTTTCTCTTTTCTTTTCTTTTTCTTTCCCTTTCTTTTTCTTTCTCTCTTGATCTGCCGACCTCTCCTCTAATTTCCTCATTCTTTTGTTTTTATACACCCTTAATTAGGGCTAAGGGCACAAGAATAATTTCCTCCATAATTCCCTCCTTTTCTCCTTTTCTTAATTTTAATTAATTTAATTCTAATAACACACATACACACTAATTTAATCAAACATCATACATATTAATTAAACATTACACACATTAATTAATCTACTTAATATATAATTTATCTAATTAATTAAATATTTTACATTTTAACTAATTAATTAACTAATTAATCTTTAATTTTACATACATTTTAATTAATACAATAATATTAACTAATTAACTAATTAATTAACAAACAACATCAACTAATTAAATTTTACACATACACATATTTATATATTATCACATATATTATTTTTTTTTGGGAGGGAATAATCAAGGATCAAAAATCACCGTTTTCATTTTATGCCGGACTCGGGACCCGGTGTCTACACACGTGTTAAGGGTTATTTGCTGGCTATGAATTAATTACAGTCTTACTTGATTGATTCATTAATACGGAAAGATTAGGTCGAGAGCGCGAAGCGGACGACTATAGTTGATCCATTGCATGGTTTTATAATATCTTTTCGTCCATGATTAGTAAATTGAATCATGTACTGCGAATACTTTTAACTGGACTTTTTCATCTTTTATTTTATTTTTATTTGTTTTTCTTCATTTTATTTGTTATTATTTTAATTCTGTATTTTTCATTCTTTATTTATAAAACCTCCCTTTTTATTTTTATTGTTTATCTCTGGTTATTTAAAGAATTAAAACTCGACCAATCCCTGTGGATTCGACCCTGCTCATCGCAATTTACAAGTTAAATATAGTTAACAGTAGAAATTTTATTTTTGTTGGTTTCGACACCCATCAGCTTTTAACAATTAAATTTCCATTCCTTTTCTCACACATTATGCAAATTAATTTAAGCGCACATGAAGAATTGAAGAAAGCGGTAAAAAAGCGATAAATTAAATAAATTACAAAAATAAATTAAAAGATAAAATTAGGACAAAAATACAATCCCCTAAAATGTAAAATTAAAATAAATAAATAAATAAATGACAAAATCAAATAAATAAACAAGTATGCATAAATTGGGATATTTATTTGGAGTAGGAACATTAATTCCTTCATGCACATTTAAAAAATGGAGAATTATTTTTAGTCATTTATTGAGAAAACCGGGATGAGTGATCCCATTTTATGAAAATTAATTTTTTTTTCAAGGTGACATTTCATTGGCTAAAATTAGGACATTGATCCTATTTTATTAGGAAAATCCAATTTATTAATAAAAATCGTTTTGTGATTTTTAATTAAACGTGCATAAAATAAATAATTTTATTACAAATTACAAGACAAATAAAGAAAAAATAATAAAAAAAATAAAAATAATAAATCTCCTAGATCTCCTTATTCGATCCCAAGTGCGCTCAAATACAAAAAAATAAGTATTGAAACCAAAAATAAACACAAATAAAATTAATGTTAGTAATTAAATCAAATAAATTAATTAAATACATATAATAATAAATAATAAATTAAAATAAATAAAAAATAAGCTATGGATGACAAATAAATTAAATGACACAATGAAACAAATAAATTAGCATATTAACAAATTAACACAAATAAAAACATAAATTATGATGATGATGATGATAATAATAATAATAATAATAATAATAATAATAATAATAAATAATAAATAATAATAACAACAACAACAACAAAAGATGAACAATCTAGTAAAAGGAAGAATAAAGAAAACAAAACAAAAAAAATGTTAAATCTATGACTAAAGTCACATAAAATAAATAAATAAATAATAGATCTAAAAATCTACATGTGGATTTATTGATTATAAACAAGAAATAAAAATAATATAAATAAATAAAATAAAATAAAAATAGGAGATCGAGTTCATGATATTTACCCTAAGAATTCGAATTTGATAGAATGTTGGAAGATAATTGATTTTCCTTATTCAGATTCGCAAAAGAAATTAAATTAGAAAAAGAAAAAGATAAATAAAAACTTTTTCTATGGAAAGGAAAAAAAAATTGTAAAAACTTGTTATAAAAGATCAAATAAAAAAATGGATTTCAAGAGTAAAAAATTATTTTCCTTATCTCAAAATCAATTTTTTCATCAAAAAAAAAACAACGTAAAATCTTTGGAAGAAATTTAATTGAAGAAAAAATAAAGAAGAAAAACAAGTGAGGAAATTGAATATTAAGAGCAAAAAATTATTTTATTTGTCTCAAAATCAATTCTTCATCAATAAAATTTAATCTAAAATATTTAGAAGAAATCCCATTGAAGAAAAAGAAAGAAGAAGAAGAAATAATAAAAATCAGAATCTTCTTTGCCTCCCAAAAAGAATTCCCCCTAAAAAACTCTTAAGTTTTCCTATTTATATCATCAAAAAAAGGAAAACCTAATTAATTAAGGAAAATAATCTTTAATTAAATCAAAATATTCCTTTTAAAATTTTAAATAAAGAAAAAACCTTTAAAATCTCGAAAAAATGGGTAAAAAGTTAATTTTGTGTCAACAAAACACGTTTTCGGCAGAAAAATACATTTGCGGCAGCTGGGGGGCGACTGACATGCATGCCTAGCGAGGGGGGCCCGTCGAGCGCACACGGGATGCGGGCAGGTGGGCATCGCCCGAGTGTGCACTGCGCGCACGAGTGACGCCCTCGCTGGTCACTGCGCATCGACGGTCGAAATTTTTTTTTTTTTAAGAACAATTCTGACAAAAAGCAATATCACTTCCAACTCCCCTTTTTATTTTTGATTTTTAAAATATATATTTTTTATTTATTTTTAAAAAGTAATTTTGATAAGGAAACTATCACTTCCAACTTTCTTTTTGCCTGTGAATAGGCACTTAGTTTCATCATTGGGTAACCCTATTCTAGGTTGACCCCGGTATCTATAGTTTCCCTCAATTTTGGGAAAACTAGTGCGCGGGTCCTTAGGTGAGCCAAAACTCAGAGAAAGAAGGAAAGAGACACGTACCTGAGGCAGCCATCTTTCTAGACTGGATGATATTGTTGGGGTGGTTGTCGCCATGTTGTTGGCGTGTTATTCTTTGTAGAGATGGTCCTTAACCCCAACTTAACGGCGCGTTATCTTTTGTTGAAGGGGTAATGCCATGATCGTGCTAATCCTCTGTAGAGTGGCAGTGCCGTCATCGTGCTAACCCATCTGAGATTTGATATTGTGCCTCCTGAGAGGTCTTTCGATGGTTGCCTCCTAAGAGGTCTTTGGATGGGTGCCCCCTAAGAGGTCTTTGGATGCTTGCTCCCTAAGAGGTCTTTGGCTGGTTGCGCCCTAAGAGGTCTTTGATTTGTTGTCCCCTAAGAAGCCTTTGGCTGGTTACCCCCTGAGAGGTTTTTGGTTGGTGTTTGGACTGATGTCGTCACTTGGCTTTTGTCAGTGTCTACATTAAATCTCTCTTACTGCAAAACTGGAAAGCCAAATATGCAGGGGAAATAGTGAGCATGCATGTGAAATGAATGAGTTATGCAAAAATGCAGGACGAAGAATTCATCTAAGGGAATTTGGAGGCGATAGTCGGGCAAGTTGCAATTTGCGGTAGGACCGGTGCCCTTTGGAATTGCTTTTGGATTTCGTGTCTTTGGGCTTGTGAGCTTCTCATCTGATCCATGTAGTCATTTTTTAAGGTAGTGAATCCCTTGTGGATTTTCACACTAGATTTTCTTTAGCGGGAAATGTGTCCTTTTCGGATTTTCACATAACCCTGTGCTTAATTTTTGCCTGGAATAAACCCAACTCAATCTAGCTGCTTTTTATTTTTTTATTTTTTTCTTTTTTTAGGACAAACTGCCTGTTTTCAGGTTTTCACCCCATCCTTTTGCCTAACTTTTGCTTAAAAAGCCAGTTACGATTTTCATCTCTAATGGCTTTTTTTTCTTTTTTCTTTTTTCTTTTTTTTACAGATTATAAGAGAGGCTAAAGTTGTTACCAAAGATCTTTTAAGGGCAATTAGCATGTACTTACGTCCTAGACCATAGTTGTATGAGCTTGATTCTTCTTATAGAGGTGCTGTAGAATTGGTTTTACAATTAATAATAGGATGAATCAGCTAAGGCACTTGATTGGCGAGAATAGCAGAGGGTGGATAGTAACAATGTGCTACTTTTATACCGGCACTAGACAACTTTGAGTATGCAAAATGAACTGCTCTGATCACATCAATATATCATTGCATAAATGCATATATTTTAATCTAATTTCATAACACATGATCCTTATTTGGTGTCAACTCAAAAAATACAAGACCTCATCTAATTTCAGTGTAACACCCCAGTATCTTTCGGAAGGAATATCAAGATGTCACACACAACACAAACATTCAAGCAAGAGCTAAAGCAGAAGCACTCATGAATAACCATATAAACTTGCATAACTGAACTTATAAAGTATACATATACTAAGTCATTACATTACATATTAGAATTACATGCCTTACAAAATGTTACAAAATGTACAAGTAAAAACTGGACTATACAACTTATCCCTATACTAGTACAAAAAGAAGACTTCAACTCCTAGTGGCCAGCAGATGTACGACTCCAAAACCAAACCAATCCTGCAAACCTACACGAAAACAAACATCCGTGCTAAGCGATAATGCTTAGTGGGGATGTACAAAAACAAAGCACTGCACAAGCATGCATAACAGTATATATATATCATGCCAAAGCGTAAATGCAATGTCAAATACAAAAAATTATAACATGTATAATTCAATCTTATCAAACCTAACATGCTCAAAGCACCATAACATTCTTATTTACGTAACACATAACGAAATCTTAACAATATCAAGTCCACTTGACAAACATAACTGAGCAAAAAGCATTAATATAAAAATGATCAAAACAATCATTCCATTATCAAAGCATAAGCTCGATCATCACAAAAGCAAACAAGAAGCCTGAACTCTCATGGACTGTGGATACGGGTACAAAAGATACTGATAAAATTCAGTATCTAAAACAAAAGACATAAGTATGAAAACATTCGAATACCCGAAGGTAACAAAAGAGACTGAGTCTCTAAACAAAAGACCATAACGGTCTACAAAGCAGCCGCACAAAACCCTTCATAAGCATGCTTATCTATCCACTAACTTGACACTTCAGGCTCGCTAATACTCTAATTACTACAACACATATTCACGTATCCAATCGCAAACGCATCTCACTCAATTCATGTACATGCTAAACAATCCAATAAATGTATATAATTTATACTAGCAATTAATACCTATGATCTATAATATGCATGCCCAAACATATTCATATACTCATCTCATAATGTTAAACATGAATTGAATAAGTAATAGGAACTTGTAGAGAAGTTCGGGTGCATTTCAGGAAGGATGAACACATAAAAATACTCAAACTAGAGGGGGGTAAAGGTGAGAAATGATTCATGCCAACCAAGGGATCAAAATGTGAAGGAAAATCCATCAAATAATTGGTTTTGTCGCGCTCGCGATAGTAGGCTCCAATAAGTGCCCAACGGGACTGCTTTTCACCTCAAACTTGAACCCTAAAAACTAACATCTAAACATCATTTTTAAGCAAAACATCCCCTTAACAATTGTTCCCTAGGATGTTAAGTTTCCAATTGGACAAATTACAGGTCATTTGGACAAATAAAACATAAGATATGACTTAAACAATCTATATTGTTCCAATGGACCCGCCAGAATAGAGACACTTATGTTATGGCCATTTTTGGGACACTTAGAGCCAGAATTCGATCATAGTCATTTGTGGGACTTATATAGATATGGAAGTAATGGTTCTAATGGAACAACAATCACTTAATTTAGAGTTATAAAACTCCACTAATCACCAAAATAGCACACGGAGGTCTGATATAATCTGGGCAGAGTTTTCCCCTACAACTAGTGTTCATATAAGATTACTAGATTATACTCATGGCAATTCAATTAACACTTCAACACACATCCAGTTTAAATTTTAATTATATCAAATATCAATTAAACACATTAACATGCATCAATTGACACTACATCACAATTTCACTACACATGCAAAAATCAAAGGGCACACGATCCCTACCTCTTGAAGTGCAGTCGAAACACCCAAACTCAAATCTTGTCCTTGCCCTTTTCATTTCTTCTAGCCTCAGCTTCTTGCAATACCCAAATAAAAAAAAAACTCTTAATCCATTTACTCAACCAACAAACCACAAGAAGGGGGTAGAAACGGAAACACAAATCCAATACACTTACCTCTTAGTTTACACGGTAACCACTTCAAACCAACCAATTATAGCAATAATATAATATGAAGAATCACATATCAGAGTTTGAAGCTTCGTTCGTCTTGCTTCTGATATGGCCCTTCAATGATCAGAGTTTGATTTCATTGGGCTGCATCGTATGTGTCCTAGATTCTGAGGAGGAAAAAGAATGGCTTTTGAAATTTTGCTCGTCGTCGTGTTGGCATATTGAAGCAGCACAATCCCAACAATGCCCTTGTCAATTTTTAGCATGTCATTCCAAGTCCAAGCAAAGGCCTTTTTCTTTTTTTTCTCTTTATTTTCTTTTGTCCTTTTTCATTATTATCTCTCATAATTTTCCTCTCTTCAGGAGTTATATCAAATGCTATCAAGATTTCCTTTGAATTTTCCAAAATCCTGAGATTAAATGCAATGATATTTGATGAGTTAATGTAAATAGTTGTGATCATGTATAGCAAAATCATGAGAAATATAAGCAAAAACCATTAATATAATTAAAATGATTAGTAATGCATACACCATTATTGAAAAGTTTAAATATAAACACAAACATATCTACTAAGAAAACTCTTATCGACGCAGGCGCTGCAACTAATGTCTTTCATCTGTCATCGGCTTTAGGCTTCATTTCCCCCTCTTTTTTAGGTCAGTGATCTCCTTGTTGTCGATGAGATCTTGAATTCGGTCCCTCAGAATTTGGCACTGATCTGTTAAGTGCCCAGTGTGATAGTGAAAAGCATAAAATCTATCCGCTTTATGACCAGGTTTCCCTTGACTTAAGGCCGGCCTAGCCGGCAATGGCTGTACTTTTTCCTTTGTCATTAGTCTTTCGAACACCCAAGATAATGATCTACCTAGGTTCGAGTAATGCCTCTAATTTGTTTCAGTGGCTGACACTTCTGCTATGTTCCCATTTCGGTTGCCATTGCTAGTCCTTACTGACTTATTAGCCCCTGATTGCCGTGGTTCCTTCGGACAAAGCTCTCATTACTTGCTTTCTTAGCTAAGTAAGCCCCCTCAGCCTCGACAATAATGTCTTTAAGTGACACCCAATCTCTGAGCCCTTTAAAGCTGAGTAAGTCCCTTAAGTAAGGGCAAGAGTTCCTAATAAATAATCTGATCTGATCTGATCAGCAGTGTCAGGCTTCTACTTCATTTTCATGATCCTATTCCTCCATCTGGTAAGGTATTCATGGAATGACTCATCATTCCTTTGCTGTAAGAGCTCGAGGTCCTTTAAGGTGGCCTCTATTCTCGTACTGTAGTCATACTGCTTTAAGAACTCTTTAGTCAAAAGATCCCAGTCCTCCTTGGATCTTCTGTCCAACCCGTGATACCAGTCTATTGCCGGACCTACCAAACTAAGGCAAAAATATTCCACCTTTTACTTCTTGGTCAACCCTGTGCCTTTCATCACCAGGGTATACTGCTTAATGTGTACAGATGGGTCCGAAGTACCATCGAACTTCGGTAGTTCGGGCATCTTGAACTTTTGAGGCAGCAGCTCTTCATCCCCCAAATCCCTATCCTCGGGGATGATTCCCTTTCCAGCTGATAACCAGCGGGTTATCGCCTCAATCTACTGCTTCATTCCTCTCATAGCCTCATCCACCACCCTAGGTGCTCTACCTCTCACACTTGGGGTGCTATTGCCTCCTCATCTCCCTCCTCCATTATAAAATCCTCATCAAAATTAGGGATCCTTGCCCTTCTTGGCTCAACAGGCGCTGCAGCTCCATGCTCGTTGACAGGGTGGCGGGCAACATTATCTACGAGAGGAACCTATCCACTAACAAGTGGTTTAACTTGCTCCCGAGGAGGGACTACCGATGGTTGTAGAGCGATAGCTGGTTGTGCAGCAGGAGGATAAGCAATCCTTTTGGCCATAGCGTCCATCATTTCCAACATTCTCCGCTCAAAGTCCTCTAGTCTCCTAGCAAGGTCTTGAGTGGTCAAAGCTCCGGCTTCTTCTGGCATTGATAATTCTAAGGAGAATTCATTGGTTGTTAATAGTGACTCAGAATCCTAATCAGACACTAATTTCGGTAACTCAAAGAGCAGATTTGTCCTTACTAGCCGACCATTGGAACCTCTAGTCCACTTAGATGAATCTATGATGGCTGAAAGATTCAAACTATTAGAATGATGCATGAATGACATATACAATGCATGATCATGTGTTATGCAACATTCACAACCACATACAAGCAAGTAGATCCTTCCAACCTTGTTACTCCCACACAGGAGGTAATGCGGTCTCTTTCCTAGGTGGGCTTGATCCATGGGTTAACGAGGAACCCAATGGATACGTATGGTGCACGGTGGAAAATCGGCAGCATAACATCTCTTATCTAATGAGCATTCATATGAGTTTCGGCCTTTATGTATTTAAACACTTCAACCACATTAAGATGGGCCCACCGGGGCATGAAAACCTTTGATAAAAGACCATTTAATTTGGTTGATTTTGTTCAATATATAATGACTGTGACGCGCGTCGAACCCCGCGTCGCCCCGAATTGCCTGCTTTTAGGGCTTTCGGGATGAGTTTCATAAAACTTGTAAGAAATTACAAATGCGTCCATTTTGGGCAATAAGGAGGTTTCTTGGAGTCGCCACCCAATAAAACATTGGAAAAGGTCATCTAGCCTCAGTGAGTCTAAGACAGCGCTGCTATGTCCATTTTGGGCAAGGCAGAGAGGTCTTGGAGGCCCCATCCTAATAGAACACTAGGATGGCCCTCTCGCCTAATTGAGCCCAAAGACTATGCAAGTTGGGCCTTTTTCGGGACACAAGAGGTGTCTTGGAGGCCCCACCACAATAGAACATTGAGGTGGCCCTCTCGCCTCATTGAGCCCAAAGTCTAGAGAAGGTTCGGGACTTCCAATTTATTCATAACTTGGTTAAGTTTATAATTGAGTTTTGAATTTAGTGTTTCATCCCATTTCTCATTCAATTCAGTGCAATTTAATTAAAGCGCATGGTTGGCCACATAATGAAATCGATAAATAAAGTAAATAAAAATACAATAAATTATAACAAAATTAGGGGCGGAATACAACCCCCATTGTAAATAAACTACAAATCATACATAAAATGGGCTATTTATTACGGATGAGGACATTGGTCCTCGCGTGCACCTTTAAAAAATGTGTTAAAGGTGATGGTTTATTTAGGTGTAAAAAATTAGGACATTGGTCCCATTTTATTAGAAAAAGTTTCAAGTTAATTTAATAGAAATATTTTTGTGATTTTTTTTTTAGCGTGCCTAAAAATAAATAAATTTATTACAAATTACAAGATAAAATAAATAAACCCAAAATAATGAAAAACAATAAAAATGACAAATTAACTCCCAAATGGTATCTTCAAATCTCCATGGGCTCCCACTTGCCATTGAAAAAAACTCACACATAAAAAAATAAGTATTGAAATAAAAAAGACAAATAAAAGTGACATTAGTAATAAAAAAATGAATTTAAACATACAACATAAAAAAAATTAAATAAAGCAAATAAAAAATGCATCATGTGTGACAAGTTAATTAAATGACAAAATAAAAATATGCAACTTAACAAATTAACAATTCAACAATTCAACATGCATGAAAAAGTATAAAATAATAGTAACAATAATACTAGTAACAAGTTATAACAACAAACAAGGATAATAATAATAATAATAATAATAATAATAATAATAATAATAATAATAATAATAATAATAATAATAATAATAATAATAATAATAATAAAAGTAAAAGTAAAAGTAAAAGTAAAAACAAACATAATAATAATAATAATAATAATAATAATAATAATAATAATAATAATAATAATAATAATAATAATAATAATAATAATAATAATAATTGTTGGAGTCGGGATACGCCCATGACTTCTCGGGTTGACCCGGAATGTATATGTATCGGACCGGGAATCCTACTAATATGGAAGAATTCCATATTAGGAGAATATCAAAGGATTATGCCCCTTGAATATTCCCTAACCCTACAACTTACCCTTTTAATTATGTAATTAAAAGGGAGTAACTCCCCTAATGGGAGTTAGTGCTCCTATTTATGGGGCATTCATCTCTTTTGGGAGAGGAAGGCCTATAAATAGGAGGCTCTGCCTTTGAGGAATGAGAGAGGAGAAGTTCCACATACCGAAGCTCTGTCGGTTTCACCCCTCACCGGTTTTGTACTCCAAGTGGCTTTTAGACTGTGATCTAGTTGCCGTTATCCCGCTCGTGGATATCAGCCAGACCAGTGATGCTAGAAGGGATCCTTGTAATCGCTTCCGCCAAAGTATCTGCGCTACAAGAGGTAGGTAGCATATAACCCGTTTATGTTACCTCCATATATGCATGTGGCATGTTGATATATAAATCCTTCATTGGTATCAGAGCTTATATTTTTGGCGTCCTGGCATGTGGCTAAAATTGGATCTAAAATTTTATGTGTAAAATTAGCAGATCTAGGATGCATGAACCCGATATATATTTATTTCGTGTTAAAATATATATTTGTATATATTTTTCGAGTCTAAAAATACGTGTATGTGTACCGTAAATTAAGGGGATGAATATGGGTATTCAAAACGCTAGACTTAAAATTGAGATTTGTAATTTTTGACCATGCCATTGAGATCACAGACCCCAACAACCCCCCACCGGAAAAAATTCGGAGACCAGAATCCGTCGGGAAGATGGCGCGTGGATTGCACGCGCCACCAGACGAAGGGCGCGTGCGCGTGGGCGGTGGCCCACACGCGCGCAACACGGGTCCACAGCTGTGGACACGTGGCCCAATGGGATTCGGCCACGTGGCTGACCCAGGTCACGCCACGTGGCAGACAGGGTCCACCAGGTGCCACGTAGGCGACACGTGGACCACTCCGGGGGTGACACGTGGACGAATGGGATCGTGCCACGTGTCGTGCCATGTCAGCACAGTGACATGTCACTGTCGCCATGTGGACCAATAGGTGATTGCCACGTGGCGGACAGGTGTCGTGCCACGTGGGCAATGATATGTCCGCCTTCTGCCACGTGGCAGACAGGTGGACCAATGGCGTTCTGACACGTGGCACCATAGGGTTGTGCCACGTGGCAGGGCAGATGGGAGGCGCGCGTGGTGCACGTGAGGCGCGTGAGCGCGTCACTCCTCCCCTGGCGGCGCGTGTGAGCGCGTGCGGCCTTGTCCGACCACCAAATCAGCTCCGGTTTTTTGCGAAACCGTTCTTCAAAATTTTTCTGATTTTTTGGTTATTTTTCCAGAATTTTTTTATGACCAGAAAATAAATTATTATTTTTAAATTATTAAAAATATTATAAAAATTATGGAAAATGTGTTTTCTGCCTTTAAATTATTTTGAAAAATATTTTTGAAAATTGTTTGTGGATCTGTCCTTATTGTTAGTTGAAATGAGTTTCAATTATATATGTTTATACATGAGTGTATTAACTACTTTTTTATTTCTGTGATGTGTTACAGAAATGGTGATGATAAGGACTCCGATTGTTCCTCGCACTCCGTTTGAGATTGCTTTAAGAAATGCAAAAGTGCATTTAGTAAGCAACTTAAGAATGCGAAGGAAGATCCGAGCTGATGACATTGATGCAATAGTGCATCACATAATATTTATGCATGAAGAAATGCAGGAGTGCATTTGGTTAGGTGGTTTAAGTATGGGAAAAGATGATAGAGTCCTGATCAAAGCTTTGACTGACTCATTTGTATATCATCCAGAACTCAGGGAGTTATTGGAAACTACCTGGTACATTGGAGATAGAATTTACAGAAAATCTATCATCCACTTTTTGGCTAGAGTTGCCAAAAGAGGAGTGTTGAGGAGCAACACTACATCTGTGATGAAATTGAGAAGTGGACGTAGTGTGCATCGTCTATGGCTTCATCAACGAACTTATGAGTTACCTGATGAATTAATGAAGATGGTCAAAGAATCAGTCCCAGTGTCAAGAAAGATTTTGTGAAAATCTAGATTTCTAAATTAGTTGACATGAGTGTCAATCTTGGTTAGCGTTTAATTTTATTAAATGGGATTTATGTTTCCTATTGTTATTTTGACATGAGTGTCATATTTTGGATTATTGGATTTTTTTATATTGGTTGAATGAATAAGTTTATTTATTATGATAGCATTTAACTTTATAATAAATGTGTTTATTTAACTGTTAATTGCCTTACATTATTTTATGAGTAAAATAATTGCATGTTTATTAAGTAGAGACTTAATAAATTTAAACCAATAATATTCCCCTCTTAAGTTTGAGAACTTAATAATCCAATGATTCAGATTTACTATGCATGAAATTTTGACTTATAAGGTTGGACATTAGGACTTAGAGGGTAATTGGATACTATTAGTAGCCTTTTCGAATTGAAGCCTAATAGAAAACTTTACTAGGTTATTATTTTGGATGCATAGTAAATAGCATGTATTGCCTTATATCCTTTAAAATTGTGCATTGTTGTTTCATTTGAGATCAGAGGATCCTAATGGATACTGCTTCCAATTCAATTGTTGCAAAAAAACTTAATAAAGATATTAAGATGAATGGTGATAATTGTGAATTCTGGAGTATGAGAATCCAGTGCGTGTTTGGAGAGCACGAGGCTCTTGGACCCTTAAGTTCGGTTATGGCTGAACCTAAGAACGACACTACATCAAAATATAGGCGAGACCGTAATGCCTATATGGCATAGAAAAGAAGAATTTCACTGCTCGTGTCATCTTGCTAAGTGCAATAGATGATATCACTAAGTAGTTCAGCAAGTATCAAAATGCAATGGATACGTGAATCGCTTTGCAAGAATAGTTTAGAGGTGCGTCTCTAACTAAATTTATTTTTTTTTTTATCATTAGTGATCAAATTTGATACTTATCAGAAGAAGTTTGATTATTCGATGCGAAAACATCTATGAGAGATGAAAATGATTAGTAAGCTTAGTGAGATTGGTCATAAGTTGACTGATGAGCAACAGGTTCTAGCTGTTATCCATTCCTTACCCAAAAGTTAGGAGCATATAAAGATGCAACTAACTCAAACGGACAAGCATTAAGACATTTGAGGATGTCGCTTGTCATTTGAAGCTTGAATCGGACTATTTGGCACTGATTAAGGTCAATGTCATTGTGTATATGGCACAGTATTATTCTGGTGAAATGAGTTCTAACTAGAATAAGATAAGAAGCTTCAAAAGTAGGATAAGGAAAAAGGTTCAATAGCCTTAAAAAGCAAAGAAAGAACAAAATTTTAAGAGGTCCAAAGGCAAGAAGTCGGTAAATGTTTCAAGAGTGAAATATTTTAATTGCCATCGGAAAGGTCACTATGCAAGAGGTTGCACTGTGCCCAAACAGATACAATATTTTGACTTAAGAGTGAGTGAAATTTGTGTATCCAACTCAGAATTTCATTCTTTGTGAGTGATAGATTCAAGAGCAAAGGATCATGTAATAAGAGATCAGATACCTTTGTTAAGAGTTCTGTTTCTGTTCTTACTTTATTGAAATTTGTTTTCAATTTATGTTTTGAGAATAAAGGTATATGCTTATACTTAAATGATGATTATGATGGTTCTGGTTAAATGCTGAATGATTTCATTGTTATGGATGTGTACCATGACTATTAGAGGAAAATAATGAGAAAATCATTCGATAAAGGAACTAGAGCCAAATTTCTATTGCAGTTAGTTCATTCTGATGAATGTGGTCAAATGAATGTGAAGGCAAGGCATGGGGCCTACTATTTCATCACCTTTTATAGATGACTATACTAGGTATGGTCATTTCAATTTGATTACTCACTAGCTAGAAGTATTGTGTTGCTTCAAGATTTTTATGAAATTAGTTGAGAATCAATTAGATAAAAGGATCAAAGCTTTAACAACTGACAGAGGTCGGTGATATACTACAGATAAATTTAAAGCTTCATGTGATGAAAAGTGATTGAACATCAGTTGTTCATTCTAGAAATTCACAACAAAACGATGTTGCGAAAAGGAGAAATAGGACTCTCCAAGATATGGTTAGATATATGATGGCAGAGGCAGACTTGCCAATCTCCTATCGGGGAGATAATTTATTGACTGCCACATATGTTTTTAAACCAAGTGCCTTCTATCTCTGTCACATCTATAACTTATGAGTTGTGAACTGGTCGACAAGCTGACCTAAGCCATTTACGACCTTAGGGTTGTGTTGTTTATATCCATGATACTTCATGTAAAATTGGTTAATTGGGACCAAGAGATAAAAAGAGCATCTATACGAGATATTCTGAAGTATCAAAAGGATACATTTTCATGGGTGAGCAAAAAAAAAATGGCACTGTGACAAAATTCAGATCACGAGTCATCATATTCTTAGAGAATAAATTTTTCAAGTTGGGCAGGGTGAATTAAGATTTCATTTTATATTAATCTTAGGAAAAGGAATTGTCAGGATCACTCCATCCGAGTGGGAGGAAATTAGAGGAAAAAAGCCAAGGCTTTTGTCCTCCAAATGATCCGGATGTTCGAGATCCTGATTCAAGTGGGAGTATTTTTCACTCCAGTGGGAGGAAAGAATATGGTATTCCTAACTCCAGTGGGAGTAAGGGAACATTGTTCCAGTGGGAACATTTTGAATTACGATGAATATATGAGACATGTTTATCAAGATTCAGAATTGCGAAAATCTAAAAGGAAGAGAGTTATGCGCCGACGATTTGAGATCTGAGGCTCGAACAAAGCTCTTTTAGTTATCCCACAAGACAAAGAAAGAGCATAAAAATATTCAAGAAGCTCTTCCATGCCCATATAAGGAAAGTGGATTAAAGCAATGGAAGAATAAAATGGCATCAATGAGATCAAACTGAGTTTGAGAACTTGTTGATCTATCAAAAGGACACAAATTGAGAATAAACATATTCTCAAAGTAAAGCGAAAGACTGATAGAGGTATCGAAAGATATAAGACTCGGCTAGTCGCTAAGGGGTTTTATACAATAGGAAGAGATTGACTATGAGTAGACTTTCTCATCTGTTGTAAGATTTATGTACATACGGTTAATTCTAGCCACATCAGATGGATGTAAAGACTGATTTTATCAATCGAGAACTGTATGAAGAAATTTACATGGATCAATCTGTAGGTTTCGTAGAAAAAGGCAGCGAACATAAGGTTTACTGATTGATGAGTTCAATTTATGGCCTCAAGCAGTCTTTAAGACAATGGTATTTAAGATTTTATGAGACAATCATGTCGAATGGGTTCAACATGATTGATCATGACCATTGTGTTTATAATAAAAGCTCTAAAAGTAATTTTGTCATTTTAACATTGTATGTAGACGACATACTAATAGCTAGAAATGACAAAAGGTACGTAAATGAATTCAAAGAATGGTTATTGTCCAACTTTGATATGGGTCTAGCATATTACATTCTTAAAGTTAAAATTTCAAAAGATCATTCGATAAGGTTGTTGTTCTTTTCTTAAGAGAAATATATCAACAAAGTCATTGAATGATTTAATATGCGAAATTGCAAGCCCATTGATACCCCTGTTGCTAAGAATTAGTTTCTCAGCAAAGAGATATGTCCTAAGATGCCGAAAGAGATGGAACGTATGAGGAATGTTCCATATGCCAGTGCTGTGGGTAATCTTATGTATGCAATATTACATACAAGATATGATATATGCTATGCAGTAGGCATAGTAAGCAGATATCAATTTAACCTAAGCGAAGCACATTGGAAAGCAGTTGAAAGGATACTTAACTACCTCAAAAGTACAACTGATTATTCTCTCTATTTTTGAGACAAGGGTCTACAATTAAGAGAATACATAAATGTTGATTAGGCAGGAGATGTGGGTGAAAGAAAATTCATTCAAGGTTTTATATTCTTGTTTGGCAAGAGTGCCATCTCGTGGATTAGCAAGAATCAAATCTGTGTAGCCCTATCAATAATGGAAGCTGAATTTGTCGCTTCCTCAGCTGTAGTATAAGAGACAGTTTGGCAAAAATGGTTTGTGAGCCATTTAAGAGTAACTGCCTCAGAGGTACCAGTGGCAGTCTACAGTGACAGTCAGTTGTCGATAGCTTATAGTAGAGCTAAGCATATTGACATTAAGTATCAATATACGAGAAATATTGTTGCACGAGGAGAAGTGAACTTACAGTACATTTCTACGCATGCAGATCCGTTGAGTAAACCTGTAATAAGGGATGTGTTTTGAGGAATACATTAGATCTTGAGGTTTGCGTAGAATTTAATTGGTACTGTTATACTTTAATATAATCCCTTAACATTATTATTTGCGAATAATAACGAAAGTTCATTGTTGGCAATACATGAGTGTGAATGATTATGTGTAAACATTTACTGTTATTTATTTATGATTGAGCATGTCAGACAGAAAAGTAGCCCACTCACAAGGGTGTTTACCTTAGTTTTGTCAATGAGTTGATAAAGACTGAGATGAGGCGAATTTTGAACATACGAGATTGCTCGAGAGCCTGTTCAAAATAAAAGTGTCGTCCTGCAGAAAAATACAAGATTTGTCTTGTTAAAGTGCGAGATAAAGACATACATAAATTTGTGTGCTTTGGATTGAGATCCAAATAAGTATTGTATGAAGTCCGATGGTAAGTTATATGTAACTACCATATTCTGTCTAAATAAGGCCAGAAGTAGTCCTTAAGTAAGTGGACTAAAGTTGGATGCTTTGGTGCATCGCAACCTTACGCTTCTGTATGGTGTTATATATACATTTTAAATGTAAGACATGCACTCCTTTAAGGGAAGGAACGAACGCCATAACACATGTTTTATACCATGTGTGCTTATGTGACCAAGGGATGGGAAGTCAATATTATTGATCTCAACTTTTCCTATTGTGAGACCCTACCATATTTCGATCCTTAGAACCCTTAACTTATCCCTGAAGTATGATTCAGTGTGGCTAGCTTAGTTAGTTTCCAAGAGGCCATGGAATAATTTCGGTCTGGCGGACCTGACTAGAAAAGCGAGCTGAATCTTGATGGATGGCATATAGTAAGAGGGGAAGATAGCTTTTTGATCACATTCAATTGTTTCGTGGTTCACCGGCATGCCTATTGTGGTTTCTATGAGTAGAGACATAATAGTGAACACGAAAATTATTTTATGAGATCATGAGTTAAAACAGTGAATGTGAGAAGGCGGTCTAGGGTTTTGGCATACGTGTATAAGAGGATCTCGTCTTTTCGAGACGCTATATATCCCTAACAGGTGTATAGCACTAGTGCTCTCGATGTATGCTGGTCACACGGTCTATCTGCCTGTATAACTGGAGAACTCGACTGAAAATCGTTCAGTCATGTGCGAGTGGGAGATGTTGGAGTCGGGATACGCCCATGACTTCTCGGGTTGACCCGGAATGTATATGTATCGGACCGGGAATCCTACTAATATGGAAGAATTCCATATTAGGAGAATATCAAAGGATTATGCCCCTTGAATATTCTCTAACCCTACAACTTACCCTTTTAATTATGTAATTAAAAGGGAGTAACTCCCCTAATGGGAGTTAGTGCTCCTATTTATGGGGCATTCATCTCTTTTGGGAGAGGAAGGCCTATAAATTGGAGGCTCTTCCTTTGAGGAATGAGAGAGGAGAAGTTCCACATACCGAAGCTCTGTCGGTTTCACCCCTCGCCGGTTTTGTACTCCAAGCGGCTTTTAGACTGTGATCTAGTTGTCGTTATCCCGCTCGTGGATATCAGCCAGACCAGTGACGCTAGAAGGGATCCTTGTAATCGCTTTCGCCAAAGTATCTGCGCTACAAGAGGTAGGTAGCATATAACCCGTTTATGTTACCTCCATATATGCATGTGGCATGTTGATATATAAATCCTTCAATAATAATAATAATAATACAAATACAAATAATGACAATAATGATAATAATAATACTTAGGATGATAAATCACAACAACAACAACAACAACAACAACAACAACAACAATAATAATAATAATAATAATAATAATAATAATAATAATAATAATAATAATAATAAAAATAAAATACAATAACAATCAAGAAATATGAACAATCAAATAAACATGCAAGAATAACAAGAAATAAAATAAATATAACATATTAAAACATGATAAATAATAATACCAATAAAAATAACAATAATAATATATGAACAACAATGATGATAATCATAATCATAAAAATAGAAACAAAAGATGAATAATAAAATAAAGAGCAAAAGGATAATAATAATAATAATAATAATAATAATAATAATAATAATAATAATAATAATAATAATAATAATAATAATCATAAGAACCCAAGAAATAAGAAGCAAAAAATAATAGATCTAAAAGAATTTACATGATAACTATTTAATTTTAAATAAAAATTGAATTAAAAATTAAGCCAAGAATGCTTAGCCTCAAAATTTACCTTGATAAAATGAAGGTAAATGATCCAATTCCTTGTCTTTATTTGTAGGAATAATATTAGAAAAATAAAATATTGAAAAGAAATTTTAACTTAAGAACAAACAATTAATTTATTTGTCTCAAGGTAAAAATTATTAAATAAAAAGGAAGAAAAATCCCAAGAACAAAAATTGCTCTTTTTGCTTTGAGAATTATCCTAGGAAAATCTTTTAGAAAGTTGAGAGAATTTGTTCTTTTAAAGAAAGAAGAAGAAAATAATTTTTCTCTGAAGAAAATCCCCCTAATTCTCTCTCCAAAAATGATTTTATATCTCCCCAAAAAATCAGATTTTTGTTAAATTAAATTAAAAAGATTTAATTTCAATAACCACAAAAAACTGATGAATTTGAAGAGTTTGGAATCCAAAAAGTTTTAGAATGAAATTCTACCAAACAAAAATGAAGAAAAACCATTAAAAATGAAGAAAAAAGGCCAAAAATGGCCAAAAAAATGGAAAAACGGTAGATTTGGGCGAGGAGCGCGACACCAACTGCGCCCAGCGCTCGCGCAGCAGCTCGCGCTCCTCCTGGACTCTGGGGCGCTGCCGCACCCCCGACACTCGCGAAATTTTTTTTTAAAAAATTTTTGCTAAAATACTATAATTTCAAAACATACCCTTTTTGTCTCAAAATAATTTTTTAAAACATTTTTAAAATACATTTTTATTTAGTTTTAATAAATCAAATTCGACAAGGAAATCATCACTTCCAACTTTCATTTTTGCCTATAAATCGGCACATTTAATTTCATCATTGGGTAATTTTGATCTAGGCTGCTCGGGACCCGATGTCTACAGTTGCCCCCAATTTTAGGGAGGCTAGTGCATGGGTGTCTAAGTGATCCAAAATTCAGGAAAGGAAAAGAAGCGCGTACCTAAGGCTGCCTCCTTCCTGCTGCCACGAGAATCAAATCATCTCTTTAAGTCACTATATAAACTACGGAGCGATCTTCATCCTTCTGGGTTGCACCGAGCCTGCTACAGACTGAGGAAGTGCGAAAATTGCTCTCCTGAGCTGCACCGAGCTTGCTCCAAGCTTAAATAGTGCAAATGCCATCCTCAAATGATGGTGTGTCGAGTCTGCTCCAAACTTACAAAACGCAAGGAGGGTCCTCCTCAGAGGACTGCACCGAGTCTGCTCCAGAATACTAAAAGCGCAGGTGCCATCCGTAGATGGCAATGCATCAAGTCTCTTACAAGACTACAAAACGTAGAAAATGTCCTTCTCAGAGGACTGCACCGAGTCTACTACTGACTACTAAAAGTGCAGGTGCCATCCGCAAATAGCGATACACCGAGTCACTGACAAGACTATAAAATGCAGGAAATGTCCTCCTTAGAGGACTGCACCGAGTCTGCTCCAGACTACTAAAAGCGCAGGTGCCATCCGCAGATGGCGATGCGTCGAGTCGCTGACAAGACTACAAAATGCAGGAAATGTTCTCCTCAAAGGACTGCACCGAGTCTGCTACAGACTACTAAAAGTGCAGGTGCCATCCGCAGATAGCGATGCACCGAGTCGCTGACAAGACTACAAAATGCAGGAAATATCCTCCTCAGAGGATTGCACCGAGTCTGCTACTGACTACAAAAAGTGCAAGTGCCATCTGCAGATAGCGATGCACCGAGTCGCTAACAAGACTACAAAATGCAGGAAATGTCCTCATCAGAGGACTGCACTGAGTCTGCTGCAGACTACTAAAAGTGCAGAAAAAAAAAGGTTTGTCTCCTAAGAGCAATCAAAAGAAAGAACTTGAGTAGACTTCATCTTGCTCGGGTGAATGTTAATGTTGAGTTGAAATTTTCTTTCACCAGCTTTTGTGTGCGCGACCTTCATTTGGACCTTTCCTGCAAAGTTGTGTGTACAGGGAAATATACAATAGATTGTGCATGCAAGTGTAAATGGCCATATGCAGATGTTTACTAAAGAATGGTATGAAATGCATGCAAAAATGCATAGACCATGTCCTGAGTGGTTAAGGATCCATTGAGGATATGGCTTGGCCGCTCCACCATGCCCCCTGAGGAACTAGAAATGGCATCTTGGCTTAGGGGCTCTGACCCGTAAACTTTTCAGAGAGAACTGTAAAGTGTGCATCTTTGCCCCCGGTCAATGAGCATATGCACGGAATTCTGACTCATGTCCTGAGTTATGCCTTATCTAGCTGAAGGGAAATCATCCAAAGTAATGCCACCTTATCGCTCCAGGCATCGGAAGTCATTGTTTTAAAGGTAGTGAGTCCCTTGTAGATTTTCACACTATCTTTTCTTTGTGGGAAATGTGTCCCCTTAGAGATTTTCACATAACCCTGTGCCTAACTTTTGCCTGGAATGGACCCAACCCAATCCAGCGGCTTTTATTTTTTCACTTTTTTGTAGGGCAGACTGCCTGTTTTTAGGTTTTCACCCTTCCCTTTGGCCTAACTTTTGCTTAGAGAGCCAGTCACGGTTTTCAACTCTAACGGCCTTTTTTTTTAATCTAAAAAGGCTACAAGAGAAGTGAAAGTTATTATCAGAACCTCCCTTAAACTGTGACTCTGGATGGTTCTTTAGGATGTGCCCCGTTATGTGGGATTCGTGAGGCTACCTTCTACCTTATCGCCCGCTATGTTCGACAATTCAGAGGGATTCAAGATGTTGTGAGGCATCAGTTCCACGGTTGATAACAAGGCCCATTGACCTAAACATCTAGCCGGCGAAAGCAGAGTATAGTTATTTAGATTAATTGCATTAAATAATGAATGATACTTTTTGTTTTTATAAAAAAACTAGAAGATAATAAACACATGAGTCTAATTGCCTTTGTTTCATATCTTTCTTGCAAAATTGTGTATATTTCAGTATGATTTCTCTATACATGATCATTATCTAACATAGATTCAAAATGCAAAATGACATCTAATCTCAGAATGGATCTTAAAAGTATCAAAATTCCTGTTTTCAATCAGCCCTCTCGGGTTTTCTTGATTGGACATTTTCTCTCATGCCTCTAATTTTTGCCCAGGATGCCTTTTTTTGGTTTTCATCCTGACGAGGTGCCCAATTTTAGCAAGGCCGCCTTTTTTTGGTTTTCAACCCGCGGGCCTTTTATTCTCTTCTTTTGATTTTTAGTCTTTACCATGGAATCTCTTGATTTTGTCGATACTGACTGGTTCTTCGAACTCATTTCCATCACTATCTGTCGAAAACTATGCTCCCTTCGGACAATTGCTTCTCAAAAATAAATAGGGGGCTTTCCTATGTTAGCCTAAGCTTATCCCATATGACCAGAACATCTGGTCTCATTTGCCTGTAGACTAAATCCTCATCTTTCAGCAGGTGCTTTCTGACTTTCTTCTAAAATGATCAAGCAAGTCTTTTCTGGTAGATCCGACTGTGATAATAAGCCCGCAACCTCTTCTTATCTGACATGTTCATCCGTAATAATCACTGCTGTGCCCAATCGGCTTTAGAAATTTAAGCCTCTATGATTACCCTTAAAGGCTTGAGCTTCACTTTCATAGGTAACACTGCTTCCATCCCTTACACCCAAAATAAGGCATTGGCTCTCATCGAGGTTCTGACGGTGGCTCTATAGCCCTAGAGTGCCAAAGGTAATTTCTCTGCCTAACCCTTGTAGCTCTGAATCATTTCGGCCAAAATCTGCTTGATGTTCTTTTTGGCTGCCTCAGCTGCCCATTGGATTAAAGGCGATATGGAGAAGATTAATAATGCTCAGTGCCATATTTCTAGAACACCTTCTTAGCTTTAGTCATAAATTGCCCCCTGGTCCTTGGACACAATGTGGCGCGGGAGACCATATTGACATATTAGATTCCCTTCAATGAACTTATCCATATCCCAAGCATCAACTCTCTTGAAGGACTCGGCTTCTACCCAGTAGACGATCTCAACTACGACAAACCTAAGTCCGTTGGAGGCCATAGGGCGCACTTCCCCCATGATACCTATTCCCCCAAGCTCTAACAATCTGTATCCCTTATAAGTCCATAGAGCCCTCGTCCCATGATCCTTTTCGGAAGTCAAGAAGAATGGCAAAGTATAGGTATGTGTATATCAATGGGATTTGAACAAAGCTTGCCCCCATATCAACAGTTTTCGGTCAGATCTACATATTGATTCTTTTCCTTCTTCTCTTTTTTTTTATTTTTTTTTTTTTGCATTATTTTTCTTCTTTTTTTTTTGTTTTGTTTTTTTTTATTTGTTTGTTTGTTTTTTTTTTTGACAGGTTTTGTTCAAATCCTGATAGTTTACACATACACGCACCTCCTTTCTTAACTATTGGGATAACGTTGGCCAACGAAGTCAGGTGTTTCCGATAAAAATTTAGCCTCGCTTCTGCTTATGGATTTCTTCTTTTAACCTTTTCTAACCATTCTAGCGTGAGTTTTCTAAGCTTCTGTTTGACTGATACATGATTGGAATATATTGGCATTGCATTTTTGGCGACTTCATGATCATCTCCCGGCCTATCTTCATAGGTCCAGGTAAAGACTTTTTCATATATTTTTATTTTCTCTCTTTTAATCTCTCTTCAGGAGTCATATCAAATGCTATCAAGATTTTCTTTGGGTTTCCAAAATTTTGAGATTAAATGGAATGGCATCATTTGAATCATTATTAAATAAGTATGTGTCATGATCATGCATAGTGAAATCACAAGAAAATATCACACAAATAAGTGAAACCATTCGTTTCATTTAAAACAACTAGATTAACAATGTCATTATCAAATAGTTTAAGAATAAAAAGAGCATCTAAATAGCTATCTTCTTTCTGCTTCCACCAATACAGATGTTGTGGCCAATGGCTCATTATCATCCTCAGGAACCATCTTCTTTTCCCACTTAGACCCTTAATCTGTCTTGTTCTTCATCTTTCGCCTTTCTGGGTCAGTAATCTATTTGGAGTCAATCAGATCTTGAATAGCATGTCTCAAGGTCTTGCAGTCGTCTGTGACATGCCCACTGTGCTAGTGGAAGGCACAATACTGATCCACATTGTGATTGGGCTGTCCCTGAGTTCTAGCGGGCTTAGTAGGTAGTGGCTGTAGCTTGCCTTCTTTTATCAACCTCTTAAAAACCCAAGACAATGATCTACCCAAATTAGAATAATGCCTTTGATCCGTCTTCATGGTTGGCACTTCTGTCCTCTTGATCTTGACCTTATTATTATTGTGGATACTTGAGCCTTCTCTTTTCAGAACATGCGTCCTCACTGGATCTTCACCCACTTCAGGCACAATGTGACATTCTAAAGTAGGCCTCGCCTTCCTTCCTTGCTCAACCAGTGCATCAAGTTGCTCTTTGCCTCTGGCCTCGAAAGGACATGGAAGCACTGCAGCCGTCATTGTACGAGCCTTCTGGGTCGGGGTCGAGTTAACTTGGCTAATAGCAGTCTTCATGAGTTGGGCTTGAAGAACAAGTGCCATGGCATCCATCCTCTCCTTAATCACGGCCAACAGCTTCTTTTCTAGCTCTTCAAATCTCTCATCCATCTCCTGGGTCATTAAGGTACGAGTCTCTTCAATCTGTCGTGAAGGATCAGCCCTTTATAATGCCTGTGGATATTCTGATAAAGACACTAGATCTCTGCCAATCAATTTGAACTCCGTTTGCTCCTCGAGCAACTATGGGGACCCCAAAACCTCCCAGGTAAATGGTCTATAATGGCTAAAAAACCAAGGGGTTAGAATGATGCATGAATGGCATATAATGTATGATCGTGCTGTGTAAATGGTCCTCGATGAGTGAAAGATCAATAGTTTACAATGATACGATGCAATGCATGAAAAAAATTATACGTAGGATGATATGTACATGTGAAAAATAATATGCAGACAAAAGGATATACACACACAAAAATGAAATGCATATATTTTTTTTTAAACATGCATGAATGACATGCGATGCATGAGCATGCTATGCAGCATCCAATGCTTGATTCTTTAATAGATCCCCTTGAGCCTTAATCCTTTCCTCTTGAAAGTTGATTGTAGCCTGCAACTCCCCCATTTCTGCTTGGTATTCCTTCTCTCTACAATAAATGTAGTTTGAAAGACGTTCGATATGGGCAAACTGAGACTCTTGTGATACACATGAAGAGTGAGGATCTTCAAAAGATGGTGAATAGGTGACTGGTGAAGTTGAATACAATTGTCGTAACTCTTGCATCTCCCTCATCATATCATTCTCTTGAGCTCGCAAAAGGACCAACTCATAATCTTGAACACTATCTTGCATCATTTTGAAAATACCTCAAAATTTTCCTGCAAAAATAAACACCAAATTAAAACAAAAAGAAAAATAAAAACCTCAAACTAACTCAACTAAAGATATAAAACAAACAACATCGTTTTTTCCCAGCAACGGCGTCAAAAACTTGATCGGTGTTCAGCAAGTGTACTGAATCGACAAGTAATAAAGTGGGGTATAGTTAGGACCCTGAGTTATCGTACCCAAGGGAAAAAGGATTGTCATGTTAAATATCTATAGATGAGTGAATATGAGATGTCCCCAGTTTGTTTGATGGAGTAAACTAAGCTAAGCAAGAAAATTAATTAACAATTAAAAATAAAAATGTTCATCAAGAAATTACTCAAGGATGAAATTAAATGTTTAGGAAATTCTATCCTCATAAATGTAATTGAAAATTGGTAAAACAATATAAACATGAAATTCTGGACAACCCAACTAAACCCAAGCGTCCCATTCCGGAGCAAGCTACTCTAATTGCATAACGTCTCATTCCGGAGCAAGCCATACAACTAGCCTAAGCACGGGTCTAAAGTCCTAGATTCGGTTTGCTTTCCCATTCCGGAGCCAAACAACCCAAAACCCATCTATTCCTCACATCCCACTCTAGTCTTAAACCATAAAATCCTGCACTTTTAGATTCCCATTCCGGAGCAGTCCAAAAGACACAGCAAGAATGATAAAAACTGAGTATAAATAAATTATAACACAAATTAAATTTGAAATCAATCATCATTCCGGATTAAATAATGATCAAACCTAATAATCATTTTAATTGTAGAAAATATAACAAGAGAAATAAAAGAAACCATGAAAATATTTATTAAATCCAAATATCCAAATACAAAATATGATTCAAGAACTCCTAAGCATGAATAACTACTCCAACATCAAGAATATAAACATAAAATATGGAAAATTAAAGTTTAGAATACACCCTTGAAGAAAGAGAAAATAGATCTTGAAGTTCTTGTTCATCAATCTTGGAATCTCCTTGAATCCCCAAAAATATAAATTTAAGCTAAAAATAATCTAAATTAATTAAGAACAAAATTGCAATTTAAAATTAAATATATCTAAAACAGAATTTTAAAATGAAAATTAAAACCTAAAATAAAAATAAAAGACTGCTGGAAAAACTAAGGAAAAAATAAAAATCTAAATCTACCAGCTCAAAGAAAAGAGCAACAAAAATAAAAACTAAAACTAACTAAAAAGCCCTCTTTTTTAGAATGCATCGGCGTTCTTTTTAATGTCTGAAGAAAAGCACAACTGTGCTTTGAGAAGCACAGCTGTGCTGTGCTAGGGTTGCGCGACTGCTGGTGGAAAAAGGCAAAGCACAGTTGTGCTTCTCGGCGAGTTGCTCCGTGCGCGTGCCTCCTCTTGCATGACACAGCTGTTTTTCTCGTAGAAACATAGCCGTGCTTCTGGCGTGCACCTGCTGTTGTCCGCTTCCTTCAAAAGCACAGCTGTGCTTTGTAAAAGCACGGCTGTGCTTTAGGCAAATCTTGCCCTCCTTCACCAATTTCTTCTAAAATCAACCCCCAACTTCCAATTTAGCTCCGGATTAAAACAAAACACCTGAAAACATCCCAAAATTTATTAAAAATTATAAAAACATAATAAACTAATAAAATGACAAAAACTAATTAATTACTATTAAAAATAAATAAATAAAACACATAATTATGCCAAGAATTAATCTGAAATATCAATATAATTGCAACTTATCATCCGTGAATCCAATGGTGAGGTCAAAAATCAAAAATCATGACTTCTAGTTAGCCGTTTAGAACACTCATGTTCATCCCCTCGGGTTTCGGTGTACACATACACGAAATCGAGCCGAAATATACACGCATATATATTTTTCACACAAAAAAACAAATTTTTTGTTATGTTCATTGCATCCCGGATCTAATAATTTTACACATAAAATTTTAGATCTCTTTCGCCACATGCCAGGACGCAAAAACAACGGCTCTGATACTAATGATGGAAAAATTATAACAAATATAATTTATATGAAGATAACATTAAATAATGGTACCTGCCTCTTGTAGCGCAGAAACTCATTGCGGAAGCGTCTACCAAGATCCCATTTGTTTTTTGTCACTGGTCCGGCTTTTATCCACGTGCGGGATAACAGCAGCTAGATCACAATCTAAATGCCCTTGAAAATTAAGACAGAAAATAAGCATGAGTGGGAACGAGCAGCCTTGTGGCGTATACGTTTTCTCGTTACCAAATTATGAGGACCTCACCTCTATTTATAGAGATCCTAAATGCTAGAGACCTAACTCTAGTATAACTCAGACTCTTTCTGAGATAAGATTTGGTAATTTTTATCAGATTAAATAACCCAATTTAATCTGGATTGAAACTCAATCCATTATAGAGTCATGGACGTATCCCAACTCTATCAATAATAATAACAACAACAACAACAAAAGATTAACAATTAAGTAAAAGGCAGAATAAAGAAAATAAAATAAAAAATGTTTAAATTTATGACTAAAATCACATAAAATAAATAAATAATAGATTTAAAAATCTACATGCGAATTTATTGATTATAAACAAGAAATAAAAGTAATACAAATAAATAAAATAAAAATATGAGATCGAGTCCAGGATGTTTATACTTAGAATTTGGATTTGATGGAATAAGAGAAGATGATTGATTTTTCTAGTTCAGATTCGCAAAAGAAATTAAATTAGAAAAAATAAATAAATAAAAACTTTTTCTTTAGAAAGGAAAAAAAATTGTAAAAACTTGTTATAAAAGGTCAAATAAAAAATTGGATTTCAAGAGCAAAAAATTATTTTATTTGTCTCAAAATCAATTTTTCATCAAAAAAAAAAAAACAATGTAAAATCTTTGGAAGAAATTTAATTGAAGAAAAATTAAAGAAGAAAAAACAAGTGAGGAAATTGAATATTAAGAGCAAAAAATTATTTTCTTTGTCTCAAAATCAATCTTTCATCAATAAAATTTAATCTAAAATATTTAGAAGAAATCTTATTGAATAAGAAGAAACAAGAAGAAAAAGAATTGAAGAAGAAGAGATAATAAAAATCAGAATTTTCTTTGCCTCCCAAAAAGAATTCCCCCTAAAAAACTCTTAAATTTTCCTATTTATATCATCAAAAAAGGAAAACCCAATTAATTAAGTAAAAAATCCTTAATTAAATCAAAATATTCCTTTTTTAAATTTTAAATATGGATAAAACCTTTAAAATCCCGAAAAAAGGGGTAAAAAGTTAATTTTGGGCCAAAAAAATACGTTTTCAGCAAAAAAAGGCATTTGCAGCAGCTGGGGGGCGACCGACGGGCATGCCTGGCGAGGGGCACGTGCAGAATATGCGCTGGGCGTGCTCTATGCGGGGCGCGTTGCGCGCAGGTGGGCGCCGCCCACGAGGCCCACCTGCGCTTGCCGATGCGCGCCAGTGCACACCGACATCCGAATTTTTTTTTTTTAGAACAATTTTGACAAAAATCAATATCACTTCCAACTCTCCTTTTTATTTTTAATTTTTAAAATATATATTTTTTATTTAGTTTTAGCAATTTTGACAAGAAAACTATCACTTTCGACTTTTTTTGCCTGTGATTAGGCACTTAATTTAATCATTGGGTAATCCTGATCTGAGCTGTCTCGGGACCCGGTGTCTACAGACGGGCAAGATAAAAGGGAAGCGATGAGCGGAGACGAGGAGCTGTGAGTGACAGGACGCGCGCCGAAAGAAGGAGACAGTGAGCGACGAGCAAGGCCAGGCGAGACGGGCAGTGGCTGATAGCAGTCAGTTGCTGTCTGTTCATAGGGGACTCGTGGAAACAGCTCCGCCTCCAGCAAGCCAAGAATCTCACAAATCTCACACAAATGGGATTTAAGCCAAAAAAAAAATCACTATATATAGCAAGAATCATGCACAAAATCTCTTGAAATCCATTATCAAATAGAAGGAAGCAAAATCAAATACAGAAACACAGAATCAAGAAAGTGAATAAATGAAGAACCTGAAACAGAGAAACAAGGAAGAAGATGAACAGTAAAAAAAATAATTAACCTATTTGCTCAAATTTACATGATTTAAGTGGATTTTTGTGTATTGATGAATAAAATATCACAAAAATAAAGAAACAAATCAATTTACAAGCTAAAAACCAAGAGATCTAAGAAATTGGCAAAAAAGAAAATTAGGAAAACTAAATGGAATTTACTGTAAAATAAAATCAATATCAATTTAAGAGGTTTGAAGAGGCTAATGAATAATTACGCTCAGTTTTTATCTCCAAAACCTAGGGAATCAAGCATTTTAAGCCCTTTTCTCTTTGCTCTTTCTCTTGATTTCTTGTTGGAAAACAGATAAGCTATTTTTTTTTTTTTTTTGTATTTTTCTCTGTGTGTGTGTGGCTTACTGTGTGTTTCTCTTTCTTTTATTTCTTACTCTCCTCTAGGTCTCTCTCTTTCATGCTCTCTGCCTCCTTCTCACTATTTTGCTCAAGATCCAGCCTCTTCCTGATTTCCCTAGTTTTCCTTTTTATATTCCCTGTTCTCTCTCTTTCGTGCCCTCTTTTAGGTAGGTTTCTCTCCTTAATTTTTGCGTGATTTTGCTCTCTTTTATGCCTCTTCTTATCCTCATATTTTTAATGTATTTTTGGTTTATTTTAATTTCCCTTTATAATTATCCTATAATGTTACATATATTTTTATTAGTTAATTAATCCCTCTTTTTTGTTCCTTTTCTTCTTTTTTTATAATTGTAATTTTTTATTTTTTAATTTTAGAAAATGGAAGACCCGAGAAAAAACCCCTTTTTAAGGCATCAAAAATCCCAGAGGAGAGCAGTCAAAAAAATTATTTTAAAAATCAATTTTCCTTTCGAAAACATAAAACCAGGAGAGAGCCTCGTGCTTCCGTTTTCTGGCTATTTTGGAACAACATTATCCTCATCAGGTAACTCTGACAAAAGTCACCTCAGGACTCGGTGTCTACAATCTCATATATTTATCATAATTCGGAATGCTCCCTGTAGACACTGGATCCCGAGGCAACCCAGATCAGAGATTAACCGGTGATAAAAAGTCACTTATGACGCATATCGAGGAGAGAAAGTGCTTGATCCTGACCCTTGACTCTCATATTTTTGATTATTTTCCCACCTTTTAGCCTTTTTGCACTTTGCCGGAAACGAAATGATGGCTTTAAATGCAAAATCTTAAGTTTTTGTTGATAGACGCCCGTCTGTGAGTGAGAGCATGCCCATCTGTCACTCCTCCGTCCCATCTATTGCTGACGGTTTGCGCTCATCTATGGCATTTTTGTAATTTTTGAGAGATGCCTTTGACAGACACCCGTCTGTCAAGACAGATGCTCGTCTATCACCACTTTTTGCAGAAATCAGTAGATTGCTCAGTGTAGCGGGAAAGGGGAAATTTAGGTGGTTTCTCCACCTAATTCTTGCAGATCCTTTTTCAAAAATTGAGGTTTTGTCTCTACCAAAAAGGGAAACCCTAACCTTGTGGGTTTGGGTATAAAAAGAAAGAGAAAAGATAAAAAAAAAAAAAAAAAAAAAAAAAAAAAAAAAAAGAGATATTTTTCAAAAAATGAGGATTCTTGGATAAGGGAGAGAGATTTCAAAAGAGAGAAAGGCATTAGAGAGAAAACTGGGTTTTGGGTTTCCTGGGAGGAGGCTCCAAAAGCTTTTGTTTAAAGACACCATTTTTAATACTTCCCTAAGTTGAGATCTTCTATTAGAGTATTAATCTCTTCTAGAGATCAAGGAAAAGGGAGAAAATTTCCTAGAGAGAGAAAGTATATTCTCTCTAAATTTCAAATCTTTCTTTTGGGAGTTAAGGAGGTAAAAGCACTTTCTATTTCTCTAGAAGCTAAGGAAACAATTTGAGGCCAATATTCTGGGCTCAAATACCATTATTCCATGTTTAGATTTGAATATGACATGTGATATGTTGTGATTTGTGAATATATGATTTTTGTGTTTTTGGGTTGTTATTAGTTTAAATAACCTCATAAAGGCCTTAAAGATTATTTTGATGTGTTCTTAGGTTTAATATGTGTGTTTGATGTCCCTTATGTACGATTTTTGAGTTAGAAAATGTTTTAATAGAGGTTTGAGTGGTTTTTTCACATTTCTGGGCACAACAGACGGGAAGAAGGCTTGAGAGACGAGCGTCTCTCAAGCGACAGACGGGACGGAGAGAAAGCCCATCTGTCCTTTCTGTCGCTTTTTTACCGCCCGTCTCTCATGGATCTGCCCGTCTATGGCCCCTGTTCAGCCGTCTTTGTTTATTTTAATGCATTCTCTCTTGCCTTTTAAAGTCTTTTCACTTTTTTTTTGCCCTGATGCCTTTCTTTTAACCATGTAGCCTTATTTCATGTCTTTTATATTTTAATATCTTTATTTTCAGAATAATTTTTTATTTATTTAAGTGCTTCTATGACTTTACTAATGAGTCATTCTTTTATTTTTATGGCCCAAACTCATTCCTTTTTGTGAGAATTCTCCCCGAGAATAGAAATTTGGAGATTGAAACATTCAAGTCACATTAGGACTGGTTATGTTTCTATGCATTTGCTTTGTTTATTTTATCTTGTTTTCCTTCATTGTGATAATAAATATTTTTTTGGGCACGTTAATATAAAAATCCATCAAAAAGATTTATACTAATTGATTGGAATTTTCCTGGGATTAATGTTCCAATTCCCATCCAAGAAAATACCACTTCAAAATATAGGTTTCTATTTATGAAAATGGGATCGCTCATCCCAATTTTCTAAAATTGATCAAGAAACCCTTCGATTTCTTTAACGAAAAGAAATTCGGTCATTAAAAGTTAAAATCCGATCGTTAAAAACTTATAACCGAAAAATCCCGTTAGTAAAAGCCCTTTCATTAAAGGTATAGACGACTGGATATTAAATCTGATCGTTAATGTCTTTAACTAGAATGTTTCCGATCATTGAATATTAATTTTTAGCGACTAAATTTTCATTTCGTTAATTTCATTCACTTTCAACAAGAAAATTTTCGATCATTAAAGATAACTTTTAGCGACCGAATTTTTCCTTCGCTGTATGTATTTCATTTTCAAAAAAAGAAATTCTGATAGTTAAATATTCCTTTTAGCGATCGAATTTTTGTTCTTTGAAAGAAAATTTAATCATTAATATCAAATTTTTAAAATAAATAAAATATTTTATTTGAATATTACTTGTACACATCATTCACACACACATATATATATCCAAAATTATAATAAATAGTCTTCTCATATATTGCAAAATACCAGTTACGAAATATATCGATATTTCAAAATTGTTTGACATTTTATTTGTCATATACAAGTTTGTTTAAAAAAACAGCTCCTATCTATACCATTTTCTATTCACCTAAAATTTTTAGAAGAATACATAATGAACCTCAAGACTAGCAGCAAAAGCTGATAACCGATATTCACCAGACGGGACCTAACAATAGCAACAAAAAAGAGAAATAAGAATACATATAAAAAAAATAATAATAACAATAATATAACAAGTGAAGAATGATATAAATGAAAAAAAAAATACAACAAAGAAGAATGTTCTACAATCATCTTGTTTCTACTCTCCCTGTCTCTGTCTCTCATGTGGGCATGTACCTCCGTTATTTCTTCATTTCACTTTCTATAAACGCTCAAACAGATTGGAAAAGTTCATATCCATAATAAGTAGTCCTGAAGAAATCAGAATCCTAACATGCACAAAAACTCTCACATACTGCAACTTCATGAAATGCAGAATACTAGTTATGTTGAGCCTCTTTTGCAACATTACAGAAATACTTCAGGTTTAAAATGAAAGGTATGAGTCACCCATATCTTTTGTTTAAAAAATTAAGAGCGTATGAGATTATCAGAAAATGTCTGAATAACAGCATAACATAATACTACTTATGTTCTGCAAGGAACTAGAGAATACATGGCAACTTTTTAGACTCATAATTATGATTCCATTGGTTGTATGTCTAGCATTAAAACAATTGCCGTAAGTCATAACTCAGATTTGCTAAGACTGCTATATCATGTCATATAGCTCTTAGAAGTCCAAAGAAATAACAGATAAAAGCAATCAAACATTTGGCGCTAGAAGAAGAGGACTGCAAATGAACCTCAAAATTTTTCGAGTCAGAATCTAGGTTTTCAGTTTCCAACGTGTCAAGTCGCATGCCATCATGTGGAGACAATTCTTCACCTGTAACTGCAACATCCTGCTCACCTAAGAAAGCTATGCTAAGCTACATAAGATATAACGTGAAAAGCTAGAGTAACAATTGTGCACTAATCTAGTCAGGTAAAGCCCCCCCAACCTTTTGAAGACTGAATAGTTTGCTATAATATTGTTTAGACAAGAACAAAACCATTAATAATGTAAACGAAGGTGCATTTACAATGAGAAAACCTTGACACAGAAAAGTTTTTAATTGAAAATTTTATAATAAAAAAGACGAATAATAGTTATTGACCAAAAAAGGTACTAAAGGACAATATATGCCCAACATAATATATAACCAGATAAAGAAAATACCTTGAAATTGAAGTCTTTACTCAAGAACGACATGTTCCTTTTTGACTCCCTCTTCCTTTTCCTCATCCTCATCCTCATCCTCATCCTCATCATAGTTTTCATCATCAAACACTGAAGTTGAAGGTGCTAATGTTGCCAGAGAAACTTCAGAAGAAAAATACTCCTTTTTGGGCAATAAATAATCCTCCTCGCTAGTAGCTTGAATCTCTGGTCCCTCATACTGCTCATCAAAATCCTCATAATCAACGGCATCTTCATTCTTTGCATCATAATCTAGCATCATCAGCATCAAACACATAATAAAAAAATTAACAGAAATATATAAAAGATAAACAATGAGTTGTGCTACAAAGACAGGGAGAGCAGAAACAATAGTCATGCCATCTGTGCATTATCAACTAATCATCTTGTTATACTCTAGGCTTATCTACCTCAAAGCAGAAATTTCCACTTCTGTCTGTCAGTCTAACTTGAGGTTTGACGTTCTCAGGTCCATGAGTTAAAGTAACCTGGAATTCATGTTACCAAATACTACAACAAATAAATATGAAATTTCATAGCAACAGAACAAAAACACTCACACACACACGCGCACACACAAATTTCCATTAGAAAGAAAATGACCTTTTCCTTGTTGCCAGAATTCACCATCCTCACCACACCACAAACATCATAGGAGATTGCCTTAATATCTGGCACTGATGCCATATTTGGCAAAACCTTAACAAACAAACAGACAGAAAAGGTAAACAATAATTCATAATAATATAATAGGGTGTTGAAGGAAAAAATAATGTTTTTCCCTTTTTACTTATCAAAGAAAAGTGTAACCTTATAAAATTTCATTACTTGAGATAAAAACAAAACAAAAAAATAAAAAACATTTATCAAATTTTGTACCATGTACTCCTTCAAACTACTGAACTTGTAATGCTCCTTCTTGGCCTCTATTGTATAAAGATTTGATGTAACCTGGAAAAAGGTAATATTTTAGCAGCTTATATAAAACAAAATGAAGTTTTTTATTTCTTCATGTAACTTCAATTAATGCTAAGATAATTGAAAATAGAAAAAATGTCCTTGCAAATTTTCAAAAAAAAAAAATATGTAGCTTGAGGATCATGAAAAATAATCGTGGGAAACCAAAAAAAAATAAAAGAAAAGAGAAAAAAGATATGTCATAATACTCCGATGTTATGACAATTTAGAGGATCAATATAAGAAGTATACAGCAATGAAGACTTCCATTCTCTGTATATAGTTATACAAATTGCAAGGACATACTTCAGTGCTTAAACTCTATTTGGACATATCTAAAGTAAACCCACAGATCCAGGTTTATTTCATTCTCAAAGAAGACATAAGCTTAAAGCCATATCATAATCAACAAGGAAACAGGTATAACAAGATGGTGAAAGAAGACATACCGTAGAAGGTACCGCTTCAGAAGTGCCACACATCTTTCAACAACTGCTGGGCTGGTGCAGATTAAAGCCATATTAGCAGCAAAAGACTTTAACATTATAATAAAATACATGCTCAGAAAAGGAATAGAATACAATAAGAGAAACTACATTGTTGCATTTTTAAAGAAAATATATTAAAAGTATTAATGTACAGAATATAGGCAGCAGTTACACGTATCATGCTCATCTTCTATACTACAAGTCCTTGGGGACCATATCTATGGAAAAAGAATACTATAAGCAGCATTACATAAGTGTCTTCATTCAAGTAAAATCTGCATATGGAAGCTCTAAAAAATTAGGGAACTGCTAAGTTTAACATTATTGCTAATGCAATTGCCTATCCCTCAATATTTGTTAGACCACTAAATTTTAAACTGTAGAAATACATCTAAAGAATAGAAGCTACATGATTACTGGGTCAGTAGGGCTCAATAACCTCTGCACATGATCCGAGGTTTTCCTTTGTGATTTTCATAGGAAAACACACTAAATAACAACCAGAAAAGCCTTGTATAATCCACACTTAGCATAATCCACACCATGCTGAACAATGGGAATTGAATGCATTAGAAGGTTTGCACAAAATTTGCAAACAAGAAAAAGGGTTTGACTATGTTGTGTCATTAGGCCACACAAAAATTTTATAGTTAAGGAGTCGAATAAAAACAAGTGTCACTAACAAAAGGGATTAAAAAGATAAAGATGAGTCCTACAATTTTGGTCTGCCAAGGCAACATATTTGCTGCTTCAAACATAGAGGTTTTAAACAGAATTTTCACTAGATGATAGCTTCAAAAAAGCCAAGACAAAAGGGCAAAACCAAAGGAAAGTGCACAAAAGCAAACAAGTATAACAATGAAAAAGTGAGAGAGAGAAAATGGCGAAGAGCACATTACACTCACCTTCTGCTCAACCCTTGTGGTATAGGTCCAGGCCATCTTTTTGCTTGGAATGGAAAAGGATAAGTTCTGTTCAGAGCAGCTTGCCACAAGCATTCTCCATGAAATAGATTAGCCCACTGCTTTCTAACACAAGATACTTGAGCCCAGTCTAATATGGGAACTTTGATAAAAATTTCTATCAGAAGATGATCAGGGAGCTTCCCAAATGCATTGTCAACTGATACTAGAGTGTCATTTTTGGTAGTACTTATCATTAGAAGTCTGCAAAGGGTGATAGAGACTCAGACAGTTGAAATAAATATACAACAATTTTTTTTTTAAATAAAAAAGGCGACAAACACTAGAGAAGCCTTTGTATGAATGAGAGAATGTGCATTTCCGAAAGAATTTAAGGTCGCAAGACAAAATGATCCAAAGGAGATCTCGTAATGGATATAACAGACAGCAATACACCTTTTGACATTCAAAATTGAGTATCTCAACTCAAACGAGAATAAATCACCAGACCATCGAATAAATAAAAAGCATTGAGACAGAGGAGAAAGATCATAATTGCTACAAGAATATAGCACTCAGTTACATGATGATATTCCTATTGTGACAAAAAGCGTGATTTACCTGTTGAGGCAAGACGGCAGCAATTTTGGAGCGGCTGGAGCAGCGACATCCACGGCGAGGGAGGAGCGGCCACCGGCGGAGGGAGGAGCAACAGCAGCAGCAGCGGGGGAGGCTGGAGCGCGAGGGAGGCGGAGCAGATCTGTGGCGAGAAAGAGAGGGGGGAGGGAAGGAGAGAGAGGAAGAGAGATTTTTTTTTTTTTTCGGAGGTAAATGGTTTGCAAGTACCGTCATTTTTTCAGGCCTTGTTGGGTTTGTGTTCGGTTTGTGTTCGGTGTGTGGTTTGTGTTCTGTTTGCGGCCTGATTTGATTTATTAATATATTATTTTCTGCACTATCATATTTATTTTGATAATTTTATTTTTTTTTATCGTATTATATGATTATTAAACCATGAAAATAAATTATTTTAAAAATCACTAATTTAATAATTTTTTGTGATTTTTTGAAACTATTTTTACTGTTTTAACCTTATAATTTTTATTTTTTATCATGTTATTTAATTTTTTAACAACTAATATTAATTAATCATCTATCAAATTAATTTTTTCACATCTCACATTAATTATTTACCTACAAGTCATTAATTTATTAATTAATATATATTATACTAAAATAAATATTTATTTAATTATTTTAAAAATATTAATATCATGTTAAAATATTAAAAGTTATAGAAATAAATAATATTTTTATAAACTGAAAAGCAGTTAAATCATTTTTATAATAAAACTGTATATTTATAATATTTTCTGTTTGTTTAACTGTATAATATTATACAGTTAAACAAACAGAAAATATTATAAAATCACATAATATCATACAATCTTCCCAAACATCGTATTATTATAATCATATTGTATCATATTGTACCATACTGTACTGTACATTAATGAATCGACGCTCACCACAAACCAAATAGGGCCTTGAGGAAATAAAGACCGGATTTTGGATCTATAAACAATCCGAATTAAACTTCTCGTTAAATATTAATAAAATTTGAGTTTTAACGATCAGATTAAATTTTTTCGTTGCTTGTATCTTTTTACGATTGAATTTTTATTTTTTCGTTAAATTTTAGTTGTTAAAACTCAATTTTCTTGTAATATTTTGAAAATATGTATGTGGAAACTAATATTTTCATCTAAATGAATATTCCGATTTATATATGTATTTCATTTTCCCTTTATTATGGACTTTGTACCTATTAGACAATTATAATTTTATTTATCACATTATTTATTTTCTATGTGTTTTTAATGCGCTTTAATTTACTTGCATGCATTGTGTGAGAAGAGAGATGAAAATTTAATCTTAAAAACTCATTTATAAACTTAACTAAAATATAAGTAAGAGTGATATCCCGAACTTTCTCTGATTTAGACTTCATGAGGCTAGACTAAATCTTTTCCAATGTTCTATTAGGTGGCGACTTCAAAACCTACTGCTTAGTGCCTCCTTAAATGCCTTCGTAAGTTGATCGTTAATAATGGAATAGGGGTGATTCCCTTCCTATTGCGAAGTGACCAACCTCCACGAATTAAAATGAACCTCCATTCGGTCTCAAGTCCTAAAAGCGGACCATTCGAGAGCGATTCACGTGCCACACGGGGTTCGGCGCGCGTCACACTCCCACTGGGACCATATTCCATACTCCTACTGGAGTTAGGAATACTCCCATTGAAAATAGGATCTTGAACATCTGGATCATTTGATGGAGGAAGGTCTTGACCTTCTTCCTCTAACTCCCTCTCATTCAGATGGAGTGATTTTGATAGTTCCTCTTTACGAGTTTCATAGAAAGTGAAATCTTGATTCAGTTCTTCCAAATTTGGAAATTCATTCTTTAATAATATGACGTCTCTTGATTCAAATTCTGTCACAATGCCATTCTCTTGCTCACCCACGAAAACGTACTCTTTTTACCTCTCGGTCCCAATTTACCAAATTTGATAAAAGTATCATGGACATAAGTAGTACAACCCCAAGCTCATAAATGGCTTAGGACAGGTTGTTGACCAATTCACAACTCAGAAGGTGTGAAAGTGATAGATTTGGAGGGCATACGGTTTAAAACATGTGTGATAGTCAATAAAGCTTCTCCCAATAAAAGATTGGAAAATTTGCCTCTGCTATCATAAATCCAGCCATATCTAGGAGAGTTTTATTTCTTCTTTTTGTAATACCGTTTTGTTGTGTAGTTTTGGGAATGGACAATTGATGCTCAATCCCCATTTTATCACATAAAGCTTTAAATTCGGTTGAAAGATATTTTCGTCCTTTATCAGTTCTTAAAGATTTAATCTTTTTGTTTAATTAATTCTTAACTAAGTTCATATAAGTCTTGAACCAACTCAATGCTTCTTACTTATGAGAAATCAAATAGACATAACCATACCTAGTATAGTCATCTATGAATGTGATAAAGTAGTAGACCCCATGCCTCACCTCACATTCATTGGACCACATACATAAGAATGAACTAACTGCAATGAAAATTCGGCTCTAATTCCTTTTTCGAATGGTTTTCTAACTAGTTTTTCTTTTAAGCAATGCTCACACGTAGGCAATTCAACCTTATTTAAATCACCTAATAAACTTACTTTGACTAACCGACTCATTCGGTTTTACCCAATATGATTTAATCTAGCATGCCCTATAACACCCCGATACCCCCGTTGGAAGGATACCGGAGCGCTACACTCATAAACACACAACCTACATACATACGTATAAGCAGAAGCATTCAATAGGCAAAAGAATATGGAACCAAAAAGCAAATATATACATATATATAACAACATATACATTACTTACAAAATAATTATATACAACATCCAAAATTACATAAAGATCCCTATAACATTTACATATACCACTATACCAAAAAGAATTATAAGAGAAAATGATATACCAAAATACAGGAGCTGAAATACAAACAAAAATAACATTTCTAACTCCTAGTGGCCGACCTTGTAGATGCGTGACGCGGATCGAACAGGACCTGCCACCTACGCGGGAAAACACCCGTGCTAAGCGATAACGCTTAGTGGGGAGGAACAAAGAAAAAAAAGAGCACAATAAAATAAACAAATAATATCATGCGAATACATGAATATGCATCAACTTACCGAGTTCACTATAGTGGCAGAAGTCAAAGATACACAACGTATAATCACTATATATATATATTCAAGCAACTAATATAACCACAATAAGCATAATACAGATACACTATTGAAATTACTCAAATGATCAGAACACTTCACTGAACAATATACCCAAACACCTCATACAAAAGCCTGAATTTCACTGGTGGTGGATACGGGAACACTACAGGGGATACTGCGATTAGTATCAAAATATTTTTATACCCGAAGGTAGCAGGGGAGACCGAAGTCTCAAAATATTATTCACTAAGACCATAACGCAGGTCACAGTAAGACCCAAACGGGCCCAACATAAGCAGCTGCACTCACTATCTCTTTATAACCCTGCTTATCTATCCACTAGTATGACACTTCAGGCTCAACTCACTCATTCGAAGCACATCACTTAACAGTATCAAAACACAAGTCAAAACACTTTCACGTCATCAATTATTATTACACCAATAATATGAGCAAGGTATAAGCAAAATATGAACCATACACTAGGGAGAAACCAGGCAAAGTGAGACAAGAAGATCATTTTCAGAAAACAGGACAGGCAGGGAGGGGTCACTGTCGTGCTCGCAATGAGAGGTCGCACTCGCGACAGTAGCCGGATACACTATGCGAGGGAGAAGGCTGTCACGAGTCGTGTCATTGTGCACAACTCGTGTCAGCTCTCTCTCCATCCGAGTCGTGTCCTAGTGCACGACTCATGCAGCATCTTCCCATCCGAGTCGTGCTAACCACTTTCATGACTCGTGAAAGACTTCACGACTCGTGAAAGGGCCGAACACCCCACCGAGTTATGCTGCCATTCACGACTCGGAGCCCTACATTGGAAAACCAGCTACACAAGAAACTGGAACACCCGATTCTATCGCGCTCGCGACAGTATCGTGGTTTCCAAATTTCAGCCAAACTCAGAAAACTCAAGGCTACTAAAATCAAACCCAAACTTACCCAGAACCATATATCATGCAAAATCATATAGAAACATACTTCCAATACCCTTAAAGCATGCTAATGATCATTCTAAATTAATTAACATACTAATAGCAAATAAGAACATAACATAATCTGAGATTAGCACAATCAAACATAAACCAGAAATTATACACTAGTTCATGCTCAACACTTCAAAACTTACATGGAAAACACCAACACACTAGCATTTCAACCCATCTCCACTTCTCAACTAAACACATGCCTTAATACATAATTAACACTCAAAAAATTCCAGAAAGCAACACTCAACAATCACAATCCGAAACAAGAAAAGGGAAAGACAACTCCCAAACCTCAAAATGAAGCTTCAATCCACTACTCTTCAGGACACCACTTTATCCTTGCCCTTGCTCTTCCTTCTTTCCTCAGATTCTTACATAAAAACCCAACCGAACTAACACTAAATCAAACCCATAATCCAAACTAAAGCAAATCAAGAGGGAGAAGAAGAATACTTGCACCCAAAATCAAAGAAAAAGATGAAGATAAACTAACCACTTACCTCTTGATTCCTGACCTCTACAATACCAGATCAAAACTTGAAGAATTACACGAGGGCAAAACTAAAGAGCAGAAAAGAAAGAAGAAGAGGAAGGAGAGGGAGAACGTGAGGCATGAGCAAGAAGGCAGAAACTCTGCTTTTCTTGGTTCCTTCTCTCCTTCTCTCAAATCTCAATTAATGCTCTCACCCACCAAGCCAAATGTCATGCTCCTATAGGTCCAATGAGTCAAATTCCTTGACTTATTTCCCTTTGATACTTGGAAAATCTCTAATTAGTCCTTATTAATAACAAATTACTCACTAAATAAATATTTCCTTTGTTAAACTTTAATTCACTTTCAATTTAGTCCTCAAATAAATTCCAATTCCACTTGCATAATTACCGAAATACCCTTTATCATCCAATTATCATGCAACTTCCAACTAGGCCCTAATTTGGGATGTTACATGCCCTAATTTCACAATTATTCTCATAACTATGTGAAGAAGAAGAAATTAAAGAAAAACTAGTTTTATTCATAAAGTCAGGATCGACATCCATAATAATAAAATTGTTTGATATAAAACCAGAACCGTAATAAACATCATTCAAGCATAGGTGTATACAGTTATCCATAAAATGTAAATCGAAACCAATTTTCAATAAAATAAGAACAGAAACTAAATTTTTATGAATATTTAGGTAATAAAGTACATCATGTAGGAGTAGGGTCCGACCTTCACACAAGACTAATCTACATATACCAATCCCTTGAATTGCCACTCTAGCATTATTGCTCCATCTTGAATTCATTGAAATTTAATAAAGGCATCTCGATCCCTTGTTATGTGGTTCGCTGCCCCTGAATCTATCACCTATAAAGGATGAAATTCAGTTAGAAATATAGAACTAGATACATAAATTTCACTCACTCTTGAGTCAGAATAGTGTACCTATTTGGGCACAATGCAGTCTCTTGTATAATATCCTTTCTGTTGGCAATTGAAATATTTCACTCTTGAAACGTTTACCTTCCTTTTTGCTTTTACACCTATTGTGATTCTATTTTACCTTTTGCTTTTTAGGCTTTCAAGCCTTTTCTTTATCCTTATTTCTGAAACTTCTTTTCTTATTCTAGTTATAACTCATTCCACCAGAATGGGACTATGCCATATGCATTTTGGTATTGAAGTTAATCGCTCTTCAAATGACAAGTAACATCCTCAAGTGTCTTTATTCTGTCCATTTGAGTTAGTTACATCTTTATATGTACCCAACTTTTATGTAAGGAACGGATAACAGCTTGGACCTGCTGCTCGTCAGTCAATTTATGACTAGCCTCACTAAGCTCACTTATCATATTTTCCATCTCTATTAGATTATGGTATGATCATACTTATAACAGCCTGAATTATACCCTAGTAGCAATATTGGTCTTAATGTGGTGATTGGGTAAGTTTAAAATTGAAGTTTGCTAAATTCTTGACTTAAGTGTGATTGAATTAAGGACTTGATTGTATAAACAAAAATAAGTTTCAGTGGCCATATTGTAAAAGTGCATGATTAAGATTAGTGGATGTTTAATTAATGGATAATGGTGATTAAGTTAACAAAATCAGATTTTGGGTAGAAGTAATAGAATCCAAGTGTCCATTTCTTCCTTTGCCACCTTGACTTGTTATATCAATATAAGTGTCTTGAGGAGAGAGAAAAACCCATTTATTGTTGCATATGGATTGGCTACTCCTTCTTCTTCTTTCTCTTTTTCTTTGTTTCTCTTCTTTCTTTAGTCAATCTACTATAATTTCTGCTGATTTGAGTCTTGAAGTGTTGCATGTGTAGGGTTCATCTAGACTAAGTAAGTAAGGTGGTTTATTGGTTCTCCTTTTTCTACTCCTTCTTATTTCTGTATTTTGATGGATGTGAGTATTGATCATTTGTATCCAATTCTGGAAATTAGATAATGCTTGTAGTTGAAGAATCAAGGAAGGACAAAGGGATGGCAAAGATTGGTGAACCAAGTGCAAAGTGAACTTAAGAGGAGCTTAGGAAAAGAGGTTGGAAAATATTATTTTGTATATTGTTTGATGTAGTATGAATACTATGATGCATGATTAAATTATATGGTTGATGAATATAAAAAGTGTGTAATTATGTGCATTTGTGAATTGAATAGAAATGATGAATTGATGTGGTGGTTGTTGGTCATAAGATTAAAATTAAGCATTATGTTCTGTTTTTAAGTGACTTGTGGTGTTAATATATATAATTGTATGATTGTGGCTTAATGTGATTTTAAGCATGTCCGATTGAGGGTATGTTCATTGGGTAGTCCTGTGTGTGTTTAGAGTTTTGGTTTTTAATAATTGAATGGATTTCAAGCTTGACTAGCTTGAGAGGGTACAAACTGGATGTATAGGGTAAATATCCTAATAGGTTTGTATAAACTATAACTTCAATTGTACAATTCTAGATTGAATGAGACTAAGGGATTTGGTTCCTATAAACATGCCTATAATATGCTAGAAATAGCCATTCTGAATTGGGGACCCTATGGTCTTCAAAATGTGTCTCTAAGTTTGTTTAAGCTTGTAGGAGGCCTTTTGGAACATGTATTATTTCTATAGCTATAACTCCTTAGATATATACTAAAAATAATGAGAATTGTACCATTGTACTCTTAGCCTGTAGATAAATAAGTGTTTAGAAGGTCATGAAGACATATAATTATGTTAGGATGGATTTTAGAGGTCATAAGTGTGTTTAGGGTAGAATGCTTGATCACAAGGTGTGAAGTGTGGAGCATTGAACAGAAAATTCAGTTCTATCGCGAGCGCGATAGAACGCTCCATTGGTCGGAATTGGTTAGTTTGGCTTCTGTCGCAAGCATTTGCACGAGCGCGATAGAGGCAAAGGCTGGGTTCTGTCGCGGGCGCGACTTGTGTTGCTATCGCGACAGAAGCTAATATCCATGTCTGTCGCGAATGCGACATTTCTGGATGTTGCAAAGAATTTCAAATTGACTTTTTCTTGTCAAATTAATGCGTTTGATTGATAAATGAATATGCAATAACGGGTGAATTGTGAAGTAAGACATAGTGTAAATAAGTGATGTGACGATGCCTATTGTAATGCTTTGTTAATGATGATATTCTCTATGATAATGCGGATAATAATCAAATTAATAATTTAGCCTACGAGTCAAGTAGTGGATAGATAGGCATGCCTATAGGGTCTAAGTGTTGCTGCCAAAGTGTCAGATTCTTCTGGAATCCCAATGTGTATTGAATCCTTCCTGGATTCTTAAAGTGTATTTAATATCTCTTATTGATTATTTCTGTACCTATGGTTCCTGATGCGAAAGTGAGTATTTTCGGACACAAATGTGATTGTTGTACTCTCGAGTACTGATGCAATACCCGTTATCCGCGTCTTTAAATTGCAGACAAGGCTTTAATATTGAAATAAACTATAATGTGCAAAGTGATTGCTACGCGATATAATTTTATGAATGTGATGTGTTATAAATTGATATGTGATAATATGGCGATTAAATATGATTTTCTGATATATGAGTATTGATAGTGTACTTAATAATAAGAATGCGAAGCATGCTAGAAATGAAGCATGGATATAGGGCATATATTTGATATTATTTATCATATACTTGTCATTATATATGTGTATGTGTGTGTGTGTGTGTGTATATATATATATGCGTACATTGTTATTATTTCCCAGCTAAGCGTTATCGCGTAACACGGGTTTTCAATCCATGTAGGTTCTGTAGCAAAGTGATTCGAAGGATGTTCCCCGCATTGCAGTTGGTCAACACACTAGGACATCTTTGCTTAGTGTAGGTTTTTGTCTCTTGTGTTATGAATATGTAATTAATAGCTTTTGGGCATGTAATTAAGTATAAAGAGAGTTTGGAGCATGATGTAATCTAATATGAAAGTACGAGTTTATGTATACGTAGTTAATGTCTTCCGCTGCATGTGAATGAAATTAATTAGTATAGGATTGTGTATGTCTATGAAAGTGTATGAGATGTGCATATGATGTGTGTCGTGTAACACCCCTAACTCCCATACGTAGCATTTCGAAGGGTGAAGAGCTACGGTGAGCAGAAGGTGCCACCAGACAAGGACACACATGGCAATGCAGAAATCAGAACAATAAAATTTTTAAAATCATAACCTCAAAACATGCATGTCCTAAACCTATGTCATCCACACACCATTATTCACACTATAAGATATTACAACTTATTACAAAGGCTAATAAATAAAACTTAATTACATCCCAATCAATAACACTTCCTATAACTTCTACAGACTCGTTGGCCAAAGACTCGCCGGACCGCTACGCTATTCTGATCTCCTAACCTGCATGGAAAAACAACCGTACTAAGCGATAACGCTTAGTCGGGCTAAACAATAATGGGCAACCACTCATAGTGATTGCCGAGGCAAACACATGCAAACCAATATATATATATATGTACATAAACGAAAAAGGAATGTCGGCTAAGTTATTACAACGAATATCATTATTTTGCTACTGAAACTTAAGTCATTTCACACATTTTAGCGTATTATAATCCATAACCAGAAATATTTATTTACTTTTTAGTCAAAACACATTATACATAAATTATCATATACTTTAAATCACTTAATGGCCCTATAGATAGTTACACTTCATAAATTCCCGAAATACGTTTTAAGGATCGAAATATAAAGTTAGGAAATCCTGTTATTACTAATATTTCAAAATCATACAAATTATACTGTCAATACTTAAATTAAAACCTTTCATTTAATCAAACCGTTACTTGTTCAAAACTAAGTAAAATATTTCAATACTCAGATTTGGTTTGGGCTTGAAACAATTATCCCAAGCTTCCTACGTATCCCTATAGTTGGGAATCAGAACCACGTAGTTCTACAGAAAACCTTTATACTTAAATAATCCAAAATTAACTCTAAATCCTTCCTTAAATTCGGTTGTCTATTTCATTCTTACCACTTTATTTCCCTTTAACTATAAATCAATATGCAATCATTATGTCCATCGAAAACCAATAAACATTACACAAAGATTGCTTACCGTTATACTTAATTTGGTCATCCAAGCTAAGGTTCAGAGGACAAGCAAATACATAACATACCTGCGTTCTCAATTCAAACATGTAAACGAATATATACATATATATAGAATTCATTCATTGATTATTCAAATATAGAAAAACATGCATATCAATTATTTCAATTATTCTTTACAAAGACTTATACAGACAACCATACTCTTAACTATTAAACAGATTTATAACATCCACATATGAATTCTTGGATAGTCAATATTCATTTATACACATTCATTAGAGCAACGTTGATTGCTTAATCATTTTCCATTTCACAGATATTAGTTGATTATACAAAATACATAGGTATCTATAAAGGATCCAGAACACATTAGTGCGTGAGGCACGAGCTCAGAACACATTAACAAACACTTTCAGTTGCTTAGTCACATACTTCTTGCACATCATTACAAAACATATTAATTTATTCACATAGCTTTATTCATTTAATTGCCTACTAAGTCAAAAGGGGTGGATAAGCGAGTGAACACATGGCGGTACCTGTGGGTACGATTCGAAAAGCAATATCACATTTTTCTTATTCAAAACGTTTTCACATTGGGGATCTTAAACAAGATCCGTACACATTGAGGTTCGCGAGGAACCAAACGGGGACCTGATCAGGGTCCAAACAGAACAGAGGGCTGCAGCTAATAGAACTCTATAGGCATGCCTATCTATCCACGACTCGACTAACGCAGGCTAAATTTTTCCATATCATTATTATACTCATCACATTTTATGCATATATATATATACTCATTCCATCAAATACTTGCATCATTCTTTCATGATCACATAGACACATACATTAGTATACTTGAATATCATATGTACTAATTACATTTATCATATTCAAAACTGATCACATATGTTTTATAAATTAAAGCATTCATGTGAACATATTAAACATAATCACATCATTAATTATTGTGCATCCATTAAACTTAATTGATAAATTTACATTTCATCTAATCAAACACATTTACAACACAATAATGGTAGATCAAATTCTCGTATTTCAATAATTACTACGCATGGGAACACATTAAATAGTTCACATTTTAAATCATATATGCATAACATAAGTGAGAAGCCAGGCAAAGAAGAAGATTTTTTAAAAACACTGTGAGGCAAAGAGGTCTGTCGCGCTCATGACAAACGAGACCTAGGAGGCCGTCACGAGTCGTGCACGAGGTCACAACTCGTGAAGGTAACACAACATATCATAATGAAAGAACAGAGGGAGAGCACGAAGGGGGCAGAAGCTGTCACGAGTCGTGTTCCCATTTACGACTCGTGACTAGGGGTGTACACGGTTCTGGATCTTTTTGTACCGAACCGAAGTACCGAATAAAAAGATCCAGAACCGAATTGTACCGTTGACTTTTTTGACTATAACTGAACCGAATTGTACTGTTGACATTTTTACTAGAACCGAACCAAATTGTACTGGAACCGAATCGAGAACCGTATTGAACTGTACCGAACTATTTTGAACTGAATTGGACCGAAAGAACCGATATTTATTAATTATTATATATAATACTAGTGATTTATATATAAATATTATTTATAATTTCTATTATATAGTTATTATATAAATTTAACTTCATAATTATTTGTATTAAATATTTAATGCATGAAATTAATATAATAAATAGTTAATAAATTAAAATAAATATTTTGATTATTAATAAGATAAATTTAATTATCATATCTATATGAATGTGCAACTAAAATAATTTGCGTTTAATTTAACTTATATTTAGTATCACTCAACTATTACATAATTTTTCATTTTGTACAAATATTTATATATACACATAAATATAATTATTATATCAATGAAATTTTACTAATTAATGTAATTGTATGAGTATATAATCACCTTACCAATTAATTTCATTTACTTTTATATCACTCAACTATTATTTATCTATTTTGATACAATACCTATATAAGTAATTGAGTTGTAAGTTAATAATTTAATTATATATAATTAAATTTTACTAATTAATATAACTACATAAGTATGTAATCACCTTACTAATTAACTTTATTTATTCTTAATATCACTCAACTAGTACTCATATATTTTTTTTGTATAATACCTATATGAGTAATTGAGCATATAAATTAATAATATAATTATATATAATTATTATATATAATGAAACTTACCAATTTAATTCATGTAATTGTATAAATATATAATCACCTTACCAATTAATTTCATTTGTTTTTAGTATCACTCAACTAATACTTATCTATTTTGGCACAATACTTATATGAGTAATCAAGTTGTAAATTAATAATTTAATTATATATAATTAAATTTTACTAATTCGTATTTATTTAATTTAACTTTAATGTCACTCAACTACTACTTAAATTTTCTTTTAGTACAAATATTTATATAAACAATCATTTTACCAATTAATTTTATTTATTTTTAGTGCTACTTTTACATTCACCCTTATAGCTATTGACTATAATATTAATTAATAATTTTTTAACTATTAAACCAAATTTAGTAAAATTGAGTATAATAACTGAGCCAAGATAATATATGTGAATGGATTCTAACCATATAATCAGCCGAGACTGTATATATAATTATCTTATCAATTAATTTCATTTATATTTAGTGTTACTCAATTAATAATTATTTATTTTTGGTACAATAACTATTTGAATAATTGATGATTTATTTTAATAATGTAATTAAATACAACTGAATAATTTATTATATAACCACTTTATCAATTAATTTCATTTGCTTTTAGTGTCACTCAACGAATACTCATCTATTTTTATCACAATACCTATATGAATATGTCAATTAAAAATGAAATTATATATAATTATTTATAATTAAATTTTATTTTCTTTTATTTTAAGCGTTACTCAACTAATACTCATCTGTATTTAGCACAATATTTATGTGAGTAATTGAAAATATATTTTAATAATGTAATTATACACAATTATTATATTAATAAAATTTTATTAATTAATATATAATATAATTATATGAGTAGATGATTATTTTATTAATTAAATTTTTTTAGAGTGAATTAAGAATAAAATTTGAAAAATTTAAGTAAAATATTTTTTATTTTAAGTTTTGGAGGGAATTAAAATATTTGGAGGGAATCTGACCGGTTATATATATATATATATATATATATATATATATATATATAAAAGAAAATAAAATACAAAAAAAACGTAAATCATGTTTGCCTTTTCCTTCTCTGTCTCGAAATCATGTCCAGCCCCACAATTTTTCCTATCTTTTCATTTGGTTCTAGCCTATACTTGTATTTTTTCCTTTCCGTTGCCGCCACTATTATCTCCGCCCTCTCTGACTATAGCTGTCGTTTATCATTAGGGATGAATTACCATTTAATTTTATTGAATATGAAGGTTTTAGGGAATTTATTGAAATAATTTGTCCTGAATTTAAAATTTCATGTAGAGTGACTATTGCTAGAAAATGTTGTTCTCTTTTCATGAAAGAGATGGATAAATTGAAAGATTTTCTTAAAATTGAATGCAAAATTGTATGTAGTTGTTAAGATATTTTAATTATATTTGTATTTATTATTGTGTATATTTATATTGTAAATTTTTAAAAATATTAAATTATCCGAAGTACTGTATTATATTGTCTTGTTTTATTTTGTACTGAAAGAACCGAAAAATCGAACTGAATTGTACCGAAAATTATAAGAACCGTACCGAACTGTACCGAAGTTAATAAGAACTGAACTATACCGAAATTTATAAAAACCGAAATTTCAATACAATGCGGAGATTTGTAAAGGACCGAATTGTGTACACCCCTACTCGTGACACTGGCTTGTCACGAGTCGTGAGAAGTTCACGAGCTGTGAGAAGTTCACGAGCCGTGAGAAGCTTCACGACTCGTGAAGAGCTTCACGAGTCGTGAGGCACTTCACGACTCGTGAGGGAGCCCGCCGACTCGTGAAGGAAGACACGTCTTGGACAGGGCCTCTCACAGATGTTGAGTTAACGGCTCTATCGCGCTCGTGACAGAGTCACATTCTGCAAATCTCCAGCAACAATCACAAAAATCCAGTTTTCCAAAGTTCATCCAAACCTCCAAAATCAATCAAACTTCAACACCACTCAATTTACACTTTCAAATCATCAATAAAAACACAAAACCCAACTTTTATACCAAATATAAACCTCATTAATCATATATTTTTCCAGAATTTCAAATCAAAATCCCAAAAGCACAAAATAAATCAAATGCATAAAAATCCCTAACCTTAACTCCTTTGCTCCAATTAGCTTTCTTCGTTAATCATTCTTGTTTTCAAACTCATCCCAAATCTTTCTCATCCAAAATTCTCATCAAAACACATGCAAATACACAAAGCATAAATCTAGGGTTTGAAACTAAATCAAAAGGGAGGGAAGGAATCAAAGCTTAAAACCTTACCTTTACCATCTCAAATCTCTCACTCAAACATTTGAACTAGAAAATTCCATCATCAAAATCTTAAAGCTGTCCACAGAAAGAGGGAAATGGCAATAGAGGAAGAAGAAGAAGAAGGAAAAGAAGAAGAGGAAGGGGAGGGACTAACGTGAGGGTAAGCAGAAAATCTACCCCTCACACTCTTCTCTCTCTTCTTAGATACTCCCTTTACTCTCCTTGCCACATTTCACCTTCCTATTGGCCCAAATTAGATGTTTGTTTCAAATCTCCTATTTAGTCCATCAACTCCGTTCTCTTCTTACATTTAGCGTCCCTCTATATAATTCTTAACATTGGCCCATAAAATTAATCTTACTCCTTCAATTAAGTCCTAAACTCACACTTCACAATTTTACCATTAATCGTACTTGCCGAAACTTTCACTTAGATTCTTAAATGGTTCATTTGACATACCTAACACTTCAACATGCATAACTTTGGTCACTACCCATTCTCAATACGCCCAATCCTTCTAGGGTACATTTCGGGGTGTGACATATCGTGATAACTATTCTCAACTGCAGTAGCAAAACTATGCGAGTGGATGGGAATGGGGTGTTACAAGTTGTGGTATCAGAGCCTAGTTTAGCCGTTTCTGGGCATAGTATAGATTAGGATGCATATAGTTGCATTGACCTAATGCAGACGTCCTTGTTTATGTATCAGATCGATGGATCCTTCTCAAGACATTAGATAAGAAATAGCTGAAAGTGTGGATCCCCGAGATTCTAGTCAATCTGCATATGCTAGTGTAGGACGTGAGGTTCCAATGGTTCCTCTGGAAGCTTTACTCTAAATGTCGCAAGACATGGTGAGGGTGCTTGTCCGAATAATAGCACCGAAGGCTCTATTGGAATCTTTGAGGAAGCATGGGGCAGAGGAGTTCTATGGAACTAGTTTGGATGAATCAGTTAAGGCTGATTATTACATTGAGAAGGTTCAGAGGGTGTTGGATGAGATTAGATGCCCTCCTAAATAGAAGGTTGAATGTGTGGTGTCATTGCTTCAAGGATCTGCCTATGATTTGTGGAAATTGGTATTAAGGCATCCGACGTTTCCGAACCCTATTACTTAGGAATTCTTCGTGCAAGAGTTTCGAAACAAGTATATTACAAAGGCATATCGGGAAGCTAATTGTAAGCAGTTTCTAAATCTGAGGTAGAGAGCTATATCAGTAGCTGAGTATGAGAAAGAGTTCTATAGGATGAGTATGTATGCACCTGTGGGAGTGCTAATAGAGGAGTTTAGATATCAGCAATTTGAGGAAGGATTGATTGAGCCAATCAAGGCATTGTTGATCTCAATGACCACATCTTAGACTGTGAGTTACTACCAGATAGTACAGGCAGCTATGAGAGCTGAAAGATCACTTGAGATTCAGAGAGAGAGAATGCAAAGGAGAAATCCCAACAGAGGTGGGGCACATTCGGGTAAGAGACCTAGAGATCCTTCAGCAACACCTCCAGCTAAGTCAGCTAGTAGTCTAGCTACTAGAGGTAGAAGGCAAGGATCTTTTTATGCGTCTGGTACTATTAGGGGTGCATCGAGTAATAGAAGTGAAGTACCTGAATGTCCTCATTGTTGTAAGAGGCATAGAGGAGATTGTTGGAAGTTGACTGGGGCTTGTTTCAGATGTGGTAGTACAGAGCACTATCTGGATAACTGTCCTAAGGCTTATGAGGCAACTGGAAATCAGCGAAAAGCTAGTAGGAGTGCATCGAATTTGCCTTGAGTTAATAGAGGAAGAGGTAAAGGACATGGTGTAGACACCGGGTCCCGAGGCGGTCCAAGATCAGAATTACCCGATGATGAAAATGATACTTGCCACAAGCAAAGGTGTCAAAAATGATATTTTCCTTGTCAAAAATCTCATTCGTTACTCTGAAAATTTTAATTCAAAAATTTGCATTTTTACTATTTTTTATTTATCTATTTATTTTATTTTATTCCCTTTATTTTTATTTTTATTTTATTTCCGTGCCACGCTCGGGAGTGGCGCGCACCTACGGGCGTGCGCTCGCCTCCTGGGGCGTGTCTCGCCGAGGCGTGTGCGTCCCCTTGGGGACGTCTCGTCGAGCGAGGCGTGCGCCCCTGGGGCGCATCTCGCCAAAGCGAGGGGGTGTGCGTCGTCGAGGGCGCATGCGCCCCCCTGGGGCATGCCTCGCCAGGCGACGCGAGCGCCTCTTGGGGCTCGCCTCGCCTGCCTCCTCATGCGGGCATTTTTGCCCCTTGCGCGGTCGTTTTTGTCTTGCGTTTCCTGCAACTTTTTTAAGTCAAATTTCAGTCTGTTGATTTTATTTCATCTTTTAATGTCATTTTTGGTTAATAAAAAAAATAAAAGAGCTTTTGTCTTTTCCTATTTTGGGACAAACATAGGAAAACAAATGGGAACTCCCCTTCACTTCATCAGAGGCTGGATTTCATTCAAAAGAAGAGAAAAAGGGAGTTTTTAGTTTTTCTCTCGAGCAAACTTTTTTTCTTCTCCAACCAAAAATTCTTAAGCTTTTTCTCAAGTTTTAATCTTTTCTTCTCTAAAAAACATTTCATCTTGGGTTTGATTTGAGTAAGAAAAATTAATTTTCTTTGCTTACTCATCCCACCAAAAATATTTTCTTTAGATAATTTATTTGAAAACATAGATTTTTATATTTTTTTCGGGTGTTTATCACCGTAAATTCGACAAAGGGGACGGATCAAGACACTATTTTCTTCAAGCTATAAAATTCTGAGAGTAAAGACTTTGGAACCATCCTAATTTTTCTATCTCCTTATTATTTGTGGTTATTAAATTTGTTACTTTTGCCATGTTTATTTTCCAGCATTTCTAATATTTTTGGTACTGTTGGCATCTTGAGTTTAGTTTTCTTTGGTTTGATTCCTTTGTGGTTGGTTTATTTGACTTTTGTAGCTTCATTTTCATCTATTGTTGGCGTTAGCCTTCACCTTTCTTTCCACTACTATTATCATTATTATTATTATTGTTCATCATTGTCATTATGTTGCAACATTATCATCATTATTTTTATTGTTAATACTACTAATATGTATTATTGCCATTATTATACTTTTACCATTATCATTATTATTATCATTATTTGTTGTTAATTTTTGCATGCTCATCTTATATCATTATTATTATTATTATTATCATGGTTACTTTATTATTATTATTATTATTATTATTATTATTATTATTATTATTATTATTATTATTATTATTATTATTATTATTATTATTATTATTATTATTATTATTATTATTATTTTGCCATTGCTCTTACTACTACTACTACTACTACTACTACTACTACTACTACTACTACTATTATTATTATTATTATGTCACTATTTTTATTATTATCCTTATTTTGGCATGGCTTATTTTTTCCTTGTCTTTGCATGCAAATTGTCTATTTGTTAAATTAATATAGCATATATTTATTTTGTCTTTACTTGATTAATTTTTCGAAATTATTACTAATGTTTTAATATTATTTTCTGTTTGAGATTAAAACATGACTTACATTATGTGGGCTTTCTCGTGACCACCCGAAGGGGTCATACTCGTAGGAAATCGAGTTGTTCGGTGAGACCTTTCTTATTCCCTCTCCTTGTGTTGTGTTTGTTTGCAAGTAAATGTTTTATTCATTCACGTATGACATAAAAAAATCACAAAAATACTTTTATAATTAAATTGAATTTTTTACTAATAAAATTGGGACCAACGTCCTTCATTTTAGCCAAAAAATGTAAAAATGTCACAATAAAATGAAGAGTTTCTTTTTCTCCAAAATGGGATCACTTATCCTGGTTTTCAATCCGCCAATCAAACAACTCTTCGATCCCTTTTCAAATAAATGCGAAGGAATCAATCTTTCTAAACCAAACGAATGTCCCAATTTATGTATGTTTTTCTTATGTTTGATTTTATTTGATTGTTTAAATTTATGTTCATTTTCTTTTGGGTCATTGTAATTAATTTTGGGGCAACATTATTTAATTTCCATTTGGGATCGTATTCCGTCCCAATTTACACTTTTAATCTTCTTTTAAGGGGGTTGTATTCTGCCCCAACTTCCTTTGTAATTATGTGCTTGGAGTGTTTATCGCTTTCCTTTATTGCTTTATTTATCGCTTTCTTTTATTGCTTTTGGGTGCTTTCAGTACACTTTTAATTAAAAGCATTGATCGTGTGAGATAAGGGATAGAATTTTAAGAGGTTAAAAACTCATTTATAATTAACCAAAACATAAATAAGAGGGAAGTTTCGAACACCAATCTCTGGTCTAGACCGATAAGAGGTTAGAGACATTTCCCAATTTCTTGTAAATTGGGTGGCGGCTCCAAAATACCTCAAAGGTGCCTAAAAGGCATCGTAAGGCTAGATGGTCATTTCCAATATTTTATTAGGAAGGAGGCATCCAAAATGTCTCATGGTGCCCAAGATCAAAAGACGCGAACCAATCCCTCAAATCTTAAAAGCGGGTTCAACGAGGGCCATTGCTAGGTTCGGCGCACGTCACAGTGGCGACTCCACTGGGGACTGTTTGTGACTTTACTCTGAAAATGTTTTGGTTAAAATGTATAATTGAGTTTTTAAAACTTAAAATTCTATCTCTTTTCGAAAATTTGCATTACATTTTAGGGCCTTAGAACTATGTTAGTTGGTCCCCTATCTTACCTCGGTGCATTCCCAAAGCACGACCCTACTTTCACTTATTGTAGGGAAGTGTTAAGGATAATTACCAACCCAAGCTTCGTACCATTAATGGTATATCAAATGGAGACCCGATTGGTCGCTACGCTCGTGATGAGCTAGACCCGTCGGTAGGGACCATGCTTGGGTAGCCCTAAAGTATCACCACCTTGATCAAAGCCCATGTAATGGCAATAGAAACTTCCATTAGGTGAAATGCTCCTTAATACGATGCTTGTGATGTGGGCCATTGCGTGTTAAACAAAATCAAGCAAATTAAGTGGTCTTTTATCAAAAGCTTTCATGCGCCGATAGGTTCACATTAATTTAATTGAACTTTCCAAATATGTAATGGCCAAAACCCATACGGATGTGCTTTAAATTAAGAGTGTTATGCTGCCGATTTTTCACCGTTCACCATACGCGTCCAATGGGTTGCCCGTTAACCCTTGGATAAGGCCCACCTAGGAAAGAGACTACATTACCTCGTGTGTGGGAGAAATAAGGTTGGAAGGATCTATCTACTTGCATGTGTTTGTCCATGCTGCACCAACACGGCCATGCATTGCATCTCAATCAGGCATCATCTTAACAAAGGTGTGTCTTGCAGCCACCATAGATTCGTTCAGGTGGTTTAGAGGTCTCAACAGTCGACTAAGAAAGATTTCCCTAGAGCTAGTGTCAGATCAGAGTTCGGATTCATCAGTAGAGACGAGAATGTCGGATCCATCAAATGGTTCTGATGCAACTAGGGCAATGATTGCCGAAAAAGTGGGGAGAAGGTTGGAAGAGTTTGAGGCTAGAATGATGGCAATGATGGGGAACCTTGCCACTACCCTGGCCCCACCTGTTGGGCAACAGGCTGCCGCTCTAATTAGGGAGCAAGATGAACAAAGGGCTGTTAGAGAGGATCCCCCAGCGGCAGTTGATCCACCTGCAGTTAAGCCAAGAGCGCCAGCGCCTGTTAAACGTAGAGAGGGCCCTAAATCTGAGGTTGACATATGGGAGGAGCTAGAGGAACTGATGGTAGTGAAAGGGAAGTCGCCCAAGCTGGAGGATGCGATGTGGAGAAAGATGGAGGAGCAATTTGAAGCCATGACGAGGATGTTGAAGGTAAGAGGAGGAATGAACCCTAAAGATAGGGAGCTGGATAGTGATGATTTAGTCTCTCAGAATTTCAAAATGCATGACATTCCCAAGTTCGATGGCACTTTCGATCCCACTGCACACATTAAACAGTACTCGCTGGTGATGAAGGGTACTACCTTAACAAAAAGATAGAAGATTGAGTATTTTTGTCTGAGCTTAACCAGCCCGGCAGTGGATTGGTATCATGGGCTAGACCGAAGGATGAAAGAGGATTGGGACTTGCTGACAGAGGAGTTTCTCAAACAGTATGATTGTAGTACAAGAATGAAAGTAACTTTGAAGGACTTGGAATTATTGCAACAAAGGGCAGGCGAGTCTTTCCACGAGTATCTGACCCGATAGAGAAACAGGGTAATAGAAATGAAAAGGAAGCCAGATACTCAGGATCAGATATGTCTGTTCATAAAAAATGTGAGCCCGTATCTAAGAGATGGACTAAAGATGAAGGGGTTGAGAGACTGGGAATCCTTAAAGGACATTGCTATAGAGGCAAAGGGAGAATATATGGCCAGGAGGGCAAACAGTGAGGCTTATGCCAAGAAGGGCTACACTAGTTAGGGGGCAACCAAGTCAGCGGGCTCCAGCAGTGGCATTAAAAGTGGGAAGATAGCTGAGGTATCGGCAACAGGTGTGGGTTAGAGGTACTTCTCGAATTTGGGTCGGCATTTATCCTAGGTATTGAAAAGATTGATAAAGGAGGGAAAGCTACAACCCCTACAACCCAAGCCAGCCAGAACCCAAGGACAGCCGGGGCATAAAGAGCATGAATATTGTGCCTTTCAACAACATACTGGACATTTGACGGACAAATGCGTAATGCTAAGGCACTAAATTCAGGATATGATCGACAGTAAACAGATCACAGATCCTGAACGGAGAGAGGGCAAGAGGAAGTCCGACTTTAACGTTGTGCCACCACCTGTTTTTATGATTGGGTCAAGTCTACCCGAGTGGTTTATCCTATAGGACTTGTATGGGAATGAATATGTCACTATCACTCACCCTGCGGCAAGTGAGGAAGGGATGTCTGTAGTGGCGATAGATCATTGGTCTACTAGTGAGAGTGGGGAGGAAGGAAAATAAGAAGGACATCCGCAGGCATTAGAAATGGCTGGTCCCCCACAACAGATTGAAGAGGCTCATGCCTTAATGGCCCAAGAGATGGATAGAAGGTTTGAGGAGCTTGAAAAGAGGTTATTGGCCACAATTAAGGAAAAGATGGATGCTATGGCCCTAGTTCTTCAAGCTCAACTTATGGCAACTACCCTTAACCAGGCTAAGCTTGCCACGGTCAAGAAGGATCATGCAACGACGGCTGTAATGCTTTCGTCCACTCTTGAGCCTAGGGGCAAGGCACCACTCGACTCACCAATCGGGCAACTGGGAAGAGCAGAAGGACCAAAGCCTTTACAGTCGATGAGCCTCCTCTATCCCTCAAGCACTAAAAGGAAACTAGCTGATCTGGAAGAAGAGATTGTGAAGTCCAAGCTCGCAACTACCCGGGCACCTCTCAATGAGACTACTGCTGGCACTGCAAATCTAGAAGTTGGTTATTATGATAATAGCAGTGGTACCCGAAGGATAGGGAAAGCACCAATGATTGAGACGGCTCAAAGGCGCTACTCTGACTTGGGTAAACCTTTATCTTGGGTCCTGGAACGGCTGATAAAGAAGGGGATGTTACAGCCAATGCCTCCTAAGTCGGCTAAAACCCGGGGGCAGACTGGGCATAAGGAAGACAAGTACTGCGCCTACCACCAGCATACTGGCCATGTGACGGATAATTGTGCTAGGCTGAGGCATGAGATTCAGGATCTGATCGACAATAACCAGATCACAGATCCTGAACGCCGGCAAGGTAGTCATGGGAGCTCAAGTCTCCTGGGCAGTGATGGAAAAAACTTTAGAGCCACAAGGGCCCCGACCTTCGGAATGACTCAAAGTTACTATGCTATACTGAAGAAACCCCTGTCTAAACACCTCGCTCATTTTGTTAGCAAGGGGAAAATACGGCCAATACCGGTCCAACCTGCCAGGAGCCAAGGGCATCCTAATCACCGAACAGATCTGTATTGTGCCTACCACAACATACCGGGCACGAGACTGATGGGTGCCGAATTCTAAAAAGGCAAGTTCTATACTTAATTGATGAGAAGCTAAGAGGTGAGGAGAATGGTTCCCGAAAGTGATAATAGACCGTCGGCCGCAGCATCCATGTTGGCAAGGAAGGAAGGAAATAGCTATTTAGATATTCTCTTTTTATTTTTGAACTACTTAATGACGATGTTTTAATGCTAATTTTTATGAAGTGGAATGAATGCTTTTATTTATTTGTGTGATGTTTCTTGTGATTTCATTATGCATAATCATGTCACATTTATATTTGACATTGATTCAATTGATGCTATTTCATTTAATCTCGGAACTTTGGGGAACCTAAAGAAAATCTTGATGGCATCTGTTATGACTCCTAAAGAGAGATTAAAAAGAGAGAAAATAAAAAAAAATAAAATAAAAAGTCTTTGCCTGGACCTGTGAAGACATGCCAAGAGATGATTATGAAGACGCCGAACAAGTTATGCCAGTGTATCCCAATCATGGACCAGTCAAGCAGAAGCTTAGAAGATTCAAGCCAGGAAGGACACGAAAGGTTAAAAGGGGGATCCACAAGCGGAAACAGGGCCAAAATTTTTACTGAAATGCAATGCCCAACTAGGTGGATCAACGACATCCCCAATGGTTAGGAAGAAAAGTGCGCATATGTGTAAATTATCAGGATTTGGACGAAGCTTGCTGGGGAGAGAAAAAAATGTACGCAAAAAAAAAAAACGAGAAAAAGAGAGAGAGTTAATTATCAATGTAGGGTAAGGGAAAGTTATCTAGGAGCAAGTTTTGTCCAAATCTCGTTGATCTACACATGCCTGTATTTTGCCATTCTTCTTGGCTACCGAAAAGGACAGAAAGGGTTCTATTGACCTACAATGGATACGGATCGCTCGAAGTTTAGGGAATAGATATCTTAGGGGAAGTGCGCCCTACGGACCCCAATGGACATAGGTCTGCCATGGTTGCTATCGCCTATTTCACTAAGTAAACAAAAGCCGGGTCCTTCAGGAAACTTGACGCTCGGGGTATGGACAGGTTCATCGAAAGAAATCTGATATGTTGATTTGGGCCCCTGTACCACATAGGGTTCAAGGACGAAAGAGCAGTCTATACCTAAAGCTAGGGAGTCGCTCTCGAAGTATATCATCAAGCATCACAAGTCCTCCCCGCATTGCCCTCAAGCTAACGGGGCGATAGGGGGCTATTAACAAGAATGTCAAGAAGATCTTGGTCAGGATGGTTCGAAGCGGTTGCAGCATTCGAACATGTTAGACAAGAACAGGTTGCAGACTTATCATCACAACCGAATCTATCAGAAAAGACTTATTTGATCATTCGAAAAGAAGGTCAAGAAGCACTTGCTAGAAAGGAGGAGATTCAGTCTCTAGGCAAATGAAACTAAGCATTTCGGACATACGGGGTAAGTTCAGGCCGACACAGGAAGGTTTGTTTTTAAGAGGTTGGTATCCGAAGGAGCAGCAATTCTAACAGACAGCAAGGGAAGCAAGTTTAAAGGATCGATCAACATCAACAGACTCAAGTGAAGGAATAAGTCATGGTATGTGTATGTAGATAACGCAGCGGAAAAATATCGAAAAACGATCATACACATCAAACAAATTCACGACAAGAATCGAAACATGCACTTTTAGGGTTTTTAAAAACTTACAACTTTAGATGCCTATTCCGAAATGAATTTGATGATGACCAGCAACTAAGATGATATTGTCCACCTTTGATCTTCACCACCAATGCCAAGGAATAGCCTTTGCGCCAATCCTCTCTATGCTCACACACACACTTTCAAGCAAGGCTTAAAACCGAGAATGCTAGCTCTCAATATAAGTATTTTGTAATGGCAAGGGTTATAGCTACAAGATTTTTGATCTTGCACTTTCTTTTGGTGCTATTAATGCCTAATCACACAAGAAAGCAAGAAAGAATTCTTCTCCTTATGTATTTCGGCCAAGAAAAGATTTTTGAGAGAGAGAGAGGGAAGTTCACGCCTACTATCTCTTTACACTAGGGTTTTTCTTTTTAATCTTTATCCTCATCTCATGGCAAATGTTTATTCCGAATTTTACCACCTAAAAGTAGTTTATTCAACCTTAAACACTTCCTATAGATAAGTAACAAACATTAATTTAAACCCTTTTGAATTTAAAATTCAATTAGGATTTAATACTCAATTAACTTAATCAATATTATTAAATTAATTGACATTAAACCATGTGGGCCGAAATCTTCCTCTCTCATGGACCAAGGTCCAATAGCAATTTAATACCCATTACATACATTAGCTTGACTTTTATCAAAAGCCCAAATTAATGCTCAATGCCTTATTTAAATATTTTAAGCCCAATGCTTTGTGTGCGATCCTATAGGTCCATTTAATATTGGCAATTGAATTAATGAATTAATTCAAAGGCTATATATATTCTCTAGCAAGATATTTATAGCATTCCAAATTAAATGAAAATGCAAATGGCATTTGATGACCTAATGCAATTTTGTATAGTCCCTTACCCATAAATATCAGAATTAACATAAGGCATGGAACAAGTCATCCTCATGTGTAAGTTAATTCCTTTCTTGATATTCCAGTGACACTGAACTCTCAGATAAATAATGATTGCACATTATTACATCTCGGTATGGCCATACACTTCTCAGTTCACTGATCAAGCGGCCGATGATATTTTTCTCTCTTATAGAGAGGGGTAATCCCTTCACTTCTCTCATGCTCTCTAACATGAATCAATGCATACCCAAGCATACCCATACTTGTCACTCAGTTACGAGCACGTTAGGTGTATGTCAAAGTACACAGTAATTCATAAAGAGTTTCATAGAGATTTTAGGTCTAAGAACTCCGATACAAAACTTGCATATGAGGAACACTTATGACTTGTACCATGTAGTGTTCTCATGTGTGGATCGTATCCAAATACCATGTTATAAACATGTATCTATGACCTCTGATTGACACTTTTGTCCTTATGATCCGTAAGACAAAACTCAACTAATCAGAGAGAGCATACTAGTCTTAATTCATTTGTTATTCCCATAACAATGACTGACTAGGGATATTTAGAATGAAGTCTCATTTGTTTCAAGGTCTTACAACCATGTGCCTCACACATGATAACTTAAACCGAAACGACATTCTTGGATAGTTCTATCAATTGATATGCACAGGAATACAATTGGTAAAACAAATGCCTCATTTATTAACTAAAGTGTTTTATTACAATGTATTGGGGCTAGGACTTACACTAACAATCTCCCACTAGCACTAGTCCCAATTGGGCATAGCCCTAAGACCGAATGCTCTCAAATGAGTTTCGTGCAGATTTGGGCGCAACTGTTTCGTCAAAGGATCTGCTACATTGTCTTCACTTGCTATCTTGCTGACCTTGACGTCCCCACGATCAATGATTTCTCTGATCAGGTGGTACCTCCTGAGTATGTGTTTGGATTTCTGGTGTGACCGGGGCTCTTTGGCCTGTGCAATGGCTCCGTTGTTGTCACAAAAAATTTCTAATGGATCTAGGATGCTTGGGACCACTCCTAATCCAGAAATGAAATTTCTAATCCAAACAGCCTCTTTTGCAGCCTCACTCGCTGCAATATACTCAGATTCTGTAGTTGAGTCGGCGACGGTCTCTTGCTTTGAGCTTCTCCAGCTGACAGCACCACCGTTTAAAACAAAAACAAATCCAGATTGCGATCTTGAGTCCTGAGTGCTGGTTTGAAAAGCAGCATCGGCATAGCCTTGTATGACGAGCTCTTCCTGACCACCATACACCAAGAAGTGATCCTTAGTCCTTCGTAGGTACTTTAGAATCCCTTTTACAGCAGACCAGTGCTTTTCACCAGGGTCTTGCTGAAACCTACTGGTTATACTCAGTGCATGAGCAACATCCATCCTAGTACATAACATAGCGTACATGATAGATCCAATAGCAGATGCATATGGGATTCTACTCATGTTGTCCCTTTCCTCTTTGGTTTTAGGGCACTGTTCTTTAGTTAAAGGAACTCCCAAAGCCAAAGGTATGTACCCTTTCTTTGAGTCTCCCATACTAAAACGTTTTAGTACTTTGTCTATGTACTTTTCTTGACTTAGTCCCAAAAGCTGATTCGATCTGTCTCTATAGATCCGAATACCAAGTATTGTCTCAGCTTCACCTAAGTCTTTCATCGAGAAACATTTCCCCAACCATTGCTTAACCATTTGCAATGTTGGAATGTCATTCCCAATGAGAAGGATGTCGTCCACATATAGGACCAAAAATACTATTATGCTCCCACTAACCTTCTTGTACACACAAGGCTCATCTTCGTTCTTGACGAAGTCAAAATCTTTGACTGCCTCATCAAAACGAAGATTCCAACTTCAGGATGCTTGCTTTAATCCATAAATGGATTTCTGAAGCTTGCAAACCTTCTTAGGATGCTTGGGATTGACAAAACCTTCAGGCTGTGTCATAAACACCTCCTCTAGTAAATTTCCATTGAGGAAAGCAGTTTTGACATCCATTTGCCATATCTCATAATCATGATATGCAGCTATGGCAAGCAAGATCCTAATGGATTTGAGCATGACTACAGGCGAAAAGGTTTCATCATAGTCTACACCATGAGTTTGTCGAAAACCTTTTGCTACTAGTCTACCTTTGTAGGTCTTATCAGCTTTGAGTTTAAATAGCCACTTGCATTCAATTACCTTAGCACCTTCCGGTGGATCAACCAAGGTCCAAACCTGGTTATCGTACATTGATTGCATCTCGGATTTCATGGCTTCAAGCCAATTTTTCGAGTCTGGGCTTTCAATAGCTTCTCGGTAGGTAGTAGGATCCTCACGATCTACTAACTCAATAGTGTCACTGTCAGTGATTAGAAATCCATATCTCTGAATCTCCTGACGTACCCTACCAGACCTTCTAGGTACTTGTGTAATGGGTTCTTATTCCACAAGTGGTTGTGAACTTGATCCCATTTCCAACTCATCCTCTATAGGAATTTGTGGCGCTTGAATTTCTCCAAGTTCTACTTTACTCCCACTATCTTTCTTGAGAAGGAACTCCTTTTCCAAGAAGACAGCCTTGCGAGCAACAAATACTTTGTTCTCGGCTTGTGAGTAAAAGTAGTATCCCTTTGTTTCTTTGGGATAACCCACAAATAAGCAGACAATGGATTTGGACTCTAGTTTGTCAGATGTTAATTTCTTAACATGTGCTTCACAGCCCCAAATCCTAAGAAATGACATATTGGGTTCTTTCCCAGTCCATACCTCGTATGGTGTCTTCTCAACTGCTTTAGTTGGAGTACGGTTTAGTAGAAACGCAGCAGTTTCTAATGCATATCCCCAAAAAGAGATAGGAAGATCTGCTTGACTCATCATAGATCGAACCATGTCCAATAGAGTTCGATTTCTCCTTTCGGACACACCATTCCATTGTGGTGTTCCAAGAGGAGTGAGCTGTGAAATAATACCACACTCCTTTAGATGACAGTCAAACTCTTGGCTTAAGTATTCGCCACCTCGATCTGACCGAATGGCTTTTATACTTTTGCCAAGTTGGTTTTTTACTTCGGTTTTAAACACTTTGAATTTCTCAAAAGTTTCAGATTTATGCTTCATCAGATAGACATATCCATATCTACTGAAGTCATCTGTGAATGTCACGAAGTAGCTAAAACCACCTCTGGCTTGTGTACTTAATGGTCCACATACATCGGTATGTATTAGCTCCAATAAGCCATTAGTCCTCTCACCTTTCTTGTTAAAAGGACTCTTTGTCATTTTTCCATGCAAACATGGCTCGCATGTATCATAAGATTCTAAGTCGAATGACCCAAGCACTCCAGTTTTGTGGAGTCTTGAAATGCGTTTTTCGTTTGCATGTCCTAAACGACAATGCCAGAAGTAAGTAGGGTTTAACTCGTTTGCTTTAACCCTCTTTGTATTAATGTTGTATATGGACTCTTTGTTTGATAGATCAAGGATATAAAGGCCATTTTGCAACATGGCATTGCCATATGAAATGCCTTGGCGACGAATATGAGCATTGCCATTTTTAATAACAAAATCAAATTCATCCAAATCCAATAATGAAACTGAAATAATGTTTCTGCTCATAGCAGGTACATAATAACAATTTTTCAAAATTAAACAAAGTCCGGAAGGTAAAGTGAGTTGATAGTCGCCTATCTCCATGGCAGCAACTCGTGCTCCATTCCCCACACGGAGGTCCACTTCATTCTTCCCAAGTAACCTCCTATTTCTTAGCCCCTGCACATTTGAACAAATGTGAGAACCACAACCGGTATCTAGTACCCAAGTGGTAGAAAAAGAAAGGTTAATTTCAACAACAAAAATACCTGAACTGGACGCCTTGGCTCCATTCTTTTTTTGTTCTTCCTTGAAGAGAGCACAGTTCTTCCTCCAATGCCCTATTTTGTTGCAGTGGAAGCAAGTGCTCTCGCTCTCCTTGAGCTTTTGTGCCTTGGGCTTGGATTGGGCCTGAGGTGTACTCCCATTTGACTTGAGCCGAGTCAGGTCATTCTTGGGTTTTGCCTTTCCCTTTCCTTTTCCCTTAGCGGGTCCCTTCTTGATGCCCCCTTGAACCATCAGTACGGGATTGGTTTTTCGAATGTTTTCTTCAGCATTCTTAAGCATCCCATGAAGCTCAGTAACTGACTTGTTCATCGCATGCATGTTATAATTCATTACAAATGGATCATAATCATCAGCCAATGATCCTAAAATCAAGTCAGTGGCCAATTCCTTTGGTACTTGTACCTCAAGCTTCTCAAGAGTATCAAGATACCCTTTCATCTTGAGTACATGCGTACTAACAGGAGTACCTGCAGCCATCTTACAGGAAATTAAGGCCTTAGTTATCACAAACCTCTCGTGACGAGCTTGCTCTTGGAACATCTCCTTTAAGTGCACCATGATTGCATAAGCCTCTTGGTCCATAAATTGCTTTTGCAAGTCAGGCACCATAGTGGCTAGCATCAAACAGGTCACATCATTGGAGTCGCTCTTCTTGGTCTCAAAAGTTTCCCTTTGAACCGCAGAGGCGTTCCTACCAGGTTCTTGAGGCAAGGGTGCATCCAAAACATACGACTTTTTCTCTTGCTTAAGAACTATCCTTAAGTTTCGAGACCAGTCTATGAAATTGGTGCCATTCAATTTGTCCTTTTCAAGGACCGATCGCAATGAGAAATTGTTGTTTGAAGATGCCATTTTTCAATCTACAATAAAATTTAGCAAGATTAAATGAGGTCTTATTAATAATCCCACAAACCGAATTAATATCCCTTTAAATAATTCGCGTTAGTGATTTAATGTGGGCCAAGATCCACTTTTCACAACAACCTTATTAGTCAAGCTGAGCTTGTACACCTAACAAGTTAAGTTACTTAGGTAGGATAACTCCAATCATGACTCGTACATGACTCTTGGATCAAATGGGCTAACATCTTAAGATGTTATAGCACAAACCCATTTATTAGTTGCCTAGGTCCGGGCATCCCTTTCCATGTTAAGTCCAACCTACATTCACAACTCATGCCTCACAAAGATAATCGGGCGCATCTAGGACTCCTAGTCTACGTTACCGATGATCGATGCCTTGACATGTTTCGAATTAGGAAGGCAACTTTGTGACTTACTATTTCAGGGATTCATTTTATTACGGCTTACATGGCATACGCTTTGTCATCCATTCATAACATGCATATATAAATAATTGCATAAAGTAAAGCGTGACAAACATGGGCCCATAAAACCTACAACTAAGATTCTATACTATTACACAAGAATCTTCGAGTTGGGCTTCACCACTCCGGTGGGCTTCATCTTGATTTACAAAGTCTTCAAGTAAATTCTATTCTAAGAAATAAATGAAACTTTTACAATAATACATAATGGCTCGTAGGCCATAATTAATTACAAAAACCCAGGGCCCATGAATGCACCATGCATATCCATTCATCATACCAAACAAGCAAATAAATATACATAACATTCATGGATTAAACAAAGTCCAATTTTAATTAATTTAGCCAAACCCATTAATGGAAATTGTGTACTTGAACCTTTAAGAGATGACCCCATGATGGGCCTGGGCCGAGGCCCAATGGACTAAATCCTCTTATTGAATAAGTTCTCTTAAAAGCCCAAAACACAAACTAGTTAGATTTGTGCTATAAATCAACTCTAGTATAATTTCCAATTTTTCCATTTTTAATTTTATGTCATATTGCCCATAAACATTAAAAACCATATATAATATATACCGACATGAATTAAAACATGAAGAACATATATATGATACACGGCATACATATAAAAACAAACAAACAACAAAACTAGTTGTTTAATGCTTATGTGATGCCACAAAAAAATGCACAAACCCTTAAATCAATTTTATGAGTCAATTAATAATTCAAATAAGGTCATAAAAATGATTTAATATATTGTACCAATCTGATCTAAATGTGTTTTTACCATTTTAATCAAATCAAAACAAACAATGTTGATTAAACATGTAACAAACACAAACTAGTCATTGTTTTAAGTGATATTAAAATTAATCAATTAAATTGTCATGGACCAGAATTAAAACCAAATTTTAAAAATGTCCAGACCTGATATTTAATCATTAAAAACCACTTACAAACATGCCAAAAACGTTTTTACATTTAATATTCAAAACTAGTTGTTAAACTAACAATTAACATGCCAAAAAGCACCTAGTTTTAATATTAACATATACCATCAGGTATTACCAATTAAATCTGACCAATAACAGCACCTAGAACATCTTAGGACAGTATATTAACATGTCATATTAATTATAATACCTATCTAATCAATTAAAATCGTTTTTACACCAAAACAATGCAAAAAACTCAAAACAGAAAATTTCAGCATTGCATGTATTAAAAGTAACGATTTTTAATTAATTATTTCATGCATCTAAAGCACTAAAATAAGCATGTTTAGGCTCTGATACCACTGAAGGAATAAGTCATGGTATGTGTATGTAGATAACGCAGCGGAAAAATATCGAAAAACGATCATACACATCAAACAAATTCACGACAAGAATCGAAACATGCACTTTTAGGGTTTTTAAAAACTTACAACTTTAGATGCCTATTCCGAAATGAATTTGATGATGACCAGCAACTAAGATGATATTGTCCACCTTTGATCTTCACCACCAATGCCAAGGAATAGCCTTTGCGCCAATCCTCTCTATGCTCACACACACACTTTCAAGCAAGGCTTAAAACCGAGAATGCTAGCTCTCAATATAAGTATTTTGTAATGGCAAGGGTTATAGCTACAAGATTTTTGATCTTGCACTTTCTTTTGGTGCTATTAATGCCTAATCACACAAGAAAGCAAGAAAGAATTCTTCTCCTTATGTATTTCGGCCAAGAAAAGATTTTTGAGAGAGAGAGAGGGAAGTTCACGCCTACTATCTCTTTACACTAGGGTTTTTCTTTTTAATCTTTATCCTCATCTCATGGCAAATGTTTATTCCGAATTTTACCACCTAAAAGTAGTTTATTCAACCTTAAACACTTCCTATAGATAAGTAACAAACATTAATTTAAACCCTTTTGAATTTAAAATTCAATTAGGATTTAATACTCAATTAACTTAATCAATATTATTAAATTAATTGACATTAAACCATGTGGGCCGAAATCTTCCTCTCTCATGGACCAAGGTCCAATAGCAATTTAATACCCATTACATACATTAGCTTGACTTTTATCAAAAGCCCAAATTAATGCTCAATGCCTTATTTAAATATTTTAAGCCCAATGCTTTGTGTGCGATCCTATAGGTCCATTTAATATTGGCAATTGAATTAATGAATTAATTCAAAGGCTATATATATTCTCTAGCAAGATATTTATAGCATTCCAAATTAAATGAAAATGCAAATGGCATTTGATGACCTAATGCAATTTTGTATAGTCCCTTACCCATAAATATCAGAATTAACATAAGGCATGGAACAAGTCATCCTCATGTGTAAGTTAATTCCTTTCTTGATATTCCAGTGACACTGAACTCTCAGATAAATAATGATTGCACATTATTACATCTCGGTATGGCCATACACTTCTCAGTTCACTGATCAAGTGGCCGATGATATTTTTCTCTCTTATAGAGAGGGGTAATCCCTTCACTTCTCTCATGCTCTCTAACATGAATCAATGCATACCCAAGCATACCCATACTTGTCACTCAGTTACGAGCACGTTAGGTGTATGTCAAAGTACACAGTAATTCATAAAGAGTTTCATAGAGATTTTAGGTCTAAGAACTCCGATACAAAACTTGCATATGAGGAACACTTATGACTTGTACCATGTAGTGTTCTCATGTGTGGATCGTATCCAAATACCATGTTATAAACATGTATCTATGATCTCTGATTGACACTTTTGTCCTTATGATCCGTAAGACAGAACTCAACTAATCAGAGTGAGCATACTAGTCTTAATTCATTTGTTATTCCCATAACAATGACTGACTAGGGATATTTAGAATGAAGTCTCATTTGTTTCAAGGTCTTACAACCATGTGCCTCACACATGATAACTTAAACTGAAACGACATTCTTGGACAGTTCTATCAATTGATATGCACAGGAATACAATTGGTAAAACAAATGCCTCATTTATTAACTAAAGTGTTTTATTATAATGTATTGGGGCTAGGACTTACACTAACATCAAGAAGGTCCATGGCTAAAGACTAAAAATCAAAAGAAGAGAATAAATGCCCCGCGGGTTGAAAACTGAAAAAAGGCGGCCTTGCTAAAATTGGGCGCCTCGTTAAGATGAAAATTGAAAAAAGGCATCCTGGTCAAAAATTAGAGGTTTGAGAGAAAATGTCTAATCAAGAAAACCTGAGAGGGCTGATTGAAAACAGGAGTTCTGATGCTTTCAAAATCTATTTTGAGATTAAATTTAATTTTGCATCCTGAATCTATGATAAATGGTGATCATGTATGGAGAAATCATACTGAAATGTACACAATTTTGCGAAAAAAATTTAAAATAAAAGCCGTTTAACTCATCATTTCCTAGTTCTTTTATAAAAAGAGAAACACCATTCATTACTGAATGTGTGAAATCTAAATGGCTATACTCTGCTCCTGCTCTCACCAACCAGATGCCTAAGCCGATGGGTCCCATTATCTACAGCGCGGCTAAGTACCCCTCCTTATATGCACTTGTGGAGGCGAGGGTGTAGCCTGTGACCTGCAGTTTGACAATTTTTGTAAGCAGCTGTGTCTAAGGGCTATGGTACTCAGGAGTGAAGGCCGAGGATAAGATGCTACCCTAAAAAGATAGAGGATGCCTCATGACTTATTGAATTCCCCCGAACTGTCAAACGCAATAGGTGATGATATCCAAAGTGGTCTCGAGAAGTCCACACAAGAGAACAAAAAAGAGAGCCAGGGTATGGGGAGTTGACCCTTGTTAGCCACCTCACCCAATCTAGCAACACCTTCATCGTCGGAGGCGATGGGATATAATCGCTGCTCAAGGGAAAATATCTCAGCGAATAATTGCCGATTGCTATAGAAGGAGGCCCTGATATTAGCTCCAGTTTTTATTATAGCCACACCTAAAAAAAAAAAAGGCTGTTAGAGATAAAAACCGTAATTGGTGCTCTAAGCAAAAATTAGGCCAAAGGGCAGGGTGAAAACCTAGGAACAGGCAGTTTGTCCTATAAAAAAAATAAAATGAACAAAAGCCGTTGGATTGGGTTGGGTCCATTCCAGGCAAAAAAAAAATAAGGCGCAGGGTTATGTGAAAATCCGAAAAGGACGCATTTTTCGATAAGAAAAGCTAGTGTGAAAACCCACAAGGGGCGCACTACCTTTAAAATAATGACCTCCGATACCTGGAGCGATAAGGCGACATTACTTAGGATAACCTCTCTTCGGGTAGAAAGTGCATGATGCAGAGCATGAGTTAGAATAATGGGGGCAAGATACTGCACGGCTCATAGAAAAAGGGTGTATGCTCATTAACCGAGGGGTAAAGATGAACACCAGACGATTCTCTCTGAAACGGTTTTGGGTTAGAATCCCTAAAGCCAAGATAAACTCTTCTGGATCCTTGGGGGCATGGTGGAGCAGCCAAGCTGCATCCTTAACGGACCCTGGACCGCTTAGGACGTGGTCTATCCTTTTTTTTGGCAAGCATTTACATCTCATGTCATATGCATACAATTTCTTGTAGATACTTCTGTGCACATAACTTTGCAGGAAATATCTAAGTAAGAACCACCACCATCAGAAGATGGAACCCCCGCACTTTGTAAGTCTGGAGCAGACTCGGTGCAGCTCAGAAGAGCAATCCTCGCATTTTGTAAGTCTGGAGCAGACTCGGCGCACCACCACTAGTTCAGAAGAACACCCCCGCACTTTGTAAGTCTGGAGCAGACTCGGTGCAGCTCAGAAGAGCACCTCTCGCACTTTGTAAGCCTGGAGCAGGCTCGGTGTAGTTCAAAAGAACACCCTCGCACTTTGTAAGCCTGAAGCAGGCTCGGTGCAGTTCAGAATGAAACCCCCGCACTTTGTAAGTCTGGAGCAGACTCAGTACAGCTCAGAAAGGAAACTCTCGCATTTTGTAAGTCTGGAGCAGACTCGGCGCATCACCATCAAAAGATGAAACTCCCGCACTTTGTAAGTCTGGAGCAGACTCGATGCAGCTTAGAAGGGCAACTCTCGCATTTGGTAAGTCTGGAGCAGACTCGGCGCATCACCATCAGAAGATGAAACCCCCGCACTTTGTAAGTCTGGAGCAGACTTGGTGCAGCTCAGAAGAGCAACTCTCGTGTTTTGTAAGTCTGGAGCAGACTCGGCGCATCACCATCAGAAGATGAAACCCCCGCACTTTATAAGTCTGGAGCAGACTCGGTACAGCTCAAAAGAGCAACTCTCGCGTTTTGTAAGTCTGGAGCAAACTCGACGCATCACCATCAGAAGATGAAACCCTCGCACTTTGTAAGTCTGGAGCAGGCTCGGTGCAGCTCAGAAGAGCAACTGATAGGAAGTTAATTGAGGTATAATTTAGTTATTTTGTATGAGTTTATGTAATTAATCATGTAATTGTGTGTAAAATTTGATGTGATCTGTTAGTTTATGTTTAATTGTATTAGTTGAGTGTTTATTGTGTTTACTGTTGTTTTTAGGTGGAAAATGAAGAGAAGAACCAGATTAAGAAATAGAATGAGAGGATAACGAGAGCAAAGGAGCAGGTCACGTCTCACACGAAGCGTCACGCGACGTGACCATAGGTAACGTGACGTGACTGGAGAAGAAGAAAGAAGAGAAAGAAGAAAAGGAGAAAGAAAAGAAGAAAAGAAGCTGAGAGAGGAGTCACGCGACGTGAGCATAGGTGGCGACTTGTGATGCGTGAGAGAGGCCAGGAAAGAAAGGGAAAGAGAAGAGAAGAGAAAGGAGAGGAGGAAGCGAGATGTGAGTGCCAGTCACGCCACGCGCACGCGAAGACACGCCATGATGGGGAGTAACGTGACGTGACTGGCCAGAGAAGGAAGAGAAAACCGAGCCAAAGAAAGAAAGAAGGAAAGAAGAAAATGGGCAAGCGCCTTCTGTCGCGATCGCGACAGAAACGACCGTTGGGAAGTTTTGAGCTAAAATTCACATGAAAAGTCATATTCTTTCACCAAACTTTGCAACCATTCTCAAGGGACATCTCTAAGAGACACAATCTTTAAATTATTATCTATAAATATGTAGTTTAACTGTAATTGAGGAAGATGAATTTTTAGTTAAGTAATTTTTCTGTATTTTGGAAGACAGATTTTTCTTAGTAAAATTTCTCTTTAGTCTTTATGTTTTGAAGAAGAAGATCAAGGAGAAGAAAATTTGTTTCAAGAGATTGAGAAAAGGGTTGAAAGGCTTCTAACTTATTCTCTTATTTTTAAATCTTCTCCAATATTTCTATGAATATAATTTCAATGAATTTGCATATTATAATTCTTTCTATCTCCATTTACTTTCATAGTCTTTAAATGCAGATTTTCTATTAGTATCTTTTGCATGATTTTTACAAGTTAAAGTAATTCGAGAGTTTGCTTTATCTGACATCTAATAGAGATTCATTATTAAGATATATTTGAGAGATCGGTATATTGAGATAATTGCTATAGGTTAGTGTTTATTCTTAAAATATGTAATTAAAAACCTCTAATTCATTAATGAAAATTGTGAGTTAGAATTTTAATTGTATGTTTTAGGCATTTTAATTCATGTCGAGAGAGTGAGTTAAAAATTGATTCTAACTTGGCTTGCATGAAAAGATAAAAGATGTTAATAAATTGATGGAATCAAGTTCATTGTCTTTAATTCTTCATGATTTATTTTATCTTCTTTTGACTATCATTAACTAGGTATATTAGTTTACATATTAGATTAGATTAAAATCAACTCTACCATTAATTAATCATTGTAAACAAGATTAAAGTCAATTAGTAATAGTGTGTAAAAACGTTCCTTGTGGGATCGACATCTTAAGTACTATTGCGGTACACCGTATACTTGCGGTAAAATTAGCATCTATAGAAAATGCTCAACAAGTTTTTGGCGCCGTTGCCGGGGAACGGTTGTTTGCCATTATGAAAATTGATTTATGATTTTGGATTACAATATTTTGTTTATTTTAATGTGTTTGTGTGTTTAAATTAACTTTGTGTTTTGTTTTTGGTTTTACAGGATTTTGAAAGTTCATGCCTAGTACAAGGAGTTCTTTAGAAGAGCTTGAGCCTTTAAATCCTGAAATTGAAAGATTCTTGTCAAGTAACCGGAAGTCAAATAGAAAGAAGAACAAAAATAGGAGATTAATTATCATGGCTGAAGAAAATCCACCAAGACTCATGGACTTTGCCACACCTGCTTTGAGTGGTGCTCAACAAGGAGTGGTAAGACCAACGGTAAATGCAAATCAATTTGAAATTAAGCCTTCATTGTTACAAATGATTCAAAATAGTATTCAATTCTATGGTTTGGCAAATGAGGATCCAAATGCTCATTTAGCCAACTTTCTTGAGATATGTGATACCTTTAAGATAAATGGAGTTTCGGCTGATGCAATCAAGCTTAGGCTTTTTCCATTCACTTTGAAAGATAAAGCAAAAGCTTGGTTGAATTCCCTAACAAGGGGATCTATAACTACTTGGGACCAATTGGCCCAAGCATTCTTATCAAAATATTTTCCCTTAGCCAAAACTGCAAAAATCATAAAAGATATTACTACATTTGTTCAAAATGAAAATGAATCATTATATGAGGCTTGGGAAAGATTCAAGGAATTGCAAAGGATGTGTCCACACCACAACCTTCCAAGGGAGCTTTTGATGCAGACATTCTATAATGGTGTAAATCCAACCACAAGGGGGACTATTGATGCTGCTGCTGGTGGATCCTTGATGATAAAAACAATTGATGCAGCATATGAGCTATTGGAAGAGATGGCAATGAATAACTATATGTGGCCTCCTGAAAGAGTAAGAGAGTATAATAATTCTAATGCTAGGGGGGTACATTCAGTAGATTCTATGGTTGCATTACAAGCCCAAATTGAAGCATTAAATCATAGAGTTAATAGTCTAAGTATGGGTGGTAATTCATTAAATGCATGCAATGTGTGTGGTCAACAAGGACATAAGAGTGATAATTGCAATTTAGGCATGGTTAATAAGGAAGAACAAGTTAATTTTCTTCAAGGTCAAGGTCGTGGTAATCTTTATTCTAACACTTATAATGCTGGTTAGAGAAACCATCCTAACCTTTCATGGGGGAATAATAATAATGTTAACAACCAAAATAGGGGAGTCGGATATCAACAACCACAAGATAGGTTTGGTGCCTTTGAGATTAAAATTGATAAGTTTATTGAAGAAATTAATTGTAAGATGCATTCTCAAGATGAAAGTCAAAAGAAACTTGAACAAAAATTTGATCAAATTGCTAAAAATCATGCTGCTACTATTCATAATCTTGAGGTTCAAATAGGACAACTTGCTAATTCTTTACCTTCTAGAAATCTAGGATGCCTTCCAAGTAATACTGAGGAGAATCCTAGGGAGCACATTAAGCCATGATATATGTAGTTCTTTTATTTAGGTTTGTTATATTTTCTTTTTAAATTTATTGTGCTTTGTTTTAGATTAGTTTAGGTAGTTTTATTTTTTTGTAATTTAGATTTTAATGCTAAGAAAACAATTGTTTTTAAATTTTTAATTAATTTAGTAAGATGAGATTTGATTAATAAATATATAAAAAATTAAATAGAAAAATAAATAAATAAATAAATAAAAATGTGTGTTTTGCAGACGTTGCTTCTGTCGCGATCGCGGCAAGTATTGCGATCGCGACAGAACGCGATTTTGGCAGGGCTCGCGTCTCGTGACGTTGCTTCATGTGACGTGACGGTCTGAGGATTTCGTTTGATGGACTTCGCCCAGGTAAGTAAAGAGCGTCACGAGTCGTGACGTTGCTTCACGCGACGTGACGCCTTATGTGGAGAATAGGTACGTTTTAATTTTTCTTTTCTTTTATTATTTTACTTATTATTTTTCTATTATTTGGGTTTGTTTTCTTTTCTTTTATGATTTATATGATTTAATTTTAATTACATTAACCTAATTTTACCATTTAAGCATTAAAAACACAGAAAAAGGAGAATTAAAAGCGGGAATTTAAATTTTAAAACCCTAACGTCGTGACTTTTCCTTTTCTCTGTTAGTTTTATTTTCCCTAGCACAGGTCACGACTAAAAAACTTTCCTTTCTTCTTCTTCTTCCACAGAGACTTTCGAACTACCATATCCCGTTTTCCTCGCATTTTTCTAGTTCTTCATTTTAGCATTCCATTTCTTCTCTTTTCTTCAAAAGACTGACTTAGGGGTTTCGGGTTTTGCTTTCTATTTTCAGGTTTGTCAGTTTATTTTCATTTTTCTTTTCTTCTTTCCCCTAACACATTTAATTTCGGCATTTGCATAACTAAATCACATTTCGTTTGTAGTTATTCTCTGTTTACATTACTTTTTCTTTTATCTTTTCAGTTTTCCTTTAGTGTATTTGGTTTTGTTAATTTCTTTCATTGTCTTCAGATTTACTTCCCTATAGTTTTCATTCTCTGTTTACCCAACACAATCAAATATGGTGAGAATAAAGAATCCATCTATTTCCCGAATTGAACAAGAAGAGCAGGAAGTTGAAGAGGTGAATATTGCTGCTCATTATGGTGCTCTATTTCCCATATTCTCTGTAGATGAAGGCAGTAGGTATTTAACCCTTCGTGGTAGACATTTGATGCAATGTAAGTATTTTCCTGACTCCTTGCTTATTCAAATTGGCATGTTAGATGTAGTTAATGACATGTTAAGATTATGTGGCTTGTTAAAATTTTCATCTATGCATAAAGAAGTGCGTCCTGATTTAGTTTTAGAATTTTATACCACATTGAAAAAGAATGATAATAATGAGAATTGGTTAGACTTTAGGATGGCTGGTAAACCTTATACTTTAACCTATTTTATGATGAATAGGATATTTAGATTTTCTCAAAATGGTTTAACTGATCCACCTAAATCTTTTAAGCCACATGAATTTTGGACCTTTTTGACTGACTTGCAAACTCGTTATAGGGCTAGGGATGCTAAATCCATGTTTATTAAAGATTTGAGGTATTGGATTTTGCATAGGATTTTAGCTTCTTTAGTTTTTAATAGGTCTGAATTCAATAGAGTTTCATATAATGAGTTGTTTTTGATGTGGTGTGTACATAAATGTAAGGATGTATGTTGGCATTTTTGGATAGTAAGTCAATTGTTGCAATGTGTACATAAGCATGATTCGCCTTTAACACATGGGCATGTTATTTCTAGTATTGCAAACAATTTAAATGTGGATCTTGATGCTTATTATCGCATTTTTCCTTGCCTTTATTTTAATAAGAATATGTTAGTTCGTGGGGAAGTTGTTGGTAATAATTTTCAGGAAATCCCATCTCGTGCTCGATCATGTTGGAGGGATATTGTTGGAACTTCTGAGTCACAAGTAGAGGCACAAGAAGAAGAGGGTGGTGATGAGGAGGGGGCAAGTGAGGATGAAGTGATGCCCGATATTCCAGCTGCTGTGGGTGCTGCTCCTGATATTGGCTCATCCAGCCATAACATCCCATCAATGTTATCTAATATGCAAGAGCAACTATCTTCCATTGAGCGACGTCAAAGGAGGCTGGAGTATAAGTTTGATAATTTCATGATCCAAGCGGGTTTTGTGGTTCCATCGCCTCCACCTTCACCATGATAGGGGAGTTTTCTTTTTAATCATTTTATTTGTTTCTTTTACTTGTTTTTGTGTGTCATTCCTACACATTGAGGACAATGTTGGTTCTAAGTGTGGGGGAGTGAGTTAGTTTTGTTTGATTATTGTTTTATATGTTTATGTATATGATATTTGCATGTTTGTTGTGTGTTTTTATATTTCAATTAGGCTTTTAAGTAAGCTTTATTATGAAGCATTGTTTATTTGGTATATTATATAGGTTGTTAAGTCCATTATCTTTTATGCTCATTTTTATCAGTTTTTCAAAATTTTTGGGATGTGTTTTAAGTTTTTCAAGTTATTTGGTTTTACTTATTTCAACATTATAGATTATTTAGTCTCTTTACCTACCATGTTTTTAAAGTTAGAATTTGCTCATTTTGTTTAAAATTTTAAGTTTCTAGTTGCCTATGGAAACTATAGCCATAATACTTGCCCTTATTTCTTTTCAATAATGGATGAGCACTAAAAATAAAAGAAAAATAAAAATAAGTGGGATGGAGCATAAAATGCACCCACTAATTTCAACAATAAATAGCAAGATGTATATTCAAAATTGCAAAAATATGGGATGGAGCGTAAAACGCACCCATATTACTTTCTCTTGCTATACATGGGAATCAATAAAAAGTTCTACTCATGTGAAAAAAAAAAAAAGAAAAAGAGTCTAAAAATGCCATGAGATTTGATTAAGGGTACGTGAGCTTCAATTGTCCTAAAAGGTGACTAGCAATCTTAGATTTTTAACTTTTATGATCAATTTTCTCTCTTTGATTCATGTTTAGTTTCTGAGACTTTATATTCTTTATGTTGGAAGTAGTAAAGTTAGAAAACTTGTTGAATTTTCAATGCATATTTTGAATTTTGATTTACTGATATGTGTGAGTATTTGGGATAGTTGAACTTTGCAACTCTAGTGTATATGCTGAATGGACATTGCTTTGTAATTATGTTTACTAGCTGTTACATTTGTTCATGTCTTTTCTCTTGCTTGAGGACAAGCAATGGTTAAGTGTGGGGGAATTTGATAGGAAGTTAATTGAGGTATAATTTAGTATTTATTTTGTATGAGTTTATGTAATTAATCATGTAATTGTGTGTAAAATTTGATGTGATCTGTTAGTTTATGTTTAATTGTATTAGTTGAGTGTTTATTGTGTTTACTGTTGTTTTTAGGTGGAAAATGAAGAGAAGAACCAGATTAAGAAATAGAATGAGAGGATCACGAGAGCAAAGGAGCAGGTCACGTCTCACACGAAGCGTCACGCGACGTGACCATAGGTAACGTGACGTGACTGGAGAAGAAGAAAGAAGAGAAAGAAGAAAAGGAGAAAAGAAGCTGAGAGAGGAGTCACACGACGTGAGCATAGGTGGCGACTCGTGATGCTTGAGAGAGGCCAGGAAAGAAAGGGAAAGAGAAGAGAAGAGAAAGGAGAGGAGGAAGCGAGACGTGAGCGCCAGTCACGCCACGCACATGCGAAGACATGCCGTGATGGGGAGTAACGTGACGTGACTGGCCAGAGAAGGAAGAGAAAACCGAGCCAAAGAAAGAAAGAAGGAAAGAAGAAAATGGGCAAGCGCCTTCTGTCGCGATCGCGACACCGTTGCGAGCGCTACAGAAATGACCGTTGGGCAGTTTCTTCTTTCCTTCTTTCTTTCTTTGGCTCGGTTTTCTCTTCCTTCTCTGGCCAGTCACGTCACGTTACTCCCCATCACGGCGTGTCTTCGCGTGTGCGTGGCGTGACTGGCGCTCACGTCTCGCTTCCTCCTCTCCTTTCTCTTCTCTTCTCTTTCCCTTTCTTTCCTGGCCTCTCTCACGCATCACGAGTCGCCACCTATGCTCACGTCGCGTGACTCCTCTCTCAGCTTCTTTTCTTCTTTTCTTTCTCCTTTTCTTCTTTCTCTTCTTTCTTCTTCTCCAGTCACGTCACGTTACCTATGGTCACGTCGCGTGACGCTTCGTGTGAGACGTGACCTGCTCCTTTGCTCTCGTGATCCTCTCATTCTATTTCTTAATCTGGTTCTTCTCTTCATTTTCCACCTAAAAACAACAGTAAACACAATAAACACTCAACTAATACAATTAAACATAAACTAACAGATCACATCAAATTTTACACACAATTACATGATTAATTACATAAACTCATACAAAATAAATACTAAATTATACCTCAATTAACTTCCTATTAGAAACTCTCACGTTTTGTAAGTCTAGAGCAGACTCGACACATCACCCAGAAGGATGAAAATCGTTCCTCAGTTTATACGGCGACCTAAGGAGATGATTTTATAATCATGACCGGGAAGACAACCGCCTCAGGTACGCGCTTCTTCTCTCTCTCCTTGAATTTTGGCTCACTTAGGCACCCAAGTTCTAAGTTTCCCAAAATTGGGGGCAATTGTAGACACCGGGTCCCGAGACGGTCCAAGATCAGGATTACCCGATGATGAAAATGATACTTGCCACAAGCGAAGGTGCAAAAAATGATGTTTTCCTTGTCGAAAACCTCTTTCGTTACTCTGAAAATTTTAATTCAAAAATTTGCATTTTTACTATTTTTTATTTATCTATTTATTTTATTTTATTCCCTTTATTTTTATTTTTATTTCTACTTTTATTTCTATTTTTATTTTTTATTTTTTTTATTTTTATTTTATTCGTGTGCCACGCGCGGGAGCGGCACGCGCGCTGGGGAAGCAGCGTGCGCCTGCGGGTGCGCGCGCCCCCTGGGGCGCGTCTCGCTGAAGTGAGGCGCGCGCGCCTCACTTGCCTCCACACGCAGGCATTTTTGCCCCTTACGCGGTCGTTTTCGTCCTACGTTTCCTGCATCTTTTTCCAGTCAAATTTCAGTTTGTTGATTTTATTTCATCTTTTAATGTCATTTTTGGTTAATGAAAAAATGAAAGAGCTTTTGTCTTTTCCTATTTTTGGGACAAAGACAAGGAAACAAATGGGAACTTCCCTTCACTTCAACAGGAGGCTGGATTTCATTCAAAAGAAGAGAAAAATGGAGTTTTTAGTTTTTCTCTCGAGTAAACTTTTTTTCTTCTCCAAAAAAAAATTCTTAAGCTTTTTCTCAAGTTTTAATCTTTTCTTCTCTAAAAAATATTTCATCTTGGGTTTGATTTGAGTAAGAAAAATTAATTTTCTTTACTTACTCATCCCACTAAAAATATTTTCTTGAGATAATTTATTTAAAAACATAGATTTTTATATTTTTTTCGGGTGTTTATCACCATAAATTCGACAAGGGGGACGGATCAAGACACCGTTTTCTTCAATCTATGAAATTCTGAGGGTAAAGACTTTGGAACCGTCCTAATTTTTCTATCTCTTTATTATTTGTGGTTATTAAATTTGTTACTTTTTCCATATTTATTTTCCAGCATTTCTAATATTTTTGGTACTGTTGGCATCTTGAGTTTAGTTTTCTTTGGGTTGATTCCTTTGTGGTTGGTTTATTTGACTTTTGTAGCTTTATTTTCATCTATTGTTGCCGTTAGCCTTCACCTTTCTTTCCATTACTATTATCATTATTATTATTATTGTTCATCATTGTCATTATGTTGCAACATTATCATCATTATTTTTATTGTTAATACTACTAATATGTATTATTGCCATTATTATATTTTTACCATTATCATTATTATTATCATTATTTGTTGTTAATTTTTGCATGCTCATCTTATATCATTATTATTATTATCATGGTTACTTTATTATTATTATTATTATTATTATTATTATTATTTTGTCATTGTTTTTATTATTATTCTTATTTTGGCATGGCTTATTTTTCCCTTGTCTTTGCATGCAAATTGTCTGTTTGTTAAATTAATATAGCATATATTTATTTTGTCTTTACTTGATTAATTTTTCGAAATTATTACTAATGTTTTAATATTATTTTCTGTCTGAGATTAAAACATGACTTACATTATGTGGGCGTTCTCGTGACCACACGGAGGGGTCATATGCGTAGGAAATCGCGTTGTTCGGTGAGACCTCTCCTATTCTCTCTCCTTGTGTTGTGTTTATTTGCAAGTAAATGTTTTATTCATGCACGTGTGAGATAAAAAATAACAAAAATACTTTTACAATTAAATTGAATTTTTTACTAATAAAATTGGGACCAATGTCCCTCATTTTTGCCAAAGAATGTAAAAATGTCACAATAAAACGAAGAGTTTCTTTTTCTCCAAAATGGGATCACTCATCCCAGTTTTCAATCCGCCAATCAAACAACTCTTCGATCCCTTTTCAAATAAATGCGAAGGAACCAATGTTCTTAAACCAAACGAATATCCCGATTTATGTATGTTTTTCTTATGTTTGATTTTGTTTGATTGTTTAAATTTATGTTCATTTTCTTTTAAGCACTTATAATTAATTTTGGGGCAACATTGTTTAATTTCCATTTGGGATTGTATTTCGTCCCAATTTACAGTTTTAATTTTCTTTTAAGGGGGTTGTATTCCGCCCCAACTTCCTTTGTAATTGTGTGCTTAGAATGTTTATCGCTTTCCTTTATTGTTTTCTTTATCGCTTTCTTTTATTGCTTTTGGGTGCTTGCAATACGCTTTTTAATTAAATGCATTGATCGTGTGAGATAAGGGATAGAATTTTAAGAGGTTAAAAACTCATTTATAATTAACCAAAACATAAATAAGAGGGAAGTTCCGAACACCAATCTCTGGTCTAGACCAATAAGAGGTTAGAGACCTTTTCTAATTTCTTGTAAATTGGGTGGCGACTCTAAAATACCTCAAAGGTGCCTAAAAGGTATCGTGAGCCTAGATGGTCCTTTCCAATATTCTATTGGGAAGGAGGCATCCAAAATGTCTCATGGTGCCCATGATAAAAAGACACGAACCAATCCTCGAATCCTAAAAGCGGGTTCAACGAGGGCCTTTGCTAAGTTCGGCGCGCGTCACACATGGTAGATTGGCCAATCCAGAGGTGGAACAGTGTCAGAATCAGTGGATAGACCTCCAACAGCACCAGCAAGGGCTTATGCGATGAAAGCTCGAGAGGAGCAGGATGCGCCAAAGGTCATTGTGGGTACATTTCTACTCTTTAATATAGAAATGTTTGCAACCCTAGGTCTACTCATTCATATGTGTGTTCTAAGAAATTATATGATAAAATGTTTATTATTGAGCATCTAGAATATGATATATGTGTGACTAGCCCGTTGGGGAGTAGTGTGAATGTGAACATAGCATTTAGAGATTGCCCTTTAATGGTTCAAGATCATGTGTTCCCTATAGATCTGATTGAGTTGCCTTTTGATGAGTTTGACTTAATATTGGGTATGGATTAGTTGAGTAAGCACCGAACTGTAGTTAACTGTAGGAAGAAAACAGTTGTGCTTAGTAGTGCAGAAAAGTCTAAAGTAACTATGAGAGGTGTGTACTCTAATCTGCTAGTAGATGTGATTTCTGCTATGCAAGCTTATCGGTGTTTGAGGAAAGTATATGAGGCTTTCTTAGCCTTGGTATTGGATTCATAAAGAGGACAAGCAAGAATTTAGGATGTTCCAGTAGCAAGGGAATTTCTTGATGTGTTTCCAGAAGAATTGGCTAGTGTACCGCTAATAAGAGAAGTAGAGTTCTCAATCGATATTGTGCCTGGTACAACACCTATGTCTAAGGCACCCTATCGGATGGCTCCTATTGAGTTGAAAGAATTGAAGACTCAGTTACAAGAGTTGTTGGATAGGGGTTTCATAAGACCAAGTGTGTCTCCATGGGGAGCACCAGTGTTGCTTGAAAAGAAGAAAGATAGGACTCTGAGATAGCTAAATAAGGTGACAGTAAAGAATAGATATTCGCTACCCAGAATTGAGGATTTGTTTGACCAGTTGAAGGGAGCTGGTGTATTTCCTAAGATCGATCTGCGATCTAGTTATTATCAGTTGCAAGTGAATACGAAGGATATACCTAAGACTGCATTTAGGACTCAATATGGACATTATGAATTTTTTGTAATGCCATTCGGGTTGACAAATGCGCCTGCTGCATTCATAGATCTGATGAACAGAGTGTTCAGGCCATATTTGGACCAATTTATATTGGTATTCATCGATGATATATTGGTATATTCAAAGAATGAGGAGGAGCATATGCAGCATTTAAGAATTGTGCTTCAAACTTTGAGGGAGCATCAATTATATGCGAAGCTTAGTAAGTGTGAATTTTGGTTGAAAGAAGTGTCTTTTCTGGGTCACAGTCTCTTCTGAGGGTATTAAGGTTGATCCAGCTAAGATAGAAGCAGTGGTGAATTGGAAACCACCTAGGAATGTGCCTGAGGTACGAAGTTTTTTAGGATTAGCGGGGTATTATCGTCGCTTTGTGAAGGGATTCTCAGTGATTGCTTCTCCGCTTACTAAGTTACTTCATAAGGGAGTTAAGTTTGAGTGGTCTGATAAGTGCCAAGCCAGTTTCGAGCAGTTGAAGAGGATGTTAGTTGAGGCAGCAATCCTAACTTAACTTATTTCGGGTAAAGAGTATGCTATGTATAGCGATGCTTCTAGAATTGGATTGGGATGTGTACTGATGTAGGATGGCAAAGTGACAGCCTATGCATCAAGGCAGTTGAAGCCATATAAGAAGAATTACCTGACCCATGACTTGAAATTGGCGGCAGTAGTGTTTGCTTTAAAAATTTAACACCACTATTCGTATGGTGAAAAGTGTAAGATCTTTACTGATCATAAGAGTTTCAAGTATCTGCTAACTCAAAAAGAGTTGAACTTAAGACAGAGAAGGTAGCTGGAATTGTTCAAAGATTATGACTACATTGTGGAATACCATCCGAGTAAAGCCAATGTGGTGGCGGATGCATTAAGTAGGAAGTCTGTCTCAGCTTTGTTATTACAAAGAGTTAAGTGGAGGTTTGCTTGATAACTTCAATATAGTACTTAGTTTTGATGGTGTTTTTTTTATGATTTTTGGGTGTTTAGTTGTGTTTTTGTGTCATGTTTTGTTTTCTTTAGGTTAATTTTACTAATCTTAATCAAATTGGAATTTTGATGCATTATAGATAGTTTTTGATGGATTTTTATTTATCACTGCAGGTGTGGTTCTAGGTACCTCACGGTCACAATGAAACTCATTGTGACCGTGACATAAAGAGAAGTTGAAGATAGGAGCAGACTTAGAGGGGTCACGGTCACAATCGATTTCATTGTGACCGTGACATAGCAAATGTTTGGACAGAATGCAAGTAGGAAGCATGTCACGGTGGCAATCAATTTCATTGTCACCGTGACATAAAAATCATCAAGGCAGAATCAGAGTAGCATGTACCTCACGGTGACAATGAAATTCATTGTCACCGTGACATAAGTTTTTCCTGGACAGAAGCAAATATTGAAGACCTCATGGTGACAATGAAATTCATTGTCACCGTGACCCCTCTCCTGTGCGCAAAGCCAATTTGAAAATCTCGACTCTACACGATGACAACGAATTTCATTGTCACTGTGACCCCTCTGGAACTATAAAAACGCACTTTTTTGTTTGGCTAGGGTTTCGAAATTTTAGCTAGTTTTTGATATTAGTTTTGGCGGCTGAGATTTTCTGAGTTATTCTTCTGTTCTAAACTTTAGTTTTCAATCTTATTTGGAGTTTTCAAGTAGAATTTGAGAGTAATTTTCATTAGATACATAGTTTAATTTCCAGAGATTGTTATTTTTAGTTTTCCAGAATTTTAGTTTTATTCTCCATTAAAGATCTGAAGAAGAAGACTGAAGAACTGGGATTCAACCGGGATTTCTACCTCAATGAGTTTTTGGGTTTATTCTTTCCTTTATTCTTTTGATTTTGTAATGGATCGTGAGTAGTCTTTTAGTTGTTTGGGGGATCTCTAAACCCCCTATCCTTGATGTGAATTCTAAATATATTTTGATATTCGATATATAAATGAAGGTTTATTTCACTGGTTATTATTGTTAAATCATGAGATGTATATTTTCAAGTTAATTTCCTGTTTTGATGAATGAATTATTTCATGTATCTTAATTGGTTATTGAATTGTATGATTGAATGTTATGATAAATTATCTTCAGATTTTCTGTCATGTTTGCTGTATCATTTGGACTGCTCCGGAATGGGAATCCATATGTGCATGTTTTCATGGTTTAAGATTGGAGTGAGGAGTGAGATAATTAGGTTTTTGGGTTGTTTGGCTCCCGAATGGGAAAACAAACCGATCCTAGGATTTTAGACCCGTGATTAGGCTAGTTGTATGACTTGCTCCGGAATGGGACGTTATGCAATTAGAATAGCTTGCTCCGGAATGGGACGCTTGGGTTAAGAGGGTTATCCCGATTTCATTCATATATGTTTCCTTTATGTGTTTTGATTCATATTTAGGTATAGGGTGGATGAGTGAACCTGAACAATACTTTTCTATACTGAGATCTTTGCTTGTTATCAATTTTTATCTTTGCTAGTTTTTACTGTCATCTTAATTTATTTTTGCTTTGTTAACTCATTATAGTTGATTAATTTATTTGTTCTAGTAGTCATAATTAAATCAATTCAACAACTAGGAATTCTTTAACATACATTTAATTGTCATAACTTGCATACACAGTCTCTTGGGTACGATAACTCGGAGTCTTAAAAATACTCCATTATATTACTTGCCGATTCAGTACACTTGCTGAGGTCGTGTCAAGTTTTTGGCGCCGTTGCCGGGGACTGGCGTTGTTTTAAGTTTTGATTATTATTTGTATGTGTTTTTCTTTTTATTTTATTTTATTTTTATTTTTATTTATTCTTTTCAGGTAGTTGTTGTGGTGCATGAGCAGATTGAGACAGGAACAAATAACACCCTACGATCCTGAAATCGAGAGGACTTTGCATCGACAAAGGAGAGCCAACAGAAATAATACCATGGAAGACAATCCTCTTCCTATTGATGAAGTTCCTCCCGAGAACGAACAAGTGCCGAGGGCACAAGATGAAAATCTGGGGAATTATAGAGAAGAGGTCCCGAGGCAACGAACAATAAGGGATTATGCAGTACCAAGATGGAATGAGGATAATCGGACGATTGTGCTGCCAAGGGGAGTGCAGTTTGAGCTTAAACCAGCCACCATCAATATGGTACAAAGGAATCAGTTTACGAGGTTCAGAAGTGGAAGATCCCGCACAGCACTTAGACATATTTTTAGAGGTCAGTGATACGGTTCAGATTCCTGGAGTATCATCTGACTCGGTAAGATTAAAGTTATTCCCTTTCACATTGATTGGAAAAGCACGTGAATGGTTGCAAATGCTACCTAGACAGTCGATTAGATTATGGGATCAGTTATAGGAGAGATTTTTGATGAGATTCTTCCCTCTAACAAAGACTGCGAACATCCGTAACAGTATCTTGGGTTTTAGTCAAATGAGTGAGGAGCCATTTCATGAAGCATGGGAAAGGTTTAGAAGGCTGTTGAGAAGCTGTCCACACCATGAGATAGCCATATACCACCTGATGACAACATTTTATTCGGGGGTTACATCGCAGACAAGATCTTTATTGGATGCTTCATCAGGAGGGTCATTCATGAATAGACTACCAGAGGAAGCTTTTCATCTGCTAGATGAAATGGCGGCAAATGATGCCCAATGGTCTAATCCTAGGTCAGTTCCGAAAAGACAAGGGATACATGCTGTGGATGAGGTGTCCATGCTGAAGGCACATATTGAGTCCATGAGGAAGGAGATGAGTAGTCTGAAAGTGCATAATGTAGCCTCTATGGCTCAAGAGAGTGGATGGTATGAAAGTGGGCAATTTGGTCAAGAGAGTGGGGCAACGGGAGATATCAATGCCATAGGAGATTACAGAAGGAATGACCCCTACAGCAACACATATAATCCGGGCTGGAGAAATCATCCAAACTTCTCTTGGAAGGATGGAAATCTAAATGCTTCATCCTCTCAACCACAAGTTAGACCTCCCTTCAACCAAAACATGCATAAGAACCAAGGGCAGCAATACCAACAACCATATCCACCCCATCACAATGAAGGGCAACAATACCACCCATCGGGATACCAACCGAGGCCACCTGTGCAAGAAAAGAAGACAAATCTGGAAGACATGTTGGCTACTTTCATAAACAGTTAACAACAGTTTGTAAATAGCCAGCAGCAGTTCATGGCTAATCAAGAGTCAAGGTGGAAATCTCAAGAGCTGTGAAACCGGAACCAAGATGCTTCCATGAGGAATTTAGAGACTCAAGTGGGACAGCTAGCGAATTCCATGTCTCAAAGACAACCTGGAACATTTCCTTCGAATGTGGACCGGAATCCAAAAGAGGAAGCTAAAGCAATCACACTGAGAAGTGGTAAGGAAGTGGTACCGAGAGAAGACCAAGGTAAAAATTCTTCATCATCAGAAAATGAGGAGCCGACACGGACGGTAAGTAATTCTAACTCTAGTATAGAAGTTAATGAAGATGCTCCTAAAAGTGATAAGGGTAAAAGTTTAGTGAATCCGAGGGTAGAGGATCTTGATATAAATAGACTGCCATTTCCTGAAGTTGCTAAACAGGAAAAGAAAAATGAGCAAAAGGCTAGGTTTCTAGAGATGTTTAAGAAACTGCACATAAATTTACCATTTGCTAAAGCTTTAGCTCATATGCCTAACTATGCTAAATTTATGAAAGAATTATGTTCTAATAAAAAGAAATTAGAAGGGCATGGAACTGTACAACTTACAGAAAATTGCAGTGCTATAATTATGAACAAGATCCCTGAGAAATTGGAAGATTCAGGTAGCTTTACTTTACCCTGTGCTATTGGTGAAGATTTTTATGGTAATGCTCTATGTGATTTGGGTGCCAGCATAAATTTGATGCCTTATTCTATTTGCAGGAAGCTAAATCTTGGGGACCTCAGGGAGACGGGAATGAGACTCCAACTTGCAAATCGGTCAGTGAGGCGGCCCAAGGGAGTGATAGAAGATCTGTTAGTGAAGGTGGGGAAATTCATCCTCCCAGTGGACTTTGTGGTGATGGAGATGGAAGAGGATAGGAAGGTGCCACTGATAGTGGGGAGGCCATTTTTAAACACAGCAAAGGCATTGATCGATGTTCATGGTCAAACGGTCACCCTACGGTTCAATAATGAGGAGTTGGTAGTGGATATGAACAAGGCTCAAAAGTATCCATCTGGGGATATGGAGGAGTCTATTTATTTTGTTGTTGTAATAGATGAGTGTGTGGAAGAAGTGCAGGAAAAAGTGGTTGGAGCTGATCCAGAAAATTTGTGTCGGTTACATTCAGTGGACGGAGAAGAAGAGGAAGAAGAGATGAGGGGAGAAGCAATAGAAATTGTGGAGATAGAAGATGGAAAGGATGAATCACAGAATGAAGAGTTTAACCCTAAAAAGGGGGATTTGAAATATGTGTTTTTAGAAAAAGATCAGAAACCAGTAATCATATCTTCTTTGTCGTCAGGTGATGAAGAACAGCTGCTACTAGAGGTGCTGAAGAAGCACAAGGGAGCCATCGGATGGGAAATCTCAGACTTGAAGGGGATTGACCCAAGCTACTGCACACACATGATCTCAATGGAGGAGGAATGCAAGCCGGTAGCTCAGCCTCAGAGAAGACTCAACCCAGCCATGCAAGAGGTAGTAAAGAAGGAGGTACTCAAACTCCTTGATGCAGGTATAATCTACCCTATTTCTGATAGTAGATGGGTTAGCCCTGTGCAGTGTGTGCCTAAAAAAGGGGGGATGACAGTGGTAAAGAATGAACTGAATGAACTGATTCCAACTCGTACAGTTACGGGTTGGAGAGTCTGTATTGATTATAGAAGGTTGAATACTGCCACTAGAAAAGACCATCTCCCTTTGCTGTTTATTGATCAAATGCTAGAGAGGTTAGCAGGTAATAGGTTCTACTATTTTTTAGATGGGTATTCGGGATATTTGCAGATTCCTATAGCCCCTGAGGATCAAGAGAAAACAACCTTTACCTGCCCATATAGCACATTTGCATATAGAAGAATGCCATTTGGGTTATGTAATGCACCGGCTACGTTTCAGCGGTGCATGATGGCTATTTTCCATGATTTTATAGAGAAATTTATGGAGGTATTCATGGATGATTTCACCATATATGGGGCTGATTTTATGAGCTGTTTAAAGCATCTTGATTTAGTGCTAGGAAGGTGTGAAAAGACTAACCTAGTGTTAAATTGGGAAAAATGCCATTTTATGGTGAGAGAGGGCATTGTGTTAGGGCATAAAATTTCAGAGAGAGGGATAGAAGTGGATAAGGCAAAAGTTGAAGTCATAGAGAAGTTACCGCCTCCGACGAGTGTTAAGGGCATAAGGAGTTTTTTAGGACATGCAGGGTTTTACCGGCGTTTTATTAAAGATTTTTCAAAAATTGCTAAACCCTTGTCTAATTTACTCATGAAGGATGCTGTTTTTAATTTTGATAATGAATGCTTGTTAGCTTTTGAAACGTTAAAGCAACGGCTTATTTCAGCTCCGGTGATTATATCTCCGGATTGGACTATGCCGTTTGAACTAATGTGTGATGCTAGTGATTATGCAGTGGGAGCGGTACTGGGACAGCATCGGGATAAGATATTCTGTTCAATTTATTATGCTAGTCACACTTTGACAGGAGCACAGGTTAATTACACCACCACAGAGAAAGAACTTATAGCAATTATTTATGCGTTCGAGAAGTTCAGGCCATATTTGCTGGGTGCAAAAGTTGTGGTGTGGTCAGACCATGCAGTTTTGAGGCATTTGTTTGCCAAGAAGGAATCCAAACCGAGGCTGATTCGTTGGGTGCTGCTATTGCAAGAGTTCGATTTAGAAATTAAGGATAAGAAGGGCGCTGAAAACTTCGTGGCAGACCATTTGTCAAGAATGGAAAATGACCATATTGAAAAGGGGGGAATTTTAGATTTATTTCCTGATGAACACATTTGTGCTGTATTTGCTTGTGACACTTCTGTTACTTGGTTCGTTAACATAGCAATTTTTCTTGCAGGAGGTTTTATGCCTAAAGAATTTACTTGGCAGCAAAAGAAGAAACTGCTAGCTGATGCAAGACAATACATTTGGGATGATCCCTACCTTTTCCGATTATGTGCTGATCAAGTTTTAAGAAGGTGCATCTCAGATGAGGAGACGGGTGCAATCATCACAGCTTGTCACAGTGGAGAAGCTGGTGGACATCATGGGCCAAATAGAATGGTAATGAAAATTTTATCTTCTGGTTTTTATTGGCCTACAATGTTTAGAGATGTTCAATTTTATGTGAAGACTTGTGATAGATGCCAGAGGGTAGGAAATATATCTAAGCGAGATGAGATGCCTCTGACAAACACGCTTGAGGTAGAACTATTTGATGTATGGGGAATAGATTTTATGGGACCTTTTCCGATTTCATACGAGTTTGAATATATTCTGGTGGCAGTGGATTATGTGAGTAAATGGGTCGAAGCTATAGCCACTAGAACTTCTGATGCTAAGATTGTTTTAGAATTTTTGAGGAGAAACATATTCACTCGATATGGAGCCCCTAGAGCCATTATAAGTGATGGTGGTAAACATTTTATGAACCACCAATTTAAGGCTTTATTAAAGAAATTTGGCGTTAGGCATAAGGTCACAACCCCTTACCATGCTCAGGCTAATGGTCAAGTTGAAGTGTCTAACAAGGAGTTAAAGGCCATCTTAGAAAAAATGGTCAATTCATCTAGAAAAGATTGGTACCTTAAGTTAGATGATGCTCTATGGGCCTATAGGACAGCATTCAAGACACCGATAGGGATGTCCCCTTTTAGGTTGGTTTATGGGAAGTCCTGTCACCTCCCAGTGGAATTAGAGCATAAAGCTTATTGGGCTACCAAATTTCTGAATTTTGACCTTGAGAATGCAGGTAAGTGCAGGTCCTTGCAGCTAAATGAACTAAACGAGCATCGATTTTGGGCCTATGATCATGCCATGAGGTACAAAGATAAAACTAAGAAGTGGCATGATCGAAAACTGGTCAGAAAGGAAATTACACCTGGAATGCGAGTGCTTCTTTATGACAGTAGGCTGCGGTTGTTTCCTGGTAAGTTGAAATCGAGATGGAAGGGACCCTATGAAGTAGTAGCAGTTGATAAGTTTGGCGTGGTGACATTGAAGCACCCACGGTTTGAGGATGAATTCAAGGTAAATGGACATCGTGTGAAGCAGTATTTTGGATCTACCTTTGATAGTGCTTCCACGATCGTCACTCTTGCAGAGCCTTGACGGTTTTAAAAAGTCCAGCTATGGACTTGTTAAATGCAGAACTACTTTTTATCTTTGCTTCTTTTTATCGTTTAATGGTATTATTTTTGTTTAGGAAGTTAATCTTGTTTCATTTTGTAATTTTATGTTCAGAAGAGAAATTATGTTTTGTTGAAGAATTTTCAAAGTTGTAGTAGCTAGAAATTTTGAGAGATTAATGATATTTTTTGCAAGTACGTAGGTGGTCACGGTCACAATGAATTTCATTGTGACCATGACCAAATGAAGATACATTCTGGATTATGGTAAGTGCACATGTCACGGTGACAATGAATTTCATTGTGACCGTGACCATCAAGTAAGTTACATTCTGTTCTGAGGTATGCACATGTCACGGTGACAATGAAATTCATTGTCACCGTGAGGTAGAGTGAGTTACATTCTATTTTCAAACTGGATTATGTCACGGTGACAATGAAACTCATTGTGACCGTGACATAATGAACATTCGATTCTGTTTCCAATATGGGTTATGTGACGGTGACAATGAAACTCATTGTCACCGTGACCCCATGGCGGTTCAATTCTGGATTGCAATTTTTGGGTATGTCACGGTCACAATGAAACTCATTGTGACCGTGACCCACGAAAAGAACTTTTAAAATCCCAGTTTTCTATTAGTTATTTCTCACTTTCCCACACCTCATTCACTCGCACCGTGCACTATTTGTTCTTCGCTGCATTCCTTGTGTCCCTTTCTCTCTTTTAGACCATCATTCCGGATAATCTACAACAAGTAAGTAAATTTCTCTTCCTTTTATTTTAATTTAATTTTAAATTTTGTTTGTCTCCTCCTTTCGTTCCCTGTTCTTCTTCGTTCTCTCTTGCCATGTTGTTCTTGGTTGCTTTGTCCGAAAATTTCATGATGTTCTCTGTTATTGCTTTAAAATCATGATATGAATCCTTTTCATTCTTACTTTCCTTCTTAATTTTGATCCTTACTTCTGAACGTGACTGAGTGGGAAGTAGGAATTTAGGGCATAAATGGTGCACAACTTGTGTTGTTGATTTTGCTCGATTGTGGGATTGGTTTTGAATTTTAATGTTCTTTACTATCTGTCCTGCTCTTTCACTTTGCTAATTGAACAAATTGAGAGTTAGTTTTTGCCTATGGGTTATATTTCGAGGGAGTTGAAGAAGTGCACACCATGTGTTTGCTAATTTGTCTCAATGAACAATATTCCAGTTTTTTTAGTTTTTTTTTTTGCGTGTTGAGACCAATTAGAATGCTAGCACTTATTTGCCATATCGTTTGCTTCTGCTTAATTGCTGTTATTGCACATTCTTAACCTCCTTGTGGGTTACCATTCATTGGTGAATTGCATATCATTTTACGCTGATTGGGGAGCAGATATTGTGCTGATGCTATACGTTGGGGTTATTGCTTATTCACTAATTGCTTATCTTGATGAGTCAATTTGTAGCATTGTTGTTTACACTTATATAGATATTGATTGTGGACAATTGTCTTTTTTACAGTGGCTCCAAAACGGAAAAGCTCTGCTCTAGCTTCTAGCGCTGGTAGCCAACCCCCCAGCGCTGATTCTGTGGACATTTCTAAGGTGACAGCCTGGGTTCCAAGTGCTAAAAAGGTTCCATATGCTCGATTCACCAAATGCTCATTCATCCCAACGAGTTATTTGGATTTTGGACTGCTGGAGAAACTTGGCATCAAAAATGAAGTCCAGCAGCTTATAGCCAACAGTGGCTGGGAGCGAGTGTTCATGGTCAATGAGAAAGTCTATTCTACCTTGACAAGGGATTTTGTGTCCACTATCACTTGTAGACCAGGCCGCGATCTCATCAATGATCCAGGTTCTGTTTCATTTTTCTTGGACACTATTGAGTATAACCTCACTTTCCATGAATTTTCAGAATATCTTGGATTTCCACACTTGGTGCCAGATTGGTATGATGATTACTCAAAAGACGGTGCGTGGGCAATCATTCGAGACACTGTGACTGCCACACAGTATATCTTAGGGAAAACGAAGGCGCATCATTTGCACAGCCATGTTCTGCGGATCCTCCATCGATTTTTTTTCCTTATCTTTGTTAAGCCATGCAGATTCAGCGGGCCAAGTAAACTTACCGGAAGCCCTATTTCTCGCGTGCATGATCCAGGGTGTCCGAATAAATGGCGCCACTCATTTCTGGCACAAATTGGAGGAGATGCAATGGAAGCCGAAAAAAGTGACCAAAATCGCACTTGGGGAATTTGTCACCGCCATAGCCAAGCGTGTCCGCCACCCATTGAAAAAGTACAAATCACTGCCTTCAATTGCCACAATTGATCAGAAAATGCTTACAAATATGAAGGTAATAGTGAAGGATGTGACAATGGCTGATGGTTTCCGGTTGTCCACACGTGAGGAGTATTTGCACGGCGTCGAGCGCGGTTTGGGAGGACTACCACGCGACAATGAGGAGGATCCCGAGGCACAAGCTCCCCCAGCCCCTGAGCACGAGCCATTGTCTTCAGCGCATTATGACGCGCTTATGGAGTGGATGGATACCATAGCTGCATTAGTGGACACCATCTCAGCATCTCAGGCTGACATTCAGTCCCAGATGGACCAGCTGATCCAGAGATTTTCCGCCTGGTCTGCGAGGTTTGATGCCCATTTCCCACCGCCACCACCACCACCAGAACAGTGATCAGGGAGACTCCTTATCTTTTGTTTTGATTTTTTTTTGTTTTGTTTATTTTATTTTTATTTTTCTTTTGATATGTAATATTCTTACTTGCTGGGGACAGCAAGTTTTTGTGTGGGGGGTAGGAGACATTAACTTCATATATATAGGTAATTAACAGCATTGATGTATGATGCATGTTTATTTCTGTTCTGTTATCTTTGTACTTTATTGTCGTTGCCTAAATATCTTTATCTCAGCTTAGCTTAACCTCAATTATTCCTGTTGTGAATGTTTTGAACTTTAATTGGAGAATGGTCTATCTTAAAAACTGATCTTGGCAAATGAGTAGTTGGAAGTTTTAGAAGCAAATTGAATCTCAATCAATCATATATCTTGTGATTTCCAATCTTTTATGCACTATAGGCTTGTTTGTAAAAATTTGAAAAATCCAGTGCGTAAGAGTTTTTGAGTGAAGGAATTTTAGGATGGTTAGAACCTTCCTCATCACCCTTCGAAACATGATAACAACTTAAACAAGTTTAGGACATGATTAAGGCAATTTGTTTCTTTGATAACCACTTTTAAATAGCTTTAGACCTACCTGTTTACGTTATTTCCATTGCTAGCCCCGTTGAGCTGATTTAGTATGCTAAAAGAGTACTATGAAATTTTTTTGTTACACTATTATTTTACCATTTAGCCTAAATGTCTTTGCCTACCCTTTTCCAAGAATCGGCCACTCTAGGATTGGGTTGGAATATCATTGAAAGTTGAATAAGGGTATCTATTATTGAAATAGTGGAAGTGTGAGAAGAATTGTTGAATTTAGTGGGTGTTATTTAGTATGGTGTTAAACTTTCCCTTATTAGAATAAAAAATAGGTATAAGAAATTCTAGACTTTGGGTATCCCAGAAAAAAAAAAGAAAAAAAAAAGGAAGAAAAAAAAATATCATGAAAAGAAAAAAAAAGCGAAAGAAAAAAAAATGATGAAAAAAAAAAAGAAAGTTTAATGAGTTTTGTTGTTTCTTTTGGTCAATTTTGATGTATTGAATATAGAAAAATTCAAGTGTGGGGTACCTTTGAGTAGAAGAAGACATACTCATATTTACGGATAATTTGGGTTCAAAAGTGAATCAAAAAGGGAAGTTCATCACCTTGTTGTTTTGAGTTTTATGCATATTATGTATGGGGAAGTTTAGACAACATTGGAAATTATGGGTGAATTGAAGGTAGGATATGGACAATTTTGTTCAGTTTTGAGTAGTTGAAAGTTTAGGTAGAGTGGCTAATTCTTTGTTTGAATTCTTTAACTTTTCTTGTTAGCCAATGCCTTAACCTAACATTACAACCCTGAAATAAGTCCTTTTGATTCTGTTCTTGATTTGAGTTGTTTAAGTGGAGATGACCCTTGTGGTTCCGGTGCTAAAGGAGAGGCGTATGATTATCCTGAGTTTTAAGCGCGAAACCTGTATGCAAATTCATTTGCATATTTAATTTCTTTGCTCAATTGCTGGAATGCATTGGTTATTTTGTTTTGAAAAGAGAAAATTGGTTTTGAGCCTAACACACACACATGTGAAATTACTTGATATAAATTGATTTGAGGATTTGTAACTAAGACCCTTCTGCTTGGTGCTATAATTGTTGTTAAGTTTTTGTATTCTGAGTTAGAGTTTGAAATTTCAGGAATGTGGATAGTTCATTTACTCGAGGATGAGCAAAGTCTAAGTGTGGGGTATTTTGATAACTTCAATATAGTACTTAGTTTTGATGGTGTTTTTATATGATTTTTGGGTGTTTAGTTGTGTTTTTGTGTCATGTTTTGTTTCCTTTAGGTTAATTTTACTAATCTTAATCAAATTGAAATTTTGATGCATTATAGATAGTTTTTGATGGATTTTTATTTATCTCTGCAGGTGTGGTTCTAGGTACCTCACGGTCACAATGAAACTCATTGTGACCGTGACATAAAGAGAAGTTGAAGACAGGAGCAGACTTAGAGGGGTCACAGTCATAATGGATTTCATTGTGACCGTGACATAGCAAACGTTTGGACAGAATGCAAGTAGTAAGCATGTCACGGTGGCAATCAATTTCATTGTCACCATGACATAAAAATCATCAAGGCAGAATCAGAGCAGCATGTACCTCATGGTGATAATGAAATTCATTGTCACCGTGACATAAGTTTTTCCTGGACAGAAGCAAATATTGAAGACCTCACGGTGACAATGAAATTCATTGTCACTATGACCCCTCTCCTGTGCGCAAAGCCAATTTGAAAATCTCGACTCTACACGGTGACAATGAATTTCATTGTCACCGTGACCCCTCTGGAACTATAAAAATGCACTTTTCTGTTTGGCTAGGGTTCCGAAATTTTTAGTTAGTTTTTGATATTAGTTTTAGCGGCTGAGATTTTCTGAGTTATTCTTCTGTTCTAAACTTTAGTTTTCAATCTTATTTGGAGTTTTCAAGTAGAATTTGAGAGTAATTTTCATTAGATACATAGTTTAATTTCCAGAGATTGTTATTTTTAGTTTTCCAGAATTTTAGTTTTATTCTCCATTAAAGATCTGAAGAAGAAGACTGAAGAACTGGGATTCAACCGGGATTTCTACCTCAATGAATTTCTGGGTTTATTCTTTCCTTTATTCTTTTGATTTTGTAATGGATCGTAGTAGTCTTTTAGTTGTTTGGGGGATCTCTAAACCCCCTATCCTTGATGTGAATTCTAAACATATTTTGATATTCGATATATGAATGAAGGTTTATTTCACTGGTTATTATTGTTAAATCATGAGATGTATATTTTCAAGTTAATTTCCTGTTTTGATGAATGAATTATTTCATGTATCTTAATTGGTTATTGAATTGTATGATTGAATGTCATGATAAATTATCTTCAGATTTTCTGTCATGTTTGCTATATCATTTGAACTGCTCCGGAATGGGAATCCATATGTGCATGTTTTCATGGTTTAAGATTGGAGTGAGGAGTAAGATAATTAGGTTTTTGGGTTGTTTGGCTCCCGAATGGGAAAGCAAACCGATCCTAGGATTTTAGACCCGTGATTAGGCTAGTTGTATGACTTGCTCCGGAATGGGACGTTATGCAATTAGAATAGCTTGCTTCGGAATGGGACGCTTGGGTTAAGAGGGTTATCCCGATTTCGTTCATATATGTTTCCTTTATATGTTTTGATTCATATTTAGGTATAGGGTGGATGAGTGAACCTGAACAATACTTTTCTATACTGAGATCTTTGCTTGTTATCAATTTTTATCTTTGCTAGTTTTTACTGTCATCTTAATTTGTTTTTGCTTTGTTAACTCATTATAGTTGATTAATTTATTTGTTCTAGTAGTCATAATTAAATCAATTCAACAACTGGGAATTCTTTAGCATACATTTAAGTGTCATAACTTGCATACACAGTCTCTTGGGTACGATAACTCGGAGTCTTAAAAATACTCCATTATATTACTTGCCGCTTCTGATGGTGCCTTAGTGGCACAGTTAAAAGCAAGGCTGGTTATGAGGGATGAGTTGGTAAATGCGCAGAAAAGTGATCCCAAGTTACAGCAGATTCTGCAGTCAGTTAGAAATGGAGACAAGACTGACTATTCAGTGAATGAAGAGGGTGTGTTATGCTACCGAGGTAGGTTATGTGTGGCAAGTAATAAAGAGTTAAAGAATAGGCTTTTACATGAAGCGCATAATATAGTTTTCACTATGCACCCAGGCGTTAATAAGATGTATCAGGACTTAAAGTAGTTCTATTGGTGGCCGGGTATGAAAAGAGATGTAGTGGAATATGTTTCTAAGTGTTTGACCTGCCAGCAAGTGTAAGCGGAACATTAGGTTCCACATGGTTTGTTGAATCCCATTCCAATTTCACAATGGAAATGGGACAACATTACTATGGACTTTGTCTTGGGATTGCTAATGACATCGAGGCAACATGATTCCATGTGGGTAATAGTTGATCGATTTTCTAAGTCAGCTCACTTTATATCGATTCGACTAGATTACTCTATGGATTGGTTGGCTGAATTGTATGTGAAGGAGATTGTCAGATTGCATGGTATTCCTTTGTCCATTATTTCAGATAGAGATCCGAGATTCACTTCAAAGTTTTGGAAGGGTTTGCAAGCTACTTTGGGTACAAGGTTGAACTTCAGTACATCATTTCATCCGTAGACTGATGGACAATCGGAAAGGGTTGTACAAGTGTTGGAAGACTTGCTTCGGGCTTGTGTACTTTATTTCTTAAAGGTTGGGATCAGTATATTCCATTGATGGAGTTTGCTTACAATAATGGTTATCAAACGAGTATTGATATGGCACCATTTGAAGTCTTGTATAGTAGAAAGTGTCGAACTCCGGTATGTTGGACAGAATTGACTGAGCATAAGGCCATTGGTCCTGATTTGGTGAAGAATACTGAGGAGAAAGCGAAGATAATTCAGCAGCGATTAAAGGCTGCAAGTGATAAGTAGAAATCGTATGCAGATTTGAAGAGAAAAGACATTGAGTTTGAAGTGGGTGATAAGTATTTCTGAAAGTGTCACCTTGGAGGAAGGTATTGAGGTTTGGAAAGAAAGGAAAGTTGAGTCCGAGGTTCATTGGGCCATATGAAGTGATGGAAAAAGTGGGATTTGTGGCTTATCGGTTGGCCTTGCATCCAGCTTTGGCCAAGCTCCATGATGTCTTCCATGCATTAATGCTTCGGAGATATCGTTCAGATAAATCCCATATTATTCTAGTGCAAGATGTGCAAGTGCAACCGGACTTTTTCTATGATGAGAAGCCCAAAGCAATTATGGCAAGAGAAGTAAAGTAGCTTCGGAACAAGCAGGTTCCATTAGTGAAAGTGCTTTGGCAGCATCACGGGATTGAAGAGGCAATATGGGAACCGAAAGCAGCAATGCGAGAGCAGTATCCTCAGTTATTTGATTCAAGTATGAATTTTGCGGATAAAATTCTTATTATAAGGGGAGAGTTGTAACAGCCTGAATTATACCCTAGTATCAATATTGGTCTTATTGTGGTGATTGGGAAAGTTTAAAATTGAAGTTTGCTAAATTATGGACTTGAGTGTGATTGAATTAAGGACTTGATTGCATAACCAAAATAAGTTTCAGTGGCCATATTGTAAAAGTGCATGATTAAGATTAGTGGATGTTGAATTAATGGATAATGGTGATTAAGTTAACAAAATCAGATTTTGGGTAGAAGTAATGGAATCCAAGTGTCCATTTCTGCCTTTGTCACCTTGACTTGTTACATGCAATATAAGTGTCTGGAGGAGAGAGAAAAACCCATTTATTCTTACATATGGATCGACCACTCCTTCTTCTTTCTTTTCTTCTTCGTTTCCCTTCTTTCTTTAGTCAATCTACTATAATTTTTGCTAGTTTGAGTCTTGAAGTGTTGTATGTGTAGGTTCATCTCGGCTAGGTAAGTAAGGTGTTTTATTGGTTCTCCTTCTTCTACTCCTTCTTGTTTTCGTATTTTGATGGATGTGAGTATTGATAATTTGTATCCAATTCTGGAAATTGGATAATGCTTGCAGTTGAGGAACCAAGGAAGGACAAAGGGAAGGTAAACATTGGTGAACCAAGTGCAAAGTGAACTTAAGAGGAGCTTAGGAAAAGAGGTTGGGAAATATTATTTTGTGTATTGTTTGATGTAGTATGAATACTATGATGCATGATTAAATTATATGGTTGATGAATATAAAAAATGTGTAATTATGTGCATTTGTGAATTGAATAGAAATGATGAATTGATGTGGTGGTTGTTGATCATAAGATTGAAATTAAGCATTATGTTCTATTTTTAAATGACTTGTGGTGTTAATATATATAATTGTATGATTGTGGCTTAATGTGATTTTGAGCATGTCCGATTGAGGGTATGTTCATTGGGTAGTCCTGTGTGTGTTTAGAGTTTTGGTTTTTAATAATTGAATGGATTTCAAGCTTGAATAGCTTGAGAGGGTACAAACTGGATGTATAGGGTAAATATCCTAATTGGTTTGTATAAACTATAACTTCAATTGTAGAATTCTAGATTGAATGAGACTAAGGGATTTGGTTCCTAAAAATGTGCCTATAATATGCTAGAAATGGCCATTCTGAATGAGGGACCCTATGGTCTTCAAAATGTGTGTCTAAGTTGGTTTAAGCTTGTAGGAGGGCTTTTGGAACATGTGTTGTTTCTATAGCCATAACTCCTCAGATATATGACTAAAAATAATGAGAATTGTGCCATTGTACTCTTAGCATGTAGATAAATAAGTGTTTAGAAGGTCATGAAGACAGATAATTATGTTAGGATGGAGTTTAGAGGTCATAAGTGTGTTTGGGGTAGAATGCTTGATCGCAAGGTGTAAAGTGTGGAGCATTGAACAGAAAATTCAGTTCTATCGCGAGCGCGACAGAACGCTCCATTGGTTGGAATTGGTTAGTTTGGCTTCTATCGCAAGCGCGATAGAACGCTCTATTGGTTGGAATTGGTTAGTTTGGCCTCTATCGCGTGCGCGAGCGCGACAGAGGCAAAAGCTGGGTTCTGTCGTGAGCGCGACTTGTGTTGCGATCGCTATAGAAGCTAATCTTCACGTCTGTCGCGAGCGTGACATTTCTGGATGTTGCAAAGAATTTCAAATTGACTTAGTCTTGTTAAATTAATGTATTTGATTGATAAATGAATATGCATATGAAAGTTATTATTGTGGATACCATGTGATTACATATATATATGTATATATATATATGCATAATTATGCAATGACGGGTGAATGATGAAGTAAGCCATAGTGTAAATAAGTGATGTGATGATGCCTATTATGATGCTTTGTTAATGATGATATTCTCTATGATAATGCGGATAATAATCAGATTAATAATTTAGCCTGCAAGTCAAGTAGTGGATAGATAGGCATGCTTATAGGGTCTAAGTGCTGCAGCGAAAGTGTCTGATTCCTTTGGAATCCCAATGCTTATTGAATACTTCCTCGATTCTTAAAGTTTATTTAATATCTCTTATTGATTATTTCTGTACCTATGGGTACTGATGCGAAAGTGAGTATCTTCGGATGTAAATGTGATTGCTGTACTCCCAAGTACTGATGCGATACCCTTTATTCGCGTCTTTGAATTGCAGGCAATGCTTTAATAATGAAATAAACTATAATGTGCAAAGTGATTGCTATACAATATAATTTTATGAATGCGATGTGTTATAAATTGATATGTGATAATATGGCGATTGAATATGATTTTTTGATATGTCTTATGAGTATTGATAGTGTACTTAATAATCCCAATGCGAAGCATGCTCGTAATGAAGCATGGATATAGGGCATCTATTTGATATTATTTATCATATGCTTGTCATTATATGTATATATATATATATATATATATATATATGCATATATTGTTATTATTTTCCCGCTAAGCGTTATTGCTTAGCACGGGTTTTCAATCCGTGTATGTTCTGTAGCGAAGTGATTTGAAGGACATTCCCGCATTGCAGTTGGTCAACACACTAGGACATCTTTGCTTAGTGTAGGTTTTTATCTCATGTGTTATGAATATGTAATTAATAGCTTTTGGTTATGTAATTAAATAAAAAGAGAGTTTGGAGCATGATGTAATCTAATATGAAAGTACGAGTTTATGTATGGGTAGTGAATGCCTTCCGCTGCATGCGAATGAAATTAATTGGTATAGGATTGTGTATGTCTATGAAAGTGTATGAGATGTGCATGTGATATATGTCGTGATAACCATTCTCAACTGCAGCAACGAAGCTGTGCAAGTGGATGGGAATGGGGTGTTACAATACTTCTTCTGATAAGTATCAAATTTGATCGTCAATGATCAGAGCTTTGTTAGAGACACACTTCTGAACTTTTTTCTCAAAACAATCCACAGATCCATTGCATTTTGATACTTGCCGATCTGCTTAATGATGCCATCATCCATTACATTGAGTAAGATGATTCGAGTAGTGTAATTTTTCTTTTTCCATGCCACATAAGCATCTCGCTCTCGCCTATGCTAGACTATAGTGCCATCCTCAGGTTCAGCCATAACTAAACTTAAGGGTTCTAGAGCCTTTTGCTCTTCAAGCACGTATTGAATTTTCATACTCTAGATTTCATAATTATCACCATCCAGCTTCATATCTTTGTTAAGCTCGGCGACGATTGACTTGGAAGCAGTAGCCATTTGGATCCTTTGATCCCTAATGGAATAAAGTTGCACATTATTAAAGGAGATAAGGCAATACATGCTATTTACTATGTATTCAAAATAATAATCTAGTAAAGTTTTTTATCAAGTTCAAATTCAAAAAATCTATTTATAGTATCTAATTACCCTTTACGCCTGTATGTCTAACTTTACAGATTAAAATTTCATGCATAGTAAATCTGAATTATTGGATATTAAGTTCTTAAACTCATGAGGGGAATTCAATAGATATGATTCATTAAGTCTCAACTTAATAATCATGCAATCATAAGAAATTATGAGGCAATTAATACTTAAAATAAACATATTTATTATAAAGTTAAAATCATCACAAATATATAATAAATGTCTCATACATTTATACAAAACTAAAACAAATAATTCATTGTTTAGATGCTAATGTCTAAAATAGGGAACACAAATTGTATCTAAGTAAAATGTTAACTAAAATTGACACTTATGTCAATTATTTTATAAGTCTATATTTTCATAAAATCTTTCTTGATATTGAGATTGTTCCTTTGACCATGTTATCCAACTCATCTGGTAAGTCAACAGTTTGCTTAAGACATGGACGATACACTCTACGTCTACCCCTCAATGTCATAGTGTTGCTTCTCAATACTCCCTTCATGGTATCTCTCATCAAAAAATAGAAAATAGATTTTCTATAAAATCTAGCTCCTGTCAACCAACTACTTTTTAGTAAATCCATCAGCTCTTGATGGTTTTTGAAAGAATTAGTCATTACATTCAATAAGACTTCATCATCTCTTTGCATACTCAGACCACAAATCCAAATGCACTCTTATATTTGTTCTTGCATATGCACTATATGATGCACTATTGCATCAATATTATCAGCTCGAATCTTCCTTTGCATTCTTATCTTGCTTACTGATTGCACTCTTACATTTCTCAAAACAATTCCGCGTGGAGTTTTAGGAATAATGGATGTATTTATCAATATTTCTGCAACATATTACAGAAAATTTTCTACACTCATATACAAACACATGTGATTGAAACACATTTCAATCAATAAATAAGGACAAAATTACAAAAAAAATTCAAAATATTTTAAAAATTTTTCGAAGGTTGAAAACACATTTTCTACAATTTTTAATAATAATTTATTTCGATAAAAAATAAAAAATTATTTTCTGGTCATAAAAAATTTGAAAAAATGACCAAAAAATAAAAAAAAATTATGAAAAACTGATTTGCCAAATATCAGAGCTGATTTGGTGGTCGGAGGAAGCCTTGCACGCCCTCATACGCCAACGAGGCATTTTTTATTCTGCCATGTGTCACCATACCATCGAGTCACATGGCGACACGTCAAACCTTTGTCATGACATGTGCCAAAAGCCGGTTGGTCCACCTAGTGCCCACGTGACATGTCACTGCCATATGGCATGACCACTGTCATCCGTGTGCCACTGTCCTATTAGGCAACATGTCAATAATGACACGTCACTATTAACACGTGTCCTTGCGCGTGTGGGCCACTGCTCACGCACACACCCCTTATGTATGGAGGCGCGTGCATGCCATGCGCTACCTTCCCGGTGGAATCCGGCATTTCGATTTCGGCCAATGGAGGATTTTTAGGGTCTATGATTCTAATGGTGGGATCAAAAATTTCAAAGCCCAACGTCTAGTTCAACATTTTTGAACACTTATATTCTTCTCCTCAAAACGTAGTGTACATATACATAATTTTGAAATTAAACTATTTACTCATATATATTATCAACAATTTTTTTTGTATTCTTTTTCATGCAGCTTAGATCTCTTAATTTTACATATAAAATTTTAGATCAAATATAGCCACATACAAGGACACAAAAATAATTGGTTTGTACCAATAAAGGAAAAATAATACAGGTAACATATACAATATGGTATCTATCTCTTGTAGCGCAGAACTATTGTGGAAAAGATCACAAAGATTCCCTTTTGGTCACTGGCCTGACTATTTGTCCATTTGCAGGATGATAATAATTTTCACGGTCTAAAATCCCCTTAGAGATTTTGTATAGTGTTTTACTTTTTCTTTACGCTCTCTATGTTATGCGTTACACGTTACGCGTTCTTAAATGTCATTACCAAATCTGACTTCCAATTATCTATTTATACTATCCTAAAACTAGATACCAATCTTTAGTTTAACTTAAACTGTTTCTGAGATGGGATTAGATAATTTTTATTACATAAATATACTTAATCTTATCTTGATATAAAAGTCTATCCATATTCAGAGTCATGAAACTATCCAAATTCTATCAATCAAAATTAACTTTGGGCTAAGTGTCACTATTAGATAATAAGCAGTTTAGTTACCAATTTTACTGACCAACACTAATCAGTTGCTATTAAGTTACCAAATTAGTGATCAATTTGTAAATCGGTTGCAAATGAGAAAATAAATAAAAAAAAATATTTAATATAAACCACTTAGTGATAGATTATAAAATCAGAAGCTAAATTTGTTGCAAAAATTCTGCGCGACCGACTTAACGACCAATTTTTGGTTGCAAAGTTCCATTTATGAAATAACATTCAACTTTTCAGTCACTATATTTGTTAGTATAAAGTAGCAACAAAGTATTCGGCCTTAAACCAACCGCAAAGTATAATTTATATTGATATTTTTGTAAATATTAGTGATCGAGTTTTTATGGCTAGACATCAAATTGAAAATTAAAATAAATATTTTTCTTAAACGCAGTGATAGATTGGCGGTCATTAAAATGGAAACAGGGATTGATTTCACCCACGGTTACTCAACTTATCACTTATCGCGCAAAAGTAACATGTAGAAATAGATAACCTATTTATTATGGATTTTTGATATTTTCCAATATTTTGATAAGAAAAAATTAGTATTAAAAAGGTTATGCTTTTTTGTTTAAATTTTTGAGTTTGCGTTTGGGTTAGGCAAGATTAGGTTGTGACTTTTTATTTCAAGAAAATTTGTCCCCAAGTGCTTTTGAGCTGTTATGATTATTAGAGTTTGATAATTTCCAGTATTAATGCATAAAAAATTGATATGCTTGGAGCTAATTATGCTTTACTTTCATGTTGAATTTATTCATACGGTGCAAGGCAACACGAGCACACCCACAAACAAGGCCAAGCATCAAAGAAATGCCTCGACAGTCATGTGGTTTCTTCTGTCATGGTTGATCCTGTTATGATTTGATCTTAATTTTATCCATGTTCACTAGATTTTTATAGGTGTATTAAGTGGAGAACAAAAAGGTTTTATTTGGAGCAATTTCCCTTTTTTTTTATTTTAAGGTTTTGTTTCATAATTTTCAATAATTCCAAATTTTGTCCCGTTCACAATCAATAATAAAATAATATTACTTAAATTCAGAATCTCATAAATCCAAACTCAATTATTAATTTACAAAAGTTTTAAACTCATAAAATGAACTTGTAATATATAAAAGGTACTGAATAGTCATTCATAAATTAAAATAAGCAAAATGAAAAATTTCAATAAAAATCATTCATAAAATCTAACAAGATAAAAAGTAAAATTATTGTGGATTCAGGGTTAATTTTATCTATAGTCATTAAATTTTGATTATTATAACGAAATGGTCATTATTTTACAATTTGTAATAAAATATAATTTCAGTATTATTTTGTAACAAAAGTCACTAGTGAACATATATAAAGTAAATCCTGATGAAGCATGTTTGCCTGTATCTAAGCATCATGCTTCAAGTGAGTATGTTAATGAGGTCCTCTTTTTTTAATTTAATTAGTTTTTTTTGGTCGTGAAAGCAAAATGTCAATTTTTCTTTAATTTGTTTTGATATACTTGGGATTTATTTTGATTTACTTTTCTGAATTGGAATTGAGAATTCTTTATTAATTTACACCTAGTAGTTATTATGGAAGCTCAACGTACCTTTATAATATCTCCCATGTTAGAAGTAAAAGGGGAGGGGAAAGGTTTAGGGAGACACATAAAGAGGAAGACTGTGGGAGTTGAAAGAAGAAGAAGATAATTTTGGTGGTCAGGAGGCAAAAGGGAGAGGAAATGTTGGAAACTCCTGAGGGAGGGGAAGAAGGGGGAGAGGAAGTAATCATTATAGGAAAGATCGAGCTATGAATAAGCATTTTTCTGGATTGTCTGGTGTTTAGGTTCTTTTAGAGACTTTTACATGCTTTCAGAAAGATAATTCTACGGAGGTACGAGTATAACTGTATAGTTCCTTTTCTTTCTTAATCATTTTTAATCATCATTTGTGGATTTCAACATGGACGACCACATTTAATGGCCCAAGTTTTAATAGGTTCCCAAGGATTTGAAATATGATATATAGGATTTTGTATTTTAATTTTGCTTTATACTCGTAAATAGGCATCGGATCTATTTTTGTCGAAATTTCTTATTTCATATGGAAATGATGATTTCTGAGAAGTTGAATACGTCCCCTAGTTTATCTTCTCTTGCTTCTTAATAGGGGTTTACTATTTTTTGCCTTCAATAGTAGACATTGACTCGGGAATATGGATCTCCAATCCAATCACCATATCCATTAAAGCTGATATAAAAATCATTTAACTTTTGTATATTATAACTATACTCGAGCTGATATTTAATTAAAAAGGATTTTAATATCTGATATGGTGTGCTGGATGAATGTTGATGGATAATAATTATAACAAATATAATTAAATGTGGAGGTAACATTAAAAATGGTACCTACCTCTTGTAGCGCAGAATCTCATTGCGGAAGCGTCTACAAGGATCTCATTTGTTTTTGGTCACTGGTCTGGCTTTTACCCACTCGGGATAAGAGCAACTTGTTCACAATCTAAATGCCCCTGAAAATAAGACAGAAAACTGTGAGTGGGAACGAGCAGCCTTGCGGCATGTACGTTTTCTCGTTACCAAATTATGAGGACCTCACCTCTATTTATAGAGGTCCTAATGGCTAGAGACCTAACTCTAGTTTAACTCAGACTCTTTCTGAGATAATATTTGGTAATTTAATTTAGATTAAATAACTCAATTTAATCTTGATAGGAACTCAATCCTTTATAGAGTCATGGGCGTATCCCAACTCTATCATCTCCCACTCGCACATGACGGAACGCATTCCAGTCTTAATCTTCAGTTATACTGGCAAATAGATTGTGTGACCAGCATACCTCGAGAGCACTAGTGCTATACACCTGTTAGGGATATATAGCGTCTCGGAAAACAAGATCCTCTTCTTCACGTATGCCTAACCCTAGATTGCCTTCTCACATTCACTGTTTTAACTCATGATCTCATAAAACAATTTTCGTGTTCACTATTATGTTTCTACTCATAGAAATTATAATAGGCTAGCCAGTGAACCACGAAACTTTATGAAAGTGATCAAAAAGCTATCTTCCCCTCTTACTATATGCCATCCATCATGATTCAACTCGCTTTTCTAGTTAGATCCGCCAGGTCTAAATTTTTCCCGGACCTCTTGGAAACTAACTAAGCTAGCCACATTGAACCATACTTCAGGGATAAGTTAAGGGTTCTAAGGGTCGAAATATAAATAGGGTCTCACAATAGGGAAAGTTGAGATCAGTAATATTATTAAATTCCCATCCCTGTGGTCACATAAGCACACACGGTATAAAACATGTGTTATGGTGTTCTTTCCTTCCCTTAAAGGAGCGCATGTCTCACATTTTGATAATGTGTATATTAAACACCATACAGAAGCGTAAGGTTGCGATGCACTGAAGCACCCAACTTTAGTCCGCTTACTTAAGGACTACTTCTGGCTTTTCAGACAGAACATGGTAGTTACATATAACTGACCATCGGATTTCATACAATCCTTATTTTGGATCTCAATCCAAAGCATACAACTTTATGTATGTCTTTATCTCGCACCTTAACAAGACTCATCTTGTAATTTCTGCAAGACGACACTTTTATTTTGAACAGGCTCTCGAGCATTCTCATATGTTCAAAAATCGCCTCATCTCAGTCTTTGCCAACTCATTGACAAAACTAAGGTAAACACCCTTGTGAGTGGGCTACTTCTCTGTCCGACATGCTCAATCTCATATCAAAAACAGTAAATGTTTACACATAAACATTCACACTCATGTATTGCCAACAATGAACTTTAGTTATTATTCGCAAATAATAACGTTAAGGGATTATATAAAGTATAACAGTACCAATTAAATTCTACGCAAACCTCGAGATCTAACGTGTCTCTCAAAACACATCTCTCGTCATAGGTTTACTCAATAGATCTGCATGCGTAGAAACGTACTCTAAGTTCACATCTCCTCGTGCAACAATATCTCTCATCTATTCATACTTAATGTCGATATGCTTAGCTCCACTATAAGCTATCAACGACTGACTGTCACTAAAGACTGTCATTAATACCTCTAAGACAGTTACTCTTAAATGGCTCACAAACCATTTCAGCCGAACTGTCTCCTGTACTGCAATTGAGGAAGTGACAAATTCAACTTCCACTATTGATGGGGATACACAAGTTTAATTCTTGTTATCTCACGAGATGGCACTCTTGCCAAACAAGAATATAAATCCTGAGGTGGATGCCTTCTCATCCACATCTTCTACCCAATCAACATCTATGTATTCTCTCAATGCAGATCATTTTCTTAATAACAGAGAGAATAGGCTGCAGTACCTTTAAGGTATATAAGTATCCTTTTAATTGCTTCCAATGTGCTTTGCCTGGGTTAGATTGATATCTATTTACCATGCCCACTGCATAGTATATATCATGTCTTGTATACAATATTGCATACATAAGACTACCCATGGCACTGTCATATATAGAACGTTTCTCATACGTTCAATTTTCCTGACCTCATAGGACACACATCTTTGCTAAGAAACTGATTCTTGGCAATGGGGTAATCTATGAGTTTGCAGTTTTGCATATTAAATCGTTCAAGGTCTTTGTTGATATATTTCTCTCAAGAAATAGACAACAATCTTCTTGAATGATCTCTTGAAATCTTAACTTCAAGAATATAATATGCACAACTCATATTCTTTATCTCAAGGTTGGACGATAACCAATCTTTGATTTTATTTACGTACCATTTATCATTTTCAGCTTTAACTATGTTGTCTACATACAATGCCAAAATGATGAATTCATTTTCAGAGCTTTTACTATAAAAACAATGATCTTCATCAATCACGTTGAACACATTCGACATGATTATATGATGAAGTCTCAAGTACTATTGTGTTGAAGACTGTTTAAGGCAATAGATTGAACACATCAATCGGCAAACCTTATGTTTGCTGCCTTTTCCGATGAAACGTGTAGATTGTTTCATCCATTTCTCCATTGAGAAAAGCAGTCTATTCATCCACTTGATGAAGCTCTACTTTCAAACTCGCCACTGTGGCTAGAATGAACCTTATGGACGTAAATTTTATAACAGATGAGAAAGTCTACTCATAGTCAATCTCTTTCTATTGTATGAACCCCATAGCGACTAGCCGAGCCTTATATCTTTCGATACCTCTTTCAGCCTGTCACTTTACTTTTGAGAATACATTTATTCTCAATTTATGTCCTTCCAGTAGATTAACTAGTTCTCAAACATGGTTTGATCTCATGGATGCCAATTTTTCTTCTATTGCTTTAGTTCATTTTTTTTTCTTAGATGGGCATGAAAAAGCATTTTTGAATAGGTTTTATGCTCTTTCTAGTCTTGTGGGATAACCAAAAAGGGCTTCGTTCAGGCCTTCAATTTTAAATTGTCGGCATGAAACACTTATCCTTTTAGATTTTTGCAGTTCTGAATCTTGATAAATATGTCTCATATATTTATCGTGATTCACAATGCTCCCACTGGGATCATGTTCCATACTCCCACTGGAGTCAGGAATACTATATTCTTTCCTCCCACTGGAGTCAAGAATGCTCCCTTTCGAATCAGGTCTCGAACATTCGGATCGTTTGGAGGATGAAGGTCTTAACCTTCTTCCTCTAACTTCCTCCCACTCGGATGGAGTGATCCTGATCGTTCCTCTACCTGAAATTAATAGAAAGTGAAATCTTAATTCACTTCGCCCAACTTAGAAAATGTATTCTCTTAAGAATGTGACGTCTAGTGATTCAAATTTTATCATTATGCCATTTTCTTACTGACCCATGAAAATGTATCCTTTTGATACTTCAGAATATCTCACATAGATACTCTTCTGCCTCTTGGTCTCAAATTTACCAAATTGAGGTATCATGGACGTAAGCATTATAACCCAAAAGTTATAAATGGCTTAGGTCAACTTGTCGACCAGTTCACAACTCATAAGTTATGGTAATGACAGATTTGGAGGGCATACAGTTCAAAACATATGTGGCAGTCAATAAAGTATCTCCCCGATAAGAGATAAGCAAATTTGCTTCTGCCATCATAGATCTAACCATATGTAGGAGAGTCTTATTTCTCCTTTCCTCAACACCGTTTTGTTGTGGATTTCAAGGAATAAACAACTGATATTCAATCCTTTTTCATCACATGAAACTTTAAGTTTATCTCTAAGATATTACTGACCTCTGTCAGTTCTTAAAGTTTTGATCTTTTTATCTAATTGATTCTCAGCTATACTCATATAAGTCGTGAAGCAACTCAATGCTTCTGACTTGTGAGAATTCAAATAGACATGACCATACCTAGTATAGTCATATATATGTGACGAAATAATAGGCCCCATGCCTTACCCTCACATTCATTTGATCACACTCGTCAGAATGGACTAACTGCAATGGAAACTTAGCTTTAGTATCTTTACCGAATGATTTTCTAACTAGTTTTTCCTTTTAGGCAATGCTCACAGTAGGCAATTCAAACTTATTTAAATCACTTATTAAACCTTCTTTGATTAACCGACTCATTCGGTATTATCCAATACGGTTTAATACAGCATGCCTGAATTTCACATTATCCTCATAACTCTGTGAAAAATAACAAACTAGTTTTACTCAAATAGTTATGGTCCACATCCATAACAATAAAATCATTCAAGCATAAGTATACACTGTTATCCTCAAAAATAAATTGAAAACAAATTTCAATAAAATAAGAACAGAACCTAAATTTCATAACAAAGGTATCTTGATCCCTTATTACACGGTCCATTGGTTCTAAATTTATTACCCACAAAGGATAAAATTCAGAACAAGATACATAAATTTTGCTCACTCTTGAGTCAAAATAGTGTATCTTTATTGGCACAATGCATCTCTTGCATAGTGTCATTTCTATAGGAAATTGAAACATTTCACTCTTGAAAAGTTTACCTCCTTTTTGCCTTTGGACCTTTTGTGAGTCTATTCCTTTTACTTTTCAGGCTCTCAAGCCTTTTCTTTATCCCTATTGAAGAAGCTTATTTTCTTGTTCTAATGAGAACTCATTCTATTAGAACAGGACTTTGCCATATGACATTGACCTTAATCACTGTCAGACGGCCTCTTTTAAGCTTCAAATAACAAGTGACATCCTCAAATGTCTTTTTACTTATCTATGTGAGTTAGTTGCATCCTCACATGCTACCAACTCTTGGGTAAAGAATGGATAACAGTTTGGACCTTCTGCTTATCAGTCACTTATGACTAAGTTCACTAAGCTCACTTTTCTTTTTCATCTCTCTTAGATGTTTTCGCATCGAATGATCAGACTTTTCTGATATGTATCAAATTTGATCTACAATGATCGGAGCTTATTCAGAGCCACATCTCTGAACTTCTCCTGCAAAATGATCCACAGATCAATTGCATTTTGATACTTGCGAAATTGCTTAGTGATGTGATGCAATATAGGCATCTCGGTCCTGCTTATGCTGGGATATACCATCATCCTCAGGTTCAGCCATAATCGAACTTGAGGATTTAAGAGCCTCTTGCTCTTCAAGCACATACTGGATCTTTGTATTCCAGATTTCATAATTATAACTTGGAAGTAGCATCCATTAAAATCCTCTGATCTCAAATGGAACAATGTTGCACATAAAAAAAAAAAAAAGAGATAAAGCAATACATGCAATTTACTATACACCTGAAATAATAACCTAATAAAGTTTTCTATTAGACTCAAATTCGAAAAGTATACTTAGAGTACCAATTACCTTCTAAGTTCTAATGTCCAACTTTATAGGTTAAGATTTCATGTATAATAAATCTGAATTATTGGATTATTAAGTTCTCAAACTTATGAGGGGATCTTTATTAAGCTTTTACTTAATAAGCATGCAATCATTTTACTCATAAAATATCGCAAGGCAATTAACAATTAAAATAAACTCATTTATTATAAAGTTAAATGCCATCATGATAAGTAAATAAACACATTTATTTAACAAAAAAATCCAATAATTCCAAAATAAGACACTCATGTCAAATATTAATAGGAAATATAAATCCTATTTAACAAAAATAAACGCTAACTCAAATTGACACTTATGTCAACTATTTTAGAAGACCAGATTTCATAAAATGTTTTTAGTTATTAGGATTATATCTTTGACCGATTTAATCAATTCATCAAGTGACTCATAAGTCCATTGATGAAGTCATGGACAATGCACGCTCTGTCCATTTCTCAACACCATCACAGAATTTTAGTGTTACTTTTCAACACTTGCCCTTTTTGGTAACTCGAACCAAAATTTTATTTTCATACTCAGACCACCAGTTCAAATGCACTCTTGCATTTATTCTCACACATGTAATTTATGATGCACTATTGCATCAATTTCATCAGCTCAAAACTTCCTTCGCATTTTCATGTTACTTATTGATTGCACCCTTGCAATTCTTAAAATAACCTATGCGTTTCATAAGGAAGTACCAGTGCCCTTATTTAACTTTTCTGTAACATATTACAGGTAAAATTTATACACTCATGTATAAATACATATGATTGAAACGCATTTCAATTAATAAATAAGGACAGCATCTCAAAAAAAAAATTTCAAAATATTTTCAAAAATTAATCGAATGCAGAAAACACATTTTCTACAATTTTTAATATTTTATTTTGAAATTAAACACATTTAAATTTCAAAAATTACAAAATATATTTTCTGGTCATCAAAAAATTTTGAAAACATAACAAAAAAATCAGAAATAATTTTTAAAAATTATTTTACAAAAATCGGAGCTGAAATGGTGGTCGGAAAACACCGCACGCGCCCACACGCGCCGACGAGGGAGAGGAAGACGCGCTCACGCGCCTTCACGCGCCACACGCGCGGCCTCCCACTGGACCAGACACGTGTCACAGCCACAGCGTGCCACGTGTCTTCATTCAGTCACGCCACGTGTCTGAAAGCTATTGGTCCAACTGGTGCCACGTGGCGGTATCTCATTGGTCCACGTGTCACGCATGACACGTCAGCATTGCCACGTGGCAGACCTCGGTCTGACACGTGGCGACCCCTGACTGGGCCACGTGTCATTGATGCCACGTCATCAATAACACATGGCATGACACATGGCACCGCCTCATTGGTCCACGTGTCACTTCTTGGTTGGGCCACGTGTCAGCTGTATGACACGTCATCATGACACGTGGCACGACCTCGGTCAGCCACGTGTCGTCCTCTAATTAGCCCACGTGTCCGCCCCACGTTGTGCCACGTGGCATGGCCTCTGCCATCCACGTGGCGATCGGCCATTGGGCCACGTGTCAACAGTGACGCAACACTACTGACACGTGGCGACGCGCGTGTGAGCCACCGCCCACGCGCACGCGCCGAACGTAGTGCGGCGCGTGTAGTCCACGCGCCGCCTTGCCGATCGATTTTCGTCCTCCGATTCCGGCCGGTGGGGGGTTTTCAGGGTCTGTGAATCCAATGGTGCGGTCAAAAATAAAAAAATTCCGACTTCTAGTTAGCCGTTTAGAACACTCATGTTCGTCCCCTCGGGTTTCGGTGTACACATACACGAAACCGAGCCGAAATATACACGCATATATATTTTTCACACAAAAAACAAATTTTTGTTGTGTTATATGCATCCCAGATCTAATAATTTTACACATAAAATTTTAGATCTGTTTAGCCACATGCCAGGACGCAAAAACCTGGCTCTGATACCAATGATGGATAATAATTATAACAAATATAATTAAATGCGGAGGTAACATTAAAAATGGTACCTACCTCTTGTAGCGCAGAATCTCATTGCGGAAGCGTCTACAAGGATCTCATTTGTTTTTGGTCACTGGTCTGGCTTTTACCCACTCGGGATAAGAGCAACTTGTTCACAATCTAAATGCCCCTGAAAATAAGATAGAAAACTGTGAGTGGGAACGAGCAGCCTTGCGGCATGTACGTTTTCTCGTTACCAAATTATGAGGACCTCACCTCTATTTATAGAGGTCCTAATGGCTAGAGACCTAACTCTAGTTTAACTCAGACTCTTTCTGAGATAATATTTGGTAATTTAATTTAGATTAAATAACTCAATTTAATCTTGATAGGAACTCAATCCTTTATAGAGTCATGGGCGTATCCCAACTCTATCAAATGTAATCAACATATTTTTATGAATCTTTTTTCATGGAATGCAATTATCACTTTTTTTAACTTTTAAAAACAAACATGGGAAGATTTTAAATTATTCTAGAGATAGAATTGAAGTTATAGAAAGAATAGTCTGCCAACTGTCAGGTACATGGTGATGAATCTATGAAGTTTCGAACATAGATTCATCATAAAACAAGGGAACGTTTGTGAAGAATAGAAAGAAAACTCAACAATCAATAAACAATTATGGCCCTAGGCATTTTAACTCGATAATATACAACACTTTCCACTTTTTATATACTAATCATTATCAGCACAACGAATAGGAGGCTTCTTTCCTGTAAAAACCCTGGACAATAACGATGGTAAAATTATGTTTAAAACAATGGACAACCAGAGCCACCACAAAGGTGCATTTTCCTTGACTAGCTACACAAAAATGAATAATGAATTTATTCCTAGAGATGAACATTACGCAGCCCCATTATAGGCCAAGACTTATCCACCTTAAGCCTCTTTATCACTGACATTGACTGCAAAATTCCTAGCATTTCTATCCTAGAAAATCAGGATAACAGAAAGGTCATTGATGCAGATTCATAACATTAAACATAATCAAACCATTAGATTTTATTGTTGTATCTCAAAACACAATTAGCAAATCCGTTGCTTGTTCAGATACTGGGTCCTGGCTTTATTAAGGACATAATTTTAAGACCGGTACCTCCTCTGCAACAAAAAAAAAAAAAAACAGATTTCATATATGAGAAAAAAAGAAATAGTATTCATCAAGTAGACGCACAATATACATCTAGTACACGCACAATATACAACAAGTAGGAATTACAAGTAACAAATAATATACAACAAGTAGACGCACAATATATAGCAATTACACGAACAATATACATCAAGTAGACGTACAGTATACTGGAAGTACACACAGTATACAAGTAGGGGACTTTTTTTATAAATAATAGTTTTTAAAAGAATAATTTGAATTTTGGTATTTGTAGAAAAAGAATTAGGGAATTGGAGTGTTTTACCCATTTCCGCAGCTCACTGCTGTGGAAATGGAACACCCCAATTTTTTTTTTGTATGGGCAGCTTTTCCAAATGGAAAAGCTGTCTCCCTTTTTTTTTAATTTTTTTAATTTTTTATATTTTGGATGAGAAAAAATCCTTAATTTTATTAATACGAGAAAAATAATTTTTTTTTATCCAATTTGATAAATAGGATAACCTTTTATTAATATAAAAAAATATTTTCATTTTATTCACTTTGATAAATAGGATAAAAAAATTGTAAGTTAATAATAATTTATTAAAATCTAAAATTAGTAATATTTTGTGCAATCAAAATAAGTCAATAAAAATAATACATTCATTATCTACATAATCAAAATTAAATAATATTTTAGTATCTGTGTTATCCTCCCATTTTATCAGAGAAATTCTTGTGTAATATGATTTTGGCACACACACAAACACATCCAAGTTAAATCTATAATCACTGAGTCACAATAGGCACCAAAAAGAGAGAAATTAATTTGAATCATTGATCCAATTAAATAGTAAAAGATGAAAACGGATTTTATTTGCAGATATGTGATATATTTTTATGGGAGTAATTCGTCTCCAGAATAATTTATATCTATGAGAAATCGTATTTAATTTAAATTTTATAATCATAAGAAAATTCGTTTTCATTTTGTACTATTTAATTAGATCAATGATTCAAATTAATTTCTCACTCTTTTTGGCACCTATTGTGACTCAGTGATTATAAATTTAAATACTTGGATGTGTTTGCGTGTGTGCGAAAATCATGTTACACAAGAATTTCTCTGATAAAATGGGAGGATGACACAGATACTAAAATATTATTTAATTTTGATTATGTATATGATGAATGTATTATTTTTATTTTGAGTTATTTTGATTTTACAAAATACTATTAATTTTAGATTTTAATAAACTATTATTAACTTATAATTTTTTTTATCCTATTTATCAAAGTGAATAAAATGAAAATATTTTTTTATATTAATAAAAAGTTATCCTATTTATCAAATTGGAAAAAAGAAAAATATTTTTCGTGTATGCAGCTTTTCCAAATGGAAAAGCTGCCAATACAAAAAAAAAATAAAAAAATTAGGGTGTTCCATTTCCGCAGCAGTGAGCTGCGGAAATTGGTAACACACCCCAATTCCCTAATTCTTTTTCTATAAACACCAAAATTCAAATTATTCTTTTAAAAAACATTATTTATAAAAGAGTCCCTACTACTAGTATACATCAATTACATACAATATACATCAAGTACACATACAATATACATCAAGTACATATGCTGTAACACTCCCATACCCCCGATAAGGAATATCGGGGCACCACAAGCGGACACATACGTATACATATATATATACATACACTAGCGGAAGCGATAGCATTAAACACATCCATATAAGAATAATAAAATGAAATAATACTACACTAGGGCCCAACATGTATTACATATATATATATACATATTCATCTTTATACATGTTCATAATACAACCTGTTCTCATTTAGCTTTACATATACATTTACATGTGATTCCTTTACTTCTATTACATAATGATGTTACTCAGAACATCACTAACTATATCTCTAACTTATACAAAAAGATGAACAAAACTCCCTAGTGGCCTTGGCCTGTAAATGCACGCACTCACTGGTCCGAACCTGTAAACCTACATGGAAACAAACATCCGTGCTAAGCGATAACGCTTAGTGGGGATGAAAATAATGCAAAGGACTTCTTTTCGAAGTCACACATAAATCACACATTTCATATAATAATCTAATAGCTCATGCATATAACTTTCACACTTGTACAAATCATTTATTCAAATACACAATAATCCTGTATTCACATTCAGATAAACATATACTTGTATATAACACTGTCATGTATTCAAACATTACTCTTAGGTGCTATAACATTTATTTGAACATATATACTTTTAATCATCTCAAGTTCACTATGCAACATTAACAAGCCTGAATTCCTTTCACGGTGGATACGGGCACTTTGGATATTGTTTACAGTATCTTACATATGGAGAATTAACTCAAACTCTATGAAATACACAAGATCTTTAAAACTTTAGGCACAATTAAGGCCAACTCTAGCAGCTGCACTCTACCCCATTATAAGCATGCTTATCTATCCACTATAACGGTAATCAGGCTCAATACCAACTCACACACTATACACAGATACCAACTCATCAACTAAAATTCAAGTGCATTTATCAAATTCAGAGGCATTGAATTCATATATATAATGATTATTAATCATGTTCATTTATTAATACTAATCATATAAGAGGTTTAAAAGATAATGTTAAACCAAGCCCAGACCAAATGATGATATGCAAAACTCACATAAACATATAACAACTCAAATAGGAGCAATAATTCAAAACAGAATCAACAGAGAAGAGAGAGCATGAGCACGACTTGTGCTCACTTCCTCTCTCAACTGGAGCACACTACGTGCTCTCATCTTCTCTCTTTGTGAGCACGACTCGTGCTCACTCCTGCCTTTAAATGGAGCACGTCACGTGCTCCCACTTTCCTTTCTCTGTGAGCATGTCTCGTGCTCCTTGAGCACGACTCGTGCTCCTTGAGCACGACTCGTGCTCCTCCTTTTCTCCCTCTCTGAATCCTGTTGCACAACACGACTAGGACAAAGCTAATTTTAGGAAGAACGTGCTTCTGTCGCGATCGCGACAGAATCATTTTCTCTCTTCTAAACACATCCCTATCCTTTGTCTCTAAACCCAAACCAACTCCCTCACTTTCACATGCAATAAACTCCTCTTTTAATATGTAATTGCCCTATAAATCATGCTCATAACTAGATTTACACTCAAATTACACAAATCAACTTCAAACATTAATTCACTACAAGCAATCAAAATGATTTTACACTAAAAAGCAATTGAGCTAGTTTAAGTTCCATGTACTTTTTTTTATGCAAATAAGTCTCTATCAAAACATTTAAATCAATAACACACATAAGAATAGTAAAATCGCACGCGATCCCTACCTCTAGGACGTTGAACTAAGCTCTCTACTCAGCTCTGACCTTCTCTTTGCCCTTACTCGGTCTCTTGCCCACAGCTTCCATGCACAAACCATTCAAAACACTAGAGTTACTCTTCTCTTTACTTTAAATTAGAAACAGAAAGAAAAAGGAGATCAGATCGAAGAACAAATCCAACTTACCTTTTAAAGGGACCTAATCAAGCCCTACTATACTCTCTTTAAGCAATCCAAGTGGTTCTTCCCAAAGAACCAAGCAAATGGAGAAGAAAAGGGACAAGAGAGAGGGCAAAGCAAGGAAACGACAGAAACTCAAGGAAAAGAGAAAGAAAAGAAGAACAATGGGCCAAAGTAAGAAACCAACGTGAAAAAGAAAAGAGGAAGCAGATGGTCAATGTAAATAAAAAAATTAACTATGGTAATAAATGCCACGTATCCAAATAAATTCACGCATATCCCCTTTTTCTCTTAATCTCTTTTAATTTATGTAAAACACACCAATTCTTGCCACTTATCACTCTCCTATAATGCCACGCGTCCAAAATCCTAATTTAGTTAATATTCCGCAGGAGGGTTTTGTCGCGCCCGCGATGCTTGTCTCGCTCGCGACATAACTCTCACGCTCAACACTTAACCTTTCTGAACAAAAATTATGTACTTCTTCTAGGGCCACTTCAGGGTGTTACATATGCACAATATGTAGAATGTACACACACATTATACATTAGGTAACTCGCAATATACAAGAAGTACACACACAATACACATCTAATGCATACACAATATACAACTAGTACACGCACAGTATACATCAAGTACACGTATAATATACAATGAATAATGCATTGTATGTAGAAAGTACACACAAATTATACATTAAGTACACTCATAATACACAATAAGTACGCGCACAATACACATCTAGTACACACACAATATACATCAAGTATACACATAGTATACATCAAACACACGCACAATATATTGTGCATTATATATCTCTTGTTCTGCTATGCACTATATCAAATAATAATACAACAATAAAAATAAAAATATAAAAAGAAATTAGATTATCATGCCTATTTTATTGACCAATTTTTCGTTGACTATACTTGCTAGATAATTACATCATGACTTAAAAAATATAATAATAAATTCAAATCTTCATTTCATACATGTACGTACCATATGACAATTTGGATAGGCTAACCTTTAAATTAAAATGTAAATTTTTTTTTCATTAAATAATTAATAACATTCCATGTATCGTGTTACTTCCCCAAATTTTCCTTTAAGTTATATCATTTTTAGTAAATTCTCCCACAATCGCATAATTTTTGTCCCACAATTGCATAATTTTTAATAAATGCTCTTGGTTTACAAACTTGAGCAAAATTGAAAATGATATGCAATGCTTGCATAACTATAGAAAATAGCAGTATTTACAGAGCATATCTCTCAATAATAAAATTCCATAAGTAAGTGCTCGTCACACTAAAATTGTCAAGAGATTCCAAATTATCTCAATGATGTCAGATTTGACTATGCAGCAAACTTAAAAATCTAGTAATTAATAGACTAATGCACCCTTGTTAGGATACCGAAAATATTACTAACCTCATGAGTTGTTGCATTCCCTGAGTTCAAAGGGAAACAAAAGGACAACGAGCAAAGCTGAAATGTATTTATAAAACAATCAGCCAATGAACAAGCAACATACTACATTGTGTGGATGATATTAAAGAATCAGTACCTTATGAAAGATTTCATCTTCAGGTTTAATATATATTATTGCTTCCTCATTGTCACTGCTTTGCCTTTTTTTCTGGTCAACATTCTTGTGATAGTGGCTGATGTTACTGATGATCGAAAGAATTTACGGGATAGCAAAAATATTGAGATAGGCATGGCATCTATACGATTGCGATGGATGAACTCGAAGTTATACAAGTTAAGTGTAATGCTAGTGTGTTAGTGTGATTGTTTGTTATTATTATGTATGATTGTTATTGTTGAAAAAAAAAATTTCTCTGTTTCTGAAGCGTGCAATGCAATACAGTGTGGTGACATTCGATACCCGTATCATTTATGGGTATAGGGTGTTACAGGAAAAATCTCTAAGTCCTCTAAGGAGGCAAAATCTCTAAGTCTTCTGAGGAGGCAAACTTCCAAGTCCTCTGAGGAGGCAAAAAACCTTAAAGTCCTTTGAGGAGGCAAAATCTCTAAGTCCTCTGAGGAGGCAAAATCTCTAAGTCCTCCGAGGAGGCAAAATCTGAAAGTCTTCTGAGGAGGCAAAACCTCTAAGTCCTCTGAGGAGGCAAAATTTGAAAGTCCTCTGAGGAGGCAAAATCTCAAAGTCCTCTAAGGAGGCAAACTCTCGAAATCCTCTGAGGAGGCGAAATCCCTAAGTCCTCTGAGAAGGCAAAATCTGAAGTCCTCTGACGAGGCAAAACCTCAAAGTCCTCTGAAGAGGCAAGATCTCTAAGTCCTCTGAGGAGGCCAATTCTCCAAGTCCTCTGAGGAGGCAAATCTCACACCCCCTGCACTTTGCAAGTCTGGAGTAGACTGAGCGCATCGCCATTTGGGGATGGCACCCACACTTCGTAAGTCTGGAACAGACTCGGTCCAGTTTAGGACAACAATCCCGACACTTTGTAAGTTTGGATCAAACTCAATGTCTCGCCATTTGAGGATGGTGCCCACTCTTCATAGGTCTCGAGAAGACTCAATGCAACATAGAAAGATAGCAATCTCTCCGCAGTCTAGATGGTGACTTGAGGAGATGATCCCCTTTTCGTGGCAGTAGGAAGGTCGCCGCCTCAGGTACGCGCTTCTTTCCTCTTTTCTGAAATTTGGCTCACCCAGGCACCTAAGTTCTAGGTTCCCCAAAATTGGGGGCAACTGTAGACACTGGGTCCTGAGGTGATCAAAGATCAAGGTTAGCCAATGATGAAAATGATGCTTGCTCATAGGCAAGGATGTCAAAAGTGATGTTTCTCTTGTCGAGAATTTCCTTTTTTCAAGAAAATTCTAATTCGGAAAAAAAATCTTTCTTATTTTTATTTTTATTCTTTAATTTTGGGGTTTTGGGTGCCAGAGTGCAGCGCCTGTGTGCGGGCCCGAGCGGCGTCGCATGCGCTCGCATACTAGTGCCAGCCTGCAGGCCGCGCGCCAACCATGGCATGCAGTATGGGGGCATGCCCACATGCCGTAAGTTGCGGCCGCCAAGCTGTGGCCGCCAAGCAAGGGGGCCGCATGGCCCGAGCTGCGGCTCCCCCCATAAGGGGCCGCATGCAGCGAGCTACAGCCCCCTGCAAGGGGGCCGCATGCTGTAGTTCGCGCACCTCCACACGAGGTCTCGCGCCTGCTCCCCCGTGCTGTCGTTTTCACCTGCAATTTTTGGTCAATTTTTTAGCCTGTTACATTTGTTTCAGGTTTTAATGATATTTTTGGTTAACGGAATGAAAGGATTTATTAGTGTCTTCCCATTTTGGGACAAGGCAGGGAACAAAAGGTAGATTTGCCTTATTCTCATGGGACGGGCTTTTGAAGATCAAAAAGAAAAAAAAAAAGGTTTTCTCTCAAGCAAAGAAAGGCAGACAAAAGAATTTCAAGGAAAAATCTTAGAAATTTCAAAGTTTCAATTTTTCTTCTTTTTTCTTTAAGAACAATTTATTCTTGGGTTGACTTGAGCAAGGAAAACTAATTTCTTTTGCTTGATCATCCCACCAAAATTATATTCTTGAGTTTTTATTTGTTTAAAAACTTAGATTTCCTCAAACTTTTTGGGTTTATTACCGTAAAAATCGATAAGCAGGACGGATCGGGACACCATTTCTCCTATCTATAAACTCTGAGGGTAAATATTCTTGGATCCGTTCTCATCTAATTTTGTTCATTATTATTATTCTTAATATTGCTATTTCTTGTTATTATTATCATGTTTATTATCTATTTCTAGCATTTTTAATTTTGTTGCCACTGTTGATGTATTATTTGTGCTTTTAACTTGATTAGCATCATTATTATTTTGTTATTATTATTATCATTATGTCTATGTTTCCCGTTAATATTTTCACTATTATTATCATTAGTATTATTTTCTTGTTGTTCCCGTTATTGTCCTTTTGCCATTATTATCATTATTATCATTATTATTATTATTGTCATTATTATTATGAATATATTGCTTGTTTGCTTATTACTCTTCCATTACTGTCAACGTTTTTCCCATTATTAGCATTATTATGTTTTTTGTTTGCTGTTGACTTTCCTTTCCATTATTATTATTATTATTGCCCCCCTGTTACTATTATTATTATTATTATTATTATTATTATTATTATTATTATTATTATTATTATTATTATTATTATTATTATCATCATCATCATCATCGTTGTCATTATGCTATTATTATTATTATTATTATTATTATGCTACCATTATTATTATTATTATTATTATTATTATTATTTTATTTTTTTTAAATTTATTATTATTATTATTATTATTATTATTATTATTATTATTATTATTATTATTATTATGTTGCCATGATTATTATTATTGTTATCATAATTTTGTTATTGTTATTGCTATTGCTTTGACATTGACTTTTATTATTATTTTTAGGCTTTTGCATGACTCTTTTAATTTACTTTGCATGTAAATCATTTGTATATAAAATTAATATGTCCTATATTTATTTTGTCTTTAGTTGATTAATTTTCAGAATTATTACTAATATTTTTAATGTTGTTTTTTGTCTGAAATTAAAATGTGATTTGCATTATATGAGCGTATACATGACCACGCGGAGGGTCACGACGCTTGGGAAACCTGCATCGCTTGTGTGAGATATTTTCTATCCCTCTATATGTTTGTGTTTACTTGTAAAATAGAATATTTTTATTTTGTGCACATGTAAGATAAAAAGTCACGAAAATATTTTATAACTAATTGGGATTTTATTAATAAAATCGGGACCAATGTCTCTCATTTTAGCCAAAAAAATGTAAAATATCACAATAAAATGAAGAGTTAAATTTTCTCCAAAATGGGATCACTCATCTCGGTTTTCAAAGCTACAATTAAATAACTCTTCGACCCCTTTTCAAATGAGCATGAAGGAACTAATGTTCCTAAACCAAACGAATGTCCCGATTTATGTATGTTTTTCTTATGTTTGATTTTGTTTGTTTGTTTAAATTTATGTTAATACATTTTGGGCTCTTGTAATAAATTAATTTTGGGGCAATATTATTTAGTTTTCATTTGGGATTGTATTCCGTCCCAATTTATATTTTTAGTCTTCTTTTATTTGGGGTTGTATTCCCCCCAATTTCTCTTGTAATTGTGTGATTGGCATGTTTATCGTTTTCCTTTATCGCTTTATTTTACTGCATTCTTTACAGTCTTTTATTTATTGCTTTCTTGATACTTGCAATGCATTCTTAAATTAAATGCATTAATCGTATGAGATGAGAGATAAAATTTTATAAAATTAAAAACTCATTTATAAATAATCAAGACATAAATAAGAGTGAAGTTTCGAACATGATCTCTGGTTTAGACCAATAGAGGTTAGAGACCTTTCCCAATTTCTAGTAAATCGGGTGGCGACTCCAAAATACCTCAAAGGTGCCTAAAGGTGCCATGAGGCTAGATGATCGTTTCTAATGTTTTATTGGGAGGGAGGCATCCAAAATATCTCATGGCACCCAAGATCAAAAAGACGCGAACCAATCCCTCGAGCCCTAAAAGCGGGTTCATAGAGGGCCTTTACTAGGTTCGGTGTGTGTCACACGTGCTCTAAGAGAGTGCATACATAAATGGGTTGACACCGATCAAATTCCAAATCCAAGGAAGAAGAGAAAGAGGTAGAGCAATTACAAGGCCACATCACCACCAATCTTGGGAGTACCGTCCAAAGAAAAGAGAACCTGAGGTGTTGTTCTATTTGATAATGTAACGAATGTTCCTAAACTATGCACTTGTTTCTCTAGCTATGTTAGTAATATGGGCTTTTCTTATGTATGCATTGTCATATCTTATCGCACCATGCATGGCAATAATTATAATTAAGGCATTAGTTCAATAACACTGTTTCATTCAATCTCAAAGCAAAAAGCATTTTAATTGCATTTGTGATAACTCTTGAAGTGAGATAAATCTGAGCAAAAGAAAAAAAAGAAAAAAATATAGAGAGAAAAGCCTTTGCCTGGGCCTAGAATAAAAAGGGCATTGCGTGATGCGCGCCGAACCCAGCAAGAGCCCTCGAGGTGAATCCGCTTTGGGATTCGAGGGACTGGTTCGCGTCTTTTGATCATGGGCACCATAAGACATCATCGGTGCATTCCCCCAATAGAACATTAGGAAGAACCACCTAGCCTAATGGCACCTAAAGGCACCTTTTGAGATATCATGGAGTCGCCACCCAAATTTACAAGGAATTGGGAACAGTCTCGTGGGTTGAAAACTGAAAAAAGGCGGCCTTGCTAAAATTGGGCGCCTCGTCAGGATGAAAACCGAAAAAAGGTGTCTTGGGCAAAAATTAGAGGTTTGAGAGAAAATATCCAATCAAGAAAACTTGAGAGGGCTGATTGGAAATAAGAGTTTTGATACTTTCAAGATCCATTCTGAGATTAGATGTAGTTTTGCATTTTGAATCTATGTTAGATAATGATCATGTATAGAGAAATCATACTGGAATATACACAATTTTGCAAAAAAGATATGAAACAAAGGCAATTAGACTTATGTGTTCATTATCTGCTAGTTCTTTTATAAAAAGAAAAGCGTCATTCATTATTGAATGCATCTAATCTAAATAACTATACTCCGCTCTTGCCGGCCAGGTGCTTAAGCTGATGGGTCCTATTATCAACTGCTGGACTGGGCACCCGTATCTTGTATGCACTAGTAGAAGCAATGAGGGCAACCTCCGATTAGTTGTATAATAGCCTTCACAGGTGGTTGGGTCCAGAGGCCATGGTACTTGGAGGTGAAAGTCAATGATAAGATGCCATCTGGAAAAGGATGGGAGGGGCCTCACAGCATCTTGAATTCCATCTGAATTATTCTCTAATTATTTTTTGTTAGAAGATGTCTAAGCAAATTGTGCTGGTCATCCTTAAGGGAGGTTCTGATAGTAGCCTTCACTTCTCGTGTCGCCGCATCGAAAAAAAAAGGCCGTTAGAGATGAAAACCGTAACTGGCTCTCTAAGCAAAAGTTAGGCTAAAGGGCAAGGTGAAAACCTGGAAACAAGCAGTCTGCCCTACAAAAAAAAAAGATAAATAAATATAAGCTGCTAGATTGGGTTGGGTCCATTCCAGGCAAAAGTTAGGCAAAGGGTTATGTGAAAATCCCCCAAGGGACACATTTCCCACGAAGAAAAGCTAGTGTGAAAATCAACAAGGGACGCACTACCTTTAAAACAATTACTTCCGATGCCTGGAGCAATAAGGCGGCATTACCTCAGATGATCATCCTTCATTAAGGACATGAGTCAGAATCCCGGGCATTTGCTCATTGACCAGGGGGCAAAGATGCACACCTGACGGTTCTCTCTGAAGAGTTTATGGGTCAGAGTCCCTAAGCCAAGATTCCATTTCTAGTTTCTTAGGGGGCTCAAGTTCCTCAGAGGGCATGGTGGAGCGGCCAAGCTATATCCTCAACGGACCCTTAACCACCTAGGACATGGTCTATCCATTTTTGCATGCATTTCATACCATTTTTTTAGCAAACATCTGCATATGGCCATTTACACTTGCATGCATAATCTATTATATATATTCCTATGCACATAGTTTTGCAGGAAAAGTCTAAATGAAGGCCACACACATAAAAGCTAGTCAAGGACAGCTTCAGTTCAGTATTAACATTCATTTGAGCAAGACGATCAGGTCAAGATAGAATCTACGTCGGCAAATCTCCAAGACCTCTTAAGAGGCACTCCAAGACCTCTTAAGAGGCAGTTCTCCAAGACCTCTTAGGAGGCAATTCTCCAGGGTCTCTTAAGAGACAAATATCTTTTTCCTGCACTTTTAGTAGTCTGTAGCGGACTCGGTGCGGTCCTCTGAGGAGGACATCATTTGCACTTTTAGTAGTTTGTAGCAGACTCGGTGCAATCCTCTGAGGAGGACATCTCCTGCGTTTTATAGTCTTGTCAGCGACTCGACGCATCGCTATCTGCGGATGGCACCTGTACTTTTAGTAGTATGTAGCAGACTCGGTGCAGCCCTCCTCTTGCGCTTTTTGTAGTCTTGTCAGCGACTCAGCGCATCGTCATCTGTGGATGACACCTGCAGTTTTAGTAGTCTGTAGCAGACTCGGTGCAATCCTCTGAGGAGGATATCTCCTGCATTTTGTAGTCTTGTCAGCGACTCGGCGTATCGTCATTTGCGAATGGCCCCTGCACTTTTAGTAGTCTGTAGTAGACTCGGTACAGTCCTCTGAGGAGGATATCGTTTGCACTTTTAGTAGTCTGTAGCAGACTCGGTGCAGCTCAAGAGAGCAACCTCTGCACTTTTAGTAGTCTGTAGCTGACTCGGTGCAGTCCTCTGAGAAGGACATCTCCTGTGTTTTGTAGTCTTGTCAGCGACTCGACGCATTGCCAGCTGCAGATGGCACCTGCACTTTTAGTAGTCCGTAGCAGACTCGGTGCAGCTTAAGAGATCAACCCCTGCACTTTTAGTAGTCTTGTCAGCAACTCGGTGCAGTCTTCCTCTTGCGCTTTTTATAGTCTTGTCAGCGACTCGGCGCATCGTCATTTGCAGATGACACCTGCACTTTTAGTAGTCTGTAGCAGACTCGGTGCAGTCCTCTGAAGAGGGCTTCTCCTGCATTTTGTAGTCTTGTCAGCGACTCGACGCATCGCCATTTGCGGATGGCTCTTGCACTTTTAGTAGTCTGTAGCAGACTCGATGCGGCCCTTTGAAGAGGACATTTCTCGCGTTTAGTAAGTCTGTAGCATACCCGGCGCATCACCGTCTTAGGATGGTTCCCGGCACTTTGTAGTCTTGTCAGCGACTCAGTGCAACTCAAGGGGATTAATCACAACACTGTTCCCGAGGGAGCAACTGGAAGGAGGCAGCCTCAGGTACGCGCTTCTTTCCCTTTCCTGAAATTTGGCTCACCTAGTCACCCACGCACTAGCCTCCCTAAAATTTGGGGCAACTGTAGACACCGGGTCCCAAGTAGCCTTAATTAGGATTACCCAATGATGAAATTAAGTGTGCCGATTTATAGGCAAAAAGAATGAAAATTAGAAGTGATAATTTCCTTGTCGTTTTGATTTGTTAGGAATAAATAAAAATATATTTTAAAAATGTTTTAAAAAATTATTTTGGGGTAAAAAAGTGAGTTTTTAATTTTTTGTGTTTTATAGAAATTTTTTTTAAAAAAAAAATTGCGCGAATATTGGGCTGCGGCAGTGCTGGGCGCGCTCGCCCGCGCACGGCTGCGCGGGCGATGCCCAGGGCGTCTCCCACGCGCGCGCTCACGGGCGTCTCTCGCCCCCTGTCGCGCGTGGATGGCCTTTTTGCTGCCGAAAATGGTTTTCCTTCTTTTTTGAGTGTTTTTAATTGATTTTTTTTGCGTAATTCAATGCTAAAACCCTTCTATGTTCTATCTTTTGGAATTCTTCAGTTTTTTTTGCTATTAAAATTAATTTAATTATTTTTATTTTGTCATTAAAATTTGATTTTAATTGGAAATATAAAATGGTTTTTTAGTAGGAATTTGAGGGGGATTTTCTTTAGAAAATTATTTTCTTCTTCTTTCTTCTCTCAAAAACAAATTCTCTTAATTTCTAAAGGATTTCTCCAAAATAATTCTTAAGGCAAAAAGAATAATTTTTGTTCTTGGAAATTTTATTCTTTTCATTTGATAATTTTTACTTTGAAACAAATAAATCAATTATTTGTTCTTGAGTAAAAATTCATTTTCAATATTTTATTTTTTTAATTTTATTCTTACCAATCAAAACAAGGAATTGGATTATCTACCTTCATTTCTTCAAGATAAATTTTGAGGGTAAACATTCTTGGCTCAATTTTTTAATTTAATTTTTAATTTCATTCTTTTGTTTTTATTTAATTAGTTAACATGTAAATTCTTTTAGTTCTATCATTTTCTTCTTATTTTCTTAATCTTTTGTTTTTATTTAATTAATTATCATGTAAATTCTTTTAGATCTATTATTTAATTGTTCTTATTTTTACTTCTTACTTCTTATTTTTTATTTTTTTATTTAATTGTTCATATTATTATTTCTTATTCTTATTTAATTGTTCATATTATTCATATTGAATTGTTCATATTATTATTATTATTATTATTATTATTATTATTATTATTATTATTATTATTATTATTATTATTATTATTATTATTATTATTATTATTATTATTATTACCATGTGCTCATGTGATTGTCCATATTATTATTGGTATTATTATTATCATGCCTTAAACATGCCATGTTAATTTTATTTCCTATTGTTCTTGCATGTTTATATGATTATTCATATCTTTGGTTGTTATTGTGCTTTGTTATTATTATTATTGTAACAACCCGATTTGGCTCTAGAAGTTTTGGCAATGTTTTGGCAGATTTTGATAAGTAAAAGAGTGAATCTAGATGTGAAAATGCGGGTTTGCAAGTTATTAAAATTATAAAGTTTTGATTATACTAATATGATTCAAAAAGAAGAGGGTGTGACTCTAGTGTGGGTTCTGTCGCGAGCGTGACAGTGTCGCGAGTGTGACAGAATACTTCACGAGAAGCCTAGCGGAGTTAGATTATTTGTTGTGTTATAGACACGTGGCGGCATAGGGGAGTGACAAGTGGCATTGTAGGAGGCTGACTCATGGCTATAAGGGAGTGTGACACTTGGCATTGGATTTTTGTTTAAGTAAATGAATATATTTATTATAGTGATTAGTAGCAATAATGAGGGTTAGTTGGCATTTATGGATTTTGGATGAACTTTAACCGGCTGCCCTTGGGGTTTTCTTTGGTTTTATTTGCTTTTGGCAGTTAGTCTTTTGCTTTTCTTTGGCTATTGTCCGTGCTCCTCTTGTCTTGCCATTTCCTTTTCCTTTTCTTCTTCATTTGATTTACTCTTTGAGAGAACCACTTAGGTGGGTTGAAGAGAGTGTGTTAAAGGTAAGTGTGGTTGGTTTTCCGATCTGACCTCCTTTTTCTTTTTGTTTTTGATTTAAAGTGAAAACAAGGTTTGATTCTTGGATTTTCTTTGTATGATTTTGTTGAAGCTATAGACAAGAAATTAGATAAAGGGAAGGAGAAGATCGCCAACAAGTAGAGAATAGAGTTTGAGCTCCTAGAGGTCGGGATCGAGTGTGGTTTTCAACTTTTGTTCATTTTGATTTCTTGCAGTGTCTTATGATGTATGTGTGTATGTGTTTATGATTTATGGGTATACATGCTTTGAGTATGTGAATTGATCAATTGAAAGTGTGGGTTGATGGTAAAATTTGATTTGGCAAATTCTGCTTAATTGTCATCTGATCTTTGTGTAATGTTTTTATCGTAAGTATCGTTATAGACCTCTGAATTGAATTATTGTTGATCCATTAGAATCCTGACTAAAATATCTATAAAAGGCTTAGAAATGAACTTGAGCAAATTCTAGCTCTAAGACCTTGAAAATTGGCCAAAACAGAGGTGTCTCTACCTTGGCCGGTTCATTTGACCAGTATAGCTTGTTTAGTTCATATCTGGAGTTATAAATGTATAATTGACCTGAAATTTATTCCATTTGAAAGCTAAAATCCTAGGGAAAAATTGTTAAGAGATAGTTTTTTTGAAAAATGAGGTTTAGACATCAGTTTAGACGATACAAGTTGGAGGTGAGAAGCAGTCTCGTGGAGGTTCTTGACGGAGCCTTCTGTCGCGAGCGCGACGGTGGTTGCGAGCACGATAGGGAGGGTCATAAGAGTGATTTTATTCTTGAATTAGAGCCCATAGTTGACATGAATCAATTCCCCACCTTTCCCCTCAATTAATTGGTATATGTCTATGTGTTTTTCTGCCTGAAATGAACCCATATTACCCTGGAATATTTTCGTGTTCCATACCATGCATGTTTAAGTTTATCGAATGCTATGACATAAGAGTTTAATGATAGAATTAAATGTATACATGCTTTTCAAGTGTTGCACATGACATGCTATGTGATCTCAATTGTTTTATAATGCTTGAATTACTGTATTGTACTTGAATATAGTATATAGAGTCTTTATGCAATTTAGCTTCTGTCACGAGCGTGACATCTTGTCGCGATCGCGACAGTAAATTGGCTTCTGTCGCGAGCGCAACATCTCATCGCGATCGTGACAGTGAACCTCTTTTCGCTTGGTTCTATGTGTTTGAAAAATGTTTTCTTTGATTTTGCTTTGCATGTCTTCTCTTTAACTAATAGTCTATACTTGATCATTCTTCTCTTATACTATAATAGAGTTCGTACTAGTAAATATTGGCATGATAGTATTTTGAATTGTGATCCTAGCAGTGTTAAGTATTCTATTTTGAGTTATCGAGTCAAGCCTGAAATGTCATAGTAGTGGATAGATAAGCATGCTTATAAAGGGTCAGAGTGCGGCTGCCACAGTGACCTTAATTGGTCCAACGACGAATACCCAGAGTATTCATTTTAAGTTAGGTCTCTAGAGTTTAATACTGTTTATCAGTATTTAAAGTAAAGTACCCGTATCTACAATTGTTGAAAGTTCAGGCTAATGTATATTTTATAGTGTACAAGAGGTGAAGTAGAGACTCGTAAATGCATATGATTATAGTATGACATGTTACTAATGTTGTTTGCCATATACGGATTTCTGCATTATGAATAAGTTAAAGCATGTTGGTATTTGCTTACAAGATTGTGTATATAATTATTTATATATGACATGACTATTAATATGCATGTGATATGTTTTGTGACTTCGTTAGAAGTCTTTTGCTTTTTTTATCCCCACTAAGCGTCATCGCTTAGCAAGGGTGTTTGTCCGTGTAGGTTTTCAAGTTTGGATCAGAGGCTGCACATCTGTTGGTCAAGGCCACTAGGAGCTAGCTTAAGAACTTTTGTTCTAGATAGAGTTTTTACATTTTGAGTAACATCATTATGTACATAGGAAGTATAGTATTGACATGTAAATGTTAACTGTTTTATATATGTATACCGAAAACGAATATGTAATAATTCTAAAACTTTTGTATATGTACAGTTTATATATATGTCATAAGAAATTTTTGTTTGGCCCAAAGTATTCTTATCTTTTAATGTTAATGCTTTTGCTATGGTACATGTGTGTGTGTGTGTTAGAGTTCACTTAGTGCCCCGATATTCCTTCCCGGGGGTATGGGGGTGTTATAATTATCACCATTGTTATTTTTATTACTTTGCTATAATTTGTTACTAGTATCATTATTGTTAGCATTATTATTTATGTTTTATGCATGCTGAATTTTATGTATATTATACTTTTTATATATGATTGGATGTTATTGTTGTTATTTTGTGTTTTTATGCATGTTAAATTCTATCATCATTATTTTATGCTTGTTTATGCATGTTGAATTTTATTATTATTATTATGTTATTTTTTTATGCATGTTAAATTGTTAATTAGTTAAGTTGCATATTTTATTGTGTAATTTTAATTGATTTGTCACACATGATACATTTTTTATTTGCTCTATCTTTATAGTATATTTTTAAATTCATTTTTCTTACTAACATGGCTTTTATTTGTTTTTTTATTTTCAATACTTATTTTTATGTGTGAGTATTTTCTATACCAAGTGCAAGCCCATGAAGATTTGAAGATCCATTTGGGAGTTTAATTTTTTATTATTTTCATTACTTTGCTTTCATTATTTTATTTCTAATATGTAATTTGTAAATAAGTTTATTTAATTTTATTTTTATGCACGTTAATTAAAAAATCACAAAAATATTTATATTAATTAATTTGGTTTTTTTTTTCTAAATAAAAAGGGGACAAATGTCCTAGTTTTTTCATCCAAAATAAATTGTCACTTTAAAATTATTTTCTTTAATTATGCATTAGAGGACCAATGTCCTCATCTTTAATAAATAGCCCGATTTATGTATGAGTTGTATTTTATTTACAAATGGGGGTTGTATTCCGCCCCTAGTTTTGTTGTAATTTATGTTCATGTGTTTTATTTTTATTCCGTTCTTATTTACCGCTTTCATTATGTGATTGACACACGCGTTAAATTAAATTGCATTTAAATTGAATGAGAAATAGGGTGAAACGCTAAATTCAAAATTCAATTATAAATTTATCCAAGGTATGAATAAATGAGAAGCCCCGAACCATCTCTGGTCTTTGGGCTCAACGAGGCGAGAGGACCATTTCAATGTTCCATTGGAATGGGACTTTCAAGACACCTCTTGTGTCCCGTAAAAAGGCTTTAACACGCATAGTCCTAGGCTCCACGAGGCAAGAGAGCCATCCTAATGTTCTATTAGGGTGGGGCCTCCAAGACCCCTCTGGCTTGCCCAAAATGGACATAGCAGTGCCGTCTTAGGCTCACTGAGGCTAGACGGCCTTTCCCAATGTTCTATTGGGTGGCGACTCCAAGAAACCTCCTTGTTGCCCAAAATGGACGCACTTGTAATTTCTTACAAGTTTTATGAACCTCTCCCGATCGCCCTAAAGGTGGGCGTTCGGGGCAACCCGGGGTTCGGCGCGCGTCACACATGCATTGTATATGTCATCCATGCATTATTCTAATAATCTTGATCTTTCAGCCACCATAGATTCATCCAAGTGGACTAGGGGTTCTGACGGTCGGTTAGTGAGGATAGACGCGCCCTTTGGATTGCTAAAATTAGTGCCTGTTTGGGATTCTGAGTCACTCTCAACAACCAGTGAATCATCTTCGATGGCAAAAGAGATTGGAGCCTTAACCACTCAAGACTTGGCCAGGAGATTAGAGGATTTTGAGCGAAGGATGATAGAAATGATGGGGGCAATGGCCGAAAGGATTGCTTAGCCTCCTGCTCCACAAACACCTGTGGCTCCACAACTGTCGGTGGCTCCTCCTCGGGGGCAAGTCGAACCGCTTATTGGTGTAGAGGCTCCCCTCATTGGAGTTGCTGCCCATCAACCTGTAGATGAGCCTAAAGCTGCTGTTATGCCCGCTGTGCCAAGAAGGGCAAGGGTCCCCGATCCCAATGAGGATTTTCTGATGGAAGAAGAGGTCGAGGAGGTAGCAGCCCATCAAGCTGTAAGGGGCAGAGCACCCAGGGTAGAAGACGAGGCTCTGAGAGGTATGAGATAGAAAATTGAGGCAATCACTCGCCTATTAACAGCTAGTAAGGGAATCAACCCCGAGGACAGAGATTTGGGGGATGAGGAGCTACTGCCTCAAAGGTTTCAGATGCCTGAGTTGCCAAAATTTGATGGAACATCGGACCCTTCTGCACACATCAAGCAATACACCCTAGTGATGAAGGGCACAGGGCTGACTAAGAGGCAAAAAGTGGATTATTTTTGTCTCAGTCTAGCGGGTCCGGCAGTAGACTGGTATCATGGACTGGATAGAAGATCCAAAAAGGACTGAGACCTCCTGACTGATGAATTCATGAAGCAGTATGATTGCAGCACTAGAATGGAGGTCACCCTGAAGGACCTCGAGCTTCTATAGTAAAAGAATAATGAGTCGTTCCACGAATACCTCACTAGTTGGAGAAATAGGGTCATGGAGATGAAGCGAAAACCCGACACCGCCGATCAAATCAGATTATTCATCAGGAACTCCTGCCCTTATCTAAGGGACTTGCTTAGCTTCAAGGGGCTCAGAGATTGGGAGTCACTCAAAGATATTGATGTAGAGGCTGAGGCGGCCTACCTAGCGAAGAAAGCAAGCCAGAATAACTTTGCTGGGAGGAGCTTTGGGAACCAGTCAGGGTACAAGTCAGGAGGAGTCGGGAATAGTAATAACAGAAATGGCAAAATAGCTGAGGTCTCAGCCACCGGAGCAGAACAAGGCCAGCGGTACTTTTCTAACTTGGGTCGACCTCTATCCTGGGTGTTGGAGAGACTAATGAAGGAGGGCAAGTTGCAGTCGTTGCCACCTAGACTAGCTTTAAATCAGGGACAGTCGGGCCACAAAAGTGATCAATACTGCGCCTACAATCAACACACCGGGCACCTAACAGACCATTGCTGAATCTTGAGGGGTAAGATCCAGGACCTCATCGACTACAAGCAGATCAGCGACCCCAAAAAGAGAGAGAAGAAGAAGGCAAGCCACAATACAGTTCCCCCGCCAGGTGTTTGATCGGTTCTGGCGAACGGAGAAGAAGACTATGTTTTTTAATGCTTTATGTCTTTTTATTTAAAGAACTCTTTATGACAATTCGGTTATTTTAATGTGATGAATAGTTTCTGTTTATTGGTATGGTATTTCTAATGATCTCATTTCCTATGATCACGATGTATTCATTCATTTTTGGCATTAACCTAATTAATATGACTCCATCTAATCTCGAAACTTTGGGGAACCCAAAGAAAATCTTGATAGCATCTATTATGACTCCTGAAGAGAGATTAAAAAGAGAGAAAATAAAAAAATGAAATAAAAAGTCTTTGCCTGGACCTATAAAGACATGCCAGGAGATGATTATGAAACCACCGAGTACGCTATGCCAGTTTATCCCAAACATAAACCGGCCAAGCAGAAGTTCAGAAAATTCAAGCCAGAAGGGACAGGAAAAGGTAAAAAGGGAGAATCCATGAGCGGAACCAGGGCTAATTTTTTTACTGAAATGTAATGCCTAATTAGGTGGATCATCGACATCCCCAGTGGTTAAGAAGAGAAGTGTGTGCATTTGTAAACTATCAGGATTTAGATGAAACTTGCTGGGGAGCAAAAAAATAAAAATTAAAAAAAAAAAAAAAAAACACAAAAAAAAATATCATTGACATAGGGACAGTTATCTGGGGGCAAACTTTGTTCAAATCCAGTTGATCTACACATACTTGCATTTGGCCATTCTTCTTAGCTACTGAAAATGACTTAAAGACTGATTCACAAGTATCCACCTAGTTCAGTGTGAGAGGTATACCCATATCTTGCCATTCTTCTTGGCTATTGAAAAGGACCTGAAGACTAATTCACAAGCTATCCACCCAGCTCATCAGTATGGGGGGTGTGCAGTATGAGAGGTGAGCTGATGACATACAATTGAGATACCAAACAAGAGGAAGGCCAAGAAAGTTATAGAGGAAACCCATGCTGGGCTCTGCAGTTGGAACCCCTACAAGTGTCACCCTTTATTCCTCGACATATGGGGGAAAAAGCACTGCTGCCTGTTAAAGCACACCAAATCTTTGAGGGGCAGTCATGGAAGCAACGGCTACAGTAGTCAGGCACGTTAAATGAAAACAGGTCTTGGGAACCCATCACCTCAACCAGTCTGCTCAAGGGACTAGAACAAGATTTCGATACGAAAAAGAACCACTCTCCGAAGGAGCAGCTTTCCTGGCTAACGAAGATGGAAGCAAATTCGATCAACACCAACGAACTAAAGGAGGGTCCATGGCAGAGGCTAAATAAAGAATAAAAAAATATATAAATAAAAAAGAGAGAAAATATTCAATCGAGAAAACCCGCGAGGGCCGATTGATAACAGGAGTTTGATACTTTCAGGATCTATTCCGAGATTAGATGAGGTCTCATATTTTTTGGAGTTAATGCCAAATAGTGATCATGTGCTATGAAATCGAGTCGAAATGTATGCATTTATACAGTGGTATATCGATGTGACAAGAGCAGTTAATCGCGCATACTCAAAGTTGGGGTTAATTTCACTGGTGGTCATCGAACTTATACCAAAATTACGCAAAAGTAACTAAATAATTTTATCTTTCAAAAAAGTCATTGAACTTAAAACTATTATACACAAAAGTCATTATGAACGAATTCCGGTCACCGGAAAATCTAGCTGACAGCTCATGTGCACACGCGAACTTAAAACCATTTCACTAATAGTCATTGAACTTATACCAAAATTACGCAAAAGTAACTAGATAATTTTTTTCTTTCAAAAAAGTCATTAAACTTAAAACCATTATACACAAAAGTCATTATAAACAGATTCCGGATAGATTTCGGTGACCGGAATCCGTTCATAATGACTTTTGTGTATAATGGTTTTAAGTTCAATGACTTTTTTGAAAGAAAAAATTATTTAGTTACTTTTGCGTAATTTTGGTATAAGTTCGATGACCATCAGTGAAATCAACCCCTCAAAGTTGTCTGGTGCCGGCATAGAATCAGCGCATTGGTACTATCTACCCTCCGACGCTCTCGCCACTCGGGCACTTCAATCAACTCATTTTTCTACCCACTGGAAAGCCAATCCTACACATCTTCATTACAAGAACCAAGCTCAGGCAACCATGATCTAAGACGTAAATACACGCTGATTACACCTAAAAGATCTTTTACGACAACTTTAGCCACAAAAAAAAGGGCCGTTAGAGATGAAAACCGTGACTGGCACTCTAAGCAAAAGTTAGGCCAAAGGGCAAGGTGAAAACCTGGGAACAGATGGTCTATCCTATAAAAAAATGAAATGAATAAAAGCCGCTGGATTGGGTTGGGTCCATTCCAACCAACAGGGTTATGTGAAAATCCGCCAAGGACGCATTTCTCGCTAAGAAAAGCTAGCGTGAAAATCCACAAGGGACGCACTACCTTCAAATAATGACTACAGGTATCAGAGGAGAACCTCACAATCCCCTAAAGGCATAAAATTCAAAACCAATTCCAGGGGGCACCGATCCTACTGCAAATTACGACCAAACCGGCTGTTGCCTCCAAAATCCACTTAGACGAATTCTTGTCCTGCATTCCTGCATACATATCTATCTCACGTGCATGCTCACCACTTGCATATTTTGCTTCTAAGTCTTGCAGAAAGAAAGAATCAATGCCAACACCAACTCCAACGAAAGGGCAAGCCACAGCATCGATCAAAACATCAATTCAATCCAAGCCAGCTAACCGAAGACCTCTCAGGGGGCGATCAATTGAAGACTTCTCAGGGAGCAGCTAGCCGAAGACCTCTCAGGGGGCGATCAACCGAAGACTTCTCAGGGAGAAGCTAACCGAAGACCTCTCAGTGGCCGATCAACCGAAGACTTCTCAGGGAGCAGCTATTCGAAGACCTCTCGGGGGGCAGTTATTCGAAGACCTCTCAGGGGGTAGCTATCCGAAGACCTCTCAGGGGGCGATCAACCGAAAACTTCTCAGGGAGCAGCTAACCAAAGACCTCTCAGGGGGCGATCAACCGAAGCCTTCTTAGGGAGTAGCTAACCAAAGACCTCTCAGGGGGCGATCAACCGAAGACTTCTCAAGCAGTAGCTAACCGAAGACCTCTCAGGGGGCGATCAACCAAAGATTTCTCAGGGAGCGGCGAACCGAAGACCTCTCAGGGGGCGATCAACCAAAGACTTCTCAGGGAGCGGCGAACCAAAGATCTCTCAGGGGGCGATCAATCGAAGACTTCTCAGGGGGCACCAGTCAACCAAAGACCTCTCAGGGGGCACCGGCCAGTCAAAGACCTCTCAGTGGGCACCAGCCAACCGAAAACCTCTCAGGGGGCACCGATCAGCCAAAGACCTCCCAGAGGGCACCACCTCAGAAAGCATAACACTCCAACAATACCATCCAGTCTAGAGACGTGACCGCCTCAGGTACGTGTCTCTTCCCTCCTTTTCTGAATTTTTGCTCACTTAGGCAGCTAAGTTCTAAGTTCCCTAAAATTGGGGCAACTGTAGACACCGGGTTCCGAGGCGGTCCAAGATCAGAATTACCCGATTATGAAAATGATACCGGCTCACTGGCAAAAATGTCGAAAATGATGTTTTTCTTGTCGAAACCCTCGTTATTTTTGGATAAAAATAAACAAATAAATATATCTAAAAAATTATTAGTATTAAAAAAAATTATTAGGAAGTGTTTTTTACATACATATCAAAATTTTTGATATTTTAAAAAGGAGAATTAAATTAATTAATCAATTTAATTGAAAAAAAAAGATTTAATATTAAGATAAAAAAATAAAGAAAGAATTTGAAAAAGAAAAAAAAAAGAAGAATTTAAAAAAAAAATTAAATTCTTAAGTGGCCATTGCGCGGCCACTTTATAAGTGGCCATCACGCGGCCGGCCACTTATAAAGTGGCCGCGTCTCATCCCTTGGGCGCGAGCCCATGTGAGCGCGCGTCTCGCACGGGAGCACGCAGCCCATTGGGGCTCGTTTTCCTGCAGGCGCGTGTGCCACTTGGGGCGCACGTCTTCCCTCCTTCACGCGGACATATTTGCCCGCCCAGTCCCGACCTGTATTTTCTACGTTTCAGTCTGTTTTGACCGCTGATTTTTTCCTTTTCTGTGAAATTTTTGAGAAGAAAAATTAAAAGAATAAATTGTCTTTCTTTATTTTGGGACAACCCAGCAAATTAAAACAAAAAATTGGGTTTCATTTTCGAGGGGGCTGCATTTTTCATTCAGGAAAAAATGTAGTTTTCTCTCAACCAACAAGAACAGCAGCCAAGGGTTTTTCTAAGCAAAAATCACCGAAAATTCATAACTTTAATTCTTCTCTGTCCTTTTTATTTTCTTCAAGAATATTTAATTTCTAGATGATTTCGAGCTTGGAATATTAATTTCCTTTCCTCAAAATTCCATCAAAAATATTTTCTTGACTTAAATTTGTTCAAAAACAGCAATTTTTACATTTTCTTCAAATACTCATCACCACAAATATGACAAGGAGGACGGATCGATACACTCCTATTCTCCAATCTATAAAATTCTAAGAGTAAATACTTTGGATCCGCCTTAATTTCCTATTTATTTGTCATTTTAGTCCTTAATTTTGTTATTCTTGCCATGTTCATCTTCTATTTCTAATATTCCTAATATTTAGCCACTGTTGATATCCCCATATTTAGTCTCCTTTTATATGCTTCTCTTTGTGCTTTTTTAGTTTGACTTTCATGGTTTTAACTTTACCCTTTTTTTGCCGATAACTTTTTTTCTTTTGTCATTATCACTATTGTGTTTTGTTTTTTAGTTGACATCCTGTTTATTGTTATTTTACGGTATTAATATTGTTAGTGTTATTATTATTATTATTATTATTATTATTATTATTATTATTATTATTATTATTATTATTGTGTTACACTTAGTTATTTCGTGATGTTATTATTATTTATTACTTGGTATTATGTCATTATTATCCTTTATTTATTATTGACCATATTATTGTTATATTATTATTATTATTATCATTATCATTATTATTCTTATTATTATTATTATTGTCGTTATTACTATTTATCATTGTCACTATTATTATTAATATTACTTATTATTATTAATATGTTGCATTATTATTATTATTATTATGCTTGTTATTTATATTTATCATTATTATTATTATTATCATTATCATTATTACTATTATTATTATTATCATTTCATTTTGCCATCATTTTTATTATCATTTTTTTTCTTTGGCTTGATTTATTTTAATCTCATTTTGCATGAAGATTGTTTGTTCATTAAATTAATTTGCCCAATATTTATTTTGTGTTTACTTAATTTTTAGAATCATTACTAATATTTTTGATGTTAATTTTTGCCTGAAATTTAAATTTAGGTTGCACTGTGTGAGCTTTCCCGTGGCTCCCCTGATGGGTCACGACACGCAAACGAACACTACGGTTTGGTGAGATCCTTCCGACCCCCCTTTTTTATGTGTTTGGTATTTATTTGTAAATATTTTTTTATTTATCCACGTGTGCGATAAAAAAATCACAAAAATATTTCTATAATTAAATTGGGATTTTCACTAATAAAATTGGGACCAATGTCCATTGATTTAGCCAAGAAATGAAAAATATCACAAAATAAAACGAAGAGTTAGTTTTCTCCAAAAATGGGATGACTCATCCTGGTTTTCCAACTCAATAATCAAATGACTCTTCGAACCCTCTTTAAATAAACGCGAAGGAATCAATGTTCCTGAACCTTTGAACAAGTACGAAGGAACCAATGTTCCAACCCAAAATGAATATCCTGATTTATGTATGTTTTTCTTATGTTTGATGTCACACCCCATTTGCCCCCTAGTAGAATGAGCCTGTCTGTCTGTTCGTCTGTCTGTCTGTATGTGTAAGCATTCGCATGTGTACAGTATTTCATAAGGGCATTTCAGTAAAATGTATGATTTTGGGGTTTATTTTTATGTGGGTGCATACATGGCATTAGTGTGTTTAATTAAATGAAATATACTTGTGTGCACTTGAGCATACTATATTAGGGTGTTATTAGTTGGGAATCACTTGTGTGCTTGTGCTCATATTATTGTAGGGTACATTTAATTGAGGTTGCATTAGGTGTGTGTAATGTGTGGAGTTAGGGTATGAGTGAGCAAGTTTCACCACCCAAGGAATTGACATGTGTATTAGGTTTGGGAAAAAGAATAAAGAAAGAAAAGAAAGGTGGAACAAAAATCAGATTCACGTTTTCCTTTCAAACTTCACATTCTTTTTCTTCTTCCTTTTCCCTTTCCTAATTACTACTCTCTGATAATCTAGTGTGGTTGTGGAAGTTGGTCACTCTTACTCCTAGCTTGGTAAGTGCATAATCTAGTATTTGTCTTACTGTAAATTGAATCTTCATCTTCTTCCTTGAGTTAGATTTAACTTAGGGTTTTCTTTGTGGATATTCTTGCTGTGATTGTGTTTAGCTGAAGCTCCACGTGATCCAAAGGGGAAAGAGGTTGCTGGACCTAGTGGAGCTAAGTGAGAGAGACTTAGATTTCAGGTTTGGGAACAATTGCTTGTGATCTGCATAATTTAAGTTTACTGGTATTTCTAGGGTTTATATGTTCTTGAACAATTTGAATGTAATTACCTTGAATTAGGTTGATTGAATTCTGGTTTGAGTTGTTTATATGATGTTTGAATTGTTTGGAATCTGCCTTGCAAGGTAAGAACAGGTTTGTATGGACTTAAATCAAATTGGGATTGAAATCTGGAAATTCTGGAAAATCTGGAAATTTAGGTACTGTTCTTCGTCGCGCGATTTGCTACACAGGAAGGCAAGTCATGTCACGTGACTCTCGGTCACGACGTGACATGCCTGCTGAGAAGCCAGTCGCGTGGCCAGCTGAAGAACAAGCAAGTCACGCGACGTGATCTTCGGTCACGTCGTGCGACCTGCGAAGGAAAAAGGCAGATCACGCAACGTGATTTGCGAGGGAGAAGCAGCGTCACGTCGCGTGACCCTCGGTCACGCCGTGACCTGCAGGAGCATTTCGTGATCCGCGAGGATCACGCAACGCATTTGGCGAGAAATAAGCAGGTCACGAGACGTGACCCTCGGTCACGCCGTGACCTGCCTGTTGAATCGTCAGTTTTCTCCGCTCAGCTCGTTTTTCCGAAATTTCTTGGTTTTTAACTCAGAACTGAACTTGTTATTTCTTCAGAATGGACTTTACTGTTGTATGATGCATATCTTACTGTTTGATGCCTCGATGTGCGTGATGGCATGATTTTCTGATGAATTATACGCTATATTCTGAAATGTGATCATTGTGACGCATAGCCTGCTAGAGTCAAGTAAGTGGATAGTTAGGCATGCCTAATAGAGTCTTTAGCTGCAGCCCTCAGTTCAGTTTGGACCCCGATCAGGTCCCCGTTTGGTTCCTCGCGAACCCTTCAGTATAGAATCTTGTTTAAGATTCCCTCAGTATATAAATAACATGTTCTGATAAATGATATAATATTTGACTTGTATCTGTGAGGTACCCTCAGTATTCGATTCGTACCCGTAAGGTACCCTCAGTACACTCGTTATCCACTGTCTAGAGTCAGCAGGTATTCTTTGAATGTTAATGGAAATGTTCTGATCTGATATGGCTTTGAATGGAATATCTGAATGAGTTTAAGATGAATTACATGATGGTTGATTTTGTAATGCATATGAGATTCTGAAAGTATGGTATTTAAATATGGGTATGTTTATATAATGTATGCAACAGTCCTTGCATTCTGCCATTGTGAATGTGTTATGCCTTGACGACCACTGTGAGTGGCCGTCCATAATTTATGTGTGTTTCCCCACTAAGCGTTTTATCGCTTAGCACGGTGTTTTTATCCGTGCAGGTGCGGAAGACGTTTTGCCTTGAGAGAGTCGCCGTTATCAAGCCAACACAGAAGGGATTAGTGTAGGGCTCAGTGTTGTATCAATTATTGATTCTTTTTGTATAGAACTCTCTGTATCAGCTTCCGCTTTTGTATCTATATTTTGTATATGTAATATTATTTATATCAGCTTGTTGATCTGATCATTACTGTAATATTTTAATTATAGTAATGCATGATCAGCTTTTGCTTTCTGCTTGTTAAGTTTTTAATTATTCTGTATTTCTGAATGTATGTTATGAATAAATGTATACTTTACTTTGTATCAGTTTGGTGACACCTTGTCTCATACGGCTTCTCACTCCTTATCGGATGGGAACGCCTACGTATGGGAAGGGGGTGTTACAGTTAGTGGTATCAGAGCATAGGTTTAGACGTTTCTAGGTGTTGTTATGATTGTTCTGATTTTCTTAGATGCGTATGTGTCTAGATCTGTGTTGGCTGATACGGTTGTTTCTTGTTTGTTTAGATGGCTTCTAATTCTGCTCATGGTGCGCGTGAGGAGTCCGCCGAGAGTGTGAATCCTCCCGCTGTTGATCAGTCTGTTTCTGTTAATGTGTCGGCTCAGCATGCTAGGGTTCAGCCCGAGGCCGCAGCCATGCCCTTAGAGGCTATGCTTAGACTGCATCAGGACATGGCTAGGGTATTGGAGAGAGTGACTGCTCCTAGAGCACCGATGGAGAATCTGAGGAGAGCAGGAGTTGAGGATTTCTATGGTACTGGGTTGAGTGAGTCTGAGACTGCAGAGAGATGGTTAGATAAAGTGAAGCGTGCTCTGAGAGAGATTCGGTGTCCTCCCGACCAGCAGGCAGAGTGTGCTTTAGCTCTTCTTCAGGGGTCTGCTTTTGAGTGGTGGGAGTTGGTTTGCAGGCATCCTCAGTTACCGGATCCGATTACCTGGGAGTTCTTTGAGGGTGAGTTCATAAAGAAGTACATTACTCAGACCTATAGAGATCAGAGATGGGCGCAGTTTTTGGGTTTGAGACAGAGAACTTTGTCAGTAGCTGATTATGAGAAAGAGTTCAACAGGTTATCTCGCTATGCCCCTCGAGGAGTTATGACTGATGATTTTAGATGCAAGCATTTCGAGGCTGGATTAAATGAGTCATTGAAGATTGCTTTGATTTCCTTGATGTGTATACCTGGGGTTCACTATTATCAGATTGTGGAGGCTGCAGTGAGAGCAGAGTTGTCTGAGACAGTGATGAGAGAGAGAGCTCAGAGGAGGAGTGCTTCTCGTGGAGGATCTTCTTCGAGTAAGAGATCGAGGGACCCTCAGGATGAGTCAGCATCTGGTCCGGCTTCTAGAGGTAGACGTCAGGGTTCTACAGCTGTGTCAGGTTCTGGTAGGGGTGGTAGAGCTGAGACTACACCAGTTTGTCCTCATTGTAGTAAGTCACATCGTGGTGAGTGTAGGTGGCTCACTGGTGCATGCTTCAGGTGTGGGAGTTCTGAGCATCGGTTGGCCGGTTGTCCGAGAGTACAGGAGGATTCAGGTTCCCAGAGAGAGGGCAGTAGGGTCGGTTCGAATGCTTCACAGGCTACCCGTGGCAGAGGCCGAGGTAGAGGTAGAGGTGGTCGGCATAGGGATGGTGCTGCTTCTGAGACTGTTGAGCATCCTCCTCAGGGTGCCATTAGAGCTTATGCTATGAGAGCCAGAGATGAGCAGGATGCGCCTGATGTTATTGCTGGTAAGTTCCTACTCCATGACACTGAGTTGTATGCTCTAATTGATCCTGGTTCCACACACTCATACTTGTGCACAGATAGAGTCATTGATAAATTGCATTCTGTTGATCAGTTAGATTATGAGATTTGTGTGACCAGTCCATTAGGGCATAGTGTCAGTGTGAGTTGAGTTTTTAGGAGTTGTCCTCTGATTGTTGAGGGAGTTGTGCTTCCAGCGGATCTGATTGAGTTACCCTTCAGAGAGTTTGACTTGATTCTGGGTATGGACTGGTTGGGTAAGTATCGGGCTGTAGTGGATTGCCATAGGAAGACAGTGGTACTTCGAGATAGAAGTCAGTCTCTTGTGTTTCTGAAAGGTTTGGGTGCTAGTTCAGTGAATAATGTTATTTCTGCGATGCAAGCTAAGAGATTCATCAGGAAAGGTTGTGAGGCTTTTCTAGCTGTTGTGTTAGATTCCAGGAGGGATCAGGTTCAGATTGAGGATATTCCTATAGTGCGAGAGTTTGGGGATGTGTTTCCGAGCGAGTTGCCTGGTTTGCCTCCTGAGAGAGAGGTTGAGTTGTCCATTGAGATCATGCCGGGTACTGCACCTATTTCGAGAGCACCTTATCGGATGGCTCCTGTAGAGTTGAGGGAACTTAAATCTCAGCTACAAGAGTTATTGGATAAGGGGTTTATTAGACCGAGCATATCTCCATGGGGAGCTCCGGTGCTGTTTGTCAAGAAGAAAGATGGATCCTTGCGGATGTGCATTGATTACCGCCAGATTAATAAAGTTACAGTGAAGAACAAGTATCCTTTGCCTAGGATTGAGGATTTATTTGATCAGCTTCGAGGTGCGGGTGTCTTTTCCAAGATAGATCTTCGATCAGGGTACTACCAGCTTCGTGTTCAGGATGCAGATGTGGTTAAGACTGCATTTCGGACTAGGTATGGCCACTATGAGTTTCTTGTGATGCCGTTTGGTTTGACAAATGCTCCAGCGGCTTTTATGGATCTGATGAACCGTGTGTTTAGGCCATACTTAGATCGATTTGTAGTAGTGTTTATTGATGACATCTTGGTGTATTCCAGGAATGAGAGTGAGCATGAGGAGCATCTCAGATTGGTTTTGCAGATGTTGAGAGAGCATCATTTGTTTGCTAAGCTTAGCAAATGTGACTTCTGGCTTCGAGAAGTGTCATTCTTGGGTCACATCATTTCAGCTAGTGGTATTCAGGTTGATCCAGCTAAGATTGAGGCGATTGTTGATTGGAGAGCGCCTCGAAATGTTCAGGAAGTGAGGAGTTTCCTCGGTTTAGCAGGTTATTACCGACGGTTCGTTAAGGGATTTTCTGTGATTGCTGCTCCTATGACTAGATTGTTGAGGAAAGGAGTTAGATTTGAGTGGTCAGACAGGTGTCGGTCTTGTTTTGATCGGTTAAAGCAGTTGCTTGTTGAGGCTCCTATCCTTACTCAACCCATCTCGGGTAAGGAGTTTGTTATTTACAGTGATGCTTCTGGAGTTGGTCTTGGTTGTGTGCTTATGCAGGAGGGTAAAGTAGTGGCTTATGCTTCTCGTCAGTTGAAGCCACATGAGAAGAACTATCCGATGCATGATTTAGAGTTGGCAGCTGTAATCTTTGCTTTGAAGATTTGGCGTCATTACTTGTATGGGGAAAAGTGTAGGATCTTCTCGGACCACAAGAGTTTGAAGTACTTCCTTTCACAGAAAGAGTTGAACATGAGGCAGCGCAGATGGCTTGAGTTGTTTAAGGACTACGACTGCATTGTGGATTACCATCCTGGTAAGGCCAATGTAGTTGCAGATGCTTTGAGTCGTAAGTCAGTTTCAGCCTTGTTCTTGAGGCGTTTCAGATGGCGATTTGGTTCGGATGGGGCTTTGCTTGCCCAGCTGCGTGTGAAGCCTACTTTGAGACAGTTGATTGTGGATGCTCAGAGAGATGATGTGAGACTTCAGCGGATTGTGCTTGAGGTTAGAGCGGGTAAGCCATCAGAGTTCTCAGTTCAGGATGAGGTACTTATGTTCAGAGATCGCCTGTGTGTGCCAGAGTCTGAGGATTTGAGGAGACAGCTTTTGAGTGAGGCGCATAGTTCAGTCTTTACTATGCATCCGGGCAGTGAGAAGATGTACAGAGATATGAAGCAATTCTATTGGTGGTCTGGTATGAAGCGTGATATAGTGGATTTTGTTTCCAAGTGCTTGACTTGTCAGCAGGTGAAGGCAGAGCATCAGGTTCCTTCAGGTTTGCTTATGCCTTTATCCATTCCTGAGTGGAAATGGAGTGATATCACCATGGACTTTGTTTCTGGCTTGCCTTTGACTCAGAGGAAGCATGATTCGGTTTGGGTTATTGTGGATCGGCTTACGAAATCAGCTCACTTCTTGCCGGTTAGAGTGGACTACTCCATGGACAGATTAGCCAGTATCTATGTAGATGAGATAGTTCGACTGCATGGTGTGCCTTTGTCCATAGTGTCAGATCGAGATTCGAGGTTTACTTCCAAGTTTTGGAAGGAGTTACAGAGAGCTTTGGGCACTAGGTTGAACTTCAGTACAACGTTTCATCCTCAGACCGATGGTCAGTCAGAGCGAGTTATTCAGATTCTGGAGGATATGATGAGGGCTTGTACTTTGGATTTTCCGGGCAGTTGGGACAGATATGTATCATTGATGGAGTTTGCCTACAACAACAGTTTTCAGTCGAGTATTGGTATGGCACCATATGAGGCTTTGTATGGTCGTCAGTGTAGGACTCCGATTTGTTGGACAGAGCTATCCGAGAGATCTATGATTGGACCCGACTTGGTTAGAGATACTGAAGAGAAAATCAGAGTAGTACAGCGGAATTTGAAGGCAGCAAAGGATCGACAGAAGTCTTATGCCAATTTGAAAAGAAAAGATGTGCATTTTGAGATCGGAGACAAGGTTTTCCTTAAAGTTTCTCCTTGGAGGAGAGTGCTTCGATTTGGAAAGAAGGGTAAGCTGAGTCCTCGTTTCATTGGACCTTATGAGATTTTGGATAAGGTGGGACCTGTAGCCTACAGATTAGCGCTACCGATGGAGTTAGCAAAGTTACATGATGTGTTCCACGTTTCGATGCTTCGTCGGTACAGATCAGATCCTTCGCATGTTCTGTCAGTTCAGGATATCCAGGTTCAGCCAGACTTCTCTTATGATGAGGAACCGCGAGCTATTCTAGCTCGAGAAGTGAGACAGTTGAGGAATAAGCAGATTCCTTTGGTTAAAGTGTTGCGGATCCATCATGGAGTCGAGGAAGCGACTTGGGAACCAGAGGAGTCGATGAGAGCTCAGTATCCACAGTTATTCAGTTCAGGTGAGAATTTCGAGGACGAAATTCTTATTAGTAGGGGAGAGTTGTCACACCCCATTTGCCCCCTAGTAGAATGAGCCTGTCTGTCTGTTCGTCTGTCTGTCTGTATGTGTAAGCATTCGCATGTGTACAGTATTTCATAAGGGCATTTCAGTAAAATGTATGATTTTGGGGTTTATTTTTATGTGGGTGCATACATGGCATTAGTGTGTTTAATTAAATGAAATATACTTGTGTGCACTTGAGCATACTATATTAGGGTGTTATTAGTTGGGAATCACTTGTGTGCTTGTGCTCATATTATTGTAGGGTACATTTAATTGAGGTTGCATTAGGTGTGTGTAATGTGTGGAGTTAGGGTATGAGTGAGCAAGTTTCACCACCCAAGGAATTGACATGTGTATTAGGTTTGGGAAAAAGAATAAAGAAAGAAAAGAAAGGTGGAACAAAAATCAGATTCACGTTTTCCTTTCAAACTTCACATTCTTTTTCTTCTTCCTTTTCCCTTTCCTAATTACTACTCTCTGATAATCTAGTGTGGTTGTGGAAGTTGGTCACTCTTACTCCTAGCTTGGTAAGTGCATAATCTAGTATTTGTCTTACTGTAAATTGCATCTTCATCTTCTTCCTTGAGTTAGATTTAACTTAGGGTTTTCTTTGTGGATATTCTTGCTGTGATTGTGTTTAGCTGAAGCTCCACGTGATCCAAAGGGGAAAGAGGTTGCTGGACCTAGTGGAGCTAAGTGAGAGAGACTTAGATTTCAGGTTTGGGAACAATTGCTTGTGATCTGCATAATTTAAGTTTACTGGTATTTCTAGGGTTTATATGTTCTTGAACAATTTGAATGTAATTACCTTGAATTAGGTTGATTGAATTCTGGTTTGAGTTGTTTATATGATGTTTGAATTGTTTGGAATCTGCCTTGCAAGGTAAGAACAGGTTTATATGGACTTAAATCAAATTGGGATTGAAATCTGGAAATTCTGGAAAATCTGGAAATTTAGGTACTGTTCTTCGTCGCGCGATTTGCTACACAGGAAGGCAAGTCACGTCGCGTGACTCTCGGTCACGACGTGACATGCCTGCTGAGAAGCCAGTCGCGTGGCCAGCTGAAGAACAAGCAAGTCACACGACGTGATCTTCGGTCATGTCGTGCGACCTGCGAAGGAAAAAGGCAGATCACGCAACGTGATTTGCGAGGGAGAAGCAGCGTCACGTCGCGTGACCCTCGGTCACGCCGTGACCTGCAGGAGCATTTCGTGATCCGCGAGGATCACGCAACGCATTTGGCGAGAAATAAGCAGGTCACGAGACGTGACCCTCGGTCACGCCGTGACATGCCTGTTGAATCGTCAGTTTTCTCCGCTCAGCTCGTTTTTCCGAAATTTCTTGGTTTTTAACTCAGAACTGAACTTGTTATTTCTTCAGAATGGACTTTACTGTTGTATGATGCATATCTTACTGTTTGATGCCTCGATGTGCGTGATGGCATGATTTTCTGATGAATTATACGCTATATTCTGAAATGTGATCATTGTGACGCATAGCCTGCTAGAGTCAAGTAAGTGGATAGTTAGGCATGCCTAATAGAGTCTTTAGCTGCAGCCCTCAGTTCAGTTTGGACCCCGATCAGGTCCCCGTTTGGTTCCTCGCGAACCCTTCAGTATAGAATCTTGTTTAAGATTCCCTCAGTATATAAATAACATGTTCTGATAAATGATATAATATTTGACTTGTACCTGTGAGGTACCCTCAGTATTCGATTCGTACCCGTAAGGTACCCTCAGTACACTCGTTATCCACTGTCTAGAGTCAGCAGGTATTCTTTGAATGTTAATGGAAATGTTCTGATCTGATATGGCTTTGAATGGAATATCTGAATGAGTTTAAGATGAATTACATGATGGTTGATTTTGTAATGCATATGAGATTCTGAAAGTATGGTATTTAAATATGGGTATGTTTATATAATGTATGCAACAGTCCTTGCATTCTGCCATTGTGAATGTGTTATGCCTTGACGACCACTGTGAGTGGCCGTCCATAATTTATGTGTGTTTCCCCACTAAGCGTTTTATCGCTTAGCACGGTGTTTTTATCCGTGCAGGTGCGGAAGACGTTTTGCCTTGAGAGAGTCGCCGTTATCAAGCCAACACAGAAGGGATTAGTGTAGGGCTCAGTGTTGTATCAATTATTGATTCTTTTTGTATAGAACTCTCTGTATCAGCTTCCGCTTTTGTATCTATATTTTGTATATGTAATATTATTTATATCAGCTTGTTGATCTGATCATTACTGTAATATTTTAATTATAGTAATGCATGATCAGCTTTTGCTTTCTGCTTGTTAAGTTTTTAATTATTCTGTATTTCTGAATGTATGTTATGAATAAATGTATACTTTACTTTGTATCAGTTTGGTGACACCTTGTCTCATACGGCTTCTCACTCCTTATCGGATGGGAACGCCTACTATGGGAAGGGGGTGTTACATTTGATCTTATTTGAGTGTTTAAATTAAAGTTCATTTCTCTTTGGGCCCTTATAATTAATTTTGGGGCAACATGATTTAATTTTCTTTTGGGATTGTATTCCGTCCCAATTTATGTTTGTCAAGTCTCCTCTTATTGGGGTTGTATTCTCCCCCTATCTCCTTTTGTAATTGTGTGCTTGCGTGTTTATTTGCTTTCCTTCATCGCTTTCATTTATTGCTTTATCTATAGCTTTCCTTTATTCGCTTTTTGAATGTTTGTAGTGCACTTTAATTAAACGCATAAATCGTGTGAGATAAGGAATAGAATTTTAGGAAGTTAAAAACTCATTTATAATTAACCAAAGCATAAATAAGAGTGAAGTTCCGAATACCAATCTCTGGTCTAGACCAATAAGAGGTTAGAGACTTTTCCCAATTTCTTGTAAATTGGGTGGCGACTCTATGATACCTCAAAGGTGCCTAAAGGCGTCGTGGGGCTAGATCTTCCTTTCCAATGTTCTATTGGGAAGGAAGCATCCAAGATGTCTCATGACGTCCATGATCAAAAATATGCGAACCAATCTCTCGAATCCTAAAAGCGAATTCCACGAGGGCCCTTGCTGGGTCCGGCACGCGTCACAAATGCATTTATCATGCACATACCATATAAAAATATCCTAAAATCATACACATTTAATAGAAAGAGTGGGATATTGTATCCACTAACCTCATTTTCTTATTCTCCACTCCTTAATCTTCCTTTTTCTTGCCTTAATCCTTTGAAACACCATCACTTCCTTTGAATACCTTAAGTGGCCAAATATGTTCATCAAAGAAATCACCATAAATTTACTTTCTTTTTCCAATATAATTATATAAACATCATCTACATACCCTAAAATACCTATTTGAGCCTTTAAATCAAATTATAGAATCCTAAATCACTTATCTCATTTTTAAGACATAACCTTTGTCACTTGCTTTTTCCCACTTCTTTCACTTCAATTAAGCTTTTGAGACCATTACTAATGAAAAAAGAAGCTGAATTGTACTAGAAAGGCTTTAATTTGTTGATAAATTTAGAAGAGAGATGAAGAAAACATGGAGAGATGGAGGAGGAGGTAGTTCGGCCATGGAGGGTGAGAGAAAGGGGAAGAGAATATTAGAAAGAGGCATATTTTTCTTCCTTTTATAGATCCTTTTAATGGGCCCTTATAGTGTGTCCTAAATGGGCCAACCCATATATAAGCCCAAATGCCTTTATTCACCCATTTTCTCACTCTAATTTATTTCTCCCACTATCAAAACTTAAATTCTCTCAAAATAAATTCCATAATTCTCAAAATATTTACATCATGGTTCCACGAATATTTTCGGCTCAATCGGAAACCGTTTCCCGATCTTATAATCATTTACCTGTCCAATAACTAAATTTTCAGTGTCACAAAAAAATTAAATTTTCAACACCGTTAGATTCTAATCATTTATACGATCGCGTCCATATTTTCAGAATATTTTTCTGAGGTCGGTAACTCAAGTTATGGTCCAGTCAAACTTGGTCAAAACTGGTCAAACCGGCTGATTTTTGCCTATCAGAGTTGACCGATGGCCGTCCCTCATCCACTAATGCCTAAAATCAAATTTTCCACTTGTTTTCGCATTATCATGGCCTATTTGACCTCCGTTTAACCCCAAATTTCATATTTGGACTCCTACTGACCTCCTCTTTCCAATGATCAAATAAAATATTTTTTGAGTCCAAAAAATACTATTCACCCTGGTGTCCCTATTCCTGGTCTAAAAATCATTATTCATGAAAATTACAATTTTGGGCCTTTACAAACATTATATCATTTGATATCTTGCATACCCATATGGCTTATCAAACAAGCCCACACTTCATTATATATATTCACATGGATAAACACATTTTTCATTACCATATGCAAAATCATTCATAGACCAGATATAATATTTCACACAAAATAGGGTAACTAACAATCATAGTTCTGTCGCGCTCGCGATAGACCTAAACTCTCCCTCCTGTCGAGCACGTGTCCTAAGTCACGGACGTGACAGGGCATAGAAAGACTTCTGTCGTGCTCGTGCTCATTCCCGTACTTGCGACAGAACACAGCCTAGCGAAGTTCGCCTTGCGGAGCCCTCTATCGCACTTGCGGCCCTTGTCGCGCTTGAGATATAGCTTGAACTATACATTCAAACTCCTACAATAATTACCACTTTCAAGCACTTTCCCTATTCCATATATATGACTTCTGAACCAAACCAGAACATCACCTTCAGCCAAAATGGCCTTCTAACCAAATGATCCCTTTTGTTTTAACTTTCTAATAGCACCAATCTCAATACATGGACTCAAAACCAAGGAGGTATGGCCAAGGGAACACAATTGCTCCCAAGGCCATCCTCCAGAACTTTAGCTAAAAATATGGGCAATTTTGAAGACCTTAAAGTTCCCAACACAAAAGGAATATTTCTATAGCAATTATAGACATGGACATTATGATTCTAATCCAATTAATCTCATTCATCTTAGAGTTATAAAACTCATTTTATACCACAAACAATCCAAATAGGTTAATATAAACCTCAAAACCAGTTTGCCCTATTAAGCTTATCAAGCTTAAAACTAATCAAATTGTCAAAACCAATTCTCCAAACTCAATCTAGACTACTTTAACACATGCATGAACACTTCGGCACATTTGACTTCACAATATATATCCATTAGTTCAAAAGTTATACAGCAAGTTCTCAAGTCTCTAAAAACATAGTTTCATGCTTGTAGGTTAATAAACTTCATAGCAATCAATTTAACATAATAATACACATCTGCAATTCAATTCAACACACAACATAATTATGGATTTCAAATTATAACCACTACCAATTTAGCACACACAAACACATAGTTTCCCAAAGCTTTACTCCTTTTCTCCAATGAGCTCACTTAGCACTTGACTCTCCAAGCTTCTCCTTTCCTTTAACTTTTTTGGTTTTTTCCACTACAACACACATCTAATTTTCTAAAATGGGAAAAGGGGATCAATTCCAAATCAATACAGAAAAGAAAAAGGAAAAGAATAAGAATCTAACATAGCCACTTACCTTGACTTGCCAAGAATACACACACAGCTCAGAAATTAATCAACCAATAAGAGTTCTATGAACTAAGAACTGAAGAAGAAGAAGAAGAAGAAGAAGAAGAAGAAGAAGAAGAAGAGAAGATTGGGACCTAGGGAATAACTGGCTAAAGAGTGTAGAATAAGACAATTTCTGCCTCTTTCCAATCCCTTATATTTCATGTAAGGATTGAGTTGGCAAAGGCAGCTCTCAACACATGGAATGCACTAGCCATAGGTTAGGTTAATCTAATCTCACTTAGCCTTAATTAATCCTTCTCTTAATTAATCATGCACAATTACATCTTAGTCACTTAACTAATTTAATTCATGCAATTAAGTCCTCTTTTCTAATTACACTTAAATCTAAAATTAGAAACACAAAATCAAACTTGTCTAATTATCGTAATTAAGCAAAATGCTACCAGGGTAGATTTTGGATCATTACAACTCTCCCCTCCTAAAAAGAATTTCGTCCACGAAATTCATACCTGTACTGAACAGATGAGGGTATTGAGCTTGCATCACTAATTCAAGTTCCCATGTTGCTTCTTCGATCCAATGATGTTGCCAAAACACTTTTACTATTGGAACTTGTTTATTCCGAAGTTGCTTCACTTCTTATGCCAATATTGCTTGAGGTTTCTCATCATAAGAGAAATCTAGTTGCACTTGCACATCTTGCACTGACAAAAACTTGTGACTTATCTGAACAATACCTTTGAAGCATAGACACATGGAATACATCATGAAGCTTAGCTAAAGCTGGAGGTAAGGCTAACCAATATGCCACTGTCCTAACTCTTTCCAACACTTCATAAGGTCCAATGAATTTCGGATTAAGTTTCCCTTTCTTTCTAAACCGAAGCACTTTTCTTTAAGCATATACATTCAAAAAGGCTTTGTCACCCGCATCAAACTCTATATCCTTTCTCTTCAAATTCACATAGTACTTTTTCCTGTCACTTGTACCCTTCAACCGCTGTTGGATAATCTTTGCTTCTTCTTCAATATCTCTTACAAGATCAGAACCAATTATCTTATGCTCGTTCAACTCTATCCAATATATAGGATGTTGACATTTCTACCTTAAAGAGCTTCATAAGGTGCCATGCCGATACTCACTTGATGACTATTACTGTATGCAAATTCCATCAATGGAATGTACTTATCCCAACTTTTAGAAAAGTCCAAAACACAAGCTCGAAGCAAATCTTTTAACACTTGATTACTCTTTCTGAATGTCCATCAGTCTGTGGATAAAAAGTTGTACTAAAATGTAGTCATGTACCAAGTGCAGATTGTAAACCTTTCCAGAACTTTGAAGTAAATCTCGGGTCTCGATCAGATACAATGGATAAAGGAATACCATGAAGTCGCACAATCTCAGTTACATATAGTTCAGCCAAATGATCCATAGAGTAATCAAGTCGAATCGGTATAAATTGAGCTAACTTGAAAAATCGATCAACAATCACCCATACAGAATCGTGTTGTTTAGATGTCATTGGAAGACCTGTTACAAAATCCATGGTAATATTATCCCATTTCCACTATGGAAACGGAATAGGGTTCAACAAACCCGATGGAACTTGATGTTTCGCTTTCACTTACTGATAAGTCAAACACTTAGAAAATACTCAACCACATCTTTCTTCATATTAGGCCACAAATAAAACTATTTCAAATCCTGATACATCTTATTGTCACCTGGATGCATAGTAAATACCGTATTATGAGCTTCATGTAAAAGCTTCTTTTTTAACTTTTTATCATTTACTATGCACAATCGATCTTGATAATACAGAACACCTTCCATATTTAGTGAATAATTAGTCTTGTTATCATTTCTAATTGATTGCAGAATCTATTGCAACTTAGGATCATCTTTCTGTGCATCCACTATCTCTTTCTTCAAACTAGGTCTTTCTTTTAACTGAGCTATTATAGCTCTAACAGATGCAAATCTCCATTGATATGCTGTAATGTCAAAGCTGAAATGGACTTATTACTCAAAGCATCAGCTACTATATTAGCTTTTCCCGGATGGTAATCCATAATGCAGTCATAATTTTTAAATAGCTCAAGCCATCTCCTCTGTCTCAAATTCAACTCTTTTTGAGTAAGCAAATATTTGAGACTCTTATGATCAGTAAAAATCTTACATCTTTTACCATACAAATAATGGCGCCAAATCATTAAAGCAAACACTACAACAGCTAATTCAAGATCATGCATCGGGTAGTTATGTTTATGCAGATTCCCCTATCTTGATGCATAGGCTACTACTTTCCCATTTTGCATCAATACACATCCAAATCCAATTCCAGATGCATAGCTATACATAGCGTACTCTTTACCTGAAATGGGTTAGGTCAGAATTGGTACTTTAACTAGCATCTTTTTCAACTGTTCAAGAATAGCATGATACTTATCTGACCATATGAACTTAACCCCTTTACGAAGTAACTTGGTGAGCGGAAAAGTAATAACTAAAAACCCTTTTATAAAATGCTGATAATAACCAACTAAACCAAAAAAACTTCTAATCTCAGGCACATTTCAAAGTGGTTTCCAACTCAGAACTGCTTATATTTTAGCCGAATCAACTTTAATTGTAATAGTCTAAAAATTTTTAAAGTCATGAATAGTGTTTTCCAATAGTGAATAGTGCACCCGAGAAAAAATAACACCTGGTGGCAAAAAATATTTTATTCGACCATAGAACCATCAGAAAATACTAGTCACACTGAGTCCAGTGGTAAAATTTTGAGTGAAATGAGTTAAAATAGGTCTTCAAAAGTCAAAAATAAGAAAAAGCACTAGACCGTATTAAGGGATCTCGATTTGACCAAGGTTTGACTGGGCCTCTAAAAATAGTAAATGATCTCTAAAAAATATTTTAAGGGTATGGACAAGCTTAGAATAATATTTAGAAATTTTTGATAGTGAAAAATTAATTTTACGGTAACATTGAAAATTATCGAACGAAAATGGATTTCGATTGAGCTAAAAAATTTTATACAAACTTAATTAATTATTTTGAGAATTATGGAATTTATTTTGGGAGGAATTGAGCTTGAAAAGTGGAAGGAATGATTTAGGGTTACATAATGGGCTTAAAAATGGAAAATGGGCTTGAAGTGGTTAAACCACCTTAGTTGGACTGGCCCAGCCACAAACCAGCCTATAAATACCCTAAATATTAGAATTCTCTAGCAAATTATGGAGCTCTCTCTCCATTCTTCACCCATTCTCTCTAGGCCAAATTGTTCCTCTTTTTCTCTCCACCAAATTTCTCTTCCTATTCCAATTTCTCCCCAAATTTAAGCCTCATTAGTAAAACTCAACCCCTCTACAACCTAATTGCATCCTTTGGAGCTCAATTAGAGTGAGAGAATTAGGAAAATTCAAGTGTGCAAAGTCTAGGGCACAAATTGAGGTAAGAGAAATAGAAGTTTTTAAATTGGTTTAATGGTTCTAATAGGTAAATTTGGGTATGTAGAGTGTAATTCTGTAATTATATTATAAATAAAAGGCATGAATTTGATGGAATTTCAATGATTGAATTCGGCCACCATTAGGTAACAAGGAAAGAGAAAGCTTGCCAAAGGGAAAAGGTAAGGAAAAGGAAGTCCAAGAAGAGTTGAACAAGAAATCAAGGTTAGTGGTTACAAAATCCACCTATTTCCAATGATTTAGATTGAATTTATGTTATGTTTTAATGGTAACTATGTGATAAATGTGTGTTTAATTGAAATAAATATTATAGACATGCATTTGGATGTTAGAAATGATGATTGTAATGCTTAAATTAAGAAGAAATAAATGGTATGGAAATTACTTAGTGTTGGCTAAATGGATTCTTAAAGATAACCTAAGTAAAATTGATGATTTAATATAAATTATGTGTATTTACAAGTTAATTTAGGTGTAATATAGTTAAATGAATGACAATTGAGTGAAAAGAAAAATGGAATATGAAGAATCATGTGTAAGCTGAATGGTAACTTTAGGGTTATTATAGCGTAAAGTGGAAATTTGTTAAAAATATTGACATAAATTGAATATATAATGTAAATTGGGTGTATGGTAATTTATTTGGAATTAATTGAACATATATGAATATTTTAGAGAGTAATAATGCATTATGTTTATATTCGAAAATCATGCCGAATGTGTAATTTAATGAATTTATAGCGTGAATGGTGATTGGAATACTTAAGTGAAAAATTGATAACGTTTTAGTAAGAAAAGAATGAATTATGCAGGAAACTATGGTGATGACCTGTAATGATCCGAAATTCACCCTAGTAGCATTGTGCACGATTAGGGTGATTTGGTGAGTTTAAATTAGAGTTTATCATTTTCGGACTAAATTGTAATTGAGAATTAAGGACTTAATTGCATGAAATAAATAAGTTAAGTGACTAAAGTGTAATTTTGCATGATTAGTGTTAAAAGAGAGTTAATTAAGTTAAGTTAGGTTATTTAGTTAATTAGCTTTAATTATAGTGGAAGTGGAATCCATGTGTCAAGCTTGTCTTTTGACACCTAGCAATTTGCGTGCATATATATTGAGTGAGTTGAGGCAAAGTTTGTCATATTTTTTGCATTGTTGACTGGCCATTCTCCCTAGTTCCAATTTCTGTTCTCTCATTTATTCTTCATTCCTTCTTCATCTTCTTCTTGCTTCTTCTTCTTCTTCATTTGAACTTTCAAGAGTTTTGGATTTATCACACCCCGTTTGCCCCCTAGTAGTTGAGCCATGTGTATATGTGCATGTGGGAGTGTTTTGGCATGTGTTCAGGGTATTTTGGATAATATGTATGCTTTGTGGGCTTTATTAGAGTGTGGGTGCATATATGATATTAGGATGTGAGTAATTGGGTCTTGCTAGTGTGTGCATGCTCATAAGGGAGTAGGGTGTGCATTAGTGAGGGTTAGTATTGTGTGTGGTGTCTTGCATGGGAGTAGGGTGTGAATTATCAAAACCCACCAATCTCAAGGTGACATGTGGCAAGGGAAATTAAGAAGGGGTATATAAAGAGAGGAGAGAGAAAAAGAGGGTAGAATTTTGCCCTAGCTTTTTCGTTCTCTTCCTCCTTCCCTCTTTTGCTTCTTCTTCCTTCCTCTTCCTCTTGATACACCTTAATTCTTTCTCTTCTTGGTTGTTTTGTTGATTGATCTTGGTAATTCTCAAGAGCTTTATTGGTAAGTTAGTGAGTTTCTCTTCTTCTTCATCTCTTTTCTTTTGATTTGGTTAGATGTGTTCTTAACTTAGGATTTTTGTGTGTTTGTGTGGTTCTTAGGTTTCCCTGGTTTAGAAGCGCCTACTCGAGATCCCAAGGGGAAAGAGAAGTCGAGAGGGAGCGGAGCTTGCCACTAGGAGTATAGAAATTTAAGGTTTGGGAATTATTTGAATTTGTGCATTTTTGTGATTTGGTATGTGTGACGTGCGCTGAACCTAGCAAAGGCCCTCGTAGGCGAGACCCGCTTTTAGGGCTCGAGGGATTGGTTCGCGTCTTTTAATCTTAGGCAACATGAGACATTTTGGAATTCCTTACCCAATAGAACATTGGAAAGTTCATCTAGTCCCATGAAGCCTTTAGGCACCTTTGAGGTATTTTGGAGTCGCCACCCAATATACAACAAATTGGGAAATGTCATCTAACCTCTACGGTCTAAACTAGAGAAGGTGTTCGAAACTTCACTCTTATTTATGCCTTGGTTTAATATAAGGGAGTTTTTAAATTTGAAAATTCTATCTCTCTCCTCACGCGATTAGTGCAATTTATTGAAAGTGCATTTCAAGTATCAAGAAAGCGATAAAATGAAAGCTGTAAAGAAAGCGGTAAATAAAGTGGTAAACACGCCATTTAAAAAGAAGAAATTGGGACAAATACAATCCCCCAAATGAAAAGAGAAGCTGAATAAAATTTAAAATGGAAATCAGGACAGAATACAATCTCCAAGTGAAAGAAAATAAAATTGCCCCAAAAATAATTAATTATAAGGGCCCACAAGATATATGAACATAAATCTAAAACAGACAAAAGAAAATCACACATAGAAAATGACATACATAAATCGGGATATTTATTCGATTTAGGAACATTGGTTCCCTCATGCTTATTTGAAGAGGGATCGAAGAGTTATTTTGACTATTGGGTTGAAAACCGAGATGAGTAATCCCATTTTTAGAAAATTTAACTCTTCATTTTAATTCGTGATATTTTTCATTCCTTTGCTAAAACCGAGGACATTGGTCTTAATTTATTAGTAAAAATCCCAATTTGATTGTACAAAATATTTTTGTGATTTTTATTTGGCACGCGTATCAAATAAACTTATTTTGTTTACAAACAAAACACAGTCACATAAATAGGGATAGGAAATGTCTCACGCAAGTGATATAAACTCGTACGTGGCGCGAGGAATTTGGTCACGATAAATGCTCAAACAAATAAGCATGACATTTTAGCCCCAATAAAAAAAATAATAAAAATATTAGTAATAATTCCAAAATTAAGCAAATAAAGGAAATCTAATATAAATTAATACACCAATAAAATGTAGAATAAATTAACTTAAACACATTAATTTAATATACGAACATCACACATAAAATAAAAAATCATGCAAGGTACATTAATAATAATAACCATAGCTAAATCATGAAATAACACCTTGCAAAATATGATGACAATAGAAAATAACAACAACAACAACAACAACAACAACAACAATAATAATAATAATAATGATAATAATAATAATAATAACAATAATAATAATAATAACAACAAACCAATAAAATTAAATGAGTAAACAAAAGGAAGGCAATCAAACATGCGATATACAATAATAACATTTAAGCATACAAAAAGAATCATAAAAGATAATACTAAAAGAGAAAATCATGCAAATCTTATTTTTCATCTCTTAACATCATGTATATTTATCCATTTTCATGCCAAGAACAAAGCAAAGATTGAAAACTCATACTAAAGAAATAAATCTTAACTCAAAGAGAACACATACATGCATTAATGCAAGAAAAAAGGGCAAAATAAAATGAAATAAAATAAATTAACATGAACAAAATGAGATGAGCTAAAGATGGATCCAAGAATTTTTACCCTCAGAATTAGGTAATATGGAAGCAAGATATCTCGATATATTCTCCTTGTCAAGATTCGAGAGTAAACTCGAAAAAATATTCAAGAAAATCTTGAGTTTATGTCTCAAATAATTCAAGAACACTAAAATTAAAAAATGATTTGATTTTTTTGTATTTGCTATTTGACGAGAAAACTCAAGTTAAGGAAATTAATTTTCCTTTCTCAAGTTTTCAAGTTCAACAAAAAATTTAGATATAAGAAAAACTAGAGTGAAATTAAAGAACAAAATTTTTAGATTTAAGAAAAGAAAATTAAGAAGATTAAAGAAAATGATTTTAAATTTTAAGAAAAAAGAAAAGATGAACTCCAAGAATAAGAAATTCCTTATTTTTCCATAAAATATGCACCCTTTTACTCAAGAACACCTTCCCCAAATCCTTTAGAAAAAATCAATTCCCTTAGAGAAATTTTCTCAGCCCAAACAAATCAAAATTTTCTCCTTTTTTTTCCTCCCCACCAAATGAAAAAAAACTCCCGTAAAAACTCATTTCCCTCTCCATTTAGTCCACCTTCAGATTTTTCAAAGGTAAATCCTCCCTAATTTCAACAAAAAACACCCTAAATTCAAAATAAAATCCTAAAAGTCAAATATTTACACTTAATATTTTTATTTATTATTTAATTATTTTTTTATTTTTTTGACTTTTAATATGCACAAAATTTGACTAATATTTGTCAAATTTCAAAAAATCTAAAACAATACAAGAAAAAAATCATTTTTTACCTTAAAAATGTGAAAAAATTGATTTTCGACGAAAATTGGCAAAAACTGGGCGGAGCTGGCGAGTTTTCTCGCAGCTGGGGGAGAACCTTGCGCAGCTCGGCGAGAAATCTCACAGATGGGCGAGGCGAGCGCTGTGCGTAAGCCAGCTTGAAGGCAGCCCGTGCGGCCGCCAAATTTTTTTTTTATATATAAAATACAATAAAAAAATACAAATAAGGATAAAAAATAAAGATACAAATAAAAAATAAAAAAAATAAAAATAAAAATAAAGACAAACATTTTAAAAGTATTTTGAGACAAACAAAAGAATTTGATAAGGAGATGATCAATTCCTACTTTCTTGCTTATGAATTGGTATTTATTTTCATCATTGGGTAATCTTGATCTTGGACAGTTTCAGGATCCGTTGTCTATAGTTGCCCTCAATTTTTGGGAACTTAGAACTCGAGTGCCTAAGTGAGCTAAAATTCAAAAAAGAAGGAAAGAGACACGTACCTGAGGCGGTCGCTTTTTCGGACTGGAAGAGATTTTTGGCGTGTTATCTTTTCTAAGGTGGTGCCCCTTGAGAGGTCTTCTGTTGATCGGCTGCCCCATGAGAGGTCCTCAGATGGTTGGCTGATGCCCCCTGAGAGGACTTTGACTGGCTGGTGCCCCCTGAGAGGTCTTTGACTGGCTGCCCCCCTGAGAGGTCTTTGACTGGCTGGTACCCCCTGAGAGGTCTTTGACTGGCTGCCCCCCTGAGAGGTCTTTGGCTGGCTGGCTGCCCCCTGAGAGGTCTTCGGTTGATCGCCCCCTGAGAGGTCTTCGGTTCGCCGCCCCATGAGAGTTCTTCGGTTAGTTGGTTGCTCCTTGAGAGGTCTTCTGTTGATCGCCCCCTAAGAGGTCTTCGATTTACTGCCCCCTGAGAGGTCTTCGGTTGGTTGGCTGCCCCTGTAAGCACCGTGTCCCGGAGCGGTCCGGATCAGAGAATACCCTATGATGAAATCGGCATCCGAGCCTGTACAAACGGTTTGGATTCGGAGGCTTTAGTCCCATGCTCCACGAGAAACGAGTCTTTTTACCTTTTGTAGGAAGAAGGGGAGAAAACGGGGAGTTTTTAAAGTCCAAAAAAGTATGTTTTCCTCGATGGACGGCCAGCCCGTCGATCAGGGGCCGGCCCGTCGGTCGTCTAGCAGGACCACCCGATGAATCCTTATGTCAGAAGGATTCTTTCGATACCCGTCGGTCGGTTAGCAGGACCGTCGGATGAATCCTTGTGTCAGTAGGATTCTTCCGACGCCCGTCGGTGAACCCACAGACGCCCGTCGGTCATCCCTGGCCTATAAAAGCTTTGAATTTTCTGATAAAAGGGGTTGGAAAAATTTGCAAAAATAGGGGAAACTCTGCCAAAATTCACGCGTGTTTTCTCTCTCTTCCAATAAACACATTTCTAAAAAGATCTAATTAATTCAAGAATCAAATCTTCAAAAGAAAGAGGATCTAGTTGATTTTTACGGGTTTTTGATTTCCAAAACTCAACTTTCGTCAAACTGTTGAGGACACACTCTATTTTCAACATTTGATCTTTTGTTCGGACCTTCTCGTGGAGCGTGCGGGAAGCCAGACAACAACAAGGAATCCAACCAAAAGGTTGTTCTGAGGGTAAATATTCCGGACCCTGTTCTGTCCTTTTTTTACCTTCATTTTCGATATTATCTCTGCTCTTGTCCTTTTTTATTTCTTATTGCTATTCTTTTTGAATTTGTGTAAAATTTGTGTTTTTGCTTTTGAAAAGCTTATGTTTTTTCTGGGACAGAGGTGATCGACGGGTCATCTGCGGCGTCGGTCACCTTTAAGCATAACCCGTCGGTCACCCACACAGATGACTCCCTTCGAGTGAGCGACGGGCCGTATTGGTCACTTTGACTGATAGCCGCCGGTCATTCAGCATAGCCCATCGGTGGGTTCTGTCCCACATTTTCAAATCTTTTTCTTTCTTCCTTTCTTGTTCACTCAAATTTTTATGTTTATTTATAATTTTTTTCTGTATTTTAACATCCTTATGGCTTGTTTTGTGAGAGTATGTCCTTATTTCTTGGACTGGCTGGAGCCTGAGGGAGTTCTCCCGTATATGGAAAGTTTGCCTGGTTTAGTTCCCCATCTCCCTCTCTTTTGTATTTCGTGTATTTATTTATTGCTTCTCCTGTATATGACAAAATTGTTGTATTTCTCGCTAATGTAAAAAATCGGCCAAACGTTTTATATTTAATAAACTGAATTCTTCATGAAATCAAGGACCCAATGTCCTATTTTTATCCAATAAAATCCTCACAATAGAAATATCCATTTTAATAATGATGCATGCGAGGACCAAAGTCCTTAAAATAAGCGATGCCCCGATTTGTGTATGTATCGCACATTTATAAAAGGGAGTTGTATTCTGCTCCTTGTGTTATTGTAATTTATCACTTTCATTATTTACTCGTTCATTTACCGCTTTCCAAATGTGACTAAATGCGCTTTGATTCAATTGCATCGTGTGGAGAGAGAGCGAATTAATGAAAATTAAAATTTGATCATAAAATAATCAAGGTAGAAATAGATGAGAAGTTCCGAACCCAGCTCAGGTCTTTGGGCTCAAAGAGGCGAGAGGTCTATCCGATCACTCATTGGAACTATGAACTCCAAGACACCTCTTGTGTCACGAGACTTTGACGTTAATCCTAGGCTCCTTAGGGTGAGAGGTTTACCCTCCAAGACCCCTTTGGTTGGCCCAAAATGGATACTAAGCGCAGTCTTAGGCTCTCCGAGGCGAGAGAAACTTTCCCAATATTTTATTGGGTGGCGACTCCATGAAACCTCCTTGTTGCCCAAAATAGACGCACTTGTAAATATCTTTACAAGTTGCCAACGGACCCTCAATGGCCCGATCGCCCTCCAGCGGGCGGTCAGAGGGGCGGCCGCGGGGTCCGACGCACGTCACAGTGGCGACGCCACTGGGGACTTATGGTTCGAGATTTCGATTTGAAAATACCTTGCTTAACATTTATGATTAAAGTTTAATTCATAAATTTGCATTTACATCCCATTAGAGCCTTAGAATATGCTAGATTGGTCCCTTCTAAACCCCGGTGCGTTCTCGAAGCACAACCCTACGTTCACTCAATGTGGGGAAGTGTTAGGGATAATCACCAGCCCAAGCTTCGTACCTAATGGTATATCAAATGATGACCCGATTGGCCGTAATGCTGGTGATGAGCTAGACCCGATCGGCCGTAATGCTCGTGATGAGCTAGACCCGTCGACAAGGATCATGCTTGGGTAGCCCTAAAGTAACATCTCCCTTGTCTAAAGCTCATGTAATGGCCGTAGCTACTTTCCATAGGTGATATGAACCATAATTCCATGCTTGTTGTATGGATCCTTATGTATTGGGCGAGTCCAGATGTCTTGCTTGGTAACCTAGCCAAAGGCTTTCATGCCCCGGTAGGGCCATGTCAAAATTTTTGGAATGTCTAAATACATGATGATCATTATCCATTCGCTTGTACATTAGCATAGGAGTGTCATGCTGCCGATTTTTTGCCGTACACCATACGCATCCATTGGGTCCCCCGCTGACCCTTGGGCTAATCTCGCCTAGGAAAGAGACCGCACGACCACGTGTGTGGGAGAAATAAGGGCAGAAGGACCTACCTGCTTGCTTGTGTTTTGTGGGTGTCGCATATCATGATCATGCATTGCATCTGCATTCCATGCATCACGTCTAACGCCTTGTCCCTACAACCATCATAGATCTGCCCAGGTGGACTAGAGCGCCTACCGGACGGTTGATCCGAGTTCCTGCATCTGAACTGCTAGATAGAGAAGGCCTTCCAGAGATCTTACCGAAAGTTAGTTGTACCGTATCTGAGATGGCAAACTCACCTAGGGATAATGATGCCACCAGGGCCACGATTGCAGAAGAAGTGGGCCGACGGTTTGAAGAGTTTGAGGGCAGAATGATGAACATGCTAACTGCTTTGGCACAACAGAATGCTCTGTAGAATCCACCACCACCTCCTCCTCCCGTGGGACAAAATAAGCGAGAAGAGGAAAGAGCTGAGAGACAAGAAGAGCCTATTCGGCCGCCACCAATAGAGCTGAGGTCAGTAGCTTCGGGAGGTCAGAGAAGAAGACCAGTGCTGAGGGTAGATGATGACAGGGATGACGAAGACGACAAAATGAGTTCTGTATCTGAGAGAGGGAAGGCACCCCAAACTTATGAGTTCATTCTGAAGAAGATGGAAGAGAGGTTTGAAGCCATGGCCCGTATGCTGAGTAGAGGTCAGGGGATGAACCCGGAGGACAAAGAATTGGAGGGAGAAGACCCGATTCCTTACAATTTCAAGATGCCTGATGTGCTAAAATTTGACGGTACCTCTGACCCGACTGCCCATGTGAAGCAGTACTCTCTGGTCATGAAAGGGACCACTTTGTTTAAGAGGCAGAAGGTGGAGTACTTTTGTTTGAGTCTGACTGGCCCTGCCATCGACTGGTATCATAGCCTCGATCGTCGAACTAAGGAAGATTGGGATCTACTCACGGAGGAGTTCTTGAGGCAATACGATTGCAACACCAGGATGGAGGTGACTCTTAAGGACCTTGAATTGCTCCAGCAGAAGGCCGGGGAATCTTTTCACGACTATCTCACCCGCTGGCGGAACAGGGTAATGGAAATGCGAAGAAAGCCAGACACCCAAGACCAGATCCGCCTATTTATCAAGAATGCAAGCCCGTATTTGAAGGAGGTTCTGAAGATGAAAGGGCTGAAGGATTGGGAGTCTCTAAAAGACATAGCCATTGAGGTGGAGGGAGAATTCTTGGCCCGGAAAGCTAGCGATGATAGTTTTGCAAAAAGGGCTAACACCGGTTAGGGAACCAGTAGGCCAACTGGTCCCAGTGGTAGCACCAGAAGAACGGTTGAGGTGTTTGCTACTGACGCAACTACCCCAAGGAAGTTTTCGAACTTAGGGAAACCCTTATCTTGGGTTTTGAGGCGCTTGATGAAGGAAGGAAAGTTGCGACCTTTGGCTCCTAGGCTAGCTAAAACGCAAGGGATGCCAGGTCACAAGGACAATGAATACTGTGCATTTCATCAGCACACAGGCCATCTAACAGACAATTGTAAGGCGCTGAGGCACTCAATCCAGGATTTGATTGACAGCAAATAAATCACTGACCCCGAGCGGAGAGAGGAAAAAAAGAAGCCTAACTACAATGCCATGCCGCCACCAGTTTTTATGATCGGATCCAGCTTGCCAGAGTGGTACGTACTGTAGGACTTATATGGGATCGAGAGTATTGCTGTTGTTTGTTCTGAGGGTAGAGAAGGAAAAGCAGTTGTAGCGACCATTGATTGTTGGTCGAGCAGTGAGAGCGGTAAAGAGGCCAAAGAGGAAGGAGAGACGAACTTAGATTTGTGGAGATTTGACGAGGATGAAGAAGAGGTAGGGGCTGTGACAAGAAGTGGGAGAGTGGTCCTTGAGATTACAAGGGTACTAGAACCAGCGCAGCCATCGATGGAAAAGGAGCCAGAGGAGAACCAGATTGTTAAGCAGTTGAAAAAGACCGCGGCTCAGATATCCATATGGGATCTCTTAAGACAGTCCCCTTTTCACAGGCAGAAAGTGGTAGAAGCCTTGACTGAGTCCACTGTTGCCACCACGATTTCCCCATCAGAGCTTTTGGGTCTAGATAAAGGAGGATCGGGGGAGAGATTGGTTTTTTCCGATGCCGACCTGCCAGTCGAAGGCCGCGATCATAACCGACCCCTATATATCAAAGCACAGATTAATGGCAAGCACACCGCTTGCGTTATGGTAGATGATGGATCTTCTATCAATGTTTGCCCTCTGATAGCTCTTCAGGCTTTTAGATTGAGTGAGGATATGCTCAGTGAATCAGATTTGACGATTATAGCATATGATAATTCAAGAAGACAAGCCTCGGGAACATTCAAGACCCTGGTCAAAACGGGACCCATTGAGGTATAAGTAGAGTTTGTGGTTCTGCCCATTCCAGCTAATTTCTCAGCCCTGCTCGGGAGGCCTTGGTTTCACAGACTAGGAGGAGTACCATCCACGCTGCATCAAATGATAAAGTTCCCACATGAAGGGGAGGTGGTAACTATTAAGGCAGATAGGGAAAATCAGGTGTCGGCTCTTGAAATTGCTAATCAGCCATTTAGTGGCTTCCACGTGTCAATGATAGGAGAAGAGCACGAACCAGTGGATAACCCAGCAGTGGTTAACATGATGAAAAAGATGCACTATCTCCCTGGGGCTGGTTTGTGTAGAAACTCTCAGGGGCTGCAGACTGCGATCACCACTCAAGGTCAGAAGAACCGAAAGGGTCTGGGGTACAGAGGCGATTTTGGCAAGAAGAAGACGGCAGATAAGATCCCTCACATTTCAGAAAGCTTTGTACCAGCATCCTCAGTATGTGCTTATACGGGTGAAAACGAGTCGCAATGGGTGAATGGTAGGATTGTCCCCAGATTTGAGATTTTTAACGATGTATTTGATTGGGATGTTGGGGTTATCAAGATCGCTGAGAGCTTTTGGGATGAAGAGGTCATGACTCAGTGCATTGCTTGGGACAGAGGTGAGCCCGAAGAGGTAGTCACAGAATGGATGTTGATTGCTAGGCAGAAGGGGAAAGAAAAGATGGCAGGAACAGAATTGAAAATTAGGGATTTAAAGATTTCCTCGAACATACCTGAAGGGCCTCTGCCGAATCAAGAAGCCGATGAGCAAGCTGCAGCAGCATCAACCTCTAGGGAGGCAGAAGAAGACTCTAGCTTAGATTGTCTTTTTATTCCAGAACTTTTTTATGATGTAAATGACAATTATAATATTATTAATAAGGCAAATGATTTCTCTTACTTGTGCGATGTTTCCAATAATTTCAACATGCATGAACATGATCATATTCCATCAATTTTTGATATTGATTCCACTGATACCACGCCTTTTAATCTTGGAACCTCAGAAAATCCGAAGGAAATTCTAATAGCATCAAATATAACTCCCGATGAGAGAGAAAAATTTGAGAGAATAATAAGAAAATATGAAAAAGTCTTTGCCTGGACCTATGAAGACATGCCAGGGATCGATCGAAACGTAGCAGAACATGCTATCCCGACTTATCCAGACCATAAGCCTGTAAAATAGAAGTTGAGAAGAATCAGGCCAGAATGGGCAGACAAGGTCAAGGAGGAGATTCGGCAGCAGATTGAGGCCAAGTTCCTTGTTGAAGTGCAGTATCCTACATGGTTAGCAAACGTAGTCCCTGTAGCGAAGAAAAATGGGAAGGTCAGGGTATGTGTGGATTATCGAGATCTGAACAAGGCCTGCCCTAAAGATGATTTTCCACTACCCCACATCGATGTGTTGATAGACAGTGCTACCAACTGTGCGATGTACAGCTTTGGGGACGGCTATGTGGGCTACAACCAGATCCTAAACAAGATAGCTGACCAGGTTAAGACCGCTTTCATCACAGAATGGGGGACCTACGCCTACCAAGTTATGCCTTTTGGCCTGAAAAATGTAGGGGCCACATACCAGAGGATGGCGACCAAGATCCTAAGCGACCTGATTCATAAGGACGTGGAGGTGTATGTCGATGACATGATGGTCAAGTCAGCCACCCGAGAGGGCTATTTTGAAGCTCTAGAGAAGTTCTTCACCAGGATTGATAAGTACAGTCTGCGACTTAACCCCAAGAAGTGTATATTCGGAGTAACTTCAGGGAAACTGTTGGAACATGTCGTCAGCCAGAGGGGAATAGAAATTGACCCAGACAAGGTGAAGGCCATCAGAGAGATACCCGTGTTGTAAAAGGAGAAGGATGTAAGAAGCTTCCTGGGCAAGCTGCAGTACGTCAGCCGATTCATTGCCAAGCTCACTTCGATATGCGAGCCCATTTTTAAGCTGCTCAGAAAGAATCAGCCTGTGGTCTGGAATGAAGACTGCCAGAAAGCCTTTGATAGCATCAGGGAATATCTATTGAATCCGCCAGTGTTAAGGCCGCCGCAACCAGTCAAACTGCTCATCCTGTATCTGGCAGTGGAAGGCAGTTCTGTGGGTGCCATGATGGCTCATGAGGATGAATTTGGAGTGGAATTCGCAGTTTATTACCTCAGCAAGAAGTTCCTGGTTTATGAGATAAAATATGCTGAGGTAGAGAAGATCTGCCTCGCAGTGATTTGGGCATCAAAGAAGCTGAGGCATTATTTCCATTCGTAAAAAGTTCAGGCAGTGGCCAAGCAGAATCCGCTGAGATATTTGCAAGAAGCGCCATCTTTGCTTGGTAAGATGGGGAGGTGGCTGTTTTTGCTACAGGAGTTTGATGTTGAATACATCATTCGCAAAACCATTAAAGGGCGAGCCGTAGCCGAATTTCTTGCTGAGCATCCTATTCAAGGGGACACCCCCGAGTTCACCTTTCATGATGAGAGCATAGTCGCGATTTCTGTCCAAGGATGGCAGTTACACTTCGACGGGGCAGTGAATAACAAGGGGGCTGGAGTTGGAATTATTTTGACAACCCTAGATAATGAGAAACTCCCTCTAGCCAAGAAGTTGAGGTACAAAGCAACCAACAATGAAGCCGAATATGAAGCATGCACTTTTGGGTTAGAAGCTTTAGCTGCTTTGGGGGCAAAGAACATAGAAGTCTTTGGTGACTCATCCTTGGTGATTAACCAGATGCAAGGTGAATGGGCTGTAAAAGAAGAGCGGCTGGTACCCTATGTTGAATATTTGAAAGAGGTATGTGGGCAGTTTGAAACCTGCGCTTTCCACTTCGTGCCAAGAGACACTACAAGACATTTGACTTTTTGTGACGCAAAAAATTATCATGAAAAATTCATTTTTTGTCGCTGAAAAGATAAGGTGACGATTTTTTTATCGTCATAGAGAACGTAACGGTAGGCGCGTAACATAAAAGTTTACGTGACGATTTACTTTTTTGTCACCGTAAGTATATTTTTTGTGACGAAAATAATTATCGTCATCTTTAATTCTTACTTTTCATGACAAAAATTATGTCATAAATAAAATTATATTTCGTCACATTATATTGTTTATCGTCACTAAAAATTGATATTTTTTATGACAAATTTAAAATTCGTCACGAAATTAAATATTTTTAATGACGAAACTCCGTTTCTTGTTAAAACCATTAAGCATTGGTTACGTAATTATCGTCACAAATAAATATAATTTTTGTCATAAAATATTTAATTTCGTCACTAAATCTAATACTGTAAGTGATGAAAAATAATTTCGTCATTAAATTAATGTATATTAACGATGAATATAAATCGTCATATTACGTTACATTTTAGTGACATAAATAGGGATAAAAATAATTGTCACAAAAAATAGTTTTAGTGACAATTTTTTATTGTCATTAAATTATATTTTTTTTTATTACAATATTAATATCATAATTATAAACATTATACCGTTATTTATGAACTAACAAGTCGACAAATTATGACAAATATACTTATCATATATGCATTGTATTAAAAATGACACATTTTAAATTTAATGTCATACAATCAATTAAATTTCTAAAAAAAATCTAATATAATGTATTTATTCAAATAAAAGGTTAATTAAAAAAAACATACTGTCTAATAAAAAAAATTAAATTTGCATCCTAATCAAGAAATAAAATCTGTTGAAACTTCAAAATTTGCATTCTGCTCCTGCAAAAAAAAAATCTTATATTAGATAAAAAAACTCAATCATGCAACACCCTTCATTTATACACATTACGATTCCAACGATACTGATTACTTGATTTTCTTAAACTACTCTTCAAATTATTGCTTATTGCGAAATTCAGGTAATTTTTTTTTATCCTTTCACTATACCCATCTGCCCTATAGCTATTTAGTTTTACTATTCATTCAATTAAAATACAAATATGTCATTTAATTCTACCGAAATTTCGGCAGAATTCCCTCTATAATATTGCCTATCCCCCTGTAATCAATAAAATCTTTACACTTCAAATAATCATATATTTATTCCACCCACTTCAATTCAAACTCCAACACAAGTTTGCCCATCCTCCAATTTAGATCCAATCTCACATACCATATATTATAATATACTTATATCATCCAATTTCAGTACTCAATTCAATTATATAAAATACAAAGGTATAATATTAATACATCAAAACTATCAACTAAAAATAAATGCACAAGTATCACATTGACGTAAATAAAAGAGAAGTTACACTTGTTACCTGAAAATTCATGAACATCGCTATCAATTGAACAGTTTGGAATGAATTTAAATTAAAGAACTGCAAAATTAAAAACCACTAAAACATGAGATACCAAGCAAGTCAAAGAGTTTCAAAATCCAATACAAGAAATTAAAAGAAAATAGAATTTATGTAAGTCTCAAAACAAACTAATTACATTACAAAACTTGTATATTAATTACTTATCCAATTTTCGGCTGCTTGTTGAGATGACCAACCTTTTCGAATTGAATAATGGGTTTTCTTATAAAGATCAATCCTACCACATGGTTCTCCGTTCAATTCATGTTGAGACTATTAAAATCGATATACATTTCGATCCATAATGTCAGAAATAATCCCAGTGACACAAGTTATCATTATCTCATACCACTCTATTTATTTATCACATTTCACTAATTTATCTTCACAACATGCCATTAATCACATATATATACAATTAAAATGCCTTAACAATCATAATATACCTCGTATATACATGTATACATTCGGACACCACTTTTTTCTTCCCATTCCGAACCACCTTCATTTTATTTCATCAAACTAAGTTTATTTCATATCTTACTAATTATATATATTATTGTTTATACAAGTATTCACTACATTTCACTAGTCCAATTCTGTTTATAAATTTCCCCTTTTAAAGGTGTATAACCCAATTAATTTGTTTATAACCAGAAACTCTGATTTTCTTAACAATTTAATTAATTTTATTATTATAATTATCTTAAGGTATACTTAACTATACTCATTATTTATTAACTACACTTAATTTCTCTAATTCATTCACTTACTATCTAATTCCATTCTGGCTCTATAATACAATGTAAATTCTGTTTACATAAATGATAAAACTATTAAGACTTTTTTTTTATAAGTGATGGAAAAATTCCAATCTAAAAACTCCTATTCGAATCTAAACTAGCATACTGTTCTTTTTTTAAAAAAAAAAATATAGCTGTTAAAACTATTGTTGTAACACACTTAAACGATAAATAATAACTTAATTGTCTTAAACAACTCTTACAATTATTGCAAAAATCCGGGTAATTTTTTTTTCCAACTGTTTTATAACTATTAAATCTTACTATTCATACAATCATTCTAAAATAGGCTACTTAAATTCTACCAAAATTTCGACAGAATTTCTCCTATAATATTGCGTGTCCCCCTGTAAACAGAAAGTCTTAACACTTCTATAATCAAATACATTTTCATCCATCCTACTCCAATTCAAACTCCAACACAATTTTGCCCATCCACCAATTTAAGTCCATTCACAACTCATATAATAATTCACAATATCATCGCTCACTATTTACATCAATTTTACAAAATACAAAGATACTATGATAATACATGATCTATCACTATAAATAATTTTTCAATAAGTCAGTACATTTTTACTATTGTAAAACCTAATTTTTTACTGATTTTTATGAATGAAAGTTTTTTTTTTAAATTATGTGAACAGCCCCTATTGTCCATTAATTAACGCCTATTTCAATTTCATATATATATATATGAGGAACAACAAACATACCCTTTGTTAATAAGCCATCCTGGATAGTTCATTTGCATCCTTTTTAAGCTAATTCTTTTAATTCAATTATCTACCATTAACCATTCTCATTTTTATTTAACATGTGAAATTGTCAGCACATTTAGAATTTAAACAAACCAGGTTAACTCCTCTTCCTAACCAAGCCGCGAGGGTCACAAAGAGACAAGTTCATCATACTCTTCTAATTTCACTTTAATTTATCATTTTACATTTGTGTAATGTTAGCTAACATGCAAGTTCAACAAGCTAACAAAATAACTTAACAATTTCATTTTAATGGTAGAAATAGCTACACCGTAATAACTTATCAATTTTCAATATCTAATTGTCAATAAGCTAAAGGAGTTATTTAATAGCAAATAAAACCAGAACCATATATCAGCATTCCCTAATATACATAATTTGCCAATTAGACATTAAACTTCAGTACACATAACACAAAAATTCCATAGCATGGTTATCTTATATAAAATCATATGGTAGATTTGATTTACTCCAACTAATTGCTCAATTAACACAGAAAATTTATCAATCAATTCAATAAACCTTAACCACGCATATACTGTAAATATAAATCGTACCTTAACAATTTAATTTATAAATAAATATTTTGGAAAAGGTAAGTTTGGTGGCCACTAACCGATTTTTCTGATATTTTTGGCTCATTTTACCATCGCCGGAGACTCGCCGGAGCTCCATCGAAGACACCGAAATCACCGGGAGGAAGCTTGGAGCGCCGGGGTTGCTTTTCCGGTGGTCACGCGCCGTGAAGATCGTTCATTTCGCCGGAATCGATGCCGAAAGCTTCGGTCTGCTCCCTCTCCGATCTGCTCATCGCCGGCGATTTAGGAAGATCCACGGCCACCGGAAGCTTCGTCTGGCTGCCGTGAGTCCAGTCGCACCACTCGTGTCGCCGATCGTTGCCGGAGATGGCCGGAACACACTGAAGAAGCTTTAGTCTCTTTCTCCCGCTTCCTGGATCAACGACACCACAATGACGGGAAATCGCCGTGATCGGCAACGGCGCTGCTTGCCCACGACGCCACCAACCGCTCGCCACCTTCCGCCGATGCTCCGCCGTCCCTCTCTCCCTCTCTCTTTCCTTCTCTCCTTCTCTGGTCTCTTTCTTTTCCTTTACCGTGTTCTGTCTCTCTCCTTTCTATTCCCTTACCTTCTCTTATTTTATTTGTCTATATACCCTTTATTCTTTAATTAATATTTTCTAATCCAATTACATGTAAACATATTTATACATATATTTGTCTAATAATTTATTTCAATAATTAAGTCGAGTAGCATTAAGAAGAAATTCGACCTATTATGCGCCAAAATTTAACTTTTGATAAATATTTAGCACATCAAGCTATTAATAAAAATACCAAAAATTTTGGGGCGTTACAATTGTAATATCTATTAAAAGAAAATCATATGTAATTCAAACGTCAATTTAAAATTCAAAGATCAGCCCCCGCTCAATGTAATTAAAAAAATAAAAATAAAAATATTAAATCTACGAATATTATAGAAATTAGCATTCTATTTATAAGGTCACATATAGTCAAGTAGAATAAATAAATGATCATGCCGATGGTAATAATAATATAACAAGTAACAACATCTTCTCAATATTTCAATACACTTGTCGAATTTTTATAAAATTCAAACAATTAATATAACTTATTTTATGCCATGATATTTTCACAAGAAAAGTGGGTGATCTGCAAGGTGAATTTGCCAGCTTGCGGACCCAAAATAGACCCAAAAAGATTAGAAATTTTTCCTTCATATTAAAGGTGACGAAATTGTATCTCGTCACAGTATATTCATTTTTTGTGATATATTTATTTGTCATAAATATAATAATTTTTTATGCCGATATGTTATTCGTGACGAAATGATTTTATTATCACTAATTTATTTAATTATGACAAAAATAATTCGTCACTAATTTATTTAAATATGATAAAAATAATTCGTCACGAAAAATAAATATTTTGTGACGATTATATACGTTGCAATAAGTTATTATTTTGTCATTAAATTTTTTCCCTCCAAAAAAATGGTGGGAAATTATCCCTCCTAAATGAATCATGACGAAATATATTTTTTCATCACCAAATTAATCTTTTAGTGATGATAATTAAAACATAAAATGACGCAAGATAATTTCGTCACAGTAATAAATAGTATGGTGACGTTTTAAAAAATTCGTCGTTGTAAGTTACAATTAGTGACGAAATTTTATGTGTCATTAAAAAATTCGTCACAAAAAGTCAAATTTCTTGTAGTGAGATGAGAACCGTCTAGCTAATGCGTTGGCAACCCTAGTGTCGATGTGGGATAATCCTGAAGGGGTAGCTATAAAACCAGTACTGATTTCGAGTTCTGAGAAGCCCAGCATTGAGATCAAGCCAGTAATGGAAGTAAAACTGGCAGATGGAAAACCATGGTACTTTGACATTATGAATTATTTGGAAAACGCTAGGTTTCCAGAGGAAGCTACCGAGAAAGACTAGAGAATGATCCGGAAGCTATCTGCTCAGTTCATATCCTTAGAAGGACTGTTGTACAAAAGATAGGCAGACGGGATTCAGCTCAGGTGCTTAAATGAAAAAGAAGCCCGCAAGGTAATGGAGGAGACCCATGCAGGCGTCTGTGGGGCTCACATGAACGGTTTAACTCTGGCAAAGAAGATCATGAGGCAAGGCTTCTATTGGCTTACGATGGACAATGACTGCTCAAAGTATGTCAAACAATGCCAGTTATGCCAACAGTATGCGAATTTGAGACATCTGCCAGTATCAGAGCTACACAACCTGACATCGCCTTGGCCTTTCGCTGCTTGGGGGATAGATATCATTGGGGAGATTCGCCCTACGGCATCTAACGGGCACAGATACATCATAGTAACAATTGACTATTTTACCAAATGGGTAGAGGCAGAATCCTTTAAAAAGAATGGCGTAAGGGATATGGCCAAGTTCATAGAGAGAAATCTGATCTGCAGATATGGCTTCCCTCACCACATAGTGTCTGACAACGGGGTACAGTTCATGGGGGAAACCGGGAAGCTCCTTGAGAAATATGGTATCAAGCACCATAGATCCTCTCCCTACCGACCATAAGCTAACGGGACAGTAGAGGCCGCCAACAAAAATGTGAAGAGGATCCTATCCAAGATGGTCCAAACTTACAAAGACTGGACAGAGAAGCTACCCTTCGCACTGTGGGGATACAGGACAACGGTAAGGACATCTACGGGCGCTACGCCATATTCTCTGGTATACGGGACGGAGGCAGTATTGCCAGTTGAGATAGAGCTCCGATCGTTGAGGGTGATTATGGAAGCCCAAATTTCGGAGGCTGAATGGGCACGACAAAGGCTACAGCACTTAAACTTACTGGATGAGAGTAGGCTGAAGGCTTATTATCACAATCAGATCTACCAGAAGAGGTTGGCCAGGACATTCGGGAGGAAGGTGAGAAAGCATCCGCTGAAGGAAGGGGACTTAGTGTTCAAGCAGATGAGACCAGGTATACTGGATATCAGAGGAAAATTCAGACCGACCTGGGAAGGGCCGTATATCCTTAAAAAGATGTTGTCCAAAGGAGCTGCAATCTTGTCGGATAGCGATGGGAATGAATTCAAAGAACTGATCAATGTCGACAGGCTCAAAAGGTTCCATGGCTAAAGACCAAAATAAAAAGAAGAGAATAAAATGTCCTGCAGGTTGAAAACCGAAAAAAGGCGGCCGTGCTAAAATTGGTCGCCTCGACAGGGTGAAAACCGAAAAAAGGCATCCTGTGCAAAAATAAGAGGCACGAGAGAAAATGTCCAATCGTGAAAACCCGAGAGGGCCGATTGGTAACAGGAGTTGATGCTGTTAAAATTTGGTTTCATGTATTAATAGGGCGTACACGGTCGAGTTAATGTCAAAACTGATCATGTATGCTGAAATTACATGGAAATGTACACAATTTCGTGAAATAAAAAAAAATATTATTCTTTTCATTTTCGTCATTTTCTAGTTCTGCATTAAAAAGAAATGTAACACCAAAAAGAAATACATATGTAAGCTAAGTCCTACCATTGCTCTCGCCAACCAGATGCTTGAGCCCCCGTGTCCTATTATCAGATGCTGGACTAAGGACCCATTTCTTGTACTCGCTGGTTGAAGCCACATAATGATCGCCGAACCTTAGAATAACAGTCTTCACTGGTAGTTTCCTCCACAGCTCATGATACCTTGAGGCGAAGGCAGCCAAAAGAGCTCCTCCTTGAAAAGATAAGGGAACCCTCACCACATCCTGGGTCATCCCAAGCTGACGTGCACATCAAGAAATGATGCAGAAAGTGGCTTGACGAAGCCCACGGAGGGGAACACACCCCGATGGCCCATCGATGACCACATGAGACAGTGGGAGCCAGGCAGACGTGAAACTAATATCGTCATCTGACAATTCACCAAACCTGGTGATGCCTTCACTGGTAGTGGCACACTCATACAGCCGTCGACGCGGAAGAAAATGGCTCGGCGAGTACTGTGAGCATTCTCAGTTTCTCTTGCAGCTAGATCTAAAAAAAAAAGAGCCGCTGGAGTAAGTAGGGTTTACTTCAGGGAAAAGTAAGGCAAAGGGTTGTGTGAAAATCCGAAAGGACGCACCTCCCGCTAAGAAAAAGGTAGTGCGAAAATCCACAAGGGACGCACTACCTTTAAAATAATGACATACCTAGAGCAATAAGGGGCTGCCGGTGAAAGTAGTGGTGGATCCAGAGCTCACAGAGTCCAAACCCAGGATGGTTTCAGCTAAAATGAGTGGAAAGGGTGATGATCCCTGATGAAAGTCGCTCAAAACCCCGAACAGGCGAGGGTCGCCCCTGGAACCACAGTGAGAAAGTTCATCATGGAAAATAGAAATATAATGCTTACCTGATAAGTGGGGACATCAGTGAACCGATCTAGAGCCTCGATCAGTGGCTCCAAAGTGAAGGAAGAGCCCGGAGAAACCAGCTGAACGGCGTATTGTCCAGCTTACGATGGACAATGACTGCTCAAAGTATGTCAAGCAATGCCAGTTATGCCAACAGTACGCGGATTTGAGACATCTGCCAGTATCAGAGCTACACAACCTGACATCGCTTTGGCCTTTCGCTGCTTGGGGGATAGATATCATTGGGGAGATTCGCCCTACGGCATCTAACGGGCACAGATACATTATAGTAACAATTGACTATTTTACCAAATGGGTAGAGGCAGAATCCTTCAAAAAGATTGGCGTAATGGATAAGGCCAAGTTCATAGAGAGAAATCTGATCTGCAGATATGGCCTCCCTCACCACATAGTGTCTGACAACGGGGTACAGTTCATGGGGGAAACCGGGAAGCTCCTTGAGAAATATGGTATCAAGCACCATAGATCCTCTCCCTACCGACCACAAGCTAAAGGGACAGTAGAGGCCGCCAACAAAAATGTGAAGAGGATCCTATCCAAGATGGTCCAAACTTACAAAGACTGGACAGAGAAGCTACCCTTCGCACTGTGGGGATACAGGACAACGGTAAGGACATCTGCGGGCGCTACGCCATATTCTCTGGTATACGGGACGGAGGCAGTATTGCCAGTTGAGGGTGATTATGTAAGCCCAAATTTCGGAGGCTGAATGGGCACGACAGAGGCTACAGCACTTAAACTTACTGGATGAGAGTAGGCTGAAGGCTTATTATCACAATCAGATCTACCAGAAGAGGTTGGCCCGGACATTCGGGAGGAAGGTGAGAAAGCATCCGCTGAAGGAAGGGGACTTAGTGTTCAAGCAAATGAGACCAGGTATACCGGATATCAGAGAAAAATTCAGACCGACCTGGGAAGGGCCGTATATCCTTAAAAAGATGTTGTCCAAAGGAGCTGTAATCTTGTCGGATAGCGATGGGAATGAATTCAAAGAACCGATCAATGTCGACAGGCTCAAAAGGTTCCATGGCTAAAGACCAAAATAAAAAGAAGAGAATAAAATGCCCTGCAGGTTGAAAACCGAAAAAAGGCGGCATTGCTAAAATTGGGCGCCTCGACAGGGTGAAAACCGAAAAAAGGCATCCTGTGCAAAAATAAGAGGCTCGAGAGAAAATGTCCAATTGTGAAAACCCGAGAGGGCCGATTGGTAACAGGAGTTGATGCTGTTAAAATTTGGTTTCATGTATTAATAGGGCGTACACGGTCGAGTTAATGTCAAAACTGATCATGTATGCTGAAATTACATGGAAATGTACACAATTTCGTGAAATAAAACAAAATATTATTCTTTTCATTTTCGTCATTTTCTAGTTCTGCATTAAAAAGAAATGTAACACCAAAAAGAAATACATATGTAAGCTAAGTCCTGCCACTGCTCTCGCCAACCAGATGCTTGAGCCCCCGTGTCCTATTATCAGATGCTGGACTAAGGACCCATTTCTTGTACTCGCTGGTTGAAGCCACAGAATGATCGCTGAACCTCAGAATAACAGTATTCACTGGTAGTTTCCTCCACAGCTCATGATACCTTGAGGCGAAGGCAGCCAAAAGAGCTCCTCCTTGAAAAGATAAGGGAACCCTCACCACATCCTGGGTCATCCCAAGCTGATGTGCACATCAAGAAATGATGCAGAAAGTGGCTTGACGGAGCCCACGAAGGGGAACACACCCCGATGGTCCATCGATGACCACATGAGACAGTGGGAGCCAGGCAGACGTGAAACTAATATCGTCATCTGACAATTCACCAAACCTGGTGATGCCTTCACTGGTAGTGGCACACTCATACAGCCGTCGACGCGGAAGAAAATGGCTCGGCGAGTACTGTGAGCATCCTCAGTTTCTCTTGCAGCTAGATCTAAAAAAAAAAAAAGAGCCGCTGGAGTAAGTAGGGTTTACTTCAGGCAAAAGTAAGGCAAAGGGTTGTGTGAAAATCCGAAAGGACGTACCTCCCGCTAAGAAAAGGTAGTGCGAAAATCCACAAGGGACGCACTACCTTTAAAATAATGACATACCTAGAGCAATAAGGGGCTGCCGGTGAAAGTAGTGGTGGATCCAGAGCTCACAGAGTCCAAACCCAGGATGGTTTCAGCTAAAATGAGTGGAAAGGGTGATGATCCCTAATGAAATTCGCTCAAAACCCCGAACAGGCGAGGGTCGCCCCTGGAACCACAGCGAGAAAGTTCATCATGGAAAATAGAAATATAATGCTTACCTGATAAGTGGGGACATCAGTGAACCGATCTAGAGCCTCGATCAGTGGCTCCAAAGTGAAGGAAGAGCCCGGAGAAACCAGCTGAACGGCCTCAGAAGGGGGTATGCCAAGAGCCATAGCTATATCCCGAGTCTGAAGTAGACCACAACGGGGGATGCAAGGTGGAACGTTAGGGGGATACCAGGTTCCGAGAATGGCAGCTAACTCCTCAGGCAGGGCGCACAACTCCTGATAAGTGAACCGAAAGACGTGAAACCTGGGGTTCCAGAAGTGAGTCACCGCCAGAAGAAGGTTTTAGTCAACTTTGACCCGACACAGATATTTTAACCCAGACAGAGAGGAAAGGGCGCCTTTTTCCCAAGTGTGCTTCTCATCTAGGGTGCGGTGCATTCTCTGGAGAAGAGGGGAAGACATTTTGAGAAGAATGAGGGGCTCAAGATGTTGCGAAAATGAAGAGACACAAAAAAGCAAAATTTTTGGAGGAATTTATAGAGAAGCGCCACCGACGGCCTACCCGTCGCTCACAAGAGACGGCCTGCCTGTCGGTAAAAATCCACCTGGTAGATGCATACGTCAGCATAGCATTAATTACGAGCATTAAATTCGCATTAATTGGGGAGTGGGGAACGACAGACGGGCAGCCCGTTGGTCGCTCCTAGAGACGCTGATATGAGCTTAAATAGCTCATAATTAAACTATACTTTGTGATTATAAATAATGTTTTAAGTGTTTTTAGTTGTTGGAATTAGGTGTGTTTTATGTGTTTTGTTAAGTTTTGTGTGTAGGAGACAAATGGAGAAAACATGGAGTTAATGGAGAAAATATGGAGCAAATGGAGAAGAGAAGAAGAAATGAGCCAAGGCAGAAAAGCCTCTGTCACGATCGCGATGAGTGGCGCGAGCGCGACAGAGCGCACTAAGGAAGGAAGAGGAGCTGTCGCGACGAAGAGAAGGCGTCGCGAGGTCGCGACGAGGCGCGGAGAAGGCACACGTGAGGAAAGGCGAGCGCAAGAGGAGGCGTGCTCTGTCGCGACGTCGCGATATCGTCGCGATCGCGACAGAGGGATCCGTTAGACACTAAAGTTCAAATTTGAACTTGAAAAGTTGTATCTTTCCTCCAACAATTACAACCTTTGTAGAAGGGCATCTGAAGGGGCATGAGCTGATGTTATAAATACTGATTTTAACTGTAATTTAAGGATGTTAGACTTAGAATTGAACATTTGAATATTTTTCTGCAAGTTAGAATAGTTTTCTTTAGTTTTTCTTAAGTAAAGTTTGTGTTGAAGAGAAGGTATTATACAAGGAAGAAGACTACAATTGGTGACTTGAAAAGGGTTGAGAAATCTCCTTCTTCAATTCTTAACTTTTAATTCTTCTTTGTAATTTTTATGATGTAAATTCTGAACTTGAATGTTTATATTAAATATTTTATTGTTCATATTAATTCACGTTTTCTTAATTGTAGAATTTTTCATTAGTACATTATTTATAATCATTATAAGTTTGAGTTTAATTGAGAAATAAATTTATTCTTACAACTAATTGGAAATTCATCATTAAGATATTGTTTGAGAAATCATAATATTGAAATGGTTGCTATAGGTTGTGTTTTATTCCTAAGATTTACATGTATAATCATCTAGTTCTTAAATGAAAGTTTGGAATTAGACTTGTATGTGTATGTTTTGGGCAGTCCTATTTATATTGAGAAAGTAAGTAGGAAATTTATTCAACTTGGCTTACAAGAAAAGAATACTAAAATCATTAAGAACAATTAATTCAAGTTCCATCTTTATATCTAGTATCATTAATCTTTTCTGTCTTCTTGGATTCACACAAATTTGGCTTAGTTAGTTTACAAGTTAGATTAATTTAGAATCACTTCTCTATCATTTTATAATTGTAAACAAGATTAAAATCAATTAGTAATAGTGTGTAACACGTTCCCTGTGGGATCGATATCTAAAGTACTATTGCGGTACACCGTATACTTGCGGTTTGAAGCATCATTAGAAAATGCTCAACAAGTTTTTGGCGCCGTTGCCGGGGAACGGTTCTATGCCATTGTGAAAATTGATTTATGATTTTGGATTACAATATTTTGTTTTGTTTTAATTTGTTTATTTGTTTAAATTAATTTTGTGTTTTGTTTTTACAGGATTTTAGAAGTTCATGCCTAGTACAAGGAGTTCTTTAGAAGAGCTTGAGCCTATAAATCCTGAAATTGAGAGGTTTTTATTAAGTAATCGGAAATCAAATAAAAAGAAGAACAAAAATAGGAGATCAATTGTCATGGCTGAAGAACAAAATCCACCAAGATTGATGGACTTTGCCACACCTGCATTGAGTGGTGCTCAACAAGGAGTGGTAAGACCAACGGTAAATGCCAATCAATTTGAAATTAAGCCTTCATTGTTACAAATGATTCAAAATAGTATACAATTTTATGGTTTGGCAAATGAGGATCCAAATGCTCATTTGGCAAATTTTCTTGAGATTTGTGATACCTTTAAGATAAATGGGGTTTCAAATGATGCAATCAAGCTTAGGCTTTTTCCATTCACATTGAAGGATAAAGCAAAGGCTTGGTTGAATTCTTTGACAAGAGGATCTATAACTACTTGGGATCAATTGGCCCAAGCATTTTTATCAAAATATTTTCCATTGGCCAAAACCGCAAAAATCATAAAGGATATCACCACCTTTGTTCAAAATGAAAATGAATCATTATATGAGGCTTGGGAAAGATTCAAAGAATTGCAAAGGATGTGTCCACACCATAACTTGCCAAGAGAATTGTTAATGCAAACATTTTATAATGGAGTAAATCCTACCACAAGAGGAACTATTGATGCGGCTGCTGGAGGATCTTTGATGAGAAAAACTACTGAAGCGGCATTTGAATTGTTGGAGGAGATGTCCATGAACAATTGCATGTGGCCTACCGAGAGAAGTAGAGATTCAAATTCTACTAATATGAGAGGAGTTCGTGCACTTGATTCAGTGGTTGCATTGCAAGCTCAAGTGGAAGCATTGACTCACAAACTCAATAATATGGGTATGGGAGGTAATCAACCAACTAGATGCAATATTTGTGGACAACAAGGACATCCAAGTGAGGTATGCAATTTGGGCATAAATAGTACGGAGGAGCAAGTTAGTTTTATCCAAGGGCAAGGAAGAGGTAACCCATTTTCCAATACATATAACCCTGGATGGAGGAACCATCCAAATTTTTCATGGGGGAATAGTAGTAATCAAAACAAAGGAGTAAGTTTTCAACCACCTCAAGATAGGTTTGGGGCCTTGGAGATTAAAATGGATAGGTTCTTAGAGGGGATTAATATGAAATTTAATTCACAAGAGGAGAACCAAAAGAGGTTAGAAAATAAGTTTGATCAAATCACAAAGAATCAAGCCTCATCCATTCACAACTTAGAAGTGCAAATTGGGCAATTAGCAAAGGCTTTACGTTCAAGATTACAAGGTACTTTACCAAGTAATACGGAGGAAAATCCAAGAGAACATCTAAAGGCCATAAATTTGAGGTCAGGTAAATCTTACACCAATGATTTTGTTATTACTAACAAGAATGAAAAATTTCAGGAAAATAAAAAGGAGAATGATTCTTCTGTCGCGAGCGCGACACCTATCGCGGTCGCGACAGAAGAGAAGCAAACCAAAGTTCCAGGCGCGACACTAGGCGCGATTCCAGACGTGATCGCGACAGCAGGAGGAGAGTCTTCTGTCGCGATCGCGACACCTATCGCGGTCGCGACAGAAGGGGCATCTAAAGCAAATTTTTCTAAAATTTTTCAACCTTCTCCACCGTTTCCGCAACGCCTAAAGAGACAAAACCAAGATAAGCAATTTCAATCTTTTATTGACAAATTGAAGCATTTGCATATAAATTTGAATTTTATTGAGGCCATTTCACAAATTCCTAACTATGCAAAATTTCTTAAAGAATTGATTTCTAAGAAAAGAAGTTGGGAGGATATATCCACTATTGCATTGACTGAAGCATGTAGTTCTATAATCACGAATAATTTGCCTACCAAACTTAAAGATAATGGTAGTTTCACAATTCCATGTACCTTAGGGGATAAAGAGTTTCCTAAGTATTTATGTGATTTGGGGGCAAGTATTAATCTCATGCCTTATTCTATCTTTAAAAAGTTGGGTTTAGATTATGTCAAACCTACTTCCATGGTTTTACAACTAGCTGATCAATCCATTAAGAAACCATATGGAATAGTTGAAGATGTACTTGTAAAAGTGGATAAATTTATTTTGCCCGCTGATTTTGTCATTTTAGATTTTGCATATGATGAGAAATGTCCCTTAATATTGGGTAGACCTTTCATGAGGACTGGTCGAGCTTTAGTTGATGTCTATGAGGGCACATTAGTTTTAAGAGTAGGGGATGATAGTGTTGAATATCACATGGAAAAGGCACTAAAATACCCAATGGATGAAAATGTGTGCATGAAAATAGATGTCATTGATGCATGTGTCGTGGAAGTCTTAGAAAATGCAGATGAAGATGAAGTCCAAATGGAAGAAGAAGTTCATGAAGAGGTAGAGCAAGAAAGTGTTAGAAGTGAACCTCTTATTCGTAATGAAGCACCTTTACCACCTTCCATTGAAAGTCCACCAAATGTTGATCTAAAGGAATTACCTAGTCATTTGAGGTACGCCTTTCTTGGATTAAATCATACTTTGCCTATTATTATTTCTAATAAACTCAATAAAGAACAAGAGCATGCATTATTAGAAGTTGTTAGAAAAAGGATAAAAAGTATTGGATGGCAAATATCTGATTTGAAGGGTATTAGTCCTAATGTTGTCATGCATAGGATAAATATGGAAGATGATTATAAACCAAAAGCTGATAGACAAAGGAGGCTTAATCCTCATATGAAAGAGGTAGTTAAAAAGGAAGTTATTAAATTGCTTGATGCTGGAATCATTTATCCGATTTCGGATAGTGATTGGGTAAGTCCAATACATTGTGTTCCAAAGAAGGGGGGTATGACTGTAGTGAGGAATGAGAATGGAGATTTAATTCCAACTAGAACCACCACTGGTTGGAGGGTATGTATAGATTATAGAAAGCTTAATTTGGCCACTAGAAAGGATCATTTTCCTTTACCATTCATTGACCAAATGCTAGAAAGAATAGCTGGCCATTCTCATTATTGTTTTCTTGATGGATATTCAGGATATTTCCAAATTTTTATCTACCCAAGTGACCAAGAGAAAACTACATTTACTTGTCCTTATGGAACTTTTGCTTATAGGCGAATGCCTTTTGGGCTTTGTAATGCCCCAGCCACATTTCAAAGATGTATGACTTTAATTTTTGGAGACATGATAGAGGATATAATGGAAGTCTTTATGGATGATTTTTCTGTATATGGAGATTCATTTGAGCTTTGTTTGAAAAATTTAGACAAAGTATTGGCTAGGTGTGAAGAAACTAACTTAGTTCTTAATTGGGAGAAATGCCATTTTATGGTAGATGAAGGGATAATATTAGGGCACAAAATTTCAAGTAGGGGTATTGAGGTTGATAGAGCAAAAACTGAATTAATTGAGAAGTTACCTCCACCCACTACACTTAAAGGGGTAAGATCTTTTCTTGGACATGCTGGATTTTATAGAAGATTTATAAAGGATTTTTCTTTAATTGCTAAACCTTTAACTAATTTGTTAGTTAAGGATGTTTACTTTGAATTTTCTAATGAATGTATGCATGCGTTTGAAACTTTGAAGAAGGCTCTTATAAGTGCTCCTATTATTGCTGCTCCTAATTGGGAATTGCCATTTGAGATTATGTGTGATGCAAGTGATCTTGCTGTAGGTTGTGTATTAGGCCAAAGACATGGTAAGAATTTGCATGTGATATATTATGCTAGTCATACTTTGTCCCCTCCTCAAGTTAATTATACAACAACTGAAAAAGAAATGTTAGCTGTGGTTTATGCATGTGACAAGTTTAGATCATACTTGTTGGGATCTAAAGTCATAATCTATACCGATCATGCTGCATTGAGATATTTATTTGCAAAGAAAGATGCTAAACCTAGGTTGATTCGTTGGGTATTGTTATTGCAAGAATTTGACCTTGTAATCAAAGACAAAAAGGGAAGTGAAAATCTTGTTGCTGACCATTTGTCTAGATTAGAAAATAATGAACAAACTTTCGGTGATGGTATTGAAATTAATGAAACATTTCCGGATGAAGCCTTGATGTCAATTTTGAATATGCATGAGCCTTGGCATGCTGATTTTGCTAACTTTCTTGCTGCTGGAATTGTACCTGAAAATTTGACATGGCAACAAAAGAAAAAATTCTTTAGTGATGTTAAAAATTATCTTTGGGAAGAGCCTTACTTGTTTAAGATAGGTGGGGATAGTATAATTCGTCGTTGTGTAAGTGAGGAGGAGTATCAAAACATTTTGATGCATTGTCATGGTGCATTATATTCTGGTCATAATGGTGCTAATAAAACTGCATCTAGAGTGCTTGAATGTGGATTCTTTTGGCCAAATTTATTTCATGATGCAAAGATGTATGTAGCTAAATGTGATAAGTGTCAAAGGGCTGGTAATATTGGGAAAAGAGATGAGATGCCTTTGAGTAATATATTGGAAGTTGAAGTGTTTGATGTATGGGGGATTGACTTCATGGGTCCCTTCCCCACTTCTTTTGGTCAAAACTATATTTTGGTTGGGGTAGATTATGTATCAAAATGGGTTGAAGCCAAAGCCACACCTACCAATGATTCAAAGGTAGTGATAAAGTTTTTGAAGAAGCTTTTCTCAAGATTTGGAGTGCCAAGAGCCATCATAAGTGATGGAGGTAAGCATTTCATAAACCGTTCTTTTGACTCATTATTGCAAAAATATGGAGTTCATCATAGAGTAGCTACACCATATCACCCACAAACAAGTGGTCAAGTGGAAGTGTCCAATAGAGAGTTAAAGTGGATATTAGAAAAAACAGTCTCTACTTCTAGGAAGGATTGGGCACATAAATTAGATGATGCTTTGTGGGCATATCGCACTGCATTCAAAGCTCCAATTGGAATGACACCATATAGGATGGTTTATGGAAAAGCGTGTCATTTACCTGTGGAGTTAGAGCACAAAGCATATTGGGCCATTAGAACTTTGAATTATGATCTTAAAGATGCAAGTGTCAAAAGATGTTTACAATTGAATGAGCTAGATGAATTGAGACTTCTTGCATTTGAGAATGCTAAGATTTATAAAGAAAGGACTAAAAAATGGCATGATGCACATATACGGATTAAAAATTTTAATATTGGGGACAAGGTCTTATTGTATAATTCTAGATTGAAACTCTTCCCGGGAAAATTAAGGTCAAGATGGAGTGGACCTTTTGAAGTTACACAAGTTTTTGATCAAGGGTTTTTGGAACTTAAAAATAATAAAAATGAGTTATTTAAAGCCAATGGTCAAAGATGTAAAGTGTATTTGGAGGAAACATTTCATGGAAGGGAGGTTTCAGTTCTTTCATTAAAAATGATTTCATGATTACTTGGTTTAATTTTTCTTTTTCAATTACTTGTTTTATGTGTGATATCTATATCTACTAATGTTGTTCTTTTGTTCCACAGATGTTTTTCATATATAAATTTATTTTGTATACCTTCATGTGTTGTTTTTGGAAGGAAAAGCAAATATGATTTAGAAAAATTTCATTCTGTCGCGATCGCGAAGTTGTCGCGAGCGCGACAGAATGAGGGAAGTGTATTTTAGACTTCATCGCGATGGCGCGACGATGCATAATGATCGCGACAGAAAAATTGGTTTTTCTAAATTTCATTCTGTCGCGATCGCGACGTTGTCTCGATGTCGCGATGAAGAGCGGGAATTAATTGTCGCGATGACGCGATGCATATCGCGATATTCAAAATTTTTCATTTTGCTTCTGTCGCGATCGCGACATTGTCGCGACGTCGCGACAGAACGCGGAATTCGCAATTTTAGGGCAAACTAACCGTTTGGACTTCAATTAATTTCCCACCTTCTCCTTTTCTACCCTAATAACTTTTCTTTTTATTATTTTTCTGCCTCTTCCATTTTCTTCTCTCCACTTTTGCACGATTCTCTCAAGATCTTTCTAACGATTTTCTCTAACTTCCAAACGCAAATCTTGTTTTTCTTTTTCTTCTATTTTTCTATTTCTTCTCATATTGTTCTTAAATTGACAAACGATTTTGGAAATGGTAAGAACAAAGCATGTGGGTGACAAAAGCCACGGGAAACGCCCTATGGGGGAATCCAGCGCTCAAAGAGATGATCCAACGCTTGATTCTTTGATTCTTCAAAACAGGTATGAATGCCCTTTTAAAATTTTTTCTGATGAAGAGGGTGAGAAGTTTATCTATTTTGCCAAAAAATCATACGTAGGGATGTGGGCACTTGATTTTCCTATATTGAATACAATGGGTTTAAATGACCAAATTAATAATTTTCTTAGATGTATGAAATGGGGGAAATTCATTACTTACTCTTTACCTGTACGTAAGGACTGGGCGTTGGAATTTTTTGTTACATTAGAGTATGTGGATAAAGGTAGGGATTCAATGAAATTTAGGCATCAGGGTGTTACCTACACTTTTACATATACTGATTTACATACCTGGTTTGGTTTTCCTTTAAATGGTAAGCGTTTTGATTCCCATTTATTTCAACCTTCCCCTGTGTGGCAAAAGTTGTCTGGACTTGAACGTTTTAATAACAAAAATTCTACTAATAGGCAGATAAAGGACAATGCTTTAATGATTTTTCATAAATTTCTGTGCCATGCCATGTTTGGGAGAGTTGAAAGTACAAAAGTCCAAACAAAGGATTTGTTTGTTTTAGATTTGTTGCAATCTAACAAAACACCTGATTCCATTGATTTTATACTTGATGGCCTTTATCATGCGTCAACTGCCCGTAGTAAATCCGTGGGTATGTGTCATATGGTAACAGGAATTATTTTGGGATGTTTGGGAGATTTGCATAATTTTGTAATGGATGAAAAAGAAACAATTCCTTTGTTGGATGTGGTGTATTTGCGTAGAGCTAATATTTTAACCAAGGGAGCTTGGCCCCCAAGGTTTGTTGATAGATGTGCAGGTGGATCAAATAGGGATGACCCTAATGTGGCTGGACCAAGTGTGCCCCGTGATAGGGCACGTGAGTCAGCATCTGCAGCTCCTGCTCATGACTCCTCAAGTGAGGACGAGGCGGCTGTTGGTGCTGATAATGCTGAGAGGAGGAATACTAGAGAGGCTGCTGTAGATTTGGAGCCTATTTTGCATCGTTTGGATGGTATTGAGGCCACCAATCAGAGTATGGCAGCTAGGATGGATGTGCTAGAGACTGATGTGCGGGCTGTGCTGCAAAACCAGAAGAGTTTGGGACGATAGCTCTTAAGTTTCTTCCGCAAGCAGAATGTTGAGTTTTCTCCAACTCCACCAAGCTCCCCTAGTGGGAGTTTTTGAGTTTGTCTCCTATCTTTTTCTTTGTTTTATTCTTGTTTGTATTTGTGTTTTGATTATGTTAGTTTGTTTTGTTTATTCCGTTTTACACAATAGGGACATTGTGTCCTTTAAGTGTGGGGGGGTTATGTTTTGATATGTTTATGTTTTGATATGTTTTATGTTTTTAGTGTATATATGTTTTATGTTTTTAGTGTATATATGTATATATAGTTTTATGTGTTTAGTGTAGTATAGCTTGTGTTTGCATGAACTGCTAGATTTAGGTATATGTTGTTTTATTGTTTTAGGTTGTTTTATGCTAAATATTTTTGGAGCTTAGTATTTGATGAATATTTGAAAATTAGAGCATGTATAGGTTTTATGTTTTTGACCATTAGTTTAGATAGTAACTTTTTGCTCATTTTCATTATTGGTTTTACTTTAGCTTTTTGTTGTACATAGTGAAGGGTATGACTTAGCAAATCACTTTGGTGTAGGTTCTTTTTAAGTTAAATATCTTTTTATATGTAAATTAAGATTGTTTTGCCAACTTATTGCCTATTATAGTTTAACTATAGCCATGTGAGCTTTTGAAGCCTTATACACAAATTCTTCTTGTATGAGAGCCTTATTATGCCATATCCTCTAGAACTTGTTTGTAGTAAATTTCGAGATTACATTTTAGTAGAGGATGTACACGGGATATGATAAGGGCATTTAGAATGAACCTATTTTGGCTTATTTTTTTAGGAATTCCTTTACATTTTAACTTTAGGTAGCCAATTTTGAGCCTATATCTGTTTTTTCTTGTTTAAACATATTACTAACCCAAACTTTTGCTTAAACAAGGCCTAATTTCTTTATAATTACCCTATTGTGGAGGGATTAGGATTGATATAGCATGGGAGATATTTTTGTTATTGAAAAGCATGAACTTAGTAAAAAGTTGCAATTGCAAAGTCCTTCTTTTCAAAGTTAGAATTCCAACTGCTAGTAGAAATAAAATGGGATTAGCAAGATGTACATCTAAATTATTTATGTGAGGGATGGCGCATTAAAATGCACCCACACTAAATTCTCTTGCTATCCTAAGAAAATAAAAAAAGAAAATAAAAACCAAGAAGAAAAAAATAAAAAAAAAGAAAAAAAAGAAAAAAAAATAGTAAGTATAAATTAAGAGCTAGCAGCAAGTTTATATTCTTAAGAAGGGAATTTGATTAAAAATATCATGCTTGTTGCTATTCTGATTTGGTTAATTCTCCTATGTTGTATTAATGCTTTTCTCTGCACAATAATAGCTACTTAAACCCAAAAGTTCCTTACCTTAACCTAAGCCACATTACAACCCTTTTAAGATCCTTTGATCCTCTTTACTACCTTTTACTAGTAGTGGAGATTTTTACTACTTACAAGCTTATGGTATGTAATGGCATAATCAAGGAATGAGGGAAAACACTAACCTTTATACACTTGAGTGATTGAGTGTTTATCAAAATAAGTGTTGAGTGAAAATTATTTTAGGCAATGCTTTGTGTGAAATAATCTCTTACATGTATTAAGATATTTGATTTCTTGAGATCAAACATCATTGTGTTTTGCCATTTCATGTTTTTCCAAATGTGCAAAGAGGGTTAAAGTCTAATGAATGATGGGAATGTTTAAATAGTTGCATATTGAGGCTAGTGTGTTAGAAGGATAATTCTATGCATGGTGTTTTCAAATAATTATCAAATGTCTAAGTAAGCTCCAAAATATTGTGTTTAGTATAAATTTTGTTTTTGTGTTGTTTAAATGTTGTGTGAGTATTTTGCTTGGGGACAAGCAAATGTTTAAGTGTGGGGGTTTGATATGAGCTTAAATAGCTCATAATTAAACTATACTTTGTGATTATAAATAATGTTTTAAGTGTTTTTAGTTGTTGGAATTAGGTGTGTTTTATGTGTTTTGTTAAGTTTTGTGTGTAGGAGACAAATGGAGAAAACATGGAGTTAATGGAGAAAATATGGAGCAAATGGAGAAGAGAAGAAGAAATGAGCCAAGGCAGAAAAGCCTCTGTCACGATCGCGATGAGTGGCGCGAGCGCGACAGAGCGCGCTAAGGAAGGAAGAGGAGCTGTCGCGACGAAGAGAAGGCGTCGCGAGGTCGCGACGAGGCGCGGAGAAGGCACACGTGAGGAAAGGCGAGCGCAAGAGGAGGCGTGCTCTGTCGCGACGTCGCGATATCGTCGCGATCGCGACAGAGGGATCCGTTAGACACTAAAGTTCAAATTTGAACTTGAAAAGTTGTATCTTTCCTCCAACAATTACAACCTTTGTAGAAGGGCATCTGAAGGGGCATGAGCTGATGTTATAAATACTGATTTTAACTGTAATTTAAGGATGTTAGACTTAGAATTGAACATTTGAATATTTTTCTGCAAGTTAGAATAGTTTTCTTTAGTTTTTCTTAAGTAAAGTTTGTGTTGAAGAGAAGGTATTATACAAGGAAGAAGACTACAATTGGTGACTTGAAAAGGGTTGAGAAATCTCCTTCTTCAATTCTTAACTTTTAATTCTTCTTTGTAATTTTTATGATGTAAATTCTGAACTTGAATGTTTATATTAAATATTTTATTGTTCATATTAATTCACGTTTTCTTAATTGTAGAATTTTTCATTAGTACATTATTTATAATCATTATAAGTTTGAGTTTAATTGAGAAATAAATTTATTCTTACAACTAATTGGAAATTCATCATTAAGATATTGTTTGAGAAATCATAATATTGAAATGGTTGCTATAGGTTGTGTTTTATTCCTAAGATTTACATGTATAATCATCTAGTTCTTAAATGAAAGTTTGGAATTAGACTTGTATGTGTATGTTTTGGGCAGTCCTATTTATATTGAGAAAGTAAGTAGGAAATTTATTCAACTTGGCTTACAAGAAAAGAATACTAAAATCATTAAGAACAATTAATTCAAGTTCCATCTTTATATCTAGTATCATTAATCTTTTCTGTCTTCTTGGATTCACACAAATTTGGCTTAGTTAGTTTACAAGTTAGATTAATTTAGAATCACTTCTCTATCATTTTATAATTGTAAACAAGATTAAAATCAATTAGTAATAGTGTGTAACACGTTCCCTGTGGGATCGATATCTAAAGTACTATTGCGGTACACCGTATACTTGCGGTTTGAAGCATCATTAGAAAATGCTCAACAGACGCCCAGCCCGTCGGTCACGAAACTCTATATAAGGGCGAGTGACGGACGGGCAAACGACTGTTGTCATTTTCACTTTCCCTCTCAAAAGCAGTTTTTTTCCGTTTTTTCTGCATTTCCAAGTATTTTTTCTCCTCTTTCTTGCAATTTCTTTATCTTTTCGCGTTCTCCACTCACCGGACGCTCGGACACTCATTTTTCTTCAGTTTTCCTACACTTTTCACGACCACAAGTAAGTAAAATAACTACTTTACTTTTTTAATTTAATTTATTTCTTCTTCTTTTTCTTCTTTTAGCCTTAAAAATGGTTAGGATGCTTTAGATGCTTTAAATATCAAGGGAGAATGCTGCCCGTTTTTTTTAGTAATTTTTAGTGCAATTAATCTAAGCCTTTGCATGATCACATAGAAATAGGACTTTTCTATACCTTTGTCGCCTTGGAAATAGGCTTTCTAGCGCATATGTGTGTTGTTGGGGCCTGAGTCCGTTCTTTTGTGTAGGATTGGGGGCACACCCTTGCCTGGGTGCGGCCCATTTTTTTATATATATTGTGGTTGGGGCCTGAGGCCTGTTTTGATGCCTTTTTATGCAGGAGGTTGGGCACACCCTTGCCGGGGTGCTGCCCAAATTTTCATTTTTTGAATTTTTATTCTAAAATTGTTTATTTTTGTGTATGATGCATGTCTTGGGGTCTAAAAAGCCCACTTTCATCCGCTTTCAGAATAATCTTTTTCTACGCCAAAGTGGGGCACACCCTTGTCGGGGTGCTGCCAATTTTTATTATTATTCAAATCTTTAATTCTTTTTATGCCAATTGCATGTTTTTTCTGCTTTTGATATGTGCGAAGCATGCTGGGCAACATCCCTTGATGGGATGTTGCCCATTTTTTTTTATCTATTTTGTTTCACCTCGTACTCGGGCCCCTATTGCCCAGGTGAGGTCCCAATGGGCTTTCACCTCGAAAACGAGCCTAATAACGCATGTTTCGTCAAATTTTCATTATCTAGCATTTCTTTTGCAGGATGCCTTCCAGGCACAGAGCACCACAGGCCTAGCCCGAGGTCGAGGTTCCGGGCTGGATGGACAGCGAGTCAGCCCAGAGGTACAGGGCGCTGGCTCAGGTGGAGATCCAGGCTAGCCGCTTTGTGTCTCGGTCGTTCCTAGAGGCCCTAGGGATGGTCCCGGAGGTCGACATACTTATCGAGGGTGCCGGATGGACAGAGTTCCTTGAACCTGCTTTCTAGACCTTCCCTGAGGCTACCCGACAGGTGCTAGCCACCCTGCGCTACGGCGGTTTTCAGAGATCAGATACAGAGCCGGGAGTGGTACAGTTTTGGTTCGACGGCTAGCATTTCAGCATCACCAGGCAGAGGTTCGCGGAGGCCATGGGGCTTCCCAGAGAGGAGGGGGTCAAGATCCCATAATGAGCGGTGAGACGCGCCCACTGGGCAGCCATTGGCTTACTAGGAGTGCTGCATGACCACGATACAGTGAAGAGCATTGTACTGGTGTCTCAGGCACTCCGGTACCTGCACAGAGTGCTATCCAGCTCGTACCTCGGTTGAGCTGGTAACCCAGGGTCGCTAAATACGGCCGAGATCTGGAGCCTCTAGGCCATGGTGGCAGGCCAGCGCCTCAACGTTAGCCATGAGATCTTGGCTAACCTGATCAGGGTTGGCAGAGGAGTGATGCCCGTGGTGATAGTAGGGGGAGTGATCACTCGTTTGCTTTTGGGATTAGGAGTCGCCCCGGATAGGCTGAGAGCACCCCTGGATGAGGGGATACATGTGGATGCCTCTGCAGCAGTACAGATGGGGATGATTTCACAGCTGTCAGAGCAGGCGAGGCTTTCAGGTTGCTATCTATCCACGAGACCAGGCGGGTCTTCTCCCTTCCACCCTTGGGTCCAAACCCAGAGCAGCTAGAGCAGTAGCCTCCTCAGCCAGAGCCAGAGCAACAACCTCCTCAGGCAGAGCCAGAGCAGCAGCCTCCTCAGCCACAGATTTAGCCGCAGCCGCAGCTCGAGTGGGAGCCACCCCGGACTCCGTTGGATTTCTACGTGGAGTTCACCGTGGACGAGTTGTTCGGTACTCCACCGGCATCCAGGGTGCCGACTCCTACTCCATCACCGAGCACCAGGGTACAGAGGTCTACCTTTAGGCCCCCCGAGAGGTATCACCCATACTTTCGGAGCGACCCGGGGGCATCTTCGTCCACGGCCCCACCGCCAGAGCCAGCACAGCAGCAGCCAGCACAGCCTGATTTCTCCCAGCTCCTCACTTCTATGTTCGCAGCCTTCGAGCAACTACTGGATGAGAGAGACAGAGCTCTACAGGAGAGGTTAGACCGCCAGCAGGCTGCTATTCAGGAGCAGTCCCGGATGATAGAGCAGTTGACTCAGGAGCAGGACGGTTTTATTGAGCATACAGTACGAGAGCAGGCTCAGGTCATAGAGAACTTCAGGGAGGAGCAGGCGAGGCTGGTAGAGCAGATTGCCCAGGGCCAGAGGGAGCTCAGACAGCAGCTCACTCATGATCTGAGGATATCTCAGGACCAAGCATCTCAGAGAGTTGATATGACTTTACAGATGATCGATGAGTCACTCGACTCACTGAGATCCCGAGTCCAGGTGATAGAGGGGATCCTTCCTCCCTTGTCTCAGACCATGAGGGAGTTTAGGGAGCAGACAGAGCAGCTCGTAGATCAGATCAGGAGGACCGCCAGCAAGCAGACTACTCAGATGAGCCAGGCATTCAAGAAGTTAGGAGGCACAGTCTCAGAGACTTTGGAGTTCATGAGGACGTGCACCCAGCCCTTCTTGGATGGCTATGCTCAGATCAGGTTTAGACAGACCCACGATGCTGGGGTAGGATCTTCCACGGCTTAGCCTCCACCTTCGACACAGTCAACTCCACCTCCACCTCAGCCAGGGACGGTGCATATCTCAGACGATGAGGATCCTGACGAGGAGACCTCCGACTACGCACCCCTCTGATGTTCAGGGAGTCATTTTTTGTATTTTTATACATTTTCACTTGTATATATATTGTACAAAAGTGGATATTTCTAGTGTAAAACTTTTATTTTCAGTTTTGTACATTCATTCAGTTATTCATATTACATATAAGTGTGTGCTGTCCCATTTACTCATACTCCAAAATGATGACGACATAACAAACGAAAGGGAAAATAATAACAAAAGATAACCAAGATTTGAAAAATGACAACTTAATAAAAGAAAGAAAGAATATAAATAAAACATGACATGGTAAATAAAACAAAACCACATCATTCAGGGACATGTTAAAAAGATAATAACTCAAACATGAATTAACAAAACCTTTTATCACACAGGTACAGAGAAACATTGATCTGGACGCAAGCATTAATCAAAAGTCCGAACATGAGCGCCTAAGATTCATGTATTCTTGGAAAGGGAACCCAGCGAGGTCTCCTCCTCCATAAAATCAAGACTACGGTCAGAGAGTAGCTTGTCTCACAGTTCACGTGGTAGTAAGAGAGTACTACACACCTTGCAGCCGAATGGAGGTTAGCAGATCAGACTTTATACTGACCGGATGGGAGGTCAGCAAGAGAATGCCAACGAACAGGGATTCTGGTCAGAGAGTACCGCTTCTCAACAATCGAAGTTGTAGTTAGAGAATACTACTCTTTACCTCGAGACTGTGGTCAGAGAGTGTCGCTTCTCACCAATCGAAGCTGTGGTTAGAGAAACACTGCTCTTCACATCGAGTTTGTAGTCAGAGAGTGCTACATCTCCTCAACATTGCGCGAGCCGAGATGAGGCCAGCAGAAGCAGAAGCTACGGTTAGAGAAACACTGCTCTTCACATCGAGTTTGAAGTCAGAGAGTGCTACATCTCCTCACACTGCGCGAGCCGAGACAAGGCTAGCAGAAGCAGAAGCTGCGGTTAGAGAAACACTGCTCTTCATATCGAGGTCGTGGCTAGAGAATGCTACATCTCACCAACACCTACAGGTCGAGACGAGACCGATAAGGATATCTTCACCCGCCGAACAGACTGAGACGAGGTCTACCCGGTAAAAGGCGCGGAAGGTAAGAACCGCCATAGGTACGCTTTCTTCCTTTTTGTCCTTTCTTTGAGTTTTGGCTCATTTAGGCACTCGTGCACTAGTTTCCCCAAAACTGGGGACAACTGTAAGCACCGTGTCCCAGAGCGATCCGGATCAGAGATTACCCTATGATGAAATCGGCATCCGAGCCTATACAAACGGTTTGGATTCGGAGGCTTTAGTCCCATGCTCCATGAGAAACGAGTCTTTTTACCTTTCGTAGGCAGAAGGGGAGAAAACGGGGAGTTTTTAAAGTCCAAAAAAGTATGTTTTCCTCGACGGACGGCCAGCCTGTCGGTCAGGGGCCAGCCCGTCGGTCACCCACACAGACGGCTCCCTTCGAGTGAGCGACGGGCCGTATTGGTCACCTTGACCGACGCCCGCCGGTCATTCAGCATAGCCAGTCGGTGGGTTCTGTCCCACATTTTCAAATATTTTTCTTTCTTCCTTTCTTATTCCCATAAATTTTTATGTTTATTTATAATTTTTTCTGTATTTTAACATCCTTTTGGCTTGTTTTGTGAGAGTATGTCCTTATTTCTTGGACTGGCTGGAGCCTGAGGGAGTTCTCCCGTATATGGAAAGTTCGCCTGGTTTAGTTCCCTATCTCCCTCTCTTTTGTATTTCGTGTATTTATTTATTGCTTCTCCTGTATATGACAAAATTATTGTATTTCTCGCTAATGTAAAAAATCGGCCAAACGTTTTATATTTAATAAACTGAATTCTTCATGAAATCAAGGACTCAATGTCCTATTTTTATCCAATAAATTCCTCACAATAGAAATATCCATTTTAATAATGATGCATGCGAGGACCAAAGTCCTCAAAATAAGCGATGCCCCGATTTGTGTATGTATCGCACATTTATAAAAGGGAGTTGTATTCCGCTCCTTGTGTTATTGTAATTTATCGCTTTCATTATTTACTCGTTCATTTACAGCTTTCCAAATGTGACTAAATGCACTTTGATTCAATTGCATCGTGTGGAGAGAGAGCGAATTAATGAAAATTAAAATTTGATCATAAAATAATTAAGGTAGAAATAGATGAGAAGTCCCGAACCCAGCTCTGGTCTTTGGGCTCAAAGAGGCGAGAGGTCTATCCGATCACTCATTGTAACTATGACCTCCAAGACACCTCTTATGTCACGAGACTTTGACGTTAATCCTAGGCTCCTTAGGGTGAGAGGTTTACCCTCCAAGACCCCTTTGGTTGGCCCAAAATGGATACTAAGCGCAGTCTTAGGCTCTCCGAGGCGAGAGAAACTTTCCCAATATTCTATTGGGTGGCGACTCCATGAAACCTCCTTGTTGCCCAAAATAGACGCACTTGTAAATATCTTTACAAGTTGCCAACGGACCCTCAATTGCCCCCTGAGAGGTCTTTGGTTGATCCTCCCCTGAGACGTCTTCGGTTGATCGGCTGGTACCTCCTGAGAGGTCTTTGACTGGCTGGCTGCCCCCTGAGAGGTCTTCGGTTGATCGCCCCCTGAGAGGTCTTCGGTTTGCCGCTCCTTGAGAAGTCTTTGGTTGATCGCCCACCTGAGAGGTCTTCGTTTCGCCACCCCCTGAGAGGTCTTCGACTAGCTGCCCCCTAAGAGGTCTTCGATTAGCTGGCTCTTGAGAGGTCTTTGGTTAGTTGGCTGCCCCCTGAGAGGTCTTCGGTTAGTTGGCTGCTCCCTGAGAGGTCTTCGATTAGCTGGCTCCTGAGAGGTCTTCGAATGGTTGCCCCCTGAGAGGTCTCCGGTTGATCGCCCCCTGAGAGGCCTTCGATTTGCTGCCTCCTGAGAGGTCTTTGAATTGTTGGATTGGTGTTTTGATTGATGTCGTCACTCGCCTTTGTCAGCATTCGCATTGATTCTCTCTTTCTGCAAGACCTCAGAAAGCCAAATATGCAGGAAAAATAGTGAGCATGCACGTGAGATGCATATCTATGCAGTAATGCAGGACAAGAATTCATCTAAGTGGATCTTGACGCGATAGCCGGTTTGGTTGTAATTTGCAGCAGGATCGGTGCCCCCTAGAATTGCTTTTGAATTTTATGCCTCTAGGGGATTATGAGGTTCTCATTTGAAACCTGTAGTCATTTTTTGAAGTTAGTGCATCCCTTGTGGATTTTCACACTAGCTTTTCTTAGCGGGAAATGCGTCCTTTTCAGATTTTCACATAACCCTGTGCCTTATTTTTTGCCTGGAATGGACCCAACCCAATCCAGCAACTTTTATTCACTTTATTTTTTTTGTAGGACAGACTGTCTGTTCCCAGGTTTTCACCCTGCCCTTTGGCCTAATTTTTGCTTAGAGCGCCAATTACGGTTTTCATCTCTAACGGCCCTTTTTTATTTTTATTTTTCTGAAGTTGTTACCAAAGATCTTTCGGATATGATTGGCATGTACTTATGTCTCAGATTATGGTTGTATGGGTTTGATTCCTATCATGAGGATGCTGTAGAATTGGCCTTACAGTTGATAGCTGGATGATTCGACTGAAGTGCTTGAATAGCGAGAATAGTAGAGGGTAGATAGTAATAATGTGCTGATTCTATGCCGGACCCAGACAACTTTAAGCATGCAAGATGAACTGCTCTGGTCATACCAATACATCTTTGCATAAATGCATATATTTCAATCTGATTTCATAACGCATGATCACTATTTGGCATTAACTCGAAAATTATGAGACATCATCTAATCTCGGGATAGATCTTGAGAGCATCAAACTCATGTTATCAATCAACCCTCGCAGGTTTTCTTGATTGAATATTTTCTCTCCTTTTTATTTTTAGCCTTTGCCACGAACCTTCCTTCAGTTCATTGGTGTTGATTGAATTTGCCTCCGTCTTCGCTAACAGGGGAGGTTGCTACTTCTGAGAGTGGTTCTTTTTTGTATCAAAGTTTTATTCTTGGCTCTTGTGCAGACCGGTTAAGGTGATGGGTTCCTTATTTGGGGCTTGGATGTGAAATCTCACACTTCACTTTTATTGGCTTTGGTGGTTCAAATTCTGAAATGGTTTTCAATGGCTGAGATTAGGGATAGGTTAGGCTTGACGATTGGAGGCAGGTTAGGCTCGGATGATCTGGGGCAAAGATTATGTTTTTTTTTTCGTATGTTTTTTCTTTTCTCTCTTTTTTTCTCTCTCTTTTTTTTGTTTTTGTTTATCTTTTTTTGTTGAAAGGTAAAGAGCTGTCCTGCTAAATTTGGCTGTAAGGGTCCCGGATGGTTAAAGGTCAATCTTGATTGATTTTAGGGTACGCATTTCAAATGGTCGGGAGGAAATGGGTCACATGGTTTGGTTCTAACGAATTATATGTTTCTCGTGAAGGTCCTGAGTTTTATTCGTCCAACTTTTGGTGTAGCTCTTGGGGTTTGATTTTATTTGGCAGCACCATATGCAACCCAGATGTTGGGGGTGCAAAGGAATGGCTTTCAAAATCCGGTTCATCGTCATGTTGGCACGTGGAAGTAACATTGGTCTCAAGAATGTCCTTATCAATCTTCAGCATGTCATACCAGGTCCAGGCAAAGGCTCTTTTATTTTATTTTATTTTATGTCTCTCAAAATTATCCTCTCTTCAAGAGTTATATCAGATGCTATCAAGATTTTGTTTGGACTCCCCAAAGTTTCGAGATTAGATGGAGTCGTATTAATTGGGTTAATGTCAAAAATGAATGAATGTATTGTGATCATAGAAAATGAAATCATTAAAAAAATACCATACAAATAAACAGAAATGTTCATCATATTAAAATAACTAAACTGTCATAAGGAGTTCTTGAATTAAAAGGAAATAAAGCATCTAAAAAAATATAGTCTTCGTGTAGCTCTTCTGACGAGTGCCACTCAGGTGGACCAGACCCAATCACATATCTAGAGGAGGGATTGCATTATAGCTTGCCTTCTTCTTCTTCTCTCTCTTTTCAAGGTCTGTGATCTGTTTGGAGTCAATAAGATCTTAGATTTTTCCCCTCAAGATTCGGCAGTGGTCTGTTAGATGCCTAGTGTGTTGATGGTAGGTGCAGTATTCATCACTCTTATGCCTCGATTGTCCCTGACTTAAAACTGGTCTGGGCGGCAATGGTTGCAACTTGCCCTCCTTCATTAGTCTCTCCAACACCCAGGATAGAGGTCGACCCAAGTTAGAAAAGTACCGCTGGCCCTGTTCTGCTCCGGTGGTTGAAACCTCAACTGTCTTACCATTTCTACCATTACTGCTTCCAGCTCCGCCTGATCTGTACCCCGACTGGTTCCCAAAGCCTTTCCCAGCAAAGTTATTTTGGCTTGCTTTCTTTGCTAGGTAAGTCGCCTCAGCCTCTACAGTAATTTCTTTGAGCGACTCCCAATCTCTGAGCCCCTTGAAGCTAAGCAAGTCCCTCAAGTAAGGGCAGGAGTTCCTGATGAACAGTCTGATTTGATCAGCAGTGTCGGGTTTTCACTTCATCTCCATGACCCTGTTTCTCAACCTAATGAGGTATTCTTGGAACAACTCATCATTCTTTTGCTATAGAAGCTCAAGATCCTTTAGGGTGACCTCTATTCTAGTGTTGTAGTCATACTGCCTCATGAATTCATCAGTCAGGAGGTCCCAGTGCTCTTTGGATCTCCTATGCAACCCATAATACCAGTCTACTGCTGGACCCGCTAGACTGAGATAAAAATAATCCACTTTTTGCCTCTTAGTGAGCCATATGCCCTTCATCACCAAGGTGTATTACTTGATGTGTGCAGACCGGTCCGATGTACCATCGAACTTCGGCAGCTCAGGCATCTTAATCCTTTGGGGCAGCAGCTCCTCATCCCCCAGATCTCTGTCCTTGGGGTTGATTCCCTTACCAGCTATTAACATGCGGGTGATCATCTCAATTTGCTGTCTCATCCCTCCTATTGCCTCATCTTCTACCCTGGGTGCTCTGGCCCTCACAACTTGAGGTGCTATTACCTCTTCATCTTCCTCCTTCATCACGAATTTCCCTTCTTAGCTCAATAGGCTCAGCAACTCTATACTCATCGACAGGTTGATGGGCAACATTATTAATAAGGGGAGCCTCCCTGCCAGCAGGTGGTTCGACTTGCTCCCGAGGAGGGACTGCCGGTGGTTGTGGAGCGACAAGTGGCTGTGGAGCAGGGGGATGAGCAATCCTGTTAGCCATGGCGCCCATCATATCTAACATCCTCTGTTCAAAGTTCTCTAGTCTCCTAGCAAGGTCTTGTGTCACACCCCATTTGCCCCCTAGAAGTTTGAGCCATGTTTGTGCATGCATTATGTATGTGTATTTGCATGACATAAGGGTATTTTGGGAATTTCATATTTTGGTGGATTGTATTATAGTGTGGGTGCTCACATGGTATTAGGGTGTGAGTTAGTTGGATCGTGATTGTGTGTGCTTGAGCATACCATAGTAGGATATGTTTGTTGGGTTGTTCTAGTGTGTGTATGTTCACACATTTGTAGGGTATTATAAGTTGGGATTTTATTATGTGTGTGTAGTGCATTCTTGTTGGGTATGAGTGATCAAGATCCACCACTAGGAAGAGGACACATGGCTAGGGTTAGGAGAGAGGGGATTTAGAAGAGGAAAGAGAAAGGGAAGCAAAAATTTTGCTCCCTCAAACCCGTTCTCTCTTCTCTTCATTTCTCTTCTTCCTCTTCTCTTCCCATTTTGTGCCCTAGCTTGGATTCAAGTCATAGTTGGTGGGAATTGATCGTCTCCTAGCATTCTCATTGGTGAGTTTTATGCATTTTCATCTTATTCATCATCTTTTTCTCATTTTCTGGGTTTAAGGTTTTGATCTAGGGTTTTGTTGTTTGTTTGTTATGGTGGGTTGTGGTTAGTTGAGCCTCCTTGCGACCCTTAAGGTAAGGAGAATGCTGGTATTAGTGGCACCAAGTGATTTAGAGTTTAGGAGATTCAGGTTTCGGAACTTTCTTTGAATTGATGTTCATATGTGTCTTTTGAGATATGCATGAATTTCTGGAAATTTATGATGGGTAAATAGGCTTATATGGGTATATATGATATGGGTTTTGAGTTTTGATGAGTTACGTTGCATAATTATTGAATTATTGAATCAGATGTGAAGTTGATCGAAATTAGTTGCAAAATTTTCTAGTTCTGTGAATTATTGAGATATTAATTTGTGAATTGATGATTTATTTGGAATTAATTGTGAAAATATGTTGTTTTATGTTGGTTATGGTGATTGGAAGGCCTATTTTGAGGTAAGATTGAGTTTAAGTTTAATTTGGGTGAAAATGGTTTTGATTTGGATTTTTTTGGACTTCCTGCGTTTTTGTTGAGAAATGGAAATCCCGATGCTGTCGCGAGCGCGACAGAATGGAATTTCCAGCTCTCACGCTTGAAGGCTGAGGAGCATTGTGGGCAATGCTCATGAGTCGTGAACAATGCTCACGAGATGTGAGTGACGTGAGCAATGTCGCGATCGCGACAGTGACTCTACCCTGTGCTCTCACGTACTCTATTTTTCTAAAATGGATTTTAAATGTCTCCTCTTGGCTCTTCACTTCTGTGTGCTACATTATTTTGCTTATATGTGTAATATCATGATTTCTTCATGACAAATAACATGTTATCCATTAATAATTATATGCTTTGTTTTGAAACATGATTTGGATTACGCATAACCTGCAAGAGTCAGTCTAGTGGATAGTTAGGCATGCCTAATAGAGCCTCTTTAGCTGCAGCACCTTTGGACGTTTGGACCCCGATCAGGTCCCCCGTTTGGTTCCTTACGAACCCTTTTTATGTGTTCGGATCCTTGCGATCCTTTTCAATGTGTTTGAATCTTGTTTAAGATCCCCACGGTAAAATGTTTTTAAATGCGATATAAAATAAATGGTGTTCGATTCGTACCCGTAAGGTACGTTATGCGTTCGAGTCGTACCCGTAAGGTACGTTATGCGTTCTCTCGTTATCCACTATTTTGAGTCAGCAGGTATTTATTTTGGTTTGCTTTGGCATGCTATAAGAATTTGATATTCGAATGAGCATAATGATGAGTATATGAATCAATTGTTATCTGAACGTAACCATGAGCTTCTGAAAGTTATGAATGTGACCCGATATATGTTGTATATCCATATGTGATCTAAGTGTGTTATATTATGTATGATTATCTGCATGTGCCATATCGTATGTGTTATTCTTTGACGACCATTGTAAATGGCCGTCCACTTTACTGTTGTGTTTCCCCACTAAGCGTTTATCGCTTAGCACGGTGTTTTATCCGTGCTGGTGCGGAAGGTGCTGTTATTTTGGGAGAGTTGCTGCCAGTCAAGCCAACACAGAAGGCATTAGTTTAGGGCTTATTTTTATAGCAATTATGATGATTCCTTTTTGTAATAGAACTCTCATGTATTAGTTTTTCTTAAGCTTCCGTTATGAATATTTTGGATATGTAATTATTTTGTATTGGCAATTGATCAGAACATTATTGTAATGATTTTGTTATATTAATGCATGATCAGTTTTGCTTTAAAAAGTTTTAATTTCCGCTGTAATTCCATATGTTTATGATGTTTGAATGTATGATATTGTATCGTCCTGTTTGGTGACACCCCTGCTCGTACGGCTTCCCACTCTAATACGGATGGGTTCGCTTACGTATGGGTAGGGGCTGTTACATCTTGTGTGGTCAAAGCTCCGGTCTCTTCTGCCATCGATGATTCTAGAGATGATTCACTGATCGATGAGAGTGACTCAAAATCCCAGTCAGACACTAATTTTGGTAATTCAAAGAGCAGATTTGTCCTTACTAGCCGACCGTCGGAACCTCTAATCCACTTAGATGAATCTATGATGGATGAAAGATTTAAATTGTTAGAATGATGCATGAATGACATGTATAATGCATGATCGTGTGTTATGCAACATTTACAACCACATACTAGTAAGTAGATCCTTCCAACCTTATTACTCCCACACACGAGGTAATGCGGTCTCTTTCCTAGGTGAGCTTGATCCGTGGGTTAACAGGGAACCCAATGGATGCGTATAATGCTCGGCGAAAAACCGGCAGCATAACATCTCTTAATTAATGCGCATACGTATGAATTTTGACCTTTATGTATTTAAACATTTCAACCATATTAAGATGGACCCACCGGGGCATGAAAGCTTTTGATATAAGACCATTTAATTTGGTTGATTTTGTTCAATATATAATGGCTCACATAGCAAGCACAGTATTAAGGTACATTTCACCTAAGGGAAGTATCTATTGCCATTACATGAGCTTTGGTCAAGGGTGGTGATACTTTAGAGCTACCCAAGCATGCTCCCTGCCAATGGGTCTAGCTCATCACGACCATAACGACCTATTGGGTCTCCATTTAATATACCATGATGGTACGAGGCTCGGGCTGGTGATTATCCTTAACAGTTTCCTAGATTGAGTGAAAATAGGGTCGTGCACCAGGGTAAGAATAGGGACCAAACTAGCACAATTCTAAGGCTCTAAAATGATGTAATGCAATTTTCGAAGAGAGATAGAATTTTAGGTTTTAAAAAGTCATTTATATGTTTTAACCAAGACACTTTCAGAGCAAAGTCACAAACAGTCCCTAGTGGAGTTGCCACTGTGACGTGCGCCGAACCTAACAAAGGCCCTCGTAGGCGAGATCAGCTTTTAGGGCTCGAGGGATTGGTTCGCGTCTTTTAATCTTGGGCAACATGAGACATTTTGGAATTCCTTACCCAATATAACATTGGAAAGTTCATCTAGTCCCATGAAGCCTTTAGGCACCTTTAAGGTATTTTGTAGTCGTCACCCAATTTACAAGAAATTGGGAAAGGTCATCTAACCTCTACGGTCTAAACCAGAGAAGGTGTTCGGAACTTCACTCTTATTTATGCCTTGGTTAAATATAAGGGAGTTTTTAGATTTGAAGATTCTATCTCTCTCCTCACGCGATTAGTGCAATTTATTGAAAGCGCATTTCAAGCATCAAGAAAGTGATAAAATGAAAACTGTAAAGAAAGCGGTAAATAAAGTGGTAAACACTCAAACATGCCATTTACAAAGAAGAAATTGGGACAAATACGATCCCCCAAATGAAAAGAGAAGCTGCATAAAATTTAAAATGGAAATCAGGACAGAATACAATCCCCAAGTGAAAGAAAATAAAATTGCCCCAAAAATAATTAATTACAAGGGCCCACAAGATATATGAATATAAATCTAAAACAAACAAAAGAAAATAACACATAGAAAATGACATATATAAATCGGGGTATTTATTCGGTTTAGGAACATTGGTTCCCTCATGCTTATTTGAAGAGGGATCGAAGAGTTATTTTGACCATTGGGTTGAAAACCGAGATGAGTAATCCCATTTTTAGAAAATTTAACTCTTCGTTTTAATTCGTGATATTTTTCATTCCTTTGCTAAAACCGGGGACATTGGTCCTAATTTATTAGTAAAAATCCCAATTTGATTGTACAAAATATTTTTGTGATTTTATTTGCCACGCGTATAAAATAAACTTATTTTATTTACAAACAAAACACAGTCACATAAATAGGGATAGGAAATGTCTCACCCAAGTGATATAAACTCCTACGTGGCGCGAGGAATTTGGTCACGATAAATGCTCAAACAAATAAGCTCGACATTTTAGCCCCAATAAAAAAAATAATAAAAATATTAGTAATAATTCCAAAATTAAGCAAATAAAGGAAATCTAATATAAATTAATACACCAATAAAATGTAGAATAAATTAACTTAAACACATTAATTTAATATACGAACATCACACATAAAATAAAAAATCATGCAAGGTACATTAATAATAATAACCATAGCTAAATCATGAAATAACACCATGCAAAATATGATGACAATAGATAACAACAACAACAACAACAACAACAACAACAACAACAACAATAATAATAATAATAATAATAATAATAATAATAATAATAATAATAATAATAATAATAATAATAATAATAATAATAATAATAATAATAATAATAATAATAATAATAATAATAATAATAATGATAACAAACCAATAAAATTAAATGAGTAAACAAAAGGAAGGCAATCAAATATGCGATATACAATAATAACATTTAAGCATACAAAAAGAATCATAAAAGATAATACTAAAAGAGAAAATCATGCAAATCTTATTTTTCATCTCTTAACATCATGTATATTTATCCATTTTCTTGCCAAGAACAAAGCAAAGATTGAAAACTCATGCTAAAGAAATAAATCTTAACTCAAAGAGAACACATACATGCATTAATGCAACAAAAAAGGGTAAAATACAATGAAATGAAATAAATTAACATGAATAAAATGAGATGAGATAAAGATGGATTCAAGAATTTTTACCCTCAGAATTAAGTAATATGGAAGCAAGATATCTCGATCTATTCTCCTTGTCCAGATTCGAGTGTAAACTCGAAAAAGTGTTCAATAAAATCTTGAGTTTATGTCTCAAATAACTCAAGATTAAAAAATGATTTGATTTTTTTGTATTTGCTATTTGATGAGAAAACTCAAGTTAAGGAAATTAACTTTCCTTTCTCAAGTTTTCAAGTTCAACAAAAAAATTTAGATATAAGAAAAACTAGAGTGTAATTAAAGAAGAAAATTTTTAGATTTAAGAAAGGAAAACTAAAAAGATTAAAGAAAATGATTTTAAATTTTAAGAAAAAAGAAAAGATGAACTCCAAGAACAAGAAATTCCTTGTTTTTTCAGAAAATATGCACCATTTTCCTCAAGAACACCTTCCCAAAATCCCTTAGAAAAAATCAATTCCCTTAGAAACAAATCAATTTTTTCTCTTTTTTTTTCCTCCCCACCAAATGAAAAAAAAGTCCCGTAAAAACTCATTCCCCTATCCATTTAGTCCACCTTCAGATTTTTCAAAGGTAAATCCTCCCTAATTTCAACAAAAAACACTCTAAATTCAAAATAAAATCCTAAAAGTCAAATATTTACACTTAATATTTTTATTTGTATTTTAATTATTTTTTTATTTTTTTGACTTTTAATACCCACAAAATTTGACTAATATTTGTCAAATTTCAACAAAATCTGAAAAAATCACAAGAAAAAATTATAAAAATGTGAAAAAATTGATTTTCGACAGAAATTGGCAAAATCGGAGGAAACTGAGCGGAACTGGCGAGTTTTCTCACAGCTGGGGTGGGGGGGGGGAACCCTGCGCAGATCGGTGAGAAATCTCGTGGATGGACGAGATTCCACGCAGGCGAGCAAGGTGGGCGCTGCGCGCTCCGCGCACGCCAGCGCGAAGGCAGCCCGCGTGGCCGCCGAATATTTTTTAATTTATTTTTTTAGAAAGTACAATAAAAAAATACGAATAAGGATAAAAAATAAAGATACAAATAAAAAAAAAAATAAAATAAAAATAATGACAAACATTTTAAAAGTATTTTGAGACCGACAAAAGAATTTGACAAGGAGATGATTAATTCCTACTTTCTTGCTTATGAATCGGTATTTATTTTTATCATTGGGTAATCCTGATCTTGGACCACCTCGGGACCCGGTTTCTACAGTATGTTTGAGAAAATTTCTAAAAATTTGAGGTTTGATGTGATGCATGTTAGTGTAAATGTTATGGGTTTGGGGTTTATTTAAGTTAAGATGCATGGATGATGAATTATTGGGCAAATTTCTAAGTTTGATGACTTTTGCTGAAATTTTTGGGTTTGTCACTTTTGAGAAGCTTGATTATGTTAATCCATGATTTTGATTATGTTAATTGTTGATTAAAGTTGTATTTTATGTTATATTTGATGATGGGAAGGTTAATTTGAGGTAAGTTAAAGTTTGAGTTGATTTGAGTTAATTCGAGGGATTGTTCGCGTCTTTTGATCTTGGGTGCTATGAGACATCTTGGAAGCCTCCTTCCTAATAGAACATTAGGAAGGATCATCTAGCCGCACGACACCTTTAGGCACCTTTGAGATATTTTGGAGTCGCTACCCAATTTACAAGAAATTGGGAAAGGTCTCTAACCTCTTATTGGTCTAGACCAGAGATTGGTGTTCGGAACTTCACTCTTATTTATATTTTGGTTAATTATAAATGAGTTTTTAACTTCCTAAAAATCCTATCTCTTGTCTCGCACGATTTATGCATTTAAATTAAAAGGCGTATTGCAAAATCTAAAAAGCGATAAAGGAAAGCGATAAACAAAGTGGTAAATAAAGCAATAAAAGAAGGCAAATAAACACGCCAAGCACGCAATTACATGAGAGAGAAGGGGCGGAATATAACCCCTCATAAAAGAGGACTAAAAATGCAAATGGGGACGGAATACAATCCCAAATGGAAATTAAATAATGTTGCCCCAAAATTAATTACAAGGGCCCAAAAGAAAATACATGAATATAAATTTAAAACAAACAATTAAAGTCAAACATGAGAAAATATACATAAATCGGGATATTAGTTTGGTTTAGGAACATTGGTTCCTTCACGCTTATTTTGAAGAGGGCTTGAAGAGTTATTTGATTGCTAGTTTGAAAATCCGGGATGAGTATCCCATTTTTGGAGAAAATTAACTCTTTATTTTATTGTGATATTTTACATTGCTTGGCTAAAATGAGGGACATTGGTCCTAATTTTATTAGCAAAAATTCCAATTTAAATATAAAAGTATTTTTGTGATTTTTTATCTCACGCGTGCATAAAATAAAAACATGCTATTTGCAAACAAGCACAACACACAAAAAAAGAATAGGGAAGATCTCACCCAATTGACGCGGTCTCCTACGCGTTGTGACCCACCCGGAAGGTCATGGAAATGCTCACACAATGCCACTCAAATTAAATCTCAGACAGAAAAGATAATATTAAACTGTTAGTAATAATTCTAGAAAATTAATCACGTAAAGGCAAAATAAATATAGAACATATTAATTTAATAGGCAAACAATTTACATGCAAGATGTGATATTAATGATAATAGTAATCGTACAGTGGCAAAAATAGTGAAAACAATAATGGTAGCAACAAAAATAATAATAATAATGATATAAAACAAATAAACATGAAGTAATAATAAATAAATAATATAATAATAATAATAATAATAATCATAATAATAATAATAATAATAATAATAATAATGACAACAATAAAATTATAATGATAATAATAATAAATAATCATGGCATAATGGCGACAATTAAATAATAATAATAATAATAATAATAATAATAATAATAATAATAATAATAATAATAGTGACCATGATAACAATAATAATAATGGCAACAGGAAATCATAAGGAAAATCAAATTGAAACAAACAAATAATTTATCAACGGTAAAATTAACACATTAAAATGCTAAAAATAAATGATAGACATGGTAATAAGAGCAAAAATAATAATATTAACAATAATAAATGATGAACAAAAATAAATGAGAACGGTTCCAAAAAATGTTTACCCTCAGAATTTATAGATCGGAAAATAGGATGCCTTGATCCGTCCTTCTTGTCGATTTTTGTGGTGATAAACACAAGAATATCTTAAGAAAAATCTAAGTTTCTTGAAATTTTATGAAAATAATTTTAGAGGAATGATCCAAGACAAAGGAAATTGATTTTCCTTACTTAAATCAAATCCCCGGATGAAAAATATTTTTTGCAGAAAAAAGAAGAAAAAAAGAAGGCTAAGACTTGAAAAAAACTTAATAATTTTGCTTTGAAAAAAGACTCTTGGCTGCCCCTTTGCTTGAGAGAAAACTCTCTCCTTTTTTCTTTGAAAAAATGCAGCTCCCTTGGTAATGAAGACCAAACCTCCATTTGATCCTCTGAATCGTCCCAAAATGGGAAAATACAAATTGTTCTTTTACTTTTCCCTTCCCCAAAAATGCACAGAATGGTGAAAGGAGCGAAAAAATGGGACTGAAAATCAACCAGGAAATGCAGTACGCAGGGCAAAAACTACCCGCGTGAAGCCCCACAGGTGCGTTCAACCTCCGCAGCGCAGGCGAATTTTTGGGTTGAAATTTTTAGAGGAACAGAGAGAATTTTTCGATAAGGAAGACATCATTTTTGATACCTTTACTTATTGCAAGTATCACTTTCATCATCGGGTAATTCTGATCTCGGACCGACTCGGGACCCGGTGTCTACAGCGTGGCCGAGCGGATTGGACTACCGGGCGACCGTAGCGAGAGCTCACTGTCACGAGCGTGACGCTTATCACGAATGCGACAGAGCGCTCGGCTGCCGAGCTATTTGGGCAGTCCCCTATCGAGAGCATGACAGCTTTTGTTGGCCGCTCACTGTCGCGCTCGCGACAGTGAGATGTGCTTCTATCTCCGTGCGAGCACGAAAACTGCTGCGATCACGATAGGGGACCAGTTTTGCCTCTGTCGCGAGCGTAACACCCCTAGCTTCAATTTGGAGTTTTCTTTTGTGATTTTCAATGTTTAATTTCTGAACTTGTGATGCTTTTAGGTTTATACTTGGACTATTTTATGAAGTATATGAATATAATTTGATGTATTATGCATGGATAATTTTATGAATTATATAAATGTGATATGATGGATTATGCTTGACCTGCTAGAGTCAAATAAGTGGATAGTTAGGCATGCCTAATAGAGTTCAATAGTTGTAGTCTTCAGTTCTGTTTTGGACCCTGATCAGGTCCCTGTTTTGTTCCTCACGAACTTCAATGTGTTTGGATCTTGTTTAAGATCCCCTTCGTAAAAATATTTTGAAATGAGAAAGAAAATGTAATGTTACTTTTCGATTCGTACCCGTAAGGTACCACCATGCGTGCACTCGTTATCCACTACTATGAGTCAGCATGTGTTGTGATTTGTTCTGTTATGCTTATAAGAATGTGTATCCAAATGACTATGATTATAAGTATGTGAATTTAAATGACTCTATTTATGAGCATATGAATCAGTTAGCATATGAATGTGATTATGAACCTTTGAATGCTTATGAATATGATTCAATTATGTATATATTATATGATATTCAGCTTATGCCATTATGTATGCATTTTGCCTTGACGACCATTGTGACTGGCCGTCCATATTATTGCTGTTTGTTTCCCCACTAAGCGTTATCGCTTAGAACAAGTGTTTCATCGGTGCAGGTGTGGAAGCTGTATAGCTTTTAGGAGAGTCACCGTAAGTCAAGCCAACACAGTGGGATTGATGATAGGACTTAGCTTCTTTTTGCATTATGATTCTTTTTGTAATTAGGGGTGTGCAACGATCGGTTCGGTTCAATAATTGAACCGAATCGAAAAAATTGATAACCAAAATATTGGTATTTAAGTAAACCGAACCGATTCGATTAACATGTAGTAACCAAACCGATATTTTCGGTCCATTCGGTTCGATTAACCGAAATAACCGAAAATCCAAAATTATAATTAAAAAAATTATCTAAAAAATTATACAAACTTACAAATTATAAAACTAAAATAAAAACATCCAAATTGAAAAACATACATATATAATTTGAGTTCAAGCACCTTAAAGTGATAAAAAAATACAAAAATAATTTTTTTTATATAAAAATTTGATAAAATAATATATAATATTAAAATTTCGGTCGGTTTGATTTTTCTTTGATTTTTGCCTTTCAAAACCGAACCAAACCGAATTAACCGATTTTCATATAAATCCAAAACCAAACCTGAATCGAATAATCGAACCAAATTAAAAAAATCAGTTGGTTTGTTTCGATTTTAATATCAGAACAGTTATGTATTGAATATTTTTATTCTAGTTGAATGATCAGTTTGGTTAAAGTTTTATTTCCGTTGTATAAATGTATGTTTATTATATATGTGGATGAGTGCTATTGTATCGATTTGCTTAGTGACACCCCTGCTCATACGGGTTCTCACTCCATTGCGGATGGGTTCTCTTACGTATGGGAAGTGGGTGTTACAGTTTTTTGTATCAGAGCCCCGATTTAGGCATTTTCTGGGTGTTGTTGTGCATAGATATATGTCTAGGACTGTGTTGGCTGATGCGATTATCTTTGTGTTTATTTTAGATGGATTCTGATTCCGTGCGTGGGTCGCTTGTGGAGTCCGCTGAGAGTGTGAATCCTCAAGCAGTAGATCCTTCAGTGTTTGTTTCGGCTCAAACACCTAGGGTTCAGCCTGAGGCCGTAGCCATGCCCTTTGGGGCAATGTTGAATATTTCTCAGGATATGGCTCGTGTCTTAGAGAGAGTGACTGCTCCGAGAGCCCCTTTAGAGAGCATGAGGAAAGCTGGATGAGTCAGAGTATGCTGAGAAGTGGATAGAGAAAGTAGAGTGTGTTTTGGATGAGATTCGGTGCCCTTCGGATAGGCAAGTAGAGTGTGCTGTGGCTTTGTTGCAGGGATCCGCCTACGATTGGTGGAAGTTGGTCCGTAGGCATCCCCAGTTGCCTGACCCGGTCACATGGGAATTCTTCGAGCGAGAATTCACCAGTAAGTATGTGACTAGGGCTTACAAGGATGCTAAGTGGGCACAGTTTTTGAGTTTGAAATAGAGGGCTATGACTGTTTCGGAGTTTGAAAAAGAGTTCAACCGTCTTTCTAAGTATGCTCCAGAGGGTGTCCTGATAGAGGAGTTTAGATGTAGGCATTTTGAGGCCGGTCTGAATGAGTCCTTGAGGGCTATGCTGATTTTTTTGATGAGTACTCCGGGTGTTGGGTATTACCAGATAGTGCAAGCAGCAGTGCGGGCTGAAAGATCTGAGTCAGTTCTGAGGGAGAGAGCTCAGAGGAGGAATCCCCCTCATGGAGGATCATCATCATCTTTGGGTTAGAGGTCTAGGAACCCGCATGATGAGTCTTCCTCAGGTCCTACTTCGAGAGGTAGGAGGCAAGGTTCTGCCATGGGTTCTAGTCCGGGCAAAGGTGGTTCTAGTAATAAGACTGAGGCATTGCCCGAGTGTTCTCACTGCAGTAGGCGCCATCAGGGTGAGTGTAGGTGGCTCACGGGTGGTTGTTTCCGATGTGGGGGCATTGATCATTATTTGGCTAACTATTCGAAGTTGAGTGAGGTTTCTGGTGATCGGCGTGAGGCTAGCTGAGTTATATTGAATGCACCACAAGCTAGTCGTGGTAGAGGCTGAGGTAGAGGTCGAGGTGGTCGGCCTAAAGAGGGAGCTCCATCATAGTCTATTGATCATCCCTTAATGGTTCCAGCTAGAGCATATGCTATGAGTGTGACGCCCATTCCCTAATGACAGACTAGCTCAGCTAATCTTAGTTAGAGAAGGCGGCACACACACAACGGAACACATACTTAACCTGAATGCGTAAAATCCACATATTTAACCTCAAGTACTTAATATCATTCCACATATAATAAAATCCAGCAAGGATTAATCGCATTGTGATTCCCATGGAATCAGACACATTTAACGCATGGGGCTGCAGCACTTGACCCTATGGGCATGCCTAACTATCCACTACTTGACTCGCAGGCTTAAGTTGTTAAACATATTATTCAGTTCACATTGTTCACTTTTCATATCACATACGTAAATAGCCCATATCACATTCACTTTGCACATTCGCATTAGCACATAGCTAAGCATTACACTTGCATACCCAATATGCTTCCAATTCATTTTTCATAGTTAATATTCACATAATTGATTGCAGTCAAGAACCATCACATAGTATGCAAATGTATATTACTTAATACACACATAACACTTACTCATAATGTTCTTCATTCCAGCTTAAAGCCTTACCGTTAGAAAGTCCAAACACATTAGGGTTATGTTGCCAAAACAGGATAGGTCACGGTCACAATGAATTTCATTGTCACCATGACATGTTGAAGTTCAAAACAGAATGAAAACTGGGGGCAGGTCACGGTCACAATCAATTTCATTATCATCGTGACATGTTCCCAACTCTCGGCAGAATGCATCTTAAGGGTATGTCACGGTCACAATGAATTTTATTGTCACCGTGACATATCCACACTTTGCAAAATAGAATGCTCCCTTGGGTAGCTCACGGTCACAATGCATTTCATTGTCACCGTGACATACCAAAATCCAATAGGCAGAATTGAACTCGGCATACCTCACGGTCCCAATCAATTTGATTGTCACCGTGACCTATGCAAAGACATCATAACACAGCTGTGTTTTATCACTAGCACAGCTATGCTTTCCAGTCCAATTCTCCTTTCACATCAAGACTTCAAATCTCATTCTTAGTTTTGGCAATTAACCCAAAAACATCAACCACTTACTCAATCAGCACATACCTGATTTCCCTTCTTATTTTGGCACTCATCTTTGGCACAAATTATAATCAATCCCAATTCACACATAGCATACATGCTTTCAAGCAATTCATTCACTAAATACATCCCCACATACACATACAGCTCATATCAAAGTCCCTATTAGACCAACACAAATCATACAATTTACACATTCCCAAACCTTATCGCCTTAGCTCCTAACCTCGACGGACGCTTAGCTCTCCGATTATAGCTTTTCCCTTATCTTTCTTCCCTTCTTCAGCTAGCAAAACCAGTTTAAATTCCAGAATTGAACACAATCCATCAATTCTCATTTCGATACCAAATCAAAACCAAGAAGAAGAGTAGAAGATGAGAACACTATGCACTTACTCACTTACCTCTTAAGTTAACCCTTAATACTTGCTCCCATTAACTATATGCATGCACTACTTAAGGCCTCTCTAAAACTCATTCCCATGCAAGAAAGAAGAGAGAAAAACACAGAAAATTGACTGAAATCACACAAATGAATCTTTTCCC